>JAEPBF010000136.1:0-2735860 GCA_019739055.1 Passiflora organensis
AACCGAGCACTACTTAATGCCCCAGACGGAAATAAAGACGAACACACCTAAACCCCTACCAAAACCCCAAACACTCCAGCGATTAACCCTAGCACCCGTCCTCTCTGTACTCACGCCATGGCACCTCCACGCAAAGGCCAGCTCCCAGAAGCCACGCCAACCGGGCGGCGCACCTATGCCCGACGATCCTCTCGGCCCGCACCCAGGGTTCCGACATTCGGCTCTGTGCAAACGGCGATGGACGAATTGCAACAGCGCCACGCCCAAACCCGTGCCATTGTGATTCAAAGAACGGTGGCCACTCGCATTGCGCAAGGCTTCGTCCCGGACGCAATGGTCCTCGATGTCCCTCCGTTAGACACCATGCCAATGGAGGAGACGGCAGAGGCATCCGCCACCATTGCAGCTTCAACAGTCCTGAACCACTCACCCATGGAGGACGTACCCACGGCGAACCCACGGTCGATTCAACCTGAGAATCCGACGCAACGTGGTAGTGGAGATCCCTCTCCTGCCGAGGGCAGCACCACGACGAACCCAATAATCATAACTCCTCCACTGAGCCCAGCGGGGAGCCAGCCAAGCACTCCTGTGCTTTCCACGCCAGACAGTTCGGCCCAGGAGGCGGCTGATATGGCAGCCCTAGAAGAGATGTACCCTGATTTCTTGGAGCATCGGGGGGAAATGCGATCCATGCCAGGCACTATGGAGCCCCCGTCAACCTCCCAGGATGTCGCTCCTCCGGCACAGACAGATGCGGAGGACATACCAAGTCCAATGCCTGAGGTAACAGAGCCGGACACTCATCCTTCAATTAAAATTTCTGACAATGATGTTGATTGGTCCTCCGAGACCACGGGCGGGGCTGCGCCTCAAGTTCCCATAGATGATGACGAGGATGTTGCTTGGTCATCCGAGTCGTCCGAGCCCACAGGAGAAGGTGTGACCCGAGTCCCAGCTGCTGCTCCTACAAACCCTGCTCCTGCCCAATCCCTATCAGGAAGTGATTATGAGCCAGAGGACTCCGATGTTCCCCTGGCTGACTTAGCAGGACCATCGTCCAGGACCAGCCGCCGATTTCGCAAACGGAAGGCTGCTGCACCTACCCCACGGCTCAGCAAAAAGGCAAAAGGGAAAGCCGTGGCCACAAGTAGTTCAATACCAATCTCCGCCCGTGGTTTGCAGGGCAAGTATGAGGAGCTCCGACAACGTTCGGTATACCAATGCAAATGTCTATGTCCTGACACGATGGCAGAGCTGGACTTATCCGCGGAGATTGAAGAACTAATTGATAACATAGGCTGGAGAACCTATTTTTATATCAATGAACCTGCCTATATGGAGCTGATGCTGGAATTCTATGCCACCTTCCAGTGCCGCCGACCAGCTGAATTCACTATGAGGACACCTGATCTCATCCAATTTCAGCTGCTCGGGCAGACCTTTAGCTTGTCATATGCCCGATTCAACTCTCTGCTGGGCTTTGCTCATTCCCGCACTGCGAGGGCACAAGAACCACAGGACTTCAACCCTGCAGCATTATACAAGAAGTGGTCCAATTGCCCACGATAAGTCAATATTCAAGAAGCTTGATGAATCATACGTTTCCAAAGTAAGAATTGGGAATGGAGCTTGTATTGATGTTAAAGGCAATGGAGATGTTGGCATTGAAACAATCTCAGGTATAAAATTGATTACTAATGTTTTATATGTACCTGAAATTAACCAAAATCTGTTGAGTGTTGGACAGCTCATTGAGAATGGTTTTTCTTTATACTTTAAAGACAAAACCTATGAGATTTTTTATTCTAAGGGCCAAAGACTCTTCTTAGTGAAGATGAAGGGAAAAAGTTTTTCATTGGAGTGGGAGCAAGCAAATCCTTGTGTACATTCTAATCTTGATGATGAAGTTAATGGAAGTGAATTGGGTAAAAATAGTGGGACGCATGTTGATAATGCGAAGGGAGACAAGGAAGAGCTGGATGACAATGATGATGATTTTGGCGAGAGGTCTGTTCATGGCGTGACAAGCCGGAAAAGAAAATTTGATTCAAAAGAGGGTAACAACAAAAGACAACAATTCATTTTTGGAGTGAAAGAGTCAAAGCCGCCAGAAAAAACAGAAGAGGAGAAGGAATTAGATGCCCTTTGGGCCGAGATGGCTTTAGCTCTCTGTGAAGATGAGACCACTGAGTCTGCAAAGAAAACAGATGAAGCTGAAGTTTCACAACCTTTGGCTGGGCTCCAGACGACTACTCTTTGTTGTCAAGGGAAGCATGAGCTTATATTGGATGAAGAAATAGGAGTTATATGCAAATATTGCTCCTTTGTTCAAGTGGAGATTAAATATTATGTATCGCTTTTTGGTACAAATCCCTGGGAAAAAACATAGCTGGAGAAATTTATCTTAACAAATACGTTAGGATGGAGATGGAAGTTTGCACAAAAAGATGCAAGGAGGAGTGTTAGGATTGCATCTTTTAGTTACAGCAAATACGTTGTAACAAATCAGATTTGATTTTTTCAGTTTATTTATTTTTTAGTTTGAATAAATCAATCTGTTTAGATCAGATTGTTAAGTTCCCTATTTTTAGATTTTTTCAGATTTTTTTTTGTTGTATAAATTCAGTTTCTACCAATGAGAAAGATAAACCATCCCAGTTTTTTATACGTCCCTTTCTCCTAACCAACAGCCCTCCTCTCTGCATACCCTTCTGCCATGTCCTTCAGCTTCAACATCTTTGCCTTCCACCTCGACCATTCCGTTGTATTTGGTGTCCGTTTGTGTAGATTCACTGACAACTTCTGCAGCGAACCTGCTGTTGTGTTCACCCTGTAAACCTTGTGTTCAACCCCATCAAATGTGGTCGGTGGATGGTTCTTTCTTCTAGTAGTGATCTGAGACTTGGAGTCCTCACAGCTGAAACTGTTCTCTCGGAGGAGGCTTTGAGGAATTTCTATGAGCAGTGATCCTTTGAGAACGTATTCATCATCACGACAAGGGTGTATGAAGTCATTCTCAAGTCTTCCCATACGAATCCATTTTTGTACCTCCTAGAATTCCAAGAACCAGTCAAATTACATTGCAGTGGCATATAGTACAGATATATCATAAACAAGGAAAAAATTTAACCCGAAGAGTGTAATTGAATAGTAATATTTATCTATTTTTAATCAAAGATTTTTGCCCGAATATGAAACATTGTAAAAATTTCAGACTAGCCAACTAATATATGCAGCCAATCTTGAGATATAGTTCAGAATTACAGCTCCATTTGATCATTCTTTTTACCTTTTTGAAGACCATTTTTAATGTGTTTGTCACATCAAAACAGAGCAAAAAAGAAAAGAACGAGATAGCAAATTAATGATGGAATTATAAAGAGCGGAATTTTCTAATCTTTGTCTGTATTTAGATTGATACTTACTAAGATGAATGTTGTAAATGAACGCTGGTTGATGTGTGTTACCTCTGAGATAGAGTCCTGGAGGAGAAAAAAGAGAGATTTCCATGAAATGAGGATGCTCAAGCTGGCCATTCCGTGAGAGATAATAAACAACGCCGACTTTTTGCTGCTTATCATTTGGGTTCGGTTCCATCCTTACTACTGCTCCTTTAGGACTAGTTTCTGTGCCTTCTCTTTTGTTGTATATCATCGACAGCGTAACTCTATCGAGGTTCTTGGCAGCCATTGCATAGGTGAAGCAAACAAAGAAATCTCAGAGGTCAGCACCGGTAAGAGATATAGGAATATTGTCACAAGAGCAGAAGTTCAACAGTGTTTGATGTTTCAGTGGGCTTGAGCAATTAGGGGAATATATAGAAGCCTCATGAATCCTTATCATGAATATTCTCATCAATTATTAGATTAATCTCTTGTCAAGACTCAGAAATGGACTTTCTCCATCAAGGCGAGGCTAACTGTTGTTGGTCGAGTTTTTTTTTTTTTTCAAGCCTCCAAATAACCGAGAGTCCACAGTATCTTGTTAAGAAGCTGGAATCTTTACCAAGATATGAATTGTTGGGATTTTCCGTCTGGGAAGAGAGAGGTAGTCTCTATCAAATGCACCTGAAATTGAAGATAAACTGGATCCCCACTTGCAGATGGTGATGCAAAAGACAAGATTGAGTTTAAGTTACATGTTCAAACAAGTTAATTAGGCCCACCTCAATGCCGGTTTCATCCAGACATTTGTCACTAAGGTTGCCTCTTTCGTATTTAACTAATTCGACTCTGCTTCCAAGTGATGTCGTTGCCTGAAGGGAATAATGCAATGTAAATGAAGAAATGATAGTTTATAGAAAGATCACAGGATAATAGCTAGGAAAACAGAGCAAAAGGCTTCAATGATCCCTACCCATCAGGTCACGGGCTGATGACCTTAATGTAGTAGGTAGTCTGTCAACTTACAAAGAATGTAGCGATGCTTCTGCAATTCCAGGGAAAATACGTATGGTCATCAAAGTGGTGCACAGGTAATGCTTTCCCCTTCCAGACTCTCTCTTCCTGCCTGCTGCTATATTCTATGGGCAGTCAAATTCTTTCCACATAAACTTTTGTAACAATGCCCTCATTCAAATTCAACTGACTGAAAATGATGACATAACAGGAACCATATCAAACAGCAGTCACAATATTGGAAAAAGGAAACAGAGTAACGCAATCGATAATCTGCCAGATGATAACATTGAAAAAGGAAAGGATAACACATAGCATGTTACTGATCACTACCAATATACACTATGTCATCTCAAATTCCACCCAAACAAAATTAATCAAACAAACTATACCAGGAAACACGCTCATTCCGAAAGATGTAATTGAGCGGTAAGACTCATCCTTATAGCACCTTAATGAGAGAGATTTGTCACAGTAATTGATGATGAATGCTTTTAATTTTTTTTTAAAAAAGAAAGAAACACGCTCTAATAGAAATCAAATTCGTCTGCTTCATCAAGCCTAAAAATTGCATATACTCACACCAACGAACAGTCACAGCTAAATAAACCATAGTGACGATAATAGCGCACTCTAGAAATCACCTTTCGTTGCTCTCTTGCACTCCATTATTACCCACATTCCCATCCTCCATTTTCGCTTTATTCTTTTTCTTTTTCTTTTTCTTCTTCTTCTTCAGTTTCTTCTTCTGCTTTGCCTTCTTAGTCTGCCTGACTGCTTCATCCTCCTCTGTAGCACTCTTCTCTTCACCCTCACTCTCCTTTCTCTTTGACTTCTTTGTCTTCCTCTTCTTCTTATCCTCACCAGCTTCACCATCTCCTGTTCTCACTTCAATTATCTCATCCTTCTCTGCACCACTCTTCTCTTCTCTCTTTCTCTTCTTCGTCTTCCTCTTCTTCTTAACATCATCGGCACTACCATCCCTTGCTTTCAATTCCATTTCGCCATCCTCCTCAACTTTCTTCTTCTTCCTCACTTTATCATTTTCACCATGTGGGTCACTCCCTTCACCATCTAATCCTTCCAAAGGTTGATTCTTTCTTCTTTCTTCCATGCTTGCATATATAATGATACTTTCCAACTCCAAATATCTCTCTAAATTTTTTCTGAATATAATTCAAATTCATCTCAAGATTAAATTATGAAAAATAGATAAAATACCATAAAATAGAATTATTTACTCTAACAAATACTTTTTAAAAAATTGTCCTTTTAAATTCGATATTTATATTGATATCAAAAATATAATGCTATTATATAAAATATAATTATATATTGATATCAAAATCAAAATCACATATAGAATTGAATACATAAGAAACAAATATAACAAATATATACTAACTTTGTATTTATTACCAATTGTTTTACAATAATTTTAATATATATCTATATTCCCAGTTATTGCTTATGACACAGTAATTCTATCTAAGGTCCTCAAGATCTTATCATTGGATTAGTTTCAGTAATTGGATTAGATGCACAAATAGTAAGCATGGACTAATTTTGTATTTATGACGTGGTTAATCTAATTAAGATTTACGTGGTTACTCTAATTAAAATCCTCGAAAACTTATCACCACTCCATAGTCGAATTAAGAAAACTAAGTAAGAAAACTTATCAATATGAGTTTTCTTTCCATTAACAATTGTGAAAAAAGAATGACAGAATTAACTAGGTAGAATAAGAAAGGGGTACCTTGATTGGTTTAGGATGTGGCCTCTGAACTCAGCGACCTTGCCTTTGAGAGGAGCCTTCTTTAAAGGCGTACTGCACGGTCGAATTGAGATCCCCCCTCCACAGTCGTTCCTTGCTCTCGACTTGGACGTCTTGCAGATTTGGTGTTATTTGGTCTCCATAACCAAATGTCTCCATTTCAGGGCATACTTTAATTTCCAAGTCTTTTAGCACTGGCCACTCTATGGTGCAATGAGCAGGGCAGAAACATGCGAGGCTGTCCAGAGATTCAAGTATCAAACGACTCATACGAGGAAAAACGATTCTTTCTGTAGTTTCTGATTCCTCGAGGTCTGTCGAAACTATTTCTTTTATCTTGGAACATTTACGTAATTTGAGTGATTCCAGTTGAACCAGGCCTAGTTTGATTAGCGAGAGGGGGAAGACGGTTGTTAAATTTGGGCAGTCACATATGTCTAGCCATCTCAGGTTTTGCAGACTTGGAGAAACCAAATTGTTATTTCTGTTCCATACCACTATTTCTTCCTCTGCTTCCTTCTCTTCCTTCATCCTGAAAATTTCTTCCATTTTATGGCAGTACGAAATCGCAATGCTTTCAAGGCTGGTTAAAGTTTGTGAGAGGATTGGGGGAAATATCCATTTCAGTTGCCTACACTTGTACATGGATAAGGATTTGAGGCTGCAGAGGTTAATAAACTGGATTTGGCCCTTCCATATGCACGTCATTTCTGGCAAGCCACGCAGGGATAGTTCCTTCAACTTTGACAGCAGCTTGACGTCTTGGTGTTCATTTGTCATCGAACCTTCAATTTCGAAGACGCTGAGCATGGAATCACAATCTAAAGCAGAAACACTTTCAAGAATTTGAAACCTTTGCATCAAATGTGATGGTAAGAGGCAACCCATCTTGTGACATCCCATCATTGTCAGCTGTTTTAATTTATTCAGGGACTCATCTGGAAGATGGCCATGGCATATTTCTGTGAACTCACCAGTTTTAATGAATTGGAGTTGTTCCAAGTTTCGAAAAACTACCTTAACTGCCAGATCTGATGTGTCAAGTAAGTACTTGAACTCATTGCAACCAGAAACTTGTATAGACTTTAGCTCATTGAATTCATCGTTGAGGAAGTCATGCAGGATATCCCTCAACCCATCGTATTCAACAAAAGAGAGACCCTCACTTCTTGGAACTAAAACCTTAATACAACGAGGCAGTGAAAATTTAGTGTCAAGGCTGAGCGTCAAGGTTCTAGAAAATAAGTCAGAGTTGGCATATTCGACGCCACCCACTGATATATTATAACTGACTAAGTTTTGGAAAGGCATGTCATCAGTCAAGGCACTAGCATGAGGTATACTGATGTCCAAACTGGTCAATCGAGTCAAAAACTGTAGCTCAGAAATGCTAGCATTCATTGATGAATCCCAATTTATATAGTTACTGCTCATGCTAAACTCCTCTAATTTTCGGAGATTTGAAAAAATACCTGGAGATACTCGCCGGAGAATGAAGCGCGTTTCCAATTCAAATATCTTTAGAGAAGTCAACTTGCCAAATTCCTTGGGGATATCCTCCATGCCATAACTTGAAATGCTAAGAACTTCAAGCTTAGCCAATCTTCCAATCACTGAGATGTTTCTCAAACTGAGACTTTCAATGCAGAGTGTACGCAGATTTCCAAGGTCTCCTAGGGAGGAAGGCAACATCACGCTATGTCTCCAATGATTCTTTCCCATGTCTAGAAGCTTCAATTCTTTCATTCCTTGGAAGAAATTTTCTGGCATTCTCAAATATTTTGGAAGCAGTAAAATCTCCAGCTTTGGACATTTGAGCCCATCAGGAAGATTTTGAATGTGATTTGACATCAAAGATATCCCCGATATATGCTCATAGGAATCGTAGTTTGGCCAATCTCTCAATCCAATGCCAGATTTTACCAAAAATGCATTTTTCATCTTGGATGAGATGTGTATTGCAACATCACGAATAACATCATGCATTCTCACATGCTTTTCCTCTGTACCATTCAATAGTAAGTGCGAGTCAATAAGGGTACTTACAATATTGTGTAGTCTGCTTCTAGCTTCTTCCACTGTATCAACATTCTGAAATGTCCTTAAAGATATTCCATATCTTAGCAATCTCTCGATAGGAATATCGAAATCTTCTGGAAATAAGCAGCATAACAAGAAACATGATTTGGCCTCCTCGGTTACCAAAGAGTGTAAAAATAATTTTGCTTCAACTCCTCCAATGTTGGTTGGGGCTGATTTCTTCAATTGCCAAGCTGCATCAACCCACACATACTTACTCTTACCCTTCAAAGCTCTGCCTACAGTCACCAGTGCAATTGGCAGGCCTCCACACTTAGCAGCAATCTCGCTGGCGATGGGGTTTATATCTTGAGAGTCCACAACATCACCGGCAGTCACCCTGAAAAGATTCCATGATTCTTCTTTAGATAGAACTTCAACTTTGACAATACTTTGAGCATCCATTTCCCTACAGACTTCTTCGCTTCGAGAAGTAAAGATTACCTTGATTCCTTTGTACATATCCCCACAAGGAATACCAACTTGAGAAAGTTCAAGCCTGTTCCAAACATCATCCAAGATGACCAAAATCCGCTTCTGTTTCTCCATCCTCACCCACAACCGGCGCGCTCTTTCAGACTCACCGCCGCCACTCTCGAACGTCAATCCCAGCATCTTAGCAATCTCCTCCTGAATCTTGTTGATGCTGGGATTCTGGGATACCGTCGCCATCACCACTTCTTCGAACAACTTTTTCTCTTTTGCCGTGACACCTATTTTAGTCACCATGGTGGTCTTGCCCACACCACCCATGCCACATATTCCGATCAAGCTGATATTCTCACTACTCAGAATGCCCATTATTTCCTCTGTAGTAGTACGCCTGGACAAGAAAGTTTCAATCAATCCTGATGAAAAGGGTATCAGCCCTGGAGGCGGAGCTTTGAGTGACACACTCTCCAATTCCACCTCTTTTTGAAGCTCCGCGATACCCACACTCTTGTTATATGCTTCCTTACTTAACCGGTAACGCAAACTCAGATTGACACACCACCCATGGAGGCACTTCTTGTCTGCTTTCCCTTCGTCTTCCAAGAAATTCTTTGCCTCCTTCACCTCATCATCCACTCTTTTCATCCACTTGTCAACGGAAATTTTGATCTCCTCAGCATTCCTTGTTGCGGCATCCACCTTTCTCTCTATCTCGGCTTTCATGTCAGAGAGCCTTTCAGCTTGCTTACGTAACTTGTCAACATTCTCATTAACCTCGACCAAGTAGCGCAGCTGGAGCACGATTGCATCATATAAGCAATCCACGGTTTTCTGGGCAATTAAAGAGACAAATTCCATTGCTGACACAGCTGGTGATGATGAATATGGCAAAAAAGAAAGGGGTGATGATGAGAGATTTTGAAGAATATAATTGGGTTAGCAATGGAAGCAACGAACAAAACGTTATTCCGTCGGCTATGATAGCTTCTAGATTCCGTCGTGTTTCTCGTTCATTTGAATTAGTTCAGGGCCCACGATGCATTCTTTTGATCAAGCCCATCCAGTCTGGCCCAGGCTCCCAGCCCATTGGCATTTATCCATTTACCCATTGTTCATTGCTAGTCCTGCTTCTGGTGCAGGACATGTCTACATGGAAATATGACAAAAAGCTGATTGTACCAAATATAACGAATATTTTTTGAACAAATAAATTACATATTCACCATTTACTACAACAACAATTCTATTGGAATATAATGGTAATTTCACTAACAAAAATAGCAGATATAGAGTTTAATTAACAAGCCAGAACACGTTCTCAGGATTTACCTCCTTGGAAGTTTTGCAGCTTCTTCACATTTTAGAAGCTCAGCATATAAATTATGCAGGCAGTCTCTTATGTTAGGACCTTGTACGCATTCACAAATGAAACTTTGGCAAAGTATTCATATGCGACCTGAGATACCAATCCTGAGTGGATTTTACCTTAATATACCAGCTAAAAAGGCTGTTGCACTTGTTGGCAGAAATGGTTCTGGGAAAAGCAGTATTATTCCTCTAATGGTTCTGATCAATGACTAGGCAGGATGGAAAATGATGGGAAAAGCAGTATTATTCCTCTAAAATGATGGAAAATGACCTGCCATTGGATGGAAATGATAAGGAACCATCAATGACTAGGCAGGATAGTTTTGAGATGAAGCTTCCTGAGTTACCCAGACTTGATGTACAGTCTGGCCATCAACAAGCAGCAAATGGTTCTGATCCTGAATCTCCTGTATCTCCACTTTTGACTTCAGATCCTAAAAGTGAACGTTCTCACTCTCAGACTTTCAGTCGACCACATAGTCATTCTGATGATATTCCAACTAAAGTAAAGGAAACAGCTGACAAGAAGCATGGGAAAGCACCTTCGATTTGGAGGTTGATGGAACTTAAGTTTTGGCAGAGTGGCTTTATGGTGTGTTAGGAAGTATTGGGGCAGCCATATTTGGGTCTTTCAACCCACTTCTTGCTTATGTGATAGCACTGACACTGACTGCGTATTACACACAAGAAAAACATCACATGTCTCGGGATGTAAACAAGTGGTGCTTGAGAATTGCCTGCACGGGTGTAGTAACAGTTGTTGCCAATTTTTTGCAGCACTTGTATTTTGGTATTATGGGGGAGAAATGACAGAAGGAATCAGGAGAATGATGTTCTCAGGTGAATAGTCTTCTTGTTTTGTTTCCTTTTACTGTAATTGGGCATAAATTGGCATTTACCTTATTGATATTCTTGATGTGACAGCAATGCTGCGTAATGAAGTTGGATGGTTTGATGATGAGGATAATAGTGCAGACACATTGGATGGTTTTATCAGCAGTTTGCCTCATGGTTATGACACACATGTAGGAATGAGGGGTGTGGATCTTACACCAGGGCAGAAGCAACGAATTGCAATTGCTCTGTGTTGTGTTGAAAAATGCACCTATTTTGTTGTTGGATCAAGCTAGCTCATCCATCCATTGAATCTGAATCAAGTCGAGTGGTGCAAGAGGCATTAGATACACTGATTATGGGAAATAAAACAACCATCCTGATTGTTGGAATTAGCTCTTGTTGATGAAGGTCTATATTTATACAGATCCTATGTGAAATGCTCTAGTTGGTGGAGCGAGCTTGTCTTCTGTTCTGAAGGTCTGCACATTCATTTAATTTTAGGTATTACACCAGTTATCCAATGCTAAAGCTTTCTTTCATCTCTCTCATACAAGGAAGCTGCAATGACACTACCAACATGTTTCTTCCAGTGACATTAGCATACAATATCAATCAGTAAAGCATAGCCATCCTATGCTCTGATAAGGCAGGGGAAAAGGTTCATGAAATGTCATTACTGGTAGTAGTCTATCAAGTGGCAAACAACAATTTGATTGAGATGGTAGGAAGCTTACCATTGGCAATAGCTATGTTTCCAAAGGAAACACTTGCATAGTTTGGAGATGTAAGGTTGTATTCGAAGAAGTAATAGCTTTTCCCATCTATAGTTCTCTGCATGTAGTTGACAACCACAGAAGGAAATATGAGTGGCACATTTCTTTTGGAGTTACACCTAAATGTATGTTCTTCTTTTCTTCCACATGAAAATTCAACACTAAACAAGTTATATAAAGTTTGCCATTTTCCAACCCTACCGATGTTGGAAAAACCAGATGTACAATTTTCATCATGGAGTAGAGAGACAATGTGGAAAATGATTTCATCAGGTAAACTACTAATCAGATCCATTGTTGCTTCCATTTTCAGGTTCCTGTTAAGATGAGCACAAGCAAAAAACCATTTAACTACTATCCTATTATATAAATTCACAAGACTAAATCAGGAAAATATCCACTAGGGTGTCTATAGCTTAAAATATAAAGCTTTTCAGATAAAATATAGTCTACTAGATTGACCATCTTCATCCATTTTCAGGTTTATAATATCCATATTTGACAAAACCCAAAATCTATCTCTAACTATGCATCCATCTACCTAATACTAACAGTATGCTAAATCTAGTATCCAAGTCACGAGAAAGTAAATAGAGCTTGTTTTTGTTGATAGGATGTATGCCTTAACAAATATCAATCGAAACTCTGATAAGAAATTAGTGTGATACTCTCTTTTATTGTAAAATAATTACTAACAGTATGCCATATTAGGTTTTGTGAAGTCAAAAGAAGGCATCTATAATTGCCAATGTATGACCTTATTAAAATTAGATATATATATTCTTCAAATTTAATCATATAATTAATATATAACTCATATGGACATGATTTACACATAGTTGCTTTGGGTTCTGCAAATCCATGAATTGATAAGAGAAGTTCCTTGTTACAATATTGGCATTCCAGGTGTGAAGAATTAATTTGAAGATTTAGTTAGTTTCTATAATCTATCAATGTTGGTTATATTTAATTCTAATTTTATCTAGAATAATCTGTCTTTTGCTGTTATTTATTTCCTATATAAACCTCATGTCTAATGAATAAAAATATAAGCTTGTTAACGTTCAAAAACTCTCCAAACTCCATTATCCTTTATTTCTCTACAGAGTTCTTTTCTTCTTTTTGTTCCACCAAGTAGTAGCGGAGCCACAATTGGTCTTAAAGGATCTGCAGGTCTTTCAAAAAAACAACCCCACCCTTTTTTACAAAATTATTTTTCAAACCACACCAAAAAGAGGTCTTTGCTGGTGAAAATTTTCAAATGTGATTAGTGAAGATGCAATCTTATTTTGAAGTCCTTGATCTTTGCGACATTGTTTCAGAAGATAAGCCTGTGAATCCATTACCTAGAGATCCTACTATGGCACAAATCAAAGCTCATACAGAGGAGAAGACTAAAAGATTCAAACTAAAGACTATCATTCAAAATTCAGTTGGAGATTCGGTGTTTCATCGGATCATGACTTGTAAAACTGCTAAAGAGGCATGGGATAAGTTACAAGTGGAGTATCAAGGAAGTGTCAGAACCAAACAAATACGGGTTATGAATCTAAAAAGAGATTTTGAGACTTCGAGAATACTAGAAGATGAAAGTATTACTAGATATTGTGACAGGATTTCCTTGATTGTTAACAATATTCGTCTACTTGGAAAGGATTTTCCAGAAAGTAGAATTGTGGAAAAAGTTCTTGTAACTCTCCCTGAAAGATTTGAAGTCCAAAGATCTGTCAATAATTCTCTTCAAGCACAGGAGCAAAGAAGGACCCTACGACAGGAGAAGATCACTGAGGGTGCATTCTATGTCCAAAATCAGCATCAGCACTCTTCAACAAGAAGAAAAATATAGTTGATAAGAGCAACTATATTTTTTAAAACCGTATTACTAATCTCAGCAAGGGAAAATTCGAAATATGTATTTGGAAAATTTTTAGTATGAAGATATGTTTTTTTTAAGTTAATTTTTTTATTATTTATCATTTATGCAGTAAAATATTCTAATTATTTTCATTGCATATCATATTTATGTTATTTTTTTATTGGATTGCAAAGTTTAACATTCTAACCATGAAACCTGTGCAAAAATCTGAAACTGCAAAGGTATATAAGCAAAGAGTTTTGGTGGCAGATTTCAGATTAGCAGTGGACTGGTTCTGTTTTAACCTTCCAAAATGGAAAATGAAGTTTATTCAAGGGATTGAGCTCCGAGAACATGAATGGTAGGATGGCTAAAACTTTTTTACTATCAGACGGCCCTTGTTTAGTCAGAAACAGAATTTCATGGCATCAGAAATATTTGATTAAGCTCATGTTTGTATCTATAGACTCATATGGACATGATTTACACATATTTGCTTTGGGTTATGCATTTCCATGGATTGATAAGAGAACTTCCCGTCCTGGGGCTGGAGGGCTATCGTTTCCATATTCCACATACTTTTCTCCTTTGGTTCAGAGATGGCGGCGGCAA
Organism: Passiflora organensis; assembly: GCA_019739055.1. Lineage (NCBI taxonomy): Eukaryota > Viridiplantae > Streptophyta > Magnoliopsida > Malpighiales > Passifloraceae > Passiflora > Passiflora organensis. The sequence continues at coordinate 14,134 of JAEPBF010000136.1, forward strand.
CCTTGGTAAGTCTTCGCAAGAAACTTCCATTTGACGTAGCTAGAATTAGTGGGTCGGTGGTGGAAATCTTTGTTATGTGTTTGGCCACGAGGATCTCGTCTCCTTGCTTAGAAAATCCATCCAATTTGACGAGCTTTAGATCATGAAGAAGTGTGTTCCTGCCTGCTTGTATTGAATATTTTGCTATACTCTCCATGGAGTAGCATTCAGCATCCACCTGCATATTCATGCAAGAGCTTCTAACGATGGAAATTGCAGTTTAGGTTTCAGGAATTAGTAAACCCTTCGAGTAATTGTTATAAAATTTTCCATATTTTTCATGGACACTCACAGTCACAAATAGTCGCTCAAGCAAAGGGCACAGTTTCAGGAAGCAAATCATAGCCTCATCATCGTACTCTGCAGCTGTATGTTCAATCCACCACAGCTCCTTCAAGTTATAAAATGGGAAATCTGAGACAAATGTGAACACTGATGGAAGGATCAATGCCTGCAGAGAATCTATGGGTTAACCTTTTCATTGCTACATATTAGATAATGCAGACGCTGAGATGCTAGAAGGTACCTCAAATGTCCATCTGCATAGAGTGAGCACCTTTACATTCTTTAATGTCAACAGAACTGGATCGAAATCATTGCCAGAATAACCATACCTGCCCGGACCTTTTCTACAATCAAACAACGCATCAGAGAGGTTAAAGTGATAGTCAAGCTGCAACAAAGGGAGTGGTCCGCGAAACCGGAATGTTTTGAGCTTGAAAGATCTGATGCAGAGAGACATAATTTGCTGACAGTCGAATATGGTTAAGTTCGTAAGTGTGGAATCCGATCCAATGCTTAGAGATTGTAAAGAATTGCAGCCACTGATTTTCAAGGTTTCAAGACACTGAAACCTTGTCAGAATAGAACTAACTACTTCACTGACAGGACAGGGTAGTTTATTGATGTCAGATGCAGACTTCTCACTGAGAAGGCAAGCTGTGAAGTCTGGCTTCCCAGGTTTTTACAGTTGAACTCTAACAGACTATTGGGATAGCAATGAATCTCTCCGGTCAGACTGACCAGAATATATTAAATTTTTGATCGAAACCATCATTTACTATTTTTCTTTTATAAAAAAACTTCTCTTATCAATTCAGTTAAATTATAATTACTCACTTTAATAATTTGTGTATCAAATATGTATTACTTAACTAGACTTTTGATATTAGATGAAAAAGCCATTATAAGATCGAATATGCTTCGGTGAGGCAAAATGTAAGTGAAATTCTGATTCTGTATTTGGTACAGAACTTGCTGCAGGTACAATCAGCTTTTTGTCATATTTCCATGTAGACAATGGGTAAATGGATAAATGACCAAAAGGAGCGAAGACAACGAGACGCCTGATAAATAGATAAGAAGCCATGCCAATGGGCTGGGAGCCTGGGCCAGACTGGATGGGCTTGATCAAAAGAATGCATCGTGGGCCCTGAACTAATTCAAATGAACGAGAAACACGACGGAATCTAGAAGCTATCATAGCCGAAGGAAAGAAGCATTTCCATGATACGCTTGGAACCTGTTTTTGTAAAGAATCACCAACCTTTATGCGTTTCTTCCATTGCTAACCCAATTATATTCTTCAAGACCCAAGTCTTTATAAACTCAAAACTAAGGCTTTCTGGTGCATGCACTCAAAATCTCTCATCATCACCCCTTTCTTTTTTGCCATATTCATCATCACCAGCTGTGTCAGCAATGGAATTTGTCTCTTTAATTGCCCAGAAAACCGTGGATTGTTTATATGATGCAATCGTGCTCCAGCTGCGCTACTTGGTCGAGGTTAATGAGAATGTTGACAAGCTACGTAAGCAAGCTGAAAGGCTCTCTGACATGAAAGTTGAGATAGAGGGAAAGGTGGATGCCGCAACAAGGAATGCTGAGAAGATCAAAATTTCCGTTGACAAGTGGATGAAAAGAGTCGATGATGCGGTGAAGGAGGCAAAGAATTTCTTGGAAGACGAAGGGAAAGCAGACAAGAAGTGCCTCCATGGGTGGTGTGTCAATCTGAGCTTGCGTTACCGATTAAGTAAGGAAGCATATAACCAGAGTGTGGGTATCGCGGAGCTTCAAAAAGAGGTGGAATTGGAGAGTGTGTCACTCAAAGCTCCGCCTCCAGGGCTGATACCCTCTTCATCAGGATTGATTGACACTTTCTTGTCCAGGCGTACTACTACAGAGGAAATAATGGGCATTCTGAGTAGTGAGAATATCAGCTTGATCGGAATATGTGGCATGGGTGGTGTGGGCAAGACCACCATGGTGACTAAAATAGGTGTGACGGCAAAAGAGAAAAAGTTGTTCGAAGAAGTGGTGATGACGACGGTATCCCAGAATCCCAGCATCAACAAGATTCAGGAGGAGATTGCTAAGATGCTGGGATTGACGTTGGAGAGTGGCGGCGGTGAGTCTGAAAGAGCGCGCCGGTTGTGGGCAAGGATGAATAAACAGAAGCAGATTCTGGTCATCTTGGATGATGTTTGGAACAGGCTTGAACTTTCTCAAGTCGGTATTCCTTGTGGGGATATGTACAAAGGAATCAAGGTAATCTTTACATCTCGAAGCGAAGAAGTCTGTAGGGAAATGGATGCTCAACGTATTGTCAAAGTTGAAGTTCTATCAAAAGAAGAATCATGGAATTTTTTCAGGGTGACTGCCGGTGATGTTGTGGATTCTCAAGATATAAACCCCATGGCCAGAGAGATTGCTGCTAAGTGTGGAGGCCTGCCTATTGCACTGGTGACTGTAGGCAGAGCTTTAAAGGGTAAGAGCAAGTATGTGTGGGTTGATGCAGCTGGACAATTGAAGAAATCAGCCCCAACCAACATTGGAGGAGTTGAAGCAAAATTATTTGTACCATTAGAGTTAAGCTATAACTCTTTGGTAACCGAGGAGGCCAAATCATGTTTCTTGTTATGCTGCTTATTTCTAGAAGATTTCGATATTCCTATCGAGAGATTGCTAAGATATGGAATATCTTTAAGGACATTTCAGAATGTTGATACAGTGGAAGAAGCTAGAAGCAGAGTACACACAATTGTAAGTACCCTTATTGACTCGCACTTACTATTGAAAGGTACAAGGGAAAAGCATGTGAGAATGCATGATGTTATTCGTGATGTTGCAATACACATCTCATCCAAGAAGAAAAATGCATTTTTGGTAAAATCTGGCATTGGATTGAGAGATTGGCCAAACTACGATTCCTATGAACATATCTCGGGGATATATTTGATGTCAAATCACATTCAAAACCTTCCTGATGGGCTCAAATGTCCAAAGCTGGAGATTTTACTGCTTCCAAAATGTTTGAGAATGCCAGAAAATTTCTTCCAAGGAATGATAGAATTGAAGCTTCTAGACATGCGAATGGATCATTGGAAACATTACTTGACGTTGCCTTCCTCCCTAGGAGACCTTGGAAATCTGCGTACACTCTGCATTGAAAGTCTCAGTTTGACAAACATTTCAGTGATTGGAAGATTGGCTAAGCTTGAAGTTCTTAGCATTTCAGTTAATGACACGGAGAGCATCCCCAAGGAATTTGGCAAGTTGACTTCTCTAAAGATATTTGAATTGGAAACGAGCTTCTTTCTCCGGCGAGTATCTCCGGGTATTTTTTCAAATCTCCGAAAATTAGAGGAGTTTAGGATGAGCAGTAACTATTGGAACTGGGATTCACCAATGAATGCTAGCATTTCTGAGCTACAGTTTTTGACTCGATTGACCAGCTTGGACATCAATATACCTCATGCTAGTGCCTTGACTGATAACATGCCTTTCCAAAACTTAGTCAGTTATAATATATCAGTGGGTGGCATCGAATACTTCAAGTCTGACTTATTTTCTAGAACCTTGTCGCTCAGCCTTGACACTAAATTTTCACTGCCTCGTTGTATTAAGGTTTTAGTTCCAAGAAGTGAGGGTCTCTCTTTCTTTGAATACCATGGGTTGAGGGATATCCTGCATGACTTCCTCAACGACGAATTCAATGAGCTAAAGTCTATAGAAGTTTCTGGTTGCAATGAGTTCAAGTACTTACTTGACACATCAGATCTGGCAGTTAAGGTAGTTTTCCGAAAGTTGGAACAAGTCGGATTCAATGGAACTGGTGAGTTCACAGAAATATGCCATGGCCATCTTCCAGCTGAGTCCCTGAATAAATTAAAACAGCTGACAATAATGGAATGTCACAAGATAGGTTGCCTCTTGCCATCACATTTGATGCAAAGGTTTCAAATTCTTGAAAGTGTTTCTGCTTTTGATTGTGGTTCCATGCTCAGCATCTTCGAAATTGAAGGTTCAATGACAAATGAACACCAAGACGTCAAGCTACTGTCAAAGTTGAAGGAACTATCCCTAGATCACTTGCCAGAAATGACATGCATATGGAAGGGCCAAATCCAGTTTATTAACCTCTGCAGCCTCAAATCCTTATTCATGTCCGGGTGTAGTAAACTGAAATGGATATTTCCCCCAATCCTCTCACAAACTTTAACCAGCCTTAAAAGGATTCGGATTTCAAGCTGCCATAAAATGGAAGAAATTTTCAGGATGAAGGAAGAGAAGGAAGCGGAGGAAGAAATAGTGGTATGGAACAGAAATAACAATTTGGTTTCTCCAAGTCTGCAAAACCTGAAATCGCTAGACATATCGGACTGCACAAATTTAACAACGGTCTTCCCCCTCTTGCTAATCAAACTAGGCCTGGTTCAACTGGAATCATTCAAGTTACGTAAATGTTTCAACATAAAAACAATAATATCGATAGACCTCAAGGAAGCAGAAACTACAGAAAGAATCGTTTTTCCTCGTATGGGTCGTTTGATACTTGAATCTCTGGACAGCCTCGCATGTTTCTGCCCTGCTCATTGCACCATAGAGTGGCCAGTGCTAAAAGACTTGAAAATTGAAAGATGCCCTGAAATGGAGACATTTGGTTATGGAGACCAAATAACACCAAATCTGCAAGACGTCCAAGTCGAGAGCGAGGAACTATGGAGGGGGGATCTCAATTCCACCGTGCAGTACGCCTTTAAAGAAGGCTCCTCTCAAGGGCAAGGTCGCAGAGTTCAGAGCCCACATCCTAATCCACTCAAGGTATCCGTTTCTTATTCTACCTCGTTAAATCTGTCATTCTTTCTTCACCATTGTTAATGGAAAGAAAACTCGTATTGGTTGCTCAAACTTTGCACTTCATAACAACGCAATGAGGTGGTAGCATATTATATATGCTAATTTAAATAATAATTATCCAAGTATTTGTTAAAGTAAAAGATTCTATTTTATAATATTTTATCTATTTTTTCATAGTTTAATCTTGAGATGTGAATTTGAATTATATGCAGGAGAGATTGAGAAAGATATTTTTGGAGTTGAATGGCTGAGGTCATAAAGATATTTTCGTGAGCTCCGAGACTTGTGGACTTTATCGAGAGACCCCAAAAATTTAGAAAATAATACAGTAGAGATCTTGGATAGTTGTAATTATTTTTTAATTATGGATATTAAATAAATTATGCTGTTAGGATATGCCGTTAGTATTTGTGATTAGAATTATATTAGATTTGGTTAGAGATTTAGTTAGATTTGATTATATTAGATTTGGTTAGATTTGATTATATTAGATTTGGTTAGATTTTATTGTATTATTTGGTTAATAGATTAGGATACTATCCATGTTTTTCTATAAATACAAGGCATTAATATGAGAGACATTGGGGTTCGCCATATGAGCTCCCAAAGTACAATATCTTTACTCTCGAGTTCACATACTTGTACACAGTTTCTTCGTATAACCCATATATTGCTTCTCCTATAACTCAACACCTGCATAATCTATATTCAGGTATATAAGTCATGGACCGCATGTGATTTGACATCATTTTACATTCTAGCTCTGTTAGCATTCTTTAAAACTTTTCCTCCTACAACCCAACACATGCATGATCTATATTCAGTTATATAAATCATGGACTGCATGTGGTTTGACATCATTTTACATTCTAGCTCTGTTAGCATTCTTTAAAACTTTTGCAATGTATTTTGAAAACATGTCTGGCAAGAAACTTTAATCTAGTTCTAAAAGTTGAATGTCGAATTGATTTTTAGTAATCTTTTATCTATGTCTTCTACAAAGCTTTATAGATTCTTAACCTATAGTTTCTAATTAATTTGATAGGTTAGCTTCTTATCATCAAAATCGATTGTTCTTTGAGTGGGAGATCGATCAAAACCGATTGGTCTTTGAGTGGAAGATCGAACAAAAAACATAAGGATTATTGGTTCCCAGTACATAGTTCATTATGGTCTTCCTACTCTAGGAGGTTCTGTAAGGATCCAAACCTAGAATTTAGGCCTCTCACTGTCATAAGCATCCAATCCAATTACTGAAGCTATTCCTCCTGAGGACCTTAGATAGAATTATTGTGTCATAAGCAATAACTAGGAATATAGATATATATATTAAAATTACTGTAAAACAATTGGTAATAAATACAAAGTTAGTATATATTTGCAATATTTGCTACTTGTGTATCCAATCCAATATGTGATTTTGATTTTGATATCAATATATAATTATATTTTGTATAATAGCATTATATTTTTTATATCAATATAAATACCGAATTTAAAGAGCATATTTTTTTAAAAAGTATTTGTTAGAGTAAATAATTCTATTTTATGGTATTTTATCTATTTTTCATAATTTAATCTTGAGATGTGAATTTGAATTATATTTAGAAAAAATTTAGAGAGATATTTGGAGTTGGAAAGGATCATTATATATGCAAGCATGGAATACAACTATTATATATACAACTATTGGAAAGGATCATAAACAATAATGGGAATAGAGATATATAATAAAACTATTATAGAGCAGTTGATAATAAATACAAAATTAGTACATATTTTTATATTTACTATTTGTGTAGAATTACTGTGTCATAAGAAATAACTGGGAATATAGATATATATTAAAATTATTGTAAAACAATTGGTAATAAATACAAAGTTAGTATATATTTGTTATATTTGCTACTTATGTATCCAATCCAATATGTGATTTTGATTTTGATATCAATATATAATTATATTTTATATAATAACATTATATTTTTGATGTCAATGTAAAAATCAAATTTAAATAATTTTGATATTCTAAATAAATATTTTTATATTATAAATATGTAAGGTTTGATTTTATAAGGAAATAATTTTAGAATCAATTACAACCGGAGAGACTATTAGGACCATGAGATTATTGTTCATTTTGCCTTACAATTAGCGCGAAGTGTTCAACTGACAAATTGGAAAGTATAACCCTCAATTAGGGTTTAAGCTTGGAGGCAGCAATGGTGTTATCAAACAAGAAGCTAAAACAGAAGCTGTGAGTAGCAAAGGTAGAATCTTTAACAGCAATGAACACCGAAAACCCTAATTCTGAGTTGCATGAGCTTCTAGAGCCGGCGGCAAAGCAGAGGCCCAGATTGTCCAAGAGGGAGAAAAGAAGGAAGAATTAACCTTTGTAAGGATTAGATGGTGAAGGGAGTGACCCACATGGTGAAAATGATAAAGTGAGGAAGAAGAAGAAAGCTGAGGAGGATGGCGAAAGGGAATTGAAAGCAAGGGATGGTAGTGCCGATGATGTTAAGAAGAAGAGGGAGACGAAGAAGAGAAAGAGAGAAGAGAAGAGTGGTGCAGAGAAAGATGAGATAATTGAAGTGAGAACAGGAGACGGTGAAGCTAGTGAGGATAAAGAAGAGGAAGACAAGATGTCAAAGAGAAAGGAGAGTGAGGGTGAAGAGAAAAGTGCTACAGAGGAGGATGAAGCAGCCAGGCAGACTAAGAAGGCAAAGCAGAATAAGAAACTGAAGAAGAAGAAAAAAAGAATAAAGCAAAAATCGAGGATGGGAATGTGGGTAGTAATGGAGTGCAAGAACAAAAGGTGATTTCTAGAGTGCATCATTTTGACAGGAAAATGGTATGCATGGCAGAGTCAGATGGGAATAGAGAGACAATGTGGAAAATGATTTCATCAGGTAAACTACTAATCAGATCCATTGTTGCTTCCATTTTCAGGTTCCTGTTAAGATGAGCACAAGCAAAAACCATTTAACTTTTTTTTTTTTACAAAATGATGATAGTATTAATTAGATCAAACCATTCAAAATACAAGCCCAGTTTGACCAAAATAACCGGGTAAAAACAGAAAACGCCTAGGTACAATAAGGTGAAGCAACGTTCCCGATTTGTATTGGAGTTTGAGTAAGAGCTGATGGAGTTGTCTCGATTTGCTCCAGCTGAGGATAATGTGGAGGCGAAGTTAGTGCATCATTTTCAAGATGGGTTGAATAGTGATATCCGATTGATTGTGGGCACGATGTTGATTTACGACCTGCAGGTTTTGGTCGTTGCTGTCACCGACGCTGAGAAGATGATTCAGAGTCGGAAGACTCACAGTCAGGGCCGTAGAGATTTTCTATCAGGTAGAGGTCCGATCAGGCATGGTACGAGACATGATCCTAGACCGAGTCGTTTCGTAGGACCGTACCCTTTGAGACCTTCCTATTTTTGAGAAGGTAGTCACAAGACCACCCGGTCACAGCCAGCTGCTTCTAGTCATACTGTGAGCCGACCATCTATGTCGTGGTGTGCTAGTTGTCGTCAGCACCACATCCCTCGTTGTCCGCATTTACGGAAGTGCTACAACTGTGATGAGGTCGACCATACGGCTTGAGATTGTCCGAAGCCGAGGCATAATGCCTCACAGCCTTTCGGAGCCCCGAGACCGAGCGGTAGTCACTTTGGTTCAAATGCTTCTTTTAGGCCTCCGTTTAGAGCACCAGGCAGACCTTCTAGTAGTCAACCGTCTACTCAGCCATCACAGCCGAGGCTGACTAGACTTTTCACATTGTCCGATGTCGAGGCCTGTGCCAGCCTCGACGTGGTGATAGGTACTGTTGTAATTTTTTCTCGTTATGCTAGAGTATTATTAGACCCCAGAGCGAATAGGTCATTTGTGGGTCCCAGAGTTAAAATTAGTGCAGATTATTCGTTGTCAGCCTTGGTTTCATCGATCTCCGTCTTAACCCCGTTAGGTGAGCAGTTGACCTGCAGTCAAGTTTATTTGGGTTGTGTTTTGAGGATGGGATCAGTTGAGATTGAGGCAGATTTGATTCCACTTGATATCCGAGAATTGGATGTCATCTTGGGTATGGATTGCTTAGCCCGATATCGAGCCCGGATGGAGTGCTTCACCAAGCGGGTTTGGTTTAGTCTACCCGATGGTTCAGAGTATTGCTTCGAGGGAGATAGGCGTGTTGTGCCTACTTGTATGATCTCGTGGCTTAGTGCGAAGAAGATGATCAGTAAGGGTTGTACAACATTTCTAGCCCATGTCAAAGACACCTCAGCCGAGTCACCGGAGTTGAATCAAGTTTCGGTTGCTAGTGAGTTCCCGGATGTATTTCCAGATGATATAGTTGGGTTACCGCTAGAGAGAGAGGTGGAGTATGAGATCGAGCTGATGCCCGGAACAAACCCGATATCCATCCTGCCATATCGGATGGCTCCAGCTGAGATGAAGGAGCTGAAGACCCAGTTGGAGGATTTGGTGGATCGTGGGTTCATTAGGCCCAGTGTATCACCATGGGGAGTGCTGGTATTATTCGTGAAGAAAAAGGATAGTTCCTTGTGGTTGTGCATTGATTACCGGCAGCTGGATCGGGTTACTTTGAAGAACAACTACCCTCTGCCCCGAATCGATGATTTATTCAATCAGCTTTAGGGAGCGTCAATGTTCTCAATGATTGATTTGAAGTCGGGTCATCATCAGTTGCAAGTTCGGGAGTCAAATATCCCGAAGACAGCTTTTAGGTCCCGGTATGGACATTATGAGTTCTTGGTGATACCGTTTGGGTTGGCAAATACGCTGACAGTGTTTATGGATTGATGAACCGAGTATTCCAGGAGTACCTTGATCGGTTCGTGATTGTCTTCATTGGTGACATCCTTATTTATTCAAAGTCGAAGGAGGAGCATTCCGAGCATTTGAGGATAGTATTAGAGACACTTAGAGCTCGGTAGTTATACGCCAAGTTCTCTAAGTGTGAGTTTTGGTTGCGAGAAGTCGGTTTCTTGGGACACCTTGTGTCGGCTAGAGGAGTATTGGTGGATCCCATAAAGATTGAGGCTGTTGTATCATGGGAACCTCCTCGTAGTCTTCGTGAGATACAAATTTTTCTGGGTTTAGTCGATTATTACCGACAATTTGTGGAGAACTTCTCGACGTTAGCAGGACCATTGACTCGGTTGACATGCAACAGAGTTTTAAGGAGTTGAATTCTAGGTTGGTTTCCGCTCCTGTTCTTACCTTACCAGTCAGCGGTAAGGAGTATGTGGTGTACAGTGATGCATCAAAGCATGGTTTGGGTTGTGTGTTGATGTAGGATGGGAAGGTAGTCGCCTATGCCTTGCAACAGTTGAGGCCACATAAGTGCAATTACCCGACCCATGATTTGGAGTTAGTAGCTATGGTGTTCGCACTGATGATTTGGCACCACTATCTGTATGGTGAGACTTGCAGAGTCTTTACAGACTATAAGAGTCTCAAGTACCTTCTGACCTAAAAAGAGCTTAACTTGAGACGGTTATGATACGTGCAGTCTTCTCTGCCTAGTCTCGGACAACACTAACATTTACGTGTATATTATTATTTTCTTAAAAATATAAATTAACACTGCCAGTGGGCTTCCGATTTCCATTTAGCGGGGGTTACTCGAGGAGTGACTTATTATGTCCATCCCGATAGGTTTTGGTAGGCATTGATAGCCGTGTTGTATTATGAGTTTCTGTGTTATAACCTATTGGGCTGGAACTACGTTTTACATTATAAAATCAAATTCATGAATTCTATATTCTTTGAGTTGCATCATTCACGTCCTCGTTCTTATAGTAAATCGTTCCTTCTCCTCTTAGTATGTGCCTCTGATTCCCCATAGGATATATGATGTGGTGACTCCTACTGAGATTATTATCTCACCCGTTGTTATTTCCCCCTTTCAGGAGTAGTTCGTGAGCCGTAGACAGTGATTTGAGGTGTGAGAGCTTCTTACGACTTGGCTGGACTATCGCACCTGCACATTTTACATGGTTTTCTTTTCTGGCATTTTCTTTTTGACTCATTTTGATGTTTTGATTATTATTATATCCTTATGCATTTACTACATTTTTTGCTACGATTTTATGTACCAGGCTTTAAGCTCAGTTTGTGATTTTAGGCTTATGACTGTATGGACATGTCTTTTGTTTTAGATATTTTGTTTATTTGAATAAAGTCTTCTACTGTGGCATTTTGTTCTCTCTAATGATATGTCAAATGTCTGTTTCTTATTTGGCATGCTCAAATTATTGAAATATTAAATACGTTTGTTTTGGAAATCGTGTTTGAAAAGTCTTTTAAGCCTTGTGGGATTCAGATTGGTCCACGTGTTGGGCTTGTTCGGGTTTCACTGTGGTAAGGACCTAGTTTTCGGGTTTGGGTCCTTACACCTGAGGCTTCTTGTTAACCACTCTGTGCTTGCTTGCTCTCTTGACTCATTTGATGGCAGAGGGATCCAGACCAGAGGCTACTCTTTGCTTCTTGCCTCCAAATTTTTTGTGCGCAATGAGGATGGAGTTCCCCTAGGGCCAATGATGATTCTGGCTCAAGATAAAATCAGTTTGGAGAGCTGGTTATCACCAAATCTCTTAACTGTCTGAATTCTAACTTAATATCTCAAATTTACATTCTGAACTATAGGGTTTGAGGTTTGAAGATTTTTGTTTTTACATTTATAGATGCACTACGGTGAAAACTGCAGGACTGAACTCAAACAACCTATCCTTGAAGGAGGTATTGCTTTCAACAAAGTCCATAGGATGCATGTGTACGACTATACTAGCACTGACCCCAGATTCGACAGAGTTTTCAGAACAGGAATGATCAGTTACAATAAAATAGTAATGAAAAAAGTCATGGAAACATACAAGGGCTTTGAGCAGATAAAGCAGCTGGTTGATGTTGGTGGCGGAAGTTACAAGGTGATAGAGTGTCGTGAGCTCACCAAAATATTCTTCCTCTTCTGAATAGGTAGCTAGTGATAAGGAAGGTCGAATCCTCAGGGAGATGGTTTTAAGAGTTGGAAGTCTTTGAATTGGCCGTGGTCACGGTGTGCCCACGGTCGATGAGGATGAAGGGTTATAAACTCTTAGTGATGAATAGAGGTTGTGTAACAAATGTAATGTTCCGAAAGTGAGAAATAAAGGTGTAATTCGGATGTTTGTGATGATCCTTGATTCGGTTCACACCGAGACCTTCCCGTGATCACGGGTCTTCTAGGGATGTACTCGCGTCTTTTCTGTTGGATTCCAGTTAATGGGTTGCTCAGTACGACTGAGCACTCCAGGGGGAAGGAACGTCCTTCGCCCTTTCGTGTCCTACTTTCCAGAAAACCTCACCTCCGGATTAACAACGTAGTTAATCTGAGTATGCCCTCCGTCACTCGTGTTTCACTCACCACCCACGATTACAGTGATTGGCTTCTAATTTGTTATGGAGTTGATCACTCACCATAACATCAGTATACTCAAGAATGACGAGAGATAACAAAAGAAACTGAGTAATATATTGCACGGGACCTCACAAGGGTTGGTCCGGTAAATGAACTAAATCAAGGAAAGAATAAGTTTAGCCCTCCATTCGGTTCTGGAGTAAACTTTAGAACAATCTCTAAAACAAAGTGAAATCTCCTAAATTTTGTGTCCCCCTTACCACAGACGGCCAGGGTCACTATATACTATCTATCAAGATCTCGCAGGATCAGAAACAAATTACTTCCGTATCAGTGAGGATCATCTGAGATATTAGGCAGATTCTCGGTCCGTGATCACGGTAAGATCTCCGATCTTCCAGGCCAGCAACTGTCAAATCGCGGCCCCCAGGTTCTTTAGGAGCAGGAAAGAGAGCTGTTGCTTGGGTAAGAACAAGAATAGGCTTAGGCTCAAGCATGGCTCCTAATGAAATTGTGCAAGGGTCGGTTTTAACAAACAAAGGTCTATATATGCAAAGGTGTTATTCTAAATGCCCAAATCACGTCTCTAGACATACTTACTATGTAGGTTTGTGAGGCAAAACTTGGCAAGTTCTAGATTTGTTCCCGAAGTATGAACCACTCAAACCAAATTTGTTCCCAAAGTCTCCCATGATGTTATGTGGTTTTATCTCAAGCTAGCATAGTGAGTGTGCCTAAGTCAGGCCGTGACCCTGGTGAGGAAACTCAACATCTGAGCCTACACTCTGTAGATTCCAAGTGGTGGCAGGTCTAGTTCCTATGGCGTTGAACACATAAATAAGTACAGGGCATGAAAGAGCTAGAGGGTAATTATCAAGTATGACAAATGCAAAGGAACATGATGCGAAAATCAGAAAAAATAAACATGAAAACAAGCAATAAAAGCAATAAAAAAAAATGAAATAAGCAAAAATGAAATAAGCAATGGTACCCATATCCTCATACTTAAGTCATGCTTGCCCCTAAGCATGCATAAGATAAGCACAAGGAATTGAAATACTGCGATAGTGGAACCTGGTCTGGGTGGCTAGACCCCTTAGTCACTCCCATCATCCTCGCTGGCTGCCAAGTCGTCAGCAGAGTCATCCGTGGGTAGCCCGAGGGCATGATTGATACTGGTACGGAGTCGCAGCATCTGCGTTGTCAGCACCTTCATTTTCTTGTCCACGGATTGCATCCACGCAAGAATGTCCGGGTGGATCATGGCAGGAGTGGATGATGATGGTGGTAGATCGGAGGTTGATGGGGCTGATGGCTGTTGTTTTCGTGCACCTCCACCCACCGTGGGCTTACCGGGGGCACGAAATTGGTATTTCCCCTGTTCCGTCTGCATAAGCAGTCCCATATTGAGAAGACTGGCTGTATTCAGGGGAGCCATCTCATGCAGCCGCCTTAGGTTACTCGGGAGTGTAACCTTGAGTGCCTTCGCCAGATGCGTAATGATGCTCCCGAGAATCAATGGCTGACCCTTCTTTTGATATTTTTCAAATTGTCTAGTCAGGAATACAGCCAAGTTGAGCTTGGTGGAGGTCTGCATGCACCATAAAATCAGTAGCTCCATTCGATTCAACGTGGTAGGCCCGTTTGGTCTACCGGAGAAACTGTAGGACAGGAATCGATAGAGGTAGAGGTAGGCAGGTCGGAGCAGATAGTAATCCTTAGACCTCCCTGGATCATATGCCATGGGGCAATTGGACCACTTCTTGTATAATGCTGCAGGGTTGAAGTCCTGTGGTTCTTGTGCCCCGCAGTGCGGGAATGAGCAAAGCCCAGCAGAGAGTTGAATCAGGCATATGACAAGCTAAAGGTCTGGCCGAGCAGCTGAAATTGGATGAGATCAGGTGTCCTCATAGTGAATTCAGCTGGTCGGCGGCACTGGAAGGTGGCATAGAATTCCAGCATCAGCTCAATATAAGCAGGTTCATTGATATAAAAATAGGTTCTCCAGCCTATGTTATCAATTAGTTCTTCAATCTCCGCGGATAAGTCCAGCTCTGCCATCGTGTCAGGATATAGACATTTGCATTGGTATACCGAACGTTGTCGGAGCTCCTCATACTTGCCCTGCAAACCACGGGCGGAGATTGGTATTGAACTACTTGTGGCCACGGCTTTCCCTTTTGCCTTTTTGCTGAGCCGTGGGGTAGGTGCAGCAGCCTTTCGTTTTCGAAATCGGCGGCTGGTTCTGGACGATGGTCCTGCTAAGTCAGCCAGGGGAACATCAGAGTCCTCTAGCTCATAATCACTTCCTGATAGTGATTGGGCAGGAGCAGGGTTTGTAGGAGCAGCAGCTGGAACTCGGGACGCACCGTCTCCTGTGGGCGCGGACGACTCGGATGACCAAGCAACATCCTCGTCATCATCTACGGGAACTTGAGGCGCAGCCCCGCCCGTGGTCTCGGAGGACCAATCAACATCATTATCAGAAATTTTAATTGAAGGATGAGTGTCCAGCTCTGTTACCTCGGGCATTGGACATGGTATGTCCTCCGCATCTGTCTGTGCTGGAGGAGCGACATCCTGGGAGGTTGACGGGGGCTCCATAGTCTCTGGCATGGGTCGAAGTTCCCCACGATTTTCCAAGAAATCAGGGTACATCTCCTCTAGGGCCGCCATATCAGCCGCCTCCTGGGCCGAACTGTCTGGAGTGGAAATCACAGGAGTGCTCGGCTGGCTCCCCGCTGGGCTCAGTGGCGGGGTAATGATTATCGGGTTTGTTGTAGTGCTACCCTCGACAGGAGAGGGATCTCCACTACCACGTGGCGTCGGATGATCAGGTAGAATCGACCGTGGGTTCGCCGTGGGTACGTCCTTCATGGGTGAGTTGGGCAGGACTGTTGAAGCTGCAATGGTGGCGGATGCCTCTACTGTCTCCTCCATTGGCATGGTGTCTAACGGAGGGACATCGAGGACCATCGCGTCTGGGACGAAGCCTTGCGCAATGCGAGTGGCCACCGTTCGTTGAATCACAATGGCACGGGTTTGGGCGTGGCGCTGTTGCAATTCGTCCATCGCCGTTTGCACAGAGCCGAATGTCGGAACCCTGGGTGCGGGCCGAGAGGATCGTCGGGTGTAGGTGCGCCGCCCAGTTGGCGTGGCTTCTGGGAGTTGGCCTTTGCGTGGAGGTACCATAGTGTGAGTGTAGAGAGAATGGGTGCTAGGGCTAGTTGCTGGAGTGTTTGGGGTTTTGGTAGGGGTTTAGGCGTGTTTGTCTTTGTTGCCGTCTGTGGCATTAAGTAGGGTTGTGGGGCACCGTTATACCCCCCCGTGTGTCTAGCCTTTAAGTACGTGACTGGCTCCCAAAATCAGCATTGATATACCTGAAATAAAACATAAACAACAAGCAAAATTAAAACTGCTGGGTTGCCTCCCAGGAGCGCCTTTGGTTAATGTCGTTTGGCCCGACTTATTGATGATACTATAGTATCATTGGTAACCTGGAAGAACCTCTGCAGGTAATTCGTAGAAAGGTTTAAGTCTGTGAGCATTGACTTTAAAAACCTTCCCAGTGTCATGGCTCTTGATTTCGACAGCGCCGTGGGGATAGACCGTGGTCACGGTGAAGGGTCCTATCCACTTCGAGCGTAATTTACCTGCAAAGATTTTAAATTTTGAATGGTATAGCAATACCTGTTGCCCTTCATCGAAGTGCTTGCGTCGGATACTCTTGTCATGGTAGTGTTTGACCTTCTCCTTGTATATTTTTGAACTATCGTATGCGTTAAGTCTCAGCTCCTCAAGCTCTCCTAATTGCAACAGCCTCTCCTCCCCAGCTTGTGAAAATTCCTGGTTGCACTGGCGGATAGCCCAGTAAGCTCGGTGTTCAATCTCTACTGGAAGGTGACAGGCTTTCCCAAATACGAGGCGGAAGGGGGTAGTTCCAATTGGAGTTTTGTACGCGGTTCGGTATGCCCAAAGTGCATCATCAAGCCTGAGGCTCCAGTCCTTCCGGTTAGGATTGACTGTTTTCTGGAGTATAGACTTGACTTCCCTGTTCGTGACCTCAGATTGTCCATTGGTTTGTGGATGGTAGGCTGTGGAAGTTTTGTGCACCACACCATATTTCTTCAATAGGTTCCGGAAGAGCTGATTACAAAAGTGTGTGCCACGATCACTGATGATGGCCCTTGGATTCCATATCGGCAGAGGATGTTCTTACGGATAAATCGACCGTGGTCTTGGCACCATTGTCTTTGGTAGCTTTCGCCTCTGCCCATTTTGAAACATAGTCCACAGCAAGTATGATGTATGGAAGCCAGATGAGGTTGGGAAAGGGCCCATAAAGTCGATTCCCCATACATCAAAAACTTCACATACAAGGATAGGCTGTAGGGGTGCCGCATCTCGATGGCTCATAGTACCCTCTCGTTGGCATCTGGGACAAGCCTTGCAAAACCTGTAGGAGTCATTGAACAAGGGGGCCAAAAGAACCCGCTTTCCAGAATTTTCCTAGCGGTTCTCCGGGGTCCAAAAGTCCTCCACATGCCTCATCATGGCAGAAGCGTATGATTGCTCGATGTTCTTCCTTGGGCACACATCTCCTGATTATCTGGTCATTGCAAAAATGCCATAGGTATGGATCATCCCATACGTATAATCGTGACTCCCTCACGATCTTGGCAGCTTCGTTTCTTGTTAGGTGATCAGGCAGCTTGTTAGTAACAAGATAATTGACAATGTCAGCATACCAGGGAATGGATATGGCTACAGTAAGCATGAGATGCTCATCTGGAAAGGTCTCTTGAATCGGCCGTGGTTCGGCCGTGGTCACGAGCCTGCTGAGATGATCGGCAACGTAGTTTTCAGCGCCCTTCTTATCCTTAATGGTGATGTCAAATTCTTGTAAGAGTAATACCCATCTGATCAACCGCGGTTTGGACTCCTTTTTGGCCATCAGGTATCTAAGAGCAGAATGGTCTGAGTAGACCGTGACCTTGGTCCTATTAGGTAGGTCGTCGAAACTTCTCCAAGGCAAAGACTATCGCTAGGAGCTCTTTTTCCGTGGTTGTATAATTCATTTGAGCAGCGTCCAACATCCTAGAGGCATAATAGATCACGTGGGGGTCACGGCTTATTCTTTGACCAAGTACTGCACCTATCGCGTAGTTACTGGCGTCACACATTAATTCAAAGGGCAGTGACCAATCTGGAGGTTGTATGATTGGGGCAGAGATTAGCAACCTTTTAATCTTATCAAAAGTCTGTCTGCACTCTTCGTTGAAATCAAATTCCATATCCTGCTGGAGCAATCGGCACATTGGCTGAGTTATTTTGGAGAAATCTTTGATGAATCGTCGGTAAAAGCCTGCATGGCCCACGAACGACCTGATTTCTCTGGTTGTTGTGGGGTAGGGTATGGCCTTGATGACTTCTATCTTGGCTTGATCAACTTGGATACCCTCTGATGAGACAATGTGTCCCAAGATCAACCCCTTGTCTACCATGAAATGGCATTTCTCGTAATTGAGGACTAGGTCCTTTTCTATGCACCGCTGTAGAATCTTCGTGAGGTTGGCTAAACAGACTTGGAAGGAATCTCCATATACAGTAAAGTCATCCATGAACACCTCGATTATGTTCTCAACATATTCCGAAAAAATGCTGACCATGCATCTTTGAAAGGTTGCCGGTGCATTGCATAGACCGAAGGGCATTCGTCTGTAAGCAAATGTGCCGATGGACAAGTGAATGTTGTCTTTTCCTGATCCTCTGGAGCTACTGGAATTTGATGGAAACCTGAGTAACCATCGAGACAGCAGTAGTGACTTTTTCCAGCTAAGACAGCAGTAGTGACTTTTTCCAGCTAACCTTTCAAGCATCTGGTCGATGAAGGGAAGTGGAAATGGTCCTTCCGTGTAGCCTTGTTTAACCTCCTGTAATCTATGCAGACTCGCCATCCATTTTGAACTCTCGTGGGCACGGCTTGCCCACGGTCATTTTGGACTACCGTGACCCCGGTCTTCTTAGGCACTACTTGCACTGGACTGACCCATTTGCTATCGGAAATCGGGTATATCATACCCGCATCTAGTAATCTCAACACCTCTTTCTTTACTACCTCCATCATTGGTGGATTGAGCCTTCTCTGTGCATCTCGGGTGGGTCGTGATTCATCTTCCAGTAGGATTCGGTGCATACAAACAGCGGGATTGATTCCTTTCAGGTCCGCCAAAGTCCACCCAATGGCTTGTTTGTAGGCTTTAAGCACGGTTGTCAATTGCACAAGTTCTTCCATTGATAGCTTGCTGGATACTATTACTGGAAGGGTGTTATTTTCGCCTAGGTAGGCGTACTGCAGATGTGAAGGTAGTGGCTTCAGGTCCAGGGCTGGTGGTTGCTCTATGCTTTGTCGTAACTTCTCGTGCTCGTCTGGGAGGTTGACATACTTCACCTGTGGTAGATCTACCGTGGTCACGGTAAGGTCACGGAGAGCGTCGATCAGTAGGTCGTCCATTTCAGTGCTTGCCTCCTCGAAACCTTCGATTTCTATGCTGTCTTCCAGAGCGATCTGTAGTTTTTCAGCGTTGCATGTCCTGGAGGCTGTTTGAACAAATTCGTCAATAGCGTATAGGGCGAATAGAGAGGCTCCAGGATCCGGATGTCTCATAGCTTCAGATATACTGAAGGTCACGGTATCTTCATCAAATTCCATCGACAGAGTACCTTGGTGGACATCGATCTTCGTTCTAGCTGTCTTTAGAAAAGGGCGTCCGAGTAGTATCAATTGCTGTCCATCGTTCTCCATCACTCCCGTTTTCTTCAATTTCCCAAGGTTGAGAGTTTTATACACAGACATTGGCATTACGTTGATTGATGCACCCAAGTCGCACATAGCTTGTGCTATTTGGACTCCTCCAATCTTCAGTGGAACAGAAAACATTCCCGGGTCGTTGCATTTTTGGGGTATATTTTTCTGGAGGACTGCTGACACAACTTCGCCCACCGTGATCTTGGCATGATCGGACAGTCGTCTTTTATTGGTGCACAATTCCTTTAGGAATTTAGCAAATTTTGGAATTTGCTTTATTGTCTCCAGAAGTGGTATGTTGACTTCCACTTTTCGGAAGATGTCTAGGATGGCCTGCTCCTCTTGATTCTTTTTGTTCTTTGCTAATCTGGCAGGGAATGGGGGAGGTATCGTGATCACGGGCCTGGGCTGAACTTCGAGTTCTTTTTCAACTTCCGCTTCACCGTCTTGTGGCACCGTCTTCGGCTGAGACAATGGCGTCTCCGAATTATCAGTTCCTACTGAATTAGGTTGTGTTTCCTTCGTAGCCTTAGTTTGTCTGACCTGCGCCTGTGGTGGCTCCTGAAGTTCTTTTCCAGACCTGAGAGTAATAGCACTAACATTGTGTTTGGGGTTAGTTTCAGGTTGTGCAGGTAACTTACCTTCCCGTGCATTCTGAGCATTTTGGCTGGCCAACTGTTGTTACGCAAATAATTGCTGGTTCAGTGTCACCTGCTTCAGGGCTTCCCATATTTTGTCCAACTCCTCTTGATGGTTACGGCTTGAAGAACCCCTCTCGTAGGTGGCCCCTGATCTGTGGTCAGGTCCTCGGTGGTTGGTCTGTTGCTCTTGCGCTCCGCCATCATAAGGTGGGTTTGGATAGGCCTTTCTTGGTTCGTAAAACCCACCTGATTTGCCAGCAAATTCCGGGTTCCTGCGGTAAGGAGGGACATACTGATTGTATGCGTTTGCATCTTGAATCTCATTGTTGAGGACTTTGGGGCACTGGTCTGTACCGTGATCACGGTTCCTACAGAACTCACATGGCCTTGCTTGAAGTTGTGAAACATATTTATGGAATGCGTTGCCCACGGTTTTGTCAATTATCTTCTGTAGGTCTGCTTCTACTATGACCGTGGTGGCTGCTGCAGCTGTTCTCGTAGATGATTTTGGAGGTGATCTCCCTCGCCTTACACGATGCTTGGCTCCCTTTATCATGTTGAGAATAAGATCTTTAGCTCTTCGGGAGTCAAGGGAGAGCAGGTAGCCATTAGCAGAATGGTCTACAACACTCCTAGTCTCGTCGTCCATACCATGATAGAAAGCTTGAAGCAACTGGAAATTAGTATAGCCATGCCGTGGGCATGCTGAGCAGAGTTTCTTAAATCGTCGCCAGTAATCATACAAAGTTTCTGCGTCATCCTGTCGAACCACAGCTATTTGCCGTCTAAGGTCGTCTTCGACAGAAGGTGGGAAATATTCGTATAAGAATGCATCTACCATTTCATCCCATGTCCTGATGCATCCAGGGGGCATCTCACTAAGCCATTCTTCAGCCTCTCCCTTCAAGGAGAAAGGAAACGATCGGAGCAGTACCTGATCCATGACCAAACCTTTTGGCTTAAAACTTGTACATGCCATCTCAAACTTTCTCAGGTGTTCGTTTGGGTCTTCACGGGCTCGTCCATGGAAGAAAGGCAACGTTTGAAGAAGTCCAGGCTTCATTTCATAATTAACATCTCTATCATTCTCATGGATGATGCACATCGGTCTTCTAAATCTACCGGTGCCTCCCATTTCTTCCATTGGAATGAGTTGAGCGTCATCCTCTTCTTCGTCAGCCAGAAAGGCATCGAGTACCTTGTAAGGTCGTCTTCTTTCCACCTCATCATTCACCTGAGGAGGCTCCTCATGTGCTGCTGGTGGGTCCCCATGATTCCTTGCTCTATTCTGGTTATCCGCCATTGGTAGATCCGGTATATGAGTTGGAGAAGGGGGGTTGCTTGATGATGAGTCGACCGTGATCTCGGTGTGGTCACGGTCACCTGCTTGATGAGAACTTGATGCCGTGGAACTGGATGCAGCAGACGCGAACCAGTCTCGTCTTCTTCTAGACTTGTTCAGCCGACAGGTGGATTCAATTTCTGGATCGAAAGGTAGTAAGGGTCCTGTCCGGCCTGAACGGGTCATATACTGTTAAGAATTCCAAATCTTGATTTGCCGTCTCCCCGGCAACGGCGCCAATTTGATAGAGTTGGAGAAGGGGGGTTGCTTGATGATGAATAGAGGTTGTGTAACAAATGTGATGGTTCGTAGGTGAGAAATAAAAGTGTAATTCAGATGCTTTTGATGATCCTTGATTCAATTCACACCGAGACCTCCCCGTGATCACGGGTCTCCTGGGGATGCACTCACGTCTTTCCTGCTGGATTCCAGTTAGTGGGTTGCTCAGTACGACTGAGCACTCCAGAGGGAAGGAACGTCCTTCGCCCTTTCGTGTCCTACTTTCCAGAAATCCTCACCTCTGGATTAACAACGTAGTTAATCTGAGTATGCCCTCCGTCACTCTGGTTTCACTCACCACCCACGATTACAGTGTTTGGCTTCTAATTGTTATGGAGTTGATCATTCACCATGACATCAGTATGCTCAAGAATGACGAGAGATAACAAAAGAAACTGAGCAATATATTGAACGGAACCTCACAAGGGTTGGTCCGGTAAATGAACTAAATCAAGGAAAGAATAAGTTTAGCCCTCCATTCGGTTCTGGAGTAAACTTTAGAACAATCTCTAAAACAAAGTGAAATCTCCTAAATTTTGTGTATGCCCTTTCCACAGGCGGTCGGGGTCTCTATATACTAACTATCAAGATCTCGCAGGATCAGAAACAGATTACTGCCATATTAGTTAGGATCTCCCGAGATATCAGGTCAGATTCTCGGTCCGTGGTCACGGTAAGATCTCCGATCTTCCAGGCAGCAGCTATCAAATCGCGGCTCCTGATTCTTCTTCGCGAAATCTGCCTTGAAATCTCCAAAATATCCTGTGAATTCCTGCTTTCAGAGGAATCTTGTAAGATACTAGTAATTAACTCCATAACCGCATATATTAGGAAATAAAAAGTGCTAACCAGCCGATTATTACGTAACATGGAACCGCATATAATCATACTATCAATATCCCACCGGTTTTACATCTTTTGGTGTATGGACTACAGGTCCAAAAACTCCACGTTTTTCAAATGACTTTAATTCTGATTGAATTGCGTCTTTCCACATTGGCCAATCCTTTCTATTTTTACATTCCTCCACAGAGGTAGGTTCAAAATCCTCACTTTCTTCTATAATATTTAACGTTATATTATATGCAAAAATATTGTCGACAAGTATTGAGCTTCGACTCCATCTTGTTCCTGTAGTGACATAATAAATCGAGATCTCTTCATTCTCTTTTGTTTCTTCTGGAATTTTATTAATTATGTCAACTGGATTTTCCAAAACTATATCCTCCTCATGACCATCTTGTGTAGTTGCTCTTTTCTTTTTCCAAGGATTTTTATTTTTAAAACCAAATGATCATCCACATTTCTGACGTGGTCTAGATTCCCTAGCAACTTTAGATTGTCCTTCAGGGACATCAATTCTTTTCGGAGCATTTACAGCTGGAACATGAGACCTAGTTATTATTTTAAGGTCAGTAAATGCATCTGGCAGTTGATTTGCAATCGTTTGTAAATGAATTATCTTTTGAACTTCATGTTCACATTGATTTGTTCGAGGATCAAAACTAGATAATGATAATTCATTCCAAGAGATCTTCTTTTCC
The DNA here is from genome assembly GCA_019739055.1 of Passiflora organensis. Lineage (NCBI taxonomy): Eukaryota > Viridiplantae > Streptophyta > Magnoliopsida > Malpighiales > Passifloraceae > Passiflora > Passiflora organensis. Next base: position 37,347 of record JAEPBF010000136.1, read on the forward strand.
AACTGTTTATTTTCTCCCCCAAGTGTTGGAAATATAGTCTCGTCAAAATGACAATCAGCGAATCTTGTCGTAAATAAATTTCCAGTTAATGACTCAAGATATTTAATTATAGATGGAGACTCATATCCAACATATATTCCTATCCTTCTTTGAGGACCCATTTTTGTACGTTGTGGTGGAGAAATTGGAACATATACCGCACAACCAAAAATTCTTAGATCGGAAATATTTGGTTCCTAACCATGAACCAATTGCATCGGAGAGTGTTCATGATAACTTGTTAGCCTAATGCCTATAATTGTTGCTGCATGTAAAATGGCATATCCCCAAACATAAACTGGAAGTTTGGATCTCATAAGCATAGGTCTTGTAATTAATTGTAAGCGTTTTATAAATGATTATGCAAGACCATTTTGTGTATAAACATAAGCAATAGGATGTTCAATCTTTATTCCAATAGACATGCAATAATCTATAAAGGCTTTTGATGTAAATTCACTAGCATTATCCGTTCGAATAGATTTTATCGGATAATCAGGAAATTGAGCTCGCAAACGAATTATTTGTGCAAGGAATCTCGCAAATGCCATATTACGAGATGATAATAAACATACATGTGACCATCTGGTTGATAGATCGATCAAAACCATAAAATATCGAAATGGTCCACATGGTGGATGTATAAGCCCACAAATATCTCCTTGAATTCTTTCTAAAAATTTTAGAGATTCAATTCCAATTTTTGATAGTGATGGCCTTATTATTAATTTTCCTTGAGAATAAACAGCACATGAGAATTCATTAGATTGAAAAATCTTATTTTTTTTCAATGGATGACCACAAGAATTCTCTATTATTTTTCGTATCATTGTTGAACTGGGATGGCCTAACCGGTCATGCCAAATTTTAAACACATCATTAAACTGATGGTTTATTATAGAATGAGATTCTATCATTGTAATACTTGTGTAGTACAATCCGAAAGAAAAAGCGAGTAATTTCTCTATATACTTTTTACCCGAAATTATAAAAGTTATGCACATATACTCAATACTTCCTTATTTCATTGTCTCAATATGAAATCCATTGAAACGAATATTTTTGAAACTTAACAAGTTTCTTTGAGACTTAGAAAAGTATAATGCATCTTCTATCATTATTTTGGTTTCACCAGATAGAATAATATTTGCTCTTCCGGAGCCTTCAATCAATCTTGTACTACCACTTATTGTATATATATTGGTTTTTCTATTATCTCTCAATATTGTATGCGTTGTGGCACTGTCAACCAAACATATTTCCTTGGCGTTTATCTTAGATATATCCATGCCAATATCCATTCTTTTCATTGAATAAATAAAATTAATAATAAAATATAAAATAAATTAAAATATAAAAAGAAAATATGAATAAATAAAACAAAATAAATAGATTTTTTATTATAATAAAATAAGAGAACATAATTGAAATTTGCATAGTTATAAAATTAAAATCATTCTTGATTTCTTGCACTTTCATCATTTGGATCATTAAGAAAATCAGAAACATCCAAGTGCGTTATATCTTTAAGGCCATTAACAAATTCAGTGAAATCATCTTGGACAAAGTTTGTCTCCACTTTCTTGTCTTTAGACTTCAAAGATTCTTGATATAGGTCGGCAAAATATTTTGGTGTACGACAAGTACGTTGCCAATGACCTTGTATTCCACATTGATGACAGTTACTAATTGTAACTTTTTTCTTTATGTCACTCATTATTTTTCCAGGTTCTTCATCCTTTACAACTTTCTGATTTTGAAAGATAAATTTACTTGATTGACCACCACCATGACGAAATTTATTATAACCTCGTCCTCGTCCTCATCCTCTTCCGCAGTCGCGGCCTCAACTACGACCACGATTATGGTTATGAGATAGCATCACATTCACTTCAAGGAATGAAGCATAACCAGTAGGACGAGATTCATGATTTCTTATCAACAACTCACTGTTTTGTTCAGCCACCAGAAGGCATGAAATCAACTCAGAATATTTTGTGAAACCTTTTTCACGATATTGCTGTTGTAAAAGCACATTTAAAGTATGAAAAGTACAGAATATTTTTTCAAGTATATCAACAACAGTGATAGTTTTCCCTCATAATTTTAATTGTGAGCTGATTTTAAATAATGCCGAATTATATTCACTCACAGATTTAAAACCTTGTAAACGAAGATGCATCCAATCATAACGAGCTTTTGGGAGTATCACTATTTTCTGGTGATCACACCTTTCGTTTAAATTTTTCCAAAGATCTGCAGGATCTTTTATTCTGAGATATTCAGATTTCAATCCCTCATGGAGATGATGGCGAAGAAAAATCATAGTTTTTTCCTTATCTTGATTTGATGCTTCATTTGATGTTTTGATTGTCTCTCCAAGCCCTTTGGCATCAAAATGAATTTCAGCATCCAATATCCAGGATAAATAATTTTTGTCAGTAATGTCAAGAGCTTCAAACTCAAGCTTTGCAATATTTGCCACTGTAAAACTATAAAATATTAAAAACACATAAAATTAATCACATAATAAGACAAGAAATAAATTTTTAATTTAAACATAAGAAATAATCTATAAGAATAACATTTAATGATGGTAATATTATGATAATATAATATTATAAACTTAAAATTTATTATTTATTTCTTTTTAGAGTAATGATTATATTATAAAATTGACATAAATTATGTTTTTTTAATATAACATGTATTTAAACAAAATAAAACAATCATGAACTTAAATTTCTAAAAAAAAATATAAGAAAATGAAATTTAAGAACATAGAATATGAAGCAATAATATTACAACATGATTATATCTAAATAATTATAAAAATATACTCACCCAAATATACTTTTGTAGAAACTAAGATTCTTGTTTGTTCTTTGTGAGGAACTCTTTTAAGACTCTTGATTCTCCTTTTGTTTATAAGAGTATCGTGCTGATAACGTGTTATAGAATATAAAATAAGAAGAATTGAGGAGAAAAGAATAAGAGAGAAAACTAAGAACAATATAGGGAGTATAAGATCTTATCAAGTACTCAAGCAAGTGTGTACAAAGTGAACAATGTTACCTCCTATTTATAGGTAACATGATAGGATACATGAAGAGACATTGGGAGATAAAGAGTTTTGTAGTTATAAAATATTCATTACACAATTGAATAGACATAATAAAGTTTTTTGTCTTTTCAATTTTCAAACCTATTATATTCATAACAATTTATAATATGTTGATGTGGTGACTTCACTATTATCGAATACCTAACGGAATATAGGGGTATAAAAGGCCTTACAACTCATTTTCATGACTTCCTTACACTTCTTTTCTCTGAATAGCTCAATCAATTTTTTGGTTATATCATATCAATTTACTATTTGTTGGAGACTTGGTACTGACATTCAAGGAAAATATCTTCCTTATGCATGATACAAACAAGATATTTTCCTCTAAAACTAACTAATTTGCAAATTTTAAGAAATCATTTAAATTATGAGGAAAATATAATTAGTAACGTAAAAATAAATTATCAGAAATTAAAATTAAATAAATCAATCAGTAAATAAAAAATAAATTCATCATTTCGGTTGAAAAGGATCCATTAAATATTTAATATCTTTAAAACTAAAACTATTATAGAATATAAATAAGAAGAATTGAGAAGAAATTCAATATAAATAATATAACCTTTTAATAGAGAATAACAAAAGAAATATAAGAATAATTCCTTATTAAAACCTTACCAAGAAAAACCCAATAGGAATAAAAACTTGGTGAAGGAAAGAAGAGTGCAGTGCATACTTCCTTTAATTTAGTCATCCCTTTAAATCTTTCAAATGTCGCATTCCGATCTTTTGAACAAGCTTTTCAAATGTTGATATAGGAGGAGCTTTAGTAAATAAATCAGTTAGGTTATCACTTGAGCGTATTTGTTGGACACTGATTTCCCTTTTGCTTTGAAGATCATGAGTAAAAAAGAATTTTGGTGAAATATGTTTTGTCTTGTCACCTTTGATGTAGCCTTCCTTCAATTGAGCTATACAAGCAGCATTATCTTCATACAGTGTAATTGCAAGTTCTTTATCACTTGATAATCCATATATTCTCTTATGTGTTGTGATATTGATCTTAGTCAAACACATTCAAGACTTGCTTTGTGAATTGCTAAGATCTTTGCATGGTTAGAAGAAGTAACAACCAAAAGTTTGTTTCATTTACCGCTATGAAATGACAGTATTCCCTATAGTGAATAAATAACCTGTCTGCGATCTGGCTTTATGTGGATCTGAAAATATCCTGCATCTGTATAACCAACTAAATCAAAAGTGGATAAATTTGAATAATATAAACTCATATCCATTGTCCCTCGCAGATATCTAAAAATATGTTAAACTCCATTTCAACGTCTTCGAGTTGGGGAAGAACTATATCTTGCTAGTAAATTTATTACAAATGATATGTCAGGTCGAGTGTTATTAGCAAGATATGTAAGTGCACAAATAACACTAAGGTATGAAACCTTAGGACTTAAGAGTTCTTCATTTTCTTCACGAGGTCAAAAAATATTTTTTTTCACATCAAATGACCTCACAATCATTGGTGTACTTAATGGATGAGCTTTATCCATATAAAATCTTTTAAGGACTTTATCCACATAATTTGATTGATGAATAAATATTCCTTCACAAAGATGCTCATTTTGAAGACCCAAACAATATCTTGTTTTTCCAAGATGTTTCATTTCAAATTCATTTTTTAAATAGCTGATAGTTTTATGTATCTCTTCAATAGTTCCAATGATATTTAAATCATCAACATAAACAGTTATTATAACAAAACCAGATCCATATCTTTTTATAAAGACACATGGACAAATTGGATCATTCTTGAAATCTACTTAAATCTAGCATTCACTAAGGCAATTATACCACATCCGTCCAGATTGCTTCAATCCATATAGAGCTCTATTTAACTTTATTGAATAAATTTCCCGGGATTTTGATTTATTTGGATTTGGAAATTTAAATCTTTCAGAGATTTTTACATATATATATCAGTATCCAACGAGCCATTCAAATAGGCTATAATTACATCTATTAGACGCATTTCAAGCTTTTCATGTACTGTCAAACAAAAAAAATATTGCAATGTTATTGCATCCATCACTGGACAATACCTCTCATCATAATCAATACCCGGTTTTTTAGTAAAACCTTGTGCGACAAGTCTTGCTTTAAATCTCACAACTTTATTTTTCTCATTTCTTTCTCGCACAAATACCCATTTATATCCCACCGGTTTAACATCTTTTGGTGTATGGACTACAAGTCCAAAAAATCCACGTTTTTCAAATGACTTTAATTCTGATTGAATTGCGTCTTTCCACATTGGCCAATCCTTTCTATTTTTACATTCCTCCACAGAGGTAGGTTCAAAATCCTCACTTTCTTCTATAATATTTAACGTTATATTATATACAAAAATATTGTCGACAAGTATTGAGCTTCGACTCCATCTTGTTACTGTAGTGACATAATAAATCGAGATCTCTTCATTCTTTTTTGTTTCTTCCGGAATTTTATTAATTATGTCAACTGGATTTTCCAAAACTATATCCTCCTCATGACCATCTTGTGTAGTTGCTCCTTTCTTTTTCCAAGGATTTTTATCTTTAGAACTGAATGATCATCCACATTTCTGACGTGGTCTAGATTCACTAGCAACTTTAGATTGTCCTTCAGGGACATCAATTCTTTTCGGAGCATTTACAGCTGGAACATGAGACCTAGTTATTCTTTTAAGGTCAGTAAATGCATCTGGCAGTTGATTTGCAATCGTTTGTAAATGAATTATCTTTTGAACTTCATGTTCACATTGATTTATTCGAGGATCAAAACTAGATAATGATAATTCATTCCAAGAGATCTTCTTTTCCAACTGTTTATTTTCTCCCCCAAGTGTTGGAAATATAGTCTCGTCAAAATGACAATCAGCGAATCTTGTCGTAAATAAATTTCCAGTTAATGGCTCAAGATATTTAATTATAGATGGAGACTCATATCCAACATATATTCCTATCCTTCTTTGAGGACCCATTTTTGTACGTTGTGGTGGAGAAATTGGAACATATACCGCACAACCAAAAATTCTTAGATCAGAAATATTTGTTTCCTGACCATGAACCAATTGCAACGGAGAGTGTTCATGATAACTTGTTGGCCTAATGCGTATAATTGTTGCTGCATGTAAAATGGCATATCCCCAAACATAAACTGGAAGTTTGGATCTCATAAGCATAGGTCTTGCAATTAATTGTAAGCGTTTTATAAATGATTATGCAAGACCATTTTGTGTATGAACATAAGCAATAGGATGTTCAATCTTTATTCCAATAGACATGCAATAATCTATAAAGGCTTTTGATGTAAATTCACTAGCATTATCCATTCGAATAGACTTTATCGGATAATCAGGAAATTGAGCTCGCAAACGAATTATTTGTGCAAGCAATCTCGCAAATGCCATATTGTGAAATGATAATAAACATACATGTGACCATCTGGTTGATGCATCGATCAAAACCATAAAAAATCGAAATAGTCCACTTGGTGGATGTATGGGCCCACAAATATTTTCTTGAATTCTTTCTAAAATTTTTGGAGATTCAATTCCAATTTTTGCTAGTGATAACTTTATTATTAATTTTCCTTGAGAACAAGCAGCATACGATAATTCATTAGATTAAAAAATCTTATTCTTTTTCAATGGATGACCATAAGAATTCTCTATAATGTTTCGCATTATTGTTGAACCAGGATGACCTAACTGGTCATGTCAAATTTTAAACACATCATTAAACTGGTGGTTTATTATAGAATGAGATTCTATCATTATAATACTTGTGTAGTACAATCCGGTAGAAAAATGGATAATTTTTTTAATATATACTTTTTACCCAAAATTATAAAAGTTATGTATAGATACTCAATGCTTCCTTCGTTCATTGTCTCAATATGATATCCATTCAAACAAATATCTTTGAAACTTAACAACAAGTTTCTTTGAAACTTAAAAGAGTATAATGCATCTTCTATCATTATTTTGGTTCTACCAGATAGAAAAATATTTATTTTTCTAGAGCCCCCTCAATCAATCTTGTACTACCACTTATTGTATATATATTGGTTTTATTATTATCCAAATAAGAGAAATATCTCTTATCTCTCAATATTGTATGCATTGTGGCACTGTCAACCAAACATATTTCCTCGGCGTTCATCTTAGATATATCCATGTCAATATCCATTCTCTTCATTGAATAAATTAAATTAATAATAAAATATAATAAAATAAATTAAAATATAAAAAGAAAATATGAATAAATAAACAAAATAAATAGACTTTTATTATAATAAAACAAGAAAATATAATTAAAATTTACATAGCTAAAAAATTAAAATCATTCTTGATTTATTGCACTTTCATCATTTGGATCATTAAGAAAATTAAAAACATCCAAGTGCGTTATATCCTCAAGGCTAATAGCAAATTCAGTGAAATCATCTTGAACAAAGTTTGTCTCCACATTCTTGCCTTTAGACTTCAAAGATTCTTGATATAGGTCGGCAAAATATTTTGGTGTACGACAAGTACGTTGTTAATAACCTTGCATTCCACATCGATGGCAGTTACTAATTATAACTTTCTTCTTTATGTCACCCATTATTTTTTCAGACCCTTCATTCTTTACGACTTTCTGATTTTGGATGATAAATTTACTTGATTGACCACCACCATGATAAAATTTATTATAACCTCGTACGCGGCCTCGACTACAACCACGACTATGGTTATGAGATAGCATCACATTCACTTCAGGGAATGAAACAGAACTAGTAGGACAAGATTCATGATTTTTCATCAACAACTCATTGTTTTGTTCAGCCACCAGAAGGCATGAAAACAACTCAGAATATTTTGTGAAACCTTTTTCACGATATTGTTGTTGTAAAAGCACATTTAAAGCATGAAAAGTACATAATACTTTTTCAAGCATATCAACATCAGTGATAGTTTTCCCACATAATTTTAATTGTGAGCTGCTTTTAAATAATGCCGAATTATATTCACTCACAGATTTAAAACCTTGTAAACGAAGATGCATCCAATCATAACGAGATTTTGGGAGTATCACTGTTTTCTGATGATCACACATTTCGTTTAAATTTACCCAAAAATCTGCATGATCTTTTACTGTGAGATATTCAAATTTCAATCCCTCATGGAGATGATGGTGAAGAAAAATCATAGCTTATGTCTTATCTTGATTCGATGCTTCATTTGGTGTTTCAATTATCTCTCCAAGTCCTTTGGCATCCAAATGAATTTCAACATCTAATATTCATGACAAATAATTTTTTTCACTAATGTTAAAAGCTTCAAACTCAAGATTTGCAATATTTTCCATTGTAAACTATAAAATATTAAAAATATATAAAATTAATCATATAATAAGATAAGAAATAAATTTCTAATTTAAACATAAGAAATAATCTACAAGAATAACATTTAATGATGGTAATATTGCGACGACCCCAATTTCTAACTATTACTATTTGCTCCGATTAAGGTCATCACCGCCGTGAAACCCAAATACGCCCAAATGACACCTAGGACCTATCTGAATCTCACCAGGTTTACCATTAACTTCCGATTTTTATAGCATGTTTATTCTAATGTTTAACAACAATTGGAGCATGATATTAGACAAATATTCTGGTAACATACGGAGTAAATAAAACATCAACGGAAGTCTTTAGATTAAATCATTGGGTTCATAACACACAAGTCCCATAGAGATCCAAACAATCAGCAAGAAATTCTCCAACATATTTTGGAAATAGCAAGCAAAGAAGGGATCTGAAAATAAATCAGAAAGTATCTCAATCATTCATGTTATATACGAAAGTAAACAAGTATGTAAATGTGATACGATATCGCCCCACCGTGCAGCCTTGATCTCACACAATGGTACCACGGACAGTGGATGTACCTAAGCCTGAAAAATAATAAAAAGAAAGGTATGAGATTACAAGAATCTCAGTAGGGTCACAGCATCATAAGATCTACAGAAATCCTAAACCTAAATCTCCCAATTCACATTAGATCATTCCTAAACAACTAAAAGGGATCACGTAATTCAAAAATAAATTAAAAAGAGGTTAGGGCCGAATCTATGGTTGAGGGAGGACTACAAACACTTCCAAAAAATCAGAAGTACACAGGCAGGTAGAACTCATCAGATTACTCTCAGCAATTAATAAGAAACGCCATCCCCTTCCACTTGTGTTGTCCTAGACTTACTACAAAAAGGGTAGATGGTTAACACACAAACTAATCAGTAAGCCTATTCATCTTGCCTCGCAAGGACAAATCATCTTGCCACACACGAACAAGTCTTCCCAAGACACACACGGACTAGGGCATCCCAAACCTAGAAAGGATAAGGGTTTCCTGCCTCGTAAGAACAGGGTTCCGGCCTCGCAAGGACAGATATCCAGCGGGCACATGCTGGGGTTTGCCACCCATACAACTCCCATACCAGTAAGAACCTCTCCTCTCCCTAGGAGCATCAACGCTTAGCCTGAATGGCCATCGGAAAAGGATCCTGACACATAGGCAAGTACAAAGCATAATACCACAACAGGGTATCCTCAATCATGTCAGAACACAATCAGCATATTCAATTCATATAACATATGCAACCCAGGCACTCAATACCTAACTCAGAGAATTGTTATAGCCTACGAGATCCATATCTCACTCCGAATTTCATACTCTCACCCTATAATCCAATCGCATGCAATACAACAAGGGCAGGTAACAAAAACATCAAGAAAATAATAGGGGTCTCTGGAGAAACCGATGAGGCGTAGATCCTACCTCTCTTGTCTCTGAACAAGAAGCTACTCCTTTGCCTTTATTAGGTAATTTCGAACCACCTATAATATCACCAGGCAAAGACGAAAACAAACTATGCATGCATATTCAAAAATCAATTGAATACCCTATTTCCTTACCAATTCCATTCATCAAACCTTTCAGAAACCAGTGATCAGATGTTGCAGGTGCCTTCCCCTTGGATGTGTGATGTGATAGCCAGGAATTTAACAAGATTCAACATGAATTACCATTCCAATTAACTATGCAAATTTCGTCGCTAAAAATATGTCATAGGACAATTTTGACTTTAAGCATAGAGAAGTTTAAAATAAGAAAATTCATGATCATACATCATGAATAAATGTTAAGCAATCATAAGAACACGTGAAACGACAACAGAAATCAACCGAAAACAAAAACTGTAGAAATCTAAAAAAAAAAGACCTAATTTCGTCGACGATTTTCAAATTAACCTTAGACAAGAAAATATTTACGTCCAAATAACAAAACATATATGGTTGGAAAGAGGATGAAAATATCTTTCCAACAAGCTATTATTTCTAGGGATCCAACAAACGATGAGAGAGCTATGTTATTCTGAAGTTCAAGAAGATTTGGCAAAAACCTAATTCCGCCGTCGATTTTCAACTTATCTTTAGAAAAAAGAAATACTAATCTTCTGAAAAAAAAAGAAAAGATGGTTGGAAATAGGATGAAGAGTTCTTTCCAACAAGCTATTATTTGGAGGGATCCGATAAACAATAAGAGTGTTATACTAGTTTAAAGTTTCAGCGAATTTTGGCGGCTATAGGGAGGTGTAGGGTTTTAAACTTATACGAATTTTGTATGTTTTCTCTGAATAATTTTTGTGAGGTTGGCTTCCTATTTATAATGAATGGGTATAGAATTATGATTTCTACTTTTAAGATTTTATTAAAAATAAGATAATTACCAAATAATTAATTAATTATCTTCTCTTATTCTTAGGGATTTTAATCTCTAAGGTAATTATCTATTTATAAGGACTTAGATTAAAGGGAATTTATACCAGAATTAACTACCATACCACTCTTACTAATTTCGGCCATCACACATCCTTTCCTTAAGGAGCAAAATTGTCTTTTCACCTGCACTGGCTTCTGGACTTTTAGGACTCAAAATTTGGGGTCTCTGATAGTATGATAAAATGTGGTTTTACATTACGTAAATAACCGGCTGGTTAGCACTTTTTATTTCCTAATATATACGTTTATGGAGTTATTACTGGTATCTTACAAGATTTCTCTGAAAGCAGGAATTTCCAGGATATTTTGAAGATTTAAAGGCAGATTTCCTGAAAGAGAATCAGGAGCCACGATTTGACAGCTGCTGGCCTGGAAGATCGGAGATCTGACCGTGATCACGGACCGAGAATCTGCCTGATATCTCGGGTGATCCTAACTGATATGACAGTAATCTGTTTCTGATCCTGCGAGATCTTGGTAGATAGTATATAGAGGCCCTGGCTGCCTGTGGCCAGAGGAGGCAATTTTAGAGATTTCTCTTTGTTTTAGACATTATTCTAGATTTTACTCTAGAACTCATGGAAGGCTAGACCTCCTTCTTTCCTTGATTTAGTTCATTTACCGGACCAACCCTTGTGAGGTCCCGTTCAATATATTACTCAGTTTCTTTTGTTATCTCTCGCCATTCTTGAGCATACTGATGTCATGGTGATTGATCAACTCCATAACAAATTAGAAGCCAATCACTGTAATCGTGGGCGGTGAGTGAAACACGAGTGACGAGAGGGCATACTCAGATTAACTACGTTGCTAATCCGGAGGTGAGGTTTTCTGGAAAGTAGGACACGAAAGGGCAAAGGATGTTCCTTCCCTCCGGAGTGCTCAGTTGTACTGAGCAACCCACTAACTGGAATCCAGCAGAAAAGACGTGAGTACATCCCTAGAAGACCCGTGATCACGGGGAGGTCTCGGTGTGAATTGAATCAAGGATCATCACAAGCATCTGAATTACACCTTTATTTCTCACCTTCAAAATATTACATTTGTTACACAACCTCTATTCATCACTAAGATTCTATAACCCTTCGATCTTATCGACCGTGGGCATACCGTGACCACGACCGATTCCAAGACTTCCAACTCCGAGCCATCTCCCTGAGGATTCGACCTTCCTTGCTACTAACTACCTGTCCAGACAGAGGAAGATTATTTTGGTGAACACACGACAGTTTATCAAATTGGCACCGTTGCCGGGGAGGCGGCAAATCAAGATTTGGAATTCTTAACAGTATATGACCCGTTCGGGCCGGACAGGACCCTTACTGCCTTTCGATCCAGAAATTGAATCAACCTGTCGGCTGAACAACTCTAGAAGAAGACGAGACTGGTTCGCGTCTGCTGCATCCAGTTCTACGGCATCAAGTTCTCATCAAGCAAGTGACCGTGACCACACCGAGATCACGGTCGACTCATCATCAAGCAATCCCCCTTCTCCAATTCATATACCGGCTCCACCAATGGCGGATAACCAGAATAGAGCGAGGAATCTTGGGGACCCACCAGCACCAATAGGAAATCCTCCACATGAGGATCCTCCTCATGTGAATGATGAGGTGGAAAGAAGACGACCTTACAAGGTACTCGATGCCTTTCTAGCTGACGAAGAAGAGGATGACGCTCAACTCATCCCAATGGAAGAAATGGGGGGAACCGGGAGATTTAGAAGACCAATGTGCATCATCCATGAGAATAATAGAGATGTTAACTATGAAATGAAGCCTGGACTTCTTCAAACGTTGCCTTTCTTCCATGGACGAGCCCGAGAAGACCCAAACGAACACCTGAGAAAGTTTGAGATGGCATGTACAAGTTTTAAACCAAAAGGTCTGGTCATGGATCAGGTACTGCTCCGATCATTCCCTTTCTCATTAAAGGGAGAGGCTGAAGAATGGCTTAGTGAGATGCCCCCTGGATGCATCAGGACATGGGATGAAATGGTTGATGCGTTCTTATACGAATATTTCCCACCTTCTGTCGAAGACGACCTCAGACGGCAAATAGCTGTGGTTCGACAGGATGACGCAGAAACTTTGTATGATTACTGGAGACGATTTAAGAAACTCTGCTCAGCATGCCCACGACATGGCTACACTAATTTCCAGTTGCTTCAAGCTTTCTATCATCGTATGGACGACGAGACTAGGATTGTTGTAGATTATTCTGCTAATGGCTACCTGCTCTCCCTTGACTCCCGGAGAGCTAAAGATCTTATTCTCAACATGATAAAGGGAGCCAAGCATCGTGTAAGACGAGGGAGATCACCTCCAAAACCATCCACGAGAACAGCTACAGCAGCCACCACGGTCATCGCAGAAGCAGACCTACAAAAGATAATCGACAAAACCGTGGGCAACGCATTCCAGAAATATGTTTCACAACTTCAAGCAAGGCCATGTGAGTTCTGCGGGAACCGAGATCACGGTACAGACCAGTGCCCCAAAGTCCTCAACAATGAGATCCAGGATGCAAACGCATACAATCAGTATGTCCCTCCTTACCGCAGGAACCCAGAATTTGCTGGCAAACCAGGTGGGTTTTACGAACCAAGAAAGGCCTATCCAAACCCGCCTTATGATGGCGGAGCACAAGAGCAACAGACCAACCACCGAGGACCTGACCACAGATCAGGAGCCACCTACGAAAGGGGTTCTTCCAGCCGTAACCATCAGGAGGAATTGGACAAAATATGGGATGCCCTGAAGCAAGTGACACTGAACCAGCAATTATTTGCACAACAACAATTAACCCCAAACATAATGTTAGTGCTATTACTCTCAGGTCTGGAAAAGAGCTTCAGGAGCCACCAGAGGTGCAGGTCAGACAAACTAAGGCCATGGAGGAACCACAACCTACTCCAGTAGAAGCTGAAATTTCGGAGACACCCTCGTCTCAGCCAAAAACAGTGCCACAAGAAGGTGAAGCAGAAGTTGAAAAAGAAATCGAAGTGCGACCTAGGCCCGTGATCACGATACCTCCACCGTTCCCTGCCAGATTAGCAAAGAACAAAAAGAATCAAGAGGAGCAGGCCATCCTAGACATTTTCCGAAAAGTGGAAGTCAATATACCACTTCTAGAGACGATAAAGCAGATTCCAAAATTTGCTAAATTCCTAAAGGAACTGTGCACCAACAAAAGACGACTGTCCAATCATGCCAAGATCACGGTGGGAGAAGTTGTGTCAGCAGTTCTCCAGAAAAACATACCCCAAAAATGCAACGACCCGGGAATGTTTTCTGTTCCACTGAAGATTGGAGGAGTCCAAATAGCACAAGCTATATGCGACTTGGGTGCATCAATCAACGTAATGCCAATGTCTGTGTATAAGACTCTCAACCTTGGGAAATTGAAGAAAACTGGAGTGATAATTCAGCTCGCTGACCGATCAATGGTTCATCCAGCCGGAGTAGTTGAAGACTTGTTAGTACAGATAAAAGGATTAGTATTCCCAGCGGATTTCTTTGTACTAGAGATGGAAAACGATGGACAGCAATTGATACTACTCGGACGCCCTTTTCTAAAGACAGCTAGGACGAAGATCGATGTCCACCAAGGTACTCTGTCGATGGAATTTGATGAGGATACCGTGACCTTCAGTATACCTGAAGCTATGAGACATCCGGATCCTGGAGCCTCTATATTCGCCCTAGACGCTATTGATGAACTTGTTCAGACGGCGTCCAGGACATGCAACACGGACAAATTACAGATCGCTCTGGAAGACAGCATAGAAATCGAAGGTTTCGAGGAGGCAAGCACCGAAATGGACGACCTAATGATCGACACTCTCCGTGACCTTACCGTGACCTTACCGTGACCACGGTAGATCTACCATAGGTAAAATATGTCAGCCTCCCAGACGAGCACGAGAAGTTACGACAAAGCATAGAGCAACCACCATCCCTGGACCTGAAGCCACTACCATCACATCTGCAGTATGCCTACCTAGGTGAAAACAACACCCTTCCAGTAATAGTATCCAGCAAGTTATCCATGGAAGAACATGTGCAATTGACAACCGTGCTTAAAGCCTACAAACAAGCCATTGGATGGACTTTGGCGGACCTAAAAGGAATCAATCCCGCTGTTTGTATGCACCGAATCCTACTGGAAGATGAAGCACGACCCACCCGAGATGCACAGAGAAGGCTAAATCCACCAATGATGGAGGTAGTAAAGAAAGAGGTGTTGAGATTACTAGATGCGGGTATGATATACCCGATTTCCGACAGCAAATGGATCAGCCCAGTGCAAGTGGTGCCTAAGAAGAACGGGGTCACGGTAGTCCAAAATGACCGTGGGCAAGCCGTGCCCACGAGAGTTCAAAATGGATGGCGAGTCTACATAGATTACAGAATGTTAAACAAGGCGACTCGGAAGGATCATTTCCCACTTCCCTTCATCGACCAGATGCTTGAACGGTTAGCTGGAAAGAGTCACTACTGCTGTCTAGATGGTTACTCAGGTTTCCATCAAATTCCAGTAGCTCCAGAGGATCAGGAGAAGACAACATTCACTTGTCCGTTCGGCACATTTGCTTACAGACGTATGCCCTTCGGTCTATGCAACGCACCGACAACTTTTCAAAGATGCATGGTCAGCATTTTTTCGGAATATGTTGAGAACATAATCGAGGTGTTCATGGATGACTTTACTGTATATGGAGATTCCTTCCAAGTCTGTTTAGCCAACCTCACGAAGATTTTACAGCGGTGCATAGAAAAGGACCTAGTCCTCAATTACGAGAAATGCCATTTTATGGTAGACAAGGGGTTGATCTTGGGACACATCGTCTCATCAGAGGGTATCCAAGTTGATCAAGCCAAGATAGAAGTCATCAAGGCCCTACCCTACCCCACAACAACCAGAGAAATCAGGTCGTTCGTGGGCCATGCAGGCTTTTACCGACGATTCATCAAAGATTTCTCCAAAATAACTCAGCCAATGTGCCGATTGCTCCAACAGGATATGGAATTTGATTTCAACGAAGAATGCAGACAGGCTTTTGACAAGATTAAAAGGTTGCTAATCTCTGCCCCAATCATACAACCTCCAGATTGGTCACTGCCCTTTGAATTAATGTGTGACGCCAGTAACTACGCGATAGGCGCAGTACTTGGGCAAAGAATAAGTCGTGACCCCCACGTGATCTATTATGCCTCCAGGATGCTGGACGCTGCTCAAGTGAATTATACAACCACGGAAAAAGAGCTCCTAGCGATAGTCTTTGCTTTGGAGAAGTTTCGACCCTACCTATTAGGGACCAAGGTCACGGTCTACTCAGACCATTCTGCTCTCAGATACCTGATGGCCAAAAAGGAGTCCAAACCGCGGTTGATCAGATGGGTACTACTCTTACAAGAATTTGACATCACCATCAAGGATAAGAAGGGCGCTGAAAACTACGTTGCCGATCATCTTAGCAGACTCGTGACCACGGCCGAACCACAGCCGATTCAAGAGACCTTTCCAGATGAGCATCTCATGCTTACTGTAGCCATATCCATTCCCTGGTATGCTGACATTGTCAATTTTCTTGTTACTAACAAGCTGCCTGATCACCTGACAAGAAACGAAGCCGCCAAGATCGTGAGGGAGTCACGATTATACGTGTGGGATGATCCATACCTATGGCGTTTTTGCAATGACCAGATAATCAGGAGATGTGTGCCCAAGGAAGAACATCAATCAATCATACGCTTCTGCCATGATGAGGCATGTGGAGGACATTTCGAACCCCGGAGAACCGCTAGGAAAATTCTGGAAAGCGGGTTCTTTTGGCCCACCTTGTTCAATGACTCCTACAGGTTTCGCAAGGCGTGTCCCAGATGCCAACGAGAAGGAACTTTAAGCCATCGAGATGCAGCACCCCTGCAACCCATCCTTGTGTGTGAAGTTTTTGATGTATGGGGAATCGACTTTATGGGCCCTTTTTCATCATCATCTGGCTTCCAATACATCATTCTTGCTGTGGATTATGTCTCAAAATGGGCGAAAGCTACCAGAGACAATGGTGCCAAGACCACGGTAGAATTTATCCGTAAGAACATCCTCTGCCGATATGGAGTGCCAAGGGCCATCATCAGTGATCGTGGCACACACTTTTGCAATTAGCTCTTCCGGAATCTATTGAAGAAATATGGTGTGGTGCACAAAAATTCCACAGCCTATCATCCACAAACCAATGGACAAGCGAGGTCACCAACAGGGAAGTCAAGTCTATACTCCAGAAAACAGTCAATCCTAACCGGAAAGACTGGAGCCTCAGGCTTGATGATGCACTTTGGGCATACCGGACCGCATACAATACTCCAATTGGAACTACCCCCTTTCGACGGGCCTCGTCTTTGGGAAAGCCTGTCACCTTCCAGTAGAGATTGAACACCGAGCTTACTGGGCTATCCAACAGTGCAACCAGGAGTTTTCACAAGCTGGGGAGGAGAGGCTGTTGCAGTTAGGAGAGCTTGAGGAGCTGAGACTTTACGCATACGACAGTTCGAAAATATACAAGGAGAAGGTCAAACACTACCATGACAAGAACATCCGACGCAAGCACTTCGTTGAAGGGCAACAGGTATTGCTATACCATTCAAAATTTAAAATCTTTGCAGGTAAATTACGCTCGAAGTGGATAGGACCCTTCACCGTGACCACGATTTATCCCCACGGCGCTGTTGAAATCAAGAGCCATGACACTGGGAAGGTTTTTAAAGTCAATGCTAACAGACTTAAACCTTTCTACGAATTACCTGCAGAGGTTCTTCCAGGGTACCAGTGATACAAAAGTATCATCAATAAGTCGGGCCAAACGACATTAACCAAAGGTGCTCCTGGGAGGCAACCCAGCAGTTTTAATTTCGCTTGTTGTTTATGTTTCATTTCAGGTATATCAATGCTGATTTTGGGAGCCAGTCACATACTTAAAGGCTAGACACGAGGGGGGTATAACCGTGCACCACAAACCTACTTAATGCCACAGACGGCAATAAAGACGAACACACCTAAACCCCTACCAAAACCTCAAACACTCCAGCAACTAGCCCTAGCACCCGTTCTCTCTACAATCACGCCATGGTACCTCCACGAAAAGGCCCACTCCCAGAAACCACACCAACCGGGCGGCGCACCTACGCCCGACGATCATCTCGGCCCGCACCCAGGGTTCCAACATTCGGCTCTGTGCAGTCGGCGATGGACGAATTGCAACAGAGACACGCCCGAACCAGTGCCACCGTGATTCAAAGAACGGTGGCCACTCGTATTGCGCAAGGCTTCGTCCCAGACGCAATGGTCCTAGATGTCCCTCCGTTAGACACCAGGCCAATGGAGGAGACAGCAGAGGCATCCGCCACAACTGCTGCTACAACAGTCCTGAACCACTCACCCATGGAGGACGTACCCACGGCGAACCCACGGTCGATTCAACCTGATAATCTGACACAACGCGGTAGTGGAGGTCACTCTCCTGCCGAGGGCAGCACCACAACGAACCCGATAATCATTACCCCTCCACTGAGCCCAGCGGGGAACCAGCCAAGCACTCCTGTGATTTCCACGCCAGACAGTTCGGCCCAGGAGGCGGTTGACATGGCGGCCCTGGAGGAGGTGTATCCTGATCTCCTGAAGAACCGTGGGGACCTACAGCCCATACCAGACACTATAGAGCCCCCGGTAACCTCCCAGGATGTAGCTCCTCCAGAAAAGATAGATGCGGTGGACATACCGAGTCCAATGCCCGAGGTAACCGAGCTGGACACTCATTCTTCGATTAAAATTTCTGACAATGATGTTGATTGGTCCTCCGAGACCACGGGCGGGGATGCGCCTCAAGTTCCAGTAGATGATGACGAGGATGTTGCTTGGTCATCCGAGTCGTCCGAGCCCTCAGGAGAAGGTGCGTCCCGAGTTCCAGCTGCTGCTACTACAACCAGTAACCCTGCTCCTACTCCATCACCATCAGGAAGTGAGTATGAGCTAGAGGACTCCGACGTGCCCCTGGCTGACTTAGCAGGACCGTCATCCAGAACCAGCCGCCGATTTCGAAAGAGGAAGGCTGCTGAACCTACCCCACGGCTCAGCAAAAAGGCGAAAGGGAAAGCCGTGGCCACGAGCAGTTCAATACCAGTCTCCGCCCGTGGTTTGCAGGACAAGTATGAGGAGCTCCGACAACGTTCAGTATACCAATGCAAATGCCTATGTCCTGACACGATGGCGGAGCTGGACTTGTCCGCGGAGATTGAAGAACTGATAGATAACATAGGCTGGAGAACCTATTTTTATATCAATGAACCTGCCTATATGGAGCTGATACTGGACTTCTATGCCACCTTCCAGTGCCGCCGGCCATCTGAATTCAGTATGAGGACTCCTGACCTCATCCAATTTCAGCTGCTCGGGCAGACCTTTAGCTTGTCATACGCCCAATTCAACTCTCTGCTGGGCTTTGCACATTCCCGAACTGCGAGGGCACAGGAACCTCAGGATTTCAACCCAGCAGAATTATACAAGAAGTGGTCCAATTGCCCCACGGCCTATGATCCTGGGAGGTCTAAAGATTACTATCTGCTCCGACCTGCCTACCTGTACCTCCATCGATTCCTGGCATACAGTTTCTCCGGTAGACCAAACGCGGCTACCACATTGAATCGAATGGAGCTTCTGATTTTGTGGTGCATGCAGACCACCACAAGGCTGAATCTGGCTGTGTTCCTGACCAGACAGTTTGAAAAACATCAAAAGAAGGGTCAGCCATTGATCCTCGGGAGCATCATTACGCATCTGGCGAAGGCACTAAAGGTTACGCTCCCGAGTAACCTAAGGAGGCTGCATGAGATGGCTCCCCTGAATACAGCCAGTCTTCTGAATATGGGACTGCTTATGCAGTCCGAACAGGGGAGATACCGATTCCGTGCCCCCGGTAAGCCCACGGTGGGTGGAGGTGCCCGAACAAAACAGCAATCAGCCCCATCAACCTCCGATCTACCACCATCCTCATCCACTCCTGCCATGATCCACCCAGACCTTCTGGCGTGGATGCGATCCGTGGACAAGAGGTTGAAGGTGCTGACAACGCAGATGTTGAGACTTCGCACCAGTGTCATTCATGCTCTCGGACTACCCACGGATGGCTCCGCTGAGGACCTTGACGACTCCGAGGATGATGGGGGTGACTAAGGGGTCTAGCAACCCAAACCAGGTTCCAATATCGCAGTATTTCTATTCCTTGTGCTTATATTATGCATGCTTAGAGGCAAGCATGACTTAAGTATGAGGATATGGGTACCCTTTGCTTATTTGCTTATCTGCTTATTTATTTGCTTGTTTTCATGTTTATTTTTTCTGGTTTTCGCATCATGTGCCTGTGCATTTGTCATACTTGATAATTACCCTCTAGCTATTTCATGCCATGTACTTATGTATGTGTTCCAAGCCATAGGAACTAGACCTGCCACCACTTGGAGCCTACAGAGGTGTAGGCTCAGATGTTGAGTTCCTTCTCATCAGGGTCACGGCCTGACTTAGGCACACTCACTATGCTAGCTTGAGATAAAACCACATAGCATAACATGGGAGACTTTGGGAACGAATTGTTTTTGAGTGGTTCATACTTTGGGAACAAATCTAGAACTTGCCAAGTTTGCCTCATAAACCTACATCGTAAGTATGTCTAGAGACGTGATTTGGGCACTTAGAATAAAACCTTTGCATACATAGACCTTTGTTTGTTGAAGCCGACCCTTGCACAATATCATTAGGAGCCATTCTTGAGCCTAAGCCTATTCTTGTTGTTACCCATGAAACAGCTCTCTTTCCTGCTCCTAGAGAACCTGGGGGCCAGCCACTACCAACCAGCAAAGAAAGAAATCCTGACCTGTGCCAGTAAAACACACCATGACCGCCCCGTGACCACGGTTGATATGCATGTCCTTCCTCCACCATGAGTAAAAGAAAGCCAAAGAAAATGGGAAATGACATTACCCCTGATATATGACGAATTACAACACAAGAAGAAGGAGACGAAGGATACAATCAGAAACAAATGATCAACCCAAGAGAAAACAAAAACAACAGAAGAATGCAGAACTATCTTCTGCAAACAGCTCACGGGAAGTGCTTGGGCAAGAGGAATAGGTCAGGGAAGGTAACAAAACGGTTAGTGGTTGGTTGGCACCCTCCCAGCCAAATAGCCTTTTTCATCATACCCCTGTCCAAGGCCACGATTCAGTCCCTGAACAAAGCCCCATTGATCTTTAAGACTTACTTAGGCAAGCAGGGGAGTTTGGAAAGCTTGGCAAGCTTATGGTATTTAACACCTGGTATGAATGAGGAGAGGTCCTTGGTAGTGTAGTTCTGAAATTTCTGTGTGGTTTGATCAAGCGCATGGTTGTGTGTGTTTAAATTCTCGCATATACCCGTTTTGAGAAATTCTCTACCTGATTAATATATCTCTGATAGGCTACTTGAGGTGAATGATCAAGATTCTTTGGACTAGAATGCATGCTTAGGGACAAGCATGACTTAAGTATGAGGATATTTGATAGTATGATTAAATGCGGTTTTACATTACGTAATAACCGGCTGGTTAGCACTTTCTATTTCCTAATATATGCGTTTATGGAGTTATTACTGGTATCTTACAAGATTTCTCTGAAAGCAGGAATTCACAGGATATTTTGAAGATTTAAAGGCAGATTTCCTGAAAGAGAATCAGGAGCCACGATTTGACAGCTGCTGGCCTGGAAGATCGGAGATCTTACCGTGATCACGGACCGAGAATCTGCCTGATATCTCGGGTGATCCTAACTGATATGGCAGTAATCTGTTTCTGATCCTGCGAGATCTTGATAGATAGTATATAGAGACCCTGGCCGCCTGTGGCCAGAGGAGGCAATTTTAGAGATTTCTCTTTGTTTTAGACATTATTCTAGATTTTACTCCAGAACTCAATGGAGGGCTAGAACTTATTCTTCCTTGATTTAGTTCATTTACCGGACCAACCCTTGTGAGGTCCCGTTCAATATATTACTCAGTTTCTTTTGTTATCTCTCGCCATTCTTGAGCATACTGATGTCATGGTGATTGATCAACTCCATAACAAATTAGAAGCCAATCACTGTAATCGTGGGCGGTGAGTGAAACACGAGTGACGGGAGGGCACACTCAGATTAACTACGTTGCTAATCCGGAGGTGAGGTTTTCTGGAAAGTAGGACACGAAAGGGCGAAGGACGTTCCTTCCCTCTGGAGTGCTCAGTCGTACTGAGCAACCCACTAACTGGAATCCAGCAGAAAAGACGTGAGTACATCCCTAGAAGACCCGTGATCACGGGGAGGTCTCGGTGTGAATTGAATCAAGGATCATCACAAGCATCTGAATTACACCTTTATTTCTCACCTTCGAAACATTACATTTGTTACACAACCTCTATTCATCACTAAGATTTTATAACCCTTCATTCTCATTGACCGTGGGCACACCGTGACCACGGCCAATTCAAAGACTTCCAACTCTTAAAACCATCTCCCTGAGGATTCGACCTTCCTTACCACTAGCTACCTATTCAGAAGAGGAAGATTATTTTGGTGAACACACGACAGTTTATCAGTCTCACATCCTCCCCTCCTAACGAGAATTTCGTCCTCGAAATTTTAACATAAGTACCTAATCAAACAGATAAGGAAATTTTGCACGCATAGATTCCTTAGTCTCCCAAGACTGTTCCTAACTACCATACCACTCTTACTAATTTCGGCCATCACACATCTTTTCCTTCAGGAGGAAAATGGTCTTTTCACCTGCACTGGCTTCTAGATTTCTAGGACTCAAAATTTGGGGTCTCACATCCTCCCCTCCTTACAGGAATTTTGTCCTCGAAATTTTAACATAAGTACCTAATCAAACAGATAAGGAAATTTTGCACGCATAGATTCCTTAGTCTCCCAAGATTGTTCCTTAATTTGGTTATTACGTCAAACAACTCGTACCATAGGCACGCTTCGACTGAGAAGCTGTCAAACTGACCAATCTAGTATGGCAACTGGCTGTACGGGATAGGATAGGTCTTCAGCAACTTCAACTGGCGGTTCTTTAAGCACATGAGCATGAGCAGAATCTCACACATACTTTCTTAATAATGAAATATGAAATACGTTGTGAATTCTTTCCATATTTGGAGGTAAGACAAGTCGGTATGCAACAGGGCCGATTCTTTCGTCAATGTAATACGGACCAATGTAGCGAGGTGCTAGCTTACCTTGCTGTCGAAAACGAAGGACTCCTTTCCATGGGGCGACCTTCAAAAATACTTTGTCTCCTACTACAAATTCCAGTTCCCTTCGTCGATTGTAGGCGTAGCTTTTCTGTCGATCCTGGGCTGTTTTTAGCCGTTGTCGGATCAAGTTCAACTGCTCTGTTGCTTGATCAATCAACTCTGAATTGTCTAGGCGTCTTTCGCCTACTTCATTCCAGCAAATGTGAATTCTGCAACGTCTCCCATATAGTGCTTTATAGGGTTCCAAATCGTCTCACCAACAGATTCACCATATGCTTGTTTGACTGAAAACTCTACATAATCAAATTTGTGTCTAGGATTTAAAATTGAGGCCACATATGTAACCATATTACATTTGTCAATATCACCCCAATATTTATCCCATTTATATTTTATATTTTCAGTCATGATGCATAAATCCTGATCTGGACTATTGACCCATTGATTCAATAACCTCAGAATATCTAAAATTTCATCTAAGCAACCACTACTTGTAACATAAGATGTCCCAGATACAAATTTAGTCAACTCAATAAAATTAGCAAGACATTGGCATAACTTCTTGGCGGCCTCCTAATCTTCTTGATCAGGAGTACCTGTCCAATCTTCACCCACATACACTAACTTTTCCCGATCCATTATTTCTGTATCAGCACGAAAATTATCATCAATTGTACTAAACCTCTCAAAGATACTTTCAAACCTACAAGCTGACTCTAACATCATATAAGTTGAATTCCACCGTGTAGGTACATCCAAAGACAACAAAGCTTTGGTAGTAATTCCTTCTGCTTCCACACAAGTTTTAAATCTCTGCAACCTAGATGGTGAACTCCTAACATATCCAACAACCTTTCTTATTTTGTACACATACTTCCCACTGAATTTTCGTCCATCTTTAATATCAAATTCACAATTTGTGCAACACACCTAACATGAATATATTTACAACCGAGATTACTACCCTTCCATTTTGCAAATTTTTTTTTCATTGAAGCTACTACCACATCATTGGCAGAGACATTATCCATGGTTATTGTAAATATGCCAGTTATACCCCACTCAATCAAACACCTCTCAACAACAAAAGCTATCTTCTTTCCCTTATGACTACCAATGGGACAAAAATTCAAAATTACTTTCCTCAAAATCCAATCAACATCTATAAAATGTACTGTCAGGCTTATATAATTAACTCTTTGGACAGAAGTCCAAGTATCAGTTGTCAAACACACCTTACCACAATTACTGGTCAACTATTGTTTAAACCTTTTCTTCTCCTCCATATATAGCTGAAGGCAATCCCTGGTTATAGTTGACCTCGAGGGCATTCTGAATCTAGGACATGCAGTCAACATCACTTTTTTCTCTCTAAAAATTTTAAAGGTAACTCATCAGACACAATCATCTCTGCAATCGACTTTCGTAAGCTTCACTATCAAACCTATATGTTCTAATAGTTGCCCTCCCAGTCCCAATATCACTATCTTCATCATCATACTGAATGCTAATTTATGACTTTCCCATAATGGTATGCTTCCTAAGACAACTATTGGCATGATATATTAGCCTTGAACTCCTTCCCATAATACTTACATTTAGCCAGCACAGACCCACTAGGTAACACTATTCTAATGAAATTATTCCATGCTTTTGATTTACACATAAACCTACCACCATCTGAAACCTTTTGTTGTTCTATAACTATAGGCTCATCATGAACCGCCACTGAGGTACCAGGTGTTTGGAAATGATGATCCTCATTGCATGAGGGAGATTGAACAAGGTCTATAGGAGCCACAAGGGTAGAACTTCCAACATCAGACGGTTGTGTATTCATTTTCCTAGGTTTTAAAGTCTAAAATTAGTAAATTAAATTCGATCACACCACAAAATTCCATTTTCCAAAGGCAATTACTAAAGTAGAACAGAAGGAAAAGGAAAAATATGCATAACATACAGTAAGTGTCATGGAACTCAGAATGTATCTTATCATCTTTTCCTTCAACATTATATCACCACACCCAAAATAAGAATTTTCTGGAAAGGAGGATGAATGCCAACAGCAAGACCGAGACGATGTGGTGCTGATTCCAAGATCTAGGAATAAATGAAAAGGATAAGAATGAGCAATACCTATTTTATTTATTTCTAAATCTTGGAATCAGGATCACATCGCCTGGTTCTTATTATGGGAATTCACTCTCCATTCCAGACATTTCTTCTCCTGGATGGCATGATGGCATATGGTGATGCAATAAAACAAGCAATAACTATGAGACTCAGCCCGTAGGGGGGGGGGGGGGGGGTCAGGTTACCCAATCCCACATCGGAAAAAAGCGGGGGAGGTCTTGGGCTTATATGTGTTGTGTGATGGTATTATTTGTAACAAAATGCATCTTTTGGGTCCTGTGGTTAAAATCCCAACTGAGCGTTGCAGTTGTGATCCATCACGCACACATACACGTCCAGGCCCGCTGGGTCAAGGGTCCGGGGGCCGGGTCGTGACAATAACAATCACACATTCAAACAAGCAATAACAACCAAGTAAGTAACACAATAACACTATGCCAGCACTAACACATAACATATTAGCATAAGGCGAGGCAATAAGGCAATAACCAAAAAGTATAAACATTAACCAAGGTGCGTAGGAACCCATAATGTAGTATCATCATCGTTCTTTGTGGATTTGGCACATCTAATGGCCCGGGAAGTGTGTACTGGGAGTGGTACGTGGCGTTGTTTCACCAAATGTATGATGCCAGTGGCATCCTTAGGACACTTAGCCCCATAACTTCGGGTTTCCAACCTAAACATCATTCCCAGTACACACTTCCCGGGCCATTTGGATGTTCCGAATCTGCACACCCACATAGAAAATATACAAACATGATAGCATGGTATATGATAAATCAGACCTATGCATGTTTCTAGTCCACGCGACCCATCCTATCCTATATACCTAATAGGTTAAGTTGGTTAACAGCCTAACACAGTAACACTAATAGATATCAACAACAGCCAACAAACAACCAACTACCTAACACCGTAACACTATGTCAACACTAACACACAACATATTAGCATAAGGCATAAGGCGAAGCAATAAGCCAATAACCACATAATAGGAACATTAACATACCAACAAGCAACATCCAACAATGATAAATAAATATTATACATACATAATAAATAATATACAACAACAATAGCCAATAAGTAACATCAACAATTCAACAACATACATGAATAATTATATACAATATATAATAAAGTAAAAAAAATAGTTTTTACAAAAACCTGTTATGCGTGATTTACACTCTTGAACACCCCTACTTGACTCTGTCTCGGTGTTATGAAGCATCAACGATCAGATGTCCAGCCCAATAGTCCAGAGTCCGAACTCCTCTTCACTCAAATGACTCCTGGTTATCTAGCACATTTAAAGTATTTGTTAGTTCCCTAACATACGTAATCAATCAGAAGACAATAATCAAAACTAACAGAATCCTAAAAATTAGAAGAATTAACCTAATTTACCAATTTGGGATTGAAATAAGGGTCGAATTAGGATTAGGGTTTCAATCGAGATTGGGGAGCCGATTTAGGGTTCAAGGATGAATTTGGGGATGGATTACGAAAATTGACCAATTAGGGTTTACAAATTATGGGTTTTCAAAATCGAACCCCAAATCAATAGAATCCACTCCAGAAACTCCAATAACACAACAAGAACCAAAGACAAAGGACGAATTAGGAAAAAATATACGATTAGGGTTTTCAATTTGGGGCTTTTTCTAATCAAACCCCCAAATCAACAGAAACCACCCCAAGGTCCCCTACAACTCTAAACACAAAGTAAACAGATGAACAAACAACGGAAACAAACCCTATAAATACAATACAAAACACAAAATCAGACCGGAGGAGTACCAGACAAGTCAAAGTCAAACAGACAAACAAATAGTGAGGGATAAGGATGAAGAGAAAGAAATATATAGGATAAAGGAGGAGAAGACGATGGTATAGAGGACGAGGGAAGGGAACAATAGTTTGATCGGATCGGAGATTCAGAGGGGGAGAGAGAAAGACGAGTCACGGGCGATTGATCGGGAGGTAAGGTTGAGAGAACAGACGACTAAGACGAGAAGAAAAGAAGGGATTCGAGGAACCAGAGGTAAAAATGAAAAAACAAACTCAGGGAAGGGTCTTTTATACTCAGGATTTGGGTTGGTAGTCGACCCTCTCGATGAGTCGGTTTTTTTTACCGACTAATATAGTATGTAAAAAATTTATCGACCCATATTTCCCGCATCCAACCCCTCTCCCAATCGATTTTCCGACCGAAATCGGTCGGGTTGGATAGAAATGAACACCCCTAAGAGCTGACAAAGAATAATGAGAAAGTCGGTTGTGAAGAGAGAGATGACATCTCAGGTATATGAATTTTAGGGTTAAAGCTTTTGTATAATGGGCTCGGTCTGACACTAGGTGATTGCAATATCGAAATACTAATACCAATTTTAAAAATGCATTGGTTCGGTCGAAAGATGAACTGAAATACATGGTATTAACATTAAAAGAAACTGACTAAAACTTAACTCAATCCAATCGGTTCTGAACAATACCGACGGTACAAAAAGTTGTGCACACCCATATATGTGTTGAAGAAAGATACAACTTGTATTGTACTTCGTAGTATTTATAATTATCGACAGATAAAGTTGTTTATTATGTATTGTCAATATCCTTTTATTATTGTTCATGACATAAGAATTCACGACTAGTCACATTTATAGAATATATGGACAAAAAGCAGGTGCAAGTAATATAGAATCAAAGGGTAGCTTTAAGGTGGTCCCATTGCACCACCTAATATTTACATCACCCAGACTCAATCAATATTTTAATATATCCAGCCAGCGTCACTTTAACATTCTGATGTATAAATTTATAAGAGTATTTGTGTCTTTAATTTGTGTCATATGACACTGTACCTTTTGTTTTTTTTATTCTAATTGATTGACAATCTCTCTTATCTCACCCTATTACTTTTTATTATTATATTCTGAAATATTGATTGTATCTATCCTCTTTCTATTATTTTTTTTGTTTTTTTATTTAGACACAGTGATTGTCACATGTTGAAGGTAACATTCCCAGCATGCCACATTAATTGTAATGTTATTTTTAATAAACATATTGATCATAACATACTGAAGGTAATATTGGATATGTTACCTTCGACATGTCATATTAATTGTAATATTTTTTTTAATGAAAATACTGGTCGTAATATTCTGAAGGTAACATTGAGTATGTTACTTTCAGCATGTCATATTGATTGTAACATGCTGAAGGTAACATTAGGTATGTTACCTTCAGATGTCACATTGATTGTAACACGTTGAAGGTAACATATGATATGTTACAATCAATGTGATATGCCCAAAGATAACATACCCAATGTTACCTTCAGCATGTTATGATCAATATATTTTTTCAAAAAAAATATTATAATTAATATGACATGCCGAAGGTAACATATCCAATGTTACCTTCAGTATATTATGATCGATATGATTATTAAAAAATATTAAAATTAATATGACATACTGAAGGTAATATACTCAATGTTACCTTCACCATGTTATAATCAATATGACATGCTGAAAGTAACATACTCAATGTTACCTTCAGAATATTACGGTCAATATGTTTCTTAAAAAAAATATTACAATTAATATGACATGCCGAAGGTAACATATCCAATATTACCTTCAATATTTTTATTAAAAAAATATTACAATTAATATAACATGCTGAACATAACATATCCAATCTTACCTTTAATATATGACAATTATTGTGTCTAAATAAAAAAAATAAAAAAAATAGAAATAGGAGAGAGACAGTCAATATTTTAGAATATAATAATATAAAGTAATAGAGTTAGATGAGAGAGAATATAGTTTGTTAGAATAAAAAAATAAAAAATAATGAAGAGATGAGAGAGTTTGTCAGTCAATAAAATAAAAAAACAAAAAAGTGCACTGTCATAATAATGACACAAATTAAAGACATAAATACCCTTATAACTCTACACATCATTATATTAAAGTGGTGCTGACTAGATATATTAAAAAAGATTGTCAATCAATTAGAATAAAAAAACAAACACGCACTGTCATAATAATGATACAAATTAAAAATATAAATATCCTTATAACTTTACATATCAATATATTAAAATGACACTGACTGGATATATTAAAATATTGACTGATGGTGTAAATATTTGGTGGTACAATGAGACCGCATTAAAACTACCCTAGAATCAAGATGAAGAAAATAATCCACCTCACCTGAGTGCACAAATATATAGACGGAAAGCATGTAGTTGCATAGGCGTGTATGCAGAATTTGATTATTGTATCCTCAGCTTTAGTCTAAGGTTATCTTCTAGGTTCAACTGCTCTCAGCAATGTGAAATGGTGCCTATACACTATATGTTCATTCAATAAATCCCCCACTATTTTCCTTTTGCAAGTGTTGTTTCAAGTCTAAGAGACGATTGAGAATCCTAAATCATGTTATATAAAAATTATGATGGGTCGTGATGTTGTTTCAGTTCCAACAATTCAAAATTAAAAACTGTACAGATTAATGTTGCATGGCACAGGCACATTGCTGTCAATTCTTCCAGTTTTTTATAATAAATTTTCACAGCCTGGGTGAATTTAAGGTGTTTTTGGAATACCGTACTCCCTCATTCATATCACTGTTCATATGAACAGTGATCTGAGCGAGGGAGTACGCAGCGGTAGTAACTTAAAATTATCCCTGAAACCCAACATTGATTCAAAGTGGGTCCGGCCTAAGATTTATTGAGCTATTTTGATTTGTCAAAACTTTTTGATACACTAAACATATATGTCTATATTTTATATTTTGACACACAAGTTTAAGCCCAACAGGTGATATTTTAGAATATATGTCTATATTCTATATTTTATATAAATTTTAAAAATCAATAAATGATATAATATATAAAAAATATACTGTAACTATAAAGAAAGCAGTCTTGCATTTATTTCAACACACAAGATTCCACTTTCATCGTTCGTCTCCCAAGATTCCCAAGATTCAGTTGTGGTATTCTCTCTGTCCCACCATCATTTAAGGGTGATCAGAACTTCCGAAGCATTTGAGTGCACACCGAAATTTCTATGTAATTAGCTTGCCTTTCTATGGGATTACATTATTATAAAACATTAAAACGCTATCCAATAGAGAGCTACTGTACTGCATGACCTATCTGGGCACATCCAGGTATCGTTTCTGTTTTTCTGCATGACTAGAGAAGATCCAGTTTTTCGTAAACACCATTCGTTGAGATATAGAATGATCCACTGGTGGGTAAAGGTGTACGTACGCCTCTTTGGACTGTTTTTT
Organism: Passiflora organensis; assembly: GCA_019739055.1. Lineage (NCBI taxonomy): Eukaryota > Viridiplantae > Streptophyta > Magnoliopsida > Malpighiales > Passifloraceae > Passiflora > Passiflora organensis. Next base: position 68,120 of record JAEPBF010000136.1, read on the forward strand.
CTATTGAACAGTAGCCAACCGAGTAATTGAGTTAGGTGTGTTGTTTTTCCCTTTACTAAACGACTAACATCAACTGGTTTACATTGTTCGGTCAGGATTGAGGAATCAAGATACGATGGCATCTTCATCTTCGTTCAGTGTCTCGCGGGAGGACTTCTTACTGTTTTATTCAATCGACAGGGGGCTGTTCAGAACTCTGGTGATATTTATGGCCTTATGGAAATGGTTGGAAAAGCTGGGTTACACCAATGTTATAAAGAAGATATTGTCTTTACCTGACATCCTAATAAATGAAATAGCTGACGAGACGGCCACCTGTCTCGAATGCATTGGCACTGATCAATACGTGTTTTCACCTGATCACGACGATATACCTCTGATCCAATGCCTGATGAAGAGAAAGATCTCTCTCAGGCATTTGCATTGTAACAGAGTGAGTGCAAATCAGGGGGTGACCAAGGTTTTGAACGAGTTATACCGCGGCATACTAAGCGATATGATGCAAGAAGCAAAGGAGCAAAGTGCTGCTGCCCAAAGCTTGATAGCGAGAATGACGACATCTCCTATGCAACAATATTCCTATCCTCAACCTAACCGTCCTGAAGCGGTGTTTAGTCAAGCAGAAACAGTGCAGCGGCCTGTAACCCAAGATGCGGTGTTTGGTCGAGCAGAAATGCTGCATCCTGTAACCCAAGAAGCGGATGTTGCTCCAGGTGACAGGACCATCTTTGTAACTTTCGGCCATCATATGCAGGAACGGGAGGTCATAGATTTCTTTTATAGGATGTATGGAGATTGCATCGAGTCCCTTCACATGCAAGAAGTGCTGAGCCCAGATGAGCATCCATTGTATGCTCGCATTGTCATGCGTCCCGCACCAATATCCTAACTACTCTGAATGAAAACGTGAAGGTTAAATTCACCATAAATGGGAAGCATGTATGGGCAATGAAATTTGACCCGAAGCAGACCACGAATGTATGGACAAGCGTTACTCTGAAAACAGATTATCCAGAAATGTTCTGTTAGACTGACGTTGATCTGCGGATACTCTTGCCATCAAGATAGAATTCAAACTTGTATGAGCAGCTTTGTTTGTGTCAAAAGTTTGCTGTCATCATTTCCCAAAAGGTCATTTTGAAATTGATCTCAACGGTGCTAAAAAAAAAAAAAAAAAAAAAAAGACATCGTCTCTCCCCACTCAAATTCTCCCACCACCACCAAAGCCATACCCAAACAGTCCCAAATCATACTACAAACTCTACCATCCCCATTAAGAATAGTTTTCGTAGAAGTTCTGAGATTCCTCATTTGCATAATCAGATCCGTTCGTACAAGCAGGGGCAGTCAAGACACGTCAAAAGCAAATGGGAACCAGTGAAGGTGTTCAGTGAGGATAGATTCATTTCATACTTCGCAGAAGATATCCCGGAGGGATGGAATTCTGGCAGACTTTTCAAGGAGATTGCTGATATTGAACCTATGGCGGATATTTTCATCCCAAATCGTAGATCCAGGAGGTGTTTAAGGTTTGGTTTTGTTAAATTTGTGCAATGTGGAGTTCAGGAGGAGTCTAGACAAAGGCGCCTTAACACAAGTCTAGGTGGTAGAACATCAATGAGGTTCAATGTGGCCCGTTTCTCTGCTGGACAAGGGAGACGCAGCGAACAGCTACCAGGTCTTATAAGAAAGGAAGAATTGTATGCATTGCATGAAACCCAGAAGTACGTGACAAAATCGCTAATGCGGGAGCGCGATAGTAGAACATATGCAGAAGCAACAGTTGTGAAGAACAATCATGACTTAGAGAAAACACTTGTGGTGATATCCACCACTCAGGTGTCAAAAGAGTGGCTTTGCCGGAGTGCAGTAGGGTCAATACGCGAGGGATATGTTGATAAGAATAGCCTACCAGTGGATGTCGGATGTAAGGATATGGGGGGGCGGAACATGAGACTAATAACCTTTGCGTCCGCTGAGATGATGAGAAAAGAACTCATGTCAAACAACAGCTTTTGGGCTGGATTCTTCTACGACCTTCATCCTTGGCGTCCTGAAGATGTTGGAAACATGAGACTATGTTGGGTGAAAGTCATACCCCTTCATGCGTGGTTTGAGGATGCCTTCGGACGGATCGTTCAGCCGTTTGGATCACTGGTTCATGTTCACAACAAAACGACAAGTTTGGAACGTTTTGATGCAGCAGTTTTACAAATAGTTACGGGTGATTTGCAGGAAATAAACAAAAGGATGATGCTGGAGGTTGATGGCAAACTATTCAAGGTTACTGTTTTAGAAGAGAAACACAAAGAATTTGTGGGGCCCGAGGATGGGGAAAAGATACTTGTGTCGGGGGACTGTAACAGCTTGTTTGCACCTACCAACCATTACCTCTCACATAGGGAAAATACTAACTCTGTTGAGGAGAAAGGCAGCACGTCACCAGCAGTTAAAAAGGGATTATGTCGGAAGGTATATTTGACTGAGCAGGACATAGTGGGGACAAGGATGCAGATAAAGTGCAATTGGAGGTAGTTGGGAGAAAACGGGCCAGCTCTTTGACTCTGAAAGATCAGGTTGCCCAAGGGCTGTTTAATCCTTCAGTGGTTCAAGAGAAGGAAGGACATTTAAGGAATTGTATGAAGAATGGAGGGTATATAAGTACTTGCATTGCGCTCGAAATATTATTGGCGAGGATAGAGGCAAAAGAAGGAGAGCATTCAAAGGTCATTCGGGATACAATATCAGAATGCCTGTTAGTAGAATCTTATGCTGGGATCCCCAACACTTCTTCGTTGCAGGAAGACACAGATTTTACAAGAATGAGAAAGGAGGGTAACAAAGCTTCGAGGATTGGTTCAAAAGGAAGGGTGGTTGACAAAAGGGTTTCCAAACAAAAGAAGATCAAACATCTGAAACTCAATGGAAGTCTTTCCTCAGGAGGAGTTAGCAAATCGGTTGCTGGCAGTGATATCCAATTAGTGGAAGACCCTTCTTTCCTTTTGGCTAATAGAGATAAGGAAGGAGACAACTTGGACAGGACCTGTTCCAGAGTCTCACAGACGAACCAGAGCCAAGTAGAAGAGGAGGTGCAAATGTCACTGGATGTAATAGATTCATTGGGTCTTAGTCACAGGAAAACGAGAGCAGCAATACGTAAGAAACTTAAGGAGCGGATCAGTGAAGAAGAAAAGGAGTGGAATGATCATTGCACCTCGTAGTGTATTTGGGTCTGTCCCAGGGAGCTTTATTTTTACTAATGGTTAATATAGCAATGTGGAATATCAGAGGCTGTCGTGGCAGGCTGAAGATAAATCAGGTCTGAAACCTTATTGAGAAGGAACAGCTATGTATCGTCTTCCTATGCGAGACAAAGAGGGAGAGTTTTTCCGATAGTTTGGCGGGTAGATTGTGGCCGAGCAATAATATAAAATGGGAAGCTATTGCTGCGCGAGGAAGTGCAGGTGGCATAGTATGCCTTTGGGATGACGCTCAAATACAGATTAACGGAGTGGAAAAGTTCGAGAGATGGATACTGATGGAGACAAGGATAAGGGCGACAGGTTTCAGATTTGTGTGTGTTGGTTTACATACTCCTAACTTGGCAAATGAGAGAAGCATATTATGGGAAGACATACAAAGAAGGAATTTTGTGGACAGTTCTCCATGGATCATTGCAGGAGACTTTAACGAATCACTCAAGGAAGAGGAGAGACTTGGAAGTTCCTTTAACAGAGCAGCGGCTTCCAGGTTACAGAATTTTATCAACCGGAATGGCTTGATAGATTTGCCATTTCTTGGCAAGTCTTTCACGTGGTTTACCTCCCAGAGAGCTTCCCGACTTGACAGGTTTCTGGTTTCTCCGGAGTGGTGTCTGAATTTCAATCAGCATAGGTTGTATGCAGGTAACAAAGGTTTCTCTGATCACGTGCCCTTAATTCTGAAAGCGGAATTCTTTTTCTGGGGACACAGGCCATTTCGCTCTTGGGATTGCTGGTGGGAAGATAAGAATTTCATTGCAATGGTAGAAGACTATTGGCGTGAGGCAGGGGTTTGCTTTCCAGGAGATTTCTGTGTGATTAAGAAGTTGGCTTTTTTAAGGAAAAAACTGAAGGTTTGGCACAATGAATGTTTCGGTGAAGTTGAAGGAAAATTGAGAAAAATCTTAGCTGAGCTAGACTTCCTGGATCAGAATAACAGCGGTTTGGGGGATGATTCGAGGAGGAAATATGAAGAACTACAGCTAGAGAAGTGGGATCTAAAGAAGAAGGTTGAATCTATGTGGAGACAGAAATCAAGACAACAATGGCTAAAACTTGGCGACAAAAACAGCAAGTTCTTTCACTCGTCTGCAAATCTGAGGCGATGTCGCAATTTTATTGGCATAGTGAATGTAGATGGAGTTGATTTAGTTCAACCAAATGAGATAAAAGATGTTGCGGTTGGATACTTTCAAGGGATCTTCAAGGGAGATGAAATTAGGTGGTTAGGATTGGGCAGCCTAAATCTACCTACTTTGTCTATTGCAGAAGCCGCACAGCTTGAAGAACCTTTTCTTGCGGATGAAATCAAGAACGCTGTGTGGGATTGTGGCAGTCACAAAGCCCCTGGACCGGATGGTTTCAATTTCTACTTCATCAAGAAGGCATGGAGGGTAATTGGCGTGGAGATTACAACTTTGGTGAAAGAATTTCAGTTCAGCGGAGAACTTCCTCGAGGCATCAACAACAGCTTCATTACCTTAATTCCCAAGGTGCAAGGAGCAACGGATTTTAATTCTTACAGGCCTATTAGTCTCATAAATAGTCTGTATAAAATTGTCGCCAAGATTTTGTCCAAAAGACTCAAGAGAGTGATGGATAAATTAATCTCTCCCCTCCAAACCGGCATCATGGAAGGAAGGCATATATCAGACTCAATTATGATTGCCAATGAGATCATTCATACAATTAAAATTCAAAGAGCAAAGGTTGGCGCTTCAAATTAGATTTCAAAAAAGCCTACGACACAGTTAATTGGATGTTCCTACTAGAGGTGCTGGAAAAGATGGGATTTGGGATCCAATGGAGAAGATGGATTCAGGCATGTATTTCGACAGCGCGTTGTTCAGTTCTCATTAACAGTTTGCCTACGGCAGAGTTCAATTTGGAACGAGGACTCCGACAAGGCGATCCATTATCGCCGTTATTGTTCAATTTAGTGGCAGAGGTTTTGTCAAGACTGCTTACAAGAGCTGTTGAGTGTAGACTTTTTCAGGGAATCAATGTCGGAGGTTTACACCTAACACACTTGCAATATGCAGATGACGTCATTCTTTTTGGCAATGGGGACCAACACGAGATACTGAATCTCCAAAGGATCCTAAGAAGTTATGAGCTGTTATCCGGCTTAAAAATAAATTTTTTTAAATCAGGATTAGTGGGAATCAATGTGGCATCTGCAGATGCTGAAAGTATGGTAGCTAAGCTCCATTTCCATTTGCAAAAGATTCCATTCAACTACCTCGGTGTACCTCTTGGGGCGAATCCACGCCTCAAAAGTACATGGCATACTGTGGTGGCACGATTCAAAATCAAGCTAGCTTCATGGAAAGGTTCTTTGCTATCGTTGGGGGGCCGAATCACATTAATAAAATCACTTTTAAGCAGTCTTCCGGTGTATTATATGACCTTCTTCAAAATGCCTGTGGGAGTACGGAAGGATCTTGAGAAATAGATGAAGCGCTTCCTATGGGTTGGGAAAGTAGACAAGCAGTGTTTGTGCAAGGTAAAATGGTCGGTGGCAACCAGAACTACGGAGGAAGGAGGAGGGGGATTAGGTTGTCTGAAGACCCGAAATATTGCTTTGCTTTCCAAATGGAGCTACAGAATTGCTAGTGACACATGTTCACTATGGAAGGAGGTTATAGCACATAAATACAAACCTGTACTAAGACCTGAAGGAATTGTTTGCGAAGGAGACAGTGGGTCAGCTGTTTGGAAAGGTGTAGTACAGGCCAACAGTACAGCTCTTCCAAATGGGAGGTTCATCTCATCATACTTTCGGTGGAAACTGGGCAAAGGTGATTCAATTACCTTCTGGTATGATATCTGGTGCAGTTCTTCACCTCTAAGGTTACTATTTCCCAGATTGTATGACATTTCATTAGATAAGGAGGGGCCAGTAAAGAATTTTGGATTTGTGGTGGAAAATCAGTGGCGTTGGGCTTTTCTGTGGAGAAGGAGGCTATTTACATGGGAGGCTGCAGAGGTTGAAGGTCTTCTATTAAAGTTGAGAGCATTCATTCCGAATCAGGTGGAGGATGATCTACTAGTGTGGGGTGACCAGATGCGGGCCTTCTCTGTGCGTAATTGCTATCAATCGCTGGAGGAAAGTTTGGTTAATCCAAGGGAGGAGGCGATCATCCCTAATGTCTGGCATAAGCAAGGAGCTCCCAAATGGCAAGCTTTCATGTGGTTGGCGTGTTGGGAGAGAATTTTCGCAAAAGGGTTGCTGATCAGATTTGGAATCTTACCTGAATCAGAGGGAGGCTGTGAGGCATGTAGATTGGCGGAAGTCAATTCCAATCATATATTGCTGGATTGTAGAATGGCTTGGTTTTGTTGGTCGCTATTCTTTAGGAAATGGGGAATACGATGGGTACAACCGAGGTCCATGGCAGATCATTTCAGGCAATGGGATGGATTCTCAATCCCAAATCGGTGGCAAGGTTTAAGGTATGCTCTAATATTTGCTATGACATGTAGTATTTGGTTGGGAAGAAATGATAGAATTTTCAAAGGAAGAGATTGCAACGCGGAAGAGTTATTCTACAACGGTTTACGACATGGTTTCTGTTGGGCCAAGACAAACCTGAAGGAAGTTGATATCGACAGTTTGGATTTGTTACCATCGAGTGATCTTGCGGCACTGCTGTTCAGACACTAGATTGTATAGATGGTAAAAATGTCAGATACGGTAAGTACTGAATACGGTATCTGACAATTTTCATTTTGATTAGAGAGTCGGGACAATGATTCATTGCTCTACTCTAAATGTATTATTGATTTCAATCTTAATACATATCGATGAATTACTCAAAAAACACTTTGTTTGTGTCTATTTCTGTAAAAGGAAAACTGGTAAAAATGAATATTTTTTTCCAAATTCAATCAATATTCCCTCAGATATATTTAAGTTGTAGGCTTAAATTTTAAAATGGTTATAATAGTAGATATTTATAGGAAAAGTTTCCGATGGCTTTATATGGTGGGAGCTTACTAAAAAAGGACACGAGATTGAAAAGAAAAGTTTGGACGAGTTGTTTTTATTTTGAATTTTAAGAAAATAGATTTGATCTAATAATAAATCTAAGGTTTGGGGTTCTATGATATTGTTGATTTTATTAAATATTAATAAAATTTCAATATTATTATTTGTAAGTATGCAAATTAATTCGTGGAGGTTGGAAAAAATTTATATTCAGCACTAATTATTGATATTATTATATTATGAGTTTTAAAAAATTTTAGGATTAGATTTTGAAATTAAAATTAAGAGGATATGAAAGTAGAAAAAATTAGAAATTTGTGATTTTAAGAAAGATTTTACTTTCAAAGATATCTCTTTTTGACCCGGTAATACCTGGCTAAATCCTTTTTTTCTTCTTCTTCAAAAGCAAGAAGCATCTGCGGTAGAATTTTATTTGGGATTTAGGTTGTCATTTATTCTGAAATTTTCTTACATTTGTCTTGTATTATTTTTTTTGATAATACGATTTTATTAACTACTTTTGTCTTGTGTTGTTAGGTTGTTCAAATGGTGTTGTCCTCATCAGTGACAAAATCCTTCAAGAAACATACTTTGCGAGTACACTACTGCGACCTTTACGTCGTTGCTGTTCTTCCATTAAACGAAATTGATATTTTTCGTGTAACCCAAATCTGAAATCATGTTGCAGTTCTGGGACAGGCTCTGCCGTTGCCTGGGGCAAGACTTCCGACCGTGTCTGACTGTTGTCATGCCTATCTTACTTCGGTCTGCCCAACTTCAATCGAATGTTGCTAAAGATGCTGATAGGGAAGGGTTGCTCTTGTTATTAAAAAATTATATCAAATTTCATTACTTTTTAGCAAAAGTGATTCATATTCTGAAAGGCTTTATGCTTTCTGCAGTGTCAAGGATATAACCATCGAAGGTAAAAAGTTTTGGTATGAGACATCCGTGTTGGAGGAGAAGGCAATAGCTTGTACTGTTATCTGCGACTTTATTGTTGAACTGAAGGAGCACATTTACCTATGGATAGTCCTGGTTGTTCATTTTTGGCCTATCGAAGGAATGCATGGAGGTTGGCCTTATGCGCTTGTATGTTTTTTTTTTTTTGAAGAATGCGAAATTGATTATAAGAAGAATATACAAAGTGTTATACAAGACTCTAATCTAATGTCTAAACCAAAGCTACCAGAGAATCTGGTAGCAAAACAAATTGATCTCTAACAGCATAACGATCACTGAAACGAATTCTAGGCTAAATAAGATAAAAGTCAAACAATCTCTCTTGGACAGATCAAGAGAACTCATCTTAGCACCTGATGCAAATTGCCAATGGGTAAGACATCCAGCGCTGATGGACAGCTCCCTCTCATATTAAACTTTGCCCAGTTTAGACTATGCCTTAAACCAGCCTCATTGATAACTTTGGGAGACCTCGTAGATTGTTTGAAAATTCTCTCATTCCTAACAATCCAAATGCCCCAGGCTGTAGAGAATAGAATCACGTACCAAATCTCCTTTTGTTTAGTACCACAAGCAAAATACTCCCATTGCAAGAATAAATCGCCAACCGATCTCGGAGCTACCCATGTGAAGCCCCATTTGCTCAGCACATCTGACCAACTAAGCCAAGATTCTTTGCAATTGAGAATTATGTGGTCTGCATCTTTCTCTTCTTCCCCACATCTAGGACAGCAAGTATCTTCACTGTCAATTAATCTCATTTGGACCAATCTAGATTTGGAGGTCAGTTTACCATGGCAAGCCAACCATAAAAGAGCTTGATTCTTTGGAGCTCCTCTTCTGCTCCATACATTTGGAATTGATCTATGGGATTCCAGTAATAGCAACTGTTCCAATACATATTTGCACCTTTTGACCGTAAACTCTTCTGTTGCAGTACCCCAAACCATTCTATCAGTTCTCCCTTCTCTTAGCTGGAATCGTCTAAGTCAAACTTCAAGTTCAGAGGCTTGGTGTTCTTCCCAGACGAACAAACACCTCCTCCAAATGAGTTTCCACTGCCACAATCCCCCCACAAACTCACCCACCTCGCTAGCCTTGGCTTGTTTATTTTCTGCTAAATTGAACAATCGAGGATAATCATATTGCAGAGAATTCTGACCACACCATGGAGCAGACCAGAAATCATTAAGCTCTCCATTGCCCACTTGCCATCTAAATTGTTCTCTAATCTTGCGATTCACGGCTATCTCTCCATTACAGCATGACAAAATACCCTTCCACACAGGGGAGGCATTACCACGCTGTAGTATAAATCCCTCTTGGGTGAACTTAGGAGCATACAGCTCCATGACTAGCTCCTTCCAGAGGCTTTGAGATTCATTGGCTAGTTTCCAGCACCACTTTAGCAGGAGAGATTGGTTGGTCACTTCCAAGTCTCCAATACCTGCCCCTCCTCTATCCATTTCCATACAAACAACTTTCCATTTAAGCTTGTTCAAACATCGCTGCTCCACCTGTCCTGTCCACAGAAATTTTCTCAGCCACGACTCAATACCTTGCCGAACACCAAAAGGCATTTTGTAAATATACATCATAAACACCGATAGGCTATTCAGGACAGCCTTGATCAAGGTGATTCTGCCGCCTAGAGATAAGAACTTACCTTTCCACAGGGCAAGCTTCTTCTGAAACCTCTCTAGCACTCCCTTCCATACAGATTTCCTTCTAGGATTTTCGCCAATAATAATTCCTAGATATTTAAATGGCAACCTCTGGGTTTTGCAAGTCATCAGTTCTGCCATCCTTTCCACCTCTCTAAATGACTGGCTAATGCCAATTAAGGCACTTTTATGGAAGTTTATTTTTAACCCAGCAAGAAGCTCAAAAGCTCTCAATACCCTCTTCAAGTTGAGCAATTCCAGCTTATCGCCTTCACAGAACAACAATACATCGTCAGCATATTGGAGGTGAGAAACATGGACTCCTCCAAACTCAAAGCCTCTAAATAGCCCTAATAGAGACGCGTTCTCTAAAATTCTAGATAAAGCTTCAGCTACTATATCAAAAAGTAGGGGGGAGAGGGGATCTCCTTGTCGCAAACCTCGTTCAGTGGCAAACTCCTCAGTGGGTGAACCATTCACAAGGACAGCCACTCTAGCTGTTGAAACACACTCCCATATCCAATCACACCACTTTTTCTTGAATCCTATATGCTCCATAACTTCAATAATAAACTTCCAATCAATAGTGTCATAAGCCTTTCTAAAGTCAAGTTTAAGACACCAACCTTTTTTCTTTTCCACTTTCCTGTGATGCAGGATCTCAGAAGCCACCATTACTGAGTCAACCAGCTGTCTTCCTCTAATAAAACCTGATTGCGTAGGAGAAATTATTTGATCAATAACTGCTCCCAATCTATGAGCAAGTACCTTGACTATAATCTTGTACATGCTGTGAACAAGACTGATTGGCCTGAAATCGGTAAGGTTTGAAGCACCCTGCAATTTCGGGATGACAAAAATAAAGGATGTATTCAGTCCTTTAGGTAGCCTACTAGTCTTAAAAAATTCCATCACCAGTTGCACCACTTCCGTACCTATGATTCCCCAAGCCTTTTTCAGAAAATTAAAATTCATGCCATCCGGTCCTGGAGCTTTACTTCCACTACAATTCCAAACAGCTGTTGTAATCTCTTCCTCGGAAACATTAGAAATAAGATTATTTGCAGTAGCCTATGCCAGCCTAGAGAAACTTAGATCTTGCACCTTTAGCCACCACCTTTCCCCCTAGGAAAAAAGAGATTGAAAATACCTAGCAACTGCCTCTTTTATCTCTCTCGGATCCGTCAATAATGACCCTTCTTCTCTAACAGCTCCCAGAAAATTTCGCTGTTGTCTGATGCTAGCACAGACATGAAAGAACTTGGTATTTTTATCTCCAAGTCTAATCCAGTTAATCCTAGCATTTTGTCTCCATTTCGATTCCAAACTTCTCTTGATATCTGCTTTTTCCACCTGTAATTGCCTATACCTCTCCACAGTGTTGCCGGCAGCCACATCCGAAAGCCCTCTATTACTGTCCAGTCGATCTAGCTCATCCACAATACTCCTCAACCGCTCTTCTTGGTTACTCAGGTTGCATTTATGCCAATAAGCCAGCTTTCTCTTCAACAACGACATCTTTTTCAGCCCCGTAAAAGCACCTGGAAAACACCTATTGCATTCACTCCACATGTCCTCCACTATCCTAAAAAAACTTGGACTTTCCCACCATGCATCCCAGGTTCTAAAAGGCTTATGTCCCCACCACTGAGTCTCAGCCCTGAAGGTAATAGGGATATAATCAGACAAGCCTTTTGCACCAGAAAATAGTTTGTGGGTTCTGAAGTTGTCCAAGCACTCAGAACTAGCTAGAACTCGATCCAACCTAGAAGCACAAGTTGAATTAAACCAGGTAAATCTCTTTCCAATAAGAGGGAGGTCAATCAAGTTACAAGAATCAATAAATCCTCTAAAAGCCTCAGCACCCACTCTAACGAAACTAACTCCTGATCTCTCCTCCTCAAACAGAACCTCATTGATATCTCCCAACACAATCCATGGAACATTGCTGTTTGCTCTTAACTCAGACAACTCATTCGAAAGGTCTAGCCTACCCCTTCTATCGTTAGGTCCATACACACTAAAACAAGCGAAGCTGAAACCGGTCGCAACCTCTGTGCCATTCAAACTAAGCCAACTACTCCCCGTACAGGTGTGCTCCATCCTCACTACCTGTTCATCCCAAACCAAAAGTATACCCCCCGACCTTCCAACCGCATTTAGTGAAATCCATCTAATGGAATTTCCACTCCTTTTCAACCAACACAAGCACTCCTATCTTATTAGCCAAGATCAATCTAGAAAGGTCCATTCGCTTTAACTTGCTTCTAATGCCACGCGTGTTCCATAAGGCAAAATTAACCATAAAAGAAAAGCACTCCAATTGAAGACGAGTGAGGCCCGCCTAGGCAGCCCCAACTTCGTTTCATTCCTCTACTTCTTCCTCAATGACTTTCTGTAACTTCTGAGTTACCTCCAGTTCTGGTCTCTGACAAGATAGACCTAGCTGGTTGATGACTACCAAAGTATTTTCTGCCTCAGTCACCACTGCTTCTACAGAATCTTGATCAAGGAGTGTAGCACTACTCTCAGAGCGTAGGCTTTCACTCGGCTTGAAATTCTTGAATCTCGTTTTTCTTCTTGCAGCTTGCTCAAAACGTCGTTGGTTAAGCTTCATCGAATTGATCAGTACCCTCTCCCTTTTCCTCTGAGTAACTTGATTCAAAGAGAGACCATTTCTTCTGGAGCAGACTTTCTTAGAGAGCGAATCGTGTTGACCATTTCTTTCCGTGATTTGAGACTGAATAATCTTCCCATTTTGGGTTTCCTCTATCCTTTTTTCGCTGCCCCGTCGCTTCAAAGCGCACAATGGTTGATTTAAGTCTGGGTCTCCTGATGGGCTTGTGTGGGAACCTGGGCTTAAGGTGCCTTGGACCACAGAGGCTACTATCTCCTTGTCTAGGTAAATGTTTGAGTCCAAGTGGCCCACTATTATCATGGGTATCTAAGCTTGGCTGGTTCTGTGAGGCTGGTCTGTCTCGCCTAAATCCCAAACATAGGTGAGTCTGATCAGTGTTTAAACTAGTCTGGTTACTCGTAGCAAACAAACCAGCTTCTGAGCTTGGATGCACCGTATCTTCCTGGAGCTGCGAGCCATCCCTTATGTCAAAGGCCACCTTCCTTTTGGGTGAAGCCACCTTACTTAGTGGCGAAAAGGAGCTGTGACAGTACCCTGACAGAGCCACCTTGTCCATACTATCTGCAGCCATTGAACAGTCCACATCACTCACCTCTGAAACCTTAATCCTGAAAGCTCTTCCATTGGCTTTAAGCTGAATTTCCTTCGGAAGGTGATCATCCTTATTGATAAGAACTCGAAGGAAAGCAACCTCTACATTACTCCAATCCATAGTGAGAGGATGAATTTCAACTAAAGATCCAAAAAGATGGACCATTTGTCGAAACCCTGCTTCATCCCAGGCGTGGAGAGGTACTCCCTCCAGCTTAAGCCAACAGCTCTTTCTAAGACAGATATCTTCAGGCCTCCAAGGATGAATATCGGAAAACACATCCATCCATAGCTTAAAATCAATATTAATGGCTCGATGCATCTCTTCTGGGGTTGAAAAAGTAACGAGAAACATATCTCCACCCATAGGCTTCACCCCTACATTCGCTGGAATTTTATCACTTTGCAGAATGCCATCAATAGCAGTTCCCACTGCACTGCGGAGCAACCATTGCTTGTTCTGCATCGATGTCTCCAACTCAACCAGAAACTCACCAGTCTTCGGGCCAGCTCCTCCTTTAGAAGCACCGGGCAATCCAACCACCTGGGCATACGAGCGACCATCTAAATGGTGGACATTCTCCTCGTGGCGCTGTAATAATTGGCTCTGCCTTGGTTCCTCGGTACTAGAAAAAGTCCTAGTCCGTTTCTGTTTACCTTCCACAAAACCTCTTTTGCCTCTCTCATTCATGCGATCATATTTAGCCTCAGAACACCAGAGTCGTCCAGTCTCTGTTTTGATGGAAATCATTGATCCCCGTCTCCTAGCCTCATCACGTTCATTTCGGAGGAATCGAACAAAACCAAACTTCGTGTTGCGAAGACTTCTCTTCCGTGGGATGACAACATCCACGACCTCTTCCAACCTGTCTATAACCCAATACAATTTTTTGGCATCCCACTGCTCTGGAATGAGATCAACAAAGTAGGTGATGAACCTATCTTTGTGAAACGTGGAAACAGGGTTCCAAGATGATTGTTTTGTAGCTGCAAACACTATAGGGAACGATGGAGGAGGGGGAACTGGAGGGCCAGGCGTTTGAATGGGCATGGGTTGCGATCCAACCGGAGAAGCAGTTAGACCAGGATTAACAAGCGATGTAGAATTTGCTGGGTTTGTTAAGGTGTTTTGGGATGGTGAAAAGGTGATATTTGGGAGCATTTTCTCTCTCCAATAAAGTTGAGTCTATGCGCTTGTATGTTGTTAGTATAAAGTTTCTGCAATCTAATGGTTGTCTAACAAATTGCAACTAATGGGAAAGGATGATTGCACATCTTTCAGATATGTGGAACTATTTTGAAAATAAAAATGGCCAAGACGTTCTTGGCCGGGATGATAGACTCTTTCATATCCGTTTCAGCTGTTCCCACAAGCGGAGAGGAACAGTCAGGAAAATGTCAGGTTGAAGAAAGACTTGAGGAAAATGTCTGTGTATCTTTTCCTCTCAATTCAAGTGAAGCCGTTGGATTGCTGCTCATTCTCCTTGAGAATAATTTTCTCTCTTTCATTGTGTATGTAATATTGATGCAGGTTGGCGATTGTTTTACCATTTTCATTAGATCATACAAATCTATCATGCCAGAGTCCTTTGATGAACTTTGGAAGTGTATGGAGCTTATGTGGGTATGTCTGATTTTTCCTTCTCTATCCTAATACAATTCCCCTTCCAGTAAGGCCTTTGGAGATGATCAGTAATTTTGTGTTTTCCTTGTAAGGTAACGCATTTAAAACAAGTGAAAAACACTTCAGTCGCCTTTCAGCCTTACTGGTTTCGGTTCCTTACCTTCAGAGTGAGGATAAAACAGCTGGTCAGAGAAGGATTTCCTTGAGCGTTTTCCGTGAATTTGTGAAAGAATGCCAACAAGAAGCATCCAGGTTAGCAAGATCAGAACCTTGAAGTGAAAGATGTTCATCTCTGACTTGACCTATTACTGTAAGAACTCAATGAACGACGCATATCTCTGATTTGGGTGATGATATTCAGGTGGTTGCACAAGCAATTGGTGTATGTGCTGAAACAGGTGGATGATATTCCGCGGCTTTCTGCTATTTGAGATGGTGCCCAGCCAACAATTAAATCGCATTATTTTGTTTCCGCAGGTGCTGTTACAGGATTGAAAGATGTGATTGACCATCCTATCCTAATTCATCAAGAACCTGTAATGGTACATGATCATGCTGTTTCTGCTCTTGGAAAAATACTCCAGTTCCAATCTGACGGAATCAATGCACCTGAGGTATACCCTCGCTTCCTTGTTAGATTAGTGAACGAGTTCAAAAGAACTTTCCTTTCTGGATTCTGCTTGCTGTGCAATTTGGATTATGATCTTCTTCGCTAAAGGGATGAATCCTCATAACTTTCGTAGTTGTATTATTTTTGTGTGCACTAATTTGTCAATGAGAACCTGCAAATATTTGCCAGACATGCCTCTTCAAGCATATCATGCCTCACCCAATGATGTTAACTTCTCCTTTACCAGGTTCTACGGGCATGGTTAAGCCATTTGCCTTTACTCTACCATCAAGATGAACCCATAGTTGTTCATGAGCAGCTTTGTTCAGTGGTTGAAAAGTAGGCTTTTCTTTTCATTCTCAGCAGAAAGATCATATCATAGAAGTCCAGTTTAAGTTGTTTCGTCCATTGACTCTTGTTCTTCACATCCCTATTCTTTGTCCTTACAGCTTAGATAACCAGCAATTTCGTAACCAACACATTGCCAGTATTTCAAAAAATCATTGCTGTTGATGATAATATGCCGTTAATATTTTATTTTGTATTTAGATATTTAAACAAATATTATTATTATTATTTTTTATTAAGAGAGATTTTATTTTATATTTTAAGATTTTTTAGATATTAAGTTATGATATTATCTGTGTATTTTTCATATAAATACCATTATCCGATTACGTTAAGTAAGGAATGTGGAACTAAAGAGCCTTCACTACAGAGCTACAGTAGTGCAAGAGCTGTCTAGGCACATCCAGGTATCGTCTTTCTGTATGACTAGAGAAGAACTCAAGGTGTACGTACGCCTCTTTGGACTGGTGGACTGGTTTTTCTGTTGAACCATTTACTAAATGGCTAACATCAACTGCTTTACATTTTTTGGTCAGGATTGAGGAATCAAGATACGATGGCTTCTTCATCTATAATCAGTGTCTCGCGGGAGGACTTCTTACTGTTTTATTCAATTGACAGGGGGCTGTTCAGAATTCTGGTGATATTTTTATGCAGGGACCCGGAAGAGTCCATGAAAATGATGGCCTTATGGAAATGGTTGGAAGAGATGGGTCAAACCAATGTTATAAAGAAGATATTGTCTTTACCTGACATCCTAATAAATGAAATAGCTGACGAGACAGTCACCTGTCTGGAATGCATTGGCAGTGATCAATACGTGTGTTCACCTGATCACAACGATATACCTCTGATGCAAAGCCTGATGGTGAGAGAGATCTCTCTCAGGCAATTGCATGATTACAGAGTGAGTGTAAATCAGGGGGTAACCAAGGTTTTGAACGAGCTGGTACGCCGCTGCATATTTTGCGATATAATGCAAACAGAAGCAAAGAAGCCAAGTGAATCTAATCGTCCTGAAGCCGAAACGGTGCATCCTGTAACCCAAGAAGCGTATGTTTCTGCAGGCGACAGGACCATGTATGTGACTTTCTCTTGGGGCCATCATATGCAGGAACGGGAGGTCAGAGATTTCTTTTGTAGGATGTATGGAGATTGCATCGAGTCCCTTCACATGCAAGAAGTACTGAGGCCAGATGAGCATCCATTGTATGCTCGCATTGTGCTGCGCCCCCGCACCAGCATCCTAGCGATTCTGAATGAAAATGTCAAGGTGAAATTCACCATAAACGGAAAGATTGTATGGGCAATGAAATCTGACCGGGAGCAGACCATGAATGTATGGACAAGCGTTACTCTGCAAACAGATTATCCGGAAGGTCTCTATTAGACTGTAGATCTAAGATAGAAGCCAAACTTTGGCTATTAGCATGATTCTGCAATCAAGATATTTTGTTTAAGAAATTCCAAGATTCTCTCCGACTTTGATGTCCTTTGTTTTTGAAGGATGTGAAAATAACATATATTTTCTCTAGGTGTCTTGTTTAGTAGCTACACATTGTGAGAGGCAATGATAAAAGATCATCATTAGAGCTTAAAAATTGGATATTAAGAAAGAATTCTGTATTCTCAGAAAATAAACTAAGCCCCCAGAGGCCCAAATGACAGATGCCTGGAAATCTTAACTTTTCATTGTTATCTTACAATTTGATGCCAGTCACCAGTGGGGAGTATCTCAGATCCTCTTAGCTGCATCCTGGGACATTTGCCCTTGCCCAACCAATCTCATATGGCAGTCCTTCCAAAGCTAAGCAATCTGGTTTCTTGGAGACTTGTCTGAACACTAGCATTTCTTGTATTCCAAATATTCCATATCACCGACACTATGATGCTCTCCCAGATCGTCTTTTGTTTTTTGTCAAAGGCGAACATGCTCCATTGCACAATAAGATCTGCAACATCATTTAGCTGCACCCATTGCACCCGCCACCTTCTTAAGACTTCAGCCCAGCACAACCATGCATTCTTGCAAAAGAACAGCATATGTGCCACGTCCTCTTGTTCCTTATTACATATCGGACATGCAAAGTCATTTACAATGCTCAACCTCAGCAATCTATCCTTCGTAAGTATGCTATTTTGTATAGCCAGTCATATAAACACCACATTTTTGGGAGTTCCGTGTAGTTTCCACACATTTTCCTGGCCTCGTAGCCTGTCTCCAACTATGGCTTCCTCCAAATTCGAGTAACAATCCTTCATTGAGAAATTGCATCTTCCTTCATTCCACACTATTGTATCATCTTCTGTTCTAGCCGGCTGCCAATTACCCAAACGCAATTGTTTACAAGTGTTGTCTCCCAATCAAACAACTCTCTTCTCCATCTAAATATCCACTCCCACCTGTCCTCTCTCCGTTCTCCCATGTGCATCAATTTCCACTTTTTTGCATTGAAATTTGATAAAGTCTAGGGAAGCTTGAGGTGAGTGACTCGTTCCCCATCCACCGATCAGACCAGAAAATTATGCTATTACCCCTTTCAATTCTCCTTTTTATTAACTCTTGGTTGCATCTTGCTATATGTGACTCGCAGTTGACACATTTAGCAATGTCCTTCCACACCGCAGACACGTTATAAGTGTTAAATTCTATCCCTTCAATTGTGAGTTTTGGCCTGTATAATTCTTTGAAGTAGTTAACCCACAGCTCATCTGCTTCAGACAAGAGTTTCTAGCACCATTTCATTAGAAACGCAACATTCCTTATGCCTAAACTACCCACCCAGCTACTCCTCTCTCCATTGCCATGCAAACCTTATCCCAACTTACCAAATTAATACACCTTTTGTCTACTTTCCCTTTCCACGAAAAGCATCTAATAAGCATTTCCAAGGTAAACTGCACTTTTTTAGGCAACCTGAACATGGACATATAGTATAGTGGGAGACTATTCAGCACCGACTTCACAAGTATCATCCTTCCTCCCAAAAACATAAATCTACCTTTCCATATTGAAAGTTTTCTTTTGAAGTTTGCAATCACCCCATCCCACATCGACACCTTTCTAGGATTGTCCCCGATAGGAAGACTGAGGTATTTTATTGGCAGCTTTTGTGACCTGTACATCAACTTCTATCCATCTCTTGTACCTCTTGCCTTTCACAATTCACACCAATCAAAGAGCTCTTAAAAAAAATTTATTTTCAATCTCGTCAACAATGGGATCCTTTTCAAATTTCTAAGCCCTTGTATATCATTACTACTAAAACAAAGCATCACATCATCTGGATATTGCAAATGAGTCAATGAGATATCACCAAACCTTATCCCTTTAATGAGTCCCACTTCTTCAGCTTTGAACAGAAGTCTCGATAAAGCCTCCACCACAATGTCTGATGGACTGTCGTGTGTTCACCAAAATAATCCTCCTTTTCTGAATAGGTAGCTAGTGGTAAGGAAGGTCGAATCCTCAGGGAGATGGTTTTAAGAGTTGGAAGTCTTTGAATTGGCCGTGGTCACGGTGTGCCCACGGTCAATGAGAATGAAGGGTTATAAAATCTTAGTGATGAATAGAGGTTGTGTAACAAATGTAATGTTTCGAAGGTGAGAAATAAAGGTGTAATTCAGATGCTTGTGATGATCCTTGATTCAATTCACACCGAGACCTCCCCGTGATCACGGGTCTTCTAGGGATGTACTCACGTCTTTTCTGCTGGATTCCAGTTAGTGGGTTGCTCAGTACGACTGAGCACTCCAGAGGGAAGGAACGTCCTTCGCCCTTTCGTGTCCTACTTTCCAGAAAACCTCACCTCCGGATTAGCAACGTAGTTAATCTGAGTGTGTCCTCCCGTCACTCGTGTTTCACTCACCGCCCACGATTACAGTGATTGGCTTCTAATATGTTATGGAGTTGATCAATCACCATGACATCAGTATGCTCAAGAATGGCGAGAGATAACAAAAGAAACTGAGTAATATATTGAACGGGACCTCACAAGGGTTGGTCCGGTAAATGAACTAAATCAAGGAAGAATAAGTTCTAGCCCTCCATTGAGTTCTGGAGTAAAATCTAGAATAATGTCTAAAACAAAGAGAAATCTCTAAAATTTTTGTCCCCCTTGGACCACAGGCGGCCAGGGTCTCTATATACTATCTATCAAGATCTCGCAGGATCAGAAACAGATTACTGCCATATCAGTTAGGATCACCCGAGATATCAGGCAGATTCTCGGTCCGTGATCACGGTAAGATCTCCGATCTTCCAGGCCAGCAGCTGTCAAATCGTGGCTCCTGATTCTCTTTCAGGAAATCTGCCTTTAAATCTTCAAAATATCCTGTGAATTCCTGCTTTCAGAGAAATCTTGTAAGATACCAGTAATAACTCCATAAACGCATATATTAGGAAATAGAAAGTACCAACCAGCCGGTTATTACGTAATGTAAAATCGCATTTTAATCATACTATCAATGTCAAACAGCAAAGGAGATAATAAGTTGCCTTGTCGGAGTCCTCGACCCATGTCAAACTCGGGCGTGGGTGAACTATTAACAAGAATGGCTACTCTTGCTGTGGAAATACATTGGTGAATCCATCCTCTCCATCCTTCTTTGAATCTCATGCCCTCCAATATGTCAATAAGAGCCTCCCAATTGACGGTATTGTATGCTATTCTAAAGTCCACCTTAAAATACCATCCCTTGGACTTTGATTTTTTTATTTTATGAATAACCTCCGAAGACTGAATCCAAGATGCGTCTTCCTTCAATAAATCCAGATTGATACAGAGAAATCACAGATGTAAATTACTTTTTTCAATCTTTTAGTGAGGATCTTTACTAAGATTTTGTAAATACCGTTAATCAAGTTGATCAGCTAAACACGTTTAGGTAAGATGCCCCATGAATCTTAGGCAATAACACCATGTGTGAATTATTCACACCTTTTGGAAGGGTTCCAGAATTGTAGAATTCTGTCACCATGTTCACTACATCAGATTTGATTACCTCTCAAGAATTTTTGATAAAAAAAATATTGAATTCGTCTGGACCCGGGGCTTTCCTAATACCACAATCCCACACCGCCTCTCTTATCTCTTCTTATGAAAATGGGACATCTAACCTATCAGGCTCTTCCTCGGTGATTCCCGAGAAATACATATATCCTGGCTTAAGCCATTGTCCATCACCAGCATTGAAGGCATTCTGGAAAAAAACTCTAACTGCATCTTTAATCTTGTCTGGATTTGTCAGCTCTACCCCGTCAACTACCAACAAGCCCATATGATTTCTGTTCTTCCTCATATTGGCATAGATGTGAAAAAATTGGGTATTTTTGTCCCCGAGTTTCAGCCACTGATTTCTTGCCTTTTGTCTTCACATGGATTCAATTTGCCTTCTGACTTCCCATTTCTGCAATTGTAGTCTGCTGTACACGGGAACCTGCCTCCTTCTGAGGGTAGAGTTTCATTAAAATCCCCTAACATCACCCATGGGACTGTAAACATCTCTACTTTACTTTCCCAATTTCCTGCCACAAATGTTTCCTCTCTATTGGGTTGTTTGGTGCGTACACTCCTACGCAAATAAGCACATACCCAGAAGCAATAACTTCGACTTGCAATCCGATCCATCTCTCCCAACAATACAATCTTAACACCTTTACTCTGCTCAAGTCCCATAGTGCTAAAAATCCTCCAAAATGACCCACGAATTACTTGCGCACCACCCAAAAAGATTACTCGGCCAAAATTTTTGGGTTATCGGCTCGTTCACCGTTTCTAACTTTATTTCCACCAAGAAGCATATGCCAATATTATAGGATTTTATAATTTTTGAAGTAAGACGATGTTATTAGATAAAGAGTACACCAAAAACTGTACATATCACATTTTCAACAGAAGAACAAATCTTGATAAGCTGTACATAATATTGATCACTTAGAGAGATTTCAACCTTCCCCTAGCTCCTTATATGTTCCATAGACAGGTGTTTATCATAATGATAAGCTCCTCACGTGACTTTTTTTAAGAAAGGCCCAGCATATCCTTAACTTCCAGAGATGCGTTACCTTCATCCTCACAATCTTCTTCCGTTTTCTCTTCCAGCTCTCTATGCCTATTTTCTTCCTTGGAATGTGAGTTTGAGGCTCCAACCCCATTGATTCGGCGAACTGGAGAGCCTCTTTTCTACTTCTTTGCTTCTACTATCTTTCTTACTACCTCTGATAACAACATATCTGATTTGAAGCTTTCTGCATTATTCAGCTCTGTATCCTCTATCTTGACCGCTTAGATCACCTGTTCTTCTTCTTACACTATGCCCAACGTCCCAAGTTCACTAATTACACCCATTTCTAAGTCATCGAGTCCTAATGGGCTCATTTCTTGGGATGAATTCTCACCCAAAGAAAAAGGGATATGTTGTCCCTCTATATCGATATTGTTCATCCTAGTAGGGCCTTATTGTTCTGTCTTTTCAGGCCTCTTCCTACTAGCTTTACATCCAGTAGCTCTTGGGCTTAGCAGGCCTAGATCTAGATTCTCATACTGGCTTTTTTTTCCGTAAGTAGTGGGCCCATCCTCTTTAGCCTAGAGTCCAGTCAGACCAAATCCCCATTATCCATCTCCTCTGACCCTTCGATCTGACGTCCCATACTCTTTTCCTGTGATTGGACAGGCAGATTGTCCAATTCGAATGATACCTTCTTTTTTTGGTGATTTCACGTTCTTGCATGGGGAAAATCCAGTATTTGGGCATGGTCCGATAATCGTTTGTTCCATGCAGTTAAACTATACTCATTATGCTCAGCTTCCCATTCAACGTTTACAAATGTCTTATCTATCCTTGAAGCACTTCATGCAGAAAAATACGTAAACCTACTGTCGATCAACGGTAACTCAATGAAATCCATCTCCTCTAGAAAACTTCTTAATTTTTCAGACTCCCTAAAACTAAAATCACTCCCCGTCTATTCAAAAAGAGATAACACTTCATTCATACCTCCCAAGATCACCCAAGACTCTTGCAAACCTTCTTTGAACTTCAAGTTGTCCTTCTACAAAGCCTCTTACCCTGACACCGTATTTGAGGCATTAATACCTGTGCAATACAATCTGTCTCCTGTGGTTGCCATTACAACTTCCAACATGATCTATTTTTTTAAACAAAAATGAGTCAAAATATTTACCAGTATTTTATTCTATAAGGCCAATAATCCACCAATCCTACCCCTCGAACTACAAACACACTATCCCACTAATGCTCCTGAACACACCTTCTGAATATGGTGGTCCGTCATTCTCTCAACTTTGGTCTTTGTTATAAAACAAACAACTATATCATTACCCTAAATAAAAAATTTTATGTCTTTCCTCTTCATCTGACTCCCGATGCCTCTGATGTTCCAAATTTTGGCATTAATCATATAGGAAACAAAGAACACCCAAGGAGAAGGACACCTTTCACTCTACATCCCTCCATGTCTTTCCCGATTTTCATACTCCTCCTCAACCATTTTTGTTATTTTCTCCCTCAGAGCTTCTCGAGAGTTTATAGGTTCTAGTCTGAGTTTCTCTATGACCTCGAACATGGCCTGGATATCTGCTTTTATTTCCTTATTCTTCTCTTTATCTTCTACATTCTTCTCGCATGTCTTAGAAATTCGAGATATAGTGTTGAGGAATAAATAATGGAGATAAAGTAGTAGACAAATACTTTATTTCTTCTTCACTGCAGTACCTCTAAAACAATGAGAATAGGCCTTATATAGGCTTACAATAAAAAACTAAAGGCGGATAGTTTGGATATTCTAAACTAACATATCAAATTTATTTGCTGAAAATCCTACTAACAAAAAACCAACTCATGTCAACTTTGAATCATATCTCAACACTCCCTCTTGATTCAAAGTTACAGATACCAAGTAATCCTCTAAAGTAGCAAAACTTCTCTTTTGACAAAGCTTTGGTAAGTATGTCCGCGAGCTGCTCATTGGTGTTACAGTACTTCAACACTATTTCTTCTTTTGCAACAAGGTCACGAATGAGATGATGACGAAGTTCAATGTGCTTCGTTCTGCTATGAAATGTTGGATTCTTTGTCATGGAGATAGTTGCTTTACTATCACAAAATATCTCTATTGCTCTTTTTTGCTCCTGTTAAAGATCAACTAGCACTCTCCTTAACCAAATGGCTTGGCATGCTACTGAAGCCGCTGCAACATATTCTGCCTCTGAAGTGGATAAAATGCAACATGGGAGCTAGTCAACTTACCAGAAGGGAAAAATGCAATTAGCCTGAAGTGGATATTCAAAACAAAATCTGCACCACTTATACCAATTTTCAATGGTGAAAAATACCAGTGGTGGAGCAGAGGAAGAAAAACCAGCAAGCCCTGCCACTCTTTGTATAGTTTTGTTTACAGCACTAATTTGTTCAATCAAATTGTGTGAGGGTTGCATTTATGGCAAACAAACTAGGAAATCGTTTCCTATTGGAAAGGCTTGGAGGACTTCAAACTGTATAGAACTAATCCATGCAGATCTGTGTGGGCCAATGCAAACTGAGTCTTTAGGTGGAAGTCGTTATTTCTTGTTATTTACTGATGACTACAGTCGTATAAGCTGGGTTTATTTTCTGAAAAATAAATCAGAAACTTTCGAGAAGTTTCAAAACTTTAAGACAATGGTGGAAAACCAAAGTAGCTGCAACATCAAAATTCTTCGCACAGATAGAGGTGGAGAGTTCATGTATAAAGAATTCAATATATTTTATGAAGCAAATGGCATTCAAAGGGAGCTAACAGCTCCCTACACTCCAGAGCAAAATGGAGTTGCAGAACGAAAAAACTGAACAGTTGTAGAGATGGCAAGAAGTATGTTACAGGCAAGGAGGATTCCAAATCAATTCTGGGTAGAAGCTGTTGCTACGTCTGTTTATTTATTGAATCTCTCACCAACAAGGGCAGTCATGAATCAAACTCCATATGAAGCCTGGTATGGAAGAAAACCAACTGTAATTTGAGGGTATTTGGATGTGTTGCTTATGCTTTAAAAAATCATCAATTTCGTCAAAAACTTGATGAGAAATCTGAAAAATGCATTTTTATTGGTTATTGTACTCAATCAAAAGCATATAAATTGTATAACCCTCTTAGTGAAAAGTTGGGAAGCATCATTAGATGATAGACGGAGCATTTCAGCAAATGTTTTCACTCTAGGATCAGGGGTGATCTCTTGGAGCTCAAAAAAACAAGCAACAGTGTCGTTATCCACTTGTCACAGGGTCATTACTCTCTTCGCAAAAGACACGCCTGGTGGGACGTGCAGCACCTACGCTTATAAGCCCAACCACCCAGTTCCCATCCGATGTGGGATCAGCCACCCTGCCTACCCTTCTTGGGACTACAAGCGTGACAAATTGTTGGTATAAAGACCAGCAAATGAATTTTGCAGCAGAGAATGAAGAATAAGAAGAAGAAGAAAGATTTTTTATGGCTTTTAGTAACACTAAACCAAAACCAAGAAATTTGTGGTTTGTCGACAGTGGCTGCTCGAACCACATGACAGGCACCAAATCTTTGTTCCAGCAGCTTGATGAGACACAAAAGATAATGGTGCAGCTCGGCAACACAAAGGAGATGCAAGTTGAAGGACAAGGCATTGTGAAAGTCGAAACTACTAATGGTAAGGTAAAGCTATTGGATAATGTTCAATTTGTGACTGATTTGGGATTGGGGTCAAGAGCAACAGCAGCAAGGCATTCCAATTTAAGGTTTGATAAAAGAAAAACAAGTGCCAACTCCAGCAAATGATGCTTCCCCAGCAACACAAAGTTTGTCAACTTCATCATCACTAAGCAACACTTCTCTTGTAGAATCTTCAGATGAGACACCTCCAAGGAAGGTTAGAGCTATGGCTGATATTTATGCATCTTGTCAATTTGCACTTACTATTTTAGACCCTGTAAACTATGGAGAAGCTGTTGAAAAAGAAGAATGACATAAAGCAATGATGGAAAAGATGCAAGCGATCGAGAAGAATAAAACATGGGAGTTAGTCAACTTACCAGAAGGAAAAAATGCAATTAGCCTGAAGTGGATATTCAAAACAAAATCTACACCACTTATACCAGTTTTTAATGGTGAAAAATACGAGTGGTGGAGCAGAGGAAGAAAAAACAGCAAGCCCTGCCATTCTTTGTATAGTTTTATTTACTGCACTCACTCTCGTGTTTCACGCTAGTACCCAGAAAAACAAAAATAATAATACGCAATACCTAATGGACCCAAGCCTCACGTTTCACTCAATGGCTCCGCTACCAAAACTTGTTGAGGAATAGATAATAGGGATAAAGTAGTAGACAAATACTTTATTTCTTCTTCACTGCAGTACATCTAAAACAATGTGGATAGGTCTTATATAGGCTTACAATAAAACTAAAAAGCGGATAGTTTGGTTTTATTTGCTAAAAATCCTACTAACCAACTACCTTAAAAACAAACTCATGCCCGGTCAATTTTGAATCATATCTCAACATATAAAACCAGCAGAGTGTGAAACTATAATGGCCAATTGGGACTCAACTGGTTTAACATCAGGAAGGGTATGCTCTGAGCATCCTCAATAAGTTTGCCCTTACCTAAAGCCAACATCTTTATTCTTACTCTTACCGCCTTGATCCTCTCTCATATACCCTCGCCAAAACTACATAGAGATATGACTTTCTCCTTCATCGAGTTCTCTACTACTTCCTTCCTTATGGGCTGTCTCTTTAAGAATTTCTCTAAATTCTGTTGTATCAACTGAGGTTAGGCTAGGTCTTCCTCTACCCACTAGTTCTCTTAATCTTGTACTCAACAGTAACGATCTAAGCGAGCTTCTCCCCTCTATGCCACCCATTCTCTAGGCCTCTCGAGAATGTCTGCTTGCTGTAGGGCTTGACGCCCCTTGGGGGCTTATTGGGCTTGTCGGGTCCCCCACCCCAAGTCCACACTCTTACCACCATCCTCTAGCCCGAAGCCTAACTTTTTGGGTGCCAGCTCTCCTACAATATCCCCTTGTGGACCATCAACGTCATCCTTTTGCATCTCAAGAGGTAACTACACATGCTTTTTTTCTTTTTTTTTCAAATGATACCTTCCGTTTAGGGGATAAAACCTGTCAAAACGACGAAAAAGGAGAATTACAAAATCTGGATAGGTCGCCTCTTTCATCCTTCTTGACATTTCCCAAATTATGCAATCCCTCAAGAACCGAGACTGTAAAGCTACTCCTGTCCATGTCGAGAAAAACCTTTCCACAAACCTTCCCGAGGTTCTTCATGCACACGCAAACCAAAGCATCTTCAAGGACTAAATGGTTTAAGGTATTAGAATGTATCTGAACCACGTCTTTGAATAGTTATGCAATCTTTTCGATGACCTCTTCAGACCACGTGTGAAGGGGGATCCTTATCATCATCAACCAGCAAACCCTTCCTCTTGCTAGAATCTCGGGATTCTAAGGATGGAACTCGACAAAGATATCATTCTATAGATTGATATTTGATGACAATTCACGGCTCATCGTTTTGTGCGAAGAAAACGAAACCAAGAACGTCTCGTTTCCAAGGCTACACACACAAATGTCTTAGGAATTCTATACTTTTTGAACTCTTCATCCCTAGCAACCCCTACTAAACTCCTATTGTAAAGACCCAAACCCAGAAATCAGGCCCTTACCGCCGTGAAGCCCAGAGAAGCCCAACACGTGGACCAATCCGAACTCCACAAGGCTATTTTGACTTTTCAAACGTAAACCCCAAAAATAAAATTCAACATACTTACAAATTACAGCATGACAGATAAGCACTAAATACATGGCACAATAATTAACGGAGTAACACTCCAAACAGCGGAAGTCTTATTACAATAACACAAGACAAACAAGTGAAACCATAACTCACAAGCCCCAAGTATCTGAAAATGAAACCAAAAGTCCAAACAATAAATATTCAACAGTGTGCCAATAAAACCATACATATGCAGATGTTATAGTCCCAGTGAGTAGTCCCGACGCTCGCACTGAAAACAGCTTCTGATCATGATCTAGTCCTGGGAGGGAAAAATAAAGACGAAGGGGGTGAGATTTTCGAGTATCTCAGTAGGGGACAGCAAGGTGCAAAAGAGATGAGCAACAAGGTGAACTTATCATAGGAGAGGAGCAACAAGGAACTCATTAATTCAACGCTAAACCTATGAATTCTCAAAACTTTAAATTTAATATTTAGTTTATAAAACATTTACTTACTGGACCCGGAAACAACATAGAACTCAACAAGGGTCAATAGGAAAACATGGGCGGACTGCAAATCACTTCCCGAGTAACCCCCGCTAAAGGGAAACCGGAAGCCCACTGGTAGGTTTTACACATATACTTTTAAAATATTTACATACATAGCCCCTTCTACCAGTATTGTCCGAGACTAGATTGATTAATTAAACCTTATACGTAAAAGATCAACTAGTCCTCTCAGATCATCCTGCGAAGTAGGGAACATATAACATCCATACACCTCTCAACAGATGAGTGTCTCTCCGCTTACTCTCAGAGATCGAGCACTCACCACGTTTGGCCAAACGGAACACAAGTGACATACTTTAACTTACATATAAAGAAAACTAGTTTAACTTTCAATAACACTGGAATACCATATTTTATAATTAAAATTCCACAATACGATACCGTCACAGAAACCTTTAATTACAATAATTATTTTCTTACTTTACAGGCAATGATACAGAATCAGCCTAATTTACACAACGAATTAATCAAATGGACTTTGATTGATCATATGAAATTTTGGAGATACATTATGATACTTTACAGTGACATACGGAAAAGATCGATGTAACTTGGATAAGGGTCAATCGGATGGGCTCCGATGGACTATACAACGAATCAACCAAAATCAAGGTAACACAGATTTTAAGATAAGGAAATAATCATAATGGGTCACATACGGTAAAGACCCTACCTTAACGGCTGAAGAAGAGAAAGCGATACACTTGCCATTGTCCTCAATACTCGCCCTTCCTAAGAACACAACATCCCAAAACAGAACTCCAATAAGGTTAGGCTCAACAACTGGTATTAAACCTAAGCAATAAAATTTAAAACGACTATAACTCAACAAAGACACATCAAATGGAAAAACAGATCACGCCATTGCGATCAGAACGTCGAAATTACCAAACGGGGAGGTTTTAGTTTTTTTGGTCAACGGTTAACGGTCAACAGCGGCGGTCAACGGTCGCCAGCGCGTGGCGGCACGCGCGGTGGCCGGAAAATCCAACTTCATCCAAAATCAAAAAATTTTACATCAAAACGAAAATACAAACACCAGGAATACGAATCCGAAACCAAACTTCAAAACTCACCTCCGATCGGTCGGGATTAACGATTTTTCGGTATGAAAATCGGAACTTCCGGTCTTTGATCTGCGCGCGACAGTGTTCTGATGAAGACGAAACCAACGGCCGGTTGCTCGTGACGACGAGAAGAAAGCAACGGTGTAGGCGGTGAGACGATCGGACGATCGGTGACGATACCAAAGAAGAACGGCGACGGTGAAGAAGAGGAGTGGCAAGGGAATTGGCTGGAAGAAAAGAGAATGGCAGAGGGATTCCCGAGGGTTTTATTCCTGTGGGTGATGTGGAAAAATTTTGCCACGTCAGACCCTCCCAGGTACAGGTCTCACACCTGTTCAGCAATTTCTTTTTGTTTCAGACAGAACAACCCAGATAGAAAAGGAGCATTCCACTCCCTCTCCTCCACAGGTTGAGCCTGCCACCATATTCGAAAAAAAGAGTGCTTTCCTCGGGAAGATGAACCCATTGCGAAAATCCTGGGAGGAATAGGATTACCAGCAGTCTCCTTTCCTTTCAGGGTATCCTGGCTAAAGATGGTTTCTGATCTCTAACTGCATACCTGGCCACCTTGAATTTTAGAGAATGACCCTCCAACCTCAAACTGTTTAGGCTCGTTAAATGCTTTTCCTCCTTCTTCCTCTAGTGGAAAAACAAATCGGAGGAGGGAAGGTAGGATGGAGGTGTTTGAGGTTAGGTTTTGGTTTGAAACAACGGTGTTGGAGAGAGAGTTGGGGAGGAGGTTTGGGGGAGTCATTTTTTCGGCTTCAGAAGCAATAGATTTAAATAAAAAGGTGAAGCATAATTTCTTTAATGGATATTTTTAGATTTTATATTAATTAACTAGCAGGAATTGCAAATAGGGAGATAAAAAAAATTGAAGTATGTTGATACGAGGAATCGTAGCATAAACGTGGAAGGTATTCAGGTTACAAATGATGGAAACTTAATGCAAGATAATCAGTATTTGGTTACAACCGAAGGCTATGAACAAGGATAACCTTCTCAAACTCCAATTGAACAACAAACATCTCAATTGTTAATTGATTCACAAGGTAATAACACCCTAATTTTAATCTTATTTCATATATAACATATTTTCTATCTTTATTTCAGAAATACTCTTATATTGAATTGACTTTGTTTGGATAATTCTATTGTTGCATTATAATAGGTGAATCACCATCATAACAAACAGACACAGAATCCCAACACTTATGAGTCATACTTGAGAACTAGAAGATGGTGTAAAGGTTGAAGTTCAGATGGATGAACATGGCATTCCATATGACTAAGGAGGCAAGGGAACTCACTCGTTTTATTGGCATTATGATTAGAAGAAAAAACATAGCTCTAACAAATTACGAAAGTTGGGATGAATTGCCAAACACTGGCAAAGATATAATTTGGAAAACAATTGAGGTACATTAATTTATTTTCTTAGTTTTTCTCTTTTTATTTAATTGATATTTATCATAATTTATTTTTTCAATACAGTTAAAATTTGAGTTTATCCATGAATGCTCCAAGGATACAAAAGCTTCGATAATGCATAATGTGAATGATAAATGAAAATCTTAGAGGCATGATTTGAAGAATAAATATTATGATCCCGCATTGACTCCTGATGATATGGTGGCAAAAGTGGATGATTCGCATGTCGATAAGAATCAATTGAAAGCTTTGGCTATCTTGGTGTTCTAACAAAGCGAAGGTAATTATCTTGTATTATTTATGAATAAAATTATTACATAAAAGTTTTTATTACATTGTTATTATATGTTTTATTTTTAGGATATTAGTGCAAAAAACTAAAGTCAATTGAGCCAAATTGAAAGAACCACATTGCACTGGAACAAAGAGTTTTGCAAGGCTCATCCGTTAAAAGTTAATGTGATTATTTAAAGTTATGATTCATTTTAAATATTTATTTATAATTCTAAATTATATTTTCAGAATATTAAGAATGGAAAGCAATCAACATGTGTTGAAATTTATATTGAAAGTCGTACTCAAAAGGATGGTGAACCTATTTCTCAAGATGCTGCTACAGTGATTGTAAGTTTGTAACTTTTATTAGAGTATTTTAATTGTTTAAACTGATAATGATTGTTTATATATAGACTTTATTATCTAGGAAAAATTAAATAAATGCATCAATGATTGTGGAGGTTCTGAATCATCAAATATTGGAACATGGCAAGAAGACTTGTATTCTAAAGTAAAAGGACTAGAGTTCGATGTTTAGGTACAATCAAGACATCTGTGAAATCACCACTTTCATCATAAAAAACATTATGGAAGATAGAATAGAAGGCTTTGAAGTTTTTTATAAAGGAATTGCGCTATATTTAAAGGCAAATATACTAGGCATGTCGGAAAAAAGTGTGGAAGATATCGTGAGTGCAACAAACCATCTCGAAAGACAGGTATGTGATTAGATTAGTTAGTTTTCAACTATATATATATATATAATTAAATTATTTGTTTTACTTCTTAACAGGTCGTGTCAGCTCAAAATGAGGTATTGTTATTATATTACAGATTCCGGAAAATTCTATTCCAGAATGTCGTTCTTCACAATCAAGTCATCATGTTCAAGCTACAACAAAAGAAGAAGAATCTGAAAATAATGGATATGAAGATGAATACGATATCTGAAATTGTTACTTTCAACAATATACTTTATTATGTATTTGATTTGTTATTTGTTGAGTTTTACTTAGAATATTGGTAGTACTAATATTTTTTGTCGCTGTGCACAGTTACACAGTTACGCATTGATTGTTGAATTTTAACAGATTTAATCATTGATAATTATAGTGATTTTTTTATTATGTATGAATTTGTTTGATGCAATATATATTTGGGTGGCTATAAAATTTATATTTTGGTTATAGTGACCTTATTATTCCGTAAATGTATCCATCACTATAGGTATTAATTCGATCAGTAAAACTCAATCGTCAATATAGATTTATAATGACCGTATTATTCCGTAAGTAAATATATCCATCACTATAGGTATTATTCGGTTAGTAAATATATCAGTTACTATAAGTTTTTACCTATACCCACGGCCATTATTTGATGTCAGTATAAGTTTATTCTAACAGACTAGTTCCATCACTGATTGTCTAAAATTACGGGTTAAATACTGATGGATACATATTGCCATAGGCATAGATATTTTTACTTATAGTGATGGTAAATCTACCTATACCAACAGAATTTTAACCGTCATTATATGACATTTCTTTTGTAGTGATGGAAATATTTGATACGGCCTTTATCAAAGAATGTCTATATCCGTTGGTTGATACTGGTATCTCATCTCAGGACTCTTAAGCCATCAGAGACTACATTGAATAAAATGATGGTTAGGAATAACGAGCTGATTTGGCAGACCTTGAGCCTTCCTAATAGGACATAGATATTCTCAATAGCATTGACCCCACATTCGTATGAGCAAGTATTAATCTGAGAACAGATTAACCCAAATGGCTTTATTAGACTGTCCATCTGCTAATACCCTGCGATCCGACAATACTTTCTGTGCTGTGGGCTGAATTGCTTTCGCTCAACTGCTGAATATAAAAGATTATTTTCTTTTGTGCACTGGAAAGCTAACCCAACAACTCAGCCTTCAAAACGAAAGATCCATAGAAATAGGCTGGGCCATACCTAAAAGCCCAGAAAATTTCAGTAGAAAGGCTGGAAGTCAATAGATAATGTTACTTCTTCGCATTTTTCGACATTTTAAAAGGCCCAAAGTCCTGACAAGTTAAAAACTCCACTATGAAAGAAATCCCTTGATATAATTTATAAAAATCAATAAATGATTAATTATAAATAAAGCAATCGTGCATTTATTTCAAACACAAGATTCCATCGTCGTCGTCGTCATCATCATCATCATCGTCTCCCAAGATTCCCAAGATTCCCAAGATTCCCAAGATTCCCAAGATTCAGTTATGGTCTTCTCTTCTGCCCCACGACCATCACAATAGGGGGAAGCAGAACTTCCGAATGCAGTTCATCAGTTCTTCATCCTCATTACCGGAGAAGACATTGCCATTTTCATCGCCAATCATCTAGCGTTAAACAATGTCATCATCATCATTTTCTTCTTCTTCATCATCTTCCTCTTTCTCTTCATCATCATCAATATCATCGTTCTCATCATCTTTTTCTTCGTTATCATCTTTGTCATCATCTTGTTTATCATCTTCTTCTTCATCATCATCATCATCTTATTCTTCTTCTTCTTCATCATCATCATCTTATTCTTCTTCTTCTTCATCATCATCGTCTTCTCCTTCGTCGTCGTCGTCAGAGGAAGAGAATGAAGGAGCAGAAAATGAAGAACTCTACTTTAGTTCAAAAATGGTGGCTCAGCGACAGCTTTCACTAGCAACTAAAAGGTCCACTCCCTTTGATTTTGCAAGCAGAAAAAGAGTGAGAAAAGAGTTACCACTTTCAAGATTCGCACCACCAGCCTCAAAACGACAGCGGCATCTGACGTCACAATCATCATATAATGTCTCTCTCGAGGAGGCTAACAAAATAGTTATGTCGCCAGAACCCACAGCCCTTGCCGGCTTCCTCAAAAACTACTTCTTTCCCGAAAACAAATCAGAGGAAGAGCAGACCGAGAATATGCTCGCTTACCTCAAGAATCGTTACCTTGATTCCTTCGCTCGCCGTCTCACTCGGGTTGTCCTGAACGCCAGTGCTGAGTTCGATGGATGGGCAGAGATGACCATCTCGGAGATTTGTGAACTCTCTGATAGGAGTCTTGATGTCCTCGATATCCTTCTTACAAAAGGACCAGTAGATCAGCTTTGGCCGGAAATCGAAGTCCCTGTGCGTGAAGAACTCAAGAGCCTATTCATTCAGTGTCTCAAAAATGAGAAATCGAGTGTAAAACTGTTAAAACTTACCAGCTTTGTGACTGACATTGCGAACGAGAACGTGGAAGAATGGCCAGAGATGACCGACTTTATCCTTCAATGTCTAGATGCCGAGGATAATCAGGTCATTCAAGAATGCGGGTTTTTGTTACTTTCTTTGTTGGTCCCGGTCGGTGTTGCTGAAGAGAACTTAGATTCCTTGTACGCAAAACTGATGAAATCCTTAAAACATGATCACACCGATTTGGATATTTTGTCTACAACAATTGGGGCAGCATTATCGTTCCTATTAAAGTGGACGGTTCCATCAAATCAACATAAGTATACCGATCTTTTGAGTCCTATTGCGTCCATCCTTTCCGGTTTGGTTGATGATAAGCAAGGGATGACTACACGGGTGGTTATTGAGAGCCTGACTTTGTTAAAGGATAACCCATCTTTGTTGGAAGATGTATTCGAGAATGTTGTTGTAACCATGTTTAAGATTGTAGAGCAGGTGGAACACCAAGAGGAAACCAGGGCTCTTGCAATAGAATTCGTGCTTAATTTAGCTGAGGAAAATAGTCAAGGTCTGGGGATGTTACTCAAACATTCGAGCTTAATCAACAAGCTTCTTCACCTCATACTTGTAACGCTTGCTGACATAAAGGAAGACCCCTCCTGGGAAAATGGCGATGGTGATGAGAATACAGAGGGAGAGTCCAATTTTTGCCGCAGGGGGCAGAAGTGCTTGGCAAGGATTGCTAAAGCCTTGGGTTGGAAAGTTCTTGTTCAGGATTTCCCTCAATTATGTAAATCTTTTTTGGTAGCAGAAGAGTGGCAAAGACGTCATGCTGCTGCTAGTGCTCTCCCCATAGTTGCTTTGAATTGCCCGGAGGTACCATTAGTAAGTATTAGTCAACTGGCGCTAGAAATTTTAGAAGATACACAGAGAGACAAGCATCCTCGTGTTTGTTGGGCAGCTATAAGAACAATGAAAGAGCTCTGCAGGATTTTGGGTCCTAAATTTCTAGACCAGTGTCATCGACAAGTGCTGCCACTGTTAACAAACGTTATGGATGATTTTACCAGCCCTCGCATTCAGGTTCATTGAGCATTATTTAATATGCTTAAACTTCTGATTCAGTTTCCATTTCTTCAATCTGCGTCTCTCGAACTGATGCATTCATATTTAGGCCCAAGCTGCTGCGACAATATTACAGTTCACCAACAATGGCAGTCTAAATATTATGGAAGGTTACCTAAATGAAATTGTCAGCAAAATGGTCATGTATCTAGAGGTATTTACCATCTTTAATATTATTTATTCTACTCGGACCATGTTTTACCATGAGTTTAGCTAATATATACTCAAGCTCCGATTCACAAAAGAACATTTGTGCTGTTGTTTACGTATTTTTAATCCTTAATGGCATTGAGTTAATCAAGGGTATGGTTCTCTATAACCCAGAGAGGAAAAAGGACGCTGAAGGATGTAGCTTTAAGAGTACTGACTTCAGTTGCTACTTTATCAAAGGTACAAATAAAGACCGGCCTCTGTAGCTTCTTTTTACCTGTGCAAGTTGTTCTATTGGTTTTTCTCCACTTTTTTCATCCTCGTGTCGCAGGATAAGTTTCAGGAGTATTACAGAAGGGTTATACCTTACTTCAAAGTTATGTTTAAAAATGGCGATTACAAATATTGGCCTGATCTTTTTGTCGCAACCCTTGAATGCCTCACTGAAATTTGGGTGGTTGTTGGAAAGGAGAATATAGAAGGCGATATTGACCCGGTAATACCTGGCGAAACCCTTTTTTCTTCTTCTTCTTCTTCAGAAGCATCTGCGGTAGAATTTTATTTGGGATTTAAGTTGTATTTTATTGTGAAAGTTTCCTACATTTGTCTTCTTCAGTAGTCAAGGCGATATTGACTACTTTTGTCTTGTATTAGGTTGTTCAAATGGTATTGTCCTCATCAGTGACAAAATCCTTCAAGAAACAAACTTTGCGAGTATATCACTGCGACCTTTACGTCGTTGTCGTTCTTCCATTAAACGAAAGCGATATTTTTTCGTGTAACCCAAATCCGAAATCATGTTGCAGTTCTGGGGCAGGCTTTGCCGTTGCCTGGGGCAAGACTTCCGACCATATCTGACTGTTGTCATGCCTATCTTACTTCGGTCTGCCGAACTTCAATCGAATGTTGCTGACGATGCTGATAGAGAAGAGTTGCCCTTTTTATTAAAAAATTATGTCAAATTTCAGTACTTTTTAGCAAAAGTGATTCATATTCTGAAAGGCTTTATGCTTTCTGCAGTGTCAAGGATATAACCATCGAAGGTGAAAAGCTACGGTATAAGACATCCGTGTTAGAGGAGAAGGCAATAGCTTGTGCTGTTATCTGCGACTTTATTGTTGAACTGAAGGAGCACATTTACTTATGGATAGGCCCGGTTGATTCCATTTACTGATGTTGTTTTGTTCATAGTTACCATTAAAACAAAAAGGAGCAAGAATTTGGATTGGTCAATTGCTCTTGCAGGTTGCCGATACATTAATTCGTCTCGTAAACTTCGATTATGAAGAAATTCAAATGACTGCTTTTTCAGGTATTCGTATGTCATTCATTTCTAGCCGTTTGCTTATGAAACTTCAGATATTCAATTGTGGGTTTTACTACCTTGCCACTAGGCATTTCAGCACTGTTGATGGCATGTAAAAAAGCCATGGAGAAAGGGTACATTAAACAGAGGAAAAAAAGGTATAGTAAGAGGAGGTTTCGATCCCCTGTCAAAAGTCTATGCTTTGAAGTGATGGAAGGTTTGAGTGTAGCTGCTGATGAGGTAAACTAAAATCCTGTATTTTACAGATAGCCGGTGTATTTTTCACTAAGCCCTACCCTATCATGGATGGCAGGGATTTTCCTTGGAAATTGTTGCAAGAATTTTTGGCTTATCAAAGGAATGCATGGAGGTTGGCCTTATGCGCTTGTATGTTGTTAATATAAAGTTTCTGCAATCTAATGGTTGTCTAGCAAATTGCAACTAACGGGAAAGGATGATTGCGCATCTTTCAGATAGGTGGACCTATTTTGAAAACAAAAATGGCCAAGGCGTTCTTGGCCTGGATGATAGACTTTCTCATATCCGTTTCAGCTGTTCCCACGAGCGAAGAGGAGTCAGGAAAATGTCAGGTTGAAGAAAGACTCAAGGAAAATGTCTGTGTATCTTTTCCCCTCAATTGAACTGAAGCCGTTGGATTATTGCTCATTCTCCTTGAGAATAATTTTCTCTCTTTCATTGTGTATGTAATCTTGATGCAGGTTGGCGATTGTTTTACCATTTTCATTAGATCATACAAATCTATCATGCCAGAGTCCTTTGATGAACTTTGGAAGTGTATGGAGCTTATGTGGGTATGTCTGATTTTTCCTTCTCTGTTCTAATACAATTCCCCTTCCAGTAAGGCCTTTGGAGATGAGCAGTAATTTTGTGTTTTCCTTATAAGGTAACGCATTTAAAACAAGTGAAAAACACTTCAGTCGCCTTTCAGCCTTACTGTTTTGGTTCTTTACCTTCAGAGTGAGGATAAAACAGCTGGTCAGAGAAAGATTTCCTTGAGCGTTTTCCGTGAATTTGTGAAAGAATGCCAACAAGAAGCATCCAGGTTAGCAAGCGTCCTCTTTGTGGTTCGACTTGTTCTCTGTTGGCACTTTTAACACAACTTGTCCATCAACCAGGCTCTGCATTTCTTGTCTTCCCCCCCTGATAGATGCATGCCAAGATGAGAACCTTGAAGTGAAAGATGTTCATCTCTGACTTGACCTATTACTGTAATAACTCAATGAACAACGCATATCTCTGATTTGGGTGATGATTTTCAGGTGGTTGCACAAGCAATTGGTGTATGTGCTGAAGCAGGTGGGGTTATACCCCCAGCTCTACTTGCAGGTACCTCGATTCCGCGGCTTTCTGCTATTTGAGATGGTTCCCAGCCAACAATTAAATCGCATTATTTTATTTCCGCAGGTGCTGTTTCAGGATTGAAAGATGTGCTTGACCATCCTATCCTAATTCATCAAGGACCTGTAATGGTACATGATCATGCTGTTTCTGCTCTTGGAAAAATACTCCAGTTTCAATCTGACAGAATCAATGCACCTGAGGTATACCCTCGCTTCCTTGTTAGATTAGTTCCTTCCTGGATTCTGCTTGCTGTGCAATTTGGATTATGATCTTCTTCTCTAAAGGGATGAATCCTCACAACTTTCGTAGTTGTATTATTTTCTTCAAGCATATCATGCCTCTCCCAATGATGTTAGCTTCTTCCTTGACCAGGTTCTACGGGCATGGTTAAGCCATTTGCCCTTACTCTACCATCAAGATGAAGCCATAGTTGTTCATGAGCAGCTTTGTTCAGTGGTTGAAAAGTAGGCTTTTCTTTCCTTGCTCAGCAGAAAGATCACATCGTAGAAGTCAAGTTTAAGTTGTTTCGTCTATAAACTCTTGTTCTTCACATCCCTTTTCTTTGTCATTACAGCTTAGATAACCAGCAACTTTTTAACCAACACATTGCCAGTATTTCAAAAATCATTGCTGTATATTCTGAGGTAATAACGGCATAGCTGAACACTAATGGTCTTTGAAGTACCCTTTTCCCTGAAACTTTCTATGGTTCCTCTCCTCAATCTGTCTTCAATTTCTATAGATCATTTGGGCCGGGACAAGGTTTGCCACCGAAAAAACAATCAACAAAATGGTGAACCAACTAAAGGGTTTTCAAAGGTGGTTGCCAGCCGCAACCTGGACAGACATCCTACAATCCATGGAAATCCACCTGCGGATGACAATAGATTCTATATTGTCATCTTAAAAGTTCATAATTCATTTTTTATCGATGGGCCGGCCTGGTACTCTAATTATGGCTTGCTAGTACGTGCCAGTTCCTAGGATACGAAGGCAATTGCACTATTATGTTGGCAAAGCACTGAGCAAGAGAGAGGCTACTTTGATTATCTCAGCTAGCTGGTCCACACTAGTCGTCAATGTATAGATACTCCTCCCAGCAAAAGCCATATCAAATGTCCCAGGAAGGGGTAATTTTCTTCAGAAATAGAAATGTGAAAGTAAAGGAAAACAGCTATGACCCCATTCACTCGTAAGCTACTACTCCTGAAGTAGCAAGGAAGGATCGATCTTTTATCTTGTTACTGTTACAAAAACTGTTTCTTGTCGAATTTGCTACCCTCTATTGATAGATGCAAGTTTAATAATCATCACAGGTTTTAATTTATTGTTGGATGGATCCATAGCACCGACTCTTGTCTTTTGATTTCTTATTGCAATATACTAAGCCAAGCCCTGAACGTGATGCTTTAGGAAATCTACCTTTTTGTCAATGGAAAACTACAAATTGGTTACTGCATTGTTATATTTATACTACTGTACCACCAGTAATCTAAAACTTCAAACTATGGCTGGCAGGAAAAAAGGGGGAAAATGAAGTGGCGTGAAAGCGAGTACATTTATTGTGAGCACCGAAAGTCTTCTTAATATAGTCCAGATTATACTGCAAGAGTCTTGTGACTGCATTAAAATATTTCTTTTGGTTGGCCTGGCAATTTTCATGTGGCCTGCAGGCAGGCAGACCCTTGTACAAATTTTGATTCAGAGAAAAGCAGTGACTTTAGCCCACAATGGAACTGCTGTTTTCCTTTTTTACCCATTTTTTCCAGTTGAAAAGCTTAATACATTGTAGATCTACCTGCATTAATGTTATGTACCGGAATGCTGCTCTGCTGGCAAAGTCTTGCAGCAGGTCAAATTTTTACACCCTATGTCATCTGAAAGCCTTCAAATTTCAAATGGCTATCCAGCATATTTGGTAACTGTAATAAACTATGATTAAAAACCTCATAAATTTCTTTCTGGATTCCAGTAAGGCAGGTTTAGGCCGCAGGTGATGTTTTTATGGCCACTTGAAGAACAGGCTAATAGCTCTCCTCACAGTTTTTGAAAGTTTTGAACGGTTAGTTCAGATTTTATGTTCAAATTTACTCATTTTAGTTCTTAACTTAATGAAGACTGTGGGGTGGTTTATTCTAACGCCGGGAAACTCCCTCAGTTATTCCCCAACTCCCAACCAATCCCCCCATTCTGTCCCAAAATTTTGAACACAGAGCAGTATGGGGTAGCAACTTTAAAGAAGGGTAATGTATGGAAATGAACAAAATAAAAAAGAATAGGTAGTCATCTGTATTTGGGTAGCAACTTTCCTCGAACTCACAGAACAGCATCAGCTTTCCACACAGTGATCTAGTCTTCTAACACTAAAACACACGCGCACCCAAACAATCTTCTTGGGTTTTGAGCAGAATCTCTGTTACACAAAGCGTAGTACGAATAAAACCAAGTTCCCACTCCTCACTATCTTTCTTGATCTCACTGTCGCATGCACCTCAATTATTATTATACGAACTAAAACAAAGCGAAAAACACCAACAAGCCTTTTAATGATAAAGTCTCTCTTGAACACGCATTAAGCTCCTAAACACTTGACACTACAAGTCAATGCACAGACTCCTTTTGGTTGTTGTGGATCTAAGGTCATTTGGTAAAAGGGTGAAAATTTTTGGGTCAAACCCTGAAACTCTTATTGTTAATGAGTCATTGTTGTTGCATGCCTTGTCTCTCATCTGGGTTCTTTGTATTCTCAGTTTTCCTTTCTCTCTCTGCTGTTTTGGGTTGGAGGAGAGAAACTTGGGTTGATGAAGATGAAAAAGAACAAGCTTTATATTGAGGTACTGTATATACTGAGCATGAATTTAAGTTTTTCAAGTTACAGGATTCCCTTGACCTTTTATTTCGTAACAAGTCATCTGAAGCTTCAGGGGTCTTGTTTTATGACAAATGTCAGTATTTCCTGAAGAATCAGGGCTGCAATCCTTTTTTGAACACTGATATCTGTGGTTGAATTGACACAATTGTTGTTTATCACGGCGGCAGGTGTTTGTTTAGTCTGCTTCTGTTTGAGGTGATGCAAAACCGACAATGACTAGAAGGAGCGGCTGAAAGTTTGATTAGAATATCCAAAGCCAGGTTAGTTGTTTACGGGAATTTTTAAACGGAATAGGTATATGAAACTCTTGGAGTTCATCTCTAGCACCCTGACTTGTTCAACAGAGAATTCTCTTGCAGAATATGTACAGATCATTCGTGACATGTGACGATCCTAAAGGTGTTATAGAATGTGGGACAATCAGAAAAGCCAAGACTAGTTCCCGGAAGATGGAGCATGATATCATGGACAGAAGAACACAGAAAAGCTCGAATGCATCTTTGCTTCGCAAGGGTCATAAAGAAGAGAAAGTGTCCAAGAGGATAATAGATGATTATCATAGTCCATCTTCGTTGCAGCTCCTGGAGGTTTCGAAAGGAGCTCAGAAGCTGAATCAGATGATAGACACATGGTCTAAGGGACAGAGCTATGGAGGCCAGTCTAAAGGTATAGCCAGAGATTTATTGAAAGGAGCTCTTGATCTGCAAGACTCTCTAGCCATGCTTGGAAAGCTTCAAGAAGCCTCGCATTATATGGCTCGGTTGAAGAAAAAGCAGAAGGAGAAGTCAGAAAGGGGAAGGATTGACGATATAGAGGCTCAGAACATTGATTCCTATAGATATGGTGGTGATCAGAGATTTCAGACGGGATTCGAAAAGCCGAGGAGCTCAGATTATGGGACCTCGAAGGATTGCATTGAGGAGCTTAAGAAAGCAATAACAGACAGCCTTGCTCGGCAAAATTTGCTTCCAGAGACGGCTAAGCCAAGAAAGTTTGACTGGAGAAATTCCGACTCACTTTCCGATGTGCCATCCACAAGCTTAAGTCAATCATCTATGGGTCATTCCAACAGTAGTCATTCAACCGACTCCTATGCTTTTGAAACAGCTCCACAGAAAAGGGAAAGGGGTTCAAACTTGATTGCCAAGCTAATGGGTCTGGAAGACATATCTGTGCAACCATTGCAGAAAAATGTGGAGAAAC
The DNA here is from genome assembly GCA_019739055.1 of Passiflora organensis. Lineage (NCBI taxonomy): Eukaryota > Viridiplantae > Streptophyta > Magnoliopsida > Malpighiales > Passifloraceae > Passiflora > Passiflora organensis. The sequence continues at coordinate 110,146 of JAEPBF010000136.1, forward strand.
GTGTCGGTACTGAGACAATTCTAAGTCAGCGGAGGCCTATCTCCGATATAGAAGTGCCAATGGTAAGGAAGTCTCAACTTCCAGCGCACAAGGCAGATCCAGAGCAGAGGACGTTGAAGGAGATTCTTGAATCAATTCAACTTAGAGGACTCTTGAAGAGCGATTCTGTGAAAGAGCTCAAGTCTCAGTTGCATCAGACAAGAAGCTCTCGTTCCAAACCTATTGTACTTATAAAACCTTGTGTTCCATGCCGGGAATCAGAACAGGCAGTTGCTCCGATTATTTGGGAAGAGGAAGATTTGAAGACAAAAATGATGTCAAGAAAGATGGAGGTGAAAGAAAACCGGGCACCAAGATCAAAAGGGTATAAGGAAAGGGAATGGAATGGTGTCAACATGGGCTGCAGAAGAGAACCAGAAAAAACTCAAATAAGAACGCGACAAGGAGAAGGAAACTATCATAATGAACAGAATGAACCAGAAGAGAAAGAAATCAAAATTGTTGTCCATGAAGAAGTGATAATGACTGGCAACAAATCTCTCAGAAAGCCGGAAGCAGAAGAGATTCCAGTGAGAAGGGCTCGGGGAGAAGGCGCCAAGGACCGTAAAGAGCTAACTATGGGAGCAGAAGAGAAAAGGGCGAAGGACCGCAAAGAGCAAGATGTGAAGGTAAAAGAGAAAAAGGCCAAGACAATTGTGAAGAACCCTTCTACAACGGAAGCAACCTTGATTCACCACCGACCAAAAAAAGAGAAGAAAGTGGATAAGATTCAGAAGGTGGTGGGAGGTAGCCGGAAACCATCAGATAAAGAGATGTTGAAGCCAGACACCGTGTCAAGGTACCAAGTGCAATCCAAGGTGGACTCCACCAAGGCGAGAAAGCCTGAAAATGGAGTAACTTCTGCAAAGACACAGCTTCCTAAGCCTCGCAGCGGCAAGCCTAAAAACATCTTAAAACACAAAACAGAAACTACAGCTGCTAATTTCAAAGATCAGAAGAGAAAGGAAAAGCCTCTCAGTGAACCTGCAGCTGCAAAACCAACAGTGAGTACTTTTCATTTATCTTCATGATACATCATACTGTTCCTCCAAGAATATTGCAAAATTCTGTAGAAATAACTCTGGCAGATGGATGAGTTGTGAATTAGACCAAGAAATCATTGTGGTTACTTAATCTAGCCTATATTATATGCAGAATGAGAACTTCGGGGAGAAAGATGATAAGAGCGCTGATCTTTTATGTGGTAAGGACATTGCAGAAGGATCTTACAGCTTACTTGCTGACCAACTATCCACAGAGGATTTAAATGCCTCTCAAATTCATACCCAAGGTAACCTTCAGTTCAGGATACAATTTCTTACTGGCAGTGCTTGTGATACAAGTAGTCCTACATGATCTATGAGCATTTTCATTACTTACGAAAAATAACATAATTATTCATCTCATTGGGTAGTGAGAAAAGGAGTTTAAAAGAAAGTATGAGGTTTTAATATCAGAAGAATAAGGTTATGTAACTACTGAAAAATCCTGGGAGATTTGGTAGAAAATACATTTGTTATCCTCTGCAAAGAAAATGAGGAAACATTAGGAGCCATGGAAAGAGCATGCTCTAGCTGCTGGAGGACTTTAGTATTTATGACATCCTTGTTATCCAAGCGTCATCGGTGTTTCATTACAGTATCTCTACTTGTGCTTCCTTGTAGAGAATCACAATGACAGCCAGAGCTCTAATATAACATTGGTGACCACCGAATATGAAAAGGACGTTGAAGCTCCCGAAGAAGCCGACGATGACATCAATTCAACTGAAGCAGACGAGACAAGCTTCGCAACTGAAAGCAACTTGAAAGCTTTACTTTCCCGCTGTTCATCGTTTCTCAATCTTGCAGAGGATAATGGCTGTACCCAGCTCCTGCCAGCCTCTGACATTGACAAATGCGGAGTAGCAGACATAAAATTATCTTTAGATTATGCAAACGAGTTCATTGAACGTAGAAGCCTCTCATATCCACACACAAGACATCCTTTGCTGCCCATTTTAAACGGAGAAAAGAGAATCCATTGCTCTCTGGATCAGTTGGTGGATGGAATTCTAAATGGTATCGAGGTTCTCAGGAACTACTGCATGCTTCCTCATGACAAGTTTCCAACCGATACCCTTTATGCAATCCTAGAGGCAGATATGAACTGCAAAGGAGTGATAAGTGGAGCTTGGGAATCAGGTTGGAGGAATGGATTTTCTGTGGATGATGCTGAACAGATTGTGAACCAGATAGAGAGAATACTTGTAAATGATCTGGTTGACGAACTCTTCTTTATGTCCTAACACTTGACTGTAGGCTTTTTCTGTGTATTCAAGCTTGGACTTCAGGCAACCTCCATGGGTACCAAATTAGAGAATTTGGTTAAAGGGTACTGTTATTCTAAATCGTCCTTTAAAACCCAACTATTTTAAATATTTTTTTCTGGAAAAGAAAAAAACAATTAAAATAGGAAACTTTGACTTACCAATTGCAGTCACATGGAGGCATGTTGCCCATGCATGCTGGCAAACAGCCTGTGTTGTGATGAATCTATATTTTAGTATATAAGCTTCTTAAGATGTAGCCTAAGGCACACTAGTTGCAATTTGTTCTGTCTTTCAATGCTTGTCCTTGATTAAGATTATCTTGTTCATCACTGTTATGATTTTTCATTGTGTTCTTTTGGTTTGGTGTAAATCGGCTCTAAAATTACATACAGCGTTATCCTCTACCTCTTTCCATCCAAAACAACCGGTACCCATCCTACGGGTAATATCTTAGAGCGCACACAAAAAATCCCATCGTACATGTTCCTCAGATCTGATCCAGTGCTGAACCAAAGTCTGTAACTTGCAGCTACTTAATAATTCCTACAAAATAGCAGCAGCAGTTTATGTGGCATCATAGATCATTCCTTGCAGATGTGAGTACATCACAACAAACTTATAATAGGAACATGAACTCAGAAAATGCCACACAAAATTTCTATAAAACATGAGGAAAGAATGCTTCCGAGAGAGACAAAGAAACTAGGCACAATATGAAGTTGTGAACCTCCTTTCCCAAGCTTCATCCTAGAGACATGTTCTGAGGAACATGTATATTTCATAGAGTCTTGGACTGAATTGCGTTTGCATGTACGAAAAGGGACTCGTATTGCTTATGGACATGTTCTTATCAGATATGTTGATCAAAAGGCCAAGGCGGAAATTGTATTTTCGATGGCTATATTTCTTGGCAAGAACAACATACTATGAAAGCTGGTCGGAAGCAATAGAAATGGGATTCTGGGCCGCTGCTGTTTCTTTTTATTTTTGGGAAATTTATAGCCCAAATAACTCTGTCCAACCCTTCAATCCTCATAAAAATGTAAAATCTAATAACGATCCACTTATATTTTTTAAAAAAATCTTACAGAACAAGAATATTTTTTTTTTTTCAAAATCACATGTGAAATAAATTCAAATAATATGCACTGAAATCTCTTAACCGCCTATTCCAAGTAAAATTTGCCCCGCAAATTTCTTTCTTCCGCCTATAGAGTAATAGTAAATAGGCTAGGTGGTGCAAGAATAATTTTTGTTTCAGTTCAAGTTAATTAGTAGGTGTTTTGTGTATCATAGTCTATATACTTTAGGCTTCTGCGCGTTAACTAAATATGGTATTATAAAATAAAATCTTGATTTTAGATAATTGAGGATTTGATATTATAAAATAGCTAAATATCCTTTAATTTTAAGAAACAATTATGTAAATTCTCGTATTTAATAAACAAGGCCTTACTGGAATAAGGATGAAGAGATATATCATCTCTCTTTAATATCTTATAAAGTAGTAATTACCAACCTATACGTGAAAAGATAAGATAAATAGCCTTTACTTTTAAAAAAATTATGTGAATTAATTTGTTTAGTTCTAAATCCTGATATCTAATAAAAAAAGGAATTATTGCAACACCCAAATTACAGGATGAAGAGATATATCATTTTTCTTCTAATATTCATTCTCGCACTAAAGATTTAAAGAAATTTAATTGTAAAGAAATATCATATCTCTTTTTATAAATAATGTATCTATCTAGAAGTTTAATATAAATAAACTTATCTCTTAAATTAGTAATTATCAAAATATTTTAAGTCTCCTTATCATCCTATATATTTTCTGCAAGGTCAGTATGTTTTCTTCACGCTAGCAGTTTTCCTACTGTTTTTTCTTTACTTTCTACTTTCGTCGAGGCCTTTTACTTGATCACGACAGCTGGTCTTCTGCTTCTACCTAGGATATAGCAAAATAGCAACTTCAACAAAGAAGAGGAAACATACATCGTCTCTCTCGAACTACAGCCCTACCATGCCAGCAATTCTAGAAGAGCCGCTCTTGGCCGAGAACCCGGATCGATTCTGTATGTTCCCTATCCAGTATCCGGAGATATGGGAGATGTACAAGAAAGCGGTGGCCTCCTCATGGACGGCGGAGGAGGTGGACCTCTCCCAAGACCTCCGTCACTGGGAATCGCTAACCCAGGACGAGAAGCACTTTATCTCCCACGTTCTTGCTTTTTTCGCCGCCTCCGATGGTATCGTCCTTGAGAACCTCGCAGGACGCTTCATGGTGGAGGTGCAGGTTGCCGAGGCCCGTGCCTTTTACGGTTTCCAAATCGCCATAGAGAACATTCACTCCGAGATGTACAGCCTGCTGCTGGAGACATACATCAAGGACTCTGCTGAGAAGACCCGACTCTTCCGCGCCATCGAGACGGTGCCGTGCGTAGCGAAGAAGGCGGAATGGGCCCTGCGATGGATCGACGGGTCCGAGTCGTTCGCTGAGAGGATTATTGCGTTTGCCTGCGTTGAAGGGATTTTCTTCTCTGGAAGTTTCTGCTCCATATTTTGGCTAAAGAAGCGCGGGATGATGCCCGGGCTGACCTTCTCTAACGAATTGATCTCGCGAGACGAAGGCTTGCACTGCGATTTTGCGTGCTTGCTGTATAGTCTCCTGAGGAATAAGCCTAGCGAGGAGCGGGTGCAGGGGATTGTGAGGGACGCGGTGGACATTGAGCGGGAGTTTGTGTGCGACGCGCTTCCGTGCGCGTTGGTGGGGATGAACGCAGAGCTAATGAGCCAGTACATCAAGTTTGTTGCGGATAGATTGCTTGGGGCACTTGGGTGCGGGAAGATCTATCATGTGGCTAACCCATTTGATTGGATGGAACTGATCTCCTTGCAAGGGAAGACAAATTTCTTTGAGAAGAGGGTCGGTGAGTATCAAAAGGCTTCTGTTATGTACAGTATCAATGGGAACGGAGAAACCTATGGGTTCAAGTTGGACGAGGATTTTTAGATCTCTTTATGAGAACTATGTAAAAAAGAAAATATTAATTTCATAATTTTTTACTAGTTTTTATGGTATTTTGTTTAATAAATTTATCAAATTTCTTGTTCACTTTATTTATTTCTTTTAGAAAAATATAAAGCTAATGAACGATTAGTGTATGACTCGACAACATGAGAAGAATTGCTTGACCCAAATCTAATTCACTAAACCGAACTGATCCCTTTTTAAAAAACATTCGATTCATTAATAAATTTAAAAAATTCACTATCGATCATATTTAATATTAATTTGACCAGAAACAGGTATTTCAGGTATTTGTGCTTTGAATACAAGACGGAAGAATAATTTGTTTGAAGGATAACGGTAAGTTGTTGAAGACGTTAACATCTTAAGCCTGCTTGGATAGATAATGAGCCAGAGCCATCATATATCCCAGTGTCTCGTGACTTGGAGTATGCGTCTTTAAAACTATACTGCCCGTTCTGGTTCTGGTTTGTGGAGTTTTGTCAAAAGTGGAGTTTTGTCAAACCCAGATTGTAATATGTTTTAGTCGTAGTATTTCGCCAGAGTTTATACATCTTCACCAATTACTGAAATAGATCAGAATGTGGAAAAATTAGAAATTTGCATGTATCAAAAGGGCCTCATCGTATTTTGCTTATAGACATGTTCATATCAGATATGTTTTTCAGATCAAAAGGGAAAGACGGAAATTGTATCTTCCATGGCTATATTTCTTGGCAAGAACAGCAGCATATATGAAAGCTGGTCATGTACTTCCTGCTTCCGCTTTTGTCCAGGTTGAGACTTATGAGGATAAGGATTACGCGAGGAAAGACGAGATTGCTGCTCTTGGAGGCCAGAACGCTACTGGAACTAATGTGTACAGTGCATTTTACGACAGATTGAAAGAGGTTACTTCTTTTTAACCCTTTTCTTTGGTTATCTGTTGTTATCTATTAAGATTGGGAAGATAGTTAGTTTTTGTTTTCCGTGAAAACTTGCCTGTAGATGAAGAATATGAAAATTTGCTTAAGGAGGAACCAGAAATCAAATTTACAGGGGAGGTATTTCTTTGAACCATTCAAAATTTGCTTATTTAACTTTTCACTATCTGTTTTCAAGGCAGGCACTGGCTGCGCTTGGACTTAAAACTGGTGGTACCATTCAGCAGCGTGCAGAGCGGCTTTTCCTTACAAAGGTTGAATAGTTTGTTTATCTTGCTTGAATTTCTTGATTTTTTTTTGAGGGACACGTATTTTTTTGACCTCCACTTATGTTCAATTTCTTTATGTTTCAAATGGTTGCTAGTTTTCTGGTACTAGAGTAACTTGCTTTTTATTTCATATTTAATCCAGTTTCTTACCGCTCATGCAGAAAATTGAAGTAAAATGTGCCAAATCTTATGTTCAAAATTGTGACCCCTGGTTGGATTGTTTGATAATTCTGCAAGCTAACTAACTTACAGTAGCTATTTTTGTTTTGGTGTCAACTATAGCTATGCCAAGCATAAAAATTCTTATTGCTTAAGCAGTATTTATATAGCTGAATCGTTCTTCCCGCAGAGCTTCTCTGATTGGAGTGAGCCTGATTTCCTGAAATATGTCTAAAAGTATTGTTTAACATCACTTTCCTTTCAAGTTCTATATATGTTCCTCAGCATCAGTTAAAGGAATTTTTATGTTGTGTCTTATTTGGTGCAGTATACTCCGCTTGAGAAATTGGACAAGAAACATTTTGCTAAAGGTGCACGTATGCCAGAGCAGCATGCTCTTGCTTCAAAACAAGATGACAATTCAAAAGAAATTGCTTTAATGGAGGCAAAAATTAAAAAGCTATGTGACTTGCTGGATGAGGTTGGTATATGGTGCTGAGATTTAAATGCTTGGCTCTGAGCCTATATTTAATGTTCAGTCCGTTTTGAATATTTGGGTACAGGGTTGAAAAATATGTTCCTTAAAAGTTTTATTCTGCAGCTAGAGTTATTATTTCTGTTACTTGCGCAGACTATTGTGAGAACGAAGGAAAATATTGTGAAGAAGCAGGCCTTGACATATGATGAAATGGAAGCAGAACGTGAGGAGGTATGTTATTGCAAGTTATCACAAAGTTTTAGAATGTCCTTGAAAAATGCGAATACACAGCATTCGTAGCATTTCCCTTGAGCTGTTTACAAGTGCTATTTGACATAGTTTGCACAGCAATAGAAGCCGTACACTGTGCACTCAAATCTTGGAGGTTTTGGAAAGGCCAGTTGGTTGCATACTGCTTTTTATTGGTGCAGAAAATTCTGCTTGGTATTTATTTTTGCCAGTAAACGCAGAAGCACTCAAAGTTGGCTGTCTGATCCTCCACGATCTACAGCTCAGTCCCATAATTGTGTTTGCTAGAACTGCCTGCATATGAAAATTAGCTTTGACATTTGGTTGCAGTCCACATCACTTGAGAATCTGTAATGTAACTATTTGGTGTTGATTGCGGTCCTGGATCTATCCTTTCTTGTCCTTGGCTCACTAAGCTGACTACCATGTCAATAAACCGTGCATGTAAAATTACATATCAAGCTATTTTTGGTTTGAGAAATCAAACATATTCTTTTGAATATCACTTTTCTTAGCTTGAGGTTGGAGTTGTGATTGTAATCGGCAGATTATAATATTTATTTGGGGAAGTTCTATCCTTTTTCCCTCATATTTAATGTCAGCTTGGTTAAAAAATTGAGCAGCAAGAGGCAGAAGCTGACACTGAAAGTGATGATGAAGAGCAACAGATTTACAATTCTCTCAAGCTGCCAAAGGGTTGGGATGGGAAACCCATACCTTACTGGTTATATAAACTTCATGGTCTTGGCCAGGTATCTTTGTCACCTTAATCACCAAAGCTCGTTCCGGTATCATTCCTGTTTGGTAATTGTAGATATCTGGTCTGTTCCTGCCATTGTCTTCATATATTTTGGTTTATTTTTTCATTACATTAATATCTGGCTAAATTGAAATGGTATACTAGGCATCTTTTAGAAGATCCCAACTGCTCCATCATGTATCATTATTTTGTTTCGTACATGCCACAACATAATGTTGACTCCCTTTCACTGTTGGCTGTTCAGTTGATAGGAGAGTAGGAGAAACATATGATTTTGCCCTTTTCCGGTACATGAAGGAGGTGAAAAGAAAAGAACGACTTGAAAATTATAAGGTAGCTCCTTAGATCATTGTTTTTAATTCATTACTGTTGATTGCAATACACATACTTAATGTATTAATGTTAATATTGCAGGACTCAAATTTATATGTCAAGCATCTCAGTGCTAGTGTTGATGATAGTAAGCTCTGCAACTTTTTTAGACAATGTGGTGATGTGATTTTTGCCAAAGTGATGCGTGATCGTGAACGGAAATCCAAGGGATTTGGATTTGTGTCTTTTTCTAAACGAAAGGAGCCTAATAAAGCAATTAGAACCCTAAACGGTAATAATTAGACTTTTATTTTTATTTTTTCTAGTTAGTCTCACATACTAATGACTAAATGAATCACTATTTGCACTTGTAGGGGTCGTATTTTGTTTTTTTAGAAATGATCGAGGTGTATTAAGAGTGGAAACAAATAATACACATGAGGAGGACAATGCAGCATTGTGCCACCTCAATAGGCAAAATGGAACTGGCAGATACCGTGAGCAAGTGACGGTATCTGACACTTACATCTGCTATACAAGCTATGGAACCAGCAGAGAAACAAAATCTCCTAAGGGTAACAAATCCAGACTGTTAATACAGACATCCTTAAGATTAGTCTTAGCTCAACAAAAACCATGCCGCAGACCATTATAAAACATATCATTCGCACTGCAATCTTCTCTCTTGAAAATCCTGTGGTTTCTGCCCAACCAAATGCTCCATGCAAGAGAAAATAACAGGACATACCACAATCCATGCCATCGTCGAGGAATTGGATAACCATCCCACTGCACGAACAAGTCTGCCATAGACCGCGGTTGGACCTAAACCAAATTCAATGCTTGAATAAGAGCGACCAGCTTGCCCATGCCTTCCTACAGTCGAGTACAATATGATTGGAGTCCCCTTCTACGGATCCACAAGCCTCACAATATCGGTCGGACTTAGGTAGTATGCCAAGTCTGATTAGGTAACCTTTGGCAGTAAGCTTCTCCCTGCACGCCAGCCACATGAACGCTTACCATTTGGGGGCTCCCTGCTTACGCCAAACATTTGGAATCTGCTGCTCGTTGGGCAGGACTAAACACTCTGCCAGAGATTTATAATAGTTACGAACCGAAAAAGGGCTCGACTGAGGTCCCCACAATAGCAGATCTTCATTCGCTGGTATCAGTTTGAGGCCGCCCAGCGTGGACAATAAGTGCTCGACTTCAGCATCCTCCCACACAAAGAGGCGTCTCCGCCAAATGATGGACCACCACCATTCCATTCCAATCATTGTTCCAAACCGCCAAACTGGTCCCGCTTTATCCAGTGATAACTCATATAGTCGAGGAAAAAGGGTCCTTAAGGGCAACGTACTGCACCAGACGTCATGCCAAAAAGCAATGGAGTCCCCTTTGCCCAATTGCCACCGGTAAAAAGCTGAGAGATGCTGGCCATTTGGCAATGTTGAGCTACTCGTCCGCACAATTCCTTTCCATATGGCAGAGCCGTCATTTATAGTACTCACAATACCTTCATACCGCAATTTGGCCTGATATTTCTGTGTTATTACCTGACTCCACAATGAGCAAGTATTAGTAGCCAATCTGTAACTCCACTTCATCAACAGAGCATCATTCCGCAGTTTTAGACACCCCAAACCGGCACCCCCACTGTCTGTCGATCTCACTGCTACCGACCAGCTAACTTTGCTCAAACAACGCTTATCCACCTTCCCGGCCCATAGAAATCGGCGCATCCATTTCTCCAACTCCTTCCGAACTCCCACTAGCATCCGGAAAAAAGTCATATAATAAACCGGTAAGCTATTCAACACTGACTTCAGCAATGTAAGCCGGCCCCCCAATGATAACAGGGAACCCTTCCAAGACGCCAGCTTGCTTTTGAACCTAACAATCACCGTAGACCATGTGCTTTGCTGCCGCGGATTCGCCCCAAGAGGCACCCCAAGATACTGGAACGGTAATGTCTATAGCCGGCAATGAAGTGTAGCCGCCATGTTCCTAGCCTCCCCATTAGGCACATTGATCCCTATTAAACTGGATTTAAAAAAGTTAATCTTCAATTCGGATACTAACTCAAAGCATCTCAAGATTCTTTTTAAATTGAGTAGCCCCTGCTGATCGCCTTGACTGAAGAGAATAACGTCATCCGCATATTGCAAGTGCGTTAACTGTAAACTCCCGACAGATATTCCTTGAAACATTTGACACGCAGCTGCTGTACCAATCAGCCGAGACAAGACTTCCTCCACTAGATTAAACAATAACGGAGACAGTGGATCTCCTTGTCTCAAACCTCGCCCCATAGGAAACTCGTCGGTAGGTGCCCCATTGATAAGGACTGAACAGCAAGGTGTGGATATACAAGTCTGAATCCATCTCCGCCATTGGCCCCCGAAATCCATCTTCTCCATCACCTCAAGTAGAAAAGTCCAATCCACTGAATCGTACGCCTTCTGGAAATCTAGTTTGAGACACTAGCCTCTCTGTCTGGACTTCTTCATAGTGTGGATGATTTCATTGCCAACCATAATGGAGTCAGCTATATATCGACCCTCCAGAAAACCGGTTTGAAAAGGGGAGATGACCTGCTCCATTACTCGCTTAAGCCGTGTAGACAGGAGTTTAGCGATGATTTTATACAGACTATTAATGAGACTAATAGGCCGGTATGAATTGAGATCAGCTGCACCCGGAATCTTGGGAATCAAAGTGATAAAATGTTGTTGATATCGCGAGGCAGGTCTCCGCTGGCATGGAACTCCTTCACCATCGTTAGGATGTCTTCTCCAATAACATTCCACGCTTTCTTGATGAAATAAAAATTAAAACCATCTGGTCCTGGAGCCTTATATATAGCCTAGGAATATTTTTCTAAAACTGTTCTGTTAATTATTTACAGGTGGTGGAAAAGAAAAGAGAAGAAAGTTGGTTGGGCTGCAGTTCGAATTCAGAAATATCCAAATAACAGTCTTCAGTATAGCAATCTATTCTGGTTGTAACAGTAATATGTTCAGAATAATATATATTCTGGTTGTAAGAGCGTAACTGTAAACGATAGTAATTTCTGATTGTAAGCAATAATAGGATGGTTTTATACGGTGCTCCGCCAGGATCATGATCATGCACCAAAACACATAATACATGATTTCTATATATGCTGATGGGACATAAAAAATTACTTTTTATTTTTTTATGTGTTTTGGTGCATGTGATCCTTCAGGATCACTGTAAAACTATCTCTCAGTTTATTTTTTTATCGTTTCTATCTCTAATTTTTTTATCATAGAAATCATAATCATCTTTTTTTAAGCCTTTTATTGGTCTCTTGTCATCCTTCAAGAAGGCTAAGATTTGGAATCATCCCAATCATTGTCTAAATAAAATGATAATGATTTTTTTTTTAATTTAATTAAAATGAATATTGTTAAATTCCATAAAATGGGCACAAAGAAAAACCATAGCAAAAGAAAGTAGAAATCCAAGTTGATAGAAAAACAGATTATTTATGTAAGAAAAGACATTAATTGTATACAACCCTCCAGCCAACATATCCATCTCCATAGCATATAGCAATGGCATCCACCTAGGCCTTGAGGCTTGAGGATTAGGAGGAGGTTCAAGATGGGGTTGGAGTAGCCATACATTTCTTATTTTCTAGCTATTAATTGGTTCGGTTTATAACAACTTTGGGGAAAATTTATCATTAGCAATTTATAGTATGAGGATAACAAGTAAGCAGCCAGAAAATCCAAAGAAAATGAATCCTTTGAAAAATATATACCTCCTAAGATTGTTAAAGACTGCCCTTCAACTTTTTGAAAACCAAAGCACCACATTGCAGCAACTCCCTAAGACACCAAGTAAACAATTGCAAGTTAGAGAGTCACGGAAATGGGTACCCTTCGGCCATTGACGGAAATGCTCCGAAGGTCCACATTATAATGAGGCCTGAAATATACAGATATTCAAATTATATTCAAGTACTAACAATTTTACTTCCTTTGATAGGGTTAGCCAGAAAAGGATAAAAGGGGAAGCAGAACCAACTGTGATGGTACAAGTGGGGAATAAACCATATTAGGCTCCACAATTTCACCGAGAACCAATATACCTCCGCCAGTGTCATCTCCTTTTAAGCAATGGGAGAATACTTTTGGTGTTATTCCCTAGGTTGAAAGTTGGGAGATAACGGAGATACCCTGTTGGCCAAATCCAAGAATCCCAACTGCTCTGTCAGAGCTTTTCAAGTCTCCAGCCTGTAATGTGCTACACCTATTTCATATTCCACCATCCAAGTACCTGACGGCGATTTGTTAGAAAAAGAAGAAGAAGAGAGTACGAGTACTGCCTTTAGTTTGACAGATTAAGGATAGCTTACCCGAAAGTAATTGAAGCCGAAGAAGTATTAGAAGATGACCCACCAAGGACTGTATCGAAACGCAGCAAATCTGATACGAAATAGCCTTGCGTCCCGCTTCCATCTCCATATTTTAATGAGAAGACACATTGATTATTATCTGGAAGACAGGATGAATCTGATGATTGGATTCCAAGATTGCATCCTTTGTCTGAACAATAGATCAATGAAGCTGTTGATGAGCTCCCAGGATCAAAGAAATTGAGCGGAATCTGTAACAGAGCCAATACTTGCAACATGATAGAATCAGGCCTTACTATTAAAAATAAAGCTTACGTCGAGTCCACTAGATACTGGACAACCTTTGCATGAGTTGCAACTGACCCACAAAACATCGCTCCCTCCCTGTATCTATTTGTACATAGAAATCTCTTGGAGGGGTACCCAGTTGCAATTTTGTATAATAGAGCCTGCTACAGCCAGCAAAAAGAACCATCGAGACTCAACCAAACAAAAACAAATAGATAAACATTCCAAACCAAGACCAGATCTTTAAAGTTGTAAACAACTGAGAGAAATCCATGAATAAACTGCTGTTGGGTCCTGCTGATAATCCGGTGCGAATAGATAAGATTTTAATTAAATTAAAAAAATCATTATCATTTTATTTAAACAATGATTGGGATGATCCCAAATCTTAGCCTTCTTGGAGGATGACAAGAGACCAATAAAAGGCTTAAAAAAAGGTGATTTTGATTTCTAAGATCAAAAAACATAGAAATAGAAGCGATAAAAAAATAACTTGAGGGATAGTTTTACGGTGATTCTACAGAATCACATGCACCAAAACACATAAAAAAATAAAAATTAATTTCTTATGTCCCATCAGCATATATAGAAATCATGTATTATGTGTTTTGGTGCATGATCATGATCTTGGTGGAGAACCGTATAAAACCATCCCATTATTGCTTACAATCAGAAATTATTATCGTTTACAGCTACGCTCTTACAACCAGAATATATATTATTCTGAACATATTGTTGTTACAACCAGAATAGATTGCTATACTGAAGACTGTTATTTGGATATTTCTGAATTCGAACTGCAGCCCAACCAGCTTTCTTCTCTTTTCTTTTCCACCACCTGTAAATAATTAACATAGCAGTTTTAGAAAAATATTCCTAGGCTATATATAATATTTATCTTCTTGAAAAGAGAATAAATATACCTGTTGATTTTCTATCTTATATTTTTTAACTGTCTGCTTGGCATATTAGGATTCAAAAAAGTGCATGGAGGTCTGGGAGGGTAATGCCCTTGCGGCCGATACATTTGTGGATAACCAAATAACTAAAAAAGAAATAAAATTTTTATTGTTAGTAATAAACAATAAAGTTTTTTTAAGATGGACCAATCATTGAAAAGAACAGCTGTAGATACTTACCATTGGAGGTGGAGTAGGAGGAGGAAATGGAAATCTTGGAGTCATGGGGGCATAGATTTATTTGTGTGCTGCACAAAATTCATATTACGCGGAGGTATATTATGTGGTATGACAGGTCTTGTATGCATATGTCTTGTATGTATGTGTTGAAGATACTCTCGTCTTTCTTCCTTGCTTTGAGCAATAGCTACATACAATGATTTACCATTAAATACGACCCCTACAAGTGCAAATAGTGATTCATTTAGTCATTAGTATGTGAGACTAACTAGAAAAAATAAAAACAAAAGTCTAAGTATTACCGTTTAGGGTTCTAATTGCTTTATTAGGCTCCTTTTGTTTAGAAAAAGACACAAATCCAAATCTCTTGGATTTCCGTTCACGATCAAGCATCACTTTGGCAAAAATCACATCACCACATTGTCTAAAAAAGTTGCAGAGCTTACTATCATCAACACTAGCACTGAGATGCTTGACATATAAATTTGAGTCCTGCAATATTAACATTAATACATTAAGTATGTGTATTGCAATCAACAGTAATGAATTAAAAACAATGATCTAAGAAGCTACCTTATAATTTTCAAGTCGCTCTTTTCTTTTCACCTCCTTCATGTACCGGAAAAGGGCAAAATCATACGTTTCTCCTACTCTCCTATCCAAGGACAACATATACTCCTTTATAAGATAAGTTTATCCATCACTTATGAAGAAAAACAATTGTTTATAAAAAAATAATGATATATCTTTAAAATTAAATTTCTTTTAATCTTTAATGCCATAATGGATATTAAAGTGAGATGATATATCTCTTTTTTTTTTTGAAAATTCATTGATATATATTAAAAAGAAGCAGTATTACATAAGAGTAAGACAATGAAACATTAGCATAACTCAATAGACAAGGTGAAACTTCGAGATACCATATCAAATGTACAACATCTAAAATTTTCACCATCCATATAAACTATGTAACTCTTAAGGAAATAAAATCCCCGGAGGGCAGCAAATCCAAACAATCGGGACATCCATCCTTCAGGTTATGCTTGGCCCAGTAGAAACCGTGCCGAATGCCATTGTAAAACAAATCTTCCGCGCTGCAGTCTACTCGTCAAAAGATTCTATTATTTCGTCCCAGCCAAATGCTCCATGTAAAAGAAAAAATTAACACATACCATAGACCATGCCATCGAAATGGAATGGAGAAGCCTCCCCACTGTATGAATAAGTCTGTCATGGACCTTGGTTGTACCCAGCTTAAACCCCATTTGTGAAATAAGATCGACCAGCAATTCCAAGCTATTCTACAATCAAGTAAGATATGATTAGAGTCACCTTCCTCAAGGCCACACGCCTCACATTCCCATTCAGAATCTGGTAATATGCCAAGTCGAATGAGCTGATATTTGGCATTGATCTTCTCCCTACACGCAAGCCACATGAAGGCTTGCCATTTGGGTGCACCCTGCTTTTGCCAGACATTTGGGATTATCAGCCCACTTGACTGAACCGTGTTCACTTCCATTGTTTGGTAGCAATTGCGAACTGAGAATGGTCTCATCTGTTCGCCCCACAATAGCTCATCCTCTTGCAAGGAAGTCGGAGCAAAACCACTCAGCAAGGCCAATAAGCGGGTAACTTCCACCTCCCAGACAAATAATCTTCTCCTCCATATCATACGCCACTCCCAATCCTGTCCCACCACTGCCCCAAACCGCAATATTGATCCCTCCTTCTCAAGAGAGATGTCATACAATCTAGGGAACAAAACCAATAAGGGTTGATTGCTACACCAGCTGTCCTGCCAAAAAGAGATGGAATTACCTTGTCCTAATTTCCAGCGATGGAATTCAGAGATACACTGTCCGGTTGACAAAAACGATCTGCTTGTCTGCACTATCCCTCTCCAGATAGCAGAGCCGTTACTCGCTGCACACTCTAGACTAGCATAGCTTAATCGAGGTTGGTATTTCTGCATTATCACCTGTTTCCACAATGAGCATGTATCCGTGGCGATTCTGGCACACCACTTTGTAAGCAACGCCTGATTCCGCAGCAGCAAACACCCCAGGCCAGCACCCCCCTTGTCTTTTGCTCGAACTACCACCGACCAACTCACTTTGCACATACATCGGTTCTCTACTTTCCCAGCCCATAAAAAATGCCGCATCCATTTTTCCAATTCCTTCCGCACACTCACTGGCATCTGAAAAAAAGTTATGTAATACACACAAGTAGACTATTCAACACAGATTTAATTAAAGTAATTCTTCTTCCCAGCGATAACAAGGAACCCTTCCAAGATGCTAATTTACTTCTGAATCTATCCATTACCGTTTTCCACGTACTTCTACGGCGTGGGTTCGCTCTAAGGGGCACCCCAAGGTATATAAATGGTATAACCTGCAGCCTGCAATGGAGCTTGGAGGCCAAAGCCACTGCCTCGCCATTGGGTACATTAATTCCGACTAAACCTGATTTAAAGAAATTAATCTTTAATCCTGATAATAACTCATAGCATCGCAAGATCCTCTGTAAGCTAATGATCTCCTGCTGATCTCCATGGCTAAAGAGGATCACATCATCTGCGTATTGCAGATGCGTTAGCCGTAATCCGCCGATGTTAATGCCCTGAAATAGTTGACAATCTGCTGCTGTGATAAGTAGCCGGGATAGAACCTCTGCCGCTAGATTAAACAATAAGGGTGAGAGCGGATCACCTTGTCGCAAGCCACGTCCCACAGAAAACTCAGCGGTTGGCGCCCCATTGATAAGAATGGCACACCTAGCAGAAGAGACACAACCCTGAATCCATCTCCGCCACTGAGCACCGAATCCCATCTGTTCCATCACCTCAAGAAGGAAAGCCCAATTAACAGAATCATATGCCTTCTGAAAATCTAATTTCAGACACCAACCTTTGTGATTGGACTTCTTCATGGTATGTAATATCTCATTGGCAATCATGATTGAATCGACAATGTACCTTCCTTCCATAAATCCAGTTTGGAAGGGGGAGATTAGCTGGTCCATCATTCGCTTAAGCCGTTTGGACAAAATCTTGGCGATGATTTTATACAAACTATTGAGGAGACTAATAGGCCTGTAAGAGTTGAAATCAGCAGCGCCTGGTAACTTGGGAATTAACGTAATGAAACTGTTGTTTATCCCACGAGGTAGAACACCACTGGAATGAAAGTCCTGCACCATCGCGATAATATCTGTTCCGATTACTGACCATGCTTTCTTAATAAAGTGAAAGTTGAAACCATCCGGTCCAGGTGCTTTGTGACTGCCACAATCCCACACAACGCTCTTAATCTCATCCTCAAGGAAAGGGTCTTGTAACTGGGCTGCCGCTGTTGATGATAAACGTGGCAAATCCAGACTACCCAAACCCAGCCATCTGTGTCCGTCATCTGCAAAGAACCGCTGGAAGTGTCCAACAGCTGCACTCTTTATGTCCGCAGGCATTATTAACTCCGTGTCATGTACTCGGATGAAACCAATAAAATTATATGATCGACGCACATTAGCACTTGCGTGGAAAAACTTGTTGTTCTTATCTCCAAGCTTAAGCCATTGTTGTCTAGATTTCTGCCTCCACATAGCTTCAATATTTTGTTTTAAATCCCATTTCTGCACCTGTAAATCGTGATATCTGCTGTTCAAATCAGTCCCGGCATCCCTTCTAGTCTGATCCAAGGAATCAATCTCGGCCAAAATTATTTTCAACCTGACTTCCAATGCACCGAAATGGGTTGTGTGCCAGACCTGTAGTTTTTTCTTCAGGAACGTCAACTTCTTAACCACACTGAACGCGCCAGGAAATCTAATCCCAGCCTCCCTCCAGAATCTTTCCACCGTCTAAAGAAAGTGGGTGTCCTCCCACCATATATCCCACGAACGAAAGGGCTTACAGCCCCAACGAAAAGAATCGGCCTTCAATATTAAGGGGACGTGATCTGAGAATCCCTTACCTCCTGCGTATAGCCTATGTCGACTAAAATGTGAACACCAGTTTGGGGAAGCCAATACTCTGTCAATGCGGGAGGCACTGTGAGAATTAAACCATGTGTATTCTTTACCAAAGAGGGGCAGATCAATCAGACCATTCCCATTGATAAACTGCAGGAAGCGATTAGCTGCCGCTATATTAAGAGAATGTCCAAGCCTTTCTTCAACCGTGAGGGATTCATTGAAATCGCCTAAGATAATCCAAGGCACGATATCCGTAGACGGAAGCCTTTGCAACTCTGCCCAAAGCAATCGTCGATCAGCCACTACATTAGGTGCATGTAGCCCAACGAAGACGAAAGTAAAACCTGTATCCCGTACTCGCATCTCCAATAGCAGCCACCTCTCAAACTTTTCTACACCAAGAGCCTGCACCTGCAAATCATTCCAAAGACACACAATCCCCCCAGCACTCCCACGAGCATCAATAGCTTCCCATTTAATGGTGTTGCCAGACCAAAACCTGGCCGCCAATCTCTCAGAAAAGCTCTCCCTCTTTGTCTCACATAAAAACAATATACTCAGTTGTTCCTTTAGTATAAGAGTACGAACTTGATTCTCCTTCATCTTCCCCCTACACCCTCTTATATTCCAGATTGCTAAATTAACCATTCAGCTGCAGAACCCTGAGCTAAGAATCACTGATACTACACTATGTAGTACAATGAGCTTGCCACTCCTTTTCTTCCTCAACTATCTGTGCCCTCAACTTTTTCCTGATTGCGGCTTTCGTGTTCTTTCGACTAAGTCCCAGCTTGTCCACCATATCCAACATCCTCTGCACCTCCGTTTCTACTGGGCATCCATCCACTTCAGGAGTTACGGAACAAACTCGTGTCGATAAGCCTTCACCCTTGTCCGTATTCTCAGCACGAAACGATGGATCGTCCACCAATTGGGGCACACCACACCTGTCAGGTTGACTAACTCTCCCCGAAGAAAGACTCCCAGTGGGTTTAAAATGCTTGAGTTTTTTGTGCTTGCCAAGCCTGCGATCGCCAGCCCTTCCTTTGGAGCCTACCCTCGATGCTTTATCACCTTCCTTCCTCATTCTGGTGAAGGTCATGACTTCGGGTGACGATAGAAAGGCGGAATTCTCAGCTGAATATTCACCTGGTACGCACTCTGAAATTGCCTTACGATGAGCCTGTAACTGGCACTCAGTACTCAGTTCTTCAGGGATAATATCAGGGGCAGTAAAATTACTTAGAAGCCCACCACTACTCGTAAAATGGCGTAAACGCCCTTCCACTTGAGGAGTCAGTGAGGATTCATACCCACTTGAGCATGCTGTGCTGGGGATATGAGCTGAGCTGGCTGGTTCGGACCCCCAACTCCAAAGTGCATGTTATTAGTGTCTGTCGCCATCCCCTTTTCCTGCTCCATCAAATTCGTCTGACGTAATCCCTTTTTCTTTGCTGCAAGGTTACTGTTCTTCCTCTTAACAATACTATTTTGCCCTTCAACTGATGGGTTGGGTTTGAGTGGGACCACAAAGCTGTTACACCCACCTGACACAGAACCCTTTTCACCAACCTCGGGCCCCGTAAGCACTTTATCTTTGACTTCTAGAAGCTGCACTGTGCATGGCTTGCCATCGATCACCAGCTTCAACCTTTTCTGAATTTCCAACACACTTGTTGTTGCTATTTGCAGAAAAGCCACGGCAAGAGATCTCCAATATACAGTATTCTGATGGACCTGAACCAACGAACCAATTGGCCTTATTATTTTACTGAATGCTTCCTCAAACCAGACATTGAGAGGAAGACCAGCAACCTCCACCCAACATAATCTTCTAATACCAGTATCTTCTGAGCTCCAGGGATGAATATCAAAAAACTTGACGTTCCAAAAGTCAATATTGGTCGTAAGTTCTTGCCTCATGTTCTCTATTGTCGCGAAAGTAATGAGTTTCTGATGCGGACCCATATCAAGGCATTCAACATCTGCTGGTAGATCCACCTGTTTGTTAAAAGTCTCGCGAAGAAGACCAACAACACTTCTCTGAAGTCGGTCCAGGGTCCCCCGATCTGAGAAAAGCTCTACAAGTTCTTCCTCAGACTCAGACTCCTTCTGCATAGCTGTAGCTTCTGCATAAGTTCGTCCATCCCTCTTCCTCAGAGGCGGATAACACATTACTGTCCGTTTTTGTTGCAACTCAGATGTCTCGGCCACTCGGGCATTAGCACCAATTGATACTCGTCGAGTCCCTGCACCAGCTGCATAACGGGCCACATTGAGGCTCAACCAAGCATGTCCACCTAGTCTCGAGTTCAGCCGTCTTTGTCTAGCTTTTTCCTGCACCCCGCACCGGACAAACTTAACGAAACCAAACCGCAGTCCCCGCTTGGATATGCGTCCGGAGATGAACACATCCGCTACAGGCTCAACATCGGCTATCACTCTAAATAATTTGTTAGAATTCCATCCCTCCGGGATACCTTCAATGAAGTAAGAAATATACCGGACTTCGCTAAACATCTGTGTTGGAATCCATTTGGAATGTTCATGTCCTAATGTGACGGGGGAAGGCAAGCTTTGCAGGTTTGAAATTGAGGAAGGGCCCACAGTCCTACCACCCGCACTTTTGATTTGGGAGGTTAGTTGGAAAGTTGGGTTGGGGATGGTGTTGGGATGGAGATTAGAGAGAGGTGGGAGAATTGGGGAGGTGAGAGAAGGCATTTTTCACTTTTAAATCTGTTTTTTTTTTTCGGGGTTATCCTCAAACGTCCAGATAATCACCAGGTAGATGAGCGAAAAGGTTTCGTGTAACTTCCAAATATAAAAACAACACAATTCAAGAGATGATATATCTCTTCATCTGTAATTTGGATATTACAGTAACGCCTTTTTTATTAAATACGAGGATTTATATAATTGTTTCTTAAAATTAAAGGGTATTTAGCTCTTTTATAATACCAAATCCTCAATTATCTAAAATCAAGATTTTGTTTTATAATACCATATTTAGTTAGCGTGCAAAAGCCTAAAGTATATAGACTATGATACACAAAACACCTGCTAACTAACTTGGACTAAAACAAAAATTAATCTTGCACCACCTAGCCTATTGCTAGATACTATCACTCTATAGGCGGAAGAAAGAATAGCCAATTAGGGTTTGGGCGAAGGATATATTTGTTATAAAAACTGGTTGTTACCAAATATAAATGCATATAACAGGTAACCTATGATGGTTATTGCTATCAAATTGTTTGACAAATCCAAATCTTAGCTTTTTTGGAGCTTGACAAGAGACCAATAAAAGGCTTAAAAAATGGTAGAGGATTGTGCAGACCACATTTTGCTTAATTGCAGATTTGCCTGGCTATGCTGGACCACAATTCTGGATAAATGGGGACACCTCTGGGTACCCCCTAAATCTATTCAGGATCTATTCCTACAATGGTCATACTTCACCACGTCAAAATGACAGCAAGGAGTTTGGTATGTAATTCTTTTTTACCACTTCCTGGGGAATCTGGTTAAATAGGAATGCCAATATTTTTAGACAAACAGGTAGAGCTCCTTCAGAGGTTGGGATGGATAGCTTTATGTGCGGAATTGGCTGGGCAAGAATCAACGGGGATGATGTCAAAGCTTCAGGAGCTAATCTTCTCCCGTTTTATAATATTAGTCTCCTGATCTAAGCAGAATTGTAATAAGATAGGATGCACTTTCTTCTCACGAGAAAGGCTGCTACTTTCCTGTACATTTTTCCATGCACATTCGTATCTAATAAAGATTCTCTTCGATTTCTTAAAAAAAATAAAATAAAATTGTTTGACAAATCCAAATCTTAGCTTTGTTGGAGAATGACAAGAGACCAAAAAAAGGTTTAAAAAATGGTGATTTTGATTTCTGAGATCCAAAAAACATTGAGATAGAAGTGATAAAAAAATAAATTGAGGGATAGTTTTACGGTGATCCTGAAGGATCACATGCACCAAAACATATAAAAAATAAAAAGTAATTTCTTATGTCCCATCAGTATATTTAGAAATCAAGTATTATGTGTTTTGGTGCATGATCATGATCCTGGTGGAGCACCGTATAAAACCATCCCATTATTGCTTTTTTTTTAAAAGGAATCGATGAATATATTATGTAAGAATATACAACAAGAGCAACAAAACAAGGCTATATGCTAAGACGATGATTGACTAGAATACACAGCAGCTACGCAAATGTATCTCGGTCCATCAAAGCCTATCACCTCAAAATCCTATGTAGATTTTCTATCGGCAGTAGGTCCATGCCGTTGAAATCCGCATTACGTACATTAGCTTGTGCCCAGCCTACCCCATGAATCAGGCTTTCAAAATAGATATCCGCCGGGCATTTGTAAGTTTGCTGAAATAGTTTTTTGTTCCTACTAGACCACAGTCCCCAAGCCATTGAGAATAGAATGATGTACCAAATCTTCCGTTGATTCCGGCCAGTGGAGAAGCCTTCCCATTGTGTAAACAGGTCTTTGATACATTGTGGCTAGACCCATTGATATCCCCATTTTCTGAACAAAAGGGACCAGCATAGCCAGGCTGATCTGCACAGCAGTAGGATATGATTAGCATCGCTTTCAATCTCCTCACAGCTCGGGAAAATTATCTCTAATTCATGAAGAATCCCAAGCTTCACGAGATATGCCTTGGAGCTGAGTTTGTTCAAACAAGCAAGCCACATTAGCGATTGGTGCTTGGGAGCGCCAGTTCTTGCCCAGACATTGGGGATAGGCTGCGACAAAGGCTGACTACTTATCTCTTCCAGAAAAAGATATTCGTTCTTCACCCTGTATTTCTCACAATTTCGCCCCCAACCAAATGAATCATCTGCCAATTCAGTGAGTGAAATGCCCTGCAGGTATTGCATCAGGGCAGTCACCAGCTGTTGTTCCCAATCAAAAAGTGACCGTCGCCAAGATAATCTCCAAATCCATCTAGTATCTTCAAAATATCCCACCTGGGATATAAAAATATTTTGCTGTGTGGATATCTCAAAGAATCTCGGGAATTTAGCAGAGAGGGATTGGTCCTCACACTAGAGATCTTCCCAGAATTTTATGTTTTCCCCGTTCCCTACTGTCTGTGGAGATCCGATGAGTGTCAAAAGAGAGACCGTCGGCTGTGAGGCGGGAATGGTAATGATCAACAATGATACGTCTCCAAATTTGATCCTTAGCAGTGAATAACCTGTAACACCATTTAAGCAGTAAGGCTGTATTCCTCAACTCAATAGAGCCCACTCCAGCACCCCCATGTTTCTTGCTGAGACAGGTTTGTCTCCAATTGACCTTGTTTAAACATCACTTGTCGATCCTTCCCTTCCACAAGAATTGCCTAACGAGCCGGTCTATTTCTCTCCTCATACTCTGTGGCATTCTGTAAATAGACATAGTGTAGATAGGAATACTATTCAGAGTGGAGTGAATGAGCGTCAGTCTACCTCCCATAGATAAATAGGAGCCCTTCCAGCCGGACAACTTCTGTCGAATCCTTGTTATAATTCCTTTCCAAGATCTGAGGTACTTAGGATTGCATCCAAGAGATATACCCAAGTATGTAAATGGAAGTGATTGCTGCTTACAGATAAGGATTCGAGCATTGTGCTCAACATCGTGTGTCGACCAGGCTATGCCAATCAAGGAGCTTTTATTGAAATTGATCTGCAGTCCGGTCAGCAATTCAAAAACACGGAGGACGCGTTGCATATTCCTGAGATCATCTGTGACCCCTTCACAAAAGAGCAGCGCATCATCAGCATATTGTAGGTGAGTGAGAGAGAAATTACCTAGTTGGAAGCCTCGGACCAGTCCCCTTTCAGCTGCTCTGTCCATCAGCTTAGATAGAACTTCGGTCACCATGTCGAATAGCAGAGGGGAGAGAGGATCTCCTTGTCTTAATCCTCGCTCGGTATGGAATTCCTCAGCTGGTGAACCATTGATAAGGACAGCCACCTTAGAAGTGGAGATGCATTGGCTAATCCATTGGATCCATTGATGCTTGAAACCCATACGCTGCATTACATCAAGGATGATTCTCCATTCAACCATATCAAAAGCTTTCCTGAAATCCAATTTGATTAGCCATCCTTTACGCTTTGTAGTTTTCAGTATATGAATCGCTTCAGCTGCTGTCATTACTGAATCAAGAAGATTTCTCTCTTGGATAAATCCCGACTGGGAAGGAGAAATTATTTTTACGATAACCCGTCGGAGTCTGCCAGCTAAAATCTTCGCAATTATCTTATAGAGACTATTTATTAAACTGATAGGCTGGAAGTTGGAGAGACTGTCTGCACCGCTGATTTTAGGAACTAGCATGATGAATGCATTGTTTATCCCTTTAAGCATCACCCCTCGCTGACAGAACTCTTTGATCATGATAGAGAT
Source organism: Passiflora organensis (assembly GCA_019739055.1). Taxonomy (NCBI): domain Eukaryota; kingdom Viridiplantae; phylum Streptophyta; class Magnoliopsida; order Malpighiales; family Passifloraceae; genus Passiflora; species Passiflora organensis. The sequence goes on from JAEPBF010000136.1 coordinate 134,902, forward strand.
ATCGTCTCCTACCACACTCCATGCTTTTTTAATAAAATGGAAGTTAAAACTGTCAGGACCCGGGGCCTTGTTGCTTCCACAGCTCCAGACTGCTTCCTTGATCTCTTCACTGGAAAAAGGCAATTCGAGATTGGTAGCTTCCATCTCTGCAATTCTGGTGAAAGGGAGATCCCCCAATACCAACCACTCCTCTTTGTCACTACTGAATATGTCTTTGAAATAGTTGCAAGCGGCAAGCTTGATCTCCTCCGGTTTCTCTAGGGTCACACCATCTACTCGGAGTGCAGCAATAAAATTGCATTGCCGTCATAGGTTTGCTCTCAGATGAAAGAACTTAGTATTGCTGTCACCAAGCTTTAGCCAATGTATTCTTGCCTTCTGTCTCCACATTGACTCTACTTTCCTTTTCATCTCCCACTTCTTGGCTTGTAGAGCCAGATAAGTGAAATTCATCTAGGGTTGCGCCTGAGGCCCCGCTCCTAATCTCACCGCATCGAGTTCATCGAGAGCCTGCAGGATTTGCTTCAATCTATTTTCTAGATTCTCAGCCGTCGTCCTGTTCCAGTTCGCCAGAGATTTTGCCAAAAAATGCCACTTTCAGATCGTGGAAAATCTGCCTGGAAAGACTCTATCCCAAAAGTCTGCCACTGTATCTAAAAATTTGGCTTTTTCCCACCAGATATCCCATGACTTAAATGGTCTTCTCCCCCAATCATAATTATCAGACCGTAAGATTAAAGGAACATGATCGGAGAACCTTTTATTTCTTGTATATAATTTTAACTGGTTGTTTCTGATTAACCATTCCGGACTAGCTAGGGCTCTATCCAGCTTAGATGCACCATGGGAATTAAACCAGGTAAAGGATTTTCCGAGCAACGGAATACAGTTATCCATAAACTGAATCAGTGACCGAGCTCCCCTTGTACCAAACGTGTGACCTGCCCGCTCCGACCGAAGCGTGATCTCATTGAAATCCCCCAGCATCAGCCATGGTAGAGACGATTGACTCTTCTCTAGTATGATCTCTGCCCATAACCGTTCTCTCTCCGAACTACCATTGTAAGCGTATAATCCGATGCATATGAAGCGGAATCCACTAGAAATGATAGTCAGTTCAACACCCAACCATCTATCAAAACAAAAAGACCGATGCACATTCACTGCATTACTATCCCAGAGCATACAAAGTCCACCTAATCTGCCCACTGCATCTATTGCAAGACAATTAATCGAGGAGCCATACCAAATGGAATTGGTAATTGCTTCATTCCAAGAGGTAATTTTCGTTTCCAAAAGAACCGCAAGTGAAATCCTATTTACTTGAATGAGGTTTGCCATATCAGACCTCTTTATTCTACTTCCCAAGCCCCTGACATTCCATGAGCAGAAGTTGATCATGAGGGAATGGTCACACCTGACTGGAGACCTTTCCGTCTATTGGATCGACGGACTCCTTCCACTGCTTCTTTTTCTTCCTCGATTAGCTCCTTTAACTTTTCCGCCACTGCTTGCGATGACTGTTTCAGGTCTAGTCCGAGAGTTGTTATTACATTCAGATTTGCTTGCACCTATCCCTCAATCACCGAGAGCTGCGTTTCGGGAATTCTAGAGACATCTGGAGTAAACTCTATCAGAGTATCACCTTCACTGAGGAGTCTACAATTGACGCGGGAGATGAATATATCCGGATTGACCCCAGAGCTGTCGAAAGGATTACTGTCGACATCCCTATGACCATCTAGTGGCTCAGCAGGACTTATCTCTAAGATGTTTTGTTTGCAGAAGAGATCCATATTTTTGGGGCGTTGAGCTCTGATTGTAACAACTCGACCATCACCTGCAGCAGCTTGAATGATTGAGTGTTCCATGGTAGTATTATCCATGTACTCCTGAGGGCTAGGATAAGGAATGGGCATGTGGTGTGGTGTACCCATGAATTGATGGGGGGATCGAGAGTCAGAGTGCATGGGGTTGGGTCCATTGGGTTGACTGATTTCTGGGAAGAGTACTTGTGGGCTTAGAGCACCCACACAGCCATATTGGGTTATAGTGGTAGCAACTGGGAGCACAAAGGCCTCAAGATCTTGGGCTTGGATTTTTTGGCTGTGAGAGAGTGGGCCCGACATGTGAGAAGCTAGGTTATCTCCCTCCGATTGCAAGGGGAGTCTCTCATGCCAAGGAGAATTAGTCCTACGTGAGTCGCCCCCATTATGAAGTTTGCTGCGAGATTCAAAAATCAACTTTTTCCCCCTGGATCTGGCGGCTTCTCGAGAGGATTGAGTGGAGTTACAGTTCTCTTGCAAGATCACCTTTTCTCCTGTTGTTGATAGTGTTTGTCCTTCAACATGGTTGACTTCCGATACTGACAGGACAAAAGGGATGTCTTCGATAACTATGCAGAGTTTGAGTGCTAGAGGCTATTCCCTATGTGTCAGTATTTGCAGAAAGGCAACGTCCAACGTCTCCCAGTTCAAGGTGGTTTGGTGAACCTGGACCAAGGAGCCAATAGAATGAATCAACTGCTTGAATCCTTCCTCGTACCAGGCGTGAAGGGGAAGACCTGAGACTTTAATCCAGCACAATCTGTTTCTACAAATATCTTCAGGTTTCCATGGATGAAATTCAACAAAGTTCATATTCCACCAGCTGATTCTCTCCACCAGGTCTCTATGCATATCCTCTGCCGAAGGGAATGAAAGGAGATACAGGTCACCTCCCATATGAGGGACTCGAATCTGGGGAGGGAAAGTTTTCGGCTTGAGTATCACAGCTCGTGCAGTGCCTACCACACTGCTGGATAGCCATGTCTTGTTGAGAGCTGAAGGGAGAATTGAGACAGATGAAGCTTGGGCTGGTATGTTTCCCACAACTTCTGCATAGGACCTTCCATTCCGCCTATTGCTCTCTCCATTACGAACGTCTCCGGCTAGAGCGCTATTTCGGTCCGGGAGAGGAAGGATTCTGGCTCGGGAATAAGAGGTTGACTGACCTCTCCTTCTGTCGGCAAAGCGAGCCACTCGGAAGATCAGGTGGACACCAGGGATGGAAATAGCTTTGAGGCTGGAGTGACGATCTTCTTCCCGTCCTTCATTACGAATAAACCTGAAAAATCCAAACCTTGTGTTGTGTCTACTACGCTTCTTCAGGATATATGAATCGGCTACGTGCACGACTTTGTTAACAGGACTGCGGAGATCAACAGAGGACCAGTTCTCTGGGATACCATCAACATAATACGAAATGAAGCGAGCATGGCTAAAGGTGGTCAGAGGTTGCCAGGAGGGGGGGGAATGGGGGTGGTTGTTTCTTTGGAAGGCTGGGTATGAATGGGTATATGGTGTTGCTGATGAGTGGTTGAATAAGGGAAGGGAATGGGGTGGATGGCGACGGCAGCAGAAGGATGGTTCAGAGGATGGTGAGGTGATTGGGAGGGTGGGTCAGGAGAGGGAGACATCGTGATTTTTCTCTATCCCATTATTGCTTATTATCAGAAATTACTATCGTTTACAGCTACGCTCTTACAAGTTTACAGCTACGCTCTTACAACCAGAATATATGTTATTCTGAGCATATTATTGTTACAACCACAATAGATTGCTATACTGAAGAATATTATTTGGATATTTCTAAATTCGAAACTGCAGTCCAACCAGCTTTCTTTCTCTTTTCTTTTTCTTTTCCACCACCTGTAAATCACCTGTAAATATCTTGTTAGGTTAGGAAGGAGCAAGCCTTAATGAAACAGTTTTAGAAAAACATTCCTAAGCTATATATAATATTTATCTTCTTGAGAAGAGAATAAAAATACTTGTTGATTTTCTATCTCATATTTCTTAACTGCCTGCTTGACATAATAGGATTGAAATAAGTGCGTGGAGGTGTTGAAGGGTAATGCCCTTGCGGCCGATACATTGGTGGATAACCAAATAACTAAAAAAGAACCATGTTAATAATAAACCATAAAAAAAATTTAAGATGGACTAATCATTAAAAAGAACACCTGTAGGTACTAACCATTGGAGGTGGAGGAGGAGGAGGAAATGGAAATCTTGGAGTAATGGGGGGCATAAATCTATTTGTTTGCTGCACAAAATTCATGTTACGCGGAGGAGGAGGAATATTATTTGGTACGATAGGTCTTGTATGCATATGTTGTGATACGACAGGTCTTGTATGTATGTGTTGAAGATACTCTCGTATTTCTTCTTTGCTCTGTGCAATAGCTACATACAATGATTTACCATAAAATATGACCTCTGCGAGTACAAATGGTGATTCATTTAGTTATTAGTATGTGAGAATAACTAAAAAAAATAAAAATAAAAGTCTAATTATTACCGTTTAGGGTTCTAATTGCTTTATTAGCCTCCTTTCGTTTAGAAAAACACACAAATCCAAAAAATTGTCCCTAAAAAAAAAAAATCAAGAAATTCAAGCAAGATAAAGATTTGGCAGGGGTCACAATTTTGAACATAAGATTTGGCACATTTTACTTCAATTTTCTGCATGAGCGGTAAGATTTCTGCACATTTTAATTCAATTTTCTACATCGTGGGGCAGATGTACTCCCAGTTCCTAATTGGTTTCAGTTGTTCTAGGTGTTGTGATATGCTCTTGCTTTAGATGCCGATCTTTTGATCTTCTAGGAGTCATCTGGCTTTGTTTTTTGCCCGTTTCTTGGGTGGTGCTATGGGACAGTCGGTTGGGGCTATTGGGTTGTTGTAGTCTTTGTTTTTCGTGGTATGTATTCATGTATATTGTTACGAGCTCTCTGGAATAAATCATTCGTCGTTCTTCAAAAAAAAAAAAGCAAGTTACTCTAGTACCAGAAAACTAGCAACCATTTGAAACATAAAGAAATTGAACATAATTGGAGGTTAAAAAAATACGTGTCCCTCAAAAAAAAATCAAGAAATTCAAGCAAGATAAACAAACTATTCAACCTTTGTAAGGAAAAGCCGCTCTGCACGCTGCTGAATGGTACCACCAGTTTTAAGTCCAAGCGCAGCCAGTGCCTGCCTTGAAAACAGATAGTGAAAAGTTAAATAAGCAAATTTTGAATGGTTCAAAGAAATACCTCCCCTGTAAATTTGATTTCTGGTTCCTCCTTAAGCAAATTTTCATATTCTTCATCTACAGGCAAGTTTTCACGGAAAACAAAAACTAACTATCTTCCCAATCTTAATAGATAACAACAGATAACCAAAGAAAAGGGTTAAAAAGAAGTAACCTCTTTCAATCTGTCGTAAAATGCACTGTACACATTAGTTCCAGTAGCGTTCTGGCCTCCAAGAGCAGCAATCTCGTCTTTCCTCGCGTAATCCTTATCCTCATAAGTCTCAACCTGGACAAAAGCGGAAGCAGGAAGTACATGACCAGCTTTCATATATGCTGCTGTTCTTGCCAAGAAATATAGCCATGGAAGATACAATTTCCGTCTTTCCCTTTTGATCTGAAAAACATATCTGATATGAACATGTCTATAAGCAAAATACGATGAGGCCCTTTTGATACATGCAAATTTCTAATTTTTCCACATTCTGATCTATTTCAGTAATTGGTGAAGATGTATAAACTCTGGCGAAATACTACGACTAAAACATATTACAATCTGGGTTTGACAAAACTCCACTTTTGACAAAACTCCACAAACCAGAACCAGAACGGGCAGTATAGTTTTAAAGACGCATACTCCAAGTCACGAGACACTGGGATATATGATGGCTCTGGCTCATTATCTATCCAAGCAGGCTTAAGATGTTAACGTCTTCAACAACTTACCGTTATCCTTCAAACAAATTATTCTTCCGTCTTGTATTCAAAGCACAAATACCTGAAATACCTGTTTCTGGTCAAATTAATATTAAATATGATCGATAGTGAATTTTTTAAATTTATTAATGAATCGAATGTTTTTTAAAAAGGGATCAGTTCGGTTTAGTGAATTAGATTTGGGTCAAGCAATTCTTCTCATGTTGTCGAGTCATACACTAATCGTTCATTAGCTTTATATTTTTCTAAAAGAAATAAATAAAGTGAACAAGAAATTTGATAAATTTATTAAACAAAATACCATAAAAACTAGTAAAAAATTATGAAATTAATATTTTCTCTTTTACATAGTTCTCATAAAGAGATCTAAAAATCCTCGTCCAACTTGAACCCATAGGTTTCTCCGTTCCCATTGATACTGTACATAACAGAAGCCTTTTGATACTCACCGACCCTCTTCTCAAAGAAATTTGTCTTCCCTTGCAAGGAGATCAGTTCCATCCAATCAAATGGGTTAGCCACATGATAGATCTTCCCGCACCCAAGTGCCCCAAGCAATCTATCCGCAACAAACTTGATGTACTGGCTCATTAGCTCTGCGTTCATCCCCACCAACGCGCACGGAAGCGCGTCGCACACAAACTCCCGCTCAATGTCCACCGCGTCCCTCACAATCCCCTGCACCCGCTCCTCGCTAGGCTTATTCCTCAGGAGACTATACAGCAAGCACGCAAAATCGCAGTGCAAGCCTTCGTCTCGCGAGATCAATTCGTTAGAGAAGGTCAGCCCGGGCATCATCCCGCGCTTCTTTAGCCAAAATATGGAGCAGAAACTTCCAGAGAAGAAAATCCCTTCAACGCAGGCAAACGCAATAATCCTCTCAGCGAAGGACTCGGACCCGTCGATCCATTTCAGGGCCCATTCCGCCTTCTTCGCTACGCACGGCACTGTCTCGATGGCGCGGAAGAGTCGGGTCTTCTCAGCAGAGTCCTTGATGTATGTCTCCAGCAGCAGGCTGTACATCTCGGAGTGAATGTTCTCTATGGCGATTTGGAAACCGTAAAAGGCACGGGCCTCGGCAACCTGCACCTCCTTCATGAAGCGTCCGGCGAGATTCTCAAGGACGATACCATCGGAGGCGGCGAAAAAAGCAAGAACGTGGGAGATAAAGTGCTTCTCGTCCCGGGTTAGCGATTCCCAGTGACGGAGGTCTTGGGAGAGGTCCACCTCCTCCGCGGTCCATAAGGAGGCCACCGCTTTCTTGTACATCTCCCATATCTCCGGATACTGGATAGGGAACATACAGAATCGATCCGGGTTCTCGGCCAAGAGCGGCTCTTCTAGAATTGCTGGCATGGTAGGGCTGTAGTTCGAGAGAGACGATGTATGTTTCCTCTTCTTTGTTGAAGTTGCTATTTTGCTATATCCTAGGTAGAAGCAGAAGACCAGCTGTCGTGATCAAGTAAAAGGCCTCGACGAAAGTAGAAAGTAAAGAAAAAACAGTAGGAAAACTGCTAGCGTGAAGAAAACATACTGACCTTGCAGAAAATATATAGGATGATAAGGAGACTTAAAATATTTTGATAATTACTAATTTAAGAGATAAGTTTATTTATATTAAACTTCTAGATAGATACATTATTTATAAAAAGAGATATGATATTTCTTTACAATTAAATTTCTTTAAATCTTTAGTGCGAGAATGAATATTAGAAGAAAAATGATATATCTCTTCATCCTGTAATTTGGGTGTTGCAATAATTCCTTTTTTTATTAGATATCAGGATTTAGAACTAAACAAATTAATTCACATAATTTTTTTAAAAGTAAAGGCTATTTATCTTATCTTTTCACGTATAGGTTGGTAATTACTACTTTATAAGATATTAAAGAGAGATGATATATCTCTTCATCCGTATTCCAGTAAGGCCTTTTTTATTAAATACGAGAATTTACATAATTGTTTCTTAAAATTAAAGGATATTTAGCTATTTTATAATATCAAATCCTCAATTATCTAAAATCAAGATTTTATTTTATAATACCATATTTAGTTAGCGCGCAGAAGCCTAAAGTATATAGACTATGATACACAAAACACCTACTAATTAACTTGAACTGAAACAAAAATTATTCTTGCACCACCTAGCCTATTTACTATTACTCTATAGGCGGAAGAAAGAAATTTGCGGGGCAAATTTTACTTGGAATAGGCGGTTAAGAGATTTCAGTGCATATTATTTGAATTTATTTCACATGTGATTTTGAAAAAAAAAAAATATTCTTGTTCTGTAAGATTTTTTAAAAAAATATAAGTGGATCGTTATTAGATTTTACATTTTTATGAGGATTGAAGGGTTGGACAGAGTTATTTGGGCTATAAATTTCCCAAAAATAAAAAGAAACAGCAGCGGCCCAGAATCCCATTTCTATTGCTTCCGACCAGCTTTCATAGTATGTTGTTCTTGCCAAGAAATATAGCCATCGAAAATACAATTTCCGCCTTGGCCTTTTGATCAACATATCTGATAAGAACATGTCCATAAGCAATACGAGTCCCTTTTCGTACATGCAAACGCAATTCAGTCCAAGACTCTATGAAATATACATGTTCCTCAGAACATGTCTCTAGGATGAAGCTTGGGAAAGGAGGTTCACAACTTCATATTGTGCCTAGTTTCTTTGTCTCTCTCGGAAGCAATCTTTCCTCATGTTTTATAGAAATTTTGTGTGGCATTTTCTGAGTTCATGTTCCTATTATAATGTTGTTGTGATGTACTCACATCTGCAAGGAATGATCTATGATGCCACATAAACTGCTGCTGCTATTTTGTAGGAATTATTAAGTAGCTGCAAGTTACAGACTTTGGTTCAGCACTGGATCAGATCTGAAGAACATGTACGATGGGATTTTTTGTGTGCGCTCTAAGATATTACCCGTAGGATGGGTACCGGTTGTTTTGGATGGAAAGAGGTAGAGGATAACGCTGTATGTAATTTTAGAGCCGATTTACACCAAACCAAAAGAACACAATGAAAAATCATAACAGTGATGAACAAGATAATCTTAATCAAGGACAAGCATTGAAAGACAGAACAAATTGCAACTAGTGTGCCTTAGGCTACATCTTAAGAAGCTTATATACTAAAATATAGACTCATCACAACACAGGCTGTTTGCCAGCATGCATGGGCAACATGCCTCCATGTGACTGCAATTGGTAAGTCAAAGTTTCTTATGTCCCATCAGCATATGTAGAAATCATGTATTATGTGTTTTGGTGCATGATCATGATCCTAATGGAGCACCGTATAAAACCATCTCATTATTGCTTATTATCAGAAATTATTATCGTTTACAGCTACACTTTTACAAGTTTACAGCTACGCTCTTACAACCAGAATATATGTTATTCTGAGAATATTGGTGTTACAACCAGAATAGATCCAGCTTTCTTTTTTTTTTCTTTTCCACCACCTGTAAATATCTTGTTAGGTTAGGAAGGAGCAAGCCTTAACGGAACAGTTTTAGAAAAACATTACTAAGCTATATATAATATTTATCTTCTTGAGAAGAGAATAAAAATACCTGTTGATTTTCTATCTCATATTTCTTAACTGTCTGCTTGGCATAATAGGATTGAAATAAGTGCGTGGAGGTCTTGAAGGGTAATGCCCTTGCGGCCGATACATTGGTGGATAACCAAATAACTAAAAACAAACCATGTTAATAATAAACAATAAAAAAAATTTAAGATGGACTAATCATTAAAAAGAACAGCTGTAGGTACTAACCATTGGAGGTGGAGGAGGAGGAAATGGAAATCTTGGAGTAATGGGGGGCATAAATCTATTTGTGTGTTGCACAAAATTCATGTTACGCGGAGGAGGAGGAATATTATGTGGTACGATAGGTCTTGTATGTATGTGTTGAAGATACTCTCGTCTTTCTTCTTTGCTCTGTGCAATAGCTACATACAATGATTTACCATAAAATACGATCCCTGCGAGTACAAATGGTGATTCATTTAGTCATTAGTATGTGAGACTAACTAGAAAAAATAAAAACAAAAGTCTAATTATTACCGTTTAGGGTTCTAATTGCTTTATTAGCCTCCTTTCGTTTAGAAAAACACACAAATCCAAATCCCCTGGATTTCCGTTCACGATCACGCATCACTTTGGCAGAAATCACATCACCACATTGTCTAAAAAAGTTGCAGAGCTTACTATCATCAACACTAGCACTGAGATGCTTGACATATAAATTTGAGTCCTGCAATATTAACATTAATACATTAAGTATGTGTATTACAATCAATAGTAATGAATTAAAAACAATGATCTAAGGAGTTACCTTATAATTTTCAAGTCGCTCTTTTCTTTTCTCCTCGAAGAGTTGGCCCAAAATCTGCAGTCGCTCTTCTTTATGCTGTGCCTTGGACACATACAAGGTCTTGGAACCTATAAATTATGAGTCAACCAAATGTTAATCAAATTCGTATAAGCAGAGGTAATATAGATAAACAAGTGATCATGTTTTTATATATTGGTACCAAGTTGCGTAGCATGCATTGACGACTCGGCTCTCCTTGCATCATTTGGGTCCTCAAAGTTAACAAAGCCAAACCCCTTCGACTTCCCATCAGAATCTTTTGAGATGACCAAACTTGTTATATTACCAAATACGGAAAACTTTTCAAGTAATATATCCTCAGTGATTCCGTCATCTATGTTCTTCACGTATAAGTTAGTAATATTGCCTTGATATCGCTGTGATTTTTCCAGGAATTGTTCCACGTGACTGCATATGTAAAACAAGTATGTTTAGAAATATATAATATATGCAACTTAGAATAAATAAAAAAACTCAAATATATCTGCTTACATTGCGTTCCCATTAACGGTGCATCCGTTTCCGCCTTCGATAGCTTTGCTTGCAGATTCTTCTGACTCAAATTCAAGAAAGCCATAACCCTTGCTTTTCCCATCTTCAGCCAAAACAACCTCGCAAGATAGTATATTTCCGTAACTAGAAAATATATCACGAAGCTTTAAGTCGTCAACGGAATCGTCCAAATTCTGTCAAAACATAATCCCTTATTTGTCAGAAAAAGTTGAACACATACCAACAATTAACCGTGATAGTTAAAATATATCTTCTCGAATAATTTTTTTCAATACAAACCTTGACAAAAATTTTCCCAGCCCCGCTTCTCATAATTTCAGAATTGGTAGCCGACATCGTGACTAGCAATATCTTTCGATCACCGAGTAGTAGTTCGCTTTCTCAGTAGCTTTGAGTTGCTATAAAAAACGATCTGCTGGACAATAAAAACAAACATGTCGATTTAGAAAAAAGAAAGCGAAAGCTGAGAGACTGGCTAGTCAAGGTTTGCCCCGAAGCTATGAGTTTTTGACCTTTTTTCTCTTGGTCTTGGGGTTTTCGGTCCACCGTATCAGCAAATAGTGGCCGACGAAGAAGATTTATAAAGTATGAATGTGACCGTATAACCATACTTACCTTTACCTTAGACTGCTAATCTCCCGAGTTGTGTTGAAGTTGCTACTTTGCTATACCTTTACCTCAGACTGCGAATCTCCCGAGTTGTGTTGAAGTTGCTATTTTGCTATATCCTAGGTAGAAGCAGAAGACCAGCTGTCTCGTGATCAAGTAGAAGGCCTCGACGAAAGTGAGTCAAGAAAAAACAGGAGGAAAACTGGTAGCGTAAACAAAACATAATGGCCTTGAAGAATATATATAGGATGGTAAGAGAGACTTAAAATATTTTGATAATTACTAATTTGAAAGATAAGCTTATTTATGTTAAACTTTTAGATATATACCATTATTTATAAAAAGAAAATATGATATATCTTTATATATCTTTAAATTAAATTTAGAGCTAAACAAATTAATTCACATAATTTTTTTAAAAAAATAAAGGGTATTTATCTCTTCTATAATACCAAATCCTCAATTATCTAAAATTTTTTATCTAAAATCAAGATTTATCCATACATTTAATTATATGTAAATTTCGTTATCTAAATCGGTCCAATTTGAAAGATTTACAATGCTAACGCAGAAGCCTAAAGTATATAGACTATGATACACAAATCACCTGGTAACTAACTTGTACCAAAGCAAAAATTCATCTTTCACGACCCAGCCTATTGCTAGATATATTACTCTACGGCCGAAGAAAGAATAGCCAACTAGAGGCTTGGGCAAAGGATATATTTGTTACAAAAACTGGTTGCTGCCAAATATACATGCACATAACAGGTAACCTATGATGGTTATTGGTATCAGATTGTTTGACAAATCCGCTGTCAAACCGCATTCACTAATTCACCTTTTTCTGCGGAGACATTTACTGATTTTGAGCCTGCAAAGATGGATACCGGATAAAATATGAGATCCCAATCTATATTTCTGATGATATTTAGAGGAGCTTCGAAGCAGGATATCATCAGGAAGTTCCAATGCTTCTCTTGAAGCATTTTTAACTGTTTTAAACAAATAAAGGGTACTATATAGATCAAATCTTCTCCACACTTACAGTCATACTTAACCCATCCTATTCGTTGTTTCTCAATATCATAAACAATGATTTTTTTTTTAAGAACCACATCTGCAAAATGAATATGGTTAAATTCCATAAAATGGGCACAAAGAAAAACCATAGCAAAAGAAAGTAGAAATCCAAGTTGATAGAAAAAAGACTATTTATGGTTTGAGAAATCAAACATATTCTTTTGGATATCACTTTTCTTAGCTTGAGGTTGGAGTTGTGATTGTAATCGGCAGATTATAATATTTATTTGGGGAAGTTCTATCCTTTTTCCCTCATATTTAATGTCAGCTTGGTTAAAAAATTGTGCAGCAAGAGGCAGAAGCTGACACTGAAAGTGATGATGAAGAGCAACAGATTTACAATTCTCTCGAGCTGCCAAAGGGTTGGGATGGGAAACCCATACCTTACTGGTTATATAAACTTCATGTATCTTTGTCACCTTAATCACCAAAGCTCGTTCCGGTATCATTCCTGTTTGGTAATTGTAGATATCTGGTCTGTTCCTGCCATTGTCTTCATATATTTTGGTTTATTTTTTCATTACATTAATATCTGGCTAAATTGAAATGGTATACTAGTCATCTTTTAGAAGATCCTAACTGCTCCATCATGTATCATTATTTTGTTTCGTACATGCCACAACATAATGTTGACTCCCTTTCACTGTTGGCTGTTCGGTTGATAGGAGAGTAGGAGAAACGTATGATTTTGCCCTTTTCCGGTACATGAAGGAGGTGAAAAGAAAAGAACGACTTGAAAATTATAAGGTAGCTCCTTAGATCATTGTTTTTAATTCATTACTGTTGATTGCAATACACATACTTAATGTATTAATGTTAATATTGCAGGACTCAAATTTATATGTCAAGCATCTCAGTGCTAGTGTTGATGATAGTAAGCTCTGCAACTTTTTTAGACAATGTGGTGATGTGATTTTTGCCAAAGTGATGCGTGATCGTGAACGGAAATCCAAGGGATTTGGATTTGTGTCTTTTTCTAAACGAAAGGAGGCTAATAAAGCAATTAGAACCCTAAACGGTAATAATTAGACTTTTGTTTTTATTTTTTCTAGTTAGTCTCACATACTAATGACTAAATGAATCACTATTTGCACTTGTAGGGGTCGTATTTTTTTTTTGAGAAATGATCGAGGTGTATTAAGAGTGGAAACAAATAATACACATGAGGAGGACAATGCAGCATTGTGCCACCTTAATAGGCAAAATGGAACTGGCAGATACCGTGAGCATGTGATCGTATCTGACACTTACATCCGCTATACAAGCTATGGAACCAGCAGAGAAACAAAATCTCCTGAGGGTAACAAATCCAGACTGTCAATACAAACATCCTTAAGAATAGTCTTAGCCCAACAAAAACCATGCCGCAGACCATTATAAAACATATCATTCACACTGCAATCTTCTCTCCTGAAAATCCTGTGGTTTCTGCCCAACCAAATGCTCCATGCAAGAGAAAATAACAGGACATACCACAACCCATGCCATCGTCGAGGAATTGGATAACCATCCCACTGCACGAACAAGTCTGCCATAGACCGCGGTTGGACCCAAACCAAATTCAATGCTTGAATAAGAGCGACCAGCTTGCTCATGCCTTCCTACAGTCGAGTACAATATGATTGGAGTCCCCTTCTACGGATCCACAAGCCTCACAATATCGGTCGGACTCAGGTAGTATGCCAAGTCTGATTAGGTAACCTTTGGCAGTAAGCTTCTCCCTGCACGCCAGCCACATGAACGCTTGCCATTTGAGGGCTCCCTGCTTGCGCCAAACATTTGGAATCTGCTGCTCGTTGGGCAGGACTAAACACTCTACCAGAGATTTATAACAGTTACGAACTGAAAAAGGGCTCGACTGAGGTCCCCACAATAGCAGATCTTCATCCGCTGGTATCAGTTTGAGGCCGCCCAACGTGGACAATAAGCGCTCGACTTCAGCATCCTCCCACACAAAGAGGCGTCTCCGCCAAATGATGGACCACCGCCATTCCGTTCCAATCATTGTCCCAAACCGCTAAACTGGTCCCGCTTTATCCAGTGATAACTCGTATAGTCGAGGAAAGAGGGTCCTTAAGGGCAACGTACTGCACCAGACGTCATGCCAAAAAGCAATGGAGTCCCCTTTGCCCAATTTCCACCGGTAAAAAGCTGAGAGATGCTAGCCATTTGGCAATGTTGAGCTACTCGTCCGCACAATTCCTTTCCATATGGCAGAGCCGTCATTTACAGTACTCACAATACCTTCATACCGCAATTTGGCCTGATATTTCTGTGCTATTACCTGACTCCACAATGAGCAGGTATCAGTAGCCAATCTGTAACTCTACTTCATAAACAGAGCATCATTTTGCAGCTTTAGACACCCCAAACAGGCACCCCCACTATCTGTCGATCTCACTGCTACCGACCAGCTAACTTTGCTCAAACAACGCTTATCCACCTTCCCGGCCCATAGAAATCGGTGCAACCATTTCTCCAACTCCTTCCGAACTCCCACTGGCATCCGGAAAAAAGTCATATAATAAACCGGTAAGCTATTCAACACTGACTTCAGCAATGTAAGCTGGCCCCCCAATGATAACAGGGAACCCTTCCAAGACGCCAGCTTGCTTTTGAACCTAACGATCACCGTAGACCATGTGCTTTGCCGCTGCGGATTCGCCCCAAGAGGCACCCCAAGATACTGGAACGGTAATGTCTGTAGCCGGCAATGAAGTGTAGCCGCCATGTTCCTAGCCTCCCCATTAGGCACATTGATCCCTATTAAACCGGATTTAAAAAAGTTAATCTTCAATCTGGATACTAACTCAAAGCATCTCAAGATTCTTTTTAAATTGAGTAGCCCCTGCTGATCGCCTTGACTGAAGAGAATAATGCCATCCGCATATTGCAGGTGCGTTAACTGTAAACTCCCGACAGATATTCCTTGAAACATTTGACACGGAGCTGCTGTACCAATCAGCCGAGACAAGACTTCCGCCACTAGATTAAACAATAACGGAGACAGTGGATCTCCTTGTCTCAAACCTCGTCCCATAGGAAACTCGTCGGTAGGTGCCCCATTGATAAGGACTGAATAGCGAGCTGTGGATATACAAGTCTGAATCCATCTCCGCCATTGGCCCCCGAAACCCATCTTCTCCATCACCTCAAGTAGAAAAGTCCAATCCACCGAATCGTACGCCTTCTGGAAATCTAGTTTGAGACACCAGCCTTTCTGTCTGGACTTCTTCATAGTGTGGATGATTTCATTGGCAACCATAATGGAGTCTGCTATATATCGACCCTCCAGAAAACCGGTTTGAAAAGGGGAGATGACCTGCTCCATTACTCGCTTAAGCCGTGTAGACAGGAGTTTAGCGATGATTTTATACAGACTATTAATGAGACTAATAGGCCGGTATGAATTGAGATCAGCTGCACCCGGAATCTTGGGAATCAAAGTGATAAAACTGTTGTTGATACCGCAAGGCAGGTCTCCGCTGGCATGGAACTCCTTCACCATCGTTAGGATGTCTTCTCCAATAACATTCCACGCTTTCTTGATGAAATAAAAATTAAAACCATCTAGTTCTGGAGCCTTATAACTGCCACAGTCCCACACAGCTCTCTTTATTTCCTCCTCAAGAAAAGGCTCTTCGAGAATGCTTGCTACCGTGGAAGATATCCTAGGAAGATTGAGCCGACCCAGTCCTAACCACCTGTTATCCTCGCACGCGAAGATCGTCTGGAAATATCTAACCGCTTTAGCTTTGATTTCGGTTGGCGTAAATCTATCTGATCCATTGACATTCACTGAACCAATAAAATTAGTACAATATCGTATGGAAGCGCAAGAGTGAAAGAACTTGTTGTTTTTATCACCAAGCTTGAGCCATTGTTGTCTGGACTTCTGCCTCCACAGGATGAATCTGATGATTGGATTCCAAGATTGCATCCTTTGTCTGAACAATAGATCAATGAAGCTGTTGATGAGCTCCCAGGATCAAAGAAATTGAGCAGAATCTGTAACAGAGCCAATACTTGCAACATGATAGAATCAGGCCTTACTATTAAAAATAAAGCTTACGTCAAGTCCACTAGATACTGGACAACCTTTGCATGAGTTGCAACTGACCCACAAAACATCGCTCCCTCCCTGTGTCTATTTGTACATAGAAATCTCTTGGAGGGGTACCCAGTTGCAATTTTGTATAATAGAGCCTGCTACAGCCAGAAAAAATAACCATCGAGACTCAACCAACAAAAACAAATAGGTAAACATTCCAAACCAAGACCAATTTGATCTTAAAGTTGTAAACAACTGAGAGAAATCCATGAATAAACTGTCGTTGGGTCCTGCTGATAATCCGATGCAAATAGATATAATTTTAATTAAATTAAAAAAAATCATTATCATTTTATGTAAACAATGATTGGGATGAT
This sequence comes from Passiflora organensis, assembly GCA_019739055.1. NCBI lineage: Eukaryota > Viridiplantae > Streptophyta > Magnoliopsida > Malpighiales > Passifloraceae > Passiflora > Passiflora organensis. The sequence continues at coordinate 151,706 of JAEPBF010000136.1, forward strand.
CCCAAATCTTAGCCTTTTGGAGGATGACAAGAGACCAATAAAAGGCTTAAAAAAAGGTGATTTTGATTTCTAAGATCAAAAAACATAGAAATAGAAGCGATAAAAAAAATAAACTGAGGGATAGTTTTACAGTGATTCTGAAGAATCACATGCACCAAAACACATAAAAAAATAAAAATTAATTTCTTATGTCCCATCAGCATATATAGAAATCATGTATTATGTGTTTTGGTGCATGATCATGATCCTGGCGGAGAACCGTATAAAACCATCCCATTATTGTTTACTACAATCAGAAATTACTATCGTTTACAGCTACGCTCTTATAGCCAGAATATATATTATTCTGAACATATTACTGTTACAACCAGAATAGATTGCTATATTGAAGACTGTTATTTGGATATTTCTGAATTCGAACTGCAGGCCAACCAACTTTCTTCTCAACGAGACTTGCCCTTGGGAATAGGAATGTCCTTGTTTATATGCGGTGGCTTGTACATGCTGGTGTCTATCATTGTTGTTGGGCTGGTACCTTACTATGCTTGTATTATAGTAATCATATTCTGCCTATGTCTGCATATTTCCCTTTGCAATCTGTTTGTCTTGGTTGCTGCTATTGCATGATGATACTCACAAACCCAAAGCTTAATTGTAGGGTTTGTGTTAGTGGGTCTTACTATTACCTTATGAGTTCTTTTTCTATGCCAATTATGTTGTGTTTTGCGTTATCTAAACTGTTGTCTATGTTCTTGATTATTATGATCAGGCTTCTTTGTTTTACCTTGTGCGGTGTGGGTGCTGATCTGGTTCTGGTTAGTTTGGTTGTACTGACATGTATAGAACAAGATGATGCAAGGCACAACTTAGGGCACTCAGGAGGTATGTGATTTCGTAAAAGTCGTCTCTTCCCAATCTTCACTAATTTTCTAAATATGAGAGTGAAGATTTCTTTTCAGGTTTTATTTGCCTATTTGTGCCCCTTCTTCCCATCGCCTCCATTCTTTTTTCTTTTTCTTTTTTTTTTTGAGAAATGATCTGGTTGACTAACTCTTCTTTATGTCCTAACACTTGACTGTAGGCTTTTTCTGTGTATTCAAGCTCGGACTTCAGGCAACCTCCATGGGTACCAAATTAGAGACTTTGGTTAAAGGGTACTGTTATTCTAAATCGTCCTTTAAAACCCAACTATTTTAAATATTTTTTCTGGAAAAGAAAAAAACAATTAAAATAGAAAACTTTGACTTACCACTTGCAGTCACATGGAGGCATGTTGCCCATGCATGCTGGCAAACAGCCTGTGTTGTGATGAATCTATATTTTAGTATATAATAAGCTTCTTAAGATTTTAAAAAATCTACAATTATAAAGTAAGATATTGTACGAATGATATCAAAATAAGAAAGTCTGGATTTTATACATAAATATAAGAAATTGCACTTTATTACAAAACCCACCCACTGCCCAGCAAAGAAAGCCCTTATACCCCCGGAAATAACAAGAATCACAAAAAACTAAAAACAAAGGGTCTGGTTTGTACAACAGATGCGCCTAACTGGGGTCTGTATCCACGTAGTGTCACAGCCAGAACAGGAGGTTCGGAGTAGCTAATCTAAATCAACCACTAAACACAGAACGGTCATTAATCATTATCCAAAGGCCGGGCGAGGGCAGCCCAGCCATTGTATCAAATAAACTTATTAATATAATCTGCGCTTAGTTTAGTAAGGTTATCGTCTTTTAACATGAAATAAAAACAAATTAATCCTCAATATAAACGCTGTTAATGGTTTCATTTCATCAAATAGTAAAAAGATAGGCGGAAAAGGAGATGTGTTAAGCTGTTGCACATAACAGTTTAACGGAAAGAATATTAGAATAAACGGTTCGGTATTATTTAGTTCAAGAAAAAGAAAAAAGGGCAGAAGCGAAGACGTAGAGCATTATTTCAACTTCATATTAGAATTTGAATTCGAAGACTTCCTCTCCCTATACAGTGAGAGAGACTTTTGGCGAAGCAGAGAGTAGAGGTTATTGCAGCTGGGGATTTGGGGAGAGCTACGGAGACGACGTCGTTTATTTGATTGCAAGTGATGGGCGATGAGAAATCCCTGATCGTTATGAGCACTAGAGACCGAGAGAGAGATCGGGAGCTGCTCATCCCCGTAGCCGATGCCGCCGTCGCTGCCGAGTCCAAGACTTCGTCGTCTTCCTCTGCCTCACATCACTCGGGCCGCGAGGTGGAAAATAAAATTCCTCCCAGGGTTTCGATTCTAGATTGTTTCTTGTTGCTTGCCGTTTTGACTTTGTGTAGGACTATTCTTGAAGCCAAATTTACTGTTAATTCAACCTTTTACTGTAGCCAGGGTACTTGATTTGATATGGGTGGATATTAGAGTGTTTAATTTGCTTTAAGATCGATAGAGTTCTTGATTTCATACTAGGTTTTGTTTAGCAGGAGTACTTTTTTGATGAATTGAGTATCTAACTTTTTCCATTTCCAATCATTTGACTCCAAGATCACTGATGTAGGCTCTGCTTCTCATGATTCATATGCCTAAGGAACTGTTAAATGTAACGGATTTTAGATATTTTGTGATATAGATTTAAGCTTAACTTCGTGCATAAGTATATGATGTTTATGTTGGGGGCAGAAAGTTCAAATTAAATGCACCATGAAAAATATTATTTAGGTTAATTAATGTTTCTGACTATTTTTAATGCTGAGTTTATTTTTCCTTTTCTGACCTCTTCTCTATAATCTTTGTTTATGCAGACATTTTACAAAGTTGTTAGAAGCTGGGCTTCAAAGAAGTTTATGACAGGATGGTATGACATTATTTCTATTTCTTTCTCTTTATAGGTTAATAAAGACTTTTTCCTATTGGTTTATATGTCAACCTTGTGGAAGCTTTTGTTTTTTATGCATATTAGCCTGCTTGTGTTTTATGCAGATATTGGCCTTTTCTTTTCTTTTAGTTTCTATTTCTTTTTTCTCTTAATTTCTATTGAAGTTGTAGAATATGAAACCTAGAATGCTTGATTTTGTCTAATCGTATGCATCTGGGCACAGTTATTGGAGTAAGCTTATGTTGTTGAGCGTTCCATGCATATACTTACAATTTTTTGCACAAACTGGTTTGGACAAACAAAGAAAAGAAAATGACTGAGCTCAATGAGATGTGTGCTGTGGAATGTTTCTGTCTGTTCGCATCTTGTTTTTTTGCTATGCTTTTGAACTTTTTATTATATGCCGGACGGATCTATATTGAGGTTATTACGAATCCTTTTTGCTATAAGCCCCTTGATTTTATTATTACAGTCTGGATTTGTATTCTGGAAGAAGCTTACTGAACCATTGGCTTACTTGTCCAGTTTACCTGACAACTTTATGCTGTTGCTTTTCAATCAGGGATGTTGTTTGAACTCTGAGATCATGATGATCTTCATATTTGCATATTTTTCATGTTACAGTCTGCTTCTTCAATATGTCCCTAAAAGTTTTACTTCATATCGAGGTTTTTAAAACTGGATAAGTCCTTGAACGGGCATAAGTAATGGATCAAGGTGTTTTTGAGATAACCGAATTGGACCAGAAATAATCTAGACAGATCATAAATATATTAAAAATAATACAAATAACTCTGAAAATATTATCACAATGTAGATTTCTAAAAAGCTGTATATTTTAAAGATTTATCAAATGGATTGGAGAATATGTGATTGGGTTGGACTGGATTCTTGTTCCAGTTCATCTGGTCTGTCCTGTCATAAAAACAGTGCTCTGTGGTTTTTAAGTTCTAATATGGGTCTATTTTTTGTGGTATGCTTGTGAAAACCTTCTTCCTTATTATGCTGTTTATTTTATCTCGGTTGCTGTTGCTCTAGACTTTTTGGATTTCCTGTTATTATGTTGGATGATATCTCTGTTATGATTGTATATTCCTTTTATGATTGGCTTTCTTTTGCATATTGTGCAATTAAGGTATGTGAATGAGAGCTTAATGCTGGTACTTGAATGCACCATGCTTATTTCCTTCAATCTGTTAAGATGTTGATATGTGTTGGCTATTTTGCAGTGTCATCCTCTTTCCAATTGCTATTACTTTCTACATAACTTGGTGGTTTATCCACTTTGTGGATGGGTTTTTCTCTCCAATATATGCTCAACTTGGAATCAATATATTTGGTGAGCATGTTGTCTTTTAGCAACATTACTCTTCCTTTATGTTGTCAGATTCATATGTTGAGCGGATTATTTGTCTCTGAATTGATATATGGTTAGGGCTTGGATTCATAACTTCCATAATGTTCATTTTCTTGGTCGGGGTCTTCATGTCCTCTTGGCTGGGAGCATCTGTTCTGGGTCTTGGAGAGTGGTTTATCAAACGGATGCCATTTGTTCGCCATATTTATAATGCCTCCAAGCAGATCAGTGCTGCCATATCCCCAGGTCTGCTTTCTGTTAATTTCTCATAATTTAGATGAATGTCTGTTGGTGTGCTCAAAGTCCTTTTATTTTATTTTATTATTATTTCAGACCAAAACACACAGGCGTTCAAGGAAGTGGCCATCATTAGGCATCCACGCATTGGCGAATATGCATTTGGGTTCATCACTTCATCTGTTGTTCTACAGGTCTGCAGATAAACTTTTTGGCAGAGCATCAATTTCATTTATTTGTTCATGGTACTTCTATGTACTACTTTAATGTTCTGACATGCATCAATTTCATTTATTGTATAGGCATAGCTATGCATGTCTTTGAGTTCACAATTTTGGATCTCTTTGCTTTCTCTTTTACATAAGTTGTTACTTTTTTCTTGGCAAACAGATATTTGACGATTGTTAACTGGCATGTCATTTGGCTTTCTCATTCTTTGCAAAGTTTTACTTTTTGCATGGTCATCTAGCCATTAAATCTCTGAAGTTTTTGGTGCTTGTCACCTAATCTTTATTGCTGGTCCTGAATTGCTGTCAAGTTCAAGTCTCATATTGATATTGCCAATACAAAAATCTAGTAATCCTTGTTAGAGGATCACTTTGAATTTGAACCTTTATTAACTTTTGAATTCAGAACTACTCTGGAGAAGAGGATCTATGCTGTGTCTATGTCCCAACAAATCATCTGTACATTGGCGATATATTTCTTGTTAATGCCAAGGATGTTATCAGACCTAATCTTTCAGTCCGGGAAGGAATTGGTGAGGCTTTAAACTATTGCTTTCCTTTTCAAACTGCTCTGAGCCTGCCATTGCTCAGTGTCTGCTGCAGCAGCGGGACGGCTTTAGCAGCTTCTTTTATCTAGGAAACCACAAATACTGTATTGCTTGCTATAAAACAAAGGAAGAAAAAAGAGGCACATAGTTTTGACACATTGGTAATACTGTGCTAAGAGATTGAGAAAATTTTAATAGAACTTAGTTATGTGTATACACGATATGTTTGATTCTCTATCTATGCCGATAGAATGACACAGAATGAGATATATTTATTGTCCAATTGCCGCCTTCTTCCTATCAAATTTTTATTGTTAAGATGTCTAATTCATGACTCGCAGAAATCGTTGTCTCTGGGGGGATGTCAATGCCCCAAATCTTGTCAACACTTGATTCTGGCATTTCAGTGGATAGAAATAGAGCTGACAGAAGCAGAGATTGAAGACAATAGTTGTAGGGGAGTCTATTCTTTTTCTGTCCGGAAAGCTGAATTTGAGTTTCATCAAAATTTTTGATGGTTGATGTATCAGATTCTGGTGGCAAAATGTAACAATTATTATTGTCCAGAATGTAGATTTAGTGTTGGTTTCGAACATAGAATGGCTTGGTGATATAGTTAAATAGGTTGGTTTGCTTTGGCTTCCCCTTCTATTCCACTGTCGTCATAGATTTTCTGTCAGACAGCATGTAATCTATCGTCTTTTAACTTTATCACTCCCTGCAAAAATTTGTTATGTAGATAAAGATAGTTTTTCAGGTCTAATGGTATTGTATCGTGCTTTGTGTTGTCGACTTCTTGTTTGCTGTTGACAAGAATAGCTGACCGTACTATCGGCTCTGTGCAATGCTTCCTTGTTCTTCATTGTTTAAGTCCTTTTGATTACGATTATGTTTTTTTTTGGCATCTGGACGACTGGCCTCGCAACTTCGGTCAGCCCACGCCTAGAGCGTTGAACGAAATGCTTCCTACTCATGCTTTCCATCAACGTAGGTTCCGGAAGAATAGGGTACAGTAGTACTTGACTGATTGCGAGCCGAAACGGCATCGTATTTTTACACATTGGGCTACACCTTTTCCTCCTTAAGACCCATTAGACGGCATGCCAGCTGCGGAATATTATTTCCTACAACCAAACCAAGACGACTTGCCGTTTCTGGGGTTTACTGAAAATTCAAAAACCCTAGCTCGGTAGTCCCTCAGCGTCCTCACCTGCCTCTTTATAAGCAGCCGCGAGGGTAATCTGTAAGCTCCGAAGGGCGCCGAGTCTTTATCTAGCGCCTAACTTGTATTAGGGGAAAACAGGCATCGAGTATGTCGACGGTGGTCCTTGGATCTCAGTTCTTCGTTTCCCTCTTTTTTGTTTTTTGGTTTGATTTCAATTTTGGATCTGTGAAGTAGTTATGATTGTTTTCAAGATTGTGGGACGGTGACGATTGTATCTATGAAAGGTCTCGTTCGTCGTAATCGGCTCAAAAAAGCCTTGACGACCATCCTGATATATCACCACCCATATTCTGAGTCCCCATTTCCTATCTTTTCATCTCTAAACCTAAGCTTTTTTCCCTCAAAATCATGATTTGAATTAGATTTCTTTTTTTTATTATTAATCGGCCAGTGATTAAACAAATAATTATAGACAAGCATATGTCTAAATCTCAACATGTTGAACAATCTAATCTTCTCTATGAGGCCGATTCTTATTATTTATCTTCGTTTTTTTTTAATACCACATGTTCGCCGGTGATGAAGCAATGGTATATTTGTGTCACGTATGAGAAATCTGTGATTACTTGAATACCTCTACTGCCTTCCTTCTGAGGCTTAAGTTAAATGGTTGTTTTCTTGTTCGAGTTTCTCTATTTTAATTCAAAGATTAATTGCTTTATATCTCTCAGGTTCTATGGGTCATGTGATGATTTGTATGCATAGTTCAACTGATATAATCATCATGATTATAGAAAACTTAGTCTTTCGCTCCTATCTGATGACCCATCGTATGAACTTTTGTCTAGACTTTACTAGTTATACAGTTTTGCATTGTTTTCTCTGCGACAAGAAGTCTGAGAACGAACCATATGCTGCATCCTTCATGGTATTTCAGTGTTTTAATGTGATTTTATTATGGCTACTGATTTATATTATGTGACGGAGCTATCTGTGGTTATTTGATCGGACTCTGAATCTTATCAGTTTTCTGGACAGCAAATTTGTTTAGCTACGTAGTCTCTTCGGTTCCAGGTACTAAAGTTTCTGATCATGTTCTTTTTAGGTGCCTATCCAATGATGGAAAGAGAACAACCTTCGGAGAAACCTTTTGCGGAGAAGGAAATACATATAATGGCAACCCTTGTATTTTCCACTGAATTACGTCTGTTTAAGGCATCGATTGGTGCCCGTTTGAATCCGAATGTAAATGTGAAGGTGAAATATTAAGGATTTTTTTCTTTTTTTTTTGAAAGATACGATTGCATTGTACTATATTCAAGCGATATCACCAAACTATATCATCCTATGTTACTCTATATACAATCAGACCCAAAATTCTCCAAAAACCGAAGATCTGAGTTTCCATAGCTAGGCTTGGAAACTGAGATATTCACTTTTACACCACCTGGTACCATTCCCTTATTGGAAGCAGCTCATTACTGCTGCAGATGCTAGGATTGAGATTGCTAAAGTCTTGGAATCCCTCCGTTACTACTTCCACTTCCTTCGGGCTTTTGCAGCCTTCTCCAAAAATCTTATTATTCTTGGAAAGCCCAGATGCTCCAGGATCACTGATAGTAGTTTGCATTGTCATATTTTCTTAGTAGTTTGCATCTTTCTCGATGTACACCAAGGACATTGTTGCTCATTTGAATTTATCATCCTCAATTTAGTCAATCTTCCTTTTGTGTTATTCGATCTTGGCAAGCTAACTACACAAATATCTTGCTCTTCATTGTTCCTTGCAGTCGCCAGACATAGTTAGGATTTGCTCTTTGGAAGGTCCATAGTTGCAAAGGCCGCGTCCAGAGCCTGTCCAGAGCCTTGTATCCGAGCGTAGTAGAGAACGTTGACTCTCCATCCCATACCACGTTGTCATTTCTTAGTCAACTATTTAACTCTTCAAGCAGATTTTCTTCTCACATGAATAGTCTTATTCTCCGTTGCAAATTCTAATTCCATCTTTCCTCTCTCCATTCTCTCATCTGGCTCACTGTAGCCTGTTTCTGCAATGAACTCGTACAATCGTGGGAATTTTGTTGCCAGCATCTGGTTGGCCCACCATTTATCATTCCAAAACAATACTCTATCACCATAAGGATGCTTTTCTTCCCAACTTCCATCCTAGTTTACAAGGCTGAAGAGCACCCTGTCTCCAATACTAAGAATTTATCCGAAATATTGTAGAGGTGTGGATTTTAGGTGCATCATTGCTAGTTAATGTAAAGTTATTGTGTTTAATACTGATTATTGTATTGTATTTATGAATGAATATGAGTTAGGTGTGAGTAAATGTCTGTGAGTTATAAGGTTGTTTTTGTGAAACGTGCATGTTGTATCCCTTGATACTTCCTGGAAAAAATTGATATGGGCAAAACGTTTATAACACCTGTTTCATAACATGATGTTTGTTCTATGTCTAATGTGCTTTACACAATGTCGAAACATACTATGATTTTCACTCATCATTTTCCCTGTTAGACAAATAAGAGTATATAACATATGTGTGCGGATTGATGAATGCCAAGACCGAATGCTTTGGATGCAAAATAGTATGATTGAGTTCTTCAACAAGATATGACACATATCCAGTCAAGTTCTACCACAGCCCATTATCACACCTTCAGATGAAACTCAATAAGAAACTCAGGATGAGAAGCGTAGTGTGGTGTTTTTTTTTCTTGTATTTTGTAGTGTCCACTGATCTTTTGGAACTTTTACTATGTAATATCTTTGATTTTGTTGATGAATGACATTTATCAGTAGATTGTTCACAGTTAATATTAATAATATAATGACATCATATGTGGTACATACCCCATATAACATATGTAATGTCCATCATTTGATAAAATCGGACCACACCACATGAGGTACACACCCAATATGATGCATGTAATGTCCATCTTACTCATAATCGGGTCACATCACATGAGATACACATCCCATATGACACATGTAATGTCAATCTTATTTAGAATCAGGCCACATCACATGAGATACACACCCCATATGACTTTTGTATGTCCACCATTTGATAAAATCAGGCCACATCAGATGAGGTACACACCCCATATGACACATGTAGTGTTCACCATTTGATAAAATTAAGTCACATCACATGAGTTACACACCCCATATGACTTATGTAATGTTTAACGTTCAATAAAATCAGCTAACGTTCAGTGGAATCATTACAAATGTGAATAATGTTTACAAATATGAATAATCTTTACAAATATGCCACAAAATATGTTTTGAAAAATTTATTCATGCATTTCAAAATAATTCATACAATATATCTTACAATGCCAAATGCAACCATTCAATTGATTACCACCAACCCTCAAAATGGTACAATCGTTCTCATTTATGGGTATACACCACCCCTCAAAATGGCAAGCTCCACTCCAAAATATTAATTTTTCTTTGTTTGGATCCGATTGACAAATCTTTATCAATGTCTACTCCCCACATTCTTGACACTTTTTGTTTCTGCAATGTAATAGTGAAGTTTGTTGAGAAGAAGACACAGTTAACAGATATTTGTCAGTAAAAAATAATATATTAGTACAAACATGGTGTTGGGTATATACACCATGTCCCATATTACATGTAGTACATTACACAAACAAACACTAAAATTATAGTGCACATATGCATTATATAATATGAACATCGTGACCTAATCGCTAAACATTTAACCACACTAAACCCACGACTCAACATATCAACATATCTACAAAACTCCCAAGGCAAACTCTACACAAATTACTATCCAGAATCAAAATATCCAACGTCTTACCAAAATATTGAGCACTCGCTTGGATATTCCTCTAATCTACAAACTAGTTTTTTTTTTCGGATAAAAAAGTGGAGTGGAGAAATTTTAAAGATTCCTAGGGGGCTTGAAGATTGTGTGAGGAATCGTGGGTTCTGTAGATTGTATGGTGAAGCTTGCAGATTGTGTGGTGATCTAGTGTATTGTGTGGTACTTGCGTGGATTGAATCTATATATGCAGACCTAATTTTAAATTGCAATTTCGGAGCAAAAGTTTGATTTGTGAGTGAAGAGCGGGAATGATAAAATGATCATTTACCCTCTCGAAAATTTGAGCTACATTATCCCACCAACCTTGTTGAGTGGATACTAATTAAATGTTGAATGGATATAATAAAAAATTATTTGTGAAAAGATGATGTAAATCTCAGATAGTCTGGGACCACCTTAAAGCTACCCATGAGTGAAAACTAAAAATTAGCCACCTAACATCTCACCATTGTAAAATTTCAAGGACAATCTTGTCAAATTAACAATAATCGTACAGCCCAACTTAAGCTTAATGCAGGCCAAATCCAATTACTTGTAATATCTAGACTTTGGGCCGACTTGTATTTGAATCAATCTGAAGCTAAATAGGGTTTTTTTGGGAAGCCAAACAGGCCCAAAAGGATAATGATACCACATTACATCTTAACAGCTGGTAATATGGGGTAGGGTCAGGCCTCAATGTGGTAAGTACATCGGCCCAAAGATCATGAAAGGTGAAAATGCTTCATACATGAATTATGTTGGATATCTTAGAATGTCTGATCCTATGAACCCAAAGATGCAAGCAACAAGCTGAAAACCGAACCTATCAGATGGGCCATGTACGGTGCCCACGTGAAAAACGGGCATCAAAAGTACTGAAAGTTTAGTTCTGTTTCGCGGCCGGCTATGACATACCAATCAGCCTCGGAACCCAACCAACAACTCCGCTCCCCGACGTTCACCTACCTACGCATGTCCTTTTCGCCACCTTCCTCGGTTGTTACTGTTACCAGTAACCGAAGGAAAACGCAGGCTCCACTCTCCACTCGTCACCTTGAAACAGAACCTTAAAGTCACCACTGAGCATTCCCTCCCTTTTCATGTCAGTTTAGGATTGAACAAAGAATCCTCTGTTACATTCCTCGGAATCTACAAACCATTTTACCCAACAAAAAAACAAAAGGGAAGGAAAGAAACGAAGGAAATAAGGAAAGATGGTCCACACCAAATCAGACTCTTCTGACATGACGAGCAGCCTGCCTCCGTCCTCCCCGCGATCCCCAAAACTCCCACGTCCCGTCTACTACGTGCAGAGCCCTTCCCGTGACTCCCACGACGACGGTGACAAATCCTCCTCCATGCAGCCCAGTCCGACCGAGTCCCCCTCCCATCCGTCCTCCTACGCCCGCCATTCCAGGGCCTCCTCCTCCAGCCGGGTCTCCGGCACTTATGGTCCCCTGCCTCATTCCTCCTCTGCACCAGGCAAGAAAGGGTTGACCGGCAAGTGTGAGGTAATTCACGAGGAAGGCAGCGAGTATTATGAGTATCAGTACCAAAAGGAGAAGAGAGAGAGGAGACGGTGTCTGATTTTAATGGCTGTGGTTGGGTTCGTGGCGGTTTTCAGTACGCTTTGTCTCATTTTGTGGGGTGTTAGTAGACCTTATAAACCTCGAATCAGCGTCCAGGTATGAATGGTTTCCACTCTTTCGTTTCTTGGCCACGACATTGTACTAAAATATTGGTGTTTCTCATCAGAATCTGCTTGTTTCTTTGTCTTTTTTCTTAATTTTTGCTATTGTCATGCACAAGGGAATAAACTTTTCTTCTTTTTTTTTCCGGTCAGAGCCTGACAGTGGATAACTTTTACTTTGGAGAAGGATCAGACTTGACCGGAGTCCCAACAAAGATGTTGACGATGAATTGCTCTCTGAGAATGAATATCTACAACCCTGCTACATTTTTTGGCATTCATGTCAGTGCCATGCCTATCAATCTCATGTATTTACAGCTTACAGTTGCGTCTGGCCGGGTAGTTTTTCTTTCCTTTTAATGCAATTTGTAGTATTTTTGGCACCTCAGGTCGAACTACCAATTGGCAAGACTGGCCGTCATTTTCTCTCTCCTCCGCGTGGAATGATACTGGTATCATCACATTTTGCCACTGTCTTGAACTCAGACAACCTGATTCCTATTTGTCTGTCTATGTTTGCAGCTGAAGAAATATTATCAGCAAAGACAGAGCCGCAAGATCGTGTTTGTGAATCTCCAAGGTGCCATGGTTCCTCTGTATGGCGCTGGAGCAAGCTTTGCCAACTCAGATAACAATGGAGGAGTTCCAATGACTTTAGTTTTTGAAGTCAAATCACGAGGGAATCTTGTTGGGAAACTGGTAAAGTCAAGACACAGAAGGCGTGTCTCTTGTTCTTTGATCATCAAATCTCGTGGCAACAATTCCATTAAACTCAAGAAGGATTCCTGCACATATGGTTGATCACTGACCATCTATGGAAACCATAGATTGATTGATAGAGCCAGCTAACTGTTCATTGAAATCCCTAGTTGTGATATGGGTATGTTTAATACCAACAAACCGAATCAGGCCGATTGTTCATTGAACACATCAGGTGCTTGCTCTGATATGGGTATGATTATATATATTGCAATAGATGAAGAATGTATTCTCGATAACAAGATTAAACTTTTTTCGGATCCGTAACTGTTGTTTCAGTTGTCACCCATGACAGGAACCGAGCCTACAGGTTGAAGGATAAGAACATATCGAAGAATAAAATAGCCGTGAGAATTTATCTTCAACCGAAAATTCCTTTGCAGTAACTCAGAAATTTCTTAAAGTTTGTGAGTGGAAATAAAAGGATGAATCCTGCAGGCAGTGCTGTGCCAATATGCAATGAGTATGTATTGAAGTGAGGAAGCATCGGTGTATACAAATTTCCAGAGCAGAAAACAACCGGCTCTTACAAAATCCTTCCCTGAGATGGGCTCTTCTGAATTTTACCGTCCAGCATCTCCATTCTATTCAGGCCAAGCCTCCCTCTCATCAACTGATAAACAGGACTGCACATGTTTGTACATAGGTTCCACAAATGCCCGCCACTTTCCGATGCTGGTTGCTTCGCATAAGTAGCTGCCTCATGCAGGAGACACGCTTGCAAGTGAGGAACATGGAGTTGGTACCATTCCAGGTCCGAGATGAAAACCTTGAGTTCTTGAGAACCATTTGACTTCTGATATTAACAGGAGATGATCCAATTTGCTTGGCAGTAACTTCCCCAGATGTGTTCAAAAGCTTCGAATAGGATGACGCACTAGAACCTTCTTCCACACAGGCCCTCTCTATGCTCTCTGTCGGAGTCTCACCTTCTGTCTCGTGTTCACTTTCTTCCTCCTCTTCTTCAATATTGGTAATCCTCTTCGCTTCGCTTGCCAAACCAATGGCATGCCAAGCATCTGCAACAAGCTGGATGGTTCTCTTCTCCGGAACCACTCCATTCTCTTCCATAACTTCCAGTAACTCCTCTGCTTTCCACGGCAGTCTCGCTTCCCCATAGCCCCATATCAAGGTCTCAAAGGATTTCAAATTGGCAGAAATCCCGATTTCACGCATTTTCTCGTAAACCTTCATTGCACGCTCCATTTTCCCGGCACTGCACCATCCACTGATGATGGTGGTGCAGATTACAACATTCGGATGAACACCATATTTACGCATGGAAGTCAGAACTGACTCAGCTTTCTCTGGCTCTCCCGCGCGCACATAGCCTTTTGCAAGAATACTGAATGCATGGATGTCCAGTTCCATTCCAGACTCCACCATGTTATTGAAGATTTCTTGGCATTTTTCCATTAGCCCCGCCGAGCTCCAGGCGTTCATGATTGTGCTAAATGTTACAACATCAGGTTTCACTCCATATTCTTCCATCGAAGTCAGTACCTACGAAACGCAGGGTATCAAATATCAGGGAGGCGGTTTCGCTGAGCCTTTCCTATTACTTTTGCGTGGCAGGAAATAACTTACCTCATCAACGCCGGAGCTGTCTTTGACGTCGAGGAACCCTTTAATAAGAGCATTGAACACAAAGAGATTGGGTTGCACTCCTAGCTCCTTCATACTGTACACAAAGCTTGAAGCTTCTGTCATATTTCCTTCTTCGCAATAGCCATTCACAATGATGCCACAAGTACGGTCATTGGGTGCCACTCCATTCCTTCGCATTTCCGGTATCATTTCTTCGGCCATCCTTGTCATCCCGTTTTCTGCATAAGCCTTGGCTAGAATATTGTACGTGACAACATCAGGTTGCAAACCAGATGCTAACATCTTGTACTTCAGATTCCAAGCTTCCTTAATATTATTCTTATTACACCATGCTTGAACCAGACAATTATATGTTCTGATAGTGGGGTCCAAACTTCCATCCTCCATCATTAACTCCAACAATTTCAAAGCTTCCACAGGCTTGCCAGCTTTCCCATATCCTTTGATAAGGGTATTGAATGTGCTGGTTGTGGGTTTACATCCACTCTCCTTCATTTTCTCAAAGATTCGCATTGCTTCCTTGACGTTTCCAGATTCAGAGAAGGCATTAATGGTGGCATTGAAGAACAAGGCATCAGGCTGCATTCCATCGTTTTCCACTTGAGAGATGAGTGAAAGAATTAGCTTGAAACGTCTCAGACGAGTCAAAGCTGTTACAAGAGCTGTATAGGTTATGACAGTAGGCCTGTGTCCATCTTCCACCAAACCATTGAATACCCTGTGGGCTTCTTGCGGCTTTCCTCGTCCAATCAAAACTTTCATTAGTTTTGTTCTTGAACGTACAATCCTGCAACTCTTTCCCCCCAGACAGGCAGAGCAGAAGGACTGAGCTCCCGAATCTACAACTACCGAAATGGATTGGGATTGGCTCCTCTCCAAAATTCCAGGGTCCTGTGCAGTTGAACTTGATTAGGAGTTGTCCATCACCACTAACTACGAGTAAACACAAACATAAACAATACTAGCACAAACTTTCTGGATTGGCTTTTACAATACAAGTTCCAAAACGTTTAAATTGCAGAACTAAAGAGACTGGTTAACTTCGAGACAAGTCCACCACCCTCGAATACTGCCATTTTATGTTACCTGAACCACTTACGTTAATGAATATCCATCAAATTCTCTTTAATACACCCAGGGATGTTTCATGGGTCATCGACATTAAGACTGATGCATCCAAAGAAAATAGGTTTAACAGGAATAAAGATATGAATGTACCATAATTGCAGATGAGTCGACCAGCTTTCTGCTTGTGGTCGTTCCATCTTGCTGTTTACTCATCGTAGCAGTGGGCACTCCCCCCGAACTTCCTGAGCTTGTTCCTTCTCAATCTCTCAAAAAGCCACCTTCCTCCCCACATAGAGCACAGATGCATTTGTTTCAGTAAGAAGACAAGAATCTGAGGATACTAAAAGCTCTGATTTAATTAACAACAAGAACAAAACTAGATACGCTTTTTTTAGTCAATCTACATCCTTACCTCTTCAAGTAAATCACAGTTCAGACGACAAGATATCATCCTTCTTTCTAATTCCAACAATTCAAGGAAGAAGCAGATAAGAAGCAGAAAACATTCAACTCATCTTATTACTCAAATTACTAAAGCCAAAAATAATTGTTGTGTTAGATAACAATATCGCATATATCTGAACATCCATCATGAGGTTGAAAAATGTAAAAACATTCTTTGTTTGTACAATCAACAGTATCACCCATCATAAAAAAAGCAACCACTCTGAACTCCCTAAAAAAACGTACTCGCACAGCGTCCGTTGTTCATCAGATTTCCTGTTTATATGCACAGAAACATGCACATCTTACTGTGTCTCTCTCGATCACTGCTTTTAAATATAAAGAGAACGGAGTGCTGAGCCTTTTTTTAACCTAAGTTATGCATACATGCAATGATTAATAATCATTATTTATTGGAGAACCTACACATTCAGAAAGCAAGTTACCTCAACTGTACCTCTTCAGTTTTGCAGTGGTGAAGGGTGGAGAAAGTCGGGCTCGCAATTGGTGGGTTTTCACGTATTTGGACATGGAAGCTACTGTTTTAGTGGCGGAACTAAACTTGTCGTGCAGTGGTGATGTGTCCGAGCTGTGGCATCCGCTGTAGATTCTTATCCACATATTTATCAGAAAATAGATTTCCAAAGGCATTTAGAAGCCTCGAAATGGTTGACGCCATATAAATAGGAATATCATATTTATGGAAGGAGAACTTGCCACGGTAGCCTTTTACTACACAAGGTCAACATTTAAACATGTCTTGTAATAAAAAATATGAATTTTTTTAATCAATGTAATATTAAATAAATAATATTTTATTAATTAAGATTTTTCAGAGTAGAACACCACCCTATAGATGGGTAGCCAAACTTATGCAGTAACTCCAATAATCTCTCCTGTAACAGTGAGGAGCTTCACTCGTCAGGTCCTGAGCGCTACTTGTACAAGCGGTGAAGCCATGATGATTCGTTAAGTTCTGGAAGAATGAGCGGTATCTCCCAGTTAAACTCACATCTGATACGATGACCTCAACTCTATGGAACTGAGACAACCCACCTCGTTGGTTATTCATCATTCTCATGAAATGTATAGCTGTAAAACAATGGCTTGAGTCTCCCCCAGCATTAAGACCTATCAGCTGTTGCTAAAGAAAGAAGCAGAGCAAGAACAGTGCTGTACAAGGCCAGGGCTACAGATTAGCAGCTCTACTTTGTTTCTGTTGTCTTTTTCCTTCCCCCAATCTTAACAATCAAACGCATGGTAGCAAGTTATGCTTCTTTCAAACGTCTCAAAAACTGAAATGGAAAGAAGAAATCATGATGTTATTTTGCCTTGTTAACTTATCATATACATCTACAGTCAGAAGAGAAAGCAAATGTTTTTTTAAATCTGGACAGGAGAAGACTAAAGAAAAACAAATTAACAACCGACTTGAGCTTAGCTGAAAATCCACACAAAGGATACCTGGAATTATATGATTCCCTGACATCATAGAAACAACCGCCAAGTAGTGTGCACGAATATATCCTTTGAACCAAAATATTGGTGAGACTAAATAAACGAGCTGTGGCCTCCCCCCAGCGGCACTTTTGGCTTGAATTTACAAGAAACCACAATACAAGGGCAATGCTTAAAGCCTATGCTCTGAAGCAGCAAAAATCATAGAATCGTTACTAGATAAGTGAAAAGATAACCAGATGCACAGATGCTAACTGATCTAACAATTGCAATGGTTGTCAGAAAACTAGTTACCAATATAGAAAAACACTAGGTGGCAATTGAGCTTACCGGAATGCTCTGTAACAGTCCTTGACGATTTACTAGTACAGGCAGGCTTCTTCTAGCAGCATTTGGAATGGATTTTAACAACCGGAGAGCTGCCTCTGCTGATGACCTTTTATAATCCACATAAAGAGTTTCCTTATCTGGAATTTGGTCTTTTGTACTGGAGATATCAGTTCTTTTTTGCTGTAATATATCTGAACTAGTGCATTTTGTTAACTTGGCAAGGTACAGCCAATCGGATTCGACCATGTGTTGTACCTCAAGGACCATGTCCTGATCAACTCTGCAGGAACAATAATCAAGATCCAGATTTCCTCTCCATTCCCGATGACAACACTCTGAATCCAGAACATGCCTATTCAGTTCCCACGTGATTAAAAATCTGTTCATATAGTAACATACTGTCCCTGGTGGAAGTTGTTCACTTGGGGATACACCAACAGGTTCAACGTTATTCTTTGAATCATGGAGATACTCATGATCAGGTTTGGTCTTGAAACGTTGGGTTTCTTCCCTCTGCATTAAAAGAATACTACTATAGGTTGACTCACTGATGAGGTTGAGCCCTTTGGCTTCAGTTAGGATGGATTCAGATGTTGCATCTATAAAATGTACGTATGATGATGCATCAGGTACAAAATGATCTGAATATGATTTTCCGTCAGCTATAATTTTCTCCAACTCAGAACGAAGGTACTGCCTCTCTTCCCCTGGAGAGTGCATGCAAGTCAATTTAGTTACTGAAGGAAAAGGGTAACGAACAGAACAGCAAACCAAGACTTTGGTTCCCCGAGACCCAGGAGCTGGACAAAGATAACACCCCGAAGCAGTAAAGGAGGTCTGCAGAATTGTTAAAAATAGTAGTGAAACAATGCAGATTCCATTTCCAATCATTTCATACAGAATTCAAAGCAGCTTTTTTCAAGAAACATTATTGAATATTTGTGCATGCAACTTCAGTCAAGAGCAGGTTTAGGTAGGGAGAATAAGGTGAAATCATGTTCAGCAGTTTCAAGCTCTGTTCACTTGGTTAATCTTTAGAGAAAATTCAATACAAATAGCCTTCCAGATCGAAGCATCTAACCTGACCATTGCAAAATCCTTATACCTTTATTAGTAGTTAGTAACAAATCTCAAATCACTCCTGGAACATGTCAGCTTGTCAAATCATAAACGTGAATAGAATATTTTTGGTCAGAGAAAAAGCAAAATAAAAGAACAATACTTTCACAAATTTAACAACGGAGAAGCCAGTCTATAATTGCACTTAAAACTGAAGGACCAGAATAGTGAAACAACGCCTACCTTGCATGGTAATGTACGAATGTAATCTAATAACAATTTTGAAGCACTGCCTCGAACTGGCCTGTGCCTTTGAGAGATAAACTGTCAGATTTTGAAAAGAAAGATATCAAATAAGAGCATCTAAATGCTTCAAAAAGAAAATTCGTAGTGAAAACAGAGTCAACATGTAAGATACCTGCAAGATCAAGGCAATAAACTTTGACAGGCATATGCCCACAATTTTTGATGGATTGAGAATCTCTAAGTCGATAATGGCATAACCATGCTGTTCAAGCAATAATTGCAACCCATACAACATCAAACAGGGTGGAAAAATGGATATGTAAATTATGCAAGCACGAGATGCACAATGGAGTTGGACATTGAAGAGGGATCTGAGCAGACAAGCATGCTTACATCCATTATGGTGACAGCCTTATTTACCAAATCATCACAAATTCGATCAACATATGCACGCGTTTTCTGACAGGCTGAAATTACAGCTTGTACTTCAGACTGGAAGGTATCTGCAAACTTAGATCGTTCGAAAGTTAAGTTTGTCCTTGAAAGAAAAGCCAAAACAGTACCCCTATATTGAGATGAAATATAAATGCACATGGCATGGTGAGAATTCAGCTAATAGTGCAAAATCCTGATAAGCACAAGCAATATTTTCATTTTAGAGAAGACATCACCATAGAGAAAATCTTTGGAATATAACAGCCAAGAAGTACGTTTGTATTACAATAAAATAAAATACCACCTTGGATGGGCATCAAAATACAACTCACATGATGACAGATTTGCCAATGACAGTCGTATCCTGTTTCGAGCATATAACGAGCTTTGATTTGTTGGGTCTTCAATCCATTCTTGGCCACCTCCTTGACAAATCTAAAAAGCAAAAGAACAGACAGCAATGATGTTAAGATTAATAACAACATAACTTTTGCATTTAACTCAAAAGTTATTCTCTTTCCAGGACATAGCTTTTTTTTGCACTAACCTTGTACATATCATCTTTGAAAAAATGCAATAGTGGTCTCACAAGAAGTATTCCTTCATCCTCGTAACTTTTGGTATACAACTGTGCCGTGGAGGCGAATATTTGAGAAGTAAATGCCATTCCAGCAAGTCCAAGTACACCACTATTACGAGATAGTCTTAGAACAAACAACTCAGCCTGCATTTTCAAAGAGATATACTAAACTTCTTCACTATCAATCTACGCCCATTAAGGGTCACTCAACCAATTCAGGAAAAATGCTAGCACACAGACAAAGCAGCCATAAGAACCTGAACTTCAGATTTCATTTTCTTATAGCTGCAAATTACAATCACCCACATCTGAGCAGGGGGCTTAAAGGATATACAAGCTAATAGAATGAGCTAAACCTGGTCATCTGCATGATGGGCAACAAGCAACACGCCTATATGATGCTGGAGGCACACATTCTGAAATATTTGATACCTGCAATTCATAGAAAAATTTTAAAAATCCCAGTTCTATGATTATTCCTTGTCACAAATTACACCAAAACGCAAAGTACAGGAGCAGGAAAACAAAGCAGACCTCATATCCCGGGCAGCTTCCTGCACATGACCCTGTTTCGGCCTCCCATTGGACCAACTACACCGCGCAACCTCACATCTGATTCCTAAACGAAAACTGGCGTTAGCCATCTTAATCACCACTAAAACACCCCCAAGATTGACATACATAAGACATGAAACTAAATAAAAAATACCCATGTCCGAAACCCGGCGATGGACAACATCCGCCTCCTCACTGCTCTCCACGCGCAGCCCATGATCAACAACTATCGCCAAAAGGCCGTCAATAAAACCGTCATCTCTCCGGCCAACGCCTTCAGCTAGACCCTCCGTTTTCCAAGCAGCCGTCAGCACGCAAAGCGCCATGCTGTCGGGCCCACCAGACACGCCCAGCGCTGAAAGAGCAAACAAAATCAGAAGCGCTTCTAAACTACAAAATCATTGGCATACCACCTGCCTGTGAATTTTCCTCTGAGATCACAAAACCATACTTATGAAGCGAATGCACTACTGACCAATCCGGTGCTGCGGTTTGAGGCCTGCCATGGTCATTCTTTTGGAGAAAGATTCCTTATATTTGCCAAAGTCGATGACCGGTTGGTCTTGGAGAACTAAGCATTTGCTGCAAAGCAAACGAGGGGAGAAGCTATAACCAAACCCACGGTTTCCGCCAAAGTAAAGACGGTATAAATGTGTCGGTTTTTTGCATTTCTGTGGTAAAAAAGAGAGTTTATACAAAAAGGATGTGGCAGTGGTGGGAAGTCTGGTCTGAGAACAAAGAACCACCCCGCGCGTCATCCGTTCTCTTTCGCAAGCGCAGGGAATGCCGGGGTCTGCCTAATATTGGCGAGCCGAGAACTATAATAGAGGTAGAAAGATGACATGTCGTTTTAGAAAACCATAAGTCACGTGGTTAGACTTTAAAGACTGGAAACAGAACTTCAGTTTAACAAAGAAGAACAACACCATAGGATTAGAGTCTCTACTTTCGAACTCCCAATCTTGTTTCTCTTTTTCGCCGTACCAGATGCGTGTGTTCACTTCCCGCCAAAGCAAACCACCATTAACCACCTCGCAACCACAAAAGCTATGATCACCCGCGACCGAACCTCATCACTTCCATTCAAATCCGCTTTCTTGGTGACTCTCATTTCCCTGGCTTTTCTCCACATCCATGACAACCGACCTGCCTCCCAAAAAACCACCATAACCCTAACCCGGATAGACCAGACGACCACCCGCACCAACTACATCGTTCGTTTCAGACAGTACCGGCAGGCCGAATCCCATCGTATATATCTGCAATCGGAGGTCAAATTGGACGGGTGGAAATGGATCGAGAGGAGAAATCCCGCGATGGACTTCCCCACGGATTTCGCGGTGGTCGCCATCGAGGAATCGGAGAAGAGGGAGAGGTTGATAGGGGAGATTGTGAAATTAGGGCTTGTTAAGGATGTGACCGTTGATTTTAGCTATAAAAGGGACTTGCTTGAAAATGTTGGTGGCGATGATCGTAATGTTGATTTTGTGGATGTGAAGAAACAGCCCGGAAAGATATTTACTTCCATGTCCTTTAGTGAGGAAGGGGAGGCTTATGCTGTCGCTGAAACAAGTAATTCTTCGATACATTGGGGACGGAGTCTTTTGAATCAGGTTTTGAAAAGCTGGTTGCTTAGCTCATTGTTTCTGTGTTTTGGTGTTTGATCATATTCCTTACTTTACTTTCCTTTATTATGTTGCAGAAGTCGCAAGTGACTTCTTTTTTTGGGGCAGAGGATCTTTGGTTGAAAGGTTACACTGGTGCTAAGGTCAAAATGGCTATTTTTGATACTGGTATTCGAGCTGATCATCCACATTTTCGCAACATTAAGGTGAGTTTTGGCTTGAATTCAGTTTACCAATTATGTAACGCCGTAGTAGTGTTCATCTTAAGTTATGCTAGCTGAACCTTTTTTCTTTTGTTAGTGGGGAAAATGGTGTTATTCATATTTTAGAGTCTTGGTAAAATTTCAGGAGCGTACGAACTGGACCAATGAGGATACTTTGAATGACAATCTTGGTCATGGAACTTTTGTTGCTGGTGTTGTTGCTGGCCAAGATGCAGAGTGTCTTGGTTTTGCGCCAGACACTGAGATTTATGCATTCCGTGTCTTTACAGATGCGCAGGTAATGCTGGTTAATGATCGGAGTTCTGTTTGTTAGCTTAACATGGGAATGCGTAGTACTGTGAAGAAGAATATATAAAACGTCTGCAGTTGTCTTGTATTGTGTTCATAATAAGATGTAGGAGAAAGGACAAGCAAATGTGCCTAAGATGCCTGAAGGGTGGTGGCTTACATTAACAATTTTTATTTTTTTTTGAAAAAAGGTGATAATATAAAATGTCTTTGTGCTGGAACATTCACTTTATGTTTTGATTTATTTTAACGATTTGTCTCCTGTGAATCTATATTATCATATAAAATTTGGCAAGATTGTGAGAAACCAGTGTTCAGCCTACTGCAGGTATCTTATACATCATGGTTCCTTGATGCGTTTAACTATGCTATTGCCGTAAATGTGGATGTGCTAAATTTGAGTATTGGCGGGCCTGATTACTTGGATCTCCCATTTGTTGAGAAGGTATGACTCTTCATTCACACATATATCCGCTCAAAAGTTTCTATAGAGTGATGTAAAGATCTTTTTATTCTGTACAAGGTAATTTCATTGTTAAAGCTTAAATTAATTAACTGTGCTTTTCCTTACAGAATTTTTTTATTATTTTGAGGAAATAGAATATTGTCTTGGTTTACCTGAGAAAAATTTTAAGTTTTGTGGTTCCCTATTTTTTCCCTGAAATCTCATTTGCATACATATGGATATCATTTTATGTGAGAGTTAATTTTACCTGGTTGTATGCTGTTTGTCCACCAGGTCTGGGAAATAACTGCTAATAACATCATTATGGTTTCTGCTATTGGAAATGATGGACCGCTTTATGGAACCTTAAACAACCCAGCAGACCAGAGTGATGTTATTGGTGTCGGTGGCATAGACTACAGTGATCACATAGCCGCATTTTCGTCTCGTGGCATGAGCACATGGGAGATTCCTCATGGGTAATCTATCTATCTTTCTTTCTTTCTTTTTTTTTTCCTGCTGCTCTGGATTTCTTGGTGTCTTTTACAGAATGCATAAGTCCTTTGCTAAAGTATTATAGTTCATAAATCGATCTTTTCTATTGACTTCATGATTGTGCATGTGTATATAAACTACCAAGATGCACACAGCGAGCTTGTTTGAGGAAAATAAACCTAAACTTTAGAAATTATCTAAATTTTGCAAGGTTAGAAATTTATCTTTCGTTTCGTTGTCCCTTGTACTCGCATCCAGTGAGACTTTGTGCACCTTGCATTAGATATTGGGTAAGATGGCACAAGACAGATGTAAATTCCTTTTTCCTGATCTTTTTCTTTGTCATGTTGTCTTGCAATGGAGATGTCTTATTTGGCTTTAGTTGTTTATGGTGAAAATTATGCTATTGTCATATCTAATTTTTCTTTTATTGCTTTGCATCTTATTGAGGTCTCACATTTGTATGTCTTTTCTATTTTTTTAATACATTCGTTCTCTTTATGTATGTTTACACATACAGGATTGATTTTTCATACTCATAAATTTGTAAAATTTTCTCTCTGTAAATATTCTGTACAGTTACGGCCGTGTAAAACCAGATATTGTTGCATATGGGAAGGAAATCATGGCATCCAAGATCAGCACTGGTTGTAGAAGTTTATCAGGGACTAGTGTGGCTAGTCCTGTTGTTGCCGGTGTTGTATGCCTGCTTGCCAGTGTTGTCCCTGAAAGCAGTCGTAAGAGTATAGTAAATCCAGCAAGCATGAAACAAGCACTGGTTGAGGGGGCTGCTAGGCTTTCTGGCCCCAACATGTATGAGCAGGGTGCTGGGAGAGTTGATCTGTTAGTTCTCTTGCTACTTGCTTGTACCTTCTGTTTTTCCTTGTTGTTTTTATTAGCTTAGTGGACTTTCAGTATTGAGCTACACTTTTCCATTCAAGAAGATTAAATGTGTGACCTTCATCTGCTTGCAGCTACTTCTCAGCTGTTATTTCTTTTATCCTAATATCTTTTGTGGTCAGACCTAACTTTTGACTTCATGTCAGGTTAGAGTCGTATGAAATCCTAAAGAGCTACCAGCCTCGGGCAAGCATCTTCCCCAGTGTTCTTGATTTCATGGATTGCCCTTATTCCTGGCCCTTTTGCCGTCAGCCACTATATGCAGGAGCCATGCCCATTATTTTTAATGCTACAATTTTGAATGGAATGGGAGTAATTGGCTATATTGAAAATCCACCAATATGGCATCCTTTGAATGAAGAAGGGAACCTTCTAAGTATCCATTTTACATATTCAAATGTCATTTGGCCATGGACTGGTTACTTGGCTCTGCATATGCAGGTCAAGGATGAAGGTGCTCAGTTTTCTGGAGAGATTGAGGGCAATATAACTCTTACAGTGCACAGCCCTCCAGCTCAAGGGGAGAAGAGTCGTCAAAGCAGCACTTGTGTGCTCCAGCTGAAAGTAAAAGTAGTTCCAACACCGCCAAGATCGAAGCGAGTTCTGTGGGACCAGTTTCATAGTATCAAATACCCTCCTGGATATATACCAAGAGACTCTTTGGATGTTCGCAATGACATACTTGATTGGCATGGGGATCACCTGCACACAAATTTTCATATTATGTTCAACATGCTACGAGATGCTGGATACTATGTTGAAACATTGGGTTCTCCTTTCTCATGCTTTGATGCTCGCCAATATGGAACACTTTTGCTTGTGGATCTTGAAGACGAGTACTTCCAAGAAGAGATTGAAAAATTGAGAGATGATGTAATTAGCAGTGGGCTGGGGTTGGTTGTGTTTGCTGAATGGTATAACGTGGATACAATGGTGAAGATGCGCTTCTTTGATGACAATACACGAAGTTGGTGGACTCCTGTTACCGGAGGTGCTAATATTCCAGCACTGAATGACCTTTTGGCCCCATTTGGGATTGCTTTTGGTGACAAGATTCTGAATGGTGATTTCTCTATCGATGGGGAGCAAAGCCGATATGCATCTGGGACTGATATTGTAAGGTTTCCTAGAAATGGATATGTGCATGCTTTCCCTTTCCTTGATAGCTCGGAAAGTGGAGCCACTCAGAATGTTCTGCTGAACTCTGGCTCTAACAAGGTGGAATTTTTACTTGATAGTTTTGCACCATTATCACCAATCTATCCCAAGCAATACACAAAACTTGCATTTTAGCTTGAGCACGATAGCATTGCAGTCTGATGGAGAATCAATATGCATGATGCCTGGCTTTTTGAAAATATTTTTTTCTCTTTCCAGGACATGATGTCTCTCTCTTAATCACTCTTAAGTCATATGTTTGCATTTGGACTTGGACAAAGATACAATGTCACTGAATGCTTGACTAGAGAACTTACTATTCTAAAAATATTTTTTGATGATGACATTTTATGAGCATTTTATCTCATTTCAACAAACATCCCATGCATCCTATCTTGAACTATTATGCACCTTCTTACTGTATTCTGCTAAATATTGCAGCCAGACTCCCCAATTCTTGGCCTCGTAGAGGCAGGTGAAGGCCGTGTTGCAGTTTACGGTGACTCCAATTGTTTAGACAGTAGCCATATGGTAACAAACTGTTACTGGCTCCTGAAGAAGATGTTAGATTTCACAAGTGGAAACATTAGAGATCCCTTGCTTTTCTCTGGTTCTGTTAAACAACCTACAGCCCTTTACATAGATGCCAACCAATTACCTTCTCGCAGAACTGATATAAATTTCTCTTCATATTCTGCTGTTGTGGGGAAGGATTTGATCTGCCGGAGTGATTCTAGATTTGAAGTGTGGGGAACTAAGGGATACAATTTACATGTTAGGGGAAGGAACAGAAAACTTCCGGGATATCCTCTTATAGATTTGGGTAGAGGTTTGAATTCTTCTGTGTACACTTCCGGTTCAAGGCGGGCAAAGGTTTCTGGTCAAAATGGAGGAGACTTGTCAGTAAACAAGTACTTGGGGATGCTTTCTCGAGATGAGGTAGATGATTAAGTGATCTTGTCCTGTAATTCTTCTCATGATATGTCCATACTCGCTACAAGGTGGTCATGATCTTCTTTCTTCATCCTTTTCATTTTCAGGTTGATCTGCCCCTGCAGGTTGCTAGCCATTGGCTTGTACCGGCTGGCGTGGCAGTTACTGGTCGGTGAACATGATCTCCTAGTTATTTATCTTGAAGATAACCACTTACATGTACTTGTACTCAATGCACGTGCTGTTTTCCAGGGATTTTGCTGTTATACAGCATTTGGCGGATTCGACAGAGACGACGTCGGAGGAAGAAAGGCTCTGGCTCTGGTCGGTTAGCAAATCTGTAAGATGGATGAAGCCGCCAAGCCTTTCATTCGGTTTTCTCGCTTAATGGTATTGCAGCAGCTTAAAGGTTTTAATCCTGTAATAGTCTTTAGATATAGTCTCTAATCGTTGTGGGGGGCATCCCAAGAGCTTGTAGTTTTTAATCCTCGCACGATACTGAGTTGCTCTGCATCTGGTGGATGCCTAGCGACACCACAAATTTTTGAGATTGAAGAAACAAGAAAGCATTTAACTTCACCATCCATTGCTCTGTTTCAATTTATTTAGTTTGCATGTAAACCTCAAACATGGATTCGGATATTACGCCCCGACTTTCTCAAGACCAAGTAGGCATATGAATGGAAACAGGGGAAGAATGGTGGGCTCTGAATCGATTATTATGTTATAAAATTGATTTCATGCAATCTCTGCGTGCAAAATATCAATGATGACTTCAACTTATAGTGTAGTAACTAAGCAAAATCAACTTTGGTGAAGAAGCAAAGATGAGAGCAACAAGAAAGGAAATCTGACAGAAAATCACTGCTCTTTGTAAGCTATTCTAGTGTACAGACGTTGGATAACTTGCTCACATCAGTCCTGGAGCGTATGAAATAGAATGTCTTCTACCTTGTCAGCGAAACCATATGCCAAGAGTAAGCAAGTCTCAACATTCACAGCCAGAAGATCGCTGTTGTTGTCCACCCGTCATATCAATGGTTTCAGGAAGGTAACTTCATACATGACAAACAGAAAAGAGAAAAATCAGCAATAGCAAAAAGTCAGGATCATCATCCCATGTATCTCCAACAAGTTTTTAGAGTCACGTCTGCTACAATCAATAGCTTTCGTAGCATCAAAACTAGCGTCAATTGTGGATTGAAACAAATGGACAGTGTGTTGTGTTATAGAAGAATGGATGAGCAGACAATGGTTGAATAAAAATATTATAGAGTAGACTCACGTATCTTCTTCCGGTTCATTTTTTAGAGCATTCTTGGCAATACACTCGAAAGCAGCTTCTACGTTGAAACCATCCTTTGCAGATGTTTCAAAATACGGAATATTTCCCTTGGAAGCACACCATGTCTTTGCCTTCTTCTCAGATACCTATAGTTGGAAAACACTTATCCATAACACACTTCCCACAGATAAGACAATGTGATAGCTGAGACATTTTGAGACCCTGGTTTCATAGGATTATGCCTGAGATAAAAGAATGATGGCATAGAAATATCCCCAAAGCAGTAGTCTTTGTTATATGTTAAAACCAACATCTACATGAAGAAAATGTATGAAGTATTCATCATGCATCCTCTATTCCCTTCCCTGACTAAAGTTTATTTTTGCACTATCATCATAATTGACAATAAAGGAAAAGATGTTATGAGGAAGAAAGTTTTCTTACCACCCGACTGTTGCCACCATCGACATCTATCTTGTTTCCTAGTACAACAAATGGGAAGTTCTCAGGATCAGGAGGACTGGCCTGAATACGGGAGAAGGATTGGAGAAAACATTCACTCACTGGTGCAATGAAACACAGAAAAGCTCATTTAGTGTTGACAGCTTAACCGTACCTGAATTAGAAACTCCTCCCGCCAGTTATTGAGGCTATCAAATGATTTCATCACATTCACATCATAAACAAGAACACAACAATCTGCTCCACGGTAAAATGCCACACCAAGGCTTTGAAATCTCTCTTGCCCTGCTGTATCCCATATCTGAAAATTTCAAAAAATCACAAGCAATGAATGCCATTAAGCAAGAGGCTAGCTGTCCTATGAATTGATCTATTGAAGCTTTAGCATGCCAGGTTTAACCTCGTCTGGATAGCTTCTCTAATGTTCTAGCAAAGCATGAGAACAGATATGTCAGCAGTCCAGCAGACAATTTGACCAAACATGATAATAGACATGATGATACAGGAATGGGAAATGATTTTTCCACTCTCTGATTTCTGTATCTCACTTCTTTCATTGATAAAAGTTGATAAGGAAAGTTAAAAAGAAAATTCATTACCAATAATGTCACAAGTTTCTCCTAAATCTATGCAGTCGCTTCTTACACAAACTCATACTGATCTTCGGAGGATGTAAAAACTGATGGCTAATGATTTGCTGTTACCCAATTTCCCATTCTATAAGTTTTTGAAATTTTTTAAAGCATAAAAACATTTAATTAACAGCTACACACTTTTCCAACAACAGTTTCCAGATGATTTTCATGAAATAACATAACCTTTTCGATCATCCTTTCTTTTCTCTTAGACAGGAAAGCAAAAGATAAATTTCAAACCTACTACTAAAGTTGGATAGTTATATCTCTGACTCTGACAGTGCAAATTCAGTATTAAGCTTTCACTGAGATATCAAGATTCTCACTGCTGATTCAAAAAATGAAAATACAAAAGGTTCCAGGTTGCTCTACATGAGATATGCAATCACACTCATGAACCCAAGAATTTTATATGCAATCTACTCATGATATAGTACTGCGAATATTTCATACAGTGATTACAAAAGCATGGTAATGCCAAAGGGTCGGGCTCTAGTGGCAGCTAAAGTCTGAATCGTCGGACTTCCACGAGCATTTTCAGAGTTTGTAACCTCGAAGAAATGCAACTGTACCATGTGCATTGAATTCAACAGTGGGATGAACAACAAATCACAGTTTCTCAAAATAATTCCTAATAATGGACACTTATTATGCATTGATGTGTGATAACTTTACAAGTGTCAATAAGTAGTACGAAGCAAGAGAAAAATACTAGATGCTGACCTGCAGAGTGAAAAGCCTATCATCAAACTGAACTTCTTTGGTCAAAAAATCAGCCCCAATTGTTGCCTTGTACTGACTACTAAACTTGCGGTTCACATATCTAAATTCCTCGGTTTAAGACCAAATAATCACCGTATATGAAAAATTTAGAAACAAATCCAACAGAATAACGTATGGATCTCAGAAAATTGAAGAGTGCAAATCAATGTCGATATTCAAAGGATACTGATTCATCAGAGAAGTCTTGCCAACACTGCCAACCACAATACATCACATTACAAGAAGTAGAAGACTTTCGTCGATAGGTGGAACTAAACGAGAATCGCTAGCCAATAAAATTGAATAAAACAGCGTAAGGTCTCGTAAGTCAAAAATGGGTTATCCAAAAGTTCCCATCTTGAGTGATTTTTCTTCCGTTTTATTTGTCTTAACAAAGCCAACACAGGTATAGGAAGATGAGAAGAACATAAAACAAACACTAACCCACTATCGCCAAGGATGATGACTTTAAGGAGCATCCGTCTCCGCGAAGCCATTTCGAGAGTTGAATCTAACGCTGGGACGAATTCTCTGTTACAAAAAAAGGGTTATTATTAACTTTTGTCCTGATTGTTAAAGGAATATGCAATGCGAAGATTCTTTCTTCTTTTTCGATTTTCAGGCTTTTTAAAAATAACGTTCTCGACAGAAGAAACATTTAACCGACCAAAACAGTTTCTGAATCTGAAGGGTTCAACCACCAACGGTCCAAGGCAACAAGAGGATGACG
Source organism: Passiflora organensis (assembly GCA_019739055.1). Taxonomy (NCBI): domain Eukaryota; kingdom Viridiplantae; phylum Streptophyta; class Magnoliopsida; order Malpighiales; family Passifloraceae; genus Passiflora; species Passiflora organensis. Next base: position 182,120 of record JAEPBF010000136.1, read on the forward strand.
ATAACTACCCTTCTGTAATATATTTATCTTCCGTTAATCTCTATGTGACGGGAATGCCCCCATCTTTTTTTCTTGGTGAACCACAGGTCGTTCAAGGCAAATCTAGGATCATACAGTTGTGAGTTCCACAATTGCAAAGGTCATGAAGCAATGGTTGCTATGAAACCTCTTGGTGATGGGTTTCCCTTTTGTGCTTAGTGTTTTAAAGGAGAGAAGTTTGACGTTTCCTTCATCTCCGACTTCACCTTTATATTTTTGCTGAGTGACAACTGACCATTCCATGGATGCTCCTCCTGTCAAATGATACCGGAAAAAGGAATATTACAGAACAGGGCTACTCTCCTTTTGGGTTCTCAACGTTTTGGGCTTGTAAAACTGGGTAGCTTCAGGGCAGGAGTCGAGGAGTGTGGACTTGGAGGCCAGTCAACTCCATCAGGATAAAATATGGCATTGTCTTCCATTATGAGCATGCTGGTTTTCACAGCGCAACTGGGGTCCATACTCCATAGCCCGGTACCTGAATCTTTGTAGCGTGAAGAAAAATACATTAATGAGTTGGCCACTTTCTTGTTGACAAAATTTGAGATGACCCCTGTTCTGTCGCTTTCGATGATTTCATGAACACCAGACAATCATCCATAAACATGGTTGACATGGAAATGGTATCTAATATCCTTTTTCTGCTAGCAAGCGGCTGGCTATCCGGATAGATTTTTTAAGATAAAGCAGGAACCTGATGAAGCGATTTGTGAGAATGTCTCTGGCCAGTTGTAGCATGTGCTCGTCCAGATGTTCCGCAGATACTTTATCCGCTTTGAACGCTTTTAGAGAGCCAGGGACCAGTTCATCAAAGTTGCAATGCTGGCCTCCATGACAGAAAGCAGTGATCTACCACTACCACGTACTCCAGATTATGATCAGTCTTTTTTCCTTAAAGATTAGTCAGGATAGGTAATGTAAGAACAGGGCCAGAAGCTTAAGGCAGGTTGTTGTCTCGAACGAGCTTTATCCCAACGCGAAAAGGACTTCGAAAATAATCAGATCTACCCACCACAACGCTTCAAGCAGCAATTGTTCCTATAACATTAACCACCACATCAGAACCAACTGAGGAGGACCCACGCTTCAGATATTTGTAACCCAAACGAATTTAAGCAAGTTTGAAAGGAAAAAAAGAGAAACAAGAAACAACCCAATTTCCAACAGAATTCAGCAATCAAATTGATATAAACACTGGTGCAAAGAATGAAAGAATCAATCCAAAGGCTTTTCATGTTTTTTCTTTGAATATAATTGGCTACTAAATACAGAGAATATAACAACAATTACTTCCAATTCAGGATGAAAAAATTTGTGTGTTCGTACAATCAATCTTGCAGTTTTTGAGAATGAGGGGAGAAGAGCAGGATCTTTACAGGAAAAAAAAATGGATAGTCGCTGGTCAGATGTCAAGAGGTTCCACTAAAGCCTTGACTGTTTTTCTTCATCTTTCCCATTTCCATTTCACGGGTGTTATGGCCTTCACTGCTTGAGCCAGAAGGGTATAAACCATATTCACTGGTTGGTCCACTATACTCGCTACTTGCACCATATTCCTGGCTTCCCAAAGCCACTTTCCTGAATTTTTTCATGTCCTCGTTGTATTGGTTGGTATCATAGTCTGAACTCTCATAAGAACTGTAATGAGTGCTACCTCCAGGTCTGATTCCCTCATTAAGGTCGGAAAGAGACACATCTCCTTCCAGTGCACGGACAACCTGCTCGGTTGCAGATAGAAGATTTCAATCACAAAGGTGTTCAAAAGTGACATGAAGTTGAAGAGCTTCTATCACAATCAAAATCAATGGATTCTCAACAACAAAAAAGGAAAATCTGAAATTTAATCATCTAAATTCTACCTGGCTCATACGCGGGCGACGTCGAGCTGAATGTCGCACACAAGCAGCAGCACAAGCAACCATGCGAGCCATCTCACTGTGTTCATAATTATGTTGTAGCTTTGGATCAACCAGAGTGTCAAAGTTTCCATCCTCCAAAGCCCTTGTGAGCAGAGGCCTTGCCTGCATAACGTTGATACATTTTAATGAGATACACAGATTTATGCCAAGATTATGCACAATATGCTCTCAAGTGAGCAGACATTGTTGCCACCACAGACAGAATTAAAGCTCACCCAATCCACCAAACTGTCCTCCATGTAAGTATGAGACGAGTCAACAGGTCTGCGCCCGGTAATCAACTCCAGAAGCATGACCCCAAATGAGAAAACATCTGACTTCTCCGATAATTTCCCACTTGAAGCATATTCCGGAGCCAGATACCTGGAAGATAATACATGAAAAATAAATCGTGTCAACATCAAAAGCCAGTCACAGGGATATAAGGTGGATGGTACCCTAAGAGATCTAGCTAGTTTAATCTTGTAAATACAATGGACCAACACCCAAAATACATCCATTACAGGAACAAAACTTTAAACACTTGTAATTAAAACCAAAAATGAAAAAGAGAAAGTCTACAGCAATGGCTGCACATATGAAATGCATCAAAACACAGAACAAACATTAGAGACGACTACAATTGAAGCAAGATGTTCCAGCACACATTGCCAGACAAAGGATCGACAGCATTGAGAACTAACTTATGCGGCATTTTGGAAGAGGAAGGAGAAATCCTAGTTTGTTTGGCTCATCCTGTGAGAGCAAGAGCCATGAAGACAAGAATAGCATATGCAAGTACAAGAAGAAATTTGAACTTACCCAAATGTGCCCATCACCCGGGTGGAAACATGAGTATTAGCATCAGAAGTAAACTTAGCCAGTCCAAAATCTGCAACCTGTAGACGTAAAGTAAATATGAGCAATCAACCATAAGCAGAAAAGAAGTATCAGATGGGTGTTAGACAGAAATTGGATTAAGTGAGACCACTGTTTTCATTGAAAGTCAATAATACATCATATTGCATGGCTTCTATAAAATATAGACGCAAAAGTTTTAGTTAATACCATTGCCTCAAACTTGAAATCCAAAAGTATATTAGCAGCCTTGATGTCACGGTGAATGATCTTAGGATGGCCTGCGTACAGAGCATGTGGATAATTATGAGAAGAAACATCATAATGCAGCAATGCAAACATCCTTCCTCACAAAATTTTGAGAAAAATGGAAAGAGAACATACAATCTTCATGAAGATATGCAAGTCCTTTTGCAGACCCCAACGCAATTTTTAGTCTGGTGGACCAATCCATAGTAGGTCGCCCCTTTCCTGCAATATGTATTTTTTGATCAGATAGTTACTCAAATCATAACATGCAAAACAGCAAATGTATACAAACTTCAGTCTAAGAAGTGACATATACCATGCAAGTGAAACTCCAAAGTATTGTTTGGAACAAACTCGTAAACCAGTAGCCTCTGGGATCCGGTGATGCAATATCCAACCAAAGAAACCAGATGTTTGTGATGGACACGGCTAATAATCTCAACTTCTGCTTGAAATTCCCGCTCACCTTGCCCACTTCCAGCTTTCAACTGCTTGACAGCAACTTCTTTCCCATTCGGAAGGACTCCTCTGTGCACATACCCAAATCCACCTTGACCAAGGAGGTTGGCTTGTGAGAAACCATCCGTGGCCCTAGCTAATTCCTCATAGGTAAATGTGCTCTTTGAAAAACCAAGAGCAATGGGAGGAGAAGGTGGTGGAACTGGGTTTTCGGAACCTGAATAGTTGGAGCCAGAGCCACCACTACTGCTTATGAAAGGTGGTGGAGGTGGTACTGGAGGCGTTTGAACACGTTCGGGAGCATGTGGGGGTTTTGATGCAACGGGCGGAGGAGGAGGAGGCTTTGGCATTGCTGTGACAACATGATCTGGCGGTGGGGGAGCATTTTGTTGCCAGTACTGCTGTTGACCACCATAAGGTCCGTCTGGCGACCACCAAAATGCAAGAAAATGAGGCAATGAAATGATAGCCATCAATGAAAGCAGAACGATCTGAAATATAGACCGCTCAAATGCATCTTTCTGTTCAAAGTTAGGAACATTAAAACCCAGGATTTCCCTTCCCCTTCATTTATTACCACAGATCATCGTTATTATTCACGAAATAAGAGTCGGATCTCTCAAAACATCATGTTTCCCTAGCTTTGACACCAAAGAGAAACCTTTTTACAAACTAAAGAGTAAAAAGGGTAAGTTCAAACTAATCTATTCAAGTAAAAACAGGAGGTGAAAAAGGAAATGAACCGAAAACATGTTTTCACAGGAATGAGAACCAACAAAAACACTGATAAATCCCAAGAATCTAAATCCTTGAGGTTAAAATAAAAATCTGACCTTTAGAACCACGATGTGGAGGCGGCACATAATATCCTGCCTCATCATCTCTTCTTCTCTTCTTCTTTTTGCAACAAATAAACAACAGACTCAACACTAGCAGTACCGCCACTCCCCCAATAGCGATCCCAACGACCGTCCCCGTTGATATGCCCGGAGAGGAAGAAGAAGAAGAAGAACCAGGTGGTGACGGAGGACTTCTTGAGGGCGTGTTAGGACTTGAAGGAGTAGTAGGAGACCTGCTTGAGGGAGCGGGCGGAGACGGGGCTGACGGTTCTAATGGTGGTGGGGGGGACGAGGAAGGGGTAGACGGCGACGGCGGAGACAAGGATGGCGGCGCCGGGGTCGTGGGAGCAGGGGGAATTGGCGAAGGGGTCAATGGTGGAGGTGCTGTAGAGTTGGTGGACGGTGGTGGTGGAGTTGAGGCAGACGGAGGGTCTGAGGGAGTTGTGGGAGTTGGGGAGTTGGTAGACGGCGGCGGGGCCGTTGTGTTAGTCGACGGCGGCGGGGCCGTTGTATTAGTCGCCGGCGGCGACGTTGGAGCAGGGGACGACATCAAAGCAAATGATTAGAACAAGTATACACCAAAGTAAATGCTGTCTCTTGTCTTCTCTCTCTTCAGTCTTCGCTGTTTTCCAACGAGAGAGCAGAAAGTGTTCAATACAGAGAGAGAACAAGCCAACAGAACAGAGAGTGCCTTTAAGATTGTCTGAGACAAGAGAGAGAACTAACTCCACAGTAGAAAGAACAGGCCCGTTTAGGTTGTTCTGTTGTGATGAGGTTTTCACTCTTCACACGCGTAAATTTGTCGAGGGGGGGGAGAGAGATAGAGACAGAGAGAGAGCAAGTGCGGTATTGGGACAAAATGGGTTGGGTGGGACCCACACGCATGTCCCGCGTCCTTATTCCACCACGTTTTTCGGCTTCGTTTTCCGGCTTCGTTTTCATTTATTACCATTTCCTCGCGATCTTGTCCTCCCCCGCTATTAAAATGTCTGTGTTTTGATTTGTTCTATTAGCTGCTTGCAAAGAACCTCTTGACCAATCCTAGCCTAAATATCCGCCGATTAATGATGCGGGACCAAAGCAGTCAAGAAAAGGAAACTTCCAAAACCAAAGATAAAAGGACAACTGTGACCAGACACACATACATGGGCCAAGACTTGCTCGACTTTCGACCAATGCCAAAGCTCCGTCGCAGGCAGGCCGGGTTCACTGTTAACGTTTTTCACTTTGTATATCATCGGTGTGAAAGCTTAGGTGAACTAAGTCAGAGAGTAGGTGATTTTGTATTGGATATTATAATGATCAGGTTTATGAATATAAGACATGACACAGCTGTGGAGGTTTCTCTAAGCAAAAGGCAACCCCAGCTGGATCCCAACAGCTGACCACCATTTAGGACATGGACATCTATTCTTTCCCTATTTTGAAAATGTCCACTTGGGATATTATCCGACGTGTCAAAATGTAACAATGTATTATCCGATGTGTCATCCAATACTTTATGACTGATAGTCATATAGGCAGTTTTTATTGTAAAATTATTTTTTTCCGATTTTAATATCATACGAAACGAAAGAAATTGATTGTTGCAGAGATTAAAATAATAAAAAATAATTTATATTTTTTAAAAAACCTATATATTATTCTTGAAATACTAAACTTTTCTTTGTTCAATGTTGCACACCGGACAAGTGGCACGCGCAGATTATTCAAGCCAGTGTGCTTTGACTTTGACCGTTCTTGTCAGCCAATGCCTGTCTTCGTAATTACCAGCTTTACAAACGCTTAAACAGCTTCAAGCTCCGAACTTTCTACTGTTACCGCCATTAACATTTGGACAGTCTGACCTTATACAGACTGGCGCTTTCGATTGCAGCATTCCGCCATATGTCTCGCTTTAAGCGGCAGGAGCGATGGTTCGGGACCGGGCACTGGCCGGAGATCATTTTATGATCCCTACTTTTATTTAAAATCAATTGGGCGAGTACGTACCGAGTCAATCTGCAGAATCAAGGAAATTTTGCCATTTTTAATATACAAAAAGGGCATATATTGTACAGTACATGCACACGAAGCGGATAGAAACTCGGCTGTACCACGCCGGCAAGTGATTCTAGAAAGAAGGCGCATCAAGGCGAACTGTCGCCAGTTGCTATGGCGTATTCAAATCTAAAAAGGTCACTATTTTAGTATATGCCTTCCGGTTGGTGCCCTCGTTTCCCAATTTGTATCCTGCAAATTGATTTTTTTTATAGAAAATCTCAAGAGTCAAATAAAAACAAATCTCCTCGGCGATAATAGAATATATATTTGACACGACACGGCAATCCGTCCATAATCGAAGTGGCGACGACGTATATCCCCTGTCGATGAAAATATAGAAACGACGGTGGATTAGTCAATCGAACCAATGTCTAGTTTTCTTCAACGGGTGAAGATTGGTAGTCGAGTGGACCACGACGCTCACATGGGGATGCTATTATTTTATTCCGACTCATAATTAGTGGCGTGGCATTCGCTAATTTTGACTTTGGAATATTAGGTGTTATTGACTTTTTATTTATTTATTTATTAATGACATTAATTCCACATCCGTCTGTTCCGTCAATAAATGTCGTGCAAAAACAAACGGACCAACCAGTAAGTCTCGAGCTTTACGGGCCAGGTAATTGGGCTGAACAACCATGAACTTACAATGGACACGCAGAATACAGACACTTTCTCAGGATTATAGGTAAACAAATGGTGGAACTTGGAAGTTGTTCTTAATAGAGTTACAGCCTAGAAGAAGAGAGCATTGAATGTGTATCTACTTACATTTTGTGTGGTTTGTTGACCTAGAGAGTCTGCAAAGGGCTCACACAAGAGTTTCATTCACCTGGTTCAGGATCTATAAAACTGATGAGCACCTTGGATTGTAGAGGGTTGGAGGAAGAAAGGTAGAGTGCCATTTTTCTGTGTTGTAACTTTTGTTTGAATGGCCTCCGACAGGAGCTGTCCAACTTTTGTGAACTTGGCTTTCATCTAAAATCTCAACAGCAGACTCTAATAAATGATTTGACATGAAGGGAAGTGCTGGTATTCTACTTCTACAGATTCAGTGTTGGATAGGAGGTCGTTTCAAGTGCCGGGAAAGGTGCTGCCAGTGCTTGAAAGAATTATGAAGGCACAGACAACGGAGAGGGAGAACACAGACACCCAAGTGTTCTCGGTGTACATCTCCATGGCATCTGTGAAGGAAAACCGAGCACGGTCTTCGGCCCAGTTCCGCAGCCTGTCTGCCTCTGCTGCATATAATGCCCTCCCCTGAAAGAAATGCATGGTGTTTAAGGGAAGATCAGCTTGAAGGGGAAAGAGGTGCCTCAAGTATGAACTGAGATGGTGCATTAGCAGGGCAGCAGTCATGCTTGCCTTCTTTCATGGCGATAAGAATACACCTAGACTTGAGTTATAGCAAGATTACCTGGTCATCAAACCACCGACCTCGCCGCACCCATGCACTGACCAAAGCAAGTAATATTCTTGGAGGTGTCAGGTAATTGATGGCCTTCCCTGTACCCTTCACAACCCGCATCCGTGGAACTAAAGTCCTAGCAACTGTCTCTGGAAGCTCGCAAATGATGTTAAACATTTGTTTGTTCTTTGTTGACGAGCCACTGCAGAGAAGCACCAAATTTTGCATAAGCAGAGTTGCTGTAAGATCACTTTTGTAATTTTCTTTGGGAATTCATCGAATTGGTTTTCAAAAAGCATTCACTTTCTGATGAGATCTTCTGCCACCAAACCATCAAATGGGTAAAAGTCAGTAGAAATCAAAGGTAGAATACCTCAAGAGCAAATCTGTAAGGACCATGCCAGGAGATGCTGTATGCACCCCAACTTTAGATCGCTTACACTCCTTTAACAGCGAAGCTTGAAGCTGCCTAAGACCACACTTGGTTGATCCATAGCTACAGAGTTAAGAACAAAGAAAAAGGAAATCATTCAAAGACCAGAAATATCTGAAAGTCAGAATTTGTATGAGAAACCGGAAATAATTCCATAACAAATGAAGATTTCAGACACTTTCCATGAGAATAGAAGCTCTAGAATCAGCGAAATGACAACTTACACAGCTGTAAGGGGCGTACTAGATCCTCCAGAACCTGCACCATCCATGTTAAAAATGTGCCCCCCCTTGGCCTGGTTCATCATCACTCTCATGGCTTCTTGAGTGCAAAGAATAGAACCAACCAAATTTGTTGAGACAATCTATGATAGGAACAGCAGAAAAAGAAAAGATCTGGTCAGCAAAAAAACTTTTGTTTACTCATCGATGTAAATGAAATCCATCATAGAGAAGAACATGAAGACAAGACGGAAAAAAGAATACAAAATGATTTTTCAAGCACTGATATATCTATATGCGACCCTTATACTTCTTATTTACATGAAAGTAGTACAGGAGAGAAGTTGGATACAAGTAAAAACTGTTTAAACAAACCTGTTTGATGTCCTCATCAGTAAATTGCAGCAAGGGTCTAAAGCCTTTGTTAGTGCCAGCATTATTTATCTGTTCCAGAATTGAACAATGGAAAAAGAAAGGTCAAGTGATTACTATTATTAGAAAAAAGGACAATAGCATATGCAATATAAATATATCAGATGGATCACTCACCCATATGTCTATGGAGCCAAATTCACCAACAGCAAAGTCTGCTAATTTCTGCACATCAGAAGAATTACAAACATCACAAGCTGTGCCAACCACTTTTGCATGCGACAGATTTGCCATTGATGAATCACCCCCCTGGATGCTCATAGCTTCCCTAAGTCCCTGCTCAAGCTCTTTGACCGTCATATCGACAGACTCAATGCTGAATTCACAAACATTCAAGTATGGCTTTGTGAATACATGCATCATCACATGGGGATGACATAACTATATCCTTACTAGAAATCAAGATTCTGTATACGACCTTCGGGAAGCAATCACCACACGGTCTCCGGATAGAAGAAACTCTCGAGCAAGTGCCTTTCCCAAGCCTCTTGTACTAAATCAGCCAGTTAAATACAAACACAAAATAAAGTGCCAGATTAGCTGCAAACCATGCCAATCTATAATTTGATGTATGTCAAATCATTAGCATACTTCACTTCAGATAGACAAAAACTTCAAGAGGACAATCTTGTATATTTTTAGTTCTCCATATCTATAGTGCAGATTGAATCAGGTATTCAATCACATAAGCAATGGGACTCAGTAAAGATAAAATGAAGTGCATCTAAGAAACACGAAACCAGCAGAAGGTGAAAGACTACCTTCCGGTTATGACAACATTTCGTGGCCCAGCTCTACAATGTTCCTCCAAAACCATGTTAGCGCCTATCATTGTTCCAATGATAATCCCTCCAAGCCAACTATACCAAATCAGTTCATTCATCTGACTGTCTCCACCTACAAAAACTGCAAAGATTACTAATTTTACAGATAGATATGACCGATATAGGCAATGTGCAGTATCCAACTGAAGTGTTTTCTAACCTGACAATTGAAAACCAACTGCAAGTACTACTCCAGTGCTCATCATGGTCACAATATATCTTCCAATCTGGAGTGCTGCCTGGTCATGAAAGAGAACCAGAAAACAACAACGTAGGTCATTCAATTCTCGAGAACCCTCAGCAAATTGGATAGTAAGTTGTTGTCATGAAGAAAAGGCAACTCAAATTGGACGGAAAATATTGAGTCTCACGAGCTTGCTAAATTATTTAGAAAAAAATTAAATCCTTTCATAAAAAATAGCTCAACCAATTACCGCAAACATAAGAATACAGTTTACATCCTTCTGAACACGCAATTAGCAGACTATTTACAACTTACCACAGAGAAAACCTCCTCCAATTTAGCCACAGCCTCGCGGTGTTCCTCACTAGACAAGGATCCCGACTTGCCAAATCCGGAAACAGCGTGCTTCAAAGTGTTCCAAAACTCAATTCTCCTCTTCGGCTTCGTCTTCCCTTCTGTCTCTTTTTCTTCCGCTTCTACTCCATCGTCAGACCTAAAAGACCTGCACCGCTTCACGCACAACCCCCTGCTACCTCTCTTATCCAGTGCTCCAAAACCTGGGCGGAAGAATCCTTGCGCAACCAATCCTCTTCTACTGTGTTTGTTGAAACTAAAGTGACACATGCTTTGTGGGTACACGTGAAGCTTAGTGACTGTAATAGCCATGGTGGCTACAGTACCGAACAGAGAATGGCTAAGTGCTTGCAATGTTACCAATGAAACAAGGTAAGAGTACCAATGAAAAAAGTAAGAGTTCCGACCTTTCGGGAAACCTTGCGTTTATCTCTTCTTTCTAACACTAACGTCGTAGTTAAAGTGACAGAAAGTCGTAAAATATCTTGGGTTTAAGAGAAAAACAAATGAATAAAATATCAACGAGGAGAAGATTTGAAGACTCGGTGGATTTATGGAGGTAGGATTGTAGGAAAGAACTGTGATGGCCACACGTTAAAGCAACCTCATCTTTTGTGTTCTTGACACGTGGCTTTTTGGGTCTATGTTGTTCCCGTCACTTTTCAGCTTTTCTCCAAGGAATCTGGATGACGACGCTTGCAAGCATTACCCTTCCTACCTCCTCCTCCTCCTCCTCCTCATCGTCTCATGCTTCTTCTGCTACGGCCGGACGTCGAGTCCATTGACTTGTAACAGTTGGAGTTCCTTGCAAGTATGTTTTTGTGAACGATCCAACTTACAATTTCCACGATCCTACGACATCATTGAAAGTTAGCAATCCAACTTATAATTATTAAATTTTTTTGTAAAAATACATAATTATAATTATTTTTAATCCGGACAAGATAATTCCAAATTCTGGATAAGAAAAGGTAGAAAAGTCCCCACCTCCAGCTCAACAGTACATAGGCAACCGATGTCTTTTTGTGGTTTAGTGTCACTCTTCTGTGGCCCACCATAACATGACCGGGCTCGACAAGAAAAACTTTGTGTGGCCAAAAAGGTAATACCTATCCACAAGAAAGTCTACATTTTTCAAGCCCATCGTAATGGATTCGGCAGGGGAACTAGTTTAAGCCCGTTTCACGGACTCTCTTTAGGCCTTCAGCTCACCTCCAAACTTACTGGCCCAGTTAAATTCTAACCACGAATCGAACAGCTTCCTCCATCTAATACCAAACCTGTGATTTTAACATGTGAATCACGGTCGGTGCTGGGACATGACCGATCGTGTCTTTATCCGAGTCTAGAAAATTAATCATGACAATATTTTTTAATATTGAGTATCTTAATTTGATAATATAATAATTATTTTTTTCATTCAAATTACGATTTAATTCCGATAAAACAAACAGACTAAGAAATCGAGTGGTCACAGGTCATGGCCAGGCAAACACATGCAAGTGGAGATTTAGAGGCAACAATTATTTTGCCAGCTCCGTTCACGCTGCAGCCTCCCAAAAACACATGATTGCTTGGGATTTCATATTAAGGAAAGGATTATTTAGGATATTTATTGCACATGATTATGATAATTAGGAGGATATTACCGTCTGGAAAGCCCAAAATAGTGAATATATTATTGTTTTTATGAATCACATAGTAAGTAATGTACGTTCCTACTTTGTTCAATCATGGCAGCTGCCTGCCAGCCAATGCCATGGGATGATTGAGGCATTAGGCAGTATCTAATTAGAGAAAGGGCAATACTTTATGGACGAAAAGAGAGATTGGATGGTATTTAGTGGGAGATTTGGAGGCAATAATAGTAGGCGCTAGCGCTACGCGGGGGGGGATCCGTACACTGACCACCAGAGACTCTACATAGAAAAACAACGTCTCTACCCACAAAATCAGAATCTTCGCTTCCTCCGTTTTCTTACTTTCCTTTCCGTGGGAGAGAAGAGAAGATAAAAGGAAAGACGTGAGATTTTTCTTGGGATTGCTGGAAAGACCCAAGATTTATTAACTCGGGGGAAAAAAATGCAGAGGTCTCATCAAGATCAAGGGATGAGGTCTTCCAGGTCTGTTAGCATTCATGTGTGTGCTCAGAAGGGGGATTTTCTGGGGTTTCAGAAGCTAGTCAGGGGCAACCCTTCTCTTCTTAACGAGACAAACCCGGTTGTAAGATCGTGTTATCCTTTTTTGAATATGACTGCAAATGTGTTTTGATGTGAGAAGGAATTACTTCTTTCTTTTAGCTCAATGGGTTTTCTCCAAGTTGTCTTCGTTTCAGGAGTTGTTCTGGAAAGGAGTATCTTTTAGGCTCTTGTTGAATTATACTTTTGTAGAATTTGGATGCATTTGGTTTCTTGTTTAACCGATTCATTGTCTGTTGTGCTTGCATGCTCGGTGCTCCTTTAATTCTTTTATGCTTTTTTTTTCTTCTGACGTGTTTGCTCAACTTGATTTTGACTGCGTAAGATTAGTAAATCGTTGATCCCGTAGTTTTTTTAGAAATGGTGGAATATAGACTTGAAAAATAGAGAAAATCAGCAAGTAAATGTCTCTTCGGAATGGAGGAGTGATGGCTTAAGATCTAGCATGAAAGGAATGGATTATCGATGAGAGTGGATTTATTCTTCATAGGACATCTCACATTATTAAGTTAAATCTCGCCTACCGTCGATCTATTTGAAACCATACCGTTTCAGTCAAGCTCTTGTTTCCTCTTGATAAATTACTAAGGAATGGGTGCAACCCTGACATTCCATGCCAGATTTATTTAATATTGGAAAATTGAGTCCGCCGAGTAATTGATTCTTCATTTTTTGTTATGAATTCTTTTGACTGCAGATGGCACAGACTCCACTCCATGTTTCTGCTGGTAATGACAAAGTTGAGATAATTAAATTCCTACTCAACTGGCAAGGAGCAGAGAAAGCTGAATTAGAAGCCAAGAACATGGTAATCATAATTTGCAAACTGTCTCACTTTCTATGAGGGAATTGTATGAACTCTTGTGGATTGGCTTTTAAAATCACAAAAATTTCTATCAATCGGCTTATCTGATATCAACCCAAGTTTCAAAATTCTGGCTTTTGCAGTATGGTGAAACTCCATTACACATGGCAGCGAAGAATGGTTGCAATGAGGCTGTACAATTGCTTCTTGCTCATGGTGCTTTCATCGAAGCCAAAGCAAATGTGAATTCTCATGACATTTTCCTGTCCATTTAGTGTATATTATTTTTCTTTCAAATTTAAGGCTGTGAAACATGGAAGGTTGTCTATTTTTTAAACTGTTTTCTTTACTACTTGTATTTATGCAGAATGGAATGACCCCACTACACCTTTCTGTGTGGCACTCAATTAGGGCAGAAGACTATTCAACTGTGGAGACATTATTGAAGTATAATGCTGATTGCAGTGCCAAGGACAATGTATTTAGAACTGGCCATAGAGCTCCAATTTATGTCATTGTAATTAATATTTTATACATTGAATGATGATTTTTTCTGTATCTTCAAACTTGCAGGAAGGCATGACTCCTTTAGATCATCTCTCTCAAGGTCCAGGAAGTGAGAAGCTGCGTAAATTATTACAGTGGCATCTTGAAGAGCAGAGAAAGAAAAGAGCACTTGAAGCTTGTAGTGAAACAAAGTCCAAGCTGGAAGAACTTGAAAATGAATTAGTAAACATTGTGGGGTTGCATGAGCTCAAGATACAGTTAAGGAAATGGGCGAAGGGGTTGCTTTTGGATGAGAGGCGCAGAGCCCTGGGGCTAAAAGTTGCTATCAGAAAACCTCCTCATATGGCTTTTTTGGGTAACCCTGGAACAGGTAGCTGATTTCTAACTGGTTCATTAATATGGTCTTTTGGCTGGTGTTACCGAATAGCCTATTATGTTTCCATATGTGATGGTTATTTTTTGAAAGTGGATGTTCCAGTGAATAAATCATTTTTTTAATTGCTTGTGATGAGAGAATTGTTTGTTTACATCAATTCTTTTGTGTAATTTCTTGTATATGATAAGATATTTTCATGATCTACAGGCAAGACAATGGTAGCTCGGATACTTGGAAGGTTACTCCATATGGTAGGAGTTTTACCTACTGACAAGGTAACTGAAGTACAACGTACGGACTTGGTTGGTGAATTTGTTGGTCATACTGGACCAAAGACTAGGAGGAAGGTACAACAGTATAGTGCCTGAAATCAAGTGTGAACTTTCCCTTAACGATGTGTTGTGCTTATCGTGTAATATAATTTCATTCCTTTCTTCAGATCAAAGAAGCAGAAGGTGGAGTTTTGTTTGTGGATGAAGCATACCGGCTCATACCCATGCAAAAAGCCGATGATAAGGACTACGGAATAGAAGCGTTGGAGGAGATCATGTCTGTCATGGACAGCGGAAAAATTGTAGTTATATTTGCTGGGTACAGTGAACCAATGAAGCGTGTAATTGGTTCCAATGAAGGCTTCTGCAGAAGGGTTACCAAATTTTTCAATTTTAATGACTTCACATCTGAAGACTTGGCTAAGATTACACATATCAAGATGAACAACCAAGAGGAGGATAGTTTGCTGTACGGATTCAATTTGCATTCTTCATGCAGTGTAGATGCCATTGCAAGATTGATAGAGCAAGAAACAACAGACAAGCAGCGTATGCAAATGAACGGAGGTTTGGTGGACACCGTGCTTGTTAATGCTAGGGAGAACTTGGATCTCAGGCTAGACTTCAGTTGCTTAGATCCCAATGAGCTTCAAACCATCACTTTAGTGGATTTGGAGGCAGGACTTAGGCTGCTGTCACGGTGATGAGGGAAAGCTATATGATGACAAGCAAAACAATTGTTTAGGGATTTGTTAGCCTTCTAGGAACTGATATGTTCTGAAAAATTCACATATATATGCCTTGCTTGGGTTATTGCTCCAAAATACAAGTTTTTGTATTAGCTCATATGTATCATTGTTCCATTTCTAGAAATGTATACATTCTTTTATTTGATTTATGCACTTTTGCTTTCACTTCGTTATTCAATTAGATGAAAAAATAAACATAAACACGCCCACCGTGGGGCTCGAACCCACGACCACAAGGTTAAGAGCCTTGCGCTCTACCAACTGAGCTAGACGGGCTTATTAAAATAAAATCTTTCATTAACAATTTCAACAATAACCGTGAGACTGCTAGTGATTAGTGTTAATATGCAAGAAGAGCAGCTGGTTTAGTGATTCTCCTTTGTGTTTCTGTCTACTAAGGTTTTGTTTGGACTTCTGGAAAATAATCACTTGAAAAGAAAAATGGAAATGTATATTTTCCAACTACAGTTAACATAGAATTCTCTTATTATATGTTTAGTTGATTTATAGATTAAAAATTTAGAAAATTTTATAAATTAAAAAGTGATTATGTTTATTATTATTTTTTGTTACTTTGGTAAAGATGAAGGAATCTTAAAATGATAGTCCAAACTTAAAGGTTTTTTTTTTTTGCTTTTTCCTGTGCTCTATTCTATCGTTTGTTTGCTTTAATTATCTTTTTCTTTTGCAGTTACTCTAGTTATAATCTCTCTACTAGTTTTGAATTTATTAAATTAGTTTTAAGTCAATCAAATTAAAAGCATTTGGTGTTGATCTTAAATTGGTCACCCGACGATATTACTTCACCAACAACTATATTTATTGTTCTAATTAATATTATTCACCAACCCCATCTATTATTAAACAGGTTTATTTGCATATAAATAGCGTTCCATCTTCATCGTCTACTGTCAATTGAAGGTTAGCTTTCTTTTCTTCTTTTTTTATCTTGTTTTTCATCAATATATTTTCATGCTGCAATTACAACTATTTTGGGGGTAGTCATTTCTTATAGATTTTTTGTTTGAAGTTACAATTATACTGCTGCTGATGCTATTGTCATTTGAGGTTGCAGATATATTTTAGATTTTAATCTTTGTTTAGTATAGCAAGAAGCATCTATCGAAGTATATACATCTTTTTTAGTTTTATTGTTATAGCTAATACTTTTCTTTTTTATCAGTGTAAAGTTATTGGTTGACAAAGTCTGTGAAACCATACTCAACAAAGACAAGCAAGTGTTATTTTCAATGTTAAAAGTTTTGAGACTTCTGAAAGTTGTTTTGAAGGATCTATTATTTGGATGTTATGTGATTTAATGGGATTTCATAACCATGTTATCATATTTTATTGTCCATTGGTTGATTTATGTGGTGTCATAATAACATGGTATTTGTGGATAAGAGCCTATTGAATGTCAGTTTTTTTGGTCAAAATTATGACTTGTTTTATTTTTAAAAACAAATCAGATTAATTCACGGACCTATAGTTTCATAATCTTTCCTTGGTTGATATTTGTTTATAAGACATGGAACCAGCAATGGATGTTTCTATGGACAACATACGTTCAAGCATTCTAGTTCGAGCCAAAAATAAATAGTCACCTGTAGAGGATAATATCTTAATCCAAATTTTGTTGAAGCTTCATGGGATCGGAAAGTTCAAAACAGATCGTGGTTTTAAATCTGGTTCGTTTTGTGCAGTAGAAATAGAGCTTGACATACGAATGTCAAAGATTCTGGTATTAAAGCAGATCTGCACATCTATTCTAGAATGAAAACTCTTAAGAATCTGTTTGGTTGGGATTCTGAAATAAGGTTATCACTGCTGAAAATTCTGTTTGGGATGCATATAGAAAAGTATATATTTACTTTTTTCAATAATATATATTATTCTAATTATGTAATCAGTTTATTAATATATTTGACTAATTATTTTTATCAAATTTAAAGTTATAAAATTGCAGCACAATTAATAGACAAGCCATTTAAATTCTTTGATGAACTATTTGTTATATTTGGAGTCGATCGAGCTCATGTCAAAGGGTCATTTGATTTTGCCTGTGTTGAAGAAATGACAAATGAAGAGGATGCAATATTTGATGAAGTCCATGAAGATAAGTATGATCAAATATCAATGGCTTCAACTGAACAGGCTAAATAGAATTCTGCAATTGAACAACTTAGTGCTAAGAAACGAAAGTTAAAAGTTGTTGATGTGGAAATGCTTGAAATGCTGAGAACTAATTCAAAAGAAATGGTTGATGCATTTAAAAGTACTACAGTCGAACTATACAATGTTATCAAACAAATCAAGGTGAAAAATGCAAGAGGTCAGTTGAATGATAAGTTATTGAAGATATCCGACCTTAGTTACGTTGATTGTTTGAAGACATATGAACATCTTGGAGGTTCTAAGGAACTGCTTGAATTATTTTTCGGCATGAACGCAAAAGATAGAGACAAGTGGGTGCACTCACTTACCAATGGATTAATATGATATGTTGGTTATAAGTCATGTAACGGAGACAAGTGGTATATCTCACTTGTTAAATGGTTAATATTATGTGGTAGATACAAATCTTGTATATTTTGTTATAGTGCATATTTGACTTGTAATAAATATATACATGTTAATTGTGTGGATTTATTTTCAATTAGATCTATAGTATTAACAGATATATTTTATAATAGTGTCACCTATCTTGATCTATTATAATATGATATGAATGTAAGACGTTAATATATACTGTCTTCTTTTACAATGTTATATTTTGATGATCACTGGAAAATAGATGATTTGCCAAAAAGAAAAGATAGCATTTTATCATTTAATAGAAAGTTATAATATGAAAAATAAACATTACATCATTTAACAAAAATTACAATATAGCCAAAGAATACATGAGGTTTCCATGGTATAAAATAAAGTCAATAACAATATCAGGCTTCAGAATATCTAATTCTTCTCATGATCTGGTATATCTATTAAAAGTTGAAAAGGCTAAATTGTCACGGTAACTGGTCCATTCATCTGAAGTTTCGACCATTGTTATATTTTTGCCACCTAGTTCACTATCATAAGTTATATCAAAATATACTTCTTCAACCATTGGATCATAATGCATGCACCTTTTTATGTGATTATGTAATAAACAACATGCTAACACAATATTAGCTTGAATGTGAATTGGGTAGAAACTGAGACTCCTAAGGATGGCCCAACGTCCTTTTAATTGATCAAAATATCTTTCAATGACATTTCTAGCTGCGGCATGCTTGAAATTGAAATATTCCTCTACTATTTTTTGCCTATAACCTTCTCTCCATTCATTTAAATGATATCTTTATCCCCTGTAAGGTGCAACAAATCCTTGTGCATTTGGGTAACCAACATCAACAAAATAGTATTGGCCTACATAATATACCAACAAATATTTTAATTTAATTTTTTGTTTGCTATAAGAGTGACCAACAATTGAAAAATAATTACCTATAAGAACTTTAAGCCTATTAGAACGGGACATTGCATCACGAAGGACATGACTATCAACTGTAGATCTTTCCCATCCAGTTAGCACATAAATAAATCGTTCATCGAGCGAACATTCAGAGAATACATTGTGTTATTTCACCTTTTCTAATACAATATCTTAGTCTATCTGATGAAGACATCCTAACTTTAATGTGTCTCGTCAAGTGCACCAATACAACCCTATATGACCAAAACAATCATATCTCATGTTTTCAAAATAAAAGTTTGTGATATAATAGTAAAATATTAAATATAAAAATATTACCTTAAACTATTTCCATCTCTCATCAATACACCTTTCGGGAATCGATTCTAGGGACTTCAATAGAATAGAACGTAATTGGAGAACAACATTTACTATTCTTTTAAAATGCCTAGTAATAGTTTCTCCCGATTTATGAAATCTAAACCTAATCACTCTATTTTTTACATAATGCGCTAAAATATGCAGGAACATTGTATCTTGTTCATCTACTATCAGATACTTGGTATCCCACAACCTTCCTCAATCCTTAAGCATGAAACATAAACTATTAAAAGTTTGTCTAATTGCTCAATACATGTTGCATCATTTGATTAAATTCACTTGTGCAAATGTGCTCTCCTGGATATATAACTATGAAAATACTCATCACTCTTTAGCTTAATTTGCTTTAGCAAGATAACAAAAATAAGTTGATAATGGAAAAAAGCAAGAAAAAGTCGATATAAATTAAACCAGTGTTGGAGTAATTGAAGAATCTCAGTGCTTTTATCATTGTCGATCTCTGTCAAAGCTAAATCATCCATATTTAGCTTTAAAATATCCTGAAAATAAAAATAAGAGTTCAAATATTGTGTATTATCATCTATTATACAATCTCAATCAAGAAAATGAGCACATCCATATCATAAATAAAATATAAACTCAAAACAATCTTTTTTTCAATCAAGAAAAATCTAAAAAAAAAACTTATAATTACCTTGCTACTACTCTATTTCCCCTGTCAACCAACGTGAATCGTTTTGGATGTTTGATTCAAAACTATTAGAAGCGTAACCCTTTCTCCTCCTTTTGGAAGGGGTTGAACCTGCCACAAAAGAATGGATGTTCACTTAAGGGTTTCGTTTTGCTAGAGAGAAGGTAACGATTATTCCCATATGAATGAAGAAGAAGTATCACGGGCATAACAGAAATAATACACCACATTATAGAAGTATCAAACGAATAACCTAGATAACTGGATTTATTTCTAATTTTAATAAAAATTATACATAAAATTAGCATACTTACTTTAATTACACTCGAATCTGGCTTAGATGCAACATTAGACAAACAATTTGGCTTTGCAGTCGGTGAAAAAGGATTGAAGTGGAGAGGGAAATCAAAACAATTTTTTGTTTAAAGATAAAGGCGACAATAGAAACGCAACAAGAGGAAGGCAATAAAACAAAAGAAGCAAACGAAAGATTCGCTACTTGTGGACACCACTGCATCGGGGATATTGATTTGGACACCACTCTATTAAGCCTACTTGTCAGAATCTTGGAGACAATCTTGTACATGCTGTTAACTAAGCTTATAGGCCTGAACTCTGTTATAGACTTAGCTCCTTCCACCTTGGGGATGAGAATCAAGAAAGCATTATTAATTCCCTTTGGCAGTTTCCCAGTCCTCCAAAATTCTCCAATCATTGCTAGGACATCACTCCTCAAAATATCACATGCGTTCTTCAGAAAGTAGAAGTTAAAACCGTCAGGACCCGGAGCTTTCTTGCTGCCACAGCTCCACACAGCCGCGTTTATCTCCTCCTCAGTGAACTGTATTGTGAGTCTTCGATTGGCTCCCTCCTCGATCTTTTTAAACTCTAATTTCCCGGGTTCGACCCATGTCACTTTCTCAGAACTGAAGGCCTTTAAGAAATGGTTCTTGACCTCCTTTTTTATCTCTTGGGGCTTTGTTAACAATCTGCCTTCAGCCATTATAGTCCCCATGAAGTTCCTTTTCTGCCTTATACTTGCAGAGACATGAAAGAAACGAGTATTCTTGTCACCTATGCGTAACCATTGTATACGGGAATTCTGTCTCCATATAGCTTCGACTTGAGATTTTAGATTTCATTTCTTTGCACGAGCTGTCTATAATCTTCATCTTCGTTCACACTCCACTGCCACGTACTGTTTCTTGATTGATCTAGTTCGTCGATTTTGTTGAGAACTTGCTTTAGCTGCGATCCCGGGTCTTCTTTCTCTGTATTCTTCCACTCCTTGAGTTTACTTCTCAGAAAACTCAACTTTCGGATTAGTGAACAACGTCCAAGTATTGCAATGCCTCCATCCTCCCAAATGGTTTGCACAACGGAGTGAAAATCACGCTCTGCCCACCAAAAATCCTAAGACCTGAAGGGCTTCGGTCCCCAGTCTGTCAATTCTGCCCTCAAAATGATCGGAGAGTGATCCGATAATCTTCTATCTCCAGTGAACAGATTGTAATTCTTGTTGTCCGCTAGCCACTCCACGCTGACCAGCCCCCTATCAATCCGAGAAGCAGTATTCGCAGCAAACCTTGTGAAAACGCGTCCTTGGATGGGGAGATCTACCAATCCTCCATCTTGAATGAATTGTCTTAGCTTTTCCGCCCCCCTTGCATCCACGTTCTGACCCAACCTCTCTTCCCTGGCGAGTGTCTCATTAAAGTCCCCTAAAATAACCCATGGCAAGCTTCTGCTCCTCTTCACTTCTAATATAGCCTTCCAAAATTCACCTCTCTCTGCCGGGGCATTTGGTGCATGCAGCCCCGCACATACACATCTATATCCCAAGTCCAGACACTCCACCTCCAGCATAATCCACCTCTCGAAGATGGCTTTATCATGCACCTTCACCTTCGCGCAGTCCCACATGGCAATCAAACCACCTGACCTGCCTCTTGCTTCACTTGCAACCCATTTTATATTCCGACTACACCACAAATTCCCAACAGTCTCCTCCTTAACTATCTCAAGTTTAGTCTCAGCAATGAAACAGAGAGCTAAATGATTTTTCGCAATCACATTTTCAATATCTTTTTTTTTCCACCTACTACCCAAACCCCTCACATTCCAAAAGCATAAATTAATCATGATGATATGTACACCAGGAGAGTAAGGGAAAGAGATTACCCTCTCTCACAAGCCTCGCCATGGTGTAGCTCCCATTTGTCGTACTCATCTTCCACCATTTCGTAGAGCTTCTGCCTGATTTCTTCCCTCGATCTCCGCTTCAAAAAATCAAGCTTGTCCATGACATACAAGGTGGCGTCCACTTCCTCTTCCGTTTCATCATTATCCGCCTGGTTCACATCACCGTTTCCCACTATGTTTGGAGCTCTCATGGATTCTGAGATGGTCTCAGGAACTCTCAGCTCGTCGACTGTGCTCGGTGCTGTGAGGGCAGGATTATCAGATGACTCCTTGCTGATTCTCGCCTCTCTTATGCCTTCCCCCTTATTAGCCGAAATGCGTTTCTCCTTGATAGCTGCATAAGCTCGGGCTATTAACGTTTCTGAGTCAAAACTCAGACTCTTCGAGTTCACCTGTCTTTCTCCGTCCGTCGTGACCATTTTCTCACCCACTTCATCAACCAAGTCGTCTGAGCTCGATCTGTTGTTGTCTATTTTCTTTTGGTGTGTCTCTATTACTGACCTGTTTCCCCCTTTCTTCAATTTAGGTATTGGTGTGGTATGGATCGTTCCTGATGGGGCACGGGGCAGCTTGTATGTGCCACTGGGATATCCCTGTTTTGAGCCTGACATACTGGACTCCCTTCTAATCCGTTGAGCTGTCTGGGCCTCCCTATCACTTCCGGCCTCAATAGGATGGCAGCTCTGGTAACCTGGCTCTTCCCTTTCTCCCATCTTTGAGGGACTTTGGGTTGTCATCTTATCCCCCAGCCCATTAGTTGTTTGGGCCCTCCTATTCAGTCCAGTCTTGTCCAGATCAGCATTAATCTGTTCCAACCCTATGACCTGCGGCTCAATCTGCTCTTCCTCCAAACTATCCACGAGAGGGGTTGATCGATGTACATAATTGTTATCCATCTCGAACGATACTTTACGTCTTGGAGACTTGATTGCCTTGCATGGGGAATAGGCAGTGTTACAGTAGCTAGAGAAACCGTCTTTCTCTTTGTCCTCGGACGAAAGTTTCCTTTTGGCTGCTAAAACCTCTTGCACTGAGACCAAGAATGATTTACCCTCAACCAGTAGAGTTACTCGTTTCTCAATACAATCTAACGAGTTGGTACGGATATACACTCTGGCTGTTTCCAACTGAGTCATAGTTAGAGTTTCCGAGAGTTTCCGAGTGCACCTAGATCAACTCACTAATACAGTGAATGACTTTTCTGAGGGTCTCAGCATTCCAGACATGTAGCGGCATCCCTTTGACCTGCACCCAGCAGTATCTACCATTGACAGAATCTTCTTCCCTCCAGGGGTGCAGCTCTACGAACATGGCATTCCAGAAGCTTATGTTGTTAGTCGTTTCGTAGAGCATGGCATCATGGGATTGGAAGGTGATGAGGAATCGATCATCTCCCATATGACGGACCTGGGTTGTCGGAGGCACACTATTCTTCCTTAGAGTACCATCACGAGCGAAGCCCACCATGCTTTTGCTCAGTCACACTTTGTTCTCCTCGGATGGCTCTAGGGGGATGATTACTTCCTGTCCCCCTTCCTCCTGGTCTGCCCTACCAGCAACTACATTGGCATAGGAGCGCCCATTGGAAGTTTCTGCGTGGCTCAAATGTGGGCTTCTGCGGTTCTGAAAACCTCTTATGCCGCTGTCATATTTCTTCAGCATAGTCCCACCCTGGTCGTTTCTTGCCACAGACAGTTTGTTATATCTGGCCACGCTGAAACGGAGGTGGTAGCCTTCCAAGAGGATGTTGTTTAGCTTATTTATTCTAGCATCTTCGTTCTCCTCCATGCGCAGAAATCTTACGAAGCCAAATCTTGAGTTTCTGATGCTTCTCTTGTCTGGAATGTAAACATCTACTACCGGCTCAACAACACTGATCACTTGGATAAGCTTGTTAGGACTCCAATCGTCTGGTAAGAAATCCACGAAATCTGTTATGAATCTACTATTGTCGAAGACCTTTCTCGGATTCCAACCCTTCTGGTCAACAGGCTTGATTGTTGTTACTCGGTCTGTAGAGGGATGAACAGGCTGCTGGTCCCTCTGGCGTGTTGCAGGTGGGTCCGTCTGTGATTTCCTCAGGGTCTTGGCTTGCACCAGATAGTGGGGTTGGGGATCGCAAGTAGGAGGGTTTGTTGTTTTTGTATTTGGGGGCGCAGGAGGTGTCTGGGCTGTGGGGACGCAGGGGGTGTTTGGGCTGTGGATGGCTGTGAATGGAGAGAGGTTAGAGGATCTGGGTTTAGAGAGAGAGAGATGAATTTGCTGGCATTACACGATCATCACTTTCTTTTCGTCCTTAATCTCGTGCTAGACGCCTCCTTCATCGGGAGTGGAACCAGGGAAGACCAACGTGACATGTAGGTTTATCAACTTCAGGGGTGGAGAGTAAAAATGTCATTTCCAGTTCTCTCTTTTTATTTAATCTGTATTTTTATATTTCCATAATGAACAATTATTTATAACAAATCAAGAAATAGTTTCTGTGTTTTCCGGTGAAACAAAGAAAGGAAATAGAAATAATACTACCAAGCGGATTCTGTATTCATTTCCAGTGAATATTTTCCCGGAGCCCAAACAGGGCCTTATATTCGTTCAGACTTTCCTCTAATTTGTATGGGATAAAACTCATATATATTGGGTTTACAACGTTTATTCAGGTTATTACTGTTAACTAAACGGAACAAGTGTCATCCCGTTGAGTTTGCATATCTAATAATGAATCGATCCGACCTTTCTCTTGATCGTGTCACATCGTGGAACTAATCCTGGGATTCAAGCTCTGGAGTTCGACCCACCAAAGTTGCAGCCATTTTCATCATAAACTAGTGCAGCCGCACCGCTTTGACGCTGCTGGCTAGTTTTCGTAATTTTGAACGAGGCGATACCGATATGAGAGATAAGGACGTTGCAAAGTGGCGCGTAAAGACAAAGGCAAACGAGGGGTTAAATTGGCAGTTTCCTATTTTAAGGTTGTTCTAAACAACGGAAGCTTCTCCAACTCCACTTACATATCAAACCAACCTGGCAAAACATGAAGACAACGGCTCCCCTTTCTTTTGCCTTTCGGAATTTATGTTATTGTCAGGGTCATTATTTATGTTGCCGATTGCTCTTTATAATATCGCTTATATTCATGATTTTGGTGCTGAGGCATCTTGAATTTGTGGGGGTGATCGTATCTTCGTTGTCTTGATTTGTCAGGTGAGTGATGGGTTTGACAGTTAACTTCTTGATTATTCTTGTGTTGCCATTCTTAGTTCTTCAGATGTGATAGAAACTTTTGATTGTGGAGGATGGTTGCAGCTTTTAGCGCAGATAATCTTCTAAAACTGACAAGAACAGCTTATCTTACCAAAGACTTACGTTTTGATTTGTGGTTGAACAGATGCTTATTACGGACAAATACCAAAATGTTCTAGATGGTAACATCACCTACAAAATCAAAATTTCTAGGTTTCCATTTGTGACCATCAAGTACGATATGTGATTGATAGGATTTACATTTTTAGATCATTCGAGGAGATCACGTCTGTAGCATTGCCTCGATTCCTCTGAATATTGGCTAACCATCTGGAAAGTCGTAAATGAGTCTGCAGAAACCAGCCTAGCGTTTGCCACGAGGGCCAGCTATGGTGTCATAGAAGGAAAAGCAAATCCAGGTAGATTTTCAGGACCCGGGACAAATTTTGGTTACAAAATTCCTATTTAGAGACTTTGGAGATCTTAAATAAAAAATATGATCTGGAGGAAAAAATAAAAAATAAATAGGAATTTGCATACATATCACCAGTACTCTTCATGGTATAGAGAATTGGATTTGAAGATAGGCCGCCACCAATCCTCAGGTATACAACTTCAATCTCGAGTCAACTCATTACAAATGCTTGATCCCTGATGTTGTTTCTCTGTTCCCTAGGTGTAGTCTTATGATTGAGCTTTGTCTCCTTCATGGATATGTTACTGTTTGTTTCTTCTTAGGCTTCTTCTTCGAGTCCTGTCATAATAGTAGTGGGACTTATCTTGAAATCCAGTAACCCTCACTCTGTTACCCTTCCTTACGTTTTATATCAACCAGCCATATTCTTCAAGTAGATCTCTGACGAGAAATTTTCATTTGGTGGGGAGAATGGAAATGCAAATACGAGTTTCTGAGAGGTAGAAAAGAGAGGGAAATTAGGAGATGCCTCTGATAGTAGGTGGAAGGTACACGGCTGAAAGAGCTACAATCCCTTCACAAAAACCGGCACTACCAGTTTTAGCTGCAAAAACCCTGATAAAAAATCATGCATGCATATATTGAAATGAACAACACAGTAGTATTAACCACTGGTTACCATAATCCAAGCATATATTAGAATTGAGGGTAGTAAAACTCAAACTATTGCTAGGATAATCTTGTAACCTTGTGAATTTTGGAAGGGAAGGAGGTGGGATTCGGGATGTTATCTGTTTCTGCAGAAGCCTGCAACCTATCCTCCACATCAGTACAAAAAATTACAAAAACCATTCCAGAATTTGAGGATAATTGTGTTTTCGTGGAGGTCATCTCATTCTTTCACGACTTGGATTGTTGGTTTCTCTTTACTAAAATCTAACACGAGAAGCACATTAATAAATCATAATTAGCTTGTGTGTGTTTTCAAAGGAGTATATTTGATTGCTTGCTGTGAAGTATCAAGCATTTTTTATTGATCCTCTTTCTCTTCGGATGCTAATGCTCTGATATAGTTTATATTATTCATTACAGAACATCATCGAACGAACCCACCTGTAATATTTTATTTCCAAGCTTAGTTGAGGGTCTAACTTGTACATTATGTTTGAAGTTGCTTTTAAACTTCCTCTTTAAAGTACTGGTCAAGAGGGGGACGACAAGGTTTCTGCTCCTCCGGAAATGCCCTGGATCAAGGCATGTATTGTGCCATTTACATGTTCTACACAAGAAACTAGCAAAACTCATTAATTATTAACTAACATTTGGGAACTTAAATGATGATTTACTTGTTCCTATCTCCTCCAACGTATTGCATTAGCTCATTCCAGTCCGTGTGTCATGGCTTATGAGCTTTCTTACAAAGATTAAAAAAAGTAAAGCAGGAGTCGGATGATGGAACCATAACTATTATTGTAGCGGAAAGAAGGTACAAAGATCTGTCGTAGTGAATCTGTAGCCTGGTATTGTTATTGGAAGCCTTAAGAACAGAAGCAGACGATTTTGATTTTGATTTGTCTTAGCTACAACTGATGAGAAAAGGGTAAGAAAACTAAGCAAAGATGGGTTTGATTTTCTCTTCCACGGAACAGGTGCCTGTTTAAGGATATGAACTACTTGTCAGCATAGAGAAGACTGTACTGTGGTTATATAAAACCTTGATTGGTCACGACAATGACCTTTCTCTTGAAAAGTCATTATATCTACTACAGTTTTGTCAGAGAGAACATCAAGAAATGACATGATGGCAAATATTCTACTATTTATTTCTGTAATTACAAAATGTCATTTCATTTTTGCTCTGGCGATAACAACATGTGAAGAAACGTGGCTGGCATGCTTACTATGAAAAAAGTTGCTTCTAAGAAATATTCTTTTTTTTTTCTTTCTCGTTTCCAATCCCTTTCTATTTATTGATTTTCATTATCTGTAATGTATGAGAAAAGATTGTGCTAAGTGCAGCAAAAAAGATTCTCATGTATTCTAAGTTTTAGCCTTTTCCGATTTATTTGCCAGTCATGCAATTCAGTTCTGCCTTAAATTCGCACAAGGATGTTTACTCCCCCCTGCTTCCTGATCCAGAATCTTCGTCAACCTCAGAAAATCATACAGAAAATGGGTGGGGTGAAGGGAAACCGCATATGGAAGCAGAGGAAGTCGAGTCTCAAGGGCAGAAAGCGAGACAGTATAGAAAAACTGGAATCAACAAGTATGCTCTTGCCGGTGCTGTTCTGGCCTCCACAAATTCTGTTCTATTGGGCTATGGTAAGTTGGTTTCTTCGGTCAACTGTGTTTAGTTCCCTATATTTTCTGAAGAATAGATTGTGGGTTACCAAAAAAATCAAGCTAAAGAATCCACAGGAGAAAAGGAGATGGGAGAATAGTTTAAAATACTTTTCTCGTTGGTTGTTACCTGCAGACATTGGGGTGATGAGTGGTGCTGTCCTTTACATCAAGGATGACCTCAAGATCAGCTCAACTGAGGTAGAGATCTTGGTGGGTTGCCTTAATGTGTGTTCGTTGATCGGATCACTTGCCTCAGGCAGGACATCTGATTATATTGGTAGACGTTATACCATCGTCCTGGCAGCGATCACGTTCCTCATCGGAGCGCTTCTTATGGGATTGGCACCATCCTTCATAACCCTCATGGCAGGCAGGGTAATAGCTGGCATTGGTGTCGGTTACTCCCTTATGATTGCTCCACTCTATACAGCCGAACTTTCACCAGCCATGAGCAGAGGCTTTCTATCTTCTCTCCCTGAAGTCTTCATCAATATCGGAATCCTTCTCGGTTACATCTCTAACTACACATTATCGGGTCTTCCAGAGAACACCAATTGGAGATTAATGCTGGGACTCGCAGCATTACCTGCTATTGTAGTTGCTCTGGGCGTCATGGCCATGCCCGAGTCTCCTCGTTGGCTGGTAATGAAATGCCAGTACCGCGAAGCGAAGCAGGTTCTGATGAAGACATCAGACAGTGAGGAGGAAGCAGAGCTGAGGCTGGTTGAAATGATGAAAGCTGCTTCAGACTTGACTCACATGTCTTCCTCATCGTCTTCGACCAATTGGCGTGGCCAGGGAGCCTGGAGAGAATTGCTATTTAACCCATCTCCCCCTGTTCGCCGTACCCTCATTGCTGCTATTGGAATCAACTTCTTCATGCAAGCTTCAGGCAACGATGCCGTTGTGTATTACTGCCCGGAAGTGTTCAAGGACGCCGGAATCCAGAGCAGGACACAGCTTGTAGGGGTAACGGTAATAATGGGAGTAACAAAGACAGCCTTTGTGTTGATGTCCGCTTTCTATCTGGATCGGTTTGGGAGGCGACCCTTACTGTTGTTGGGCTCAACAGGGATGGCCATATCACTAGCAACCCTCGGTTTGGGCTCAAAGTATCTCGAGCATTCGCATGAGAAGCCCGAGTGGGCCATCGTGTTGTGCATTGTGGCTGTGTGTGCTACTGTGTCCTTCTTTTCAATTGGGCTGGGTCCAGTTACATGGGTTTACTCCTCGGAAATATTCCCTATGAGGTTACGGGCTCAAGGTACGAGTATGGCCGTATCGGTGAACAGGTTGGTCAGCGGGGTTGTGTGCATGACATTTCTAAGCATTTCGGATCAGATATCATTTGGAGGCATGTTTCTGGTGCTTGCGGGAATCACCGCTGTGGGTATAGTGTTCTTTTATGTGTTTCTGCCTGAAACCAAAGGGAAGACCTTGGAAGAGATTGGAGTTCTCTTTGAAGACAAGGGTCCTGAGAATCAAAAACACTATGTTTCTTAGGTCTGATATCGAAGTTCATTTTTCTTCTTTTCAACAATTGTATATTCAGATACCACACAGAAAGGGTTTTTTTTATACTGTGGAATTTATCCCATTTCTGTAAACTTTTTTGATATGGAATTCAGAATCTCTTCTAATCCTAAGTCTTTAAGACGAAATAAGATGCCAGATTAGCCATATGGTCGTTGACACTGTTGAAAAAATTGGTAAAATTTTTTAAAAAGGTTGAAATCTATGGAAAAGGACAACCGCACATGGAAGCTACATGAAAAGAAAAACAAAGGAACTGAACTATCCCAAGGTCGTACTGGTACACTTCCGAAATACTACAATCCAAGAAGAAAAAAATGCAAATTGGGGTTTGAAATTTTCAGAGCCTCTGTTATAATCATAACCAAGGCGAAAAGTAGCGCTCAAGAAATCTATGTCAATGCGATAGTTTCCCCTTGTCGCCGAGCTGACGCATACATTGAAAAGCTTGAACTTTCTTACCAAAACTGTCTGTAGCTCTTGGTGGGGCTAGGTGCTGCAGTGTTTGATGTGTCTTCGTGTTGTTGGAAGCTTCTTCAGTACTGGAGATGCCACTCGAATACAAATAGTGGAGAGACCATAAGGCCTTGACATGATGTTTTCTTTTTTCTTTTCTTTTGGGTTTCGAGAGAGAAGGGTACACTTACTACTACTCTCTTGAGATTCAACTTCTTGGTGCAGCCAAAAGCTTAGACTACTTCACTTGTCCTTTAGGTAGTGAACAAGTTTAAGCCAGACATTGGCTTGCTGACAAGTTTATGTGTTATCTGTATACAGAGTTCAGCAATAAAAAATGAAAAAAGTCACCGTAAACATTTTTCTGCAGGAAACATGAAAAAGGTGACAATATTACCTTTGTCATTTGTTCTGAAAGTCGGTTTTTCAAAATCATCTCTTCTGATATGCCCACTGCTCTACTAACCCTTTCCCCTTTTCCATGGCCGACGACTTATTCAATTTAGAGAACTTTACTGCAGTAAATACTAAAGAAATAGCAAAATCCATACTCTGGCTTGGCAACTATGCGCTTTGAATGAAGCAGAGAAATATTTTCTAGAGAAGCCAAAACTGGGTTATGGAAAAGGCAAGCTTGTTTCATGTTAGTGCAGTCATGCATCAGCTAAATCGGTCTACCAGGTTACATCAATCAGGCAATGGTCCATGAAAGACTAATGAGTTGCAGATGAAGTTTTGTACAAGACTCGTTGACATAAACTATACACCAAATGAGCCGCTAGCTATCACCCCCCTCCAACCATATGTTTCATGTCCATGTCTGTTCATTTTTAAGCTTATTCTCAGAGGTGATCAAGCTCAAACAAAAGAGAAAGAGACAGAGAGATAATCTAGAGCCAAAAAAGCAGGGCTATGTCTATGGCATGTTGTGGATAACACAAATTAAGAAGGCCATCTAGCCATTATAGAAGATTGACAATGTGCCTAATTACAGTAACAGACAACCACTTCTCAATTATTACATCTCTACAATTTGAATTTTAAAACATATTCAATTATAAATTCTTCTGGCCCTCTATAAGGATTAGCTGGGATGCTAGCTAGGCATTGACAGAATATCCTGATATAGAGACAGTTTCCCTTATCAGGCAAGCAATTCATTGACATACCAATTTGCCTTACGCTCGTGATACAGAATTATATTAATTATCCCAACCAATCATGGAAGGAAATATATTGAACATCAGGATGTATTATTGGTCATTAATTTCCTAAAAGTTTCCTTATATTCATCAGAAAACCAAATAAAGGAAAAACTAAAAAGCCATTTGACCCTCTCTCTATGTAGCATTTTAAAATGTAAGATAGTTTGTTTAATTTCCTATCTAAAACCTGAAGAAGAACTGCTTGTCGTTTTACTTCAGAAAAGTTTTCATGTACATAAATATCAGTAGTTCCATTCAGATCTCAATAAAAAACAATGGCATTTCCAAAAGATAGTGGTAAAAAAATAATTTGTATAAGGACACAGATGTTGTAATAGATAAATCATTTGATTTGATTTGATCTAAGGTCGTCGCCAAAATCCAACCTCCCAAATTGACAAGAGAAAGACGACGAAAAACAGCAAAAAGTAGAATCACAAATAATGAAGTCATAATCCATCTATGACACTATATTTCTAACCTCTCTTCCTTCAAAAACCCCTCTCCCTCTCCCACTTAATAAATACGTACAGCTAGCGCTTCCTTCTCCTTTAATGGAAACCCGATTCAGGATGCGTCTCTCTCGCATGTTTCGCAGTTCATTCGGTTCCTGCCGGGAAAGAAACTTATCGGATGTTACCGAAACACCTACCTCTATAGATCAAAACCACCATATCTATGACATGATTGAAACTTTGCCACCTAAAGCTCGACCTTTGCCTTCCATTTGCAAACCCAAATGCCGTGAGAAAGCATCCCAGACTATAGACAATTCCATCATCCCGAGACAGAAGGTGTCTTGCCGATACCCTCCTCTCATATCGGCCAAAATAAATGGGCGGGCTTGCCGTCCCGTATTCCATATGTTCCCTTCGTTCCCTTTGGATCCCTTCTACAAGGAACTTAGCTTGAAAGAGAAAAAGAAGAGATCAGGTTCACGTTCAGGAAAGAAGAAGAAAAGCAAAAAGAATAATAACACCTATTCAAGGATTACAAACAGGAGAGACGTAAGCCTGTTTAGTTCGACTTCTCAAGAAAGTGCATATTTTGAAGGTACCTACTGGTTCAGCAGCAGCGAGGAAGACGAGCGGGAAGACGAGTCGGACACTTTTTTCTCAACAAGAAGCCAATCCAATTCAGACTCATCGAGGTCTCTTCGGTTCCACAAGCGTTCTCGAAGCAAAAAACATGGTGGTGGTTCTCGAAGCCGGCGAACAGCCAACTCAAAGATGAGTTCTCAGGTGGGGGTCTTGCTGGATGGGAAAGTAAAGGACAGTTTCGCAGTTGTGAAGAGTTCCAGTGATCCTTACAATGACTTCAGGACTTCAATGGTGGAGATGATCGTCGAGAAGCAGATATTTGCAGCCAAGGATCTTGAGCAGCTCTTGCAGTGTTTCTTGTCCTTGAATTCTGATCGTCATCATAGGATCATCGTAGAGGTTTTCACAGAGATTTGGGAAACATTGTTCTCTAGCTGGTACTGATTGTAGAGAACAGAGATGAAATTATCTGTTAATTATTCTCTATTAGCAGTGTTTTAATCCAGTAGTTTAGAGTTCTAACTTTTATTGACTGTGTTAAAGGAAAAGATCCCTTATTACCCCCAGGCCTGTGCTATTATTATTTACCATTATAGTGTTCTGCCATCTCCAGCTGACCTTGTCGCCTCCAGTGTAATATTTGCTTTTCTCACTGTATCTGATCGTTCTTACTGGAGTCTTACAGTAAAAACTTTGGTGCTTACAATCTCCTCCGTACGCGTCATTTCTATGTTTTCGGAGAAACAAAGTATTTGTTTCTTTCCGCATTGAGGCGGGATCAAAATTGGTGGAGGGTATGGGAAAACAACCAAAAGCCTGCTTTTAGATAGATCACTAGGTATGCTTTAAACTTGAAAGGTGGGGATCCGGGGATCCATGGCCGGAAACTTTTTCTGATTGAAACGCAAAGGCAGTTAAAAAGCTATTTAAAGTCGTCTCGGTTCCTTTTCTGGTTGGACTTTCTGACGTCTTTTCACACAACTACATGGTTCGTAAAGTTTTCAGAAGAACCTGCATAAAGTAGACCTTAGACATTAGCATTAGCATTCTAATACAACTTTGTAGCAATTGGGTTTTGTTTTGAAGGCGTCATATGGAGGTGTACGGACATTTTGGCTGCCTAATTTTTCCTGTTTTCCAGACAATTTCCTGTGGAAAAAAACCATACAATGAGAAAAGCAAATACCCCTTTACCAAAGAAAAAAGGGAAAGCAAATACCCATTGTCCGAGTGCATAAATATAAGTGCAAGTATTAATTTACACTTGAACTATCAGCTTAAGGATAATGCCAAAAGACAAACGAAAACAAATGTTTAAACTTGTTGCTTGGTGGGTAAGCTTGGCGAATTCTAGTAGCCCATCTGCATAAAAGGGGACAAAAGATATGTCATATAGTGTTAGGTGAATCTATTTTGTTGTACATTAACAAAAACAAGTTAAAGTAAAGCAATTCATTTGTTTCTATTGCATGGAGACACATGCAAGATTAAGGCAGAAAGAAAACAGAAAACCCACCACCCGACATCAAGCCGAGGACAAGTTCTGTAGTCTAGTGTACGCTCAACGTGATTTTAAACCATTTTCTTTCAAAGTTGAATAGAAACTTTGTCCTAATTAGGCTACAAAGAACCAAAAATCTCTATTTTTTTAAAAAAACAACAGATACTCTTTTTGAAATGACCGTATGATTGGAAAATAATTATGATACAGTAAATAAAACAGCCTGGGGGCCACGAGAGACTTCTCATTCAAAAAACAGGCTCAGTGGAGCGGATAGCTAGCTAGTGCATGTTCATACGTCCCCTTCACGAAACGGGGAGAGCCTTGCGACAAATCGAGATGTGAGAGACGACATAATGGAATGAGAAAAAATGGTGAAGAACTGTAAAGATGTTTACAGAGAGAATGTGAGCCAGAACGTCGCAACATGTGGGGAACTGTGTCGTCACTAGCGACCTTTTCTTCCTCCTCCTCCTCCAGTCCTCCTCGTCCTCCCCCCTGCAGTGGTCTAGACTTGATAGCAATGTCTCGTTACATTTCTAGGGTAGAGGGTTTGATTCTTTCCTTGTTTCCTAGCTTATTCAATAAATGAGTTGGAAGAGCTTTTCGCAACAGTCTAGGATGTCCCATCTGCATATTGCCGGGGGCAAAACCTCAAATGGAATGCAGATTAAATGGACGACTGCTTATGACAGAACCTTACTTCTGTGTTTGGGTGGTTGCCTGTCCTTTGGCCTTGCTCATTAATGATCGCATTTTTTGGGGTTTGGGACCCGATCTTGTTTTGGATTTTCCTCTTCGATTTGAATGGTCGAATGATAAAAGATGGTGGCAGGTGGCAAACACGTATTCCAAGTTCCAACTGAGAAGACACAGCAAGCGCGAGAAAAGAATTCTGCTGGGGGGAAAAAAGGTCGAATAGGAGAATATACTTGTCATGGTTTTGATAATAACGAATTCCAATGTTTAATAATGTGCCTAGCCCAACACCCCTATTATAAAATCGTCAGATTGGACCACACCTCTTGGCTCGTGTGGTGGCATCATCCAGTGATTGGACTCAACGTTGATGACTAGGCATGTATTTCGGTGTTTGGTGTATTTTAAACTAATGTTTGGACCAAGACCTTGTTGGGCCGAGCTTTTATTGATGGCCTGAAGAAAATCTCGCGCAGGCGTTAAACAGAGAAAGGGACAACGACGGGTCATACATAAATTATCTTACATCCTTAATTTCACAAAACTAGGCCATAATTGAGGGAACACGATTGCCTCTCTTAAAATCCCAATTTAATGCTTTGTGTCTCCATGCCTTTGTCTTTCCATATAGTATTATTTACATTATCTCAACAAATTGATGATAATGTGAAAAATTTTCCATCATAAATTAAAGATTTCGGCGGTCAATCTACGGCACTGATGGTGAGCAAGAAGAAAAAGATACACTTACACATACACTCATCCTTCATGTTCCTATTTTCTCTGTGGGTATGGTAAATGTGTTC
Source organism: Passiflora organensis (assembly GCA_019739055.1). NCBI lineage: Eukaryota > Viridiplantae > Streptophyta > Magnoliopsida > Malpighiales > Passifloraceae > Passiflora > Passiflora organensis. Next base: position 217,204 of record JAEPBF010000136.1, read on the forward strand.
CTTATTTTTTGCGAAAGAGATTACGTCACCATGATTCGTTTCCTAAACCAGTAATATCCACGAGAAATAGATGGTAATATATTCCCAAGTTTTATGCGAAAATCTCTATAAATGTCGTGTATTTCAGGATTGGTTGTGTCTGTACGTATTAGGTCCGAAGAACGAACGACTCTAGTAGCCATTACAGCATAAGGTAATTTCTTTCATTATCATGATGTCTTCCGCTTCATTGCAGAAATTCTATTTAGTTTATTTATACCTTTCTGCTCCTACCTTCTATTGCGTGAAGTTTCTTCAACTGTGTTCTCTAGTTTTGATCAATTAGCGACTACTAATTAAGGTTGCTTTGCTTCTACTCTCTTTGGCTTGTGAACAAAACTTGAACGACTGTACGAAGAGCACTCTTTGGGAGGATGTATGTCTTTAGTAATGTGTTGGAGAAGCACTTAGTTTCTGTCATTCAGTTCATGATCCCGAATCAGATTATTATGGTTATAGAGTGGGATATTCTTCATTATTAATACTTTTATTTTCTGTTTTCTAGAGAAAATTAATTATGGGACGTGGAACCCTGAAAATGGAGCTCATAAGCAACGAGAGATCTCGACTGATAACCTACCATAAACGGAAAAAAGGATTGACGAAGAAAGCTCGGGAGTTCAACATTCTGTGCGATGTGGATGCATGTGTAATCATATTCGGTCCAAGAGTGAGCGATCGTGAGGTTGATATTGAAACCTGGCCAGTTGATCGTAACGATGTAATGCGGATTATCAAAAGATACCGCACCGAAGGGACTGAGCGGAAGAAAACCCAAGATTTATCTGATTTCTTTGTGAATCGAAAGAAGAGAGTAGACGATGAGAGAGCCAAATTACGCAAGGCCTGCCTGGACGCGAAATTTCCCGTATGGGACAATCGTCTCGACTTCCTATCGGTCGACCAGCTCAAGGCACTCGCTACTGAGATTGATGTTAAGCTTGAGACTGCAAAAACTAGACTTTTGCAGATAAAGGGGAACCATTTTTTCACAGTAGATCACAACCCTGCCATAGGGACGAAGCGGAGCTCCGTTAGCGATAGAACAAACCTCATGGCCTCAACTTTTGCCAATGCCTGGCATCAAAAGAATGCTGAGTTTGAAGTTCTTAATCAGCAGCAGCAGCAGCAGCCATTTTCCTGCATCAAGCCATTAGACATGCACATGCCCTCGTATTACACTCCATCTGATCAAGCTTTACAACAGATGATGCCTGGCAGTTCTAACCATGTAAATAATCCTCTGTTCATGATGCTTCTGATGGGCGGGGAAGACTACGGTCAGTTTGGTAATATGTACGGTGGCAACTTTCCCTGTACACCCAGTAAAGCCCCGGTGTATTACAATTATGATCCGGCTCCTGAGATGCTCGGGAACACGATGATCAACAATCCCAGGGCACACCCCGGCAGCTACTATGGTCGAACAAGGCAACATATGTTGCCATATCCTCGGCAAGTTCCGGAGATGACAAACTTTGTTCCTCAAATGCCTCAATTGCATGCTCCTCAACGGTCGGACTATGGTGAATTCATTACTGAGCTTGACATTAGTAAGAAATAATTGATAGTGTAGAACTCGACGACTGAAGCCTACATAGTTCACGTTATGTAAGTTTTCCCAATTTTCATTTAGGATACTACATTAAATTGGATGGTTCTTCTTCCTTATTTTCCGACATTTATTTGTGATTATTAAAAATACAGTATTTTGATAATATCTATGCTCTAAATAGATACGGCCATGATTCATTAAGAATATGTTTAGGCAATAGAAACCTCAAATTTTCATTTAATTTGTATTATTATTTTTTTATAACAGGAGAATGTCCAATTACAAAGGATGATAATTTAACGAACGCCGGTTTGGCCCGACTTTATTGTGTTTGAATTAGGTTCGACTAAAAGCCGAAATATAGGATATAATTTGATTTCGAAAATAATTATGTATATAATATAAAAATTAACTGTATGAATAGAAGACAAAAAATTTAAAAAAATAAATCATTAATTATTATTGTATTTGATATAATTTATTTAATATTTATTTAATATATTTTTAATTATTATTTTATTATTTATTATTTATTAGTATTAGTTTATAATCTCATATGATCACATTATATATCATGTCTATGTCATGATATATAAAATAAAAAGTGTTTTTGCTATGAAAATATTTCTATGATAAATTTTTTTTTCTTGTTTGACCTTATTTTATTTTTGTTTTTCTTTAAGTTAAATTGAAATTATTCTCGGGAGCAATTTTTGTCCAAAAGATCTACACTTATTTTTTATATTTTATTTTCAAACTATGAATATATTAATATGAAAAAAAATTGAAAGATATTTAGATTTAATTATTTAATTATAGTTATTTTTCAGATTTTATAGTATTATTCAATTAGTGAATCATAATAATTTAATTATATTCTAAATTTTAAAATTTTAAACTACAAGTATATTTTATTAAAAAAATTAATTTTTAAAAGTATTATATTTTTAATTTTAAAATTTTATATATTAAAATAATTTACTTTATTAATTATTAATATTAATTTTTTATTATAGTTATAATTTTTTAGTATTATTATTTAGAAATATACATTTTCTTTCTTTAATATATAAATAATTAATATTAGAATTTATCATTTATTTTTAAAAATAATATATCTTTAATATAAATAAATTAATAATATATAACCCAACTAACCAAAAAAACCAAAATTCGTTTTCACATTATAGGATTAATTCTTAAAACTATTATACTTTTTTATGTTGAATTTAGGCGGAATCGAAAAAATATAAATTTACGCATGAAATTTAAAAAAAATACACATATTTAATAATAATATAAAATTCTAATATCACTTACTTCTAAATTAAAATTTAAGATTAGCAGTGGCAGAAACAGCTAAGGTTCCTAGAAATCATTGTTGGTTGTATCCTCCGAAATCTTTAAATAATCTCAAGCGTATGTTTACTCATTGATAACTGACACAAGAATTTTATAATAGTTATCAATAAATAAGGAAAGATTCTTTTAATTTTTGTTTTAAAAAAATCAAATGGGCTTTAGCAATGTCAGGCCTATTCGTAAGACAGCCAAGTCCAGGTAATGGGCCATTTGAGTTGAAAAAATAAATCTAGTGGCTACACCATGTGAGACTGAAAAAGTCTTGGGCCTGAAATGAATAATGAAAAGCCAGATAGGCTATTTGAAGGAAAATCTTGCACAACATAACAGAATCTTTGAGTTCTTCCCACACAAGCTGGTGGATGTTATGATACCCTTCGAACATGGAATCCAGGCCGTTGGGAGGGTAGTTTCTAATTGGACCTTGCCTCTCTATGATGCCAGGGAAGATTCTTCTAGGTATCCTAGAGATCTTGAGCAGAAACAGACGAAATTTCCACTAGAAAAGTGAATAAGTAAGTGGGAATGGACATGTACTGTTGAAGCGAAACGTGCAGGGATAAAGAAACCATCTTTTCCCTCAGCTGTCCCATTCAAAGCATTAGGGAGAGACGGGGCGAGAATGCACATTTGGTTTGTCCTGGTGCCCAGCCACACGTTACAGCATCTTGGTTATGGAGGGTAAAGGGCAAAGTTGCAGCAAGTCAAAATACGCATCTCGGAATTTTCGGATATTTATTCTCGACAACAGTGACTATTCCTTTGTGTTGTATCATGAGCATCAATCATGGATGAATCCAGTTAATACAAAATTTTTAAAATGTGTCTTATCCAAGAGTTATGTGGGCGGGGATGTATTATCTGTTTCAGTATCCAATCTTCTTATTGTTTGTACTAACGGATACTATATCTTCCTACTTCCTATAACCAAACCCCTTATCATTTTTTATTCTCATCCCTACGGTCGTGCGCCTGCATGTCTTGGCCTTTTCAACTCCCTGAAAAAAGAAGGAGCAAACTCAGAGGAGAGAGCATCCGCACCGATCCCATCATCATCATCATCAAAAGATACTTCTGTAGTCTATTGCTTTTGCCTAACCATATGCGCAGTCCCCCCGCTTGATAGCTAGAGAAGGACGTCCCTAACGAGACCCTTCGAATCTGATGTCTACTTGAGAACCAAACCAACGTTTGCTGGATTTCTTTCTTTCATTTTAATTATGTCTACTTGAGAAACAAATGAATTTCAACATAGAACACCCCACGAGCTTAAGTACTTTTGTTTGATTGAAAGTACTATTGAGAAATATCAAGTAAACAAATATCCAGACCCAAAAAACGAAAAAAAAAGATACCATTCCACGGCAGTGTTTCGTGTGACCTATTAATTATTTAATCAGTATTCTTCTTTTTTTAAAAAAAAAATCAAAAATCAAAATTCAAAATTTTGTCACGGTCAAAATGATTATACTTAAATTCGGTAATAATAATAAAAGAAAATTCTAGGTCAACAATAATGGGAATGGTCCAGCCGAAAATTTAGAAATGAGGTCGGTAACTTGTACATAATTTAAGGTTTGGACCACTTATATTAAAAGCCTAATCACTCCATGGCATTGGATGGTCCAAAGCCACGAGTGATCATGTGCAGCGTGAGTACCCTTCGTTAAGGGAAAGCTGAGTCGGTGTTTTGTAACTTTGTATTGTCCGCATGGCAATCACGTGCCCTCTGGACCATAAAAACTCTCGTTACCTTTTCCCTCTTTACACAAATTCCAATAGAAATTCCATTCCCAAAACCATTTAGGTAAACTAACATCATATGCACGTTTATATCGCACCAGTTTATCACAAAAGACTTCAAGTGGGACCAAAGATTAATCTTAAGATTAGAAGACACCCCAAAAAAAGAACCACCGCGGAAAGAAAAATATCGTAAGGAGCAAAATAATCTGTACCTGACGATAGACATAACTAGCTTTAGTAGATGGAAATTATGTATGGAGGATTTCATGGGCCAGACAATTATTAGCGGGCCTACCTTGCTGGTCCTAAACCAGATTTAGAAGTAGCTAGGTGATGTTGATGCTTGATCCTCTCCTAGTCTCCTTCCCCTTCCTCCCTCTCCCTCTCCCTCTCCCCTCTCCTCCCTCTGTGGGATTACTGTCTTTGTTTGGAACCTAAATATTGGATTTATGTGTTCTCATCACTTGCATTCGGTCGGAATATTACACATCAACAACTAGTCATTAAGCCCCAACTGCAGCCGCCGTCATGTAGTCATCAACTTGTGCCATATTCGTCCCCCCACCCTCCATATCCATACAGCAGCAGGTAGCTATATAGTATGAGTCCTTTCCGTGGAAACATTTAATTTAAGAAAACTACGTAAGTTTACAAGGACACTGACAGTCCAACAGCATAATATGCACTCATTTTAGCCATCGCAGCATCTGATAGAGCGGATGTGATGTGGGAGAGGTCGGTTCATACATGCTTTATTCCACGCCATACTTAATTCCTACTGCGACCCTTCACAAACTTTTTCCATTCCATCATAAAGTGAGAAGAGCATGATTAAGAAAATCAAATCCACCCAAATGAATTGGATCTACAAGCCCGGTTTTTGTTGTTCTTCCTCATCATTTATGAATGCGACCGACAGCGGATTCAAAGCATTGACGACCTGGGATCAAGTTGGGAAGGACGATCATTGTCTGGACACCAGAGAAGTTAATGGCTGTCCAAATAACCAAACCCCTCAGCGAGCATTAATGCGGGAGATGGTTGGAGATTACTCATCTGTAAAATATCAGCAAAACGTAATCTCAAGAAGATAGCATGGGGAGAACCTGAGGGCCACTGACTTGTATATATGGAAGAGCTTTACATTTTCCTTTTTCTCTTTTTCCTTTCCCTTTTTATTCTTTTTTATCACTTTTTCTCACGAAAAGAACACATACTACGGTCCAGAGAGGAAGAAGGTCGGTTGAACATTCTATGAACCTTAATTTGATGGATAGTTCGTAGTTGTTCTCACGGTTCGACCAGCAAAGCCAAGCCAGCACTGTTACACATGTGGTACCCAACTTATGATAGCTAATAATTTGCTGTTCTATCTGGGAAGCAATGATTATACAGGAGGAGAGAGATCATAACATTTGATGAAATATATTATTCCAAAAACAGATTATCTCAACACCCCATCCACACTTTTAGAATCTACCGACTGAGGAAGAGGAATATCATATCAAAACAGAATATTTACAAGATATCCATCCACACAGAGGAATGAGGATTCCATCCTTCCAAACAAACCCCAAGTAACTAAACTACTTCCAACTCCAATTTCTATTCTAATCAGAGCCCTAGTGTTTTTTTTACACTATATATGCAAAAAAGAAAGAAAGAAATAGTATACTTTTTTCTTCTTTTCCTAGCAGCACTACTTGAAGGAAGGAGAGACAAAGTTCTTGGAGTGTTGAAGCCATTATAAAAAAAAAGTTGCAGTAGTCCTTTTCTATATATTATCATTCCCCAAGTCATGATTGTTCACGAGAAAAGGCCATGAAACTTGTTGCCTCGGCTTTCCAACGAAGCTTGATATCTTCTGCAATCTTTCTTGAATCAATAGATGCACCAAGCAGGCCACGCTTGGAAAAGCCTACAGCGTATAGTCCATCTTCACCTTTCCATCCATTTGGGAATGGCTGGCAGGGGAATCCATTTTCCTTCGAGAACATATTGGTATCCTGAACAAAACAAGTCATGTTTAAAGATTCCCCTCAGTCCTCTGGACCTCAAAAATTGACTTCTCAGTTCAAGTATATGTAAAGGTAGGAAAGTGCAATAAAGCTACCTTCAACCAAGATGGCACATTGCTTTTGTAACCTGTGGCCAGGATTATAGAATCAAAACGCTCTATCCTCCCATCAACAAATTCCACAGCTTGGTTTGCTAATTTCTTGATCCCCGGGAAAACCTGTAAAATTCACAGATGAAATAGACTAGAAAGTTTAGATTACATTTTATCTCATTTTCTTATAAAACCAAGCCGGATAGTGTTATGGCTTTCCTACCTTAACATCTCCGGTTCTAATCTTCTCAAGAGTCCCAACATCTAGCACTGGGGTCTTGCCAGTTTCATTCTTCAGTTGTATAGGACCAAGTTTAGGGCGACTAAGGCCAAACTTAGCAGTGTCACCTAGCACGAAATATGAGAAAAGTAATAAAATAGGATCCACGAAGCGCACGGGAATCCACTTTAGCAGCCACATGGACAGTCCAAAAGTTGATTTTCCCAGCATCTCTTGAGGCAAAACGTGCACCTGCAATCACAAAAACCAAAAGAAGGGTTACTAAAAAAGCTAAAAATGGGATCAGAGTGGATGATCGACCATCGGCCCACGCGCCCCCCTTCTGTGTGAATTTATGTCTTTCATTACGCTAATGTTGTTTTCCTCTATGGTACTTTCATCTGTCACAGTACTGTCCATATTTGCGTCCACAGCAAAATTTGTAAGAAAAAAGCGTAAAAAGCTAGAGTGTAAAAAGCTCTAGGCGTAGTACTGTCATAGTTACTCATGCAAGCATATTCCAGGATAAGAGCGGAGATGCATGTGCACATAAAAAATTCATGTCATAACCATTAGTATGATAAATATCGCACTTAGTTTCAGTTTCAAGCTTATTGCTGCAGATAAAGCGAATAGCGCACTGATCATAGACTTTCCCAGAAGTGCATAGTTTAGTCTTAGTATAGCAAGTAGAATCAAGCTTGTCAAGTGGTGTGAAATTGGCATCAAAAACTTTTTTACTTTGTTTCCAAACTATTCCAAGAACTAAGCATTTTAGAGATAAACTATTATCAGCGGAAAAGACAGCCATTAGTACTAGTCTGATGTGAATAAACTGTCCCTTTATGCTTGGATATTTTCATATATGGCACAAGCTTAGAAAATTGTTGTAGTGCAATTAGAATAAGGTATAAATGGAAGTTTCCTGGTTCTTGTACTCCTGAGGCAGGTTAAAAAAATCCTTTCTCGGTTAAGAGTACTATTTGTGACACGAGTGAGAGTGTAAGAGAGCAAGTTAGGTCAGAAAAGAAATTTTCAGGATGGGAGACAATGGTTTTTTGCATCCAATCCCAGCTAGGAAATCAGCAGTTTCATATGAAAAGAAATAGACAAGGTTTTAGATATATGCTCACCGCGTCTCTAACCACGAGGGATGGCTTAGCAGCGTGGTCACAAAGATCCAAGCAGATCTCCATGCCGGAATTACCACATCCAACAACCAAGACACTCTCTCCTCGGAACATTTCTCCAGTCTTGTATGAGCTGGTGTGTAAAATAGGGCCACAAAAATGGTCCATTCCTTGGATTTGTGGTACAGAATCTTCAGCATTCTCACCGGTAGCGACGATTAGCCATCGGCATGCATACTCGGTTTCCTCCTGCTTCACCCCCAACGACTTGACCCGCCAAAATCCACAAAAGTGATCGAATTCGGCACTTACCACTGTGCTATTGAAAACTGGGTCTATACCAAAATGTTTTGCGTAAGCCTCCAAGTAGGTCAGGAATTGTTGTTTTGTTGGATAGGTGGGGTAATTTGATGGGAATGGCATGAAAGGAAGCTCACAGAACTGCTTCGGAAGATGGAGGCGGAGACGATCATATGTCTTGAATTGCCACAAAGAAGCTATACAACTAGACCTTTCAAGAATCAAACTAGGTACACCTTTTTCTCTCAGGCAAGCAGCTGTCGCCAGACCTGATGGACCGGCTCCGACTATGATTACTCCGGGCACCCACATACTCCTGCTTGCTGGGATCAACATCTTTCTTCTAAAATGATCATGTACTCTTTTGCTTTCGACTTCTGTCAAGAGTTCCATGTGTCGCGCGTTAACTTTTAGCTAAACAAACTACTAAAGCTTCGAAGCCTGGAGAAAACATTCAGAGAATGAAAACAAAGTAAAACCCATGAATCCGAATCCTCCGAATCCTCTCTGGTATGAAGTAGACCTCATGAACCTACTCGCTATGTGGTGACTGGAATAAGGATTAGGCTGAGATCTATGACAAAGCTTTTATCTTATTTAAGAAAGGGATGGGGGATTACAGAGATTCTCGGAGAAATTCCTGGATTTGTGGAACTATGGATATTAATACGGTCTTATCCACTTTGATCTCCCGGTTTTGTGCAATCCAGGAACCTAAAACTGGAGCTACTATAACAAAGAAGGCTGTTACAAGATATTAGCCATAGACCGAGTGAGAAACAAAAACAAAGATGCTGTTGGAAATGAAACAGGTCTCGCTAAGTATTTATATAGGAATGCTAGATCGATGCCATCGGTTTTATTTTTTTAAAAAAAATGTAATAAAAAGGAACTCTCAGAATTTGTAATGACTACTACTAACCAACTACATACAGACCCTCCCTCATCAGTCAGGAAAGGGAGAGTTGGAGAAAAACAAAAAAACTAAACATACAAAACAAGTTACAAGGACGAATAGCCGCTCTCGTCCCTCACAGTACTATTGATAAACAGTTTTGATGCTTACTCAACATACTTGGTGCCCGGGAGGACATGTATAGGGTCAACCCAAAATTGTTCAGGTGTGTGGATGTTTGATGCGCTGGACCCACAGACACTCGTTACTTTGTTAGAGCATCAATGAAGGGAAACCAGCTAGCTCTGACCCCATATCCATTGTGCAAATGACGTAATTCTGAACCGTATGATTTGATTTGAAGGGTTAAGAAAAAAGAAAAAGGAGGAGAGAAATAAGTCTTTCCCCCGTGATGCTGCTCAATCATTCGTGAAAATCCAATAGAAGGAAGATTGGAATTACGGGTAATTCAGCAGCAAAAACACTGATGAGGGTGGAACGTACGGTACGTTGCTATCTGGGAACGTCGATCTCTTACTCTCTCGACTTCCATACACATGTAACAGTTTGGCAGCAGGATTTGACTGGCGATCATGACCTATAATTGAGTTCCATTTGCTATGTCCTTGGTGACAGAATTCCTGCTCTCTTTGGAATGGTAGTTCCTTTCCTGATTTTGGAGATTCTGGATTCCATGACGGCACCAACATCTTTATAAGAAATTACCCTTACTATTCAGACTTCATCAGAATTCGGAATCCTTTAGTCTTTCACACACGAGGGCACTAGCTACTCCCTATCATCCAGTGGCGAAAACAGCCATTGTCCAAATCGTGCACGTGTCAAATTCCTACTGTGTTTTTTGACTTGCTAGGCATGAACAACAGTTTAGGGAACATTGGGACATCACTGATAAATTCATTTTGCAAGGCAAGGTTCGCTAGATAAGATCATTGTATGTAGTTAGGTGTCGACATTCTTCAAAGAAAAAAAGAAAGGTGTGGATAATATATGTAGAGAGGAAAAAATACTTGATCTTATTGTGGAACCCAAGATTCAATTATCACATAAAAGAAAGATTCGATGATCATCACATTCAAACTAAAGGCCAAATTAAAGAGTTTCTATATACAAGTCTGCTCCCACTCATGTCCACACACTGGCTCCCAAAATGATGCAGTGCGCATTAATTGCTTTTGGACTTGATTAACCTCAGTTCAAATCGAAAGGTTTTTAGAAGTTATTACAGTTTGCAATAATTGCATCTGCCATCTTTCTTCACCCTCTACCTCTGGTAATAACTACAGGTTGGCTCTTCTGTTCGCAAGTTCTAAGGTTAACTATTTTAACTTCAATTGCTGTTGGAGGAATTTAATTGGCTCTTGAGCTATAAATGGATTACCATTGGTAAGTTGCGTAATTAATAAAAGCACTAATACTCATTCAAAAATAAATAAATAAAAGCACTAATACCAACTTTTGTTGGTTTTAATGACAATAATGATTGGATTTTACTTAAATATGTGTCCAGGTTTCAATTTTCACATATGTCTAATCCAGACAGGAAAGAGTCTAATTTTCACACCGAATTGGCTTCTCACTTTTTTTGGTAACAATTTCAGATCCAAACAAGAATATATGCGATACTTTATTAGATGTGATTTAGGAGACATAACTATATCTAAAGTGGAATCAATTCTATTACCGGTTGTCAAAATCATGATTCACCAAGGTGATCCAAACATCAATTTACATTTATAAAAATGCATAGATCAATGCATGATAAAATTATAACCTCACTGTACACATATAACTGCTCTGGAACTGGGAACCAGACAAATGAGACTTCCAGTTACAGTGGAATCTCACGTTTTCCATATGGCATACTAGGCATCAATCATAGCTGCATGCAAGTTTGAAGTGACAAATTTTTAAAAATGTTGACGTCAATATGACATCAATATCATGAATTGTGTCAGAACGCCATAGATTTACCCTTAGAAACACCTTAGAGCCGTCTTTATCAACCAAAACGTTTCTTTAGAGTATAACTTGTTAATCGATTTGTATATAAGTTATGAATTTCGTTGTTGAACATGAGATTATTTATTGAATTATTACATAGATACTACACTATTATGAAACCAATACATGATAAACTATCTATTTTCGGTGGAACATAAAATGCTATCTATGATCTTATTGTCCAAAGAAATTAATTTACGTCTGAAAATATATCGATAGTAACAACCTTGGGAGCATGTGTCGCCTGAATATCGAACCTTCTTACCGTTGAAAATAGACATCAACGGCCACCCGGGAATGTTTGATGATATTGTATGACGTAAAATCGGCGATTGGTAGGTTAAGGGAATTGTTGAGTACGTATTTTCCTCTACCAACATGTTTGATTGTTGACGGATCCGATCCTCTCGAAAAATATTGCTTGGGGGACATAGTGGAAGCTAGGTAAATGAGAATCCCAAGTACACAATTTGGTATCCACAGACTCACCATTTTGAATACTACTTCATCGATCAGCCACTTTATGTCGTCCAATAGAGGCAGATGAGCCTCCAAGCAAGTCCACACACTATGCCCTCTCCTATATATGTAGCAGTATGGCTTCCCATCCACTTGTTATTTTGTTTTCTATGTACATACATTTGCTCCTGTGAAGATTCTTTATTGGACGTCTTTCTAGTTTGACGCGTGTAAAGGGTCTGTCACAACTTTGCTGGCCCTTGTTTGGTGTGGAGAAAATATTGAAGTTGACGGAGAAAGTAAAATTAAATTTTAAAAATTTTAAAAATATATTTTTTTCAATAATTGAAACAAATCACAACATTCTAGTATATCCTCGTGTCATCGTTAGGCGGTTGCCGTATGTGGCGTTTCTAGTGAATTGGATTCAACTTACTAAAATGTAAAAACAAATTCAACAGAACATCCGATGAGGTTGTAGTTGGGTTTTCCCGCCGCCAATTAGGTTGTTTCGCTTCGGTCTACGTGTCGTGCCGATGAGGTTCGTTTACTTGTTCGTCTTTTTGTATCTATTAAGGTGAGATGAAACTAATTTTGATTAGAATAAATAAACTTCTTATTTTATTATTTATTTATATCTGATATGATTAAAATTATAATTGAAAATAAACGAATAAATAATTTGAAGATTGGAGATTCTGAATTTAAAATATTGATAAACAAATTAAATTGTTGATATTTAAATTATAATTAATTCCATGCTTGCGGTTTGCACCGTCTGTTGGGTTACACAAAAGTCTCTCATAAATTATTACCAAATGATTCTCTCATTACCATCCTAGCCAGTAGCCTCTACAGAAATAATGCATGTATCATAGGTGGGTCTCACCCTAGCTACTCTTAGAGCAAGTATAAATAAATCATTGTCCAAAAGGTTGATTTTAGACCCATCTTTAGGCAAAAAAGTTATTCTAATTAAACATAATATTCACCACTCGAACTGTCAAAAACCGAAATCACTAATCTGCCGTATTTATTCCGGTCCCAACATCTTCTTACCTTCTCCTGTTCTCCATGCAACTCTTATCTCAGTCCACCCCTCCGATTCCCTGCCAATATAAAAGTATATCATATAAGAAGACGGCCACTACCTGAAATACGGGAAGAATAATAAAAACTATGGACTACTCTAGTGACAAAATAACTGCGTTTGGAGTTCGTATCTTAACGAATTTAAATAGAATACACACAATTTCTACATTGGTATAAAATGAAATCCGATAAAAAAAAAGATTCATAATAGTAAAATTGAGAAAGCCACTTAAAATTTCTTTCTATAACTATAGAATCTTTTTTTTTTGTTTTGAGGAAGGTAACTTTAGAATCTTAATCGTTGATGGCTTGTAGAACCAATCTCCGGCTAGTAGAAGTTGACTTTTGTTTTTTTTAAGTAAAAAATCCTACAAAAGCATTTGTCTTTTTGCCTCTTTTCTTTTTTCTGTATTGTGTATATAATTTATACGTGGGTTTGACTTTGCGGCAGAACCACACACAAACAGAACTGAAATAACATAATTGATGATTAATGTTGTTTCCCTTATAAAATCACTATTATGATCGGTGGTTGATGTTCCCGAGAATGTCAACGAAAATGAAGAAAAACAGGAAAGGATCGGATACCATTCTGACTTCTCACAAAGTACAACAGAAGAATCTATGGAGTAGCTCCGTAGGCATATATTTTATTCAAAAATTTTTAAAAAATTTCTATTCAAAATAAAAAATTTAATATTTCACAATTTGTTAAGGATTGGGGAATAGACAAAAAAATAATAATAATAATAATAATAAATCGTTACTTTTTCATATAGGTATTCCCAGTAGTTCCGTAATGCATCGTACGAACGGTGGTGAGTCTTGGATATAAACATATCATCTTTATTTATATATTTAATTTTGCCCAGTAAGAAAAAGAAGAACTCATGATTTTCTTCAGAAATCTTTGCCAAAAAAGAAATCATCAGTCTATAAAATGGATCTAGGGCTGGAACCCACGACCCAAGGTCCAGATATTTTACTCTTCGGTTTCAAGAATCGAAATCATATCCAGGCCTTAGTATATTGAAGCCTCGATATGTTCGCAAAAGCTAAGAAAAATGATTGCTTGCTTTACCCAAAAGATAAATAATTAAATAATATTATTTTTACAATGTGAATTCTACATCATTATCTTATTAGATTATTAGTTTAAATTAATGTAATGTTTGATTGTTAAAAAATAGAATGTGATAAGTTTAAAAGTAATATTGATTAGATTGGGATTGAAATGAAATGGAACAATATATTTGATTCTATTGTTTAACATTACAAGAAGATTGTGAATATAAATATAAATTATTAGTTTGTTTTTGAAATTTAATTATATTATTATAATTTTACTATTATAAGTTATAACCCTAAAATATTATAAAAAGGCTAGTAATAATTAATAATATTTTTCTTAAAAAATATAAAATATATTTGAATATAATTAAATATTTTAATTTATTAGATAAGAGAAATAACGAAAAATTCTTTATTTATTCTTAAAAAATAAAATATTTTCAAAATAAAGTTAATCATTTATTTTTTTAATTGATGTTATATACACATATATATTATTTTCTATATGAAATAATTTAATTATAAAAATATTATTAAAAATAATTAATAGTTTTATAATAAAAGAATAAGAAGAATAAACAAGATAAATTTAGAAAATTACAAAAATAATATTTTCTTAAGAGTACTAAATAGATTGGGTTTAACATTATTCACCTAAAAAAATAAGTAATACTAAATAATATTTTCTTAATAATATTCATTTGCGTGACTGTTCATGAATAAGAAATACTAAAAATAAACCAATGCAAACAGTTTATAAATAAATATAAATATTTACTTGAAAAGAGAAATTGTTAAGTTTCTTTAAAATAGTTGGGATTATACAATCCATTATTTTCCCAAATCTTAACTATACTGCACAACGATATCCTTATGCTGAAGCAAGAAAAATCGTTTTCATTCATTAACACCTCATTTGTATCTTTATTCTTCCAAAGATGTCCCTTCCTAACTCTATTTTTTGAACCGATTTCAAAAGATTTTTTAAGCTTTGTTCTGCTTAAATCTTTCATTTCCAAATCTTTGTTATCTTACTTAATTTGGCTTCAAAAAGTCTAAATCCTTCGCTGGATACAAATCCATGATTTATATTTTGATTCTATAAAATGTATCTGTTAGGGAAAAAAACTTGGTTGTTAAATGTTTTTTATAAAAATATAAGATTTATTTAAACAAACACAAATAATAAAAATAATTTGGTAATTTTATAAGAATTTTTTATTATTTACTTCAATTTGTCGGTGAGGTTAGAATATCGGGCCACTGATTGGCGTCAAAGCAGACAATTGGATACTGGGCGAGAGTTAGCCCACTGCCAGGAAAATTAGCCCAATAAGAAAAGCAACAATTTTTCCTAACACGCTTTGTCTAACGGAATCGTAACTAACTTTACCGCGGAGGAGATTTGTAATATGAGCGTTATCTCAGGACTGGACTAAGGCAATAGTTGTATAGGGATTGCCAATGGCCCGCCATTATTAAATGAGTGGGGCTTTGCACCATGTAAGTTTTGACCATTTCTGGATAGAGGCTGTCTTGTCTCGACCAGCTCCGGAGGGTCATGGTCAAAATCCCATCAAAAAAATGGATCTTCTGAAAATAATGGACATTCACTACAGATGTTTCTTGGCTGCTTGCTGCCAATAGAAGCAGAGCTGGCCACAGTGCTGTCTTTTTTCATGCCCTCTTGTCCACGCCAAGAGTAATTGCTCCATTTGCCAGATTCTCACCACCTAAATTGATCTCACCGAGTTGGTGGGACACTGGTTGAATACATTTCTCTCTTAAAATCTTACTATCCGGAGAAAAAAATTATTTATCGGATAACTTTTCACTCGAAACTCGAAAGTATCTTAACTCGTTCAGATTAATCAATTGTAAAAAATACGGATAGAATCAATACTAAAAAAGGATTGATAATTGAAATTTATATAGTAAAAAGGCATAGAAATTGATTAAGCATGAAGTAAGGGAAGCCAATATGAAACTGTGAGTAGCCTACCACTCAAACTCACCACCTAAAAGCGAAAATGGATAAGGCGGTGGTGGCCTGGCCTCGACACTGACTGTCACCCCTCCAATATAGTCATCTACACTACCCTTATCAATACCACCACCATAGTCGATCATGCCCGCACGTTCTGGCAACAGTGGCATAGCTTTATTGTTCCCAGCCAATGTTGAATATTGGAAGAGACCATTGTTTTGGATATCCAACGCAGTCTCTGGTGACGTTATTATCCTTCCTGCGTTAACCTCTTCGTCCTCTTGATCAGACCTCACCGAGCTTGCAACCATCCCAGAAGAAGACGGCGCAGAAGAATTGGCTATCATTAAACGTCGCTTCCTGGCGCCGTACTTTATTTTCCTGATACTTTCTTTCTCTACCATCATGCGTGAGAGGAGATCAGGGTCCTCCGCAACCTTCTGAATAAAAGACATCATTTGTTGTGGGCGGCTTTCTGTAGCCTCTAGCCGCTTGTTCATGCCTTCCAGTTGCTGCTCCAAGGATTTCTGTTCTTGCTTTAACCTTGATATCTCCATAACTATATCTTCATTGTCAAATTCTTCACTTTTAACTAGTATGTTACTGCCCAGGCTCTTATTATTAGCATGCTTCCTTCGAACTATGCTCCGAAGTAGATGCTTCTGCCCTCGAAGGAACCACTCATGTGCAAATTCCCATTTATCTGGATCCACTTTTCTGAAACCCTGCCACATACAGTTTAGGTTTTTAGTAGAAAAATGAAACATGGTTCAGTCTTAAAACCACTCCAAATTTCTATAAAGCAGCGTATATATAGACATAGGACAAGCTTTATATACAAGATCAGCTGTATAACCATAAATTATGCATCTTGAGACTCACATAGGTATTTAGTTGGCGAACGAAGCTAGAGAAATTGTTGTGTTTGAAGTAAGCTGGAAGGATCCTCCGGGAGAAATCTAAAGGGTCGATGACGATGAAGCTGTTATTGGCTTTGCCCCAAGTGATCAGACTGTCCGTGGATGGATCACTGACCATATGGTAAGTCTTCAACACGAAGGGTGCTATGATGTTGTTGGTACTATCAGCCTCCATATCCCATAAGAAATCTACCTTGCTTTCTCTGCTAGAGTTGGCGTGGTTTGCTTTTATTATTTCTCAACTAACCTCAGGTAATTTCCTGTAGTGTAGCCAACTGACGACCAATGAAGGTCTCTCTGCCTGAATTTGGTGTATGCCAAAATGGAAAGAGTGGTGTCCCGATCTCCAAGTTTGGGTTCGCTTTTTCTTCCCAATGTCTGGGCAGAAGCGTTATTTTATATAGAGAATTGGGTGGAAAGCATGTACCCTGAGAACAAGATCAGGGCTACCGGTGGCAGAGATCCTGAATGGTTCATGCTTCACGAGACGGGACCCACTTGTCTCCCGTTTTATTATCTTTTGCTACTCGCCACGGTCCCTCCGTGGCCAGATATTATCCAGGTATGGAAGCTTCCTGCGCGTGTGATGGAAAGTGCGCTTCCCGATTCTGGTAGCCGTGAATTTGGAGGTCTAACACTTTTTCAACTGATGAATAGTTAAATGGCTAGAGGAGTAAGGACATATTTTTTCAATGAAATTTTTTTTTTTAAAAAAATAGAATGGCAAAACAATGGCTTGGATTTGGCAGGGCTAGATTACGATATGCATTTCCGGCTTACGCGTGCGTATAAAAGGCTGGCTACTTACGTGGCGCGTTCTTCACTCGCCACATACGCAGACATACGTTTTGGGTCAAACGGCGCTTTTCTGTTAAACTGGCGAGACTGACTCAAGGACTAGGTGAGCAGCTTTCCATACACGCCGTATAAACTTGTCTACATGTCATACGCCGCTGTATATAAATGGTATTGTTCCCTTCAAAAATATAATATTTGAATTAGTTCTTTTTTATTCTATATTCAAATTCTTTTTCTCTTTCTAAAATAGAAGAATCAAAATGATGTAATTGTAACAGGTTGTCCATAAAGTTCACATGAAGAAGCTGCCGTTAACAGTTGAGAACAGCAAACATGATACGTCAACTCTCAGAAAGAAAAAGCTTCAGGAATGGGACAGGTAATGTATCCTTTCACTTTAAAACCTACCAATCAAACTTTCTCGTGGTTCCCATCTACCTACCTCAGTGTCCACCACCGTTTCCATGGCAGCGTCCCACGGAAAGCTTTCCCTTCGCGGCAGGGCGCCGACTGGGTATTATTTTGGTTGGACATTAATTAGCATTTGGACACTGTTATCTAATTAATTCTCATTACCATGTCTGATTGAATTGACATTTTTCCTTCCCAACGTGGTTGGGTATGACATTGGGAGTGTTTCGACATGTTATAGCTTTGTGTTCAAACGAATCAAACCTGCTTTGTCTTTATAATGGAGTGTCCCTGTCATATATTTGACTTGGAGGCATCAAATCTTTACCGGAACCAATTAAAGCTAATTTAGGAATAATATAATATGAATTCATATCTAATCAGCTGATTTAACTGATATGGCAGCAATGAATATCAGTTTCCTTGATTTTACGAGACCCTTCTCGATTTGGCACCTTTGTCATGATTGGAACTGCCAATTTCTTAGAAATGGTGACCAAAGTCTCTTATTGGTGGATGGCTACCTTGCAGACCAAGAAAACCCACGCACGCATACAACAATCCAGAAAACGTTGATGCCATAATTCTAAGTTTGATTAACAACTCCAAAACAAAACTTCTCACCCATGCAACACTACAGATAGTCCACCGACATGCCGTTCGGTAGTAGTAGTCGAAGTATATTCATATAACCTTCATAAACGATTTTGCTATCCACAAATTTAAGCCCGAAGGAGACTACGTGAGCGTTTTCTCTTTAACCATTTGTACAAAACCTTTACCTCGAGCATAGTTTGGCCTCGTTCGTGTAATGACAAAAGGAAAATCTTATGGGACGGACGGAGTAACATCTGGAAAGAGGAATTGGGTGAAGGTTAGAAACGGTGAAGGGACTAAGGTTGATGATGATCAGGTCAAAGATTTAACGAAAGTGACTTTTGGAGATACGGATTCATTAATATTCTAATCTCATAGATCATGATTGTCTTTCCAGTAGGTAATGGCAGACAGGTCTGTCAACACTCGAATAGTTCTTGGGAGACACAGAATCGTTTTTTGTCTTTGAGCATTTGGGTATATTATACTGTTTCACCCACAGAACAGAACCGTACTGTTGATACCGATTGAGTCACTTGATCATCCATAATTTATCAACGGTGAGGAGGACAGTGCGCATAGATGGTTGATGTGACCGCAGCATAGGGCTACACAAGATACCCTCGGCCCGTAATGATGGGCTGGCTATACTTACTGCTTATTTGTAAGATAGTTAAGAGAGAGCAAGTATCGGTTCAGGCCTTACTAATGAATCTTGGTCAGGATGGCCATCATGGGCCTACCGATAGGCTAGCGAGGCCCATAAACTGGGTATAAGACGTTGGTAACCACCTCTAACCCCCTTGAATCCTACCTATACCAAGACACTTGCATCACTTTAATGTCGCATAACAGTGGACCAAAATAATCCTGTGCAACGCAAGAGGATGCATTCGACATCAATACATTCTACTCCGATGATGCCTGAAGACAGCTTTTATATTACAGTAAGGACTAAGGAGGAACTGAATCAGGTTTTTTTCTTTAAAACTGGAAATAGTACATCAAAGTCCTGTCAGGTTTAAAGGAATATGGTAATAGCAGAGACATATACATCAGGTGTTCTTGCTTGATATGGCAATAATGACAAGGGAAAAGAAAGGCACCACTGCAACTGCAAGCCAGAAACGGGGACACTGCATAATAAATAGAGAATTGCCATATAAAGAGGAAGGAGTCATCAGATCAGCTGCATTCCAGAATCCGCAACTTACAGGTCATTAACTTTGATCGGCTCTTCATAAAAAGTCAATCGGAGAAATCAAGATACTAGAACACTATGCTCATTCAGACGCTTCTGAAATTGAGCCAGACGGGTCTGCAGCTGAAAAATTCCTGAAGCTTTCTGTGAAAGGATGGTGTTGAGCCTAAATATATAATCATCAAGTTGATTTCCAGGTTGGTCAGCTTCGGCCAGCAAGGTCATCTCCTGCATAAACAATAATATAGTTATAACTTCTGGCAGGAAATGCTATAAACCAATATCAAGATTTCACTAACCTCCCTAACAATGTCGAGTGTCTCCTCTACTTGTTTACGGTGTGCAGATACAAGATCTTCCTCCTCCTAAAAGGGTCATAACAAAAGAAAATTGGCGATTGAATGAACAAACTGATCCAGAAACCACTTTGTAAAACTCAATTACCTTCAATAAAGCAGTAAGATCGTCATCACATTGATAATCGTCAGCCAGGAAAGCTGAGACATCTCGCTGTTTCCTAAGAGCATCAGCTTGCCGTCTGTCTTCCAAAGCGGGATTCTTGTTGGCTCCTAGCCTCTTACTGTTATTCATCCATGATGGTTTTTCTTGCTGACAGACCTCTTCCATGTACTCCACCCCCAGAACTCCATTTTCACCACTTCTTTGACCCTTACAGGAATCTGAATATATAGATGCAGCTAAATTCCTCTCTATTCTTCCACTGGGAACACGATCTACATTGAAAGCTGGAGATGACTGGCGCTCAATAGGTTTTGCCCATCCAAGCCTTTTCTTCTCACTGTGAAGAACATCAGTTAGGCCATCCTCAAGGTTTGATTCAGTCGTTACAATGGAGCCCGAAGGCAATGCCGTGGAGTCTCTCAGATTTGAAGATGACAGTGGATCCCTCTTGGAGATGTTCCCCTTTGATAAACCCTTCACCCTGAAACGCAATTCTCAGTCAGAAATCACAAGCACAACAAAAATCATTGTCCTGCTTCAGCCATTATGGTAAGACATTAACACCTGTCTGCATATCTTAGTGTGTTAAGAGTATGTTCACATGATCCCGAGCTTGGTGAAATACACGATATCATAACAGTTCGCGAGTCACCAACGAATGAATCTCTGAGAACTTCTGTGAGCTTACTTCCTCTGAAGGGAATGTGACCCTGGTCGTTATCAAGAGCTCTAATGCATTCTTTCAAAGCTAGTAAGCTCTTGTTAATTTCAGCACCTTCAATTCTGCAATCAATTCAAAAGTGGGTTAAACTAATTTTTCCTGCACAACCAGGCCACAGATATTCTTCAGGAAAATAGACTTCAGTTAGTCCCCACCTAGTTTGTTTATCATTATCTGTTGTATCTGCCCCGCGTTCGCTTCCAGCAAGATCTATGAAAGACAACTTCCCGATAGATCGTGCAGGTTTTGAATCGGAAGCATTGGCAGATTTCTTGATTACAAGCTGAAGTATAGCATGCGATCGTGAGGACTCCTCATTCGCGCCAGTTGTTCCTGTGCTTCTAGTGGCATTTCCTTTCTCAATGAGCTCCCTGATTGCCTCGACATCTGCTACTCTGTATTCTTGCAGACCCACAATACATACCTGTTGTTTGCCATCCTCCCTCATACAGAGCTTTCTGCAAGAACATAGGATTCCAATCAAGATTTTTGGAAGAATTTGCAGCTTCCAGTCACTCAACAATATATAATCGATATAACTCACTTCCGATCATTGAGGAGATCAAACAGCTTCCCTCCATATATCTCAAAGAAACTAACAAACAATCGAAAACCTTGGTTCCGATTAGTCTGGTGCATTAGCCTCAGTATATCTTGGGATGCTTTTAGAGGCAATGGTTGCATGGTATATGTCTTTCCACTCCCTGATGAGAATATTATGTAAACCGACCCAAGTTTAATTTCGGTAGAATCAACAACAGATAGCCATACAAGCAACCAAGACACCAATTATCTCCCGGAAAATTTACATATTAACAACAGCACTTGCCTGTTTGTCCATAAGCAAAGCAGGTTGCTTTTGTTCTTTGGAAAATTAGAGGAACTATCGGCTCCACAGTCTCGGAGTAAACCTGCAGTATTAAAAAATAGAAACATGATGAAAGAGTTATAATGACCGCATCAAACATTGGAAACCAATGAGCCAATCCTGCACTCACTTCATCATTGGAAACCCCTTCATTGAGCACCGCGTCAAACACAAATTCGTGTTTCTCGACATACTCGGTCAAATCAACCTGCCCCAAAACACCACAAGTACTATACATAACTAAAAAGGGTTCTTGTTTAAACCGAGGGGAGTTCTAGTGAAACAAAGAAGCACGCACCTTGAGTTTAGTTTCATGCACAGTAAGACAATTGGAGTTGGGTTCAATGGTTATAATATCCTCCTCTTTCTTTAATATTTCCTTCTTATTCAAGGGTCTCTTGCGCACCTGCATTGCAAACCCATCAATCCATCAGGTTCCTTAGTTTCATCAGTCAGGGGAGGAAGTAAAAGTTTATGGGCATGGAAGCATCAGAACATACCACAACTTTGATCCTGGCAACATTGTTGGCTCTCTCTTTATCCACTGAAACACTATTAAGGCCGTTAGTTTCCGGTAGAAATCGAGACCGGCCATCAGGCAGAAGCTCAGTGTCAAACGAGTGCAGATCGAGTAATCCATTTCCGAGTTCACCGGGCAAGACGTGGCAGTCCGCGGCCTTTCTCATACTCGACGACCGCGAACAAACCGGAGGAGTTAACGGGCCCGATGACTGCATGCTCCGGTTCATCCTCGTCCCGAAATCCTGACCACAACAACAACAAATACAATTATATTACTAATGGTAGTCATAGCCCACCAGTATCTTGTGATCAGTCTGGTCTCATAAAACTACGTATACGAGTACACTGACCAGTGAAGACGACTGAAACCATCTGCCGGCGTCGAGGAAGTTGTCAGAGTACTGACGTTGGTGATGAGCCGTCGAGGAATTAGATCGCGAAGCCTGTCTCCCCACAGCATTCATCTTCTCTCTGTCTGCAACCAACAAATTGACACAATCTCTGTACCGCCGAGAATAATAAACCCCGTGGCCGCAGAACGATCAGCTAAACAAACATGGGAAGAACACGAGAGAGATCAAGAGAAATAGAGCAGCTTGTTCTTGACAAACAAATGGTGCTAAAACGTTTCTCTTGCGAGGAGAAAGATCGCATATGTCGAGCTAGCTAGCTAAGCTAGCTTCGTCCCATCTATTAGTAGTAATGCTGCCAGGGAGCAAAAACGGCGCGTGTAAGAACTAACACACAACGCTTCTGATTACACGGGCCCCGGCGTGTTCGCTAGTATGAGTAGTAACTAATAGGAGAGCAGCCTACGCGCGCATGTCCTTTGGTTCTTTTTCCCTTTCTAAAGAGCCGGAACTGGTCAAAAAAGGAAGTATTGGCTTGGTCCGAACGGGGAGGAACATAAAACATGGAAGCAGACTGGATGCTCCTCACGTCGTGGAGTGGTTGGGTTGGCCCACTTTGCGTAAACGCCGAGGCTAAATGGTTTTTAAATGATGGTGTTGGGTTCATGAGATCTGGGTTGTGATATTTCGGTGGAGCCCGCGCATTCTCGTGTTTTCTGACACAGGCAAGGTAAGTTCACGATCAGCATGTTTTTTTTAAGACTAGAGCTTCGACGGCCCGCTGTTCGTTGAATAAATGTGGATTTGCTCCGACATTGGAGGGGATCATATGATACCCATTACTGATGTGAACTACTAAAGCCATAAAGGGTGGGAAGATCTGACCTTAAATTTTTATTTTGTCGGTGGGAATTCCCTTCATAATGCGGAATGTACAGCAAAATTGGGTTTCTATAATCTTGGGATTAATCATTGTTTTGATCTCTCGACAACGATATTGGTCATGATTTGGCCGAACAACCAGCATTACAAGAGGTTGTTTTGTCTAAATTGACTGATGGAAACTAGATAATGTAAAGTTACTGTCTGGTTGATGAACGACATATGTATGCCTTAGGCCTGCCTTTTTTCTTTCTTTTGTTGGTTAAATAATCGTGTTGCTTGGTTACTTTTAACTGTACCGAACAACTGATTTTGGAAAAGCTGGATTGGCATACAGAAACTCTCCTTTTGACCATTTGAACTTTCCTCTTAGGCCATTCGTCACGGTGAAACGTCTTTATCAAGTGAAGTTTAAATATGAATAGTCTAATTAGCAGACGGATTATGATTATCTGACATTTCCGAATTCTTAAAATATGGTGAGGATGTAAGGTTGTTGTTGTTGGATTAAAAAACAATATAGTATAATAATTGTGACAAAGTCAAAATATACTTGTTTATGATATAATCTTTGGGATTTGATATTCTCATATAGAATCATTCTCATGACTTTGCTCAAAGTTGGTGCATGAACAATAACTAAACCTCGAGCTGAAAACAGCAACAATTTTATTTTCTTTTTAAATTAGGATATCCAACGATTGGAATACAGTGATTAATATTCTTTGTTAATTATAAGATAAGATAATTGATCTAAAGATTTAAGTTTATTTTATATCAAACAGCAATAGTAAACAACCCGTTAACGATGCTTGTGTTAATCCTCCGTTAATCATGGAAGATGTGAAGTATTTGCAACATAATTTGACAATTTTATATTGCATGTGTGGTTTAGTGCTGGTTGTACATGATGCACAACAATATTATTGGTGAACCTAATGCATCTCAAGCTTATTGTAGTTTCGAATATTATGAATGGTTTTTGTTCGAAATTTAGGTAAATTGTCAACTAATCGTAACAATAACGAGTTATAATATTGCTTGCTTATAAAAAAATTAATTATTGAAGTATAACTAATGACAAGTGTATTATTCATTTATTTGTATGAGAAAAATCCGTTTTTAGTACCACAATAGTTTTATTTAGGCCCTTCCTCTCCATGTACATGTTGGCTATATGTCAAATGTTAGAATATATCATCAGTATTTGATTATGCGGTTAGAATTATATTAGATTTGGTTAGATTTTATTATTTGGTTAATAGGTTAGAATATTATTTATATTTTCCTAGATACCAAGCATGAATAAGAGGGACACTAGCTCCTAAAGTACAACGCTTTTACAGAGTCTTTCTTATATCCCATATCTTCCTCCTAAAACCCAACAATTGGTAGTTGAGCAAAATTTCTGAAATACAATCGGCTTTTAGCCAATATGTCGCACCATCCCCAACAATTGGTAGCGGAGCAAAATTTCTTGAGGGACCTGTGAGAATAGAGAGTGAAACACAATAGGCTTTTAGCCAGTCGCACCATCCAAATTTAATGGGCAAAATTATCAAGCATGGGCTGTTCGAATGAAAGTCTATCTTGATGTTATGGATCTTTGGGAGGCTCCAAAAGATAACTATGGCAGTGCATCGACAAATCCAACGGTGGCACAAATGAAAGAAGAAGACTATGACAGTGCATCGATGACTATGACAGTGCATTGGCAACGGTGGCACAAATGAAAAATCATAAAAAAGAACATGACAGTGCATCGGCAACGATGTCACAAATGAAAAGCCATAAAAAAGACTATGACAGTGCATCGGCAACGGTGTCACAAATGAAAAGCCATAAAAAAGACTATGACAGTGCATCGGCAACAGTGACACAAATGAAAAAACCATAAAAAAGACTATGACAGTGCATCGGCAACGGTGGCACAAATGAAAAATCATAAAAAAGACTATGACAGTGCATCGGCAACGGTGTCACAAATGAAAAGCCATAAAAAAGACTATGATAGTGCATCGGCAACGGTGGCACAAATGAAAAACCATAAAAAAGACTATGACAGTGCATCGACAACGGTGACACAAATGAAAAACCATAAAAAAGACTATGACAGTGCATCGGCAACGGTGTCACAAATGAAAAGCCATAAAAAAACTATGACAGTGCATCGGCAACGGTGTCACAAATGAAAAGCCATAAAAAAAGACTATGACAGTGCATCGGCAACGGTGGCACAAATGAAAAACCATAAAAAAGACTATGACAGTGCATCGGCAACGGTGTCACAAATGAAAAACTATAAAAAAGACTATGACAGTGCATCGGCAACGGTGACACAAATGAAAAGCTGTAAAAAAGACAATGACAGTGCATCGACAACTATGACAATGCATTGACAACGGTGGCACAAACGAAAAACCATAAAAAAGATTATGACAGTGCATCAGCAACGGTGGCACAAATGAAAAACCATAAAAAAGACTATGACAGTGCATCGGCAACGGTGACACAAATGAAAAGCCATAAAAAAGACTATGACAGTGCATCGGCAACGGTGTTACAAATGAAAAGCCATAAAAAAGACTATGACAGTGCATCGGCAACGGTGGCACAAATGAAAAGCCTTAACAAAGACTATGACAGTGCATCGGCAATGATGGCACAAATGAAAAACCATAAAAAGAACTATGACAGTGCATCAGCAACAGTGTCACAAATGAAAAGCCGTAAAAAAAACTATGACAGTGCATCGGCAACGGTGACACAAATGAGAAGCCGTATGATAGTGCATCGGCAATGGTGTTACAAATGAAAAGCCGTAAAAAAGACTATGACAGTGCATCGGCAATGGTGGCACAAATAAAAAACCATAAAAAAGACTATGACAGTGCATCGTCAATGGTGGCACAAATGAAAAGCCGTAAAAAAGACTACGACAATGCATCGTCAACGGTGGCACAAATGAAAAGCCGTAAAAAGGACTATGACAGTGCATCGGCAATGGTGACACAAATGAAAAACCATAAAAAAGACTATGACAGTGCATCGTCAATGGTGGCACAAATGAAAAGCCGTAAAAAAGACTACGACAATGCATCGTCAACGGTGGCACAAATGAAAAGCCATAAAAAGAGGAAAATATATATGAAAATTCTCCCCAATTTGGGAATATGCAAATATTATGACAAGGAGGAGCTTGTTAGGATATGCCGTTAGTATTTGATTATGTGGTTAAAATTATATTTGATTTGGTTAGATTTTATTATACTAGATTTTGTTAGATTTTATTATATTAGATTTGATGAGACTTTATTATTTGACTAATAAATTAGTATATTATTTTTTCTTATAAATACCAGACATAAATAAGAAGGACTTGGAACTCCCTGAACTCCCAAAATATTCGCAAAATTTACACATCTTCTTATAACTTAATATCCTCCTCCTACTAAACTCATAAATCCAACACCTTCCTCTCCATGTACATGTTCGGCCACATGTCAAATGTATATAAATTTTTTAAAAATATAGATTTGAGACATCGAGGGTTTGGATAGTTATCTTTTATAGGTTTAAGTAATTTATTAATAATGTTTGTTTTATTCTGTGTATTTTTATTTTATAACAACAGTTGAGATGGCCGAGTTGGTCTAAGGCGCCAGATTAAGGTTCTGGTCCGAAAGGGCGTGGGTTCAAATCCCACTCTCAACAAAAGTAATTTTATTATTTATCTTAATTTCAAGCACCCCTTTAGTCCACAATGCGCAGGCCCCAATTAGAAAAAAAATTTAGAACTGGGCTGGGCCCAACAGAAAACCGACCTATTGTAGCCGAAGCCGACCGATTAAAACCAGGATGTGGACCAGAATGATAACCCTTTTAGATTAAGGGAGAGATTGTGGTTGACAAGCACGGCTCTGCAGATACGAAGGTAGGTCTTATAACTGATGGCGTCGATATGCTTCTCAACAAGCTCCTCTTCAAAATCCTTGATGATTCCAAAGTCTATGTCGGTGTCGGCTTCAGCTTCTCGGCCACCGACCCCGGGCTTCCGGTGTATGTTTGGTTTTAGGTCGATATCCAGGGGGGTGGGGCTTATTTCTTCAAGGAGCACGAATCGGACGCAGGTGGTCTGTGTGGCTGCTGATTTTGATAAGACTGTCCGCCGCAGCCCTGCTGAAGCCCCTATGGTATGTTTGTTCCCCTCTTATATTTATTGATCACTAGTAATATGTTAAATCATTATGTAATAATAAAATTTGATTCATTTGATAATGGAGTGAGTGTGATATGATAATAAATTATTTTTTTTAAAAATGAAATATGTCCATTATACAAAGATTTTCGATTAACATTGCTATATAATAATGAAATTCTTATTACTGTTTGCTTTTTTGAGATTGCTGTACTCCTTTACACTGAGAATATTTGTATGTTGTTTGGCTTGACGGAGAGGGGGGTAAGTGTCGTCGTAGGATAATTTAGGGCTTTTTTTTTTGTGCATCTGGTTAATGGAACCCACCCGGAGTGGATGGTATCCTATTTGAGCACTGTCGTTTTAACCATGCAAGGAGGAGGCATAGGGGCTACTGTTAGTTGTATTATGCCAATATGATGGAACTCACATACTTTCTTCCGTTTTTGCTTTTGAGAAGTTGAAGCTTTTAATCAGGATTGTGTATGGTGCTTCAGTTAAAACGAAGCATATTGAATGGGTCTTTTCTTTTCTTTTCTTTTTTCTGTTTTTCCCTTCCTCTCCATTGAGACCTGTTCAGTCCCTGTTATCTACTGAGAAATGCATCAATTTGAAGTTTTATGGTCTATACCTCTTCCCTATTTTCAAAGTCTTTTTGGTTGGTTTGGTACTTCTCAACTCATTTCCTTTGCAGTGATGAAGAATAGCAACACATGATGCAACCTTTATCGTTGCTGTTTCTGTTGTTTGCTGGGGTTGGGTCGCTCTCTCATTGATATTGCAATTCACATGCAGGAATGGGTGACGCCCAAGCCCGGGAAAAGGCCTAACATATTTCCCAAGACTCGCGGAATCGAATTTCAATCACCTCGTCGCATCGGACCTCGTGATCGGATGGTGGGGGATGAGAAGTTTGAAGTCGAGATAGATACTGTCATGGGATAATACCGAGACTAATCTTCTTAGTATTGTTACTCCACTGTCTAGGTGTGTGTTGCATATGGGAAAGGGATGAAAATGTAATGGTCATCCTGTTAAACAGGTGGCTATTATAGCTGGTTAGTTACGTTTTGAAGGCCTCCCTGGCGTATTTTCCTTTGACATTAATCCTAAGTTGGTGCTTTTATATTGTAATGTTTGAATAAATTTAAAGATGGAAATTGCTTACACAGGAACAGAGCAGGCATCTTGAGAAAGTTTGCTTACCATCTCTTAGGATATCGACTGTCAGACGGCATAGATAATTGTCATACTAAAACCTCTCCTAACCGACAAAAGTATATGGTTGAGGTATATTTTGTCAGTGCCATACCTGCGGGTATATCGTGTAATGGTCTAAAGTGAAGTTAACGATCACCAGTTGGATCAACAACATGTTGGCACAGTAGTCAATTACCTGTTCTTTTAATTCGGTGAAAATACTGTGTTGGGAGTGGTCGAATACATGTAGAGAAATATTGGGCTGGATGGTGCGAAAATTGCTCATTAATATTTGATTTAGTCCGTAACATTTGAGACTTTGAATGTGATATCGACAATCAGCCCCAGCCAAATGGCTACTGCACGAGTAGGCATAGCATTGAATTGATCGTAATCTGCAAAACCCATTAATTTCAATTTTGAAAATCACAATATTTGTTTGTCTTCGCTTCCATAGCATAGTGGTATTGCGTTCGCTTCGTAAGCGAAAGGTCGCGAGTTCGATCCTCGCTGGGAGCTTTTGATGATGGTTTTTATATTTGCATAGGAAATTCGATAGGACTTATATTTTATACATCGTTAACTTAATAATTTTAGAAAATTCTTTAAAAAATAAAATTCTCAATGAAATATTGTCATCCTCCCAAAAAATACCACACACAACCCATATATTAGACAATCTTCATCATTTCTAATAATGTCATTATTGACTAATATATCCCACCATCCCAAGTCTATACATTAATACTATAAAACCCCACAACATAAGTACTTCTTCCACTTGCTTGTGGACTAATGAATGTCCCTTTACCGTCTTTTGCTTTCCTTCCTACAACCAAAGCAATGCATTTCTTAATCGACACCGAACATAAGAATCGAAGAAAAAAAGGAAAAAAACTCCTCATGGAACCCAGAAATGATCAAATGAATCCACACAGCTGTGATCCATCGCCGCAGACAGCCCTTTTGGTGCCATTAATTGTACGCATGTGTCTTGCTTTGTTGACAAATTATGTAATGGGCTCGAAAGTTCATTTCCCACTAACTTATCCTATTATGCTAAACTCATCAAGCTGCACACATTAAAGATTTTGATAGAAGAAAAAATAAAATCATTGTCAGATAATACGACGAAAGGATATAATTAAAAACATTACCATAATAATTTAAATATATGGAATTCATTACATTACTCCGTTGTTAGATTTTAGTTACTTACCGTTAACAACAGCAATTCCGAGAATTTTCAGTTTTTCATTTTTTCACGTTTTCAGCTGTTGTGGCTACGCTAGAAAAAGTGCGGTCCAGCTCAGTAGATTGCTTCAATTACGTGCATATCCACCCGTCCACTACCAGACCACTCTCCCCCATCAACAAACGGTCACGATCGCTATTTTGCCTGCCCTACACGCGCACCCTATTCCCAATCAAACATTATCCATTGCTCTTCCCGAACTACCCTCCATAACGTTAAAATAATCTCAAAACATAAAGCCGACATCTCAACGAAGGCGGGTTATTATCGTCCTTTACAGAAAATACAAAGCCTCCGAAGGACCAAAACAACATAGTGAAGCAAGGAGTCACTAGTCAAGTCATTTTGAAAAAGTGTCTTAAACAGAACATACCAAAAGCACACGCACCGTAGGCCTGCCTGCTCTCAACTCTGCTTCTTCGCCGATGAGAGAGTTCCGTTACTGAACTAACAGAGCTATTTTGCGTGGTGTTCGCTCCATCTTGGTTTCGGAGATGCTTGACGGTTTGCTCGGCCGAGGCTTTGCCTCTAAATGGTAAGGAATGTGCTTAACTTTTGTTTTTTTCTGTTTATTGGATGGATACTCTTTTGTTGTTCTTGCTGGAGAAGTTGATTTCGTGGCGTGTTCTTGTTTTGGATTCCGAGTAGTAAATCGTTAATTAAAACGACGAAGAATAGGATCGATGTAAACAGAAGGAAGAAGAATGCGACATTGAAGTTCTTGAAGAAGGACATGGCTGATCTGCTCGCTAATGGCCTCGACATCAACGCTTATGGCAGGGTATTTTGCCTTCTCATTCTTTTTTTTTCTTCAGTTTGATCTGATCCGATAAGTTTTCTTTTTGAATGCTCTGTTACAATTTGGTTGTTTGTATAAGAGAAAATTTGTTAAATCAGATGGAAAGTAAATATATATTTTTCGCTCTTGCTTGCATTTTCGGTTTATATTTACTTTGTGCTCTAAGCATTAATTCGTCCAAGTATTCATTGATTTTTTGTCTTTTTATTACTCCCCTGATTTTCCAGGCAGAAGGACTTTTGAATGAGCTGAGAGGTATTTGGTGTTACGACTTTATCGAACAGTGTTGTGATTTTTTGCTGAAGCATCTCTCGATCATGGAAAAGATTAGGTACCTTTCTATTTTCCTTTTAATTATTTTTCAGTTGAATCAAATATGACCGCCTTCTAATTAAGCAATTCCTGGTTAAGCCCGTCTTTTTGGGTTATGGCTTATGGTTTACATTTCTCTTACAATACGATTGATCTGTTGTTGCTTATGCCATGGGTTTTTCATGCATTCCACCTGTAGGGACTTTAATTGATTAATTTAAGTTATCGATGTTAAAATAAAGTTCAGAATGCAACATCTGCTTAAACCAATTTTTTCCTGTAAATGCTTGGGACGATACTATTTGCACAAGTAAAATAATATTTGTGATGGATAAAGAGGGTCGACATCTTGAACTATCATATATACCGTTATTTGAAATTTTTGATTATTAAGTATAAGTTTACAGTTGATGATATATGCATGTCTTCCATATATAAAACACGAAGTCAAAAATCAGAAAAAATCCATATCCTGTATATCATCACAATGATATTATATGCTAGTCTTTTAGCTATTTTAGTATCTTGTATAAACACTAGTGATATATTTGTTTTTCCGTCCCTCGTCACATTCACAGGCCATGTCATACTTATAAGAATTCGTAAGTCCTAAATATTAATGAAATTAGGCGATAACAAATCATCCATTTTACTTTTATAGCTATGTAGGAGTAATATGGGATAGAATAACTGTTTCTTAATCCTACCGTTTCTGATTACCATAATGTGATATCACTTTCACCTGAGTTTTTGTTGGAAGATTGTCACGAAAGGTTTTTTTTTTTTTTTTTCTGTTGACTCACGGCCATATTTACAGGCACTGCCCAGAGGATTGCAGGGAGGCAGTTTCCTCGCTAATGTCTGCTGCCGCTAGATTTTCCGATTTACCCGAGTTACGTGACCTTAGAGATACGTTTTATGAGAGATATGGAAATTCCGTGGAACTCTTCGTGAATCAAGAGGTGCTTCTTGATAAATTTACCTCCAAAAAGAAATTATTTTATGTTGACATATTTTTTCTATGACTAACCCTCTGTTTTTCATTAATAGTTCAATGGAAATTCATCTTCAAAATCTTTTCCGAAGGAGAAGAAACTTCAGCTAATGCAAGATATCGCATCAGAGTTCTCCATAAAGTGGGATCCTAGGGCTTGTGAACAAATGATGTCTAAGACCCCTTCACTTGTGAAGGTTCGTTGCCTTTAATTTCCCTTTTTCAGTTTTTTCCTTTTGTCCGTGTGTCTGTGTGCTTCCCACTCGTCAGTATCCGTCTTCTGTTGAAGTCTAGATTGTCCATTTATTGATTTTATCTATCTCTTTTGCAGGACCAGCCAAAAACACTCGGGTCTTCACTTACGGATGGTGACAAGTACAAGTCAACTACCAGCAAGCAAACTGTTCTCAAAGTAGATGAACATGGTCTATTACCCAATGAACGACATAGGCCTGACCATGGTGGATACCAAACTTTTTACGGCACAGAGACTGATGTCCGAACGAGAAACGATCTCAGTCATCAAACCAGACATGAAGGGTTGAGAAATGGATACAAATCATTCAATATCAAAGAAGAAAGCAACCTGAAAAGGGGCATTGTGGTCCCAGGAATGGAAGAATCCGGTTTGGAGAAGTATGGACCTGGGAAGGAGGATTCTCTCCTGAAGGTGGCCAGATCAGGTACTTCATCTCAGCGAGTGAAGGAAAGTTATAGTGGTGGATCCGAAATGCAGAACAGGGGGAATGCTGTGCCTGTCAGAGCTGGGTCGGACGGTTCAAGTCATGGCAAGCCAGATACCTCTCACCATCGTGCAGGATTAGCTGGTGATTATAATTATATCCGCCAGAGCAAGATGGCAGATGCAACAAGAGATGTTCTAGTACATGAGCCGAAACCCTACAGCAGCAACAATTCCATTCCTCCACCCTATACTAAATCCAATGTCGAACCCAAAGGCAGTAAACATGGTACTAGTTTGGGGTCTCTTCCCACATCCGCAGATAATAATGTAGTCCCGACAGCTCCTCCATTCTATAATAGAACCAGAACTGGTACCAGGTCAGAGAGAGTCGAAGAAGAGTGGCGTCATCTTGACCGTAACAAGAATGGCATTGAATCTACTAGAGAAAATGGCACTGGACATGGGAGCCGTGACTATTACGAGCAAGAGGGTGTTGCTAATCCCATACCAAAACCAAGATATACGAGAAGGAAACACTCGAAGTCACGTTCCAACCATGATGATGCTAGTAATTTGGAAGATTTGGGAGATGCAAAAAGAAGACCAAGAAGTAGGAGAAGGAATGACCCCAAGAAAGGCTTGCAAATCTTAGTTGACGATGACCACTATGAAGATGAAGAAGAAAGAATGATAGATAAACTTCTTCTGCATTACAGCAAGAAACCGGCTGTGGAGGAACATGGAAAGGTGAGAAGAAAGTCTAAAAGCCATAATGCACATCACCAAGGTAGTGAAGCTGATAGATCCTCACAGCATATCAGTAGACACGGGCCAGATGAAACATCAGAGAAGGTTTTTCCTCCACGTTCCGTTTCCCTTCCACGTGAAGCGGCAGCCCAGTCAGAGGCAACAAAAAGTTTTACACGTGCAGCTTCCTTTCAGCCCGATAGATCAAACCCAGCAGGACATGTGCATCCGAAGCTACCCGATTACGATGACTTGGCTGCCCGTTTTGCAGCCTTGAAGGGGAGGTAAATCAGAAAAATCAAGATGCTTGTCATTATCTTGACCGCATTCATTGCATTTTTGTGGCACTGCTCTTGGGATATGCTTCCTCCTGTGGCTATCATCCTGCTTATTAAATTCTAAAAGCCTTGTCTGATGCAATTCCTGCGCGGTTTGAATTGCTCTAGTTGGAGTACGGCTCACGCTTGCATGGGTTTGGCATTGCTTTTACCTACAGAATATGGATATATTTTTCCTAATCGTGTGGAGTTGGATTTGAAGGTTCCGTCAAAAATGAAAAAAAAAAAGAAGAAGAAGCTATGGCGTGTAGACTTACTATTTATAGGTTATACTTATCATTTGTCGCAATATTTATTTTTATAAAGTTCCCACACAGGTTCATAGAAGGTGATTTATATTGTAGAAATACTATAAATGGATTACTGATATTTTTTATCCAAATATTCCATTGCGTAACTGTTTCTCTTTTAAATCTCTCTAGCTATTGGAAATGGAAGGTTGAGTTTCTCATAAATGGATTGGGCAGGATAGCATCCGACGTCTTCCTGAGCAACAGAGGGAATCTGATACGTGTACAAACTACAAAGAACATGACGTGAACTTCTAACATGAAACTTTATCTTCTCATGTGGACCACTAACGGCTCCATGTGTTTGTTTCTTCTACTCCTCAGAAATCATTAGTTTCCCGTGGGTTGCTAATCATTAACATCATCGATCTTCCTGTCTGATGCCATGTGAAAAGAAAGTCTGATCAAATCTAACCTGTTAAATCAAACCATGTGCAGTTGTTTTATGAGGTTATGCCAAGTAATATCAACCATGTGCTACTGTTTATTCAGGTTGAATCAACTGTTTCTCTCAAATTCAATGTAGTATGAGCTTTTAAGGGTGATAAATAATTGGACAGTTGATTTAAAACTTGATCAGCCTCACTAAAGCTTAACCCCGAATATGCTAAGCATTTGGACAATTGGACCTAATGCACTTCAATTTTTTTTAAAAAATTATTGTTAAGAATAATAATTAATTATTTTTATCATATCATAACTATTAATTAAAAATAAATTCAATTGATTATAAAATTTTTAATATTTAATTTCAAATAAATAAATAATATTATTGATCAATGAATTTAAATACTAACTTACGATAATGAATCAGTTAGCCGAAAATTTTAAAAATTATTATTTTTTGTTAAAGATAAATAAATTTTACTGTATAAAATTTATCTTAAGCACCCAGAGCACTTTTTTGAATTGTTAGAATATGGACAAACAATTAGAATGATAAAGCACGGATTGCTCGGAATACCTTTTCTAATCCAATCTTACACGCAGTGTAAGAAGCACAGCATAGAGCCCCCTTCTATATATACATATACAATCACATCACAATTGCATAAATAACGACTTCTGCCTGAGTGCCATACAATTAAGATGGCGTCGCCTGGCAGCAGCTATGTTTGTACATCTCCAAAGGGAGGAGGCAACGGGGAGGGAATCGTAGAATCACTGAAAGGCCACCATCTTCAGTGCCTGTGCTCGCCCACCAACCATCAAGGGTCGTTCAGGTGCAAGTTTCATCGTGCAAACTCGTCGGCTTGGAAAATGAGAAGATCAAATTCCATGCCTTCAGTTAAAGCTGCAGATTCCATTTCTCCCAAGTGCAGGGGTGCACTTAAGGACCAGGTAGAGTAGTAGTATATAGGCAATCGCTGGAAATCTTCTCTGTATCTCTACTATGTACCATCAGGGGAAGAAACTACTGGTACAATAGTTGGTTTCTGTAGGAGGATTCTGTTTATGTTTGATGGGATTTTCAGCTTTTTATCTGCAACTGTAACTTTTCTATCCGGTGATGGTAATTGCTAAATGTCTCTCCCTCCCCGTTCTGAATTCTGATCTCTTTCATCTTTACTATGATTGTATTTATTATGTCAATTTGATACCCTACACAAAAAATTAATTCTCAAAATTACATATTTTCTGTTTTTTTTTTAAATTTAAATCTGATAATTTTTAAATCAAAATCTATATTATAATCAGAATATTAATAATATAAGTTTTATCCGATTTTGTAGCCTCCCTATTTGGTCATGAAATACTGTTGGCGTTGATTTTCTAAAAAATTATATTTTAATTAAAATAAATAAATTTAATATCAAATTAAATTAAAGCATTATTATAAAATAAATTTTTAAAATTTTATTTTCAAGATTAATTTTTAATATATATATATATATAATTAGCATTAAAAAATATTTTTTCTAAAATATCAGTCCAGTAAAATGTCGCCACGTAAACCAACTCCATTAACCGTACAATAGTATCGGTGAGTTGGAGTCGGTGGCAATTAGAAGGTTGTTTACGAAGCTCTCCGTCCGGCCAAAACCATGTCTGTATGTATGAAACAATCAAGCGCCAACAGCCTGCCAAACCCATAATGAAGACCTCTACCTCCGTTCCGTACACTGCTCTTCCCTGTCACCCAAATGACCAGCAACAGAACGTCATCGTTCTAACATACTACCGCGACCCCCCGCCTAGTCGTTCCTACATTGTCCTCCGTCGCTGCCTTCTCTTCACTCTCGTCATTCTTCTCCTCTCTGGTGTCGTCTTCATACTCTACCCCTCTGACCCGCAACTTCAGCTTGCGCGCCTTCGCCTGAACCACGTCAGCGTCAAATCCTCCCCCCGACTCATTCTTGACCTCTCATTCTCTCTTGTCGTCAAGGTCCGCAATCGCGACTTCTTCTCCTTAGCATACGAATACCTCTCGGTCTCCGTAGGATACAGAGGGAGGGAGTTAGGATTTGTGCGGTCCCGTGGAGGGAAACTGCCACCCAGAGCGACGTCGTATATGAATGCCACGCTTGATTTGGACGGACTAGAGGTTATCCACGATGCGTTTTACCTGATCGAGGATCTGGCTAGTGGTGTTATTCCATTTGACACCGTTATCAATGTTAAGGGCTCGCTAGGGCTCTTTTTCCTCGAAATTCCGATCAAAGTAATTTCTTCTTTTTTTTTCCCTAACAGTTCATATTTCTAATATCTACTATGTTGATCCGTTTTGTACCTAAACTTCATTGGTAGAGAGATACTGTGATAGTTAGATCATGTTTCTGTGCTAACTATTTGAAAACTAGATTGGATCCGTGCACCTTATTATTTATCATTTGTATTTTGCATAAATGGAGCATGGTCGTCAGATGTTTTCTGTTTCCTGCAAGCTTATTTGCATTGTTGACAATGTTACAGGGAAAAGCCTCTTGTGAGATGTACGTGAGTACGGGCAACCAGACAGTCGTTCATCGCGATTGTTACCCAGAGGTTAGAAACTTTTCTTGTATAATGTACTAGATGCCTGCATTTTGCTTATAAAAAAAATGCCGGCAGTGTAAGAAGAATCAGACCTTTTGTGGTTTTATTTCCATTAGTGCTGAGCGTTTATACCGATAGAAATCCTAATGAGCGATTTGATTTGTACTTGTTATTAGTGGATACACTCAGTTAAAATGCCTGCTTGGGGGAACTCCTACATAGTAGTTTAATATCAGTGAAACAGAGAGGTCCCTCAAGACGCCTCTCTTTAATAAATGCATTAATCAAACATTCTTTTTCTTGTTAATGCAGCTTTGACCACTACTTTGAAATAGATGGTAGTTGAATATTTGTTTTGTTACTTTCTGTAAGATTAGATGTTGGCCTTTGCTTTACTGGTTCACCAAGATGACTTGGTCTTTCTAAGCCATGTCCTTCTCTCTGAATATCCAGTGACAGGAAGAGTGTCACCAGCAGTGAGCAGATCATCATAAATTGGACCCGCAAGAGTGTTGGA
Organism: Passiflora organensis; assembly: GCA_019739055.1. NCBI lineage: Eukaryota > Viridiplantae > Streptophyta > Magnoliopsida > Malpighiales > Passifloraceae > Passiflora > Passiflora organensis. The sequence goes on from JAEPBF010000136.1 coordinate 255,238, forward strand.
TGCCAGAGGTCAACCTATAGATTCTTCAAGTGGCCTTTGGGGTAACTTCATAATTTTTGATACTTTAATGTTCTTGCATTGTAGCTTGGTACAAACTCTATCACTGCCTTAATTGGTGCAAAGGACTCAATGTACAGGATCATATCTCTAAATTGCATGTAAGTCTCCATAGTTGAATGTATACTGTTCTGCTTGTATATATGGAAGCTGGTAGTCCGATAAGCCTTCATGATATTGTGGTATTTCATTTTAAATAAAATTTAGTGTTATATCCACAGAAAACTTTTCATAAAATAAAAAAGATATCCGCTGAAAACTATTCGTGAAAAGGTCCTATGTTTTAGCATCACTTTTGGGTAATAAAAAACAGAAAACCTGAAATGCTTGGGATGATGCCTCTTCAACTAACGACATCCTTTTTAGTGCTATCTGAACGAAAAGTTATGGCATTTGTGCAATGCCAAAAGGGTCCTGATGTTGTGGGATTGTTTGTATTGCTACAACCTCTAGAAGATGGCTAGGATTCTTGAAGAATTTTATTTCATGAGGTAGTGCCAATTTATCCGTTTTAGAATAGGTCCAGTGGTGGCATTTATGTGAAATCTAATTGTTTGTTAATCCCAGACCTCAGTTCGGATTACAAATTTTGTTGCCGAAATTTCTTGGTGTTGTGAAGCTAACAATTTGAAATTTAGTATTAACTCTGACTTTAAAAAGCCTCGTACCGGTCATCACTATCCTACCGCAGTGGCGTGTGGCTTGGCTACAATGTATGACGGTAATTGAATGTTGGAGGTCTGCCTGGTTGGTTTCCCAAAGATTATATAATTTAACAATGCCACATCATGAAATTCAGTAATCAATTTAGTTTATATAGCTTTAAGCGTTCTCCATTAACAGACTACTTTTTGGGAGTCGGTAATCAATATAGGTTTTCATATCCTTGAACACTCTTTCTTTGATTTTTGGGAATGAGTTTTACTTGAGAGCTTGACAGTCCTATTGCTTAAAGGGTTACTCAAAAAATGAGGACCACGGTGACTATTAAGGGAGTGAATTGTTATAATCTTACATCGATGATGTGTGGATTATATACAAATGGACACCCTCCTCTCCTAAACTACTTTTTAGGGTGAATTCTACCCAAGAGTTAGTATTAGTTTTAGGGTGCATTCTGCCCATGAGTTGTGTCATATTCGTGTGAGAACTGTCAATATTGCATTGTTCCTGGGATTTCCAGTCGATTGGCTGTGGGGAACATTAGGTTTAGGTTTTAAGAGTCCTTCAGTATGCCGGCTTTACGCTGCAGTCTATAATTATGCTTATGAAGGTTTCAGTTCGCAGAATGACATTGTTTTAACTATTTAGGTCGCGATAGACACACTTCTTTATAACATGATCACTGGCAGCATAATCTGCAGGAGCAATATACTAGGGGGTGACAACTTTGAACAGTTCTTGAAATATTCACCAAAGTAGCCGAGTGACATGAAATTAGGCCATTTTCTTGCTGCGCAATCATGTGTAGAAAATTCAAATGTGAATGAGGCACATATTCAGAGTATAGGATCACTACTATGCCGATCGGCTTGGAGTCTATACTAGCTTTGGTTGTAAGAGTTGGTTCTATCTGTAGCGTCTGGTAATCAATTTTGTATTGATGGTTGTTGTGGTTGGATTAATGCCTTAAATCCATATGAATCCTTACACGGTAGAGGCGCCGGTGATCATCTGAGAACTGCTTGAGGTTTTGGACCAAAGGAGATTTCACCTTGTAGAAGTCTGTAATTTGGAGTTTGTGGTTGTCTAGAAACGCCAGGATTTTCAAAGAGTGCAGGAAGAGTTACAAAGAGGTGGCTTTAGAAGGTATGTTGCATGCGCTGAACTGGGGTAAGGTGAATCTCGTGTAATATTAGCAGAGGGAGCGACTTAATCCTAGAGGAGACTGGCTCCAGGTAGTGTAGGACAATCCTGTCCTATTGTGAAGAGGAGTTAGATCCCGGTGCTTGTGCTACTAACGTACCTTAGCTTTTCGATTAGATTGCAATATTGTACTCGGTTTTTGCCAATGTTGCCTATTGATTGTTTATAGGTAAAATTGTCTATTTAAAAAAAACACCTTATAGAAGTCAATGCCACAGATTTGAGATGTTTTAGAAAAATAACTATCTTTCTCATGTATAACCGTTATACCAACGTTGAGTCGGTCAATTTAATTTGTATAATTGATTAACACTAACATATTGTTACATCCATATGCTCCGAGTGCATCCTCTCGGTTATGTAAAAAAGAGAGGCGGCACAAATGAGCAATAGAGTCTTCATAGGACTGTTGCTGATAGCCGAAAACGAAAACTGGCTAAGAAAAGATTTGCTTTGATGTATTTTTTTTGGGCATAATTGGGTGATGTGGGACGGGGTTAAAGCTAACACAGTTTGTCTTGCTTATCACATGGTTTTCTTGCATATAACTGAAGATTGACACACAGGCAGGAGATCGCAAATATCAACATTCTGTAATTTATTGTAAACTCGATTAGATCGTATAGAGCTTAGTATTGGACTGACTTCTTTGTTATTCTACAACCCCATACATAATCAGAATGGTGATATCTGCACCTGAAGGAGCCCGGGTGCCTCGTTGGTGAGCATAAACACTTCTTCATTGATGAGGTAGAACCATCAACCACTTCTGCTCGTGCAGGTCCAGTTTCCACCTCAACAGCCTGTAGAAACATCCGCCTCCGACCTGCCACCAATAAGCTGTGGCGAATGAAAGGTACACCTGGATGGCACATTTTCCTCCCAACTATTTCTCCTCTTCTCCAAATTGAAATGTTCTTGTTGTCTTAAAAAGAGCTTAAAAGAAAGGGAAAGAATATGTGTGCTGATAAAGAAAGGAAGGACTAAAAGTAACGGTTGGAAGCATACATCCCTTTCCAAGTAATTGATTCCTTTCTGGAGAGGATTCGGATTTACCAATTATACTGGATGCGGTCGCTTTGCATTACAGGACACAGCCACTTGCACCACTACACCTTCACCCGTCCAAACTGTGGCCTAAAAAGATAAGAAGGCTTAAAGCAGACAAGGGGCCACAGCGATTCCCCTAGAAACACTCATGCATTGTTGATTTTGACACGATGTAACGAATAGCGCCACGTGGCTACATTGAGATAATCTTCATGAACTGGCTCCCCGAGCCACTTGTGAACTACACATCATCCATAGCCAGGGCCATCCACAGGCCTCTCTTGACACTAAGATGTTTTTATTGGAAGAGGAAAATGGATTCATTGGTACGGCAGTCCATTAGTTTTGAGTCCATTGAGGTAAGCTTTCAGCCTTTTAGAAAATATTCTTGTGTGATGGTTGAAAAATGCTGTTGATCGTCCTCGACAGTTCCACAGCGCCATACAGTTTCTTTTTCATGATGACGAGCAGAGAACTGTGACAAAAATTATTATGTCATCTTTCCAATGATTGTATTTATTATGTCATCTTTATCTCCCCGCACGATAATTAAGAAAAAATGAAAATACTCGAAAGTAATACCACCAAATCAAGTTGGTAATAGCAAGCTGTTTACCGGTATTTAGTCAAATATTCAAATGCTACAGACTGGTTTTTCAAAAGTAGGTTCTCCATCTCTTCAGGTGATGTTAACCCCGAAAGGTAAAATAGTTGATTTCAAAGGTTTGGATTAGATATTTATAAAATTCTTAATAATAACAGATTCACGGGATTTTAACAAATTATGGCTCGCATTGGTCTTGGTTGTGGGCTTCTGGACGATGAGAGAAGCAGTATCTCGTGTCGTTTTCTTCCTTGGGAAAGTCACGTTATTTGGGAATAATATTCATCTGTGATGTTGAATATATTTTCGTAGTCCAAGTCTCCGAAGCCACTCGCAAGTTGATCTTGACAATTGGGCATATCCCATTGGTTACTGCTTTTCTGGCTTGTCATCATCTTCGTGAAGATTATTCGATGTTAAAATTTCATGGAATTAGTATAAAATAATATATATTGGGGAACATGAAGGCAAGTTCATTTTCTTCAGAAGAACGTATATCTCTTGCGTAATCAATGAGGTAAAGTTTTTTTTTAAAAAACTAATATAAAACTTAAATTTTACGTCAGGTATTTATATTCAAAATTAATATTTAATTCTTAATTAAACAATAATATAAACTAATCATATAAATATAACATTTTGTTGTGAGAGAAAAAAAAAAGGACACTAAATAATAGAATATGTTCCCATCTTAATGAAGAAATAACTTTTCATTATTTTTTCTTAATGCAAGGCCTACTCGGTTCACGGTCATACAGACATCACAAAATGACGGAGTTAGGACAGCCCTCGCAATCAATGCCGTACACAGCTGGCCCGCCTCTGTCCAATTGTCCATGTTAAAAAGAAAAGAAATGTCAAAAAAATGCTTACCAAATCCTATGAAGATGGACAAGTCCTTTTTACCCTGCGTCTAGCGAACATTCAACGCAACGAGGTAACTCAAGATACTTGTATTACATGCCAATGTCCCCTTCAAGTCAACGAGCCGCCAACCGAGTCAAATAAAGAACGTGTTTTATGACCATTATTTCCCTTAAGAAACGCTTTTGTACTCATCCCCATCTGCCTCGAAGTTTCACATTCCACACCCGCCCACTCGCCGAACAATCATATATAAAAAGCACCCAAGAAATCTCCTCGCTATCCCATTATTGCTTCAAATAATCTGATTCTCTACCCACTTCCGGATCTCTCTGACTCGATTTTCTCAGTTACTTAATCCAATCCGATTTGAGGATGAGTTCTGTTAGGATGTTCGCTCTCCCAGTCATAGGCTTCATGTTCTTGGCACTCCTGCAGCTTGGTTATGGGCAAGTCATGGCTCCTTCCCCTGCACCAGAAGGGCCATCTAATGACGGTAGGTTTTTCGACGGTACACGTAATTTTCTTGATTAGTTTCCGACGTTGGTGGGGTTGTCTGGGTTTTGTCTGACCAAAGTTGGAACTGTTTGCTAAGTTGGTTCTCATTGCGGTCTTTGCAGGAACGGCAATTGATCAAGGAATTGCTTATGTCCTTCTATTGGTGGCCCTTGCAATAACATACCTCATCCACTGATTGATTCTTAGTAAAACGATATATATGTATACACTATAATTCTTTTATGTACTTTCTCTGGTATTCTTTTGGAGAATTTACAGCATTTTTTGTATATCTAGCCTCTAATGTAATTCACTTATTCAATAAGATAAACAGGATATGTTATTTTCTGCTGAGATGGGATGACTCTTTTCTTGTTAGACTGTTATTTGGTTCACCTCCTCTTGCCAGCTTGCCTGGTTTCTGAAGCTGGAATCATCTGCGTATGACCCTGGATCGAGTCTGTTGTTTGTGAAAATATCTGAATTCAGAGAACCCGGGAAGCCATTCACTGAATAAAATTTTATCCAGCCCGTCAGAATTCAAGAGAAAATGAAATATTAGTGGAATTCCATAGCATAAACCAGATAATGTGATAATTAAAACCAACAGTCCAGTTCCTGATTTAGGCTACAATCAAGGGAAACTTGAAACCAACATTAACTTTTACGTGATATCTTGAATTTGACCAGTCAAGAGGAAGGATTATGACGAAGTTCGCAGACTTGATTGAGGAAAACATGGAAGAACTTGCTGTTGTGAATGCGGTTGACGCAGGGAATTTGTTCGAATGGAGCAAAGCTTTGGAAATTCCTAGTCTAGCAGGCAGACTTCGTTACTATGCAGGTGCAGGCAGTAAGACTCATGGACAAGTATTGAAGATGTCGCGCGAGCTTCAAGGATACACACTTCTTGAACCCGCCGGGGTTGTAGGGCATATCGTCCCCTGGAACTTCCCTTCCTTGATGTTCATCCCGAAGAGTGCGCCAGCCTTGGCAGCAGAATGTACCATGATTGTGAAACCTGCAGAGAAAACACCTCTGTCAGCTCTGTATCTTGCGCATCTAGCTAATCAGGTTGCTGAGCTCCCAACTAAAGAGTATCTTAGACTGAAGTGCCTCATCGATCATTGTGCTCTTCTAATTCCTTCTAACTTTTGTGTTAGGATCACGACTCACACACTCAATCTAGATGAAGAAATAAGAAAAATAAAAGAAATATACGTGGTAACAACAGGATGGTCCACGGCGGCTAGGTTTTTTTATTGATTATTTTAGGCTTATATAGAGAATTATCTCTCACACCCTAAACAATTACGTATGAGAGTATTTATATAGGTGTTACACTTAACCATTAAGAAAACTTAACTATCAGGACCATAAGTAAACTTAAACTTAAATATCAGGCCCATAAATAAACTTGAATATCAGGCTTCACAACCTAACATTTTGTTGGTGTGATTTGTGCTCATTGATCAGGCTGGTATTCCTGATGGAGTGATCAATGTTATAACTGGGTATGGATCAACAGCTGGAGCAGCCATTGCCTCTCATATGGACGTTGATGTGGTGAGATTTCGCTTTTCTTCATAAAGAAATTGGAGGTTAATCGAACGAGTTAAAAGACTTGAAAGAGCTTCAATCTAATTCCTGCCATTGCCCTTTTCAGGTCAGTTTTACTGGTTCAACTGAAGTTGGGAGTTGAAACCTGTTTCGCTAGAATTAGGAGGCAAATCACCTCTCCTGATTTTTGATGATGCAGATCTAGACAAAGCTGCTGATCTTGCTCTCTTCGGAATTATGTTTAACAAGGCAAAGTCGTTCGTTTGTTCTTATTACGCTATAACGGATTGAATTACTTTGGCTTTGGGAAGCAGATACTATAACCTTTCTTTCTCTCATTTTTTAAATATTTTTACAGGGAGAAATTTGTATTGCAAGTTCTCGTGTTTTGGTTCAGGAAGGGATTTATGATGAATTTGTGAAGAGATTGGTGGAGAAAGCAAAAGACTGGGTGGTTGGGGATCCCTTTGATCCTAAATCTCGCCTGGGTCCACAGGTTAATAAACTTAGGAAAATCATAGGATAGTTTACTATTTCCCCCCGACCTTTATCTCAGGAAGACATGACAATAGCCAAGGATGAAATTTTTGGACCAGTGATGTCATTGATGAAGTTCAAGTAAGTAGAAGACTATCATTCCTGCCTTTTCAATGCCTGAAACAAGACTGCAAACCATTCCTTTTATGAAGTTCTGTTTTGAGTTTTCTTTCGTAAAAAGCAAGGAAATATCATAACGAGATGGTTGAACACTTACCTGCGTGTTCCTCTGAAGACTACTACAGGACCATTGAGGATGCAATCAAGTCTGCGAACAACACACAGTATGGCCTAGCAGCTGGCATAATAACCAATAACTTAGATGTGACTAACACTGTTTCACGATCAATCCAGGCTGGCATCATTTGGATCAATTGTTACATTGAACTTGACTAGGACTGTCCATATGGGGGATATAAGCTGAGTGGATTTGGAAGAGACTTGGGAGAGGCTGGCATGGAAAACTATCTCCGAGTCAAGTCTGTTGTAACACCCATATACAATCCCCCTTGGCTCTGACCAAATTTGTGAGTTTTGGAGTGTGGAAGAATCGCTTCTTGTTAAACCACGATGGTACTTTTAAAAGACTTGCAAAAGTTATGCCTAGATAAATAAAAATGCTCTCCAGTTCATCTTAGTTCCAAAATGCAGGGTATGCCTCCTTAATTTAAAAGCACATATACTCGGTGATTATCTGACAATAAATTGAGAGACAAACAAGCTCAAGAAATGCAAAAATGCTTGTTACTGATCCTAATCATTTGCACAAGAACAGGCTATACATATAAGAAAGCTAGTCCGCATCCAGAGATTAGAACAATTTGTCATAAGAGGTGCCATCAAGTGTAACACATGAAACAGAAAAGAACAGCCATCCTGATATACCACACAGGTTAAGCGTGGCCTTCTGTTTCATCTTTTACGTATTTCAAGGAAAGAAAATCATTCAGATCCAGTTAAGCATGCCACTTTCAGTATAAGCTTTATCATTCCATGGAACTGTAATCTATATAAGAGATAATAAAGTAAGTTCTGAAGGAAATTTTATGCTAAAACGAATGCATTACGCGGTACTATAACAAGATACCATTTTATTAAACCTCCCAGTCACAGCTCCCGAACGAAGTAAAAATTGGGATACCTCAGCAAAACATCCATAATAGAAAGAGAAAATACCTAGCTCGTTGTTACTCACTAACATTCTCTGCAGAACCACCACCTTCATCAGAATCCTCGCCGTCAATCTCAAGACCATCTCCTTGCCTTATTTTAGCGATCTCTGCCTCTGCGCGATCCATAATTTGCTTCTTCTGAACCTCCAATTCTCTTTCAAACTCCCCCTTCATCCGCTCCAGTTCCATCATCTGCTCCCTCTTACTAGACTCTATCTTCTCATATATCTCCTTGAACTTCGTTACAGAATCAGCCAACATACTCAACGATTTCGCCCCAATACTTCTTCCACGCTTCTCTTCCTCCTCATCATCATCTGTTTCACATGGGCTATCCCGCATCTCATCATACCCATTTGCACGATCCAGATATACCATTGTGTCCGTGAACACATACTCCCCCGCATCCAAACCGCACCCCAGGCTATACCCACCTGCACTCCCGATCTCTTGTTTCATCAACATATCTATTTTTTTAAACAAGGCCCATTTACTAATCCCAACACCTTTAGCCTTCTCCTTTATATACTTCCTCTTCAAAACATCCACCATTTTCCTGCACTGAGCCTCGGTCCTGTCAATTCTCAACATCTCCGATACCTTCTCGGAAACCTCAACCCAATCCTCCGACCTCAAATTATTCCTCCCCAATTGCAAAAACCTATCTCCCCAAACCTCTAGCAACACAAACTTCTCGTGCTCGCTCCATTCCCGCGAGAAATTGCCCAATCTAGGGTTTCTCGGAGAAAATTCGTAATTAGAAGGCAAGGCTTTGAGCTTTGGCCTTTTCGGGTATCTGCGGAATCTTTCTTCGCTTTGTGAGAAACCCCGAGTGTAGCCAGCTATAGGGCTGTAGCTGGTGTCGTAAAGATCACTCTCGTCGTCGGAGGCTTCGTCGTCATGCTCCTCGGACTCATCGTCAGCGTAATCCATGCGCTTGTAGGGAGAATGGTGGGGTGGCGGAGGGTAAAAAGGGAGTTTCCGAGAATAATTGAGCGAGGAGGGTTTTGGCGGATACCTGCCATCGCCTTCCATGTCGTCTATTTACTGGGTTTCCTTGAGTGGGTTATCGATCAGAATTAAGATGTGAAGAGAGAATCTAAACCTATAGGTGATTGTCAGACCGTACGGGGAACCAAAACGGGGAGAAGAGGAACTCCAAAACACAAACCTCACTGTATTTTTTCTCGGCGTCGGTTAAGTAGATAACTAGAAAATCGCGGTGGTTGATGTCCCAAAAGTGGCACAAAGGGGCGCGAAAAAGCTATTTTGTTTTGCTAATTTACGATATAAATGAAGCCCAAGGGGCCGGTCCGGCCCATGACTAAGAAGTTTATAAGACCCCGTCGCTTGATACGATATTGGGCTTTCAATGGTTAGTATTCGCAATCAACATAATTATAGATCTTCTGTAAGCACCGAGCAGTAGCTAGGTCCGGAGCCCAGGCAGCGAATTCAATTTGGTTGGTTAGTTTTGGCACGGATATGAGGGATTCATTGATGAATTGTTTAGTATCATGTTGTCAAGTTGTTTACTCGTATTTCCTTCTCCTGTATCCCATGCTATGCGAGCTTTTGGCCTAGTTCATGCAAATTGGTGTATATGCCAGGCAAAAAGACTGATAAAGCAAATCAAGTCCGTGACAGAGGGAGAGAAGCACCTGACGGTGGCCATGAATGCGAAATGGTTTAGTCACGTAAAGGGGCATAAACTGTGTCAACTTCTAACTATTCCAAGGCGACCCTTTTTTTATGTTAACCCAAGAGACCCTTTTATGATCTACGTAAAGCAAGTATTCAATGGAATTTAGTTGGTGCTTGAGCCAACTAGTAAATGACGGACCAAGTTCTTTGCTTTATAAAGCACGTTACAGCCTTGGAAATGGAGTCAAACCTCATGCATGCAATAGAAGCAATGGCGTCTCAAGCATGGGTGATTCTATTGGCAGTGTCGTTGTTGGTGAGTGGTGAATGGGTCGAGAGCAGAAAGCTCGAGGAGAAGAACCATGCAGAAATGAAGAAACTTGTCAGTTTTCATGAAAATGGAAACCGGGGAGGGGTTGGTGGCAGTGGTGGTGGTGGCGTTGAAAGCTTTGCCGGCGGTTTTGATGGCGAGAAAGGGTTTAGCTTTGGCCGTTCTTTTGAGTTTGGAAAGGGTGTCGGCTTTAGCTTTGGTACTAGTGATCCTGGGGTTAAAATTGTAAATAAACCTGATTGTGTAGGAAAAGGTGGTGTAGGAAGTGGGAAGGGAGGTGCAAGGATTCACAAGAAAAAACACAAAAGGAATCACTCTGGAGGTGGTGGCACTGGGCATGGTGGCGGTGGAGGCATTGGAAAAGGAATTGGTGGAGGAGTAGGTGGTGGCGGTGGCATTGATAAAGGAAGCGGTGGTAATGGAAATATTGGAAAAGGAGGCGGCAGTGGAACTGGTGGAGGAACAGGCACCGGCGGGGGCATTGGAACAGGAGGCGGAGGTGGAATTGGTGGTGGGGGTGGTGTTGGTGGAGGAATCGGTAGCGGTGGAGGAGGGGGTGTTGGCGGAGGTGGAGGAATAGGTGGTGGGGGTGGAGCTGGTGGAGGAATTGGAGGTGGGGGTGGTGATGCTGGTGGAGGATTAGGTGGTGGGGCGGGAGGTGGCTTTGGAGGAGGAGCAGGACCAGGTTTCGGCGGAGGGATAGGTGGTGGAGCAGGGGGAGGATTTGGAGGTGGCATTGGCAAAGGAGTTGGTGGAGGTTTTGGTGGCGGTTTTGGAGGAGGTATTGGCAAAGGGGCAGGAGGAGGTGGAGGAGGAGGAGGTGGTGGTGGCGGTGGTGGTGGTGGTGGGGAAGGATTTGGAGGTGGCTTTGGAAGCGGTGCTGGTACAGGGGGAGGTATTGGTGGTGGAGGAGGATTTGGCGGAGGTGGAGGCGGAGGCATAGGTGGAACTCCAGGACTCGGATGAGGTGTTGGCAAAGATGCGTAGCTTGCATGGATTGCGAAGCTGCAGTTGCCTCTGCCTTACTACCTCCATAAATCTGGAATTTGTTCTAGCTATTTGATAACACTTGCATGGTTTTCTCTCTATCTTTCTGGTTTAAGTTCATTTCGTTTTCAAATAATGCTCCATGTAGCCTTTCCGTTCTCTAATATATGTGCTTTTAGTATCTCTAACGCTGAAACATTACACCGGTGTACCCATTCTGAAGCAAACAACTGTAATAATTTCTCATTACATCCTGAACATCATTCCTCTTACATCATTTATACATTAGAAATCAAAACTTATTTATCAGAGAAATCAAGTTGGTTCCATTACTTCCCGTCGCTGCACCGACTGGCTGATGCTTGCGGCTTCTCGCTTGTTCTGATGACAGGCTTGTATCATGATCTCCTGCTGCTTTCTCAGAAGTTCCGAGGAAAGAGGATTCATTCTTATTGTTTGTTGGAGACACTCTTGTATCAGTGTCTGCGAGATATCCTGCAACTTTCAGGCTATAATTTTTTCATCCTCCCTAAAAGGGCTTGTATTCCGCTGAAACCAACACAGTTGTGAGTATGAGTTGCCGCCCTAAAAGTCATGGTTGCCAGGAAGAAGATACGTTAACCACTGCTTCTCCGATTGTGAGATAAAGTCCGTTGTCTTTGAAAGATTCCAGTAATGTCGTCTCGTCCAGCTTCTCCACCACAAGTGCCAGAGGATTTACCAAAACAAGCTGCAACGAAAGAATCACCACAGACAAACAAAAACAATGAACCATGCATGCTTTTATGTCTATTGCGCTTAAACAGAAGCGGGACTGAACTTTTTCCTGCAGAGCATAAACCATTTCCTGACCTGAAGTGACCTTCCTTCCATTCTTTGCCTGAGATCTCGTAGAGCATCGATGCCGGTTGTGTCTATGTTTGTGACAGCTGAAACCAGGCAGAGGTTTCGAAATTGTTAACGTAGGATTAAGCAGTAGTCTATATCAGGTTTACTCAGAATACGTTCCTACCTCCCAAGTCCAAAATAACACATCGCAGGTCCGATTCTCCACTGCTTTGGATCCTTTTCTCCTCCTCTCTGATCCATCTTAATACCCTGCAGCAAAGCAAACAATGCCATTCACATACGGGACCATTACACTGATGGGCTTGGCACTAGACGTATGGACACTGCTTACCTTTCTTGAAGATATGTTGAATTAGCAAACATGATTGGGGATTCAATGCGTAGAATGATGAAGGAAGGAACCCTCGTTGCATTCTCATATAAAGTGATACTTTGATATATCTGAGTGCCCGGGATCTTTCCCATCAATGTTGTATTAGGCCTGCTAACATTTAGGATTATCCGGAAAACTGAAACTCCAACCTGATAAATTTTATGCAAGAAAAATAAGGAGGAAGGTAGTGAAATGGAGCAAACTAAGAAGGAAGGTACCGAGACAGCAAAGTACTATCTATATACGTACCGCTATTGTGAGCCCTATCTGCACGGAGATGAATAGAACACCTAAAAAGGAACAAAAGCAGGATAGGAAGTCAAGCTTGTCCACCTGCCACAGTTTATACGCACCCTCATAGTCGATCAGTCCAATGACAGCTGATAATATAATCGCAGCCAAGACCAAATCTGGTGTGTAAGTGAACAATGGCATGAGAAACAGCAGTGTAAGAAGTACGGCCAGTGCCATAATCAAGTTTGAGGCAGCTGTTTTTGCTCCAGCATTGTAGTTCACAGCAGATCGAGAAAACCCTCCTGGAAAAAGTTACAGGAGATGCTGGAAGCAAGCACAACAGTGAATGTATTATAAGGAGGATCGAAAAGAAGTTGTGTTAGATCATTGCCTGAGGTCACATAACATGAACAGAGAGAACCACAGATGTTCATAATGCCTATGGCCTTCATTTCTGCGTTTCCACTGATCTGGTAGTTACACCTGCAAGCAAATGTTCTTCCCACAGCAATCGCCTCCTATAAATCAAAATAAAAAACAGTGACACATCTGCAGAGCTTACCTTTCTTCCTTTTATGTTCAACAATTAAATATTTCATTTCAAAACATGTAAAATTGAAGAGAAGAAAGAGTTTATCATAAGAGCTACCAACAGCGAGAGACAAAATGGCAGTCATGACGCCAGTTTTGATCACGAGGCTTAGATGAGTTCCACTAAAATATAGCTTATCTAACGAGGGTGGGTTTATACCCGTTGGCAAATGGCCTATCTGTTCATCCATAATGAAGAAATTCATGACTGTTAACTTGTGCATACCTGAACTTGCAAACTATAGTTTGTTTATTTCAACAGAGCAGAGGATAGAAGTATATGCTTTCTTACCTTTAAAACATCGTGAAACTCAGATTTGAACTCAAAGACTATCAGAGTTGATAGAATAATTGAAGTTAAAGGAGCAGCAGCTGTGACCCAAAAGAGCTTTGGTTTCCTTGCACTCTAAATTTTGTAAGAACAGAACTACATTAGATAGAGGGCAATCCCAAAAACAGACTGGAAATGTTAGGCTAAAAGTACATTGTCTACTCACAATCTCCTTTGCTGTAAGAAGAAGAGCCATAAAACATAACCCCATGATGAATGTCTTCAAGGACCACTGCAAAATCAAAGCAGAAAAAACACATAATATCTCTCTTAAATGAATACAAGAGAAATTTCTGATGCACTTTGATTTTCAGGATTGCCTTCTTACCTCTTCTTTTTGCTCTATAACAGACTTAATAACAGGGATGATCTGAAATTTATTGGTGAAGTGAACAATCCCAATCAATCCCTTAAGCTGTTGTAGGGCGACAACGATGGCAACTCCAGTTGTGAATCCAATTAAAGTTGCCTTGGATAGAAAATCAATGATGAACCCTAACCTGAAAATTACACGAATATTTCCTTTTAGTTTAGGCATCACTTAGAAATTTACAAATCAATAGCATCTCTTTGTCTCATCGTCTCCTCATCCAATCTATATGAAAATTGAAGTTAAAGCCTTAACCATTGCAGAGTTCTGGACAGAATAATTACTCTCATTTAATCTTTTCATTTGAAATGGCTGAGCAAATCATCTCCCCTTTCAAGTATTAACCTAATATAGCTTCCTTAGCTAATTTCATATGCTACCCACTCTCCAAAAGCTAATAAACAAATCAATGAACAACCTCAGTCACCATGTTGCAAAACATGTATGGCAAAAGCTATTGTTTGGCAGGCAATGCTCATACCTCAAAAAACCCAAAGCAGCTTCAAATACACCGGCGAAAAAAGTAGCAGTGAAAGCAAGTCGAAGATAAAGGTCAGGTTGATGGATAGGAGAAACCTTTTCGCTTAGCATTGAACCCATCACCAAAGATCCTACCGACACGGGACCAATACCGATATGTCTGGAGCTCCCAAAGACAGTATATATTATTGGTGGCACAAAACATGAATCTACAGAAAGGATATTTTCAAGGTTAAAATGTGGTCAAACATATACATAGAGCTCACAAACTGAAAGCGGTCTCACAAGTCTAACTCACACAGTCCAATTATAGGTGGCAGAGACGCAAGTTTAGCGTAGCTGATACTCTACACGACAAAAACAGGAAAAACGTAGAGTGTGTCAGCAACAATATGGTGCAAGAATGGACATAAAATAGAAAAAGATGAATTAGAGAAATAGAATGGACCAACAAATTAATCCAATCGTTAATCCGTCAAATGGGATGTTTACATTTTAAACCACTATCCATTTCTGGAATTGTAAATATCGACATAGAACTTCAATGGTACATTGGAAATCAAGAGCAAAACGAAAAAGGAAAAATACTGTAATAAAACATTTTGGGAGAGGGGGAAAAGGAGAACCATGAGTCATGCATGTTTCTCGTACCTGTGGGATAGACAAGCTTGCTATGGTTATTCCAGCAATGAGATCAGATTTAAGGAGTTTAAGATCGTAATCGCCGGCCCATGTCAAGATAGGAAATGTGTGCATAAAACCCAGAATAACTCTTTTAGATATAGTCTGGTCCTCGTAAACGTGGAAAGGATCATCCGGAAAGAATATCTCTCTCAGTTTGTGTTTCAGTTTGTGGAATGTCGTGGCGTGAGGTGGTAAGTGTACACTATGTGTCCGAAAAGGTGGCCATGAAATGGTTCTTGCCGGTTCCTGTGGGGGTTCTTGTACTGATTGTTCGGAGCCAGGGCCCATGTTATTTGCAGAAAGTGGGAATTCAAGAGAGTGAGACGAGACTTGGGGTTGAAGACCAGCTATAAATAAATATATATATATATAAGAAGAAACAATAGAGACTTTGTTCAAAGTTAATCAGCGAGAGCGCGCAAAGAAAGCTAGGATTCAGGTGTCCTAAGAACGAGATATTACACAAATTCCTCTTGAAACCGCAAACGAAGCATGCACACAAACAGGCAAACAGCACTGAGTCACGGCTTTTACTGGCCGCTGTTCTATTTTAGGACTTTTTTGAATCAATTTCATTTTACAGTCGGGAAAAATCCTGAAAACCATACAAGAGCAAACTCCTGCAATTTCACAAGCCTAAACCTAAGCCTAAGCCCACTGGGCTATTTCACTTGTTGCTTATGCGCTGGGCCATAGCATGAATCACCCTGTAGGTGAATTTCAGACATCATCCAATCCAATGGAAAGAACCCGAAGATAATTGACAGCCTGTTTATCAAACCATGTGCAATTTAAGTAATTAATCATGTCAAAAACTATTATGTCGAATTAAAAATTGATTCTCCGCATGCTGTTTTTTTAAGCGTAGAATCTACGCCATAACGACAATATTTTCTTTTCATAAAGCTAATATATTAAAAATAAAATATTCGTTACCTTTTATGTTCTAAACTTTCTGATTTTCATTATCCGATATAGATCGGGTGATATCATGGTAATCATTTGATCACTCGCTCTATCGAATCATTTGGTGCTGGACTAATTTAAGTACAAGTCGCTGTTTGGATATCAATTTATTTTCTTTTAATTGTTTTTTTTCTTTTCTTAGTAATATTTTACTTGTCTGTCAGTGTTTGCTAACTTAGGTTGATGAGTATTGGTATAAGAGTGAGGAGCTGGTAGGGTTATATGTTCCGTTTTAATTTTATTTATTTTGATTGTTTACCGTTCTTGTGATTCAGGTAATTCTGGATCACGCGATAAAGTCAAAAGAATTATCATCAGTTCTTTAGTAGACTATGCCTCATATATTTGATCGGCAATTATTTTCATTCTTGTTGCTCATGTTTTTGTTTCCCTCCTTCCTTTTTAACGTAATATGTCACCATCATTGATAATATTATTATCTCTCTTTTGTTTCTTTGTGCTCTTCTTTTGACATTCAAGCATAGTTTTTACTCCTTTTCTTTTTTAGGATTGATAGGTTTGATAATGGTAACGTCACATTTATTTCCTTTTAATTTGTCATATTCTAAAGAATCATCAATAGAAACTGCATCTTTGTTTTCTTTTATTTGTCATCTTCCTATTTTCTTGTCTCCTTTGTTGACTTGTTGATACGCAACTCTTTCCTTTTGTTAGTCTCTTATGCCCAGATTCTTTTTTTCTTGGTTGTCGTCTGTATCCTTTCCTTTTATTTGCCAAATCAAATCATGCCTACTAGCTGATATTTAGGAGTTGAGTATATAAGGTCTTCCATATTAGATAGATTATCTAACTTACCAAATATATTTATTATGTTAAAATGAGTAAATCATGGTCTCCAACATACAAAAATCTCTTTAGTAAAACACACTAATTTTATTCAGCATAATATACAATATCTCTTTAGTGAAACACACTAATTTTATTGTTTCTTTTAATTTATTAGTCTTGGGCTGAAGTAGTTAGGCTGAAAAAAAGAAGAATTAAATTAACATACAATATCTATATATGGATATTAATATTAACATGTTAACTATAAATCATGGCTTGTGGTTAACTGTTGCATAGTAAATTAAAAATTCAGTTTGTGGGCTTATACAAAAATAAATAAATAAATTTAAAGAATTATATTTCTTATTATTTATATTTATATTGGGTTCCAAAAGAATAATATTAGTAGATTTTATAAATGATAATTATTGATTTAATATAACTATAAGTTGAGTTATGATGGTGAGACCTGAGGATGTCTTGATGTATGACATGTTTTATAGTTTTCATAAAACGTATTATTTTACACTATGGTTTAAAATAATTATAAAATTTAATAAATATTTTGTATTCAGTATGGTATCTATCTCAATAAACATTCGCTTGACCAATG
Source organism: Passiflora organensis (assembly GCA_019739055.1). Lineage (NCBI taxonomy): Eukaryota > Viridiplantae > Streptophyta > Magnoliopsida > Malpighiales > Passifloraceae > Passiflora > Passiflora organensis. The sequence goes on from JAEPBF010000136.1 coordinate 272,688, forward strand.
CGAGGTGAGTATACAGAATCCCAGTGATAGGGGAGAGTTGCTTGTCTATTTGGGAATTGTGTGGGTGTTGTCTTCATTTGCCTGCCACGTCCTTCGCAGGTTGGTTCGTATTAAGTATTGAGACGGGTATGATACGTGTAGTTTTTCTCTACCTAGTCTTGGACAACACTAGCGGTAGGTGGTATATATTATTTTCTTAAAAATCTAAATTAACACTGCCAGTGGCCTTCCAGTTTCCCTTGAGCGGGGTTACTCTGAGAGTGATTTATTATGTCCATCCTGATAGGTTTTTTTAGGCATCATTAGCCTGCTATCTATCACGCATTTTTAGTTATAACCTATTGGGCTGGAATTACGTTTTACGTTATAAAATCAAATGCATGAATTTTATGTTCTTTGAGTTGCATCAGTTACGTGCTCGTTCTTAAAGTAAATTGTTTCTTCTCTTCTTAGTATGTGCCTCTGTTTCCCCATAGGGCATATGATGTAGTGACTCCTACTGAGATTATTATCTCACTCGTTGTTATTTCCCCATTTCAGGAGTAGTTCGTGAGCCATAGGCAGTGTTTTGAGGTGTGTGAGCTTTGTACGACTTGGCTGGACTATCGCGTCTGCACGTTTTATATGGTTTCTTTTCTGGTATTTCCTTTTTAGACTCATTTTGATGTTTTGATTATAATTATATCCTTATACATTTACTACGTTACAGGTTACGGTTTTATGTTGTGGGCTTTAAGCCCAGTTGCGATTTTGGGCTTGTGACTATATGGACTGGTCTTTTGTTTTGGGCTTTTTTTATTTAATAAAGTCTTCCGATGTGGTATTTTGTTCACTTCGATGATATGTCAGATGTTTGTTTCTTATTTGACATGCTTCATTTCTTAAAATATTAAATATATTTATTTTGGGAATCATGTTTGAAAAGTTTTCTAAGCCTTATGGGATTCGGATTGGTCCACGTGTTGGGCTTATCCGGGTTTCACGGCGATAAGGGCTTGGTTTTCGAGTTTGGGTCCTTACAAGGGTGGTAACGGAGCCGATCTCGCTCCCTCTTCCATATGGGCTTGGGTCGTATTATGTGTTCAGTTCACGTTTGGACCCAAGTCAGTTACATTTGGGATTCCCTCGTGAGGACACGAGGCTTATAAGGATGGGAGATTGTGAACCCAACCTGCATAGGAGGTCTGTGTTACCCAATCCCACATCTGAAAAGAGTGAGGGAGGTCTTGGGCTTATATGTGTTGTGTGAATGAATCATTTGTAACAAGAAGCATCTTTTGAGCCCTGTGGTTAGAAACCCGACTTAGTATTACAGTTGTGATTAAATTTTTTATGGAAATGATCATGTAAACACCCCCTAGCCCTCAGACCTCGGGTCTAACAGGCCTGGATGTGTATGTGCGCGATGCGTGATGGATCACAACTGTAACGTTCAGTTGGGCTTTTAACCACAAGGCCCAAAAGATATATCTTATTACAAATGATCTACTCACACAACACATATAAGGTCAAGATCTTCCCCGCTTCTTTTTGTTGTGGGATTAGATATCCAAGCTAGGCTGGCGCTTCTTGTCAGAACAAGATAGCCTATGGGCTCGAGTACTAGCTGGAAAATATGGTTGGAATGTTGCTACCAATTCAACTATTTTGAGTGAAACTTCCGCAAAAAAGGGAGCCTTCTTACTATGGCATGCTTTACACTCGGCTTGGCCATCAATATCAAAGGGAGTGTCTTGGCACCTAGGTAATGGAGAGACAAAGAGATTTTGGGAGGATTTATGGCTTTAACAAATCGGCCCCCTTATATGTCTAGCCCACGAGATTGTCCCAGAAGCATTGAGAGGAAAGTCGATAAGCCATTTTATTACATAACAGGGCGCTTGGAATTGGAGTCTTTTCCAATGTTTCCTTCCAGCCTTTGCATGCATTCTGATTGCTCAAACTCAGCCACCTGTGAGATCGATAGACCCTGACACCTTAAGATGGTCACTGAATATGAATGGGCAGTTCAGTTTGGCTTCGGCTAGATCTTTGCGACAAGAGGAAGTCTCACATTCTTCTAAACAATTATGGAAGGCAATATGGCGATGGACAGGTCCAGAACGTATTCGCTCTTTCCTTTGGTTATTGGCGCATAACAGATTGCCCACGAGACAACTCTGTATGCGTAGACATATTACTTCTTTGGATACATGTCCTCACTGCAGGATAAATCCCGAAAGCTCTCTACATGCGATGAGAGACTGTTTTTTCCCAACACACATATGGAACCAACTGATTCCTGAAGCACTAGTATCGACCTTTTATAACTCAAATTTAGAAGAATGGCTTTTGCTTAATCTCACAAACAGCGAAACATGTGGTAATCTACAATGGCCTATTGTCTTTGGAACCGGTCTTTGGTTACTATGGAAGTGGCGAAATGAACTAGTTTTTGAGGATAAACCTACTAACGATCCTACGCCAATTATTCAGATAATGGCACGAGCAAAGGAGTTCTTTATATCCACTAAGGTGTTAAAAACACTCAATCCAAGGCCTGCTGAGAGACTGAATAAATGGGTAAGGTGGATCCCTCCTTTATCTGGTTGGCTGAAACTGAATTGCGATGGGGGACAACACAAGCCTTCGAACATATCCCTTGCTGGAGGGGTGCTCTGAAATTCTGCTGGAGCATGGATTATTGGGTTTTCTCAATCATTTAATCTTTGTCCAATATGGGAATCTGAAGTGAGAGCCATCCAATCAGGATTATCAATGGCATTTTTAGTAGGAGCGTTACGATTACATGTTGAAAGCGATTCATGGGATGTTATTCAAAGTTTGAAGAACAAGGAACTAAAGCCTCCTTGGAGCCCACTTTTGATACAATGTAGGAGTTTGCTGAATCGTTTTGTGGAAGTACAACTGGACCACATCTTCCTAGAAGCTAATCAAGTGGCAGATGTTCTTGCCAAATTAGCTATCACACTACCTTTCGGTCTGCATGTTCATAGCATCCCGTTATTGTCTTTACCGCATTTTTTGCTTTTTGATTCTATTGATAACGTTGTTTTAAGACCAGGTTTCTAATTTAGACTCTGTGATTTTTAACCAAAAAAATAATATTTAAAATAGTATAATTGAATTGTCACGACCCGCGGCCCCCGGACCCTTGGCCCAACTTGCCTGGACGTGTATGTGTGCGTGATGGATCACAACTGCAACGTTCAGTTGAGCTTTTAATCACAGGGCCCAAAAAATGCATCTTGTTGCAAATGATCTACTCATACAACACATATAAGCTCAATATCTTCCCCGCTCCTTTCCGATGTGAGATTGAGTAACCTGCCCTATAGGCTAGTTCTCACTGTAATTATTATTGATATAATAAATATTAAAAAGAGAGAGCGTTAGTTATGCATTTAATGAATATCTATTGAATCCAATAAACACAACTCCTTTGTACAAAAATATGTTATTTCTCTGTAACATACTTTCACGTCTATAATATAAAATTTGTGTAATATATAAAGTTGAAAATCTAAATAAAATTACTCTATGTGGAATAGATTTAATGGATATCTCAATAAATATGTGTTATATATTAAGTAGGTCTAACAAAAGGCACTGCATATTTTCTTTCCAGAATATTAACCCATTAAGATTAGACAACAGTATTTCCATTAGAATACAGAATTTCATCACAGTGCATTCAATAAGCTCATCCCCACCACGATAAAAGCACCCACTTACGGTGCTCTCTTTTCACTTAATGTTTGCTTCCTCGATTAATTGACCGCCCACCATTTTCTTGTTCTCGTCAACGCAGGGGTTGGATTTGTATATCCTCAGGTTTTGACTTTACCGGAACCGAAAGGACAAGGTCATGAAATGAAAATAGGGTAAATGGCCAAGTTGTATATTGTGTATGGAAAGGGAGCTCTTCACATTTGCCCCGATTGTGACCTGACAATCGTCAGCCTAATCCCGCCTTGGTTTTCCAATTCTGGCAAATGATTGTGATATATAATCCTCGCACTTTTCACTGACGCCAACCCATGCTAATTACAAGTGTCTCACGGCATTCCTGCATGATCAAGATTTCAAGTACAGCCCTTCACCATATGTGCCTTGGCAATCCTGTCAGTTTCTATCGCCTTACCTTGAATGGGGAACGAGGAGGATGATTAAACTGTTGAAATAATACTGGGAAAAGTTAGTCTACGATTAAAGAATGGGAATAAAAATCATAAACTACCAGCGTTTCAAAGTTGGGCATCCTTATCTATGGATGGGTCTTACTGTCATCATTTCGAAACCAAACCTCAATCTATAGTTTGCTTAGCTGAGGGAGGCCATATCTGGTGTCAAATGTGATTTTACTTGTTAGAGAGCTTTTATCTTGGTAGTGCTATCCCTTTTATCTTCGATTAAGATTATATTATATATTAATCTTAGAATTAACAATCATATTCTTCTGTTATAGAAAAGCAACTAATCAACAAATTCAGAGGGATTCACGCCGCCCTCGAGAAGGAACTAAAAATCAAATTTTCGTCCCAATTGATAAGAAGCTGTCTTGGGGAGGTGTTGTCTTTATATTTTATATATTTTTCTGCTAGAAAAAACAGAAAAAGTAAAGAATTTGGTCTTGGTCTGTGTAATGAGTATCTGATTTATTGAGTCTAGAAGTGACTGCCGCGCCTACCAAACCCACCCAAGTAGAATTAAGTATTCTCTATACGTCTCTGTATTGCGTTTCAAACAATAAGTGTATAGATTGGATATATAAACCCAGCCAGTATAACGAGGTCAAAAGTATGTGAGAACTCAATCTTGTATTTGAGTCATTATATATATATATATTGAAATTATTTATAATAAAATATATTTTTTGAATTAAATGAATAAAAATTCAATAAATATTATACATGTGATTAATTTATGTCTGGATCTGTTGGATAAGGACCCATATACTTTTTTAATAATAAAGAATATTTATTTTGATAGAAAAACCAGATTAATTTTTCTCTAAAATCATTGTTTTAGAGTTTTATCCGGAAATACAATCCCTTTAGTGAGCTTATTCTAAATAAATACACTTTCTTTTTATGAAATTACAAAAATACACGAAAGAATACTGTGTCATTACGACATTAGTGAAATATAAATATTGTAATAATTTTTCTCTTATGACTTTTAATTATATTCAAGAAATTTATTTATTTTTAAATATTAATAGCATGAAATGTGTATAATTCTGAATTTGGAACCTTCTCCACAGGATTGAGACGTAACGGATTCCAAATATATATAAATTAAATCACATTGAATATAAATACCTTGAAAGATTGGTAATTGGCATGATCTACTGACCAAATAGAGAATATTTTGCAAAAAAAAGAACGAAAATATTGTATATATCGACTGTCCAAATCTCGTGACGGGACAGTCACCATAGCAACTTATAGTGTTTTAACATACATCGAACCACCTTCCAAATTGACGGACCTATCTACCGTGTTTCTGGTTGAGACAATATGTGTATCTTACTTTTGTCTTTTTCTTGGGTATGATTTTCCGACCAGTCATACCTTTTCCCAGAATATGTGTATCGTCACATTCATGTAGAAAGTAGATTTTTAAAAAAAATATATATATGGAGAGTAGATAATAGCGGCTATTATAATTATAATTATAATTAACATTAGTGTTATAATAATTTATAATTAACCCGGTGATAAAAATACTAAATTTTTATAAACACTACGTCCAAACAAAACTAGTTACAAAATGTCAATCTCTTCTATCTTATAAAAAATAGATTATGATTTGAGTTAAATTTAAGTATATCACGTTAATATATTATTTTAATTAAGATTGTTATAAAACTTAATAAAACATCTTTAAAAAAATATCTATCACCAATCTCAAATTTTGTTCCTCTTCATCCAATAATTAAACATCTATAATTGGGAAACTTAAAATCACACTATTTCCATGTCCACCAGTTCCGTCCAATTGCTCAAGGACATAGCAAGAAACAGGGAAGACCGGTTAATCAAAATAGCTAAAATCAAAGGTGGTGAGATAAAAATCTCTATTTCTTGAAGCAATTAAACAATCTCAAATCCTTTTTCATTGTGCTCTTTGTAATAAATTCACAGAGCCCAGAGACAAGACACAAAGCTTGTTTCTGATAAAAGATTGAGATGAAAGGAGGTTGTCGATGCCTGGTTGGATGTCGTTCCATGGAGGAGGAGTACTCGGTCGATGTCAAAGTCTGAGAAATTTGTGCCCAATAAGGTTCTGTTTTTGTTTCGATGATATTATAAGAACGTCAGCCGGAAACATATCATAAATAGTCGTACTACATGGTAGGGGTGTTCATTTTTATCCGACCCGACGGAAAATTCCTGACCCGACTTATTTCGGTCGGGAGTGAGGTTGGATACGGGAAACACGGGTCAGTAATTTTTTTACCGACCCCGTTAGTCGGTAAAAAAAAAAGATATATCGAGACGGTCGGTTACCGACCCGACTGCTGAGTATAAAAGACCCTTCCCCAATTTTTTTTAATTTTTACCCCTGGTCCCCCAAATCCCTTCTTCGTCTCTTCTCGTCTCAGTCCGTCAGTCGTGAACAATACCTCTCAATCAGCCGCTCGTGACCCGCTTTCTCTCTCTTCCTTTGAATCTCCGATCCGATCAAACTCAAACTGTTGTTCAGGTTCCCTTCCCTCTTCCTCTATTCCATCGTCTTCTCCTCCATCCTATATATTTCTTTCTTCTCATCCTTATCCCTCAGTATTTGTTTGTGTGTTTGACTTCGTCTTGTCTCTGGGATGATTTCGTCTTGTCTCTGGGATGACTTCATCTTGTCTCCGGTCTGACTTCGTCTTGTTTCCCTTGTGCGTCTATCTATTTACTTTGTGTTTATAGTTGTAGGGGACCTTGGGGTAGTTTCTGTCGATTTAGGGGTTTGATTTGGAAAAGCCCCAAATTGAAAACCCTAATGGACTATTTTTTCCTAATTCGTCCTTCGTCTTTGGTTCTGGTTGTGTCTTTGGAGTTTCTGGAGTGGATTCTATCGATTTGGAGGTTCGATTTTGAAAAACCCTGAATTTGTAAACCCTAATCGGTCAATTTTCGTAATCCATCCCCAAATTCATTCTTGAACCCTAAATCAGCCCCTCAATCTCGATTGAAACCCTAATCCTCAGTCGACCCTAATCCCAATTGAAACCCTAATTCTAATTCGACCCTTTTTCCAACCACAAATTGGTAAATTAGGTAAACTATTCTAATTTTTAGGGTTTTGTTAGTTTTGATTATTGTTTTCTAATTGTTAATTGATTACGTATGTTAGGGAATTAACAAATACTTTAAATGTGCATGACAACCAGGAGTCATTTGAGTGAAGAGGAGTTCAGACATTGGACGGTTGGGCTGAACATCTGATCGTTGATACTTTGTGACACCAAGACAGAGTCAAGTAGGAGTGTTCAACAGTGTAACAAAAGCATAACAGGTTTTTTGTGAAGTCTAAACTACTTTTATTTTACTTTATTATATATTGTATATAATTATTTATGCATGTTGTTGAATTGGTGATGTAACCTATTGTATTGGCTATTGTTGTTTTATATTATTTATTACGTATGTATAATATTTATTTATCATTGTTGGATGCTGCTTGTTGGTATATGAATGTTCATATTATGTGGTTTTATGGCTTCGTCTTATGGCTTGTTTTTGGTTTTATTACTTCGCCTTATGGCTTGCCTTTTGCTAATATGTTGTGTGTTGAGCCTGCATAGTGTTGTTGTGTTAAGTTGTTAACCAACTTAATGAATGTTAGGTATATAGGATAGGATAGGCATTGGACTAGAAACATGCATAGGTCTTATTTGTCATATCTCATGCTATCTTGTTTGTATGTTTGCTATGTGGGTGTGTGGGTTTGGGACATCCAAGTGGCCTAGGAAGTGTGTACTGGGAGTGGTGTTTAGGCTGGAAACCCGAAGTTGTGGGGCTAAGTGTCCTAAGGATGCCACGAGCATCATACATCTGGTGTAACAACGCCACGTACCACTCCTAGTACACACTTCCCGGGTCATTGGATGTGCCAAATCCACATGGAATGGTGATGATACTACAGTCTGAGTTCTTATGCACCTTGTTTATGCCTTTAGGTTATTGCTTTTTGCCTTATTGCCTCGCCTTATGCTAATTTGTTGTGTGTTAGTGCCTACATAGTGTTGTTGTGTTAGGTAGTTGGTTATTATTACTTGTTTGAATGTATGATTGTTATTGCTTGTTTCATAAGAAATTTCTGGAATAGAGGGTGAGTGACCATAATAAGAACCAGGTGATGTGATCCTGATTCCAAAATCTAGAAATAAGTGAAATAGGCCTTGCTCATTCTTATCCTGATCAGTTATTCCTGGATCTTGGAATCAGCACCACATCGTCTCGGTCTTGCTGTTGGCATTCATTCTCTATTCCAGACAATTCTTGTTGAAGGAAACGATGATGAGATACATTCTGAGTTGCATGACACTTACTGTATATTATGCATGTTTTTTCTTTTCCTTCTGTTCTGCTTGAGTAATTGCCTTTGGGAATTAGAATTTTGTACTGTGATCGAATTTAAATTACTAATTTTAGACTTTAAAACCTAGGAAAATGAATACACAACCGTCTGATGTTGGAAGTTCTACCCCTGTGAGTCCTATTGACCAGCCTAAATCTCCCTCACACAATGAGGATCAACATTTCCAAAGACCTGGTATCAGTGGCGGTTTATAATGAGCCTATAGTTGTAGAAAAATAGAATGTTTCAGATGGTGGTAGGTTTAGGTGTAAATCAAAAGCATGGGATAATTTCACTATAATAGTGTTACTTAGTGGGTCTGTGATGGCTAAATATAAATATTGTGGGAAGGAGTTCAAGGCTGATTCGAAAAAACATGGAACTTCTGGGCTAATATATCATGCCAATAGTTGTCTTAGGAAGCATACCATTATGGGGCAGTCACAAATTAACATTCAGTATGATGATGAAGATGGTGGTGTTGGGACTGGTAGGGCAACTATTGGAACATATAAGTTTGACAGTGAGGCTTTATGAAGGTCGATTGCAGAGATGATTGTGTCTGATGAGTTACCTTCAAAATTTGTAGAGACAAAGGGCTTTAGGAAAGTGATGTTGACTGTATGTCCTAGGTTCAGAATGCCCTTGCGGTCAACTATAACCAGGGATTGCCTTCAGCTATATATGGAGGAGAAGAAGAGGTTTAGGCAATATTTGACTAGTAATTGTCATAGGGCGTGTCTGACAACTGATACTTGGACTTCTGTCCAAAAAGTTAATTATATGAGCCTGACAGCACATTTTATAGATGCTGATTGGATTTTGAGGAAAGCAATTTTGAATTTTTGTCCCATTGGTAGTCATAAGGTAGAGAAGATAGTTTCTGATATTGAAAGGTGTTTGATTGAGTGGGGTATAACTGGAGTATTTACAATAACCATGGATAATGCCTCTGCCAATGATGTGGCAGTAGCTTTAATGAAAAAAAAATTTACAAAATGGAAGGGTAGTATTCTCGGTTGTAAATATATTCATGTTAGGTGTGTTGCACATATTGTGAATCTGATAGTAAATGATGGACTAAAATTCAGTGGGAAGTCTGTGTACAAAATAAGAAAGACTGTTAGATATGTTAGGAGTTCACCATCTACGTTGCAGAGGTTTAAAACTTGCGAGGAAGCAGAAAGAATTATTACCAAAGCTTTGTTGTCTTTGGACGTACCTACACGGTGAAATTCAACTTATATGATGTTAGAGCCATCTTGTAGGTTTGAAAGTGTCTTTGAGAGGTTTAGTGAAGTTGATGATAATTTTCGTGCTGATATGGAAATAATGGATCGGGATAAGTCAGTGCCTGTGGGTGAAGATTGGACAGGTACTCCTAATCAAGAAGATTGGGAGGCTTCCAAGAAGTTATGTCATTGTCTTGCTAATTTTAATGAATTGACTAAATTTGTATCCGAGACATCTTATGTTACAAGTAGTGGTTGCTTAGATGAAATTTTAGATGTTCTGAGGTTATTGAATCAGTGGGTCAATAGTCCAGATCAGGATTTATGCATCATGGCTGAAAATATGAAGTATAAATGGGATAAATATTGGGGTGATATTGACAAATGTAATATGATTACATATGTTGCCTCAATTTTAGATCCTAGACACAAATTTGAATATATAGAGTTTTCAGTCAAACAAGAATATGGTGAATCTGTTGGTGAGACAATTTGACAGAAGATAAAAAATGCATGTCCAGAGTTATTCCATGCATATAGGGCTTTGCTATTTCCGCCAAATGAAACTTCAATTTCCCACAAATCCAGTGAGATAGATGAGGTCACTTCCACAACTGCTCAGGACCATTCGGTGATTTCACCAGAGGAGATGGTACTGGAAAAGAGGAAGAAAGCTCGATTGGAGATGATGACATTGTGGAAGAAAAGCAAGCATGGTGATAACCGTGAAACTGAAAGCAAGTCTGAGTTGGAGAAATATGGCAGTGAGGATGTGGAGGATTATTCAGAGGATTTTGATATCCTTTGCTGGTGGAAACTGAATGCCCCGAGGTTTCCTGTACTGTCTGCCATGGCTAAGGATGTGTTTGTTATCCGAATTTCAACAGTGGCTTCAGAGTCGGCCTTCAGCACTGGTGGCAGAATTCTTGATCCCTATAGAAGTTCATTGTCTCCTAAACTTGTGCAAGCCCTTATTTGCACACAAGACTGGCTCAATAATGGTGTTTCAGATATTAGTTTCGAAGAAACTCCTATAGACATAGAGAAGCTTGAAACTGGTGAGTGGATTACTGCAATATAACTACTGTTGTTTTTATTTCTTTGTCTACCCAGTACCCCTCTTGAACTGATTACTATAACTTGATGTAGATGTGGCAGATTTGGTAGTGGACTCACCAGTTGAAGTATGAAGAAGCACATGGGTGTCTCGGGGGTGTGGTGTCAGGTGTGAGTATCACTGTTTTTTTAATATTATCGGATTCCTTATTGAGTTAGTTTATTGTTCTTTATAATTACTCATTTTCTTACTAACTATTAACTAATGTGGTTTCCACTTTGCAGTTTGTAGCTGACAGCCTAACAGAGTCGATCCCTAAGCCTGTCACTGTGAGGAACCAGCCACCGGACATTGGCAGTAGCTGGCACTTATTTTTTTCATACTTTTATCTCTTATTCATTTATATATTATAACAACTAGCATATTGCCATTTTTTTTTCAGTTTTTACTCATAAATTCTGGTGACCGATATGCTTGAGGCCGATAGCAGATTTTTGTAGTTTCGTAATCGTCCAGTGATGGAAGGCAATGAGCTGCTAGTCGGGGGAGACAAGCTCATTCTTAGAGAATTGAAGTTTCTTGGTTTGCATGGGGTGACACCGGAGGAGAAAACACTGGCTCAGATGTTCTTGATAGATATGGATGCCTGGATGGATCTCCGTTTGGTTGGGGATTCCGACTCCCTGTCGGATACAATCAACTATTCTGATATTTACCGGTACGATTTCTGTTTTGTATTCTACTAGTTATCAATAAAACCTATGACTGTTAAAAGTTCTTGTTCTGATGATTGTTAGTCATTTAGTTGAGATGATCTTTGTTTTGATCATTTGCCTAACAGTATAAGAAAATTGTTAAAGGGCCGCCGCACAATCTTCTCGAGTCAGTGACTCAACTGATTGTGTCACCACCCTAACCAAATATCCCCAGATATCTGCTGTTAAGAGTGAAAGTTGGGAAGCCTCATGTTGCAGTTGAAGGTCAGCTGGATTATTTTGGCGTTGAGATACTTAGGAGCAGAGACGTCCATATGCCTAATTGAATTTGAATGTATGACTTTACGGAAGACTGCTCTCTTCCTTTTGGAATCGGTATTTGAATGTATTTCTATTTTCCAAGGTACTTGTTTGTATTGTCGGTCGAAATTTTTATTTTCCCGACCCGCCATGTATTTTCACGGGTCTGGTCGGTAACGGAATAAGGCAAAAAAATTTCCCGATCAGAATGACAATTGTCGGGAAAATTTTCCCGCGGAATAGTATTTTCCCTGACTAGGCGGGTCGGGAACGAAATAACCTATTACAATTTACCGATCGAAACTGGAATCTTTGGGAAATGCTTCCCGCGAGAAATTGTTTTCCCGAAATAAACAGATCGGAAATTACCGTCTCGTCCCGATGAACACCCCTACAGTGCAGGGAACAGGTCAAGGATCTTGATCTCCTGTGGAGGGAATAAAATTTCGATATAATTTTTAATTTATCTTTACAGGTATTACAGAATATTACCAATATAATATTGGCACAATATTCTAATTGAATACTGTTTTAAGATTGTAGATTCGACTTTTACGAGAAAGAAATATAAAAAATATATTTTATTGTACGTAACGGTTTTCTTTTGTCAAAAACTAATTTTAGTTTTGAGAGAATAAAAATAAATTTACTGTTATTATTTTATTTATTGATAATCTAAATCCTAGTGGAGATTTTCACTCAGGTCATGCTATCACATGGTATATACGTGTATTTTCCTAATATATCATCAATAATTAACGGATAAGTACTGACCAATCGTCGAAGTTTTGATGACAGGAAGATATCGAGTTAATACAAATCATATTATATAGTCTAAATTCACTCTATACCGGTAAAACGACTGTTACGGAAAATAAACAGATTGGGAAAATGATCAGTTTCTTCGAAATCGACGGACGTGTAATTAAATAAAATCTTATCTAATCCTATATTATATAGTGTTCTTTCGGATATATGGTATAGATTTTATTATCAGTTTCACTACAGGATGTGGTCGGATTTCCGGAACATAATTGGCAGTTCAGTGGTAAAGCAAATTATGGATAAAGCTTACAACTTGGCATGACATGCTGTTAGAGAAAATTACAGTAAAATTACCAAAAGTGACTTGGACAAAACCCTCCGTAAGCACGGATAGGATCCCATCAGCCTACGCAATTTTCTAAACAGAGTGTAAAACCTGACTTGCTTCTATAACTCCGTGTAACCAATTACCAATGGAAGAATTGAAAGGAGCAGATGGCCGCCTGTCAATCTTTTCTACCTCAGCTTTTCTAGCAGCTGTAATACCATTTTCCCTGTTGTCAAATTCCCCTTTATCCTATCTTTGTCAACTGTATATTCTTTCTCTATAAGAATGGCAAACACAAGCCTTTCGTAGCCACGAGTTTAGAATATGAAGAGTGCTTTGCCAACAACCCAAATTGATGTTTAGGTATAGAGTATGGTAACTCTATATTTAGCCGTATCCTGTCACCGCTGGCTCACTCTCCCATAAAAACTGGCCCCTGGTAGTCAATCCTTAGTTGGAACTCTATATTTAGCCGTATTCTATCACCATTTTCTCACTCTCCCCTCTAAACTGGCCTCTGGTAATCAATCCTTAGTTGGAACTCTATATTTAGCCGTATTCTGTCACCATTTCCTCACTCACCCCTAAAACCTGGCCCCTGGTAATCAGTCCTCAGCTCCTTACAGCCAAAGAGTTAATTAATGGCCAGAAGTAATCCTGCACAGCAGGTGAATTACGCTGCCCCGAGAAGTTTTCTGAAAACGTTCAGATCTCATTGCAAGGAGACTTTCTTCCCCGATGACCCTTTTCGGCAGTTTAGGAATGAGAAATCCTGCGGCAAAGTGAAGAAAGCCTTGGAATACTTTGTCCCAATCTTTGAATGGCTACCCACATACAATTTACGGTTGCTGAAGTTTGACCTACTCGCTGGTATCACCATTACCACCCTGGCCATACCGCAAGGAATCAGCTATGCGAAACTTGCCAATATCCCTCCCATCATTGGACTATGTAAGCCTTTCATTCCCTTCCCTTTTTCGAGAACGAGTTTACGATACATATATCATTCTTCAATGATTAGATTCCACAACCTGACACATTGTGCTCTCTTTATCCACTTCTTCCGATGTCAGGGTGGTTAATAAGACCTTAGATATTCTCAAAATTATCAGGTCTCCTGGAAAGAACCCAAAAGGAATAATTAATCAGTTGCACTTTATTTCTTTAATTTTTTTTCTCAAATCCTCAAACTTTGTCGCAGACTCAAGCTTTGTTCCTCCAATTATCTACACCATATTTGGAAGTTCAAAGCACCTGGCAGTAGGGACGGTAGCAGCATGTTCGTTACTTATTTCAGAGACAATTTCTGAAATAGCATCACCGAAAGACGATCCCACATTGTATCTTCACTTGGTTTTTACTAGCGCGTTCATCACTGGCATTTTTCAGACTGCTTTAGGTATTTTGCGGTAAGATAGACAGATCAATCCAGGATTTCTTTTCGATGCAATTGCACTTCTGGCCTCTAGATTTACATGCTTTAAATCTCTTCATGACATATATAATACTAAACGCAGACTTGGAATTCTGGTGGATTTCCTGTCGCATTCAACGATCACCGGCTTCATGGGAGGGACGGCAGTCATTATCTGTCTGCAACAATTGAAGGGCGTATTTGGATTGACCCATTTCACTTCACACACAGATGTGGTCTCTGTTCTGAAAGCCGTTTTCAAGAATAGACATGAGGTTTGTAAAACCCCTTCTTCTTCCATTATTATTATTTATCTTAATCGTGGCGATGAGCTCATAGTCTTCTTTTCTTCTTTGTGATGACAGTGGAGGTGGGAAAGCGCGGTTCTAGGCGTAATATTCCTTGCCTTCCTCCAAGGTTGTCGCTATTTGGTGAGATTTTCTATTATTAAAAACCATTGGTGGCAAAACTGATATCACATCATTTTCTACATGCTTTATACCTTTTTAATCAAAGATAATGAAGAAGGGAATTCGAATAACCAAAGAGCTTTGGTGTTATCCGACGAAAACTGGTTAGAATTTAGGAAATCCATTTTTATATATATTTTAAATTAAAGTGGTTTTGTTGGGAAATAAACTTTGTCTCAATATAGCGAGACAAAAAAAAGGTTGTGAGGTTAGTGTGCAATTATAGATGCTAAATGCTAAATGTTTCTGTTCGTGAGACTTCCGTATCAATAAGGTCCAAGATTAACTATGGTTTGAATCTTGTATCGACCGAAAGTATTTAATTATTGTTTTGATCTTGTATTGACTGAGTATTTAATTAGAACCCAAAAATTAAATTATCGACGATTATATTCTTTTATTATTAAAAAACCTGATTTTATTATCTTTTGTTACATATGTGTTCGAGTTATTTCTAATATTGGTAGTTCAAACATGAATTTTCAGAGGACAAGAAAACCGAAGCTATTCTGGGTGTCTGCTATGGCTCCTATGATTGTTGTTATAGTTGGCTGCCTAATGGCATACTTGGGTCATGTCGATAAACATGGAGTTCAAATCGTAAGTGTTAACTACAGTTTCAACTACTAAGCATGTTTGTGCTTGCATTATTTGTCAGAAACTTGGACAATTAGATTGCTAAATCAGGCTTATGTCTTCTGTGTTTTTTTTTCTACTACAGTTTCAGTTAGAATCTAATCTTCTCTCATTTCTCTTTGCCCTTTCAGGTGGGAGGATTGCATAGAGGACTAAACCCCCTGTCCATCAAATATTTAAATTTCGACTCAAAATATCTACCCAAAGTTATGAAAGCTGGGTTGATAACGGGTCTTATTGCTTTGGCTGTGAGGACTAATTAAACCCCCTATCCATCAATTCATTTCATTACAAAAGGATTCCTTCAAGAGATTGGTATATTCAAGTGAAACCTGTACGTGTGTTTATCTTCATTGCAGGAAGGGATAGCGATAGGAAGAAGCTTTGCCATAATGGAAAACCAACAAATTGATGGGAACAAGGAAATGATATCGTTTGGTTTGATGAATATTGTTGGATCTCTCACTTCGTGCTACTTGACCACTGGTATGCAGACACAAGTGAACGGTTCTGCATTTTCTGTAAGGGAATTTTCACTGATATAGGTGCTTGGATTTACAGGGCCATTCTCGAAAACAGCGGTGAATTATAACGCTGGGTGCAAGACGCAGATGTCTAATTTCGTGATGGCAATTGGGATGATGCTCACTCTCCTATTCTTGGCCCCTGTCTTTAGTTACACCCCTCTTGTTGCCTTGTCCGCCATTATTATGTCGGCTATGCTCGGTCTTATTAAGTATGAGGAGGTTTATCACTTGTTTAAAGTTGACAAATTTGATTTCTGTATCTGCATGGCTTGCTTCTTTGGAGTTGCCTTCATAAGCATGGACTATGGCCTCATCATGTCGGTGGGTATTTTCAGTGATCTGTTCATCTCATTTACATTAGAACCTGGGTTGGAAGCAACAGCAATCAAATCATAAGAAATGAAATCATCTTCTGTTCTGAAGTCTGTAACCTTCTGTAATTTGTAATATCAGGTTGGGCTAGCATTGTTGAGAGCGCTTCTCTATGTGGCCAGACCCGCTACATGTAAGCTTGGAAGAATACCAGACTCTGTTTTGTATCGGGACACTGAACAATATCCTGGATTGACTACGGAGCCCAGGATACTCGCCCTGCAGATTGGTTCCCCTATATACTATGCAAATGCCAACTATGTTAGAGAAAGGTAATTAACCACATCAAATCTACCTTCTTATTATCACAGAAGAACTATATTAACCCACATAATTCCACAGGATTCTCCGGTGGATTCGAGAAGAAGAGGACATTTCAAATCCTGATGCGGGAATGCTCGAACATGTCTTGCTAGATTTGACAGGTTAGTTGCTAAACACTGTGGCGCCCGAAATTATCGATCACTCTGTTCTTAATTGCTTATAATATTTAACAATGTTGCCCTACAGGAGTTTCATCGATAGACACAACAGGCATCGAGTCATTGCTGGAAGTGAATAGAATGTTGGGATCGAAACACATAAAGGTACACGATTTAACTTTTCTTCATCCAATATGAATCTATCGAGAAAAGCGAAGCTTACTCTGTCTTTCGTCGTCTTTGCAGATGAAAATTATAAACCCTAGACTAGAAGTGATGGAGAAATTGATAAGGGCAGATTTTGTTGAGAAATTGGGGAAGGAAGCTATATTTTTGTGCGTTCAAGATGCAATTGACGAAAGTGCTTTTTCACTCAGTGCAGCAGATAAAGGCAACGTTTGAAAGAGAAATTGAACATTCCGGGTAGAATGTGGTGATCAGCATTGATTAAGCATTGAAGATTTCAAATATCCTCTGAAAATAAGGACGGAAATGACTACCAGAGTCTTAGCTCGAATTCCTGTTGCTTTCCCTTCTCCATGAAGTCCGGGAGGGAATGGATAAATATAGAGGTCTCTGGAGATGGATCTGAGTTAATGGTCCAAATATTACAGAGATTCCCTGCACTTGTCAACGATAATGTAACGAAAATCTTCTGTTCCCGCGAGAAAATCAAATTACGGATAAGGATATAATGAAAAACGACATCCCGTTTGTTAAATTTGTTGGTTGATATTTTTGTCCAATTATCATACCCTCTGCATCGTACGCCAACGGATCCGACTTCAACCAATTAAACTGTCCCTTGGGCTGCAACTGCTAGACCTAAATTAGTTTTGGCCCAAAATATATTTCTCACTGTTTTGTTTTTTTTTCCGAAAGGTGTCGTATGACAGAACAAACTATTCTTTACTATGTAACTGATCAAACAACTGTTCCGAATCTCGTCAGAGTAGTCTTGCGGTGCATCAGTAACTGTGGTGTCTCAATACAAAAATCTCATTGATGATGAAAGTCAAATGGCCATGTTTCCCCTACAATGGAACTGAGATTCATGCCCCTGAAATGGTTAAAGATTGGGAGCTTTAGTCTTTCAAGTTTAACTTGTCTTTCCAGCTTGTTTGATCGATTGATCACTTGAGGGTTGAATTATCTTTCGTAAACCTTATTTCCCTCTTGAGGCTGTTTTTCTGTATAATACTTATCTCACACGCAGCATTAACATTGATTTAGACAACTGCTCGCTCATGGTGAAGTTATTCCACCGTGAAAACTTAGTTCTGTTGCACCTGCCATTAATTGGCGATCACCTCATGCCGACACCTTAATGTCCCCATTTGTTGACCATCTCCATCACAAGCTCTATGGATCTGCGATATTTAGTCTTAGAATCGGATAGTTGTAGATGATCACTGTTGGAAATCACTGGCATGGGTAGCAAAATATGCATATTCCTAAAGCTTGATTTAGATGTCCTAGCGCATTCTCTTCTTCAAGAAGGATCCAATGAGTGGTCCAAGATCTTATGTTACTCATTTTGGACTTTCTGTGGCTCGTGTGATTGTATATCTTGTGTGTCGTTAACCCTCCGAACATCTATAACTTGCACCTCAGATATCGGGCATGCATGCCTCTACTTCTGTCAGAGACTTGAATGTGGGTACTGATTTTAAAAGGTGACCACCTACATCCGAGTGAAACTTTTAACTGCCTCAACCATATTTTTAACTACACCCTCACCGGTCTACATTGCATAGTAGACCGACAATTCATTGCCTTGACTATAAATACATATTATGGTCTTTTCTCTGGATCTGATGGTGACCTTTCATTTCATTTTCTATATTTTGCTTTTGAAACGGATGACATCCATGATTTCATGATTACGCACACTCAGAGAAAATGTCTCTTACTGTTCCTTGGAAGCATACAGTGGCCAGTTCCAATTTAACTCAGGCAAAGAGTCGCTCAGAGGCAAGATCGAGGAAAGCATGATCGTCTAAATCTTGCAAAGATATCGATCGGATTGTGCCTCGCAAGCTAGCCACGCACAAACAGACGACGTCTGTTGTTTCAGGTGGTGCGCAGTTTCGTGAGGAGACAATTGTGCAAATTTGTAATCCCCAATAATCATGAGGCTCGGCTTACTTAGTGTTGGTCGTACCGATAGTAATGAGAATAAAAAAGAAAGTAAGTGCAAACGCTTAGCCCAAGTAAGACCAGAAAGATGGACCGTGTGTCAGGTTGAATTTCAGTTCTTGTCCCCCAGAGAAAAAAAGGACAATCACAAGGCTAGAAAAACTTAATTAATCGAATCTTATGACCTGTCGATCAACCTTTGCTTTTCTCTTGATTTCAAATCATTGCGTTCTCATAATCTTGTTTCAAGAATGTTCCAATCATTTGTGATTCCCTAATGATGGACATTTTTAAGGCAATACCAAGAACAAGGTCGTATCAGAACAAATCCAGAGTGTTCGCTAAAAAGGATTAGTAAAGTGTGGTAGCGATTAGCTGGAGCTGATAGAATTATGATGCGTATTATATATATATATATGGTTGCATCCATGGCTGCGAGGTTGGCTATCTACGCGTCTCAGAATCTCTGTCGCTGTGTTCGTTGGGTGAACCGAGAATCTTTTTGTTTCCATATGCCGACAGGTCTGCGACCAGGATGAAAAAAAGTTACGAGCCAACTCCGGATAGTTGCATCCAGCGAAATTCACATGAATTAAAGACAACTTTTCAAAAAACAAATGGTTGGTGCGTCTCACCTGCAATGCAATGCAAATAGACATGTATGGTGCGAGAAGATTCGTCCCCAAGTTGAAAAAACCAATTAATTACTATTCTCTTACAGAGTTCTGTGTTCTCTCAGTTTTATTTCTTAATTGACAAAAGCTTTCATCAGTTGGATTGAGGTTGTCTTGGTGCGAAAGAAAGAAATATCAAAAACTATCTGACAAAATAAATCTTATTGAAGACTACAACAAACTGAAAAAAAAAGCAACAAGGTCCTGCCTCTTAATTACATCTGCCATACCAATGTGACCATAGCCACATGATTCTGACCAGACACGTTTGTGCGGGGCCTCTCAGGTCATACAATAAGAAGCTAGGAAATCGTGCCCTCTGTTGTTCTAAACTCTTAGTCATTCATTATTTCACGGAGTCACCGATTCTTTTGATTTCGAATCCGGAAGGAAAATTAGGGCTTGAGCCTCAATGGCAGCACCATTTGTTGGGACCGAATTGTACGTTGGTTTAGCTGAAAGCAACTATTCGTGGGAGCATATGAAGTGAAGGAGATTCGACTATGAAAAGGTGAATTAATGAATTTATTATTGGCCACAACGGATCCTGGTTTGAGCACCGGATCGGATCCTTTGAGTGGGCATCTTTATCTTTGTACAAGTGCCAAGTTTCCCATAAGATAAGAAACCACCACACATAGCCGTCGGTACCACTCTATCGATAGACGGTTGTGTGTTTAGGGACCACATGGTATTGGAGAATCTCAATTATATTTCTCCTCCTAATTTTTTATAAAAAAATATCTTAGTTAAACAAAAATTATTCATTCCCGAATTAACAGCAAAAAAGTTTTTTTTAGGTAAGAAAATTAGCAACTGTAAATCTGATGGGCCTGCTATGATGCTGTTCAAGGAGCCCGTTAAGACAACACGAGAAGAAAAAAAACACCGAGAGCCGACCAAATCCACGAGAATAAAGAGATAAGGTCAGAATAATTTGACTTCCGGCATAAAGAGAGGTAATTTCAGTCCGTAATTTGCGTCCCCTTTAACTAACAAAAAGCTCCCCACTCTGCTTTTATTTTTCTATCCCTCCCTACGCGCACTCTTGCCCTTTTGGTTTTATTTTATTCAATTTTTTATATATTAATCGTTTTTTTCTCTTGACTTTTATGCTTTGGGTTCCCAGTGCAAGTCTGTCTTTTCACCATTTCCTTTGGTCAGAGGGAAGCTCTCACCTCGGTACCTCATTTTCCGGTCAACGGTTCAACAATGGCGTTTGCACAACTAGCCATTACCGTTGATTCCGCAAAATCTTATAATCCTTCGTGTTTACGTTTTACTTGTGGCTATTTCCTTCTAGAGACACTACCACTACCAGTGAATACATATTCGCCGCGATTTTGTCTCACCTTTCTGTCTGGCATTAGCTTGATGAATGGTTGGTTTACAAGTTTGTTCTACAGAATCTCTACTGTACCAGCACCGGATTCCTAACTTTTATCCAAGGTAATAGAATATACATAAATTTAATAAAAAGAAACTTTGGTTTTATATATTTATTGCTCGTGGATTGATAATGATTGGCCAAAGTAGGAAACAACGATGCTAGGCATTATGGAGAAAACAGTATAAGAATTAAACACGGGGATGATGTCAAGAATAGTACAAGCAAGTCCAGCTCCTAGCAACGCATATAAATGATAAATCCATATAATGTTTTTTCCAACAAAACAGCTTTACCAGAACCCGAAAGCTCAGCCAGCCATCCAGGCGAACCGTTAATCTAAATCTACAAACTGACAAATTGACAACAACAGTTACTCGTTTTTAAAAATT
Organism: Passiflora organensis; assembly: GCA_019739055.1. Classification (NCBI taxonomy): domain Eukaryota; kingdom Viridiplantae; phylum Streptophyta; class Magnoliopsida; order Malpighiales; family Passifloraceae; genus Passiflora; species Passiflora organensis. The sequence goes on from JAEPBF010000136.1 coordinate 294,096, forward strand.
GTAAACGACGGGAGGTAGTGATGTAATGTCGTCATAAATTGAAGTAAACTAAACAACCAATCACTTCTGTTTTGTTTTTTATTGCTCCGCCTGGTTTTAATCCTTATCGTGTCATCAGGTATGGATGTTTGAACAGTTCCACAAGCGAAGAATGCATTGGTGACGCACGCATGGGCTCCTCTGAGAGCGCCATCTGGAGAAATTAAGCGATGCAGCTGGCATTGCCGGCTGGCATCTGTCTGAATCCAGTGGAGGTTCCAGTCCTGCGTGGCTTGAGAGCCCACTCTAACTTCCTTTTATCTCCTCCGATTTAACAACTAGTAGGCAGCTATTATTCAAGTCCTTGGCATCTTATCTCGTCGGACCAAATATATTATTTTCCGATAGTTGGACCAAATATATCATTTTCAACCATAATTTAAAAATATAATTGCAATATTTAATATTCTCATAAGGTTTTATCATTGTAAAGTTGTAGCAAAATTTCACTGCATGTGACCAGGCGCCAAAATCTCTACTCTCTTTGGTCAAGAACCCCATCATAGCATTTAATCCGTGGATTTCTCGTCATGTGACTGATATACGCATATTTAAAAACAATTTGTAAGGTACAACCCATTAATGCAATTCGTGAATTGATCCATCGTCATCAAATGTTTTCATAGCGAATGGCTCAACCGCACCAAGCTAGTTCAATTTTTTCTTACACTAAATATGACAAAAATGGATGATATGCAAAAGTGTTACATCTGTTCGTTTTTTCAACCCGAGCATAGGCCATAACCTTTGCCAATTTTCTAACGTTAAAACGCTTTGGAAATTTAGATTATTATATTTAGACGATATACTATGTAAGTTTGAAACATTCAAATCTGACTTTCCCAAACCCGATAAAACAAAAGCATTGGCAGATATAACCATTATCAGTGGTTAGCCTTGCTGTTTTATTAGCCGGTTCGTTGTTATGCATATCAGAAAAACAATGAAACAACCAATCTTTGGCTGCTCAAAGATGTCACCACCAAACGGCTAGTAGAATCATTCCCAACGCATGGGCCAAACAGAAGAAAGCTCATAGCCATTGCCAATTAGGTGGGCAAAACCGCGTTTAAGACTGATGTGTTGTGTGTTGTCCTACGCTAGCCATGGGCATTTTGGTAAAAAGTAGATAAAAATTTGAAGCACAGCTTTGACGCGGTGCACCTCACGAGACGTAGGTGTAGGTCCCTTCGAAGCGCCGAAGATCCAGCCGTGTTAGAACACGACGCGTGGGTCCAAAAGGGCCGAATTCGAAACGCCTTTTAATGACGTCGTTTTCCCTTCTTTGGACGGGCAGTTTCGAATTTATATAAGCTTGGTCCACTCTGGCGCGCAATAAGGAGACTGGTAAATCAGGATCAAAATTGGCATCAAGATTAATTAGAATAATCATCTACTTGTCCAACGAACGTAGCGTTTTCCCTAGGGTTCATGGATGTCTGAATGAAAGCAACGGATGTTTAACAAAGTATATGCTTCTGTCCGATCCGTCGGTTCTGTTCCATTGTTCAAAATAAATTTGAAGACATTAAACCGGAAGAAACTCCTTATTTTTTCACACAAGTTTTTAGCACTTACAAGGAAAGAATCCGTCCTAACTAAAGCAATACGTATAGGTTAGATATCTGGTTCGTCTGCCGTTTCCAATACTGGAGCACAGGATAGATATGACAATTAAGAAATAATTGTTCTGTAATTATCCTGGATGGTGACAATATATATAATATTATGAAAATTTCCTTTTTCTCGTCCAGGCTAATAAATCAAAATCCAGAGAAGCGACCGCCTATTTTGAACTGTATTCCAGAGTCTACTACGACCAAACAAAACCCTCACTCTTTCCATGCATGTATGAACGACATCAAAGGCGTCTAAGTTGTCCCCGATACACTATCGTAATGACCTTATAAGGTTACAAGCTGGTAACCGTAACCTTTGAAAGGAAAATTTCCTGATTTATCCAAGAAAAAAAACGCGTAAGGAGAGCTTCGTCATTTTGAGAATAAATGAAAAACTGGCAGTTCATTAACTCCAGAGTTATCCAATTCGAGAATACACGCCCGAAACGGCCAAAAACAGGCGAGTTCACCACCACACCAGCTCGGCAGTCACCGTGTCGCTGTTTCAGGTCTCCTGTCCTACGCTCATTACCATAAAACATTTACCAATATCTCGTGAAATTTTCACAACCATCTCGTGACATCAGCAAATTTACCTGCAACCGGCACAACCAGTTCGCTTCTGCCTTTAGGCAAATAAAGTGTGGAGTTCGGTTCCACCGACTCCTCAATATTAAGTAACAGTATTTTAATTTATTCTTATTTTTTCCCCCAACAACTTCTTTTGAAATCATTCAAATGAAATAAATATTTGATCAAAGCACTGGGATTTCAGACATAGTATAAAAGTTATTTTTAAAAAAGTGGTAAATATATGATTAGGGTAGAAAAAGACAAAATAAAATAGTTTAAGAATCTGGTGGTTGTGTGTGCTTTTGGTCTAAGCTTTATTCCGGAGGGGAATGGAATGGGATTACGAGATAAAGAATAAGGTTACCTTCTCATGGACGAGAAAGTCATATTAAAATTGGAACATGATAAGTGGATTGTATTTAGAAAAAAAAATAAAGAGTAAGTGTGAGAGAATCTGGTGGGCTTTGAGCTGTGATTTAGCTGTCCTCTTATAAATTATTTCAATACTTCTTATTCACACACTCGTCGTCAAATCCCTAGAATAAACCCCCCTCTGCTTCCTCATCTCTGTTCTCTCTCTCAACAACTCAAAACAAATACCCATCCCTCTCCCTTGCCTCTCCCTTGCCTCTCCCTTGCCTCTCCCCTATCTTGTCTCAGATCTAGGACCGAGAAACGAGCATTTTCCCCTGTAAGTCCATTAAATATATTAGTCTGCCAGGGTTAATCTCGAGTTGCACGAGAGTAGAAAGGGGAGAACGAAAGCAGAAAGTGGCATTTGGTGTCTCAGATGTCGCATGTGAGATGAAGAAGACGACCCACTCCTATCTTCGTCTCTCTCTACTCGTTGCTATATTTCTTGGCACGGCAGTGTGCCTTTGCTCTGCCCAGCAGACGCCAAGTATCACGAGCCATGGAGGGCTTACCGATGCTGAAGCCATGTATATCAGGAAACGCCAGCTTCTCTACTACAAAGACGAGTTTGGTGATAGAGGGGAGAGGGTCACCGTGGACCCGTCGCTAGTGTTCGAGAATGACAGGCTTAGAAATGCATACATAGCATTGCAAGCTTGGAAACAGGCCATTTTATCTGACCCTTTTAATATAACAGGCAACTGGACTGGATCCAAAGTCTGTGACTATGAGGGGGTTTTCTGCGCTCCTGCTCCAGATAATAACACCGTCCGTACCGTCGCCGGCATTGACCTCAACCATGGCGATATCGCCGGGTACTTGCCAGAGGAGCTTGGCTTGTTAACTGATCTTGCATTGTTTCACATCAACTCCAACAGGTTTTGCGGTACTGTACCTCAAAAGTTCAAAAACTTGCGGATACTGTTTGAGCTCGATCTTAGCAATAACAGGTTTGCCGGCAAGTTCCCTAAAGTTATCCTAAAGCTTCCCATGCTCAAGTTCTTGGATCTGAGATACAACGAATTCGAAGGTACTGTCCCGAAAGAACTATTCGACAAGGATCTAGACGCAATATTTATCAACCACAACAGGTTTGTGTTTGATCTGCCGGACAACTTGGGTAACTCCCCCGTGTCAGTCATTGTCTTGGCCAACAATAAGTTCCATGGTTGTGTGCCTTCAAGCTTGGGTAACATGTCAAATCTCAACGAGATCCTTCTCATGAATAACCAGTTCAGATCTTGCTTCCCGCCGGAGATAGGTTTGCTCAAGAACCTGACTGTCTTGGATGTGAGCTTCAATCAGCTACTGGGTCCCCTGCCAGACAAAATTGGAGAGATGGTCAGTCTAGAGCAGCTGAATGTAGCTCATAACTTGCTGTCGGGGAAGATTCCAGCGAGTATTTGTCAGCTGCCAAAATTGGAAAACTTTACGTATTCGTATAATTTCTTCACTGGCGAACCGCCAGTATGCTTGAGCAAGCCGGATTTCGATGACAGGAGGAATTGCTTGCCGGACAGGCCTTCACAGAGGACTGCGGCGCAATGCAAGGCGTTTTTGTCTAAGCCCGTGCATTGCGAGTCGTTTAGATGTAAGCCTTTTGTTCCCTCCATACCAACTCCTCCTCCCCCTTCGCCACCACTAGCCTCTCCTCCTCCAGTTTTCTTGGCCCCTCCACCACCTCCAGTATACTCACCACCACCTCCCGTATACTCACCACCACCTCCGGTATACTCACCACCACCTCCACCACCTCCACCACCTTCTCCACCGCCACCATCCCCTCCTCCACCATCCCCACCACCACCTTCACCCCCACCACCTGTCTATTCACCCCCGCCTCCATCGCCACCTCCACCTCCACCGTCCCCACCACCCCCACCACCTGTCTACTCACCCCCGCCTCCATCCCCGCCACCACCTGTCTATTCACCCCCACCTCCACCATCCCCCCCGCCACCTTCTCCATTGCCTCCATGTGTACGCCCTCCACCACCTCCGCCACCGAATTCTCCACCCCCACCGCCATTATTCTCCCCACCGCCTCCAACTCCTTACTACTATAGCTCACCTCCACCACCGCCCCCATCGCATTCTCCACCACCACCTCCACCACATTCACCTCCCCCACCAATATACCCGTACTTATCACCACCACCACCGCCCCCATCGCATTCTCCACCACCACCTCCACCACATTCACCTCCCCCACCAATATACCCGTACTTATCACCACCACCACCGCCACCAGTTCATTCTCCACCTCCCCCAGTCTATTCATCACCACCTCCACCACCATCGCCTCCACCTTGTATAGAGCCACCTCCTCCCCCACCGCCATGTGTAGAATACTCACCACCTCCACCATCTCCGCCTCCACCGACGCCCTACAAGGCACCACCATCACCATCCCCACCTCCCCCGCCATATGTTTATCACTCGCCCCCACCACCGGTGACTTACGAATCTCCGCCGCCGCCATATCACTATTATTCCCCGCCGCCACCTCCGGCAGTTGAGTATCATTCACCTCCTCCACCACCTCCATCGCCACCGCCTCCTGCTCCTGTGTACGAGGGACCGTTGCCGCCAATCACGGGGGTTTCATACGCGTCACCTCCTCCGCCAATTTACTATTGATTCTTTTGAGAATTTCACTTCTCTAACCTTTCATCAAACGCACCAGACCAACGAAATGGCATTCTACAGTTTCTCCGCGAAGGTTTATTTGTTTTTTTTTCTCTTCAAGCAATTCTCGTCGCTCGTAGAGAAAGAAATGTGCATTTATTCGGATTCATCTTCTTCTCGAGCAAGTGGCCTTTTGATTGAACAATTGTTATTATTGCATTGTTTCGATGATTGTTAAAAAGTGAGGGAAAGGAGTTGATAAAAGAGGGAAGAGGAGAAAGTTCTATTGATATTTATTTTTAATATTTGGGTTTCGCGAATAATAAGATTGGCATAGTAAGAGAGTTTGTAGGTTGCAGAGAAGAAAGTTGTATGTATAGAAACCATGGGAATTGTTGGAGTGAAGAACCATCAAATCTCAGTGCTCGGGCGCTGCAGGTTTTGTGATGATTTTTATTGTCATTTACTTCTTTTCATCATACTTTAGTTTCTTTTGCTTTCTTTCTTTTTCTAATTTATAGTATAGTAATGAAAATCCCTCTTGTATCTCCTTAATTTTCTTCATTCTCTTTTTAAATTAAATTCTTGCCCTATCTTAATTGTCTATTTCATATCCTTATCAATACAAAAGCTGAGATGTTATCGTAATAGTCTCTCACGGTAATGGTTTGATCAGGTCTTTAATCTTTTTCCCTATATCATACATGGGTACCAACTACCAGATCATGAAACCTTTTGATTCCTGCCGGTAAACTCTGTTTAGTTCGGTTGGAATGGGACAGGAAAGAGTTAATTGGTCAAGCCATTCATTTCAATCATGTTCTTTTCATTTTCCAGAGCATGATTTTCGTCCGAGAATGCAGGTTTCTCGTGAGATCTTGGAGGGACCCAAATGGTTTCACCCACAGGTTCCTTGATTGGTGCCAATTTAATTCCTTCCCCTTTCTTTTGTCATTAGATTAAGACTGTATTGGTATTAGTAGCATGTGCAATTCTAAATGCGTGGGGTTGAACGAAAGAAACCTTTGGCTGTTGCTTCAGCCTCACTCATGCCTTTTTTCCATTGGACAATGGGATGATCTTACTTTGCTAGTTAAAAAGCTTGAAAAAGATTTGGGTCAGATAGGAAATCTCTTTCATGTTTAACTTCTTTTTAGATGCGTAATCATCATTTCCTCTCTTGTTTTTCAGCTGGATGGTGCCGTTCCGTTGACTGTTGACTTCTTGAAGTTCTGTTTTTCTGCGTTTTATATGTGAAAAGCTGCAAATAATATTCCATGTTTTCACGTCAAAACCCTCTCAGCTATTGATCCCTTTCTCACTGTGATAGAGAAAGGTAATAAAAAGAATAATGAACGGTGGTGGCGGCAGAAGTGCAGAAATTTAAAATTTAATTTCAAAGAGTCTCGGCTTTTCCACCCTGTGTGGTACTAGCACCATTCTTCCCCGACCAAAACAATTGTCCCGAAGCTAAGTTGAGGGGAAGCTGACTTAATATTCCTTTCTGGAAATAGTCAAAACACAGGTTGGCATCTCTTCTCAGGATTGACAAAAGAAACAGCATTTACCCATCCCACCACCATCCTCTTTAAGAATCTTCACTTTCGGCTTTGTCGAGCTATTTGAATGCAACAGCAGAAAAGATTTCAAGGAAATGCTTTCTTCCAAATTCTTGACGAGTGTACCGCCAAGAATTTGTAAAAGAATCTTGACTGTCACTTTAAAAGGTGTATGTATATGCCTGGAACGCAATATCAAATTTTGTTTGGCGGCGTCCGTTTCTGGGGGACCGCTTTATCGATCCTTCCTTGATAGACTCCCTTACGGGATAAATTCTTTTGGTGGCGGGCATTACTGGTGAAGCTTTGCTGCTTCCGTTGCCGTCGATCGAGTTCCGGGTCTAACGCAATTTGCTCCCATGTAAAATAAAAGAGTGAATGAGACAGGACAAACAAATTGATTTCTGTACAAACATCTAGAACAAACGACAAGCGGTACTTTTCTTTTCTTTTTTTTTTGTAAGAAAGCACAGGATTAATCGCCTGGACGCATAAAGGACAAGTCAAGCTTGTCAAGTTCAACAAAGTCATACATAAAGTAGGGCTGAACCTGAAAATCATGTAAGTCAATGTTACAAGTTAGGCCAAATCTAGCTAAATGATCAGCGGATTGATTGGATTCGCGGTAGACATGAGAGAGATGAGCTTGAGGGAGGAGTTGTAAGAGTTTCCGCCCTTGTATGAATAACGGGTGTTGGAACCTGTTTGGATCTCTGCTCTTGAGGCCTTCCACAATGGAATAGGCATCTGTTTCAATGAAAAGTTTCTGCCAGCCTCGTCGGATTGCAAATCTGAGGCCATTAATGACTGCTATAAGTTCTGCTTCCCAAACGTTGTGGCTCTCCCAGATTTGAGTGTAGCCCATTACCCAATTACCTGAAGAGTCCCTGAAAACACCAGCTGCAGCCATTCTATGGGTAGATGTAGCCGCATCACAATTAAGTTTTATTCATCCCGGAATTGGTGGGATCCAACGAACCCATCGATCTTCCTGACGGCCTTTGATAAGATTTGACCTTGCCAATGTCGTAGCTGCAAACCAGAATTCCTTGGCAGTGTGTAGAATCGACTGGACCTGTGAACTAATATGCGTTGGTTTTTCTTGAAACACCGCTTCGTTTCGCCACCTCCATATTAGCCAGGCTGCCACAGCAAAAGTAAGGGGCCACGAAGGGCCATTAGCACAATTGCTAGGGCCAGACACATTAAACATAATCCAATCATGTAGAGACTGAGAAAAGAAATGGGTAGGGCCTCCCTGGGGTAACAGTTGGGACCAAATGGAATTAGCGTAGCTGCAATCCCTCAAAGCATACAAAGTTGTCTCTTCGCTATCCTGGCACCTTAAACAAATATCGGATGCAATTATGTGGTATTTTTTACAATGGACACAAGTAGGTAATCTATCATGAGCTACAATCCAAAGGAAAGATCTCACCCGTTCCGGTGCTTTCAGCTTCCAAATACGGTCCCACAGTCTATCTTGGGGTTGCAAATCTGCATAATCAATAGACAAAGCAGTCTTAAGAGTAAAAGTACCACTAGGAGAAAGGTTCCAAACCAGAGTGTCAGGGTGGTCACTAGGGCCTGGAGGGGAAACTTTTGCAATTGTTGAGCAAGCATAGGACGACAAAAACTCTTGTATCTTAGTCCAATCCCAACTACCTGCCTCCGTGACAAAGAAGGACACCGGGCGACCACAGAACGAAGGTGGAACCTCTCTGGAGGTATGATGAACCAAGGGGCCAAGTTGTGGAATCCAGGGATCCTCCCAAAACCTCACGATTCTACCATTGCCAAGGTTCCAAGTAGAATTCTGAATGACAACTGACCAGTGAGCACAAATAGCTCTCTAAGTGTTCGAATGATATGACTTAGCCATGGGTTCAATAAGAGAAGAAACGGGCCAAGCTTACTTGTTTTGGATCACTCTTGCCCAAAGGCTGTCACACTCTGTTCTGAAACGCCAGGCAAGTTTCAGCATACATGCCTTGTTCAACTGAGTAGCCGAGTACATACCTAACCCACCTGTGTTCTTTGGAGAGCAGATAGTACCCCAACTTAGCAGATGCAACTTCTTCTTGTCACTTGAAGTGCCCCAAATGAAGTCTCTTGTGATCTTATCCAGCTCGAAGAGAATTTTCTGTGGCAACATAGTGGTCTGCATAGTGTGGAAAGGGATAGCCTGCAGGACAGATCTCGCCAAGGTAATTCGCCCTGAGAGAACGAGACTCTTGGCTTTCCAGCCTGTCAGTTTTATACAAACCCGGTTCACCAAGTCATCATATAGAGATCTCGATTTCCGACCATGTATGAGTAGGGTACCCAGGTACCGACCAAGGTCCTTCGTAACACTAAAGCCAAAGAAGGAACTAATATCCTGAGCCCTGCGAGGACTGACATTCTTTGAGAAGTAAATCCTGGTTTTTTCTATGCTCACACGTTGTCCCGAACTACTACAGAAAGTGTGAAGGACATCCTGGATCACCCGAGCCTGCTCTATGGAAGCCTCTGCAAATAAGAACAGGTCATCAGCAAAGAATAGATGGGAAAGAGGAGGGGCAGACTTACCAAGCCTAATGGGAGCCCAGCTCTTGCTCTGAAGTCTATCTCGGATTAGGTGGTTCAGATGTTCCATGCAAAGGACGAAGAGGTAGGGAGATATGGGATCTCCTTGCCTCAACCCCCTGGATGGGACAAAACCATCAGTTGCAGCACCATTCCAGAGTAGTTTCATTGTGGAACTACGCACACAAGACATAATTCTGTCAATAAAGGTACAACTAAGGCCAGTATGCAATAAAGTATTCTCAATAAAGTCCCAATTGACTCGATCGTAGGCTTTTTCCAAATCAATCTTTATTGCCATCCAGCCTACACGACCGGTCTTACTTCTCATTGAATGAATCACTTCATGCACAATCAAAATATTATCAGATATGTTTCTACCTATAACAAAGCTAGACTGTGTGTCGGCCACAAGAGAGTTTAGGATAGGTCTCAACCGATTCGCAAAAATTTTGGTAATAATCTTATAAATGACATTACACAAGCTAATAGGACGAAAATTAGATAAGCAAACCGGATTCCTAATTTTTGGAATTAGGACAAGGAGAGTTACATTAAGTGCTCGATCCATGAAGTCAGTAGAGATGAAGTTCGAGATAACTTGGCAGGCAGTATGACCCACGTGGTCCCATTGACTCTGAAAGAAGATTGGTTGTAGACCATCGACACCTGGCGCTTTGAAGCTGCACATGCTTTTGACTATCTTGAGTATCTCATCATTGCTTGCATCACAAAGGAGATGGTTATTCGTTTCAGTTGATACCTTCTTGAAACCCTGCGATGTGAGTAGAGAAGAGAGCGTGTCAGTGTCATTGGAATATAAATTTCGGAAATAATTTACAGCCATCTCCTGAAGCCGTAGATCATCAGAAATCCAACCCCCATCCGCACCCTGCAACATTGAGATTTTATTAGCCCTGCGTCTAATAATTGTGGAATTATGAAAGAAATGTGTATTTCTATCTCCAAAACTAATCCATTTTGATCTGGATTTCTGAAACCAAAGGATTTCCTCCTGGAGGAGGGTTTTTTCGAATTCTTTTTTCAGTATTCGGAGTTTCTCATCCAACACGTGTGAGTCTCTCTTCCCGAGCACAGTTTCAATGTTAACAATCTGTTTCTTCAACATACTCTTCCTCCGGAAAATATTTCCAAACACATTCCTGTTCCAAAGTACCACATCTGAAACAAAACTAGAATATGCATTAGACCAATTCTCATCAGGAGGCCAAGAGGATTTTAAAAAATCAGAGAACTCAGGATGTGTAAGCCAAGCCGCTTAGAGGCGGAAAGGTTTAATACTCCCTAAACAGGCATCTAGATTGGTGGACATAATGATCGGTCGGTGGTCCGACTTTATTCTTGGCAGGTGCCGCACATATGACTCAGGAAATGCTTAATGCCACACCATATTACACAAAGCTCGGTCGAGCCGTTCTTTGATCGACCCTCGAAACCAAGTGAACCTGGGGCCTGCAAAATCCATATCAATGAGAGCAGTATCAGATATAAAAGAAATAAAGTCACGAGTGCCCACAGGAGTAGAGGAAGAGTCTCCTCTTTTTTCTGATGCTGCCAACACAGCATTGAAATCACCGATTAAGCACCACGGAGTGGAGGTAGAGGCATTGATGTTCTCAAGGGCTTGCCATAAACCTTTCCTAGTAACCGGGTTAGGGCTCCCATATACTGCAGTATATAAGCCTGCCAAGTTACCCGAGTTCCACTCGAAATGTATAAACTGGAGATGGGTTTGGAGGATCGTAATAGTTGTAACATTGTTATTCCATAAAAGCCAAATACCACCTGAAAAACCTTGTGCCTCTTCACAAAAATTATTCTGGAAGCCTAATTTGTCTAAAACTTTTTTGGCTTTGGCTCCGCTAATTCGAGGTTCCAATACAATGAATATATCAGGTTTATGTTCACGAATTAACTCCCGCGCACAAGTCTTGAAAAGTGGGCTAGCAGCCCCTTGACAATTCCAAGATAATATAAGCATAAATTTTATAAATGTAAAATTGACCAATAAACAAAGTCAAACCTTGGAGGAAGCCGTGTCACTCCCCTCGGAAATTATGCTCTTCATACAGGGCATATCATTAACTATCATATTTGTCATTAATTCACCGCTTACCTCCATAATTGCATCACCATTAACACGACTGTCCCTGCCCTTGCCAGCGTCAGTGAAACTCCCGTCCCCACTCACGAAGCTCGGCAAAGTCACCAGAGCGAGTTCCGCCAGTGTTTCGCCGGCAGTCACGTCGCGGCGGGACCTCTTGGACCAGAGACGTTCCCCATTCGTCGCCATCATCACCAGCTCCCTTCCCCGACCTGCCTCGTCGTCGGTTGGTTTCGGGATAGCCAGTTTCCGAGTTGAACTAGGTTTTTTCTTTGTTCTTCCGGTAGAAAAAACTGTCTTATCCCTGACGGTTGTCGTGGTCCTACTACCAGAGGCGCTGAAGGAGGCATCGTGCGCAAAGGCCACCGGCTTGCCTACGGTTTGTGCCATAGGCGGGTCGAGCTTGGTAGGCTGATGAATGGCAGGCTTATGGGCTGCTCTTATCTGAGTTGTTTCCTCTTGGGCTACGGTTTGGGTAGCATTTAATTTTTGCAGATTGGGTTCACTCTGGCTAAGGCCTAAGGGAGGTCCAGCTATGACCTGGGCCGAAGTTTTATTTGAGGGGTGCTATAGAGTTAAAATGCAAAGGCTTCCCTGTGGACTTGGAAGACTTACCTTGGGCGTGGGCTTTAGGGGCCAATGCAGCATCTGGAGGCCTTATAATATCTTTATTTTTCTGTTGGAGTGTAGGCTGCAGCGTGGGACCTTGTTTCCCTTGACCAACATTCCTTTTGGGATGCGTTTCTGCAGCATCAAGAACACCAAAGCGTGACCCTAAATTTGCGTGTTCTTGTTCCTTCCTTGTCGGTGCCGCTGCTTCAGCACTGTTCTTTACTGGAATCCGGCCTCTCCTTCTTGTAACTTGTACCCAAGGTCCAAATAGGCTTTCCTTATCTGGGCTAGGAGACGGCTGCTGGGAGCTCGATGCAGCTTGTGATGTTGCGTTCTTGGGGGAAGCAGGCCTGTTACTAGCCATATCTTTCCCATGAGATGAACACATGCTTTGGCTATGACCCACACGTCCACAGCTGAAGCAAATCTGTGGTAAGTTCTCGTATGCTATGCGCTGCCAGGCATCATTGATACGTATCTTCGGAAGGATCGGCTTGCTTAAGTCGATTTCGACTGCAATACGTGCAAATTTTCCCCTTGTACATCCTTGGTGTTGATATCTACCTTGATAGTTTTTCCTACAAGGTTGCCTATGGTCCACAGGAGTTTTTCTTGATACATGAATGGCGGCATATCGGGGAGCCTTATCCATGCTACGACCCTCGATGCTTCAGCAGTGCTGGCCCGGAACGCCGGGTGCCACTCCTAAACCACAAGATAGTGGCCTAGGATGACCCAAGGACCTCCCAGTATAGCCGCTTGCTTGTCCGCCTCATTATCGATATTTAACCAAATAAAATCCATTCTCCATGTCGATGACTCTGGGCATGCTCGTTGGGTTCCAAAGGGTTTGTATTTTTTAATACAACATACGATAGTCAATGTCTCTTCCAAGAAGTTTAACCACAACCGTATGCTTCTAGGGTAACTGCATCTCTGACAAAATCCGATCCGAGAGGAATATCTTAGGTCCTAAATTATCCCTAGTGATTACAAGGTCACCATCTTCAAAGTCTATTACAGCTTCCCTAGGAGGAGTAGGTGAACCTCCAGCCACACAATCTCTATAGGACTGGTGGCTGTCCTCCATTTGTGTATCGTCATCTGGTGGAGCTGGTTCCGGACGGCAGTCCGCATGGTCAGCTATGGCGAGAGTATCCGTCATTCTCATCAAACCGGTACTTTTCTTTTAAGTGTTCGATACCTCTAACGAATATTACTACTTAATTTAAAATATTCTAGTTTTATGCCCTCCAGCTACTCGACAAAAGAACACTCATTTGCAGTTTTCAGCATATTAACAGACTAGACTTCATATAATTTAGCTTCACTGCAATTTCGAAATAGAAGGTGTAGGTTAGACATTGGAATGTAGGAAAAACAAGCTGCACATCCATGAGCCGCAACTGGATCGAATTCTCCCATTTTAATTCCGTTTCTATTCTCGTTTCTGTCAGCTTAACATAACGTCTGTTCTGTATGTTCTTTTTCCAGAGAGGCCTAAACAACAAAAGATGCCGTCCACGGGAAGGCAGTGAGTGACAAATTCCATAAATACGTGGGGCATCTTACCGTAAAATCATCAATAAGGAAAAACTCTAACATCACGAGGTTTACATATACGCTACAAAGTAGAAGTAGGTTTGGTCTTATCCAACTATGGTGTTAGATAGCTAGATAGAAGGAAATCAGAACTACCTATAAACTAAAAAGAAACGGCTAAACTAGTGTCGTGGTGGCAACTTTTTAGGCTCCATAACACGTTCTTTGGAACTGTTTTCCACTCTTTTTTTTTATTACAAGCATGGTGAGAAGAGTAACCATTTGATATGCTTCGTACTTGTCGATTTTCTAGTGGATGATAAAAATGCCAGAATACGCACCAAACGTTAATGAACTTTAATAAAAGCAGGGCCTACCTATGTAACGCTCACATGGGCTTGTTAGAGCTTATCACATCAAATATAACATGTACATTAAGTTTAAAACACATTATCAGTAGTTGGTTGACATTTTTCTTCCCTCACTTCGAACGGCATGGAACTGCCTCTTTATTAGGGGCTCTATGTACAGCCTGTGATTGGGTCAACTAAATTAATTGCATCCCGTCAAATCCATACTATAATGTTGACTCCGTCACCTGTAAAAAACAAAATTAAAAATAAAAGAATTTGAGAATAGAGATCCATACAAAAGGTTACTAAGGATATTTCCTTCACTAAATTCGGACATTAGGTACAAGATTGCTTTTATTATGAGGACATTAATGAATAGTCTTTGCTACTGAACCGGCATTCTTTCTCTAAATTATCGAGCCCGCCGACTAATACCTATTCAATGCACACGCATTAAATTATTCATAATCAACCAAGCTGGAGGAACCATTAAAGGTATAGTCTCGAGCAGTGCTTTTTTCGGTGACCCATGGCAGTTGAAGCTCCGATTTATTTAATAGATACTTTACAACTACAATCACAACTTAATTGTCGGCGAAGTTTATGATGGTCTTGCTGGAACCTTACAACGGAGGCCAAATGGATTCCTTGTAATGAATGTTAGCCGAAATCTGACGTTTGATTTTATGTGACCGTTGAAAATGTGGTGGCGGGCCCGAACTGTCGAGCCATCACATTGGCGATGTGAAGGCCTAAAAATCACCCGTACACAAAACTATTCTGTTAGAATCTCGGGTAGAACACAAGCTGGCCCATGGATATGAGCCCACGAGGAAAACATCCGGCCCGGGGATCTTTGAAATGTGAGATGTCGATTGATGATAAACAGAGAAAAGATATTGGAATCCTCTCACGCACCTACCTCCTCTATCATATTCGATTTTACTTCCCGAGGATTTGAAATCTTACAAGCAAAATGCAACCGATATTTTAAACGTTCTGATAAAGAGTATGGGCGGAAGCGCTGGTGCCGACAGTGTTTCTTTCTCCAGTCGGCCTTTTGTTCCAGGTCCAGATAAATATGGGCTCGTGCATTTTGGGCGCTTTTAGATTGTCAGCCCATCAAATAATACACTAGATTTACAGCAGCCTTCTTGAAAGGTAATGGCCCAAAAGGCTTTTCCAACCTGGTTTTACCCCACTTACTGTTGAGCCCATTTTCCTACTACCCGAAGGCCCATGGTATGTCCCCGGGACTGGTGACTTCCAGCTCTTGATAACTTTGTTATTTAAACAATGTTTTGAAAACCGGACCGGACCGGCCGGTTCAACCCGGTTGAACCGGACCCGGTACATGATCCGGTTTTAAAAACCGGTTGAACCGGTTACGGGTCAATCGGTTCGAAAACTTAAAAAAAATAATTTTTAATAAAAATTAAACGGATAAAAAAATTAAAAAAGATAAAAATTAAGAATATTAATTTTTTTAATATGTAGTTTGATATATTAATTTTTGAAAATTAATATTATAATATTTTTTAATATATTAATTACCGGTTCAATTTTCCGGTTCTTAAACCGGTTATTTCCGGTTACCTCTAAAACTCCTGATCCCTTAACTTTACCGGTTCGAAGACCGATCCGGTTTTTAAAACCTTGTTATTTAAACGAATTTAGACAATAAAATAAATAAAAAAATATTAGTGAATGGAAACATGGAAGGCATTATCGGTGGGAGATGTCCACAGCAGCCCACCCATCCTGAATATTAACTTCTTTTCTTACTCTCAAAAGATCATTACCATTCCTTTCTGATTGGTCGGATTGGGACACAGCCACTTTCGTTTTTACCATATCAGAATTAGTTATCAATCAATATAAACATTAAGAGTGAGTCCCAAATTCGAATTGTTTAAAATAATCGAAAATCGAATTAAAATTATTTAAATTTCAATTTCGATTTGAACAAATCAAATAATTTTTTGGTTTTGTTCGATTTTAATTTATAAATAATTTGACTAGATGAAAGTATAAAATAAATCAAATTTATTAATAAAATATATTTTAAAAATAAATAATCTTCTTTCTAATAATTTTGAGATTTTTAGTCATTATATAAAATTTTTTAAGATAATAATATTAAATTTTATTGGTTTAGATCGAACTGAATAAATTTTGATAAAAAAAATTAAATTACATATAAGAATAATTTAATTTGATTTGTAAATTTAATTTATTAAAAAATAATATCAAAATAAATTCAGTCTCAAAAAAATCCAAATAATCATCTTCTAATAAACATTGGCTTTTTCTTTTTGTCTGGCTTGGTTAACTAACTAATCAGAGTTGATTTACCCTCGACCCAGGCTTGATGGCCGCAAGTGATAATGATAATGTATCTTGACTTTTATTATAAAATCTATAATCTCGATTTAAAGCGGAACGGCTTCTTGATTTGACGTTAACGGAGTGTAATTAATACCAACGTTTTCTTCAAGAGAAAAAAAAGGGTTCTTAATGTATGGATCACGTGCTCGCACGTGATCCCCCCTCAAACAATGATAGACGTCACGCATATTCTTGTAGACGACGAGTTTCCTATTCGTAAAGGCAAACACTCCCTCAAACCCAAAGGAATCACAGTCACATTTTTCTTGTATTGCCCTTACGCATCGTTGCAAAACCTTCAAGACACCGAATTCATCAATTTTTTCATATAATTCTATATTTTGAGCAGTGTATATTGAATTTTTTATCATATAATAAATTATAGCTTTGTTTTTGTTAATAAATATATATAATTATTCAATTCTCCTTTTTTAATATTAAACAAATATTCATTGATAATAATAATTAATTTTATTCGTAAACTATTCAATTCTCCGGATAATGTTTATTTATATTCTGGAGTTCAGGATTATTATTCATTTTTATTTTATAATTAAAGAATATAAATATTCGATATCATCCATAGCATAAACAAAAAAGCTAGTAGACTTTTACAAGTAATATCATTATCGTAAATTGAGGAATGATCTTGACAACCACTGTTGTTGATTTGTTAGGCCAGATGGAGGTGAATGTTAGGTGTGGAACAGAGAATAATGATCACTGGTGGTGCGTGGTGACACTTTTCAGGAATATGTTAATTTCATCTCAAAAAATCCCATGCATCGATCCCTTTTCTCATTAGTGTGTTCTGAATCAACTTATCACCAATGATTCCTTTGCCATCGAACCAAGGCAAGTAGGCAACTACCACCTGCCATACTTTGTATTTCCACCAAGAGTTTAGTTTATCATGGCCAATTGATGCATGCATATATATATATATATATATATATAGAAAGAGATAACTTCGAACGAATTACATAAGAATTTACGTAAACAACAACGTACGTAGGTAACAGACGAGAAGGGGAGAATTTATGGCACTTTATCTTCTTAATTCATTTTTTCCTTTTAGATGTTAATTTCATGGTGAAAGTTTCACGGCACTTTTTGAAACGCAAAGAATCGAGTAATGGTAATATGATACGGCAAGAGAACAGAATGTTGTCGTAAAACCCGCAGATTGTCTGATTATGATGACTGGAGTGGCGGGCAGCATTATTTTAAGCGTGTATCCAATTCTTAACTTGGGCTTGAAACATGAATCAACTTGTAATGTAGTTTCGGTCCCACACCTAAGGGACAACGAGTGAAAATTCTCAGGGGAGAGAGAACCCCTTTGGCTTATTCATGACCTACTATTAAGTCACGAAACCAATTGAGATTCTGGCACTGTTTGCCGAATATGATGAGAAATCAGGAAGAGAAAAGGCAAATGGGATGGTGATGCAGCAGTGATCATGCGTTTTATATTTGTATACGCATGTTTTTGGGTATCTTGAAAAGTTGGAAGGTGAAGCGGATACGTACAGAAAGCTTTGCCGGCGGGAAAAGAGAAGAAAGCAAAGAAAAGCTCTAAAAAGCAGCTAACCAACGCTTATATTTCTCGCGTCTCTTTCTCTTTTTTTTTTCTTTCTTTCACTCAACATTGTAGACCAGTTTGTTTATAAAACCACCCTAAGGAATGAAAGACTAAACAGAACCTCTCTCCCTATCTGTCTGCCTGTGTTGTGTTGTTTGTGTGTGTGTCCAAACTGAAAGAGAAAGATTGACAGCTTGCTGAAGCAACATTTGGTCATCTTTGTCTCCTGCTGCATTCTTTCTATTGGAGGTACCAATTTATAGCATTCTTTTTGTATCGGTTCATTAGTTTTCATCAGTCTGAGTCATTGTCATGATCTCATTTGTTTCAGTCATGTCGTGTCTAATTGATTGCGTTTTTTATGATTGAAATTAACATGACAAGACAGAAGAAGTTGTTTGTGGGTGAGAACTTAAATATTAAAGGTTTTGCCTTTGTACCAATTTCAGAGCTACATTAATTTGAATTCTGGGTTGAAGTGAGTTTTCCTTTCGTCCATGAGAAAAAATTGCAGATCTTTATCTTCGTTTTCCTTTGTAGTTTCCTCCATTTTCTCAACAACCAAACAGAAAGTAAAGTGGGTTTTAATTGCCTGTCTCCTTTAAAAGCAAATGTGGGGATACCAACAATATTATTTTCATTGATAGAGTGGAAATAATTGATGAGTGGGCAACCAATATCTGAAGGTTTCAGTCTTCGTTTCATCTCTTTTACGAACAGAGGAAAGAACAGTAGACTTTTCTTTTTCTTGTTTCTCTTTTCATGAGTGGTGTTTCTAATTACCATACTTACCCCCGCCGCTCGTCAGAAAATTTCAAAATTCCCTATTTAGTACCGATCTCTCGCCCTACAAGCAAGGATAGAAGCGTCCGAAAGATGTTTTCGTTGAGTAGCCTTGCAGATGAAGGAAAGATTATCTTACTCATGACGGCTTGCACGTCTCTCTAGGAAATGGCGTTGAAAAGTGATTACTAAAGGGAACTTAAGATTCTTAACTATACATTTGGTAGATTATAAAAATGGTATATTGTACGTGAATAAAGCAGCAACTAGTAACCAAACTCTACCGTAAAGACTCGCACCTGAAATATTCTGATTTGTTGAGGCCTGTAGCACATAAATCTTCGAGTTGGTGCTAGATCCGACCGTTCTGGATAGTACATTTTGAAGGAGGGCGCAGAGTCACTACAATAGGTGGTGCTTGTGTTATCAATCTTTCGCCTGTGTCTCTTAAATCTTTGAATAATTTTTCTTCGGTGGTGGAATATGCTGTGTTTTACCCTTATGAATGTGCATGTGCATGTGTTTCGGGCGCCACTGGGATTGAGGGGAATGTGTCTGTTGGTTGATGTTGGGGTGAATCAAAGACCTAGGCCGGTGTGTGGGAGTCTTGTGTTTTTCAGGTTGTCTAATATTAAACGAAAAGAGATCTGAATCCATCTATGTCCGGGCAGCAATATTCTATCCTCGTTATAAATTCTGAGATATAATTGGATTACTTTCATGTTCTATTGTGTACGGAGAGATAACTACCATTTTGCAAGTGGAATGCATGACTAATGGTTGATGTACCATCTTCCCTGCAGGGTTGATGGTGCCGAACTGACTGATATTCCGGCGGAGAGATCTGTGGCCCTTAAACGTTGAGAGTCTTGCATCACAAACTTGGATATCAGGCCTAACGACAGCCTGGGAAGACTGATTGGTTTGTCTTAAGGCTGGCAATTTCTCCTGTAACAGAGGACATTCCAGTGGCAGATTTGGTGTTCTACAGGAATGAGATTCTTGTATTTTACTGCACTTCCATGCTCCATCTGATGAAGAGTACTGCTGGTTTGAAGGAGAAATGGAGAGTGGTGAGAGCAGCGGGAGTGAGAGGCATGCTGTGGTTCTGAAGGACCCCTCATGGCTTGGTCAATTCCGCAATGGCTCCAATCCATGGATGGCCAGATACGTTTATGGCTTAATTTTCCTTTCTGCCAATTTGCTTGCGTGGGCTGCCAGAGACTATGGTCATGCTGCCTTGTCAGAGTTGGAAAGTAAGTTTTCTTCGCTCCAGAATCTGTCTTTTTGATTATGTTTATGCACTGAGTCGATGAAATTGGAAGCTTTTTCGTAAGTGTAGGGTTGTTCTTATTGATTCTGCCAGAGGCATGTGATGCTGACAGGCATTTGGGATGGGACTGTGTGTGCAGGGCTGAAAGTTTGTGCTGGTAAATCTGACTGTTCCGGTGCTGAAGCTGTTCTGCGTGTTAGCTTGGGATGCTCTGTATCCTTTTGATCATTAGCCTTGGAATTATTCTGATGAGCTGCAGTAATTTAATACCACAGAAAGCACAATTTCTGGGTATATTAGCCCAATATAAGCTTTAGTTTCTCCATATTCTGGTTCATTCTGATTATAGCATGATACCTTAACCCCGGGGCAGGTATTTTTCATAGTAATGTTTCTTTCAACTATCGGTAACTCAAAGATGCATAATTCCAGAGAAGCATGGCATTCTGGTTGGTGGACTGCTAAGATTGCAATGTGGATTGGCTTGACAGTTCTTTCCTTTCTGGTTCCCTCTGCCTTTGTTCAAATTTATGGTCCGTTTGATTCTACATTCTATCAGGCTTGTACACATTCTTCTTTTATCTTTTAGTTGATATAACATCTCAACTACTGATCTGTATTTGTTGACCTTATTTTGCAGGAGAGGTTGCACATTTTGGCGCCGGGTAATTCCAATTCCTGTTCTAAATCCCTGTGCCCTATTAGTTTTACTTGTTTACCAGGTTGAAACAATTCTTATTCGGTTTGGTTACAAAAATTGCACAAAGATTCTTATCAAACGTTTCACAAACTCTTTTCCAGGGTCTTTCTCCTAATTCAGCTAATAAGCGTCATCAGTTTTATCAGATGGCTAAATGATTGCTGCCAATCAGAGAAATATGCAGAAAGATGGTGAGTTTTTCCGTTTTCGAAACAAGATATCGAACCTGAAGCTTATCATGCTTCTTCCATCTATGAATGGTCTTCCAATGATTGTTTGCATTTCATTGAGCACACTGCTTGGCTTGCAAGATCTGTGTCGTGTGTTTCGATCAATAGATACTTCATACTATGGTGGAATGAGTAAATAAAAAAAGGGATACCACTCAACTCCTTTTAAGGAGGTAGGAAAATGGATTCAACCAACATCTCAAGATGTTCTGTATAGGTGAATGTGAGGTAGTGAGGGCAGTTCAAGCAATACCAGAGACAGTAGGAGCTCTGACTCAAGAGGGACAGGTGAGGTGATGAGAGAACCAATATGCTTTCTTTCATGTTTACCTTGTCTTTCGGAAATCTATATATGCATCCAAGACAATGCTCATTTCATGAACCAAGAAATTAGAACTTAGATATCTTGTCTGATAAAGCTAGCTGTTCTGACATTCGAGATGATTAGTTCATCAGATCTATTTATTGCACTGTGATGCTTCTCTTGTCAGGCTCATTGTCTTGTTGCTACCTCATGATTTGAATGTAAACCATGGCAAATTCACCAAATATCTGTTACCTCCTTCTACTGGTTGCAATTAGTATTGGCAATAATCAAACGATGCATTTTTTTCTGCAGCCATCTCCATGTAATGCTTATTGCAACAGTTGCATATGTAGTATGCCTGGTTGGAATCATTTTGATGTACATTTGGTACGCACCTGAGCCCTCCTGTCTCCTCAACATTTTCTTCATTTCCTGGTCTCTGGTGCTCCTCCAACTCATGACCAGTGTCTCCCTCCATCCAAAAGTAACTCCTCAGATACTCGCTTTTCTGGCTTGTCAAGTTTCAGTTGCTTTACATTCGGAAACATAAGAAATAAAGTCGCTATTTTGCTGTCTGAAACAGGTGAACGCTGGGATTTTGACTCCTGGACTGATGGGACTTTATGTGATATTCCTTTGCTGGTGTGCCATTAGAAGGCATGGTTTCTGATCCTTTTTCTGTGATTAAATAAGGGGGACCCTAGGAATAGTTTTTAACATATGAAAAAACCTGTCATGATAAAAGCTATTAGATGAAGGTTCCATATGCAAAATGGTCATAAAACACCTCATGAAAAATCAAGAAAAATATTTTTAGGAGATGAGTCAAAAGCAGATAGTTGGTGCTTGATGCCTCTATTCACTAATCTGAACTAATTTGCTTTTTCGATATGATTGAATATTATTGTTAGAATTTTGTATATGCAGTGAACCAGCAGGGGAAAGTTGCAACAGAAAGGCGGAAGCTTCAAGGAGAACAGACTGGCTTACCATTATAGTAATGTCTAGATCCTTTAAATACCCTCTTCAAGTTATTTGCACTTCAGAAATGATGGCTTATGATGACTTGCCTAACTATAAGCTTGAAGGAAGTCTTGGACAGTAAATTAAGATCAATTCTGGAAAACAACTGTTCTGACTCAGGGAAAAGTAGGCTTAAAGTGCTCTGAAAGCCATTATTTCATATCAGATTGCCCTAACACGACAGTGACGATTTTATGTCGACAGAGCTTTATCATCGCGCTTCTTACAATAGTTATTGCAACATTTTCTACGGGCATTGATTCCCAATGTTTTCAGGTACTTTCCTACAGTTAAGCTTTCCTATCCACTCAGTATAGCAGATTTCCATACTATATTACTAACTCACTGCCTCTGCAGTTCAGGAAGCGTGAATCAAGGGCAGAGGATGATGTCCCGTATGGCTATGGTTTCTTCCACTTTGTTTTTGCCACTGGAGCAATGTACTTCGCGATGCTATTAATTGGCTGGAACACACATCACGCCATTGCAAAGTATGTTCTTTTTTGGGCGGAGTTTCTTCCCTTCTTCATGTTATGTGTGACCCAGATGAAATATTTCTGCCCCTCTTGTTCTTCTACAGGTGGACTATTGACGTTGGTTGGACAAGTGCTTGGGTCAGAATAGTGAACGAATGGCTGGCAGTTTGTGTTTACTGTAAGTACTTGAAAAGAACTAGGAATTACAGAACCAGGTGACCCTGGAGATTTGTCTTGTTTTCAACTCCTGAAAAACTTGATGAAGAAAACAAAAGCCTTTGAAACTACCTCATGAGTTTCACTTACAGTATATAAACTATTCTGCAGTGTGGATGCTGGTGGCTCCGATCATACTGAAGAACAGACAAGCGGCGGAATCCACTTTGGACGTGTAAAAGTCTTCAAGTTCAAAGTAACCTACCACTGCTCCTTCCATTCGTAGTGCATACAGAGAGTAGTCGAGGAAAAGAAGATAGGAGATGTTTCAGTATACAAAGTTCCAGCCATAGAAACCTACTATTTATGTACTGACCAATTTATTCCATTCTTTGTCAATCTGTAATCAAATCCTCGTGCTGAGACGAAAGTAAAAAGAAAAGAAAATGAATACAAATGTAATCATTTCGTTGTGTAAATTTATAGCTGTAAACATGCTTCTGTCCTGATTTTTGTTTATTTATGTTAATCAAACTAGAGAATTACAGAGCCAATGTGTGCATACAGCTCCCAGGTCGCCGGGATCTCGCATACAATTAATCAAGAAATCTTGAGGATATTATATAAGGTTTTTCGTTATCGGAGGTAATCATGATAATATTAGGTTTGGTCTGGCCTTGAGGTATTTCGTCTTTCAATACCAATATAATTACGATAAATTTCAGAAAAACCCAACCATTTTATTTCTGACAAATCGGATTGCTTAGCTTATATAAATTATGAGACCATGTCTTCGTTGAAATATCCATTATCTGAGGTTTAGAATATACCAAGCACGTGAGCAGCAAGAAAGGAATTGAACATAATTTTGTACAAATAAATTCCCACTTGCAGTATTATGTTTCGTAAATATTTGCTGTTTAATCATTTTTAAATGAGGACAGCCGGTCATTCTAATAAAAGACAAGTGGTTTGAATGAGGACAGCCGGCAAGAAGGCCTATGCCCAAACCCTGACAATGATTCACCAGGACCACTTAATTTGGCTAACCATGTTCTTTCGTCATCCATGGTGAGCAAAGTTAGTTTACAGCGGCTTGGCAGTAGTGCGTGACTAGAATATTCGGCATGATGAATGCCCTAGTGCCCAAGAATGGCAGAGCTCACAATAGATGGAAGCAGAAATTGAACACCGTATGACAAAAGCAATCTTTCCACACTCATGATACTTGCATACAAATGAGATTCGGCTGTTCAAAATTTCTTCATGAACAATGCAGACTCGAAATACTCACCACAATAACGGTGACACTGGAAAATCATACTCGGAAAAAATTATACAACTTCTTGGGCACCAGGCAAAACAATTGACCTAATGTACAATACAAATACCAACAGACACTGGCAGGATGACAAACAAGGCTAAATCCTCATAGAGATGTATGACCTTACAAGTTAGGGTTGTTTTCGTTCTCTCCGTCTCTCTGTGGATTAATTTTCCAAACATGACCTTGACATTGAACCTTATAAATGTATACAGATGGGGCATGCATAAGTGGGCCGAATCCTTTCAAGTACCACCATGAGAAATAAAAAACTTTCCACCCAGAATTTTGGCAGTGGGCAACAAGGTAACCGTTACCCTTGTGGGAGCATAAGAATTCTTTATTTACCTTATCCAAAAGGGTTGCCTCCGACAGAAGGGAAAGGTTGTGGCGTTGTAGGGGCTGAAAACCTACCCGCAACCTGCTGATCCCTATTAAAGGCACCATGAGCAGCCACCTCACTGCCCAAACCACCTATTGCTTGATGCCTGAAGACACAAAACTTCAAATGAGATAGGCATGCATGGTTCGAAAGACAATAGAAGTTACAAAAACAGATAAGCAAGACAAAGTCGGGCAACTCTTTTGGGGGTTTACAAGGAGTCCCGCCAACATCTTTTATATAATTTCCCTGATCTCTCATTGCTGGCTCAATCACAGGGGTGGTCTAATTGGCGAGCATGTTCACACTAAAACATATTGGTAAAATGCATAAAGAATTTTACCCTCGTTATATGGTTTTCTGACTTTCATATGAAAAAAAATTATTGCTGTCTAACGCCTAGGCAGGTTTTGGGACATACAAATATTTAGAAACAAAGAACATACAGAATACAGACATGTTGGTGAGGCTCCTTGTATTGTAGGAGGGCAGTGATGTTTTTACAGTAATCTTCAATACTGAAATACACAAAAGAAAAAATTACCCTGACAGTGGCACACTACCAGGCACTTGTTGAACCATGTAAGCCCCTGAGATACAATATCAAAAAAAAGTTTGCCCCTGAGATCTTTCAAGAAATAAGGAAAGCAGACTGAAATTTCTAAGATGAGGATTGATTTAGTGGAAGTGAAAAAACAGCAGTTAGACCATACCTGGGGGCACTGCTGCCGCATAAGTTGGTGTTTGCAATGGCAGTGATGATGGATAATGTGATGACTGCAATGGCATCCATGTCTGTGAGGGGGCACCAAGACTGACCGAACGCTGTATGCCTGAAGCCGGTGGCATATTTGGTAGAGTTGATTCCAAGGAAGCTAAGGAAGGAAACTGCAGTTCAAGTAGTACATGTCACGGAAATTTAAATCAAACAAACTACCAAATTGATACAGAAAATGGGAAAAAGAACTCTTATGCCTCATATATAGGTCAAACTAATAGTCTGTCCAGTTATTTGCTTCTGTGGGCATAGACAACATAAATCATAAATATTCAGTAAATTAAAAAAATATTTCTCATGGAATTTTGCCTGTAAAATAATTCCATTTTAGCACGTCAAGGAAAAAAGCAAAAGAGTTGATAATAATGTCAAGGTCATTGTTTTGTAAAGAGCAATTCTATATGCAATTCTATATCAAAGCAGCAGCTAACAAAGTTTCTACATTAAATGATGTGGCAATCAAGCAATTATGTATGAAGAGCATTATTTTATGTGTTTGGGGACTTTCTCTCACGAATAGCTTCATGGAACAAACACTAAATCGTACACATCCAGAGGATTCAAAATAAAGAAGATCAAGAGAAAATCATACAGTTTGTGCCCGCACTGGTTCATTGAGATCAAATGGGTTTGTAGACTTTGATGGCTGAGGAAATGTTGGGATAGGCTGCAGTTTACATGGATATATTATGTCATTTATCAAGAACCAGTATATCAACAGTACAAACACATTGGCATTGGATTTTATTAAGCATACCGCAGCAACATGATTATGGTGCATAAACCCCAAACCACGATGTTGACCAGTTTGCCATCCAGAAAATGGTGAAGCATATGGATAGGATGCAGCGAAAAGATCCTGCAAATAGTCCAGAGCGGGGTATGATACAGAATGCAACATAAAGTCTAGCTACAAGCTACAGAGCAGAGCAAGTCAATTAGAATATTAAAAAGAGTAAAAGAGGAAAATAACATACTTCTGGCAGTGCTTGTCTTCCACTTGATTTTGCTTCCATGACAGATGGTTGAGATACACCAGAAGAACCAGCCTCTGAGGAGACAACTGGAGGCATTCCTGCAGAGGTGGCAAATGTTGCCTGAACATTTGAGGCAGCTGGTGAATTCCATGTTTGCTGAAAGGCCAAAGAAGTAATAGCATTATATATCATAACACGTGCCTAGAAAAATACATTAATCAAACCCACATCAGCTGTCTACCTGGTTGCCTGACACTCCAGTATATTGTTGTGCAAAATGTTGAGCAGTGGAAATACCAGAGGATGCAGGGAATAAAGGAGGTTGCTGCTGCTGTGTGCTTTGCCAATGCCCTACTTCAGCCACTTTAACAAAGGTATTACCACCATTCACAACCGCGGAAGGTACCAGTCCCCCAGTAGGCAAAGTTGAGAAGTTATTTTGTGCAGTTGCAGAAGCGCCAGAATTAAAAGGTAACATAGATGTGGTCCCCACAAGAGCATCAAGTGACGTACCAGGGGAGGGTAGTACTGCTGTAGTGCTGACTGGTACTGCTGATGAAGCACCAGTAACACCGGGCATTCCAGTCAAATGACCAGGTGCCGATGGCACAACAGACAATTGTGAAAGAACAGAGTCCAGTGAATTTGCATTTGGAGGAGGCTGAGATGCTCTAATCTCAGGGCCAAAATCAAAAGATGCCCAATTATTGTTATTTGAGGTACTTGTAGGTTGGGTAACAGTTTGAGGTGTAACTGCTGCTTGAGCTGGCTGCACTGCTGGAGCAGAAGGTTCAGGATCATCATCAAAATCAATCAAGCTTTTGGTATTCTCCAATTTAACTTCCACTGTATTCCCAGAAGTTGATGCTAAGCTACTGGATGATGCAGTTCTCTGGAGTAAAATGCAACAAAGGGATAAGATTATCTATCCTGCTGTCTTAAAACTTTAGGAATAACTTTACAAACTAAAAATCAGAATATCAGACAGATGGAATTTCATTATTGATAAGAAGCCTTGGCCTTCTTAACTATGCAACACAGTTCTAAGTACTAATAAAAGAATACACACCTGCGTCTGTGCAATGCCATCAGCAGTCTTTGCACCATTAGTTTTCGGAGGTTCACTTATACGAAGAGGTACTATGTTATCTCCCAAAATCTCTCTGACAGGGCGTACAACAGGGGGGCTGGAAGCCTCTGGTTCTTTAGGGGGCTCAGGTGATCTTGCTTCATGCTTTGACTCTCCTTCAGACATTCTGTTACCAAATCTATCCTCACGACGCCAATCATTGACAACTTGCGGACGAGCTGGGCTTCTCTTGTAGTCATCAGATCCAGGGCTTCTTCTGTCGTCATAGCTATATCTCGAGTATTTATCATCATTTCTTCCACCAGGACTAGACTTTTCGCTATAACGACGGTCATAGGAATCTTCATATGGAGGACTCCTCGAGCCCTTTTCATATGCATCAGTTCTCCTATTATCGTAGAAGTCCTCTTTGTCTCCCTGCATGATAGTCAACATCAAAAGTTTTAAATCGAAGCTAGAAACAATTTACCATCATATAGGTGGAAAAACAATCAAATTTTCCTCCAGTAATATCACATACTGTCCAAGTTCCAACTACTGTACAAGGTCAAAATAAAAGGAAAGAAAAATCATCCTACCATCTTCCCACTTGGAGGCTTGCCATAGTTCCGTTCACCTGTATATCTTCCATCTACGTATACATGCTTAATAAAGTCTCGAAGTCTATCAACATTACTGAATGTAAAAATTTGAATCAGTTTGCTATCATAATCAAGATAAAGTTAAAAGACCAAACTGAAAGAGTAACAACCTGCTGTCAGGGGCAGATTGACGCTGTGCATCCCATTCCTTGAAATAAATTCCCCTTGCACGCTGAGGATACGAGACTGGTTTCAGCAAAAATAGAAGAGAAGAAAATCCAAAGATCAGGAAAGGACAGGTATCAAATGGAGAGTGAAGAACAGTTATACCTGGTTTCCTCCTCCTTGAAGAGCAGTTACTTCTTGTGAAGTAAATTTAGCCATGGAGATTGATTTTACTCGGTGAGTAAATTCCCGGCTAAAAATTTAAAGCAATGCAAGTCAATGCAAGCAACCATACAGATTTAAGAAACTACTAAGAGCTGAACAAAAAGGAAATCCAAGTCTCAAGAAATTAATAGAATTGTGAAAAAAAATGAAACATAAGTACTCACTGTATTCCGCTACAGGTGGTGCAAACAAATGTCCAGAAGTTAATGCAAACATATTGTGGTCCCTGTTCAGTTAAAAAATGCAAGACCTTTTATAAGACCAAAACCATTTTTCACTAGAAGAACTGATATACAAACATTTTCGGCACTCATGAATTGGACTCTCAACCAATCATTTATTAGTTTGAAACCATGTGCCACAAAATCTATCAAATGCCACTCAACCGAAGTTGAACAGAGGGGTTGAATAAAATTATTCATTCAGGTTTCATAATTATATATTTGGCAATTGAAATGACGTGAAACGACTAATCACTCTTTTAAGTTTCCGGTTCATGTACAAAGATGCAGATGAAAACTTATTTTTCCCAAGTAATCCAATGATATTGTCAATAAAGATCACAGAAGAGACCGAATAGAAGTGGATGCAGGGAAGACTAACTCCATTTCTACCACAGATGGGTACTTCACATCTAGCCAAATCCCATGGCATCAATACATTCGTGTCTAAGTTCCTGAAGCTATTTTCCTTAATTTTATCAAGTGTTAACACATGGCCGATTCGAGAGTGAGAGTGCATCCACCGAAAAATCTGCTGTTCTTTGCGCTTACTAGTTCTCACGTTGCAGAAACGGAAAATGATTGCTTCGCATTGTTCAACCAACACATTTACCAGCATACCAAATCAGACTCATGAAAACCAACTTGGCTATTTAATATATTTCATGATTAACAATCAAATAAACAGACACAACAATGGAAAAATTCAAGCACTTCTATCATCGCAGTCATAAAGAGAAACCAAAAACAGCAAAAGATAAAAACATACCAGACTATTACAATTAATGCACCTCCGATTGTCAGGGAGCTTAAGAAGCCCTCGAATTACCCGCTCGTTCTTCTCGTCCTCTTTCACTCGATTCGCCATCTCTATGCTCACTTAAAGTAAGTCACAGTTATTATGTGGCACAAACAAGTGGTTATCAATTGAAACAAACGCTACAACCAACCTTCAGCTTACACCCGATTATCGACTAAACAGCAATACCGAAAATTAAACGATTGATAAAAACAAATTCATTTTTACTAAAAACACAGCTTATGACAGCAGTAACTTCAATTTCAAGCACTTCAAACTGTAATCCATCGTTTTCCACAGTCACGAGAAAATGAAACAACTGAGAAACCATAATTCACCATACCAAAACGACGGATCTGAGGGATCAAAACCGCCAAACGAATGGAAACACTCCTTAAACTCCTTTATACAACCAGAAATCAAAGAGAAACGAAACTGACCTGCGACTAAGAAGTTGCGGTGCAAGCGGATTGTCAACAGAGATCCGGTGATCTCTGTACAGTTTCAAGATTCTCCGTTACTGTACAATACGAACAGAAGTAAAAGAGAGCGAATCAAACAACCAGAATAGGAGAGAGAATTCGCAGATCTTTGTATGGTAACTAAGGCGGGCCTACGGGTTTGTACAGCTAAGAGCTAACACCAAAGTCTAGCTTTTTTTTCTCCTTTTTCTTTCCCAAAAATGTAGTGTGTAAGATAGCGCAGACGACAATAAGAAATGGGGATATTATTTGCTGTGCGATCGAACAGAAGGGTATAGTGTACCGCTCCTCAATTTTGACGGTGGTTTTAAGTTCGGTGACTTGATTTGACCGGTCTAACTTCGTAAAGGGCGACTGGTTTTCATGATAGTCTATTATTGCGGGTTCAGTAATCTTGACTTGTTATTGCTTTGTTGAATCTCTGATTTTTCACCTTCAAAACAGTTTTTTTTCCCTTTCTCTTTCCTCGTGTCGAATAGACTTCAATTTTACCGTTCGAGAACGCATACCTCCGAACGACCTGGAGACCTGCAAGTTATTTTCTGGAGAGGAGGCGAACCGGTCGATCTGAGTCGTCGATCTAGTCGGCAGTACAAATCCACCTCATCCTAACCGGCTGAATCTCTCACTATTTTGTAAACTTATTTGAAATAAATTTAGATGTCTAATTTGGTACAAATAAAACAATGAAACGATGCTGTCAGTCTTCTACACCATTTAAAAATGAAAAATTGTTTGAAAATAAACATATAAATAAAAAAAATTATCATATTAGAAACTTACAATCACATATCCCAACGGAAACAATCTTTGGAAACTTGGTTTATTTAAATGCGTGGAGAATTTGTTTTTGGCATCAGTTGTGATAATCAAAATACAGATTGGGAATATTTATTTATTTTTATGTTGGAAATGGTACGATAAGAATATCTTTTTATTATGGGAAGGGCATCTATACCTTCTTAACACATGCCAAGATTTTATCAGTGTTCCTTGATCTAGTCTCTCTTCTTCAATAGTGAAAAGAAGATTCCCATTTGGGCGGGGATTGTGTTTCAACTAGTTAGAAAAAAGCTTAAATCTTTAAGATATTTGGTATTATAGAATTGTTAAAATTAATATTATTTTTTAAATTAATAAATCAATTTCATACTTGTTTATATTTTGATTTAATTTTGAAAAACCAATGGTGGAAGAAATAAAATTAAATAAAATACCAACTAAAAACTATTCATTATTTTTTAAAAAATAACTTTTTTGTCCTTATAAAAAAATCAGTGTATTTTTTTAATTAGTGACTAAATATTTAAATTTAATTTTTTTATTTTAATTAAAAACTAATCTAACACTAATACTGATAAATTTTATGTATCAAACACCCTATGAATATTTAACTATGAATAATATGGTTTAAAAAAATACTGTATATTCTTGATCCATCTGCTTCGGACGATCAGTATAGATATGCGAAATTATATCTGTAATATTGATTTACCTTATGAACGTGGTCTAGAATAATATATCATTATTATGTCACTCATTTTATACGTGTGCATTCGTGTTCAGATTTTTTGGGTCAGGACATAGGCATGTCAAATGGGTACAATTCCTTACGGGTTAGAGTCTTTGAATTTAAACCTATATAACAAAAAATAATACTAATCTTGTGATTTGGACTAAGATCTTAAAGCAAGAAAGATTGTGATATATCCAATCAGAAGAGAACGTAGTGATCTTGTATATATAAATACAGATTTATAAAATTATATATAACTAAATATATATTTTTGGGCGCGATGATGTAGTGTTATAAATGAGATTTCAAGTGCATACACTCGCAAGCAAGGATGTGACAATTGTTTAATTGAAACAAAATACATTTTAAACAAGGTGGGTTTGGTTTTGAAAGTTAATTTAGTATTTGATAAATGATTGGAAATATATATAAAATTTAATCACGTATTTAACACAGGAGAAGAAATATTATAGTAAGGTGCGTATCCGGTAGTTTAAATTAATTTTGTAGTCAATTATGATATTGTTAATTATATTAAGAAAAACTGAATAAAACTATTGGCTTTCAGGTGTCATTAAAATAAGTATAATCAGCATCGTAAGCAAGTATGTTAGACACCCAGGAAAAGAAAATATCATACCTTTGAGCTCTGTCAAGATAAAAGCATTCGTGGATGTAGAAAGGATTATCGCTTGCCTTTAAAGGAAACAATGATTATTGACTTCAGTATCAGAACGGGAGAAAAAACAATCGAATACATTTACAATCATCAATTTGGAAACAGCTGTGTTATTATATTGGTAGATTAAGAATTGCATATGATGCGAATTTAAGCATGTTACCCTTGTTTCTTCAAACACGTTTATACTTCTCGAATCGCCAAACATGGCATCTTCCAAGCTTTCAGCCCCAAATGAAAGACTTACGTTTCCTTGCCTGTTTTTGGAGGACCATTTCCGCTTGGGTTTCTTTGGCACATAATATCAGAACACTAACTTTACTAAAGCATCACATGAGTCAGTGGAGAAAAACCACACAGGAGAGGTAAAAGCTCTGTTTTGTTATAAACATTTGGGTAGAAAGTATACGTGTTTGTGTCTGTATATATGATAGGGTCTATGCGAGTCTCTGTCCATAAATAGGAAGGAGTCCATAGGTCAGCATAAGGCCAGCAAACCATAAATCATCCTACTGGAATTCCCTGAAGTTATTGTACGATCAGTTATTTACTCGGCCGTCCCACAAGTTAAAGTGCCTGGGTAAGACAGAAAGTCTTAATTTAACAAAAGCCTGAACTCCTAAATATTAAACACATATATACACTTCAAGCCAGAATACTCCGCATACCTATTCCAATTCCCACTATTTTTAAGCTGCTTTCTGCTGACCAGGAAGGAAACCGGGATGTCAGAAGCAGCAAAAAGCTGTAGTACAGTGGAACCACCGGAAGATTCATTTTATTTGCGGTGGGTATGATACAAGTGGAGAACTGAGCTGTAATGTACCTCAATAACTGAACGTACGCCACTGTCGTCCGCTCTCTCACTTATCGTTTGGAATCACGCGTCTCGTTATTTTCCTGTTTTTGTTAAATAGATGGATTTCAATCCGTCAGAAAGATCATAAACAAGGATTGTAAACACCAATTATTAATCTCGATTAAGTTAATCCAAATTTTAAAATGCCTTTTATCCAAAGCATTTTGCTCTGCAGAAGCTTAGTACTCTCATTGTTTTTTTATGTGTATTTACTAATTGAAGGAAGCACTGTTCTGTCTGTCCTCACTTGCCGGGTTTTGCAGCTAGATGAATAAAGCAGAATCGTGCCTGGCTCGTAAAGAGCATCTTTCCCTGTCAGATGTAGTACCATTCCGTAAGATAGCTTCTGCAGAGCTAGTATAAATTATTGCCATTGTTTCACAGTTTGGGGTTCCCGAATCGCATACCGGTAAGGAAGTTTATGTAAAATGACCAATATTGAAACGACAGGTTTCAGTGGAGATCAGAACTTGTAGGTGTTGGTTAGTATAAAATTCTATTTATTCTCTCGTGCTGCAATTCATATATACCCGCATTTTGTTTCATGAGTTTTCTGCTATTTCCTTCTCCGGCGTCTGGGGCGGAAACCCAGACGGCCTAACAAATCCAGGGCAAATTACAAACCCACAACCATGCTCCTGGCCCAAACTCACCATCTTCGCACCAATTTTCGTAGGCTATTTTTATAGCCCAAGTGCCTGCCACCTTTGCAGGAATTCGATTGACTGTGCCTAACCATGATGCCCAAAGCCAAACATCGGCTTGGCTGGGTCGCCACAAACTAATAGCAAAAGGGTAATTTGATGATCACATTGGGGCCATTCACTGGTTAGAAGGAGCAAGTGATTTTCAAATTCAGAGTAGCAAACAACAGATAAAAAAACTAACCGTCCAGAATATGTCATGTGTATTACCTTTTGTCCATACACGTACCTAATTAATAGTTTTGTTCTAAAAGGAATATATTATATCTCCAGCAGATGCAGAAAGTGGCCGCATAAACTACCAATAGAAAATCATATGATCTGAAAAATTAGCTCGCATGACGTCTCTTACTGTAATAAATATTTATACGTCAAAATTTTCAGCTTTACAATCTTTTCTTGAACACTAGTGCTGCTCTACTTGGTTAGTGGTGCTTTCGGCCATAGTGGCCTCGTGTAATGCAGTTTATCAAATTATATCCCAGAGTCATTCCGTGTGATGCGCCTAAGACAACCAGTCTCGTTCCTTTGACTGGCTTTCTTTACGGTTCTGAAGTTGTGTGGATATGGAAGATACAGACATTAAACCTGAGGTGGAAAAAAGGTGCACAGTCGTCCCCGGAGAAAAGTCCCACCTATAATTTGCCTAACCAATCAAGAATTCTAAACTTACAATCTAATAGTTCTTGAAGCAGGTTGTGACTTAAAGTTGTCGTCGTTGTCCTTATCCAGATCCTGCAGTCAACATATGTTGAATTACACTGTCACTGACAAGATGGGTATGATTCCTAAAAAGAAGAAAGAGTATAATGCTGCATTATTATAATTAAAGTATAGATTAAATGTATTATCATTAATTTTTTATTAATTCTTAAATAAGTGAATAAAATGTTAAAGCAACACAGTTTGAGAGGACTTCTCTATTATCGTTTGGTCTTTCATGCTAGTCTGGCTGTTCCCCCATGACACTCCAATAAGAGGCTATCTTTCCTTATTGCAACTCACAAGTCACGTGACCAACACGTGCCTAACATGACCACTACTGGCTTTTCCACAATTCGTCTCCTTCCCTTGTCTAAAGGAACCTTTATCACATGGACCAACCTGTAGCAAGTATAGCCATTAATCTGCCAGAACAAATTATTCAATCATCCAATAATTCGACACTATTTCTGAGCTCACGGACACCAATAATTCATGGCCGCCTACCCCATTCCCTCTATAATATTAAAGCCCGAGACAAGAGAGTGTCATCAATGGCTTCAATTTTTTGTTCAAGTTTTCTAATATATACATACCACCGTCACATTTAATCCAATGCATCACCGACCTTCTCTAGCTTTCTAAAGATAAAACTTTTATAATCTCTCATCGCCAGATCATTAAAACGAAGACTTGTTTAATCATTTTTAAAATCTTAAAATTATAGTACGATTTCAATTTAACGAACGTGATTAATTTTTTTTTTCGTATGCATAATCCTGGTGATAGCCAAAGTTGAAGGATGATTATTAATGTCTTCCAAATAATTTAGTTTCTTTTTCTTTTGTCAGATAAGTCAGTCAAAGTGATGTGACTGATATGATCGCCAGTATTATGGATTAATTAGCGAATTCTTATTTGAAGCTTTGCAGGCAGCATGTCGCAGAAATACCATGCGAACCTATTTTCATGCTTCGACTTCCCATCATCTTTACTGTGATTGCTTTTCTAATCCTTTATTTATCCTCTTGGTCAAAGGCAGAAGGCTCCTTAAACTAGAGTTTGGTACATGATCTGCGGTTCTTTCATTGGCAAAACTTGTAGTTTGCTCCTAATTCCTAAAGCCACTTAATTATTCTCACATGATATCATGCTTTTTGGCGTATATAAAAGTTAGGGGCAATGCCACTTTTGAATCATCACATGACAAAATCTAGTTGGAGTTTGGAAGGGTGGCTTCAGAAGTAACTTTTTCTATATTTCGCTGCTTGCTAATGGTCTAAAGGAGTCTATTGAAACGAGTCCTTTTCATCTTTGGTTCTGAACCAGTTTCAGAACGCTCTTCTCAGCCTTTGTCTTTCCCAATAAAATTTCACCTTTGGTTTCTCCCTCCATTCCCTGCTATTAATGGAATTACCTTTTTAATGCATATGCCACGGACTGGTACTGTCATATATTATCTATACTAGCAACCATTGATGCGGATCTAATCTTGTGGCGTATTGGCAGAGAGTAGGCCAGTTTATCTGCTCAGTATTTGTTTTTGAAGAAAAGAAGATTTGGCTGACATGGGTAAGCTCAGTTTCGGTAAGGTGTTGGATTGCCTTTGTCTTGCAACAGGTTCAAGCTGCACTTGTCTCTGTACCAGTGTGTTTGACAGTGATCAAGACGATGAATTATTCGAGAACAAATCATTGATACCAAGGGAGAAAGGTCAGCAGATGACCCTGAAAGATGTTGTTTCTGGTAAGCAAACACTGGCCTTTCAGTTGAAGCCCAAGGTATGTTTGTGACTTTACCCTTGCGTCATGACAATGTTTCCTTATAAACTTCGTCAGCTTGGGGATCTCATCTTATTCTCAGGGCTCTTACTAGTTTTTGTCCATCGCATATCTAGATGGTGGTACTAAGGGTGTCCATGCACTGTATTGGCTGCGCAAAAAAGGTTGAGAAACATGTCTCAAAGTTGGAAGGTATATGAATTTATTACACATAATGCTAGTACTCGAGATGTGTTCTGTTTTCCAGATTGGCAACTGCCCATGAAGATTCTACTGTGTAATATAACACCGTTTCCTTCTCTTCCATTGAGCAGGAGTGACCTCCTACAATGTAGACCTGGAAAGCAAAATGGTAGTGGTAATTGGGGACATAATCCCTTCAGAAGTGCTCCAGAGTGTTTCTAAGGTAAAAAATGCACAGCTTTGGAACTTTTAGATATAAGGCTTGATCCATAAGTCCTTCGTCTCCTTCTCTGCAACTACCATTTATAAAGACCAGACATGAATGCATATGGAAGAAAAGGAGAAGAATGCACCTTGTAATATACCTATCATATGTATAAGATTATTAGATGTAATTAATTTATATGTATGAAATGAAACACGAGTCAAGTACTTTCCATCTCGTTTTGTTTCTACAGAGCCGCGGGAATCTGCGGGTTTCTTCAAAAGCAGTTCATTGTGTACTTTTTAGTCAGGTTGATGCCGTTACTCATCCGGCGTATAGATCCAAGACCAACGAAAAACAGAGTATCCGTACTACTGCCCTTCCATATGTTGCGTTGCTCCTAATAGTTAGGAACAGGATGCCTGTTGCTTCTGTTCACACTCAACCAGTTCCGATCGATCTACATACGGGGTAACCTTATCACTCACTATAACGAGCAGAATTTTTATATAAAAAAATATCATAGTCCATTTAAAGATTCTAGGTTTACACTAATTTACCTAGTTTATTTTGGTGACTATTATGATAAAAATTAAAATATTATAAATTGGTTATTTATTTTTTAAAAAATTGATAATTGTCTTTATTCATTATTAATTAATAATTATGATACAATAAAAAATTAATAATTATATATTTTGATTTTAAAAAAACCCGCTCAAAGAACAAGTGAAATAGTTTTTTATAGGTAGAAGATTGTTACATATCACATCAAGGTATGCAATTGGAATAGCTTCAGCAACTTTTGCTCAATTCCTTATCGAAACGTTCTGTGATAATTTTAAATTGCAACTTAATTCCAAATATAGCCAATTCCATTTATAATTTTATATAAATGAAATATTAGATCATACAGCTCTCGGCTTTTTTGTTATTTTTAACGAATTAATATTTTCGAATTTTTCGATGTCAAATCCTTTCGGGATATAATATTTCTCAGAGGACAGGTCCAAAACATAACCCCTAGGGCTATTTCTTGTAACAAAACCATATTGGGCAAGTTCTGTAAAACCACACAATAAGAAGGCGCGTCTCGGGTATGTGCAATTGATGTGATACTTACCCCACTTTATCTGTACAAATCACGCCAATTATTTATGTGTACAGACAAAAGTCAAATTATTTTTTTGCCTTGAAACAGTAAATAATTTGACTGTCTAAGTTTGAAATTTCAGGATGACAATATATGCTTCTATTTATATTGTTTTATTTGATTATTATTTATTTTCTGTTTGGAATAATTCTTATTTTAAATAGAAACTCAACTTCCAAATTTCGTCTAATGATAGTGATGTCTAGACCAGTATTCTTTTTCTTTTTTAATAAAAAAAAGGAGATAGAAAAAGTCATGTCAGAAACAATGAGGAGTAAAGACTCCAAAAGCAGTCAAAATGCACAAATACAAGAAGAGGGCCGAACTTTGGGCTTGTTTTGAACTGGTGCCACATTGTGTTGGTACAGGTGATCTGGCCTAACTTTGTAATCCAGGATACCAGTGGGAAGCAGTAATCCGTACTTTGCGACAGTATAAACTAATAGAGCAACTGTGAGGTAATTCGTGTAGGGCCAGGCTCGCAAGACTATATAATTTAATGTTATATTCACAATAATATTGTTACTTTATTAACATTTTTATAGGTCATGCATGACCTGATAAGCTACTTTTATATTGTTTACCGACTCTATCAATAATATTAATTCCTTATTTATTTATACATATATTTTTATTCCAGTATTTTTTTAATAATTCTTTTATTACCAAATACAGTGTAACAAGAATTACAATTTAATTGGATTTTTAAAAGTCTAAACTCGAAATGAGAATGAATATTTTACCCGATCGAATTTATACAGTAACGTTGCCACATGCGACATGGGAGACATAAATGGATCGAGCGGGTGGGCGGGGGCGCGTGGTATTATATGTTTACGTGTTCAAATATGAACCTTTTATTTTGATAGAAGTCAAATACCGACCTTGCCGATACTTAGATTCTCCATGCTCCTTATCCTCTCCGTTGTTCACAGCATTGATAACTGAACCAACCAAAAACAAAAAAAGCAATTCACATTGCGCAGCCAAACCAACTCAAAACGACAACACGCGCACCATGACGAAACCCTTCCTCCTCCCTCTACTCGCCCTCCTTCTGGCGCTCCTGCTTCCCGAGTCTTTCGCAAACACGAAACTGAAACTGCCAACCCCTGCGCACGAGGAGCTCAACCGTTACGGCTTCCCGATCGGCCTCCTCCCGTCTTCTGTCCGAGGCTATAGTCTCAATGAGACCTCCGGAGACTTCTCCATAGACCTCGGAAGCGTCTGCAAGATCACGCTCCCGCCCGACAACTACCTGGCTACGTACTCGAAGAAAGTGAGGGGGAAGATAGTTCAGGGTCGTATCGCGGAGCTGGATGGGATCCGAGTCCGCGCGTTGTTCCAGTGGTGGTCGATAACTGGGATTAGGTCCAGTGGAGAGAATTTGGTGTTTGAAGTCGGGATGGTCACTGCCAAATATGCTTCTAAAAATTTTGACGAGAGCCCCGAGTGCGAGGGCAAGCACTCCGCTTCTTGAAGGTTTTCTAATTGATCTTTATCCTCCGTCTCTTGTTTGTTTCCTAGGTTTATTTTAATTGTATATGGGGAAGTGTAAGCTTTCCAACTCCTAAAGGGTTGCATGCTTTATGCCTTTTTTAAAAAGAAGGTTTTTTGTGAAATGTTGTGATTCAACCAAGTTTCCGGTATGTTCTTGCCATGTTAGACTGATGTTAATTAGTTTCCTGCCGCTGATTTACTGAGCTTTTCTTCGCTACCTAAATGCCTCTATGGGAACAGATTGCGAATTGAATCGTACTATTGAGTATCATTTTTCTTAACTCTTGGAGAACCGAAATTTTGGCTATCCATAGGGATGTGCTTACAGCTTTGTTTTATCCTCTTGTTTTCAGGTAATTTTCTATGCAAACGGATATACTCTTGATCATCCTCGTGTGATTACTGTATTGGACAAAATGTTAGTAGTACTATCTCATCTAGCCTCTTGTCATCAGATTTGATTAACTACAGGCTGGTTTATTGTGCTAGGCGCTGGTTTATTGTGCTAGGCGCTGGTTTATTGTGTAAGCCCGCGATCTGTAGCTTATAATGCTTGTATATATGGTACGGATTTCCTGCAATAACATGAAGGTGTTCATTGTACTCTATATCATGAAGTTTCTTTTGCAACCATTTTGATGTTATTTGTTGTAGCTTTCATGGTTATGCGGCTCTTCTCTATCATGGATGATGAACAGGATTCTAACAATTGGGCATTTTAGACAATGTCTTTATCTAGCTGCGAATGTGTAAGCTGTTTAGCCTTTTATAATCATTAGTTAGGACTTCAACAGTACCAATTGGGAGGTTTTTCCACTTGGACTAGGAGACGGCTCTCACTCGTATTTACTTCCTGGATGTCATCCAAAACTGAGAGTGGCAAAAACAAGACATTTATATGTAACTTGAATCTCTAGGATTGTCATATCATTCATATAAATTTTAAGCGGGTGTGCTGACCAGTAATGAGGTCGAATTGTCAGGAAACTGTGATCGAGTGACGGATGAGTCTTTTTTATAATGAATGATTTGACTAGACTACAAACGTGTCCATCCTAATAGCTCAAAGGCAGTAGCTGTGTTCCCGGCTTTGTAGGACTAATTTTCCTTGCCATATTACTAATTTTCTTTGCCCTCTATTATTAATGCTCCTGCCCTATTACCGACTACTACTTTTTCTGTTCTCAGATTACTAGGTAATCGAAATTAGAAAAAGATTATTAATTGGACATGTTTGAAAACAAAACTGTAAATTAATCTGAATAACGAGTGACATCATTATCACGAGTCAGAAAGATATTTATAACAAAAATATAATAAACTATCCCAATAAAATCGAAAAATTTAATTTTTGAATTTTAATTTGATTTGATTTGATTCTCTATGATCTTCTATAGACTTACTAAAATTCTTTTCTGTTTCTTTTTTTCTGAGCTGTTAAAACAACTTGATTTCTGCACTTTTGGCTAGATAAACATTTAAAGAGAACGACTATATAATAATCAAATTTAATCAAAATAATCCAAAATTAACAATATTCACATGCTATCAGTACAATTATCATTTTTTCTGTGCGTCGGCCCGCAGTATATTACCAAGGACGAGCTCGTGTTTAGTGCCGTCAGCCGTGGATGATAGCACGTGCTTTTCTCCTTGAGTTGGTTTTGTGAGACTTTTGGGCCTTGGGCCCACCTTGTGTAGGTGTGCTTGCATCGTCACGTCTCGCATGCATTAATCAATCCATGCTACTGCCTTTTTTTCCATCACGAGGAAAACACTGTTTGATGTACAATTATAGCATGCTTTTTATATATCAGTTCTATTTCAGGTTATGAGAATAGAATTGGTCGGTTTTTCAATTAAAATCAATCATTAATCTATTAAAAATAAATTTTGGTAATTTAATTTGAATTTGAAATCTTACTAAAAATTAAACACATGCTTATCAATTCATCTATATA
The DNA here is from genome assembly GCA_019739055.1 of Passiflora organensis. Classification (NCBI taxonomy): domain Eukaryota; kingdom Viridiplantae; phylum Streptophyta; class Magnoliopsida; order Malpighiales; family Passifloraceae; genus Passiflora; species Passiflora organensis. Next base: position 335,316 of record JAEPBF010000136.1, read on the forward strand.
TTTTATAATATTATTATTTTTAAATATTTTTTTTCTTATTCTAAAACCAATTTAATCCGGACTATTTTCAAAATCCTCTACCCTCAAACTTTACAAAGTTCAATATCCAGTCCCATTGATTCTATCTCTATCAGTTTTGAATTCATTATCTTAGTACTCTTAAATCTTTCAAACAAGAAGAATTATTACTAAGCTACATAGTCATTGACGGGTAGGACAAAAGTAACAGAATTGTATTCTAACTCAAAAATAAAATAAATAAATAATATTAAATTATTTTTATAAAAAATTTCGACTAATTTCACAATAAATATTCTAAACGCCAGACACCACATTTTGCCAAAGAACACTTAGAGGAGAAGTTAAAATAAAGAGGTGTACTTAAAAAACCTCAATTTATTTTTATTTTAATATGTTCACCCATCACAATACTACTTGGTGCATTTCTTATCGAGGGTAAGTCCAGCCCTCTACAGATGTTACCGGAAATATTGGCCTTTGCTTAGCTAACAACATACAACAGTCCCTCTAATGCTATTGAATAATTAAATTAGCAAGGTTTCGAGGTTGGACTCAACAGATTCCCCATCTCTGCATCAATTGTGATCAACAAAGCTAGGCTCTTCTGCACTGTACCAAAATGTGTATGCTCCCCTTATATTGTAGATGACTTATGCATTGATATCTCGAATAGTCTATGATATTTTTCTACAAGAGTAGCTCCTCTCCACTATCTTTCCTTCTAGTACTACCCTTTCCACACTCCACTTCAGGTTTTCGAATAGTCTATGATATTTTTCTACAAGAGTAGCACCTCTCCACCATCTATCCTTCTAGTATTACCCTTTCCACACTCCACTACAGGTTTTCTTTCATGCATCGTATCACGCTTCACAACGTGGAGCAACGAATCTCCAACTCACATATCAGGTATTGTCTGGGGAGAGCAACGAATCTCTCCGGCCCAAGGCCTAGTGGAATACGTTTAATCCCTGGCTGCACGCTACCATTCGGATTCGAACCACCACCCATTGTCTTTTGTTCCTTCAAGGAGGCAGCTGAATTGGTAAAAGACGTTCTCTTTGAAGGAACAAAAGGCAGTGCGTAGTTCTCACAAGTAAGAATGGTCTTTCAGATAACTGATTATTGGTTGTTATCGAACTCAATCCCATTCTATCCCAATCGATCTCAATCTCAGTTTATGCAGTTCCTGAAAAATATTCATCCATAACCCTCCTGGATTATTCAGGATTTTCCAACACCACTTGGCCAAGAGTGCTGAGTTCTTCAGTGGAAAAATCCCCAGCCCCGTACCACCCTTCTCAGTGCCCTTACACATTCTTGCCCATCTCACCTTGTTAACGCATTTACGGTTTACCTTGCCTATCCACAAAAACCTTCCAAATAATCTTTCTATTATGGCTTGCACCCTCTTTGGCATCCTGAACAATGATATGTAAAAAAAAGAAAAAGAAATGTTATTGAGATATGGTCAAGCCTACCTTTTTATGTGGATACTCTCCGTCAGATATGGTCAAGCACCCCTCCTCAAGTTTCAAATTTTTTGGAGTCTGCCGCTAGTGGTAACCCAAGATATTTTATAGGGAGGATCTCCGCTCTACATCTCATAGTAATGGTTAATCTCACCGTCACCTCCTTATGGATGTTAATTCCAATCAACACACTTTTGAAGAAAATAATCCTCAAGCCTGTGAGTAATGCAAAGTAACAGATTGCTCGCTTCAGGTTCTGGACGCTCTACTCATGATTCTCACTTAAAAAGAGAACATTATCCACGCAATGTAGGTGGGTCAGACTCATGTTTCCTAGTTTCACGCCCTAAATCAGGCCCACACTTTTTGCTTTGACTAGCAATCTCGACAGAGATTCAGTCACTAAGTCGAACAAAAGAGGGGAAAGAGGGTTACCCTGCCTCAACCCTCTCCCCATGCTGAACTCTTGGGTGTAGGCGCCATTCACAAGGACTGTGATCCTTGCTGTGGATACACATTCATTGATCCACCCTCTCCACTTATCATTAAACCTTATCGCCTCTATGATTACGAGCAGTGCATCCCAACTAACCGTGTCATATGCCTTTTGAAAATCAATTTTGAAACACTACCTTTTTGATTTGGACACTTTTAGCGTATCTATTGCCTTTGCAATTAGCATTACTGAGTCAGATAGGCTCCTACCCTCCACAAACCCAGAATGAAATGGAGATATTAGAGGGGATACCACCTTGTTCAGCCTCCTTGTAAGTAATTTTGAGGCGATCTTGTACATGCTGTTAATTATAGAACTCACCAAGTCTTTTAACACCTTTGATTTTTGGAATAAGAATCAAGAAGGAATAGTTAATTCCATCTTTTCCACCCTCTAGAATTCCTCAATCATGGACTGTATATCCCCCTTCAAGATGTCCCACACGTTCTTCAAGAAAAGAAAGTTAAAACCATTTGGACCAGGAGCTTTTTTGCTACCATAATTCCATACTATCGACTTTATCTCTTCTTTAGTGAAAGGTTCTACTAGACTAGTGTTTGTTTCCTCTACAATCCTGGCAAAACATAGCCTCTCAGGGTCCACCCAGACCTCTCTTTCAGATTGAAAAATATTTTGATAATACTGCTGCACCAGTTCCTTTAGTACTCTTTCGTCCTCTACCAAAGCCCCCATGAAGTTTCTCTTCTGTCTTGTACTCGCAGTTATATGGAAGAACCTGGTGTTCTTATCACCAAGCTTTAACCACTATACACGGAAATTCTATCTCCAAATGGACTCTACTTATGACTTTATACTCCACTTTAATATCACCAGGTTCCTATACTCCTCTTCCATTTCTGGACTCCACCCATTGGGGTTGTCCCTTGTTAAATTTAGCTTGTCAGTCCTGATCAGGATTTCTCTAAGTTTGGAGCCCGGGTATTCTTTCTGGGTCCTTTTCTAAACCATGAGTTTCTGTCTTAAGGTACTTAACTCCTTGACTAGTGCAAAGTGCCTTGGAAATATACTTCCTCCCTCTTCCCAAAAGGTTTGCACTACCTTGTGAAAATTTTGATTGGCCCACTAGAAATTCCATTTCTGAAACGGCTTTGGTCCCTAATTGATTAATTCAGCTCTTAAAATAATAGAGGATTGGTCCAACATATATTTGTCACTTGCAAACAGATTGAAGTCTCTGTTGTCGGCTACCCGATCGACACTCGCTAACCCTCTATCAATCCTAGAGGCTTGCTTCAAGGAGAACCACGTGAATCGACGTCCTATAAGAGGTAGGTCCACCAACCCACCAACTTGAATGAATTGCCTCAATTTCTCAACTCCATCTGTCCCAACCTCTCCTCCGTGCTTAGTGTCTCGTTGAAATCCCTCAATAACACCCACAAAGATGTGCTATTATTGCTAACTTTTAGAATTTTGCTCCAAAATTCTACCATGTCTGCTGGAGCATGCAACCCAACACATATTAACTTATATCTTGTGTCCAAACTCTCCACCTCAAATGCTATCCACCTCTCGAAACAAAAATACTCATGCACCTTCACAGACATGCAATCCCACATGACGAGACTACCTCCGGATCTTCCTCTGGATTCACTCGCAATCCACCCAATATTTGTGCTCGATCATGTTTTATGAACAACCTCCCCATTAATTATTTCTAATTTTGTTCTAACAATAAAACATATTGCAGTAGAATTTGATGTAATAACATAACAAATATCAACTCTCTTCCACCTACTATCCATACCTCTAATATTCCAAAAGTTTATATTGATCATCGCGAGAAATGTATCTTGAAAATAACGAAACCAAGTAAAAATTACCCTCTAGATTGTTGATCTCCATAATGGAAAGCCCAATCTTCTTGCTCCTCTTCTACCATTTCAAGTATTTTCTGACAGATCTTTTCATTGATTTGCACTTTAGTAGCTCTAGTTTGTCTAGCACGCGCATCGTGGTAGCCACTTCTTTCTTGATGCCATTTGTCTCTTAGTGTCTGCCCTCCCCAGTGTTAAGCACTCTCATAGCCGCAGTAAGTGTGCTAGGAACCACCCCCTCCCTTGACAAACCCGGTGCTGGAGAACTTGGCCTAACAGTCATCCCTCATTACTCTTTTAAGTCTCTTCCAACCCTTTACTCTTTACCCTGTCTCTTTGCTCCTTGATTGTTGCATATGCTTGGGCAAGCAGGACCTCCGTGTCAAAGCTTAAGCTCTCTGAGCTCACCTATCTCATGGGGCTTTCCCTTTCTCCAAATATTTCTTGATTTTCCTCTGTGTTTGAGAGGAAAAGCCTCCAGTTAGCGATTTTTCCACTGAACAAATCTGCTCTAGGTTTGCCTCTCCATTTTGTTGAATTCAGAATTGATACATTATAGGCTACATCTGTTGGTGTGTCAGCTTGTATGATCCTACCACTGAGCTTATTGGGCTTGGGGCTTTGCATTATATTTCCTAGCCTCTCGGTCTGGCCCTGCACCACAATATCGACCCATCCGCTCCCACCTTTTCCTAGTAAACTCCACTCCTGGCTCGAGGTCATCTAGGGCCTTTCCTTGGGGCCCAACTTTGTCCAAATTTGCACTCAGCTGCTCTAGTCCCACCTCCTGTAGCTCAAGCCGCTCTTCACTCTATTTTTTTATAATGGAAAGTGACCCTTGCACGTGATTATTATCCATCTCAAATGAGACTTTATGTCTTGGTGATTTGACTGCCTTGCATGGTGAAAACCATGTATTGCAATAGCTTGATAGTCCTATTTTCTCCTTGTCAATAGACAAACACTTCCTTTCTGCTGATAATTTCTTAAGCACAGAGATCGAGAAGGATCTTCCCTCTACCGAGATCATCACCTCTTCCTCGATATGCTCAATCAATCTCGTACGGATACTGACTCTAGTGGCCTCAAGTTGAGCTCGAGTTAGGGTATTTGAGTGGACCTGAATCAACTTGCCAAACTGCTGAGTTAACTTCCCGAATGTGTCGACATTCCATACATAGAGTGGCACCCCTTTTAGCTTTACCCAACAAGACTATCCAGCACCTATATCTTCCAACCTCTAAGGATAGACCTCTACATACAAAGTATTCCAAAAACTCATATTATTTTATATTTTTAATAACATGATTTCATGGGACTGGAAGGTAATCAAGAATCGGTCTTCTCCCATATGCCGCACTTGGACTAATGGAGGCACTCGATGTTTCCTAAGGATATTGTCCCGAGCAAAACCCACCATGCTTTTGCTTAGCCATTCTCTATTCTCGTCAGACAAGACAACAAGAATGGAGTCATCCTTCCCATCTTCCTTTCGGTCTAGTCCACCAGCAACCACGTTTGCAAAGGACCTTTTCCTGGAAACCTTAGAGGACAGCAGTCGCGAGCCTTCTCTAACACCGACACCTCCTAGTCCACAATCCTGGGGCCCCATCTCTATCGCTCCATCTTCACTTCTAGTAACCGCATTCATATTGTACCTAGCCACTCTGAAACGAAGCTGGTAACCCTCTAAAAGGTTGTTGTTCAGCTTGTCTCTCCTTATGTTCTCATACCCTTCTCTTCTCAAGAATCTAACAAAGCCAAAGTGCAAGTTTCTGACTCTATGTTTTCCAGTGATATAGACATCTACTATTGGTTCTACCTGGTTGATAATGTTGTTTTGTTTTTAACATGATAATAAGTACACGTGAATGAGGAATTTTGATATGTAACCCTTAATAAAACTATTCATTCTATGATGATTCCGTACTAGTTTAGTTTTTATATTTTCAGATGAAAAGTACAAAGTCAGAACAATATTGCATCCAAATATCAGCTAAATTCAACCGGTCGACACTCATCTAATTCGATCGGTCGAATACAGAAAGGAAGTTCCAGAGGAGTCAATGATCGGTCAAAATTTATCTAATTCGATCGGTCGATTTCAAGATAAAAAAATGATCGGTCGTACCTCACCACATTTGACCGGTCAAAAGTGCCCGAGAAAGAATCCCCTAAATTCCAGAGACTTCAATGATCGGTCGAATGAACTAATAATCGACCGATCGAAAGGCTAAGGAGATCAAACAAGTGAACTTCGATCGATCGATATTCAAACTATTCGACCAATCGAATAAAGTTCATCGAAGTAAGATAACATTGATCGATCGAAGATGTAGTTAAAAGTAGTTACAAGTAGTTTATGACCGTTGGAGGCAGTGATCGTTCGAAATCCGAACATTATACATATAAGGTGTCGAATATTGGATTATTTTAACTAAAATTAAGAATTGAGAGAATAGATTATAAATGTTATCAAGTTCCCTTAATAACTTTATTATTTATACAATATTTGTAAGGACCCGAACCCGAAAACCGGGCCCTTACCGTCGTGAAGCCCGGAGAAGCCCGACACGTGGACCAATCCGAACTCCACAAGGCTATTTTGACTTTTCAAACGCAAATCCCGAAAATAAACATTTAAAATATTTACAAATTACAGCATGGCTGATAAGTACTAAATACTTGGCACAATAATTAACGGGGGTAACATTCAAAACAGCGGAAGTCTTATTACCACAATACAAGACAAACAAGTGAAACCATAACTCACAAGCCCCAAGTATCTGAAAACGAAACCAAAAGTCCAAACAATAAATATTCAACAGTGTGCCAATAAAACCAAAACATGCTAACATGTGCAGATGCTATAGTCCCAGCGAGTAGTCCCGACGCTCACACTGAAAACAGCTACTGATCACGATCTAGTCCTGGGAAGGAAAAACAAAGACGAAGGGGGTGAGATTTTCGAGAATCTCAGTAGGGGACAACAAAGTAGACTTATCAAAGAAGAGGAACGACAAGGCACTTATCAAAGGAGAGAAACAACAAGGAACTTATCAAAGAAGAGAAACAACAAGTACTCCTTAATTCATCGTTAAATCAATGAATTTTCAAAACTTTAACTTTACTGTTTAGTTTATAAAATGTTTTTTTACTGGACCCGGAAACAACATAGAACTCAACAAGGGTCAATACGAAAACATGGGCGGACTGCAAATCACTTCCTGAGTAACCCCGCTAAAGGGAAACCGGAAGCCCACTGATAGGTTTTACATACACATTTTTTAAAAACAATATTTACATACATAGCCCCTTCTACCAGTGTTGTCTGAGACTAGATTGATTAACAAAACCGTATACGTAAAAGATCATCTAGTCCTCTCAGATCATCCTGCAAAGCAGGGAACATACAACATCCATACAACTCCCAACAGATGAGTGTCTCTCTGCTTTACACTCAGAGACAGAGCACTCACCACGTTTGGCCAAACGTACGTAAGTAACATAAAAACTTATATACTTTAACTTACATACAAAGAAAACTGGTTTAACTTTCAATAACACTGAAATACCATACTTTATAATTAAAACTCAACAGTACGATATATTATCATATACCGTTACAGAAACCTTTGATTATAATCTTTTTCTTACTTTACGAGCAATGATACGGAATCAGCCCAATTTACACAACAAATCAATCAAATGGACTTTGATTGATCACATGAAATTTTGGAGATACATTATGATACTTTACATGAACATACGGAAAATGTCAATGTTACTTGAACAACGGATCCATCGGATGGGCTCCGAAGGATTACACAACGATTCAATTTAAAACCAAGAAGAGAAGAAGACTTTGAGGAGCATGTGAAAAACAGTTGAGAGGAAACCAGAGAAAAACAGCTCACGGCAGTGGGAACAGATGAAGAAATGAAAGAAATAAGCAGCTGGGTACGGGATAGAACAAAGAAACGAAGGAACCGTGGGAAGAAGAAGATGCGAGTTGGTGCCCTGGGAAAAAGAAAGAAGATGGGTCCGCTAGGCATACCCGGGACGCGAGGCGATTGGTGTTAGAGATCGGGGAGCCACAGGGGAAACAGACAAGCAGAGGAAGAGAATAAAGCGTGAGCTGAAAACACAAGGCAACAGGGCAGCACGATGGGGAAAGCCAAGAGAAAACGCGTCTTGCTCGACGTAGAAGCGAGACGACAAAGGGTTCACAGACGCGGACTGAGTAGATGACGGGACAAAGAAAACAAAAGGGGAAAAATGCAATTATACAGGCTACATGCGAATAGGAGGAATCAACACTGTGTTAAGCCAATATTACAGAGAAACAACGAAAATCAATAAATAGGCAGAAATCAAACACGAACTCAGTAAGACGATAGCATGAACAGAAGAGTGACACAATTGCATAAACTCCTACCTGATATACAGACAGACCAATGAAGACTCCTTTTCCTTTATGACGCTGCACAGAGCTGAGAATGTATGTAGCGCCGCTCCTAGTGATTAGGGTTAGTTAGTGGCTTTAAGGTGACATTTATAGGGTTTAGGGGAAAGTAACGGGCCTGAATACAAGGACTAAGGTAAAAAGACATTAGGAAAATATACAGGCCCGAAACACAAGCCCGGGTTCAATAGGGGAAAAATAGTAATTTCCTACCGTCTCGGTTTCACAATACCGGTTAACACGACAAGTGTACACGTGGTCTACTACGCAGTGATGACTAGGCATATGATTGGGACGGGATTTCACAATATTGTTCGCTTATAATTTTTAGTATATTGAAAAATACACAATAGATAACCTGCACCAGCTTGTTGGGATTCTAGTCTTTCAATAAGAAGTACACGAAGTAGGTTATAAACATGCTATTGTTAAAAATATGTTGTGGGTTCCAACCCCTCTGAGAGCCGTATTGTCCCGACAATGTTGCTGCCCTAGGGAAGGAGGGTTACAGTGTTGTTCCTGATGGGAACGAGGAGGGTCCGGCAAGGAGCCCTCCGAAGGCTCATCTGATGGGGGTTGGGAATAGTGTGTATGGGTTGGGAGTGGGGTTGATTTGGTGGTTTTTCATTCCGGATTGACAAAGTTTTTGCGGTTGACGAGGTAATTTGGGAGAAAGATGTTAGAGGATTTAGGTTGAGAGAGAGTCATTTTTTTCAATAAATGACCGTTGCCCCAATTTACTTAATTTATACATAGTTGTCTAATCTATAGCGTCCCCTTGTCAAGACTATCCATGATCCAGCTACATAACGAAAAGTGTCAAATGTATCTAAATCCTTGGAATTATGTCTGCCATTGCACATTCATTGTCTCCGTTCAAGTCATAGATAAGGAAACAGATGGAAATAGCACCCATATATTCTTCGACTCGGATCCACTTCCCGTAATTACACCTCATGCATTGAACTAGTTTTCTCCGTATCGAATTTTAAAAGAAGTCATTTTCACCGAAAGAACAGATATAACCTAACAAAGGAGTGGCGTCCACCTCGTTATAGAAGGTAAGAAAAGCTAAAGGAAATCTCCACCGTCGGAATCAGCTTCTGATTCCTTACATCCGACTAGTCAAATCTCGCGGACCAACCAACAGAACGGTGATGCAACGTGTCCCACGGCAGGACGGTGCGTATGCGTACCCATTGCTCGTGGAAAGTGCGGAAAAAGAATCCTAAAAAGTACCAAAACGCATGTAATTTTGTTTACCCAATTTTTAATTCCGAGTTCAGAAAATTTTAAGAGATCCCACAAACTCGTGTTGATTCGCTGCACATGACCATTCTAATCCACACAAACAAAAAACCCATGGCTGCGGCCATGGAATCACGAGGGCAGAAAAAATCCACGACTCATAACTAAAATAATTGGTCATTAAATCAGTAACTAGTCATTCTTGGTCAACCATTAAAAACAAAATTATATTCAAAAATGGAAACGAAATCATTCAACGTTTCATTGATAAAAAACCATACAACTGTGAGACACGCTTCCACTCAACGCTTTGGCCAATTTCCTAGATTGGTTGGATTTGATGATTTATGGCTGATTAGGCGATCCAGTAAATTGTGTACTGCCAGGTGCCAACGGCAACCAATAAGAACTCCGAAACGTACTAGGTACCGGGTAGCTCAGTTGCCACGCGCCATTGGATCCAGGACCGGACACGCACAAATCGAGTTAAGCGATACTGCTGCTCGTACTTTTACTGCTATTGCAGAATCAACCCTGTCTTTTTAAAGCATAAACCAACTACCCAAACGCTCTTCGCACGCGCGTAACGTTCCCTCCGTTCTCTCAGCTCTAAAAACGTGAACATCTCGTACAAACCTCCCCATCCTTTTACTTAACTTGACCAGAACACAAGAAGGCGAAGTCTCTCTTGCTGCGTCTAAGTTCCTCGGGTTCGGGGGTGGGTGTCCCCTCATAGCGAATTCTGCTGCCGTGGCTTGGCCCCATTAACAAACCCTAGATTCCTCTCCCATTATCCCACAGGTACTCACTATTCTCTAGCTCTTTATTTGTTTCCTTTTTTTTTTTTATGGTTATAGTTAGAATAAGTCGTCCTGTTGTGAGTTCAGATCCGTTCCTGTTTTTGTTCTCTCCGTTTTCTCTCGGTTTGGTCTCGTTTTATCGAGATTAAGTGCTTTATTTTTGGTTTCGTAAATTTGTATGCTTTTCATGCTTTATTTTAGTTTGTCTTGTCCTTTATGTACTGTTACGTTCATTTATTTTGTATATTCACGTCAATTCGAACAATGTGCGACAATCATGTGCAGTGCCTTTGTTTTTGCTTTTGGAGTGAGCTTGCTTTTGTTGTAAGGAGGAGCTGAAGAACGTATAAACAAGGCCCTTTGATTTCTCTTTTGCGTTGATCTATCGCGAGAAACTGTCTACTTGTGTTGGTTTCTGAACAAACAAAGTAGTTTAGATTTTTGAACAAAAATGTTTCTTTTTTTCTTTTGCATAGTTGCCAGCTGGACGATCTGTTGTTTTTATTTTTCTTTCTCTAAAACTTGAGAAATTATAATGCTACATGCTATATGTGATGATGGGGGAAAAGTATCGACTTTAATGACACTATGGAAGATAGCAGAGGAAGAAGAGATATCTGGCGCATATATTGGTCGTATCCAATTTGATAGTTTTGGATTTAATGCATAAGTATTATATAGCTGGCCAGAGACATCTGTTTAGAAACCCAAAGAAGCAATACTGAGCTAGAGCTACTGGGTAATTTGAATTTATTGTTCCAGGTGCGCTGCAAAGTCATTGTGGCAGCCTGTTGAAAAATGGATTTAGAGGATAAAGTTATTCCGAAAGGTATGGTTTCTCATGTTTTGCTTCGAAATCTATGGCTACCTATTCGGTCTTGTTATGCTATGATAGAGACATTGTTTGCATTGCCTTTGCATTATAATAGTTTATAACTGATATTCTTTGAGCACCGGGTTGACAGGGGCTTCAATTTTTCTTTAACAAAATTTTTGGTCTTTATTTTTGTTCTCATCGATATCAGTCAAATAGTTTTACAGAGTACAGAGTATGTTAAAGTGGGATGCTTCAATGGGATTTTGCTTCACTGATGATTGACTATCATATCATCATTCATCCCTTGCATGTTCTAGCATGTATCAGGAAGAAGTGAAGAGCAATTTTACCGGGATGTTAGAATCATTCTTCATTTTCTTTTCTGAAGAATTTTGAGTATCTGTTTCTTTAGAAATGAAGTAGAATTGATCAGTGACATGCAAAATTTTCTGAACAAGATACGGCATCGATTATCTGTTTCCTAAACGAAGATTTTTCTTGTTCGACTAAAATGATTAAAAGAACATGGCTTTAAATATGGTCAATTTCGATAATCCAGGTAGTTGTTGGTCGTAGAAGAGAATCTTTTTGGATGATAAATGACATAAAGTTGAAGAGCTGACAATTATGTAGGGGTTCACATAAATGAGTAATGTCTCTTAAATGGTGAAGTAGTCAATGGAGATATCTCTGGATGGGTGTTACCAAGTTTATAGAGAAGTGCATGCAGATGGACAGTTTTTCCAGTACTTTTAATTAGAAAGATATAGTATCATAATGTGTATCTTATATTCTGCTTGCCAGAGATAATAACCTTTTGTTGTTTGATGTTTGCATCCCAGTTTCTGGTGTTCAAAGCTTCTCTTCCAGTGTGCAAAGCACCCCTGAGAAAAACGGGAATTCAGATGATGCTTCTAAGAGCCCAGAACTCATTCACGAGTTTTTGAAATCTGGTCCGAGAAAGGAACTTCTTCGGTCTTGCTTGGACAAGGAGAAGAAACATTCAGTTTCGTCAAAAAGCAAGATGATAGAATTTCAAAAGTCTGCTCACAAAATAGTCAAGAAACCAGAGTCAAAAAAAGCTGCTGCGAGTCCCTCTAATCAGCCCTCTTCTAAGAAGCAACAAAGGAAGGGGGAAAACCCCACGAAGCTCCTACCCACTTCCGAGCAATCACCGGATTCTGAGTCCTCAAACTTGTGGATATGTAAAAATTCCGCTTGTAGAGCTGTTCTGTCCATTGATGACACATTTTGTCAGAGGTGCTCTTGCTGTATCTGCCATTCATTTGATGACAATAAAGATCCTAGTCTCTGGTTGGTTTGCACATCTGAAACTGGGCAGGGTGACTCCTGTGGGTTGTCTTGTCATATTGAGTGTGCCCTTCAACGTGAAAAGGTGGGGGTTGTTGATCTTGGGCAATTGATGCAGCTAGATGGTAGTTATTGTTGTGCTTCATGCGGTAAAGTTTCAGGAATCCTGGGGTAAGTAAATTCTATGCCTTGCGATCCCTTTCTGCTTCATACAGGTTGGTTTTAAACAGACATCTAATAGCTTATGCCAAGTTTTGTTTGATAGATTTGTTTTCTCGGATTTATTTACTATTTTGAAACTTTTAATAAATATTTTGACACTTTTATTCCTAGGAGAATTCTAATGTCCAATTTTGGGGAAAGTGTCTCATTGGGTTTTGGTATGAAACAGGCATGAAGAATTCTGTTCTCATTGTTGATTCGATATATATAACCACTTTACTGGTTCGAAACTCATTTTTGGCCTTATCCAAGATACTGTAACGAAGATGTATAACGTCTTTACTGGTTGTTCATTTTTGTCCTTAAACGAGAAAGATGGAAAATGAAACGAGTAAAACTTTTTGGATTTTTCAACATCTGATCATAGTTTTGTGCTATCTAATTAAAATTGGCAGATGTTGGAAGAAACAACTAACCATTGCCAAGGGTGCCCGTCGTGTCGATGTGCTATGTTATCGAATATATTTGAGCTACAGGCTGCTTGGTGGGACTTCAAGATTTAAAGAACTACATGCTATTGTCAAGGAGGCCAAAACAAAACTAGAGACCGAGGTTGGTCCAGTGAACGGAGTTTCTGCCAAAATGGCTCGAGGCATTGTCAGCAGACTTTCTGTTGCTGGTGAAATTCAGAAACTTTGCTCTCTTGCCGTTGAAAAAGCAGATGAGAGGCTGGCTACAATTTCTAATGTGAATCCAAATTGCAGAGGTTTTACTCTTTTATCCAGACATAGTAAATGACTAACGCATATGCTTAATGAAACAAGTAACAGTTATTTTTTCTCTTCCGCAGAGTCCCTGCCTTCTGCTTGCAGGTTCTTATTTGAAGAAGTGACGTCGTCGTCGGTTGTAATAATTTTAATTGAGCTGTCTGCCCAAGCATCTGATGCTATTAAAGGTTACAAGCTCTGGTACTGCAAGAGCAGAGAAGAAACCCAACCAAAAGATCCCGTTTGTGTGTTTCCAAGAAGTCAGAGAAGAATACTGATATCGAATCTATTGCCATGCACAGAATACACATTTCGTATTGTTTCTTTTACAGAAGCTGGTGATTTAGGTCACTCTGAGGCCAAGTGTTTCACCAAGAGCGTAGAAATAATCCACAAGGATACTAATTTTTCAGCTGCCTGTAATAAGAAAGAGAATACCCTCAATGCAGGATGTAGATTTAGCTCCAAGAAGGATTCCAGGACTGGAACAGCTGCTAACTCTCCCGGATTCAAGGTTCGAGACCTTGGAAAGATCCTACAACTGGCTTGGGCTCAAGAACAAGGTCGTTTGGAAGGTATATGTAGTGTTGAGGCTGAAAAATGTTGTGGAGCTGGCAAGGTTCTCAAGCCCGAAAAAGTTGAAGACGACTTACCATCTTTTTCCCGTGGGCTCGACTTGAATGTCGTTTCAGTACCTGATCTGAACGAAGAGCTTACCCCTCCATTTGATTCGTTCCGGGATGAGGATAATGGTTACACAATAGAGCAGGCTATCGAGGCAAATGATGACACGGCCTCTGATGAGATAGTGAAAAATACTTCGGTCAGGTTACATGGAAGCGGTGACTCTCCGATGTGGAACGCTGGCCCGGATGAGGTGCCGGCTGTTGATTCCCGGACTGATTTGTTGTGCAGGAAAAGGTCTGCACATGCAGTAGAGGAGACGCATGACTGTGCCAGCACCCTGATTAATGGGTCACCATTTCCTGTCCCCGGCACTTCAGGATGCCTAGACGAGAACTTCGAGTACTGTGTGAAGATAATACGGTGGTTGGAATGTGAGGGTCACATCAACCAGGAATTCAGGTTGAAGTTGCTGACATGGTTTAGTTTGAGATCAACAGAACAGGAAAGACGAGTGGTTAACACCTTCATCCAAACTCTGATTGACGATCCAAATAGTTTGGCAGGACAGTTAGTTGACTCATTTTCAGACATCATATCCAACAAGAAGCCACGGAACGGCTTCTGCAGTAAGCTGTGGCACTAATTTAAGGAGGTTATAAGCGTGGCATTTGGTTCGTGATTAATTTTTTTCCCCTTCCGACTAGCTTACTTCATTATTTTGCCACTATTTGTACAGGCATTCTTTCTAGTCACTTACGGAAGTGATTGATTTATGTTGCGGACATTCTTGTCCGGCTAGCTGATTGCGGAGATGGTTCCCCATTGCGGAAGGCTAGGCCTTGAACTCGACGCCTTTATGTAAGGCGTTTGCATTGCACTAATCTCATTTATTCATTTCGACTTTATAAGTTTATTTATCTAGTTTTTATAGATATAGGATATTATAATTTAAATTAACTCAAAGGAATTTCATCGAGCCAAATATTTGTATAATTTATGGACAAAAGATTTATACTATGTAAGGTTTCCTTTTTTACAGTGGCCCCTGACCATATATTTACATGAAAAAGTGGCCTGAGAGAGTAGAATTAGGGCGCCAATCACGAACTATCCGTTTTCATCTCGAGAATAACCGCAAAAACGTTACTGGGTGAACAGCCCAAACAAAGAAAATTAGTTGCAAGGCGAGTGAAAACGGCGTCGTCGGGTTGTACCATTTGGGAAATTTATCGTTTTATATCAGCCATAAACGTGGGGCTGAGAGTAATCACTCTCTCGTCTCCTGCTTTCCCTCTAAAATGCAAGTTCTCTATGCACCCTCCTCCTTGCATCTGTGCTCGAAAGGCTCAAATTTGGTGCCAAAATCAGGTAATCTCTCGGAAAAACTGCTTTACTTTAGCTTCAACAAAACTAAAGAGCACAAGTTCCTGAACTTGTCGACTGTTTACAGGACTGCTTCCACCCGAGAAACACGCTCAGTTATCATCTGTTAACTTCTCGCTTGAAAGGACTTCACCGTTCGTATCTCATAAGAAACGCCCCGCTTATGGCAGGGTTGCAACTAAAGCTTCTCCCCTTGAAGGTAAGCGAAACCTTTAGCTAGCCTTGCTTTACCATATGTTCGATAAGAATGACTGCGGTTCGTGATGCTCCTTGACATTGGATACTAAGAATGACGCAAGGTTGTTTTACTAATTTGAACGGATATTTTAGTTCAGTTATGCATATTTTCAGATAATGCACGTTAATAGATTTTAGAAAGCTTAATGATATCGCAATTCCTGTTGTTTGGAGGGCGGAAAGTATGGAAAATTGTTTGATTCCTCTCCGGCCACACTTATATGGAGCCAACATCACAGTTACAAGAGATAATCTTTATTTCCAGAACATGTACTGTCTAATTATATTTACTCTGTCAAATAAAAGAATCTTTATAGATAATGCATCAAGTTAAAATCCTTACAGCATAAGAGCTATCTTAAATACTGACCCTAAAGAAATTTATTTAGTAGTTGAACAGGAAAGAATCCCTCATTTTTTGAGATTTACTGAAGTACTGGAGAGGGAGTAAAATTCGTGGAAGGCATATAGAACTGGTAGTATTGTCAAAGAAGACCAACAAATCATCTGCAAAGCATAAGTGAGTAACTCGAAGGCTAAAATGTTTTGGATGATAGGCTACCTGTCCTTATTCAACAGTTAAATTCAACATTTGACTAAAAAACCTGCATGACTATAACCAGAAGATATATGGTGACAGTGGTTCTCCTAGTTGTATCCCTCTTCTTCCAGAAATTAACCATTGAAAGCACCATTATGGAGTTGTGTCTACATTTTGAAAAGATTAAATTCTGACTTGCTTATATATAATAGCTGATTATTTCGTTATCTGTTTCGCCCTGTATAAACTTCACAATTTCTTTGTGCTATACGTAGCTGGCGCTTCTACAATATCGAATGGGACAGCTGAGAGTGATGTACTGAAAGCATTGTCTCAGATTATAGATCCAGACTTTGGAACAGATATTGTCTCTTGTGGTTTTGTGAAAGATCTTGAGATCGATGAAACTCAAGGACAGGTTGTCTATAATAGAAATGCTAAAAATTTTCCCGTTCACACATTTTGAAGCAGTATATCTATACCTAAACATTTTGAGTCTTTTGGTGCAGGTTTCATTTCGGTTAGAGCTTACAACCCCTGCATGTCCGATCAAGGACATGGTAAATGTTCTCCATCATCATTCTTATATCATGAGATGATGTATGTGCGAATAATAAGTTTGGTTTTGTTTATCAACTCAAAACTAAGTAATAGTGGATATCCATTAATTAACTGTCTATTTTTCTGGAAATCGCTTGAAGTTTAGCTAGAAGAAAGATATACTATTGGTGATGTGAGTTTTAGTGTCCTCGAGCAGATTTTCAGTGCTCTGGCGTTAACATCATGCAATATCACTCTCAACTATATACAACTTATGCTTGAATGAACCATGTAGATTGTTCGAGTCTGATTCTGGTGTACTGAATAGCACTAGGTTTGATTGCAACAGTTTGAGCAAAAGGCAAATGAGGTAGTAGCTATGCTTCCTTGGGTCAAGGATGTCAAGGTTACGATGTCAGCACAACCAGCTAGACCTTCTTTTGCAGGCCAACTTCCTGCAGGATTACAGACGATTTCAAACATTGTGGCTGTTTCAAGTTGCAAGGTAGACTTCCTTGAACTTTACTTCATCTTATTGCTTTATATGCTGATTTAGAAAAGCCTTGCAGTTAACTTTCTGGTGCCTCGTTGCCAACACTATACTCTTACGGGCAATTATAGGCTTCCCACATGTTAAACACAGCATTTAGTTGTATTTTTCACATAGTATTTTGAGATTTCCAGCCTTTTTCAATGACTTGATTCTCCTTTATCCTTGCACAAAGATATACTCAATGGGAAATTCTGGTAAAAGTCATAATTTTACCTTTATTTTTTATGTTAAAGTAACTCATCATGAGCCGTTGCAAAAATTGTTTTCATCTGTTTTATTTCTGTTCCAGAAACTGCAAAGTAACCAAGAGCAAAATTTTTTGTTTTCAATTATTCTTCTCATAACTCTCAGTTCTAAAAAGTGGTGCAGGGAGGCGTGGGAAAATCAACCGTAGCTGTAAATCTTGCTTACACTTTGGCAGGTATGGGTGCCAGAGTAGGTATTTTTGATGCTGATGTCTATGGCCCAAGCCTACCAACGATGGTCTCTCCTGAAAATCGATTGCTAGAGATGGTAACTTTTAAACCAAACTCCTTTGTGCAAAATAATTTCATTACGTGATGCAATTATGGTTGCATTAAATTTTCTTTAGAATCCAGAGAAGGGAACAATCATTCCGACTGAATATTTGGGAGTCAAGTTGGTGTCTTTTGGATTTGCTGGACAAGGACGAGCAATAATGCGAGGTCCAATGGTTTCTGGGGTTATCAACCAACTACTAACTACTACTGAGTGGTATGCTTGGCTTTATATGATGTAGAACTAGCGGAAGGGGAAAGAACTAAACATAGAGCTAAAATTTTGTTGTTTGGGACGTATTTGGTTCCACTTTTTCAGCAAGTACATTTTCTTTGGTTCATTAATGAACAATATGCGCTTATTCTTGGAATTTGAACTTTCATGTTTTTATTACCACAATGACGAATTACATCGTTGTGCAATCGTAGGGGAGAGCTGGATTACCTTGTGATTGATATGCCACCAGGAACTGGTGATATACAGCTTACACTCTGTCAGGTTTCAATCTTTTGTGCCCTCACCTTCATGTCTCAACTCATATTGGCCCAGTAAATAGACTATGAAGTGTTATTTTTGTCCATGATGCTCTTAAGCTGTTGGTAATGTCCTCGCCGCTTGGCATTTTCCCCACACATAGCCTGGGTATTTTGATAATTCTGCTTTTTCTGAACAAGTTTTACTCATAATTTTCAGGTTGTCCCATTAACTGCTGCTGTTATTGTTACTACACCCCAAAAGCTAGCATTCATTGATGTTGCAAAAGGAGTTCGCATGTTTTCGAAGCTTAAGGTATGCACTTCATTTAACAGTAACTTCCTTACAACGTAATTCCTTCAATCTTCAACATTTTATTAAAAATCCTTCAATATAACAAAAGCATGAAAATTTTCTGTATTTGGTGGCATATATATCCAAGAAAATCACTTAATGTGATGGGAAAGAAACAATATTAATATTACCATCGTTCAATATAATCTTCACCTCTCATTATTCACATATTAATGTTGTCTATTTAAGTGAACAGGTACCATGCGTTGCTGTAGTGGAAAATATGTGTCACTTTGATGCTGATGGAAAGCGCTATTACCCATTCGGCAGAGGTTCAGGCTCTCAGGCATGCTCATATTCATCGACCCTTTTTTGTGTTTATGTGGAGCATCTTCATTCAATAACCATAAAACAATTGCCGTTATCAGTACAAACAGAAAAGTTATTTTGGTTTCGTAATGTTCTTGCAGGTTGTCCAACAGTTTGGAATCCCTCATCTTTTTGATCTTCCAATCAGGCCTGCTGTACGTGAGCATAATTATGTATCTAGTGTGAATTAATTTAAAGAAACATTGCTTCATCCTCAATGATTTCAAGCTTTTTATTTGTTTTGCCGCATGACTTGAAAGCTGCAACAAAATGTATTCATATCTTAACTGGTCAAATCATGGAATTTCTTAATGCAACTTAAGTAGTTTTCATTTTATATTTCTTTATGGTTTAACTAATCCATTTCCGTCCAACTCAAAGTTCCTTGCATTCTTTTCATTTCCAATCATTTATCATAAGTTCTACAAATGCTGAAAATGTATAATCAAGTTTCATTGTTTGTGTAGTTATCTGCTTCTGGAGATAGTGGGATGCCTGAAGTAGTGGTTGATCCTCAAGGTGAAGTTGCCAAGACATTTCAGAATCTTGGAGTTTGTGTCGTACAACAGTGTGCAAAGATTCGCCAGCAAGGTATTTTAGTTAATATTCTCTTTTGTTTTTCCTGAAACATTTGAGTACTCACTCCTCACAACTAGTGGCCAAAAAATTATAATAGATATTTTTAGAAATATTTTTTTGTTGTTTAGATATATTTTACTTCGAATTAATTCTAAAGTATTTTGTTCTTTATTATAGTTTCAACTGCTGTAAGTTATGATAAATCAATCAAGGCCATTAAGGTGAAGGTTCCAAATTCAGAAGAAGAGTTCCTTCTGCACCCTGCAACAGTGAGGCGGAACGATCGTTCTGCCCAAAGTGTGGTATGTTTTTTTGGACAATATTCTCTCTTTTCAAATTGCGGAATATTTATTACATTAACCTCTGAACACAAGGACTGTTTCTTTTTATTCCAATAGATAGGCAAATCAAATAGTTAAACTTCTCCAGCCAGCTAACAGCTTTAATTATGATATTCTTGCACCAAATTGTCATTCAGGGTGCAAAAACAATCGAGAAAATTGAATTTGTTGAATCTCTTTGTTATATCATTTGATTGATTATTATGGAACAAAATTTAGTCAATACTTTCTGGTGAGAAAATTGAATTTGTTGATCTCCCATACTCTTCTTGCAGTGCAAAAACAAGTATATATCATTTTACTCATATGAAGGATCTGGGTTTATCAAATTTGTGTTTATATTCATTCTTCTCACTTCTTTTGACTGATTTTTTTCTTGTGTGATATATAGGATGAATGGACAGGAGAGCAAAGGCTGCAGTATAATGATGTTCCTGAAGATATTGAACCTCAAGAAATTCGTCCAATGGGAAACTACGCTGTGGAAATTACATGGCCAGATGGATTTAACCAGGTGATTTGACATATTTCAGGTCATCCTAAAGATAGGACTTCTATGTTTGCTACTGGTATTTAAAGTTGAGATCCACATTCAGACTGCAAGAGTTATGCATGGTGTTTTGCAAACTTTGTGACCCCCACCAGCCCATCTGATTTGAACAGAACCAAAAATTGTTTTTATAGAGATACGGTTCTCAACTCTACTTGAGAAATGGTGAAAAAATTTTCTTCTAAAAAGTTGTCATTTATTTTAATATTCTAGGAAGCAACCAGAATGGCATATTAATATATTATTGTTCTGAACTACTCCTTCACCCAACGAACTATTCAATATTTGATGACTTTCAACTTGGTTCAGATTGCTCCCTATGACCAATTGCAGACAATGGAACGATTGGTTGGTACTTCTGAACCGGTTTTTGCTAGGGTAAGATATATCATTTTCTGGTGGTTATTCATTTCTATTAGCATCACCTTGACGAAAACATGTCTTCTAACCTTCCTCCACAGGCACAATGAAGATAGTATTCGGTACAGACCAAGTATGACAGATCTTTTCAACGTCCTCTGGAGTGCATAAGCAAAACAGGGGCTGAGGTGCTTTTAAACCAAAAAAATGAAAGGTTTTTACTACTCTTCATCCTGTTGTCCTGTCTTGCCCTGATGATTTTTGGGTGTATATGTACAGTGATATCCTAATAGTAGTAATCATTTTGGCGCAGAGTTGCTATCCGTTGTATTGCATTTCTGACCATTTTATAGGACACCATGTTCGTTTGCTACTGGCCTTCTGCCAGCCTGAAAGCAAAAGGTTGGGGATTTTATTGGCATGGCACAAACATCATAATCATGATTTAGAATCCAGAGAAACCGATTAAACAGCATTGACCATCTGTCTTATTAGTTCCTATTCATTATTTATTATCCGGAAATTTAACTAAGTTTTTTGGTTTGTCATCTTAAAAATAGATATATTAAAGTCTTACGTCCTATTATTTGATATGAAATATGTAAATATAAATATGATAGAGTGAGGAGCAAAGCAAGCGAAGTTAAAACTAAATGTAATACTCTCCTAGCAATTTTATAATCCAAGATGACATGCTCATTTATTCTTATTCGGCCTAATTATTCTCCAGGTGGTTATAGTACTTAGTGGTCCAGAATTCTTCCAAAAACGGTTTGGCACATCATAATTGTATGCCTCGAGACCTCATTATTCAACAGTGTGCCAATAAAACCATACACGTGCAGATGTTATAGTCCCAGCGGGTAGTCCCGACGCTCACACTGAAAACAGTTACTGATCACGATCAAGTCCTGGGAAGGAAAAACAAAGACGAAGTGGGTGAGATTTTCGAGAATCTCAGTAGGGGACAACAAGTTGAACTTATCAAAGGAGATGAGCAACAAGGTGAACTTATCATAGGAGAGGAGCAACAAGGAACTCATTAATTCAACGCTAAACCTATGAATTCTCAAAACTTTAAATTTACTGTTTAGTTTATAAAACGTTTACTTACTGGACCCGGAAACAACATAGAACTCAACAAGGGTCAATAGGAAAACATGGGCGGATTACAAATCACTTCCCGAGTAACCCCCGCTAAAGGGAAACCGGAAGCCCACTGGTAGGTTTTACATATATACTTTTAAAACATTTACATACATAGTCCCTTCTACCAGTGTTGTCCGAGACTAGATTGATTAATAAAACTTTATACTTAAAAGATCAACTAGTCCTCTCAGATCATCCTGCGAAGCAGGGAACATACAGCATCCATACACCTCCCAACAGATGAGTGTCTCTCCGCTTACTCTCAGAGACCGACCACTCACCACGCTTGGCCAAACGGAACACAAGTGACATGAAAACTTACATATCAAGAAAACTAGTTTAACTTTCAATAACACTGGAATACCATATTTTACAATTAAAACTCCACAATACGATACCGTCACAGAAACCTTTAATTACAATAATTATTTTCTTACTTTACGGACAATGATATAGAATCAGCACAATTTACACAACGAATCAATCAAATGGACTTTGATTGATCATATTGGAGATACATTATGATACTTTACAGTGACATACGGTAAAGACCCTACCTTAAGGGCTGAAGAAGAGGAAGCGATACACTTGCCCTTGTCCTCAATACTCGCCCTTCCTAAGAACACAACATCCCAAAATAGAACTCCAATAAGGTTAGGCTCAACAACTGGTATTAAACCTAAGCAATAAGATTTAAAACGACTATAACTCAACAACGACATGTCAAATGGAAAAACGGATCGCGCCATTGCGATCAGAACGTCGAAATTACCAAACGGTCAACGGTCGGCGGCGGCCGGAAAAATCAAACTTCATCCAAAACCGAAAATTTTTACATCAAAACGAAGCTACAAACACCAGGAATACGAATCCGAAAACCAAACTTCAAAACTCACCTCCGATCGGCCGGGATCTATGATTTTCCGGTGCGAAAATCAGAACTTCCGGCCTCCGATCTGCGTTCGTCCGTGGTCCGATGAAGACGAAACCAACGGCCGGTTGCTCGCGACGACGAGAGGAATGCAACGGTGTAGGCGGTGAGACGATCGAACGATCGGTGACGATACCGAAGAAGAACGGCGACGGTGAAGAAAATGAGAGGCAGGGGAAAAATGGCAGAGGGGGGAAAGGGGAAACTGGCAGGGAGAGGGGTATTTAACCCAGTGGGTGATGTGGCATAAATTTTGCCACATCAACCCGGATGTAGGTCTCACAATCTACCCCCCTTACAAAAATTTCGACCTCGAAATTTATGTACCGTACTACTGGAAGAGGTAAGGGTAACGCTCCCGCATAGACTCCTCGGTCTCCCATGAGAGCTCCTCGGAACTACCACTACACCAAGAAATTTGAACCATAGGGACTAATCGACTGCGAAGCTGCCTCATCGACTCGTCAACGATAGCCACTGGCTGAGCTGGAAACGACAAGTCACTAGCAACCTCTACCGGCAGTGCATCCAACACGTGTGACGGATCCCGAATGTACTTCTGTAGCATAAAAACATGGAAAACACTATGGATCCTCTCCAAGGACGGTGGTAAAACAAGACAGTATGCCACTGGCCCAACCCGCTCGGTGATCTCATACGGTCTAATAAAACGCGGCGCTAACTTGCCTCGCTGCTGGAACCGAAGTACTCCTTTCCATGGTGCAACCTTCAGGAATACTTTGTCACCAACCTGAAACTCAATGTCACGACGTCGGTTGTTTGCATAACTCCGCTGTCTGTCCTGAGTTCTCTGCAAACGCTGTCTGATCAACGCCAACTGCTTTGTTGCTTGCTCTATCAACTCGGGATTGTCCAGAAGTCTCTCGACTACCTCATCCCAACACATGGGCGTACGACAACGTCTACCATACAAGGCCTCATACGGTGCCATACCGATGCTGACTTGGAAACTATTGTTGTAGGCAAACTCTGCTAACGGAAGACATCTATCCCATGCAGTCTGTCTGTCGAGTGTACAAGCTCAGAGCATATCCTCCAACGTCTGGATTTTCCTCTCTGACTGTCCATCCGTCTGCGGGTGAAACGCCGTACTGAAATTCAGACGGGTACCCAAAGCACCCTGAAACTTTCCCCAGAAACGAGAAGTAAATCTCAGGTCTCGGTCTGAAACGATAGAGACTGGAACTCCATGAAATCTGACGATCTCATCAATATACCGGTGAGCTAACTTCTCCGGCGTATCGGTAACTCGTACTGGCAAGAAGTGGGCTGACTTGGTCAACCTGTCTACGATCACACACACCGCGTCAAAACCTCGCTGAGTTTGTCGCTCGTTGCTTGGTTTGCCAACAGGTCAAGACCGAGCATCAGAAACCCTCTGGTCTGCTCCAATCGCTTCCGATTTCGGAATGGAAGTGGGAGCATGTCACGATGGACTTTGTTGTCTAATTGTTCTTCTTGCACTTAGTATCCTTGATTTCTGCTTCTAGAGTATTATCATTTGCTAGGGTTCGTTGTTTAATTATGTGCTTCATGCTCTTGCAGATTGTATCTGTCTGGTCCTTGTTTGTGTTTGATTCTGTGTTTTGTTCTTTTGTGTTCTTGTCTTATTATATTAAGTTACAGTGCGAGGTTAGTCAATAGGTATAGGATTAGTATGCTATTTATGTCTATATGACATGGCAATCAAGTAAAAACCGAAAAGATCAGAAATAACATTCGGTTTTTAATTTATGAGTATTTCTTAAATTAATTTACTTGTGAAAGCTCTGAGAAAACCACCAGTATCTATATTGGAAACTACAACATATCATATATTTATTTCTTTCATCCTTCATTGTAGAGACCAATATCCCAATAATTATAAACATTGATATAAATTTCATTTTTATATTATATTTTCTTTCCCAACTTAAAATTATTTCTTTTCTTCGTACCGAACAATAAGTAAAGTATAAATTTTAATATTAATATATTTTATAATTCAATATGATAAAAAAAATTATTTGTTATATAGGTTACAAATATAAAAATCTTTCCACAAAGTAGATAAGAAAATATAAAAATCAAAATCTTTATTTAAATATGAAAAATCTTATTTATTTTTATTCTTTTTTTCGTAATTAACCAAACAATGGAAATCTAAATCTTTACATATTTCTGGTTTTTACCTAACATGATAATTAGTGTGAAATCTTAATCCTATAACATTCTAATTAAACTAATTTATATTTCAATTCCGAACAACTCTGTCTTCTGTGTACCTAACTAAGTGTTAGTTTATCTGTAGGTGGTGATGTGAAGGCTATTGTCAGTAAACAACTACTATCGGATATGATTAAGGTCTCGATGTGGCCTTTTTTAGATGAGTTTAACGCACAAACATATGGGAGTGCCTCTTTTTGGAGTATTCAAGAAATATCTCCACTTTAATTCTATTTTCATAAAGAAACTTTTAGGAAAATTCAAGAGACAGATTCATTCGTTTCCCACCGTATATCAAAGTCTAAGACACAGAAAAACAAACCACAAAGCGTTTCAAAGTAATAGCACTTCTCTGAGCCTGTACTTAAAGCGTCCACAAATGCTGTCAGCATATTGTAAGGAATAAAGAGATTGCTTATTTATTTCTATGCATACTATTTAGTTTCATATATCTAATTAAAATTAGTTTAAAGAGTAACTTTGTGATTCCCCATGTGAACAGATTTGCTATAGAATGGATTAGGCTCAATAAACAGAGAAATTTACTGTACAAGAATTCTCTTTGTTTTCCTTGAATATATTTGGGCACCTGTATGCCTAGATATTATCAGATGACGTCCGTTAAAGTTAATGAACTGAATTCTTTTCTCATCTGAACTGTTATTCATCTTTTTCTGCATTTTCTGCAGGTATTTGCTGCTGAATATTCTCTGATATGCAAGATTGCGGCGTATCAGAAGTCTTATATTTCCTTTATGGATGGCATAACCATGGGTTTTGGTATTGGCCTATCTGGTCATGGTCTCTACAGGATTATAACAGAGGTAAGATTCCTAAGGGTCTTTTTATCATGCATTTTCAATGGGAGAATTTGTTTTTTGTTTCCAACTTTTGTGTCTGAAATAATTTCCAGAGGACTGTTCTTGCTATGCCGGAAAATGGAATTGGCTTGTTCCCAGATGTTGGTTTTTCATTCATAGCAGCAAAAAGTCCCGGAGAAGGATCACTTGGTATAGTTTTATTAATTCTAACTCAACTTTAAGTTCAACCTAAATTAGAATAATAAACAAGTGCATGAAGGAAACAATTTTGATATTTATCATCCTTTATTAGTCTCTTCTATTTATCCCTTCATATTATCATTTCTTTCCTTCTGTTATCTCTTTTTCTTTCACAAAAGTATATGCCGAAAGAGTTCAGGATTTGTCCCATCAATCATGAGTCAATTTTGATAATGTAGACCCATGATATCTTGATGCCATTTTGATGGGGGTTCTTGAGTAATGGAATGATTTTTACGCTCTTTTAGTTTTGCATACTACTTTTCCACATGTAAAATAAAAACAAATCTTTACACCGAGGTATAAAATAAAGTGCATTGTTGACATGCTTATAATGCTGGTTTGCCTCTTCATTTTTCCACTATTTTCGCCTTTTATTATTTGTGACATTGAGCCCAAGCCACTGACATTATCATGTTTTCTTTCATAAAGTCTCGATAGTTAACCTAGGTGGGGGCATCTTATAGCTATAAAGCATATATTTTTCCTACATTGGCCACTAGCATGGGAAACTAATTTGTAGTTCTTGTCCTCATTTTGTGTTTTGCTTTCTGGGGGAATATTTTGCACTGATGATCTTATACCTTGCAGGTGCCTATCTCGGATTGACTGGAAAGAGGATTTCTACACCTTCTGATGCAATATTTGCAGGCCTTGGAACACACTATGTGCCATCTGCGAATTTAGGCTCTCTAAAAGAGGCCTTCTTGGCTACTTCCTTGTACATTCCTAATCTTCTTTATCTAAAGTACTTTTTTTATTTAGCTTTACTGTGTAACTAATTGACTGTCATTGTCTGTGAATTATATGCATAATTTAACTTTTTCACCAAAATAATTTAGTATGCGCTCTTCAATATATCTCTGACATTAGGGATTGAAGTTATGTGAATCTTTTTCTTCAATGTTGTTGTGGTTACAGATGGTAAATGGATTATTTTTCTGTAAGATGAGCATCTAATGTGAATTATGTGCTTTCGGATGGTTTTCCCTATTTGCACTTAATGCTATTTTTCTGCTGTTTGACATATTATAAAGTCATGTCTGATGAATAGTTTATGAATGATTCCAAAAGCCTTATTGTGGAAAAATATAATTCATTTTTGTGCAGTTCCGAGAACCCAAATCAGGATGTTGAAGGACTTCTAGCTAAGTACAGTAATGAACCTGAGAATGATTCCCAGCTAAAATTGCTTCTACCTCGAATAATCTCAACTTTTGGTGCAAGCAAGTCGGTGAAGGAGATTATTGAACAGTTGAAAACTCATCAGCAGAGTGCCGATGCTAAAGGTTGATGAATTGAGTCCATTTATGAACTGATGAAATGCATATATTAAGTTTGTTTCCTTTTTAAGGATTAAGGTTGATGGATGAGATTAGTGTATGATACTGTTATTTCATCCATGTGTATGTTCGTTGTCTTAGCTATTGCATTTTTTTTTCACACCATCTTTTCACAGTAACGGAGTGGGCTAACAAGGCTCTTCAAGGTCTTGGAAAGGGTGCACCTTTTTCCCTTGTCTTGACAGATAAGTATTTCTCTAAAGTGGCATCTGCTTTTGGGAAAAATGACAATGAATTATCATCAATAAGTTTCTTTTTATTTTCACAATTTCTTTGCATTTTTTTCTCTATGATACTGTGTGGTTTAAAATTGAACACTGAGTTATCTTTCTCATTTTACGGATCCCAGCTTAATGGTGT
Source organism: Passiflora organensis (assembly GCA_019739055.1). Classification (NCBI taxonomy): domain Eukaryota; kingdom Viridiplantae; phylum Streptophyta; class Magnoliopsida; order Malpighiales; family Passifloraceae; genus Passiflora; species Passiflora organensis. The sequence goes on from JAEPBF010000136.1 coordinate 363,150, forward strand.
GATGAAGACAGAATACCGTATTGCCCTAAGGTCCTCCTTGCGAAATGATTTTGCTGAAGGTGTAAGAGCTGTTTTGGTTGACAAAGATTAGGTTGTATTCTACTTTGTCCCTACTTTTTATACTCATTTTCCTAACTTGCGGGACGCTTGCAAACAAAAGCTTCAAAGCTAGATTCAAGACTTGATTCTAGCTTTAATCTTACGAATCAAAGATAAATATTTTTTTTGGCATCCATGTTATGCCCTTTTTACAGTTAGATTATGCTAAAGTTGCCACTAAGTGCTGCTTGGTTTTTGGACTTCAATCAAAATCAATATCTGCAACTGTGAATTGGAATTGTTAGATCATTTTGTCTTATTGTATTGCACATGGTACAATGTTGAATGTTGTTAGTCACTTGTGATTTTGGTCTGATAGCAAATAAAATAAAGTATTATCCTGTTTCCTGCATTTTGTGTCGTCAATAGCAACACCACCTTTATGATGAATTTATTTTGTTTTTAACATCCAATAATATCTTTTGCAGAACCCTAGGTGGAACCCACCAAACTTGGAAGATATTAATCAGAGTGAAGTGGAATCTCTCCTCAAACCCTTGGGTGCTGATGTTGAGGAGTTGAAGGTGTGATTTTGCTCACAAACTGTTGGGAGTCACTCGAATTTTAATTGTCAATGTTAGTTACTGATACTGAATTTGAATATTTGGTCAAATACAAACTAGAAACAAACTCTTAAATAAATAACTCATTCCAACTATCGGTAACGGTTAGAATGGTTAAAATTCATGTCATGCGATAATAGTTTTAAAATTCAACCTACCTAGTCCGATACCTTTACGTGAGGAAGATAAAATAGCATGCATCTTTTTGTTTGTATTTGGGATTGTTTGGTTGGTTAAACTTGGATCCTTTGAAGACCTACACACGTTTATCCACCACGAAAACGATCCCCACTTTTCTACCAATCTACCTAGAGGGTCCAATAAGCAAATCCAGTGTAGGGTCAAAGGAGCCTTGCGTGCTTACAGCAGCCAATTGTTGTATAGCCGGCGTGTTTGTATTAACAAGAAATGGAAACGGAATTAAATATAAATTTTTTAAACGACTTCGAAATATTATATTTTAATATTAAAAATTAATTTATTATTAAATTAATCAAAATTTATTATTATTAAATTTTAATAATAATTTTTCATTATTATTTTCATTTCCCTTTCCTTTTCTATATCCCATTCCCACCAAAACAAACACGCCCTAAGAGCAGTCTCCGCTTCTCAAGCTTTGCAGTAAACCCAAGTATCCAAAGCATTCTGGATTAATATGCCTGAAAGTGGAAAAATAAATATAAATATTAAAATGATTAAAGCCATAATATGCACGAGTTACATATAACTCGTTAAAGAAATCTTCCAAATAGGGGTCACTATTTAACGAAACCAAGACGCACTGTAATCTATATACGGCTCTTTTTACGTTCCTATGAATGATATGGACACACAGTAGCTTTGTTTTCTGTTTTCCTTGTACTTCCAAGTGGTCTTGCAAAAAAGAAAACTTCATCACAATCTATTCTAAAGACCGACCAGTGCCTTATGTAGAACAGAGACCAGAGCAAAGGAAATTCAGGAAAGAAGCTAGAATGCAGATTAAGAGCTAAGTCCAGTATAAGGATTGGTGACAAAAATATGATTTCGGTTGATAAGGATGGTCAGAGAGGGTTTGTGGTTGGAGCTTATTCTTTCTTTTAGAGGAGATCCAGCAGTACAGAAACCTTGATTCCAAACTTCACGGCTCCAAACGGTGTTCGATAAAAGGGGAGATTTTCCAAAAAACTAGCAAAAGCAACTTTCATAAGTAGAGTCATATTCTCGAGGAGAATGCATGAAGTAGCCGAAGGATGAGCTGCCACATGAGAAAACAAAATGATGAACACGATTTCCCCGTTGAACAGGCATTTACGCTAGCATAGGTAGAAAGGGTTTGTTGGATGCCATTACTCTTTTAATTCATAAATCAATGGCTGAATCAGAGAATATAACTATATGTTCCCTTTCTTTGTCAAATAACTTTTATGCTAGCATCAGAAACAGCGGCAGAAGCAACAAGAAGTACCCATGACGAAAAAAGAAATCGATGATGACAAGGGAGCAATCTGGTTTGAAGAACTCAGTCCTCCGTATAACATTTGCAACATTTTTTACTGGGATCAACTTGAAACCTTCTACTTCCCCATCTGCAGGCATTATGATCAAATATATTATCATAAAAGATACATGGTTATGTAATAAACATATAGATGAAGCTTGGACATAAAAATATAAAAAAAAATGATGGGACGAAATGCTTTATTTAAAAACCAATTTTAGAAGGCTTGAAAATATGAATTTCATTTAAACAAAAAATAAAAGTAAAAAGAAGAGCATAAATTTTTATATTCCAAGTGAATGCACAGATGGAGGATATTCACCTTGATTCTTTGGAATAAAACTTTCAGGGAGTCTTAAATCATAACAAAATAGGACATCCCTCTTGTATCTATCTTCATCAATATCCGTGTAATAAACAGCACCAACAGGTATTGCTCTGTGGAATGGGCAAAATCACCCCATCATCAGACAGAGTGCTTCTTCCAAACCAAGTGACAATTTAAGGGTGTAAAAAGTAAGAAAATCTTCGCATCAAGTTCACAAAATAGAAAGTATAAGGTATTGTAGTGAGTCAAAGGAGCATTAGACATTAAATGGCCAGTAGAGCCTACTTACTGGTCGGAAAGGGATTGTGGTATTCCAGCTTCCTCTTCACATTCTTTAATAAGATTCTTCCCGGGAGATATCCCATGAGGCTGCCAACATAATCGACCAATATTTAGAAGATTTGACTGAAACTTGGAAAAATCAGAGCATCACTGACAAACTTGTTGAAAACGACTAATGAGCACCAGCTTATCCCTAAAGTGTAACATTTGTTTCCACAAGCAGCATTCATTGTTAAGCTATCAGGTTCAGTAAAGAATTTTTTTACATTAGAGAGCTATTTCCATAATGTCATGAAATGCAATAGAATTACAGACCAGTCCTCCTGCAACTAGATGATCCAGCATCCCCGGAAAAGTAGGTTTCAGTGGGCTCCTCTTTCCTATCCACAGAAATTCCTCTCCGTCTCTTTCAACATATCCGCTCATGGAAACTCCATAGGCCTACTCTTACACAAACAAATACATTAAGGGATGCCAAAGAACGAAAAGTATCTTACAAGTGCTTCCGATCACCTTAATCCCAAAATAAGGCGCAGCAGCACGTTCCAGCGAAAAATAAACTGGCGCCCCGAAGTAAGGTGTCACAGGATACAGCTGATTATTACGAAAACAGTAACGATCAGCAAACAGAGATGGGCATCAATCCGTGGTTTGCCATAAACCATGAATTCAAATCCAAAAGTCACAAGAATGGGCAAATGATACCTCATTCCGTACTCCTGGAACCAGTTGCTTTTCTCCTAAGCATTTGACAACTTTACCAACAGCACCAGTCCTGTTCTCCGGTGTGTTTAGTGCGTTATGCAGAGCCACGTAACTACCAAAACGGCCTCCATAGAAATCACTTTGGGGGAAAACAAATACGTCTTTGAACCTCTTCAAGTGCTCCACATAACTGCATAGATTTCGAAATTGACCTTTTAAGCTGTATTCAATTTCAATTCCTAGTAACTACTTGTCCAGATGAAAAGGGCACTCTAACCCGTGATGTATGTAGCCGACTATCTGATCCTCGATGACGAAGGGGAGAAAATCAGATTTCATTTCCTGTGAACATTGAAACCCGAGATTATCACCAGTGTTAAATATTGGAGCCGTTATTTGCTTCAGTTATTTTTTTAGACGAGAATGTGAGAAAACAAAGAGGATTACAGAGCCGCGGTTGCAGTATTTAATCTTGTCCAGGAAGCCAGAGAGATCTGTAGAATCGTCCGGGGCATATTCAGGCTGAGAGACTCGCACGACGTCGTCCCAAGTGAAGCTGCTACCACTGGCACCGAAAATGACCGGCGAAGAGTAGGAACGAGCAGATGAACGCAATGTAGGCACTGTCGATAACTGCGGTGATGTCTTTAGCTGTCTGTTTGGGATGGGTGCGATGGTTTTGGTGATGTGGAAAGAGGCGAACGAGGAACGAAATTTGTGACCGAGAAGGTACGGAAGGATGCAGGCCATGGTATGGAGAACACTAGACCGACAAAATGTTGATGGTTTGGGTGATGTGGAAACAAGCGAACGAGGAACGAAATTTGTTACCGAGAAGGTACGGATGGATGCAGGCCATGATATGGAGCACACTAGAGGTATGGAGAACACTAGACCTTACAAAATGTCGATGGGCGTGATGGTTTTGGTGATGTGGAAAGAGGCGAACGAGGAAGAGAAGGTACGGATGGATGCACGCCATGGTATGGAGAACACTAGAGGTATGGAGAACACCAGACCTTACAAAATGTTGATGGGTGCGATGGTTTTGGTGATGTGGAAAGAGGCGAACGAGGAAGAGAAGGTACGGATGGATGCACGCCATGGTATGGAGAACACTAGAGGTATGGAGAACACCAGACCTTACAAAATGTTGATGGGTGCGATGGTTTTGGTGATGTGGAAAGAGGCGAACGAGGAAGAGAAGGTACGGATGGATGCACGCCATGGTATGGAGAACACTAGAGGTATGGAGAACACCAGACCTTACAAAATGTTGATGGGTGCGATGGTTTTGGTGATGTGGAAAGAGGCGAACGAGGAAGAGAAGGTACGGATGGATGCACGCCATGGTATGCAGAACACTAGAGGTATGGAGAACACTAGACCTTACAAAATATTGATGGGTGCGATGGTTTTGGTGATGTGGAAATAGGCGAACGAGGAAGAGAAGGTACGGATGGCCATGGTATGGAGAACACTAGACCTACAAAATGTTGATGGGTGCGATGGTTTTGGTGATGTGGAAAGAGGCGAACGAGGAACGAAATTTGTGACCGAGAAGATACGGATGGATGCAGGTCATGGTATGGAGAACACTAGACCTACAAAATGTTTCTTCATAAAGTTACTCCAATGATACTTTTATATGCCGATGACATGTTTGTTATAAGTTCTAAACACCCGCTTCTATGTGATTTCGTCCAGGTGACCGAATTTGACATAAAATATCCCAATCAAGTACATAACTTTCCCGGCATTTACAGATTCCTTACCCTCAAATTTAATATAACTCCATATATATTCTTAGCATATAGAGAGAGTCTGGTTAACGACTTTTACCAAAAACAAAAATGAATCTGGTTAACGACTCTTCGTCTAGTTTCCCATATAGATACGAACTTGGGCTGACGTGACAATAGGATACCAATTTTTTATTTTTGTTATTATTATAAAAATAGAAGGAAGGGCGATAACCAATGCGGATTCTCTGTATACACGTCATATTTTTAAATTTTAGCTCGTTTGAATCTCCAAAGGAAACAAACAAGCGCACAACCGTGCCAGGGCGGGCAAGCTTCTCGTATCTATCTACTGACGCAATCAGAGGCAGTTTCACTTTCAGTCTGATTTACGTATTTCCTTCTTCTAGGAGTTGTCTTTTGTTCGTAGTCACTTTGACAAGGGAAAACGCTTTCTATATGTCGGATACACAAATGACTTTTGTTTGGGAAAGTTTTTTACAGTGTGTGATCAATAGTGAGTTAATATAATGGAAATAACGTCAAAATCATAGCGGGGTGTGTTGTGGAGATTCAACGGGAACTAAATGGAGATGGATTTTCAGTGAAGCCTTTCCTGTCAAACGCAAATGATTGCCCCGATTTTCTTCACATTTAATCTGATACTCTACAAATCTTACTGTTATTTTTTTTTTTGAATGCGAAATCTTACTGTTATTTCATACGTCTCTGATTCTGCTGACATTTATTCATCTTGCAAAACCTTGAAATGTTGTCTGAATTTAACCTTTTGTTGTTATAGGTCCCTGGATTTTCTTCATTGCGTCAAAATCTTCTGCGTCTTGCACCTAGGTATAAATTCCTAAGTAGATTTCCAGTATCTGTTGCAATTGCTGTTGATAAAACAATCCAAGAGAGAGCTAAATAAACATGTATATCGTTCATTAGATGTATCGTTCTATTCTATCAGATTAGCCAGTCTTCCTGAGGAGGTGAAGAAGGAGCTTGAAGATCCTAATAGTAGGTAAAGTTTCTGCTCCTTAAGTTTTCTGAGTTCATTCATCTCCACGGGCTTCCTTTAAATATATGCTCCAGGCCATCTCGATACTTTAGCTTAATCATTTTCATCAAATTATATCCGGCATTCATTACCACATAATTTTACTGAAGCTATATATACTGTATATAACTATGCACACAAGAAACATAGATGCTCCAGAGCTATGTTCGGCATATTATCGCCAAATTTCTAACCGGTTTTGGTAATCTCTATGAATTTCTCTGGTTTGCTCATTATGCATGCTTGCTTTTTCGCTCAAACATTAAATTTTGAGTATAGTAGATGCTTTTCTCGCAAGTAACAATATATTTACTTCTGATGCATGTGGCGTGTTTGAACTGAAGCAGTAAAACTAGATAAGTGATTCCATTTTCTTCTATTTTTCTCTCATTCAATAAAAAAACTAACTAAATTAAATATTATTTTAAGACGAAGTCAAACTAAATCCATTATTAAAATGGGAGAAAATCTATTCCTATTATGCAACCACTCTCTATGATAGAATATGAAGTAATATAATATATTTTTCAGCATCACAATTTTTCTCCAAATCAACAAAAATTATTTTTATTCCCCATCTCACTCATAAATTTAAGAATTTTAGTTTTTTTCTAATTGACTAAACTACTTCATCATGGTCATTAAAAAGTTTATCAAAGATTATATTTATCCAAATGGTGTTGATATTAATTTTATACATTAAAAGATTTTGAATATTAACTTTTTATCCTTGATATTGGAGAAACCACAATGCCAATATTATATGCAAAAATATAAAGTTTATTTATATTATTCTTATTTTAAAAATAATATTTTTATGCAAAAATTTTATAATAAAATATAAAATTTTAACAGAAAATATATTTTATGATTCAATGATAAAAAAATTTATTTTATGTATAGGTTATAAATATATAATTTAAAATTTTTATTCAAATTAAAAGATAAATAATAATTAGGGATATCATGGTGAATAATAATTTATATATTTTTTTAGTTAATCAAATAACAAAAATCTAAATATTTTTCTTTATTCTTGAAAAATATGATAATTAGTATATAAAATCTTAATTTTACCCCATTCTAAGCAGGTTAATTTTGGATCTCATTTTATTTTGGCTAATGTATAATCTCCATCCCAAATTTTGTATCCCAAATCAAATGTTAGTGTATATGTTAAGAATCTTGTTAATGAACATTAACTCTTAGATATAATTAAGATCTTCATGTATTTTTTGTTATATAATTTCAACCCCACATAGTCAAACATAGTGAGTATATTTTTTTAGTGTATTAAAGTCATATTTCTATTTTAATTATATTTTTATTAAAGTTACTTGAACTTCTACAAATATTATCAATATCTTATAAGGAATAAAAAATTTATTTTTTTATGCAAACTAATTTAGTTATGTATAATTAATTAAAATAAATATACAGAGAAATAATGATGATTTTTGTATTTTATTTTGTGAAATCTATGCTATAGAATGGATTGTGCTTAATAAACAAAATAATTTAGAAAATAAAAATTCTCTCTATTTTATTTGAATATATTTTGATATTTTTGCATGCCTATATATTATCAGATGATTTTAAGTTCATGAATTGCATTTTTTTCTCATCTTATGAATTTTTGAATATCCTTCATTGTATTTTCTACGGATATTAGCTGTTGAAGATTTTAATATGCCAAATTGCAACATACAATAAGTATTTTATCTCCTTTATAGGTAACATAATCATGGGTTTGATTTTGATCTATCTGATTATGATCGTTATATGATTGTAAAATAGGTATGATTCCTAATAGTCTTTTGGTATTATATCTTCAATGGAAATACTTCTAACTTTGAATTTGATGACTATTCATGTAAAAAAGAGAATCAGCTTTTTGCAAATGTTTTTCAGCATAAAATTCTGAAAAAAAAAGTATTTGATATAATTTATCAAATTTAATTCAAATATAAATTTTAAAAATGAAAATTAATAAATATGAATTTTATTATTTTTATTATTTTTTTCTTTTATAATGTTTTTCTTTCATAAACGATATTCTAAAAAAGTTATGGATTAATTCTATTAATCATGAATCCAATTTGAAAGTAGAGTCAATGTCATTTTTATGAATATTTTTAAGTAATACATAATTTTTATAATTTTATAATTTTCTATATTATTTTTTAAAAAATAAAATAAAAATAAATATGATATTATCTTATAACATTAAGTACTTCGGTTATGATATATTTATATTGTATTTTTTAAATTTATGAAATTGATCCCAATCTCACATATTTCTTCTGTTTTCTTTTATTAAATCTCAATAATAAACTAAGTATATATTTTTTTCACTCTTTATGAATAATAGACATAAACAACTTTTTTATAAAAATAATAAGAAAAATAAGTATATATTTTTATATATAAATATATTTATTATTAGGGATTAAATTTATATAAATCTTATTTGTTATGTTATTGTGATTATAGCTTTTAAATAATTTTTTAAGATAAATATCATAGTGAATTATTTGATTATAGCTTGTGATTATAACTTTTTGGTTCATTATTGTTATGTTTTGTAACTTGTAAATATTTTTTTTCTCTAATATGATCTAATATTGATTATGATTTCATATGATTTTCTTTGTTGATATGAATGATATTTTTTTAGTTTTATCTTTTAAAAAATTATTTTTATTGTTATTGAAAAATGATAAAAAAATGTTTGATGGGATAGTCTAAAAATAACTACAAATCTCATTGTGAAAAAATATAATTGATTTTTTTTAGTTTAGAAAATTCAAATAGAGATCTGATTAATATATAATAAAATATATATATTAAGTTATTACCTCTCAGATTAATATATGAAATAGTTATTCATCTATGTGTATTATTTTTTTTCTTTTAATTTTTTCATAGCGGTGGAATAGGCTAATAAAGTATTTTGAGGAATTGGGAATGTCTTTATTTTTTTATTGAGATATGACACATGTGATATATGATATTGAATTATCATTATTAATATTTTAGAAAAATTTCACAATTTTTTTATATTTCTATGATACTGGTTTAGAATTGAATATTAAGTTATCATTTTTGTATTTATTTGAATTCGAGATAAATAATATTATAAAAATAAAATGGTACATTGTCTTTAGGGCCTCTTCATGATAATTGTTTTGCTCAAAAATTTTAATTTTATGTTTCGATCATATTACCTAATTTCAACGTTCCGAACACGATGGTATCATTGGTTTTCTGATGGTATCATTGGTTTTCTGATTTGACTTGTCGTTTGTGAGATATAGGCTTTCAAAAATCTTCTCGTAAAATATGTTTTGATTTTAAATGATAAATTATATGTCAATTAAAATATAATTTGAAGGTTTATTAATCTAATTTAAGATTTTGTGGTTATTTTTTAAAAATATATTTTTCCTCGTTTTACGTGTTGATTTGTATAGATAGTGATTGCATGTTTAGTGTGTTATGTAGACATGTGAACTGTATTGATTGGTGTGGATTGTGATTTGATTTCTACTATGCTTGTTTATTGGTCGTATTGTGACTACGTACAGGTGAGTGGGGATCTCACACGTACTTGGCTTTGTTTTAAATTTATATGATTGAGATTTATTGTTTTCAACAAACTTAAATGGTGAATCGTATTGAAATTTTAATTTTATACGATTATGCTTGGATATTATTGTTTTACAAATTTGACATGTTTACTAAATTTACTACGGTTGAAACTGAGAGGCATAGTGTGTTATTGTGCATGTGTTTGCACCGTTAGTTGAGACATGATTGTTAGTGAGATTCTATGCATGTTTTTTATATTATGATATTGGTTTGAGTTTGACCTGTTGGAATTGATTTTTCTATTCTAATTTGATTACCTATTAGTATTCAGTGCACTAAAGACGATAGACCAAGATTGGTGACTAACGGGTCACATACTCCCTTTGGCACCCCTTGTCGCAAATAAGATTTAATGTCCAAACAGAGATGATCAACATGGTTTATATATGTATTTGTGATCCCTATTAGTGTTGTCCAGATTGTGCTATAGGAGCAGGCTATCAGTCTTCCACCTCTTATGGTTGATCTTAGAACAATCTGACTCTAGGTTTAATCAGCATTCAGTTTGATTTGTATATATAGACCAAAATATATTTTATTTTTCTTATACTTGCAATTATCATTTTGATTGTTTACCTGATTTTATGGTGCTTGACATTTATGGATTTTATTGGTTATGAGATACATATTGTTTGGTTGGGCATTGATTGGTAATTGTATATTTTACCGAGACATGGTTTCACCCTATATATTATTTAGTTTCGCTGCATATTTTATGGTTTTGTTTTACTAATCTTAGGGGTTCTGATGATAGCAAGATAATTACTATTCTTAGGGTTTTGTGGCGAAAGTGTTTACCCCAGAAATAAGATACGGGACGTGACAAATTGGAAATATTTTTTTTTTCCATTGAGATATGAGTATTTCTCAAGTGATATACGTAAGATATATGCAAGATATATGCATATGAGATATATGATATTAAATTATCATCATTCATTTTTTTAAAAAAAATTGATAATTTTTTTATATTTCGTTTAGAATTGAATATTAAGTTATTTTTTATATTTTTTGAATTCAAGTTAAATAGTATTATAAAAATAAAATAGTATATTATCCTTAGAGCCTCTTCATAAAATGAATTTGTTGAAGGTATGATGTATATCTTGATTGAAAGAATCAGATTGTATTCTAGTTGGACCCTACTTTTTAAGTTTATTTTTTTAAAATAAGTTGCTATTTTTGTGAATTCAATAATGCTGTAAAATATGTACATATGAAATCGACCAATCAATAATGTTTGTCAACCAAATGGTTGTGACATTTTCAGCAAAATTATTTTTGTAAAGAGAATCTTATTCTGTGTTAGGTTCGTTATTTTTGGTATTACAACACCACACTATTATGTAAATTTATGTTTGTTATCTTATTATATTTGTCTCGTTAAATAATTGATTTAGCAAATCGCACTATTTTAGGGAATATAAATATTATAAATATATCATTTTCTAAAATTAATATAGTAAAAGACTAATATATCCTTTACTAGTTAAAAAATTACTAGAAATCAATATAATAGAAGACTAATACATCTTCCACCAATTTAAATTAATTAGAGATAAAATAAAAATTTCATATTCTAAATCAAAACCAAATATTTTGAGATCATTTTTGTATCAAACACGATATTAGTTTTCAAACAATAATTAACAAAACTAACAAAATCAACATTATTAGTTTTACAACATTAACATTAATAATTCTTGATATCAAACGTAGCATTAGAGAAATATGATATTTTGTACACCACTTAATTAGAATTCATAAAATACAAAATATGAATTTTGATGTCTGTTATTTTTTTTCAAAAATTGAAAATATTACCTATGGTGTGGAACTAATTTTTATGTCTGCTATTTCTCACCAAATTCTATATAAATTATTTAGCTAAAAAAGATCATGTATGTCCATCCAACCAAATTGAATGCAGGTGATAAAATTGCAACTTAGCACGTAAAAGAGCAAAAAGTATATTTTGAACCTTACATGATTTCATCTATAATCTTGAAATCCACAGTTATTAATTAAATTGTATTTAGTGGTACTTGTGGAATACAGTTAAAATTATTGTGGTTTGTGGTACAAAAGATATGTGGATTACAGAATCTTTTTAAACGAGTTGGGTTCGGGATGGGGGAAGAAAAACAGTTAGGTGTGAACATGCGGTTCAAATAAATCAAAATCTGAAACTAATTATTTTAATTTTGAATATATTATATAGATTTATATTTATTTGAATTATTATGTAATATTAGTTTAGATTAACAGTTTTTAATAAAAAATATTAAATTTAATTTGAATCAGTAAATTTATATAAATTTATATGTTGATAAATTAAAATATAAATTCAAGCACAAATATTATATTTTAAAATTTTTTTGTCTCTCTTAATTATTTATAAATTTGATTAATATTAACCGATTAATTTTTATAATAATTGTATGAATGATTATTTACATTAATATTAAAATTCATTAATGTTATTTTATCTTAAAAGTTTCAAATTTAAATTATAACAAATTTGATTTGGTTGATAAAAATAAAAAAAATTCAACTAAACGTATTTAGAACTGAATTAGAAGCGGACTAACCAATCAGCAACATCAGTTAGTGCGTGAAGGAGAGAAAATGAAGCCGCGTATAACCCAAAAATTAAAAGGCCCAGTTCTTTAAAGTCGAAACGGTAAACAAGGCCAGTGTAAAATAGTGGAGAAAATCTCTCAATCACACAACCGCTCCCTGACAGAAATGAGAAGCAGCACAGTACGCTTCTCGGTACTTTTCTCCAAATCAACAGATTTTATCTTTAATCGCCATCGCTCTCACACATTCAAGTCCCTTAGTTTCTCACCTTATCGACTAAACCTCTCAACTATGGCCACTGAAGAATTCGTCAGAGGCACTATTCATCCAAACGGCGTCGCTGTCATCACCCTCGACCGCCCAAAAGCCCTCAACGCCATGAACTTAGGCACTTGATCTCTACTGTAATCTCCTTTTTTTCTTTTTTCCTTTAATCGACTTGTTCGGATTTCAATGTGTATGTAAATGATGCAGATATGGATATCAAATACAAGAAATTCCTTGATGATTGGGAATCGGATCCACAAGTGAAATGTGTTCTCGTCGAGGGTAGCTCCCCACGCGCCTTTTGCGCAGGTAATCTGATTTGTGATGCAATGGAAGTTGTTTGTTTTTGCTAATGTTAACTTTTAACCGCTGGTAGAAATGTTGGGGGAAAGATTTATTATGAAGGTGAATGTTAATGAACAATGCAGGAATGGATATTAAAGGAGTTGTTGCCGAGATCCGAAAGGACAAAAGCACGCCTCTTGTGCAGAAGGTGCTTCTTGCACTTTGTATCCTTGATTGCTGCTTCTGGATTGGTTTCGTTATTTAATTTTGTGCTTTAGGCTACTGTATCCGTCTGGTTGTTGTTTCGTGTTTGATTTTGTGTTGTTATTCGATGCTTGTCCAATTTGATGAAGTCTTAACTGCTTGTTTGGTTAGTTTGGGATTAATGTGCTATTTATACGTCACATAGAACATATTATAAAAAACTGTAGAGATTAGAAATAATCTTCTTCTTTTGTAAACAAATTTATAAATAATCTTTGAAATAGCTTTCCTTTCAAAGCTCGGAAATCAATTTTTAATTTGGAACTACAATTTATATTTTTATATTTTATGTATTCAAAGATTCTGACTATTAACTTTTTATTTTTTATCCATTATTTTAGAAACTTAAATCCCAATTACTTCATACATGATATAAATTTTATTTTACATTATTCTTTTATAAAATCAAATTTCTCTTTTTTAATATTTTAAAATTAAAGAAAATTATTGTACGGAAAATTAGACTAAAGATATAAATTTTAGCAGAAAATATATTCATGATTTAATATGATAAAATAATGTATTTGCTATATAGATTATAAATATAAAGATATTTCAATGGGTATGTGTGAAAAATATAAAAATCAAAATCTTCAGACAAATATAAAAGATATCCTATACATTCTAATTAAGCTAGATTCTGACCTCATTCTAATTAAGCTAATTGTGATCTCATTCTAATTAGTCTAATTTAGAATTTTAATCCCAATCCCGAAAAATTCTGTATGCCTAACTAAATGTTAGTTTATCTGTAGGTGGTGATGTGAAGGCTATTGTCAGTAAACGACAACTCTCGGATATGATTGAGGTTTTGATGCATTCTTTTTTACCTGAGTTCAATCACACTTGCACAGAACTAGAGAGTGCATTTTTTAGAGTATTCAAGACAGATCAACATTTTAATTATATTTTCACCGAGACTACGATTGCTATCAGCATTTTGTAAGGAAGAAAAAATTTATTCTTTTATTTTGATGCATATTATTTAATTTTGTATAATTAATTAAAACAACTATAAATAGAAACATAGTAATAATTTTGTAATTCCCTTTGTGAAAAACTATGTTATAGAATGGAATAGGCAAAAAAAACAGATTAATTGGCAGGATAAGAATTCTCTTTGTTTTTCTTTAATATATTTTGGTACTTGTATGTGCTGATATTTTGGTATTTTGTAATTAACAAGCTTTTTATATGCTTGTTAAAGTTCATGAATTGAATTCTTTTCTTGTCTTATCAACTTTTGAACATCTTTCACTATATTTTATGCAGGTATTTACTGCTGAATATTTTCTCATATGCAAAATTGCGGCATACAAAAAGCCTTATCTCTCCTTTATGGATGGCATAACGATGGGTTTTGGTATTGGCTTATCTGGTCATGGCCGCTATAGAATTATAACAGAGGTAAGATTACCAAGGGTCTTTTTGTCTTGCATTTTCAATGGGAAGGATTAGATTTTCATTTCTAACTTTGTATCCTAAACTGTTTTCAGAGGACTGTTCTTGCTATGCCAGAAAATGGAATTGGCTTGTTCCCAGATGTTGGTTTTTCATTCATAGCAGCAAAAAGTCCTGGAGAAGGATCACTTGGTACAGTTATATTAATTCAAAATCAAATTTAAGTTCGACCTTAATTAGAATGAAAAACAATTACAAGAAGGAAACAGTTTTGGTATATATCTTTTTTTACTATTTTTTTATTGTCCCGTCTATTATCATTTCTTTCCTTCTATTATATCTCGTTCTTTCGCAAAAGTATATGTTGAAAGAGTTCGGGATTAATTCCATCAATCATGAGCTTAATTTGATGATGTAGACCCTTGGCATCTTAATACCGTTTTCATTGGGGTTCTTAAGTAATCAAATAATTTTTACAACTTCAAATTTTGCATACCATTTCTCCACTTGTAAAATAGAAGCAAATCTCGACAATGAGTTATAACATAAAGTGCTTTGTTCATGACATGCTTATATTGCTGGGTTGCTTATTCTTTTTTTCCATTCTTTTCTCCCTCTTCTGATATATGTAATTGAGCGCAATCCACTGTTGATGTTATCATTTTTTCTTTTTTGAGGAAATATTATCATGTTTTCTTTCATAAAATCTCGGTAGTAAACATTAGATGGGGCATCTCATAGTTATTAAATTATTTTTGCCAAATTGATCTGTGGCACTTTTCCTCATTTTTGTTTTGCTTTCTTGGCGAATTCTGTGCACTGATAATCATAACTTCCAGGTGCTTATCTTGGATTGACTGGAAAGAGGATTTCTACACCTTCTGATGCAATATTTGCAGGCCTTGGAACACACTATGTGCCATCTGCGAGTTTAGGCTCTCTAAAAGAGGCACTATTGGCCACTTCCTTGTACAGTCCTAACCTTCTCTATCTAAAATACTTAGTTTATTTAGCTTTACTGTGTAACTACTTGACTTTCACTTTCAATGAATTATATACGATCAACTTTCTCACCAAAATAGTTGGGAAAATGAGTATGAGCTCTTCAGTATATAAATATCCCTGTCATTAGGGATTAAATTTATATAAATCTTCTTCTTCAATGTTGTTATGGTTGTAGTTTGTAAATGAAATACTTTTCTTTTAGATGAATCTCATAGTGAATAATGATTCTGATTTTGGATAATTTTCTCTATTGACATTGAATGACAATTTTCTGCTGCCTTTGACAAATGATAAAGACATGTCCAATCGAATAGTCTAGGAATTATTGAAAATGTCTTATTGTGGAAAAATATTATTGGTTTCTATTACAGTTCAGAGGACTCAAATCAGGATGTTAAAGGACTTCTAGCGAAGTTCAGCAATGAACCTGAGAATGACAGCCAGTTAAAATTGCTTCTACCTCGAATAATCTCAACTTTTGGTGCAAACAAGTCAGTGAAAGAGATTATTGAACAGTTGAAAGCTCACCAACAGAGTGCCGATGCTAAAGGTTGTTAAATGAAGTCCATTTATGAATTGATGAAATTCATATATTAAGTTGTTGCCTTTTAAGCATCAAGGTTCCTGGATAAGATTATTGTATGAAACTGTTATTTCATCCATGTGTATGTTCATTGTCTCTTTATTGTCCTCTTCTTTTTTTTTCACAATTTCTTTTCACAGTCGTGGAGTGGGCTAATGAGGCTCTTCAAGGTTTTGGAAAGGCTGCACCTTTTTCTCTTGCCTTCACAAATGCATATTTCTCTAAAGTGGCATCTGCATATGGGAAGAATGACAATGAATTATCATCAGTAAGTTTCCTTTAATTTTCACAATTTCTTTTTATTGTCTTTTTTTCTGTGATTCTGTACAGTTTAAAATTGAACACTGAGATCATCTTTTGCGTGCGATTTGTGGATTCTAGCTAAATGGTGTCATGAAGACAGAATATCGTATTGCTTTAAGGTCCTCTTTGCGAAATGATTTTGCTGAAGGTGTCAGGGCAGTCTTGGTTGACAAGGATCAGGTTGTATTCTACTTGGTCCCTACCTTTTATGCTCATTTTCCTACTTCTTCTTCTGTTTTGGAAACCTTGGAATTCGTTCATCATATTGACACTTTCAAGCTTCTTTTTTTTTTCCAGTTAGATTATGTTAAGTTGCAAAACCTGGAATTTTTATGCTCATTTTCCTACTTCTTCTTCTGTTTTGGAAACCTTGGAATTCGTTCATCATATTGACACTTTCAAGCTTCTTTTTTTTTTCCAGTTAGATTATGTTAAGTTGCAAAACCTGGATTCTGTCGTGTCAGTTATCTTATTTCCTTCCCGTGTTACAAAATTAAAATTTGACTGTCAATAGTTTTTTTTTATATATACAATTCTACCCTCACCTCACCCACCTACCTAATCACCTATTCTACCCCCACCCCACCCACCTATAACCACCCACCTGGGAGTTGAACCCAGGATCTCCTCTAACCCCATAAGGGGTCATGCCATCTGAGCTAAGGCTCATTGGCTTTGATTGTCACTATTGATTTTGGCCTGATTGCAAATCCAATAAAGTGTGGATATATATCACCTTCCTATTTTTTTCAGTTTTCCTGCCTTTTGTGTTGTCAATATCAATTTGATTTGTTATTTTCCTTTTTCTTATGATGGGTCGATTTTGTTTACTAATATTCAATAATATTCTTTTGCAGAAGCCTAGGTGGAACCCACCAAGCTTGGAGGAAGTTGATCCCAACGAAATGGAATCTCTCTTCAAACCTTTGGGTTCTGATGTAGCGGAATTGAACGTGTGATTTTTGCATGGAAAATACACTTCTGTTCATATGCCTTATGCAATAAATCGCTGGAATTGGAGAACTGCTGTTGTGAATAAATTACCTGCAGCTTATTGTATTTTCTGTGGATACAATGGTACTTAATTTAATTTTCATTTCTAATGTTTTGATTTCACGTAAACAACGTCAAGCATTTCCATTTAATAATGTTTGGTTAAATAAATGCGTGACTATATCATTAATCAATAAAAATATCAAATAAAAAAATTTCATCGATTTTTTCAGTAGTTTTTGTAATTGATTTTTTAAATTATTCTTCTGAAATTTTACTGAATTTTTTTTAATGTTTGTCATATTATTTATCTTGTCTGCTTTTTTGTCATAACAATAATGGGCGTATTCTTTTCCTTCCTGGTCTTATGATGATTTTGTTTTGTTTACTAATATTCAATAATATAACTTTACAAAATACTATGTGAAATAACTTGTTGCGCCTGCACCGAAATGGTGAATTCTTCGAACACCATTTCAGCATTACTGTGTAACATAATGAATAAAAAAATAGATAAATTGATCATTAAGAAAATTGCTCATTTATCGTTCCTTTATATATATATAAACTCTTAATGCTACTTATGTGAAAACTTAAGAATCATAGTTTCTCCTGTGACCAAATATTCAAAACCAATAATTAACATTTACGATTCAAATTGCGTCATTGTGCCGCACAAAAAAAATACTTGATTTAATTACATATCATTACCCAAAGATTTGAAAAAAATAATCAACACTACATAATTAATTTCATAATGAATCGATACTAAATTTATTTGAAAATTCATTTTTTTATAAACATGCAGAGTTCTGCAAAAAATGTCATTGATTGGTTAAACTTGGATCCTTGAAGACCTGCAGATATTCCACCGTTGAACCGATCTCCACCCACTTTGATGCCAACGAGCCGGGAGGAGGTCCAATAAGCAAATCCAGTGCTGCGGTTAAAGGATGAGCCTCTCGTGCGCACAGCAGCTTTTATTGTTTTTACAGCTAAGAGCAGTCTCCTCTTCTCAGACTTTGTAATAAACCCAAGTATCCAGAGCATTCTGGATTAATATGCCTGACAGCGGAAAAATGAATGAAATATTAAAATGACCATGGTCATAAAACGCACGTCTTATATTACTTGTAAAAGAAATCTTGCAAAATTTGGTCACTATTTAACGAAACCAAGATGCACTTTAATTTGCGGATCCTTTATGTTCTATGACACACAGCAGCCTTGTTTTTGTTTTCCAGATGTACTTAAAAGTGGTCTGGAAAAAGAAAAGCTTCATCGCAATTTATTCTAAAGACTGAGCAGTGCCATATGTAGAACAGATCGAAGGACATTCAGGAAAAAAGTTAGAATGCATACAAAAAAATAGCACACTTTTTGGTAAAACTAAGCCCAGTATAAGGATTATTTTGCAGACAACCCTATTGGTTATACCCAAGTTCTATTTTCCTCACCTTTTAGTAACAAAAGTAAGATTTCAGTTGACATGGGGTTGACCAGAGAGTGTCTGTGGTTGGAGCTCAGTATTTTCTTTAGGGGAGATCCAGCAGTGAAGAAAGCTTGATATCAAACTTCACTAACGGAATGGAAGGGAGAAATTTCATGGCTTCTAATGGTCGTTCAATAAAAGGAGCAAAATTCGAAAAAGCTAACAAAAGCAACCTTCCAGGTAGTGTGATAGTCTTAAGTAGAGTGCATGAAGTAGCCGAAGGATGAGCTAGCACATGAAAAAACAAAAAGATGAAGAGGATTTCACCGTTGAACAGGCAATTGTGCTATCACAGGTAGAAATGGTATTCGGATGCCATTATTCTTTTGATGCATATATCAATGGCTAAATCAGTGAATATAACTATATCTTCCCTTTCTTTGTCAAATAACTTTTATGCTAGCATCAGAAACAACAGCAGAAGCAACAAGAAGTACCCATGTCGAAACAGGAAATCAATGATGACAAGGGAGCAATTTGGTTTGAAGAACTGAGTCCTCCTTATAACATTTGCAACATTTTTTGCTGGAATCAACTTGAAACTTTCTACTTCCCCATCTGCAGGCATTATGATCAAAGAAATTATGATATAAGATACATAATTATGTAATAAACTTACAGATGAATCTTGGACACAGAAAGAAATAAAAATTATGGAACGAAATGCCTGATTTAAAAACCAATTTAAAAATATGAATTTCATTAAAATAAAAAATAAAAGTAACATAAGCATAGCGTAAATTTCTTAATCCAAGTGAATGCGCAGATGGAAGAAATTCACCTTGATTCTTTGGATTAAAACATTCAGGGAGTCTTAAATCATAACAAAATAGAACATCTCTCTTGTATCTATCTCCATCAATATCCGAGTAAGAAACAGCACCAACAGGTATTGCTCTGTGGAATGGGCAAAATCACCCCATCATCAGACAGAGTGCTTCTTCAAAACCAAGTGACAATTTAAGGGTGTAAAAAGTAAGTAAATCTTCGCATCAAGTTCACAAAATAGAAAGTATAAGGTCTTGTAGTGAGTCAAAGGAGCATTAGAAATTCAATGGCCAGTAGAGCCTACTTACTGGTCGGAAAGGGATTGTGGTATTCCAGCTTCCTCTTCACATTCTTTAATAAGATTCTTCCCGGGAGAGATCCCATGAGGCTGCCAACATAATCGACCAATATTTAGAAGATTTGACTGAAACTTGGAAAAATCAGAGCATCACTGACAAACTTGTTGAAAACGACTAATGAGCACCAGCTTATCCCAAAAGTGTAACATTTGTTTCCACAAGCAGCATTCATTGTTAAGCTATCAGGTTCAGTAAAGAATTTTTTGATATTAGAGAGCTATTTCCATAATGTCATGAAATGCAATAGAATTACAGACCAGTCCTCCTGCAACTAGATGATCCAGCATCCCCGGAAAAGTAGGTTTCAGTGGGCTCCTCTTTCCTATCCACAGAAATTCCTCTCCGTCTCTTTCAACATATCCGCTCATGTGAACTCCATAGGCCTACTCTTACACAAACAAATCAATTAAGGGATGCCAACCAACGAAAAGTATCTTACAAGTGCTTCCGATCACCTTAATCCCAAAATAAGGCGCAGCAGCACGTTCCAGCGAAAAATAAACTGGCGCCCCGAAGTAAGGTGTCACAGGATACAGCTGATTATAACGAAAACAGTAACGATCAGCAAACAGAGATGGGCATCAATCCGTGGTTTGCCATAAACCATGAATTCAAAATCCAAAAGTCACAAGAATGGGCAAATGATACCTCATTCCGTATACCTGGAACCAGTTGCTCTTCTCCTAAGCATTTGATAACTTCACCAACAGCACCAGTCCTGTTCTCCGGTGTGTTTAGTGTGTTACGCAGAGCAACGTAACCGCCAAAACGGTCTCCGTAGAAATCACCTTGGGGGAAAACAAATACGTCTTTGAACCTCTTCAAGTGCTCCACAAAACTGCATAGATATCGAAATTGACCTTATAAGCTGAACTCAATTTCAATTCCGAGTAACTACTTGTCCAGAGGAAAAAGCCACTCTAACCCGTGATGTATGTAGCCGACTATCTGATCCTCGATGACGAAGGGGAGAAAATCAGATTTCATTTCCTGTGAACATTGAAGCCCGAGATTATCACCAGTGTTAGATATTGGAGCCGTTATTTGCTTCAGTTTTTCTTTGAGACGAGAGAGTGAGAAAGAGGATTACAGAGCAGCGGTTGCAGTATTTAATCTTGTCCAGGAAGCCAGAGAGATCTGTAGAATCGTGCGGGGCATATTCAGGCTGAGAGACTCGCACGACGTCGTCCCAAGTGAAGCTGCTACCAATGGCACCGACAATGACCGGTGAAGAGTAGGAACGAGCAGACGAACGCAATGTAGGCACTGTCGATAACTGCGGTGATGTCTTTAGCTGTCTGTTTGGGATGGGTGCGATGGTATTGGTGATGTGCAAAGAGGCGAACGAGGAACGAAATTTGTGACCGAGAAGGTGCGGATGGATGCAGGCCATGGTATAGAGAACTATACCTACGAAATGTTTACTCCAATGCTACCTTTATATGACGATGACGTGTTTGTTATAAGTTCTAAACACCGGCTTATATGTGATTTCGTTCAGGTTGACCCAATTTGACATGAAATATCCTAATCAAATACACCGCTTTCCGGCATTTACAGATTTCTTCCCCTCAAATTTAACGTCACTCTAAAGAGAGAGAGTCTGGTCAACGACTCTTCGTCTGGTTTCCCATACAGACACTAACTTGGACTGACGTGACAATAGAAACGAACTTTTTTAATTTAATTATTATTATAAAAATAAAAGAAAGAGCGATAACCAATGCTGATTCTCCGTATACACGTCATATTTTTAAATATTTGCTCGTTTGAATCTACAAAGGAAACAAACAAGCGCACAACCGTGCCAGGGCGGGCAAGCTTCTCGTATCTATCTGCTGACGCAATCAGAGGCAATTTCACTTTCAGTCGACGCCTAGCAAATCAAATAATTCTTTGCGGTGTCCTCACGCTGGCTTCTTCAAGTTCGCTCCTCCATAGAAACTACGCACTCATATAATTATTTTTCCACAAGCCAACGGATTCTGGTTCATCTCCTCTGCCTTCCTCCAATCAAAGCCGTCCCGTTCGGGTTAATTATCAGATGACGTCGTGCTCGTCTAAAACCTCCGGTTTTCCTACGCTTAGGACTGTAACCATCTCCTACTCCGATCTCAAGGTCACTTCATCTTGTGTTGTCTATTTTAGTGTTTTATTGGAGTTTGTTTTTATTGTTTTGCTGTAAAGATGTCCGTGTTTGTTAATTTGTGGCCTGGCGTTGGTGAAACAGGACAGGAATGCTGACTTGTCTATGAAGATTGAGGATGGTTTTGGGGCCAATGGACTGGGCATTCTATCAATTACTAATGTGCGTTATTTTTTCTTCCAGGATTTTGCTTATGCTCGTATGCGCTTGCTTGGTTTGTTTACGTATTTCCTTCTTCTAGGAGTTGTCTTTCGTTCGTAGTCACTTTGACAAGGGAAAACGCTTTCTATATGTCGGATACACAAATGACTTTTGTTTGGGAAAGTTTTTTACAGTGTGTGATCAATAGTGAGTTAATATAATGGAATAACGTCAAAATCATAGCGGGGTGTGTAGTGGAGATTCAACGGGAACTAAATGGAGATGGATTTTCAGTGAAGCCTTTCCTGTCAAACGCAAATGATTGCCCCGATTTTCTTCACATTTAATCTGATACTCTACAAATCTTACTGTTATTTCATACGATCTCTGATTCTGCTGAAATTTATTCATCTTGCAAAACCTTGAAATGTTGTCTGAATTTAACCTTTTGTTGTTATAGGTCCCTGGATTTTCTTCATTGCGTCAAAATCTTCTGCGTCTTGCACCTAGGTATAAATTCCTAAGTAGATTTCCAGTATCTGTTGCAATTGCTGTTGATAAAACAATCCAAGAGAGAGCTAAATAAACATGTGTATCGTTCATTAGATGTATCGTTCTATTCTAACAGATTAGCCAGTCTTCCTGAGGAGGTGAAGAAGGAGCTTGAAGATCCTAATAGTAGGTAAAGTTTCTGCTCCTTAAGTTTTCTGAGTTCATTCATCTCCACGAGCTTCCTTTAAATATATGCTCCAGGCCATCTCGATACTTTAGCTTAATCATTTTCATCAAATTATATCCGGCATTCATTAGCACATAATTTTACTGAAGCTATATATACTGTATATAACTATGCACACAAGAAACATAGATGCTCCAGAGCTATGTTCGGCATATTATCGTCAAATTTCTAACCGGTTTTGGTAATCTATATGAATTTCTCTGGTTTGCTCATTATGCATGCTTGCTTTTTTGCTCAAACGTTAAATTTTGAGTATAGTAGATGCTTTTCTCGCAAGTAACAATATATTTACTTCTGATGCATGTGGCGTGTTTGAACTGAAGCAGTAATACTCTCCTTTTTTTTTTCAAAATAATCAGTGGTTGTATTCATAGGTTTGGCAACTAAAAAACCGTCTGTTCAGGTACAATTTTGGGTGGAGTCATGGCAAGGAGAAACTCGAATCTGGGAAACCTGGTAAACTGTCTATTAGACCTGCTACTATGTATGAAATTTGTCCAATTTGGCATTATTAAGATCTTTTATTCTCTTGTAGACATGCTGAAAGGCTCCTTTTATGCAAATCCAGTTCTGGATGTGCCTACAACTGATGAACACCTAATACAGCGGTAAAATTTGGAACACAACATTTTCTTCAAATGCTTCTGCATGTAACTGTTGCTGAAAGCACTGTTGTGTAATCAAAATTGGATGATAGAAAGTATTAATGTTTAAATATTAGATTGTATCTTTCTCATCATGCATCAACTTGCAGGTATCCTTCATATTGTGGATCAAACATATGGCCTTCTAGTGCTCTCCCGGAACTGGAAGTTGGTATGTTCAAAGATTGACAATTGAATATTCTTGGCTTTAGCACGGATGATAGCCTTATTATGTGCAGTATTTTCTATCTCTTGATGTTTCTCAAAAAAATTATTATTGAAAATATCTGTCCAAGGTTTGCAGTGGTCACAATTAAAGTTATGCAATAAATACTTCCAGTCAAAGATACAGAGTGGCTCTATATGACTAGTTTACGTGACTACCATTCCAATAATCTGGTGTGAAAATAAAGTCATTTCATTTGCCTAGATGTCTTATTTTCTTGGTCTAAACAATTATAACATCGATTGCTAAGGACCAATGGTTCCTCTGTTTGTGGCGGTTGGGGAGGCGAAATTCCCTTATTTGGATAACATAAATTCGAGTAAATAATGACACAATCCTTTTGGTTATGGTGGACCTTATGATATTTTTCTTCTTCTCTGTTATATAGCTACTGCATTTTTTTGCTATTGACGTGTAGCTTTTAAAGCACTTGGAAAGCTGGTCCTTGATGTTGGTTTGATGGTGGCTTATCATTGCGATAAGTATGGTAAGTTCTGCAAGCCCCATTACTTGGTGTTTCCATGAAGCTTATATGAATACGTTTGTTTTCTACTTGTCTGTTTCACTAATAAACAGTTAATGAATAAATATTTTTACTAAGCTCTGTGAAAAGAAACTGAGTTATGTGTATGCTACAAGAAAAAGCTGATTGCCGACCAAAGTTTCCCTACTCATGACCCATGATATTTGATTCTCTTGGTGTTTTCTAATCAGTATCCAAAGGGCTGAATTGGGATCAAAATGAAGGCCTTGAACTGATTCTTAATCGCTCTAGGTGTCACAAAGGCCGATTACTTTATTATTTTCCAGCACAAGGGAGGTAATATTTTTCCTTCTCAGTGTCCAGTAGGCATATTTTCATGTTATTAACAGCTGAATAATCGTAGTACTTGTAAAAGATTCAATTCTGTGTCGTCACAGTTGCTCTAGCTTGTCAGCATCTATGCTGTGTGTTATGCTGAAATTTTGTTTAAGTGGATTGATTATTTAGGATTCGTTTGCACTTCATACTGTTTAATTCTTGAAAGTTGAGGTGTTCATTACTACGTTTTTTTTCATCTGCTTTAGTTTAAGGGAATTTGTATAGGTTTCCATGTCCCTTACTAAGAGTTGATTCATTCTATTACTTATGATGTTACTTTACGCATCACAGTATGATGCCAAAGAATAATGTCAAAGGTTTTTGGAATTTCCCAAGCGACAATATCCATCCAATGAACTGTTTTTTGTCACATTCTTTTTATAGGCAAATTATCCGATAGTTACTTCTACTCTCATCTCCAGACATGAAGTGAAAACCTTATTGGCCCTTACTGAAACTGTATTTGAGATGGTAGTTGGTAAAATGGTCATTATCAACACATAATTATGTTTTATTCGGATGAAATGGTGGAGGCATGCAAACACTAGTCCCAGTTACTGATGAAAACGATTTCTGGCCTTGTGCATGTTTTGACGGAACATGGGATGACTTGCAGGGAGCATGTCCAGAATGGTCAATCCTCATCTTCTTGGTGTGGATGGCATACGGATCATGGGTCATTGACAGGTAGTTTAGCTCTGGGATATTTGCTCAGATAAGATGTGTGTTCTTTTTTTCTTAGAATATGTACAGTATTTCTTCATTGTGTCTGATTTTGTTTTAATTGAATATGTAGGTCTGACCTGTGCCATGTTTAAGAGAGATGGCGTAGAATTACCTTGCCCTGATAGTGCCGCTGGCCTTTATATTAGAACACGAAATGATCAAATAGTAAAAGTATAATTTCTTCTTATCGAAATTTAGTATGCAGAATATTATCAATGATAATGAGAATCAATTGATCTTTTTTGTTGCAGAATTTTCATTTTACATTCTTTTTGTACAATTACAAGACTTTCCATTGTTTTATTGTTTCCATTTCACAAGATATATCAAGTTGATACTAACTCCTTCTCACGTACTTTAATGACAAAATTGCAATATATCACAAATATTTTCCTTAAAAATGTTGATGAAGATCAACACTGTTTCTATATGGTGCTATTATGTCAACCCAAAATAAAGGTTAAAATTTGTAACTCATATAGAAGATACTAGATCTTTTGAGTTTGCAAATTGATATTGAACTGAAAATGGATGAACGGTTTCTTGTTCTACCACAGGGCAAAAGAGAGATATGTGGCCAAGTAAGCTCCATCCAGTAGGAAAAAGTTGAATGTTACAATCTCACATCAGTAATATGCTGTAACTGATGTGGGTTTACATACTCTTGGGAACCTCCCCTCTCAAGCTAGCTTTTGGGGGTGAGGTGAGTATTGCACATTGATTTTGTCAAATATTTAACCCCAGGCATTCTGTTCATTTTGGTTTCTTATAGGTAGAATCTTAAGGTCCTCAATGATGATGATGATTTACGCTGAGATAATGGATGTTGAAGAGATATAACTATGATGAGGAAGATGTAATTTATTACGAGCATCTAACATTAATGCAGAATTGCTGACAGCTTGCTAGATTGCTTTTAGAAATCCATGTAGGATTGTTTCAGAATTATTCATTGCAGTTCAAGAAATCTAAGTGCTGTGGAGATAGAGATATAATGGATTGTTTCAGAATTATTCATTGCAGTCCAAGTAATCCAAGTGCTAGGGAAATAGAGTTAACAGGGCTTGTGTTAACTTATCATGTCGCTGGGTGTTGTCCTATAAATATTATTATTATTTTCCTGAGAATGCTTGTGTTATTTGTTGCTATGCACATGGATATATGCTTATGAATGTAGAATATTTACACGCTATTAGTTGATCTATTGATTGTTTTATATATTGATGTGATTGGTAATTTTTTCTTTTTTTACATCTGGCTGGCTTCACAAAGACTTTTCTGTTCTTGTGTGTTAGGCTGTCTTTGGGGAAGATGAAATAGCTTATCAAGTTGGTGAAACCACTGAAATACTGTCAAGAGGTTATCTTTGTGCAACTCCTCATTGTGTTCTGGTAATTTCTGTAATCCTATCTATCTGAAGAAATTTTAGACCAACTACCACATTATTATGTTGTGATTGGCGTTAGTCTTATCAAAGTTTGAATGATATCATATTATTGTTGTTTATGGGACCAACTTTTCCTTTCCTAGGTGACAATTTTGACATCATTATATAAATGGCAGAAAAATGCAGGTCGAAGGTGTCTAATGGTGACAAAGTATGACAAATTAAATCTGTGGTAGTACATTCCAACTAATGATATTTTAATCTGGAGGGAATGTTTGGTTTCTTCACATATCTGAAGAAATCTTTGTGAGCTCAAACTGAAATCGTTTCCTTATAATGCAAGCTCACGCTCAAAGTTGGAAATGGCTTTATAACATTTAATTTTTCATCTAGACCTCATCGGATATCTTTCTCATGGCATACTATGACTTTTAATGACTGTTTCCATGTCTGTAATTTCAACAATTCTTGTCTACATGGCTTTGAAATTGAAGGCCTGCCTCTTAAATCGATAGTCAATTATTATGACAAGCTAAATATGTGATCGAACTGTCAATCTGGCATTTAGCTAGTAATTGTACATTTTGATATTCCAAAATTTGTTCAATCTCTCCATGATGTAGGGACTTCTTCTCTCTGTATACGGTTAAACGATCCCTCATTCTTGTGAAAACAATTCAGCCTTTAACCTTCAGATTGATGACATACAAGTCCTTTCCTGTCTTTTTGCCTATGAGAAGGAATAGAAACATGATACTCTGGCTGAGGACAAAACCCTGCTGCATCATGAAAAAAAACATGTGCGCCTCTTGAATGATGTCTGGCGGTTCAAATTCTGATGAAAAAAGCAGGTTTCAGCCCCTGCAAGAGAATAAGCAGCTATTTCATATTTCTTCTGAAAATAAAAGGGTGGCCTCTCTCTTTTATACTCTAATCTCACACATTTCAGTAAATGCTGGTAACTTAAAGTAGGGTTTATCTGGAAACTGACGAACCTATATGCTGTTGAGATAGTTTTTTTCTTCTTTTTTTTCTAGAAATCGATACTAGGTTGTTTGAAGTCCTGGCAGCGAAGTTGTTGAGAGTGATTGTCTTATACCTACCTTAAATAGTTGTACGCTATCTACGTCCACCTATCTTAGAAGTCCAGGTGCATTGTGTCTGACTGGTGAAAATATATCTAACTAGACGATGACGTCTTTTAAAGTTTCCATTCCTGTTGCTCAATTTTTCATTTTGGCACCACTCGCTGAAACAATCTGTCTTGGTTTGGTTTTGGCGTTTGTTGTTTAGGCTCCTAAAGGAGAGGAAGCTTCTGGCTTGGACCGTTCAACATTTGCATTCTTCATGCAACCAGATTGGTAAGTTGTGCACCCACACTTTTTTATATAGCACTACTAGTAGCCAGTGCTGGATCCCTGTGGTTTCTTTGACAATCTGAAACTGCTGATGAAGCTGACCTGCAAAAGCTTTAGTTTTAGCTTTAACTTAAATTTTGTTTTGTCACTTCTTCCTCGGTTGATTCATATGTTTCTTGAGACATGATTAATTTAAGTTTCCGGTTTTCCAATCGACACTTGAGATGCATATGACATAAACAACCACAGTAAATTAGTCAGTTAAAACATTCATGTTGTCTTGCAGGGACGAAAAGCTCAACTTTCCCAAGGACATGCATATTCACCAAAAGGTATGTGCTCCAAAATATAAATTCTGAACTCTCCTTCTACACATCTATAGCCTGACATGAAATCTGAATTATGAATAATCGCTCATCACTACGATTCTTGTCTTTTCTTTGAAATAGTGGGTCCCGTTTCTCGAGAGAAGTGAACAAAGTAGTTATGATAGGTCTGAATATGAAAATGGTAGTTTGCTCAAAGGTATTATATGCGACGATGGGGAACAATATTAAAATTCCCTGGGACTGCACAGAAATAGTCAAACTTTCGACATCATAAAGTAGCGTGCTATTATCCTTTCTTCATGGCAAAGGATCATTTCTCGGTTTTGCTAACGATAACGTCGCTAATGATTACTTGTTTGATTTTGTTAACAGTGACATTCTTTTTGACTCGAGGAAATAATATCAAAAAATAATACTCGACAACTTTTATAACTCCGTTATGTGTTATTTTCAGCTGATGCTAGCCGATACTTCTTTGACGTTTGGAGAATACACGGAGAAGCTTTTGGACAAGTATTATCACTTGAAAATCTAACGGTAAGACGTTTTCGTTATAAAAAGTTTCCTCCTCGATTTACTGGCAAGGTTAGACCAGATATGTGAATATTCTTATTTTACTAGGGGGAATTTATCGTTTGAACTTTAACAAAAGCTTCATCCTTTTCAAGAACTTAATGATGAATTTATTCTTTAGAATATCTTTTGATGTCACGAAATTCTCGTTGCAAAATTCCCCCGCCAAAAGAATTTTTACAAGTAGCCTCATGTCTATACCAAGGTGGGTTGATGATGCATCGTAGCCTACCAATTCATGTACCGCCCACGCCATTCAGATAAGGCGGGTCCCCACTTCATGCTATTTCTTGATAGACTCCAAATACCACGTCAGCAGCTCTAACAAGAAACAAAAATGTTATTTTTTTCCTCGTGGGCTAAGATAGAAAATGATATTACGCCTTGTGTGTACACGGTTTGGAAGCGACACGTACAAGAAACTGATCTACTAGGAGCTGATATGATTCGACAACCGTCGCATCGCACATGACACGTCAGCTGAGGGATTTTCTGATATTAAATGTGAAAAGTCGGCCGAGTAATTGACTTTCTAACCAAGGCATCTTGTCCAATGTCGATTTTCTCCAGAACTCATGACCTCACCAGTTCTGTACAGTTAGTTACCGTTTCATGTTTGATAACTAATATGAATTTATAAAATTAAGATATTACTTATCATTGAAGAAATTACTGATTAAAAAATATAATTGCAATGACGTCATAATCCTCCGATTTGTTTTGTATATTTCACTTCCACCTGTACCATGGTAATAACGTATACGGAGACCATGGAGAAAGCCTGATCCTCATTGTCGACTTAAACAATGGAGTACATGCAACGAACCATAGTGGCATTTCTGATGCTCTATTTCTTTCGGCTGAAAAAGAAATCTTATCGGGAAAACAAGAGGAGATGCTGGTTGAACCAGGGCCGCCATGGACCTGGAGCCATAAAAAAACAAAAATTAAACGTGCGCTAAATAAAGACAAAAGTGGCACGTTGGTTGTCGAGCTGTTAGGGGCGGGTAGTGGGGTCTAATTTTGCTTTCTTACACGTCTTCTCCCTCGTCTCAGGTCGCTTTCAGGGTCCAACTAGCCCCACATTCCTTTTGACCATCATAAATACTTACCTGTTATGATCAGGACAGCTTTTACAATTATTTTTTACAGTGAAATAACACAGTGACCCAAAGAAAAAGAAATTAAATTTCGACTGTGGAAAGTAAATTATTTTTTCTCCTTTTATATATTGTATACTATTCTTGCTTAGTTTTATTTTCTTAAGGAGTATATCTCTTCTATTTCATGAAATTTGATATAATATTAAGTTTTAGCTTACCGTAATATTTTGTATATAATCATTAAAAAATAAATATAAAACTAATTTGGTGGGTTATTAATTTAATATTATCGTTGAAACAATGATTTACATAATTAGACAAACTATTAAAAATATTTTGTTCGGATATTCGAAAATACAGAACTAAATTACGTGACATGATAAAATTTTAGAAACATCCAAAGGCAAATTCTAATTCGGCACTTCCCCACTTGATAAAAAAGAGCTATAATATACTAACTTCTAGAAAGTCGAATATCCATAGAATAAAATCAAATTTAAGAAATGTATTATCATTCATCATTTAGTTGAGACTGCACCATCTATATATTATAACTTAATCAGAATTTGACGTTTAGTACCAACATATTTAAAAATAAATCATATTGGAGCCGAAATAAGGTAAAAGAAAAACTGATTTTCATGCCGACGCAAAAAATAAAAAATAAATAAATTAGAGGTAATGGTGATTTTGCAGAATTACAATAGATCATTCTTTTCGTACCTGGAAAGAACGTCACCGTAAATTAGAGAGTGGCAGCTTTGAATGCAAACCGTGGGACCACCGCGTTTGGTATACTCCCATGCCCTCCTCTATATATTTACCCGACCTACAAGAGCCACAACTCACTACTCGCAAGAGCAGAAACCTTGGTTCCTTTTGTGTGTGTTCGAATAGGGAACGTGTTCTACTTCGTCATCCTCTCTAACCTTAGTATCTCCTAAACAACGGTTTTTGTTTTCCGGCGACTACCATGTCTATGTCTTACTATCTTCCGGAATCCCATTCAACCAAATCAAGAAAGCCTCACAGGAGGAGTGGTTTTCGAAGAAGGTGCTTATTGATGGTAAAACAGCAAAAGACCAGGTTCTATATTCTTGGGCGTTGCGTCTCCATGCTTTTGTGCTGGCGCGACCATGCCATACGTGATTGATTGGGTTGACTGGGGACTTGTCGCCATGTTCGCAGGAGATAACAACACCCGAGGGGCAGAATCGGAGCAGTTCCGTGGAAAAATTGATCTTTTCAGGTGGTGTGATGAAATTAACAGAGGCAAGAAAGAGAACGTGTATATAGGAGTAGATAACCAAGAGAGCACTTGCACAGTGGCTGAATGGATTCAGTTGATCTGGTTATTTTCGCAGCACGAACGACTGTGGTGTTCATCGCCGTCGTACGAACTACTGTGTCCCGTTCTTTGGTCAATTTTTTTGAATCTACAGGTCACGTAGATGCATCAATAATACAAAAATAAGCAAGAATAGAGATCAGGCCAAGTGTGGAGACGAAATTTTCCGGGAAAACGATAATATCGAGAGACAATTTTGGTAGCATGTGTCGTGGGTTCTCGGCCTTTCATCGGAGAAGTCATATCGAGTAGCGTACGGTTAACCCGATTCAACCTTTCTCTCGTGAGTATAGCCCGGAGTTGAAGAACTACCAATTTGTTAAGGAATTGGCAACAGTACTAGAGATCGATACACCAATTGTACATGTACAGTATTCAGTACTCTAGTATTTCAAGTGTGTACGGATGGGAATCCATATGGACTCCTCAGTCCTTACTGTGTATGCAACTGGAAGAAACATGAAACAGAAATTCCGAAATGGTATGGTATGGAGATTAACAAGTTGTTCTTTCTTTCCACTTTCTGTAATGGAGTTTCCTTTTCTCTTGCTAGTTTCTTCCATTCTTTAATTTTCAGTCACTGGTTATCAGATCTCCAGGCGTGTGGATGTGACAAGAGTGAAATCCAAAATGGATCTGTCGAAGAAAATCCAACTTGCAGGCACCATAAATGGAACAACTTTGAAACTCTCTCGTAAAAACAGTAATGAACGACCGCGTGCTTTCCTTCTGCTGGTGCCCATATGTTCTTGTCTGTGCTGTTTTTATGAAAGTCGTCTGTGATTTCACCTACCTGTCCGTGCAATAGAATTCGGTAGGATCGGGAAAATTCCAGCGTCAGATTATTAGTAGTAATCTGATCAGACTTGGTAAAGATCGATCCCCTGGTAAATCAGGTCTTTTACCAATTTAATAATAGATAAATATTAAAGTCAATTACAATTTAATATATTTTATTTAGTAATCGTATTAACGTAATTGTTGCTGAGAGGGTAGACATGGTCTTCAAAATTATTATCAATTTGAGTAACACAAGTATGCATTATTTTGAGAATTGTCTGTTCTTAATGCTCCAGAAACGATAGGTGGGATGTGCCCTTTCTTGTCACGTAACAACCTAGGATTGTCGATCACATTCACATTATCGGTCGTTGAATCGGTCCTACAACGTCACCCTTCATCTGTAGCGGCCCTTTTAGTTCAGTTAATCATTAGGATTGAAATTGTTCAAATTATTAAAAAATAAAAATTTATTTATATTATTTAGACCTAGTAATATAAAATGCTTTTTGAATATTTTTATGGAACTATTTATTTTATAAAAATGGTTTTCACTTATTGATGTTCATAATGGCCCAATCAACTTCAGAATGGGTTGCTTTATTTAATTCACTTGTTGGGTCGAATCGTTATTTACGGCCCAAATGTTTCGTAACCGGGTTTTAAACGACGTCGGTTAAGTGTAGCCCTTGTCAAGTGAGCGCATTTCCGAGTTGCCGCTCTTAAACGGTCTCCTCTCACCGTTGGTTAGGGTTTAGCCTTATTTCCTTTTATAGCGAGCTTAGATTAACATTTCGAGGCATGTTAACGGGCTAAATCGGCTCGTAGATTGTCGAGATGTTTGACGAGAGAAAATTTGATGTCCGTTTAAAGCTGTGGGCGCTTAGAATTCCTCGGGAGCTCTGTAAAGTTGCCACTCGCTTACTAAACGGGTACCTCCGGCACCTGCTTCTTTGCTTTAACTGAACTTTGTTTTAGTTTCTATGTGGTATTTAAGATTATATTGTTGTTTTGACGAAGTTGTCAGTGTATATGTTTATTGGTTCACGTTTTGTTTGTAGGTACTTACTTGATAAGCCACGCGTTAAGCCTATTACTGAAGATCCCACCTGCGAAAAGAATCGGTACATGATATTATCCGAAAAGGTGCAAAATTCCGGTGAGTAGTGCCCGATGGCTAGCATTCTCAAATTAGTGTTTGTAAGATGGAGTGGATATTTGTTTTGTTTAAATATGCGGAAAAAATCATGTATTTTTTCTGTACTGTTTGATGAAATATGTGGAGGAAGTTAATAAGCACTAGATGTTTGCAACTGTTTTCTTTTCTTAGTTTTAATTATTTTGGGAACAGATTTATCTGATATCCCAGTTCAAAAGGTGGATGAGCTGAAGAAGTTGGGTGCGATCAACGTTGTCCCTTATTCCTTGACGCTTGGATATTCCTACTGGAGTGCAGGTTAGCAGCAAATGCTCTTTACCAAATCTTGTATCTTTTTTGGGTTGTGGTGGTTGTGACAAACCTTTTGAAAATGAATTGCAATCTTCGCACCAATGCCAATAAGGTCATCATAATTTGAATACGAGGCTGGCATATTGCTATTGAGTTGTTTTTTTTTTTTACTTTTTTTTTTAACTTGGATGTTTAAAGTTGCTAATAGTTAATATGCTTGACAGATCATATACTAAAGCAGATTCTGCCTCCAGGAGTTGAGGTACCTTCATCTTTTGAAACAATAGTTAAGTCTCCAAATTAATGCTGTTCCCTACTAGCTGTCCATTTAATGTTCATCAGGTTTTGTAGGGAAAATCTTGTGGTTCTTTTGTCTATCTTGCAATGCTATCACCTGAGAGATGACTCACATTTCGTTGCTAGTTTATAGAATGAGGAAATTGCCATTGGTTAGTGATATGTCTTTCTTTAAACCTGCAGGTCATATTGCCCATCTGAATATACATGATGAATTACTCCCGTACAAGGAAGTTATTGCTAAGGTCATTTATGATGTAAGTTGTCATATAGCTTCTTTTTTCGTGCATAATTTGCTTTCCTTTTTATTGTTCTTTGACCTTTGGGAATGATTTTCTTTTCCTTTATCTCATTTTATTTATTGAAGAAGTGCAAGTCACGTGCTGAAGCTGCTTTTCATAAAGTTTTCACTAATGTGTCTATACTGTTTCTCATGCTTCCCTTCTAAATTACAGGACATTGCAGTTTTTCTATGCTACAGTGCATCAATAAAAAATTCTTCCTTGTCAATAGTCCCACAGAGGATGTTGGCTTATCATAACAATATCAGTTTATTTACAATGCAAACTTCAATTTATAGTGTTATTCTGGATTACCTATTTTTGTTAATAGTTCTGCTATCTAGTTGAAGACTAATGTCCGTTGATCTATTTATTTTATGCAGAAAAATTCTCCCCGAATCAAAACTGTTGTTAATAAAGTAGGATCTATAACAAATGAGTTTCGGGTGCCCAAGTTTGAAATTCTTGCTGGAGACAATGATATGGTGACAGAAGTTAAGCAATATGGGGCTACATTCAAACTTGATTATGGCTTAGTTTACTGGAATTCGAGATTGGAACATGAGCACATAAGGTTGGTTTCTCAATTCCAAGCTGGGGAGACCATCTGTGACATGTTTGCTGGCATTGGTCCTTTTGCCATTCCTGCCGCACAGAAAGGATGCATTGTTTATGCAAACGATTTGAATCCAGATAGCATTCATTATCTGAAGATCAATGCAAAGCTGAACAAGGTTGATGAATTTGTTCGTGCATATAATATGGATGCTAGGAAATTCATTTCCCAACTGATGGAAGCACCGGTTCCTGAATCTAATTTGGATTCTGATGTTTCCGTGCTTAAAGCTCATGAAGATTGCATCAACCAGATTAATGAGGAAATGAAGGCAGCAAATGCAAGCATGATGGGTAATGCTTTTTGGAACTCATTTTTCTTTTGATTTATTTTTGCTTGTATTTATTTGATCTTAAGACCCCTTTTATGTAGTTGAGGTGAAGGAAGCACATGCTGTTATTTCAAGTGGTGCAGAGAGTGGACAAGGTTTGTCTAGGAGCGCAGATTCATCCAACATTGCAGTCAAAAGAGCTTCTGAGAATAGCTATGAAGGTATGAAGTGTATGTCTTTTTATAAAATATGTTTCAGATTGTTAATAGAGTTAATTTAATAGCCAATGATTTTGGTTTATCATTTGAAAGAATAGCTAAAATCATCTCTTTTGTGAAAAAAAAAAACAATTTGCAGAATCTGGAAAATCTGATGAAGCTGGTGTTTCTTTATTTTGTCGAAGAAAAGGGAGCACAAACAAAAGGATGAGATCTCTTGAGTTGTCCCATCCTAAACCTTGGGAGCATTTAGATCATGTTATAATGAACCTACCTGCTTCAGCCCTACAATTTCTAGGTATAGGAGACTGTTCACGTTGCCATCCCTCTATTTTAGTTGCAACTATGATTAATTATATTTTCTAATATTAAGTATATAATTTTCAACTTCATTTTTCTTTTGTATCGGGTTGTATTTATTGCTTCACCTGATAAATGACTTAAACCTTCCACCTAGATTTAAGCTGTCTCTGTGGATGTTTAAGTCTAACTTTATTTATTTATTTGAGTTGGATTCCTATTTTCTGACTTGTGGCTCCAAAATAGTATTCTTTTTTATCCAACGATTGCTATTAATACTTGCTCTGTTAATCGGACAGGCTATCTATGCTTAAAGATTTACTTCACTCGCTGCATCTTTGGCCACCAGGCCTGATGTTTTATGCTCCTCTTAACTGAAGAGAAGCTAAGATAAATTTCTTTTGTCATTTTTGGTGCAACAGATGCATTTAAGGGCTTTATTGATAGGAAATATTGGATCGGTTCTCTTCCATGTATTCACTGCTATTGCTTCATAAGAGCAAACGAAACGCAAGAGTTAATTATTTCGGTAAGTTTTATAGGCACACAAGTTTCTATTGCTTTTTGTGTGCTTTTACTTTGCTTCTTAATAACAATGAAACTAGATCCTTCTGTTCTTAGAGTATCTGTGGGATGTTATAATCATTGGATAGAACTCACCTCCCCCAAAGCTTAGGGGAGTGTGCCCAAGGTTGTGCAAACCCGTATCGGCTACTGAATGTTATCGACATGGGATTACAACAGTTATCACTTCTTTTCCCATACATGCTTTCAAATTTTAGAGCCTTCCCAATACCATAATGTTCTGTTCTAGACTGTTAATTTATTTTACGTGGAGTTTTTATTTCCACGTCACAGGATAATGTCATAACTTTTTTCCATGATTGTGCATCGTTTTCTTGCAACATATTTGCAGGAGGCAGAGTCTGCTTTGGGTGCCCATATACGAGATCCAATATTTCATAGAGTCAGGGATGTTGCTCCAAACAAGGTCAAACCAATGTTTTCAGAAACTAGTTTTTTAATAATTTTAAACCGTAAATCTCTGATCCTTTGTAAGCAAAATCAGGGTTTTAACAATTTTGATCCATCCCGCAGGCAATGTATTGCTTGAGCTTCAGGCTGACTGAAGACGGCTTCAAAGGCGATAACACAAAGACGAATCTTCATTCTGCTTAGTCTGAGTTGTACACATTCATTGAACTCATTATTTTGTGGGACGGACTAATCTCACGTCTGCAGTGTAGCGCATATGTTTCTTGTTATTGATCTCGATTTTATTTTCTACCTTACAATCAAGTAATTTTGTCTATCTATTTTTATAAAATGAACTTCATATATAAGACCCTCATACTGCAGTGGAAAACATGTTTCTATTGGCGATTCTTCCAAATCAGCATGATGTACTTCTGCGTCAAGCTGCCTTCGATTCCAGGATCTCGAGAATGGCCTTCAAGCTTGATCTAAACTCGTTCACTAGGTAATCCTGAATTCCCCAACTGGCAAATGTTTAAGATAAGAACAGAGTTAAAGTTGAGTGATATTGCGATTAATTGATTAACTGAATTACGAATTCTATGACATCATTGAGAATGTTACTTTGGTATCTTTTTCATTAGTGTGGTTATCCTTTTATTACATTTTGCTGAGGTATGATAAAGAGGGAAACAAAAAGTTGGTATGATTAAAATGAATTATCTACAAAGAGCAATTAACATCATCAAAAGATTTCCTTTAGGAAAGGCAACGCGTAACATAAAGAACTTGTTTAACTATATAATAATTTTGTGGAACGCGTAGCTAAGTAATGTCAGTCTCAAAGAAATATAAATATTTTGGAACGGCCTATGGCAAAATATTGGAAAAGGGTGTAAAGTGGTAAGTTCATTAAATGGTCCAGGATGGTATTTTTGTCACGTACGAAATTTTATGAAGCGAAAGAATACAAGTGAAAATGGCATTTCCGTGATAGGGGATATCGCCCTCTTTTTTGGATATGCCATGCTCTTAGCTACAAACCTTTTGACAAGTAAAGTTTACAACTTTGTCGAAAAGTCTAAAACAAACATCAAAAGTAAGGATCAAGTTGAGTACGAAAGCTGAAACACGTAGGTTTTCGCTGGTTAGCATTTAGAGGGGACACCTTTGAAGTTGCTACTCAATTTTCCTATAAAAAAGTTGGTAGTCAATGATCTTTCAAATTGAGCAAAGACCACCACCCTCCAACTTTCTTGTACCTTATCTCCATCTTGTATCGCTATATCAAATAATTGTCTCCACACCCGTCACCCAAAAAAGTGCAGAGAAACTTGTTGCTCATCTAATGACATGGTGATAGCTTTGTTTCATGTGTATATATTTTTATGAAATTAAAGATTATTCATAGTCAATAATAATAATTAATCTCTTTTATTATATCAGAATTAAATTTTGTTTTATATTGATATGAGAAACTCCACTTTTTATATCTGAAAATTATTTCTTAATCAGTTACCATACAACAAAATGATTATTCATTATTAACTACAGAGAATAACTCTAATGTCAAAAGAACTGCCTGGCCATTTTGGGGATCATCTAGGTTACAGCCAGGCCTGGTAGTGTGTAACTGAATAACAGAATTAAGAAACGAATCTTTCCTTTAGATAACCTTTTTTTTCTATTGGGAAAGAAAGTACTACCAGTAGATTTCTCTCCTTGCCCGTGAAGTATCTGGAAAAGCCAACCACTAAGTCTAGGGAAAACAATTTTTTCCACCCATAAATTCTGGACAGACAATTAGCAACTTCCCTCCTCTTCCTCCTCCAAATCCTCTCTCCTTCCACACGTCCAAATCGTTAATGTTTTTTCTTTCTTGATTCTTCCTGAATTTGAGGAAGATTCCTGAATACCGAACAGATTCATTAAGAAAGGGAAATGTTACCGGCGGAAGCATACAGATTCTATCTTTTGGTGCTGGTTGTTCATCTCATGAAAATGGTGGTTAGTGATACTATTAGTATTGGAGTGAACTGGGGCACCATGGCAACCCACCAACTCCCTCCAGATAATGTGGTAAGAATGCTGACGGAAAACGGGTTAAAAAAGATTAAGTTATTTGATGCAGATGAGAGGATTTTGGCTGCTCTCATTGGGACCGACATTGAAGTCATGTTGGCCATACCCAATTACATGTTGCATGAAATCAGTAATAATCCCGATGCTGCAAATTCTTGGGTTGATGCCAATGTTACTAGTTGGTATTACACTGGTGGAGTCAATATCAGGTTGGGTAGCAACTAGCAACAGAGTTTTTAAATCTATGAAACAGTGGATTCTTGATTTCCTAAAATATGCTGCTGTAAATTCAATCATCAGTCTACCATATGCGTGATCTAGTATTTGCTCAATATTGTCATTCTTCAGGCCCTAACTGCTCTGTTTAGATGTCCTATGGTTCTTAATTCATTGATTCTGTTAAGGAATATTTGTTCTTTTGGTGTAGGGATCCTCATTCCTTTAAGTGATTAATCAGCTAATTAATCATTGTAGATTTTTGCTGGATTCAAGAATATCATTTCTGGACTGGGAAAGCGATTAACTGTAGTGTAACATTGATTGTTGATATTGCAGGTACGTAGCTGTAGGCAATGAGCCATTCCTTCAAACATACAATGGCACCTATCTAGAAGTTACATTACCAGCTCTTAGAAACGTCCAGCATGCCCTCAACAAGGCCAAGCTCGGTTCCC
The DNA here is from genome assembly GCA_019739055.1 of Passiflora organensis. NCBI lineage: Eukaryota > Viridiplantae > Streptophyta > Magnoliopsida > Malpighiales > Passifloraceae > Passiflora > Passiflora organensis. Next base: position 402,892 of record JAEPBF010000136.1, read on the forward strand.
ATGTCAAAGCCACCGTTCCATTCAACGCTGACATCTACAATTCCCCGGAATCAAATCCAGTTCCATCTGCCGGTGACTTTCGACCTGAGTTACGAGACCTCACAATCGAAATAATCCAGTTCCTATTTTCAAATAACGCGCCTTTCACTGTCAATATCTATCCATTCCTCAGCCTCTACGGCAATGATTACTTCCCGCTGGACTTCGCATTCTTCGATGGAACTAAGAAACCTCTCAGAGATGGTGATGTGGTGTACAAGAATGCGTTTGATGCAAATCTTGACACTCTAATATGGTCCCTCGACAAGGCCGGATACCCTGATTTGCAGATCATAGTTGGTGAAGTTGGTTGGCCCACCGATGGTGACAAGCATGCCAACATTGAAAATGCCAGGAAATTCAACCAGGGATTGATTCGGCATGTATTGAGTGGCGAAGGAACCCCAGTCAGGAAAGGCCTCATTGAGTGTTATCTATTCAGCCTTATCGATGAAAACGCCAAAACCACTGCCCCAGGGAGCTTTGAGAGACACTGGGGGATATTCGAGTATGATGGGAAGCCGAAATACGGACTGGACGCATCCGGTCTGTACGATAACAGGGGTCTGGTTCCGGTTGAAGGTGTAAAGTATCAGCAAAAAAGGTGGTGTGTGCTAAACACCGAAGCAAGCGATTTAACTGGCCTGCCTGATAGTATCGACTACGCCTGTAGTCTATCAGATTGTACTGCTTTGGGCTACGGGTCTTCTTGTAATCACCTAAGCGCTGAAGGGAATGCTTCGTACGCCTTCAACATGTACTACCAACTGAACAACCAGGGGTACTGGGATTGTGATTTCTCCGGCTTGGGCAAGGTGGCCTACGAGGACCCATCCGAAGAGAATTGCGAGTTTCCGATAATGATTGCCTTTGCTTCTTCGTGGTCAATGCATAGAAGAATTTTAGATGTGCTAGTAAGAATTGCTGGTTCATGTCTAGTGTTCTTGATGATGCTGTGACGCTTAATAAAATCCTGTTTAAGTCAGAAAGGAAGATGTAATTGCAGTGTCAGGGCATTTCGTAGAATAGGTTTTAGCGTAATTGTCATATAATTTTTACATTTAATTAAGTTGAACTTTGAAAAGAGGTCGAGGGGGACGTTCGTGAACAAACATAATACATTCTTTTATTATTTTTATGTCTTACAGCTCAGCCCGATACTTGTCCAACCTGTCAAAAGGTAAACCTGAAACGACATCGTCGACACCAAGCGAGTTATAGATATATATAAAAAGAATTAAGAAGGGCAAACTGTGAGATTTTGGTGACACGACGGTGACGACAAGCACTTCTTCTAACCCGGTCTCCTGCTTCTCTATTGAGTCTCTTCATCCTCACCAATAGGTGGATCTAGATCTTCTTCTCTCCACCGTTTCATTTCATTTTTTTTCATTTTTTTTTCCTTCTCTTTATAGTTTCAGCTCCAAAATTTCCCCGCCTTTCCAGTACGACCTTCTTTTTTTTTTTTTGTTAAATCCAGTCGCTCCATTATCAAAAACGGAAGCATCACCATTTCTCACCGGCTGATCTATTTCTTTCCCTTGTACATTTCACTGATTCTTGGAAGCAAAAGTCCGCTGATGCGTCTCTGTAGGATCTGAATGTTCTGTTTCATATCTCTTTTATGTCACTAATTGTGCGGAATTCGAATGACATGTCGTTGACGGGAAAGGCGTCGTACCGGGACCGGACGCAGGAGTTCTTAACCGTAGCGGAGAAACTAAATAAGTCTTTCTCGTCGGCTAACAATGCGTTGTCCAATAGTGTTGGCGGCAGCGGCGGCGGCGCAAAGTCTGATGGTACGCGATCTGCGGTTGCGATTCAATCGGAATTTAATAAACGCGCATCGAAGATCGGGCTCGGAATCCATCAGACCTCTCAAAAGCTAGCAAAGCTCGCGAAACGTGAGTTTTATTTTTTCATTTGCATTCAAACGAAAAGTAAGTTAACGTACTGAATGTGTTTTCTGTTTTTTTTTTCGGATTAAATTAGGTAGCCATATCAAAACTATTTATCCAAACGAAATATGACTTTCCTAAACGATCAATAGCTGCATCTACTTTTAGTTATCTGGAAATAGTTCGGAGTTACGATACTTTTAACCGATGATATTTTGGATCTGGTCTCGTGAAGGAGGATGGTTATTTCTCTTTTATCTGGATTTGGAGGTCTAGAGTTGGAGTTGAGCGTCAAAAACTGTTTGTCTGATTTTGTTTGCTACTTTGTCTTATCAATTTTTATTGAAGCGTATGAGAACTAACTGGTGACTAAAGTCTTTCAGAGCTTAGATTCGCTGTCACCTGTAGGATTGGAGGAGGTTTCTAAGCCAGCGTTTCCAACCAAAATTGCAGAATGATAATGGACTGTGTTACGGAGCTTACGGGCTTACAGTCTGAGTAATTCTTAACTTTCTGGTCCAGAAAGATGCAAAGTTCGTTATTGGATTAATTTGAGATGCCTGAAGCTCAGTGACTGAAAATACTTTTTTTGGTGGATACGTTTGGTGAAGAACAAGGATACGGTGTTGAAGTTATGTCATAGAGAGGCAAAATCCACTGTCAATAGGGTTGTGATAAGTTCTGGAAGTTAAATTCAGGAGTTTGTGCTTAAAAGTGTCTTCTTAGTGTTTTCGTTTTTTTTATAAAAAGTTCAGATGATTAATTAAGAATGGATTACTAGAAAGAAGGCCATAGAGCACTGGCCAATGAGATAACAAAGGATAAACCTGACAGTTAAAAAAATTGCTAAAAATTACTACAAGAAAAACACTCAACGGTGTGGTTAAGCATGGTTTACATTGTAATCATAACTCCGTGATAAGGAAAGTGGCAGTACATCCTTCTATACCTTCTTATACTTATATATTTTTGTGTTTAGATGGCAGTGCATGAGCTGTGAGTTACTTTAGCTGCAAATGCAAAAGTGCTTGTGGAAGACTGAAATGATCTGCTCATTTTTTATTTACTGCTTGAATGTTGTTTACTGATTGATGTCTTGTCTACAATTTGATTGGTTATTTTTTATCAAATTCTGTTGTTCAATATCTAAAAATTGCTGTGTGAAGGATTGACAATTTGTAACTCGGAAAATATTTTCTCATTCTTATATAGGCCATAAAACGTTTGGTAACTGGTTTCATTGTTTTTTATCAGTGGCAAAGAGAACATCAGTGTTTGATGATCCCACTCGAGAGATTCAGGAACTGACAGTGGTTATAAAGCAAGATATTACTGCTCTTAATTCTGCCGTAGTGGACCTCCAACTCCTTTGCAATTCCCAGAATGAAGGTGGAAACATCTCCACTGACACCACAACCCATTCAACCACAGTTGTAGATAATCTGAAGAACCGTTTGATGGGAGCCACAAAAGAGTTTAAAGAAGTCCTCACAATGCGAACAGAGGTAAATTGACCATTGCTACCTGAAAAGAAAATAGTTGAGGAGGCTTGAAATTGCGTCATTAGTTTTTTCTACACTTCATGTCTTAATTCTTGAATTATGTATTTGAGCAGAATTTAAAGGTTCACGAGAATCGAAGGCAGTTGTTTTTTTCAGCTGCCTCTAAAGATTCCACAAATGCTTTTATGCGTCAGCGTCCACTGGCTTCCAGAGTTTCTGAAAATGCATCACCGGCTCCTCCTCCCTGGGCCAATGAATCTGCAACTTCATCTCAGCTATTTCCCAGGTAAATTTGCAACATACGTTTATTGAGGGTGTGATATGGAAACTTAAGTTTTTCATTGAAAATTTTGCTACCTAGAACCTTGCATTGGTATTTTGCTACCTAGAACCTTGCATTGGTATTTTACTCTTCCTGTAATTTTCTAATAAATGACTTATTTTCTCATCTTTGCCTAGCGGGAATTATATGATCATTGGGAGAGAATGTTAGGCTGAAGAGGAGTTCTTTTTATTGGATTAGTCAAATAATCTGTTTATTCACATTGTCTGAGAAAATCTCTCCTTTCCTTCTCAGTAAGCAGACAGATGGGGAATCTCTCCCACTTTTGCAGCAGCAGCAGCGTCAACAGCAACAGCAGATGGTTCCTCTACAGGACAGTTATATGCAGAGCAGAGCTGAGGCTTTGCACAATGTGGAATCAACAATTCATGAACTTGGTAACATCTTTACCCAACTGGCCACCATGGTTTCACAACAAGGAGAGCTTGCAATTAGGTTTGTTGATCTCTCTGAAACAAAGCAATTGTTGGTGACTAAGATAATGACATTTAAACATTTTTCCAAAATACATGTTTGCTTCAATATTTGCTTTGACAAATAGTTCCCTCCTGATATATCGGCATTCCTGACTGGAACTGCTTTATTGCTAACGTGATTTGTCTGCATCTCACCGAACGGGAGATTGGCACAATTCTCTGCTGCAATTTTAGATAGGTTGTACTTGCTTTATATTAGTTAGTCATGTGGCAGATAGCAACTCATAAGAGTGAAATCTGCGTTACTACTAAGCAAATTATTTAGAGATTCACTGAGTTTAGAGGGGAAAAAGTGAATTTATTCTTAATTTGACATTGCCCAACATTAATAATTGTTTACTCTTGCAAATAACTCTCCTGTTGCTTTCAGGATTGACGAGAATATGGATGATACACTGTCTAATGTTGAAGGAGCGCAGGGCCAACTGGTCAGGTATCTCAACAGTATTTCATCTAACCGGTGGTTGATGATCAAAATATTCTTTGTACTGGTAGTTTTCCTCATGATCTTCCTGTTTTTTGTTGCATAACAATATAGAACACAAGGGATGATAGATAAGCTGCATATATTTTTTGCTTCTTTTTCCTCCTCTCCGTGGTTTTGTCCATACTATTCTTTCAAGGTCTGGTGTGTACCTGTTAAAACGAAAAATTGGTCGAAGCGGCCTGCGCAGTTTTGACTTTTTAAGTCTCTTATTTCAAGGTTTCCTTGTTGTATCATTGTATGGGAATGAGAATTGATGAGTAGGTGACAACTCCTGGCCTGGCGTATATTAGTTTTCTTTCAGCTGGGTTGGCCTTGTGTTTCCTACTGTTGTCGAGTGGCCTCTTAGTCGTTCAGATTGTATTTGCCTTGGGATACGGGTCTTCCTGTAATCACCGAAGTGCTGAAGGGAATGTTTTCGTATGCCTTCAACATGTACTACCAGCTGAACAACCAGCGGTATTGGGATTGTGATTGCTCAGGTTTGGGCAGGTGACCTACGAGGTCCCATCAGACGGGAATTGCAAGTCCACCGTAGTGATTGCCAATAGTTATTCCTGGTCAATGCGTCGAAGAGTTTTAGATGTGGTAGTAAGAATTGCTGGTGTATGTCTAGTGTTCTTGATAATTCTGTGACGCTTGATAAAATCCTGTTTAAGTCAGAGAGGCAGGTGCTATGGCAGTGTCGAGGCATTGGATAGAATATGTTTTAGCGTAATTGTCATAGTTTCTTCATTTAATCGAGTTGAACACTGAAGAGTGGTAAAGGGGAATGTTCATGTTTATGGAAAATGAATAATTATGAATAATAAAAAAATAAATACCTTTTATAATATATTTATCTCTTACTCCGCGACTTCCTTGTTAGCTCAAACAGAAACTTATCCAGCCTGTCATAAGATAAATACGACGCAGAGGAACCCGAACAGAAATAAAACATCAAAACGGTGAGTTACATGCCCTCCTCCCCAAACGTCGTAGGTACCAAACGAGTAATATACATGGAGCAAATCTTGCGATTTTAGTGACAGGACGGTGACGACACGCACTTCTCTAACCCGGTCTCCTCTTTCTCTCTTGGGTTTTTTTCATCTCACTAATACGCGGATCTACATCTTCCCTTCACCGTTTTTAATTTTTTTTCTTCCCTCTACTAACGCAGCTCCTAAACTCGCCCGCCTTTCCAATACTATCCCTGTTTGTTATCCGGTCGCTCCAGTATCAACAAAGGAAACGTCACCGTTTACCTTCCGATCTATTTCTTTCCCTCGCATCTCTCACTGATTCATGTAAGCAAAAATCCGCTGATGCGTCTTTGTGGGATCTGAATTCTCTGTTTTCTATCTCTCTGAGTCGCAAATTGTTCGGAATCGAATGATATGTCGTTGACGGGGAAGGCGTCGTACCGGGACCGTACGCAAGAGTTCTTGAGCGTAGCGGAGAAGCTTAAAAAGTCCTCCCTATCGGCGAACAATGCGTCGTTTAATAGTGTTGCCGGCAGCGGTGCAAAGTCTGATGGTACGCGATCTGCAGTTGCAATTCAATCGGAATTTAATAAGCGCGCTTCGAAGATAGGGCTCGGGATCCACCAGACCTCGCAAAAGCTAGCGAAGCTTGCGAAACGTGAGTTTTATTTTTTCCTTTTGGATTCAAACGAAAAGTAAATTTACCGGACTAAATCTATATTTTCGTTCTTTTGGATTAAATTTAGGTAGCCAGATCAAAACTATTATTCTAACGAAATGTGACTTCCCTAAACAATCAATAGCTGCATCTACTTTTAGTAATCTGGAAATAGTTCGGAGGTAGGATACTTTGACTGATAATATTTTTGATCTGGACTCGTGAAGTAGTGTGATTATTTCTATTTATATGGCGTTGGAGGTCTAGAGTTGGTATTGAGCGTCAAAAACTATTTATTTTATCTTGTTAGCTACTTTGTCTTATCGACTTTCATTGAAGCGTATGAAAACTAACTGGTACGGTTAGGTGTTTCAGAACTTAGGTTCGCTGTTACTTGTACGATTGGATAATTGGAGGTTTCATTGCCTGCGTTACCAATAAAGTGCACAATGATCAGGGATTGTGTTACGAAGCTTACTGGTTTACAGGCTTACAGACTGCGTAATTGTTAACTTTCTGGTCCAGATATATGCGAAGTTTGTTATTGGATTAATTTGTGATGCCTGAAGCTTAGTGATTGCAAATGCTCTATTTGGTTGATAGCTTTTTGATAACGAACAAGAATAGGGTGTTGAAGTTATGTCATAGCTATATAGAGGCAAAATCCACTGTCAATTGGGTCCGGAAAGTTGTGGCAGTGCAATTCAGGATTTTGGGCTTAAAAGTGTCTTCTCAGTGTTATGGCCTTCCGAACACTGAACGGTGTGGTTAAGTGGCTTGGTTTATATTAGAATCATAAGTCTGTGATTAGGGCAGTGGCAGTACATCTTTATATCCCTTCTCCTACTTATGTTTTTGTGTTTAGATGACAGTGCCCCACTCGTGTGTTGTTTTAGCTGCAAATGCAAAAGGGCTTATAATAAGACTCTTCTCATTTTTCATTTACTGGGTGAATTTGATTAAATTGATCTTTGGTCTACAGTTGTAATTGATTGGTTATTTTTATCAAATTCTGTTGTTCAATATCTAAAAACTGCTGTGTGAAGGATTGACAATTTGTAACTCGGAAAATATTTTCTCATTCTTATATATATAGGCCATAAAACGTTTGGTAACTGGTTTCATTGTTTTTTATCAGTGGCAAAGAGAACATCAGTGTTTGATGATCCCACTCGAGAGATTCAGGAACTGACAGTGGTTATAAAGCAAGATATTACTGCTCTTAATTCTGCCGTAGTGGACCTCCAACTCCTTTGCAATTCCCAGAATGAAGGTGGAAACATCTCCACTGACACCACAACCCATTCAACCACAGTTGTAGATAATCTGAAGAACCGTTTGATGGGAGCCACAAAAGAGTTTAAAGAAGTCCTCACAATGCGAACAGAGGTAAATTGACCATTGCTACCTGAAAAGAAAATAGCCCAGGGGGCTTGAAATGGTGTCATTAGTTTTTTCTACACTTCATGTCTTAATTCTTGAATTATGTATTTGAGCAGAATTTAAAGGTTCACGAGAATCGAAGGCAGTTGTTTTCCTCAGCTGCCTCTAAAGATTCCACAAATGCTTTTATGCGTCAGCGTCCACTGGCTTCCAGAGTTTCTGAAAATGCATCACCGGCTCCTCCTCCCTGGGCCAATGGATCTGCAACTTCATCTCAACTATTTCCCAGGTAAATTAGCAACAAAGGTTTCTTGTGGCAGTGATATGGGAAGTTAGTTTTTTACTGAGAATTGTGCTTCTTCTACCTTGCATTAGTCTTTTATTCTTCCTGTAAATTTCTAATAAATGGCATTTTCTCTTTGGCTATGAAACTTGCTTAATGGGAATGGTGCAATGAGGATTTGAGATAGCATGTTATGGTGCAGAGGAAGAGTTCATTTTATTGGATTAGTCAAATAATCTGTTTCTTCCCTTTGTCTGAGAAAATCTACCCTTTCCTTCTCAGTAAGCAGACAGATGGGGAATCTCTCCCACTTTTGCAGCAGCAGCAGCAGCGTCAACAGCAACAGCAACAGCAGATGGTTCCTCTACAGGACAGTTACATGCAGAGCAGAACTGAGGCTTTGCACAATGTGGAATCAACTATTCATGAACTTGGTAACATCTTTACCCAACTAGCCACCATGGTTTCACAACAAGGAGAGCTTGCAATTAGGTTTGATGCTCTCTCTGAAACAAAGCATTATTTGGTGCTTAAGATCATGACATTTAAACATTTTTCCAAATTACATACCTGCTTCAATATTTTCATTGACTTGTGCTTGTAGTTCCTCTTAATATATCGTTATTAGTTCATCTCCTCACTGAAACTTCTTTACTGATATCGTGATTTGTTTGCTTCTCACTGAACTGGAGAGGTTCGCACAATGCTATTGCAATTGTAGATGGATGATAGTTGCTTTATTATTCATATGATTGATATCAGCTTATAAGAGTGAAATCTACTTTACGGCTAAGCAACTTATTTTATGAGATTTTTTGAGTTTAGAGGGGAATAAATTTGTCGCTATCCAACATTTAGAATTGTTTATTTCTTGCAAATAACTCTCCTGTTGCTTTCAGAATTGACGAGAATATGGATGATACACTGTCCAATGTTGAAGGAGCGCAGGGCCAACTGGTCAGGTATCTCAACAGTATTTCATCCAACCGGTGGTTGATGATCAAAATATTCTTTATACTGATAGTGTTCCTCATGATTTTTCTGTTTTTTGTGGCATAATAATATTAAAAACAAGAGACGTTAAAGCAGCATATATTTTTTTTGTTTCTTTTTCCGCCTCCGTTTGCCCATACTATTCTTTCAAGGTCTAGTGTGTTCCTGTTATAACGAAAAATTGGTTCAAGGGGCATGCACTGTTTTGACTTTCGAAGTCTCTATCTTAAGGTGTCTTTGCTGTATCATTGTATGCGAATGAGAAATGATGAGTCGGTAGCAACTCATGGCGTATATATTAGCTAGCTTTCTTTCTTTCTGCTGGATTTGCCTTGTGCTTCATTGCTGTCGGCGAATGGCCGTGTTGGTTATACCGTCGTGAAGCACAGTCGATAACGCCGTCTTGACGCATACACACGAGGAGATTCGTGAAATTTTAACTTTTAACTTCTGGGACCCTGGTGGAGTTTCAATAACCTGTTCTGGTATAGAATGATTGATGGCAATATTGGCTATAAATGGGAATGGATGCTCAGCCAATTATAGTCTACTGGCAGTTTGACGAATTGCTCTGAAATAAGATCGGCTGACTTAAATCATGAATCTGCTACCTCTTTGCTCTGTCTCCCTATAGCATAACTCGTAGCAGGCAAACCGTCTAAAAGTCCTAATGTGAATCTAAATATGGTGATCTATATTGAAATCAAAATGCGATGAATAAAAAAAGTTGATAAAAACAGAGGTTTGGCACATTAATATGGTGATCTATTAATGGTTTGGCACATCCCATCCCTATGAGGGTGATTTGTTATAGTCCACTGTTTGTTATTAATCTCCCGTGAACATATCAAAGCCACATTAATAGACCCGGTCTGTAGCTATTTATTATATTCAAATTTAACGCTTAATCTGTTTGAGAAACTTTTATTTATACAAAAAGGATTAGGCTATCCTTTTCCCATCGTACGGCCGAGACTAAAGTCAAGATGAGTGCAGCGAACGTCATATCACTTGCCTCGATGAGAGTCGAAGATGAACTGTTTGCCACGTGGTTAGATACCATTAAGGATTCACACTTAAAAGAGCGTAATATCATGTAGGAGAGCTCCTCCCCCTCATCCATCTAAATCGTAACGGCACCGTTCACGCTTTAATTCATCAATCCCCAACCCGCCGTTGCGTGTCCCTACACATTTGTCTCCACCAGAATTCAAAAAAGCTAAAATATTAGCGGGCTTTTGAATTCAAATCCAGTAACGGCCACCTGACTCCTCTTCTTACTTTACTACGCATACGCAACACCAGTGTACGACGCACCCACACAACGCCCCATCTCGCACACGTACACAAAAAAAAAATGGCTTCTCTAACTCCAGGTATCCTCTTAAAGCTCCTTCAATCTATGAATTCCTCCACCCGTGTTACCGGCGACCACCGCTCTGCACTCCTCCAGGTTATCGGCATCGTCCCCGCACTTGCTGGTTCAGATTTGTGGCCCAACCATGGCTTCTACGTCCAACTCTCCGATTCCCTCAACTCTACCTATGTTTCCCTCTCCGAACGCGACACCGACCTCATTCTCTCCAACCGTCTCCAACTTGGCCAGTTCGTCTACACTGACCGCTTCGAATTTGACTCTCCCGTGCCTAGAGTTTGCGGCCTCCGTCCCATTGCTGGCCGCCATTCTTTCGTGGGCTCTCCTGAGCCATTAATTGCTCGCATTTCTCCCACCCGGAAAGATTTTGTTATCCAACCCGTTTCCGATTCGGAGTACTCTGTGGATCCAATTGCTGTTTATCTGTCCAATAAGAAATGCGAGGGTGCGATTATGAAGAGTGAAATTAAGGAAAGTGAGGTTAAAGCTGATAAGTCAGCTAAGTCCAGGAGAGAGGCTCTCGCCCCTCTAACTGATGTCACAGATGCAAACACTATGAATGTAGGAGGAAATACTAAGCAGTCACAGAGGTTTTCTTCTCCTGCGGCATCAAAGAGATCAGTTTCGGTAAGGAAAAAGAATGTCGCTGCTGTGGCAGAGAGGGATCCGTCTCCAGCAGGTAAGGGGAAGAGATCTGCATCTCCTGTGCCGTCTAAATGCGTCGTACCGAGTTTGGCGGCTGCACGGGATGATACCCGGAAAGTGGCAAGGGAGGCAGCAATTATTGTTCCATCGCGTTACAGACAGCCTTCGCCAAATGGGAGGAAGCAGGCTTCTCCTAATGCTCGAAGAGCTTCACTCTCTCCGGGGAGAAGGCTGTCTGGAGTGAAGGTTTCACCTGCTGTGGGGGATTCGTCTGGGAAGAAGAAGATTGCTACCATTGTTGCAGGGATTTCGAAAGTTTCGGAGGCACTTGTTGGATCTTCAAAGAGTAATAGGAAGAGCTGGGATGAGACGCCAGGTAAGGGAGGCTCAGGAGAGCATAAGGAGAAGAGTGATCTTAAAAAGAAACCAGATATCCAAGCAATTTTGCGTACTCAGGTATTATTTCTTTAGACATTGTATAATGGTGGCTGTCATCTCGATAAGATTAAGGAATTGACACTGGTCATCCTAAGAACATCGGTTGCTACTTGTATTGAGTTTAACTTTCGGTTTATGCAAACCAACCTTTCATTATCTGTCTTCAGGTTGCCATGTCTAGGCGTTTAAGTGATGCACATAGTCGGCACTCGAATCAGGATGATGAATCATCAAGCAATGAGAAAACAAACCCCAGTTCACCAAAAAATACTTTGGACAAAGGCAATCATGCTTGTGGGTCTTTGGGATTCATTGTACACGAGAAGAAGTGGACTGATGGAAGTGTTCCATTGGACGCGGTCTCCGCAGATCTTGCACAGCTTGGAAAGGTAAAGGAGGTTTCCAAATGGACCGAATTGCTAGCTTTATCCAAATTTTTATTAGCAACTCGTGGGATGATTGTTTTCGAACAAAATCTTCTTAGCAATTTCGCACAATAAAAGGGCATGGTGGTCCTTGCATTTTAGTAGGAATAAAGCATGTTCTGATCATGGAAGAATGCAGGAGGCTATGCAAAGGAAAACTCTTGCATCAACAGCCGCAGCAGAAGCATTGGAGGAAGCAATAGCTATTGAGTCTATTGTCAGGAGTTTGAGGTAATGCCTACGGAGAATATCTATCTGTTATAGCGAACGCGCCTCCATGGTTTTGCACTGGTAGATAAATTTGCTGCTTACCTTTTGTTCACAATTCCATGAAGCATTACCAACATACTAGGGATTATTACTGTCTGGGTCTACGTTGTCTATCTAAAGGTTGTGTTGTATCGTACTTGATAGTTTGACTTGCCAATCTCTATTGGTTTTGGATAGGCATATGATAAGTTGCTCCTATCAATTGCAGCATATTTTCGGAGCTTTTGTCTGAATCAAAGGCTGGGAATCCTTTACCCACCATCGAAAGATTTTTCCGTCTTTACGATGAAGTTGTGAAATATACTGCAATAGCTGAATCCATTGCCACGAGCCACTCTTCTAGTCTTGATACTCCTGCCACAGAGCAGTCAAAATCTGCTTCTCTATGGGTCGAGGCGGCTTTAGCTACCGATCTTAAGATTGTTTCCCTTGTAAACACCCAGCATGATGAGCCTCCGAAAGCTTTGTCGAAAAATTTGTCCAAAAGACAATCTCAAAGGGCTTGCTCGTCATTAGCCTGTGATGAGCCTACGATCGGGGTTTGGGCAAGGGGCAAAGGCATGAAAGAAACAGTGGAACTTGCAGTGAAGTTACAGCTGGAGATGCAAGTGTGGTTCGTTAGGTTTGTTGAGGAGTCCCTGGATGCAGGTTTTCGGGTATTGGGAGAGTGTAAGCATTCCGGTAGTAAACCTTTGCCCCTTAGCTCCAGCTCAATTGCAGCAGTCTTATCGCAGCTGAAGCGAGTCAACGAGTGGTTGGACCTTGTGGTGCTGAAAGGAGACAGCACACTGGCAGAAAAGGTTGAGAAGCTAAAAAAGAAGATATATGGATTTGTTATCCAGCATATTGGGACTACTTTTGATAACTCCAACTCTGATGTTTCTTGCTGATTTCTTCACTTTCAGCAGTTATTTTTTTAAATTTATTGTTTAATTGTATTTAAACAAAACATCTTTCCTAGAGAATCTGTTCTGCATCATTCCCATGAGTAGTTTCTTCTGGCGTTTGGAAGCAACTAAAGAACCAGCAAATCCTTTGTCCTTCCACATTTCCCCATCCAGGGCGATGATGAATTTTGGTAAGTTACCGGTCATGTAGGCTATTTTTTTGCTTCTACCTTCACTAATCTATGCTTCAGGTAATACTTTGATCCTTCGGCTCAAAGTTGCTCAATCTTCCGTCTTTGTTATTATGTCAAGTACACGTTTTTATCATGGAAAATCGAAATGTAAGCTTGTTGAAGATATAAACATGACAAGATACTTCTTGGATGCTTCTTTCACTTTTCAATGTTCAAATGGGTTTGTAGTTATGGATCCTGAAAAGTCAACTGATGCTCACAGAGTGCATCCCTAGCATTTATGCTTTACGCTACTGTTTCAGTATTTATTAAGTGAATGCCATTTGTTATGGTACTACAGCTTTACAAAATAGAAATTCTCCGTGATGTATTAGATTATTGTTCTTGTAATAGACTAAGTCATCCTTTCTCACAAAGTTAGTTTAAATAGCTTAAAACATAAACAAGAGAAAAACTCAAGAAAATAGAGAAAAAACTCGAAACTTTTAATATTGCAAGAATTGTTAGATGATTATAAATGAAGGAGGCATCCCTTATATAGCTAATACAATTTCTTAATGAATGGTGGAGATTTACTTAACCGATCTAATGGTGTCTATATAAAGATATGCAAGACAAACATTAATGACTGATTTCTCATCTATAATAATCTTTGATTATATTGATTATCTTGATTTCCTAAATGCAAAAACAGATTCTCATCGAATTGTTTCTAATTGATTCTGATTGATTCTCCATTAATGTGTTGATTCTCATTGATTAAGGCTATCAATTTGAGGGACGTGTTACACACGAAGCCGAATGACATTCTCCCCTACCAAACTCGACAACGTCCTCGTTGTGTGCTGCCTCAAGAATTCATTGATCTTATCTCGATGTCGTGAAAGATCGGATTCACTCTCCCAACTAGTCTCACTAGGAGGGTCACCTTTCCAATGAACAAGATACTCTATATGGTTCATGTGTTTCCCGCTCACACGCCTTGATAAAATCTCATCAAGGTGGTTGTTATGAGTCTTGATGGCTGCAAACTCGGCCCTTCTACTGAGAGCACCTGCCACCAAGTTCGCCTTCCCCTACTTACACTCAAGTATGTAATCAAATTTTGCCAAAAAATCTTGCCTCCTTTCTTGCTTCGGGGATAGCTTCTTCTGTGAAAGGAAATAACTTGTGGCAATGTTGTCAATGTTGACAACAAACTTGCTCTCCAGCAAGTAATGTTTCCAAACTCGCAAGTAATGCACCATGACTGTCATCTCTTTCTCTTACACCGTGTACCGTCTTTCGGTATCATTCAGTTTGTGGCTCTCATAGACAATTAGGTGGCCTTCTTGCATCAAAACACCACCAATTGCAAAATCTGAAGCATCCGTCTGCACCTCGTATGGAAGTAGGTGGTTGGGCAAGGCTAACACCGACTCCTCCACAATGGCTGCTTTCAAAGAATCAAATGCCTCTTGGCATCCACTCGACCAATCTTATGTCTTGTTCTTCTTAAATAACTCGGTTAAGGGTACGACAATGGAAGAGTATCCTCGTATGAACCGTCGATAGTAATTGACCAACCCCAAGAAGGAACGAAGATCCGTGACCCGCTTTGGTGGTTGCCAATTCTTGATAGCTTGAATCTTGACGCCATCCATCTTGATCCTTCTTCCGCCTACTATGTGACCAACAAAAGTCACCTCTTGTTTGGAAAATACACACTTCTCCTGCTTGACATACAACTCATTGTTCCTTAAAGCTTGAAGCATCATCCTTATATGTTGGATGTGCTCCTCAAGTGTATGACTGTATATAACAATGTCATCCAAATACACAACAACAAAGCGGTCCAAGAACTTGTGGAGTACTTTGTTCATTAGTATGAAAAAGGTAGCAGGTATATTTGTTAAACCAAATAGCATGAGCAAGAATTCATAAAAACCATACCGTGTGACATATGCGGTCTTGGCCTCATCTCCCTTCGCTATGCGAACTTGATAGTAGCACAACCTCAGATCCAACTTGGTGAACCATCTCACATCCTTAAGTTGATCGAACAAGTCAGCGATGAGAGGAATGAGGTACTTGTTCTTCACAGTTACCTTATTCAAGGCCCGGTAGTTGATGCACAATCTCAGTGACCCATCTTGTTTCTTTTGGAAAAGCATCGGTGCTTCGTAAGGTGCTATAGATGGTTGGATGAAGCCCGCATCCAACAACTCCTTCAACTGCCTCCGTAATTTAGCTAACTCCGGAGGTGCCATTTGATAAGAGACTCTCGCAGGTGGTTTGGTCCCTACTTCTAATTCGATGGCATGGTTTACCTCTTGTATGGGTGGTAACTTCTTCAGGAGTTCCTTGGGCATCACATCGGCAAACTCCTCAAGAACTTCCATAACTTGGATAGGCACATCGTCATTAACAGTTGTGCCTTCATCCATCACCAAGGTAGCTAGAAATGTGGGTTCTAGCTTCCTTACTCCTTTCTTCAGCTACATGTCTGAAAGTGTTTTTGCCTTCAGCTCCTTCTCTCGAGCAATAGGCACCACACAATACTGGCTTCCTTCCGAAAGTATGAGGGTGTTTGTGTAAGACACTAGGACTGCTCTTGTCTGATCCAAGAATTGCATCCCTAATACAATCAGAAAATCATCCTTGAGAACAATGAAGAAGTCAAGTTTACCTTTCCATTCTCCCATTTGTAGTTCAACCCCTCAGGCTACTCCAAAGATTGGTTGGGCTATAGTGTTCACCGTCTTCAACTAGCCTTTCTCCTCTTGGAACTTGATGCCAAGTCATTATGCTTCCTCCTTCTTCATAAAGTTATAGGTAACACCAGTATCGATCAATGCATGAGACTCCCTCCCTTGTACAATGGGCCTAATAAATATTCTCCTGGCTTGCTCCACCTTGGCATCATTGGTTGAGGCTTTAATGACACTCAACAATTTTATGGAACTCATCTTCGGGGCTTCCATCTCTTCAGCCTCCATGGAAATTGCTACTAGCTTGTTCCTCATCAAGCAATCCATAGCTTTATGCTACCCCCTATATAGAAAGCATGAGAGCTTGGGTCTCTCACCCTTGCCCCGATTTTCACCTCCCCCTTGTGTGGGTTTGGCTGGACGGAAGGACTTGAAGGACTTGAAGGACTTGAAAGGCTTCTCCTTCCCTTCCTTAGCTTTGTGGACTGCTTCCCACCTTTAGCTTTTTAGTCGCGGAAACTTTTAGGCTTAGGTGGGCCAGAACCCTCGGGCTTCCTCTTAAATTCTGCCAAGGATTCAGCCTCGGTGATCGCATCATTGAGCTCCTTAACATTGCGTCGATGGAGCTCCATCTTGGCCCAACTTTGTAGGCCTGTACATAGCCTCCGTTTAGGGCATGTCTAGGATCTCCAACAAGACTTCCGTGAACTCTCTCATGTAGTCTCGGATGTCACCTTTGTGAGACAATTTTCGAAGCTTCTCCCTCGCTTCTAGCTCAATATTTCTCGGTGAGAATTGTGCTCTCAAGATCCTTTTGAAATTTGTCCATGTCTCCAACTTCAAAGTGCAATGTGCTACGCTTAATTTAAGCATGCTTCATCCTCAACTAGGTTGAGACACTAGATACAGTGAGGCTTGGGAAAGTCGATCTCCATCGCTCTCTATGTCTATCCCTCAAAAGTATTGCTCAAGGGTAAAAAGGAAGTTGTCCACCTCCTTGGCATTCCTTGTCGCCAAATGACTTCGGCTTCGGGATATCCAGCTTCATCTTGGACTTGACAACCCTATGCACTATGCCCTTCTTGCATTCATTCCTGATTTCAACCGAATCATCCTTGAATAAAGTGATTTTAGCAAGAAGATTTGCCTTGAAATTATCTAACTCTTGCCTCCAAGTGTTGATAGCAATGAGGGCGCCTTGCATCTCCTCATGAAGCTCATTCACATCTCCTGACTCGAGCTCGTCTATGCGTTGGCCATACTCTTCAAGCTTATCGTTGTCATCGGCAACCTTCATCTCCATCCGAGTGATCCTTGCCTCCAATGACGACAGATGATCCACAGTCTTTATTCTCTTCTTACTAGGTTCGGGAGCACGTTGGGGTAATCTCCCCACACGAACATCCTCCACCTCCTCAACAACAAGGATGTTGGCATTGGCATCAATAGGCATCTCCATTTCTTTCTCAAAGAATTGAGCCTTAGCTCCACTACCAACTATCACGGGACTAGAGTCTTGCGGAATAGAAACTCTCTGTGCGGCCTTAGACTATCGCTCTCGCAATAGGCTAAGTTAGCTAGAATACTAAGTTTAGAACATAAACAAAAGAGAGACACAAGAGAATGGAGAGAAAACTCTAAACTCTCAATATTGCAAGAATTGTTAGATGATTACAAATGAGGGGAGACACCCCTTATATAGCCAATACAGTTCCCCAAAGAATGGTGGAGATCGAGTCAACCGATCTAACGGTGTCTATTCAAAGATATACAAAGAAAGTACTAATGGTTGATTTCTCATCTGGTAATCTTTGATTACATTGATTACCTTGATTCTCCAAATCGAAATCGGGTCTCCTATATGGCAAGAACGGATTCCAATTGAATTCCTTGATTGTCTCTGATTGATTCTTCATTAATGTGCCGATTCTCCTTAATTAAGGCTCTCAATTTGAGTAACGTGTCACATACGAAGTCGAATGACGCGTAGTTTGAGTTTTGGTCGTGACACATTGTATGTTATAAGTGGCATGAGGAATCTAATCTGATCTTTATCGTTACTCTTTGAATATGTAAAGTTGCCCTGACGTAACTTTCGGGATCATTTGGCTATTTAAGATATCTCAGTCCAATAACTCAATTGTTTTTTTCCTTTCCTCACCAACCCCACCACTTTTCCTTCGATCGGTTGCCTTTTTCTTTTTTGGATCAATGGTTATGTTGCTATGTGGCTGTTGTGGTGTCAGCAGGTACACATATTGGGTCACAACCATTTGTGGAACAATTTCTGATCGAAACTTGAATGATGCAGCCAATCATCTTTCGCAAACTTGCAATACGAAGGAATCAAACTTGAAAAAGAAAAGAAAAGAAAAATACACTGGCCCAAACGTTGCCCGTGTCTTCTTTGTCACGGGACTAGAGTTTTGCGGAATAGAAACTCTCCGTGCGGCCTTAGGCTATCGCTCTTGCAATAGAATAAGTAAGCCTTCCTCACAAAGCTAGCTAGAATGCTAAGCTTAGAACACAACTGAAAAGAGAGAGACACAAGAGAATGGAGAGAAAGCTCTAAACTCTCTATATTGCAAGTATTGCTGGATGATTACAAATGAGGGGAGACACCCCTTATATAGCCTTTACAACTCCCCAATGAATGGTGGAGATCAAGCCGTATGATCTAACGGTTATATACAAAAGTAGAAAGCACAAACACGAATCCCAAGTGTATTCCTTGATTCCCTCTCTTAGAGAAAGCACAAACACGGATCCCAAGTGAGTTCCTTGATTCCCTCTCTCAGTGGGGAACATGGTCCCTGATTCCCTCCTTGATTAGCTCCTTTGGTGGGAAACGTGTTCCTTGATTTGGGGGTCGGGTCCCGCACGAAGCCGAATGACGCGTAGTCTGATATTCGGTCGTGACATCTTGCATACTACCACTAGCTACGTGCATTCTAACCATACGGGCCCAAACCCTTGCTTTATAGTGGCAGACAAGTGAACGTAGCTCTTTACGTATCAGGCATTGTTAAACCAGAAGGACTCACCACAAAGGGAAGGGGTTAAATGAAAAAAAAAATACGGTAAAAGGCCAAAACGTGACACCCTAAACTTAAAAGGGTGAACAAAGTCAGATACGGCCGTAGGTCACAGAAATCAGTGGTACCCAATTTAGGGTTAACGCGTTCGCTACTTCGCTTCTCTGAGTCAGTCCTCTTTTTCTCACACATAAAGACCATAAAGGAGGACATCCACGTTGCGGAGGCTAAGTACGCCAAACTACGTTATCTTCTCGTTCTCCAGTGTCTCAAAACGGAACGTTTTGATTCTTATTCATATCTGAATATTCTTATCCTCTACATCTCTTCTGCTTTGTTTATTGTGCAATCCGATCATCATCTGTTTGGTAACACCGTAATCGTTTCCCTAATCAATCCTCTAAATCTCATTCTAGTTTTGTGCGTAAGAGGCAAAGAAAGAAGTATCTCTGCTGGCTTGAGTTCAGAGAATTGAAGAATTTGCGCCAAATCTCCTTTTTTATTTTGTGTGGGAACTATCTAAGACGAAGCTAATTCGGGATTTCTGTTTGGTTACGGGAGTGGGGCTGTACTTACCTGGATAGAATAGGAAATGGCGGGTGGAAGCAACAGGAAAGATGATTCTGTGGTGCTAAACAGTACCAATGTTTTTGCGGCGCTTGGTTCTTTGAGGAAAAAGAAGAAATCCTCTGCTTCTGAGAAAGAGCGCCAGGGTACCTCCAATTCCAAATCGTCGAAGAAAGAGGAGCCGGAAAAGGAACAGGTTTATTGGGCCCCGGCTCCACTCTCGGGAAAGTCATGGGCTGATGTAGAAGATGAGGATGACGATGATTACTACGCCACCACTGCACCACCGGTGTCCGCGTGGAGCGCGACAGAAGATGATTTGAAACCTGGAAAGGAAGCTGTGGAGGTAAGGATTTCGAGTTAGATTGTGCTACAAAGGATTTGGTTGTGGTTTGGGAAACCAGTTTACGATTTCTATTGAATTATTATGATTTGACAAGTTTAGCTTATGAGGTATAAATGTTATAATGGAGTCTGTGAAATTAAGATTTGGATTAAGTATGTTTATGTTCAACAGTTTTGGGATTTGGAGGGCTTTCGTTGGGCTGCTAGGGTGGGGTTTGTTCTTCATCTGCTTTTATCATTGTTTGTTAGTATGTTGTAAGTTTTCCGATGTTGAGTTGGAAGGTTATATATGCCACTGGAAATTTATTGCAGTATTGTTGTGTTGTTCCGTGAAGACTTGAGCTGTGATAGTAAAGCAAGTTGAGGACTGAAAAAGTAGTGGCATATAGTTTTTGAGTGACGATAAATGAGATTTTGTAGCCAAATGGGTTGTCTTAGGAACTGCAACGATGCTAGCTGTATTTTCTTAACTCTAGAGTTTCCCTTCTACCCATCTTGGAATGGGAATGACCATTCTTCTGGTTTGTCTCTGGAGAACAACTACTTGCTCCGTTTCAGGATGCAATATGTATCATTTGTTGGGAAGACTCAAATTAATGCACTCTATGGAGATACAGCATCTAGTGGTCGCCTCAAGTCATACCCATATCTTGGAACTATACTTGTTAACTTGTTTGTTTTAGCCCTTCAAAGTTCTGTGGACCCCCTAAGATGAATGAGCAGTTGGTAAGCTATGTTTCAAGCTGGTCACCTTATTATCAGCAAGCCATATTTTGTGGTCTTTATCTGGCATCTGATGTAATGCAAGATACCAAATTTGAATTACTTTGCATGATATGATAGTATCATATATGACTATGCCAGTTAATCCATATATTGGAACATGCTTTTGTTAAATTGGCTTGTTGATGATGACATCAACCCCTTTAACTTGCATAAAAGATGATGCCTAGAGTAAAGGAATTCTTCTCTTCTTTTTTGGTTAAGCGAAGGACAAACTTTCTATTGTGCTAAAGTATGGTGGCTAATGAAGCCTATAGAAGTTACAAAGGAGGCCTAAACGCTGTACCCCTCTTTCTACATGTTTAATTTGATGTGAGTAGTCATTATTTCTATCTCTTGTTTTTCCTAAACTTTAGAAAGTTTTAGCGTTATGATACTGGAAGTAAAGAGCATTTAATTACTAGCTTTTGGGTTTGTGTACACATTTAACAAGATCTAAGGTTGATGCTGTGTATTATTGCAAAGATTTACGTGTATGGATGCTACTTTGTTTAAGGTAAAGTAGTATGCCTCACCTTCATGCATTGGTTGATGCTATATATTATTGCAGGAAAGTGAAAGTGAGGAAGAAATTCAAGATGAAGCAGATGATGATGTGGATGAAGATCATGAGAACGAGTATGAACCTGAGGAGGCAGTAGAGGTAGAGCCAGTTAAGAAGCCTGTTGAAGCACCATTGCCTCATAAAGATACAGAAAGGCAGCTTTCAAAGAAGGAGTTGAAGAAAAAGGAGCTTGAAGAACTTGATGCTGTACTGGCTGAGCTAGGATATGCCAAACCAGAGACCAGTGGCCTAGAAGACTCGCTTGGTAACGTATCACCAGTCTACATTCACATGCAAGCCAGCTTGAATCTCTCTGTTTTTAACCTTTTAAATGTCCTTTGGGCCTTTTGGTTTAAAATGTGTCTTAACGAATGCTGCCATCAGAAGAAAAAAAAAATGAAGTAAAATATATATGACTAGAAGATTTTTTTTCCTTTCAAGCATTCAGGGACAAATATTTTCATGTTGGAAGTGAAAAGCTTTATGGGTTTGGAATTTTTTTTATTTTTTCTGTGATGTCGATGCATCTGATTTTTGTTGTTATTGTTTAGTTGTTGGATATCTTATTCCTAGGCTCCACTTCATTACGGCCTTTCTCAACCATATCTAGGCATGCTAGTTGACATGGGCTAAAACAGTATATTCTTTTGGGGGAAAAAAAGAACAACAATGATAGTCCAGTAGCTATTATGTCAATGAATGAACCATGATACTTGTGATGTCCATCAAGCTCTTATTGCTTTGAGAACTTTTTTTTTTTTTACAATGACCATATAATTTTTATGCAATGAATGATGTTTGTCCTTCGCCCAGGTGCTGCGCAAGATAAGAAAGCAGATAATAACAGGGAGGTAGAGAAGGAGGACGCACCTTCTGAGAGCAAGAGTGCAAAAAAGAAGAAAAAAAAGGAAAAATCTGTGAAGGAAACGAAGGAATCTGTGGACCAGCCTCGTGGAGATACTGGAAATGGGATAGATGATTCTATTGAGAAAGAAAAGGCAGAAGATGCATCTACTGCTGACGTGAAAGAGCGATTGAAGAAGCTTGCTTCTGCGAAGAAGAAGAAGTCAAGTAAAGAAATGGATGCGGCTGCCCGAGCCGCTGCTAGCGAGGCAGCTGCAAGGAACGCAAGGCTAGCTGCTGCTAAGAAAAAAGAGAAAAATCACTACAATCAGCAGCCTGTTCGGTGAAGCTGATTAATTTTTTTTCCCTTGCTTATGATGAACATGTAATTGGTTGTTTTGTCAATGCATAATAAGACATCGCCGCCTGGTCTTTTGTGGCTTCAATTTTAGAGGGAAAAATGTTATTTACAGTTCACATCCGGTAAATTCTGTTCGAGCCTGATAGTTTTTGTCATGTTCACAATATTCTGTGATGCTATTTCTCTTTTGACTATTTTCCTGGGCGTCAGGTAAAGATCTATAGGCGTTGGAGTGTGATACGCCTTGTGAATGCCACGGGATCCCTCCCACTGCGGAAGGAGGAGGCCGCGAGGTAGAAATGTCGAATTTTTCTTCTAGCTTGGTTTCTCTTGCGTTGGAAGATTCTGTATGATTGTGTGTTATTTCAATAGTCACTGCAGTTTTAAACTTCTTGTTCATAGCAAATATTATTTGTTTAGACTACCAGGCGCCCTGTCCTTTACCTGTTTAATTCTTCAGTTTCAGGCTATCCTCTTGCAGGTAACCTGCGTGCGTGGTATGTCTTATCTACAAAAATTATTTAGTGTTTGGGTCACAATCTACGTGTGATAGCTACAGTAGATTTTTGATAGGGTGTGGGGGAGCCGTTGTAGACACTTTCTTCGGCAAGGATTTAGGGAAGAACCATGTGCGAGGTCCTATCCACTCACAGGCCAGTATTTATGCGAGAAAAGATCGGACTTGGTTAGATCCTCACAGGCCAGTATTTATGCGTCCATATAAAAATCGTATATATTCTGCAATCATAATATTTAGATTTTACCCTTTATGTAGTATTTTTTTCTAATTAACGTGGCATTTCCTTATCCTTTTGATTTTAATTTGGCTGAGAATTTTATAGAATTTTTTACTATATCCGTAATGCAATTGCAAGTTTATTAAAGCACCGGATAAATAATTGGATAACTGATAAAATTAAAATTTTTTATTTAATATATTAAATAAATAATATCTCAGAGATAAATGATATTTATTAAATTTGTGTTTTTATTTTCTCCAGACAAACAATCTGTAAAGATTTTTTAAAATTTTTTTAATAAAAGATATCTTTGATTTTTATTTTTTATTGGTTATTTATATTCTAGTAGATATTTTTAAAATTTTATTAATTTAAATTAATTATTTAAATATTAAATTTTAATTTTTAAAAAAATCCATATTGGACAGAGAGAATTAACACTATAAAAAATATTCTATTATGGTTCAATCAGTTCGCTCAAAAATATTCTAATATTATATAAAATGAATGGTTACTTGAATCGGATTAAATTTCGATTTTGATTCAATCCGGTTGAATCAATAGGTCCGAACTAATTTTGACAATATTATATAATTAACAATTTATTTATTATATTTTAATATTAAAAATATTAATTTATTAATAAATTAAAATTTATTATTATTAAATTAATTTAATAAATTTTTTAAACATTCATCTCCACTTTAAATTAAGATATACTAAACTGGTCATGTAGTTTTTATGTAGATTTTAAATATGTTTGTAAGATCTTGTCCATTATCAGTAGCCTATTATATAGCAATTCGACGACGCCCATACTCACGCTTCTCTTTATCTTCCTAGCGATCCAAATTCCGTCAAAGATCGTAACAGAAACAGAAAGAGCAAGAGAGGAAGAAAAGGTCGTTCTTTCTCGTAAGAAACCACCTCCATTGTTGAGGTTGATAGACTTGAGCGAGCGTACGTTATATTATAAAGAAGAAAGGAATCGTATAAGCCGTCCGCTCATTTCATTCGCCATCTCTACTTCTCCTCCCTTAAAACTAATCAGATCAATCTTCATGTCATTTCAACCGATCATAATTTTTTTTTTATTTCAAAAAATCTGAAAAAACGAAACTGGTGCCGGATTTCTGTTTGGTTACGGGAGCAAAGCTTGGCCGCACTTGGATAGCAAATGGCGGGAAGAAGCGGCAGGAAAGATGATTCTGTCGTACTGAACAGCACTAATGTGTTCGCGGCACTCGGTTCCTTTAAGAAGAAGAAGAACAAATCATCTGCTTCCGAGAAAGAGCGCCAAGGTACCTCCAAAACCATACCGTCGAAAAACGAGAAGAAGCCGGAGAAGGAACAGGTTTACTGGGCTGCAGCTTCGCTGGCGGGGAGATCGTGGGCTGACGTGGACGACGAGGACGATGATGATTACTATGCCACTACCGCCCCACCGGTCTCTGCGTGGCGCGCGCATGCAGGGGATTTGAAATCCGATAGGGAAGCTGTGGAGGTGAGATTTTCGTAATATGTTTCGAAATTATGGCGTGATCGCTACCTATTATTCAAGCAATCTGATTAGGTTATGTTTTTGTTATATGTTTCGATTAGTAGACATGAAGAATAAACTTATATTTAATGCGTAACTAACGATGAACCACAATTGTTGCGGATAATTCGATTGTTTTGATGATAGTTTCTTGTTTATTCATTTGTATGGAAATTGTTAGTTGGATGAATTCTTGCTGTTTCCGTGGAGTTCTTGATTTTGGTTGGGGTTTTGTCACACAACATGCATTTATATAATTCCCTCTGATTTGCTTACCTTTGTGCCATGAAGATTATCTGATATTGCATGTACACATGCTCAAACGTTCAGTAATGATATTATGCAGATTTTCTGTTGCATTTGTGATGCTGCTTCTCCATCTGGTATATGCAAACATTCAGTTACACTTGGTCTTCGTCATGTTCTCATATCTAGATTTTAGTTTCTTAACAGCTTTTTGAAATTTAGGGTCTTGTTAAACCTTAATGCAATCATTTGGTTTCTCAATAGTGAGAGTTAAGAACTTGTTCCAGGAAGTGCATTTGGCGAAGATGGTTAGTAACGAAGGATGTTGTTTTTGAATCGTTGTCTCCCTTTACTCATCCTGTTTTGAAATTGCTTCTCATCGAGTATAGTGGCATGATAATCCATTTCTTGTCTCTTCTTTGAGATATTAGTTTTTGTTTCATTATAAATGGAAAATTGTTAATCGTTTGGGAAGCTGATATAAATTACTAAAGCTATAAGGTCATATTTCTAGTAGTTTACGTCAGGCTAAGCAATATAGAGAAATTCTTTTTGTTCATCCCTGCCTATTAGTGAATATCTCTGATAAACAGCTGTAGATTACCTAAGATAGGCCTACAGTAGTAGGCAGTGGACCAAAGTGGTCAGTAGGTTGCCAGAAGGCTAATATGTGGTCATCATATCTATTTTGGTGAACCTGGGTGACCTGTGGATTTTGATATGGTTTGAAATCTAAATTTCATCTGTTATTTTGTTTTGATGCTTCCTGCTGTACTTAATACTTTTGCAAGACCAGTGACCGCTCTAAGGTCAAAAAGCAATAGGACTATTATAAGATTATGACTTGCTGGCAATTATTTTCCGACCTCTGAGGAAGTTAGAGTATGCATCTTACTGGTAATTGAACAAGTTGCAGTCTGATGGAAATAAATGGAATCTTTCTCGTTCATAACATTCATTCGAGTATTAGTATATTTTCCTGACGTGATATTAATACACCATAGCATTTGAGGATCTCTTACGGAAGTGGTAGTTGAGAATCTCTCCCTGAAAGTAAAAGAATGTCCAGCTGCTTGGTTTCATATTATGTCAACATATTTTGCAGGTATCAAATTGAAGTTTAAAGAAAATATTTTGATCTTGTCACAATGCTTTCTGAGTAATATTGTATTTTCTTTGCCTTCAATGCCCCCTTCCCTTCCCCGTATTACTTTGTCCTGAAGATTGCTGTTTTTGAATGGAAATTAATTGCATGCAATGACGAGCTTGGGTGATTTTTCTCATGACTGTTGCTTCCAATTTGATTTAGTTAATCGCTGTTTTATGAGTTTGATTTTTCACCAATCGTGTTTTGTATCCCAGGAAAGCGAAAGTGAGGAAGAACATGATGAAGCCGATGATGATGTTGATGAAGAACATGAAAATGAACAGGACCCTGAGCTTGATCCTGATCCTGATGGAACCAAGAAGCCTTCTGAAGTTTATTTGCCTCACAAAGACGCAGAAAAACAGTTGTCTAAGAAGGAGCTGAAGAAAAAAGAGCTTGAAGAACTTGAAGCAGTTCTTGCAGAGTTAGGAATTGTCAAACCGGAGACCACTGACCACAATGGCTCTCATGGTAAGTTATCACCAGTTAATGTTGTTGCCTTCTGTCATGAATCTCAGATTGTTTTGTTTTAAATTTTTTATTTGTCTATTTGACTTATCATTCATGTTATTAGTGCACAGAATCAACACAGAACTTTCCCCTTCCTAATCTGAAGTTTTTGATACCAATGCTAAATGTTTGGGTTTTTTATTTGCTGGACCTGACAAGTTTAAGAAGTATTGTCTGCAATTTCCTTTTAGAAATTACAATGTGATGGTCTTTTATATCTTAACTATATTTAAAACTTTTAAGTTTCACAGCGGGGAAGAATAATTGGCGTTTTCTTCCTTTTCTAACTAGATAATCTCATCACTGGCTTGTGGAACAATCTAACTTTGTTGCTGTTCTAGTAATTTGGTGCATTCGTTGCTGGCTGTTTGCCTGATAATTTAGCTGTGTATTTTTGTTGCATGAATGATTTGTGTTCTCTGTGTAACTGTGGCACAAGATAAGAAAACAGAGAAAGACTCGACAGTAGCAAAGAAGGAAAATACCCCTGCAGAGAGCAAGAGTTCAAAGAAGAAGAAAAGGAAGGAAAAATCTTTGCAAGGGACAAAGGAATCCCAGGTCCAGCCTAATGATGCAGTTGCTGGAAATAAGGAACATGAAAGCGTTGAAACAGACAAGGCAGAAGATGCACATGCTGCTGATTTGAAAGAACGGTTGAAGAAAGCAGTTTCTGTAAAGAAGAAGAAATCTAGTAAAGAGAAGGATGCTGCTGCCCGAGCCGCAGCCAGTGAGGCTGCAACGAGAAGTGCAAAGCTTGCTGCCGCAAAGAAAAAGCAGAAGAACCATTATAATCAGCAGCCAGTGCGGTAAGCTGGCGAACTGTCATCACATTCTCTCTTGCTTCCAGTCAATGAGAAATAAGACATTAGGAAGGATCTGATTCATAACCATTCATCAGGGAGTTATTTGATTGTGGGGGAAAGGTTTAGTTCAAATTATTTCTATTCAGGGTGGATAGTCTTGTTTGATGGAAATGTTTTCTATATAAAAAAACACAAGATTTTGCAGTGTCTTTACGCTGCTTCTACCGCCATTACCTGCCCTCCTATTTCAGGCTTCCTTGCTTTGTTTGTCCCGCTCTTGTAACCTGATCTCTAGGCACTAGGTGTGTACAAAAGTTAGTCAACGGATACGGGGAGGACCAACTTGGACACTAATAGAATTTCGGGGCTAGGTGATTTGCAGATTTTACAGGACTGCAGGTATGCGAACCTGTGCCTTTCCTTCTGTTTTAATACCTCCATCCTCCCATTGTTGGATTTCGCATGCCCTTCTGTTAGAAATATGGATCAGCAAGAGGGGCACGTGGACACAACAGCTAGGATGGAACCAAAAGAATCTGGTCAGCCAGTCATTGTCTACAGTCACAGAAAGAAGAAGCCAAAGAATTCTGTTGGGGACAATCATGACAATACGCGAAAATAGGGAATAGAAGGACATCTACCTAGAAAGGAATATTTTGGCTATATAGAGCATAGCTGAGCGGAGTGTTGGATCATCTTGGGAATTAGAAACATTGTTCGGCTATTGCTTGGGCACCAGGCCATACCAGTCCTGTGTGAATTTCCTTTCAGCAATAAAAAATTTTCTTTCTTGTGAACTTACCATCTGTGCTCTCTTGTTCATTACCTACCTTCCTTAGGTGCAATGAACGTGTTATACCTTTCTTCGTTGATGCCACATACACGAATGGAGACTTGCGTGGATCAGATAGAGAGGAATCTAGGTATCTTAGACTAGAAGATGACTATAGTCGCAGCTGAGTTGAATGATACCAGACAGTAGTTTGGCGAGATCAAGTCCTTATTACATGCCGTATTAGGGAAAGGCTACTGCAGAAATCCATCTTCCAAAGAAGTGGCAATCACCAGTGTTGCACAGGCCCTGGAGGGTAACCCTTTCTCCTCACATTCAGTGTAAGGACCCGAACCCAGAACGGGGCCCTTATCGCCGTGAAACTCGGATAAATCCAACACGTGGACCAATCTGAACTCACAAGGCTTATTTGACTTTTCAAACACGATTCCCAAAAACAATTGAATTTAATTTTATAAATTGGAGCATGACAAAATAGAAACTAACATCTGGCATATAACGAAGTAAATAAAATATACAGCGAAAGACTTTAGTTGTTGAAATGAAATACCATAAACGAAAGTAAATTCATACTACCACAAGCCCAACATCAACGTACTGGGCTTAAAGCCCGATATAGAAATACATAACCAAAAGAGTCACAATATAAAAACAAATCGAACCAGTAGTGATAGAAAAATAAACCAGATAAAACGTGCAGGTGCGACAGTCCAGCCAAGTCGTAAAAGATAATCACACCTCGATACTGTCTACGGCTCGCGATCTACGCCTGAAAAAAAGGGAAATAAAACAACAAGGGGTGAGATTATGGAAATCTCAGTAGGAGTTCCCGTGTAGGAGGGCAAGGAATACCTTACGATACGGATAGACACGAAACTAAAATAGTATGAGGGACAAGGAATTTACGTATTTACTTTCTTTTTATGATTTCAACCCAATACATTATTACATGATAAAACATCTAACATTATCAAACAAAACCATCGGGGTGGACATAGTAAAACACTCCTCGAGTAATCCCCGGTAAAGGAAAACCTGGAGCCCACTGGCAGTATTAATTTATTATTTTCTTAAAAATCAAAATATAAATAATCAATACGTAACCCGTACCACCAGTGTTGTCCGAGACTAGGCAGAGAAAATATAACATACATCGTACCCGTCTCAATACGAACCAACCTGCGAAGACGTGGCAGGTAAACGAAATCATCACCCATACGACTCCCGAACAGGTGAACAACTCTCCCCTATCACTGGGATTCCGTTGACTCACCTCGCATTGGCCAAGCGAACGTATAATTACTGTAAATATCAACTGAATATATATATACATATATACACATAGATTAAACGTTATACCCCCATCGATAATTATTTTTATCTAAACCAAGAAAACATTTTAAAAAGAAAGAATAAAATTACATACTTATTTAAGTAGATTTAGTGACAGACCAGACTTTTATTTAATGGTCTATCACTTTATTATACGGCAAGGTTGATACATTATCCAGATAAACTTAGGTATTATTTAATCCACTTTTGCTTAGTACATCATATTAAACATAAATTAAATTTAGTGACGGATTGTGTTTTTATTTAATTGTCTGTCACTTTATTTTATGGCAAGGTTAATGCGTTATGTAGATAAACTTATTTATTTATTCAATTCACTTTTTGCTTAACACATCAAATTAAACATGGTTTAAATTTAGTGGCAGATGCCACTTTATCATTCGGCAAGATTTGACATATTTTATGAGTAAGTTGTATTATTATTTAATTCACTTTTTCATTAATAAGTTAATACAATAAAATTCCATCCACACCAAACTCAATTTATTTGTCTCCACCCAATTTATTATTAATTACACTTTGACTTTTCATTTTGATAACATGTACAGGAAACACATATATCACCCACACATGAATTGGAATTCATTAATTCATTGGAATTCATTAATGAATTTAGTGATACTTTATTAAATAAAATTTACTAATGTAATTTATTCAATTGAATTACAATTCGTGGAATTTGTTAATGAAGTTTAGTGGCTCTTTACTTTATTAAGGTGACGTTAGTGGAGGTTTATAAATGCAAGCCACTTTATAGGAAAAGTCTTAATATTTTATTAAAAAGACTTTAGTGGTGGCTAATAGTTGCCAACCACTTTAATATTCTCCACAATTGTGTGCGTTTTAACAATTAGCTTACTGTATGCTTCATTAGTTTACGTGTTTAATTAGTCAAACCTTAAATTTTCAAATAAGTGACGTCTGCTGAAACAACAGAAAGCTTACTATCCTCTGTTCTCGAAAATTCTCTGTTCTCTAAAACATGACAACCGCGTCATTCATCTCAAAAGATGAATCGGCAACAGAGGGTAAAGTAAAATTTCGCCCGCCTGATGGACAAACTTCTCAAGACACGGAGATGCTAGAGTCTCCAAAATCGTATCGTGAATCTTTGATTGGCAAAACGGCTATTCCAATTGAAGAGGTGGAGGTCAGTGATGAAGACATCGTTGTTTCTGAGGATGAAGATGGCCCCTTCATATCAATATCAGACAAAGCTCACGTACAGTTACAGGGGTCTTGGAAGTTCTCTGTGGTGGTCAAATTGCTGGGCAAATCCATTGGTTTTGCACTTATGGTTACAAAACTTCGGCAGATGTGGGGTTTACCCTTGGAATCAAAGATTATCGACTTGGATAATGGGTTCTTTCTTGTCAAACTGTCTAGCGAGGAAGAAGTGAATAGTGCATTACTAGGGGGTCCATGGATTGTACATGGACATTGCCTCATGGTGCAGAAATGGCAACCTGGTTTTCGAGCAAGCACGACAATTGACACAAGAGTGGTGGCTTGGCTATGTATACCTGATCTTCCTTTACAATATTACCATGAGAAAATATTAGTGAAGGTGGGTAATCTGGCTGGACGAATGGTGAAGATTGATAAAAACTCATTTGGTGCTCAACGAGGCAAGTTTGCCAGATTGGCTGTGGAGCTGGATCTCTCTAAACCATTGCTCCCAAGGTTGAGAATTAATGGGGAATGGTTGCGATTAGAGTATGAAAATTTACCCATGATATGCTTTGGTTGTGGTCGTATTGGGCACAACCAATTGATGTGTGCATATTCTGCACGTCAAACTGCCTCTCAACGCACGCAACGTGTTTCAGAGCCAAATAATGTCGATATTCCCGAATCCAGTACGGCGGCTTCAAGCGGAGCAGCGACAGCAAAAGCGACAACAGAAATTATTGATGACAACCCGTTGATCCAGTCTTCCGATCAGTATGGCCCATGGTTGCATGCACCTACCCGTCTTCGCAGGAACGCGAACAGGACCAAACCCGAAACCGATGTTCAATCTAAAAAAGGCAATAACCCCCAGAAGGAAGTCACAGGCTCCAAATTTGCAGCACTTTCAGAGGATTATGCGGATACACAAGCACACAAAGGAAAGTCAGAATTAAAGGAGAATACAAGGAAGGAGGGAGTCTTTAATAAATCCGTGGCAGCTACCAAACCAACTCCCTCTTTGAAGCATATGGGGAAAAGTAAAGTCAATGCACCAAAAAATAACGGCCACAAGGATATAGGTGGATGCTCCCCCTTGATTTCGCAAGGTCCTTCCAAGAATAAATCAAATTTGACTATAGGAGGTAACGGTCGACAAAAGTTGGACCCAGCACTACCCAAGGCCGATGCAGAAGCCCAATCAAAGCAGAGTTTCACAGAACAGAATTTTCAATTTGTTACTCAGGCCACGACGAGCCCACTAAAGGTGAAGACTATCAAGTCCCAACTGACAGCCCAAAGCTCTAAAGGGCCTAGCTCTAAGAAACGTATGAAGGAGAGTCTGATTTTCCAATCTAAAGCTCAGGATCACGTCAACCTGGATAAGCTTCACTCTGTTTTCAAATTCCCCTTATATGATGGAGGCCAATATTTAAAACGATCAAGAAAGGGAAATGCAGGCTCAGCCTCTTCATTCATCGAAGAGTTCGTGCATGGTTCTGAAGATGTCCTAGTTCCTACGGAGGTTTCCCCTTCTTCTCCACCAGGTGCGAGTGATGTGGCACAGACGGGAGGTGATAGTGCCTCAGTGATGGATGGGATAGGACCCTGACAATTCCCTACACTTCTCAGAATTTTATCATGTCTATTTTAGCTTGGAATTGCTGCGGGGTTGGTACTAAGGCCTTTATTCCGGTTATGAAAGATCAGTTAAGGAGGTTTCATCCGAGTATTTGTATCATACTTGAGCCTAGAATCAGCGGAGAGAAAGCTGAGAATACCATTAAAAAGCTAGGCTTTGATGGACACTTTAGAGTGGAAGCTGTTGGCTTTTCGGGAGGAATTTGGCTTATGTGGCATAAGAATGTAGTAACAGTGGATATCAAGGCTTCAACGAGACAGTACATCCATTTTGAGTGGTTTATCTCTTCTTCTATGGGGGAGTGCAAGGCAGTTTATGGTAGTCCTGTGCCTCTCCAACGTTCTGAACTATGGAGAGATCTAAGAAAGGTTGCCGACTCTACTAGCAATCCTTGGTGCTTAATTGGTGATTTTAATGCCCTCTTAAGTACTGAAGATAAAAAGGTAGGAGCTAAGTTTAACCAGGCGGCTAGCCGTCCATTCGTTAGCATGGTTAACGATTGTTCCCTTATGGATGTGGGATTCCAAGGCCCCAAATTTACTTGGTTCAGGAAAGAACTTAGTGAGCGACTCGATAGAGCCTTATGTAATAACTCCTGGTGCCAGCAGTTCCCGGAAGGTTTTGTGTCTCATCTACCTCGAATCAAGTCAGATCACAGGCCGATTTTACTGCATTATTTTGAGGAGAAAAGTATTGGTATAGTTCAACGCTCTTTTCGCTTTCAAGCAGCTTGGTTGACTCATCCAAGCTTCGGAGATTTCATGCGAGATTCCTGGTCAGCTTCGGATATTTGGGAAACTTCTTACCGACATCTTGTAGGAGACCTTAAAGAATGGAATGTCAAGGTTTTCGGCAATATATTCAAGAGGAAGAACCAGTTATTTAAACGTATTAAAGGAGTAGAGAGGATTCTGAGTTTGCGTGATTCTACAAGCTTGAGGGGTGTTCTAGATAATCTTAGAAAAGAGTATGCAGATACCTTATTACAAGAAGAAATTCTTTGGTACCAGAAATCAAGAAGCAATTGGGTGGCCTTTGGAGACAAAAATACTTCCTTTTTTCATTCCACTACTATTGTACGACGTCGAAGAAATAGAATCTCTCAACTTCAAGATTCCCATGGGAACTGGATTTTGGATGAAGAGGAGCTCCGAACTATGACGATAGATTTTTTTAAAAATCTTTATTCTATTAAAAATCTTCATTCTAATGACGATCACTTGGATGGATTGCCGATGCTCCCAGCCGATTTTCCGGATATTCCAGACTTCTTTGAATCGAGTTTCTTGTCTCTTCCTACTAATGAGGAAATTCATGGAATTGTCAAGAAATTCGGGAGCTACAAATCACCAGGAGTGGATGGTCTTCCCCCGCTATTTTTTCAATCTCAATGGGCTGTTATTGGAGATGCTATTTGCAAGTTTGTCCGTGATTTTCTCAAAGATGGTCGGCTGGATCTTGGGACGAATGATACTCTCATTGTCCTAATTCCTAAAATCCCTAATCCCATTAATTTAGGACAATTTCGTCCAATTAGCCTTTGTAATGTATCTTATAAGATTATTACTAAGTTAATCGCAAACAGGCTACAACCAATAATGAGTAGCTTGATAAAAGAAACTCAATCTGGTTTTATTCCAGGAAGGCAAATTACTGATAATGTTGTTATTGTGCAGGAAATTATTCATTCAATGAGGAAAAAAACGGGTTCTAATGGTTGGATGGCATTAAAGATTGATCTAGAGAAAGCTTATGATCGCTTGAAGTGGTCATTCATTGAAGAGACACTCATACTTGCTAAGGTGCCACGACCACTGATCAGTAGAATCATGACATGTATATCGACAGCCTCAATGCGAGTATTATGGAATGGTGCTATCACGGATTCATTTATTCCATCTAGGGGTGTCCGTCAGGGTGACCCAATGTCCCCTTATTTATTTGTCTTGTGCATGGAAAGACTTGGACATGTGATCGACCAAGCCGTCATCGAGGGAACGTGGCAGCCGATCCAGATAGGTAATTCTGGCCTAAAAATCTCTCATCTGTTTTTTGCTGACGATCTCTTTTTATTTTCTACAGCTTCATAGAATCAAGGTAGTGTGATTCAAAAGATTTTGAGCAGATTTTGTCAAGCCTCAGGACAAAAAATAAACAGCATAAAATCCAAGATATTCTTTTCAAAGAATACGTTAGTCCCAACGCAAAGAGATGTGAGCCAAACTCTCGGCTTCTCCATAACGGCGGACTTAGGCACCTACCTGGGTGCGCCTATTATACATGGGAAATTGACAAGAATCTATTTCTCCAAGCTTCTAGAGAGAATTCAAAGCCGCCTTTCAAGCTGGAAAGCAAGATCACTTTCATTTGCTGGCCGAGTCACATTAGCAAAGTCAGTCCTACAATCTATACCTTCTTATTTGATGCAGACAACTTTGTTTCCAGTAGGAGTGACAAAGCAGATTGATCAAATCACACGCAATTTTGTGTGGGGATCTAATGCTAGTCAACGAAAGATGCACCTGCTGAAATGGGAGAGCCTGCGTTCTCCTAAAGAAGAAGGTGGTTTGGGTTTGTATTCCACAGCTGAAACCAACAAAGCATTAATTCTCAAATTGGGGTGGCGCTTCTTAACCAATCAAGATAGTCTTTGGGCTAGGGTCCTAGCTGAGAAGTACGGCTGGAACAATACTCCAAACTCGCTCACCCTTGAAGAACGTCCGTTAAAGTTGGGTAGCTCATCCCTGTGGCGAGCACTACATAGTGCTTGGCCGCTTCTCTCTAAAGCTGGCTCTTGGGTCATTGGCGATGGACAATTGATCAGGTTTTGGGAAGACTCTTGGCTTGACCAAGTGGGACCTCTCATTTTGATTTCTCAGGAACAAGTACCAGATGAATTAAGAGGAAAAACAATTTCTCACTTTATCTCGGCACATGGGAGCTGGAATTGGAATTTATTCCAACAATTTTTACCAGCATTTGCTTGCATTCTAATTGCACAAGTTCGTCCTCCATTAAACAGTGAAGAACATGATTCATTACGTTGGAATGTTACTATGAATGGCCTTTTTAGTCTATCTTCAGCTGGATCTTTTATTCGAGATGCTGCTTCTTCTACCTCAAAGGGTCTTTGGAAGATAATTTGGAAGTGGAATGGACCCCAAAGAATCAGATCTTTTCTATGGTTGTTAGCTCATGATAGATTGCCAACAAGGCAGATGTGTATGCGGAGACACATTACACAGTCTGAGGAATGCCCTCATTGCCGAAGCCAGCCTGAATCCTCACTGCATGTGTTACGTGACTGTTTCTTCCCATATCATCTTTGGGCCCAGCTTATCCCCGATACTCTTAAGTCAGGTTTTTTCTCTTCTAACTTGGAACTGTGGCTTACTACTAATCTAGTAAGTAGCGAAACATGTGGAAACTTGGAATGTCCAATGGTGTTTGGAACATGCTTGTGGTTGCTTTGGAAATGGAGGAATGAATTAATATTTGAAGGGAAAATTAATATAGGACCACATCCTATATTATTGATTATGGAACGAACCACAGAATTCTACTTGGCAATGAAGACTGTGAGAATGATCACTCCCTCCCCTAGTGGTCGTTTGAGGAAGTGGGTGCGATGGATACCCCCTCTCCCTGGATGGATCAAATTGAATTGTGATGGGAGTTACAATCCTATAACGAATAAGTCATATGCAGGTGGAGTTCTAAGGAATGCTGCTGGTTCTTGGCTCATTGGTTATTCACAGTCTTTCGTTGGGTGCTCAGCGTGGGAGGCAGAGGTGAGAGCAGTTCTCTCAGGACTTTCTTTGGCATTATCAACAGGAGTAGTTAAGCTTCATATTGAGAGTGACTCGTGGGATGTTGTACAAGCACTTCAGCTACAAAGCTTGAAACCCCCTTGGAGCCCACTTCTCATCCAGTGTCGGCATATGATGAATTGCTTTCAGGAGTTTATTACGGAACATATATTCCGAGAAGCTAATCAAATCGCCGATGGTCTCGCACGACTGGCAGCATCTCTTCCTGTTGGATTAAATATCCATCATACTC
Organism: Passiflora organensis; assembly: GCA_019739055.1. Taxonomy (NCBI): domain Eukaryota; kingdom Viridiplantae; phylum Streptophyta; class Magnoliopsida; order Malpighiales; family Passifloraceae; genus Passiflora; species Passiflora organensis. Next base: position 439,324 of record JAEPBF010000136.1, read on the forward strand.
TACCTTTATCATTGCAAGGACTTATGTCTTTTGATTCTTCCGGTTTAGCATTGTATCGTCCAGGCCTCTAGTTTATAGAAGTCTGTGTTACTTAATCAAAAAAAAATTAATTAGTCAAACCTTAGACTCCATTCACTTTCTTTTTATTCAATACTTTTATTTAATCAATTAACTGATGCATAGGGCAATTATCACTGGAGGAGAAACACGCATCGTACGAACTAAAAAGAAAATGCATGCCAGGTCTGAGACACGCACATGAAGGGAGACCAACAGAAACGAAGACACGGCACACATCACAAGGATCATCCAAGGAGGAGTAGCAGGATGGGCACTGGTGCGACAAAAGTCATCGGGGAAGAAGGACAAACACTCGCCGGCACCCGCAACCAACAAGAAAGAAGAGAAGAGACAACACACGGCAACCACAGAGGAGACGGATTCAGGTACAAAGCACTCAACCAAGGGGACCAACAACACACACACGAGAGACAAAACAAAGCAAACACTGAAGCATCGCAGATCCGCGGAGAGGGGAGACGCCACTCGCAGTGAAGGACAAGGCGTGCCTGCGACGCGAAGAAGAAGATGTACCAGCGACAAATGAAGAAACAGGAAATGGCAAGAACCAACAAGTTCTCGGTAAAGGGAAACAAGATACCTGCAGCTCACAAGAGCTATGGCGAAACAAGCAAGGGAAAGAAAGAAGAAAAAAAAGAATACTCTCCTGGTTCCAGATCCAGTCGTGGAGAGACGCAACCGGAGCTGAGTGAAGGCAGATAGGGCTAGATCTGGTGGCTCTCTCTCGCATTTTGTCCCACTCGCAAGCATGGAAGCGGGGAGACGAAGCTGACATTGCGGATCCGGTGGGAAGGGTGATAGATGGATGCGGGTCTAGTGAGAAAGGTAGCCCCACACTTCCGGATCTGCGCTTCAACCTCACGTTTAACTTGAAGGAAGGAGGAAGAGGGGGGTGGTGTCTAGACTGGTGAGGAAAAGGAGGACCTGCGCGTGTACATGAGGAGATACAGGGAAAAGTTGGAGGGGATATCAGGGAGTGAAAAAAAATAGTTTTGCCCCGAGAAATGAGAAAGTCGGCAAGTAACAAGGAACAGCGCGGGGACCCGAAGGGTAAAGACTTATTAGAAAGAAGATAAATACAACCACAGAAACTAATTGGTGAAATAAGAATAAATCAATAAGCAGATTAGCTGAATAACGTAAAGAAGTATAAATCATTCAAAGTAAGGGACCGAGATAACAAAAATCGACTTAAACGGGAGCTTAAGAATCAAAGTCCCTACCTGATGTTTGTGCGATTCTTACAGTGTACAAATCCAATTCCTTGCTGATAGTTACTTGCAGAAATGTGAGGAAGAGAGTAAACTGGTAAGTATGAAGATGGTGACGGCTAGGGCTGCAGGTGAGTTTCATACAACATTTTTATAGTTAGGTTAAAACTGTTAATGGGCTCAAACATTCAGTTGGGCTTCGGGTTAAGCCCAACATAACAGGTCCACACTCTCAGTTGGGCTTGCACATGGACTGAATTTCACATTCAGTCCCAAGTCCATTCTCTCACACGATAACACTAGATGACCTTCATTTGACGTCCATTCTCTGACGCATTAAGTTGGGTTCATCGGGCAGAGTAGTATTTCTTAGTTCAACGCACACCTGAGGACTTGAAGGTCACCATAGCCTTGGTATCAATGGAGGGGCACGCACTGCATTAGATGACTTGGTTGCAGGATAGAAAACAGAATATGTCGTGGGTTGATGTGAAGCAAGAGCTGTTGGAACACTTTACAGGTGCTTTGGCCTCCAACCCGTATGAGCTGATCGCAACAGTTAGACAGTCGGGAACGGTATGTCAAAGAATTTGTGGCCAGATCTGCGCAGGTCCTCGATTGGCCTGAAAAAGCTCTAATTGGGCAATTTCTAAATGGTCTCCGAGAAGACATTCGCGTAAGGATTTGCTCCAAGGACGCAACTGATTTATATCGCACTATACACCTCGCTAGGGAAATAGAGTTTGAGGTTGATGTCCATAAACGCTTGGGTGCAAGTCAATGGGAAAAGAGTAGACTTTCATATGGACTGGGGGAAAAAGTTGGATCTGTCCTTGGATCCACCAGTCCCATAACTACTTCTCTAGCGATGACCTCCAACAAACAGGCCATGGTTAGTGTGGTCTCGACACCAGGGAACCTAGCGGTAATAGAGGCCCAGCCTGTAAGCTCAATGGGCTCCATATCCAACAGACAAGCTCCTACCACGAGTGGGACACGAGGCGTTTGACGATATTCCCAACAAGAATATCAAGAGATGCGCAGAAAAGGGCTGCGTTTTCGCTTCCAACAAACGTATCATCCGTTACACCAGTTGTCATGGGACTAGAGTTTTGCGGAATAAAAACTCTCGCTAAGTCAGTCTTCCTCACAAAGCTAGCTAGAATGTTAAGCTTAGAACATAATTGAAAAGAGATAGGGACACGAGAATTGAGAGAAAATTCTAAACTCTCAATATTGCAAGAATTGTTGGATGATTATAAATGAGGGGAGACACCCCTTATATAGCCAATACAGTTCCCCAATGAATGGTGGAGATCGAGTCAACCGATCTAATGGTGTCTATACAAATATACAAGGGAAGCACTAATGGCTGATTTTCCATCTATGGTAATCTTTGATTACATAGATTACCTTGATTCCCCAAATCGAGTCTCTTATATGGCAGGAACGGATTCCTATTGAATTCCCCGATTGCCTATGATTGATCATCCATTAATATGTCGATTCTCCTTGATTGAGGCACCAAATTTGAGGGACGGGTCACACACGAAGTCGAATGATGCGTAGTCTGAGTTTTGGTCGAGACATTCTCCCCCACCAAACTCAACAACGTCCTCGTTATGTGATGCCTCAAGAACTTGTTGATTTCGTTTTGGTACTGCCAAAGATCAAAATTTTTCTTCCAGCTAGACTCGTTAGGAGGGTCGCCTTTCCATCGAACCAAGTACTCCACATGGTTCATGTGCTTCCTACTCTTTTGCACCACACGCCTTGATAGGATCTCATCTAGTTGCTTATCATGGGCATTGGTCACAGCTGTGGGAGCTCTCTTGGACTTCTCCCTCTCCGAATCTTCCTTATCTTCTTGGAATGGTTTCAACAAACTCACATGAAAGACAGGATGAAATTCCAATCTCGGTGATAATTCCAGCTTGCATGACACCTTGCCGATCCTCTTCAACACCTTGAAAGGACCCTCATATCGTCGCACTAGCCCCTTGTGCAACTTGGAAAAAACTCGGCTTTGGTGAGACATCAGCTTCACCAGCACAAGATCCCCTTCATCAAATTCTAAGGGACGCCTCTTTTTGTCTGCCCACTTTTTCATCCTCTTTGCCGCCTTGGACAATTGCACTCTTGCAAGGTCCTTTTGCTCGTTCCATTCCTTGGCAAAGTGATAGTCAGATGGATTCGACCCTTGATAACCTGTGGCAATCTTGCTAGGGGTGTAAAGTTGTTGTCCATTAGCAATCTCAAAGGAACTCATACCTGTCGATTCACTCCTTTGCAAGTTGTACGAGAACTGAGCCACATCGAGTAAATTTGCCCAATTCTTTTGGTTGGCACTCACATAGTGCCTAAGGTAAAGCTCCAATAAGGCATTCACTCTCTCGGTCTGCCCATCAATTTAAGGATGAAAGCTGGTGGAAAAATTGAATTCTGACACCAACAGCTTGAACAACTTAGTCCAAAATCTCCCCGTGAAACGAGAGTCACGATCACTCACAATGGACCTTGGAATGCCCCAATACTTCACCACATTTTTAAAGAAAAGGTGGCTTGTCTCCTCTGCCGTGCATGCTTTGGTGGCTGGAATGAATACCGCATACTTGGAAAATCTATCCACCACCACAAGTATAGTTTGGAAGTTGTCAGACTTTGGGAGGGATGTGATGTAATCCATAGAAATGCTCTCCCAAGGTCTCTCCGGTATGGGCAATGGCTCTAACAATCCAGGAGGCTTCTGTTGCTCGACCTTGTCTTATTGGCAAACTAGACAGGTTTTCACATACCACTCCACATCGTCTCGCATGTTAGGTCAATAATAACTATCTTCCAAAGTGCAAGAGTTCGAATGATACCTGGGTGTCCAGCCCATCCTGAATCGTGACATTCCTTCATGACTTCCTTTCGAAGTTTGTCATGTCGAGGGGCATAAATGCGGTTGCCTTTGGTGAAGAGCAACCCATCCTCTAGCCAAAATCTGCGGGTCTTGCCTTGCTTCACTTGTTCTGCCAAGGCTTGAACTTGGGGGTCATGCTCCATACCCCCTTGGATCCTTTCCACTAAAGGACTCTCCGGTCGACTGATGGCTGCAAGTGTTTTTGTCTTCAGCTCTTTCTCTCGAGCAACAGGCACCACGCAACACTGGCTCCCTTTCGAAAGTATAAGGGTGTTTGTGCAAGACACTGGGACTGCTCTCGTCTGATCCAGGAATTGCATTCCTAACACAATCAGAAAATCATCCATAGGAACAATGGAGAAGTCAAGTTTACCTTTCCATTCTCCCATTTGTAGCTCGACCCCTCGGGCTACTCCAAATATTGGCTGAGCTTTAGTGTTCACCGTCTTCAGCCAGCCTTTCTCCTCTCGGAACTTGATGCCAAGTCGTTGTGCTTCCTCCTTCTTCATGAAGTTGTGAGTAGCACCAGTATCGATCAATGCACGGGACTCCCTCCCTTGCATGATGGGTCTAGCAAACATTCTCCCAGCTTGCTCCACCTTGACATCTTTGGTTGAGGCTTTAACGGCACTCAACAGTTGCATGGAACTCATCCTTGGTGCTTCCATCTCTTTGGCCTCCATAGCAATGGCTGCCAGTTTGTTCCTCATCGGGCAATCCACAGCTCTATGCGGCCCCTCGCATAGAAAGCATGAGAGCTTGGGTCTCTCGCCCTTACCCCGATTTTCACCTCCCCCTTGTGTGGGTTTGGCTAGATGGAAGGACTTGAAAGGCTTGTCCTTCCCCACCTTAGTTTCATGGACTGCTCCCCCACCTTTAGCCTTGTAGTCGCAGAAAATCTTAGGCTTAGGTGGGCTTGAACCCTCGGGCTTCCTCTCGAATTCCGCCAAGGATTCAGCCTCGGTTATCACATCGTTGAGCTCCTTGACATTGAGTCGATGAAGCTCCAGCTTGGCCCAACTTTGTAGGCATCCCAGAAATACGTAAATGGCCTCCGTCTCAGGCATGTCTGGGATCTCCAATAAGACTTCCGTGAACTCCCTCACGTAGTCTTGAAAGTCACTTTTGTGAGACAACTTGCGAAGCTTCTCCTTCGTTTCTAGCTCCACATTTCTCGGTGAGAATTGTGCTCTTAGGAGCCTTTTGAAATCTTCCCATGTCTCCAACTTCAAGGTGCCATGCTCAATTTGAGCATGCTTTATCCTCCACCAGGTTGTGGCACTGTCGGTTAGATACAGTGGGGCTTGGGAAAGTCGAACTCCATCGCTCTCCATGCCCACCCCTTGAAAGTATTGTTCAAGGTTGAAAAGGAAGTTGTCCACCTCCTTGGCATTCCTCGTCCCACCAAATGACTTTGGCTTCGGGACATCCAGCTTCGCGTTGGGCATGGAAACTACTTGCACTACGCCCTTCTTGCATTCATTCCTGATTTCAACCAAGTCATCCTTAAATAAAGTGATTTCAGCAAGAAGATTTACCTTGAAATCATCTAACTCTTGCCTCCAAGAGTTGATAGCAATGAGGGCGCCTTGCATCTCCTCACGAAGCTCATTCACGTCCCCTGACTCGAGCTCGCTTATGCGTTGGCCATACTCCTCAAGCTTATCTTTTTCATCAACAACCTTAATCTTCATACGAGTGATCCTTGCCTCCAATGATGACAGATGATCAACAATCTTCATTCTCTTCTTACTAGGTTTAGGGGCACGTTGGGGTAGTCTCCCCATACGGACCTCCTCCACCTCCTCAATAGTACAGATGCTGGCATCAGTAGGCATCTCCATTTCTCTCTCAAAGAATTGAGTCGTAGCTCCGCTACCAATTGTCACGGGATTAGAGTTTTTCGAAATAAAAACTCTCCGTGTGGTCTTAAACTATCGCACTTGCAGTAGGCTAAGTTAGCCTTCCTCACAAGACTAGCTAGAATGTTAAGCTTAAAACACAACCAAAAAGAGAGAGGAACACAAAGGAAAGGAGAGAAAACTATAAACTCTCAATATTGCAAGAATTGCTGGATGATTACAATGAGGGGAGGCACCCCTTATATAGCCAATACAGCTCCCCAATGAATGGTGGAGATCGAGTCAACCGATCTAACGGTGTCTATACAAAAATATACAAGGCAAGCACTAATGGCTGATTTCCTATCTATGGTAATCTTTTATTACATTGATTACCTTGATTCCCCAAATCGGGTTTCCTATATGGCAGGAACGGATTCCCATTTAGTTCCCTGATTGCCTCTGATTGATCCTTCGTTAATATGTCGATTCTCCTTGATTGAGGCACCAGATTTGAGGGACGGGTCACACACGAAGCTGAATGACGCGTAGTCTGAGTTTCGGTCGTGATACAGTGTAAAAGAAAATCATTGCAGACGATTATGTTGGACTTCACGAACGAGGACCCCATTTGCAACTACTTTCCAGCCATGACAGAGACACAAATTCAATCACAGAATACAGAGTAGCAATTATTTCAGTTGGAACTACCTTATTTCGCTAAGGGTAGCACATCGAACTACCAGACTATGCGGCTACGAGGGTATATAAATGGCACTCCAGTTTTAATCATGGTGGATAGTGGTGTCGGTCACTGTTGTGTATCAGTTGGATTCACTTCAAAAATTACCATATCGTCAGTAGCAACGCAACCTATAGCAGTGCGTTTGGGAGATGGGTTTACAAGGGAGATCACAGCTTTTTGCCCATAGGTCCCTATCGTGGTGAATAACCTGAAAATTTCGGTGGATTGTTACCTCTTTCCTTTAGGAGGAGTAGGCGTGATCCTTGGAGTATTGTGGCTACAATCGTTAGGCACCATTACAGCTAATTGGAAACGATGACGATGGAATTTAAGACAACGGGTAGAAGAGTTTGCTTGTGAGGTGATCCTTCCTTGTCCAGTAAACCACTATCTCTCAAATCTATTTGTCATTTAAATGAGATTGATTTTGGTTTACTTCTATGGAAGTTATCTGGGGATTCTGTTCTTGACGGGAATTTAGACATTCATCAGCAAGAGGAGCTTTGCAGGTTACTGGAAAGATATTCTACGGTGTTTGGGGAACCTATGAACTTACCACCAGCTAGAAAGATTGACCCTGAATTTCCCTATAGCCGGGCATGGGATTAGAGAACGTCGGTGCATATAGGTATGACCATAATCAAAAAGATGAAATTGAGAGGCAAGTTGCGAATATGCTAGCCACGGGGTCATACAACTGAGTACAAACCCTTTTTCTAGTTCGGTAATATTGGTGAGGAAGAAGGATGGCAGCTAGAGATTTTGTGTGAATTACCAAGCTCTAAACAAAGTAACAATACCAGATAAATATCCAATTCCTGTCATTCAAGAGCTGCTAAATGAGTTGAGGGGTGCACAATTTTTCTTTAAGATTGATCTTCATTCCGGCTACCATCAAATTCGTGTGCGCAAGGAGGACATTCCTCACCCACTCAGGGCACTAAGAGTTCAGAGTTATTCCTTTTGGGCTAACAAATACACCAGCCACATTTCAAGCAGCCATGAACAACTTGTTCAGACCACTTATTCGCCAATCAGTCCTGGTATTTTTCGATGATATTCTGGTTTATACCAAGTTATGGTCTAACCACATTTGTCATTTGCAGCTGGTGCTGGAATGTTGTCATAGCACAAATTTTTCGCTAACAGAAAGAAGTGCAGTTTTGGGAGATCATCCATAGACTATTTGGGACACATTGTTTTAGCTGTAGGTGTCTCAATGGATCCCACAAAGATCGCTAGCGTGTTACGATGGCCTATTTCTAGATCACTAAAGTATGTCCGTGGATTCCTTGGGTTGACAGGATATTATAAAAGATTTATTAAGGATTATGGGCTGCTAGCAAAACCTCTCACGAACTTACTGAAAAAAGATTGCGGATCTAAGTTCGTGTGGACATCCGAAGCACAGCCCGCCTTTGTCAAATTGAGAGAAGCTGTGACATAAGCTCTGGTGCTAACAATGCCGGATTTCACCTCCCCTTTTTGTGGTAGAATGTGATGCGTCAGGTTTGGGTGTAGGGGCAGTATTGATGCAAGACAATAAACCAATTGCTTTCTTTAGTAGAGCTTTGGCTTCTCGCGATTTGGCAAAAACTACGTATGAGAAAGAACTTATAGCTCTAGTTCTGGCCATTAAGCATTAGAGACCATACTTGGTGGGGAAGCCATTCGTGGTGCGCATTGACCGTAGCAGCCTTAAACATCTTTGGAAACAGGGCACCATCCCAACAACATTGGATACCTATGTTATTGGGATATGAATTCACGATCGAGTATAAACCAGGGAAATTGAATAGAGCTACAGATTCACTTTTCAGAAAGTTTGAAGATATTTCATTAGCAGCCATCTCTATACATTATTGGGCACATTGGGAGCAACTATATCAAGATGCCGGGAGAGATCACGAGTATCAGCAGCTGCGCAAACAATCAGAGGCTGACCTTACAGCTCGCCCAAACTACAAGCTAATACATGATCACATTTTCTATATGGGTGTATCTACATTCCAGTTTCTTCCACATGGGTTCCGAAGCTATTGGAAGAGTTTCATTTCATTCCTTCAAGCAGGCATTCCAGAGCTTTCAGAACATACAGAAGACTGGCCGCGAGTGTGTATTGGCCACAGATGATGAAAAAAGTTCAGAAATTTGTTGCTAATTGTGTAGTTTGTCAACACAATAAGTCTAAAACACTATCACCAACAGTACTTCTTCAACCGTTATCAATTCCATCGGAGATTTGGTCTGACATTGCAATGGATTTTATTTCTAGATTGCCTAGATCAAATGGACTGGATTGTATTCTTATCATGGTGGACAGATTAAGCAAATATGCGCATTTTATGGGATTGCGCCATCCTTTTACAGGGTGAACAATTGCAGATTTATTTTCTCGCAAGATGGTCAGGTTACATGGCATTCCGAGCTCAATTGTCACTGGTAGAGATCCTGTGTATCTTAGCTATTTTTGGTAGGAATTATTTCATTCATGGGGAACAAAGCTTAAAACGAGTGAGTACGGCTTATCATCCGGAAACAGATGGCCAAACGGAAGTTCTAAATCGTTGCCTAGAAACTTATTTGCGATGTTTCTGTTCCGAAAAAACAAAGAGCTGGGGTAAATAACTCCATTGGGCTGAATTCTGGTATAATACTAACTTCCACGGGCTTCTAAAACTACCCCTTTCAAGTTTGTGTAATCTTGAATTCTACTGTAGCCAAGGAGCATCAGGACCGAAATGAAATCCTGAAGCAGTTTTTTTTTTAAGAATACGAAATATATTAGAAGAAGAATATACAAAGTATTATACAAGAGTCATATCTAATGTCGAAACCAAATCTACCAGAAAATCTGCTATCAAGCAAATTTATCTCTAACAACACAACTATCACTGAAACGAATTCTAGTCTAAGAGATAAAAATCAAACAATCTCCCTTCGACATATCAAAGAAATCATCTTATCACCTGATGAAATTACAATACAACTTGTCTAGAGCACGGCAGAAGATGGTGGCTGCTGCAAACAAACACAGGCGGCACCAGGAATTTGAGGTGGGTGACAGAGTTTTCCTTAAGCTTAGACCTCATCGGCAATCCTCAATGAAACATTGTGTTAATCAGAAGTTGGCTCCTAAGTTCTATGGTCCTTACGAAATTATTCAGAAATTAGGGCCAGTGGTATACCGCCTTCTTCTTCCAACCAGAGCACATATCCACCAGCTCTTCCACATTTCTGTACTAAAGAGGACAGCAGGTTCTCATTCTATTTTGTAGACAATTCCAGATGATCTATCATCGTATACCCTGTTGTTCATTCCGGAAGCTATTGTTGATTCTAAGTCCATAGGGGATACCAATATTCCTTGCCACCAGTTTTTTTTTTTTTTGAAGAAAATCGAATTGTATTGAGATGAAAACAGTGGAGGTGCAGGACAATGAAACATTGTGCCTGCCCCGTTACAAGATACAACTTACAGATACCTGAAATGTATTTCGGAATCTGCTACTTGCACCCTCCCAGAAATCTAATTGGCTAGTAATGACAGAAAATTTCCTGTAGGTAATACATCCAGGCTATCTAAAGCAACATCGTGTAAGTTGGTCTTTGCCCAATGAAAGCCATAACGCATACCATTGTAATACAAATCTGCTGCACTACTATCTTCTCTCCGAAACAGTTTATTATTCCTACCCAACCAGATACTCCAAGCGCAAGAAAATAGCAACACATACCATAAACCTTTCCAACGTGAAGGGATTGGGAAGCCTTGCCACTGAACGAATAATTCAGTGATAGTCTGCGGTTGGACCCAGCTGAGACCCCAGTTTCGTATCAGCAAAGACCAGCACGACCATGCCTTCTTACAGTTGAGAAGGATGTGGTTAGAATCGTCTTCCACTCCACCACAGGCATCACAGTATTGTTCAGATGTTGGTATGATACCTATTCTGATTAAATGGCCTTTGGTTGGCAATTTATCCCTGCATGCCAGCCACATAAAAGTTTGCCATTTGGGAGCTCCCTGTTGACGCCAAACATTTGGAATCATCCGTTCATTGCCCCTCAGTACGTTTGCCTCCAGTGTCTGATAACAGGCTTTGGCTGAGAACGGTTCTAGCTTTTCGCCCCACCTCAAGCAATCATCCTCCGCTGGATTTGGACGAGCTCCATTCAATATCTCTATCAAACATCTTAGTTCCTCTTCCTCCCAAGTATAGAGTTCCCGCCGCCAAAGAAAATGCCACTGCCAGCCTAGACCAGTCATCGCCCCGAACTGTAACACAACACCTTCTTTTACCATAGTTACTGCATGCAATCTTGGAAATACCACACGTAATGGATGCGGACCACACCATACGTCATTCCAGAAATCAATTGATCCTCCATTACCTAACTTCCAGCGGAATAAAGAGGATATACATCTGCCATCTAGCAAAGTCGATTTACTAATTCTCACAATTCCACTCCATATTATTGACACATTCCTTACAGCACAATAAATACCATCAGAATTGAAGGTAGGTTTATATTTCTGTAAAATTACCTTGCTCCATAAAGAATCAGGCTCAGTGACTAGCCGGTGGCTCCATTTCATAAGCAATGCTGTATTTCTGAGTGTCATACATCCCACACCTGCACCTCCATTATCAGTTGCGCGTGTTACCGTTGACCATGGTACTTTGCACATACATCGTTTCTCTGTTGTGCCTGCCCATAGGAAGCGCTTCATCCATTTTTCTAGATCTTTTCTGACTCCCACCGGTAGCTGAAAGAATGTCATGTAGTAAACAGGCAGGCTATTTAGTACCGCTTTCACCAGCGTTAGTCTGCCACCTAAGGATAACAGTGAGCCTTTCCACGAGGCTAGCTTGCTTTTAAAACGAGCCAGCACCGTCTCTCATGTGTTACGTCGTCGCGGATTGGCCCCAAGTGGTATGCCGAGGTACTGGAATGGTAAAGTCTGTAGCCTGCAGTGAAGTGAGAATGCCATGCTCTCTGCCTCACTGGAATTTATGTTAATCCCTACTAATCCTGACTTGAAGAAATTGACTTTGAGCCCTGACAGTAGTTCATAAGAACGTAATAAGCCTTGGAGATTGAAAAGTCCCTGATGGTCATCGGTGCTGAATAGTATAATGTCATCAGCATATTGCAGGTGCGTCAGCTGTAGGTTCCCAATGTTCATTCCTTGGAAGAGTTGGCATTCAGCAGCCCTGCTCAACATACAAGACAACACTTCAGCTGCGAGATTGAAGAGGAGTGGTGATAGTGGGTCGCCCTGGCGTAGACCTCTCCCTAAGGTGAATTCCTCTGTTGGCACTCCGTTAATCAAGACTGCACATCGCACATTCGTGAAGCATGCCTGTATCCATCTACACCATTGGTCTCCAAATCCCATCTATCCCATCACTTCCAATATGAAATTCCAATTTACAGAGTCGTATGCCTTCTGAAAGTCCAGTTTCAGACACCAGCCACACCGTTTGGATTTTTTCATGGAATGAATTATCTCGTTCGCCACCATTACTGTGTCCACGATGGATCGACCTTGCATGAAACCTGTCTGCCATGGAGAAATTAATCTATCTATCCTTGCCTGCTTAATCTATCTATCCTTGCCACCAGTTAATGGTAATGGAGCAACCAAAGTATGGATGAAGCTTCGTGGATAGCATGCGTTGATTTTCAAGGACAGTTTCCATATTCACACCTTGTGGACAAGGTTTGTTCAAAGGAGGACAGAAATGTTAGCAATATGGATCAGCAAGAGGGGCACGTGGACACAACAACTAAGATGGAACCAAAAGAATCTAGTCAGTGGTAGGAACAAGAAGCCAAAGAATTCTCTGTTGGGGACAGTAATGACAATACAGGAAAATAGGGAATAGAAGGACACTTACCTAGAAAGGAATATTTTGGCTATATAAATCATAACTGAGAGGAGTGTTGGATCATCTTGGGAATTAGAAACGTTGTTCGGCTATCGTTTGGGCACCAGGGCATACCAGTCCTGTGTGAATTTCCTTTCGTCGGAAACAATAAAATTCCTTTCTTTCTTGTGAACTTACCATCTGTGCTCTCTTGTTCATTACCTACCTTCCTTACTCTATCACTTCCCGCTAACAGAACGACTATCTAGCGGCCACTGGAGGTGGAGATTCTTTCTTGTTGTGCCTCTGTTCGCTGGATCTTCCATCGACGGTGTGAATCTGCAAAGTCCAGGGGCCCTTTTGGTTCCTCAGTAGGTATAGTATAGTCCAGCCCAGTCGCTTCCCATGCAATGCAAGTCTGTACTCGTATTTACTATTATACTTTCCAGTAATTACGTAGTCTGAAGGATTTTAATGCTCCGTATCATCAACAACCTTTCTCCCACGCATTCGCTATGCACTAATTGTTTATTCTCAGAACAATTCATTCTGCATACGCATGCCCCTTTGATGCAAAAGACTTTCTTTGTGGGTCTTACGAAAGAACTAAAGCAATCAAGGAAGCATGATGCGACAGTGGCTTCATGCATGGCTCCAGTTAAAAGAACATGAACAATATTATATGGCTGCCAACTGTTCCGGACCAACAAAACTGTACAAGTCGTAAAATGATGCGCTCAGGGCATCTTTGCATGCCCAATTAAAATCTTTCCTTCTACAAATTTAGCTTCTGGCTTGATCTATCTCCTGGCCACCTCATGGCTACATGGGTTCAAGAGCTCCATTTCCCTCACCTTGTCATCCCCATAACTAAAGGAAATGCGGTTCATGTTGTGCCTGCTGGTCCTATACCAGCAGCTCGGGGCGACAGCCTTTACCTCTCAAATCTTGATGACATTATAGGATCGCGTGTCTTCACCCCAACTGTCTATTTCTACAGATCAGATTTTCTGGAGTCGACGAGTAAACCTGTCACGAAAACATTATCGGATGCTCTTTCCCTTGTTTTAGTTCCCTACTACCCTTTCTCGGGAAGGCTTAGAGCAACTGGGAACGGAAAGTTAGAGGTGTTCTTCGGAGAAGACACGGGTGTATTAATAGTTGAGGCGTTCTCGGAGCTGACCATAACCGAACTAGGAGACCTCACGGTGCCTAATCCTGCATGGGAACCTTTGATTCATAAGTTCCCTGACGAGGTGTCTTACAAAGTTCTGGATATGCCATTAGTGATAGCTCAGGTAACCCTTTTCCGCTGTGGTGGATTTAGCCTGGGCTTGAGACTCTGCCACTGCATCTGCGACGGTCTCGGGGCAATGCAGTTTGTTGGAGCATGGGCTGCCACCGCAAAGTCAGGGAACTTGGTAACAATCCCTGAACCTTGTTGGGACAGGGAGATTTTCCTCCCTCGGAACCCACCGGCGGTGAGCTATCCACACCTTGAATTCACGAGAATCAACGATGGGTCGACCATAACACATTCTATGTGGCAGCAAAAGCCTGTCCAGAGGTGTTATCGCATAAGCCGAGAGTTTCAAGCTCGCCTCAAAGCCGTAGCTCAAACCAATGAGTACGTTTGCACCACATTTGATGCCCTGGCAGCCCATATTTGGAGGTCATGGGTGAAAGCTCTGGATGTAAAACCACTAGACTACATGCTTAGGCTTACATTTTCCGTCAATGCTCGCCAAAAGCTTAAAAACCCACCACTCCGAGATGGGTTCTACGGCAATGTGGTATGTTTAGCATGCGCAGTGAGATCTGTTTGTGAGCTTGTGGATGGGCGTTTCACTGACACCGCCAATTCGGTCCGTCAAGCTAGAATTGGCATCACGGAGGAGTACGTAAGATCAACGATTGATTATGTGGAAATAGACAGACCAACCCGACTTGAATTTGGAGGCAAACTGACAATAACGCAATGGACCAGATTTGGCATGTACGAGTCTGCAGATTTTGGGTGGGGAAGGCCACTTTATGCAGGTCCAATTGACCTCACCCCAACTCCACAAGTTTGTGTATTACTGGCAGAAGGGGAGGCTGAGCCCACTGGCGGAACCTTGGCATGTATCTGCTTGCCCGAGTACGCCACCAGAAATTTTGCCGAGTTCTTGCGCTCTGTGGATTAGGTGATCCGGTAGACTTGTGTATTTTGTCATGAGACGAAATCTTTATAATAACATCAAACCAATTCCTCATTTTTTTTGGCTACTTATTCTATATAGTTTCTATATATACCAAACAGCAAAGATACTACACAGTTTTAGCCTAATAAAATAAACTTAGTCCTTGGCATATGAACTACTTCTCCCTCCAAGGAGGTATCGACCTTTTTAGCAGGCAGTTGTTGTCTGATGCTCCGTTTTTTCACCTGAGGCAAGACGGTAATAATTCCCATGGCGGTAAATTTAGGCGAGTGTTGTTTTCTCCGCTCCTGTGCAAGACTGCAACTTCATATTATCAAAAGAACAGAACATCTTTAAAGCAGCTGCTGATTCTGATAGACTTGCAGCAACTATTACATTTGATCATTATTGGCCTCGGGAATATGGTATTCCATTTCTCAAGGCATTTACTAGAGTTTATCGGAAGAAGGATTGAGTAAAGAGGGAAAATGCAGCAGTTTACCCCTTCCTTCGCTTGGCATTAAATGTCAGGCCTGGCTGGCTATCTCATATCTGAAAAGATATGGAAGAATTCAGAAATGGTATTTTTAGCTTCCTATTACTCTTTAAAATCACATTTACCTGTGCAGTTAATTTGTAGTATTTATGGAAAGATATGTTTTCGGGTTTTGATCGGTATTTGTTAAGACGAAGTCCAATTCTGATTAAATATTTAAGGATACATTGATAGGATCAAACCTGATTGGTTATCAGTGTTTTGTTCTGTGTTATTGTAACATGAATATTTCATGATCCTCAGTGGTTGATTTTCAATTTTTCATTTTTTTTTTACGAAAATAGTCCTCTTAAAATGGTAGCAATAAACCAGGATAAGTCTGATGGGTTAGGGATTGCATTCAACCAAAAGATAAGGGCTAGCTAATAAATGCATGAGTTAGTAGCAGTTTATATAAACCCATCAAGCAGAAGACTACTGGTAAGAGAAGAACACAGCCAAGGAAGAGAGGGCACAAGAGGATAGAAAAATTAATAGGAGAAAATAATGGGTGGAGGCAGAAAGATGACTGTGTTCTGCATTCTAGTGGTCTCACTGGCCACCACCACATCAATGGCAACTTTGCAGGATGACGAGGCGGAATGTGCAGACCAGCTTACAGGCCTTGCTGCTTGCATCCCTTATGTGAGCGGCTCTGCCAAGAAGCCAACGCCAGAGTGCTGCCAAGACACCCAAAAGCTGAAGGCCAGCAAACCCAAGTGCTTGTGCATTCTCATTAAAGAGAGCACTGACCCTTCCATGGGCCTTCCTATCAATACAACTCTTGCACTTCAGATGCCATCCGCTTGCAACATTGACGCCAGTGTCTCTAATTGTCCCTGTAAGTCCTCCACACAACCAACTTACAAGCATCTCATATCATTTGCTCTTGCATGTAAATTCATAAGAAACAACTGTTCATTCTTACTTCCTGCTTGATAACGTTTGCAGCTCTGCTGAACCTATCACCAGACTCTCCGGATGCAAAGATATTCAAAGATGCAGGTACAGGGTCGGGTTCTTCTGCTACCACGACAACAACCTCAGCGACAGATTCCCCCTCAACCTCATCTGGGTCGACATCATCATCTTCTTCCACTCCTGATTCTAGTGCAAAATCTGATCAAAAGTCGACAACAAACAGCAACCTGGGAGCCAAGATGACGTTCAATGGGATGGGGGGAATGATGCTGACAGTATTTGCTGCGTGGAACCTTTTCATGTGAGATGCATGTCAATGGCCATTACTAGGAGTTTATGGTTGTCTATGTGTAGTAGAGGGTTAAGGACAAGTCCTATGTCTGAACTTCCTAACTAGTTTGTTCCCTTTCAAATTTTCGTAATAACAGATAAATAATGACAATAGCTCTGTCTTTACTTGGACGAGCTTTTAGCAAGAAGATAACTTGTACAACGTTGCTTAATTATTGAAGAAGAGTGAAAATGATAGCCGGTAGCGTTTAAACACCCTTGCAGATTCATCAAGGCCATTGCTCTTCATTCGTTCCATACATAAACCCAGAAATCAGTGTTCCCAAGAGCACGGCCCTATAATAGTTGTCAGTCTGAAAAAACTGTACAGAAAGATATGGGGAGGAGAAAGAACATTGGGCATCGAAAAGTCTCCTTAGTCGAGATTCATTTACAGAAGTTGGTATTATGTCCACCTGAAGCTATTCATCTTCTGCACTTGCGGATTCAGGATTCCGGATCAAAGGGAGGGCCAGACAGTGGCTACCCATCGCTCTTTTGAAGCATGCATTTGCAAAGTGGACAGGATGCCTTAATCTTGAGCCATTTATCCACACAGCTCGTGTGGAACAAATGCGAGCAAGGTAGCTCCTTCAGTTCATCAATGGCATCATAACTAGCCAAGCAGATACAGCACACCTGTATCGAGTCCAAAATACTATAAGAATGATTCTCAAGCAACTGAGGATATTTTACTGAAACATAAGAACCATCCTGCACTTACAGCATCTTCCCTCAAAAGAATACGCTCTTCCACAGTTCCCTTGGCCACCACCCTGCACCTGCATGTTTTTTCTTTCGTTTCCATAACATTAGCACTACCATGTCTATGTAACTTCAATTTGCAGGCTGGCAGAGCCTCGATAGACTCTGAAAGAGCTGGAGGTACATGATCACTACAGCAGCAAAATACCATTACAGAAATAGTAGAGAATGCCAAGAACTTGATGTAGTTGAAGACTACTAATGCGTTGAACAAGCTGTAGACAACCCAAGAACGTTAGTTTCTTTTGTTGAGCACACAAGAAAAAAGGAGAGCTCAAGGATGCCTTCTAGCAAATCACCTGTATAGATTGGGAGCTTCAAAATAATAATTTTCTCCACTGACCCAAAGGGAACCGACTATAACCCACACGGCAAAGAAGAGTTCCAGTAACCAGATGCAGCGATCTACATGCGTAAAGAGCCTGCAAGTGTGAATATTATCACATAAAAATGCAATACAAACAACAAAATATCGAGAGAAAAGAGCAAAGCTTAAAATCATCAAAAGAACCATATGTTCTCAGAAATTTTCAGGTGATGCTGGCAGTCTATAATTCCAGCGCATTCTATTCCCGCATTACTATTAACTTGTTTCACTGTTTATCTAGATTAAAATTTGAGGGAACCTCAACTCAATTACTCAAGTGGAAACTCTATCTGATACAGAAACCAAAAAATGCAAACAACAGCAAACATTTGCAAGATAAGAGAGGCTTGGTATGAAACCAACCCGTCGAATAATGTTGCTATACCTGCTACAGAAGTATCTCCAAGTGATCCTCAGCAGAAATGCAAATTGTCAAGGTTTCAATATAAAAAGAGAAAATTAAAGATGAAACCAAACAACAAATTTTCATGGTCAAGTCACTCCAAACTCTTTGTACCATTCCACGAAAAAGGAAAAAAAAAGAGAACATTCCTCCCGGAAAAACAGCCATAGTTTGAACCAACTAGACTCATCCTCGATTGATGGTTACCATACAGCAAAAGGGGTGAATATCCTTTAGAAAAAACAAGCATTGTTTCCTCCCTCTTCACTTTTTTTTTCTATTTTAATATATGACAAGAGATCCAATCAGAAAACTATGCAGCCTCAAATGAACATGGCTAATCGAATGAAATGTGACAGATAAACATTCATGAAGCTAAGAAAAAAGCAACGTTACCAATATCACATAGTAAGTTTTGCACTGTTGAAAATATAACTATGAACTGGTAAGCGGAGCTCCATGGTTACCTTGGATGTGGACGAAAACAATGTAGGAGAGTGATGGGAATGCTTGCTGCACATCCAACCAAATAACCCAAAATCCAAGCAAATAACGGATTCTGTAGCTTTTCATGTCTTGACATAACCAAGAGAACAACGGATGTGATAATGATGCTCATTTTATATGTTACCTTTATGGAAGTATATACTTTACATAGAGATGCAGATGGCTCAACATTTGATATTCTGTTAGTAAGCGATGGAGAGTGCACCACAGGTGCCTGATCATTTCTCACTCTAGCATCTTCTTCTTGGTGGGGCAAATATCGATTTTCAGCTGAAGAATCCGGCAATGGCACATAACCACTCTCTGGCATGTCAATCACATGGTTTACACTGTCGTCCATTTCCCGTTGATGCTCCATACTGACAAGTTTCTGCCAATTAGGAAGAACAAACGTGCAAATGAATTCTGATGTTCACACATATTTTTTGTTGCAATTTTAAATTCATCTTCTATGACGATTAGCCTTAGCCTGTAAACAACACCACAGGTGGAGCAACCCAGCTAAACTAAAGAGGTATTCAGACACCATATCATTTTTCTTCAGTTCACAACCTCTCAGCAGCCACGGATACGGTGATTTAAAACACAATTTGACCCATACCAAATAAACTTTCAGGGTCAACATTCCCGAATCACCAAACACTCAATATCTGCTATCTTTTGTTTTCTCCAAAACTCCAATCTTTGTAGTAAACAAAACCTTTAGTTCACCTTCCTAAAGCCAAAAAGCTCAGAAATTTAAAGCTAGTTTTTCACGATAACTATGAAGACTCATTTTGGCTGCTCATATTATATGTAACAGTGCCACAAAAGAGTCTTTACCGAAATAAATTTCACCTACATTGCATTACTCTGTTCACTTAAAACCCAACAAGGGAAATGGAAAGGAAAACAGGAAATCGAAACCCGAAAGGTGATTTTTTGGTTAACCACAACACCGCTCAATATATATGCATACATAGATAAGAAAAATTAACAGCCAACAAGCTAAAATTTAGCTAGTCTGGACAAACCAAACAAAGCCTGCATCAAATGGGCAATCATGCACAGCCCAAATTGACCTCCAATAGTCTGCAACAAGTTTCTTTTGTAAGGAACCTTCTTTTAGAGAGATGTTTTCCTCTGACCACTCTCTACCCAAACCCAACAACCAGGATCCCGTTACCCAAACCATTAGCAACAATATCCCCATACCAAGACCAAAACACCCCAACCATACTCTCAACCTTCTGTCACCTCAACCTCCATCACCTTCTTTCATTCCTACAACCATTGATCCGGTAACCAACGTAGACACTGATGATGTGAGGAACAACGAACGTCAGTTAGCAGTGAAGAAGAATCATGCTAAAGCGGGTGTGAAGTATCCGATGGTGGATGTAGCGCAGAGGACGAACCACGCATCGGAACGACGAAAATCCTTCCATAGCACTTGGGAGCCCAGGAAATTATTTGACAAAGATAAATTCGTATCTTACTATGTTGATTTTATACCAGAGGACTGGTCTGCAGCTAAGCTACGTCAACTCATTGAGTTCTGGGAACAGGTGGTGGATGTGTTCATTCCAAAGAAACGGTCGATACGTAATTCTCGTTTTGGTTTCGTTCGTTTCATCAAAATGAATGATACAGAGGAGAAACGTATGGCGAAACTGAACAATATCTTGCTTGATGGAAAACGACTCAGTTTCAGACTGTCTCGCTTTGGTCCAAAAACAGTGCATCCAAATGTGACGATGCATAGGAAGTTGCAGATAAGGGAGGAAAACGGGAGCTTTGGTGAGAAGGAAGATGCTGAAGTTCGAGACAAACGTAGAATTTTCAGTTCAGGGGCAATAGATAGATCTTTCGCAGAGGTAGTGAAAGGTGGTCTTGAGGCTCTCGATAGCAGCAAGCGTGATTTGGTGCCGGTAGTGCAAGTACAATCCTCTACAACTAATCGGGAATGGCTTACCAGAAGTCTAGTGGGTATTGTAAGAGACGGAGTCCTTAAAAAGCACAGAATCCCCAAGAAGGTGATAGTTCGTCCAATGGGTGGAGAATCGTTTCTGCTCACTTTTCCTTCCCATGAAGACCTAAGCAAGGAATTAGAGAAGAACAGGGTGTTATGGAATGAGCTGTTTGTAGATTTTCATCCATGGAGTTCTGCAGCGATCGCTTCCAGAAGACGATGCTGGGTTAAAGTCTTTGGAATCCCTTTTCATGCTTGGAGCGAGGAGACTTTTAGAAAGCTGATACAAAATTTTGGTATTTTGATGCAAGTGCATAAAAAAACCCTCAACTTGGTTTCCCTAGAAGCTGTTTTCCTTAATATTCTCACTGATTGCCCAGAGAAAATATCAAGAACAATACGGCTGATGGTCGACAATTGTCCTTTTAATGTCTCGATTCTGGAGATCAAGGAGCTTGACAGTGGACATGGTGAGGTGTTTGGCGAAAAACAAGACTCTTCTAGGCAATGTGATACAGAATCTTCATCTTACAGAATGGGCAAATCAACATCTAAAGGAGCTGCGTATGTTGTTGACAGCTTTCCTTTACACCCTCGGATGGTGTGTAAAAAGGTGGACTGCGATACAGAAGCGGGTAGTAAAGGAGGGGAGGCCATGGGAGAAGGTAATGAGCCGAAAGGTGATAAATCTTTTACTCCTCCGATGGGCCACAAGCACACAACCATTAGCCCATACCTCTGTCGTGCATTGACACCAATAGCGGGCTTGGATGAGAGACTCTTAGAGGTACAGGAACACAGGCCTCAGACAATTGAGGCAGTGCAAGAGACAAGAGAGTATCACGGGCCTACCCATGAGATTGGCAACTGCCAGGAGGTGATGGTCACAGATGAAGACTCAATTAACACTGCTCAAGACACATTGACAGATGTTATAGCGAAGATTAGAAGACAAAAGATACGTAAAAAAGAAGCTTATCCTGGGGTGGAAAACAGACATAACGAGAGGGTGAAGAAGAAATCATCTCAGAGTAAACAATTCGAAATCACTAGACGGGATTCCATGGAGGTTTTGTGTGACAATGAGGAGGAATTGCTCTCTACGGTGTCAGAAACACCAGAAGAACGAAGACCTGAAGCAGCAGACATCCCTGCACCTGAACGAGTAGTGAACCAAGAAAACAACAGTAACGGGGCCTTAGATGATGAAGTCCAAGCCACGCTGGAAGTGGCATATCTATTGGGACTAGCACAGAAGCAATCTCGTGAGGAGATTCGACAAAGAGTGTATGAAATGGTGGAAGAAGAGGGGGAAGATTGGAGAAACCAAGGGCGAAGTTAGACATTTTTACTAGAGTCTCGTTGCTTCAGGGTGTGCTGATGCATCTTTATGATCAACATATGTTCATGGAATATTAGAGGGGGGAATAGTAGGTTAAAGAGAATGGACGTGAGAAATCTGATTTCTTGCTGTAAAGTGGGGGTATGTTTTCTTGTGGAGTCGAAATTAGAAGTGGTGACGGAGGAAACAGCAAAGAGGTTCTGGCCAGAGGTGGAATTAGGGTGGTGTGCGAGTCCAGCAAGAGGCAGATCCGGAGGCATCTTGGCCTTGTGGAATAAACAAGTGGCAAACGTTAGAAATTCCTGTTGTTTTACTCACTGGATAGTTTTGGAGCTGGAAATCAGGAATACAGGGCATGTGATCTTTTGTGCTGGAGTTTATGCTCCACGTACCGCAGGAGAAAGAGCTTCGTTGTGGAGGGAGATTCTGATGTATAAGCAGCAATCGAGTTGGCCATGGGTTATATTGGGTGATTTTAATGAAGTATTATCCCCTACAGAGAGAATGGGTGTCTCTTTCGATCGCAAGGGTGCTGATTGTTTCCAGAATTTCATACTTGATGGAGGCTTGATAGATCTGCCACTTAAAGGAAAGCAGTTCACATGGTTCACGGCTAAACGCGCATCCAGATTGGATAGGGCGCTCGTATCCCCTGATTGGTTGGCTGAGAATGGGGGCGTTCAACTTAGTTGCTGGTAATAAGAAATTATCAGATCACGTACCAATTATCCTAAGATCCGAGATAATTTATTGGGGACCAAAACCTTTTAGATCCTGGGATACTTGGTGGGATACAAAAGATTTTGCGAAGACAGTCCAACAATTTTGGCAAGAAGGAGGCAATCATTTTCCAGGAAATTTTTCAGTTATCAAGAAGTTCAACTACTTGAGATCAAAATTGATATGGTGGAACAAATACTGTTTTGAGAATCCTGAGATAAAGCTAAAAGAATTCTGCAGGAGTTGGATGCTCTAGACGGGAAAAGGAGTCAAGGCAAGGAGAGAACGAGTGAGATTGAAGGAAGATATCGTGATTTGCTGCTAGCAAAATGGGAAACCAAAAGAAAGGTGGAGTCTATGTGGCGACAAAGATCGAGGATTCAGTGGCTTAAATTAGGAGATAAGAACACTCGATTTTTTCACATTACAACAAGGATTAGACAGAATAAAAATCATGTTGGGTGTCTAAATGTTGGAGGGATTAGAGTGGAGCAACCGACACGAATTAAGGACGAAGTCAAACAGTATTTCAAGGCTATTTTTTCACAGACAGAAACACAACATATGGGTTTAGGCAGTTTGCTTTTTAATACGCTGTCAGCAGAGGAGGCAAATCGATTGGAGGATCCTTTTGAGGATGAGGAGATTAAAAGGGCAGTGTGGGCATGCGGTAGTAGGAAGGCACCGGGTCCAGACGGTTTTAATTTCTTGTTCATAAAAAAGGCCTGGGATACTATAGCTAAAGATGTGATGATGCTGATCAAGGAGTTTCACTGGAGTGGAACTTTGCCTAAAGGCGTCAATATATCCTATCTGTTTCTGATACCGAAGGTCCCAGGGGCTGCAGATTTGAACTCTTTCCGACCAATAAGTTTAATCAACAGTATTTATAAGATTATTGCCAAGTTGTTGACTTCTCGCCTGCAGTCGGTGATTTCTCCATTAATCTCTCAAGTTCAGACAGGTTTCCTACAAGGAAGGAATATTACAGACTCGGTGATGATTGCGATTGAAGCTATAAACAGGCTGAAAGAGTCAAAAACAAAAGGATGGATATTTAAACTTGATTTTAGGAAAGCTTATGACACGGTAAATTGGGACGCCTTGCAAGAAATCATGGAGGCCATGGGTTTCAAAAGACGATGGAGAAGATGGATAGAACAGTGTGTCTCTACTTCTAAGATATCGATATTGGTGAATGGCACAGCTACTCCGGAGTTTTCAATGGAGAGGGGACTGCGACAGGGGGATCCTTTATCTCCTCTTCTTTTTAACATGGTGGCTGAAGCTTTGTCCAGAATGATTAAGAAAGCTGAGGATTTGGGCCTATTTAAGGGCATCCGACTAGGGTGCCAATCTCTAACTCACCTACAATATGCAGATGATATCATACTTTTTTGTGATGATGATTTTAATGGCTTGCTGAACCTCAAGAGAATCTTGCGATGTTTTCAGCTGTTCACCGGTTTGAAGATTAATTTTTTCAAAAGCTCCTTGATAGGGATTAATCATAGGCAGGCAAAAGTGGAGCAAATAGCGCAACGTCTTCGGTGTAGGGCTGGAGCACTACCCACCGTGTATCTCGGATTCCCCTTAGGGGCGAATCCCAGACGAACATCAACCTGGTCGCCAGTGGTGACAGCATTCAGGAGAAAATTATCCACTTGGAAAGGAAGATTTTTATCTCTGGGAGGGAGAATTGTTCTCATTAAATCGGTGTTACTTAGTCTGCCTATATATTATATGTCAATTTTCAGGATGCCCAAGAAAGTAAGGAAGGACATAGAAAAGCTCCTGCGACGTTTTCTATGGAAAGGGATGACTGATACGCAATGTATCAATAAGGTGGCCTGGAGCAAAGTTTGCAGGGACACATTTAAAGGGGGAGCAGGCATCGGGTGTCTAGAACTAAGGAACAATGCTCTCCTATCAAAGTGGTGCTGGCGAGTTTTTAACGAGAAGGAAGGATTCTGGAGTCGTTTAATGGCAGAGATATATAAACCAGGATTTTCAAACAGAGGCATTCTGCTGCAGGGCCGAAACATATCCGTGGTGTGGAAAGATATCCTCAAGGTCTTCAATGGAGACAATATCGGAATGCAGAATCTGAGAAACAAAATGGCATGGCAAGTCGGATCTGGAGACAGAATCCGATTCTGGATTGATACCTGGTTGCTAACGGATTCTTTGGAGAAATTATTTCCGAGACTTTTCTCAGTTTCATTACAGCAAGATGCCACAATTGCTCAAATGGGGAGGTGGACCGATTCGAGATGGACATGGGAGTTGCTATGGAGAAGACCGTTGTTTGTGTGGGAGAGTCAAATGCTTGAGAATCTGATAGAAAGATTAAATGCAGTCGTGATGAATCCACATAGATCAGACTCATTTATTTGGGCTAATGGGAGAGAAGGATACTCAGTGAAGGCTGGGTATAGTATTTTAACTGCATCACAAGTACAGGAGAATGAAGACCCAATTCCAAACATTTGGGAGAGTCACGGACCTCTTAAGATTAAAGCTTTTGTTTGGCTTGCATGGCAGAACAGAATTTTCACCAAGGACAGATTATGTAGGCTGCGATTGTTGACCAATTCAGAAAATACATGCCCAAGATGCGGGCAATACGAGGAGAATCAGGTTCACGCACTGATGGATTGTAGAGAATCTTGGAGAGTTTGGACGTCAGTAATGAAAAGATGGGGAGTGAATTGGGTTCAACCCAGAAATCTGGTGGAGCTTTTCATCCAATGGAGATATATGGCTATTTATAGATATCAAGTGGTTAGCTGGCACAGCATTTTTCTTCATGTCATCTGGGCTATCTGGCTTGCAAGAAATGCAGCCGTTTTTAGACAGAGTCACAAGCAACCAGAAGATATAGCGTTTGATGGAATGCTAAGCGGTATAGGATGGGTGATGGCTAATAGGGACGGTGCAAAGATACAGGGGGGCGATCTGCGAGCGGTGCTAGATTGGTACCAGATAGTTCGATGATTTTGCTTAATGCCATAGAATGAGCTGGATACTTGCTGACAGTTACATAATTTCTGCTTTACGTTATAGAATAGTCTGGTTTCTTATAAACGCAGCAAGTATCCTGTTTTTGCTCTGTGGGATAAGGTATTTCTTTTTCTGTTATCAAGGAGATGTGAGAAACGGTTTTTATTGTAAATCAGCTGAATGGAATAAAATCGTATCTATCGTATTATTCAAAAAAAAAAATGGGCAATCATGCAAGGAAACAAATGAGTGCGAAATCAAGCCCGGTTATCATTTCAATGAAAAAACTGATTCGTGAGAGAAGGAACTTACACAAAATTTTTATTATGATCAACTTAAACAAAAGCAATGGGCTGTAAGAATTCCATCTAGGGTAGTTGGTTGACGAAGAAACACTCACTTATAGCTTATGTAATATGTAACAAATTTGAGTGATTTCTTCTGAAGAAAAAATAAAACGGAAAGAGGCACATACGTAGGTACCGCGTTTGTAATATAAGATTTTTTGGGTTTAAACGGAAAAAACAGGATAATGGTAATGAATAAATAAATTCTCTTGGCCTTCCTTGGCCCCGAATTCTGTCCTCGGTAAGGTAAGCGAAAATGCTTTTAGCGCTAGCCTTGTATGCTCATGTCATTTTCTACTCTTCCAACGCAACAAGGAAATAGGAGAACATCTGCGTTTAACCCTTCTGTTTTTTTTTTTTGAATAAAGAAACTCCTGGTATTATTGCTCATAGCAAAGCCGTGGATATACAGATCCTATAATATCCGATCTTAACAAATCATTCAAATAGTGAGATGGGTCTGCGAGCTTTAAGAAGCCTGATCCCATTGATCTCGTCATATTTGCAAGCGAGTCGGCGCCTTGGTTGCACTCCCGATAAACATGCTTAATAGATATCTCCCATTCCCTCTTGAACAACATCTGGATCGCAAGTATTAACCGACTAAGGTGGTAGGGTATGTGGTAGTTTAAAATAAAACCAGATTTCCAAATGTCATAGATATCCCTTATTAACCCACCAGCTCCAGCGTTCCCAGGTCAATGAACGATCCATCCGTATTCAGCTTCACCCAGTTCTCTGCAGGTCACCCAACTAACCTCCAAGATCTTTGTGTTTATCACTTGCCTGATCGCTAATCAAAGATAAGGAGAACCACCGATGATTAATGTATATTTGAATATCTGATATTTGAAATATTTGTATATTTCTCTAATCAATTTTGAATTTGAAGATGATATTCAAATGGTTGCTATTTCAGTAGTCTTACACTCTCATTTATTGTCATTAGAGAGCCTCTAGACTATAGTATTAGTAACAATATGATTTTATTATTTTATCACTAGCTATGCCAATATTATTGCGATCATAAAAAAAAGGCATAGAGAAAACAAATTTTCAATCTCATTTTAAAAGTCTATGCTCAGACCCGATCAAAGTCCTGATGGATGCTTGATATGTGGTAATGCTTTCATTTTTTCTCTTTGAAAATATCTGTAATATTTTTTTTTTATTGTTTACTGTCTTGGGTTGGTAGGAGAATTTTGTTGAAATTGGTGCAAGCATTTTGGATTCGTTAGGAAAATGCATACAGATTTGAACTTTTTTTAAATAAAGAATATCTTGCCCGTGACCAATATGTTCTCAGTCTTGGTTGACTTCAAGATTTGTGAAAATCTCAATTTATTATTCTTGATGCAGATTGGTGACTCCTTAACCATTTTTACCGAATCACATTATCACACACATATACCTCGTCAGAATTCCTTGATAATATGTTGAAATGTGTGAATACGAGAGTAAATATAATTTTTAACTATTTTTGCTTAAAGTTTTTTTTTATTCTGTTGCTCTTAGTTATATTACAGAATGTTTGTGCATAATGTCTATTCAATAAAAATAATATTATTTTCCTTTTGTAGATTAAGAGATATGATTGAGTAGCATAACATATCTCCTGACCTGTATGATGATGTTGTTATTTCAGCTTTTGGAAAAATAATCCAATTTCACCTGCACAAAATTAAGGTTGAGGAGGTAATATACTTATTTATTGCTAAGTAGGAATTTTTTTCTTGCGCCTATAGTAACCGACAATCTGTTGTTGATTTCTTCCTTTGATAGGTTATAGTCATGGTCAAGCTATTTGCCCTTAAGCTGCAATAAAAATGAAGCAAAAATTATGCATGAATAGCATTACTTTATTTTTTTAATATTATATCAAGAAAGATGATGATCAAGTTTTTTGACCCACAACATGTCAATATTTTTATAATCATTTAGATAAACTATGATATAATATAATTATGTATTTCCTAAATTAGTATCCAAAATCATTCTTGTATACACTACAAATTTCTACCTAATTTGCTACGATATATTACGTAGCAAATCTGTATCTAAAAGGATATTTGCTATTGTTTGCTACGGTTACGTCCGTAACAAATATGGCTGTCGCTAAATTTGTAGAAGTGGCAATCTGGCAGCAACTAATTTGCTACGGCAAATCTTCAGTAGCTAAATATTGTATTTATTACTGTTAGATAGAGATGATTACTAGGGGTATTTATTATTGTCAGATACATCTATTACTGTCAGGTACATTTATTGTTAGATAACATTTTTAAAATTGAAATAATTTTACTTTTTTAAATTTTATTTATAAATTTAATAAATATTTAAATAATAAATAATTATAATGTATTTTATCTCTCCTAAAAATTTATGATATTTACAATTTATTTTTATTATAATTATTATAATTTTAATTTATCTACAAATGGTAATATTTTTATTTTAAAAAATTATATATCATTATTATTTTTTATAAATTATAAAATTATTATTTTAATATATTTATATTCTCAACAAATATTTAAAATAAATATTTATATTATTGATAACGAAATATAATTTTTTTAGAATACAGTCATAAATTTTATTAAATTATTATAATAAAATTACAATAACAAATTAAAAGAAAAAAGAAAAAAATGAATCTTCTTCACATAGGCAGAAACAGCTCCCACAGGGTGCGGATGTGCAACAACTCCAGAGTTCGCCAATATCTCGATTTCTTTGTTGTATTTTCAACTTTTTTGAAAAAAATGGTACTTCAAATCCAAGATCTCTCAGAATGGAACTCACACGCTTCTCTTCCTCCATCCTGGCCATGGTGAATCCTGGACATGATGAATAAGTATACGACTCCAGCAATTGCAATGGTGGGTTGATACTTTATTATCTGAAATGAAAGAATTGTTAGCTTTCTTTGTATCCAATCTCATGCCCTCAAACAAAAAACCGATTAAAGAAAAGCATAAATAATTAAATTTGCCAAAAGATAGAAGATGAATGATAGAAATACCAAAATGAGAAACCGATAACGAAAAAGCGTTTCAGCACCTTGCCAACTGCTTGTGTGAGAGGTGCAACCCTCTAATTTGTTGGTATCCAGCTGAAAATTCAAGAGGTGAAGTTAGTTTAATAATCTCGAAATACCATAGGACACCAAGAGATCACACCGAAAATACCTTGTGTGCAATAAACCCCAAAGACAAACAGAACAAATATTATGAGATTAATTTATATAACATTAATAAATTAAATAATAATAATAAATATAATACATAAAATTACATGATACTTACACGGTCTTATTGTTGTTAAATTCTAGCTTCATCTTTCTAGAATGGTCGACAGATATATATTAAGAAACAGAAGACTCAATAAGATGAGGATGATCATCATTATTTTCTTCCTCTGAATAAATGTTATTTGAAATGACTATTCCAGTATCGGATATAAATACAATAATGGAGGTAGTTGAATATTTGGCGAATTTTGTAACACCACTCTTCTAAATGTAGACATGCTTAACAAAAGAATTTGTTAGTTTTATTCACAAATAATAAAAATAAATACTATGTCTATATAGCAATATAACATTAATTTATAAAATTAAATTATAAATAATTAATCATACAACATAAAGTTGAATATATTCAAGGAAATTAAGCAAATCATAAATAAATCCTTAAACAATTACAAACATCATAACATAAATAAACATAATAATAAATAAACATATATCAATCTTCATCATCTTTATTTTCATTATCCTCGATGTCATCATCAACCGAGCCATCATCACTACTAATATTATTGGAAATGCATTCAATATCATCCTCCTCAGCTTCAGGTATATGCTGACTATCACCATCAATTACATATATTGGACTTATTTGGTGTAACTCTTCTTGTTGATAAGGTTCAGAATCATCATCGAGCTCTTCTCTTACGCTTTCCAAAATAATATTTGTCTTTGTGGCTACCTCAACTATTTGCTTTGGACTTAGTTTTGCAAACAACTAGCCAATTTTATCTTCTTGGACAAGGATAACTTAAGTAGTATACTTGTTGACATTGTTCGGCTAGTACATAAGTATCTTTGGTATTCAAATGCAATCGACTATTGACCTTAATCATGACTTTCTTGCACATATCCGTAATAATCATGACTTTCCTCGTTCGTGATATGACCTTTAACCCAAACACCATAATTTTGTGTTGCTTTGTCTATGATGTACTATGTATACATCATAAGTTTCAAATCTGAAACCGTTGGTAATATATCCTCTATAGATCGAAGCAGAACGAGAAGGTCCATATACAATACGATATATCCTCTCATCATATTGATTTATATTATCCAAATGCATACATAATATATTCTCATTAACTAAATTATCTATAATATTAATAATATTTATATTTTATATCAAAAGACATACCGAACTAGTAACCAATCTGCAAAGTGTTCATCTCATTTGTGTGACTTCAATATCATTAATATCCTTGTTATAACTTCTTAACATTTTGCAAAAAAAGTCTACAAAGACAAGTAAAATGAATAATAGTTAAAATAATTATTTTATTAAAAAATAAAAATTATGTCAGATGACTTACTCCAGATATGACCCAACTTCTTCAGAGTTAATGAGAACATATGTTCTCATACGGCTCAATTCATCATCCAACAATATTCTTCTATTGCTCCTTCTACTTGACGGTCGCCCGAGATGCTTGAAAATAGATAGTTAAGAATCATCGTCATTAAATCCGCCATCATTGTTTTGCGAAGGTCTATTTATATGGGTGACGACATTATCATTAAAGTACAAAGAACAAAGATTAGCAATCTCCTCAACGATGTATGTCTTAACAATTGAGCCGGTAACAGCAGCTTTGTTCTTAATTTTCTTTTTCAAATTATATAAATATCTGCAATAGACATGATATAGTTGTATTATTTAAATTTTTTAGAACTATAAGAATTTAATATTATAAATTATGTTGCTTATATCTCAAATGGATACATGCATTGATATTGTACTGGTCCTCCAACTTTAGCTTCATAAGCTAAATGAATTGATAAGTGCTCCATAGAATTAAAAAAAAAGAGGAAATATTTTCTCCAATTTACAAAGAATCACCACAATATTCTTTTCCAGCATCTCCATACGATTTAGATGGAGCACAAAAGAGCACAAATCTCTAAAAAATTGACTAAGATTAGAAAGTGCTTCCCAAACTAGATGAGAAAGTGATCCATGAAATGCAACTGGTAAAAACCTTAACATAATAATATGACAATCATGAGATTTTAGTCCATATAGTTTTCCCTCTTCCGAATTTACACAATTCGATATATTTTATGCATAACCATCCGGGAACTTCACATTCATAAGCTAATCACAAACATCTTTTCTTTGTTGCTTTGTCAAAACAAACGGAGCTTTCGGCTTTACTTACTTGTCACTCATCTGTGTCAACTATAAATGAGATCTTCTATTATACCGTTGCAAGTCTTGTCTAGACTTTATATTATTTTTTTCTTTTCCAGACACATCCATGACTGTATTCCAAATATTGTCAAA
Source organism: Passiflora organensis (assembly GCA_019739055.1). NCBI lineage: Eukaryota > Viridiplantae > Streptophyta > Magnoliopsida > Malpighiales > Passifloraceae > Passiflora > Passiflora organensis. The sequence goes on from JAEPBF010000136.1 coordinate 470,954, forward strand.
AAAAATTTTCTCTACATGTATAACATCCAAATTATGATGAATCAATAATGTTCTCCAATATTCTGATTCCCAAAAAATATTTTTTTTCGTCTAGTTATGAGTTACCCCATAATCAATAGACTTCTGTCTTCGGGAATGAAATCCAAATGGTACATTATGGACTTCACAAATACTCGAATATAATTATTCACCAGATGGATATGGTAGAGGCAAATTTGTCCCTTTTCTACCAATAAAAAATTAATTTTGCTGATGATGAAATGTATGATTTTCTAGTAAAAATTGTCAATGATAATCAAACCAACATGGCTTATCACCCCCAAACTGTAGTGTAAAAGATTTGGTACTATCTAGACAATAAGAACAAGGAAGTCTACCATGTGCACTCTAACCAGCTAACATACCATATGCAGGAAAATCACTAATTGTCCATAATAAAGCCGCTCTCATTAAAAAATTCTGTTTTCTATATGCATCATATGTCAAGTAACTGACCTCCCATAAACTCTTAAGTTCTTTTATCAAAGGTTATAAACAAACATCAATATTCCTCCCTGGATTTTTGGGACCAGGTATCAACAGTGATAAGAACATAAATTGTTATTTCATGCACAGACCTGGTGGTAGGTTATAACCTGTGATGATTACTGGCCAACATGTCTGAGGATTAGAATTGGAGTTAAATGGACTAAAACCATCAGTACATAGAACCAACTTTACATTCCTTGCATCATTAGCAAACTCAGGATACATACGGTCAAAATGAATCCATGCCTTATTACGAGAAGGATGTGACATTTTTCTGTCATCAACTATATTAGTAGCATGACAAGTTATATGTTGAGCAGTATGTTTGGACATAAATAATCATTGAAGACGTTCTGTAATAGAAAAATATATCAACTTCTTAAATGTTATTAGTCATTTCTTTCTTATTCTTCGATATCGTTGTTGACCACAAACACCACATTCAGATATATTGACATCTTCACCATAAAAAATCATACATAAGTTTTTACACATATCAATAGTTTGGTAACCCAATCCAAGCTTTTGCACAAACTTCTTCGCACTCTGAAAATCTTGAGGTAATTTATGATCATCAAGCAAAAATTCTAAGAACACCTTTGTAAAATAATTATATTGTGTATTGAATAACCCACAATATGATTTTGCATGGAGAAGTCGAGCAACAACAAATAATTGATTGTGAGTACTAATACATTTCTCCCATAATGGCTCTTGACTAACATTTAGCAAGTTGTAAAAGTCTTGTGCTTGTGGATTTGGATTTTCATCCATGGTATGATAAAGATCATGATCTTCACGGTTCCCACATCCAAAATCACTAATCAAATCAACCATTTGATTTTCCCAATTTTGCAATGATTGTGTTCTATCATCCGGTATTACTAAAGATGGGTGTCTATTATATGATAAATTTTCCCCATGATGAACCCACACATAATACGGTTTGGTAAATCCATTCTCAGTAAATGATAATGAATATTATCTCTACCCCGATAATGTAGATTTTGACATTTTTTACAGGGACATCTAATTTGACCATCAATTGTTATCAAATTAGTTGGAGCATATGCATAATCCAAAAACTTTGCAACACCATTGACATAATTTTCGCTAATGCCACCACTCCTTTCTTGTCGTCAATCCATCCATTCTCGATTGAAATCCATCACATTTTCATAAATTACATATCAATTAGTATTACATCTTGGTAATTTTTTAACAATAAAAATTATTTTTATAAATTATTTTAATAATCATTTGCCAAGAATTAATAGTATTTCAAAAATTTTGTCTATAGGATCACACGACCTTTTTCAATGTTATTAACTAAATTGCATAATTATTGACTAATGTCCAATTATGAATGATAAAACTTACTAATAGTTATAGCTTCCAAAAAAAAGTCCATCTCATAACTACCAATTTTTTTTTTATCCCGTCAATTGATTTTTAAAATAAAATTTTATTTTTAAATTTTACGAAAAATATTTATTGGGGTAAGATTTTTAAAAAAATTAAAATTAAATTTGTTATTATTATATTTTTAAATGATTTTTTTGTTTTATCTAAAACGTCTTTTTATATTTTAATTTAAGTAACTAATGTCTAAATTTTATAATGCATAAATAATTTTTTTTTCTAAAGGAGATATATTACAATAATAAAATAACATAAATAAATATTAACTGCAACAATTAAATAATAAAAATAAATATGCGTAAGATAATATAAATTTAAAAATACCTTTTAGTAGAATCCACCAAACTTTTCTTCCGTAATAAAAATTTCTGAATTAAAATATTATAAAATAATGTTAAATTCAATATTATTGATGTGATCTAATAATTACTAAATAAACATAAATAGAAGATATACTTACCAATTCACACCTCTTAAAATGGATGATTACGAGATTTTGAGATCGTCCCTATATCTAAACTCCTTTTGATATAGAGATAAGATTTTCTGATAAGTCTAAATCTCCTGTAAAAAAATATTTTAAGATTTGTTATAGAAAAATTTGCAAGATAAATATAAATTTTTTATAAATCTATGCAAGATACACTAAATCTTTTATATTTTTTACGATTATAAAGCATACTAGCACATTTCTAAAAAATTACCGTGAGGTGCAACCTCTTGAAAAATGGATGATTATGAGATTTTGAGATGATCGGCCTAAATCTCCTGTAAGAAAATATTTTAAGATTTGTTATAGAAAATTTTGCAAGATAAAGATAAAATTTTTATAAATCTATTCAAGATATACTAAAATTTTTTTTCGATTTAAAAGCATACTACCACATTTCTAAAAAATTACCGTGAGGTGCAATCTCTTGAAAAACGGATGATTATGAGATTTTGAGATCGTCCTTGTATTTAAACTCTTTTTGCTATAGAGATAAGATTATCTGATCGGCCTAAATCTCTGTAAAAAAAAATATTTTAAAATTTGTTATAGAAAATTTTACAAGATAAAGATAAAATTTATATAAATCTATGCAAGATATACTATTTTTTTTTCTGATTTTAGAGCAAAGCACATTTCTGAAAAATTACTCAGAGGTCCAATATCCTTTGTATCTTAAACTGATCATTAATAAAAGAAACAAATGATATCACTACTGCTTCCAAATAGATGTAATAAAATCAACATATATCGTGCAGAACAAAAAAAGCTATGAATAGACATATAAGTAGATATTACAAAATAGTACCTCTAACGATATTTCAAGACTGCTCACATTATATACATTTTATATTAATAATAATATTTTATTATATACATTTCTTAATTATCTTAAACATTATCGAATCTTTTTAATGATTTTTTTAGATTTTTTTATCTTTAAATCAATTTAAAAGAGATTTTATTTTATATATATTGATAATAAAATATTATTATAAGAAAGATTAGATAACTAGTTAATGTCCCGAATATTAATATGAATGAGAGAGAGTATTAATCAAGACGAGGTTAGCCACATTACCCGATTGGTATTCAAAATTCAAGAGAGCAACTTCCATAATTTTTCATAGCTTTATAGAAAATGAGGAAGGAAATCTCTCTTTGTCTGACAATTTTATCTATTATCTCGGGTGAATTTAAGGTGCTCTCCGGAGCACCGTGCACTCTCACCTAAATCACTGTTCTCATGAACAGTGATCTGGATCTCCCGATGCATGGTGTACCGGGAGGACCTTAAAGCTACCCTTTTCTCACTCTTTTCTTCCTTTTCCACGGATAATAGTTAGAATCATGTAACTTTATATTCATGAAATAACTAGCATCAGAAACACATTCAAGTTTTATCTCTAACAAAATTTTCTTATTATCTCACTCTCTGTTCTCTATACTTATCAAAGTCAAAAATAAGATTGACATGAAAGCTACTCAAAGATTTCTCTTTTATCTTTAGTTCTCAAGCAAAAAAATTGATTTGCATATTAGGATAGGAATCATACAAGAGTAAAGAAGTAAATCATACTTGCAAAAATAACCTCAACGCACACTAGCATTGCATCAAATATGGTCAAACCTTTTAAATTTAATCATTTACAAATTAATATCTTTCAATTATTAATAAATTTTGTATCCAACAATATTGTTCTTTTATTCATCCATGTATTCAGTAATGTTTGAGAAGCTTTTTAAATTTTCTGTATATTTTGTAAATGACATAAGACTTTCAACACACTTTTTTAATCAACTTTATCAACGTCCAACATCTATACCACCATGTGCATAGCAACTGATCGTGAAGACTAAAAGCTATATTATCTTGGCTGACACTTTATGCTTTCACTTTTTCTGTGTTGTGGTTGCTACCTGCTACCAAATCAATAAGCATATCATCCATCAATTATTGATGCGTTTTTTACGATTCCTCTATTGGATTCAAGAGATTCTTAATTTACATCAAATTGTTATGATAAGTGCTTAAATTTCAGCTCTACAATCTTAGTTGATCGTATTTTTTCTTTGCTTATATTTTTTTATCCTCCTATATAATTTGGTTGCGGAAAGTCCAATATACTTGAAGCAGATTCCGGAGATCTCCTCCAATGTAGCTTTACTATAGAGTACAATAGTTAGTTGGTCAATCGCGAAAATATTAGTGGAACCTACTTCATCCATATTAAGCATTGTTGGTAACGACGGTATTGATGCTTAAAGGATAAAATTATCTTAACATCTATCGATTGGATTTTGGATATGATATTCGACAGAAGTAAGACGATTTCAACATTAGATACTTTGAGATTGTCCAAAATATACGAATGTGCATTATCAATAAGGAACGATGAGACGATTTGCTTTCACATTATGATGATATATTATTATTTAATAATAATCTCATATTACAATTTCTAATGTAATATTTCATAATATGTTAATTATAAAATATAACTCTATTAATTAATAATCTTTAATAATTGATAATTTTTTCAGATAATTTTCTTATTATTAAATTTGTTTTTGTTGTTAAACTCCTATTTATCCCGACGTTGGTTTTAATTTCCTATTTAACATAAATGTTCATCGAGTTAATTAACTCAATGAAATATTAAATTACTATCCTGCCATTTATCCCTCACCAGCAATGTAACACGCGTCACAATCCATGAATTGCGGGACATGGGCATGTGTTCGAATCACTGATCGGCGGGAATTCAAAATTTTTTCTAAAGCATTGCTCCACACATGCAATTTTATCAGGGTTATAAACATAAATCCCCCCTATAACTTACTCCACACACTTCATATCTTTTATCAATTCAAATTTGTGAGTTAAACATTCAACATGACTTTTGAAAATTAAAACCAATATTGAATATTGCATTTCCCAAATGGTCTTTTTGGTGTGGTACTATTGAAGATTGATTTTTAAAGCCGACCCAATAGCATATTTCTTTTGTTTGTCTCTACCTTCCAATTACTCCAATTGCTTATCAAACATATGATAGTCACGATTATTACCTACATAAGCTAAGCATGCAACTACAAAATTAAAATTAATAGAAAAAAACGTTAAACATTTCATAGCCGCACATGATTCTGTCCCCTTCAGAAGAGGCTAATTAAAAATTCATTCAACAAGACTAATTGGTTACTGTTATATATTTTTTAATTAAAAATCATAAATATAAATATCAACATAAGCGGGCTTGTATTCCCAACTGCTATCGGATATTGCAGAATAGATCGGGTAAAGTCAAGTGTGGGCCACGAAAGGTATGGGCTCCAACTGGAAGAACCTGTCCAATATTCGGTATGCCTCAAAATGTCTGAACATACTCTTAAATACATACCAGTGACTGAGATGTAACTAAATCCAGTAGCTTTCAAGGCCCATCCTTATTTAAAACATATATATAGCTTTATTAATGTAGATGTGATATAACTTCTGGAAAATTTTCTTTTCTGAAAACTCTAGATAATTATGTTCATTCCAAATGTGCAGACCAAAATTATTTTGCGCAGACCAAAAGCCAACGGCGGCGTCTGAATTGAGTGGACCAATGTGGTCATGCACACACAGTGTAATAAACGTATTTAAGGCAATTTAGCGTTAGACTTGTTCTCTTTCTTTCGCGTAATCAAACTCGGACTTTTTCTTTGTAACAAAAATTATAGTCTCCTAAAATGACCAGTCCCGCATAGCTATAGACAGGGACTACTATTGGTCCTGCAAAGATCTATCTAACCAACCCAATCAGCACTATTATGAACCTGGATTGAGTCCAGGACGTGATCCGCATTAAATCCGCAATCCAAACTGGCAACCAAAAACAGATCTATGTCACGATCATATAGGTAGGATTGAGACGTGATCCATAATACCTTCTCTGATCAACAAAAGAATCACGACCTAGACCTGAGGAAGGATCGATGTATCGGCGGCTTTTTTGCTTATAATTTACCGGATGAAAAGTTCAACACCCACATTTTATCATCTTAAACACCTAGTCTTGGCAGCGATTTCAGATAAGATAGGGTCCCAAGTTTCAATAATTTCCATGTGATATTTAATAATCAGAAAATTCAAAATGTGTACCTTATTATATGAATGATATGGAATATGTATTAATGAATGAACCTACATTTTCTTGCTCGCATCTTACTGTATAATAAATAATAGACATAGAGTTAATACTGACCGATTCCGCAAAAATCTGAGAAACTGGTGGTGGATCGTTTCTCTGGCTGCATTGACGGTGGACCAAAGGCAAACCATCAATTACCACGTGTGGCTCCAAAGTGCACACCTAAAACGGAAGTTCTGCAATAAACCAAACACGATTTTAGTTAGAGGCGTGCGATAATGACACACACACTGACTCCCTTACTCTCTGTTGCTAATTTGGTCTAAATTAATTTTCCCGGCGTTTGGCCCCCGGAAAATCTGTGGTGGGACGTGACGGCGGCATGCCCATCTTCAAGAGATGGCCAATTAATTGTCTTCGTTTTTCCTTTGGTAGTCGACCACATGTGAGGTCTGGCAAAACCTATTGTCATCACTTTCATGCGATAGTCGGCACCTATGATATCTGGCAGAACCGACTCTCATCACTTTCCTTCGGTCGACGACACTTGTGAAATCAGGCAGCGCCGTCTAATAGTGCCACATGTTAAAAAAAGTACGTACTTATGATGCATGTTCAACGAAAAAGAGTTTTCGCTCACCACGAAATCTAAAAGAGGGAAAAGACAACCAGGCGCAAATAATACGCTCTTTTCGGTCTTTATTTTTTGTTTTTTTATGTCCCTTCATGTCCGTTCGTTAAAGTGAAAGAAAATTTGCTATACTGCTCAGGGAAGTGTCCGGCAAACAGTGAGCTCCCATAGGAACAAGATCAAGGCCACCCACCAGTGGCTGCTTTGATCCAAGTGTAGATTCTCTCGTAAAACTTATTTAATTTGTCGGTAACGTGGCTTCTCGGGAATGTTTATACAGGCGTTCTACATTACAATCTTGACAAGTGCCGACCATTCCAAGAGATATGAGCAGATACAAACTAAGACGTGTCCAGTGGTACAGGTGATCGCGGCAAAAAGCCGTTTAGTTACCTAACCCGGTGCTTTCTTAAGAAAAATACCTATACGGGAAAAAAAGGGTACCTTCTGGATAAGAAAAATACCTACCACGTTGATTGTTCGAGAGTGGAGGTGGAGTACCGACCGAGACAGGCTTGTAGGGAAAGAGTAGCCAACAGGCAGAACCGTGTTAAATGCCTGGATGAGTCATCGGATCCGATAAGAGGATGATAGTCAGCAATTATTGTTTTCGCTTTCATTTATATATTTAATATGCTGTAATATTTTCACATTTTACAACTGTTCGGTATATTGATTTTCCCGACTGAAATTCTGTAGCACCACAACCATTAGATACGGCAGAAAAATGTTCTCTAATGCATCTCCTCTGTTCTAATAATTGTACCACTGAAAAAACCTCTAGAATTGCTGAATTAAACGTTTTAAATACCGGTGAAAAGGTCAAATATTAGACTAAATTAAAAATAAAATACTAAACATTTGTTTTTCGTTCTAAATTTTGAAAATAGTCTATGATCCCACGTCATTTGATGGTACTGTTTGTACACTGAGCATGAAGACTGCGGATATATAAAGTTGACTCCAAAGTCTAAGGAGCGAATCAAAACGAGCGCCCTGAAAAAAAAACAGGAAGATAAAATTACTATTTAATTTATTTATAATTGATTGATTGGAAGACATATGTGGCTACAATCTACTTCTATTCTTTTAAGGCTAAGAAAGTTATAAGAAGAAACTGCTAGAAAACATAACCGCATCCTCTTCTTACTTTCAATATGGAAAAAGAAGGGCAAATATATGGTTGAACTACTTTTAATATCAAATCAACATCAAGCCATCAAGCCATTCCGACACGCAACCATTGTTCCAGGAGCCCAGTGTTAATCCAGCTGTGAACTTTCTCCTCTTCTAAATTTTTTCTACAATTAATATTAAAAATGCATACTTAATATAAAATTGTAAATAAAATTAAAATAGTAAACGTAAGCACCCGAGTGAGAAATGTAAATCTGCTGGTGATATGATATATGGGACCACGTCTGAAACTTCAGGCCGGCAATTATAGCGATCACATAACGTAGAGGTTATTAATTTGACACCGAATTCTAATAAGGAGGCAAATAATAAATGAATAAAAGAATAAAAAGCGAGGATGGGACGGAAATTTAAAGGGGAGAGGCGGGAGGGGCCAGGTGGGGGCACTATATAACCAAGTTTCGCTCATTCCTACATCCGCAACTCCGCTGGCCCTAAATCATTTGCTTTTTTTGAAAAAGAAAAGGAAATTCCCTTTCTATACATGAATTGTTGGATTGTACGAGCCTGAAAATAAAACGCCGTAGGTCTAGAATTGGAAGGAAAAAAGAACGGAGGAAAAGAAAAATAGAAAAGCAATAAAAAACGGAAGGTACTCGAGGCTTCCGCTGCTCAAAGGGAAAACAAACAGTGAGGAAGATACGGGGGGAGAGAAACAGCCACAACATTACTCAGGAGGCTTTGCATTCAGATCCATAGTGACGCATTAGCCCCTGCTTTGTGTTGTCTCATTTTCGTTTCGGGAAAGGTAGTTCATTTTGCTTTTCGCATTTCCTTTCGTTTTCTCGCTTCTTCTCTCGTTTCATCGTTTGGTGTGGCGGGGGCTTCCTGTTTGCGGTGTCGATGACGATGGAGGTATTGAGCGGGTGAAAATGGGGGATTCGAGAGATCTGGAGTTGTTAATTCGAAATCTTTTTGGTGTTTTTTGGCTTCTATGTGCGTTTTCGAGGCAACTAACGGTTTTCTGCAGCGGTTTGTTTATGTTTGGTTGCCATTGTTTTTTTTAAATGCGAAACGATTTCATCTACTTTCGTGTTTGTTTTCGACATTTTTGTTTTTAGTAGGAGGAGTTAAAAGCATGTTCTTTGCGGGTTTTGTATTGAGATTGTTAGTTACGTGGTCAGATCTGTTCGGTTATCGTCTGGCGATACGTGGTGTTTTGGGTTAGCTTCAAATGTGTGTTTTAAGACCCTCTTTTTAATACAAACGAAATTTGGAATAAACTCTTCTTTACTGTAGTGAAGTTTTTTTTTTTGGGTGCCACGTTTTTCTTCTATTAGAGAACTGATTGGCTTTGGTAAATTTACGTAGAAATGAATGTATGCTATCTAAATGATGTTTCTGTTTTGGTGTTTAAATGCATCTTTTCTTTATCCCTATCGTGAAACTGTTTTTGTAAATTTGAGAAATTTTTCCCACAAATAAGTTCTCTGTAGAAATATTTTAGAAGAAAACTTGTTGCTTTTCATTTATAGTTCTATCTTAAATTGTTAAAAGAAGTGGCGATTTTTTATGTGATTTCCAGGGCTTATTCAATTATGATGTTCTTAATTGGTTTCACGTGTGTTATTTTGCAGAAGCATTTTGCAGTGAGGCTGTAGCCAGAAGATTGCACAATTTTTTTATTCTTTTTTTTTTTTGTATTTTTATTAGTTGAACAAAACTCTAGGTGATTTCTCAATTCTGCGGCTGCGTCATGGTTGCCACTGCTGTTACTTCCTCATTCTTTCCTGTAGCACCTTCATCTTCGGATGCCAAACCGGCCAAGCTTGGCGGAGGACCAGGTAGTTTAGTTGGAATCAAAGCAAAATCTCCATCCTCCGGGCGCTTGCGAGTCAAAACAAATGCCCAAGCCCCTACCAAGATAAATGGCTCCTCTGTAGGCTTGGCATCACCTGTGGAATATGGGAATAGTGATGACATGCCATCACCACCTCCTAGGACCTTTATCAACCAGTTACCTGATTGGAGCATGCTTCTTGCTGCCATGACAACCATATTTTTAGCAGCAGAGAAACAGTGGACGATGCTTGACTGGAAACCAAGGAGACCTGAGATGCTTATTGACCCCTTTGGTATAGGGAGAATTGTTCAGGATGGACTTGTTTTCAGGCAGAATTTTTCAATCAGATCATATGAAATTGGCGCTGATCGTACGGCATCTATAGAGACATTAATGAATCATTTGCAAGTACGTTCAAACATATAATTTTGTTCTTTTGGTATCAGAACTTCATTTCAGGCTTAAATATTCATCTTCATTAAATTTACTTACAGGAAACAGCCCTCAATCATGTTAGAGATGCTGGACTTCTTGGTGATGGATTCGGTGCTACACCAGAAATGTCTAAAAGAAACCTGATATGGGTGGTTACTCGGATGCAGGTTTTGATAGATCGGTATCCCACATGGTATGCCATTTCCCAGTTTACATTTTTTTAAGCTGTAATATTTCTTCATTTTCAAAATTCGAATGCATTACTTTTCTGTTTCCTTATGTCATATTTCAGTTCTCAAGCTCGTATTGTGCTGGAAAACTTTTTCTACCGCTGTTTATTTTGTCATCAGTTGCTGTTTGGCTGATGAGTAGAGCCTTTTCTTTTTGTGTTGCTTAGGGGTGACGTTGTTCAGGTGGATACTTGGGTGAGTGCATCAGGGAAGAATGGTATGCGCCGTGATTGGCTTGTCCGTGACAGTAAAACTGGTGAAACACTTACCAGAGCTTCCAGGTGAAAATCTGTTTTGAAGTTTCTCAATCATCATAGCTCCAGTTTTTTTCTATTCTTCTCTTGATCTGATCAGTGATGATCAATTGATGACAATTTGCAGTGTGTGGGTGATGATGAACAAACTGACAAGGAGGTTATCTAAAATTCCAGAAGAAGTTCGAGGGGAAATAGAGCCTTATTTTCTTAATTATGATCCTGTTGTGGACGAGGATGGCAGAAAACTACCAAAGCTTGATGACAACACAGCGGATTATGTCCGCAAAGGTTTAACTGTCAGTAATTGTACCTGAAACTTTTCTCTGTTATAATGTATGTCTTATAGATGATGACTTTGGTCATTTTTTCTTAATTCTCTATGTATGATTTTCAGCCAAGATGGAGTGATTTAGATGTTAACCAGCATGTTAACAATGTGAAGTACATTGGTTGGATTCTTGAGGTAGATTTTCCTACCTTATTTTCTTCCTTAAGGAGTGCTAGTCACTTTCTTCTGTCTGTTGCATTCGTATGATTGACTCATGTTTGATAATTATAAAAAAATATAGGTTACAGAAAAAGAATTATTCATGCATTAGCAAGATGAATTGGGACTTGTCAGTTCAAATCGCACAAACCTGTATTAGTTGATGGTGTTTATTCTTCCATTTGAAAATTGGTTCATCGATATACTGATATTGCACTCTATCGAATTTATAGGTCTGATTTAACATATGTAGGTGTTCTGTGTGTCTCCTAATGCTAATGGTTATTTATAATTGTGATTTTTTAACTTACTATGAATGCGTTTCAAACTTTGAATAAACTGCTATGATTATTTCTTTTAAACATTTCAGAATTTGTGCTATGTCATTATTTTATCCAATTCTTTCATCACACAACAAATCTTCTTTTCTTAAGCAACCTAACTTGGCTGGCTGAGTGGATTTTGATTTGTGGGGATCATTGTTTCTGAGTGATGATTTCAGGGATACAGCATCAAAGTTCAATTTTGTAGTGTCTGCTATGTCATTATGGATAGTGTATTTTGCATATATAAGTTGAAATCTTATCACTTGGTAATTGTTCACACAACATCGGACCGAAGTCATAGAAGGCATTTTGTTGCAAAGCTTGTAAGTATGCAGAGCGGTGATAGTGATGCTTTTTGTTCCTTGTCAGAGTGCTCCACTGCCAATCCTGGAGAGTCGCGAGCTTGCTTCCCTGACTCTGGAGTATAGGAGGGAGTGTGGAAGGGACAGTGTGCTTCAGTCCCTGACTGCTGTACCTGGTAATGACATTGAAAAATCAGGAAATTCTGGTGAGGTTGAGTGCCAGCACTTGCTTCGGCTTGAGGATGGGGCTGAGATCGTGAGGGGCAGAACTGAGTGGAGGCCCAAACGCGCCAATGGCCTTGGTAATCCGGATAATATCCCTGCCGAAAGTGCTTAGGGACCGAGTTTCTTCGTGTCTGAAGAGGCATTAGTAGTTTCTCGGCCGTGGCCTGTGTTGAACCTTATGCTTTTGTTCGAGTCCTGAAGATACCCAATGTTTATTCCTTACATATGTATCTAATCTTTCTTCATATTTCTCTTAAATGAAAGTCGTATGCCCTTTGTAATTACGCGCTTGCTGTCTTCACCTTTATCCGTCTCCGATGGAGCGGCTTTTGTTTTATGGAACATAAACGGTGATGGCTTACGATAAGAGTCATTAATTGCAGTCCCTGTACAGACTGGTAACTCGTAACCTGCGGCTTGGTATATCTCCCCTTTGTTGTTTGGACTGTCTGATCTCTGTGATTTAATGGTCTTCCTTAAATCTGAGGGTTCTACTTCCACATCTCGCGAATTCTCTATTTGATCTTAGCGTCTACGAATTCTTGGATATGGATTTGATTTTTCGCTTCAGGCAGGCATACGCAACCTGTGGTAAACTCCAGGATAAAATTTCCTTTCCTTCACTAAAAACTTGGTAATATCAAATTCCTCCTATTGGGTATGGATTTCACTTGTACATGTATTATTTGATGGTAAGAATCTCTAGAAATTTGGGACAAGTAATTCTACAAGCATCGATTTCAGAAAATATATGCAGAGGCAACAGCAGTCAGCAGTGTGGTCAGCAATACTGAAACAAGGTTGACAGCGTTGTTGTCAAGTACACTGACCCCAGAAATTTTCTTCACAGTTGGGCCTCGCTTTTCAACAACCTGTGGGAATAGTCGAAAAGAAGTCTCGTGTAAGCTTCAGCTTAAGTATATATGGTTATACAGCAAAATCCACAGGTAATTGCCTATCCTTGCAATGGAAAGCTTACTTTATTTCTAACACTGCAGAAGCCACTGAACTGCAGTGTAGCACCCAGGAGAGAATCTATAAGACTCCCAACTAATCCTGCCATTGCAGCAAGTGGTATAACCAGAAGTTGCTTCATCGGCGCATTATATGCACATTTTGTAATGAAAAATTCAGATAGAACAAACGCAATCCCGATTACACTTCCTGCTGCTGCAGCTGCTAGAATACCTGCCATTGTCACACCCCCGTTTGTACCCCTCCGGACTGGCTGATAGTCAACAATGCAGGAACAAATCAGGATCTGCATTCTACATGCTAATTTAGATTCTTCACATGTAATAAGGTGGGTTAGATGCCTACCATCAGTACGTAGAATTATAATAAGACTTGTGGATAGTATGTAATCGTAATTGAAATACAACTAAAGATAAACCCAAACTAGCCTCCAAAAGACTAGGAAAAAGGCTCTTTTTCGAATATCTGAGGCAAAGTATGAGGTCATATTTCACTCAAAGAAGTTACTCATGCAAACAAGGTTTGTCTGGCCTAGCTAGACAATCATCTGTAGTATTCTTTTGGCACTCTTCCATGGCTGTTCAAGCAGCCAAACTTGAAATGTTGATGCAGGGACAAAATAAGTTTCCAGCACCTCCTGATCACTTCCACTGGTAATCACGCAGATACAAATACAACCATGTAACGCATAAATCCACCAACTAACCGGGTTATAGTTGATAACTATAGTAAACATTATACAAGATTTAGTGAAATAAAAAGTATTATACATGGGACATAAACTGGCAAACCAGGAAATTTGAAGCTTTGCCTTTGGTTACTGCATTTACTGCCCAAAACCTAATTTCCAATTACTAAGACAAATTACAAAGAAATAGCTTCGAAGCAGCTACGCTACTGATAGTATCTAGCAGCTGCGAGAAACTTCCAAGCCAAAAATTAAATTCATATCGTAGTTAAAAATGTAAACCTGACCTTAAATCAACAGTGAGATTTTGATAATGAATGGCAAAAATCGCACCAACAATGATATTAAGAAAGACAAAAATATACCTTAAAGGAGGTGATCAGTCGAGGCTGCTCATCACTGAGCACCCCAAGCTCCGAAGACCACGTGTCCCCGTTGCAACAACAATAATGACCGATAATACCACCAACCAGAGCCGTCACAAAAAGTGATTCTTTGGTGTCCAAGCAAACGTCCTGCCACCCCACCAATTTCCAAAAAGCCACAGCCAACACTGTCGCAGTGCCACTATTAGACATCACTTGTAGCCTGAAACCAACAAAAACAAAACCCAGGAAAGAAAATATAACAAAAATAAAAAAAGTTAATCATCACATGAGAAGGATGAAAGAGTAATAAATCAAGGCTACCAGTTCCTTTGTCCACCCTCTTTGAAATCAGCGTCAATCTTCCTCTTTCTTTCCTCACCGACTTTTGTGAGCTTCGAAGAAGTGAAGAAGAACACCAGCAAAATAACTCCAAATCTGCAACACATTTCACGGATACATAAGAAGAATTTTAACCCTAGCGATTAACAGGAGGTCGATAGAGATGCGAATGTGACCCGTAATTGACCGCGAAGTGGATGGTCATGACAGTAAAACCAGCCAGTGCTCCGGAAAAGCTTAGAGATTTTTTTCTGTAGGCTCTTCCGGCGACGACAGAAGAGATTAATACAGCAACCAATGGTTGAATCAGGAATTTCTCCATTTTCCGCTGCTATTTCCGGAAAATGAAAAGTTTAGGGGAGAGGACGTGGAATGGAGACTTGTAGGCGGAGAAGAAGATGGAGGAAAGCTTTGATTGCTATTGGTTAATTGAGGACTGTGTCTAACATTCATTTTATTATTTAATATTTATCAAATGGACCACTGTTTTGGCTGTTTGCAATGAATGAATAACACGTGACCACAACTGATGGCAGTAGGGCACCGTAATACTTTTTTTGTTTGATTAGTTTGAGGAGCATGCTCTAACTAAAGAGTGAAAGATCCAAAAGTTTATCATCCTACTAGCAATTTTACAAACAGCTATTCTCGTCATCATGAACAAATAATTTTCCAAAACAAGAAAACCAATCTAAAACACCAACGAGCCGAACAAATTATCATATAACTTCTCAGAGATGAGAAAATCACAAATTCTAATAGAAGCAACCTCCCCAAGCTTTTCTACAACACAACAATTATAAATCATAAATGTCCCGGACCACCGGCTAATTTACGGTACTACGTTTTTCAGGAACCAACATTTGAAGTTACCAAGCTACAACACCAACGACCATGATCGGCAAGTCAACTATTCTTCAATCAATAGAATAATTGCTGCTACAATTATATATAAATAGATCGTAGTCTCATTGACCATGATAGCATATATGTTTACAAACCCAAAGCAAATATTTCAGATATACCCTAGGATAAAACATATACAGATATCTAAAAAGATACTCCTTCCCCGACAAACTAGGATATCTCATTCCAGGTACCCTTGTTTTTATAATTTGAAGTAAAACCTATTTACTTTCAATAGTACAAGAGCAATTTACTTGTTAAGAGTATTTTGTGCGGCCAACCTTCCCTATTATCTTTATTTTCAATTTTTTCTGCCCACCCAGAAGCCTAATAACAACAATGAAATAAATAAAATTAATTGGTCAGCATGAACTAAATGGCACCCTGTCAAAACAAAACCAAGTTGCATCCTAAAACCTATGAACTGGTGAATACTAGTAACACGCATCACAAAGAAAACGAAACTTCTCCCCAATAAAGAATGGCAAGCTATGCGTAAAACGGGTGAAGGCTTTAAAATTGTAGAGTAGAAGTTGGTGATATGATGACAGCGGAGCCTGCGGTCCAAGAGATTCAACCAAATCTTCATCTACCTCTACTCCTAGCTCTCCCTCTTCCCCTCCCCCTCCCCCTCCCCCTTCCCCTTCCCCTTCCTCTGCCTCTCCCTCCAAATTCCTCTTCATAGAAATTATCTTTTTCAAAATTAAACATGCTCATTCTAAGGTCATCTGCCACTGTATTATTCGTCCTCTTTTGCACCTGAACAAATAAAATCAACCGTATTAGAATAACAACAACGAAGACCTATTGCAACACTTTAAAACATGAAAGGACACTAACATAAGAATCTTCCAGATCAAGCTGGTGAATTTGCCATGCAAGATACTCATCATAGGTAGTAGTATCTGGAATTGCATCTCCCATTGGAGGTTTTTCCCCAGCCTTTCTCAGTTCCCACTCTTTCAGAGTTAAAATTTGCTGCTCTTCTTGTCTGCCCTTCCCCCTATTTTTCCAAGTCGTCTTTTGCACCTGAACAAAGAAAATCAACCGTATGAGGATAACAACAACGAAGAACTTGAGCAACACTTTAAAATACGCAAGGACACTAACATAAGAATTTTCCGGTTTAAGCTGGTGAATTTGCCATGCAAGATACTCATCATAGGTAGTAGTATCTGGAATTGTGTCTCCCATTGGAGGTATTGCCCCAGCCTTTCTCTGTTCCCACTCTTTCAGAGTTAAAACTTGCTGCTCTTCTTGTCTACCCTTCCCCCTATTTTTCCAACTTCCGGAATGCTGGCCACCTTGGTTTGGGAGGGGCATTTTCTGGAGAAGCTTTTGAGAGGCAGCTTGATTTCCCACATGCACTGCTTCAGCCACTGTAAAAATTTTAAAAAGTAAATATCCTTTTAGGTATCAAATTTTAGAATGAAGAAACTTTCAAGAGGAACAAATGAAAAGCTAAATTGAACTCTCCTCGAAACTGATGATTAATATATTTACTCACTTCCATATAACAACCATTATCATATAAAAACAAACCCAAACTGTATGATTGCGAAAAGAAAAATGAACAAATTGGACATGTTTTGACGTCTGATGAAAATGAAAGATCTACTTATTTGCTCACTGATCACTCACTGCCACATTCATGTTTCAGTAAATTGAACTGACTTCTACCCATCATCTTCATAATCATTTAACTTCAAATATCATAATTGCATAATGCCAACACAATGGAGAGTTTGCACTATTTCATGCACTAAACTATGACATCAGCCCATGTCCTCCACAAGTAAAAATTTAAAAATGCACTTTGTTCACTTTTTTCACCATCCTGTACAGGTATATACACCCACTGCAGAAGTAGAACAGGCCATCTTCTGAAAGTGATAAAAATATGTTGCATTAGTGATAGTTTTGGACATGTGAAATTGTTAAATAATGTTGCATAAGCAAATTTGTACCTTCCTTTGGTCTAATTTCAGAGCTACCAGGCTTATTTTCGATGTTGTCCGTACAGGAAGCTGACTTGCCCGTATCCGTAATGCTATCTTCCTTTCTTTGAATTTCAACCAGCCCAGTTTTGTTATTTGCAGTCATTCCTGCAGCAGGGGGCACTGTTTGTTGGGGGGCCGAACCAGGATAATCTGAAAGCATCATGTTTGCAAGTAATTAGGTTGAATATACATAACCAAGCAGACCACTTACTAATTTTCTATCATGCTATACGTGTTGCAAGCATCAATGACAAAGCACTGACATATAGCCCTACTCTGCTCTCCCCGTATCAACTATTAGTTATCTCTGTTCCACTGGAATATACAAGCTACATGTAGACAAGAATATCTACTAGCTTTATACAAGTGATTACGATCAATGAAACAACATAAATTAAGAGAAACAAAATCAGAAATATAAATAAACATGCACCTTCCTAGGTCATTAATCAAGCATAAGCATGACAGTAGCATGATTTCACCAAGGTAAAATATTTAATACTCGTGTATTCGTCACCGGCAAGCTTGGTGTGGCTGAAATTTGGTGAGCACATAAAAGCACTCACTCTAGGGATTCTCTCACTAAAACATGATTTGATCAGGCATTTACAATACAGTTTTAACCTTCATCGAGAAGAGGCCCATTTTCAAAACCACTAGCAATAGTAGCCAAGCTAATCCACACCCCACCCAACATGCACATAGTGGAAGGGCAAGAACAGCACAATTGAGTGGCAAGTTCATTTTCTAAATATCAAACAATTGACACTTCCAGTCGCTTCATGAGATTAATTGCTCCTTTTCTTCTTTCTTTCAGGGAGGAGTTTAACTTTTCAGATTATTGTGATTGTTTTTAATAATTTTCGTGCTCCAAGTATGCTTGTGCATCTACAACACAGTTACTCAAGGTATTTAGACATAAAATGTGATATTGCTCTAAAGCATTATGAACGAAACTTTCACATCCAACCCTTGATGGAAGGGATCACACTATCCAAGTGTAATAAGGATGATATACGCCCGCCTTAATTCTTATTACTTCTCATACTTGACGGAAAGAAATAAAAATCCAGCCAGGTTCTGAAATATAAGAAGTTAAGAGCTCCAGCTTTCCCTAAAGAGTAATGTCAACCAAATCCAAAAATGTTCTTTTTGTTTAAACATTTCTTTTCTTTATGATTCCTGTTATCTATTCCCATCACTAGAATACAAGGGAAAAAAACACAATGAGGCAATGCTAATAGTCACATTGTATGCATCAAAAACTTCAAAACACTGACCAGAAAGTCTGCTGCGCTGAGAAGTACGATGAGCTGGTGCGCCAACTTGTAACTTCTCAAAACGAGGGGGGCCACCGTCGACGTTTGCCAGCTGTAACCAAGTCAAAGATCGTGAAATACCGGAATATTTCCGCTTCATTTCCCATTCATCACGAAGTGATTTCACAACGCCTCCTAGTACACTTATCACTTGTGGATTTAAACACACAATACCATCACGTACTGGAGCTTTCTTTTCCAACCGAACCTGCCCATCAAAAACAATCAAACAATCAATCAACAAAGGTAGTGATTATTTACGACCAAGTGCAAAATGTTTGCCCGCAGAATACCTTGGTGCCAGGAATGACATCGTTGGAAATAGAAGGTACGTGAGAGTACTCGACTGCAGTGACTTCACTGAGGCCATCGGTGAGAACAAGTTTTAACAACCGGCGGTTCTTCGAACTGGAAAACTTGTCTACGGAACTCACAGACAAATCTCTAACCGAAGATATCTGTTATTGAAAGAAAAATTTTGAAGACTCCCAGCAACGAAACAGAATCAGAAATAGGAAATCAATCAGACAATGAGAGAGGATTCACCTGGAGGACTTTGGGTCCTTGGATATAGGACGCTTTCCTGGGGTCGGCGGGTAAGGATTTAGCTCCGATGGGTCTAAGGTCCATGTTGAGGAGCGCCTTTTCGACGGAATCTGCGATCTTGAGGGTATCTTTGTCATCAGCCAAGGCGTTTTGAGTCACTGTTGTCTCTTTTACCAGGTCGATGTCGCCAAAACACCAGCCTCTTGTTGTTAAGATTTCTACCACTGTGTTTCCAAGAGCATCGCGAAAGGCTTCGCGCTCGTCTTCGCCAGCGGGATCCCACTGCATGGTCGCCCTTCGCACTTCAAAAGATATTTTGTTCGTAAACTCGCCCTATTTTGTGTATTGTGATTTCCCTTTTTTTAAGACTGGGCCATCATTGTTTATGGATAGGAATATGGCCTAAATGTAAGAATTGGGCTAATAGCACCAAGTCCACTGACTGGACCCGCGGACTGTCCAAAATCAGGCCCCCCTACAGTCACTACTTCTAGACAAAGTAGCAGAATTAAAGCGTAGAGGGAAGAAAATGTTGAGAAAAAGAGTTGCACCAATTCGAATTGGCTGATAAATAAATATAATAAACATTATTGATAAAAAAATATTATATTGATGTTGACTCGATATATCGTTATTTAAAAACGAGGCCAAGTTTGGCACGTTACATTTATGAAATAAATCATTAATCTAATCATTTAACGCCCCTTATTCTAGTTGGATATGTCTACTTCAATCATAATAGGAATTTAATTTGCTCGCGTGATTGTTTTTTATTAAATTGTAATTCTGATGTAATATTTGACTGTCCATCCAATCCCCGAGTCAATATCTATTTCAGTTAAATTCTAATCAAAACTCCCAACATATTAATTTTTATGAGAATTGATTTCTGAATATTTAAGGCCTCCGATAACTGTTTAATCGATTAATCCGACATATTCAACATTCAAAGTCCATTTCGTTCCACTGTGGTCTATATTTGTCCAGATTAACCGGTAATATCTAGCCCGGGATGGGATAACCTTTCCTCACTCTAAATTATACGGTGCTGAAAATGGCAATCTATATATGACGTCGGAGCATGTAATATTGAGCCTGTGGTTGCTATGATTGCCTCCTAAGAAGGCAACTGAGCCAACCCCAACACAAGTTTCTGGTCCACCCAGCCACCTACTCAGTTTTACGTCATGCATTGTAGAAAGCAAAGACCTATTAATTATATCGGACATTTACATTGGCCATGCCTGATACCAATTTGAGAAAAAAAAAAACCCCCGTCATTTGTCTTACGGATGCAGTAATAATATCTTCTATATTTATTTTTTTAATCCTTTTGAAAATAAATATTTGTTTTACAGTTATTACGAAATATTAGGGTTCGTAATTCAATAATCACAAACTAAATTTCTTTTTTATTACAAAATATGAAATTAACATTCGATAACTAAGATTAATTAAATAAATTATGACGCTTTAATATTAAACGCCACATAAGAAGGTGGCTAATTTATCTAGAGATAGCGATGGCATTTAATTGCAGCTTCCAGTCTGTATTCACCTTTAAACATATAATTTTGGAAACAAAAACAATTAGAGCAATTTTGTTGGGTTATTGTATTCGGCCATGCAACTTCGATTCTGCACAATCTCGTGCGTGGGGCAATAGACAGACGAAATAATATGCCAACGCCGCGCCAACTCATCGACTAGCACAACCAGTTTCTTCGCAGTCATAAATTCTCCAGTAGGTCGTGGTTGGCTAACTTAATGTCTGATCTAAGAATAATAGGCATGTTTGGTGATTCTACAACGTCAACCCGGTAGGGAATATCCTCTTATTTAGCTAAGGCAATGCGTATTATTTGGCTGACGACTATTATCTCACTTGCTGAGTGCGTCCAATAGAAGAAATAAATGAATAAATATAGCTATTCTCGACAATTTTCATTCCACGTGATGATCTGCTTTGTATTATTTTGACTGGTAATAGCGTGCAAGTTGTTGAATGATTTGTTGCATTAAATTTGGTGGGCCAGTCCCATATGATCCAATGGGCAGTTAGAAGGATCTATCTGCCAGAAAAATAAGAAGACGGTATTCAACTTTTTATTGCATCGTCTCATTTAACTATAAGCGTCGTACGTTAATTTTTTATCATATTTTAATTAATATTTATTATAATTTTAATTAAATATTTAATATATATTATTTACATCTACAAATTGTTAATACCAACTAACCTAAAATTATATATTTTCATCTTTCAAAATCCAAAAATAACCAATATTGTGGATTTTATTGGCATTTATTGCACCGATAAACGCAACTCCACGGAAAGTACATGTGATGTAGCGTTGATTATTGTCAAGGATGCTTAGATCAACCACTCCGGGTAATGCCAAGCTGTTGGTTGGATGGCTCGAACTAAATTCCACGCCAGATTAATGATTCTCATAATAATCTTAGTCGTAGTAGGAAGTGAGACTTCTGTTTCTTTTGGTTAGGGTAGAGAAAATAAAAAAGTTAAGTTGGAATTGACAATCAATAATTATTCCAACCTACTACTATAGACCATGGTTGCGGTATACATATAATTAATGGGACGGGATGGCGAAATAATTGTGGCCCAGTGATCTCCTAGCATGATTAAAATCATTGAATAAATTATTTGAGTGTCTCTCGCATTTTATTACAGTGAAAGTTCAATCTCGGTTTATTAAAAAATTGATGCAGGGTGCTTTGCGTGTCAACTAGATGGCAGGTGAGCGCAGACGGTAGATGTAATGCTGAACCAAAGATTACGGTTATGGCCCTACTTGATTTTATAACCATACGGGGACCATAGTCTGTGGTGTGGGGGAGTTCCGGGCCCTTCTTTTTTTCCGCGAATGAAACGAGGTCGTTTAGTACAGGATAGAGAAAAAGCTCGGATCAAGTGAATGTTTTAGTTACTTGTAATATTCATGTATTTGGAAGTACACCTGTCAGGCAGTACAGAAATAATTCTTTTTCAGCTTTCAAGTCCTAAACAGTCCAAGAAATATATTTGGTTTTAAAATATACATCAAAACTAAAATGATTCGTCTCTTATATTTAAGTAATTAGACTAATTTTTAAGGTATTTTATGTTTTTTTGTAGCATCATCTTTTATAAGGTTGAGTATTCAAAATAATCAATATATTTGGTTTGTAATTTGATTGATAATCCTATCTTATAAAATAACCGGTTATAGCCTTGTTTTTATATAAATATCTTATTATATTCGAATTTAAAAATTTTTAATTTGACATTCGTTCGAATTATTCGAGTGAGTTCCGTATTCAAACCTAAACCATTTATTCAATTTGCATTATGGCTGACAATAACAGTTGCTATTGTGTCGGTTTTAATGAAGTATTCATTTATGTGGATATTTTTCTTTCTTTTCCTGTATGTGTTTGATACTTGATTGTTAATGGGCCATGCTGTAAAAAACTAGTAAACAGCATAATCGATAAGAAATTAAGAGCGAAACCAAGAGCAAAATTAAGTGACAACTATGATATTGATGTAATAATTTTAAAATAAATTATATTTATTTTTTTGTATAATTCCTATAATGGATACATTTCCTTTATCTTGATCACCAATATTTAATCTTGCTAAACAAGATAATGAGGGGGATCATATTTAAAATGGGCGAATAGATGAAATAACGAGCTCCCAGGAAAATCGGGGTCAGATGACCAATCGATCTGCAAAGCATCGGTATTTAACGTCAATGACCTGTTTCATCCGGGAATGACTGTCTATTTCTTTTTCCCCAAAAACCGCAATAAAATAAAATCAACGTGCCCATCCTTTTCCCATTTCAATCTCAATACTGAAGCACTAGTAATTCCACTCGCACAATGGCAAGTAAGCACCATGAAATTAAGTTACGTTTCAAGCCAAGAAAGCGAGTATTCAGTATTGTATTTATCACCAATACACGCGCAACTGCGCGAGTTTGAGCTGGAAGGAACTTCGCGTAGTTTGTCTTTCCCGCGGCTATTAAATGAGCCTTCTCTGCGCCACTTTAACGTACACTCCTCTCAACTTAAAAAAGAGAGGAGGAAGGATGAAAACAGCGGGGCGATGGATAAACCGCCATTAATGAATGGCTCAACTACCACACTCCGTAGCATCACAAGTAATTTAGGGTACACTAGCTCACTCACACAAGACACATACTTAGCCAAAATGCCTGCTTTATATTAAGTCACCGACTCCTCGGTTCCTCGTCTTTCTTTTTCTGCAATCTCTGATCTCTCCGACAATCCTAAGCTATCTTGTTAAGGAACTTGGGTACTTTGCTGGTTCAGATCCGTGAGAATGTGGAACTCGGCGGAGAACGCATTTAGTCGGACGCCGTCTTTCCGCGAGGAGGGAGAGGATGAGGAGGCGCTGCGGTGGGCTGCGCTGGAGCGCCTTCCGACCTACGCCAGAGTAAGGAGAGGCATTTTCCAGAACGTTGCTGGCGATCATAGGGAGATCGATCTCAGCGAGCTTAAGGCTCAGGATCAGAGGCTACTGCTTGATCGGCTCGTTAGCTCCGTAGACGACGATCCAGAGCGGTTTTTTGATAGGATGCGGAAGCGATTCGACGCGTAATTAATTATCTTATCGAGGCTTTATTAATTTTGATTAATTGATTGTATTGTGTTATTAAATATCCGTTAACAGACGACTGATCAGTTTAATTACGAAGTTATAGTTTGAACCAGTTACATATTAGTGATAAAAAATTTTCTATGTTTTTTAATTACTCTTCATAACTTATATTTCCATTTTTATCCAATTTTTTGGATTCTCATAATTTTTTTCATGTTTATAGTTAGGAGTTAGTTTGGAAGGTGAAACTATTCGGTGAAATATTTTTTTAGAGTTTTTATATTCGTGTCTGCATCAAATATATGGACAACATTTTCTTGACAGAAAAAGTTAGATTGCGAATTTCGCTAATTGGTGAACCTACTTTGACCACATGTTGACTGTATTAAGTAGTAGAGACAGTTGCTTGATTGGTTGATCTGGTCCTGCGAGTAAATTGTTTGGCTGTCATAACTTGTTAATCACGTGCCAGGTGGTGTACTAAGTTGTTTAATGAACGTATACTTAATAACAATATTAACATATGTTCTACAATATAAATAGCTTGTCGATTTTTTTATAAACAATTTCATTTTCTTTCTGGAATTTCATAGTGTGCGTTTGGAATTTCCAAAGATCGAGGTTAGAGTTCGGAATATCACAGTTGAATCATTTGTCCATGTTGGAAGCAGAGCACTTCCAACCATTCCGAACTTCATTTTCAACATGGCTGAGGTGAATGTTTACAAGCACTATCTTGTTTCCATAGAAGATTTTATCGATCAAATCTAAACGAATTATTCAATTGCTTGAACTCGGACAGGCATTTCTGAGGAACTTGGGGATTTACAGTGGAAACAGAAGCAAGTTGACAATTTTGGATAACGTTAGTGCGATAATCAGGCCTTCTAGGTATATGTTTTGAGTTTTCAGTGGTACTTGTTTATATTTTCATCTTACGTTTCGATGCGTTTAAGGTCTATGTGTCGTTCTTCAGAATGACGTTGCTCTTGGGTCCTCCGAGCTCTGGAAAGACAACATTGCTTCTTGCACTTGCAGGACGTCTTCGGCATAACTTGCAGGTATTCGATTATTATTTGTGCTGCAACTATTTTTTAAGAGTTGTTGTGAACATTATCCTAACCATGATACTTCTCTGGGGATGATATAAGGCTAATTTCACGCTTGTCAAAAAAGAAGAAAAAGAGAGAGGCTAACTTCACAACCTATTAAGTGCATGTCTTTTTTCTTTCCTTTTTTCTGCGGCAGTGTTCATAACAATGGCGTAGTGGTGGATAGATGTGATTGAGGTGAATAAAGAGATTTGCTCTATGGTGCTTATGTTTTTATCCTACCCAAGAATATAACAATTATGATTGAGCAATCACATTCTATGCAGTGATGTCTTTCCTAATGACAGTATAAAATGTGAGATATCTGGTTCAGTTCAAGATTGCTGACTATCTTTTGGATGCATAAGTGCAATCAATTTTTTTATTGGATACATTGGTCAAATAATATGATTTCTATGTTTCTTGCTTGTTATGTATCATGCACTATTTTGTGGATTCTTAGGATCCAAAAGTGGTTATTATTACTTTTTATTAACTTTATTCACGTAAAGGTTAAGTTTTCTTTTTATTTCTGCCTGTTCTTATTTCCCATTCCACCTGTAGGTGTCAGGGACAATTACATATAACGGACACGGCCTGAGTGAATTTGTTGCTCCACGAACGTCAGCTTATGTCAGTCAACAGGATTGGCATATTGCAGAGATGACCGTAAGAGAAACAATAGAGTTTGCAGGGCGCTGTCAAGGTGTTGGAACCAAGTACGGTAAGCTTTAGCCTTTAGGAAGTTTGGTTCGGCATCTTTGCTTTTGTTTTCTTTTCGGATATACCCAGCCTGTCTGTGGTATCCTTGAGCAATTCCAAATTGGCATCACCTTTTATTCATGATTTCTGTGTTTAATGCTTCAGAAATCTTTGTCTGCCCATATTCTTACAAAGTTTGTTTCAGATATGCTTATGGAACTTGCAAGAAGGGAGAAGAATGCTGGAATAAAACCCGATGAAGATCTTGACATATTCATGAAGGTATTTGTATCCCTCTGTGTGTCAGTTTGGCCAAATGCACAATAATAATTATTTATTGCTGCATGGATTTGCTCATGGATAAAATTTATCTCTTCAGTCATTAGCTTTGGGCGGACAGGAGACAAGCTTAGTGGTGGAGTACATCATGAAGGTAATCTCTTCATGCCGAATATTGTTTGTGCCAGCTGGAAGCCTACTTCTCTTTTGGTATGGGAGTCTTTTGGTCGATGCATTTCAAGTGAATGATGATGCATAGAAATTGACTGCGCCTGTTATTTGCTCACGAAACTACATTTAGTCCCATCCCTATTTATTCATGTCCTTTGAAGGCTGTCCGTGTCGTAGAGGGCTGGGTAGTGGCAAGTTGACACCAGATAGCTTAGTTCGGTAGTATTTAATGAGCCCATCCAATTCACTATTTGCATGGGAACGGTCGGCAGAGTGTTTAGCTTGGCCGCGACCAAAACGGGAGTCCCCCTTCGTGGTTCAGCCAGTTACCCTAAATAACAAAGACAAGTTACTATAAAGTAGAAATCCTACTTCCTTTTTTTATTGGTGAATAAGCTTTATGAAACGAGTTAATTGATAGGGGTATATAGTTTTAGAGCGAAGAAAATACCTTCTTCAAGTCTTTTCAATAAATCTCCGGAGCGATTTTTTTTTTCAAAATATGGTCCTGTAAACATTTGCTTAACATTTTTTGAGACCTCAACGAAAATATATATGGGCTATTCAAAATATTTGTTAGGGATATTTAGGTGAAAAAATTCGGTACCTCAAACGTGTGGAACTAATAGACATCTTTGATATAGTGTTGAAAGATCTATCTATTTCTTCAAAGGAGAAACATGTTACCAAATAGTTTGTACCGGGATTTCCTGGAATAGTGCAGGTTAATCCTTAGTCAGCGCTTGTTTCGGAGCAATTCTTTTCTGCACTGTTTTCTACCTATTATGTATTTTACAGTTGTTCTTTGGATTCGTATCAATTGCATGAGATGCAGCCCATTAAAAAACTATGTTTGCTAACAAATTTAAGAAATAATTCAAACAATTGCTTATGCTTAACTACTGAGAATATCCCATCGGGTGACATGTTATCCTTAAGAAAGTAATCTAACAGGAAAACGTACCCGCTAAGAGAGAGTTCAGTCTGCGTTGCAAATTATATTATATGACGGCTGAATCTAGTTCTTGTGAATTGTCCTAAAATAATAAAACATATATGCTACGAAGATTTTAGGTTTGGACATTTGTGCCGACACATTGGTGGGTGATGAAATGCTCAAAGGAATCTCGGGTGGCCAGAAAAAACGTCTATCAACAGGTTCATATGTTTGACATTCTTTTCGTGGTTTTGGTTGACGGTTCTTTGTGTGCCAGAATGTCATATTTGTTTGTGTGCGATTTTCAGGCGAATTATTGGTTGGTCCAGCAAGAGTGCTATTCATGGATGAAATATCAAATGGACTCGATAGCTCTACCACCTTTCAAATTATCAAATATCTTAAGCACTTCACCCGTGCGCTTGATGGGACTACCGTGATATCTTTGCTGCAGCCTGCCCCTGAGACTTACGAGCTATTTGATGATGTCATTCTTCTATGTGAGGGTCAGATTGTGTACCAAGGACCACGTGAGACTGCTCCCGAATTCTTCTCGTCGATGGGATTTACATGTCCAGAAAGAAAGAATATAGCAGATTTCTTGCAAGAAGTAAGTGATGGAGAGCTTTGGGCATGACTGTTGTTGAATTTTATGCATAAATTCCTGCTATTATTATAATTTTTTTTCCCCACAGGTAACATCAAGGAAAGACCAAGAGCAGTACTGGTCTGTTCCTAATAATCCTTATCGGTATATTCCTCCAGGGAAGTTTGTTGAATCCTTTCGTACATATCAAATCGGTAAAAGGCTATGTGAAGAGCTGGAAGTTCCTTTCGACAGACGTTATAATCATCCAGCAGCGTTGTCAACCTCTCGCTATGGTGTAAAGCAAAGTGAACTTTTGAAAACCAGCTTTAACTGGCAGAAGCTGCTGATGAAGCGAAATTCTTTTATATATGTTTTCAAATTTATTCAGGTAATTTTGTCAGATTCATTCTATTTATAGTATATTTATCAATTCACGGCTTTAGATACTACCTCCTTGTGTCGGTTTTTGTTTCAATATTTTCCTCTCCATGTTCTAATCATCAAACAGTGGAAATGCTTGTTACTCAATTCCAGTTTTTTTTTTAATTGAAACTCAATTCCAGTTAATGGAAGTGTCGTGATATTTGTTTTCGCAGCTTTTTTTTGTTGCCTTGATCACTATGAGTGTATTTTTCCGGACAACAATGCGTCATAATTCTGTCTATGATGGAGGCTTATATGTTGGAGGACTTTATTTTTCCACGGTGATTATTCTTTTCAATGGTTTTACGGAGGTTTCAATGTTAGTGGCGAAGCTTCCAGTGCTTTACAAGCACAGGGAGTTGCATTTCTATCCCAGCTGGGTATATACACTCCCATCTTGGATCTTAAGTATTCCAACCTCGCTTATAGAGTCTGGCATCTGGGTGGCAGTTACGTATTATGTTATTGGATATGATCCTAATATTACAAGGTAAAATACTGTTTACTGATTTCCTGTCGAATTTGATGCTTTTGGAATGGGTTTTATTCCTTTTATTCTTTATATAACTGTTCTTTGCCAGTATTTCATGATAGCATTCTATAATATGCAGATTTTTTGGGCAGTTCTTGGTATTTTTCTCTCTTCACCAGATGTCTATTGGTCTCTTTCGTGTTATTGGATCCTTAGGCCGAAATATGATTGTTGCGAATACTTTCGGATCTTTTGCCATGTTGGTTGTAATGGCTCTTGGAGGCTACATCATTTCAAGAGGTAGAATAATGTCGTTGCTCTCTTTTCGTTGGTTTATAAACTCACTTGCTGATCGATCATTTTATTCTTGGCAGATCGTATCCCAAGTTGGTGGATATGGGGCTTTTGGATTTCTCCTTTGATGTATGCTCAAAATGCAGTTTCAGTAAATGAATTTCTTGGGCATTCCTGGGATAAGGTTGCATGACTGAATGACTATTTCTTCCATCACAAATTTTATTTTGACATTGAACTACTGAGTTCGTTTATCTCAACAATCATGGATAGAAGAATTAGAAACAGACTATGACATTAGGTCAAATTACTCCAGGAGAGCTCAAACGGGTCTGCTTTGTGTTGGATTGAGTTTCAAACCATAAAATTGAAGCATACTCTAGTACAATACAACAAAGTGATCCCCTTGCACAAGTTTTAAACCCCTCAACCCCTAATCCACAGCTTAGTTTCGCTTGTCGTTGTCATACCAAGCTCCTATATATGGCTTAATCATGCAAGCAGAAACCGCACAAAGCCGAAATTTATAATGCTGACCATATTTGCCTCCCTGTAGGAATTTGGAAAGAACACAAACAAGACCCTGGGTCCGGCAGTACTTGGTGCTCGCAGCTTGTTTTCCGAGAGCTACTGGTATTGGATCGGTGTTGGTGCTTTGCTTGGATATACCGTCTTATTCAATCTGCTGTTCACTTTTTTCCTAGCTTACCTTCATCGTAAGCCAACACATTATGTGCAGAGTTTCCTAGTTCTAAAACTATCATAATTGGTTGGACCAATTATGAAATTACTGATGTACTGCGTTTATGATTTTCTTCTTGTTTCTCCAGCTCTGGTGAGACAACAAGCTGTTATTTCTAAGGAAGAATTGCAAGAGAGAGACAAGAGAAGAAAAGGGGAAAGTGTCGTTATTGAACTGAGAGAATACTTACAACATTCAGGCTCATTACATGGTTAGTAATGCACCATTAATGCTAGCTTTTCTTTTAATTTCTGTGCCATTTCATTTAAACTTAATATATACTCTAAGTTTCTTCTTTCGGCAGGGAAATATTTTAAGCAGAGAGGCATGGTTCTCCCATTTCAGCCACTTTCTATGTCATTCTGTAATATCAATTACTTTGTGGATGTTCCTGCGGTGTGTATATAGGTCCTCTCTTGTATCTATAATATACCTGTGAAACATATTGGAAATTTGAATTTCTCATCAGTTACTCTAACCAGGAGTTGAAGCAACAAGGGATATCAGAAGACAGATTACAGTTGTTGGTAAATGTTACTGGGGCATTTAGACCTGGCGTGCTTACGGCATTGGTTGGAGTCAGTGGTGCAGGGAAAACCACCCTTATGGATGTTTTAGCTGGGAGAAAGACTGGAGGGTTCATTGAAGGGAGCATACATATATCGGGTTATCCTAAAAAGCAAGAAACTTTTGCAAGAATTTCCGGTTACTGCGAGCAAAATGATGTTCATTCTCCTTGTTTGACTGTTCTTGAGTCACTTCTTTACTCTGCTTGGCTGCGGCTACCACCAGAAGTTGATGTGGAGACACAGCAGGTAGGTGTTGAGTTGCTGCTTTTTATATGTTTGGTGTATAATGACTTTTAGGAGTTGAATATTTCAGGCATTTGTCGAGGAAGTAATGGAACTTGTGGAGCTATCTTCACTAAGTGGGGCATTGGTTGGTCTACCTGGAGTTGATGGTCTATCAACTGAACAACGGAAAAGGTTAACAATTGCTGTCGAATTGGTCGCCAACCCATCTATAGTTTTCATGGACGAGCCCACATCAGGGTTGGATGCAAGAGCTGCGGCCATCGTGATGAGGACTGTGAGGAACATTGTGAACACTGGACGGACAATCGTCTGCACAATTCATCAACCCAGCATAGACATTTTTGAATCCTTTGACGAGGTATTTATTCTTCCATATTTGAGCAGGAAATAAGCAACATGACTTTTAGGTCTAGGCCATTGGTACGTAGTATCTGCAAAAGGTTGACTCATCATTTGAGATGATTATTCTTTTGTTATATTCAAAACCCAGAAACAGCCAATCACGTTTCAGACTCTTGTAATGAGTTTGTGATCTATCATTCTCATTTTTTTGCAGCTTTTATTCTTGAAACGCGGAGGACAGGTAATATATGCTGGTCCATTGGGGCCCAAGTCTAGTGAATTGATAGAGTATTTTGAGGTCAGTATATACATTTTCTTTCACCCTCTTATGAAGTCTACGAATACTTTGTTGTTAACGTGAAAAGAGGCAAAACAGATGCCTCTGGTTAGGGCCTTGCTTATTTTTTGGATGAAAGCGAAGCTTTTTCATTTCTTGAAGTAACTCTGTACACGAAAGAGGTTTGAGAACCTAGGTAAAAAGTACAGGACTCCTTATATTAGAAATGACTTGTATACTTAAAAAACCTGTCTGGTCCTCTTGAGCTTAATTCCCCTGTTCAGGCCTTGCTTATTTTGAATCTGGAAAGTGGCAGAACGAGAGACTTTTAAATATAACTATTAATCAACTCAGTAACATTGTGCACAACCACTACAATCCAATAAAAGGATGATTTTTACCCTGATTTACATGTATTTTATAAGAAGAAAAGGGAACTAGCTTAAATGGATGTAACTTGTTACTGAAACAGATAAGACATAATGTTTAATTTTAAATGAAGTTATTATTTTGTTTAGGCCGTTGAAGGAGTGCCCAAGATTAAGCCTGGATCCAACCCTGCCGCTTGGATGCTTGACGCTACTTCCCCATTTCAAGAGAACCGTCTTAAAGTGGATTTTGCAGAAATTTACCGACAATCAAATTTATTTCAGTACGTTTAGTATCTGAAAACTTCAGTTATTGATTGTTCTGTTTCAAATGATTTTCTTTATTACTCCTTTTCCACTATTCGCTGGATCTGGTTTTACGCCATTTCCCCCTTTTTTCAGGCGTAATAGAGAGTTGGTGGACAGTCTAAGCAAGCCTAGTGGTGATGCAAAAGAATTGAGCTTTGCAACCAAGTATTCGCAGTCATTTTTTGAGCAGTTCTTGGCCTGTCTTTGGAAGCAAAATCTATCCTATTGGCGCTACCCACAATATACTGCAGTTCGCTTTTTTTACACTGTTATTATCTCATTAATGCTTGGAACGATATGTTGGAGATTCGGTTCAAAGAGGTTCGATATCTAGAATCGTACTACAATCTCCTCCTCGATCAAATTTTTCTATGCTGCATATATTCGCTAGATGATGACTGGTTTCCTTTCATATTAATTCCAATGTTACCTCAACTAATATGTGTTTTTGATTGTTGACTGATGGTTCATTTGGTAACCATAGCTGGTTTAATTATTAACTCCGTTTATCTAATTCTAATGTTTTGAAAGTTCTTTCTCAGTAAATCTAGGACCAAGTTTTTTCTTCGTATGTAATTACTACAGTTGCTTTAAATTTTGGATTAGAGTGTGAAGGGTCTGTGATTACTGAAGCTTAATAGTGGATTATGGGCCATCATTTCTATAATCTCCCGGAGCAATTTGATTGTATACTTGCTCCACTTCTCTACCTTTATGCTATCTACTACTTATTGGGTTCTGTAGTGTCGTATCTTGGTTTATTATTCTCTATGATTAGATCATCAATTTTCTAAACTTTTTATTTGCAGGGAAAATGCACAAGAATTATTCAATGCCATGGGTTCTATGTACGCAGCTATTCTATTTATTGGAGTCACTAACGGTTCTTCTGTTCAACCTGTTGTTTCCGTTGAAAGATTTGTTTCTTATCGAGAGAGAGCTGCCGGAATGTATTCAGCTTTACCATTTGCGTTTGCTCAGGTTCAATTACTAGACTTACTTCAACCTTTCATTGTCACAATGCTCTATGTTCTATTAATTAAGGCAATCTTCTCTTTTGGCTGCAGGTTGTTATTGAATTACCTTATGTTTTAGGGCAGACGATAATATACTGCTCAATATTCTACTCCTTGGCTTCCTTTCAGTGGACTGCTTTGAAGTTTGTTTGGTATGCATTCTTTATGTATTTTAGCATGCTATACTTCACCCTATATGGAATGATGATGACTGCCGTGACACCAAATCATAATGTGGCTTCCATCATCTCTGCTCCGTTTTATATGCTTTGGAACCTTTTCAGTGGCTTCATGATCCCTCATAAGGTACCGAGCTGATTGCTCTTTTGCTTCTTCATAATCGCAAACAAAACAAAATGAATAGAGGAAAATAAGAATCTAAATATATGTTTTGTCTGTGCATCTCATCTCTGTTACTTTTCTTAATAGATATTTTACTCTGTAGCCCATAGGGAAGCATGATCAGTTATCTTTATGGATTCCTTTTGCATCTGAATGAAATGTCATTCCTAACTTTGCCTTTTGATTTGATTTGATTTTATTATATACACTGTATATTCCATCGATGATGGGAGAACTTAATTAGAGTGGTTGTGTCGTGAGACTTATCCGTCTTTAACCAAATATCAAAAATTCTATTTTTGTTTTAGATTTTCAGGTGGATACCCACCCATGATCGCAGAACTCATTAATGTGCATTTTTCAAAGATCAAATGATATACTCCGCATCTCTTTCATGCATTTTTTCTGCTAAAAAGTTTTGCGTTCCTTTCTCACCCGTTTATTTTCAAACAGAGAATTCCCGTATGGTGGAGATGGTATTATTGGGCTAATCCTATAGCTTGGAGCTTATACGGCTTACTGACTTCACAATATGGAGACGACGAAAGTCTTATGAAGCTATCTGATGGTGATCGCTCGGTGCCCGTAAAGCAGGTTCTCGAGCAAGTGTTTGGTTATCATCATGACTTACTGCCCGTAGCTGGTATTATGGTGGTTGGTTTCTGCTTGCTCTTCGCCGTGATTTTTGCTTATGCTATAAAAACCTTTAATTTCCAAAGGAGATGACATGGTAGATTCGTAGTAAGTGATCATAATATTTGTACCATCTCTGCTGATTGCATTCCTACATTAAACTGTGTATAAGAGAAAAAAAAATATAGCAGATAACTTATATATTTAAAACCTCCGTTCTTGTTCCTGGCTGCGAGATGTTTGAGTGTGCCTATATGTCTTGCCAAGACAATATCTTAATGCTCCTGCCTGATCTCTATTTTGTACGTATATTTGTTGCTGACTTGGTAATTTATTCAGATATTCCTCGTATTCTTAGAAGAGGCTCTATCTGCCCTCAAAAAACTTGAGGAGCTTCGGTGTTCCAATTTACAGACAATGCTTATTCTTTTAAAAAAAATAGTTACTCTATTCATTTTCATTTTCTATGTAATATTAAGAAAAGGAGGGTCATAATTAGTCATGTACAGGTGCGAAAGGTCAATGGCGCAGACGTTGACAACAGAATTCCTTCATGTAAAGTTAAGTTCGAAAGGTCTTCTTGTTATATATGTATGTATTGGAAGCAAGTATAAAAGTTGTAGTTGGTCACAGAAAAAAGCTTCTCAATTTCACTTTTTTCATGAAAAATTATAAATTATATTTTTTCAATGAAAAAAACAAAACACGAAATACGTGAGTGGACGTGGATGTTGAAGTTTGATACTGCTATGAGCGAGACCAGTGTGGCAACAAGGGACATATTTAATCCTAGCACACATACTGGAGAGTCTATTGTCACTGGGTTATTATTCTCTTCCCAAAAAACGCGTCTGGTGGGATATGCAGCACCTATGCTTATAAGCCCAATGATCACCCAGTTCCCACCCGATGTGAAATCAGCCACCTTGCCTACCCCTCTTGGGCCTACAGGCGTGACATTATGGGGAGCACGATGCCAAGACGCAGAGGAACCAGATCAAGGAACGCACCACGTTGGATGGATGATTATACATTGTCAGCATTGGCCACGACAACAGAATACTGGAAGGCGACAAAAGAGAAGATTGAAGAATAATACGGTTAGGGAAAAGACTGCAGGGATTTCTTTTATATACTGGATACGTTGTTACAGAATAGGGTGGAGAATTTTCTTGTATTCTGTTTTTCCTGGCTAGCCTGAAGCCAGCGAATGAATATACTCTCTTTTTTTGATACACCTTAATTGCACTGGTGCTTTCATTGACCTCTGCTTAGATGGCAGAGGTTAGACACAAAGGTAACGGCTATTAAGGAGGCCAATGCTAAACTGCAAACGGATGTCGCCGCTATCACCACCACGCTAGCTGAGCATTCCAAGCTTTTTGATGAGCAACAGCAACTGCTCAAACAAATCTTGGCCCGACCTTCCGTGGTGACCTCTCCTTCGCAGACTGGGGATAACTCTCCTGTACGGTTTGGTTCCATTGGACAAGCTTCTTCTTCAGGACCCGACCAGCAACAAGTCCGGCACAAACCTGCGTCGGTGGATCTTCCCAAATTTTCTGGCGCGAACGTGGATCGTTGGCTTGCTAATGCCACCCGTTATTTTGAGTTCTATGATATACGTGATGAGGAACGTTTATCCATAGCCTCTTTTCATTTTGAGGGCGAAGCATCGGACTGGTATGATTGGATGCACTGCAATCGTAAATTGTCTGGATGGGTGCCCTTCTCTCAGGCTCTGCACAAGCGGTTTCGCCCAGTTGATTTCGAACCGCCGGAGGGGCAGCTTGCCAAACTCCGGCAAACGTCCACTGTTGATGATTACCGCGCTCGATTTCAGAATATCATGAATAGATCTATGATCTTACCAGATTTATTCGTGATGCGATGCTTTACTTCAGGGCTGCGAGATGATATCAAAGCAGCTGTTATGCCACATGAAAAAGCTGATTTTGAGGAACTCATCAGTCTCGCCCGTAAACAGGAGAGACGTATCGTTTGTGAACAAGAACAGCTTAAGCCTATGCTAGGTCGTTCGCACCCAGCATCCTCCACTACTAAAACTCCCTCACAAGCATCGTCATCCTCTTCTACTATGTCCCAAACAGCGACACTCCCTACAAGCACCAAGTTACCCATTTGTCGTCTCAGTCCTGCAGAGATAGCCCAGAAACGTTCCCAAGGCCTATGTTTTCAGTGCGATGAAAAATACTCTTGGGATCACAAATGCAAGGCTAAGACACAACTCTTGTTGCTTACTGATATCCCTAATTTTCCGCTCGCTGCTGATCCGCCTCCAATAGCAGAGATTACCACCGACCCACCACAGAAAGAGGCTGAGCAATCCAACTCCACAGAACCAACATCCATTTCCCACTTTGCTCTCTCGGGTGACTCCACCCTAGCTACAATCCGTTTCTTGGGAACCATCAATGGCACCCCGGTTCGTGTATTACTGGATAGCGGGCGGTAGTACACATAGTTTCATACAGTCTCGCATGACAAAGTTTCTCAATCTATCCATTGAGTCTGTTCCTTGCTTCGGTGTTATAGTGGGCAATGGGGAACGCCTGTTTTGTTCAGGCATTGTCCACAGTGTTCCAGTCTACATTCAGGGTGCGTTAATCCGCATTGATTGCTTCGTTCTGGATCTACAGGGCTAGGACATGGTGCTCGGTGTCTCCTGGTTATCCACCTTTGGTCCTATTCTCATGGACTATGCCACTTCTACCTTTGAATTCACGATGAATGGGAAATCTATTAAGTGGAAGGAAGATCTATCTGTTATTCCACAGCCAGCCTCCTTGAATTCTTTGCTACGGATCCACTCCACTTACTCAACGGTAGATTTCCTTCAGCTTGAGTTGGTGTCTGATACGTCAACGGACTCAGTACCATTGCATTCATCCATCAAAAAGCTGTTAGACGAGTTTCCTTCGGTTTTCTGCAAACCTCATGGTCTCCCACCAACTCGTTTACACGACCATGCTATTCCATTGCTGCCGGCTTCAGCCCCAGTCAACGTGCGTTTGTATAGGTACCCACACTTTCAGAAGCAAGAAATTGAGCGATAGGTGCAAGAAATGTTAGCCGAAGGGATCATTAAGCCAAACAATAGCCTGTTTTCTTCCCCTGTGTTGCTAGTTCGGAAGAAAGACGACACATGGAGGTTTTACATAGACTATCGCTCGCTTAACGCTGTGACAATGCGTGATCGATTTCCCATTCCCTCAATAGACGAATTGTTCGATGAACTATATGGTGCATTGTATTTCTCGAAGCTCGATTTGCTCGCTGGGTATCATCAAATATGGGTGAAAGCATCAGACACTCATAAGACAACCTTTAGAACTCATGATGGCCACTACGAGTTTCTCGTCATGCTATTTGGTTTGTCTAAAGCACCCTCTACATTCCTATCCTTGATGAATGATTTGTTTTGGCCTTATTTGCGGAAGTTCGTCTTAGTTTTCTTTGATAATATATTGATCCATAGTTCCAGTTGGGATTCACATCTCCTCCATCTCCCGCACCGTTTTGCAAGTCCTGCAAGCAAATCAGTTGGTTATGAAACTCTCCAAGTGTCTATTTGGACAGACCAAGATAGCTTATCTTGGCCATATCGTCTCTGTAGCGGGAATCTCTGTCGATAATGAGAAAATACTGGCTATTCGGAATTGGCCAACACCTTCTTTTGTTAAGGATGTTCGCAGTTTCTTAGGCCTTGCTGGCTATTATAGGCGTTTTATATGCAATTATGCCACAGTCGCTGGTGCCTTAATGGACTTGTTACGAAAGAATAGCTTCCAATGGAATGATATTACAGCTGCCGCATTTTAGAATCTGAAGAATTTGCTTGGTTCTGCACCCGTTCTTCGGCTGCCTGATTTTGGACAACCTTTTGTCCTGGAAACTGATGCGTCGAATGTGGGAATCAGAGCTGTTTTGTCTCAAGAGAAGCATCCTATAGCCTTTTACAGTCAGAAACTTCTGTCGCAGATGCAATCAGCTTCAGCCTATTAGAAGGAGATGTTCGCCATCACTCGCGCAATTGCTAAATGGAGACAATACTTGTTGGGCTGAAAGTTCACAATCATCACAGATCAGCAATCCTTGAAGCACTTGACAGAGCAGACTATTCAAACACCTGACCAACAAAAATGGTTGAGCAAATTTGTTGGCTATGATTTTGAGATTTGTTACCGTGCAGGTAAACAGAATCTGGCAGCGGATGCTTTATCCAGGATCCCAAGATCAGATCAGTTATTTTCATTATCTACGATATCCTTTGGTATCATAGATAAAATCAAACAAGAGAATTTGGAAGATCCCGAGCTAATAGAATTGCAGGGCAAGCTGCGGGATAATCCCTCAATCACTCCGGATTTCTCTTTTCACGAGGGACTGGTGTTCTACAAAGATCGATTGGTAATTTCTTCTACCTCACCATTGCGTGAATTGCTGCTTAAAGAATTCCATGAGTCGTTGGTAGGGGGTCACTCGGGTATTAGGAGGACTTTCCATCGTTTATCTGCCAATTTTTATTGGAAAGCGATGCGTTCGGATGTCCAATCTTTCATTACAAACTGTCAGGTTTGTCAACGCATGAAAGAAGTTTCTTTAAAGCCAACAGGGTTACTGCAGCCCTTACCAGTGCCGGAACAGGTGTTTGAAGATATATCTATGGATTTTATAACAGGTTTGCCCATCTCAAAAGGATACTATGTTATTTTTGTGGTAATTGATTGCCTCTCCAAATATGGCCATTTTCTTCCACTCAAGGCCCCTGTGACCAGTGAGTTTGTTGCTGCTACATTCATCGTTGAGATAGTACGATTGCATGGCATTCCGGTTTCCATTGTCTCCGACCGTAACCCTCGGTTCCTCACGACTTTTTGGAAGGAATTGCATAAGACACAAGGTACCAAGCTGTCTCCCAGCACAGCTTTTCACCCTCAAATGGACGGACGGCCAGACCAAAGTTCTTAACAAGATCCTGGAAATGTATCTTCGATGTTTTGTTGGCGATTCACCTTCTAATTGGGTCTCCTTGCTGCCATGGGCCGAATTCTGGTACAATACATCGTATCAGACAGCAGCTCGTATTACTCCATTCCAGGTTCTTTATGGTTGACCACCACCAGTCTTATCTCGCTATGTTCGAGGCTCCTCTGGCAACACACTGGTAGAAGCACAGTTGCTACAACGCGATGAACTTTTGAGACTATTATGCACCAATTTAATCCGAGCACAGCAACAGATGAAATTTTATGCCGATAAGCACAGGAGGGATATCACTTTCGCTGTGGGTGATTGGGTCTTCGTCAAGTTACAATCGTACCGCCAAAATTCGTTGCGCCTGTTGAGACATAGCAAGCTCGGCCCTTGTTATTTTGGACCATTTCAGGTATCGGCACGCGTCAGACAGGTTGCTTATAGGCTTGACTTACCAGTTGCAGCACGTATCCATCCGGTTTTTCATGTCTCGGTGCTACGTCCATGTCAAGGCACACCGGAACATCAGATTACTCCTTGACACTTGGTGGACACCACTTCGAATCTGATACTACAACCAGTAGAAATTCTGCATAAACGTACAGTCCAACACGGTACTCGACAATGTGAGCAATGGTTGATTCACTGGGATGGACTACCCGAAACTGATGCCACTTGGGAAGATAAGTTGCAGATTCAACGTAGCTTTCCTCGTCAGAACCTTGAGGACAAGGTTCCACTCGCAGACAGGGGTAATGTTATGAGTGAGACCAGTGGGGCAATAAGGGACATACTTAATGTGAGACCCCGTCGTTTTAGTGCCAGTCAGCGAGTGTGGTTGACTTTGTTTTGGACTCGGGAGTTGTTTGGTGATGTGGACACCGTTGTGTTAAGCCCGTAGCGTGTCTAGGTGTCTTGGTGAGTGGTCTAGGTTGTGTGGTCTAGGCTAGGGTCAGTGGAAAGCATTGGTTCAGTTTTCGGTCTGTTTTGAGCGACCGTGGGCTTTTAGCCCTATGCTTTGTTTGTTTGGGCCCGTTTGTGTTTTTATGGGCCCAATTGTGTTTTGGTGGGCCCGTTGAGTTTTCTTGGTGTTGATAACACATACTCGGGCTTCACTTTGGTTTGTCGGGCTTTTCTTTTTAGTTTTGGGCCCGAGGACCATTTGGGCCTTAAGGCCCAACACTTTGGTTATAAGCCAACAAGCCCAAGTGCTTCCCAAATCAGTTTCTCTCTCCCTTTTCTTTTTCTCTCACGATTCTCCCTTTGTTCTCAACTGAAAACCCTCATAAAATCTTGATTTTGCTTGTTTTTCACCAAAAATCACTTGGTGAGTGATACCCTAACACTTCCCTACCATTTCCCCTTGTTTTCCACCTCGTAGGAGTGTTTTGGGTGTGTTTTTGGTGTGGTTTTGGCTTTTGAGCGGGATTAGCAAGTGGGTTTGAGGTAATTTCTGTTTGCTTGTGTTTTTGGTTTGAGTGTTGGTTGGTTTGTGTTTAAGGCTTGTTGGTTTTGTTGCTTTGATGCTTGGTTTGATTGGTTTTGTTTCTGTGTTGAGTATGTGATGATCTGATGAGTGGGGGTAATGAGATATGCGTGTGGAATTGATAGTTTTTGATGGAGTTGGTATAATGGATGGCTTGTGACTAATGTGTGTGCTGGTTTGAGGTAATGTGATTGAGGAGTGTGGAATTT
Organism: Passiflora organensis; assembly: GCA_019739055.1. NCBI lineage: Eukaryota > Viridiplantae > Streptophyta > Magnoliopsida > Malpighiales > Passifloraceae > Passiflora > Passiflora organensis. The sequence continues at coordinate 511,675 of JAEPBF010000136.1, forward strand.
GTGATGTTGGTGATGGATTGGGTTTGCTGGAAATCCAATCTTGGAGTGAGGATTGATGGATATCAAGTTTGTTGTGGTTGTGGCTATGGTTGTGTGTGGCATGATTGATGCCTAGGTGCGGTTCGGTTTGAGGTTTAGAGGGGTGTTGTTGAGTGTGTCGGAAGGGGTCGTAGGGTTGTTTTCGTTTTGTGTATTTTCGTTTGTTGAAGTTGTGTTTGAGTTGGTTTTGGTGTTGCCTTGCGTGTAGGTGGTGCCGTAGCACGTGACAAAGGCAAGGGCGTGGCGATTAGTGAGTCGTCCGCACAACAACAGGTGGGAGTTTAAGTTTCATAAGTGTACGCGCAATGTTTGATTTCGTAATTACAATGTGGTATGCATGCTTTGATTTGAATAGAGGTAGTACTTAAAATGTGTTGAAACGCATGCTAGAACATGCTTGCATGAGTCATGATTTATGCATAGAACGTGTGTTTGAAACGTTGAGCATGTATGTGTGTTTTGCATGTATGTGTGTAATTAAGTCCCTTGGTGGGCTTGTGACACATGGTCTAATGATTGTGCATGCATACATATATAAATATAAAACTGTATGTGGATTTCTGCCGGGACTTATCCTGGAATTGTTAAACAACGCTTGGCCAATGCGGAGGTAAGGGACGTGAGTATCCCTTCGTTTAGAGGGACGATCCTTTACCTAGATGTACAGGGTGACGTGTGTAGGCCTCGGATCCGAACTGATGAATGGAATGCCAGGCTACGCATTTCAGTTGAATTGTAGGGACTTGTGTGATCTTGTGGTTTTGTTTTCCACTTGTCCCGAAGACTACGTTGGTGGTGGGGACTATATCTATTTTGAATCAGTGCATGTGTTTTAAATTAAACCACCAACGGTCTTCCGGTGATCCTTTGGTCGGGATTCATCGTGAAGTAATACAGCTTCTCTCCAACTATATTTCTGGTGTAATAGCCATGCGAATGAGATTGTGACAAGGTTATGTGCTTGTGTTGATATGCGTATGCTATGTGATGGCATCTTTGTTGATGAGATGCACTTTGAGTAAGCATGGACTTTACTTGCGTTTATTCAGCAACTGTTTATACTTGGTTTTAGTGCTTGCTTCTATTCCATCGTTTACGCTGATGACGCGGTAACTCTCACTGAGGTCCCAGTGATCTCACTTCCCCTTTGTTGTTGTTTTTCAGGACTAGTTTCAGGAGCTTGTTGAGTCTTTCCTTTTGAGGTCGAGCTTCCCGGTTTGTCTTAGGGCTGGACTACTGCGTTGGCACATTTGAAAACTCGGCATATCTTTGTATTTTGGATTATCGTATTGCATGTTGCTCATTGACTCGTGTTGACCCTTGATGGGTTTGTCCATTTGTGTGTTGTGACTTGAGATTTTTTTTTATGAGGCATACCTTGGCCTTGTGGCCTTCTGTGCTTGTTTAAAGTCTTCCGCTTGTTGATATTGTGTACTCCGTGATTTCTTGTTGCCGAGCCGAATGCAAAATTAATATCATGCTCCTGTTTTAGTAATATTCTACTTTATTTGCATGTTTGGGATTTTATGTTGTGAAGCCTTGTGTGGCTTCAATTGGTTCACAGGTTGGGCCATTTGGAGCTGCACGGCGGTGAGGGGCCCTGGTACCGGGACGGGTCCTCACACTTAATCCTAGCACATGTGCTGGAGAGTCTATGGGGAGCACGATGCCAGTACGCAGAGGAACCAGACCGAGGAACGCACCATGTTGGATGGATGATTGTACATTGTCAGCATTGGCCACGACAACAGAATACTGGAAGGCGACAAAAGAGAAGATTGAAGAATAATACGGTAAGAGAAAGACTGGAGGGATTTCTTTTATATATTGAATATGTTGTTACAGAATAGGGGGGAAAATTTTCTTGTATTGTGCTTTTCCTGACTAGCCCGAAGCCAACGAATGAATATACTATCTTTTCTTGATACACCTTCACTGCAGATACCCACGTTATATTCCCATTGCTCTTTATAAATCCCGTTTGGATTAGTTATTGTTGAAGTGTTGGAAATTTTGCATAAAAAATTATGAAATATGAAAATTTAATATTAAATAAATTAATTATTGTCATATTAAATTGTAATATTAATTTAATAAATTTTTAAAATTTTTTTTCATTTTCAATTCATTTCTAATTCCAATTACCCGGCTAGGTGCGGGAATAGATGTTTTGACTCCATGACGGGTGATTTATATAAACCTTTTGATTTTAAAAAAGTTTTATTTTATATGATTTTTCACTGCTGCATTTTTTTTTTGTTGTCTTGTACGTTGTTGTACAAACAATCTGTTGCACTCAGATACAGACTGAAGCTACTCGCTTCAACTGCAAAACGTTAACCTGTTTGTGTCTTGCTGTAAGTTTATCGTTTTTCACCAATTGCAATCTTTATTGACATGTGCGCGTATCTGTATGGACATGTACATAGGTGATTCGTAATAATGATTGAAACATGTTCAATAGGTTGCTGTGCATCCCTCATTTATTTGTCTTGTAGTACTTTAAAAAAATTTTAATATATTAATTCTATAATTGACAAAAATATTTTTATATTATAAAAAATAGACAAAATAATAATTTGTTTAATTTTAGATGAATAAATGCGTACGATACAAGGAAAATCCTTATTCATCAGTCATCTTTTAAAAGAATTGGCAAAACTGATACTACCTGTGCATTACGACAAGGTCTCATCAGCCGCAATGAGGTGTCAAAAAGACGATTTTTGAGAAAGGAAAGGAGAAAGAGACAAAAACAGAAGAAAACAGAAATGCTCCCTTCACACAGTTGTTGGACGCCTAGTCGAAAACATCTGAACCTCGCAGTAACGGAGACAACAGTAAGAAAGTTTCTGATATACAAGTTCACCAAGATACAAGAGTCGAGAGCTCTCTTCCCTAGCCCAACAATAGACAACACTAGCGCCAATAAATAAGAACCGTGCTACTAGTTCATAGTGTCAGAAAAGACTTGACCTCGCAGGCAAAGCAAATGCATCACATCAGGTCACTCCCATCTACTCAAAGAGAATTCTTTAATTATTTTCAAGTCATTATATCATATACTATCAAAATCAAGTCATAGTTAATGCAATATTGGAAATTATGACATCTGAGTTATAGATATTCATTTGGATGTTATCAAATGGTTATATCTTATCAAATTCATGACTCTTGCGACATCTGGAAATTATGACAGCTAGATATTCATTGGATTCAGAATTGATTTATGGGAAAAATCTTCCATTGCATAGGTTGATTATTGACAATATCTAACCTTATCATCAATTTATACAAAATATGTGTATATTTACATTTACATTGATTGTAAGATAAGACAGATTGAAAGAATCTTAATAGAAATAAATGAATATCCTAATTCGGGCCTAGACAAATATATAAATAAAAATCCCATAGCAAAATTAACGCATATCTCGAATGACAGAATTTAGGACAAACTTAAAAAAAATGAATTCTTATTTTAGTGAAATACGTGTCTAAAAAATATTGGTGGACCTATCCATCCCTCTTTTAGGAAATTAACCATTTGAACACTTGTCTAAAATATGGACCTAATTCATGTATATACGTTACGGATTTTTTCCTATTCAGATCTTATCGTTTTATCATTTAACAGCTCACGTTTCTATTATAGACAGCAATGGTAGTAAGAGTTGTTTACTATTTTTTTTTTAAACCATTCATACCTCATATACGCTACTCAATAGCGTTCTTGCCGTTCAACTCTGTCTAACTGCTGCTTACCAGTTACCACAGGCATGGCTTCCATCTCAGAATCTTACAAGAACAGTCCCATCTCCATCGACCACATCATCCCCATGGACTTTAAGAATGTCCTGAAACTACCCACCTCGCACACATGGACGCCCTCCCCGACCCTTTCTAGCCCATCAAGTAGCGAATCTGTCCCCATAATAGACCTTGCTCACCCTCATGCACTTGCACTCATAAGGAAGGCCAGTGAGGAATGGGGCATGTTTCAGGTTACGAACCATGGCATTCCTACCAACCTGCTCACAGATGTTGAACTCCAAGCCAGAAAATTATTCGAATTACCTGCTAGCCAGAAACTCCTTGCCGTCCGATCACCGGAGGGGATTGCAGGTTATGGCAAGGCACACATATCCCCTCTTTTTCCTAAACAAATGTGGCAAGAAGGGTTCACCATGGTCGGTTCTCCAGCTCAACATGCTAGACTACTTTGGCCACATGATCAGGAGCACATCAGATTCTGGTAAGTTTGGAATAATTCAATGATACAATAATATATTTTCGATGGAAATAGCGATTTCTTCTTCTTGGGTAACCTCCTGGTAAAGTGCACATTGGCATGCACAGAAAAGAACACTGATTTTTTGTTTGTATTTACATTGGTTCATTGCCACGCCTGCAGTCAACAGTCATTGATCTGGAAGGGTAGGTTTGTGGTAGGGGTGCTGTTCTGTTGGTTCTTTGACCCATTTCGTTATTATCTATGGGGAATTGTAATGGTGCTGATTAAAGGGGAGGCATGGCGTGAAGTGGGGTTTGAGAAACTAAGCACAACCCGAAAGCGACAAACGTTAGGGTAAAAAAGAAAATCAGAACCAAATGGATGGAACCATGCACTGCCTTTCACGTAGCTTTACATGGTCAAAATCCCAACAGTAGTTTTTTGGTTGGGATGATCTTCCATGATGAAACAGAACCTGGGTGCATCGTTTACCTCTTTTGAATATAGCCAAAGCCTAAAGACAAGAGTGCCTCCAAATTTAAATAATTGACTAAAATCTCTCTCCTACTGTTTGTTTCTACTTGTCAGCTTAGTATAAATAACCACCCTATTGTCTTGCACCATGTTTTAACTATTTGTTCTTCATGAAGCAACGTGATGGAGGAGTATCAGAAGGCAATAAAGGCTCTGAGTGAGAGGATAATTGGGCTGATGCTCAAGTCACTGGGTCTGACCCAAGATGATGCAAAGTGGTTAAAGTCCACGAGTGCGAGCAAAACTTCACAGGCGCTTCTACAATTAAACTCCTATCCTGTATGCCCTGATCCTGGCCATGCCATTGGCTTTGCTGCACATACCGATTCCTCAATGGTCACTTTACTATACCAAGGCAATATCACAGGCCTGCAAGTTCTGGGAAAGAATGGTATATGGGTGCCTGTGCAGCCCTTGCCTGGCGCACTTGTTGTCAACGTTGGTGACTTGATGCACATAATCTCCAACGGCAGGTTCAAGAGTGCCTTACACCAAGCTGTTGTGAACCAGACCCATCATCGTATATCAGTTGCGTACTTCTACGGACCACCAAGGGATGCCAAGGTATCACCATCAACGAAGCTGGTGGACGCTGATCATCCTCAGCTATATCGTCCCGTGACATGGAAAGATTATCTTGACGCCAAGAAAACTTATTTCAACAAGGCCTTGGAGTTTATCAAATATGATTCGTGCGACAAAGGAATGCAATAGATCGCATTGGTCAGCAAAGATGCAATCTGTTTCGGGTTATTTTAGAGCCATGTTAGAGAAGAGAATGTCCCGAAAATTTGTATCTTCTTGGAATCGTTAATCAATAATGAATGGCTTTCGCTACCGCACTATTTAACCTATGAGATCATAGACGACAACTCTTTACTACTAAGATCATCCGTATTGATTAAACTACTGCCTCCAGTAATCAAATTCTTCGTTTTCTATTGGTTTTATAAATATTAGGAGAAAAATGCTGGATGCAAGAAACATACACACCGGTTATATGTGAATAGCTATATTATTCTTGATTTTTTTTTTGTAATTTTAATAATTTTGAAGACGTACTTTCTAATAATATCGACAAGATATTTAATCATAAACATAACATAAGTTGAAAATAGCAGCTTTCCTTCGCAATATATAGCTCCTACGCAGCTAATGCTAGGACATCAGTCACTCACAGTTTCACTAACTGCATTCATTAAGAATACTACACCAACTGCGTAGCATCATCCAAACATAAAAGTGAAAAAAAGGCCGGTGACAATGAAGTCACCGTCTTCCCAATCAAACAGGCCATGACAGCAAATATAGAAACAAAGGAAAAAAACACAGAAGAAATGTAGGGCACCAAGCAAAACAAGCGAACAACAATAGGGTATATACAAGCTCTTGAAAACAATCTCATACCATCAAAAGGCTGACGTACGGGCAGATATAAAATTCTTTTAGTTCTTAAGGTTGGTACCACATTCAGTCTATCATCCATCCACCCAGGTCAACAGTGCTGTGATGAGCAAATTGTGAGAGTCAACATCATAAAATTGAACATTAAGAACACACACCCCAGAGATTCCATAGATGTTCCATGCATATCTACAGCACAGTTGCATTGTCACCACTACTTGAGAATTAAAAATGGGATTTCCACCAGACAGATTCCCATCCCTGTTCTGCAAGTAGTTAGTTATTATTCTGGTAGGTTTGTGGACCTTGGTAAGATACATCTCCATTATTCGCATTCTGGAAGCTTTGTGGATTCCCAGACATATTTCCAGACCATCCCATATTTGGAGGCATTCCTCCATGGTTGCCTGGTGGCATACCACCATGATTACTCTGAGGCCCACCACCGTAATTGTTCTGTGTTGGCAGTCCACCAGGTCTACCAACATAGTTGCCGGGAGGTGGTGTCATTGGCGCATCAGGCCCAGCCATGTTAGGAGCTCCGCCAGTGTAGTTGTTCTGTGGTGGAACAGGGCTACCAGGTCCATGCATGTTGTTCTGGAGGCCTCCCATATAGTTGTTAGGTGGTGGGGGGCCACCTGGTCCAGGCATGCTGTTCGGTGGGCCTCCCATATAGTTGTTAGGATGTGGTGGCCCTCCCATATAGTTGTTAGGGGGCGGTGGGCCTTCCATATAGTTGTTAGGGGGCGGTGGGCCTCCCATATAGTTGTTAGGGGGAGGTGGGCCACGTGGCCCAGGCATGTTGTTCTGCGGGCCACCCATATTGTTGTTTGATGGTTGTGGTGGTGCACCAGCCGGCCTGCCCATGTTCTGTTGAATGGAATCCCGCTGCTGCATGTTTTCCCTCCTCCTCTCAAAGTTTCTGGATCTATCAAAAGCTCTCGGCCTATCATTGCGCCTATTCCTTTCATTTGCTTTAGCATTGTTCCTTATCCATTCCTCATGATACTTGGGATCATAAGGAACAGCTTTCCCATCAATAAATGGTTCACCTAGAAAGCAAATCCACAAAGCAGATATCACGTAGACAAAATGCCAACAACAAATAAGGTAAGCATCAAGAACTGAATCAACCACAAGGAAAAGAATATAAAGGATGAAATGTTCTCTGGAAATCACTAGCATAAATAAATTTGGGGTTTGGCTCAAAGAATATATACAAAAAATCGATGCATAAGCAAATCCGCAAATCATCAATGTCAAATGAAGGTGGTAGAGTGACTTTTAGTAAGGATGTTAGACTGCGACCAATAGATTGACAAGTGACAAGAACTCCACAATCCAGAAAGAACTGAGTTCTATAACTTGAATACAGGGGAACCAAAAGGATAATAAGACCATGATGTCAGAGTTCAACGTCTAGAGAGCTTTGGAAGATATAACTAAGAAAGCAAATGTTTCAAACAGTCTATATTAATTAGGTATTCGAAGATATTAAAGTTTATTCTAATAACTACCAATTAGTAATAACTCTAAAAGTGAATATTCAAACCACATAATAAACCATCAAATGGATATTCAAAGTCACATGCTGTCAAACTCTTAAATGGTCATAAAAGATTTGTAAGCTTGCAAGGAAGTAAACTGCAACTTCCATAACGACAGAAGACTGCAATTTCAAATGTAATTAAATTCCTACCTCCATAATCTTTGTTCTTTACATCCAAGTAGGAATCGGGGAGAACCCAGCGGACACCAGGCAATTCTGGGAACAAAAGAGAAAAACACCGAGGAGTCTATCAACAATTGAATCAAACAGAAATGGAGAAACTAGCAGTAGCATCTAAAAGATGATAAAACATAAACTAAAGAAAAAGTAAAAGGTAGAGGAAAGAAGATAACTAGTGCTTACCCTTGATCTTGTAACTTAGTTCCTCAGATACCAAAGCCCCAAAGGCAAAGTAACACCGGGTGGAGACCGAGTAAATTTTCATCCTAGCCTCGTCCTCACTGTATCATAAGAATAAAAATAAGGAATAAAAGTTAGCAATTGTATTTGTTTTCTCGGTTTTAAAAATGGTGTTCAACACTTCAGCTTTGGTTTCTGATAGCTTACCTTCCCACAACCTGGGCTAGGGTTTTGATGTAGTGATCTATAATCTCATCCCGAATGGGATCTCCCTCTGGTTTATCCATCACCACAAGCCAGTGCTCGAAATCACAGCCGTCCAACAAGATAGTCTCTTTAGGGGGGCGGTTCGACCAGTTGGGGCTAGGATCGTTGAGCGATGACGACGTCGTTCGAGTGGAGAACGTCCTGGTAGTGTTCGACGCCGCCACCAAAGAACTGCTGAAGTTGTTGGCCGCTGCGCCAATCAGACGCAGGAAGCCAAGCGGCCGACGCGTCGGCGTCAGCTGGGAGAGAGATGAAAAAGAGAAAGAGCGTGAAAAGAAGGTCGTAATTAGGGTTTTAGGGGTGCGAGAGACCAGCTGCATCGCCATCCTAGAAGGTTCCCAATTGAATACCCTAAGGAAACGGAGAGAGGAAACAAGAAATGAGATAGCTATCTAATAACAACCAGAGAGTCTTTGATAGGGTTTAGGAAACAATAAGAAATGACCCGCAAGGGTTTTAGATATGAAGATTTAGCAAAGAAGCCCCTCAACTTCTCATTAATAGCAACAAGTAAATATAATGAAATAAAAATCCTCTAAATTCTTAATAATTCTGATGCCAAAAATTCCAATAATAAACCATATCTATTTTTAATATCTTTAAAGTGCACTTAAAATTTCAAGGAACGAAAATTTTTAAATTAAAAAATATAATTACAAATAAATATTGGTCCGAATAAATATGATTCAATCAAAATTGAAATGATCTGAGAATTAAAAGAATTAAAAGATTATGAATGACTTTGAATTCGATATTTTGCAAGGTTATAAAAACCGGACCGGTCTTCGAACCGGTGAAGTTAAGGGGTTAGGGATTTTAGGGGTAACCGGAAATAACCGGTTTAAGAATCGGAAAACTGAACCGGTAATTAATATATTAAAAAATATTATAATATTGATTTTCAAAAATTAATATATCAAACTACATATTAAAAAAATTAATATTCTTAATTTTTATCTTTTTAAATTTTTTTATCTGTTTAATTTTTATTAAAAATTAATTTTTTTTAAGTTTTCGAACCAGTTGACCAGTAATTGGTTCAACCGGTTTTCAAAACCGGATCATATACCGGGTCCGGTTTTCAAAACATTGATATTTTGATATAAGATTGATTTAAATTGTAATATCTACTATTTATAAAAAAAAATTCAATCGAGCACTAAATAAATCACATCACATCTAGAAAAAAAGGGGCAAAGCCATTTTCACAGCAGACTTGTATTGCAGTTTATTAGCCTTCAAGTAAAACTGGATTGATATTAGCAACTTAGCCTTGCCCTGTTCTTTGGATTGGTAAAAAACTCGAAAGGTATCCTTCCTGAACTACAGAACCAACAGGACCTATCTGTATTAACGCTGAACAGATGAATGTCCAGAATGCAATGCAATCACTTCCAGATCTTGATGAATTCGTCATGACTGGAAGAAGCTACCAAGTAACTAGCATTTGACACGGCCAAGGCAGAGACAAGCTCATCGTGTGCAGTTATAGTCACCATCTTCTTGTCAGTAAAGTTCCAAAGCTCCAGAGTCTGTTAACCAAATTTCCAAGTTAGCAGCCTGAGCATAATCCTAATAATAATAATAATCTTCACTTGGCAGCAATCTCTTGCCTTGTTACACCCAATGATCAACACAGAAGGATGGGTATGATGAAAAGCGCAAGTCTGGAAATTGATGTCGCTACACTTCCAGACATGAATGCATTCCCCTTCGCTGCCAGACTGAAACCTCCACACCCTCACCATGTCAGCGCTGACAGATGCCAGATACTGGCCACAAAGATCCCAGCACAAGGATTTTACGTTGCTTTCGTGACCCTAGAAAGATAATTCAACTCAGTAAATATGTATGACAAACATCGGAGCTAAAGTGTGAAGTCACACGCTGATAGTAGAAGCTTTACTCGGTGTTAAACCAGTGAACCAACCTGGAGTTTAAGCTGGCAAACTTGGGTCCTGGTCTCTACAATGGACACGGCATTCTCTGCGGCAATAGCGAGGGTCTTTCCTAAGAGGGGCTGAAACCTAATTTGAGTAGCAACACCCTGAAACAGATATGTAAATGGACAAATTCACAACCATGTATATGCGTAATGATAGCATGCATGATTTGTCAAAGAAAGCAGAAAATCACATTTTATATACCTTTAAGATACCAACACAACTACCATTCTTAATACTCCAGTAGCGTATCTCTCCATTATAATCACATGAGCAGATAAGGTCCTCAATACCAGGGTGGAAGTCCACAGACATGACAGAAGTAGAATGGCCAGTAAAAGTGCGTAGTGAATAACCTGGCTGCAAATTAAAGCAATCAAATTTCAGCATCTAAATGCATCAGATAATTGGATCCTACACAACTACCATGGCACACAAGAATGACAGTATAGGCTTATGACAAGATATTTGAAGCACCTCCCCACTTCCTAAATTATTTGATGCAAATTTAAAGGATTAATTTTCATTACAATTCCACCACGAGGGATGCACAACCGCCACCAGGAGTTAGCTACCTCTTATTCATCAAGGATTTTCAGTCAAACATTCTCAAACCATCAATCTTAGTATTGTATGATTTAAAAGTAACTGGAAATAGACAAGCATCCCATCTGATATATAAATATTTTTATGAAAGTCAAGAAATAAAAGGAAAACTGCAAAAGGCTTGGTGCACAACCCACTCCAATTTACATCTATCAGCAGGGATAAATAAAGCTAACACAAAACAATCATGAAAAATAAGGAAGCTTACTCACATTATCTGCATCCCAAACCCTAATAGTCTTGTCAGCTGAAGATGTTGCAAGGAGTGGCTTGAATGGTCCGAAACGAACATCAGTTATCGATTGAGAATGTCCTTCAAGAGTAGACCTGACGGTGAAAGACTCTGTGCACCACAATGTAACCTGCAGAAAATAACCATAAAACAAATGAGTGTATGTCCTTCGAATAGATATCAGAACGACACTGAGCTCGCCCCAATAGTTAAAATCTGGCAGCTCTGACCTTTTTGTCAAGCCCACCAGTTGCAAGCAATTTTCCATCTGATGAGAAGTGACAACATTCAACCATGCTGGTGCTTGGTGGAAGAGTCCAGATTTTCGAAAGTGTGATGCCTAAGTAGAAAAAAAAAATATCAAGAGACTAATACTGAGTTACACAAACATAGATACAGCACCATCGATCCCCCTCCAACCTTTGCTGACCTCCACATATATTGCAGCTGCTAGAATGAAAACATTTAAGATATTAGAATTAAGGTAATATTAGATTTATTGTACCTTCACTATTATCTGATGAACAACCAGCTATATCTATAGACTCTGCTGCGTCTTGAGCAAATAAAGAGCCTATCGTAGCATCATCCAGAAAATGGTCCATATCAGCCTGCAATGAAATATGCCAAACATAAATCATTAAAACAGTATACCACAACTCCATACCATGAGTCGATAACTATCTAAAGCAAGGAAATAGTACTTCCTGTAATTCTTGTGGCAGTTCTAGTTTGAGGCCAACACTCATTTATGAAGTCATATAGACAAATCTGATGATTATGATCAATTGGATTAAAGAATAGGAAAAACAAAAATGTTAACTTGGGGAGACCCCAACTTTTTGGACTTAAGCTTATGAAATTCACCACATTCAGAAAACACAGACAACTTAAACAAGAAGTAGCGTTAAGATATCAAACTCAAGCTCCTAACTTCAATATCATCTATTTCCAGAATAAACCAATCCTTTCCCCAACAAGTGATACACACCTCTTCATTAGTCTGTTTCTTCACTGTAAAGTAATCCAAAAGTATTTTAAACATTGACTCTTAAAGGGCAGGCTGAAAGTTGTGTTAAATCAGAAGAGAGATTTCAATATGACAATTCTGGATTTAAGAAGCCTAACAAAAATGCACGCGAAGCAAATAAGAAAATCTCACCAATTTGTTTGGAGAAGATGCAAGTGAACCCAAACCATCACAAAACCTAAGGAATGACGTAGAACAACTACTATTACTAGACATGGCAGACGTTGAAATGGCATCTCCTGGTGCATGGGTAGAAGGTGACGATAGAGGACTTGTGGAAGGTCTGGCAGTTTTTGCTGCGCCTGAGCCTGATCTATAGGCAGGGCCAGAAGAGTCCCTTGGCTGCTTTCTCTTTTGTGTAATTTTACTTTGTGAAGCCTTACACCAAAAATTTATTTATCAATACAAATTGTGACATCCAGGGTTAAAAAAACCATTGGATATCAGCAACACATGACACGTAAGACTACATTGTTTTACATAGACAAAAGAATAGAGCAAAGAGTAAGCAGAAAACATCTATTAGTATTTGAAGAAGTCTAGCTAATGAGAAGACATAGAGATTGGGAGTACTGACAACAAATTATATCAGTTACCTTTACCCACTAATTAACAACTTTTGTCAACAGTGGGAAGTGTATTACAGAGAAGCTGCACAAAAAATGAAAAGTATGCCAATATCCAATCAGTTCATGGAACTGTGTCCACTTCACCCTGCTTTCGCCACACATCCAACATTTCTCTGGTTGTAAATACATCTTCTATCATGATAAAAGAAATCACTTGGATAACTAAGATAGAGTCCAGAGTGTGAAGAAAAGTTTAAAACGCAGACTTAAGATTTGAATAGATGAAATCCAGATGATGAACCTGTTCATTTCCTTGAAAGGTGTTCGACATGCTACCATCTCCAGAACCAATTATTTTGTCTTTATGCTGAAGTTGGTGATTTGAATTCTGTAACTGCTGACTTGAAAGTGATTGCTGGGAATACTGTTGCTGCTGTTGATTACTGCTCTGTAGTTGCTGCAGCTGCTGATTACTGCTCTGTAGTTGTTGCTGCTGTTGATTACTGCTCTGTAGTTGTTGCTGCTGTTGATTACTGCTCTGTAGTTGTTGCTGCTGTTGATTACTCCTCTGTAGTTGTTGCTGCTGTTGATTACTGCTCTGTAGTTGTTGCTGCTGTTGATTACTGCGCTGTAGTTGTTGCTGCTGCTGATTACTGCCCTGTAGTTGTTGCTGCTGTTGATTACTGCTCTGTAGTTGTTGCTGCTGTTGATCACTGCTCTGTAATTGTTGCTGTTGCAACTAAAAGATACACGGTAGCAGTGTGAGCAAATGCAGCAAAAAACCAAAAGGCCTACATTAGATGTGTGCCAAAATGATTATATACAAGGACATCTCAAAACCATTCACTGTTCAACAGTAATTCAACCACAATCAGTCCCCACTCAGGAAAAAGAAAAATCGGATGAAGACCAAATACTAAATACATCATGCATTGGTTAACAACGAGTTATTACAAAACTAACAAAATGCCAAATCTTTCAGTAATTAACAATACTTACTGGGAAATAAGATCTTATTGATATAACACCGATTACATAAAAAAAATAAGGAAATATTGACATTGATGACTGCATCACCATGTTGTTAGTTCCCAAACCCAGTGGTCGGGATATTTCTTCGACATGGGAATGGTTCAGAGAGAAGGATGTTATTTGTTAGAGGTGATGACTCACAAGTTGGATATGGTGAGGGAACAGGGAAGGTGATGACAACAGATTTGATGGAAGAGCAGATAAGGGAGAGACCAAGAGTTGGAATAAAGAAGTGAAGAGTGAGAGTTGTCAAGTTGGGAAAGAGAAGCAGAGAGAAAAAATGGTAAAGGATGAGATGGACTGGCAATACAACTTTTCCATATATATTTTGTTGGTATCAGTAAACAATATGAGGCATGTATATCCATCCGCATTACTTGTGAATATCACACTGATCGGTATAGATGGTTTGATCAGTCCAGATGCAAAACCCAGAGTACCTTAAGTAGCATATCTGCATCCCCCTGTGATAGCATAGGATTGCCAACTTGCACTGTTGATCTAACGTTCCCAGTTATACCATTAGAACTCATTGAGGAATCCTTCCCATGAGCCATTTTCAGGTGCTCGAGATAGGCCATTAGTAATCTACGTTCCAAATCACTGATCGATGGCGATGCCAACGTTTGCTGTACCTCAAGTATTATCTGTTGTAATAAGTGAAAATTGGTTGGGGGTTGAGGGGATTGCATCAACCTTTGCTTTGCTTCAAAGATTATCTGATTTAGTCCCCTAAAGTATGAGCATTCTTTTATTCAGATAACAGTCTCCTAGGGAGAGGGAGAAAACCAACATATTAAACAAAGATAACAATGAGTTACCATGAAAAACATCCTGCCCAGGTCAAATCGTTGCCTCCTTGATTTGAACCTTTGTGAACAAGAGCAGAACTCAGTTACCACATTTAACTACAAAATTCAGAAAAAAAAATTTGTCCTTTTAAGAGAAGAGCATGTTTCTAGCCAGTAACCTAATCTCATTACATCGAAGAAAGGCTCTGTTTGAAGAAGCAGCAATGCAAAATGTATTTGGTTCTCCTTTCAAGGATGTTCAAATAGATTTTAAAACAAACCAAGAAGATCGTTGAGGCAATCATAGAAATAATATCACTTGCATTTCTTTATCTAAAGTTTCAATTAGATCTTTTGCGCATGAAATTTTCATGCTTTTAAACACACATAGCATTATGAGGTGTAAGGAAGTTTCTGAAGGGAAGTAGTACCATTCCATCAGTGAGGACTCTGTGCCCAATTTTCTAAGCTACATTTTGAATCAATCCAAAAACAATTTTGAAGTTCATAATCTCTGCCAAAAAGGCCAAGGAACTAATCTAAGCAATTCTGTACCATCACAAACTCATAAATACTCAACAAATTCAAAGAGTGGGATTTATTTCTAAAGTATACAATTATAAACCTTGGGAAGAAGTGGCAGCGTCAACAAAATCAGAGAATAGAATGATTAATACCAGGAACTCCAACCAGTGATCCCCCCGCACCACCAGCACTTGGGTTATGTCTAGTAACATCAGTAGTTGTAAGCCCTCCGGCACATTCATTTAGATGCTGGTTGCTATCTGTTCGCTGATGTTCCTGATATTGCTCCTGTTGTAGCTGTTGCATCGGCATCTGCGTCCGCATCCGCATCTGCTTCAGCATCCGTATCTGCGTCCGCATCCGCATCTGCGTCCGCATCCGCATCTGCGTCAGCATCCGCATCTGCGTCCGCATCCGCATCTGCTGAGTGTTTGTACTTTGCTGCTGTTGCAGCATACATGCCTTGGCCAACAGAGTATGCCATTTCCAAAATTATTTATGCTATAAGCTTGAATAAATATAAAATCATTGACAGGAAAAAAGAGAGTAAAAGCAACGCAAGATGCTAAGCATCTTGTTTGAGGGAATCATCAAACAGCAGGAAAGCTTAGTAACCTTGTTAAGACAAATTATACAAGGAAATATCACCAAGTCTCTCACTTTGCCTTTTCCATTGACAGCTGATGTACCCAAGTTTTAACAAATTCTGTCAAGAAAAGAGCTTCACACGAGGAAAAGTAACAAATGAAATATCATGCAGATCTAACTACTAATAATGCCACTTAAAGGCATGTAAGGGTTTGAAGTTTTCTAAATTAATTTGATTTCTGGACAGAGGTACATACAGTTGCAGAAAGCAGAGTCCAACAAGAAGAAGAGAATACCAGCCAAATAGGCCTTGCAGATTAAAATAAATAAATAAATATATATATATATCTCAGAAAAATTATAAAGACCATCGAAATTGAAGACGATGAATGATTGAAAAAGCAAATAAACCTCAGTGTAAGATGCAGCAGTTTGGAGGTGTTTCTCATTTCTTCTGTTACCGAGTAAATCCCAGAACCACCACTCGAAGAGAAAACCACTAGGAGAATCGTCAGCTGGAAGAACTAAATCGCGGAAAATTTTCAAAATGAACTGAGTTAAAGGGTAACAAATTTTATTGTCTTCTGAAAAGCCTTACCTCGAAGATCAGCGGATATTTCGGCTTCAGCTCGAAATGCCTGCGCAGAAGCATTCAGTTTTCTCTTTATGAGATAATCATGGATATAGAGACGCAACCTGTTGCACCAGATAAACAAACACCATCACAATAAAAGGAGTCGGAGCACCGGAGTACAGAACACTAAACTATTGCTCTTAACTAGCAAGAGGAGGCTGATAAGGAAATGGATTGAACTCAAAAATCTCATATACCGCAGAATCATCTGTATTCATACCCAAAACATACAACCCAGCTACTACATGAAGCCACTAAAAGCTTATATTAAGTGCCATTACCATGGAATTAAACCACAAAGCACATAATTCGAGATTTCAATACTTCCCGCCAATTAGGAAGAAACGTCGAAAAGAAACCAACTTTAACTCAAAACACAAATGATGAAACAAACTTAAACCTAGATGCTCTCTAAAATTAGATAAAACAACATGCTATACGCTCAAAACCCAACCAGAAACTTATATGGAAAGACTAATTATCATAACAAGACCGACGTAGCATGTCAGACAAACTGTAGGCAGAGATAAACTTAAAGTTAGTAAAACATATCGAATTCCAGAAGGAAGAATTTGCAATCGGAATGACAATTGCTCAACATGAAACCAAACCCGGATAAAAACGATGTAAACCCATCGTCGATAACATGGAAACAACGTTACCCAAGAAACAAAAACACTGAAAAATGGGGCTCCTTGACCAAGAAAAGAGAACGACGCACGAAGTAAAAGCCGACTGAAGGAAGGAGTACTTGCATTTTATCAGCTTCCCAGTAGTTATTCTGAGACCCAGACATGATAGTAAAAGAAAATAATGCCTCAAAAGCTGTGATGAAAGGAATAAGGAAGAAGAAAGAAGAAAGAAGAAGGTTTCTATGCCAGGCCAAAAGAATATCGCTTGTGGGTTGTTCTTGTTCGTCTTCTTGATGGATAGTTTCAGATCCTTAGGTGCATGGCAAGCGGTTTCGAAGAATAAAAATAATGTTACTTAGGGACGAAAGTCAACCACTTTTCTCCCATTTATATGGGACTGTTGTCTCCTTAAGCAAAATAAATATGCTTTTCTACTCGAGCGTGTACGTCGCGTGCGCCATCTTTAAATATAGAATTGCAGTTTTCTGTTGATTTAATGTTTTTGTCATCTGGTTGCCTTCCGTAGGTTGCCAAGAAGACTATTCTCCGTTCACAAAAAATCAATCTTTTTCAGATTTCGATCTTGATTAAATGGTTAAGTTATCCATTAAATACCAAGAACAAGGCAATGATGAGATTTGATATAGTTTGGAGGCGTCAGGCATGTTATGAATGATGCTGATGATATCAGGATATCCAGAGAAGTGGATAAATTTTCCGGTGAAACCAACAAGAAAACAAGGCTTCAGTGCATATTGCTGCGGTCAGATTCTAAACTAATAGACCCATCAGAACTGAAAACCATACTACCTGAATATTTGCTCTGGCAATATCCAGCTTGGGAATTAACAGACAAGATTGAATAATAGACACCCAGAATAAAGCGGGTACAGTAACCTCCGATTAGGATATCCTAAGGATGTATTATTACAGATTTCCAGTTACGAACCACCTGGCCATCCATGTTTTTCTTTCTGATTTCTCATCCTAAAATGAAAACTTAATTTGCAAACAATGGTTATAATCCCATGCTTATTACTTGAATGTGCTCAGAAGGCTAAGATAAAAGCGCTTATTCCTTGAAGTCATCTTTGTCATCCACAGGAATTGGCCTGTTCCTCCAAAATACTGCAAGGCCACTCCCACCAAGCTGCAAGGCATATCATGATGGCCAAAATAAGCCAAAAACTGGTAGACAACAGGAAGAAGAAAACGAGAAGGAAAGGAAATGTATCCGTAACCCTTGGTGAAAGGCTTACCGCCATGCAAACAACACTGACAGCAGAAGGCACAGCCACAAGCGGGTTTGTGAAATGTTTCTGAGCAAGTAAAAATCCAAGTGCTGAGCTCTGTAGATAACACAGGAGAGTCAGGAAGGGGAATTTGGAGCATGCTACTTATCTCTAGATAAACACTTCATTTGAGTAACAAGAGTGCGGCTTTCTGCCATGGTTATGAACCCGCAAACAAACTTATCGGACATCTAACGTGGCTAGATAATCAAAATTTGGTAATAATATGGCACAACGAGGACTTGTGCAGTAGGATTATTGTCAATGTTCATGGTTGATTGTTTTTCGGATGTCATCGATGAGTGTTACAAGTTCTTCGGGCTGAACAACTTTGTAATCCAACCTGTAAAAGTTCTTGCTCTATTACCTGCATCCCACACTCAATGGATATAGTACGAGAAGTGGATTCACCAAATGATCCTTTTGATACCCAATAGCCAAGAGCAAAAGCAGCAGCATGAAGGAGAGCCACTGGCATTATCAACTGTGCCCCTTGAGCTTTCAAAACTTCTGACACTTGCCCAATCTAAGACAGTAATATCACAATTAGGTCCTACCAAACTAGGCAACTATCCGCACAATATTTAGACAGCATAACATAACATCGGCAGATATATGGAGAACTTACAGGGCTTGCACAAAGAAGGGTTGTGAGAATAACTCCAATCAGAGGTGTAACAGCAGCTATTTTTGAAGTGAATTTGGGAAAGAATTCATTTGACAGCACTGCCATATAAACGTTAAATTTGGTTTATGGAAATACACAATATTTACTGGTGAGAAACATTAAGAAATGCAAAATTTTGCTGCAAACAACACCAATGCATTAAAGTCTTCCCAAACAAAAACTTGCCTCCAATAACAGTAGGCAAAAGAACAACCTGAAAAGTGCTGATAGCTAGGCCCTGCAAAATTGCATGATGGTAAAGGTTAAATCAAATGTTCAAGCTGTTTGCATGGCCAGCTCACGAAACCCCTCACTTGAAATTGCAGAGAGCGTTATAGCCCGCCTGACTTACTGCAGCATCAACAGGAACAAGCTGACCGGCAAGAAGCTTGGTAAGAAGAGGCGTCATGACAATTGCACCAATAGTTGAACACCTACATAAATCTCATAGCAGCAATAAGTGGAAAAAAAAGTTATTGTCACCCAGTTCTATCACAGGTAAACTCGAAGCTCCAATTATTCATTCTATAAGGATATTTTGAACAAACATCAAAGGTTCAGGAAAATTCTGAAGAAGGTAGAGACCAACATATAGGTACTGATTTTACTATTTTGCAATTCCTCCTTTCTAAAGATTGGAAAGTAGATGACAACAAGAAGAGAAGAATCATTAAACAATCAACCTAGCAAAACTGATTGCCTGATTCAATATGGACTTACGTGGTCATAAGAACTGAAAGTGCTACATTTCCCTTTGATATGTAGGTTGCAACATTAGATGCCTGCCCTCCAGGGCAGCATGAGACCAAAATAAGTCCAGTTGCAAGTGGTGCTGACAGTTTCATAGCCTGATAATCAGAGACAGATATCAGAAGTTGTGCTTTTCACCAAGAGTCTTATGCATTTCAATCAAAAGAAATATCTGGAAAGAAGACTATCATGCTGAGACCAAAAGTCACTAGTAAAGGAATCATAACTGATCAGATTGACAGATAATATGAATTTGTTTTTCCTTGCAGAATGCCGAAGAGCATATCAAATTTACCTGATTTCCAAGTTAAACCAGTTTTAACACATTTTGGCTGGATAAATATCGAAAATGACCATAGCAGAAAGTTGCGCAATGGCATGAAGGAGAAGTACCATAGCAATGACGAATCCTAACATGGGCTTGATTAAGTACTGGGCAAGAAATCCTACGCCAACCTGCAGCAATGAAAATCTAATTTAGCCGGGAGTAGAAAGAAAAAAAAGAGGTAAATTGTTTCCTTTAACATGCAATTGAACTGCCCCCTTACAGTCCATGGATTTCTTAAACATCTTCTGAAATCGTCAAAAGTCAGAGTCAACCCCATTGAAAGCATGAGGAATCCCAGGCCAACAGTGAATAAGTCTGTCTCTAGCCACGTAACCTGTAGGACGATGGCAATTATCAGGTTGTAAAGCAATCATCAACCTTTCAGATTATCAGTATAAAGGAATAGTTATTACCGCAGCAGGCTTGCAAATTCCAATTACAGTTCCCAAAATGACCTATCCATCCCATCCCATGTAGAAGCAATATTTCAGACAAAAATGCTTGTAAGACACAAAAGATTAAAAACCTGAAGTTTCAGTTAGGAAATATAGCTTATACCCACACAGGAAAAAGAGTGGTAAGAGTTTCAATTATCTTGTCATACTGGCTTAGCCCACCAGATGCGCTGCTGGGAATATCTCCGGATACAATTTCGGCAGCCTTGCACCTGATCTGTCGGTTTCTATACGAAGCAGTCAATACGTTACTGATAGTGTATTTCCCAGATAACTTGCAGATAGCACAGTCTTTTCGGATGCTATAACGATGTACAAACTCGAGAACTTTATATTGAAGTCTCTGCGGCGCATACCTCGACAGAAGAATGGTCGGAGAACGACTTGTAACAGCAAGTGCAGCACCCCGTGGCTGGCTTTGGATTGCACAAACTCTTCCATTCTCAGGAACAGGAACGGGAATGCGAACTCGAAAGTCTCAACATCAATAAAAGCGCATTATAAACATTTAGAATTCGACAACTCAATTATCAAAGCAACTAAATGTCTAAACCCCTGTAAAACCCAAATCATCGTTTTCCACAATGCAAAACCATAACATCAAGCGGTAAAAAAAAGTACCCAAGTAAGCTTTTATCTTTCTGGACAAGAAACAGGAGTTTGGCCTGTAAATAGCTTGACAAGGCTGTAACTTGCAATCTTGGAGGTTAACTCTGTACACGGACGCCATTGATGGAGAAGAGAGCAAAGCCAGAACGACTCAAATTGAGTATCGCTTTAATAAGCTCAGGTTTTTTAGGGAGGTTTCGGACCAGTTATTGTATTTGACGTGGCAGTTGGCAGAAAGAGCGGGGGTGGCTCCAAAACAGTGTTTGTTACGGACATGCAATATATGGGTAATCAGGAAAATCAATCGGCATCACACACCTCTTCAAAGGGAACACGCACGATGACTCCTCCCTTCAATCCCATCCAATTATTGTTTTCTGCTGCAGATAACATATCAGTTCATCTGGAAGTGTAACGACATCGATATGTGTTTCAATCTTGCGCTCTTACTAGGGCCCACAAGGCAGCCACGGCCTTTTCTGGCTTGGAGCTGTCAAAACTGAGAATGACGTCTGCCTCGGTAGCAGGGCAGCAGGACGAGTTGCCGCTGGCGCGCGATAAGCGTCCGTGGTCGTGGTTATAGTTGGTGCCATGATCTCTACTTGCCACTACCGTCTTTGCCAGTTCGATTGATGGTTTGTAGGGTCTTGAATTCCCGAGCATAGTGGGTCTCAATTCGCAAATCTGAACATCTTTTGACGACATGAGCTTTGATGGTTAGACTTGCTATTAAAGTTCCAATGCTTGTGATTTCTGCTGCCCCCATCGAACAATCAGTGCCATGAGCATTATCTATTCAAAAGATCGATTATACACCTAAAAGTTTTTGGACAGAATTCAGAATCTACACAAGAAAAATCAGCTAGCCTGTAAAAGATCCGATCAGTGCTTGATATCCATTCTTGGTGAATCATTGGCTGATAGGTTGAAAGCAAGGAGGAAAGATCTGTTTCACATGTAACCTGCGACGTGAGTTAGATTGGCAGCATCTCATTTCATATGGACAAGTGTGATATCCTCATTGGTTGTTATAATCGAATCTAGTCTGTCTTCTCGATGCTCACCTTCCATAGAAAGGGTGTCACTCCTCTGCTATTATTACAATGCATATATGCAGATTATTTTGAATGACAGTTTGCTTTTTCTTCCTCTTTTTTCTTCTTACCTTTCCAATTTACTTAAGTTTATGGCAAATTCTGATCTCAATTTTCTAGTAAATCTGAGACAAGGAGGTATAGGATGGTTTTCTGCAAATAACATTAACCTTTCGTCACACCTGAACCTGACTGAGATCTAGCAAGTCCCTTCTAAGTTTGTATGAGAAGACTCCTCCTTGATGGTACAAAAGGAAGGTTCACAGTGCCAGGGACAGGGTGAAACCTTAAAAGGTATCTTTTGCATGTGATATAATGATTTCGTAAATAATTTGGGCCCATCATCATCTGGCAAATTCTCTCTGTCTACGAATGTGTTACTTTTGGGCCTAGCTTACACTCTTATCCTTTCCTTTAAAGCAACGATTCCTTCCTCAAGGTTCCTGCGCCATATCTTCGGTTTCCTTCCACGTCTAAAGGCCTTTCTTTTTCTAACATGCCATGTCTTATCCACCCAATAGTAACTTCCTTCTCCTCTCCTTGTTCTGCCCACCGTTGACTTCTCTTCATGCTTGTTCTTCCCCTTTCCCTCTCTGATCAACTGTTACTTTTCATCCCCATCAGTATGGCAAAAGAATCTTATGCTCTCCTTTCTTTTTCTTTCTCCAGAAAAAAAGGGACGCAATATGAGCAACCGATAAGATATGATTTAGCTATATTATAATGTTCGTTGGGGTGAAGGTCCCCCTGGTAATTAAGTTCTTAATTAATGTTAAACGTCACACCGATTTAAAACAAGACAAATCAAAACTCCAATGACATGAATCTAAGAGTAGGACTCGGTTGAAGGATCCCTACAGTGACCAAGGTTCGAAGTACCAGAAAATATCTTAATTGAAAATCCCAATCCTCTAGAAGAGTATAATGCAGGTCTCATAATTCTGTCCAGGTCGTAGTTGGTAAGAGACAAATGTAACCGTGCTCTGTTTTTTTATCTTTGGATTTTATTAAATCGTGTCTCGTGAATTATTGGGTAGCCCACCACCACAGAAAAAAGAAAACAACACCAACAAATCGTACACCAATGAAGGTATGCATTTGAACATATCAATATGCACATTTTCTTTCATCTTACTCGTAATGTTCCTTTTAAAATTTTTTAAAAGTATCTTTGCTTCGTGCCCTTCCTGCCTGACTTTGGTTTAATCCCGTCGGAAGGGGTTTTGGGTAAGAGCCAAGCGTCATGACGAGGTAAGGTATGGACATGAACTAGCTAGACAGACGAAAATCACCCACTGGCTCTTTTAGCGGAAGGAAGGCGCCTTTAGTGAGTGCTGATTGTGACTGCATATTAGGTGTTGACACGAAGGAGGCAAAGGTCGAGCAAGAAGAGTTATTCCCGGAGAGGAAAATCGCAAGAGACACAAGGATATGGCATACACGACCGGATGCAAAAGGCACACAGAGTAGATATTGAAGTGTGACCCTAACACTTGTAATAAATTCGGATCCTACCAAAACAATAAGATAATCAAACATGCACTAAACATAGAGACATTCGTAGTGACGCTAAGCCACAAAAACAGAAGTAGAAAAATCTAAAAGCCAAATGTCGTTTGCCCCTTCCGTTTTGTTGTCTCAAAACTGCTGGCCCGTTACTGCGAAGGCCGGTTACCCGCGCTCCCCAACGGAATGGTTCCCAGCTGAATGTCCTTTTGGTCGTAAAGACGCAACTGTGTGGTGGCACTGCCACATGTCTAAAAACTAAAAGGTAAAAACATATCCTAACTCCATATGACTTCCCTAGGTTACTGTCCAGCCTAGAACAGCTAAGCAATTAACTGTTGAATTAACTCGTGTCTATTTACGATACTGTACCAACCAAGTGCTTATTTATTTATTTTCAGTTACTAATTTTATTTTTTTACGAAACGAAAATTGCATTGAACGGGGACCATCCGATCAGCCAGACCCAGACTTTTTTATTTGGAAAAGATGGATCTCACATTTGACAATAGACAATCCTGTCCCAAGGGCTACGCACTCTTATCCGGGAGTTCTGCTTCCAGGTCATAATGGAAAGTGGCTAAGCCCATGGCCCATACAAACCCAAACCTACCTCACTCACTCTTGTGGAATTATACTCTTACGTTTTAATATTTGATTTAGTAACAGGGCAAAGGGGAAAAAGGCGAACAAAGGAAACGCATGTTTGATTGCGTTTTTCTCTCAGCTTTATTTATTTGTTTTTCTACTTTTCGGATCGTCGTGAAGACTAGCCTTCGTTCGATACTTTTTATCTTACAAAAGCCGTCTCTCTATGTCTTTGTTACTCTTTCTCTCTACGCTACATACACACTGCTCTCATTCATTTTATATGTGATGGAGTGTCTCCGGGGAGGCGCTTTTGGGTTTGGCAAGAACTGGCTAAGGAAGCAGCCCATGCAGAGCAGTGTATAGATAGAAACCGAGACTGATTGATTCTTCTTTTCTGTTTTTTTTGGTTTGTCCCGGAGAAAGGAAAATGGCGGATGGTTTATACAGCACTGTTGTTCTTTTCCTTGTTTTGGTTTTGCTGGTACTAAACCAGGGGCGAGTTCAGTCGGAGCCAGTACAGGAGAAGCAAGCCCTCCTTGCATTCCTCTCCCAAGTCCCCCACAAGAACCGCGTCCAATGGAATGCCTCGGACTCCGCCTGCAACTGGGTCGGGGTCGAGTGCGACGCGAGCAAGTCTTTTGTGTTCACTCTCCGCTTACCCGGCGTGGGGCTCGTTGGAGCCATTCCGCCCAATACAATAGGGCAGTTGAGTCAGCTCCGTGTTCTGAGCCTTCGATCCAACCGCCTTTCCGGTGAGATCCCCTCTGATTTCTCCAACCTCACACTACTCCGCAGTCTCTACCTCCAGAACAACGAGTTCTCCGGCACTCTTCCACCGAGCATCACCAGCTTGTCTCGACTAAGTCGCCTGGACCTTTCGTCGAACAACTTCAGCGGGCCAATTCCTTTTGATATCAACAATCTGACGGTCCTAACAGGGCTGTTTTTACAGAACAATCACTTCTCCGGTAACTTACCCAGTATTAACCCTCCTAATCTAACCAATTTCAATGTCTCACACAACAATCTCAACGGTTCGATCCCTACCGTTTTATCTAAATTCCCCGCGTCCTCATTCGCTGAGAATTTAGATCTTTGCGGCGGCCCATTGCCGCCTTGCACGCGCCCATTCTTCCCCTCTCCGGCCCCCTCCCCATCCGAAATTCCTCCAGTCATCCCGGTCAGAAAGAAATCTAATAAGCTGTCTACGCTGGCCATCGTTCTAATAGCGGTTGGATCAGCTTTAGTTGCTTTACTGCTCTTACTGTGCCTAATCTTGTGTCTTAGAAGAAAACAACGGAGACAACCCCCGAAACCTCCGAAGCCGGCTGGTGTCGCGAGCAGTTCAGTTCCCGTGGAGGTGGGGACGTCCTCTTCCAAGGACGACATTACCGGTGGCTCCGCGGAGGTGGAGAGGAACAAACTGGTGTTCTTCGACGGCGGGGTTTACAGCTTCGACTTGGAGGACTTGTTACGCGCGTCGGCAGAGGTATTGGGTAAAGGTAGCGTTGGGACGTCGTATAAGGCAGTCCTGGAAGAGGGCACGACGGTGGTGGTGAAGAGGTTAAAAGATGTGGTTGTCACAAAAAGAGAATTCGAGATGCAAATGGAGTCTATCGGGAAGATTAAGCACGACAATGTAGTTCCGTTGAGAGCCTTTTATTATTCCAAAGACGAAAAGTTACTTGTCTACGATTTCATGGCCGCCGGCAGCTTGTCTGCTCTTCTTCACGGTATGTTTGTTTTCTGGATTTTTTTAATTTAACTTAATATTATTATGCCTTCTTCGAAAAAATTTTGCAGTATTCTTTCCGTTTATTTATCGACCCAAAATCTTATTCTGTTTATTTTAGAATCATATATAAATAAAAAGGATTATCTGAATTTCATTTTTTTAAAAAAAGTACAAAATAGTATGACTATCTGTACACCATCCAGCTGTTTTTTTTAATCTTTTTTCCATATTAGGACAATAGTCGCACTGGAATATTAGGTAACCCATATGGTTAGATTATGGTTGTCTGCGTTACTGAATGAGTCAGTTCTCTACCAAAAGAGAGTAATTATTCGGGAGTTTTATTGTTTGTTTATTTATATTCCCTTGTTACCTTATACCTGGTCGTTTCTATGCAAACATTCTTTAGAGTGCAAGTTACGCATACCTGGCGCGCGTGCTTTATTGTCGATTGGTCTGTTGGTTTTCTTTTTTTTTTATTCCTACAACACACCAATGATTTGGGCAAGAACACACTCCACACTCCTCATCATCGTCATTAAAGCATGTTCCCACCGACGTTTAACTCTTCTGTTTCTTTTAACTGGTTGCCCCAAGTAAAGGAAAGAAACTGTACGGTCGAGGTTAATTTTTCTTTTTGATTTATTTATTATCATATACATCTTAAGAACTTGGGCACGCTCGTTCATGAATTCCTGTAACTTTTCCAGTGCACTCACGTTGTACGTTGTCTTGTTCTTTTACTTTTTGATTGAATCATCGCACATGCTCTCTGCACGGTTATTTCGTTTTCAATGGCACTTTTCACAGTTAGCCCATCCATCTAAATTTCATTGTCCACACTATTGTGTTTGTATTTTGACTAGTCTCTTGTGAATGAATGGTTTTGAAGGTTTGATTAGTATCACACTACTGATAATGATAATGATAGTGACATCCCAGATTTACCCAACAAAAGCTTCTTCTTTACCGCCAAGCAAATAATAACATGTCTAATCGGGACTGCCTTTGATGATATTACAGGTAGCAGAGGCTCAGGTAGGACACCCTTAGACTGGGACAATCGGATGAGAATCGCATTGAGCGCGGCAAGAGGTATAGCTCACCTCCACGTGGAAGGTAATGTGGTCCACGGGAACATCAAGTCATCCAACATCCTACTCCGAGCGGACCACGATGCTTGCGTGTCAGACGTCGGACTCAACCCGCTCTTCGGTACGGCAACCCCACCCAACCGTGTCGCGGGGTACCGCGCACCCGAGGTAGTTGAAACTCGCAAGGTCACGTTCAAATCCGACGTGTATAGCTTCGGTGTGTTGCTACTTGAACTTTTGACCGGCAAGGCTCCGAATCAGGCCTCGTTGGGGGAGGAAGGGATTGATTTGCCTCGGTGGGTGCAGTCCGTGGTGAGGGAGGAGTGGACGGCTGAGGTTTTCGATGTGGAGTTGATGAGGTATCAGAATATTGAGGAGGAGATGGTGCAGTTGTTGCAGATTGCCATGGCGTGTGTATCGACGGTGCCGGATCAGAGACCGGCGATGCAGGAGGTGGTTAGGATGATCGAGGATATGAATAGAGGGGAAACCGATGACGGTGGACTACGCCAGTCATCGGATGATCCTTCCAAAGGATCGGACGGTCATACTCCTCCACAATACCGAACTCCACCTAGGTCTGTCACGCCATAAAATTCTTTGCTGCAAAAGAAATAAATTAAACAGCGAATTCCGCGGTGCCGCCCGCTGGTGGCGGCATTGGTTAGTCGTTACATTTGTGGCGGATATGCGTAATCAATGCGTGTGTAAAAACAGTGGTAAAGTGTGCAATTGATTAGGGATGTTCTCTGGGAAGTGTTCTCAGTTATTTTTTTCACTTTGTTTTATTCTATTTTTTGGGGTTAATTTGCAATTATTTTACAAATTAAATATTTGAGGGACTGAATTGTTCCTAGGGTCTTGTTATGGATTCAGTTGGCATTTCTAATGAATTCTTTCTTTTGATATATCCTTGTCCTGTTTATGTCAAGTTGTCTTTTCCTGTTCTGATTCGGATTTGTAAATTTTTTGTTTAAATTTTCAAAAACATAACAATTGATTTATTTTCGATATGTGATGCCGAATGGTCCACTAGCCTCATTTAATGCGAAAGGGATAGTGATACTTGATGCGGAAAGGGTTTGGGATAGGAAATTTGTGAAAAATAAAATAAAAGGAAACACAGCAATTAGAAGATCCCTTGGTAAGATAGGTGGGCCATGTCGTCGGCTGGTTTGCCCAATGGTGAATGGTATGGTCGTCTACTTTGTGCAGCTTTTTTGTCCTCTTTTGGAGTCAATGGGGGAGTCAGAACGACAGGCTGGCCGGCATTTTACTGCTTTGCTCTTCTTTCTGACAGTTTCCTGCCACCCGTAGATGGATGAGAAGGTAGGCCCTACCCGCTTTACTTTGCCCTTCCATCACATGCCTTTTTAATGGGCCCATCTCTGTCTTCTATCTTCTTCCCTAAGCCGAGTCATGGCTGAGGATGGCTCTTCATGCGCACATTACACATTTTTGCGACTACAAATATTTGTTGTAATTACTCAGTTAGGATTGTTTGAACTTTTATTATTCCCGGGGAAATAAAATCGCGCGAAAGAGACAAATCCATATAGGAAGAAGGAAAGGTGTTCCACTTCATTATCAGGAAGTGTAAACAACGCGCCGCCTCGATTAATTAACCTGATAGACCTGAAGAGTGTGAAACCGAATTACTGCCTACTAAGGACACCATGGGGGCATGTGCTTCGCTTGGGAAGGTGCATTTCCACAGTTCGGTGCACCGAAAGTTGAAGCTGGCACCACTCTATGGCCCATTGCCCTGGGGCTGTGAACTTCCATAGTTTGCTTTGGTGGTTTAACCGTTTAACCACACTCCAGCTGTTGGTTTAGAAATCCGTAATCCTCATCTTAATTTTAATCAAGGTACTTACTGTTCACAGGAGTACAATGGGGTTGGGGCCATGGCTTCTCTCCAATCAATGGCTTGATTAAATATATGATAAACTTAGATACCCATATTTGAGGTGAGAGTAAGACGGTGGGTCATGCCTGTTTAAGCCTTTTCAGGTCTTAATTGACCGAGGGCGTCCATGATATTTAGCTTTCCAGCTTGATTACTTTCCCAATTTAAGAATTCCGACGCTAGGAGATTGAAGAACCGAAGTTTATAGAATCCTATACGCCATTTTTTCTTTATGATACGGAAATTGGGTTGAAGGACCTTTTTCTTTCTCGTGCTTTGCCTCGTCAGCAACATCAATCACGCAAATGATCTAGCGACAGTTCATCCGATGGTGGATCTGGGTTTAATCACTTGGTACATGCCTTGTCCATTCACGTCAAGCCTTTTTACGGTATGCATCTTATAGATAAACGTGGCAAGCCCATATTTAAGATGGAAGAAGAAAGGATTATAATATATAGATGAAAATGATTAGTGACACTGACATAGCTGATGGTATTACAAGCAAACGCGAGGATGACTGAACTCTGGACAATGAGTGCAGATATATCACTCTCTGGCAAGCTATATTAAAGTATATGATTTTTGTGGCCCCGGACACAGAAGATTGGTCCTGACCTGCCAATTCAGCAGCAAAACCCTGGCACTTTTTTCTCAAATCAAGCAAAACCAAACCCACTTGAACCAGCAGGCATTGGTCTGGTCGGTGGCAAGGTGCTGTGTCCTTGCTTTATCTTTATGTGAAGTGTGACTCTCAAGTCTCAAGCCAGTTCCGTGGTAGTTGGGGCAGAAATATTAGAAACACATGAATGCTTACGTTGTTTTGAGTATTATACTTACGAGTTTTACTTAATTATTAGTCTTACGGCAGTTGCTGTACGATCCATTGATGAAACTTTTCTCTTTTTCCTTTCTGATGTTGGTTGGATCAGATTTGAAAATAGAAATAGCTTAGCGTAGTAAAGGTAGCTAGGCAGCTATTATGTACAATCTCAACCACCAAAATGATCTGATAAAACACACTGATGAGAAGGTCAAACATGATTAATGCATTCCTTTAAATCACGTCAAAAACTTTGTAGGATTATACTGACAGCTGGGTGAGAAGGAAGGGGAGGCTAGAGTTGGGCTATGATATGTTATGGCAATATGTGTAAATGACCCAAGTATACGCACAGGAAATGTCTAAGAGTTTATCTCAAGGTCACTGTTTCCAGATGTTATCAATTTATATTCTTTGCTCTCACCAGAAACTGGGCGAACCACTTGGTGGTGGTCACCAGAAATCATTTCCCAATGAGCTTTTCCACTTGCGTAGGTTGCTGGAGACCCGCAAAAGAAGTCATCTTGGATTATTCATAAGGCTCTCATGCAATTAACTATACAGGGTACCTACACCACTGATCATTTGGTAGTAGATCAAGATCAATTGGATCATTGTTTCTCCTCTAAGCACATCAAAACTCTCTAAGCCTGACTCAGTTGTCCACATCTAACATACAGATCCACCAAATCACTTGAAACTGGAATATCTAACCATAGATCATGCCTTAATACATACCCATGAATCCCCCTTCCATGCCGTGATGAGGCCAAACTGGCGCAAGCAGAGATGGTGCTTATGAGGCTCTCAGGATTTGGACTTATCCCTGACTCTTGAATTTTTTTTAATTCCAGTAGTTTCTTGTCACCCAGACTATTATGAACCAACCCAGAAATAAGGGCAATCAACATCAACAGGTTAGCCTGGAGACCAACAGTCAGCATTTGTGAGAACACATCTCTAGCCTCATTGATCTGTCCACTTCTAACAAGTCCTAAAATCAAAGCATTCCAGGATATCACATTTGGAGGCACGCTTTCCAACTGCATTTGGTAGAATAGTTTCAAGGCCTCTCCAATAAGACCATGTTCAACAAATGCAGTCAATAATGTGTTCCACATCACAATATCCTTGTTTATGGCAGAGTTGAAAGCTTGTCTGGCGTCGTGAACTCTCTCACACGCAGTGTACATATCTACAATGCTTCTTGCAACAGTTAAATTCGATTCGAGGTTGTTTCTAACACAATAGGCATGCCCCTCCTTACCAAGTTCCACATCTTTCATTTTAGCAGAGGCAGATAATATGGATTCTAATGTCACGGAGTCAAATTTCATATGCTCCGATCTCATTAGACGACACATGTTCAGTGCCTTCTCAACTTGCTCAAATTGTACATATGTAGAAATCAGCAAATTCCATGCCACTACATCTTTATTCTCCATTCTACCAAACACTGACTCTGCATATTCCAACTTGCCAACTTTCGAATAAAAGTTCAGAATTGAACTACCCAATGTGCTATCCAGTTCGAAACCACGCAATACAGCAACCGCATGCCCTTGCTTACCTTCTTCAATGGCGCCTAAGTTTGCGGAAGCAGAAAGAAAGCTCAATAAAGTAACCCGACTAGGCTCAACATCTTCCAATCTCATATTGTAAAACAACCGAATGCCTTCCTCATCGAACCCATTCAAAACACAACCTCCAATCATAGTATTCCATGCAACTACATTTCGTTCAGGCATATTATCAAATACATGTCTCGCATCCGGCAAAACGCCACATTTTCCATACATATCTACAACACTGCTAGAAACAAACACACAATCATCAAAACCCATTTTCAGTGCATACCCATGAACCATTCTCCCTAACCCAATCCATTGAAGCGCTCCACACGCCTTGAACACATTAGGAATCACAAAATTATCAGGTAAGATCCCACTTTCAATCATTTCACAGAAGCCCATCAAAGCCTCGACATTAGAACCCATCCTACAGTACAGACCAATCACAGCAGCCCAAGAGAACACGTTCTTTACCCTTAACCTCCTATGAAACTCCATTGCAATCTCGAAAAGATGGCATTTTGCATAAAAAATGAGCAACTTTGACTCTATGTATTCATTCCTCGCTAACAATTCACCATGTTTGATAACTCGCGCGTGAATTTGTCGACCCGTGAAGAGATCTCGCTCGTAAATGCACTCCTGCAGTAACTGACCGTAGATTTCAGGACCAACCGTGATATTCTTTATATCCATCTCGGTTAGCAAGTCAAAAGCAGCTTGAAACCGGTCCTGTTTACATAGAGAATACATGCAGTGGTAGCAAGAAGTGTGCAAATTTAGCGGGTTTTTTTGTCGAAAATGAGGTCTAGGTAGATAGAATTGGTTAGTTTTGTGGGTCCTTTCGAGTAATGGAGGAGAGCAATGTTTGGTCTGAACGGTGGTGAAAGGGAGAGAAGTCATTGATAGAGAAGAAACCCAAGTGGAATGTGGAGAAGAAGAAGTGAGGATGTGAGCGAGCGAGCGCGACCGTTATATATTTTCAACGGGTTCTCCCCCTTCTTGGATGTATTCATAAAGAAGATATTATCGAACAGGATAAGCATTCACCAGAGCTATTAACTTCTGGTTGAGAGTTTCTGGGTGAGAATTGGCCTAGAGAGAGAGGGCCACCTCGTAAAATCATGGCATCGTCTCATGTCAACATAACAAGGTGCCCTCACTTCTCTTCCATCCTAACTGAGTTCTGTAATGTAACTGACATAACTAACACCACAAATAACCTCTTGAATCGTTGTCATATGGTGAACTGGTTGTGGTTTTTCAGTAAATAGAGTCTTCTTCATTACAATATGTAGATAAAAAACTTAGGCCACAACTCAATGTAACCACCAGATCCTACATTTGATCATGCCTCAGAAATTGTTGACACGCAGGGGCTGAAGACCGAAACATCCTTCATGCAGGTGAGGGGTAGGCTTCTTGTGCTTCCGGTTTTGCTGGAAGTGAAGTATGGTCGCTAGCATGATGACGACTGTCGCAAGTACAATGTTGTCGAAGTTGGCAGAAGCTTCATTCGGGGTCTCAAATAAATATTCTTGGAATTTAAAGTCCAAAATTGGATCTTTTGAATAGTCGTACAGATGCATAATTACCCTTACCAAGGAAATTCCGAGGTAGTATGTTTTCCTTAGTGACTTGGCATGTTTATGCCCTAAAAAGTTGCTAAGAATTTGAGGGAACAGAAACAGATCTTGAACCATGCTCCCGAAATCCGCGAGCATTGTCATCCATATTTGTTTCTGATGAACTGGTCTCATTCTATAAGTGTCATTCTCAGGGTGAAGCAGCAGATCCTTAAAAATCACCTGCCATATGAGAAATACAAAAGTGTATGTGGCCACAGTAATCAGAGTAACTGGCTTACCTCGAGAAACATAGAGGTGTCTCTTATTGGAAGAACCAAGTAGCTTGCTTCGAGATTGTGATACCATCAGGAAAATTCTTGCTGTGAGTATTATGATCAGCAACAAAAGAAGTCTTCCAGCATAGTCGAGGACTTTTGAAACGACACTAAACCAAGGAAGTACATAAGACCAATCAATGCTGGAATTAGACTCCTTCAGTTTCAGCAGAATTTCATTACCGCAGATCAATTGGAGGCAGTAGTCAAGAACCAGAAGGGCGACCATGAGAAGGGATGTATAAGGAACAATATGCGTATGTTTCTTCATGTAATTGATCTGGCTCAATGAGATTGAAGCAAGTGCCATGAGGAATAGGATATTAAGAACTCCTGCAAATGTTTTGCGATATGCCACAGTTACATATTGGTCATGATAATGAGTGAGGGAAGTATGGAAGGTGACTGATAAGAAATAGAGGGGATCATCTTGATTCCTTTGGCTAGTGATGGTGATTCTGGTTACAGGATTCGCCATCCATTGAATATTTTCATCTGGGTACTGAATTTTCACTTCGATCAAACAATCTAGACCTCGTTCTGTATCACAGCTACTAGTAGGACACTTCCTGCAGCCCATCAGATGCATTTGGCCTGAAACCGAGTCATACAGGCCTTCTAAAAACAAATATGATATATTTTTATAAGATGCGGTGGTATATTCTCTGAGTTCTTCTTTCCCTTCTTTGAAACTTAGATGCCCTGACACATTGAAGAGCTGCATGTCTTTGATGTTGTGAGCTTCTCTACTTGCCGGACCAGAACTGTACCTCTTGAATCCTCCGACCAATGGACCTAATGAAAGCACCTCCATTTCAATGAAAAGCCTTGCATGCCCATCCGATAATTGATAAGGGGCAGTATAGCCTTGGACTCGGAGATCCTTTGAGAGTTGATAAAGCTGAGAAAATGATTCTTCCCCATCTTTCAGTATAGGATACCTCGAGAAAGAATGGCTGCGGTCTGTTAAAAACTGAAACTTTCCAGTTCTCTTTCTGAAGGCATTGGCCTCACTCAATTTTGTGTAATTGTATGAGAAGTAGCAGGCGCTGTACGAATTACATCCGTCCTTAAAAAACGAAGGATGCAATACTAGATCAAACAGCAGGTGAAAGTTCGACCTGGAGCTATCGTCATCCCTCAGACTGGAAATGCCTCCAAATACTACACTCCTCTGCTTGATTGAAAACGCTCGAGGAAAATATAGTGATATCCTTGAAGTGCAGTCGGATACTTCTGGGTCCGTCCCTCCAGGACACCCGACCATGCAAAGTTGCCCACTGGAAGCATTCCATGTCCCCTCAGCGTATAAAGTACCCGAAGGACCCTCTAAAGTGCGTGCCACAAATGGATCCATTCCTGGAAGAATTGCTCTGAACACCACAGCAACATTTGCAGTGCCAGTAACTTCATTGCTGGTATCAGGATCGCAGTGTACATGGTGCATTATGAGCCTAAAGTCACTGAGCCTCAAACCAGCCTCCTCTATTTCCTTTCCGAATAAGAGATACCCAAGTTCGCTTCCATTCAGATATCTTCCACCAAATTTGTAATTCGTGAGAAAGCTGAGAGGTTCCAACGACAGAGGAAACAGACGATTGCAGAAGTCGGATCCACTAAAGGCTTGGAAGCCATCTTCCAAAATCTCATCGTGATACAGCTTTGGATCACAAGTAGCTAAGGTCTGCAACTTAGAACTATATTGATATGTTAATTGACCATTCAAATGGGAAGATATATAGACTGTGTCAAAGTACTTGCCATTCGTGCGTTCGTCTAGACTCCTCATTTCTCCACGGATAAATCTTTTTGTGAATTTAGAGGTCAGGGGATAACGAAGAACAAGTAAAATTTGATCATCAATTTCCATGAGACCAAAGCGAGCTGGAAATTTAGGGTCGCCTTCAAGAAATATACCATTTGGCACTGTTGAATTTCCCAGCAAGCACAAGCAGCCTTCTCCTCCGTTCTCTTCCGTCTCAACGTAAATGCCCTCAAATGCAAGGGTAAGAGCTGATGTGCCAGGTCTGATAATGTTTGGAGAGGTAATGAATCTATGAACAAATGAGCTTGCTCTTGATACACCGATTAACATAGTCCCTCCCACAGTGACTGCATTTCGGAAATGTTGGACTGAACTGACTTCCTGGACCTCAAAGGAGGCCAGTTTTAAGGGAGAGGGAAGATAATTAATGTAGCTTGGAAGCGCGATATCATCATATGGCATCAGTGGCAATCCACCGGCTTCCTGGTGCCACTCTCCATTAATGAATGATAGCCGAGACGTTAGTGTATACCCTGTCTTATCGTCATCAGGTTTCAGTTCAGAAGCTGATGACAGGAAAGAACCGCAGAGCTCTTCCACCTCGGAGAGCCGGCTATAAGTGAAAACCACTTTAGGATCACTCAGCTCACGGAAAACGTCCTCATCAGGAACAGCAAAGACCATAATCATGGAAAACTCCAAAAGGGTCAAAAGACCCAGAATCAAGAATTCAATCCTCATCTACATGGGATCCAAAAAAATAAGCTAAACATTCAACAAACAGTTGATTATACAAAATGCAGACTAAAGAATGGATATTTATTCAAAGAGGAATCATATTTTTACTAACCTGACGTCCTCAAGCGAAAGAGTCTGTGATCTCAACCGCAGAATGACTTCCAGTGTGGAAAAGAAGAAGAAACTGCAAATTCCTGCTTGCCATTTGGGGGATAAGATTAGAACAAACTATAGTTTTCTCTTGCCAAGTTGCGGAGGTTGACCTTGAAAACAAAGACAAAGTTGCAAACATTGACTTCTCCACATTAAATGGCCAGATCTCCATATCCTCACAAGTAGAGAAGAAGCCCATCCATCAACATTAGAATATCAAGCTTCCTGCAAGTTGCTAATTAAGTACAAGACTTTCATCATCATGGATCACCTCCACTCCGCTACAATTCTACCTCCAGTTGATTGGGAGCCCAGTTAATGATAGACCTAAATGGCCCGACAAAAGTCAAAGATCTGAGGGCTTATTGCAGTATGGGCTTCAGTTTCTTGATTAGGGCACCAACCTTTTCAGGACCCAAACCAATATAATACCAAGGCCTTGAGCCAGTCCGTAATTTCCATCTCTAATTCTCTATTTCTTCCACCCCTTGTCACTTCAGTGAAATGAGCCGAAAGATGTCACTTGGAGGAAAGAGGGGGAGAATCTTGGTTTTCATTTGATAAGAAGAACCATAAAAAAAATCATGTAGGTAACTACAGCATCTTGGATATCTTAGTGGCAAATTTACGTGTAGAATATATTATGTTTGATCCTCGACAGTGTTAAGCCCGTACCTAAATTACTCTTTGACAAGTATGACAACTACAGGTCAAACAATGTGTGGAGCTGAAACCAATTATTTCCTACAAAATTCCAGTCTTCATGAACACTCTTAATGCACCTTTTTTGTAGCACTCTTCCTTTGCTAAGAGGCCGACCAAAGTGATTCTAATTCCATTCTCCACTCCACACTTTGGATGCTATTTGCGCTCGATTCTTACATATCCATGGTTCAAAACCACTATAATTCCATTACAAAAGAACGATAGTTGTGTGTGAAACTTTGTTGCAGGATGGGATATATATGTATAATAGTGTAAATTTTACGGGTGACATTTAATGAACAGATAATATAATAGTGTCGATCAAAACATCTATCTCTGGTTTCTGGTTTCTGGTTTCTGCTTTCGGGTTATTGGAGATTCAGAGATACAAGGATAAGCATGCGTGGAGCATCCAAATAATGCAAAACACTAACAACTACCTATCATCATGGGATGGGAAGAAGAAAGGTTCGATCCCCCTTTTGACGAAGATGTATGTATCCCAATCCTAATCTTAATGAATTGGCAAGCTAGAGGAATTTAGGGGAACTATCAATTCCTGATGAAAGATGCAGAAAATGATTCTTGAGGAGAAACCCTTCCACCCGTAAATGTATCCATCATTAGTTTCCTGTCAGGATTAAGAATATTTCACAAAGACCATTCTTGTTTCTTATCATCCTTTTTCTTCTCTCTTTCGAATTTTAAATCTTTCGTCTTATTGGTTTCCCAATTGAATTGATTATTGCTGCATAATTTGATGAGCCGAACAGAATCTTCTCTTTCTTTTCCTTGTTCTAGACTTTATCCATTATTCCAGGTATCTGGAACTCCACAAACACACTGGTATTCCAATATGATCATACCCTGGACCTGTCTTCTTCATATGAATTCATGTGAGTTTCCCTACTTAATTCATCAGCAACCTAGCAGTTGGTGGCATCGATCTTCGTTTCTCGAAAGGGCAGGCCATCTCAGGAAAGAAATAAGGAAGATCCTGTAAGAGCACTGAAACAGGGAACAATTTTCAGGAGGAGATGATTACAACAGTTAGTTAGAAGCTATACCAGCAGCAGTAGTAAGGACATGATAAAAAAGGAATAAGAAAACAGCACCATGGGAAGATCAAGGAGAGGTCTCAAGTTTTACCACATCGGCGAACTTTCTGTTCAGAATAACGGAAAATCAGGGTAAAAGGTTATGGTCCAAAAGTACTATTTTGTAAAAGATAAAAACAATATTCTCTCTGCGACGTTATGAAGACTTTTATTCAAAATTCATTCTGTTTCTGCACAACCCAAAACCAGAAAGCAAAATCAGGTTTCAAAGTTCTTGGCCTGCAGTTTCCATTCACAAAGAACTGCCATATTTAAGTGTAAAACTCAACGCAAGGAGTGAACCAGAGATGATTCCATTCCAGGATTCGAAGATATATACAACTCCTGACTCACCATGGCACAAGTAGGAGGTAGCACAACTCAACAAGTTAACGATTTTAATCCAAAAAAAAGGGAGAAGAAAAGAAAGGAAAGAAGGGAGTAAGGAGGGGTTAGTATTCCATGAATTTTACAGGAGACAATAGGGATATTCACAAGGACAAGAAAGGGGATTATGAAGACACGTGTCAGGAAGGGAATCTCTTCTCTCCTCTCTCGCTCTTTCATGCATAAAGAAAGAATAAAATAAAAATCAAGAGTCGTAGAGAGACTACAAGAAAAAGAAGCACAAAGAGAATCTGCGGAAAAGGTGTCATTGGAGTCTTGTACCGGAAGAGTGAGAGCTCAGAAAGCGACCAACCATCATTATTTGCACATCTCTGCGAACCATACCAAAGGGGATTCGATGCAATCCCTTACACGTAAGGAGACTTTTACCTTTATCTTTCACCAAAAAGGCATTTCCTGTTACTATTCCTGTTCTTGTTGCTGCCCCCTTAAATCACCTTAATTAGTCTGCACAGTAATGGGTTGGGTTAGGCTATCCCTTTCCACCTTCCAGGCCACAAAGAAAGAACGTAAGTTGTATGATTTGCATATTATTGGAGTTATAAACAGGTATCATTCAGTGTAGAAGAATAATCCCTGGGGGTGATCGATAAAAACCCAGAAGTTAAAAAAAGTACAGCATGCATGTGTGGCTTTGGTTCGAGTTCCCTATAGGGATCCATTCAGTGTTTGAGAAGTTGATGATATAACCCCACAAAATTCTTCTATATTTAGAGAGAATCTTCTTACCTTCCTACCCACTTCGATAAAGTCAGTAGCAGAAGAAGATTCCCTGCTGTTAAGCCTTCTGTATTAATTATTCTTTACGGGGTGGATTTCGCCTTTAAGCTTTGTGGGCTTGTGTTCCTTAATTTGAGTCGTAGAATTGGAACTAAGATATTCCTTCCTTGGAGGCAAATATTATATTCTCCATCTCATGAATTTTGCATTTCGGATTAGATATTCTCGTCTCTCTTTCTCTCTTTCTTTCTGAATGCACTCAAATAAATTTTACAGAACAATTATGCAACTTTTGAAACCAAAAAGAAAGTTGCTTGCATGGTGGATTGATACTGAAACGCCATTTGAATATGTGCTCCCCTCTCTCCCCCAATCAGATGGTGAAAAATATTATAGACATGGTATATGCTCGGTATAAAGCCTTTTTCCATTAATTAATTGTGGAAGAATCGTTTATATATATATATAAACTCTATACCAGCTGGACGGAGGATGCGACTGCTATGGTTAAGCCACCCTCCAGTACGCCTTACACAGATACGTCTCCAATATCTGCCACTGCTTTCCAGCTTGGTGCCATTATATTTTAGCTTTGCAAAGACATGACCGAATTGAAGTTGATCTGGAAGTATATGTCCTCAACATTCTTTTTCACTAACTTGCCGTGCAACGCCTCAAAATTTATGGCCTAAAAGATGTAAGAGATATGGAAAGTAAAACTAATTAAACTCTGTTTTAGATTGTGTTGGAAGGGGATACTATTGAAGCTATTCTTTGGACAATTCTGTGATGCCACCCTCATATGTCTTGTCCACCTCTTGCATATCACGTTTTGCAGTAACTCCTAATTAACAGAAGTTTCATGACAAATCCCCGTGAAAGTAAAATGAAATTAAGATTGGTAGTTCCCACACTGACCTAGAGGTAAAAAAAATTGGGTTTCTACAAACATAGAGTATGAATATGAATAGAATGTTTTTATTATATTGATATCGAATCCGAGATTCGAGAAGAGAAGACATTAATTTTATTACAAATGAAGATAAAAGAGATTAATGTTTCCATCTAACTCATTTCGATTGTCAGTTTGATTCCAATTAGTGAAGGAAAGAGAGGGAGGTGAATCTTGGTTTAATAAGCTTTTAACAAACAAAAGCAAAGATTAGGAAATAGAAAAACAAAAAGAGATAAAGGAAAAGGGAGGCATGAAACAGCAAGAAGAAGAAGAATCAACTTTTTGTGGGGGTGATTTGAATTCATACAAAGACTTGTACACAAAAATGAAGAACTAAGAGACTCAAACCACATGACAGTATTGTCAGACCCTTGATTCCTTCTTTAGGAGAGGCATCTCTCTTATCTCCCTCAATCTCATTTTTTAATTTCCTCTTTTCTGCCTTTGTTCTTTGCAAGAAGTTACCATCCCTCTTTAGCAACCTCTTCCGTTAGCTTTTCCTTTACTATCTGTCTCTCTCTGAAACCCACCTTTATTCCCTAACTCACCCTAAAAAGAAGACAATCCGCCCTCGATCCTCCTTGTGCTCACAAACAACAGCCTCCCCCTTTATTTCTCCCTCTCCCTCTATCTCATTATAGTCCAACCCACTTAAGACTCAAACCTAGAAAGCAAGAGTCAGATACCCTGCCCTGCTATTGTTTGTTCCCACATATCCCCTCTTCCTATTCTAGCATGAACGTTAAGAACAATACAAAACTATTCGAGTAGAAACAGTTTTCTCCTGTATTTATTTACGTGAAGAGACAAGGAAAATCATGGCATCTCCTTCGGAACTAAGCCTGGAATGCAAACCCCAGAGCTACGCCATGCTTTTGAAGTCTTTTGGAGACCAAAGTGATCAGACCCAAAAGCTTGAAGAGTTCCTCTCTCGACTTGAGGAAGAAAGGCTAAAGATTGACGCTTTCAAACGCGAGCTACCACTTTGCATGCAACTCCTCGCTAATGGTATGATATGGATTGTTACTATTAGTTATAACCACGCCATATATATATATATAGTGACTCCTTTTAAATACTGATCCAAGATGGGAATCAATCATACGCCTGACAATTTTGATTTTAATGCACATATTCGTTTTTTTGTTTTTTTTTTCCTTTTGGTTTCGTTTATTTTGTCTATGTCCCAATTAATTTTCAGAGATATGTGAAACTCAATATGGTTAGTTCCCTGTCATTAGTTTTTAACTATATAATGTTTTTTTTTTACGTACTTTTGTCTTTTAAATTCATTACGAATCACAATTTTACTCTCTTTTTTTTCCTATGATCAGCTGTGGAGACTTCAAGGCAGCATCTACAAGCCTATAGAACAAACCAAGGGCCAAAACCAGTTCTGGAAGAATTCATACCTCTTAAGAACACAAACCCTGAAACTAATTGTGATAGGAATTCAAGCATTTCTGACAAGGCTAATTGGATGACAACGGCACAACTTTGGAGCCAAGACAGCCACGATATCAAACTTCAGTCCACATTATCAACCCATAAACAAATTGATACCGGCTTCAATGTCAGTCCCAAGCTGGCCTTAGATACCAAACAGGTTAGGAATGGAGGAGCTTTCCTTCCATTCTCGAAAGAACGAAACTTGTGTCCAAGCCCAACCCTAGCACTTGCTTCCTCCGATAAAGAGATGGAAGATAAGAAATGTTCACAAATCGAGAATGGGTTTTCTTGTCCAAAGAATGAGACTTCTGCTGCTGGCAACAAGACAAGCAATGGTGGTGTTGGTGCGGAGCAGGTGACAAATGCTTCAGAGGGACAAGCAACGACAAATACCGCTAATAACAGTAATACAAGCCAGACTCATAGAAAAGCAAGGAGATGCTGGTCGCCTGACTTGCACCGGAGATTTGTCAATGCCCTGCAAATGCTTGGCGGTTCACAAGGTAACAAAACAATATAATAATAAGTGTTTTTTCTGGTTCGTCCGTAGTCATCATTATCGTCTTTACAGCGTTATCATAGGCTGCTTTTATGGTTATTATTGGTAATTTGACTGCTTTCTTTTGGGTCATGCAAACAGTGGCCACCCCAAAACAAATCAGGGAGCTCATGAAGGTTGACGGTTTGACCAATGATGAAGTTAAAAGCCACCTGCAGGTATATTTTCCTCCCTCTACTACCATCAGTATAGTAGGGTCGATGCAGAAGGCATGAAAGATGCTTTGTACAGTTTCTTTCTTTGGATCTGACTGACTACATGACACAACGCACAGTATGGTCATATCTATCTCATGATGAACTGATGATTATTTCCTTTTTATATATGTACTTTGACACAGAAATATAGACTTCACACAAGGCGACCAAGTCCAAGCCCACAAACAGCCGGAGCCCCGGCGCCACAGCTTGTGGTCCTAGGTGGAATATGGGTCCCACCGGAGTACGCCACCGCAGCTCATGGTGGGGCCCAAGCCCTCTATGGCGCTGCTCACCCAGCCTCCCATGCACCACCGCCTCACTTTTGTGCTGCACCGCCTGGACCACAAGATTTCTACACAGCTGCTTCTGCGCTGCCGCCGCCACCGCACCACCACACCCTCCACCACCAGCTGCACATGTACAGGCCTCAGACCCACATCGCACCTCAATCTGATGTCAGAGGCGCAGGAGACAGGTCTGAGAGCATTGAAGATGACAAGTCGGAAAGCAGTAGCTGGAAGGGTGAGAGCGGTGAGAATGGCGGAGAAGGAAAAGGGTTGGCTACGCTTAGGGAAGACGGTGAGGATAGCAACGGAAGCGAGATCACTCTTAAATTTTAGTCCTCGCGAGGAATTAGGGGTTAGGTTTAGTTGGGTAGGGCTGCATTATTTTGCATGCATAAACTTTACTAAATCCCGTGTTTGATTCTATTCTATTCTATACCATTTCTATTTCTAGTAATGTAATTCTTACGCCAAATCTGTAGAGAAAGCACAAAGTGCATTATAAGAAAGCGAGGGTTTGTCTTCTCTTCCTCAACCTCACGTCCCAGAAATTGAGAAAAAAAAGGAAAGGAAGTTTGGATTATTAGTTCTTGGCGTTTTCTTAACTTAGACGTCCCAGAAATTGAGAAAAAGAAGAAAATTTGGACCACGGCCTTTAGGCGTTTCTCTGTACTTTGTCTTTCATGGTGGCCAGGTCTACCTGTTAGTGAAACAGAATCTCAGATTTTAAAAATCGGCACGTGTAGTAAAAAAAACAGAAACCTAGATATCCTATGCGGACAACGGCCTGGGATACATGTCGTTAGGAACCTCGCGTAACTGTACAATCAAAGATCAAGAAACATATAAAATAGAAGTCGACAAAACGGTGGTACACAAAGGATTACAAGACATGATCCTTCGAGAAGGAAGAAGGATTATACAGAGACTATACAGAGAATAATTAGTATAATGCCCAGATGCGGAAAAAGGGGCTGCCTACATTGTCTACCACCGAGGTGCGGTTTAATCTGAAACTTAACTTAAAGCTTGGTCTTTTCTCATTAGGGTTGAGAGAGAGGTACACCGAAAGCAAATAGCCTAAACTCTTTCCAGCATCATCTCCCATAAGCTTTCTCAAAAACTAGGCATATATTCGCTCACTTTCTGATTCTATTTTCTCTAGTTTAATAGTAGGAATGACTAAATTGAATTTAACAGACAAAAATGCTACTCTTGGCCTTCACCTATTATCCAGAAAACCAAAGGCAGCATGACGACCATGAGCATCTACAGTAAAAGAATGCATATCCTAGATTAGAATATACTATAATTCCAACTCAATTAGCATTGATATCTGAACAGATAATAACACATCCAGACAAGGAATAGAACTCGCGTTGGGGAAGCATGCAGCTTTGGTGTCCAAAGGGAAGCTGTAGTGAGAACCATCTAATGTGATTGCATAAAAAAAGAAGGGTGGAATGTATTAGCAGATTACAGGGCCGATAAACTTCTCTGCAAAATCATGCATACTTTTGTCAAGATTCCTTCTCATTGGCCAGCGTCATCACCTATATCACTCTCTATCATAGTTGAATCAACAATAGACTGCAAAAAAAAAAC
The DNA here is from genome assembly GCA_019739055.1 of Passiflora organensis. Taxonomy (NCBI): domain Eukaryota; kingdom Viridiplantae; phylum Streptophyta; class Magnoliopsida; order Malpighiales; family Passifloraceae; genus Passiflora; species Passiflora organensis. The sequence goes on from JAEPBF010000136.1 coordinate 555,609, forward strand.
GTTTATAGTTAGTATTCCGTGCACACAGATACACCCTTTTCATGATCAGTAAAGTATTACACATCAGGCGGCTACGGAAAACATGGCAAGCCCTTGGAAACGACAGTTTCTTTAACATTGCATGGTTTTGACATGAAACTAGATTTATACGCTGAGATTAATACAAGTATTGTGATGTCAACAATGCATTATATTAGAATTCTCCTACACAAAAATGCAGGTTAGCTTTTTCTATGTTTCATATTATGTCACAGTAGATCTATTCCATGTTTCTGAATCAGTGCATAAACTATTTGGATCTTTGGAAAAATTGATTCCACATAATGGAGTAGGCTAAATGGAACTTTCCTTGGCATGGATCTCTCAGATGGTTTAATTGTTTGCGGTGCTTCCTTATATGCATATCTTTAGTTTCTGTACTCACAATCAAATTTTGATTCTGTTCTCCTCTCAGTATAGTAAGAGGTATAGAGCATTTGGTAGAATAAGCACATAGAGATAATAAAGACTGACCTGAAGCTCCAGCTCACTGCCTTTAAGTCTGTTGGTGTCTTCTTTAACTTGCAGAAAACACTTTTGCAGCTGCAGATTAATCAAAATAAGCAACCAATAAGCCAAAAAAATGGTCTAAGGCATATCATATCAACCAAAAACATAACATTCATAATTACCTGAGTCAATTGTCTCCTCTGTTGAGAAGAGAGCCTTTTTGCAGAAATCAATGCATCCTCCAGTTTCTGCATTCACCAGAAATTCTCAGCAGGGATAGAAAAAAGAAGCCTGATTTGTAAAGTTCTAAATGGTTGACAAAGCAATATACAGAGCACTTAAGAGTATCTGAGTCTGGTCCAATAAATACCTTAGCCTTTTTCTGTAAATCAGAAACCACTTGTTCTTTACCCTCTAGTATCTCTTCTCTCTGAGAAATCTGATGCATAAAAACTTTTATTCACCCTTTTCCAATAAAAATTAAATACAAAAGCAAATGAAATGTATAAAATACTGTGAAGCAAAGAAAAAGTACAAATACGAATTGAATAGCCACAAACTATTCAGTGGTTTGTTAACCTGCCGCTGGGGAGACAGGCCAAACTGCTAAGCGTTTGCTTTAGATTCTGTGGTGCTTATTTGTTTGGAAGTACGTGTTGAATAGCCACAAACTGTTCAGTGGTTTGTTAACCTGAAGCTTGGAGGACAGGCCAAACTGCTAAGTGTTTGCTTTAGATTCTGTGGTGCTTATTCGTTCGGAAACTAAGTATGAAATCATGATAAATTACTGTGAAACTTTTCACCAGTATCTGGTATATAATCAAATGCACACTTTCAACCCCAAATGAAAGAAGAATAAAATGAAACAATGGAGTCAAACTGAAGATAGTAGCCAAACCTCCTCCTTAAGCATCTCAAGCCTCTGAATGGATCTCTCCAGTTGATCTTTTATCTGAGGATGAAAAATAGTCGTTAGGACAGTAAAACCCCAAGTCAACAATCCACTCTACAAGCCAAACAATGGAGAACTTACCTCATCATTATGATAGCCACTTGAACCTAATGAAATTTCCCTGCTACGCCAGTCATTATTTCTTGAACTGCAAACAACAGATGTAAGCTTTCAAAGCCGGTGCATGTATAACCTAAATTCTTCATTCTCCATTTTGTCTCAGGAAAAACATACTATTTTGAAATTGCTATATGGCAACAATAGGATCAGTGTGGTATGCGGTATTTGTACAAAATGACATAGGCATAACAGCGGACATTGAATGCAGTCCATGTTCTTCAAAGGAGCGTTTCATGTGGCTATTGAATTTATAACATATCATATTATTAAGTCACAGTTAAGTGAAGGCCCCAAAATTTTAAAAATGTCATTGCATGAACATGTGAGCTGATAGTCCGTGTGTAGGATAATAAATATGGAGAATCACATTTATAATTTCCACATGCATTTTCAAAGTCATATGCAGAAAATAAACCAATAATATTGTAGTTAGAAAAATTGGAAAGCCAAGTGCAAATGCTTGAGCATCTAAAGACCTTTACCAGTCTTATCATGGAGAGTTTGGTATAAGTAAACCTCTCATAAGAACTACAGCCAGTGCTATCATTTACATGTTTTGCTGTAGCAAGATGTTTTTGGAATTTAGCGGGAGGATGACATTATTCTATTTGAGCCTTTTCATTCAAGAAAAAAATTGAGCCCGGTTCAAATTATCAACAAGGAAATTCTGAGTCAATAATGGAATCAGATTCTGTCACCCAGGGTCAAAAAGCTACTGTTTTAGATAGATTAAATATTTGATAAATAAACCCTGCTTCCATTTGTTTTGTTGTGGTTATGTATTTTGAGAGAGCAAATTGATTGTCAATCAAAAACCCAGTGAAGGCAAAGAGAATCAGAATATGGAGCAAAAGTATGATCCAACTATCAGTCAGGCTGATAAGTACGGATCATACATAAATGAGCTAGTAAGTCGACTCTTTCTTTTCAATAATCAGGTAGCTGTCATTAATGACCCCTGCAACCATTTTGAGATATCAGGAATCGAAATTGTTATTTCATATGCACATGACATGGAAAATCTTCTGGCATAAAATGAGAAAAAAGGACATCACTTGATCAAAAGGCTACACACCAGAGGGAAACATAGTTAAGATTCCATGGGCGTAGATGACAACATGAACTAACATAGAGATAAATCTGTAGAGGAAAAAACATTAATTTGCTCACCCATTCTGTTTCCTGGTTTCCTGATGGACCAGATCTGTCTCCTTAAGTGAGTCTCTGAAATCAGCATTGATTCCATCCATCTCCCTATCCTGATGCTGGTCTAAATCGTGGTCTCTTTCCAAGTTCCACTCATCATCCTTTCCCAGAATTTCCCTATCATCCACCGGATCTCTGTCCTCACTTCGATCTCTATCTGACAAACGATCCCTGGAATGATTATTGTCATGTGAATGCCCATATCCTCTTTGAATGTCTTCATCAGGGACCCAGGAGTTGTGGCGTTCTCTTGACCTATCCCTGTGATCCTGATATCTGTCTCTGTCATGATCATAATATCTATCTCGATCCTTGGCCCTATCCCAGTCCATTCCCCTCTCAGAATTTTGTCGAAAATTATTGCGACCAAAATTCGATCTTCCACCTCGGGTAGTTGCTCCATTTACTTTTACCACCCGCCCATCAATAGTCTAAACAGATGATTCACAACAACTAAGCTATGATGTTCTCAAGCATATATCTAGAAGAAAGAAAAGCACTCCACACACCAGAAAAACACCCACATCAATCAACCAATGCCCAAAATCAGAAAGGAAAAATAGAAGTACCTTTCCATTCATGTCATTGATTGCATCCACTACTGATCTCTGGTTCCGGAAAGTAACAAAGCCAAAGCACTTTCCCCTCGTACCATGATCGTTAATTATCTGCACAGCAAAAAGTATCAAGAAATTCAGTAAGTCATCCTTTTCCTATCGACCTTTATAGTCTTGCAAATCTACATGACCAGATTAAATAACATTTTGTACTATAAAAAATACTAATGGGAAACATCCTCTCTTTGTTCACTGGTATCACAGTAATATACGTCCCTAGGAGTAGAGCCCAAGAGATTTAAAGCTCAATTGAAACAACATTCCTTCTTTTAAAAAAATTTGGGTGAAAGAACTTAAAAAACCAAATGTGCTCATTTCTGTTCAACAAGTACGTAATCGCCATCAATTATACAAGTCAGCGATTATTCTATTTACACACAGTAACTCATCCATCAACAATCCACAGTGAAAAAACATCGGTAACAGAAACCCTAAATGCGTGTAAATAATTAAAAATGCTGCTAAAGCGAAAATGAACTGATATGGGTGCGGACATAGCATCAGTCATACCTTAACGGCAATGATGGAGCCATAAAGACCGAAAACGTCGCGAAGAGTGTCTTCGGTAGCATTGTAGGGAAGTCCTCCAACGTATATCGAGTTATCGTCGTCTACTGTCATTTTTTCGTCCAATCAATCCCTATCCCAGCTCTTTAACCGCCACAAACAATCAATTCGCTCGCCGGAAAACCTACGCGCCCCGCCGTTCGTCTGCTGCTGCCCCTGTGGTGTGTGCACGCGCTCTTGCGAAAACACCTCCTCTGCTACTCGAGCACCTCGGCTTTAGACAAACTATGCAGAACTGCAGTGTCAGAAATAAAACGGTATTAGGTAAGATCAAAATAATTATATGGGTTTGTAATTAGTTTTAAAACAATATTTATGGTATATACTATTTATTTATGCTTAAAATATAATTTGAATAATATAAAATGCAAAATCCTGCGGTTACCAAGTCAATTAGGCTATCATACATACTTTTAAAGAAGCGGTATAACAATAATTCAGACTAATTATAAATTGTAACATTCATGACTGGCGCTGGGACAAACCAGTCTGTCTTACTTCAGATTACATTTAGGCTGCCGACAAGTCTCCTATAATTACTTACAAACGATAGGTCGCATGTAAGTATGGAACGATATGGGCCAGTAACTCCAAGGTAAGCCTCTTCACATTTGCCGGCCCAAGAGTCTAACTCCTTGTTTGCTTGGTGGAGTTACTGTTAATTTTAAAAATTATTTTTTAAAAAAATTATTTTAATTCTCATGATACAAATTCCGACATTTTCGCTGTAAAATTCATAAATTTTAAAAATAGTTTACAAAGCTGTATTTCAGCTTCATTTTTAAAAATTTGACCATGATGACATGATCCCTTCTTCAAATCCCAACCGTTCCTTCGTTATTACATTCGTCAATTTCTTCGTTTTTGTTATATTAAGAAATTTAAGATGTTAATATGATAATGATATATTGACATAAATTTCTTTTATTATGTATATACTGACGATTGAATGATAAAATTAGTTTGTTCTTGACGGATTTAAATATAAATTATTTTGAATCGGTTTTATCTTGGATCTATCCTTAATTAATATAAATGTGATATAATAAAAATAATTAATTATTATTTTAATTATTTTTAATATATATGTTAATAATGAAACTACTATCTAATCATAATATTAATATTATGATCAGATAGACCATGCAAGTGGATATAAAGGTAGTTCAGAAATACAAAATCAAAAACCTATAGAATCATTTCAGATCATGCTTAGTTCGTAGGATATGACTTTATAATATTACCTAACTATTTTCAAAAAGGGTCCGGACGGGACTCAAAGACTTGTCTGTGACAGTTGCTGTTAATTAGGAGTCATTTTATTTAGATGTTAACAGGAAAAAGAAGATGAAGCTGAAGGAAGCGTGCTATCTTTTTGCCTTATATTTCTACTGCATGTCCCTGTCAATTTCGATTCTGTCTGCTCTCTTATGCGAAATTATTGGGAAAAGGTTGCCAAAGTCACCGGAAGCATCAATCAATAATCCTCAATCACCACCAAGTCGATAACAGTATTACGGCAGTTGGTCAACTGATGTAATGTTTGGGTTTATATATCAGTAGTTGGCCCCCTTCCATTATTTTTTGACAAATCATACATGTATGATTGTTTTTCTCCTTGGTTAGGTTTGATTGAGACAGTAACCACGAGTTGATGCTCCACCATAGTTACTATACTACCACGAGGGTTAAGAATGAAAGTGATTTCCACACAAAACGTTTTCCTAACCAAGAACAGTGGGTAACTACTTCCTTCCTCTTGGAAAAGACAGGAGAGAAAGTTGGAAGCTGATTTTAAAATAACAAATAATATAAATATATTTATATGCTGTGTTTGAATAAATATTAAATGAATTTCGGAGAAATCTTAATGTAATATAGATGATAAAGAATATGCCAACATTAGTCAAGTTTGGTATTATAATTTTTGTAAAATGAATCATTAATATATAAATTATATTGCATTTAAAGAACACATAAATATATCATAAATTTTTGTACGGCTTTAAAAACAGACGTGTAAATTTTTTAACATGGCGTGTTATTGACGGTATAATATTCAACTCTTTGTGTGGAACCACTACCAAGAATGTGTTTTTTGATAATGAAGAGTATCTCAGTTAATAAACTGACGGTATAATATCCACCTCTTTGTGTGAAACCACTACCAAAAGTGTATTTTTCATAACTCGCAGTTTTCCCGGATCGAACATAGTACCTTGAGTTAAGGGAACGCAATATGTTGTAGACCACTGCGCCAACACCTCTTTGGTTAACATGGCGTGTTTACACATAATACACAGACATACTATTGTTTTTCATGCCCGTGTATATTCCTGGGATGTTTAAATATCATGGTTTACAAGGGGTAAAATAATTATTTTTGTTGAATATCAAAATTAATTTTTATTTTGTCGTTCTGATTTTACAACATTGATAACTAAAACCAATAATTTCAAAACTAATAATTATGTAAAATAAAATCGGCAATTTTGTGTAGCAAGCAAGGTTTTATCTATGCCAATACATGCTTTTTATAAAAAATTCATGAGTGGTCACAAAAAGAAAATTTTTAAAAGAAAAATAATAATTATTAATTTCATAAAAGTTATTAATCTATAGGTTATCTCAATTTTTTCTATTAATTTCATAAAAAAATGACTATTTTTAATGACATATAATACAAATAAATTTATGGTATATTAATAATAAAATAATACATGTCATTTCATTTCCCACATGGGAAAGCAGCAAGTATCAATTCTGAATAATAGTCAGCCTTGATGCTTGAGTTCTTCTTGATGGATAGAGACACATCATTGTGGAATCCTCTACAAAAATTGATCCTAGCGGATTGAGAGGGGAAAGTTCATTAACTGCAGGTGAAAGTCGTTTGGGAGCTCTGATCCTGCAAATAATTCAGGCGGTAGGATCCGCAGTCACTCCACCAACCTGCTTGCGTCTTCGCGGTAGGTGAGAGAATTCCTCGGCATCCGGATTACTTACAATTCCTGTGCAAAAAGCCAGGCGGTTCTCTATCATTACCAAAACAGAACCATTTCAAAAGCTAAAAAATGAAGTGGGGGAAATGCAAATTTTGGTCACGAATGCCACTCAAAAGCGCAAACAAATTGATAGTGTAAACTTTGTCAGAAAAGAGGAAATGAGTGGGCGTGAAAGCCCAAGTTTTCTAGAGCCATCCCCTGGAAACATAGAAAGTAAGGAATCCACGATTCATACCAACACCAGCCTTTTACCAAATGTAGTAACAAGTGTACCTAAGTGACAGTCTGTCATGACTGGTCCTATTTTTATCTCATCTGACTCCCTCCATCTTCGTCTCATTCTTGCAAATGCACATTATGTGGATCTTACATGCATATAACCCGACACTACTAGTTGTATTTTGGTCTCGATCATGAAGCCACCTGATGGTGGATCTTGCACTTACCGTAACTGGAAACATCTTTATAGATTCTGGGTCATCCTAATGCCCTCCCCATCTGCGAGTATAGTTGAGAAGCGAGCTGGTTAATTGAGACGCGAGCGGGATAATTGAGACGCGAGCGGGATAATTGAGACAATCTCATTTGTGTTTGATCAAAGGTCCACATCATCCCATACTGTAGGCACAATTTCTTACAACAAGTGGCCTAAATATATTCGCATGAAAGGTACCCAATCCAATATACTAGAAAGAAATGAATTAAGAAGCTATATATTATACAAAATTCGAATTATTTAACGGCACCTTTGGTTGGTGAAATTTCAATTCCACCTATTTTACGAATTATTTATTTTTTTAAAAAATATATTCTTATCATTTACCATAAAAATATAATAAAATATAAAAATACTATTCTTAAAAAAGTATACATTATTTGTAAGTAAAAATATTGTTTATTTTTAATTTTAATAATTATAATTTCGATAATTTCACCGTTCAAACATACCGTGGAGAAGCTTATCGAACTTTTGTTTTAATTTTGTACCATAATCGCAAAAAGATTTACAGATTGTCACCACCAGTAATAATCCTTGCAGGTGAGAACGAGCAGCCACCAGGCACAGGCTGCCAAGCCGAAGCCGCGATGAGAGGCCGGCTATGCCAACCGAGAGTCAAGCACCCTTCATTTTCCTCTACACAAAACCCTCCGTCAGAGAACAGAGTCAGCAACATACTGGCTTGTTTAAATGCATGAAACCCCAAATGCAACGGCCGGAAGCCGGCTTCAGTGAACCTGGCTCTCCATTTAGCAAGCGGCTCGTGGCGTTCTAGTCTGGTTGATCCCTCGTGGCTCACCACGTTGCACATCTCCCTCTGTATATACATCTCGGCTAAAGCTTTTTCCGGCTGCAGCGCGCAAGCCTCTAGAGAGTCAAACATCGTCGAGTAGTAATGCAACGCTTCGGTGAAGCGGTCCAAAAAACCCGGTTGGTTATGATTCGCTTCTTGCTCTACTACTGTCAAGATCTTTGGGTTCAGTCTTCGAATCCAGTTCAACACCTCGTTGATAGGGGACTCCTGAGTCGGGTTAGACCCAAGCAGGGTGTGGAGCTGCATGATCGAATTGACTGCCACGGCTTCTTTGGGACTGACTTGTAGCAGCCACGGCTTCACATCTTCAAGCCGGGAAGCCGCCACCCCGCGAAAAGCGAAGCGGACGTTTACAAAACGAGCTAGATCAGCCAGGCGGAGGCCGATTTCACGAAGGGAGTCGCGACCATCGGGGGAAGGTGGTCCAATGCCAGTCAACCTCAGTAAGGGAGGCCCGCCGGGACGAAGAGCCAGTGCTTGGATTAGTGCCGGCCATTGCAACCCGTGCATCAAATTAAAGTCCACCACGTGGACGCAATCTTGGCCCTCGAACGCCTCCATTATCGCCTGATTGGCTGTGAAATGAGCGAATTTTAAGTACGGGCAGGCCTCGTAGAAGTGATGGTAAAGAATCTCGGTTTCATAAACCAAACCAGACGCAGCAGCATCGCCGCTAACAACCGGAGAGAAGATCCTCCGGCTCAAAGCATCAATAAAGTACCCGGCGACTTTCCCGATCCCGCATCCAGTGTTAACACGGGCCAACAACCCCTGCATGTCATCGATCAAGGAGCAGGCCAATGCGAGCTCGCCACGCTGGACGGATTCTGCGCACATCATCAGCATGTGCACCAACCGTATTGCGGAATCTTCTTCCAAGGCGGTTACAACTGTTAACTGACTACTGTTGTTATGGGGATGGGAGATGGTACGGTACGTATAGGGTTCAGGATGGTCTACCCAGGGCTTGTCCAGGACCGTTGAATCGGAAAAATTGGAAGGAAGAGGCTGAGATTGATTGAGCTCGGAAAGGAGGGAGTCCACCAAGTTGGTGAGATCGGAAGGGTTGTACATAACAACATCGGAGGCGAGGAGGGAGAGATGGTGGGAAGGAGAGTTGAGCATGGCGGTCTCCAGGTGTTCCAGGCGCTGAGCCACTTCCTGAAGCTCAGATGACCGGACCTTATACCCCACGCCGGCGAGGAGGCCGTCGATTTCCGGTGGTTTGTTGAATGGAAGCGGCGCGGGCGGTGCAGATGAGGTGCTGGAGTTTGTCTGGTGGACTGACATGATCGATTGGCGAAAAGATTTTCTCGTTTTGATCAAGGTGGTTGCTTTGGTTTGTGTTGCTGGTGTGTTGGGTTTGGTTCGGATGTCAGGTGGGGTTGTGGCGGACTTGTTTGCTGGTCATGACGAATTCTAGAAGATAATACAAAAGAAGAGAAGAAGGTGGAATACTAGTTTCAGGTCTGGTGCGGAGTTCCACGAAGTGGAAATGAAGACGAAAGCGAGAGGAGAAACGAGGAAGAAAGAAAGGTGAGAGATGGGTTTCGAATTTGTGTGGAGAGGCTAAATAATAAATAAGAAATATTTTTCTTGGAGTTATATCCATACTTATTTTGAGTATTGTCAAACGAGTCAATTGCTAATATTTACTCAAAATTAGATTATAAAATATAGATAGAATTTATTAGGTTAATAAATATGTTTAAAATTAGAAAAAAGATATCATAGATATTCTTCTATTATGTAGTCCTCGACAGGCAAGTTTCCCCCTTGGACGCACACGATACTGAGTACTGATCCAAGTGCAGTGTGAATTCTCCGCCTGCAATATTTTTGACCAGGGATGAGGGATCTCGTCTCAAGTTACGATAGATGATTAGGTTTTTCTCTTTACAAAGATGTCTGTTCCCCAAAAATGCATATTATAGGCTTAGCCAAATATATAATATGCTTAGGGTAGATCACGCATTCATTAAGGGATTTTTGTCATTCTATATAATGTGTTGTCCCTCTAACATATGTGGGTACAGTAATATATTTGCAATTATTAAGAGAGGGAGCAGACTTAAAAAAGCTCATCTTCATTGTAGACTAGCAAAGTTAGAAAAGTAAGGAAAGGTTGGATTGGGTTTTTATATAATTACTTGGAAATCGAAGTTACAGAAGAAGGAACCGCTATCCCTCATGAGAAGGGTCCGAGCGAAAGTGGTTATGCATAATCAAACAAATTTATCCTCAATTAAAAATTAAGAGTTTGATGTTTGATTTAAGACATGAATCAGTCCACAATTAATATTTATTACAGGAGATCTTTTAATTTAAATGAAAAACAAACCAATGATACATCCTTTTAAGAGGAGCAACAACAACCTGATCCAGGAGATAACATGGTATTTGGGACCATTTACTGCAATTGCAAAGCCCAACAAGGCACGAAGTTGAAGTGTTAGAAAAGTGTTTTAGACTTGCAGACGAAGGGGACCCCAAGTCCCAAATGTGTCACAAAAACTGAAGAAATCAAACGCAGACACGTATGACAGCAGAGGAACCCGGAAAGGGACAGAATAGGAAGAAAAGAAGAAGACCTCGAGCTCGCACAAGCAGGGTAGTGTGAATTGTGGGGGTAGGAACCATAACGTGGGGGATTGAGAGTGAGAGTTGGGGGAATTTGGGACCAGCAATTCTATAGAAAGAACATGTTGTGTTCGGGACAGACACCTGAAATGTGTGCGTCCATTTCATTATTTAAGCCGAAACTATCACGTTATGACAACTCATCTGTGATTTGGTGCATTACTAATGGCTATGAAAGGAGAGAGGGGATTGCTGTCTTCGTCGCCCTCTTTAATGAGCATGATCCCGTTTGCAGGTGTGTGGCTTATATGCTGCTTCAACCCTTGTGATAACGTTCTGATATGAAGTCTTTTGATGCTGTTGAACAGAGCAGGATTTTGGTTTGTCGCCCAGATGCGTTGCCCTACCGATGGCATTTATGGAGGCTTTCGAAGTGTGTTAAGGCTTTGATTTCATATTGAATGACTATATGGTAGGTACCAAGAAGGGCAACAACCATTTTACGCTCGGACAGGAATTCATTTTGACAGTAATAATGAAAGAAAAAAACACAAAATTTGTATATTTCTACCTAAACACAGACCAGAACGTAACTAATCACCTCAGTGGTCTGGACTCCTTTTCCTCAATTTCATTCCCTGGAAAACTGTGAATAGATTAATTGCATTCTTGCGGGTAATACACCGCCGTCGAGTTTGAATCAGATTCCTAAGTTGATTCTAACACAGACCGCAAGGCCCTGCATACACATCATCCCAAGGCAGAAGGCACCATATGCTATCAGAGATCATATCCATGCCAAAAGTGTATCTATGTGTTCGACTTTCATGAGTGGAACTGTGAAAGTTTATCATGGCATTGGATGCGTGCAGAAACAAGGAAATTGCTGAAAATAATGCTTTTCGGGAACCACAAATACGAGAAAACTACTATGCACATGAAACTCTGCAGACATCAGATGCCTCTGTATTTCTTTTGAAAGGAAATCTCAAATCTATATTGGTCATAAGCTAATTACCCATAAACCAATACCCATGATCTTCTATCCGCATGACAGACGTAATATACCATCATTTTTGGGTACGTGATGCATATAAAAGTTCATCGCACCTTACCATCAAGAAAAACTAAGTAACTCTAAGCTGGTAATGCCAGATTTAGAATTCATGTCGAGGTAAAACCTCATTGTCGAATGTAGGCAAAGCATAGTTTTTCGTACATGACATGAAATTCACGATGAATATAAGTAGCTAGATAAGGTGCATTGTACATGACATAGAGTAACATGTAAGAATGCCAAAGGCTCTTTAATGAAGAACAAGTATTGTTGATAATAGAACAAGACAGACAGAATTTTCAATCATGAAACAATCAAACAGGGCAATTCTTACATTGATTCAGCTAGGAATAAATCTGTCATATAACCCAGTATGTTTCTTGAAATATTCCATATAACTAAATACTTTTAAATTGCTAATGCTCAATTTAAAACCCCCAAACATCCCAAAATGCCTATTCCAGATATTATCAATGCTAACAAGTTTAAAGAAAAAAATGAAATACTTTGTCATCAGTAGCAAAGTTATTGTCCTTCAATCCTCTTCACCATTAGTTTTTCTGAGAAGTTGGTCCTCTTCGTCACCGTCTTTCCCAACATCTGCCTGCTTAGAGACAGAGTCGCGTTGCAAAGGTGCACTGCCAGCTCCAGTGACTGACTGCTGATAAAGAACACCTCCTGAAAGTGTGAAGAGGAGACAAAGCAAACCAAAGGGACTAGCGTGCTTATCCCAGATCATCACATTTATCACAACTGTGAGAAACTTATTTACCACGCCAGTGACAGTAAATGCAGTTGCAGATATTGCCCTCCTTGCCGCAAATCCAAAGAAACTAATAAGTAAACCAAACACACAGGACAAAGCTACTGCTAAAAAGGCATCAAAATCAAACCAGTTCCCATCCTTTGAACTAAAAGATGTAAACACCTCATGATATTCTCCCGTTATAAACCAAAACAGCGGCGAGATGATCAATGACAAGAAATTGTTGTAATAAACAAGACCCCAGGTGTTCAACCCAATGCTTGAGACAATGTGTTTAATATATACCATCTCAGAAGTGATGGTCACCAAATAAGCTAAAGCCCAAGAGTATGCCGTCAAAGTAAAAGCAGAATCATTGGCCACATACCCAACAGCACCACCCAATATGATAAACAACGAAATGAAAGTAAGTTTCGATGGGATCGGTTGTTTCCTAAACAAAGTATCTGCCAAAGCAACCAAAAGGGGAGTCAAGGATCTGAACACTATGAAAGTGTCAACATTTGCGTGGCGCAAGAGATTTGTATTGGTAAAGATTGCCAGATAAAACACAACCGCAGCCGGTAAGAACTTCTTGGCAGTCTCATAAGAGAAGGCATCATGATGTAATAATCCAACTTTCCCCAAAATCCACACAACCAATGCAGAAGTCAAGTACTGCAACGCAGTCAAAAGGCCAGGGTAACTAAATTTGGTAATGGCAAGCTTGTTAATCACAGCAAGCAAGCTCGAACAGAGAGCATATCCCAGGACAAGACTGCTTGTGGCCAATTGCTTAGTGGAATCAAGTCTAACCGAAGACATCGCAAGGCCCTTTAAACAATCAGTACCTCTCAATTCTCGCACCAACACAGCAATTTCAGGATCTCTCAACTATTTACAGAACCAGATTGAAAGAGCAACCAAACGACTCCATCGACGAAATCTCAGAAATGTGTACAAACACTAACATAGATTCCGAATCTTAAAAAAAAAAATAAAAAGGACGAAACTTAGACTTCAATAAACATAAACCGTCAATAGGATTAGAAATCACCGACAAAAACTAGGATGCAGATCTTGAAAGGGGGAAACACGGAGACAAGGCTACGAACGAGGGGATTGGCAGTGAAGAACAGAATGGAGGAAGAGGAGCGCGACGGACTTAGGATTTGTAGTCCGAATGGACAAGGAAGACGTAAGTAAGTTGCTATCACGATGAATAACTAAAAAGGAATGGCTTTTAATTAAACTCTATAGAGAGGCTGATTCGTATCCCATACTCCTTGGGCTAATTTGGTTTGCTGTACTGACCGGTTGGCTTTTGACAAGTCGTCGGTGGCAGCGGCTTGTTTCCGCACTTAAAAGAGTTTCGGGGAAAAGGGAAATTGAACAAATATAACTGATGACAACTTATACTAACCCTATTTATAATAAGATGCCAGTTAACATTTCCTGTATTAAGAATTGGAGTCATTTTGGACCGCTATATAAAAATTGTCACATAAGGAATTAAATAATTGATAAAATTAAAGAATTCTTGGCATTTTCAGAATGGGTTGCTCAACCCTAACCTAACCTATGTGCTTTTGAAGAAAGAAGCAACTGACTTACCATCGCCCATTGAAAGCTTCTCATTGACCCGTCGAAATTTCCTAGATGGTTCTTGTTAAGAGTGTGTTTTCGGGATTTTAGTCCGATCCGAATTAATTTTGGACAGTATCAAATTTAATGTGAAAATTTTAAAATTTAAAACTGAATTAACTGATATTTATTTTAATTTAATTTGACTAATTACCTCCGGTCCCCAGCCCAGAGAACAGCATGGGACATCCATTTGGTGCTGCCCTGTTTTGGACTTATTTCACGGGTTGACGCAACTCCGGTCAGTTAAGACACCAATACAGGGTATTGGTATGCATAATTTCCACCTTTTCTATTCATAAATTGTTATAAAACATTAAATCAAAGTAAAAATAAAAACAAAGTTTTTTTAGGTTATTATATTTTTTTAAGTGAAGACTAGTAAGAGAGATATTAAAAGAGAATAACTATATTATTTAATTTTAATTATATATGTACAAAATTAAAAATATTATCTCATAATTATTGCGTTAATCTAGCATATATAAAGAAATATAAAAGATAAAAATTGATATAGTTATAAAAATTCATTATATTATATAAAAAATTAAATAATACAATTGAGTTTCTTAAATAGTCTTAACTTTTTATATTCATAACATAAATTTTTATATTATTATTATGATAATTCAATTCTTCGTTAAAACGAATTAAGATAGTTTTGGATTTATAAAAATAATTTTTTAGAATCATGTCTAATAATATATTTTTTGAGTGGACAGAATATAACTGTGATTACTTACAAATAACTAATGTGTAATAACTCACAGGTCGGGACATGACAATAACTCACATAAATATATATTCTAAACGTTACACTATCTTCAATATTAACTTTAAACGAGTTAATTTGGGACGAGAAGCAAATAGAATTGAAGTTCAAAATAATAAAATCAGACTATTTTGCAATTATCTTTATTATTTATCTATTTGCCGAAGGATTGGCAATGCCATAGCCGATCAGGACCATTCATTTACACAATCCCGCTTAACGCGTAAGAGCTCTTGAGCTCACGAAATGCGATTGCACCTTACGCGGTTGATTTCCCGCCACTACAGTTTAAAATCAACTGCAATTAACCCAGGCGAGAAATTCTACATCTCTCTACTAGAGCAATGCAAATCGATGACCCAACTCAGGCAAATACAGGCCCGGACCCTCAAGGTCGGGCTTCATCCGAACGATGACGTTCTGAATAAGCTCATGGTCTTTTGCACCCACCCTAATTGGGGGAACCTTGTCGACGCGGAGAGAATCTTTCGTTACATCGAATACCCGTGCTTGTTTGTCTACAATCTTTTGATCAAAGGTTTTGCGAGGAATGGTAGATTCAGAGAATGCCTCCGGTTGTTTGCTAAATCGAGGGTAGATGGTTTGTGGCCAGATAATTTTACTTATCCCTTTGTTTTTAAGTCAATTGGGTGTTTGGGGGAGGTTTTGGAGGGTGAGAAGGTACATGGGTTTGTGGTAAAAACAGGGGTTCAGTGTGATAACTATGTGTGTAGCTCTCTCATGGACATGTATGCTCAATTAGGTCGAATTGGAATCTCGAAAAGGTTGTTTGATGAAATGCCTGAAAGAGATGTCGTCCTGTTTAACGTGTTGATTTCGCGTTACGTTAAATGCAGGAGTTTTCAGGATGCTGTTGATGTTTTTTGTTGTGTGCTAAAAGAGAAACATTTTAGGCCCGACGAGGCGACTGTGGTGAGCACTCTTTCGGCTTGTGCAGCGTTGAAATGTTTGGAAATAGGAAAGGAGCTTCACTGTTATGCTATGAAGAAGCTTGAATTGACTTGTGTCATTCGCAATTCACTTGTGGAAATGTATTGTCAGTGTGGCTGTTTGAGCGTGGCCCGAGAAACTTTGAGCAGATGCCCTCTAAAACTGTAATTTCGTGGACTAGTATAGTGTCTGGATATGTGCATTGCGGTGAGCTGGACAGGGCAAGAGAGCTGTTTGATGAGAGTCCATTCAAGGATCTTATCCTCTGGACAGCAATGATTAATGGGTATGTGCAGTTTAACCGTTTTGATGAGGCAGTGACACTCTTCAGAGAGATGCTAATCAGAAGGGTTAAGCCAGATAAAATTGTTTTGGCTACTCTTCTTACGGGTTGTGCTCAGACGGGAGCTTTAGAGCAAGGGAAGTGGATTCATGAATATATACTGCGAAATGGACTTATGGTAGATGCAATTGTTGGAACTTCTCTTATAGAGATGTATTCAAAATGTGGATGCATGGAAAAGGTTTTGAAGGTTTTTTACAGTCTAACGGAAAAGGGTTCAGCTTCATGGACTTCAGTTATATGTGGGCTCGCTATGAATGGTAAGACTAGCCAGGCACTTGAGTTGTTCTCTGAAATGAAACAGGCTGGGGCAAAACTTGATGAGATTACTTTCATTGGAGTTTTAAGTGCTTGTAGACATGGAGGACTGCTTGAAGAAGGCCTGGAGTTGTTTAATTCCATGAGAAGTTTCGGGATTGAACCAACTCTGGAACATTATGGGTGTCTAATTGACTTGCTCAGTGGAGCTGGACAACTAGATGAAGCAGAAGAGTTCATCAAGATGATACCGGATGGACACAACGAAATCATAGTTCCACTCTACAGCTCACTTCTCAGTGCTTGTAGAATTTACGGTAATATTGAAATTGGGGAAAGAATGGCTGAACGACTGGCGAAAATTGAATCAAGCAACTCCAGTGCTCACACACTGCTTGCCAATATCTATGCATCTGCCAACAGGTGGGAGGAGGTAAACAAGGTGAGGAGGAAAATGAAGAATCTTGGAATAACAAAGGTTCCTGGATGTAGCTCAATCGAGGTGGACGGCACTGTCCACGAGTTTCTTGTCGGTGATCCACGTCACCCCGAGATGAGGGAAATATACTTCATGTTAGTCCGTACTTCCACGTCACAGACCATATTGATGGAATTTGAGTACCGATGTAATGATTAGATGGATTATTTTAAGTATACCCCAATCATTAGACTCTGCATTAAAATTAACCATTTTTTATTTATTATAATTAAAAGTTAAAAATATAATATGAGAAAGTTGAAGATTCTTCTTCCACTGAAAAATTAACTAGCCCTATAATCTTATTATTTATTGCAAAGTAGGTAAGAAACATCATAAACCTACATAAAGATTAATTAAGAAAACGCTTATTCTCATATATATAACTTCTATTCTAATTAAGTCGGGCTTTGAGACCCGACCCTAAAAGCTCGGAAACCACCATTAGAAGCGACCTCTGCTGCGAGTAACTGCAAACATCTAAAGTCCCGCGAACAATTTCCCAAGTTAGCAACTCAAATAAGCTTAATTGCCAGGTAGGAGGCCATTAAGCAGCAGGAGCATAATCATAGCCATCATCATCGTCATCGGTGTCACCCTCAAAGCATGCTGCGGGTGCATAATCATATCCGTCATCACCATCATCGTCTCCATCTGCATGTTTCTTGCACCAGGCGGCAATGACTTTGGACATGGGTGCCATTTTCAAAAATACCAGAAGCTCGGAGCGAGAATGGAGTGAGTTCCGTTGCGCTGAATAAGTATAGACAGCTAGCCAAGAGAGGGAATTAAGAAATGATGAGTCTGATTTGTGTTCAAGGGCTCTAGAGGTACGAGACTTAAATAGAGGGGAACATAAAGGTGGGGCTGTGCTTGGACTCATTTGACACAGGTCAACCACGAGGAACTTGCGGGCTGACGCCTGACGTTATTGCATGGCCATATGCCTACGACAGATGGTGCCCATGTTGTAATGGCCAGTTAAGCTCCAGGTGGCAATTCAGCAGACACGTCAATGCTGCCATGTACAGGGGACTGCTTTTGGTTGGTAATCTTTGCCTTTTGGATGTGCAGTACACTAAGCACCATTAATAAGCAGGAGATAATGTAGAGGGAGGCGCAGCCAAAAGGTTTGTGCTCAAGTGGGCGAGTGGCAAGTCATCTTCGGAAACGCGTGGCTTGTATCTAACGGTGAAATAAGGCTCATCAGCTGTACGTATTGGCGCTTTGGAGATCTGATATTTTGTGTGGCCTTTGGGGTCGTCTCGGGACACATTATCGTTGCAAGTTGCGCAATGCTTTTATTGGTATTTTACATGCTTCCTTTTTCTTTTTTTTTCTCTTTCTGGAGGGTCCAAGAAGTTAAATATAAGCTTGATGTTTATATTTGTTTTTTTAATGACAAAGTTAATATTCTTGTTTTTATATTTACATATCTTAGTGCCGGAATATAATAAATAATATTATCCGTGTTTGGATGACAAAGTTTATTCCCAGCTGTGTTATGCCTAAGTTTTATATAACATATAAATACAGATTTGTAGAATTCTGTACAATAGATATTTTTGAACTATCATGATGATAATAACTGAAATTTATGCTATTTTTATAGAGATATACTTGTTTGTAAATCCGTTAAAAAGAACAGCTTGGCATATAAAATGTCACCAATATCAGCATAGTTACTAAATATATTTGGAAGTTATATATCAAAGTCTAAAAAAGATTAATCTTGTTATTGATAAAGACATATTTTTAATTTTTTAAAAGTACTAGCATATTTTAAAAAATATCCAGCCACATTCATAAGGTTAACCCAATAGTGCTGCTTCTCTTAGGATAAGAAAGGTAACGAAGTTTACTTAGATCTAAATTAACTCCTTATTCAACATAATATTACAAAGATAGTTCCAAACGTGGCATCAAATGTTTGTTGAAACCAAAAATGTCAATAATGTACTAACTCATGGCAAAAAAGGTAGAGTCCTGTAAACTTTGTACATCCAAAATGAAAGAAAATTGGTAAAGATGTTACTGTGTCTGTTGCGCACACTGTTTATGTGTACGCATGACGCACCTGATAATTACCCGTTATCGGAGCTCAACATTGGAGAGGAAAATGATGTGTTTTATTAATATAAAATGCTCTAAAACTACTAATTAAACATTACTTATTCAGGATTAGAAGGATGCTTAAGTGATTATACTCATGCTTAAATCACTATGCATGCTTCATCATCCTTTGATGCCTTATCCTCTATCACTTCATGTATAGCGCGACCACCATGATTATGGCGATAAATTATGCCATTAGTGAATAGATAGGTCAATCTTAGTTATATGTTTCTTATGGTGGAGTTATATCAATGTGGTTAATTGACAGACAAACGGCTTCTTTTCCTGGTTTTGAAAGTTCAAAGATGTTGACATTTATATGATGTGCTTTGACGTAAATCGTTTAAAAATATAAATAAAATGAATTTGTTGTTAGATGTGTCGACATGGTGAGGCCATGAATGATAATCTTTTTGACATAATGATGACGATTTTATTAACTATATATATATAGGTGTACATATCAATGTTAATAATATGCAAAACCCTAGAATTCATGATCCGTCACGACAAGGGCTCGCAATAGAAGCAGAATATCGTAGGAGATATATAACAGTAGCAGCACTTACTAAACACTCACTGATAGCCTAGCTAGTGAACGTACTCTCGAGATTATTCCAAGATCAGAAGGGGTTAGGGTTTTTTGTAGAGAATATATATATTGGGAACCATATACTAATCAAGCTGCAGGAGCATAGTCGTAACCTCCATCGTCATCGTCGTCATCATCTCCATCAGCTTCCTGAAATGACGGTGGAGGATAGTCATAGCCACCATCAGCGCCATTTTCACCCACCACAAACTTGTTGTAATGGACATTCCCGAATCGAACCCTACGATCACGATGCACACTTTGACCATGCTCGTGACCAGCCTCCTCACCCGAAACTATACTTAAAAAACGTGACATGTTTTTATGCTATTTTCAAATAGTTCTCTCTTTTTTTGTAAAGAGGAGACCCGAGTGTAAGCTGCGAAGAAAGTCTTTGAGACAATGGTGAACGGGAATGCAGAAGTTAACAATATATAAAGAAAGGAAAAAGCTTAAGAACGTGCTTAGTTGCACCAGGCGAGTGGGCAGCTGCCGCATAATGTCCGAAGAGTGTGCAAGGCCCGTGCCACCATGAAGACATCTCCACATGTGTAAATGAATAACTCATTTTTCACAAAGAAGAAAAGAATAATAATAAAGATCTTACACATCCCAAGTTGTATTGCTGGTAATATCTCGGTGTCTAGATTTTTCCTGGGAAAGTTCGTTGCCTCTCTTATCCTCGTGAGGATGCATGATAAGGGAATCAAGAGGGAAAGTTATGGCTTATAACGATTTGGACTTCGGAGACCAACACGTATTTCAAGGATTAATTGGCTTCGACATAGTAGAAGACAACAGACATTGTAGCCTACCATTCGACGCCTTCTTATTGGATTATCATCGATTCTGCAACAGAGAAACCCAAATTATAGTATTATATTATAATATTATAATAAAGTATTAAGATTTATCTTAATTAAAATTAACAATTCGAATTTTGGTATTTTAAAATTTCAAACCAATTAGTTTTTCACGATATAATAAAAAAATTAATTAAAAAATTCCAAGACACATGCAAGTAATATAGTTTTTTTAATTTATTATGAAAATCAATTTTCTATGATAATAATATTCGTCCCTCAAATTTGGAATAATAATAATTAAAAAGGTCCATAAAAATAAAAGTAACTAAAGCCTCAGAAATTATACATGCACGTGGGATATTAGCAGCCATTTGTTTCCAAGACTGACAGAGGATTCGGTCCCTTTCTTCAAGCACAAACCAACGCCACGTAAACCCAACGAAACCCATCTCAAATGGCCACCACCCAACTTTCCCTCCAAATCTTGCGGCCCTTCTCCGCCGCCGGCTGCTCGTCCCGCCGACTGAACACGTATTTGAAGCCGACGGACTTGAGGTTTAGTCGTCCTCGCCATAGCCCAAAGTGGGCCCTCAGGCTAAGCTTGGTGGAGCAGGAAGTGAGCCCGCCAGAGTCAGCGGTGATTGACGTGGGACAGTTGGTGAATTTCTTGTACGAGGATCTCCCGCACGTTTTTGATGATCAGGGGATTGATCGAACGGCGTATGATGAGCGTGTGAAGTTCAGAGACCCTATTACCAAGCATGATACAATAAGTGGATATCTTTCCAACATTGCTTTGTTGAAGGTTCTATTCAGACCAGAGTTCTTCTTGCATTGGGTTAAGCAGGTTTGGGGTTCTGTCACTATTAAATATGATATTGGTTTTGTTTTATTTTGAAGATTTATGTTGAAGATACGTTATATATGGTATTTCAATCATTGCTTGACAGTTAGTACGCTTCTTAGACCAATTATCCGATGATACCTGCTATGCTTTATTTATTGATATAACTGCTATAGACAGGACCTTACGAGATAACAACCCGTTGGACTATGGTGATGAAGTTCATGCTTCTGCCTTGGAAGCCAGAATTGGTTTTTACCGGAACCTCTGTCATGGGCATCAATCCAGAGACCGGCAAGTTTTGCAGTCATTTGGTAGAGATTACCTCCCTATTTTGCCAAAAAAAAGAAAAGAGAATGGCTTAGATGAGAGTGAATACAAAAACAGCTTATAGCTTACTTCTATTTAATTGGTAGGACTTTTGGGATTCTATAAAGAATAACGATTACTTTTCACTTGAAGGTTTATGGGATGTATTTAGGCAGGTAATTAATCCTCCTTTATTTGGTTAAAATGCCACTTTATATGGAAATGCAGAGTCGTTTCTGATGTGCAGATTTAAACATTTGCAGTTGAGGTTTTACAAGACTCCTGACTTGGAAACTCCCAGATATCAGATACTGAAAAGAACAGCGAATTATGAGGTTGATTCTTAAGTGTTTCTTGCTCTGTTTATAAGCTTATGGTTCAATAGTATTGCATATTCGTGTAATTGCTTACAGATTTCTTAAAGAATTTCGAGTGGCAAATAAGCAAAATGCTTGTTTTTGTTTGATCAAAATTTACTACTGATTTCTGTTTCTTTTTGTTTTTTTTAAGCTTTTGAGCAATTGACATGCATTCATTATCTTCTAAATTGGTCAGTAATTAGAACTACCCATAAAGTAAAATCTGCACATAAATCGTTTCAGAAGAATGGTTCTGCAGGTGAGGAAGTATTATCCATTTGTAGTGGTTGAAACGAGTGGAGATAAGTTGTCTGGATCAAATGGGTTCAACGATGTTGCTGGGTAGGTTTCTGTTTCATCCAATTCCTAATGTGCTAAACAATCATACGTTCTTGGCTATAATCTATTGTTATCTGCGTAGATACATATTTGGAAAAAACTCTGCAGCACAAAAAATACCCATGACTACTCCTGTCTTCACTCAAGCAAATGATCCTGCTCTATCCAAAGTCTCAATCCAAATAGTTCTTCCAATGGAGAAAGATTTAAGCAGGCAAGGTTCATATCCTTTTCCCTTTTTTTCTTTTTTTAAACTTTAGAGCGCCTTCTGGCGTCAAGTTCAATGGTTTTATTTAATAATATAAACTATATGCATGTTCTCTAGCTTACCTGTTCCTAATAAAGAGACACTTAACTTGAGAGAGATGGAAGGAGGCATTGCTGCTGTACTCAAGTTCAGTGGAAAGCCAACTGAGGACATTGTTCGTGAAAAAGAGAAGGAATTGCGGTCAAGTCTTGTCCAAGATGGTCTTAAGCCTAAAATGGGTTGCCTCCTTGCTCGTTATAACGATCCAGGCCGAACACCGAGCTTCATAATGGTATGCATCCAGTTCTCTGCGTCAATGTTTACTTAATCTGAGCTAATTACCACTTCTCTATTCATTGTTCTTCGCTACTGATATTTGATATTAATTTGTTCTTGCCTCGCTTTGACTGTAGCGGAATGAAGTGCTGATATGGCTTGAAGGGTTCTCACTGGAGTAGAGCAATAGCCGCAGCCAATGATAGGTTTACTCCTGTGGTTGGTATAGGTCTAGGCCATGCAATGTTTCTACATCATTGCGCTTATGCAATATTTCTTGTCATACATTTGAATACCAGCTCCTGTGTTTGTGCTTGTCTGAATACTCAATATGACTAATGTAAATATGGCCCTGCATATCGAACCTGTCACTTTTTAGTTCTAGTGTTTGTGCCTCTAGTTTGTTGTGTTCTTCTATCCTCATTTGGTCGGTAGATTTGTCAAGTGTTAGTGTTTTAGAATTAATATTGTTGGTTTTGTTAGATTGGATTTATTGATTTTTATAAACTAATAACATATTTAATAAATAAAAAATATTTTATAAATTACATAATGCCCAATGGCTCATCTGTCCCCTCATGTGGAAAAGCCTTTATAATTTTTTAGGAGTTAAGCCCAATTAGAGGCCCAACATAACCGCCTCTCGCCCCAGAAAAAGAAACAAAACACGATCGGACATCGTCATTCTAAAAAAATTGGCATGGAAGAGTGACTTGCTGGCAAAGAAATCCATATCTCTTTCGCTGAAATCGGGCAAATTGAAGGTGAAATTGGGCATAATAATGGCGGCAGCAACTGTGGAAGCGAGGAAACCCGAATCGGCTTTGGCAGATGAGAAATGGCCGTCGCGGTCGGTTACGACGGTTGCTGCCACGCATGCCGAAGGGCTGAGGCTTACTACCTGCAGAGAATTCACGAGCTCCAGCTCCAGCTACGCCAGAAGAATAACAATCTCAATCGCCTTGAAGCCCAGCGTAACGAGCTGAATGCTAGGGTAATTTTTAGCGTTATTTGTTTTATTATGTTGTATGCCTGGTTTTGCGAATCTGTGACTGGATGGCTATTAGTATAATTGTTCGTCCCATATTTGGATTTGCTTTAGCTAAGGTTTCAAGTTTTGGACTGTAGTCAAGCTGTCGTATGATTTGTTTGGGATTCTAAACTTAGAAGGGTTGACATTGGATGATTGAAATTTGCGGCTTGTTGTTTGAGGTGTTTAATTGGCTTTGGTGACATATGAACACTTTCGTTTGAGTTTCATTTTCGTTTGGTAAGCAATAACGTTAATGGGGATTATTTAATGGCATTTTCATGTTTGAAATGTGGGCAGTGAGGATGCTTAGAGAAGAGCTGCAATTGCTGCAGGAGCCCGGGTCATATGTGGGTGAGGTTGTTAAAGTTATGGGTAAAAACAAAGTGTTAGTCAAGGTATTTGCTCCTTTTTTTATTATTGATGTGATTTATGTGTTTGCAACTTGGTATGTGTGATAAAAATCTTTTTTGGACATGTAAGTTCGTGAGGTTAGTGTTTTTCAGTTCATTGTGGATTGTTTTGTCGCTCTTCGTGGGCTTGGTGGGAATATAAGGCAGATTGTTTTGGAAATCCCTCTGGGAATTGAATATTATTGTAGGAGTTTGGCGCTCCTCTTAAAATAACCAATATTATGTCTATATATATATATATATATATATATTATTTTTTATTTTTATTTTATAAATTAGCAAATAGTTTATGGCTGGACGGGAATATTTTAAATGAATGAAACCCCTTTAACTAAGGATTATTTATTTGATTCTAATGTAATTCAGTTTGCTTGATATTTGCTGCTCTTAATTATATTTAAATCTGTTTCACTTACCATGTAACAGTCACCCAAACCTGCCGTTATTTCTTAAAATTCTTAAGCTGCTTCTTCATGCCATCTTCTTTTATTTCAGGTACATCCAGAAGGAAAATATGTTGTTGATATTGATAAAAGCATTGATATCACAAAGATTACCCCTTCAACTAGGGTTGCCCTTCGCAATGACAGTTATGTTCTTCATTTGATCTTGCCCAGCAAAGTGGATCCCTTGGTCAATCTTATGAAAGTAGAAAAGGTTCCAGATTCTACGTATGATATGATTGGTGGTCTTGACCAACAAATTAAAGAAATAAAAGAGGTTGTTGGAATATTATGGTTGTATTTTGTACAAATTTCAGTCATTTTTTGTCATAGCTGTCACATTGATGTTTAATTACTTTGTTGTATGTGATTGCTTTTAGGTCATCGAACTTCCAATCAAACATCCTGAATTGTTTGAGTCTCTTGGGATTGCTCAACCTAAGGTATCCTGACATCAAGAAAGTTATTGCTTCCATTAGTACATGTATTATAGGAGCACCAAATATATGCTAACTCTATCTCTCTCATAGGGTGTCCTACTGTATGGGCCACCTGGTACAGGGAAAACGCTATTGGCCAGGGCAGTGGCACATCATACAGACTGTACTTTTATTAGGGTATCTGGTTCCGAGTTGGTTCAGAAATATATTGGAGAAGGTTCTAGAATGGTCAGAGAACTTTTTGTTATGGCCAGGTTCACCTCATGCTTAATCAATTTATCAAATTTGTTTCAATGTTTCTTTCTGCATCTATTAGAGCCCCATTCTTTACTTGAAATTAAAGACCTAAATCTGGAAGAAAATTGTCTATGTCAATGAACTAGTTGTGAAACAGTAATTTTGTGAAACAGGAAGATGAAAAGATTTTAAGCAAGTTCTGAGCTTGCTTTAGTTTTTATGATTTATTAACTAATGAGTAGTGACTGATAGATATTGAAAATATTCCCTCCCTGTCTCTCTGTAGCTTGATTTAGAGCATTTTATGTGTTATGTTTAGTCTTGCACTCTTGCCTCTCGACTACTGTATATAATTTTGTTTGACATTTGATATATTATTCTTGGCATGATTTTTCCCTTCATTTTGCCAAAGGGAGCATGCTCCTTCAATCATTTTCATGGATGAAATCGATAGTATTGGATCTGCTCGTATGGAATCGGGGAGTGGTAATGGTGACAGTGAAGTGCAGCGAACCATGCTGGAGCTTCTCAATCAGTTGGATGGTTTTGAAGCTTCAAACAAGATAAAGGTATTGGATTCCTCAGGAGGCGATGACAAATTCTGGAAGCTGTGCATGATTTTGGTTTAGTTGTGCATCATATTTATTGGCATTTGATCAACAGGTTTTGATGGCAACCAACCGTATAGATATATTGGATCAAGCTCTCCTAAGGCCAGGACGAATCGACAGGAAAATTGAATTTCCAAATCCAAATGAAGAGGTTTTGTTATAGTTCCTTGTTCTTGTATCTTCTTTTCTCAGGTTTTCAAAGAGATTGACTTAATGAGTGATGAACATGCAGTCACGTCAAGATATCTTAAAAATCCATTCCAGAAAAATGAATTTAATGCGTGCAATTGATTTGAAGAAAATTGCAGAAAAGATGAATGGCGCTTCTGGTGCGGAGCTGAAGGTATATTTTATCCCACGGAAATGGTTTCTGATCTCATTTCTTTCGTAGGTTTCAGTATAGATACATAGTAATTGGATCTCCGGAGGATTAAGGTCTCCTATTGTAGAAAGAAATGAGTGTATATATAAGAAAAAAGACACGTAAGAAGATTTTTATACCAAGGAAAAAAAAGAGATGCCAGAGAGAAGGATTACTAGGGTTCAACTGTTTATTCAAATCATTAAACTTTGGCTGGGCATATCAATGATTTAAATCATTTGAGCTTGCATTTTTGCTATATGTTATTGCTTCTGTAAACCACACTTACTTGGCCTGCCAAAAAAATATTTTACACTCACTCTCAACATATAAAGGATTATGGGTTGTGTTACCTTCAGTTATGTGCTTGTACGTTGGTATTTGTTGCCTCTATTTACTGCTATAATGTATGGGTTAGCTGAATCTAGGGTTTTATTTTTTTCCTCTGCGTATGTATAATCAGCATTTGCGTCCTTCTTTCTAGGCCGTGTGCACAGAGGCTGGAATGTTTGCTCTAAGAGAGAGGAGAGTCCATGTGATACAAGAAGACTTCGAGATGGCAGTCGCAAAGGTCATGAAGAAAGAGACAGAGAAGAACGTGTCGTTGCGGAAGCTCTGGAAGTAAATGAATTCCCCTTTATTTCCCTCTAACGCACGGTCTGTCGCGAGAAGGGATCAGATACATCTGCAGTTCGGATGCGTGCATTTTCTTCGGAGACTAGTTCTTATCGCGCCTGAGATTTGGATCGGGTCCTCTCTATTCAATGCAGAAGCCTGGTTCATGGAAACCCTCTTTGTAAATCTAAACTTGCGTATCAGTCTTTTAAAAAAGGGAACCGTGAATAACTTGTGCATTAGCTCTTTCTGAGTCTGTTTTCCTTGAGACAAATTTAAGCTCCTCAAGTTTGCGCTATTCGTGTGACCTCAGTTTGAGGTCTTCGTCTTTAGGGAGCACTAGAGAGGAAATCACTCCCAATCCTTCGGTGTCTGATGGGGATTTCTCTGTCAAGCACTCTTACTTGGTCTTGGTCTTCCCAATAATTGTGCATCTAATCAATATGACAAATCATATAACCAACTGTCATAAAGTAGTTAAACCAAAAAGTGGAATTGCTTGATAAGAATGTATGAACTACGTCTTTTTTGGGGCAAATTAGGCAAAACGTGCATATCTATACAAACTTCCGCCTTAATTTCTTTACCAAGCACTGTACTTGATTTTCTAATAAGATTTCTGTAGATACTGATTTAGTAATTAGTATTAGACTTAAAATCTTTATAAGCCCGGGTTTATTATTTATCAAACCATTTGTTAGTATGATTTTCTTGCCATTCATGTTACACAATCAAACTGAAATACCTTCAACTAGTGGTTCCAAAAGTAGCTTTCTGTCCAAAATGATCAAAGATAATCTAGAGAGCGCTGGTTGTTTGAGAGCTGCTTTCAATAATTTATTATGTATATTTTCCTTCCAAATAAATAAAGTAGACTTTTCAATTTGGATTACATTTCCTCTTTTTTATACATAAAATAAAGAATAAAGAAAAAGAAATGTCCCTTTCTAGATACTCACAGAAACACAGTTGTAGTTTACGCTATCCCTCCTCTGGTTTGGATAAGAATAATAAAAAAAAAAGACAAGCATTCCAATCTACATAAGAATCCGCGTCTAGAATTCTCAATTTCACACACAGCCTAACTGGGTATCATTCAAAATTGCACACATAGATAATTGTACGTTCGCTCTTACAGCACCTTTAACTTAATATTAAAGGTTCCTTGACTTCAAATTCAACCCTTTCCAGCTTTTATTTAACGCGTGCCCTCACTGCAATCTTCTCGCTGCCAATAATGGTGAGTCAATGGTTACCACTTCTCTTCTTCTTCACCTCACACCTCCTTCATCCATCTCTCTGCGATATTGGCACGGCCACTCAGTATAGCCCCCCATATCTACGTAAGTACATCAAAACCCTACAACAGTTCTTCTGCTAGTCCTACTTCTTCTTTCTTCTGTTTCTGTCGCCATCCATTACAGGCATGTAAAATCGCACACTACTGATCTTCTTCTTTGGCATTGGTTATATATATGAAGCGACGCGATGTTTCGAGGACGATACGACGCAGTTTCCATCAAATAATCTGTTTGCGGCGGCTGGGGTGGGGATATGGGACAACAGGGCAGCATGTGGGAGGTTGTACTCCGTCAGGTGCATTAGTTCATCGGTGATCGACTCTTGTAAACCTGACCAGATAATTCAGGTGAAGATCGTTGATTATGCTCCTATATCGGCTTCTCCGCCGTTGGCTGATGGAGCCACCATTGTTTTGTCGGAGATTGCTTTTGGGACTATTGTGGATACTTCAACTGCGCCGACTTTAGTCAACATAGAGTATCAACAGTAAAATCTCTCCTCCCATGCTCCATCTCGCTCTTCCAATTTATGCCTGCCGATCAATGTTAACAACCCTGCTTCTTCTCCTAAGCACGGCTAAAACTGTTTAACTTGTAATAGATTAGCCGCAAATTATGTAAATCAAATTGTCCGAGTCCGAGTTGTCATTACAAAATTGCGAACAACATGAATTGGCTAAAAATTAAGAAAAAAAAGAACAATTGAAAATTTCTTAGTACAAATTTTGTGAGAAATGATTGAATTAATTAATATATATATAATTTTTTTTTAATTTCAGGGTATAACGGGCAAGGCAAGAACGGTTCGAGGGGACAACAGTTCATTGGAGCTACGAAACGGTTTAATGATTTATTTGGTTCTATTCTTTATTTTATCGTAATTCAGAGTATTGCATTTATTTTTGTTAATATAAACTTTCTATTTTGATATTGTTTTTGATATCATCTCTCCATTGCTAAGTGTATTTATAGTTTGATTAGTTTTGATTTTAATAAATATTTATCTTTATTATAATTAAATATGTATGAGGTATGATTATAGTATCGGAGTAAATTCAGTAATTAATGACAATTTTACTATGTTCATTGTTTATCAATTATTTTTGTTTTTATTATAACAAATTTTTGTATTTGGTCCTTTTTATTTTTAATTTATTTTGACACAAAATTTGATTTAATACTAACCCATTATGTCTATGAGGATATTGTCATGGGTTTGGAAAAATACTCAAATTCTCACGAACTCAGAAAAATATGAAAATATAAAAAAGTGAGAATATGGAATAAAAAAAAATAAAAATGAAGCCTTATATATCCTAATACCAAATACCAACGTATAGACTTAATTCTTATCGAATGAGCATTATTGTCATACCCTATACCCTACTCAAGAGGGAAACATCTCCGCCACAAGACTTTAAAAATAACAATTATTGTATTATTCTGAAAACCTCATAAGGTTTTGAAAATAAAACTATTAAATATGGAGCTAAAACAAAAGATAGAGTAAGTTAAGAATCACAAAAAATATTTTAAAAAATTTTACAATTTAGATTCATAATCAGGACTAAACCAAAAATCATACAATTCTTGTATAACAAAATTTCACTTGTAACAGTTTTATATACCTCACAATACATCCATAACAAAACTTGTATCCTTCTTCACAAACAACAAAAACCAACTATATAATTAACCCATCACAATATTTCAAAACAAATCTATGCAGTTCACAAGGTCCAAAATATCAGAAAACCATATATCAAAAAGATATAAATCAAAAGGAATAAAAATAAAAAAATATATATGTTCGGTTTTCTGTTATACAAATCCAATCGAAAGTCTAATCAAATCTATCAGTGACTAGCTAGACCGGATGCTAAGTCACGTGAGGAAGAGTGCTGAGAACTTGAGCCTTCAACATAGTCTAGACGACACTAAACAACGTTTGTTAAATATTTAGATGAATAGTTTTAGGGACCAAAATAACAGAATATTATATAAAAAAATAGAAATCTAAATTTAAATTCGGAAGCAATCTTTAAAAAATGAGCATACATACATAAAGTGAATATCAAAATTAAGTCAAAACCAATATTTAATCACAAGCATAAAGTCCTTTTTTTAACAATAGGGTTGGAAAGTCGGCTAATAAAGTATCTATTCTACTCCTGATCAGGGGGTAGTCTAGACCCACTAGTATATATTTCTTGTTATTTTATTTTTTAAAAATATAATTCACATTAGTGTTGTCGAAGGCTATACCAACATACTCTTACTCAATACTGGTCAACATGTCAACTTTCACCAACCCTGGCTCAATGACATTACCTCTTCTCTCTCGGGGTGCCAAGGAGTCATACACAAGACCCGTAGGTTCTACTCAGGTATCACTCAATAGTGTATTATTTACTCATATCTCACAAGGAATGGATTAGAAAAATTAAATCAAATATCATACTAAAACAAGAATCTTGAAAGAACAATACTTGTAAAAATACTGTGTGTTAAACCTCATGCATCCCTGTATAAAATGAAGTATGCATCCCTATACATATTAAACACATGCATCCCTGTGCAAAATTATCGATAAAATAGGATTTCTAACTAAGTCGTTGTGATTTGTCAACATAAACTAGTAAAAATATTAAACAAGATTTATCAATATTTTTTTTAAAAAAATCACAAGTCTCGAACATACATATTTAAAATCAAACAATAAAATATGAGGTACACACTCACATCCAAATAGTCAAAGCAAAAATATAATTCAACACAATAAGCAAAACTTAGTCGATTCACCAAAATGTCCACATCACGCATATATAAGACATGAGCCTACATAAAACATCCAACTAACATAATAGATTGTTTAAATACGCTAAGGTACTATCACAAGCAATATAAGACAAATTAATTAATTGGGTCTCAAGTTACATGTTTAATTTGATAGTATTGCTTATAGTGTTGTTCTTTATCATTTTATGATAAAATATATTTTAATAATTTTTTTATAAGCTTATAATTCATAAACCGTGTGTCAAATCAAGAAACGAACGACATTATCACATTTAGAAAGTCGAAAATACTTAACTAATAAGTTTTGTATTTTTCGAAAAAATGGGTTGTGCGTGGTGGTCTTGCGACAACAACGAACCCAACAAAACCACCTGCGCAAAACTTAACGATTTTTCGATAGTTCACTGGAGTTGGCCGAAAAATATAATTTTTCTATAACAAAAATCATATTTTTTTTGAGCTTCTACAGCTCGATTCACACCTTCAATCTCAACCAAATTTAAACTAACTGGTTGTTGTGGATGAGAGAAACAAAATGAGACCAACGGCAAACCGAATGGTGGTCGAAGGAGGAAGTTCATCCTTCATTCGGGAGAGAGATATGCGGGGAGAGAGTAAGAACATAATGGAGAAAGGAAGAAGAAAAAGAATGGTAGGATTCTTCCTTAAACCCTAAGACCAAAACAACGTCGTTTTGGCATTTTCCCAAAACGATCGTTGTTCCACTAAATCTTTCTTTTTTTAAATATCCAACACCAAAACGGCATCATTTTGGTACATGTCTAAAATGACGTTGTTTAGTGTCTAATTATATTAAAATATTATTTGTTAATTATTAAATTAATTATGAAAAATACTTATAAACTTCATAAATTTATAATAAATCATACACTAGTCCAAAAATTATAAAATTTACATTAAAAATTCAAAAAAATAATATTTTTCCAATGATTCTAGAATTATATTTTTTCTGACTAATTAATATTTAATTAAAAAATACTATTCAAAATAGTATAAAAGTAATATTTTTAAATCATAAAAATTAAATCAAACCCAATAATATTTTATTTCTTATTCAAAAATATTATTATGCCATTATAAATCTAAATTTTAATTTAAATCATAAACTATAAAATAAAAAAATATTAAATTATCTTCACGAGTATTCTTACACATGACATAGAAAATCAAGAGTTTACAATTATTCTAATTCCATCTCTAATAATAATGCCTATTGTAAATAAACTCCCATTAGATAAGATTCACTATGGATTAATTCTAATATTATTTTGTTGTTTATCGTTATCTACGAAATATATGATTTGTGGTAAGATTTTACGGGCTATTTCGACATGTGGACTCGTCACGTAGACTAACTTATGTGGATGTGATAATATGCATGGTTGATAACCCATTATGTTTCTTTTTAAATTATAACATATCCATCCTTAATCTAATAACTAATCCCTTTTAAGGTATTTTATATCTAAATTAAAATTAAAATTCTTGACTTTTTATCAAAAGAAGAATAAATTTTACTATTGAAATATTTTTCCCAAAGTGAAACCCACTATATAGTATCGTTTAATGATAATGTAATTATTTTAATCGAATTTCAAAAACTTAATTATGTAAGATGATATTTTTAATATAAAAAAATTATGATTATGATATGCAATAAAAACAATAGAGGTCATATAGATGACATGTTATTCATGAAGTTTCATATTAATTAATAATTAAATTTTTAAAAATAAAAGATCTTTGTTAGAGACAAATAATAAAATATCATAACTCAATTACTCTACAACTAAACATAATTTCACCTGCGATAATATTTTTCTTTTTTTATTTAAATTTTTACAATAATTCTCAATAGAACTAAAAGACAAAAATATCGTTTTTAATTTTATTTTCTTTTAATAAAAAATACTCCATTTTTTTATTTTTTTTCTTTGAATGTTGGAATTATTCTTGTTATGTGTCACTATCCCAATGGAAACTTCTGCCATTTTCTATGTCAGAATTATGGGAATATCTACCATTGACGAAGACAATTTATCGTATATTACTCGTAAATAGCCCACAGTTTTACCAAACTAATGTCAATGAAGATTCCAAGGTTTTTAGTTGAAAAAAGTGCAATTAATTAAATTCTTTAAATATTTCAATATAAATTTAAGAAGATATCAAAAGTACAATTTGAAAAAAAAGGAATTTACTTAAAAGAATTTATATTACTTCAAATGCCAATAATACAGAGGTTTTCTGCCCTATTTAAGGGATGTATTAGAAGTTTGGTTTATCAAATATAAAAAAACAAAGAGAAAAAGTTTGATATATCAAAAATTATTTTTTTAATTTTCAATATATTCTTTATAGAATATGTGCACATTATTAATATATATTAGACTCAACAACACAAATGGAACAACGAATCTCTTCGGTCCAAGGTCTATTGGAATATGTTTAATCCCAAGGCCTACCGAAATATGTATAATCTTTGGCCACTGTCATTGAGATTCGAACTACCAACCCATTGTCTTTTGTTCCGTCAAAGAGGATGCCTCTTACCAATTAAGCTACAACCAACTGCATTGGTGAGAGGCATCCTCTTTGTAGGAATAAAAAACAGTTTGTGATGGTTCGAATCCTGGTGATAACGTGTTAAGGATTAAACGTGTTCCACTAAGCCATGAGATGTGATGGAGATATAATACCTTAGAGCTAATACATTCTAGGTGAGTTGGAGATTCGTTGCTCCACTTACATTGTTCCTTGCTCCTCGAGAGAAGGGTTCCTCACAAAGACCTTATGGGCTAGTTCGACATGTGGACTCTTTATATGGTCTTGTCATATGGACTAACTTATGTAGAGGTGACAATATGCATGGTTGATAATCCATTATTTTTCTTTTTAAATTATAACTTATCCATTATGAATCTAATAACTAATCCCTTTTAAGATATTTATATCTAAATTAAAATAAATATTATTAATTTTTTATCGAATAAATTATTTTATTTATCAAAAGATGAATAAATTTTATTATTGAAATATTTTTCACAATTTATGAACCCACTATAGGATTACAAAACTTAACAATATATAAATAATCAAATTATATAAGATAATATAAATGGAATAGGGTATATTGTAGTGATAATGTAATTATTTTAATCAAATTTCAAAAATAACTTAATTATGTAATTAATCGATGATATTTTTAATATAAAAAAGACCATATGACTATGTTATACAATAAAACAAAATAGATATTATTGTAAATGGAGGAGGAGAGAAAGAAGATAAGGAGATAGATATACACAGATATAGGGAGAGAATAAAAATGATCTTATTAATAGGTATTCAGGATATCTCTATATCTGATCATATACAACAAGATTATATTTATAGGCATGAGAAGAAACGAATTACGTCGGTTTGAAGACACCTATTGTGAAAAGTAACATTCCTTCACAACAGACAATCAATGCATAAGACTCCCCATTTGAATATCTATTCGTTATATAACTAAATGCCTCATTAAAACCTTACTAGGAAAAACCTCATGGGAAAAAATCCTAACTAAGAAAAAAGAGTACATTATTCTTAATGTGAGAATATATTATTGGAATACTGTCTCATTAAAAACCTTATCAAGAAAATCTAATGGGAAAAAAAACTTGGTTAAGCAAAAAAGAGTACAACTCATATTCTTCTGATTCAGTTATCATATCAATCTCTTAAATAAACTTTTCTATGATGTATATAAGTATACAATTAAAGTATTGCCTCGTTAAAAACCTTATCAAGAAAAATCCAGTGGGAAAAAATCTTGATAAAGGAAAAAAGAGTACAATGCATACTTTTTACTCTCCCTGATGATATCATTATTTTGAAATCAACTAATATCTCAAATATTATTATCATTTGATACGTGATATGGTCACATATATATAACCATTTTGCCAAATAGAAATCTCGATTATATATATTATCGAGATTTATATATGATATCACAATACGATAATATAACTTTATTAATACGATAATATAACTTTATCCATAAATTTTCATAACACTTTTATCGAACATTACTGATTTACAAAAACTCAAATAAAATAGTCTTTATATAATCTATGTCTTTTGATTACTCAACAAGAGTTTCAATAATTTCATCTTTTCATGATGATTAGCAGCCATACAAAATTTATATTTGGATCTTTTCATAAAAATACATACATTATGATTGTTTTTAATAAATACAAGCTTCATTTAGCTTGATATAATATAATTTTCCAGGAAATTCAATCATTGTCTTTTGCAATATATATCCATATTGGATTTTCATATATAAGACGTATTTAAAATATATATTCACTGTCAGATTTATCATATATTACAACATTATTTATCCACTATCATAATGAGATATTTATCTTCAAAATAATCATTTTTGTGAAAACTTGTACGATAAGCCGTTTTCATTATAATATGATTTATCTTATTTTCGCACAACTATCAATTTATATTGTATCATTTTCACACAAATTAGTATATGGACCATAAGTCCAACAATATTCATATTGCAAATTAATCATAAACGTCTTTCTAGATTGATCAATTATTTATAGTTTATATTCAATCATAGAGTTTAATCAAGATCCTTATAATATAGAGCTCTAAATTATATATAAACATATTGTCGACATTTTATCTCGGTTCTATTTTCTTTTTTTTTCACATTGACGTAATTTATCGAGATCTCTTTATTTTTCTGAATCCATTTCAGAAATTCATAATGTCAATAGAATATTTTAAACCATCATAAATATTTGCTCTTTTCATGAGAAATTAATATCTTTAGAACCGATTGGTAACTTACATTCCAAATGTGTACCAAATTCATATATAATATTGTCCTTTACAATATTATCTTACATTGGAGCAATATAGCTGAAACTCAATTATTATAAGATCAGTAAATTCATCTGACAATAATATTTATCAATGAGTTATCTTATAAACTTTAAGTTCATAAATTATAATGTGGATCGTAATAATGATAAATCATCATGATATTTCTTCTCCAGTTATTTATCTTTTCTCCCCCTCAATGTTAGAACATTGCCTAATTTATATATTTCTTTGATGATCCATCTTTGTGCAGTATGGTGGATAATAATATTATCTATCGTACATATCAATTTCATATATGGGTTTACTTGGTTCCTAATCACAAACCAATTTATGAGAGGATACGAATGATTGTATATTGGTATGATATGAATAAAATTATTGCATGACTAATGCGTTATAATAAGCATATAATATCTCACAAAGGTCCATAATATAGATATACTCACAATATATATCCATATTATTTGTATTGAATTATCAGATGCACACGTTGGCTAGCGATTTTTTTTTTCACAAGTTGTTTTACAAACACCACTTGCATTGTAACTATATTATATATATAAACATTTTGGTTGATATATCATTAAAACCAAATATATGTATATCACATCTTCATCCTGATTTGATATCAAATTGAGCAAAGAGAGACATTGTGCTTAATATGCATTTGCACAACAACATTCGAAAGCTTATATACTATAGAATAACTTATAGTTTTCCAATCATAATTGATATAGTTTATCGATGTATATATCACACATCAATTTTCAACCGGAATGGTTCCACGAGTGATGTCATCTTTTTATAATTGTACTATCTCATCTTTTGTAACTTTTTGAAGGTTTAATAGTTGATCCATGTGCTTAATCATGGATATAATATATCATCACATTCTCCTTAAGGAATGATGCTAAAATTTTGTTAAGATAAGATATGGTTGTATATACGACTATAGTAATGTCTCATTCATTGCAAGGAATAGACTATAATATTTGAAATTATAAGATAATATTATATTAAAATAAATAAAAATATATTTACCTTATAATGCATATAATATCACATGTCTTATATAGTTTTTACTTGCCAAAAAAAAAGTTATGGTATACTACTAACATGCTTTGTGAAAACAATATAGTTTATAAGTTTATTATAATATCTAACATGTATAAATTATCACTAGTAATTTTTATTTATCTTTTTTTAACAAAAATTATAAAATTATGTATATAATAATTATTAAATACCAATCAATGAAATTAAAAGACAAAAATAATTATGGATAAACTTCACATAGATAAATAAATAAATTGATATAATAAATAAATTAAAATTTATTAATATTTACATATTATCAATTCACCAATTGGTATAAAATTAATTATTCTTTACTTATATTGCTCATATTTAATATTTTGGATATTAGCAAGGTATTACATAATATATTGATAGTAAATATATTTAATTATCATGTATAATATAAACTATAAGAAATATTTTATGATAAAAATTAGATTATGTATGTCATATCAATTTAGTTATCAGTAATAAATATATCTAACAAAAGTGTATTTTGAGAGACCAAAAACTAATGTAATTTAAGAGTATCCAAATTGTTATTGTATGCATATTTTGCTGAACATAAATTATATTTTTTTTATATTGTATTACTTTAAATAAAATCTTCATCAAACTTAACAATTTCGAGATATGTTATGATAACATATTATATTATTTTTAAAAATAAAATAAAATAATGAACAAATATTATAATAAGAATTATCTTTTTCTTTCCTTGTTGAACCACGGCGGGCAACACATTTATCTCTTCATGATATTTTCTAGATGTAGCAATCTCCCGTAGTAATATGAGAAGCCAAAGAAAATTGATACTAGATTCTAGTGGATATCGAATGAGAGAGATTTTTTATATTTATTTAGAGGACAATCATGGTGATAACGTATTGTAAATGGAGAAAAAGAAAAAGAAGATAAGTAAATAGATATATACAGATATGAGGAGATAATATAAAGGATCTTATTGATAGGTATTCTGGATATCTCTATATCTTATCGTATATAACAAACCTATATTTATAGATATGAGAATAAACGAATTATGTCGGTTAGAAGATACCTATTATGAAGAATAACATTCCTTCACAACAGATATTCAATTCATAATAGATATCATATAGATGAGATGTTGTTCATGAAGTTTCATATTATTTAACAATTATTTTTTAAACATAAATCTCGTTGGAAATAAATAATAAAATATTATTACTCAATTACTCTACAATTAAACTTACTTTTATCTGCGATGATATTTTTCTTTCTTTATTTAATTTTTTATAATAATTCTCAAAAGAATTAAGACAAAAAGGTCGCCTTTTATTTTATTTTCTTTCAATAAAAAATGACTCCATCTTTTAAAAAAAAAATTTCTTTGAATATTGGAATAATTCTTGTTATGTGTCGCTATCCCAATGGAAACTTCTGCCATTTTCTATGTCAGAATTATGGGTGTTATGACGAAGACAATTTATTGTATATTACTCGTAAATAGCCCTCAGTTTTAGCAAACTAATGTCAACGAAGATTCCAAGGTTTTTAGTTGAAAAAAATACAATTAATTAAATTCTTTAAACATTTCAATATAAGTTTAAGAAGATATCAAAGTGCAATTTTTTTTAAAAAAAGGAATTTATTTAAAAAATTTATCATTACTTCAAATGCCAATAACATATAGGTTTTCTGCCATAAAGGGATGTATTAGAAGTTTACTATAAAAAAAGAAAAAGTTTGATTTATCAAAAATTATTTTTTTAATTTTCAACATATATTCTTTATACAATATATGCACATTATTAAGTTAATATATGATAAAAAATAACAAGGATTAGATAATTTTCTATCCAATTTTCTAAATATCAAAGCCAAAAATAATAAAACAAACTGCCATACGCTACCCATCCAAATTGCACAACTGGATTGTCTGAGCTCTCTCGCTTGGTATCTGGCGATCAGATTAGGGATTGTCTGATTTTGAAACGGGGAGAGAAATCGATGAAAGGGGAGGTGCAGCTGGAGCCGCCACGTGTCGAGAGCGTGAGCGACTCTGATCCTCTTCTAGAAAAGCACGCCGATTCATCTTCATCATCATTGCAATCTTTTGCTGGAAGTTCGAGTGAGATTGTGAACAATGACGATATTGAAAATGTTTCGGTACCTAGTTGCCGCATCTGTCTCGAGAGCGAGAATGAGACAGGTGATGGTTATCTTCTGTTATTGTCTTGGAAGTTTTGATCTTTACTTGTTCTGGGTGATGTTTTAGTATACAGGAAATTTCTTGTTGGCTTTTTTGGTTGATGTTACTAAGTGCCTCATGATCAACTTAAAATAAGAGTAAGGTTTGCATAATTTCAACATGAATAGGGTATCGTGGTTAAATTTAGAAGAATGTTTGGTTTTATGGCGCAAAAGTTAAAAGGGATATTGTGGAAGAAAGTAATTGGATGTCTGATTGGGCTGATTATTCTGATCAGAATTGGAAGCTCAAGTCCCTACTCTGAGTTCATTGAATTTGGCACTATCAATCCCATGCAACAAATTTCTCAAATGGTTGTTGACATAGTTATGCTGTCAAAGAGCTCAATTTTGCCATTAAAATTGTTGAGGACGGGGTAAAGCTTCCTTTTATTTTTGTTGTCGATAAATGCATAAAATATTTCTCTAGTCGGATCGATGATAAACGATTGGAGTTTATATTTCTCTGACCGTGCACCAATTGCTCGAATCAAAGAATTGGTAGGGATCTATCTCCTATGCTAGGGAGGTGATGAAACCAATTAGCATGGGAGCATGCACTCTGCGTATTTCTACTAGTTGATGATTTGCACATCATTAACTCAAGGCAATGCTTTACTCGGCTGATCACGCATAACGTGAGGCCTCTGTTTCCAAAATGTGTGGAAATTAAATGATGGGATTGTGGTTAGCAGTATCCGGCGAAGTACTTGGGGTTTTTCAACCCAGCTGCTGAGATTCCAAAATAGATAGGGCACCTTCTATCCATTTCATTCTGTGAGTCCACACTTTTGAAATTCAGACAAAGAGATGATTATGCCTATTTACCCTTGTTCTATTTCCGTTTTTATCACTGGGAGTGTTCTGCTATAACCATTAACACATGAATTTCTAATATTGATATTCATATTTCCTATCTGTTGACAATTTTGTGAACTGATGACATGCTTGCATAAATGGTTGTTATCAAACTGACTTAATTTTGAGAGCACTCCCTGAATCAAAGCTCCAATTATAAGTTCCCATTCTTACTTTCTGATTTTGCATAGAAAGCAGTTTGAACTTGTTGAAGTCCGATGTCTCATCCCTTCTCAAATTCTTTTGAAATGAAATAATTCATATCCTCTTCAACACTTCGTGCATTTGATCTTTTAATTTAAAAATATCCGTATGTTAATATTTTCTTAGCCTAATGGTGTTACTGAAATTGTTTAGGTGATGAATTGATATCTCCATGCATGTGCAAAGGCACTCAGCAGTTTGTTCATCGTTCATGTCTTGATCATTGGCGCTCAGTTAAGGCAAGTTCTTGGTTTTTCTTAGACAGAGGATGTGTGCTCATATTTTCTGTTGAAGATGTTATTATATAATTTCCATTGACTAATCATGGCTATTCTTTCTTTCATCCAGGAAGGATTTGCATTCTCTCACTGTACAACTTGCAAAGCCCAATTTCATCTTCAAATAGCATTATTTGAAGACAACTCTTGGCGTAAAATTAAATTCAGGCTTTTTGTGACAAGGGATGTTGTCATCGTATTTTTGGCTGTGCAAACTGTGAGTAATTTTCTTCCCGCTGTTGTGTGGAATAGTTTTCTGAATTTCCATCTTGGCGTAAAATGTTTGCCTGTGATCACTAGCTTCTCTCTCCCAGTATGTGATTGTATATTGTTAAACTGCCTCATATTTGATGCGTTAAGTTGAATCTGAGATGGAGACCTTTCTTAACTTCATTTTGTCACGCTAATGCTTCACTTTGTGGATTTGTTTAATTGCTGGGGAGCATCTTTCTCATTGCTGCTTAAAAATATAATTTTGATTCGGGAATTAAGGGTGTTTGATGAATTCTATACTATTCTTAGTGGTTCTTATGTAACTTTAAGCAAGTAAAGTGAAGGTACCAAACCCTTTTCAATCATATTGCTAAGGAAAGGATTAAAGAAAAGGTTATTATCAACTTTGCTTCTGGAAACATGCTATGTGTGTTATTCAGTGACTAAGATATTGTCTTTCAGGTCATTGCAGCAATGGGTGGCTTTGCGTACCTCATGGACAAAGATGGGGCGTTTAGGAATTCATTCAGCGATGGCTGGGATCGTATACTCTCGAAACACCCCATCCCATTCTATTACTGTATAGGTACAATGCGTATTCTTTTTTTTTTCATGTACTTTTCAAGCAATCAGAATGCATCCTACGTTATTGAATTTTAGCTGTGATGAGAATGATAGTTCCAGAAAAGTCAAATATAAATTTCTTGTGTCTGCAAGATTGGATTAGTATATGCTATTTTGGTTATGTTAGCTGCATACTGCAGTTTCTTTAAATTTGAAAAATTATGAGATGTTGGATTTATAATTTTAAGCATTAAACATGGGATAGAAGGCGTAAGAATTGCTTGTTCATTTTATATACTCTTTCCTAACTGGAAATTTAGCAGGATAAGTTTAGTTGTTAGTGTGTTTTTTATTGTCCTTGTCCGGTATTAGTTTGTTTAGAAATACAATGTGGAACTGGAGAGTGACATTGCTTGCTTTCAGCCTCTCTGTCCTTCTCAGGAAGTGAAGGAGGATATTGGGGACTGGCTAACAATCATACTCTACTCTGACTACAAATAAATTGTACCAGGGGTGCTGGCTTTCTTTGCACTGCTCGGATTTTTCGGCCTCATTCTACACTGTTCTACTCTTAACAGTAGTGACCCAAGAATGGCTGGCTGCCAAAATTGCTGTTATGGATGGGGAATTCTGGACTGTTTTCCTGCTTCTATGGAGGCATGTTTTGCCTTGGTTCTGGTTTTCGTTGTCATCTTTGCTATTCTTGGCATAGCTTATGGTTTCCTTGCTGCCACCATTGCCATTCAAAAGATTTGGCAGAGACATTATCACATACTTGCCAAGAGGGAACTTACAAAGGTAGGCTTTCAAGCCTTTTGATTCAGTTGTATCTTCTTTTCCATTTCCGGAATCGATCTCTTGAACTGTGTGGCAAGATCTCCATGGCCTTGATTTTCCAAATTCCAGGACTTACTACTCTTAAATATTTTGCAGGAGTATATTGTGCAGGACCTTCATGGTTGCTATTCTCCGCCAAAATTGGATCCAGAGCATGAAGAACGTTTGAAAAAGCTGAAGCTTCTGTAAAATTGTTGTGTTTATTGATCGCGACAGGGAAGGCATCTAAGGGGATAGGATTGATGCTGCATTGTTTGCCAGGCCACAGTTCTATAGCAGGGCAAGGATGAAGTGGAGTACAGTCTTCTCCATTTTTCTTTTCCTCGAAATGCCCTCACTTGTGAATCTTACTCGATTTTACACTCTACCTGCATATATATGATCCAGCAAAAGGAATTGGGACGTTTTGCCATTGCTTTTCACTTGCATTGCGTTTGGAAGGGTCAATCAATTGGAATTGGAAATAAGTTATAACACACCACTTAATTACACTTCACTGACTATGGATTGTTATACTGTTAGCATTAGAATTGAGGGTACTTTTCTAATTCCTGAACAGGACAGGATATGTTACTCCCGATACAAAGATAAAGAATCTTGTTTACGGTCATATCTATGTTAAATTGTCTTTTTTTAAAAAAAAAAAACAGAATTATTATTATAATTATAGTTGGTTGATATCTTT
Organism: Passiflora organensis; assembly: GCA_019739055.1. NCBI lineage: Eukaryota > Viridiplantae > Streptophyta > Magnoliopsida > Malpighiales > Passifloraceae > Passiflora > Passiflora organensis. The sequence goes on from JAEPBF010000136.1 coordinate 598,714, forward strand.
AAATTAAAAAAAATTATTAATGCTGTCGCCATTCTCATCGGAGGATGACAATGAATTTTGAAGAGCGTTAGCCTCCCTGTCAAAAGAAAAGGGCGTGCAGATCGTGGGGGGGAGGGGAAGGAATGCCATGTAAAGTGACATGCACAACCCTAAATAACTTGCACGTAAAGACATGCTTCATTTAGTCTCTGCATGCACCAGAGACTACAAGCTATCTTAATGCAAATTTTCTCTAAAAAGGACTGACAGCTAACATAACAAACGAGGCGGTCAAGTAATGCCCAGGTGGGAAGCAGTCTTTGAGGTCAAAAAATGATGAAAGATTTACAGGTTGGGGGGTTACATTTGAATGGAGGAGAAGCAGGCAGCTATGTTCATGTACACTGTCTTTTCTTTCTATTTTTTCATGTACCATCCGTTCTTCTCGGTTCTAATTTTGTCATCCCTGGTTAACAATCTATAAAGCCAGTCATGGAAGCATTTTGCTTTACGTTAAAAAAAATAAAGAAAAGGAAGAAGAACAACCATTTTTGCTGCTGCGGAAGGAAACGAGCCAGAGGAATTCTCCTCCGTTTCCTTTCCATCTCGATTTTGGTTGTTCATCATCAATGCGTAGGATCTGGAGCAGTGGATTGCATTAAGGGTTTTTTTTCCAGGTACAGAAACAAATTTAAAAAGATTGTCTTTTCCTTCATGGCTTATAATGAAGATGGATATTGGTTGGCGATCATGTCTGTGGTCAAATATGTGATTCTTTGTTGGGTTTTAAATCTTCAAGCTTGTCTATATACGCTTATCAGTATACCTTAATACTTGTCAATTATGTTGGTAGCTTTTGTTCACAAGTCATGGAAAACTTTAAGTCCCCATTCAAAGGCGTTGCACAAGACTTCAAGGGAAGGATAGCATGTTACAAAGACGATTGGCAAAGTGCACTTCGATGCGGCGCCGGGTGCAGTTTCTTCTCTTATCCTTTGTTGATTAGAGTGGAAAATTAGCACTGTTGCTTCTAATTTTACACAATACTATTCTAATGCATGCCATTTAAATTTATATCAGGATACTGGCTCCGACAACCTATATATTCTTTGCTTCTGCGATTCCGGTCGTTGCTTTTGGTGAACAGATCAGTAGAGAAACAGGTGGGTAATGAAATATGATTAATTCCCAATTTATATATCTTTTTGTTGTATATATAATGAAGCAACAGTGTGTGTGTGTGTTTTTTTTTCTTTCAAGATGGAAGCTTGAGTGCAGTAGAAACCTTGGCTTCTACGGCAATTTGTGGCATCATACATTCCTTAATTGGTGGTCAGCCTTTGTTAATCGTAGGAGTAGCAGAGCCCACAATTATAATGTATCATTATTTATACAGTTTTGCGAAAAACACCGATGCTCTTGGACAAAAGCTGTACTTGGCTTGGGCCGGATGGTAACAGTTTCCGCTACTTGGGTTGGTTATCACTATTGAATCCGGAGGTTTCGTAACTCTCATGTGTTTCACTAGTTTCATTGGATCTTCTGTAGGGTATGTGTCTGGACAGCTCTTCTGCTCTTTCTCTTTGCAATATTCAATGTCGCCGGCATCATCAATCGGTTTACTAGGGTTGCAGGAGAACTTTTTGGCATGTTGATTGCGGTTCTTTTCCTTCAACAAGCCGTGAAGGTATCTTGTTGATCACCAATGAACAGATCATACTGATTGCCTACAGAAAAAAGAGGAAGTTTTTGTGGTTCATAAATCCTCTGTTTGTTTGATATGCGTTCAGGGTTTGATAGGTGAATTCAGTATTCCTGAGCATGGCGATCCGAATGGGGAAAGCTATAGTTCTCAGTGGCTATATACAAATGGGCTGTTGGGTGTCATATTCACCTTTGGCACTCTCTTCAGCGCTTTGAAGAGCACAGAGGCAAGATCATGGCAATACGGCACAGGTATGTGGAGGTAAAGTACGACCTTAAAAATCCCCAAGGAACACTTTCATTTTACGCTATAACGTTTCAACTTTCAATTGCAGGCTGGTTTCGCAGTTTTCTTGCAGATTATGGAGTTCCATTAGCTGTGGTAGTATGGGCAGCATTCTCATTCTGTGTACCAAAGAACATCCCTGCTGGTGTTCCAAGAAGGCTTGAGAGCCCACTTCCTTGGGAATCTGCATCAATGAAGCACTGGACAGTATTCAAGGTCATTCCTTCCCTCATGATACCTTAGTTAAATTGAAAAAATGTGATAGTTCTTAATGGATATGGTAAGCTCCCTTCTACAAAGACAGGCATGGAGTTGATCACCCAATGGAGAAAAGCAAGGCTTGTAGTAGTTTTGCTCTATGTTCTGCATTTGTAGCATCAGATCTGTAAACTGACAACACCCCACCTCTATTCGGTTTCAGGATATGGGAAACGTCCCTCCATTGTACATACTAATAGCCTTCGTGCCTGCTGTGATGGTTGCTGGTCTCTATTTTTTTGACCACAGTGTTGCTTCGCAAATGGCGCAGCAGAAGGACTTCAATCTCAAGAAACCATCTGCTTATCACTATGACATATTCGTTCTCGGCCTTACGGTATAACAGCTGATTTCCAAAATGGTTTTATCGTGGTTTGGTTTGGTTCGGCAATCATGCACTAATTAAGATTTTGTGTTCTGCTTCAAAAAAAAAAACAGACCTTGATATGTGGATTGATTGGACTCCCTCCCGCCAATGGGGTACTCCCACAGTCTCCCATGCACACCAAGAGTCTTGCTGTTCTTAACAAGCTGGCGAGTCTCTATCTTCATGGACTTTTCCATGTTTCTCGTGGTAACCTTATTTCTGGTTCCTCATTATGTCTGACCATGAATATGCAGATGTTAAGGAAGAAGATGGTGAAAGGTGCCAAGGAATGCATCAAGTTAAATGCTAGAAAATCTGAAATTTATGGCAAGATGGAGGAAGTGTTTGTGGAAATGAACAAAAATCAACCTGTAAGATCATAATTATGCATAAAATCACTCAATTTATTGCAGGAACTCATAGTAATCTTGTCAGGAGTAGTCTCTGATATTTGCTGTTAACTCTGGGGTTCACCTTTACACCTGTGGTAATATATATGGTGGTATTGCAGGTTTCAGCAGATGTAGAGCTGAAGGAATTAAAAGATGCTGTTATGAAAGAAACAGATGAAGATATAAAAGATGGAAGCTTCAATCCTGAAAAGCACATTGATGCTTACTTGCCTGTTCAGGTCAACGAGCAGAGACTAAGCAACCTTCTGCAATCTGTTTTTGTGGCGCTGTCTTTGCTTGTCATGCCTGTAATCAACAGAATACCGACATCAGTACTTTGGGGATATTTTGCTTACATGGCTATCGACAGCCTACCAGGAAACCAGTTCTGGGAAAGAATTTTGATGCTTTTCATTGCTCCAAGCCGTCGACACAGGTACTTTCTACGGTTACATTCTATGCCTTCCTGTTATTTCTGAAGTCATTTAGCTCAAAAAACAAAATTTGAGCAACAGGGTCCATGTTAAATAACCTGTCACTCTGACACCATTTTTTGTCAGGATTTTGGAAACAACACATCTCTCCTTTGTGGAGACAGTGCCCTACAATCATATCGCAATGTTTACGATCTTCCAGTTGGTGTATCTTCTGGTTTGTTGGGGAATTACATGGGTACCAATTGCTGGAATGCTGTTTCCTCTGCCATTCTTTATGCTTATAAGCGTAAGGCAGCATATCCTTCCCAAAATCTTTCATCCATATTACCTGCATGAGTTGGATGCAGCCGAGTACGAGGAACTTGAGGGAGCTCCTAAAGGAACCCGTTCCCTCTCATTGGAGGTACACATATAATGCTACTGTCCAGGCTACCTTACTTGAGGAATCTGTTTGTTTGATGTTTTATTCATGTCATTCGAGACTTCTTATCCAATTCCCACATTTGATGGATCTTTCCTCAGGGAAAAGAAGGGACTGAAGCTGGAAATGATATAGAATCGTGCGACTCTGAGTTACTGGATGAGCTGACAACTAGAAGAGGAGAGTTGAAGCATAGATCCAATTCCAAAAGCTTCCGTGATGAAAAGGTCTTTCAGGTGAGATCAGAATCTTCAGAGGCGGCAAAACCTGACACTACAAAAGATGGCTTCGCTCATTTGCAGGCCAAATTCACTATTGAGAATGTTTATTCGTCTTACTGCAGGTGCAAGCGCAAACATAGGTGGAAGGTGGTTCTCAAAGCTTGTGAAAAGAAAGAAAAACAACCATATCAACTTCTTGTGAGAATAGCATAAATAATAAGATATGATATAAAGTTTTATCCCATTCTGGAGAACGCAAAAGAGGAGGAAGATACAAAGAGGGCATTGCTAGGAGCACGACCAAGGTGATTGATTGTTTCGACTGTAACTGGAAGAAATTCTGGAGCGTAACACCACCAATGCTTTCTATAATCCGAATTTTGTATTAGAACGGGGTCTAGATTATGACTCCTCAATCAAATTTATCATTATTTTCCATAACATGATTGTAAACTGAGATTTAGAATGCAGCATAGTCAGTATGTGCTTGGTAGCAGAGGACAGAAACAGCAGCTCCTCTCAGCTCCTGACCCTTCGCGATGAAGCAAGATTAGCATATCAACTTGTCAAACAGGAATTCACTATCTTACTTTTCCCATTAAGTTCGCTCTATGTTTAGGGGCAATTAGACAGAAAATAATTTCTGGTCTGGAAAGTTTGATCGGACAGACATCTGAGAGGCCGTCAAAGAAAAAAAATTACAGGAGTAGGAAACTTTCACATTGATGGATACCAGAATATTAAATTATAATGCAAATTCTTTATTGTTAATGTACATTTTTTTTTCAAGAATATAGCATATACATAAAGATTGTATTGGCACAGATAAGGGGGATCTGTCTTCCACCTTCTCCCCATTTGGGTCGGCCAAAAGAGCTGTAGTAGCAGGAAAACAGGGAAAAATGAAGCCAAGGCAACACCACGGGATCATAAATCTCCTCGACAGAAAGAAAATGAAAAAAAATAGTAAACAAAGGAAGTGAATATGTATATACACTAAGAATCTTCATTGGGTTGGGAGCTATTGGTATTGCTATCTTGTATTCTTCCATCACTGGCAAAAATGAGATGATCACCATCTCTGATCACTCCAATGTCGTCGATTTCGGCGCTAGCCTTGTTCGTAACTTTGACAGTAGAGAGCCCGAATTTCCTAGCACCAAGCTCAACCAACTCCTGAAAGCTACTGGGAAGTTGAACGAGCTTGCCTGCAATTTGTCCTTTCTCTGGGCAGGAAATTGTGACTCTTGCAGGAGTGTCTCTGTAATTGCGGGAGCTTTTGTTCTCGCCAACTGTGAATAAGATGTCTCTCTCCCCATTTTGGACAGAGGACATCATTCCAAAGAGCGAGTTGTGGAAATTATTACTTCTACGCCTAGGACGGGTTTGGCTCCATGACCCATCTGTAGATGGCAATGCACCTTCTTGATTTAGAGCCCCAATAACTGGTTCACTCGTAAATCTCCCCAAGAATCTTATTCCATGCTCGTGTTTCTCAGGAATAGCAAGAACAGATTGGACTTTGGTTTCTTTACGTGTTTCAAAGATAAATTTAATCTCTTCATGCCCTTGCTGGTCAGCAAGATCCCTTGGAGACCAACCCTGGACGTCTGGTTTGTCGACGTCAGCGCCCTGATCCAAGAGGAATCTCACCATTTCGACATTGCCTTCACAAACTGCAACATGAAGAGCTGTGTTTCCATTGTTTTTCGGAGTATTGACATCTGCACCGAGACGAAGAAGCTCCTTGAGCAAGTTCAAGTTGTTTTGCTCGGCGGCAGTGCATGCAAAATGACCCACGTTCCCGGAGTGTATGCTCGCTCCATTTTCTACCAGTAATTTAATCACTGCTTCGTGACCACCCAGCATTGCCTCCCATAATGGTGTATTTCCATCTGAATCTGCATGCACACATAAGGCTAATTAGTTGATATTCAAGTAATCCAAATCACCCTGAAGAAACTTTCTTCAGACTGTCGACCCATAAAATATCAATCAATTATAATTTAAAACCAATAAAAAGATAATCCCATATCAATCTTACATCATTTGCCAAAAGTCAACACTGAAGCTCCTGTCATAAACTAAAATAATTACAGTTTTGTTGACAACAGACACTAGGGATAAAATATTGCCAGAATTATGTCAAGTGCGTGGTTGTCGGCCAGTATCAAGTGAGACCACCTCATATCATGGCAAAGAGTTTTATAAGAGAAGTCAACAAGAATTAAGCTGTAAGGATAAGGCATATATATTCGCTTTGTCTTATCGAAAGTTATTTTCGTTTATCCATGGCTAACATGGAATTCAATTTCCTCTGTTGATTATTCATGCAACAGCAGAATCAGACATATCTATCATAAAATAATGCTACTTTTAAGACAGAAACAGGATGATAAATCCCCAGAACTTGAACTATCGCATTCAAACCCCAGATCTAATAACATGCTTTGTGAAGCTACCATGGCATGGGCATTGGCTTGCATGCCTCTCCACTTACAAAATGAAGAGAGAGTAGAAAATAGCTGTAGCGATAGTGACCAAAACAAAAAATAACAGCTGTTGTGTGTGGATAAGAGTATCAGAGGACAACTAAAATCGATGTTATTGGTTCAGTTTGTCGTAACTATATGTAGAACAGCAACAGATTAGGCCAAATTATAGTTGTGTGATGTTGAAAACAGAGTTGTGGCTGATCATGAATTTCACAGTAGAACAAAAGTTACCTCTGCTATTAGGATCAGCTCCATAATCCAGGAGAAGAAGCACACAGTTCTCGGATCCTTTGGACGCTGCTATGTGCTAGTATACACAAAAGTGACAAAGAAATAGCATAAGCCTTATTGTAACAGAGAAGTTTACGACTCAAATACCAACTTTAATTAGAAGAAGTAAAAGGTTCCCCATACCATAGCTGATCTCCCATTGTTATCCGATTCATTCGGGTCAAGTCCCCGCTTCAACAACTGCTGGAGCAACTGATCATCTCCCCTCAGTGAAGCAAAGCATAAACTGAGAGGTAGGTCCATTCTACCACGAGCTAACATGTTCTCTGTCTCCAACAAAATTCCCTCCATAATTGGGTCCTTGAAGTCTTTCAAATGCTGTCCCAAGAAAAGAAACGCAGGAATTGCATGTTATGCCAAAGCTGGTATTTTGCACAGGTTGTGATGACAGTTAAGTGTAATTTAGAGCATGAGAGAAACTCCATGAGAAGCTTAGCCTACGAAAAAGATCAAATTCAGCAACGGTATTGCATAACAGACCTGAAGGAGATTATTCATAATTATGGTCCCATCTCCAACATTGGCCTGAACAATGTTTATAAATGTTGCACGATTAAGTCGTAGTAGCTGGCTCAATCTTTTTGTACGCACTGTGAAAAGCTGTGGCCGATAACAAAGTACCCCAATCTCCCCGCAGAGATCACCAGTTTTTCCCTCCCCAACGACCTGCAACAGACGAAAACATTATATCAGCAAGCCTTCAAAACAAGAATCTTAAGTCACACGAAATTTTTAAAGAAAAATGGCGTTTTGATCAATTCTACAGATCAAACTTGCCAGTTCTGCTCCATTCTTGAGAACCCGTATATCCTGTAAAGTAAATAAGATATTAGAGACCATCATTTGGTACAGTTAAGACCAAAATCCGACTTTCAACTTATAACATCTTAAGAAGATACGATTGTAGGTGTATCTATCAGCAATAAAAACACGATAATGAAGAGTAAGGTTTTTACCACAGCGCCAGATACAAGTACATAAAAGTCTGTAGGTGCTTCATTCTGCAAAATCACGTCTTCTTTGGGAGGAAAGTACTCTGCCTTCATCTCCGAGACCTTTGTAATTCATGTGCAGAAAAAAAAGTCCTATCAGGATTCCTTTAAACTAGCGCAAAAAGCTATGTGGGCAAAAGCAAGTCTTGTTTTTGATGAATTACCAGCTGAAACAGCAAGTCATTGGAAACCCCACGAAATAGGTAAACCTTATCCAAAAGAGAGTAGAAAAGGTAATGTGAAATGCTCGAGCGAATGGCTTTTGGAAGAGAATCAAGAATCTCTTGTTGTTGCAGTCCCTCTGAGTCTGTCCTGAACTTCAAACAAAGATGTGCAAGCATTTGATCTTGCAGACGGACTGGTAGCTGGTTCCTTTGAGCAAAACTTGATGCAGCTTGGATGGTATCTCTCTGCGATTGTACAATTTTATCTAAAGTGAGTAATAATTCCAAGTTGCAATTAAAAGCAAAAACATAGCTAGTGAATATCATGATCTGTATATGTAATTTAATTAGCCAATTGAACTACATCATCCACAATCACTCACAAATCTTCTAGTTCGGCCGGTGCCGTGGACAACCAAGTTGGTCATGTTTCCAATCAGATAGGCTGTCAAACCAAGGTTGAAGAGCATGTAGAAGATGTCAAAGATCATCTCACTTGTATTTACAGGATGCAGATCTCCATAGCCAACAGTCGTCAGAGTAGTTATAGACCAGTAAATTGAAGTCACATATCTTCTCCATATACCCTGCTCAAGGAAATTATTCCCCAAAGATGATCCTATCCATGTATTTTTAGGGTCATGATGACGTGCAGCAATAAGATAATAGAAGCATGCCGCGCAGTGAACAGCAAAAAGAGTGACCTATAAGAATTAAGCACACCAAAATCAGATGTTCCATTAGAACAAAATTGCACTTCCAAATATAGATGATCAATCAATCCCATTTTGTCAGTGGATACTCACACAAACAAGTTTGGCACATCGAACCAAGAAGTAGTTGTAGTTCCTATCTTTCTCCAATCTGTACAAGGACATCATCATGAAAGGAATTAAGCATTGCAAATACACACAGCTTATCCTTGGCTGAATTGCTGAAGGAAAAAACAATTTTTACCTTGAAAATAAAGCACTAACTCTTCTAAGACGCCAAAGGCGAAGCATGTTAAATAGGCCATATGATTTGAATGGCCTGGGGAAGATCTTCCTGGCGAGTTCAGATGGTATTGTGGATACGACATCGAAGGCCAACCAGGAAGTCGAGTACTTGATAGCAATCTTCTTTCGACTATCAACAAGCAGGTATGAGGACTTGTCAAGGTAGGCTACAAAGAATGTGAGTACAATATCCACAGCGAAGAATCCGTTGACAACATTGTCAGCAATCGCAAGTGGTGTGTCTGGTTTCTTGAGGAATCCAAATTCGAAAGGAGATACCCAGGCTGTATAAGCAACCAGAATAACAAGAAAAGTCTGCCATAATCTGCAAAACCCATTTTAATACTCATGTCAGCAAACACTTGTTTCGCTCCAAATACTTCAATTCGCACCGACCCAAGTAACTAAAAACTACCAGTATTAAGATATGGCTACAGATTTTCATTCCGAGATTTCAACAAGTATGTACTAGACTAGAAGCCAAAAAATATGAGATGTAAGATACTATACGTTGAAAAGTTCACTAATCACCAACAGCGGACGAGGTGGAATTAGGGGGCAAGAGAAGTTTCAACCCAGCATGTCTTACTAACGAAATCTAAACATCATCAAGCCCCCCTAATCAGGATCACCTTTGGTCTGACCACAGACTTTTCAGAAAAGCATTCTGAGCCAGTGAAAAAGAATTACTAGATCTCTTTCTTTTAAGACTACAATTCTCCTTTCCAACATTTACATACCCACTTGAAAAGGTGCCAAGATTTTGCAACCTGAAACCAGGTCTGGCCTTTTACTCCCACAGAATCAGCAAATATGTCTGACAGAATCAAACTAAAACCATCTAACACCAATCTCAAAAAGTGAAAAACCGAAATTGTAGTACACGGTCGATACTCTCATAATGTGAGAAAACAGAATATTATGCTTTTTCAGACATTTTAAAACAGAATGACAGATATGATAACATATGTGAAGACCCAACATCAAAAGTAATGTGAGAATAAGCAAGGAAAACATTACTTCCGAAAAGAAAAGGACAAAACTCAGGAATCATGAATGGAACGGGGATGAGAAGAACAAAATGGCTGTACAAAATAATAGTAATGAAACAATAAACAAAGCGAAAACTTTTAGTTAAGAACAAGTCTCACGAGATTTAATGTCGTCCTTCCCGCATCCCCACGACATAAAAATTTACTCATGGAGGTACATAATAACTCCAATAATAGCACGTAAGTCAAAAGGAAGCAGCATGGAGAAGATAAAAGAAAAGAAAAGAAAAGAATAAATAAAACCAATAAAAGTTCAAGAATGATAGCATCACCCCCAGATTAAAAGTCCATAAACAAAAAAGAAAAGGAAGAAACAATAGAAATATCAGAACAAAGTCACCGTTTGCTGTCACCTGTAACGACGATCATAAGGCGATATAATGAGGCTGTTGAGCTTTACACGTCGGTTGCTTCTGGCGCCAAGCGAAGGAAGAATTCCAGTATTGAGGCTGTAATGGCTACCTTCTCTTGATAGCTGCTCTATCTCCTCTTGCCCACATACAGACACTCCGAAGACCCCTTTGTTACGAAGTACATCCATTTCTGGAACACAAACACTCTAAGAAATGAAAAACAACAAAAATCAAACAAAGCCACCCCTCTACTCGGTCCTCCGCCTCTCCTCCTTTCTTGCAGTAGTACACATATTGGCACTCTTTTCCATTTTTGTTCTGGTAAACTTTGAGCTGCTGCGTTATTTATAATGCGATAGGGTCACTTTTATAATATTTTTAGTTTTCCGGTTAAAATAATAATTTCGAAGATCTTTCATCTTCCTCTCATCCGACTCTAACTCTAACTCAGTAACTACATAGTTCATAGTTTATTTCCGGTTTTGGCCCTGATGAAACTTCCGGGCCCACACTCGATCGCCGCCCACGAATTTTAAATGTTCTTTCTCAGGATTATGTTATCCCCCGTGACTTTCCTTTTCCCGTGTTTAAGGAAATTTCTTGGTGCATCTTTTGAATGCTTTCCGCTATGGTTCTTTTGTACATTGGGAATTTTCAGCAGTACGTAGTCGATTGTATTCAAAACATGTGTAACTGGTAAAAGACAAATCACGAAGAAACTCATCTGTGTTTGACCAACGATTGTGTCTTTTGTGTAATAAAATGCCGAGTTTTATGACATCTACAATATGCCTGATACGTAAAAAACACGAGCACGTATGTAACACAACAAAACACTCCCTTACTGGTCTTAGTTTATGTCTGTGACTGTGTTTGCGTCAGGAAATAAATGAAATATTATTTTTTTATGTTAACTATATGTATTGTTTTTTTAAAAAAATTTAATAGACAACCAATTGTACAATTGGTCTAGAATGTAAATAGAAGCAGTTTATTGGCTAGAAGGTTAATCCTCTAGCATTTTTTTTCAGTACGTGCTTGGATGTCTAAAATAGAGACTAGAACAGGAATAATCAAAGAAATCGAAATTCAACAGTTGGGAGGCAGGCGATGGACTTTTATTTGCCGTTTGGGTAATGGAAGTGCAAGACATCTTGTGCGTTGTGTGATTTGTGGCTTCTCGGAATTGTTTTAATACCTTATATCTCTGATATCTTGTCTGTTTTTATTTTATTATAAAGTTAATTGATGTAATAATACAAATGAAGGAATAAACGAAATCATCTGTTAAAACTTTCCATAATCGTCATTAAAATGCACAACCCGGAACGGAAATAATATTAAAGTTATGACATTATTGAATCCATCACACAGATTAATTAATTTATTATTATTGTTGTTGTTATTATTAATTAGAAAATATTTAGTCAAAATCAATACTATAATTTTCATAAAAAATCAAATAATAACATTAGTAAGATATCCAACGCTATACTAACTAATCAGAACTATGCATAATTGCTTATTTCTTTATGGGAATCGAATTTAGGTGATGGAATCCATTCTCAAGGGTTAACAATATGGCTACGAGAGTTAATGCAGCTTATATATTTATTCGACAGTGCTTTGTTTCAAATATAAACGAGTCTTTAGGTAAAACAGGGCGAAACGTGCGCACAGGTAAAAGTGGGATGCCCATAATGCTCCGCCATGTGAGCATTGCCAAGCAACAGGCGGACAGTTCCAGACGGTGAGATGTCTGGAAACAGTGGCATGGTGTGCTTAATTAGTCAAGGGCATGCAATAAACGGTTGGCTTGAGCGTTAAGGTTGCAAGGATTCTCTTCATGCGATGGTCCTCCATTAATTGTGACAGAGTGGGTTTGCAGAAAACTATAATAGTGCATTGTTATGGACAGATCACTGAACATGAAGGTCGTGGCTGCAGTGCCGTACGTCATAGCGAGGTTGTTTTTCTCTCCTGCTATTTATTTTCTAATTATCAATATTTGAACTTTAACTCTATCTGTGGCACTTCTCTTGACAAGTGACTAAGAATTTGAACCCGAAAGGTAACCGAGAAGGAGTTAAGGACTTAATTGCCTATCACTTGTTTCAAATCCTTGGTCTCGGTTCAGTGTTTCTACATTTTCAAAGGTTTGGTCAACAAACTGAAATATAATATAAAAAGCTAGTCGGCGAATTTTTTTCTTTTTTAACCCTGACTTCCTTAAACAGTCATGCAACCCAAATCTGGAAAACACGGAAATTTTTCTTTATTACGAATAGTCAACCCAGCTTTTGCAGGTTTTCCGTGCATTTAAACTATAGACCCTGTTTCATACGCAAAGAAATGAACCCGATGATCTGATCGCTCGAATGTATGTATGGTTTCTTGCAAGTGGGCAAGTGAGGAAGTCTGTCTTCCCATTGCACCATTATAGATGACAATAAATTTTCTTGTTGTTCAATTGTACCTACAGTTGGGCTTCTTTCTCTTTCGTTGCTTCCAAGCAAGGACTGAGTTATGAGAGTAGACCTTTCATCTCTGTATTTCCAAAGCATGGGAGCATAGATAAGGCATGCATGCAAGATGGTTACCTCCCACCTTTTTAGTCCGCGATGTTCTAGCATAGCATCCCACACTTCGTTATCGTCGGCAGAAATTCTTGCTTTAGGAAAGTCAGAAGTGTCAATCCACCGGTTCTAACATCATCGTAAGAAAGTGTTTGCAGGATAATCAACCAAACATTAACTAATGACATTGGCAATCCTTTTCACCCTGTTCATGAAGCTGAAAAATGCCATTAACCCCATTAATAGCAGCAAGATTACATAAAAAAGACTTAAAAGGGATGAGTATGAGAGGCCATCAATCACTTGTCATGTGCCAGGTCTCAAGTTTTGAATAACTTGTATCTAAAATGGTTTTTTAAACCATGCAGAGGCATGATCTGACGCTGCAATTTAGAAAACAAAAGTCAACCGACACTTGCCTCTTTGCGCAAGCTCGATCAATATTATCTTGTGATGCAATTTGGAAAACGAAGTCAACCAATCAATGGTGCAAAATATTCCTTTATCTCTAAGTCATGGGCAACTATTGAGGCTTACCTCTATGGGCAAACTCAGCCCCACTTAATATTTTATTTTTGATATATCTATATAAATATGTATATAAAGAGAGAGAGAGAAAAATAATAAGTGTGCGTTGAGAGTGCACAGCATGCGCGCACTGACTTTGGCTTCCAAAATTGTCAATTTATAAATTAATAGAAGTATTTGCATTTGATAGATATAAAGGAAGCCAATAATTGAATTATTTTCAATACAAATGTGAAGACCATTAAAGGATTACAATCATCACAAAATTATTGGTTGAAACTACTTGAAAACTAATAATAATTATAACAACGTGGAGTGCTGCATTCGGTGGAATCTCCTTCTACTTGATGTTCCTCAGTAAGTCTTCGAAACTTGATTATTCTTGGATTAATTTTACGAAATTCCTTATATACATTATAGGAATTATGTATATCAAGTATAGAATCTTCCTTGTCGAAATTATTATGTATATCAAGATATTTTTTAATTGTGAAAATAGAAACTCAATACCTAAGATTTCTCTTGCATATAATAGGAGTTTTATAATTCACATAATACTATGTCTTCAAGTGGTAATCGGAGCATTGGAGTTTTATAATATTATGTAAGCATGGTTATATTATTGGAATTTGTGATTAAAAACCCTTAAATTGATAGTTAAATGAGCAGTTAATTTGATTAAATATGAAATTATCCTACTCAGTTTTGATCAATGATTTGATAAAATTTTTATAATTAATTCGTGTTGAATTTGAGAGAAATATTTTATAAAGGCTATTCGTGACTAAATAAAGTCTATTTAAACTATTTTAATATTGTTGAACACATATCTAATCAGTAAGTATAATCATGTTAAGTGTGAAATATATGGTAATTTGATATAATCGAAGCTTAATTAAATATTTAAAAATCACATATTTTAAGACTAATCCATACTGACAAGTAGTTTGATATTCTCAAGGATTGTGTTTTACTATGTCCAAAATTTCATTATCTAAACTTGATTGTATTTCCTATTTAGTATGCATGAATCTATCTTTATCACATCGTTTTAGGGTTTTTAAAAACCGACCTAATTAGAATCAACTAACCCAAAAAAACTAAACAAATTGTTCATGCATCTATTAACCTCGCAGCTAGAATGTGAAAACCCACAATGTAAATAAATGCAATATCCTTACCACACTTCCCAAAGCGGAATCATACATCCTGAATTATTACATAGTACAGGTTGCATCAAAGTAGCAAAATGGCATGCTATCACCATCAACCATCAATGTATGCAATCAAATGAAGATAACTGATGACTTTGTCATTTTTTGACAATAACCTCGCTTGCTTCAGTCTGTTCTTATTTTACTCGATTCTGAAATCTCTGAACACCTTGTCTGAGCTTTGGGAAAGTTAACGTTGAGTTAACTTTGCCGACTTGATTCCAGATTGACTTCAAAGACGACTGGGGCAAAAGAGTAAAACTCCAAAGTAAGTTGCGGAAAGGATTAGTTGGGTCCAAAGACTCCTAACTGATCTGACGGGCCCAGTATCTTGAAAAGCTTTGGAATGAGCTTTTGTCTTGTCTGGAAGAATGAAGAGTCTACGTTGTTTTCAACTGTTACGCGGCTAGTCAATTTTTCTGTCCCGTGTGGAATTGATTACTGCTTTTTGTCTAAAAGGAAGTGCATGAATCTTCCATGCCACCTGAGTTATGTGTAATCGAATTATAACGCGACAGCAAAATATCACTTTTATTATTCTTTTTAGTAACTTATAATCTCTCTGGTAATTCCATCTGGAATTATAAGAGAGAGATTCTGCTTTGGCTCCGTGTTTCATGACGCATCTTTCTGCTTAGTTTCCTAAGAATCTTGGAGTCAATATCTACCCAAAGAACCGACAAACCGACACAAAAGTTGAAGTATGAGGACACCTCCCAAGGCCTAATAAAACTCATTTAATCCCTCACACGCTGTTGTTTGGATTTGAACCACCAAATATTGTCTTTTATTTTTTCAAGGAGTACGTTTTTTATCAAATTCATTGCCAACGTGTTTTAATCGTCGGAGGAAAGTGACTGAGGAAAATCCAGGGAGATCCATTTCCCACCTACTTTCTGCGCCAATTTTTCTTCCGATCGTGTGTAGTCTAACAATGACCCACGAACAACCAGTTACCGTTTGTGATGTGAGGAGAAATCCGGAAATAACACTGTGGTCTTGGAAGATTCAACGTACTATTAGCACTAAGGAAGATTGATTGATGTTTTCATGATATTTTATATTTGCTAGAAAACCAATGGAGTGGTCCAATTTACAATTTGGAGTTGGACTGTAGCACTCTTGATTGGATCAACATTGACATTCTGAACCATTTTGTCACTATTTCGGACCTGAAGTTCTTGCGCGCGCGGTGACGCAAGGAATGATCGGAATATGATCAACAAAAGGGACACTGATATTTTCTTCTTGAACTCTATTCTATCCGATATAGTTTTCTTTTGGGAAGTTGGTCAAATGAGATGGCCGAAACCCAGCACAGGAAGGTTGGCAACATTCTGGGGAAAGACGAAGGGCGAGTCATGGATAATTGCATGGTCCTTGCAACAGCTAGGATTCTTAAGAGGTGACGGATAGATAAGCAAGTTGGAATACTCAATTATCAGCGGAAGTCCACTGAACTGAATATGGGGACCGTGGATTTGGGGGCTACTTGAAACCCATGCGTCATGTGAGTTAAGAGCATGGTATCTCTCTGAAATTGACACTGTTTGATGGAATTAAGATAGATGTCCACAGTTGGGCCATGCTTCTGTAATAATTGCCGAATGAGTTGAGAAAGTTGAAATTATAGCCATAGGGATCCAATTGTCCCGTCCTTGCATGTGATTTTGTGGTCACTTATGTAAGAAATTGGACCACCAGCAGCTAATTTAAATTTGAAGGTAGTTTTTAAGTATTTGGCTGTTCCATACAGTTGGTTCCGAGGGTCTCAAATGTGCAGAATTCGGTACTTTTGTAAGCATATCCAGCGAAAGGATGAGGGTTTGGCTGCCCATGTAGTTGTGGTAGGTTTATGGGAACATCAGAAATATATTTTGGCCGACCTGATGACCATCATTTCTTCATATACGTGTTTTAGGTTAGAAGCCGCTCTTAAGCATTAATTTTTAGGTTAAGTAAGTCTTGCTTCTCAATCATGAACCAAGCTTTCTTTAACTGGAAACAGTCCTGAAACACGACTCTCTATATAACTGAATTATATGCCTGGAACTCACAAATCCAAGTAAGCAATCATATTAATTTGGCTTGATGACGCTTAATTCATCACCACAGACATCCATTGTCACCTGCTATGCGTTGAGGGAAGCTAAGGTTTACGATTCGGAAATATAAGTCTGAGATTACCCAAAGATATAATTGAGTGATAGTTCGTTTTTAATATTGAACTTTAAGTATAGAATAATTAAAATTTTCAGATTAACTGAATTTATTTCTCATCCTTAATTAATACTTTCGATACAACCAATATACTCTTTATAAATTATAATGACATCAACCAATTTTGGGAACATGAGATGGGAGAAAATCCGATTGGGCCTCCAACACCTTCGTATTCTTGGGCCTGCAACACCTTCGTATCTATTGACCTCCCGAATATATGGTGGGCCTTTGTTCTAGTTCTTACAAAAGCATAAAGAAAATTCTAAGTGTGTGTTGGAGCAATTTTCATGGGCAGGTGTTATGGATCTAAAACTAATAATATTACTTTTATGGGCTAGTACCGGGCTATATATCTAATTCTCGCATCATTAATATCAGGAGTACGATGGGTCTTTTCGCTAGCTCCAAAGCATGGGCCTAATCTCGGCCCGATATGTTTTAAGATTAGGGCATCCAGTTCTCATATTATTTTTTTTTGGATGACCCCTCTCTCTCTCAGCCTTAAAAAATCTGAATTATAATTGACTGACTAAAATTTAATACACATCCCTATTCCCATGTTGACTACGATTTGGTCAAAAGAGGCATGTGGTGATATAGGAATTAAAACTCTTTTTCTTTCTGTGAATATCATTATTTGGGTATAAA
Organism: Passiflora organensis; assembly: GCA_019739055.1. Classification (NCBI taxonomy): domain Eukaryota; kingdom Viridiplantae; phylum Streptophyta; class Magnoliopsida; order Malpighiales; family Passifloraceae; genus Passiflora; species Passiflora organensis. Next base: position 616,313 of record JAEPBF010000136.1, read on the forward strand.
CTACGCTGAAAACTGAAAGAAAAAGAAAATCTCTTGGGCCCTTTGACCATGGCCATGGCCGGCCCCCACGGAAGGCGGAAGGGAATGTACCTATTTGTAGCCGGTAGGAAACCAACCTCCATAAGAGGCGTTTGCTTGAACTTGAAAGCTGTCCACTCTGCCCCCACAAAACGACGGATGTGGATGCGGCCATCCAAAGTCGGAAAATGACATTTGCCGTTCTCCGTTTCTCTCGGGTACCCGTCTTGAGATCCTTTCCCAGGAACATTATGACCACGTGCCTGCCAATTATGATTCATGAACCAAATTGTCATGATGCCCAATGAGATGAAAAATAAGTATTTTTTCACTGAATTATTTAATAAAATTAAAATTATTAGATACTAATTATTAAAAAATATTGAGTTTATCAAAATTTATCTACATTCTCCCCTTCTTATATAACAACACTTAGCAATTTCTAATATTAATTTTTTTAAAAAAATTTAAAGATATTCATTGACTAATCAATTCTATATAAAAATATTTTTAAGATAGAGAATATTATATCTATAATGTTAAAAAAAGTTTTAGTCTCTAAAATTTTGGTTGCACCTAACAAATTTCTATAATAATAGACTAATATAGATTTGTGAAAGTAATTATTCTTTGGATAATTGATATATTGTCATAATCCTTTTTTTTTGTTTTGTATCTAAAATTTTGGTTGCACCAAATAGCATCCGTACGGAGCAGCGTTATATTTAATTATATTTGTATTTGTCCCAGAAAATACCCTTTTCTTAATTATCCATCCTAGTCATAGCTGATTCACGTTCACATCATCTAGAAAACCTAGCCCATTGTTTACTGAGAACAGGGATAGCCGGTAAAAAGGACGCGTAAAAGAATCGACTACCTCCACCTGTCCAGTCTTATCCGTTTCTCACAGGCTCCACCTTTTGCCTCTCCGGCTCTTCGAAATAAAGCCCCCCCGTACCTGGTTTCCCAAACCACTTCGTATCTCCTGATAAACCACCAAACTAACTACAAACGACGCAGTTTCTTCACCCTCAGAAAATGGCCGCCACTCTCATTCCTACCGGACCAGTTAGCATTCGCGCCTGCGCGATCTCGGGTACGCAGAAGGCCGACTCGAACCGCAAGAAAGCGGCGTCGAGCTGGTGGTCTCCTCTGTTCGGATGGTCGGCTGAGCCGGACTACATTGGAACAGAGGACGACGCCGGTGACAAAAAGAAGTTGAGGAGGAGATCAGAGTCGGATTTCGATCCGAGGCCGGCAAGATCGCGGATTGCCCCGGGCGGATTCACTCAAGAGAAGGCGAGGCAGCTCCGGTTGCTGACAACCGAAACTTTCCATGATGCCATGTATCATTCTGCAATCGCGTCCCGGCTTGCCTCCGATTTCAAAAACCGATCCGATTAGTGATGGATGTGTTCGGGTTTTCTCTTCTTTATGACTATTAATATGCTTTCTTTTTTCGTTAATTTTTGTAAGATGTACAGCAGTGTCATTCTCGGTTTCAACTTTTTTCTGTGGCCAGAGTGGTGTTTCGCAATCTGCGAAGGTGTAATCTTGTAATTAAATTGGTCTGTTGCCTGTGACTTGTTAACGATTAAGCATGTAAATTACTTGTTAGTTATTCTGTTTAACATGCCGGTCACTTGCTAACGGTTTTTGGTTCAGAGCAATAATGCGTGCAGACTGCGCGTGTCGTGCTTACGTTCACGGCACTTGAGAATTATTGTATTATATTGAATTATTGACAGGTCATTGTTTAACTTTGCGTAGACCAAATTAGAAGGCAACAGCCATCGGATAAAGCATCAATTATTACTCTAATCTTTGGCCTCTTGGCGTCGGTGAGCTTATTTAGTTTAAGTTTCATCTACTAAATTGGGTCCCACATTGATCGTGATATGGTATCGAACGGTCAAGATGAAACAGAAGGATAATAGATAGTTTACTTCTTCAGTAATTGGATGGTTGCGATCGAAGCCACAACGATGGATTCTTATTATATTACATTATCATTCTATGACGTAATTACTTGTATTATTTATGTTAGGGGCAGATAAATTAGTCCAACGATCTCGAATTGTTCGAGTATCTAAAGAAGGAATATGCCGGGCCTTCGAGGGATTCTCTGTCTTACCAACAATTATTCTTTTTCCTTTTCTTACTCATGAACTGGGTTGATCGGCTCGATAGCAAAGGGCTACGCACAAGAGGGAAAGACTAGAAAAGATGAACCAGAGTGCTGGCAGAATCTATCCACGGTATATTATTGTGCAAGAATCACGATACAGTTTGGTCGCTAATCAGTAAAGAATCAAGCTATCATATTTCTACAACCCATTACAAATTCATTTAGTTTTGATGGTATATAGATCACTTGGTTGGTGGGAATTAGAATTGAAATTAAAATAAATTATTAAAAAGTTGATAACTTAATTTTATAATAATAAAATTCTAATTTAATTAGACTTGGTCACCATTTTCAAACCTTTTCAAACCGGTGATAAAAATGAGAAAAGAAGACTACGACGAAAGATTTGTCACTTATAGATTATTGATCAAATTATCATGCTTGTCAATTTCGTAAACAAAAGAGGGAAGTTTTATCCTACTCTGGGAATATACAATGCAATTTCCGGAGCAGGATAAAATTTCTTGATGTCTTTTCCTATATCAACTTCGAGAGCCTCTCAAAAATTATAAATAATACACACAAACGTTGGAAGTTCTCAAAGAACACAATCACGTCAACATAACTTTTATCCTAAAGTTCTTTTTTATTCTTGAAATTCAAATGATGAATTTCTGTTTTGTCAAGAAAATGACGAAAAATCAAATGGATACAAAGTTCAAACTAATAATAGAAAGGATTACCCCTCAAAAGAATTTAATTTATGCTATGAAGAAGCTATCAATGAACATCAGCTCACTAGTCCTTATACTCCTTAAAAAAATGAGATTAGTAAGAGGAGAAATAAATACGTTACGGAAATGGCAAGATATATGTTATATGAGAAGGAGTTGCCAAAGAAGTTCTAGGCAAAGGCAACCAATACTATAGTATTTCTACAAAATAAACTCTTAAGCAAAGTTTTAGAAGACAAGACTCCATTTGAAGCTTGATATGGGTATAAACCTTCACTAAACTTTCTTAAGTGTTTGGTTGTATGTGTTTTGTCCATATTTTACAGGTTAAGCGAGACAAACTTGATAAAAAAGCAATTTCAGGTATCTTTATGGGTTTTAGCTCGGTTTCCAAAGCTTACAAAGTATACATAATCCTCAAATAAGAAAAATGACGATCACCAAAGATCTTCACTTCAATGAGAATGGGAAATGCGATTGGGAGGATTTAGAAACAAGTAGAGTCTCACAAAATTCTCTTGGAGAGGAAAAAATAAACTAGTGGCAAATAAGATAGAAGATGATCCATCTGTTAGAGGAACAATATTATTTTTAGATATCTATCAGAGATGTAATGTGGAATTATGTAAACATGCTGGACATGAAGAAGCTCTTAAAGACCCAAAGAGGAAAAGAGCAATGGAGGAGGAGATGACAATTATCCAAAAGAATAAAATATGAAAATTAGTTGATAGACCTGAAGGCAGAAAAATCATTAGAGTAAAATGAGTGTACAAAACAAAGCTCAATGCAAACTATTGTATCAACAAATACAAAACTAGGTTTGTCGTTAAGGGTTATGTCCAAATTTTTGGTATTGATTATTCTGAAACTTTTGCTTTTGTTGCCAAATCAGATCGGTTGCTATCCATATCAACACAAAGAGCATGGAAGGTGTTCCAATTACATTTTAAATCAGCCTTCCTAAATTAATTTTTTTATAGGAAAAGATATATATGAAGTAACCAAATTGATTTGTGGTCAAAGGCGAAAAAGATAAGGTTTGCCAAAAAGGCTCTATAAAGCCTCAAGTAAGCACCTAGAGACTAGTACAATAAGATAGATGGGCTTTTGAGCTTAGGCTTTATAAAAAAAAATCCTATCTAAGGCCAGTCTTTACGTCAAATAGAAAGACAATGATATTCTCATAGTATCTTTTTATATCGATGATTATTAACAGGAAATAATGCTCAATTGGTTGAGGAGTTCAATCAAGAAATGATACAGAATTTTTGAAATGATAGATCTTGTTATTATGCATTATTTTATTATAATAAAAATTAAGTAAAGTTAAAATAAAGTTGATGGTGTATTTATTATGCTAATTTTATTTGATATTTCAGAATATATTTCACACTTAAATCGATCTAGATATTGTATTTATTCTGTTATTTAATCTAAGCTGTAGTCATAAGATAGTTTTAGATTTTGTAGCTGAAATCAGGGATAGATCGGGGCCTCCAAGATTTTTGGGATTGAAAGGACTAGTCGACCAAACGCACATGTTAAGGGAATGATTGTTATCCCAGAAGGTCTACTTTCTTATTTTGGTGCTTATATCGGAATTTTCTTGATTTGGCAAACAAAACAATTAATTTGAGGATCCTGCGAGATCCATTTTGAGGATATATATGTTTACCCATACCTTTTGTGGTCGACATCATCAATCATCATCTTACCTTTTGCTTTTATTTTACTTTAGATTTTAGTTGTGTGTTCGTTAGATTATGAGTAGCTAAGTACTTTCATTCCAGTCCATACCTGTAGTTAAGCCTGTTCACTATTAATAAATTCTAGTTTTTACTCTATCTTTCCTTTGTGCAATTTTATGGTTTTCATGTCTATTGTTTCTGATCAACTTAATAGAATAAATTCATACCTTCAGAACCAGTGCAAGTATATTATTGCGTGAGTGAAATACCTTGTGAGTGACACACTTGGAAGGACGTAAGAGGGGAAAAACACTTGGTGAGTGAAACATGAGAGAAAGGAGAAGATAGTTGAGGGCTGACAACATTTGCAGTCCGAAACTAGGGTCATCATAAAGACGGGAAAACGAAGGGGTCTTCAGAAGTTTTAAACCCCCGGAGTGCCTATTGTCGTATCGGACAACCCCTTTATGGTACCTGGATTAAATTGGAGTTTTCTATTCTAAGGAAGGCTTGTGACCACAATTCGGGCATGACGTACATGGAAGGACTGGATCGCTACATTATCTAAATACAACACCACAACAACTTGTTCTCATTACTAAACGTTCGATTACAACTTTGATTATAACTTCTTACAACAATCTTATATTACAACCAACGGAGGGTACGTCGTGGTCAAGATGTACACTCAGTATCACTGTAGCTACAGTTCTTGCTTGGACTTGATCTCCCCAGTGGATTCAACCCTTCTTACCACGTGCTAACATACAGTTGAAAGAGGTAAGTTTGAGTGACATACGACATCACACCGGTTTTATTTATTTTTCATGGTGCTCAAAAAAGCAAGATATTGTAACATATTTCACTACAAGAGGTAGAATTTATTATAGCAACAACAATACTAAACCAAGCTTTTATAGCTGAAGAGAATTCTATCTAATCCATATCTGGAATAAAAGAATAGCACTGAGATCTTTTTTAACAATCAGACACAACAATTATAATTTCTCATAATCCAATGTTTCGTTGGAAAATAAATCATTTCAATATTAAACTCTGTTTCATAAGATAGATAAAGCAAATGAAAAAAAAATTAATTAACTTTAAATTGGAAGATGAACTAACAATTGTTTACAAAACCACTTCTTCTAATTAGAAAGTATAAAATTTTTAAAATATAGACATTATCAATTTTTTTATTCTCAAGTAGCCAATGAAATCAAATGTCATACTTGTTATTAAATGTGTTAGACTTGTTATTCAAGGGTTGTCATTTAGTTAGCATCTATCCAAAACTTAGACTTTTTTCTAGCTTTTTCTGTTATATTTATTAATATATAAATATCAACATATCAATGGAATAAATGAATTACCTTTGTCTATTGCATTATCTAAATATCTTTTGTTACATTTTAATTCTTTTTATTATTTTTCTTTTATAAAACCAACATTAACTAACATGAGAAGTTTCTTTGTTTTGCTTCTTTCTAATTGCGGCATCTATATGCCATAATCAAAATAGTACACAAACCCAATAATAAATCCCTGTTTGATTTTTTAGGATTGGAAATGGAAAAAATATTGAGTTTGGGTTTGTTTATAGTCCATTTTCATTCTTGATTTGGTTTTCCAATCCCATGTTTGTTTGCAAACCCACGGAAATATAAATGGTCCAATGGCCTTCCATTTATTATACTTTTCTTTATATTAAATTATGATTATACCCTCCATAATTTGGCATTCTTTCCTTTTTTAAATTTTATTTCCCACACATTTATCTGATACAGTGTTAAAAGCCACATATTGTAACATGTGTCAACAGATCCTTGAGAACTTATTTGTTTTCTTCGTATGTAACACAAGCACGAGGTTCTTTACATACCTGTGTAACGAATATTTATGAAACATCACTCTTTTTCTAAGTATTAAACGAACATGAGATTGTTATACATTTGTGTAATTTAAACGACCTACAACACACCAATATCAATGATGATTATGTCATTTTATCTGCAATTATTTTAAACCTCTTTTCGGGAGTAACGGTATCCCAAAAATCATTTGTGTACATGAACAAAAATCAAATATGAGAATGGGATATAAGGGATACAAGTGGATTCCAACTCTTATTCTAACTCTCAATCCTAAAAAATCAAATAGGCCTAATAGCAATATAAATGAGATTCTGAATAACTAAAAAGAAAAAAAAAGAAAAGATTCTGAATAACTGGTTGTTGGCGTTGGATGTTAATGCCATCAGACCAAAATGAAAAAAACACTTGGAGAGAAAAAGGTAATACAAGGAAGTTTATTAGGATGGGCCTTGAGTTGCCCATGTCCAGATCAATCAAATCGTAATTTCTCTGGCCAGGAGTCTTCTAGTATAAGATACTCGGGTAGCTTTAAGGTGCACCGGGAATACCATATGGGACTTACACCATCCTCTCACATGTATTATTTTATAATATCTAGTCAGCATCCACTCAGCAATTCTGATGGGACAGTACAACTCAAATTTCGGAAGGGTAAATGGTCTTTTTACCGTTACCGTTTTTCACTCAAAAATCAAACTTTTGTCCCCAAATTTGGATTTCAAATTATGTCTTCATATATAGATACAATCCTGGCAGGTATCACACAATCCACGTGGATATTACCACACAATCTGGCCATTCTCAACGCAATCTGTAAGATTTACCATACAATCTGCAGAACCCATGATTTTTACGCAATCTGTTGTTCGTTAACTCCACTTTTCTATCCCGAAAAAAAACCTAGTTTGTAGATCGGAGGAATATCCAAGCGAGTGCTCAATATTTTGGTAAGACATTAGATAATTTGGTTCTGGGTAGTAATTTTGCAGAGTTTGCCTTGGGGGTTTTGTTAGTTTGCTTTAGGGATTTTGTGGATATGTTAATATTAGATCACGCTATTCATATTGTATAATACATATGTGCTATGGTTTTAGTATTTGTTTGTGTGGTGTAATATATGTAATATGAGACATTGTGTATGTATCAAACACCATGTATGTATTAATATGTTGTTTTTTACTTGCAAATGTCTGTTAACAGTGATTCTTCTTCTTAACAAACTTTACTATTACGTTACAAAAACAAAGGGTATCAAGAATGTAGGGAGTGTACATTGATAAGAATTTGTCAATCGAATCCAAACAAAGGAAAATTAATGTTTTTGTGTGGAGCTTATCATTTTGAAGGGTGGTATATACCCATAAATGAGAATGATAGATATGATTACGGTTATTTTTATAAGATTGTTGTTTGAGGTAATCAATTCACAAGATACATTTTGCATTGTAAAATATATTGTTCGAACTATTCTGAAATATATAAATTAATTTTCAAATACATATTTCGTGGCACATATGTAATGATTATTTCTACAAACACTCACATTATATGCATCACATGTGGTATGCCACTAATGTAATGTCTGTTGATTCTATTGAACGTTAGACATTACATAAGCCATATGGGGTGTGTACCTTATGTGATGTGGCCCGATTCTATGAAATAATGGATATTACATTACATATGTCATATATGATGTGACCCGATTCTATTAAATGGTGGACATTACATTCTCATATGGGGTGTGTACCTCATGTGATGTGGCCCGATTTTATTAAATGGTGGACATTACATGATCATATGGGGTGTGTATATCATGTGATGTGGCCCAATTCTATTAAATGGTGGACATTACATGGGTCATATGGGGTGTGTATCTCATGTGTGATGTGACCCGATTCTATTAAATGGTGGACATTACTTGCGTCATATGGGATGTGTACCGCATGTGATGTGGTCTGATTCTATCAAATGGTGGACAATACATATGTCATAAGGGGTGTGTATCGCATGTGATGTTGTTATATTGTTAATAAAATCACAACCATAATGAATATTAACTGTGAACAATCAATCCCCTGATAAATGTCATTCACCAACAAAATAAAAGACACTAATACTAAAAGTTTCAAAAGATCAGTGAACATTTCAAAATACAAGAAATAAACAAACAAACACCCCACTACGCCAGGACATTTCAAGTATTCTAGTACAATCGGGTTTCAAAATGGTGAGCTCCACACCAAAACATTAACTTTCCTTTGTTTGGATCCGATTGACAAATCCTTATCAATGCTCACTCTCCACATTCTTGACATCGTTTGTTTTTATAACGTAATAGTGAAGTTTGTTGAGAAGAAGAGTCATTGTTAACAAACATCTACAAGTAAAAAACAACATATTAGTACATACATGGTATTGGGTACATACATAATGTCCTATATTACATGTATTACACCACACAAAAAAATACTAAAACCATATCACACATGCATTATACAATATAAACAGTGTGACCTAATATCAATATATCCACAAAATCCCTAAGGCAAACTAACAAAACCCCCAAGACAAACTCCGCACAAATTACTACACATAACCAAATTATCCAATGTCTTACCAAAATATTGAGCACTTGCTTAGATATTCCTCCTATATACAAATTGGGTTTTTTTCCAAATAGAAAAGTGGAGTTGACGAACAACAAATTGCGAAAAAAATCATGGGGGGAGGGGGGCTTGAAGATTGTGTAAACAATCATGTGTTCTACATATTGTATGGTGAATCTTGCAGATTACGTTGAGAATGGTCAGATTGTGTGGTAACATCTGCGTGGATTGTGTGATACCTGTCAGGATTGTATCTATATATGAAGACCTAATTTGAAATTCAAATTTGGAGATGAAAGTTTGATTTTTGAGTCAAAAACAGGAATGATAAAAAGTCTATTTACCCTTTCAAGATTTGAGTTGTACTGTCTCACTAGACTTGCTGAGTGGATGTTGAGTGGATGCTAATTGGAAATTATAAAATAATATATATGAGAGAGTGGTATAAATCCCAAGTGGTACTCCTTAAAGTTATCCTAGGATACCCAACTATTTTTGTAGAATAGAAGAGTATTACCGACAATGTTTTAAAAAGGACCAGACCAGACCAGACACATTTAGAGTTGAACCAAAACTGATATATGATCCTAGTCAAATAAAACTTTAATTATTCTATTATTAAAAACCAATCGTTTCGGATGAATTTTTGAAAACCAATTAACCCGGACACAACCGATTAGGATAACTTTTAAACTAATTTTTTATAATAATAATTAAACAGATAAAATGTTTATAAACCAAATCTAGAAAAATATGAAACGATCTTTTTTTAAACTGGAGAATGAAATTAAGAAACAAACTAGCTGTTCATCTTTTTCATCATTAATTATGCCAGTCTTCATCGTTCATTCGACTTCTTCCGTCCTCATTGTTATCGTTCGTTCTCTATTCCATCTTCATTGTTCATTCTCTATTCGGCCTCGTCGTTCTTCTTTATTATGTCGACCAACAAAATACGATATTACGACTTCTCTTAATTATTATGCGATTGCGACTTCTTTCAACAATACAAAAGCGTCAATTTGTGATATAATGTAAAAGAATTTTGGTTGTGAATTGCAGGTTACCGAGTATTTACTTACTTTTTAAACTCCTTAAAAATTATTAATAATAAATATTAGATTGAAATTAAATATTTATTTATTTATTTATTTATTTCATTTATTCTTTGTATATCCATTTTTATTTCTATTAAAATTAATATAAAGAGTAATATCGGCTACCCTTTTGATTTTTAAAATAGATTTCTTTTTTATCCAAAAATCTTACATACTAAATTATAAATGAATATCTAATTGATTATTTCTCTCCTTAAAACAATAAATGTTGATTGATTTGCTTATTTGTTTCATTTGTTACTAACGTATTAACAATCTGATTTTAACCTTACAATTAAGGAAGATAATTATAGCACATAATTATAAAGCGTGACATGGGTTAAACATTGCAGGCATAAAAAGTAGATTTAGATGAATTAACAAGAAATGAGATGGAAAGGACGTACGCGTAGAGCACAAGCTAAAGAAGAAGGCTAGATTGGTGAGTAACAGACAGAAGAATATCCCGTCCCCTACCATGCACAGTGAGATTGCGTCAAAGTAAAGCCACGCCCCCGCTGCAATTTCAAGCTAACTCCCTCTTCCTCCTACTATAAATCCCTCCACACCCGAATCCCTCTTCTCCAGGCACAGACGGCACAGTAACTGATCTTGAACATCTTTCCATTTCAAGCTAATACGTACGTACCCGCCCCTCAATGGTATGGCGCGCTCACGCATGCACGGCTCTCTCAGCCTTTGCTTGCTCGTTTTCTTCTCAATTAGTTTGATGATCCTTCACGTTGATCAAGCAATGTGCAGCTGTTGTCTTTTTCCGTGGACTAGTTTGTGTTTCTGCGGGTAACTGTGTGCTTCTGTTTTGCAGGCTTTACCAAACCAACAAACCGTTGATTACCCCAGCTTCAAGCTAGTCATCGTTGGGGATGGAGGCACTGGTACAAACAACCTGCTGTTCTCCTTTCCTTTTCCCTTTTGTTTCTGTTAAAACATTATGAATCGTAGATGATGAGTGCTTGGAACGTGCAGGAAAGACTACGTTCGTGAAGAGGCATCTCACCGGGGAGTTCGAGAAGAAATACGAACGTAAGTGTTTTCTTTAGTGTAAAAGGAAATATTAGTTTAATCAGTACCTTCCCAATATAACTCGTAATTTCTTTTCTTTTTGCCTTTTTAGCCACCATTGGTGTGGAGGTTCATCCTTTGGATTTCTTCACAAACTGCGGGAAGATTAGATTCTACTGCTGGGACACAGCCGGGCAAGAGAAATTTGGTGGCCTCCGAGATGGTTATTAGTAAGTGATGACCACCGTCATTGAACACTTTATTTTTTCCATATGGGATTGTATATCTAAACAAAAACACCCTAATCCAACGAAATAAATGCGTAAATTATACAAATTTGATGGGAGAGGTCTAAATCTGTTGCCCTGCATTAGGAATGATGGCTTTGTTTGGTGTATTGATTCTATTAGCGATTGGTTATTTTCTGTTTTTGTCTATTAACTTTTTTTTTTTAACTCAAAGATTATCTCTTACAATATACAGCATCCATGGGCAATGTGCGATTATTATGTTTGATGTTACAGCTCGCTTGACATATAAAAACGTTCCTACATGGCATCGCGATCTCTGCAGGTATGTATCTCTTTGAACTTCGATAATGAATTCCTTTTGCTTTGGTCTATCTTGGTTCCGACACTTCTTTGCTTGTTTCCTTGTTAGGGTCTGCGAGAACATTCCTATTGTTCTTTGTGGGAACAAGGTTGATGTCAAGAACAGGCAAGTTAAGGCAAAGCAGGTGACTTTTCACAGGAAGAAGAATCTTCAGTACTATGAAATATCTGCCAAGAGCAACTACAATTTCGAGAAACCTTTCCTCTATCTTACACGCAAGCTTGCAGGGTATGCAGCTAGAATGCAATCTTTTCACCTTTCCTTTCTTACTACCGCGGGATGTTTTCAATGACAGAGATCTCTTGATGGTTTTCCTTTCAGAGACCCTAATGTTCACTTCGTGGAAAGCCCTGCTCTCCTTCCACCAGAAGTACAGATCGACTTGATTGCACAACAAAAGTAAGAGCTTTCTTTCCTGTCTTTGACATAAGAATGCTGTTAAGGCTAGGCACAATTAATCATGACATTTTCATCTTCTTTTTGTTGTTGTTGTTCTGCAGACATGAACTAGAACTGCAAGAAGCTATTAATCAACCTCTCCCTGATGACGATGACGACGCATTTGCAGTTTGATTAGACAGCTGATGCTTAAAACAGAGCTTTCCTCCATTTGGTGGCTCTCTTGTGTCAATAGGAAGGAGAGGGTCATATAGTGAACATGGAGAATCACATGAATTTTATCTCTCTTAGGCTTTGTGGCTGTTGGGCTAGGAAACGATGTTATGTACGCTGCTTCAACTAAAGCAATTATCAAATATATTTTTCGAGTTCTAAACTCGACATTTGGGCTTTTCCTCTTAACCCAGAAACAAATGAAAGCCGATCCAGTAAGTAGGTGACTGACTATCAGTGATTTAGTTAACTGACGTCTTGCTTTAGTTACCTTCTGAGTTCTGACCATATTCAGGCCCGGTTCTCAGGTCTGGGGCCTGAACAAACCTCAAGCCACACAGAATTGAGCACTGTTGTGACTTGACTTGGATGTGTCATATAAAGCATTAGCGATCGCGCCATTTTGGTGGTAGTATTGCTGGAAAGACCTTCTTCCTACATATGCCTTCTCAAATTGCAAGTGAAATGCACAGTGCACGACTACATGAACTCACACAAACCTATAACCATAAACCCACTCGCCAGTGTCTCAGGAACAGGAGCCCATCATTTCATTGTGCCAATACAGTTGTCTCTATCTGTGTCGGCTAGAGGCACACTCAGTAGGCCTATTTGGCACTCACTTTGGTACTGTAATATCTATTCATCCTCATCACCCATCCATATCGTTCCAACCGATAACTGGGTAAATCAAAGCAGGTCTTAGCCCTTGCCAGCATGTCTGCACAATGTGGGGTGAACCCAAAAGGACACTGTCCAGAGCTTGAGGATCTAGTTGCCCTCATATGGCCCCATGTAAGGCAAATGTAATTTAAGCTCCAAGGCAAACAGAGTGTGGGTTCACTGTCGCTGCGTGGTCGGGCTTCTAGTGCCGAATGACACCCCCCCATAAAACCCTCCCTTGCTGATTTCTTTTCCCTTTTTTTCAAAAGTTATCTTCCATTATATTGCTGTTGTCCTCAGACAAGAGTCCCCCAGTGATAAGATATTGTTTGTCTTGCTCCTTTTATGATTGATAAAAGGCTTATCTCTCCTCAAAACATTATATTATGTTTTGTTACAACTTTGTGTCCATATTCGTATGTCAGGAAATTAAATAGGTGGGGAGAAAAGCACAAATTACATATTGCGACTTATGGTCACATGGGTCATCATGTTGAACAGCGAAATTCATTCACCATCCATTAACAAATCAAGTATATATCAGAAGACTGTAACAAATCTGTATGCAAGAGAAGGTCGTCATGGTAGGGTAAGGCAGACGATGGAGATTAAAAAAGAAAACTATTTAGGTCTGCGTTCAAGCGTAAGCTTGGAACAGGACATGTTCTGAAATAGGAGCATGTGATCGCGCATAATCAGGAGTGGCATAAATGAGGAGGATAGGAAGCAACTGTCCTTGTCCATCCATATTGCATTGCCTTGGCTGATAGAACCATGACAATAGCTACGCAAACCTGAATTTATTGCTTTCTATCTCTCTTTGCCCTGTTTTTTGATCTATGTTCTTATGATTAATTAAATCCCATCAACCCAATATCACTTGATGATCCGACCACATATCAGTTTATCCTCGCCTTCACATCTATATGAACATACAAACCAAGTTGTTATCTCCATCAGACCCGCTTTGCAATAATTTAAATGGATGGCTCTTTCTCAACTACCAGGTTCCTGTCTTCTGACAGTGGAAGATATATCTGCAGGATTGAATTCCTATGTCCTCTGAATCAGGCTGTCTACTTTTTAGCTGATATATTGGTACAGAATTCCTGTATAGGTACATGATTCTTAGGTTTTGGAACAGGAAAGACAGCTCTATAGCTCTGCAATAGCTTTCAATCATTAATACATGACAGCTTCCAGTTAACAATTGTGATTTGCAACCAAAAGTCAGTCTCTCATTCCTGTTAACAATTTTGTTCAGGAGTTATGAACAGAAAAACAATCATGCCAAGTGTTTCCTTATGACATGAGAGCATAGTTTAGCCAAATCCCGGGTCATAGCCATTTGTCTTGGAACTGTGATGGCTTCGTCGGAGGAAAAAGGGCAAGCATTCGGATAAACAGAGTGAACAGAGCTGCCACCAAAATTCATAAAATGTGGGCACTCTAAATTTATGACTACCTTAAATTTAATGTGGCAAAAGACATCACCCACATTTGAGCACAAACACATACATACAAATGTATAATTTCTCTCGCTCTCCCGTAACCTTTTAACATTTTACTGGCCTTGCTGAATATTGTTCACAAACGAAATGGGACGATTTTTTTGCAGGTTTTGACGGGTGAAGAGGGAACAAGAGGACCCCTTACGCTAAAACTCATTGGTTGGGACTCAGATCGAAAGGGCTGAATGCTGTTGTTATTGTACATACATTGCCCCAAAAGACATTGTCGCTGGAGGGAGAGAGACGTAGGTGAACAAGGACGGTTTCAAAGGGACAAAACATGTGGCATGAATTGCAGTACCTGGTTTTTGGTTTCCTATAAATAACCAAACCAATACAATTATTCAAAAATCACAAACACGAGATGGGTATCCTTAACTTCAAAATTTAGCAACATATAGAACTTGTGGTTAGTGGGTAGCTCTGTTTTTCTCGGAAACCTCTAAAAGTTGTAGACAGGTATAATCTTTGGTAAAGAACTGCAGCTGAGATGATCAGCTGGGATTTTTTGCTCATTGGCAGCCAGTGACATGCAAGCACACCTAATCACTAATCTAAAGCACAAAAAGCCAAAGGATAAGGGAGAAGAAAAACTTGGGAAGGTAAAGTTGAGGTAGCAATGAAGTGCAAACAAAAGAATGAACTTTTTAACTGGGAAAGTGAAAAGAACACAAGAGGGTCCAGAGTAAAAAAGTACGGCCTTTTTCTTGGACCTGTTGGATTCTTATGTCTGGCAGAGGTTGTTATCAAGTGTACCAGTAGATCAATCCTAACCTATCCTGTTTCTCTTTTCTCTATCCTGTTATTGGATTTTTTTGTTTTTACTTCTCATTTTCAATGAATGAATCATGTGATTCTATCTCTTTCTCTCTCTCTCTCTCCCCCTCAGCTATGCTGCATCTCAAAATTGGCCCATGTCAGCTTTAATCATGCCCCGCCAGGATCAGGAACCAACAGGGCCTTGTTTTTCTTTTGAGGTCGGCGACTCATGACTCTCATAACTACTGTGTTTAGGTATGCAAAACCCACTTCTCACTGACTTGTTTCTGCTGTTTCTCAGTCGGCCAAAGTGTAGTTATTTGAATCTCCAACCCAATCATAAGCTTCCGACCATATCAACTTAATTGCTTGCAAGAGAATCATTTTTGAAATTTCACCGTGGATTGATGTGATGCTTTGGTCATATAATTTAATTCCCATTATCAAGCGCTATCAGAAGAGCGCAGAGAAAAAAAAAAAGGAAGAAGAAAATTATAGAATATTAAAAGGGTAAGCAAAAGATCATGAGAAGCAAACAAAGAACTGCTGCTGCTGCAGTGCTGCAGGTGCTGGCTAGAGCTACCAGGAGGCAGCTTTCTTTTACTTTTCCCTTTTTTAATTAAATAAATAATTATTTGGAATATGTAGACAGAGCAGAGCAGCCTTTGCGTCGATGTAACAACGGTGCCCGCATCAGGACAAAACCTGGAAGAGGCACAAATGATTGGATGACATGTGGCAGGCCTCGATTTGAAATGGCTACGGGCAGTTTTCCTGTATTAAATAGAACGCGGCCGTGATGTTGCGTGGACGAAAACTCCCTTTGCATCTTTTGTTCATATTCTCCGTCATTTAACCGTATAACTAAATTTCGTTATATCACCTGCTTTTTCAGAGATTTATAATATAATATGCCATACCATACTATAATGTAAAATAAAATAATATGATCTGACAGACTTTGGTACTAATATAAACTTTATATTATCTTTCTCATTTTATAAATAAAATAAGTTTATAACTTTCAATAATCCATAACGACCCATTTGTTTTTTTTTTTTGTTTTTCTTTGGTTGGATACGGAGATTAAAAGAAATTATCTTTTCCATGGTAGTCAACCAGCTAAAAGCGATCCATTCCATCCATCAATCATAAGATAGAATCCTGTCCCATTATAAGAGATTGAGCTTTATGGTAGTGTGATCGAGCTTTTGATTTCTAGTGATTGACCATCTTATATATGCCTCAACTATAATGCAAAAATAAAATAAAATAAAATATATAGGTAATGCATGCTTGTTCTTGGTTATTATAACGTGGATGAAAAATCAAAAGCATAGTCCATCCAATTCAAGATGGATTTGGCATCGAGTGGTAACAGATTCTTCAATCTCTCCATTATGGAGTGGTCAAAAGATTTTGTGAGGATAAAATATAGGGTATAGGTTTACCAGTTGTCCGTTACGTAATAGAAAGGGAAAGCAAGTGGAAACCATGGTTTTTGAAATTAAATCATTGTTTTATGGAGTTGAATTAGGGAATATTAAACTAATCAGAAAGAGATATGATTCTTATTAAAGGGCTTCGCTACCAAATCATATCTGCATATCCCTAATTTTGCTCCCAAAGCTCCTCCTTACCAATCCAATCGGTTAATTTCTTTTTAATTTTAAGGGAAAATGGTTTTTTTCTTGGTCGTATATTGGAATATTGATTTGGCCTATCTCGGAGAACGCCATGTATTGTTAAGTGATAGCATATTCTATTTTGTGTCTTTACCCTTTTGATTTGCAGAGCTAAATTTTGTCCCCGACCATCTATTTATCCTTTTAAAAAGCTTCTTTTTTGACAAGTAATGAGATATAGGTTAAAGGATTAGTTGGTAGAAGGTCTATGAAAGCAGTATTTGAACTACCATGTTTATATGTGGACTTGGATGTGTGTTCACAAACTGTATAATTTTACAGTAGATATCAATAATTTTCATCACTCACTCAGCCCCTGGATCACATATTACATCTCTGTATCGTTTATTGTCAAATAACGCTGGCAATAGGGCCCTAAGCAGAGGACATCTTGCGTATAGTTCGTAGAATGTTGCTTATCTTATTCTCTCTATATATATATATATGAGCGCATTGAATTGACTCATCTCGAAATCTTATATATTTGATTGAAACTGACAATTGTTACTGTCAATTCATGTTACAAAGAAATAAATTAATCATAAATAATATGATTGATTGATAAGATTTATATATATTTAATTAAAATCAAGGATTATGTGTCTAAAATTTGAATTCCTCGTAAATATATATAAAAAAACATAGTTAATAGGATATTTATATTGATGACGAAAATTTTAATTATTTTGTTTAAATGTGGTAAGGAAATATAGAAAGCTAGGATATACAAAGATGAGAATCAGAGAGAGGAATATTAGGGAAATTGAAGTATTAATCTTAATGTTTCTTAAAACATATAGCAAAACAAAAAGTGGCGTGGATGTTACTATCCTCGACTTTTATTAGTTCAAGTCGATCGACACTCGAAAGCCACAGTTTGAACTACGAACTTCTGGACCGTAACAGTTGAGTTCGTTTTAAATAATGTAGGACCCGAAGAGAGGCACGTGGCCCCAGGATGTTTTGGGTCTATTAAGACAAGATTAGGGGAAGGTGCCTCTGCGTGGGCACCCTAGTGTTGGGTCAACTAGAGCATATTTCCCTACCCAAAGCACAGATAAAAACCCTAAAATGGACAGCCTTGCTCCCATGTGCACAAATTTAAGAGCAACATTCCAAAATAACAACCCAATTTGTGCCCCTCCCTTACTTCTCTTTTCTTTACGTCTCCCAAACCAATCTTTTGGGGAACATAGGAGTAAGTTAGGCACCCATTCAGTCCCTTCAACGTTATCTCTTTCCCCTTGACACATATATCGATCTGCAGAGAAAACTGATTATGATGTTGTCAACTCACCCCCATTAATTCTGCATTTATATGGTTGGTTTATTTTGCTATGATCCTACTTAAGACGCATGGGTCACGGTGTCCCTTCAGACTTGTAACCATGCAAAATAAAACAAATTAATTTTTTTCTTACAATATAAGTTATAACCAAGAACAACTTGTATATGTATCCATATCCCATGGCTTAGTATGATCGTCTCTTCACATGTTTAAAGACCGTCGGGTGGTATAATTAAGTGATATACTATAACTTTTTATATTTTACACCATTTGATTATTCTGTATACATAAGAATGATATTTACCTTGATCATAACACCTCGTGCTTCTCTCACGCCCTCAAATCATGCCTTAAAACTACAAAAAATTGCATCGATTGAGAGAAAGGCTCCACACCTAGTATCTAGGATGTAAACAGCTCTGCCTTTATCGTAAACTGAAATTTGAATATTACCCACTGAATTAGAATGTTCAAGTAGGTCAGAAACCAGGCATTGTTTAACGGAGGACACATCCCTATATTAGAATGTCTCATCTTCCTCTTCCATATATATTATGAGACAAATTGTTATTCCCCAGCCAATGTATGGGTTTTGTTACTCTAAATTATCTTTCCAAGCACAAGAAATTAAGAAGAGGAACGGATCCTCATTCCTCAATAAAGGGTCTGAAAAAAACAGTAGAGAATTACTAACATATCAAAGGATTACAGTAATAATTAGAGAAAAAGCATACAAGGGTGATATTGTCATAGTTTGTTGAGAAAAGGATTTTTCTAAACGAAAAACAAAGAACCTGACTGGTTGACCCTACATTCCCAATGGCGGCCCCTGCGCCGATGGCCTTGGATAGTCTCTCTCTCTTCGAAACTCCATTGCTCTGAGTACTAGCGTTAAAAAGGCAAGACGCACTCTAGCTAACAAGTAAACCAACATAAGCGAAAAGAGGGAAACCAAAAAGAAGGGAAGAAGAAGAAAAAAAAAAAGCGAAAGAAAAGAGAGAAAGCAAAGAGTTGAGATAGGATAAGAAGTAATCAACAGAAAAAAACAGAAAAAGGCTGCTCCACTCTGAGAAGGTTGAAGAGAGGGGAACGGAGGCCTTGTCCTAGATATTTTATCTATCTATCTATATATATATATAAATCTTTGTTGAAGAGAATTCTCTATTTTCCCTATTCTAGCACATGGAGAAGCAGTTCTTGTACTGGCTTGTTAAGATGGTTGCCATCTCATTATTTGTGTTGGTTCTTGTATTAAAGGCTCTAGAACTGCTTTGGTGGAAACCAAGGAGAATTGAAGACCATTTCTCCAAGCAAGGGATCAGAGGACCCCCTTATCGCTTCTTCATTGGCAATGTAAAGGAGGTTGTGGAGATGATGTTAAGGGCTTCTTCTCAACCCATGCCTTGCTCTCACAACATACTCCCTAGAGTTCTTTCCTTTTACCATCACTGGAAGAAAATCTATGGTATTTTATCATCACACAGCCCTTCATTCTTTTCTTCGTCTTTTTTTCTAAACCTTAATTTTGAGGAATATATCCAAAAACTGGGTTTCACCATTCCTCTTTCTCGTGTCCTTCTCAGTTCATTAAGTTTTTCATAACATTTCAGCCAGCTTTCTTAACTTCTAGGGTGAGGTGGTGAGCAGTCACATTTGCAGTGCATGCTTTTCTTTTCTATGCGGTAAACGCATTTTGAAGTTGAATTAATGTTTGTGGTTTTCCGAGTCCTGTCTTACTTTTATCAAAAAATTTTGTCTTGACAATCATCAAAGCTACCTGTGGTTGGTGATGCTTGTGTTATGACAGGTTGTTTTAGCTTGGTTTGTGATCCATCCTGCGAAAGCTGAGACTTTTAAAAGGGTTATTTTTTTTTTCGAGTTTCAGCTACTCTTTTTCGATGCTATTCATCCTTTTTTCTGATTTTAGATCCCTGATGTTCTCCGTTTGGACTGTTGCATTTGTTATTTTCTTTTCTTTTCTTTTTTCATTTTTTTTAATTAAGAAAGACGAGGGGAGAGTTTTGTTCCCTTATTTCTTTATTTTGGTTTTGTTCCCTTACTTCTCGTCGGCAATCTCTTCATACGATAATAGGCACTTTAGATGAGGTGATTGTTTTCACTGAGAATTTGCTTTAGTTAATTTTGTTGTTTTCACATTTTTTTTTCATCTGCTACCCAGCTAGAAGTCGTACAGCAGTGAAAAAAGAGAATATATGGCGGTGGGTTTTGCACTTATTTTTGTTTTGTAGTCATGTTTTTCTCTTCCAAATGTCCTGTTTCTTGTTCTGTAGGGAACTTTGTATCCTGAAAATGCACTTGTTTCTGTTGGGTAGCTGCATAGCTTCAGTTGTCTTCTTTCTACTCTCTTTGGATTCTGCCCTTGCTCCTTGTAGGGTCTACACTATCCATGCTCTCTGAATCAAGGGCTGTCATGTTTCCTTCTCGTTCCTCTTTTTGCAAACTTGATACTTACTACTTGAGGATGCATAGAACTTCCTTCCTGGTGCAAGAACTTTCTCTTTTCCTCGTGTCTGTTCTACAGCTAGCTCGTATATAATTTAATGCATCAACCAAATCTTAAACAATTTTTGCGAAATTAGATTAATTCTGGGTGCTCGCTTTCCGTTGCAGGTGCAACATTTCTGGTTTGGTTCGGACCAAATGTTCGACTCACCGTATCCGATCCAGACCTCATCAGAGAAATCTTTACATCCAAGTCTGAATTCTACGAGAAGGTCGAGGCTCACCCTCTTGTCAAGCAGCTTGAAGGTGATGGGTTGCTAAGCCTCAAAGGACAGAAATGGGCTCAACACAGAAAAATAATATCACCCACGTTCCACATGGAAAACCTCAAAGTAAGCTAATTACATGGCTACGTAGCATAATCACACGAGGGTACATATCAAGTTTAAGCACTTGATACTGAATCTAACTTTTTTCCTACAGTTGCTAGTACCGGTGGTGGCAAAGAGTGTGACCGATATGTTGGAGCAATGGTCGTCGTCTACGATGACGTCAAGCTCCAAGGAGATAGAGATTGAAGTTTCCGAGAGGTTTCAAACCCTAACGGAAGAAGTCATTACTCGAACCGCATTTGGCAGTAGCTACGAAGATGGTAAAGCCATTTTCCGTTTACAAGCACAGCAAATGCTTCTGGCTGCCGTGGCGTTTCAAAGAGTTCTTATCCCTGGTTATAGGTAAATTAATCTCAACTGGCTATAGCTATGGGCCCCAAACATAGCCAATCACTTTGTTGTCGGTAATCATAATGTCGTTCACCGTGTTAGAGTTTCAGACAATCATTGACGTAATGATAATTTTCCAGATTCTTACCGTCCAGAAGGAACATGAATTCCTGGAAGCTGGACAAAGAAGTCAGGAAGTCGCTGAAGAAACTGATAGATTGCCGGAGAGAAAGTTCGGGGAATATGATGCAAGAGAAGGTTCCCAAGGACTTGCTCGGACTAATGATTCAGGCCTCCCGTTCCTCCCCGGACGTGACCGTAAACGACATCGTGGAAGAGTGCAAGAGCTTTTTCTTTGCGGGCAAACAGACCACATCCAATCTGCTGACGTGGACTACTGTTTTGCTAGCAATGCACCAACAGTGGCAGGCGCTAGCACGTGAGGAGGTGTTGAGAGTTTGCGGATCACGTGCCGTGCCCACCAAAGACAATCTTGTAAAGCTTAAGACGGTAAAACTAAAAACCCTGCTTCCTCATCATTCAAGATTCATATGTTTTGTCTCTTTTGGCCCCGGAACATGATCGAAACTGCAAACCAAAGTACTGGCACTTTTGTCATTTTATAACGCCGACATTATAATATGGTAATCTGGTCTCGGTGTGCAGCTGTCCATGATTCTCAACGAGTCCCTGCGGTTGTACCCGCCAACCATCGCAACCATCAGACGGTCCAAAGCTGATGTTGAGCTGGGATCGTACAAGATCCCCCGCGGGACCGAGTTATTGATACCGATCCTGGCCCTTCATCATGACCAGAGCGTATGGGGGAACGATGTAAACGAATTCAATCCCGGACGGTTCTCCGACGGCGTGGCCCGGGCAGCGAAGCATCCGTTGGCGTTCATTCCCTTTGGGCTTGGGGTCCGCACATGCATTGGCCAAAATCTTGCTCTACTCCAGGCGAAACTAACACTAGCCATCATACTTCAACGATTCTCATTCAGATTGGCCCCTACCTATCAACATGCACCAACGGTCCTGATGCTACTCTACCCACAATACGGTGCACCCATCATCTTCAAACCACTACCCATCTCTTGATTCATCTCAGGCCAATCTATCCTTTTCCTGTGCTTGTTATCTGAATGACCCATATACAGGTATAGGAACCCATGTCATTACAAAATCCTAGCCACTCATTCCATCGTTCATCTTTGCTTTCAACCTAACCTAAATATCTCGCCCCTGGCATTTAACATTATTCCATGGTTTTCACCAAAGTGTTCACCTTGGTATTTGAAGTTCCATCGAGACTAGGAGAATTGATCATAATTGGCTAACAACTAGGTAGCTAGCTAGCTCCCTTCTCGTGAATGTATGTAATGTTGTATATTTGCATAACTTATCCACAGTTTTGTAATATTGTGCTTCCTTCCATTACGTGAATTCCTATTCTATTCTCTATTAAACCCTATAGTAATTTTTCCAAAAAAAAGAAGATGGAATCATGAAAAGATAGATTAGTGGCCATAAAACCCCATGTTTCCTCTTCTTTAAGCATTGAAAGGACACCACTTTCCTTATGGGATTTGGAGCTGTTGATCTGTTAATTAATTAACGATAAGTGAGATAGGAGGACAGAAACCTCGCTCTTTGTATTGCCTTTTGGGATCTTTCTCTTGCTCTGTATAATTTAGGTACATTGAAGGGACTGATAGTCCCCGTAAAGCATGTGGGTAGGGGAGATCTCTCTTATACTATATGGAGTGCAAAAGGAATCAAAGCATGCCATACAGCATGTGATCGATCACATCCATAATTACCTTACAAAGCCTTATACTTCATTTCCTAAATGCCCTTCCTTTGTCTCTCCCACCTGGGGTTACACCGCCTTGATACATAATAATTAATGCTGATTATGTACATACTGTTTACTCTCCCATCTGGGTATAAATATTGTATTATAAAGTCACATTTTTTTGCTCTATTATTACTGACAAACCATGTCCTAATCCCATTCCTTGATCATTCGTACGTATCAAAGGTTAGTGTCCCTTTTTTCTCTTGTCCCGAGCAACGCATCCCTCTACAGTAATTAACATGCAGGAACTGTCTCCTCCTTCTCCCTAGACGACAAAATAAACATTCCAATGAAACCCATCCGAGACAAAAGCATAAGATTTGACACTCTTTTTTTTATTTATATAAAAACTATTTTCGTCTATCATTAAATTAATTATTCATCGGATTCTCGTTTGGCATCACAAGGTAGAGAGTATATTATTACCAAAGCTATTTAGCTGGCAGATGGATTGCTACCCACGATCAATGCAAAGTTGTCTGGGCTGTTATAAGTAAGACTTAAAGTGAAATGCCTCTGTCTTTGCATGAATGACAATGTCCGTCCTTCACGAGCACAGGGCTCTAGATGTACGTATGTGCTATATTTCCATGGAATTGATTAATCTAAACTAGCAAGCCATGCTACAGCTTAGAGATGGTTTGGGAGTTAATGATAGACAGCTTATCTATTATAATGAAAAATTTACAGGACGGGACACTAAAAAAATGGGAAGTATGCAAGGATTGAGGATTCACATGGGGAAGTACCAAAAACCATGAGTTTGCAGATGAGACAGGGGCAGAGGATTTGGTGGAGCCACATAAATGCACAGCAAAATAATTGGCTGCCTATTCATCAGCAGGGTATCTGTTTAGATCTTTTGAAGTAAAGGAACAGCTTAATATATAATCAATCTTCAAATAAATAAGCGTTTCGAATATATCCATTCATCGATCGAGCAAAGGGAATAATGACACACCATGGAGCTGTGCTGGTGATTTAGTGACAATGCCACCTATACAAAATTCCTCTTAGGAAAACAATGATAATTTATAGAATGGAAATCCCAGAATAAAGTATACAGATCACATCTGCTGTGTTTAGCTGCTCAGGTCATCCCATGTGATGCTCTTGTAGATAATGGTGGGATTGAAGGAGGAGGATATTGGTTATGTGATCGATGTCCCCTCCTATCCTCCTCCTCATGCCAGTACTGTAACGCATCCATGGCTTTTCAACCTTGGTTTAGCTCTAAAAAGAAAGGTATTTGACGGCAAGAAAAATAATTCTGCACGGTTGCCGTTGCCTAATTCATTGTCTAACGGAAGGACGTAAAAGGATCAGTTTCTGTCTGAAGCGTATGGGATGATGATTAATGTTGTACAGGTCATGCTTTGGCAGATAGCTGGGCTAACTAACTAACTATCTTCATCGCGGGTACGCAAATTATTATCGAGCGCATATTATGGACGCAATACGAGGAATATGGATTCTCCATTTCTACAAGCTTCTTCGTCTTCACATTGGGCCACATAACCTACCATGAAATCGTTTGGAGAGCCCATACAGTTATTGGCCCAAATACAAAAAGGTTGGTTGTATATTATCTGAATTTGAAGGGTAACCAAGTGCTCAAGGGTTAATAGGCCTCTCCAAGGAATTTGAGAGTATCTGAGCCATCTGCTGGCATTGTATCCTCGTCCATTCGTATGTTCAACAGCTTTCAGATATTTTCTATTTAAGCATGGAAGTTCAAACAAGAGCAACTTGCTCACCCTTTCACAGTATCTGTTGATTATTCCTTTAAGCACTGCTGATGTATCTCAGAGCTTGTGCCTGACTGATTTTAAACCAATGAAAGAGATCGGCGAGTAAAGAATGGTTGGTGTGGAAAAGCAACAAAGAGGCACATAAAAAGATGTATAAACCCTAATCTCTGTTCCCAGTTGTGTACTTTATACATTCATAGCTCAAAACATCAGCGCACGCGCGGGCATTAGTTTCTAAGAACTAAAGAGAAAGCACTACATCATTTCTTCTTGTTCTTTAGGATCGTCCAAGAAACTGAGCCACCAAAAAGACAACTAGTGCGCATAAGACACCGATGAAGCACACAGAAACAGGCCTCTCATTCAAATGACAGAAATAAGCAGGAAAAAGAAGCTGCTCCTTCGTTGTGTATAAGGTATTAACCGAATAACAAAACAAAGGTGTACATATGAGTTTTCCAAGTAGATGGAAGTATATTGCACCCTCGAAGCACGGAGGTAGCCAGCAATCAACGCATACAGCCATCCACATAAAAAAAAGGATGTAAAAAAAAAAGAATAACTCATCCAATTGCATAAAAATTCTCAATTGTCCTGGCCAAGAGAAGGTAGCCAGTCCCAATAACATCGCTCCACATATGGAAGTTAAGTCTATGAGCTTCTCACTTTGGCCCTGGAAAATGGAGTGGAAATTTATCAACACTGTCCATAACTTTTGCACTGCATAACGAAGAATATCAGGATATTGAAAACCAAAATGTTCAACAATCTCAGTGAAAACTGAAAGCATAGACAGCTTAATACTTTCAGAATTTCCAGACCCAAAAATGAAACATTATCTGTATGGTTTTAGGCACCAAATAGCATCTTTAGTGAAACTGTGCATATACTCTGCCACAAGAGTTAACAGCAAAGCAAGCAGATGATCTAAATATCTCATCACATATGGTCTCCAGAAACGGAGTCTGGAAATGAGAAAAGTGAAGAATGATTTCCTCCCATTGTTCACAAAATCCTAACCAACCATTTGATATGCAAGCAGAACGGGAGATTAACAAAGGAGAGGCAAAGATAAGACAAAGGAGAGTAACATATGATCGACGACTGGTATACAGTCATTATTCTGCAAATTTTTTGGTACACCCGTGAACTAGACTACTGGCTTCTAAAACTAAAATGAAAGAACTGGAGAACAGTAATTGATCCTGCTTCTTTACATTTAGGTATGCCATCAACAAAATTCTCATCATATACTACAGCAACCAAACTGGATTAAAGAAGCCCTGTTATCTAGAGGGAATGCTATTATCAGCAGAAATTAAATTTCTGACCTCCATCAAATGTTCATCATTTGATATATGGAGGGAAAGGCGGAGATTTGTCACCATCGATTCCCGCTCCCAACTTAAGGGACCTGATGCATGCAATGCCTCCATAGTACAACGGTAAGCATACAACTCTAGTCTATGGATTTCAGCAGCCAATTCTTCTTTTGTTGGATTGGAACTGTTTCTTTCCTCACATTTCCCATGATAAAGTGATTCTGCATCACTAGAATTACTATCAATATGTTCAATAAATCCTGAAGGATAATGCGACTTATAAGAATTGCAGCTACCAACTGAGGAAGTAACACTATTAGCAGGCCTGGGTTCCATGTCTAGAGCAAACGAACCTCCAACAACAACCTCTGATTTTCTCTTTTCTGCATCCAATACAGGTAACCCAGTTTTGTAGTCAAAAGCATTCATACGTATTCTGCTTGCCTTTTCTACGGGGAAAGAAACAGTGTCCACTTGTTCAGGCAGAACGGATTGATTTGAAGCAAACAATCTCTGCTGCCTACGCACTTTCTCAATTGCTCTAATTTTTCGGGGAGCACCATCATCACATGCTTCGACTTGAAAGTGGCTATGATGTCCTCTCTTCAAAAATTTACAGGGTGGGATATTGGAACCTACAAATTTCACCTTGTTTATTTCAGGAGAATAATTATCTCTTGCGCATATACTTATCCTTCTATCTGACTTTTGCACATGGTTTCTTGATTTTTGATCATTCTTCAAAGTTAAACTTTCATTATGTTCCCTATCTTCAGAATTGACAGAACCCTGAACAAAGAAACGCGGTAGAAATATTTAATACAAAAATAAAAATGCAGAAAACGCTTAACAATATAGATTTCCAGCACCAGTGGTAAAAGTAGGTGTAAATACCAAAACATGACCACATATAACAAAAGAAATGAATTTAGAAAAACAAAAAAGAAATCAATTCATATAATTTAAACATGTTAAAACATAAAAAACTGGATTATTCACGCATGTAGAATCTACTATTCAACCAAAAGGACATAAACAGATTTGTCTATGAAGTACCTTTCCAATCACAATCCATTTGTTGTCTTGCCACGACTGTCTTGCTCGGGTGCCACATTTGCTAACTCTGAATTCCTGAGAGGATCCCATTATTCTTACCAAAAAGTACTTTTTGCCCAAAATCTTCAAAATTGTTGCCATTTTCCAGGAGAAGCAATCAAAAACCTCAACAACATCACCAGGGACCCAATTATTTGCAATTTCAAGTAGAGGAGGGCAAGGCCTAATTTCTTTCCTTGATACTCTTTGCAGAACTGTCTCGTTTCCATCATACCTGACCATGTAGTTGTGGCCATTGCCGCTGACAATCTCAGCACATCGCCAAGAGCCTGAGGGCACGTCTTTGTTGGTAAATACTTCCACTCTGGTCCCTTTCTTGAATCTCATGTTTTCACTAAACCAGAAACCTGATAAAGGAAATAATTGACATAAGGATAATGCCAAGAACAAGATTCATATGCAGCCACAAAATTAGATAGCAACATTAACAAGACCTTAGAAAATCAGCAAAATCAGAGTGATTGATAGTGAATGGATAATTTAGAGCGCAGAGTATGAGGAACAAAAACTCTAGCCATGTACTCGCATACATAAGGCAAATGCAGACGAATGCAAACATAGAGATCTAAGTTGGTTGTTCTAGATTTTCGACATCCGTCTTGTTCTTTACTAAAATTACTCTTCCCGATCAATTTGCCATTCTGGCTGAATTTAATTCAACAATAAAAAATCCAGTAAAGGAACTCAATGCAAACTTTTCTAGTTGACGACGTAATCGAACAAAACGACGAAAATAAAAATAGATAACAGATATACAGATAATAGACAGAGAGTGAATGATCATAAGCAAAATCTAACCTCCGTATGAAAATGCACGTAAGAAAAAAAATCGTGAATCTTCTAGCAGCACAAAACCAATACAGAAAAGAAAAAAAACTAATACAAATCTACAAGGAAGAAGAGAAATATAGAGCTGGATGATACTTTTCACTTAATTGAAGTGTCTGTCTGTATTTCCCAGCTGATAACAGAAACCTTTTAGAAAAAAAAAAGAAGAGAAAGTAGTTATATTCTTTTTTTATTTGTATTTTTCCTGCCGTTTCCTCAGCAACCAAACAGAAGTCAAGCCTGTAACCGCGAAAACAAAAAGAAGAAAACGGATATAGAGAGAGGACTCAAAAAGCAAAAGCATTGAACTCCGTCTGTCAATTAAAAAAAAATACTAATCACAACAGAACCAAAAACATGAAATCTGCACAGAACATCAACAATTAGAATCATTAGATGATTCCACTGACCTTTGACTTCCAATCCAATTCTCTTCTTAGATAGATTGATTGTCGCTGTTATCGCTCTCTCCGATTCGCTCTTCTTTTTCTGGATTGCTATCGTGGATTTCTTGATTAGTTTTTTTTGCTGACATTAATTAGAAGGACAGGATGAGAATTGAGGAAGACGGTTTTTTTTTTATACTTAAAAAAAAGGAGAGAATATGGTATGGTTTGGATTGTGTGCCAAGTTGCCAACTGCCCAAAAGAGAACCTTCGTTAGGGTGGGTGATTAACTGACGTTTGCCCCCTTTTCATAAGTTATCTCTTAAGTTCCACAATGCCTTTGCCTTTTCTTTTATAATATGATTCGGATTTCAACTATATCACCTCTTATTTATTTATTTATATTATACTTTCGTAATTTTTCTGTTTTATAGTTGAATATACAGTTTCGAGAATATAAATAAAACTAGATTTTTTTCATATGACTCGACCGTCTAAATTTATTTTTATCGAAAATTAATTTTGTTATCAACGAAAATCATACAACTACTATGCACACAGGAACCTCGGGACACTATTTGTTAATTGTTAAGGCGATTAGGAATAGTACGACATTCCTCTCAAAATTAAAGCAAGTGTCGTGCATCCAAAAGCTTTGGCAACCCCCGCAAGTGTATTGTAGTTGTCAACTGTTGTAACTAGAAAAAACGAGGTATCTCTTAAAGCTAAAACATCCAAGGAGAAGCTACTTGCTTTCTCAGTCTATGTAGAACTTTTTCCTGGAAGGGGGAAGCAGTTTCCCAGAAGACTGTCTGATCTCACAGCCAAGCTCCACTTCCATTAACCTGTGGTTTTCCTTTGAACGGGTCATCGTGAAAGACAGGCTCAAGTTATCTCCTTCACTTGCACGAATAGGAGGATGCATGAAGAAAACCTGTCCGGGAAACACAATTAAGAACTTTGAAGCATGAACTATAAGAAGAGACACATTCTAGACAAACGGTTAGCATCACCAGAACATCTATATTGCAGACACAACTAAGTTGATTTGAGTGTTTGTATTGCCACAGTTACTAAGTTCCATATGAACCGGAAGAACACAGTACTCTGTTAAAATCCCACTACGGTGAATTTCAGTAACCTATGTTGGTATTCATTCATACACACTCCTCTCCCCGTTAAAGCTAGCTTTTGGGTTGAGGTCTACCCAAGAATTGTATCAATTGATGCAGAGCAATCCTTGACAATCTTGATGCGGGAGGGCTGCTACTTGAAATACAGGGGCCACAAAGCCATAGGATCCGCAAAGTTATCGAGGATCACGACTGTTAAGAGAGGTGAATTGTTACCATCCCACATCGGTAAAATTCATGACTGATGTGGGTATACGCACACTCAAGGTAGCTTTTGAGGATGTGTTTTACCCAAGAGTTGTATCATACTCATACTCCCATCTTTTTAACCTACCAACACATACTCCTCCCCCCTTCAAGTGTATTGCTTAGGATTTTTATACAGTCAAGAAACAATAATAAACATTCTGTAGAAAAGTATTCAATGCATACAATGAGATTCTTAAGGGATGAAAACAAGCTGGGAAAACTCAATTAGTAATTACTTGATCTTATCAAAACAGCAGATAATATGGCAAAAATCTACTTCTCTACAATGTCAGATATTTAGAATAGGAAAGCATACGTTTCACAGTGGAGTTAACATAATAGAGGAAACATATCAAACAGAAGCAACTCCTGCAAATGAGCTTCCATATAATCCTAACAGAATAATCACGAAGAAAATGCTACCAGATTCTAACAATTCATGGCATAAGCCCATACACATATTATTGCACATACCTGTTGCCCCCAATGTGTGCCATCGTGCACGCTAGGAGCAGTTGTCAATTCAATCTCTTGCTGAGCCGGATCATCCTTGCCTCCCTGGCAATTCAATGCCATAGAAATCAATGGTTACACCATGCAGATGTTTGAGAATAGTATGCCTAAGTATTAAGGAACCACTCGCAACTTACTCGAAAGTGGACATCAAACCATCCAGCAAATCCACAGAGCCTTGTGTTATCAGTGGTGATAGCCGAAACGAAGTTAGAACTAACTTCAGCTATGTCTAGCACACTTGCAGTTGAACAGTCAATCTCCTTTACAATGGAAGCCTTTCCTATGACTTGCTGAGGATGCAGGTTTTGCCACAATGCTGTCTGCATAAAATTTCCAAAGGTTCTCATTCATAACATTCATGAAAAAAATACCAGAAACATCCGCAACTGAAGAACCAACTTCCGACACCAACCTGTTGATAATATTTCTTTTGCTCTGCAGCGTAAGGCTGGGTTAAAATGTTCATGTCAACACCATAGCATGTTTTGATGTTTTCCACAAAACCGTGCCAATCACCCATTGCTCCATCGTAGTCATCCTTCTTATGGTCCACCAAACCAGACCTGATAGGTGCGAGCCACATACGAGCATGACTTGGATACCTAGGAAACCAACCTTCAGTTAGCCAAAAAAACAACGAAATTAAAACCCTGTAAAGTGTTGTTTGACTGAAAGTTCTTACATGACTCCATTTGGCTTGAGCCAGCGGTCGCGAGCGCATATAACGGAATCAAACATAGATTCACGCAAAAGGAAGTACCCCATCCATTCGGAAATAATAACATCGACTGCCACCACTCAAATCAGAACATATCATAAAAACCATATGCAAGTAATAGGAAACTAACTAAATAACCAAAATGACCAACCTTTCTCCGGCAAGATGATATCTTCGATAGAACCCTCCATTACCTGGACCACGTTTTGAAGATTATTGGCTTTGACAAGCGAGCAGGCATGCTCAGACATCTTCGTGGCTTCCACCGCATATACCTTCCTTGCCCCAGCTTGGGCGGACCATATTGCGAGGATGCCACTCCCCGTGCCCACGTCCAGCACCGTCTTTCCAGCGAAATGGTGTTTGTTCTGGAAGATAGCGTTGTAGTAGGCGTCCATGCGCACTCGATCGGAGAGCATCTCCTTCTGGTGGTAAAGGAAGGAGTAGGTGCAGAAGTAATTAGCATAATCGACTCCCTTGTCCACCGCCGTCCCTCCCCCTCCCCCTCTCCCGCCATTCTGGTGGCTTCCCATGTGTATTCCGGCGTTACAGTTCCGTCGGCACCGTTTTCGGCAGACAAGGGAGGCGGGGGAAGTTGGCTGTCTGCGTTTGTGTTCGCGTGTCACCTTTTAGGGCAACAACGCTGTACAGTAATGTCATGTTTAGTATATAGTAAATTAGTCAAATATTTCACTTATTTCATTTAATATATTAAATTATTATTTATGAAAAAATAATATAAATTTGTCCTTTACAAATAGCTATTAATTTTTTTAAAAAATTATTTATCATCCCAAATATATTTAGTCACTAAATCTCCTAGTTTGCCCTATTTGATATTGAGACACTCTGGTCATTTTTTATTATTCTGTTGTCCTACGCGTTGAAATCAGACTGGAGCACTTTACATGTGTTTCCTGCCTTCGTATTGACTTGGTTTTGGTCTTATTTCTAATTTGACTATTTTCAAAACTTAATAAAATGTCTACTAAACGGCTTAATTTAATGGATGACTCGGTCTAATCCCAGCAAGACAAAAGCCATTGCTGGGAAAACCCAGGTTTGGTAAAGAAGACAAATTTTACCCTGGTTTTAAACAAATGAAGGGTCTGAATGAGTCACTGCACAGAAGATATATTACGTTTCTACTATGTAATGCCATGACATGATCTCTTCTATATTAGTGGCTGGTCCAGGCTTGTTGGGTTTTCTTAATATCAGGTAAGGTCAAAGAACTGGTTAGGTAACTTCTGTGCAACTTTTTCACTAGAGAACGATTCACAGAAAGAGCTTCAAGTGATCTGGTGCTGTTTTACTGACAGCAAAAGATGAGGAGCGAAGTGAGACGGGGTCTGCTTCCATAGTTGCCACTTCGCTTTTTATGTGGTCAAATGTTGGGGCAGTTATAAAATGAATATGTAGCATTTAAGTCAACATTTATGGGAATCAGCTGTGGTTTTGAAATTGTCGATCATCATTTGAGGAGTGCATATATCTCTTTCCCTGGATAGTAAACTACCCAAGTCTTCTTCTCTTCCCATGAGAGAACATGTAAACTAGCTAGAAGAACAAAAACCCTTTTGCCTCCTTGTCGTTCTATCAGAATGAAGCTTTAAATGGAAGAGAAAAAAGTGAATATAGTTGCTCTGTCAACGATTATCACCCTCATCGTTATCATAGTTGTTACACGTGTGTCGCTCGGGCTTTCCAGACCATTCTTCTTTATTCTAGGGGCAGGCTGTGCAGTGATCCTCGCAGTGTTGGCGTGGTTCTCACTCAGACGACGCTACAATCGGAGAAGGGAGCTGTTTGAGAGGCAAGTGATTTCTGAAGGCAGGGAACTTCGTATCGAGTATAGTTTCTTGAGGAAAGTCGCTGGAGTTCCCACCAAGTTTCGATACAGTGAAATTGAGGAAGCAACTGACAATTTTCGTGCACAGATAGGACGGGGAGCGTCAGCTTCAGTTTTTAAAGGCATCCTGCAGGACGGAACTTCTGTTGCTGTTAAGCGGATCGAGGGAGAGGAGCATGGAGAGAATGAATTCCGATCAGAAGTTGCAGCGATTGCCGGCGTGCAGCATGTAAATCTAGTGCGCCTTCTTGGGTATTGCATCGTTCCTGGGGGTGCTCGGTTTTTAGTTTACGAATATATTCCGAATAGATCATTGGATTATTGGATATTTCACAAAAGCGAACCTGGAAATCAGACTGAAAGATGCTTGTCATGGGACTTGAGGTATCGGGTTGCCATTGATGTGGCCAAGGCACTTGCCTACCTGCATCATGATTGCAGATCACGGATCTTGCACCTTGATGTTAAGCCAGAAAATATACTTCTCGATGAGAGCTATCGCGCAATTGTCTCGGATTTTGGTCTTTCAAAGCTAATGGGACGAGACGAGAGTAGAGTGGTCACAAATATCCGCGGAACCAGGGGCTACTTA
Source organism: Passiflora organensis (assembly GCA_019739055.1). Classification (NCBI taxonomy): domain Eukaryota; kingdom Viridiplantae; phylum Streptophyta; class Magnoliopsida; order Malpighiales; family Passifloraceae; genus Passiflora; species Passiflora organensis. The sequence continues at coordinate 650,129 of JAEPBF010000136.1, forward strand.
GCTCCGGAATGGCTCCTGGAGAGTGGAATTTCAGAAAAATCTGATGTGTATAGCTTCGGAATGGTTCTTCTGGAGATGGTAGGAGGCAGGAGAAATGTTTGCCTGGTGAACCACGGGAATAATAGTTCTCAGAGGAAGTGGCAATACTTCCCAAAGATCGTCAACCAGAAAATTAGAGAAAGGAAGCTAATGGAAGTGGTTGATAGCAGGCTAGTTCAAATAGGAGGTGTTGATGAGAGGCAGCTAAGGACAATGGTGTATGTAGCTTTCTGGTGCATTCAAGAGAGGGCTAGGCTGAGGCCTAGCATGACCCGGGTGGTTGAGATGCTTGAAGGCCGAGTGACGGTGGAGGAGCCTCCGGATACTCAGATGATGGTTGTTGATTTACTGTCAGTCGATGAGGACTCATCGGATGATCATAACACCCCAACCACCATTGCTCTAGTGGCTGCAGGACAAGTGGGTGGCACGGCAGCGGCCATGTCAAATAGTTCCTTAGACATGTCAGTTCTCTCCGGAAGATAGCTTTTGATACACCTTTTTCCTCATACAAAATTGTCCTTTTCATTTGAAATTTGTGCCAAGGAAATTCATCTCCTCAGGAATTGTTCTCTCTTGATATGCCAATACAAAGATTACTGGTCAGAGAGGGTAAATAATCATTTGATTGCTGCCAATACCTAACTTCTCTAGTTTCTTTATAAATTGTTGGCCATAATAAATGTTCCCACCAGCAAATGACCAATACCTGCTCCTTTTCGTTTAATACTCCCTGGCAAGTGCCGAAAAAGAAAGAATCAAAGAAAAGCACTAGTCAACTTGCAAAAACGAGTACAGATCATCATGAGATCATCAACGAATCAGATGACCGGAAGCAAACTAAATTTCAGTCGGTCAGAGCTGTGAGGTCCTACATTTGTCCGTTCTCTTTATTGGTGGTTGACTTTTTCTAACAGGAGAATTGCTTGCCGAAATTGTTTTAAAGTGCTTTGGATGAACCATTTCCAGGCTGATGCGAGCAAACGTTTGGATTCCAAAATATTATCTTTATGGCAATCGTATAAAAATTGCCGGCTAGCAGATTCAGGAATCATTAATTCGTGAACCTGAAGGAGATTTGAGGTAAAACGAACCACACTTCATAAAGAGAAGACTTTTTTACTAACCATCAGAAAATTTATTGATCACAATAAAAAATAAACGAAGATGGGCTGGTGGCAAGTTAGCAACGAGCAAGTAATGCCAACAAGGGTTAAGTAGGTGATAACAACCTTTTGGTCCAAAAATGAAACTTTGATACAATCGAGAAAAGAGGATTACTTTGGAAGGTGGTTAATTTGTGGGAAAACAGGCAATCTTGGTGGCTTTGTCGGATTGCTGCTTGGAGTACACCATCTGACTTGATCAAAGCTTGGTTCTTTCCTCCTTATACTGCTTCGAAACCTAAAGTTCCTTGCCTACCTACCTATGGTTTATGTCGCACTTCCATTTCTTGTAATATTTTGTGGGTTGGTCGCTATGCGTTCGGACCTGTGTGCGTCGCTTGCTCACTGTGATAGACAGATTAAAACTTCTCACTGTGAGGTGGAAAAGCTTTTAGTTTGGTCGGGTGCTGTTTGGTTGGTCCTTTTTGGGAATCAGGTTAACTTCTGGTACTGTAATGGTGATCGGATTTTGCCTTGTTAGTTTTGACCAGATCATTGAAGTAAAACCGCTTCGAGGGGAAATAAAATTGTTAACTCTGGAAATGGATAAAGCCTTTGTTAGCTTAATTTTAGCGAGGACCTATTGGAATTTGTGCAAAGGATTGAAAAAGGATGGTTAGGACAAGGGGGTTTGCATGTATTGCTTCTGGCCATAAACCACCGTGGCAATTATAGAAGTCGGTTTCTTTGTAGGATGATTTCCAATGGTGTTTTTCGGTTGCAGATTCTTGGCTGGGTTCAATCATCAAAATAGGCAGCGTGGTTAGAGCTTTCTATTGGGGTGCTAATATGAGTTTCACAGGTCCTTCTGCGGGCTCTGGTTAGTATGCTTCCCCTGCCGTATTAATTATGATGAGCATTTTGGTTTGTTATTTCATGTAGCTCCTTTCACAATCACCGAAGCATCTTTTAACTGGAAACGTGTTGCTTAAGGATTATTATTGGTTTTAGTGTTAAGGGAAAATATTAGTAGTTTTGTTTTTTATTTTCTTAGGAGAGGGGGAAACAATCTCTTTCTCATTAAATCTTGCCGACTTATTTCAGGTAGACAAACAGCTAGAAGGGCATTTCAGTTCAGAAGGACCCATGTTGTTAGGCCAAAAGGTAAACATCAAGCCACTGTAGTTTGGCTACATGGACTTGGCGATAATGGCTCGAGGTAATACCACTTTCCCTTTGCATTGTGGTAGCTTATGTTGTTTCATTTGCCTTTTGGAATTGATGCTCCTCATTGTGGAAAAGCAAAATAGAAGCCATAGTTTCTGTGTATTGCATGTTCTGGATTTTTGGACATCGGACTGATTGAATCATTAGCTCTCTGTTTATTTTTCCTGGTTTATCTGCCTGAATATGGCAGTTGGACACTAGATATTTCGTTTGCACGAGAACTTCTTTTGGAGCGTTTGTACAGCCACAGATTGGAGACCGTTCTATACTATTGTCTTTTCACTAGTTATTATCCATTTTAAATTTTGTTTTGCAGTTGGTCCCAGATTTTGGAAACCCTTCCTCTTCCAAGTGTAGGTGATGGTTATTTTCTTTTTCTCTGAATGGATGATAAAGATGAGTAGAAATCGATTTAGGAGCCCCTCCTTTACTTACATCTCCTATGTATCTGTATATGAACTAGCTGATGTATTCCAAAAAAAAAAAAAACTAGCTGATTCCAAACTTTTTTGCTACAGATTAAGTGGATATGTCCAACAGCTCCAACTCAACCTCTAACTATGTTTGGTGGCTGTAGTATTTGGCCAAAACTTGCAATCCCACATCGTGGGATTGCAAGATGAGGCTCCCTATAAAAGAGAGCCTCCACCTCTCCTCTAAGTACACCAAAACATTACAACTCTACAATTTACCCCAATAGGTATATTACTTAGGTTGTAATGTTTTGGTGTACCTAGAGGAGAGGTGGAGGCTCTCTTTTATAGGGAGAAAAGGGAGCCTCATCTTGCAATCCCATTCGCGCCATGAGGCGCTAACTTAAAATATTAAGTCTAAACAGTGTTCAAACTTGGTTTTTGTAACCAATAAAAGTTGTTTTTGACCTACTCCCAAGTCTTCAAGTAACCCATAAAGCCAAATAGCTTCCTTCACAGCTTTTGTAATTGACATATACTCTGCCTCTGTTGTAGATCGTCTCGTTTATCCAAATCTCCTGCATAGTCAGAATCACAATATCCAACCATACATAAACCAAATGATTCTCCTTTCTCAAATACCAAGCCAATGTCTACAGTACTTTGGATATACCGTAGAATCCATTTTATAGCTTGCCTGGGTTATGCATATACCTGCTCACAACACTAACAGCTTGTGAAATATCTGGTCTCGTACACACCATTGTATACATCAGACTTCCCACTGCATTTGCATAGGGAATTTTTGCCATGTATTCTCGTTCTTCATCTGTTGTTGGAGATAACTTGCTACTAAGTTTCAACTGAGGAGCAAGTGGGGTACTCACAGGTTTTGGTTTTGTATTTTCATGCATACCGAAACGTTGTAGTACCTTTTCCAAATATTGCTTTTGCTTCAGCCAAAGCTTGCCCCTCCCTCTGTCTCTGTTGATCTCCATGCCGAGAATCTTCTTAGCTTCCCCAAGATCTTTCATCTCGAACTCTTTACTCAATTGAGCCTTTATTTTGTCAATCTCAGCTTGGCTCTTGGCTCTTTGTTGCTATCAGCATATCATCCACATATAAGAGTAAGTAGATGTAGGATTCATCTTCAAGTCTTCGCAGATAAACACAATGATCATATTTACTTTTTGTGTACTTTTGGCTTTTCATAAATTTATCAAATCGTTTGTACCACTGCCTTGGAGATTGCTTCAGTCCATACAATGATTTGCTTCAGTCCAAATTTTTTGTGTGCTTAATTCCGCAACAGTGGCTTCCCATCCACTGCTTGTAAGTTTTCTTTTTCTATTTTTTTCTTTCTTTCCTTTAAAGGGATTGCTTGTAAGTTAGTACAGTATGAAAAACTCTATGCTACGGTATAAGGATTTAGTTGGTGAATAAAATAATTTGAAGTTCCAATGATATAAACCAGGGTTTGATGTCGGTGACCTCTCGGGGAATGCTCCTGATGACCTAGAGGGTTTGGATGCTGCAGCTGCGCATGTGGTGAATCTGCTTTCAACAGAGCCTGCTGACAGTAGGTTCTCTGGATTATAAGTCTGATGTTATTTATAATTGTTATCATTATTGTGTCATCCATCGGGGGAAGGACTTTAGTCCTCTATTCTTTGAGATACCTCAAGTTTGCAGCTTTAAGATTATATATTCTTTAATGCCATTTTTAATCTTACAGTTAAACTCGGCATTGGAGGATTTAGTATGGGTGCAGCCACCTCGCTATACTCTGCAACATGCTTTGCAGCAGGGAAGTATGCAAATGGCAACCCATACCCAGCCAATCTGAGTGCAGTTGTAGGACTAAGTGGCTGTCTCCCCTGCGCAAGGTCTTGTCTTAGAGCTTTTTGTTTCTTCTTATGCCAACTAGTTCTACTACTTCTGCAATCTCTTCTTTTTATCACAATCCAATCTTAACATAGGACCCTGAGTAGCAAAATCCAAGGGGTGGATGAAGCCGCAAGCCGCGCTGCATCCTTGCCCATTTTGCTCTGTCACGGAAAAGGTATTGAATCCAATATCACTTGTATGCAGATGTTCTTATGTTCTTTCATGTCTCTCTTATTTCGGAGAGCTATACCTCATCGGATGTCTTGTTTGGAGACAGGAAAATGGTTCAAATGACTATTAAAAGTGATTGTGATGTCAGACAACTAATAGCTTGAAGACCAAGATTGTAGTTCTCATTTTGATTTTAGACTATAATTGACTGTAGGTGATGGAGTGGTTTCTTTCAAGTTTGGGGAGAAATCCTCGCAGGTTTTGAGCTCAACTGGATTCCAAAATGCAATATTTAAAGCCTACAATGGGTATGATTTTGGAAACATCCGTGTAAAGCCATTGTTGCAGTTCTTCTTGAATATTCAATTTTCCTTGTATTTGCTCGTCCTTGCAGGCTTGGTCACTACACAATCCCTGAAGAGACGGATGAGGTATGCGATTGGTTAACTTCTAAGCTAGGGCTTGAAGGTTCTTCATGATATGGTAAACATTGAGCAATAGCAGGGGAAATCCAAAAAAAAGTGATAAAACACTTTCACTATGTAAGAAGATACGTAGGCAACCAAAGTGTTACAGGTTGTCTTATGCATTTTGCAATATTTTTTGGGTTATCTCTTGGTCCTCCCTCCTGTATCTACAGCGTAGTTCGACTTCTTGTTGTGGGTTTTGTACATCATAGAGGTCATTAATATTTACTACCCAATTTGAAAGTCCCTTTTTTTTCTATCCTCGTCCGGCAGAAAGGCAGTTGTAAGACTAATATCTTGTCGGGTCTCGATTGGGTAGTTTATTTGTATGTACTCATGCCAATTCCAACTCAAAACCCCTTCCCCACCAAACATTGCTGCAATGCATATTTATGGTCCCGGCAGAGTAGGAAGTCCAAGATATCATAGTTAAGGTTATTGGCAACAGAAATGGCAGGCGAACAGTCAGAGGGTTGAGGCCATTTATGCGTCAAAATCAACCAGGATTCTTATACTGAAAATTCAGGGGACAAACCGAACCCAATAGATGTCAGTACACTTCCATAAAGATCATACAGAATAGACATGGACAAATCATCCGGGCAGGCAGCAATTTTTCAAGCACTAAATACTCCAATATCTGCAACATGGAAAACAAGTGACAAAGGTCTAAAAGGATTGAAGAATTGAGGAAAAGAAACAATCACACTTTCGAGGAGGCATAACAATGAGAGAAACAATCGAGCAAGTGCACCTTCAAACTATAACCCTCTAACTCATCTTTCCGAAACTGTATAGCAGAGGACAAGCCCTTCCAAGTTCCAAAACAGCAATAGCTTTGTGAAGCAGCTCTTTTTTTTCAGCCCACAGAGCAGCTCAGCTTCATTTCGGGACCTCTTTGATAAAAGCCACATCCCCACTTCCAGATTTTGGTGACAACAAGTGCTTCTCTTGATCTGCATCATCTATTTCCGTCGATTCTCGGGGGGTGGTTGTTGTCAGAGATTCACTTCCATCTTCTTCTGGATATGGTTGCAAAAAGAAGAAGAATAAAAATAGCAGATGTTAACACCAAGGTTAGAGGTATTAGACATGGTCTAGATGATAGGTAGAAGTTTTGAAAGAAGAGAACATTCCACAAACATTCCACAGACACAACACTTACCCAAAGACTCGTGATACTCAGGAAGCTGTTTAACCGGAGTCAGTTGAAGACTTTCAGGAAGCAGGCAACTGCATAGAGCACCTGAACATTGAACCAAGTGAGGCATTATTAATATTTTGTCTATCGATCACTGTTTCAAATTGTCAATAATTGTATCATATCATACTCATAGTAGAGTTGGTTCATCTTCAGATGCAATCGAATGATGACTTGATTCACAAAATATTATTGCTAACTGGCTCAATTCAAAGGTTGAATTAATTCTAATAAATAATTTGTCAGAATGAAATTGAAGCTTCATGTTTCTTACCAAGCCGTGCAAGCCGATTCACCCATTTGGGTATTCTCTTGCCCGCCAATCTCCATGCAATATCATCAGTGAAATGGTTGCAATTCTTTGAGATGAGGTGATAGGTATCTCCATGATACTCGGCAGCTGCAGTCTCTACGAATGTCCGGAATTCAGAAGGTGACATATTTGTTGCTCCCAGCTGGATGGAACATCTGTAAATATAGCCCGGGCATAGCCTTGGTTCCACCTCAAAAACACCACTTACGGGGAAGTCATGAGCTCCAAAACCATACTCCTTACCGTGAACTGCTCCGACAGTATAATTCATCAGATCCTTAAAAAGAATGATTGACATAAAGACAAAGAATTTTGAGTTGTACAAGAATGTGTCTTTACGCATAGCGATTCCCACAAGGATTCTTGAAACAACTCGTGAAAATGCAAGCCATTGATCCACTAACACACAAACAATTTAATTTTGTAAGCCTTCAACGCATTCTATGCCTAAAATTAACAGCTTACACTACACACCTCACAAAACACTCAACATAAGACTCTCTAGTTCATGACAGGGAGACAGCTCCAATACCAGCTTAACTAAAAAAACCAAAATCAATGCACATGACTCCTACAAGCTTGACTGCTGACAATCAACACCAAGAATTTCTTCTTCTTAACCACTTGACTGCAGTGGTCAGCACTAAAGGTATTGGCCCATCAATATATAGTCGTATATAACATCTAGAATAGTCCGAAAAGTCGATAACATCTACAACTTTTAAGTCCCATTTTATTAAGGGTAAACTTTAGTGGAGATCATAAAAACTTAGAAGCCATACTGAAGTTTTTCACAGTATCATAGTAATCCCTTCCTCGTCATTCCAAAGAACACATTATCTCAATTATTTTTTCAATAGTTCATTTACTGTAAATCTAAAACTCCAGAGGAGGACTTCAAACAAAACAAAACCACAGAAACACTGCGGGGCTGCATCTCATTTTTCTCTCATATCCAACATCATAAAAGCAACAAAAAAGCTTCAAAGCAACTCAATCACCCAAAAACCACAACTCAAATTGCCTCATCAGTTCACTGCCCAAAAAGAAAAAAGATTTTTACCTTCAATGCCGGAATGGAAAATCCCAACGCCGAACCAATAGGAATAATGGTTGATAGGAGTGAGATCGTAGACATTCAACACCACGGGGCTCCCCCTACTGCTGCTGCCTTTATTCAAATTTTCATTCGAAGAGCAGGAATTTGATACTATGTCGTTCTCTGTCACCATAGTTATAATTCCTCAGATTCCCACAAAAACCCACACCGAAAGTCTCCTCTTTTTCTCACTCCATAGAAAAGAAAGAATATAGGGGAAGAACAAGCTGATTCCGTATCAAGGATGCATATGCAATCATACAATGAGAGAGCTAGACAAGGAAAGGGTTTTTTCGTCTACCTCAGATTCATGTCTCGGCAAATAATGTAGCAAAGGTAGTGTTTTTAAAATAAATTAAATATTTAAACAAGTCTCTCAAATATATTCAAACGTGGGTCAAAATGTCTGGCTGGCGTGGCTTCCACGTCTTTTCTGGACACGTCACTATAAAAATATATATTATGAAAGCTAGTCATAAATTGAGAGGTTGGGTTATCTGAAAGGGCCAGTATAGGCCCAATGGATAGACGAATTTCAAACAATTTTAAGAAAAGGCCCATATCTCTTGGGCCCGCTAATTTATCTTACATCCAAATCCAATGCAACTGCCAGCACAAACCCTATTACGCCAAAAAAAACCCTAATATATTTATAGCGCCTCTAAGAACCGGCTTTCATTCTTCTCGCGCAGACCCCCCACTGGACGTACACAAGCAGAGGTAGATCCCTGGTATTGTGAGTGTGTCAAAACCTACTTTTTCTATGTCGTTACTGCTATGTTTCACCGCCTTCATCAGTTAGATCGCTGTTTTTGGATCTCTCGTGATCAATTTCTTTAACTATTGTTAACGTTTGTTCTATGGTTGTTTTGAGATTAGTCGGAAATGGGTGAGGAAGCAACCAAGGTGATCGTTCCCGAGTCTGTATTGAAGAAGAGAAAGAGAGAAGGGGAATGGGCTTTGGCCAAAAAGGCCGAGATTGAAGCCACCAAAAAGAAGAATGCTGATAATCGGAAGATTATATTCAAAAGGGCCAAGCAATACTCTGAGGAGTATGCTAAGCAGGTGGGCATATGTGTTGCTGTCCTTTTAGCTGTTCATCGTTTAGCAGGCGTTTTTATTTTTAAATTTCCGGTTTTCTTTTATTTTCATTTCAGGAAAGGGAACTTATCCAGTTGAAGCGCGAGGCCAAGTTGAAAGGTGGATTTTATGTCGATCCAGAAGCTAAGCTTCTGTTCATCGTTCGCATCAGAGGGTGTGCATCTTATTTACTTATTATTCTGTATGTTATTTGGAATAACTTTCCTAAAAAATTTTAGTTTTATCTCTCAGTATCAATGCTATGCATCCCAAGACAAGGAAGATTTTGCAGCTTTTGCGTTTGCGACAGGTAATTAGCGAGACCTAAAACTAATAGCTTTGTCACTATATAGTTTTATGTTTATGTTGTAATTGGTACCAGTGGGGAAGGATTTGAAAAGTGAGTCATTAATTTGAATACTTGCAGAACATGGCTAAATCAGTTATGTAGACTGGGTATGACATTAAACTTATTTGTCATGTGTTTTCCTTTATGATCCATTAGCATGTCATGTGCCGTTGATATCCATGGTGCACAAAATTACAGCATTACCTGATTCTGACTCGTTAGGCAGCAGTTGTATGCTCAATGACCTATGGTTTTCACGCTTTTATACATTTACCTGCTCATTGGTTCTAAGTATTGGCTTTACATATTGTGGTTCTTTGTTGTATTTCTTTTGGGTATCATGGAGTCTATTTTTGCAAGCTGGTTCCTTTATTGCATCAGTTTGCCAATTGTTTATGTGCTTAGGTTTGTTATGTGTATGTATCCGGACTTCTGATTATAGCAGTTTGTCAATTGTTTGTGTATTGGTATTTTGGGTGTATTTCCAAGTTTTGATATGAACAGCTATCTTGTGGTTGATATTATCAGTCTAGTCGTTTTTCCTGGTAGATTTATTTGCTTGAAGGGCACACTGATTTATTTCCTTGGTTTATAGATTTTGTTGGTGCCAAAGATAGCTTTCTACCTACTCTTTGTGATGACCTTTCCAATTCAAAGTAGCTATGCGAAGTTGTTGTTTTTAAATCTGGATCTTATATTTCTCTGTTTTTTATTCAGATCTTTAATGGAGTCTTCCTAAAAGTGAACAAAGCAACAATGAACATGCTTCACAGAGTTGAACCTTACGTGACATATGGGTATCCTCTCTCTTCTCTATGTTTATTTTTTGGCTGATATATTGTCATTTTTATGCTAATTATTGGTCCATGGTCTAGTTATCCCAACTTGAAGAGTGTGAGGGAATTGATCTATAAGAGAGGCTATGGGAAGCTGGACAAGCAGAGAATCCCATTGACTGATAACTCCATCATTGAGCAGGTTAGTGATGCACGTGCTATTATCATTTGATGTTGAGAGGTTTGTGCCTGAATTACTTACTAAATTGTGACTTTCCCACAGGCTTTGGGAAAGTTCGGCATCATCTGCATTGAGGATCTTATTCATGAGATCATGACAGTTGGACCTCATTTTAAGGAGGCAAACAACTTCTTGTGGCCATTTAAGCTCAAAGCACCCCTCGGTGGCCTTGAAAAGAAAAGAAACCACTATGTCGAAGGCGGTGATGCCGGTAACCGTGAAAATTACATCAACGAGCTCATCCGCCGTATGAATTAGGTTGCCCCCTTTTTGATATAGTGGATTTGTTCCAGGAAGAAATATGAGCTTCAAATTTTGTTGTTTTGAAATGGACCCAACTAGTGAAATTGACGTGGATTTGTTTTTTTCTCTTTACTACTTACTGTCGGTTTTATTGTTAAGAAATCGTTAGCAACATTGATTATGCTTCGTTAATTTTATGTTTCGTTGTTTGTATTGTTTCACATTGGCTGCTTTCTGGTTCAACTAGCTCTTAACATTTTTAACTAAGAAAAACAATGTCTTGACAAAATCTTTGAACCAGCGAGAGAACAAGAATGAAAGTTAGAATTTTAAGACGAGATGAACCCGCGGGTAAAAAATAACATCCTATGCGTTTTTCCCGTTTCGGGCCCAACTATATTATGACATAAAAAGTGTAATGAGGCTTTTCATATAAAGTCCTTTCAGTTCATTGGGCCTTTTACGAGTGGGCTGTATCACTCACAGTCTCCTGAGGTACAGATATAGGCCCAGACCATTATTATGTTTCGCCTTGTAATTTTCTTCCCTTTATTATTAGGTCTTCCCCTCCCCTTTACCTCTGCAAAAAGAGATATTCTGCACTACACTGGCATGAAGTTTTTCTGGCAAGTCTGAATCTAACCTTAATTGGTATTCAATATATAGAAATATCGTTATAATTATGGCGAATATTTTTAATTTAAAATAAATAAATAAATGATTGGATTTTCTATCATGCTTGTGTGTTTGAAGAGCAAGACAGTCATCATTATTGTTAATTTTCCAAGTGGTAGTTTCACCTACCACCTTACAATAACACTAAATAAGTCTGTCCAAAATGAATTTTATAAGGATGGCATGTCATAATTAATAAAGCATAGCCTATACAAATCCCGATGAAATACTCGATTTCATGCATCATTCCAGGTCTTTGATGAAATAACCAATCTTCATGAATCACCCAAAAATGCATTAAAAACAAAAAGTCAAACCGTTGAAATTATTTCACGAATCGCATTCGATACATTGAATCGAGAGCTTAGGATGGGAGACATTATTTGGTTTTCGACAATGAACTAAAGACTAATAGGATTCCATTTGACTGGCTTACTATTATTGAAAGCAGACTTTATCATAAGGAAATATATTAATTCAAGCATTTGACTTGTATTTGACCTGTCCTTACCAATACTATTTTTCATGTCACATGTTCCCGGCAAGCCAGACAATTTTGCTATTTAAATTTAAAAAAATAATAAATCAAAATAATTCCTTAGTTATCATAAAAATATTATTATCGATCTCAAAACACTAAATAAAATAAGTATGTTCATATTTGCGTTAATAGAGCCTAAACACCTTTAATTCTGACCACAATTGACTTTAAATGTGTATGAGCATGCGGATGTCGGAGTGATTAAAAATATATATATATTATCAAATTATACTTAAAGCTCTTCAAACTTGGAAGCAAACCAACAGACATGTAGAAAGCATATAAAGAAAAAAGGAAACCGAAAATGTCTTGGACCCAGTAGTTGGAGCTGCCCATTATGATATGTCCTAAACGATTACTATATACATTAAAAGCATACAAGATTAGATGTTGATCCTTGAGTATATGGATCCATATCTCCTTTGAATTTGGTCCACTGTCAGTGAAATTCATGCTGTGAATGTTTCTTAAGCAAATAGCCAATATCGGATTTGACACACTGCGTCATGGGTTTGTCAGGTTGGCCATCTTGTTCCTCTGCGTATTCTGCAGCCCCTGTTGGATTTAAAAGTATGCGGTTTGCTTGAGATCACTGTTGATCAAAAGTGGTGTGCAGAGATTTAAAAGTAATATTCCTGATAAGCGTATATATGTGAAAAGGTTAAATTGATTCGTGGACATGGAAATAAAGGAATAAACTAATGCCCTAGCTAGTGGGGTGTGGGATTCTTTCTCAAAAAACCATTCTGTGTTACGTTAATAAGCAGTCAGAAAGTTTGGTGGATATTCAACGATTTGGATGGTCGGGGGAGAGGAATGTATGGGGCAGGGGATGGAGCTTTGAGTTTTCCTATATATTTGCCCACTTAGCAGCACTGCAATTCTTGCCGGGTTTCTGCTGCCTCAAGACGCAACCAAAAGCGAAAATGATAAGATCTTGCAGAGAAAAGTGGAGCAAAGAGACGAAAGGAAGAACAAGATAAAAATGTCGTCTTTAATAGTTTCTGTAAAGGGTAGAAACTACAAAACAAAATCCGATCTTCTTCATATACTCCAAATCCCATCGAACTGGGGAGAAGATAAAGTGGTGATCATATCATCTCTCTTCTTCATGATGCAGTACTCTCTATGATGAAACCCATCGATCCAACCTTTTTAAAAATCCTTTTGTTGGTAATAATAATATGAGGGTACGTACTCTTGATAGATTTTGTAACCAATGATGACCAAAATTATCCTTGTAATTATAGACCCAAGAGGTAGTAATCATGGACAAGGTACGATAAGTCAATATCCAATGTCCAAAATCCATTTTCTTGGTGCTTGGTGCTTGTTGCTGTCCAATTAGAGGTAAAGAAGAAGGATGGATATCTGATAGGCTTTAAATTCATTTTTTCCCTAACAATCACAAGTAAAACCCTATAAATGCTTTGTCCAGAGAATAATCTATAGGTCGGACATCTCTGGGATTTTTCCAAATATTGTTCTCAAGAATCATTTAGTGCCACCCAAAAAAATTATGCCACTTAAGAGAACGCTACAGGAAATAATTCCCCCTTCTTCCGCCTCTCATATGTTGGGTATATTCGTCCACAAGAAACACCAAGAAAAAGGCATTTTTCTTTCTTTATACACATCATTTGACATTCCTTCCTAATTTGAGCAATAAAATATAATTACAGCGTCTTTATTGCCACATAAATCTCAGAATTAAATCCATAGATCTTATACTATATGAAAAATTAAAACATCCACTCTAATATTCAAGTAAAATTGGAAACTATCTTAGATAGATTAGAACATGCAACCTATTAATGGATGTTCTTATAGAAACCAGGTGGACATTAAGAGCCACATGACCACCCATCACAGGTCCCCAAGCCAAACAAAAAATCACATGCAAGAGAAGAATGCCATAAAGAGTTTGCATTGTTTTTTTAAATATACATAACAAAAGCCCTATAGGTCCATAGGATTTGCCCCCTAGTTATACTTTGAGAGGTGGTAATCAATTTCCACCACGGGTGCTTCGTGTACCTTTTTCTTTTCGTAACATTTATGGCCATATTTTTATCTATTGCAATGGTACGACGTCGTATCGTATGCACGCTTTTGGTTGTTTTCAAGTCTTTTCGTTAGTCAAAACAGTAGCTTTGGCGAACGCATTTTCCTTGGAATTTTTTTTTCAAGGAGAAAAACATCTTTTAAAAGACGGTGCGTACACTGACGCGCTTTTTGCAGAAAAGAGCAAAGACTTTTGACCAACTATTCCCAGAATGGCACGACGGAGGGCACCGAATAGCCAAAATGCCACTGCACGGAAATTGAATAAGCACATCTAGTAATAGTTGCAGGAGTCTTTTTTCTGCATCATTTTCTAACACAAAAACAAAAACAAAACACTTGGCGAACATTTACTGATCATAGGATGCCTAAAAGGATAACCAGACATGAATATGTTGACATTCTTTCTGGAAGTCACTTCTGAAAGAACAAAGCATAGTGGTTGTGTCAGCTTAAGTTTGCATGCCTCAGCTTGCACAACACCAATGCTTCCTTTTTAACAATCTTTATTGGTAACTAAGCGAATATATGGTTCGAAGCAGAATTGATTATCTATATCATGGATCTGAGCAGAGTTTCAGCAAATTTATTAATTCACAGAGTGCTTCATTTCATTGGTTTTGGAGTTGCAGAGGAGCAAACGATACACTAACCCACCGGCATTGGATGGTCTAAAGTTGGAGACCAGACCAGCATTAGCCCGCAAGAGGACGATGGCAGTTCTCTGATGTTGAGTTGAAGTAGAGAAAAGCAGTGGCAATTTCGTCAACAGAGATAAGGGAGCCATTATTAAGGGAAGTGTTTGTTCTAATTTATTGAGCTTCCTGTAGCTAAAGTCCATTAGAAAAAGTATAAAAAGTATCAGTTTGTAACTTTGTTTGATCAACCTCATAAGTAAATCATGTGCCACAAAAAACCAAGCGGACTCTCTATATATATAAAGCCTTGGAATACCGGAGACACAGAACAGACCACTCATACACATGCTCCACCACCACCACCACCATCAACAATTACTATGGCGACCTTAACAAACAGAGATGAGTCCGACTATGACAGCAGCTCCTCTTCCATAACCATACCCGACTCCAGCCGGAGCTGGATGAGCAACCTCAGCTTCGGTAGTCGAAGGAGCTCCGTCTCTGTCACTTCATCTTTAGCTGAAAGCTCAATCTATACTGCCCACAAGCCACACAAAGCCAACCAGGCTGCTTGGGAGGCCATAAAGCGGTTAAAGGCCGCGAGTGGCAGAGTTGGGCTGGAACATTTTCGTCTCCTTCGCCGACTAGGCAGTGGAGATATAGGGAATGTGTATCTTTGCCAGATAAGGAACCCTGTGGTGGGTTTGCCTCAGTGCTTTTATGCCATGAAAGTTGTGGATAAGGAGGCACTTGCTGTAAGGAACAAGTCGCAGAGAGCTGATATGGAGAAAGAGATTCTGGGCATGCTTGATCACCCCTTTTTGCCTACTTTGTATGCGGAGTTTGAGGCTTCTCATTACTCTTGCTTGGTTATGGAGTACTGTCCTGGTGGAGATTTGTATGCAGCTAGACAAAGACAGCCAGGAAAACGGTTCAGCATATCTTCTGCTAAGTAAGTAATGTTTTGTTTAAAATATTAGGACATTGATCTTTAGGGTTTATACTGTTCGTTTTTTACCCACTTATTGTGGTTTAACCTCAGATATGCAGGAAAAAAAAAACATTTTCAGAAGCATGTAATGATTATGTTCTTCATCCTTTTTTGAAATGGGCACAAAGTTATATATGACTTCTGACATTTTAGCTTCTGCTTTAATGTTGCTTCTTCCTTTTGTCTACATGGAATGAAACCAGTTATGGAGTAAAAGAGCTTGTACACTAATTAAGCTTAGTTATGACTATCCATGCAGGTTTTATGCGGCTGAGACCCTCTTGGCTTTGGAGTATCTCCACATGATGGGGATTGTTTACAGAGACCTTAAGCCAGAAAATGTGCTTGTTAGAGAAGATGGTCACATCATGCTCTCAGACTTTGATCTTTCTCTCAAATGTGAGGTTGTTCCAAAGCTTTTAAGATCAAAAAGGGTCAATACGGAAGCCATTCACAGAAGCAAAGAGAGTTCCATGCCATCTTGTGCTACACCCTTGCACCCTGTGCTATCTTGTTTCTTATCTTCCGGCAAGAGAAAGAAAGGTAGAGTCACGACAATCACGGAACATGTGGATTGTGGTCAAGAACTTGATGCAACAGAACTGGTGGCTGAACCCATCAATGCTCGATCTAAGTCATTCGTTGGAACCCACGAGTACTTAGCACCGGAGGTGATCTCTGGGCAAGGGCACGGAGGTGCAGTAGATTGGTGGACACTAGGGGTGTTTTTGTATGAGATGATATACGGAAGGACGCCTTTCAAAGGAGAAAATAACGATAAGACGTTGATTAATATTCTTAAGCAGCCGTTAGTCTTTCCAAGAATCGGTGGTGGAAGCATCAAAGAGTCTGAAGAAATAGTGAAAGTTCAAGATCTAATAAGCAAGCTCCTAGTGAAAAACCCGCAGAAGAGAATCGGGAGCATAAAGGGTTCGATAGAAATCAAGAGGCATGAGTTCTTCAAAGGTGTTAATTGGGCTTTGATTAGAACAGTTAGGCCACCAGAGGTCCCCAGTGAGCTTTGCAAGTTTAGGAGTAGCAGAGCACACATAACCAAGTTGAGCAAGAAAGAGAGGGAGGCACCTTATGAGATCCCTCATCATGTCGATTACTTCTAGCTACCAAGGTGTACATATCAAATAGGTGAAAAGGAAGCAGATTACCTACCTATGTATAACACCAAGGAAAGAGTTGTTTTTTCCTCTGTTTTCCCTGCAAACGAGAGATACATTATTAGATGATTAACTGGATGTATGACCACTGATTAAATGTCGACCCCCACTCCATTTCTCTTATTTCTGTGATTTATTAATGTCCATTCTTACGTGTAAAAGGCAGGATCCCATAATTATATCGATGTGATTCTCATGAGAAGTTCATGAATGCATGTGGTGACTATAATAGCTATCAATGATGGCAACTCTTTAATGAGAGAGAAAACGAAAAGGGAAAATTAGTAAAGGAGTGAAACCCATGTAACCTTTTCATTACTTATCTACTCTTTTCACTCATACCCACTTCCACAGTAGCGGAATCACATGTCCTATCCATGACCCATCAAAGGAAAGAAACAAAATCTCCATACATCTCGCAGTTCTCCTTTATATAGCATTAGCATATGCATCTGTTAACAACCATGGTAATAATAGTAAGCAAGAAAGAAAGAAAGAAAGAAAGAAAAGGAGGAGGAGAGAAGGACCCCATATGAAAAGAATACCCCTGAGAAATTGATGGTTTTGTGCATAGATGATGAATGCAGTCAACAGGCTATAAAAGGGATTATCAACGCACTCGGTTCAAGAGGTAGCCAAGGATGGCAACTTTAGTAGCGAGAGTGCCAGTGGTCAGCTTGCAGAATAGCACGCGCAAGGTTCTTTGCTTACCCCACTTGGGTGTGCATAGGCATGCATGAAGAAAGTGACGGGCTATCTAGTATTCCAAATCCCCACAGATTCATCGCCACAAATGTTTCACCCGAAAAGTGAAAAAAGAAAATAATCGATAGAAAAGAAGAGTACTCATGCCTTTATTTTCTTTTCCTTTTGTTTTCTTCTCCCCCCTTTTCCTTTTGGCACAACAAGGCCTACTCATGAGGGGTTTGCCAAATTTTGGGATAATGAAATTGATAGATATCAAAAATGGTCCAATCTATTTGTAACCTAAACTTTTCGTTTTAACAATTAAATGACAAAAATATCCTTAGAACTGAAAACGAAATGACGGAAATAAGATCCCTGATCATGGCTTGTTATCGGCATCTTCCCAACTCCTCACCTCCTCCAAACCATGGACTGAAAGAAGAAAGCAGGTAGCCTGGGAGCTGTTTTCCTGGCACTGACCTGTGATCGCAAAGCAAGTAAAATGAATCGTATTCGTTGCTTAGCAACACGTGTGTTGATCTTAAAGAGCACTGCATGCGTTGCGGGCTTCAAGTACTGCCCGGAAACAATCCATGGTTTTGAATCGTCCCATATATAAACCATGTTCCCTCAACAATATATATAACTAAGAAGATTAACAGGGCCTGAAAGAAATGATTCCAATGGCTGTACTTGAAAAAGCGGAACCTGCAATTTTTTTATATGTAGACGCATACATGTGTCAAGAAGCAAGAAAAGACACCAGATCAGTGCATGGATAAAGGGAACAGAGCCATAGCCCGCTGATTTTAAACACAAAACCGGGGTACATGTTGTCATGACCGAAACTCATACTATACGTCATTCGGCTTCGTGTGTGATTCATCCCTCAAATCTGGAGTCTTAATCAAGGAGAATCGACATATTAATGGAGGATCAATCAGAGGTAATCAGGAAATTCAATGGAAATCCATGCCTGCCATATAGGAGACCCGATTTGGGAAATCAAAGTAATCAATGTAATCAAAGATTACCATAGATGGGAAATCAGTCATTAGTGCTTGCCTTGTATATCTTTGTATAGATACCGTTAGATCGGTTGACTCGATCTCCACCATTCATTGGGGAGCTGTATTGGCTATATAAGGGGTGTCTCCCCTCATTTGTAATCATCCAGCAAGTCTAGCAATATTGAGAGTTTAGAGTTTTCTCTCCATTTCTTTGTGTCCCTCTCTCTTTTCGGTTGTGTTTTAAGCTCAGCATTCTAGCTAGCTTTGTGAGGAAGACTGACTTAGCCTATTGTGAGTGCGATAGTCTAAGGCCGCACAGAGAGTTTCTATTCCGCAAAACTCTAGCCCCGTGACAGTTGGTAGCGGAGCCAAGGCTCAATTCTTTGAAAGAGAAATGGAGATGCCTGTTGATGCCAACATCCTTGTTGTTAAGGAGGTCTGTGTGGGTAGACTACCCCAACGTGCTTCCGAACCTAGTAAGAAGAGAATGAAGACTGTTGATCATCTGTCATCATTGGAGGCAGGGATCACTCGGATGGAGATGAAGGTTGCCGATGACAACGATAATCTTGAGGAGTTTGGCCAACGCATAGACGAGCTTGAGTCAGGAGATGTGAATGAGCTTCGTGAGTAGATGCAAGGCGCCCTCATTGCTATCAACTCAAGAGTTAGATGATTTCAAGGTAAATCTTCTTGCTGAAATCACTTTATTCAAGGATGATTTAGCATAAATCAGGTCTGAATACAAGAAGGGCATAGTACAAGGAGTTGCCAAGCCCAAGGTGAAACTAGATGTCCCAAAGCCAAAGTCATTTGGCGGGACGAGGAATGCCAAGGAGGTGGACAACTTTCTTTCCACCCTTGAGCAATACTTTCAAGGGGTAGGCATGGAGAGCGATGGAGATCGGCTTTCCCAAGCCCCACTTTATCTGATCGATAGTGCCATAACTTGGTGGAGGATGAAGCATGCTCAAATCGAGCGTGGCACCTTGAAGTTGGAGACGTGGGAAGATTTCAAAAGGCTCCTGAGAGCACAATTCTCACCGAGAAATATGAAGCTAGAAGCGAGGGAGAAGCTTCACAAGTTGTCCCACAAAGGCAACATCTGAGACTACGTGGGAGAGTTCACGGAAGTCTTATTGGAGATCCCAGGCATGCCTGAGACGGAGGCCATGTACGTGTTTCTGGAAGGCCTACAAAATTGGGCCAAGCTGGAGCTTGATCGATGCAATGTCAATGAGCTCAATGATGCGATTTCTGAGGCTGAATCCTTGGCAAAATTCGAAAAGAAACCCGAGGGTTCTATCCCACCTAAGCCAGCCTAAGAGTTTCCGCGACTACAAGGCTAAAGGTGGGGGAGCAGTCCATGAAGCTGAGGGGAAGGACAAGCCTTTCAAGTCTTTCAAGTCCTTCCGTCCAGCCAAACCCACACAAGGGAGAGATGAAAATCGGGGCAAGGACGAGAGACCTAAGCTCTCATGCTTTCTATGAGAGGGGTCGCATAAAATTGTGGATTGCCCGATGAGGAACAAGCTGGCAGCCATTGCCATGGAGGCTGAAGAGATGGAAGCACCAAGAATGAGCTCCATGCAATTGTTGAGTGTCGTCAAAACCTCAACCAAAGATGTCAAGGTGGAGCAAGCTGGGAGAATGTTTGCTAGACCCATCGTGTAAGGGAGGAAGTTCCGTGCATTGATCGATACTGGTGTTACTCACAACTTCATGAAGAAGGAGGAAGCACAACGACTTGGCATCAAGTTCTGAGAAGAGAAAGGCTGGCTGAAGATGGTGAACACTACAACCCAGCCAATATTTGGAGTAGCCCGAGGGGTCGAGCTACAAATGGAAGAATGGAAAGGTAAACTTGATTTCTCCATTGTTCCCATGGATGATTTTCCGATTGTGTTAGGCATGCAATTCTTGGATCAGACGAGAGCAGTCCTAGTGTCTTGCACAAACACCCTCATACTTTCAAAAGGAAGTCAGTGTTGCGTGGTGTCTGTTGCTCGAGAGAAGGAGCTGAAGACAAAAACATTTGCAGCCATCAGCCGACCGGAGAGTCCTTCAGTGGAAAGGATTCGAGGGGGTATGGAGCATGACCCCCAAGTTCAAGCCTTGGCAGAACAAGTGAAGCAAGGCAAGACCCGCAGATTTTGGCTAGAGGATGGGTTGCTCTTCACCAAAGGCAACCGCATCTATGTCCCTCGACATGACAAACTTCGGAAGGAAGTGATGAAGGAGTGCCATGATTCAGGATGGGCTGGACACCCAGGTATCGTTCGAACACTTACACTTTTGGAAGATGGTTATTATTGGCCTAACATGCGAGACGATGTGGAGTGGTATGTGAAAACCCGTCTAGTTTGCCAATAAGACAAGGTCGAGCAACAGAAACCTCATGGATTGTTAGAGTCATGTCCCATACCGGAGAGACCTTGGCAGAGCATTTCCATGGATTACATCACATCCCTCCCAAACTCTGACAACTTCCAAACCATACTTGTGGTGGTGGATAGATTTTTCAAGTATGCGGTATTCATTCCAGCCACCAAAGCATGCACAACGGAAGAGACCAGCCACCTTTTCTTCAAAAATGTGGTGAAGTATTGGGGCATTCCGAGGTCCACTGTGAGTAATCGAGACACTCGATTCACGGGGAGATTTTGGACCGAATTGTTCAAGCTATTGGGGTCAGAATTCAATTTTTCCACCAACTTTCATCCTCAAACCGATGGACAGACCGAGAGAGTGAATGCCTTATTAGAGCTCTACCTTAGGCACTATGTGAGTGCCAACCAAAAGAATTGGGCAAAGTTACTCGATGTTGCTCAATTCTCATACAACTTGCAAAAGGAGTGAATCAATAGGTATGAGTCCTTTTGAGATTGCTAATGGACAACAACCTTACACTCCTAGCAAGATTGTCACAGGTTATCAAGGGCCGAATCCATCTGCCTACCATTTTGCCAAGGAGTGGGACGAGCAGAAGGACATTGCAAGAGTGCAACTGTCCAAGGCGGCAAAGAGGATGAAAAAGTGGGCAGACAAAAAGAGGCGACCCTTAGAGTTTGATGAAGGGGATCTTGTGTTGGTGAAACTGATGTCTCACCAAAGCCGAGTTTATGCCAAGTTGCACAAGGGGCTAGTGTGATTATACGAAGGCCCTTTCAAGGTGTTGAAGAGGGTTGGCAAGGTGTCATACAAGCTTGAGTTACCACCAAGATTGGAGTTCCATTCTGTCTTCCATGGGAGTTTGTTAAGGCCATTCCAAGAAGACAAGGAAGATCCAAAGAGGGGGAAGTACAAGAGAGCTCCCACAACTGTGACCAATGCCCATGATAAGCAACTAGATGAGATCTTATCAAGGTGTGCGGTGCAAAAGAGTGGGAAGCACATGAATTATGTGGAGTACTTGGTTCGATGGAAGGGCGACCCTCCTAGCGAGACAAGCTGGGAAAAGATTTCGATCTTTGGCAGTACCAAGACGAAATCAACGAGTTCTTGAGGCAGGACACAATGAGGACGTTGTCGAGTTTGGTGGGGGAGAATGTCACGACCGAAACTCAGACTACGCGTCATTCGGCTTCGTGTGTGACCCGTCCCTCAAATCTGGAGCCTCAATCAAGGAGAATCGACACATTAATGAAAGATCAATCAGAGGTAATCAGGGAATTCAATGGAAATCCATTCCTGCCATATAGGAGACCCGATTTGGGAAATCAATGTAATCAATGTAATCAATGTAATCAAAGATTACCATAGATGGGAAATCAGTCATTAGTGCTTGCCTTGTATATCTTTGTTTAGACACCGTAAGATCGGTTGACTCAATCTCCACCATTCATTGGGGAGTTGTATTGGCTATATAAAGGGTGCCTCCCCTCATTTGTAATCATCCAACAATTCTTGCAATATTGAGAGTTTAAAATTTTCTCTCCATTTCTTTGTGTCCCTCTCTCTTTTCGGTTGTGTTCTAATTTTAGGATTCTAGCTAGCTTTGTGAAGAAGGCTGACTTAGCCTATTGCGAGTGTGATAGTCTAAGGCCACACGGAGAGTTTCTATTCCACAAAACTCTAGCCCCATGACAATGTGTGTGTGAAATCGAGACTCTGCTTGTATTTAGATCTATATTTGTTTCCTAGAAATTTTTCTATGTAATTTATTGTTTTCTGATGAGAAGTAATTAAACTAGGCGATATTAAAAATAAATAAATAAATAAACTAGGCGAGATTGAAATGTGCCACCACCTAATTTATCCATCTTCCTCGGCCACCTACTAGCTATTGAAAATAATCCAAAACCTACCGACAATAACTGAAAACAAGCGACTCCTGTGGTGGTATCCCAGTGAAACCATCAAACTCATACTCTTCAACACCTGGGGCTGTCTTACTCCCTTCCTATGCAACTAACTACCCAGCATTTCTTATAAATATCACTCAATCTTGCTCTGTATTCTTCATGTAATTCTTCAAAGCACAACAGCTCTTTAGTTTTCCTTCCTTGGTATCTTCCTTCAGGACCATTTGTTTACATTCTTCCAATGGCTAAGAATGTGGCTCAATCGCCTCTTGAGAGGACTAGCTTGGGCTCACTTGATCAAAAGCTGGCCTTGGCAAAGCGATGCTCTCATGGTTTGCGTCCCTTTTCCTTTCATCTCTTTTGCCAAATTCCTTATTTCTTGCATCTTTATTTTCAAGACTGAGGTATTATGCCGTGAAAATTTTCAGATGGGCCTCTTATGTGGCCATGGTGCCTGTGGACATACCCATCTAACATAATAACCTATATATTCTGCAAATTTTAACACATATATTTCAGTTTCTATTCCTACTTCTCCAAAAAGTTAAGACTCATCAAACAGTATGTGTCCATGGATCAACAGAGGGCGTTGTCGCCGGAGCCAAGGCAGCTGTTGTTGCTACGATTGCCACTGCCATACCAACTGTATGTTCTATTCTTCTTTAGGCATCAAGAAATAAGAAAAGGAAAAGAAAATTCTTCGGAGATGTAGTTTTATAGGACAAATCCGGATAAAAGTATTTTCCTTGCATGCTTGGAACGATTTTTCTGTCATCTAACAACATTTTTGTTTAACCTGCAGCTGGCCAGTGTAAGGATGTTGCCGTGGGCAAAAGCCAATCTGAATCACACTGCCCAAGCTCTCATAATATCAACAGGTTTGTACTCGAAACTACCATTCTCGCTCACAAAGTCCGTTGGTACTTGGATTCACTTCTAAAATGTGCCTTGTTTGCTATTACAGTTGCCGGTGCTGCATATTTTATAGTTGCCGACAAGACTGTTCTGGCCACGGCACGTAGAAACTCCTTCAAGAATCAAGTTAACATCAAGGCATAACTTCTAGCCACTAGAGTCAACATAAGACTTTTGTCTGTTCTAGATGAACTAATCTATGTTAGCAATTACGTCGTAAGTCGATCATCTATTTATATATAAATAAAGACAGCAGAGTTGAGCGATCTGTCCTGTTACGCAACTATACAGCTCCAACAGCAGAATTAGTGAAGTTGAGTACCTGTTTCAATATTTTATCACCAGTAATCATTGCAAGAACAAGAACCATCTTTGAAGTGGTGGAACCGGTTTCTATCTCTGGCAATAATTTCTCTGTTAAAAATCTTGGATATTAGTTTTGTGGCAGAATGACAATTTCCACAAACACGCAGATTCTTAATTATCCTGATAGTTGTCCCTGGTTTTGTGCTGATCAAACCAAAAGCAATGGCCAGCCTCTCACTGTGATGACACAAGGCCACTTCTTTCCACTCATCGTCCATGTCGTAAAGCACCCCAGATGTATCGGGTACAAACCCTTCCTTATTCAAAAGAATATCTATCTCATCCAGCATCTGATAAATTTCTTCGCTCTGGGGATGTACCTTGTCACCGACGAGAAATTCATGAACAATGCCATCCACTTCGATAGAGCTACAACCAGGAACTTTCTTCGTTCCCTTATCGTGTAGCGTAGTTCTAATTTTTGACACATCTTCCCATCTATTAGCTCCTGCATAAATGTTTGATAAGAGAACATAAGCCCCGGGGCTTTCAGGGTTCAGTTCAAATGAATTCTTAGCTATACGTTCGGCCAACTCTATCCGTCCATGAACTCTACAAGCTCCAAGCAAGGAAGTCCAGATGGCCTCATCTGGTTTCATTTCCATAGTATTCATCAATGTATCCACTTCATCAAACAACCCAGCTCGGCCTAGCAGATCTATCATACATCCATAATGTTGCAATTTTGGAGAAAGCTTGTAATATTCAATCATCAAGTTAAAATACTGACGCCCAAGGTCAAGCAAACCAGCATGCTTACAGGCAGATAACACACCAACGAAGGTAATATCATCTGGTGTGTTCCTTTCATTTTTCAATCTCGAGAACAGCTCAAGGGCCTTACCGGAAAGTCCATGCATAGCAAACCCAGATATCATTGCATTCCAACAAGCCAAGGGTTTAGGATTCATTCCATCAAAAACTTGTCTAGCAACTTCTATTTCACCACATTTTGCATACATGTCAATAAGGCTCGTCCAAAGAGCGTCACTGTTTAGATTCTTCATATGCTTGTCCACATAAGCATGAATCCATTTGCCAAGATCAAGAGCGCCTAAATGAGCACAAGCAGGAAGAACGCTCAACAAGGTCACAACATTAGGCTCTATATTGGATTGCAGCATATGCCGAAAACACATCAAGGCTTCTTTATAGTGATCCGTACGAGTATAGCCACCAATCATAACATTCCATGATATCACATTCTTACTCTGTATGCCCTTGAACAAATTGCTCGCCTTTTCCAAATCTCCACACTTTGCGTACATATCAACAAGAGCATTCACAAGCCTGAGATTGGATCCAAGACTCTGATCCTCAATCCAAGAGTGGACCCAAGTTCCCACTTCAAGAGACCCTGACTGAGCGCAAGCGGACAGGACACTGAGCATTGTACTAACACTGGGTGCAATTCTCGCTCTACGCATCTCTTCAAAAAAGGCCAGAGCCTCCTCAAATTTGCCACTTTGGGCATTCCCTGCGATCATAGCATTCCACGAAGCCGCGTCTTTGACAGGAATTTCATCAAATAGGTCCCGCGCTTCTTCCAAAAACCCTTTTTTGGCATAGCCAGATATTAGAGCCGTGCATGAAATAGCATCTCTCAAAGAATTTCTATCAAGCAACAATCTTGCATGGTCCAATTCACCGTTTTGGGCATACATGTTAATCAACGAAGAGTGAACAAATGCATCATTATGGAGCCCAAGCTTCAATATATGTGCGTGGACCTGTTTCCCCTCCTGGGTACCCTCAATTTTCGCGCAAGACTTCAAAACAAAAGGAAACGTATAAGAATTAGGCTCCACACCAGATAAAACCATGCGAGCATAGTACTCAACAGCAATACTCGGGGATTCACTCAATGAGAAACCCCTAATTACGTTATTCCACAAAACATGATTAGGATGTTCGATGGATTCAAATATCGAGAGAGCATAAGGAAGGTCACCGGAAGGCGAAATGGCGCAAAACTCGATCAGCTTGCTGAGAGCAAACTGGGTATGGTGGAGGCCAGTCTTGATGACTTGGGAGTGTATTTGTTTGAGATTTTCAAGGTTTCTGCAGGTGGAAAGGTGGGAAAGAGACGGATGGTTTCGCAGAAGCTTGTAAGGTGGATCTGAGTGGGGAAGGACATGGAGAGTTGTTGAGGCAACTGCAAGCGAGTGAGATGAGCATACCATGTTTGTGTTCTGGAGGTGAGTATTGAGTAGGATAAGAAGGGCGGCAACTTCTGAAATTCGGTTTGGTTAAGGTTTTGCTTCGCCTAATCTTATGTTGTCGGAAATTACAATTTTTTGACAGGGAATTAAAAGTCTTTAGTTCTCTATCTTTCCCCGCTTTGTCAATGGGATAGACACGTTTGTCTTTTGCGATGTCTGTGAGTGTGGGGTTCACATTTCCATTTCTTTAATTAGTATATTTTATTTTATTTAGTTTTACCAAGAAAATCAAAGAGAAAAAAAAAAGCAAATAAAATTTTAAATTCTGCAGAATAAAAAAAAGTAAATCAAAATGTTGCCACTATTAGGAATATTCAAATCATACGTAACGATTATCTTAAAGAACTAGCTAATTAATCCAATTAAAAAAATAAGCTTAGTCCCAACATACAGCGAGGCCGGAATTTATTTTTGTTTTGGGAATAATATATAAAAAAATTTATGTTACAATAATACAAAATAATTTAATTTGATTATGATTTATATTATTTATAAAATTTTAAAATATATTGGCTACTCTCTATTTTATTACATAATATAAAAAATATTAAAACTTAAGTCAATACTATTTTGGGATCTTGAATCCAAAGACAAGGAGTTATCGTCGATTCAAATGCCCGGATGCTATTCTCTACTTTCTTAGAGCATAAAACACAATAATCATCTTAAATTTTAATCATATAAATATTTTGTATTATTTACCTAATTATGAAGAATATTTAGCAATATAATAGCATGTTCCACCCTGCAAATTAAGCTATATTTACAAAACGGATCCAAGAACACTATATTATAGTAGACTTGTACGAGACCAATTTCCCTGCCCTCTATCTCTCTCTCACTTCTCTTTACAAAACCGAACTCGATGCAGAATAAGGCCCAGAATTCAATAATAGACCCCGTAAAAAGGTTGTAAGGAGTAGTCGTTTTCGCTTTCTGGGCAAGATAACATGCACTTGAGGATACCCACAACGTTTGATTCCAGAAATTATTTCATCGAGGAAATATCTATTGCCTGTTGGATAGTCATCAAACACATAAATAAAAAACGAGTTTTACTTTCTGAAGATGTATCGCTAATGTAAGTAAAAGAGAATATACATAATTCAAAAGGGAAGGGTATAACGCTATCCTCCACTAATCCCCTAGTGGAAATGGATTCTCCTAGTATTATTGAAGAGAGAATAAAAAGCGGGACGTCGATCTTATATATATATATGTTTTTCTTTTCCTTTTCCATAATGTGCAAAAGATTCACCAATCACCATGTCTTGTCTTGAGAAATGGTAATTAGATTAGATTACTACCCATCGAGTTCAATCGAGTTCAATCGAGTAGGTCAACAAGCAAACATATAGGAAGGAGATTAGGTGCCCAATTTTCATGCCCCTGTTCTGGTAGACGACTGCTTTAATTGGTTCGTCAAAATTGATGAAAAGTCTGGCAATTTTTATAACTCAGTAGGCGCTGGAAAAGTATTCCCTCCTGGGGAAATTCCTGCGAAGTGAGTTGCGAGGATTCTGACATAACCACGCCAGCAAGATACTATACGCTACCTTTTAATGCGATTAGCCCATCATCTGAAACTGAACATACCTTTGTTGGCCATGCATGCCCATCCTGTCCGGCGTCGATTCGCCGCAATCACAAATGCTATAAAATTTGTCTGGAACATTCCCTATCTCCATATAAATTAAAAGGGGATTTTTCTTGTTAGCCACACCCCTCTGTCTTCTTACAAGTTAATGTTCTCATACATGGCAGGCAGCCAAGGGTGCAGAATCGAGATTATAAATCATTTGTCTTAATTCCTTGCCGGATTGAGCTGTCCAATCACAAGTTATATTATCCAGCAACCACAGTAATTTAAGACATACTTACCCTATAAACAAATAGGTTTTGCTTTTGGACCAGAGAGAAATTTTATTATAAAATATGAATATAATCGTTAAGTTAATTTTGTTCACCATGCAGGTATAATAGATGGATTTTTTTCATAAATAGTATCAATTTTGACCATATCTGTGATTTTATCTCTAAATTCAGTTTCTCCAGATCTGATTCATAACCTTAGACTAATCCCAATTAATACCATTTGATGGATTTGTATGGTAAATGAATCTTTCTATAGCCTTTTTGAATTATTGAGAATTGGGGAATCAAATATAAGGAAGAAAGGAATTTGTCAATGGATTTGCCACAAGGTATTGATTCCAAAGGGAAGGTTTCACATCTTTGTCTATCCTTTTTTATCGAACCATGTGCATCTGGTCTGCATAAAACCTACACAAGGGCTGGGTTTATTGACGGGGTGTGGACTCCTCAATCCATGCAACTGTATGAGCATGCATGCACATGTCAATCTACACTAGTGAAATCAAATTATAGAGTATTTTTTTTTTTGGTAAAAATCAATTATAGTGTATAATCATTCACATTGGTATATTTGCTTTTGTAATATGTAAATCTTAATAATATTAAATTTTTGGGAAACTTTATTAACCATCAATTTAAGATATGGAATGAACAAAATAGTATGAATCATAAATAAATAAATGAAATATGATATTGTGCATCTGATGTGACGATACAATATGAAAAGAAAATTTATATGATAAATTCTGACTATGACTTGAAAGAAAATATGTTTTATTATAATAAAACTAAAATTTTAATGTCTATATCGAAAATATATTCTAACATCATTCCCTTCTAAATATTTATGTGGACCTCCATCACAAAAATAGAGGAATAAAAAAAAAGGTTATCCACTTGTACATCATCGGATGGTATGATGTTATTGTATCCAATTTAGGGAGATTGTATACTAAGGTTTCGAATTTAAATTTTAAATATGAGATATCTTAACATTTAAAAATTAATTATATTTATTCTTAATTAGTATTTATTTACAATACAACTAAACATATATTAATCATTGTTTAGATAATCTGGCAGATAGAAGAAATAGATTCAATTTTTTTCTTAAAAAAATATAATTAGAAAGAAAATTAGAGAGTTGAGACTCCCGAGTTTAGACTAGTAATCAGTAGTTGATTTTGATATTCAAGGCCATGTCGTTCGCGGACAAGCCGATCAAAATTATCCGGGCAGAAACTTTACAGGCACGATTAGTTCATTTTGATTCTCGAGCTTTTTGCTAAGTTAGCTAGCTAGCAACATCGTCAGGAATATATCCTGTTAATAGTAAACACCTTACCCAGAATGGAACGTCTCACAAGTAACAACTTCCCCTCGTATACCTTTGCTACAAATGGATTCCATTCCATGGCGATAGGAATAAATAATTGAAAAGTGTTTGCTTCCGGACAGATATGTTTGGGCAATCCAGTAAAGGAAGAGTGTAAGAGAAATCTGATTGAAAAAAATGTGTGAGTTGGTGGTAATAATTCTGAACCTTTCAAGTTCTGCAGCCAGCCCAAGAATAATTAAAGAGGCAGCAGTAAGAGCAGGTTTATCTCATTTTTTTCAGAAATTTTTCCTTTTTTGTAATCGCAACCTAAAAGAAAACATCTGCGAAAAGGCAAATACCGATAAGAAAAATGCCATCAGCGGACCCACACTTGAGAGGCAGCGATTAACAGTATATAAAGGCGTTCGAACCCATATAGCAAAGTCACCAACTGAAGTGGCATTCTCTTACTAGTACTATACACCTCGGTGCTTCTCTGTCAGTATTTGTTGTTCCTTGCTCAAGGGTTCATATTTAAGGTTAGTGTCTCCTGTTTTCTGCATGGTTTTCTGAAATTCTGAGGTGATACAGCCCATCTTCTTATTTAAGGTTACAGCCCAGCTGTCTAGGAGAGATTACTCTAATTTACGACTCTTCGTAATAAATCTTCGTGTCAGGAAAATGAGCTGGACAGGAGGAGACTGGATGTGTGGAGCTTGCGGGCACCAGAATTTCAAGAAAAGGGAAATGTGTCAGCGTTGTGGATACCCCAAGTTTGGCGGCCCCGATCCAGCAACATACGCGTCCAACGTCACAGTTGTTAAAGCTGGAGACTGGTATTGCACTGCCATGAACTGTGGAGCTCATAACTACGCTAGCAGGTCAAGCTGTTACAATTGTGGCTCACTGAAAAACTACTACGACACTCTCTATGAAGGTCATGCACATGGATCTGATGCTAGTGATGTTCCTGGATGGAAAGCCGGGGACTGGATTTGCACAAGGTGGGTTGGACATTGAATTTTTGCTTTCTACCATTCAATGCCTGCTATAAGACGAGAACTTTTACAGTATTTTAGTGTAGGGACCATCTATCTCTGCAGGAGCAGCATGCTTTAATGCACCTCTACGAATAATTAATTATTCTTATTAGCATGCTGCATCCATTCTGCTTCTTAATAGGACCAACCTGGAAAAACTAATAGTTACTGTTAATTCTGAATGGACAGAGTCGGATGCGGAGTCCATAATTACGCTAGCAGGATAGAATGTTACAGATGCAGAACACCAAAGAGTTACGGTAAGCAATTTACTTAATGATTTCTTTATTCTTTCTCTTCATCCGAGCATGAACATGTGTTTAATTCTATATCACCTTTTTCATTATCTTTTTTCAGGTAATGGCTGTTAAAAAGGGAGTGCAATGGCAATCAGAGAGGGGATCGAGCAATCTCGTCTCCACATGCAAGGATAAGAGTTTCCTAATTACCTATAAGTTTTAGACTAATAAGCTGTAGGTTAAGATTATACTTTGTATGGCAAGGGCAAGGGACTGTGGCAGGATGATGTTCTTACATGAAGCTCATGTAATCTTCTTTTAAGAAAAGCGAAATTAAAGAGTGTCTTTTTTCCAGACCACAGTAAGCTTCCCTCTTTTGTTTCAGTCAATATATTAAGGTGGACTGAGTGGTCGCTATATATATAAATTAACAAGGAAACTCAAGAGTCATAAAGGACTAACAATTGCAGCTTTGGATTCAACCAAGGAAGAAAATGACTGCTATAAGAAAGGGTATGAAACAAAATTCGAGGTAAGATTCTAGGAATCCATATGAATAGTTCCCTTCAAAAGGCAGGCTTTCTCTCAGAGCAATAATTTACTCACCTTTAAGCATCAAATCTTCAAGAACTACTAAACATATATGCAGATAAGAACCCGATGCTCGTCCTTTAAAAGCATAAGCGCAACACAAAGTTCCAAGAGAGTCGGTCACAACTTTCCTATCTTCGCTTTACCAATATTTGGCGATATCCACATTAAAAATGTAATCACCGTTCGTACATTGCATTTAATTTTGACCTATTCTCGGTGACCATCCCGAATTGTCTTGTTGAATATAGAATAACATAATTTTATTTTTTTTATAATTGATTTTACATCTAATTAATCTGAAAATTTTAAAATATTTTTATATCCAAAATTATTATTATATATAATTGTTATAAAGCCAAAATGAGTGGGACATTTTGCTAGTAGTTATGGGCCTGTTGAATATTCTTTTCGGTGGGGGCTAAAGGGCCTATTGGACTTGGGCTCCTGTGCTTATGTTAATTTCTCTAATCCGTTTGTGTTGATTGGGAAATTGGGTTGATTTTGAAATAATAATATCCAAAAATATAAAATATTAATTTATTACATAAATTTAAAATTAATTATTATAAAATTATTTAAATAATTATGTAATTTCTCATCACCAAAACCAACTCTAACTCCTACTAATGTCGGTTCTTATAATAATTACTGTATTTTATATTTTAATTATTATAATATTTACATGGATAAATCTAATTTTGATTCTATCCTATACCAATCCATATAAATTCTATCAGCCCTAATCCAATTCCTAATCCAAGTGAGAAATTCGCATTCCCATTCCAATTTCAATTCCAATTTCAATTTCAATTTCAATTTCAATTCTAATTCCAATTCTAATTCAATTCTTCTCCAGAATGGCAGCGACCGCCGCAAGTCAAGCCGGGGATTGGATGGACGTGGACGGGGAGCAGGCGGAGCCCGATTGGATTGATGTTGACGAGGCGATGGCGGAGCCGGATTTAATGGAAATTGACGAAGTGCCACTGGTGCCAGTGCTCACGCCCGACGCAAAGCGTGAGCGGGAGGCAACTGTGGTGGTGATCGTGGTGAGAATGATCGATGTAACAACTAAGAGAAAGGTGCTACGGATACCTTGGCGGCGGCTGGCGTCGGAGGAATCGGCGCGGGAAGCTGTAAGGGAGATGCTTTCGGGTGCGGGAGTGGAGGGACTGCCAGTTCGCACATTAAAAGCCGCGACGGAAAAAGTTGGTAATGCCGTGGCTAGACGCAGGCGGCGTTTCGCACTCTACGTGGTGGAGATAAGCTGCTCTGACGTTGTTGTGAGTCTACGGGACCATGAGGCAGGCTCTATTAACGGAGTAGTGAATAGGGCGTATGAGATGATTGAGGAGAAGCAACGAGTGTTCAAGCATCTGGAACTCGTAAATGCTGCTATTAGTCCGCAATTCGACGGCGAGTCGTGCTCTATTTGCTTGGAAGACATCAAGATCGGGGATGACGATGACATTGCTCGGTTGCCTTGCTCCCATGCCTTTCACGACGTTTGTGCTTTTCAGTGGCTGAGAAATCACAATTCTTGCCCTCTTTGTCGCCGCAAGTTGCCTTCTCGTTGATGCATCTTTAGGTTCCGCCGGGATGTTCCATAGAATTAGTATTAGTGTATATTACTTGTAGAATAGATAAAAAAAAGATAGATTAGTTTTAGATTAGATAAAAAAGAGATAGATTAGTTTTTGATAATTAATTGTGTATTTAATTATTAATTATAAAAGAAATATATTGATATTAAAATATCTATTTTATCTTAACTTTAAAAAAATATAAACTCCATTAACACTTTAAGAAATAAAAATAATGAAAAAATTTATATTATTTATAATAGCAAAATTTAATTTAAGTAGATAATAAATTGAAATTTGATATTAAAAAATAAAATTTCGCACCTATTTAGACACCATTCTTAACATATGAAGTAATACAATAAATGATGAATTAACAGAAGACATCGTAAGGCAGCAAAGTAAGATGTAATCAACGGAAGTTAATATCATACTATATATACATAATTTTTTAATTAATGTCACTAGTAATAAAATCCTAACAAAAATTAGTTTACAGTAGTTCTATTACGTTATGGGTGACATTATGGCGGTGGATTATTATTTAATTAGAGCGAAGATGTTTTGGAATTAAATTGAAAATATTACAAAACCTTGATCCTTCAGAAGAACCCGTCGCCACGTATCAGAGGAAAGCAGGGTTTTAGGGGCTTTAGGGGATTTAGGATCTATTCTATTTCCCTCTGCTATAAATTGGCGGCTAGGGTTTGAAATTACCTACCACTTGATAACCCACCTCCAGTTTTGCAGACGCTTACATGACTCATTGAGCCTTCTTGCGATCCACATATCTCGATTGATTATTGATTTGATTTTTGTCAATACTGAAAAATTTTGAGTATTATTTGATTTTTTTCCTATCGCCGAGAGATATGAGTTACACAGATTCACAATCTCGTTTCGTGTCATCACAACCTCCATCGTATCAAACAGATACTGATGCCAATGGCGTCTGGCCTCAGTTTCCGGCAAATAGCAGCGATCCATTTGATCAAACCCAACACATTCCTCCGTATAAGAGAGCCAGGCACTCTGATGAATTAAACAGCAACTCGATCAACAACAGTAACATTCCGGTGAACAGAGGGACTACCAATATCTTTTACAAGACCAGGATGTGCGCCAAGTTCAGGAATAATTCTTGTAGGAACGGTGAGCTCTGCAATTTTGCTCATGGAATGCAAGACTTGAGGCAACCGCCGCCGAATTGGCAAGAGATTGTCGGCGTGGGTGCTGGCGGTCGAAACGAAGAGGATAGGCAGGACAGGGTTGATAATAGGCCAGCGGGCAACTGGGACGAGGATCAGAGGATAATTCACAAGATGAAGCTGTGCAAGAAGTTTTACAATGGTGAGGATTGCCCTTACGGGGACAGGTGCAACTTCCTTCACGAGGATCCAGCCAAGTTTAGGGATGATAATGCGGGGAGATACAGGGAGAGCTCTGCTATTAGTATTGGGGCAACGGGTCACCAATCTATGGGACATGGAAGTGGTGGATTGTTCAATATGGATGAAGCTAATAGACCTGTCAGCAATGCTGGTTTGGATGCTTCCAGAGGGACTGTGAAGCCTGTGTACTGGAAGACAAAGTTGTGCACCAAGTGGGAAACAACTGGTCAGTGCCCGTTTGGAGAGAAGTGCCACTTTGCTCATGGCCAAGCAGGTACGTGCTGTTGTTTGGACTGTTTCTATTGTAAATGTTAACATCTGTGTGTTTTCTTGTGCCTTCATTTCCGAAGATGCAGTTCAGTTTTAGTTTGGAAAAAAAGTAGAGTTTTTATGGATTAGCATCATGGATTTATTGTTTGTCTAGGAAGTTGGCACAACCAAAAGAATTTTGTCCTTTATTCTTTTACCAGTTTTTTTTGGTTTCGGCGGTTATGCTTGAATTTATCTTTGCTAAACACCTGTGGGAAACATAAGCAAACAGTTCAGAGCTTATATGCACATACGAGGGTCAAGTATGATTAATATGAGGATTAAAGTGCACTTATGCTTTTCGTGTCTTGAATTTGGTTCAAAATTTATTAGTAGTACTTCTTAGTTCCAGGGCCATGTTTTCTTATATCGTCCAATTTAAAATTTCAGAATGGACATCGCGTGTGCTGGACATTACCTGACTGAATGCTTGAAACTGGATTAATTGACATAACGATGTTCCCCTGTTCTTCTTAACTATTCATTTATTATTCTGGCCTTCGTCTTTGTTTTAAGCATCTTGATTTTACTGTCTAAGGCCAGCTGGTGAAATACAATTGGATTGTAACTTTCTGTTCAGATTCAACTAACCAGAATGTTAATATTGTTTTATGAAGGGACACCAAGGGAAACCATTCTAGTAGAATCAATTATGATGTACTGGAATGGCTAATACTTGGTGCATAATGTTCCTGTCAGATTGGTTTTCTTAAGCGTTTTGTTATTTAGTTCTGATGAAACGCAAGTATATCAGACCTTTCTGGTTGTCTAATATCCATTAAATGAGAGGAGTGTGTTTGCAGCTCATGGTTATATTCAAGTTGTTATTCTGCCTAAAACTGAGAGGCTAGTTTCCATGTTGCCTTGTGATTTGTGTGTTTCATTATTACAAAAGCAATGAGTTCAACTTATTGGCTTGTCTTCAGCAGCGCTATTTTATATTTCTGTTCACTAACAGTGACTTTATTTCTGGATCAGATTTGCAACTTCCAGGTGGACGCAGTGAAGGGGAACCAGCATTTGCAGGCTCTATTTTGACCAAACCCCCTCCTATTATTCCTCTTAATACTTCTCCAGAGAAGACTCTGAATGTGCCAAGTTTAATTGATGAAGGACAGGGTAAGAAGTGCTTGTTGAGATGGAAAGGATCAAAGAAAATCAATCGAATATATGGTGATTGGCTTGATGATCTGCCAACAGAGCATAACTTGACTAACCAAGTGGAGAACTTGGTTTGAATGCGGGAGAAAAGTTTTGGTCATTGGTGCTTTCAAAAGTTCAGAATATAGAGGATTCAGTCTTCTGAATGTTTTGGGTTGTTCAAAAGAGGCATACATGATGACGGCACAGAAATTTTCTTTTTGTTTATAGGCTCTTGAAAAATTTCCCTTTACTTTCAGTCCCTTGTCACAGATCACAGAAGAATGTTGAACCATTCTTTCTTCGTTGATATAAAATAAAGGTTATTAGTTTCACAGAAAATGTGGATGTAAGCGTGATTTTGTTTGAAACCGAGAAAGCAAGCATTATCTCGAGATGTTTGTCTATTTCATTGTATCAAAATGAACAAGTTGATTGATTTGTCTATAGAATCCAACTCCCAGTCTGTGCTTTCTTCTTGTGGGGAATCTTTGTTATTTTATCTGGCGGATTGTCCAGGAAATGAGCAAAACTCTGATGGCTGAATCTGTAAATGCCGTTCTCCCTTGGGTATGTCTGGTTCTTTTCTGAAATGGAATTGGTTTAGCAAATATTTATAGTAATAATACGATTTAATTTTGATATAGCTTCACCATAAGATTTAAATAATATAATATTATCCGACGACATTATTTTACAATATTGCTATTGGATACTTACTCTTTATCAACCGTTGCAACTTCAAACCTTAAACAGTGACTTGCATCCGAAGTAAGAGCGTAAAAATGGCGGCGAATTTCAACATTATATTTTCTAGAATTACATAAAAGAGACCGTAGTATGACAAATTTTCTTACAAACTCTACGATGTCCCTCTGGATTTCTAACCATAGCTATTTATTAACCTTATTCTTATCTGGAAATCTCAATTTTTTTCTAGTTAACTACATGAACTAAACATAGTATGATGTTTCTGCTACAACAACTGATACAATGTGTTCCATGCGCACCACACAAAATTTTTACTTCATCTCGTAGATTTTCAAATTCAATATCCAGCGCCAGCTGAGCATGCTGACTGGATATGACAACCAAAATTTTAACTACCCTACTGTCATTTTGTTCTCCTATCAATTCATTCAACAATGTTCAATAGTGTTATGTACTTTCAATTTTGAAAAATATGCTCTCTTTCGTTTCTGTCAAAAATAATATATCATACATTTCACATACATACGGGTATTTGATATACTTCATATATCATGTGTAATACATATTATATATTTCATATGTTCTCTTTCGTTTCTGTCCAAAATGTCATGCATTTCACATAACGGTATGTGATGTACCTCATATATCGTATGTAATACACAATAGATATTTCGCATGCCTTATTTGTTACATGTCTTATATATAGTATGTGATGTGATAATTGACAAAAAATGAAAAGACATGAGGTGCAGTAGAAATTTTTTTGAACATGTCCAGTCAACTCACTCAGTTGATGTTGAGTGGATATTAAATTTGAAAATTTCCATAAAACTACCCCTGTGGTGAGGGCAAAAGGGAGTCATGTCCTCACTCCGCGAGAAACTCATACCACCGATGGATGTGGTGATGATTCCGGGCAAAATTGGCATCAGGGTCGGATCAGTTTGACTGATTATAAGGGTATCTTGGCAAGTTTTAGGATTGAGTTGAGCGGAGAGAGGCCTGTTTACCTTGGTTCTAGGTCCAAGGAGCAGTGAGGAGAGAAACATGGGACAAGACTCGCATAGAAGTTGAAGTAGTTACGTATCATAGTTAATTATCTGCGGAATAAAGAAGGCACGAAGAACAGCAGCTTTTATTGATGCAGCAATATACACAAGAGATTTTTCATTCTTGGGACCTCGATTCAAGTGTTGCTATGGACCTTCCCTGTACGTTTAGCCCATTTTAGAGTCGATCTGGCTAATGCATCGATAGGTTTGATGCACTTTTTAAGAATAGGATCGTCATGAGGCAGAAGTCCCTGAAGTTCATCAGATGCAAGGACTACTACGTTCACTGCTTGTACTAGAAGAACCTGGATTGCTACCCTTAAGAGATTTCTTGCCCCTTCCACATCCCTTCTGCTCAAGGCTTCAACTGCCGGACTCACAATGTGATCCACGGTTGCCTTGTCCAGTAAGACAACCTCAAACCCCTGCACAACGAGTTACAAAACAGGGCATCAGGAACTGAGTTATCAGCGCATTCAAATCCAATTATGTCAGAGGTGCAACCCAAAAGTTCCGAGTAGAGTTAAGAATCAAGAACAAAACTAAATACCTTACTCTGCAGTTTAACCTGATAGAAGTCAGCAGTTGAAGTTTCATTTGTGGCAAGCACTCCAATCCTTGCTTCCCCACCAGCTTGAAGTGGCTTTAACTTTGTTTCCATGAGCTCACTGGCTACACAATCTCCAATATGGAAAAATGGCCGTGAACAGCCCTCAGATATAGCATCATGCCATGCATATGAAAGTTGGCATGGCATTGCTATGCAGCTAGCTCCAGACTGCTCCAGAAATTTCCTTTTACGGCGCAAATTCTCAACAATTGGGTTGAAAGTTATTTCCGTTTCGTCATTTTTTCCACTGAATGGATGGGATGAATTATCCCGTGAGGACACTACAGGGTCACTGCACACAACAAAGGGAATGCATTCTTTACCTTCTCTTGAGCTCCACCAGACAAGCTTCTCCAGGAAAATCAGAGTAGAAAAAACAGATACACCTCCAATGATGCCAACAGTGTTTCTCTCGTTAAGAAGGAAATCTTTTGAAGCTTCTCCAAGACTATAAATCTTCTTGGATCGAGGCGAGTTGTCACTCTCCTCGTTCTGTACTAGAACCGAGGAGAAATATACAGCCACAGAAAGATTTGGTCTTGCTCTATATCGAATCATATTTTTCTGAACATTACAAGGAAAAACCAATGGAAATTTCAATTTTTGAAAGGAAGTTCTCACACCACCATCAATCATCCCTCATAATCGCTGGTCTCCCTCCAACCAGGTGCCACTAGTAGGTAAAAACAATGTAAGATGATCAAGCGCAAAGACTTGAGAGATCTCAGAGAGTCTGAAACAAGTCCACGAATCTCAAAACCCCTCAGGATAAAGCAGTACCTGGAGAAGAGTCCAATGACCCATAACTTGAATACCCTCCGAACATACAAAATTAGGAGAGTCCAACAGCCGGTTGCAGCTCTAGAAAGGAACTGCTCGAAGCTTTATAGCAAAACCATCTGTCCAAGGGAAGCCCACTAATCAAGCAACAAAAGAATGAGACGGAAATTGCACATTCAGAGAGAAGCGTAAAGCATGCTTCTGAGGCAAGCAAAGGCATACACTCCTCCAACTTGGGAGTGTCTATAGATACGCCTTTGAAAGGCCAATCACCATACTTTGTACTTGGAATCTACATAATTAATATCAATGCAGTACTATGTTTTTGCGAGCGCATCATTTTTAACCGATGAGAGCACAAGATATTTCAAATAATTCACGGAATGGACTTTCACAAGTCCATAAAAAGACAAGACACCATTTGCATTATCTTTTTATCCCTTTCTGACAAATATGACAATCATAGATGGCATCACTGTGACAGAACTAAACAGAGGCAAGCTGACTCTTCATGTGCAACACCTAACACAGCACAAAAAGCTGCAGTGAAATGGAAGAGGCATTTCAGCAAATGAATGACGATCACCTGCCACATACAATCGAAGGAAATATGGACGGCCAAGCTCTAAATCACTGGTTGCCATAGCCATAGCCATGCTGGAATATATCCGGTAAACTGGTTCGGTGGTTCCTTGCGGTGCCAATTATTAATGTCAAATACACGTATTTTGTTTTTGGAGGACCAAACAGGCAATTGATTGATGAATTAGCTAATATAATGTTGGTATAGTTATTTATATAGTATATTTATTTATTTTATACTCAAATTAAAAAAAAACTACTCTAAATTTATTGATATAAATAAAACTTACAATCGAATTATAAATTATAAACTATCTATATAATTCATAAAATCTAAAATTACGAGACAAGAAAACTCCACTCGAAATCTATCGAGTCTTGAGATGAGATCAAAGATAATAGTCTCTCTCGGAAGATGAAAAGGCGAAACAAAAAGATGCAAAGGCAATACCCTATCCCGAAAACTAGGTCAATACAGGAAATTTCGTAAGACTTTTCTTATACGGTGGGAGAGTTTAACCTGTTTGGATTCGTCCACTTGTTTATGGCCCGAAAGTAAAGCATCCTAGGCCCTTATAGGCTAGGGACACGTGGGAATTCTTAACTGATCAGAAGTAGCACAGTAATTTACAGTTTTATCTTAGCTGTAAAACCGTGCTCTCTGTGACAGTGACAGCATTCCTCGCGGGTGATGCTACGCTACGGTATACTGTAGACTACACTAGTGATCGCGTGCTGAGTTTTCTTTCTGTTTGTTGAGAAAATGGCTTCTACATTCTTCAGGAGAGTGACTAAAGCCACTCCATTTGGTGTCGGTGGCCAACCTAAGTCTAGTTTTGGCGGTTTTCGCGTTGCTTTTGGAGCAATCGCTGCAGTTTCTGGTGGTATTTCCTATATGTCCTACTATTCCCCTCCCAACTTGGTAAGTTTCGCTCATTCCCTGCTAGCTTTTGCTCTAAATGTTCGTTCGAGCTATCGTAATCTCTGATGTTTTATTCGTTTATTCCGTTTCGAGTTGACATTATTTTGCATTTATGGTTTCCAGTCTCGTTTGATCGGATGATATGTCGTCGTAATCGAATCGTGCGATGAGGAATATCTAGTGATGTCTCTATGTATGAGATCACTAGGAAATGTTTTCTATGTGAAATGTGTCTCGAACAAAATAATCTGATGGGTGCTTTTTTAATTGGGGTGTACTGTGAATGATTTGCAATATTGAGAAACTGACGATAAATGCTGTTTTTTACAGGTTTTGGTTTGAATGAGTTTTAGTAATTGCTTGGTAATCTACTTTGTGGATGAACGAAATATATTTATGGATATCTAGATCTCTTTGCGGTGGCTATTGTGGTTTAGCTGAATAAATATTGTGGTTGGTCATTCATTGGGTTTTTAGTTCGGGAGCTATTTCAAGGTGGTGCTTTTGTTTTCTTGATGTTTCTTTAAGCGAAACTTACCACCATATGGTTAAACAGGCTCTTCTCGATGAAGTCGAAGAAGAGGCCGGTCCCAAAGCTGGTGAATCTTCTTTGCTACCCTTTTCTTTTTCTTTTGTAAGTTTAACGGGGAATAATCAGCTACTGGGCTCGGTATGTTGTAGTTGTAGTATCTTGTTGGGATTCCTCATGCTAAGGTTCCTGGATTGCTTATAACGATTAGCTGATCTTTTAAAAGCAAGTTCTCAGTGTTTCAATTTTCAATATTGAAGCGACAAATTATAAATTCCTGCAATATTGGTATTAATATCTTCTAATTTTCAACTAGCAAGCTCACAGTGACAGTTTTGTTATGATTCCAGCTCTTAACCCTGATAAATGGATTGAGTTTAAGCTAAATGATACCGCAAGAGTCAGCCACAATACTCAGTTATTCAGGTTAGTCTCCTCTTTGACCAAAATATGTGCCAGGTAGACTTTGTGGATAGTGAAAGCACTGGCATATGAACGCTCATAAAAAAGAAGCCATGTCTCACGTGAAAAGTTTCTGTTACAAAAAATGTACATAAATTTCCAGTTACGAGTGATTTTCTTCTTGTCTCCCTAAAATGACAGGTTTTCATTTGATCCAAATTCGAGGTTGGGTTTGGATGTTGCTTCATGCATCATCACAAGGTACTCTTTTGTTGAAGACTGAAATGTGCTTCTAATGAAATTGGCAATACTTTTCCTCAATATTCATATTTTGATCTGTTTTTTGAACTGCAGGGCACCATTAGGACAAGATGCTGAAGGAAAAACAAAATATGTCATTCGCCCGTTAGCACTTTTCTCATAAAGCCTAAGATGATTGATTTCGATTTTTCTTTCTGAATTGCTTAATGTAATAACTTAATGTACTTTTAATTCCGTTGCACAGAATGCTGATTTTTATGTTGTGAACTGGCCTAAATGTCCCTAGTATTTGAAGTAGTTTGTTGGAACTGGATGACATGAATATGCTGGAACGATTCTTATTATGAAACTGACTGTTATTGTGCTCATTCATTTATTATTGTGAAAAGCTGGTAAATATGGAAAGATGAATTATAAGGCTTTTCTTCATTTTAAGCAACTATTGCTTGCTTGTACAATTATTGGCTTTCTTATCCATACTCTGAGTTTATTTGACTTCTATGCTAGGTACACTCCCATTTCAGACCCAGACTCTAAGGGATACTTTGACTTGTTAATAAAGGTATGTCCGGAAGCAGATTTGTTGTAGTTTCATCCTTAGTGTTAAGCCTAATGATATCCCTTCATTTTAATTTAGTTTCCTCATATGAATTTTCTTTCTCATGTCTGTTCAAAATTGTTTTAGGTGTATCCTGAGGGAAAAATGAGTCAGCACTTTGCCAGTTTAAAACCTGGTGACGTTGTTGAAGTGAAGGGGTAAGATCTTCACGAGTATGAGATTGAGGTGATTTTACTGTCTATTGATAACTGTATTGACTGCATTTCTGCAGACCAATTGAAAAGCTTAGATACTCTCCTAATATGAAGAGAAACATTGGCATGGTAAGAGCTCTCAGTTGGTGACTTCCCCATTTTCATTGCCCAGTTTTTTTGGTGATCATTATTGCTATAGAGTCCAAGTTTTACACATTTTTGTTATGCACTATATCATGTATGACTAGATTGCTGGTGGCTCTGGCATAACTCCAATGCTTCAAGTGATCGAGGCTATCATTAAGAATCCTGATGACAATACTCAGGTGAGCCTATTTCAATCTTACATTATGTGCTTATTTGCTTATGCTTTTGCCAAATATTTACCCTTTCATTACTTAGGCTTAGGCATAATTATTAGCATCATTACTGAATGGATGTGTCAAATATTTCATTGAAAACAGCAACGTTCAAAAAATTTTCTTTCCTAGGAATAAGTTTGTTTTGTATAGTCTTCTTAATGGATCTCATCATTCAAAGAATTCATGATGGCTTTCTTTATCTTAACAGGTATCATTGCTTTATGCCAATGTTTCCCCTTATGACATTCTACTTAAACAGAAGCTTGACTTCCTTGCCGCCAGACACCCAAATTTGAAGGTGTAGCTTGCTTGACTTCGACAAAAGTTGATGTATTAGCCCCAAAAATGTGTAATGCTCACTTACTGCATAATTTAATCTCAGATATTTTACACCGTCGACAATCCAACAAAGAACTGGGAAGGAGGTGCGGGTTACATATCGAAGGATATGGCTTTGAAAGGTTTGCCTGGTCCCGGTGATGACACACTAATCTTAGTAAGTATATTCTGTTTATATATGCATCTAACTCACTAAAGATAGGAAATTTCATGTTTTAACTAGAATATTCACTTCACGTAACCATACTGTGTGGATGGTAGTTGATTATATCAGTCATGGGGAGTGATTTTCATCTGATATTATAGTTTCTTGATTGAAAGCACTTGTACAAGATGAAATATGGCAGCTTGAGACATTGTTGTTAGTCAAAATGTCTAAAATTTTTCTCTTCCATTTTCATGCTTATTAAAGGTAAAACTCTTCTTGTTCGTTGACATTGTTTTTTTACAGTACCAACCTGTTTTCATGTCTATTTTCTGGTCCTAGCAACTTCACAGCAAAATTTAGTAACCAGTTCTCTCTTCTGAGTTATCAGGCGGAGCATTGTTTGTAGCAGCTCAAGTTGAATTTTTATGCATGTATCTGTTCTTTTGCTGCTTTTATTTTAGAACATAATCAGTTTCCTGTATGTCTTGGTGTATAGCACATCAAGACCTTAATTGAGCTGAAATTGTGTGCTTATTGTACATCTCTTCTCGACTCATGTCAGTAGTTATAAAGGCAGATTAAAGGTATTTGGAAACTGTACATAATTATGCTAGCTACACATTATAACCAAGCTAATTTGAACCATGCACCAACTGACATGGGATATATTTTCAATAATAAGCTTTTTTTTCTTCATCTCGCTTCGAGCACCATATAATCGTATGTTATTATACCTTCACAAAATC
Source organism: Passiflora organensis (assembly GCA_019739055.1). Classification (NCBI taxonomy): domain Eukaryota; kingdom Viridiplantae; phylum Streptophyta; class Magnoliopsida; order Malpighiales; family Passifloraceae; genus Passiflora; species Passiflora organensis. Next base: position 694,015 of record JAEPBF010000136.1, read on the forward strand.
ATCAAAATACCTTGTTTCTCAGCATGTGTTGTATGTAAATGTGAGCATTCCTATGTAAAATTTATTAAGTGGAAATGAGTGGCAAATCAAGAATTTGGCTTCCCAACACCGAGTTGTGTTGGCTGCCAAAGGCTTGACTCTGTATTTACATCATTGTTAAACTTGCTTTCGTACTAGTAATGAGGAAGTTGGGATGGGATTTAACTGATCCTGAATGCTCTGTCCATTAAGGTCTGCGGCCCCCCTGGGATGATGAAACACATATCCGGTGATAAGGCTAAAGATCGCTCACAGGGCGAGGTATTCAATTTGTCAGCTTTTTATTTGTTTTGGCAAGTTATCCGCATATGTCACAAGTTCTTTTTCTTTCTTTCTTTCTTGCAGCTAACTGGCATACTTAAGGACCTTGGATACACGGAGGAGATGGTTTACAAATTCTGATGTGGCTGACAGAGCAGCTTGAAGACTACTCAAATTTTGTGGAATAAGTCATTTTTAGAGAAACATGGGTGTGAAATGTCAAATACCTATATTGAATATGACTACTTTTTTTTTTTCATTAAAACATTACTGAAGATTTTTCCTATTACTCGATATTTTGTAGTTAATTTTGAATAAAAGCACTAACCAGATTGAGTGACCTTCTACTTAATTCTGGTAGAGAAGGAATATCCTTTACCGGAAACGATGTAAGCTTTACTCGTGAGATCCGTCCAGAATCATGGATGCAGACCCGACCTAAAAACGGGGCGCGTCTGACCCAAATCCAAAGAATTGACAAACAGAAACCCACCAGCCCGACACAGAATAACAAGCAAGGTTTGAATGGCTTACGATTATATTTTTTCTTTTTTTCTTTTTCAAATGAAAGTTTGGTAATCCCACGTAACATTGTAAAATCAATAGTTAATTTTATTACTAGTGTTTAAATTAATTTGTTGATTTTGGTTTAATATAAATTTCAATTTTATCCTTTTTTAGTTACATGAAAACCCTAAATTTGGATATAAATAGATTATCGAACTTACTATACAAATTCTTGTTCAACCGCCCACGATCAGCTCTGTGCTTCATCCCGACCAGTCCCCTTATTCAACCGCCCAGAAACAAACCACGCCAAACCCATTGTCTTCCCCTCCCTCCCTCTCTCTCACTACTCGCAAGCGCGCGCGCGCACGCACACATTTCCGCCATCTCCGTTTAACATTCTTCCTCATTCAATCGAATTAAAGATCCAACTGTTGATCTCTATCTCTATCAATGGACGACGATCTCCGTAAGCGTAACACTGATTGCGTCTATTTCCTAGCTTCCCCTCTCACTTGCAAGAAGGTTTTCCTTCTCCCAGTTCCGCCCTCTCTTTTCTTCAGTTCTCGTAATTGACAGTGAAAGAGTATTGTTATCTTTTCTTCTCGTTTGTGCTTTCTCTTTTTCAATCGTCAGAAATTCGTCGCTGTATCTGTATCACCTGTGTTTACGAAGAATCCCGGGTTTCTATCCTTCAGCTTTAGCAGTTACTATTGCATTCTTATACTACTTTTTATATATATATATATATAAATGACATTCTTATACTTGCTTTGTTTATAAGCCTGTACTGTTTACTGGCACTGCTGACGGTTTATTTTAAAAAATTTCTTGCAGGGAATAGATTGCGAATATAGGCATAGCGAGGTGGTGAGGCTAAATCCCAGAGATTGCTGGTACTGGTGGGCTGGCAACTGCTTTAATCCTGTTTGTGGCTTCCGACATCCTGTAAGCAATTTTCTTCTTTTTTACTTTTTACTGTTTGCTGGTTGATTCTTTTTTAATCGCTGTAGAATTGTAAGTGTTGCTCAACTTTGTTAGTTCACTTAAATAGATGCTCGAAATGAGGGATTGCGTCCATTTTTTTCTGATGCTGTTGGTGTTTGGTTGATATCCCTGTTCTTTCTAAGAAAGTGCTATGTTATACTAGCTTGTAGCTGGTCGTGAACAGTGTAGCCGATTGCTTCGTTTGGTTATACTGTGATAAAATGAGAGATGGTCGTATCATGAAGGATCCTGCATCTATGAAGTCGACAAGAGTTTCTAGTCGCAATTTACGACCTGCCTGGTCCGATAGTTTCTATACTATAGTCTTTCATGAAGAACTTAATAGATTGTAGTTGACTTTCAGGGATGGGATTACTGAGGAGGTTGCAGCAACGTTCTACATGGTATTTTCTCGATTTGGGGGGAGGGGAGGTGACAGGTTGCTCTTATAAGCTTCAACTCATTATATATGGACATGGACGTTCCAGATTTTTTATTGGTACCACAGAAAAATTAGTATCAGTGATGAAAAATACTAATGGTTGACATTCTTTACATCATTAAAAAAAAGAGAGCAAATCCAGGTAGTATATGGGAAGAAGGAAAAGATGAAAAAAAACAGTTGGAATAGAATAAAATAAAGGTGAGAGGAATGAGACTTTTGCTACTGTTCTGGACTTCAGTCATGTAAAAGTTTCTGCATCATAATAAGTGGAGCTATGGCTGCAATTCGCTTGCTTTTTCATCCCTTTTGTGATTTATTATGTTGCCACCTTAGATACTGAAAGTACTGAAAGCGTCGACTATATATATATATATATATATGACCTTTATTTTTCTATGTTGGCTGGTTGATGATAATCTTGTCAAACACTAGGCCGTTTGAAATCTACATATCAGTATCAAGTTGTAATTTTCTATCTCATGAATGTGTATTTTTGTTCATCTTTCCTTATTTCTCAGATTCTTTGTTATTGCTGGCTGTGTTTTGACACATTACTATATTGTTTCTATCGATCCTATTTTAGGCATATATTACTTTTGTCCAATAACCTGATATGAATGAAATAATTCTCATCAGCCATTGGACAAGGATACTAAAGCACCATCATCATTGCCACATGAGTCCTCTGAAGCAAGCAAGAGCATCCCCTGTTACTTTTACTTTAGTGGCTTCTGCAATAGAGGCGAGCGATGCTATTTTTCGCATGGTCCTCATGACAGTGCACATTCTCGAAAATATGTGAAGACTTCTCCAGCTATTGCTGATGAGGTTATGTTGAACAACAACACATGTGCAGGATATGGCTCAGTTTCTGCTTCAGAAGTAGGGAATGTTATTCCATCTAAAACATGTGCAGATATGCAGCCTAAAGAGGGCAGTCCAAAGAATATCATACATGACAATTCGCCTTCCCAGTTTTCTTTGTCTCAATTTGAAGATTCTGCTGAGCTTGCGCTTGAATTTGATTCCTTGTTGCAAGCAGACGTCCTTGCTCGAAGAAAATCTCTTTTGTATACCGATCACTTTTTGGAAGAGCCACTAGAGGACCGGCGGGAGTCATCTCCAGGTTTTGATGTTCTTGTGGATGACAAATTAGAAAATTTGGATTATGAGGAGGATCAAGAGTATTTGATGGTTATTGATAATGAACAAAGTGAGCTAAATAGCCACTTCTTGCGGTATGATTTTGAAGATCCAGTCAAGTATGATCCCATGAACCCTTCTACGGGACTCCAGTATGAAGAAGGCACTAGTGATTCTTTGAATTGTGGGGATGATGAAATTATATTTCAGGACGTTAGGAGAGATTCTAGGTTCTCAAGGCACGGAGTGGCAGATACAATATTGTTCCAAAAGAGGAGGCTATTTTCAGCTGAAGATGGAACAAACAGCCAAAGAGTTGTGGATCTTCGAGAATACCTGAGAATGAGCAGAGTTATTGAAGGGCGATCAACAAAAAGATATGAATCATCTCGTTTGCCTATGAAAGATGGTGAAAGGCCTAAAACATATGGTACAAGGCAAAGGATGCGTGAAAAGTTAGCATCTAAGGTGGTGAAGCACGATATCGGATCATGTGGAGCCAATGCATCTCTTTCTGCTGCTGCCACCCGACGTGGCTGGCATAAGCGCTCAGGTTCAAGCTGTTCCAGGCAGTACAGGGTAAACAGACACGCTGAGAGACAGTTGTATTTATCTGACTGCCAAGGGAAGCCAATTGCAAGAGAAAGAAGATACATTCAGGCATCTACTGCATTTACGGGTCCAAGGACCCGTGCTCAGATTAAAGAAAATGGGGATTGCACCCTTAAAGCGAGGCGTTCTAAAAGAACTGCTTCAATCGACTTTGAGGGCCCTAAATCCCTGAGTGAAATACTCAAAGACAAGAGAAGCTCGGGTTCCTAGAGTAGTTTACTTAGCGGCAACTTAAGGGCCATCCACGATGATGGAATGAGTCATAAACAATACAATGATCATTTGTTGAAGATAATGACGAAAACGATCACCATCGATGGTGTTAATAGACTGGTCCTGCTGTTTACCAGAGTAATACCCAGAAACATCCTGGTTTTCAGAACCGACGCCAAACAAACCTAGGGCATCTACTGGTCTGCCACGGCTCATACAGAGCAGGAACGTCAGCTGCTATACTTTTGTCAATTGTTCGTGATCGTAAAAGAACTGCTGATAAATATTCACATCAGCTTGACTCTATTTTTCAGTAAAAAGTGTTTTAGGACCATGGGTACTTGCCTGATCTTATACCGCGTTATGATTGTGTTTTATGCCTTATACCACAATTAACAGGTAAACTGAACGCCAAACTGAGAAAAAAAAAAGATGAAAAAATGACATTGATTATGTGAACAACAAAGTGATAAGAAGATGTTCGAGTCTAATACTCTTTGGTTCCTCTATTTTAGTATAAACTTTAAATTATTTGAATCTTAGAAATAAATAGTAATATTTATATCTATGACCGATATAGAGTCCAAGAACCAAATTAAAATAAAATTAAACATTTTAGAATATTTACTATATTAATTAAAATAATTTAGCATCTCATAACGGTTACAAAATTAAACCACCATACATGCTAAAGCAACATTACTGGAGGATACTCTTGAGTTTTATACTACTAACGATTACATATGCTCATGTTCTTGCACCCTTAATTGTTTTAGAATCACGTCCTTTGGGTTATTCCTCTGTTGCGAAATATTCATCGCTACCTGTCATAATTAGACTGACCAACTATTTCACATGCCTCAAGCGAACAATCCTGTGCAGGAAGATTTATTTGTTCAACCATCTTATTCTGTCCTGTCCTGCGAACGTTCTTTTTGTTTTTTCTTTCTGGGTTCTGAGTATTCGAAGCTTTAGTCCAGCATGTGATGAACAAACCATATGGTTTCGTGACGAGAACTCGGTCCTTTAACTCAATACTGGACAAACCATTAACCAAGCATCTCGTGCCAATATATCGTTATATACTTTCCATTTTCCCTTTATTTTCAGAATCTGAAAAATAAAATTTCCCCTCGTTTCCTTTATTTCTTCTCATTTTACCAATTCGTAACCTTTCTTATAAAAGAAACTAGACAACCTTTTTTTTCTTTTTTTTTTCCTGTCCTTGGGGCTTAACGTTCTCTCCTCATTTTACTCTGAGGTCAGACGTCAGCACACAGTAAGCTGGTCTGGAATTTAGGTATAACCACTTTCAATTCAAGAACAAAATCCATGGAGTCAACAAGTCAACTTTTTGATCCTATATACCTATGGTGTATAATTGCACAAGATCTTAATTACCTTACCAGAAAGAACAATCCCAATACACGCCACTCGGCTGCACCTTTCAGCTTTCTGACTCACGTTTTAATATAATCCCATGATGAACAAGACAATCCGATGATTTTCTTCCTTCTGTTTGTTCGGTTTTCAGTGCCTTATGGACTCAATATCATGCCTAATTTTGTCACTTCGCTCCGCCATGTCTATCCCCTCTCTATTTTTTAATAAATAAAAGAAAAATTGACATGATCTACCCCTTTTCTTATGTAGGCAAATAGTGCTTCACATCATATACTAAGTTGGACTCTCCATTTTTGTCGTCCAAAAAGTGCTCTCATCCTCCAATACCGTCTTTCAAGGTAGCGCACACAGATAAACAAGCACACGCACAGCGCATAATCAGAGACGGAAACCTCCATCCATAGTCATCAGATATATGGAGGCAGGGGGAGCTGTGTTGCCCAGGTCTGCAACATCATTTAGAAGGCAAGGATCATCAGGATTGGTGTGGGATGACAAGTTAACAGAAGAAGTCAACAAAGGGAAGCCTCCTTCTGAACCAAAGCCCGCACCCAGTCAATCCACCGAAAGGGTTGCATACCGGACGGTAAAGGTTTCATCAGAACCAGACATGGATCCTCCCTCTCCCAAGGTCTCTGCTTGTGGGTTCTGTAGCGTATTTGGCAAACCAAACCCTTCTCGTCGTCGCACATCCAAAAAGCGTTAGTTCAATATCAATCACCCTCTTGAATCATCTGTACTTTGGTTTCAGTGAATCAATCTGCGATCATCCATCTTTAATTTTTCGTAGATATGTAGAACACAAGCTGCAAGAGTGCATTTTCTGTATCATAGTTTTACATCCTTGTGGGATTTCCTTCCTCTTTCTGAGAACCTGCATGCCTTGTGAGTTATTGTTGGTATACATGGTACAGATCGCTCTTCTTGTTTCTTACAATTTTCCTGCATACGGTACACCGCAGCTCTGTGCCAGGGAAAGAGGAACCAAGCTTGGCTTTTCTTTCACTCTTGGCTTAATGTCATTATTGCACCTCCTTATCCATGGCTTTGGCATGATAACGCATGCAAAGTGAAATCTCAAATTTGACAGGATTAACCCACCAGAATGTTTTCTATCCTGTCATATTAGACTAATTTTTCGAGTTTTGATCGAAATATATTAAAATACATATTTTAATTTTATCAAACATAAGGTTCAAGTTGATATCCATTATCGACAATAATTATTAATCTCTCGCTCATCAATTATTGTTATTGTTGAATCACAATAATAAAAAATAAAAAATAAAAAAAAATTGACCAGTAGACCACAGATCTGCAACATAATTGGTAACTAAGGCATTGAAAGTGAAGACAGAAGGATCCAGATTTCTGTAGTAATATCATTCAAATCATCTGTCAAGATTTTCAAGGGAAAACGGAACCATCAACTCCAGCAGATGAACTAATAAACAATATAATATAGTTCCTATGTGGGATGGATGAGATCAACCACGCGTTATTGACATCATCTCCAGATAAACATCAACCGATCATAATTTAACAGATACATCCACCAACCCACAGCTTGGAATGGAAAACGCCAAAAACCTATCACTTTCGCTTGCCTGGCTTAACCAAGCTTAACCTCAATATTGGCAATAGGTTTTAGTCAAATAATGGTAGGTGATGAATCATTGCTTCCTAATCCTTTCAAAAATGAGTTGTATCCACTTGTTATTAATGCATAGATCCCCATTGCCAAGGTCAGTTAACAAGAGCAATAGTGGGCATGGCGGCCTCCTCTTGGTGGGTACGTGATAGCGATGGCTTCCCCCATCAAATTCTCATCACCCCCTCCTCTTTTGTTCTCATGTGCGCTGGGTTTAATTTTAGTATTTCATGGGTTATCTTTGTATAAGAAATGTATCGTGGTTTTAATTTTATAGCTAAAAATAGAATCTTAGTCCGTATGTGAATATAATAAATATATAAATATTATTTATAATCTCTTGTAATAAATATTAAATAATAAAAAAATTACAGAGAGAGAGAGAGATTTAACATAAGTAGTGTCCTAAGAAGACATGATTGTTCGAGTTTGTATCTGTTGCATTCCATTCTTGTCTGATAATTTAACAACAATAAACTGGAACCATGGGCTTCATTGTTGGTGCTAATCTTCTGGTCCATAAGCCAGCCTCCTTGGGCCATGCATTCTGTTCTTAATATCTCAATATCTATTTAAGCCCGCAAGTCAGACTGGACTTCTGTTCAGTTCTTATTCACCAGTGGTTTGATCTTGAAGCCCATATCGATGAACACTGATCTCCTTCAATATTTAATCACTTGTTCTGCTCGAGCTTTCTGGACTTTGGTCTTGAAGACGAGAATGTAAAGTTTGTCCATAGAAAAGTAGAGAAAACAGCCGGTTGAATGGGTCACGTACGACCCAAAACTCGAGCCCACGATACAATGCCAGGCCGGCCCATACACCTTGTCAAATTCCTACACAAAGATGACAGATTGATTACTAACAAAGCGATGTGGGTTTTGAGAAAGCATAGAGTTTAACTGGAAATAGATTCTGCACTGCTTAAACCAATGTGGCCACATGGGTTGGTTGATGGGATGAGGATTAATTAATTTTACCAGACTAGCTCGACATGTAGCAACCATAGGTTCCGCCATTATTTTGTTAATCAGACACATGGGATGTTGGATCCATGACCCAACGACAAAGACAGAATTAGGACTCAGGACAGCATTACTTTTATGACCTTAAGAAACTCTTTAATGGTGAAAAGTTTGGGGTGAATCCCATACTTGGGTTACTACCCTGCATGCTTATGGAATCTCAGTACTGATGATATCCAACTAGTACTACTCGCAATCGTTTGACACCAGCTTTCAATGGATAGGAACAAGTCAAGTCTCGGTGAGTGTAGGTAAGCAAACCATGACCTCCATGGAGTTTTGTGAAGATGGTTTAATTCGTTGAATTCCAAGAGGGGATTCCGAAAAGAGAATCTTACATGATTTGCATCGAGAAAGCATTTGCTTAAATTGAAGGATTTGGAGATGAAAAATGATCACATTTCAGGCGTACGTACCTTCTTGAGGTTATAAGCCATGTGTCTGGAGCTAAATTTCTCCAAGCTATCATAGGTTCTCCTGGCGCAACGAAACGCATGGACTTGCATGAATCCAGGCATATCGGACACCAACACCTTCACTTGAAGAAACGCAGCCACCGATGCTAAATTCGTCTCCACATGAGACACCGATTTCCTCGCCTCCGCCGTGTTGCCACCTTCTCTTCCCCTTTCTTTCTCAGTCCCCATCCATTCGCTGTGAATGGTCTCTCGACAATTCTCTGATTTTTTTGACAACGAAATAGAAGGCGTTGGTTGTTTATCAATGACCACAATTGGTTCGGGTTTAGGCTTATGATTCTTGGAGCTGGACCTGTAGAAACTCAGGAATCCTTTCTTTTGCTTTTCTTTGGTAGCCATTTTTGCAGGGCTAGCTTCTCTTAGTTGGCATTTTCCCCGACTAGTCCAAACTATATAATGTTCAAAGGAGGTGAAGTGTTCTGGAATCATAACCACAAAGAAAGATCCAATATAATAATCCTGGTTGTAAAGTTGCTGAGACAATCTTAACCCAGCAAACCATGTGTTATTGCCAATGATTAAGGATAGAAAAGAGATGCACAGCTTTTGTTAGAGATTTGATGCACTTGGATCCCCATTTAACTAAAGGTTTCGCGGTGTAAACTGATTACTCTATAGGGCATAGTTGCTAGTAATGAGGTTGCTTCTTGACAGCCAGCAGAAATGGACCCCACTTCTCCCCCACCTGCTTGCATAACTAATTCAAGACGAAGGTTTGTTTTCTAGCTCCCCCACATATAATTTATCCTTTCGTCCTTTCCCAGCTTGTTCCATCTGTTTCTTCCAATCTTTTTATTCTCTTCCTTTTAACAATGTGTTTTCATGATCGAATTTCCAATTCCAATGCATGGTACCTTCAAAAGTTGCTCGAAATCGGACAAAAACAAACAAACATGTCGTTAGGCTCTGGTTTTTCAGCCGCCTAACCATATGATCCACACAGAAAGGGTTTTGGCTTGGTGATATTATGATTTTCTGAATTTTTCATATGAGATTTGTCAAAATTGATATGATATTTCTGAATCATGGATTGCTTACAAGGCAAAGCGCAGATTCCACAGAATTTCTTGCCTCCTGAACTTCAAAATTTTTCCAAGGAAGAAAAATGTTGACTTTCTCGCTCTCGGGGTCGGGTGCGTTACTAGATACACACGCCTTTTATGTTTACTTAATTATTAATATACCTAAATTAACAAGACGAGAGTGGATTACGGTGGAAGGAAGGATGTCCTGATCATTCTTTCGTTTTGTAATGGCAAACGTTACGGACTAAACTCCATCCATCACATCTTTTATGTGCATGTCAATCCAACTCTGGATTAATTTACTCTCTCACCTCGAGTTTTACAGCACGGCCAAGATATCCTCTCCGGCCTCCGCTCTGTCTCTCGTCACTCATTGTGTGCTTGTAGCCACACGGACGGGTTACTGATATACTTGAAACTTAGTGAAAAACGACCTTAATATTCTCGATTCTGGTTTTTGTAGAGGTGGGTTTGGCTTCATAATCCATGCTTTCTTGCTGCCTGGAACCTGAGGATACTGAATAGAATTTGAATTAGGAAAGTGGGTTATGCAGAGCATGCAAGGTATAGGCATGGGTTTGTTTTGAAATTTCTGTTTGAGGTTTCTTCACTTTGGTACGTTTTATGGGCTGGTTTTTGCTTGAAATTCGTTATCGTTGGGGGGTTCATGGTCTATATCAGCTTTGTTTCTTTTTTTTTCTCAGTACATGACGATAATCATTACGATTAGTGTAGTCAATCTTTGGTGCAGGATTGATACTTTTGGTTTAGTTGTCGCAGAGGGAAGTTCTTTAGTTGCGCTGTGTAGAGAATCGAATGCTTTTGCTGGGCTTTCAATTTAATGACTTATTGAGCATCAGCAAGTTATGGATTCGATGGAATTGGTTTGATTTTATTGGTCTCTGGGGCAAGAATTCTTGTTGTGGAAGTTACAGTTTTTAGGATATTGGTCAGTGTGTGAGAATGTCTAGTGGCACGCCGGTTGGGGGTGGTGGATACATGAGGCAGAGGCATAGCCAAGGTTATGTGTCTGGTGGGGATGATGTTGACGATGATGCGAGTTCAAGACCACAAAACCCGTTTTATCCCCCTGAAGAACCGTTTCAGTCATGGGTTGAGATTGCAGAGAATGTCATTTGGATTGCCTCCGCGATTTTCATTGTCTACTTTGGTGATCGCCACTCCAACTTGATTTTTCTCCTGTGGCACGATAATAGGATAAGAAGGTACACAATGTCTCTGATGTCTGGTGTTTGTTCATTGTTTGATACACTGGTACTTCATGAATGTTGTTATTTATTTCCAGAGACATCGGCTTTAGGTATTAAATTGAATACGATTCAGATTGCTGGTGGATTTGCATTACTTGTGTGACATGTTAAATTGTCAGAGCGGCCTCCTGATATTTTTCTATAGAGACTGGATTGTTTAACACCGGGTTTCTTTTGTGTGTGTCTTGTGTGTTTGTTGCCTTCCCCTGTTCAGATATAACATTCACTTGAAATTAATCAAAATGGAGTACTAGGCAGTCTTGGGTTTGAGTACTTCTGCTCTGAACTATTCCCTGGTGGGTGTGCCAAATATTAAGAAACCCCTAGGAGATAGCGGCAGTGTTTGATCAAACTTTCACCAATCATGCCAATTAGAAAAAAAAAGCGAAAGAAGATTTTTGTAGAAGGAGATGAGATATAATTTGTCCCCTTTCCTTGGACCTGTAAATAGGTAGTAAGTCATTTAGCTGCTTTGTAAAGATTGAGTAGAAGTTTCAGAAATCCCGAGGAGAGTATGAATCTGCTTATTAGGTATGAAAAGCTTTACCTGCTGCATGTAGCAAACTGTTGTGGAATCTAAATGACTAAATCAACTATGTTTGTCTAAGAGGCTTGGTGCTGAGATCACATGATACATTGACATCAATAAAGAAAGAATGATATGAAATAGTGAAGCACAATACATGGTAAACTAAAACATTTTTCATCTCTATTTCATTCCTTTTTCGCTTCTTTTCAACATCTGTTGGATTAATTTCCTGTTAATGGCTCATCAATTTTGTTGGCGTGGAATCATTTTGTTAGAAGTTTTCATATCACTAGAGAATTCTATATTAGCTTGATGTGGCAATATTACTGAGTATTATTTCATGGCTTGTCGTGACTGTTTCATGAAGTTCTTGGACCTAAGCGAGAATCTGAGATTGCAGAACTTCTCATGTTTTCTTGGTATCCCAAGATTTTAGTTTTGTGTGGTAACATAAAATATTGTATTTCAATAGGTTTGAAAAATAATTTAACTCCAAGCATTCATTTGTTTTACCCATGAGAATTTCTCAAATTAGTTTATTGAAGAGTCTGCCATTGATGGTGGTGTGCTACTTCTATCTAAATATATTAAGGTTTCAAAGTTTTCCAAAGCTTTTATCCTGTGATCCATTTTTCAATGATGCTCACTCCTCGGGTTTCTGTTTGTCCTTTGGAAAGTAGCGTATGTTCAGAACTTGCAAATTGCTTTGGGGCATCTCGACATCAAAACCTATTCCATTCATCTGCTAATATTTCTGAAGAACCTTATTCATATGTGCATTGCCATTTTGTAATCTCCCTCTTGATCAAACTATTTTGAACAAGTTTAAGACACAGATATGTTCTGTCATTTACAGGCTAGTTTGACTTGGAAGAACACAAATGTAGTTTACAGTTGTTTAAGGCATTCTTGGTCTCTAATATTCCGAAGAATTGCATGCAGGTTGCCATTGTTCCTTGGGACCGTGGGAGTTCTTCTGAATGTAGGAATTTTGTTATATACTAGTATATTCTCTTGGCCTGTTAGGAGGCTCGATGCAAAATGGGAGCTGTCAAGTATTTCTGCATTGCCATTAGTCACCCTATTGGGCATTGCCTCCTTTTGCTTGTAAGGGAAACTAATAACTACTTGAGTTTTAATCATTCGAGTTGGATGTCCTATACCGTCAGTCTGCTTATCCTTTTCTCTGTACTCTTTTCCGCACAGGTTTTCCTTTGCACTATGGCCAATATGGAGTTTCCTTAGCATTCCTCTCCTGGTATATATCCTTTGTTCTTTTGGTTTCATTGTTAGCTATGGCTTCAATTAATTTACTTGTGGTGACTGCCTCGTTACTCTTTGCTCTACTGCAGTTTACACTGTTCATGGCTTGCATGGTCATCCTACCTCACATCTTGATTAGAAGATATAGGCTGCAAAATGATGAATTGCGAATAGATTAGTTCCCCGAGTTCCAAGCAAAGTGATATACTGACTTTAGACCAAGACTTTCTAACTCAAACATGTTGATGGGGTAGTAGCATTAGCTATGATTGCAGAAAACAACATCTCAAGCGACACTTGCTGCCTAGTTTTCCCAGTGGCAAGCAAAGAGTCGATGGTCTTAGTAGCCGGTTTTTCCTGGCAGATACTGACAAGGTATCAGCTAATGGTAAGCCAGAGATTTCTATAAATAGAGATTACTTAGTCTGTCAATCGAAATCTGAAAAAAGATTAGTACCGTCTTTACCTGCTTAGCAGTTCTCGTTAAAGTTATGGATGGCTCGTTTATGATTCATATCACAACTTTGAATGGTTTCTCGTTGATTACCAAGGTGAGGAAAAGTAAACGTGAACCCCACACTGCAATATATGACTTTCTTGATCCCCACAAAAACCTCAACCATGTCTTGTCCCCCCAAGTTGGAAAGACATCCTTGCAGACCATCTCCTCTCCAAAAAGAAAAAGGCAACCCTATACCCATAAATCCAACCATAGTGCCTCAGCTTGTTATGATATTACAAATGAAAATCCTGATAGGGATGACAAAGCGCCGAAAAAAAAGGTGCCATCTTTATGAGCACAGAACGGAGCATTATAAAGCGATTGTGACAAGTTGATGGAGAATGCAGGAGTCTAACCATTCTGGTTATGCTTAATCTCTTATTTCAGGACTATAAATGCAGTGGCAGAAACAGGTGAACGATGAACGTGAAGATCTGTAAAAGAAGAAAAGACACCACAAACGAAAAGCTAGCAAGAGTCTCTCACATCAACAACATAGTTAATTGAGGATTATTGTACTAAGATTACCACTATGGATGATAAATATCAAAACTGAATAGCTGTTTCGAGGACCGGTTTTCCTCTACTTTTCAGTCTATCAAAGCTCATCTGATGTCGTAGAATTTTAGTATATCTACCTAGTTAAAAAACGTCTCATCGTAAGAGCAGGTTTGTGTTCGTGTTTTTGTTGATTTTCCTTGTAGTTTGGTGGAGACCTGCATGATACTAGCTTGGTCAAGCGTTTCAGGTGAAGAGCAGTATAAAATGATGGGAGAAGTGTAAAATAATCAATTTAAGTTAATATTACTGTAAATTCTTGTCACTGCATAACTTGTTGCTTGTGAAGAATAGTTGGGATGTCCATTTATGTGATGTCATGTAGATTGGATTCGTTAAAGAGAGACATAAAAAACGAAACGAAAGAATTCAGAAACTATGACCATTCAGAAACCAAGTAGTCTTAGGTTGGTATGTGCGAGTGGGAACAAAGCAAGGTTTTCCGTGAGAACACATAATCCAAGAGGTTAAGAGAATTCTGGGTTTTAAGCTGCTTCGTTGAATGTTCTTGCTATGGTGCATGGTTAATTATTAGGTCCTTGTGATCGAGAAAGGAACTGGGGAAATGCTGCATTGACTCTAAAAAGAAGTCATAAATCTGCCACCAATAAACGTCACACCTTTGCCTTTAGTGCGCTATTACTTGAAAGCTTCTTTTAAAAAACTAGAAAAGAAATCGAACTCTCTCTTGTATGGAAACAAAGATTGAACCAGAAAATCAAGAAATGCTGCATTGTGGAATTCGCGCTGTTTAAAGATTTCAGGAACTGGGGAAAAGAAGCTAAGAGTTCAAACTCTCTTTTTTTTTCTACCCTCAGAAATTTAGGTTGACAAGTGAAGGAAATATTCCACAAATTCAACCAATATCAGTCGCTGCGTCCGGCCCCACATTTGCCTGAACCAGTCTTTCTCCATTTAAGGATATGGGAATGATTACAAATAGAGGATGATGACAGTAACTTCTCTATGGCTTACAAACTAAGTACAAAAGCCCAACCTATATCAGCAAAAATGTGAATTTGATGCAGAGTAAATGATCTTGCAGTAGGAAGTGCAATGTACTGTACTTGCTGCACCACCTATTGCAAGAAATGTATATGGAGTTAGAACCTCAAAATCAATGAAGCTCTTTTAACACTTGTGAACAATTTGTACTACCATTACGAACAGCAACTACTTTTAATGATTTGAAATATGAGCTGCTTCCAATCCAACCAAGAAAATTAGGGTCTTTATGAAGCATGATTTTTTTCCTTTTGGGTTCAATCTTAAAGAGTATGATAACAATTCATAACATAAAGGATAGCAGTACTCGTACAAAGTGGAATCATAGACGTGATAGCAAATAGTAAATGGCTTATCATACACCAATCACAATGAAGAACATCTAATGTCTCTGACCCACAATGATAATCAGTACAAGAATGGAGTAGGGACCCAGACGTGAAAGCGACCAGCACACCTTCATGGATAATGAGGAGGTATAGGCTAAAAGCTGAGATGGTGGGTAAAACGCTTAAGCACCAGACTTGGAAGCAGTTTTAATTCTTTCTTGGTTGGGGGCATTTCAGTGGAGGTAGTGTAATGTGTGCCAGGTGGGTCCCATGTTTGATGGTTTTGAATCTTTGTCCATCCTTCTTACACTCTTTTCTTCTTTTCCAGATACTACTACTTATATCACTGTTACTGGTTTCTACTCTTTGTTTTACTGTGATATTTTATTAGAGGGAGAAATAGAATTCCAAGGTTTAAGCTTTGACTCCCTCTTTCCTTGGCCAAGTCTAAAGCAGGAAACATCACCCATATTCTAATCTGTCTATGATGTGTTCTTCATCTTTCTCGAATTGTACAACCACTCAAGCGTCACTGTTGAAACCATTCTTTTCTCTCTTAATGGTTTAGGTTTCAATCTTTTGTTTGCTTCACTCCTGTCTTGTAGGCTAAATACACAATCTTGTGCTTGGTAGGTTGCGCTGTGGAAGCAAATGGGCCCTAAACTCCACTGAAAATTTGATTGTGAAGAGGGGGTCCGTTTTGCACCCTTTAAGACTTGCAGTGCTCCCATCACTTCCATTTCTTCCTGTTGTCTTGCATTTTGGGGTTCCTTTTCTTTTTCTGGTACTTTACCTGCAGACTGAAGATCAGATTTAGGTTATCATATCTAGAATATATATATATATATATATCCGCTCCTGTTCTTTGTGAAGATCATTACAGTTGATTCTGTGAGGATTATACATGTTCTTTCTCTCTTGTTAAGCTGAATATGAGGCTTATTCGTGTGTGTTCTTGATTTTGGAGATGGGTTCTGAAGATAATGTGACACTAACATTGGAATTCGCAAGCCTCTCCAATATTTTGAGTTTCTCGGCGATAAAGCTTCTTTTGGGCTGACTTTCAGTTTACTTTGAGCCGGATTTTCTTTTTGAAGTTTATAGATTGGAAGCTTGAGTGGTTTTTGCCTTGAAATTCAGTAGTGAATTCTGTATAAGAGGCCAGATTCATGACTGTGGACCGGTGTTAATGGTTAGTGTCCATAGATGGATTTGGGATTCTCATGCTTGTATTGCATGAGGACGGTGAATGAAAAAACTGTCCTCTGATTCTGGAGTTTGGGCTACCGTTAATCTGGTGTTGGTTAATCTCTTCAGAAGAAGCTATGGATAGAATGATTCAACCTCCTTTGGTAATCTCATGTCTATTGTTGTGATGCGTCATTCCCTTTTGGGTGTGCTTTAATGAGGCTCTTGCTGTTCAGTTTGGTTGACATATGGTTTTTAATATTTTCAAGAGCAATACCTGAAATACTGATTGATTGAAGCTGCTTTTACTCAACTATCTGCCGGTGATTGAAAATGCACTCTTTTGGATGCTTTAATTCTTAGTGTTAGTATCTCGACTACCTGCAGTTGACAAGAAGCCACTTTAGAAGGGCATATTAATAAAAACAAAATTAATAGGAACAATTCTGATGATAGATAGTAGAAAAAAAAACGACTAGCTAGTATCGCCTAATGCAATTGAAAGGAACAATCAGTTTGCAAGTGTTGTAGTTATTCTCTGGATTCTTGATCATAGAACTATTAAGGTGATACCTCATTCCTTGAGTTTCTTAGGCTTTTTTGTTTCACTGGTTAGGACACATGGTTTTGCTGTGATGTACTGCACCAACTTTTCAAATGGATTTCTGCAAACGAAAAGGATATATGTTTTGTTCTTTGTTCTGTTTGAATTAAGCAAGAAATAGCATAAAGAGATTGGTTAGTCATATCATGAGCTCTGAAGGTAGAAACCAGATGGGTTATTTAGAATTTTCTCTCTTTCATCAGGAATATTGTTGAAATAATTGCTGTATCTATATATCTTTACATAGGTTATAGTTGATTTTGATTATCCAGCACGGAATGCCTCCAGCACTCTACATCTTAAGTTCTACAATAAGATTATTGTTAAGTGATCATTGTATGATGGTGCAGGTTGATACAACAGCTTGTTTATGTAGAGTAGATGCAGGCCTAAAAACTGTTGCCGGAGCGAGGAAGTATGTCCCAGGGTCTAAGCTCTGTCTTCAACCTGACATTAAACCATCCATTCATCCTACCAGGAATAAACCATCACGTGGCGACAGGAGCAGGAACCAGTCCCCGCTGCTTCCTGGACTTCCTGATGATCTTGCTATTGCTTGCCTCATCCGCGTCCCGAGGGTAGAGCATCGAAAGCTTCGGCTGGTCTGCAAAAGATGGTATCGCCTTTTAGCCGGGAACTTCTTTTACTCACTACGAAAAAGCCTAGGGATTGCAGAAGAGTGGATTTATGTGATCAAAAGAGACAGAGATGGAAAAATTTCATGGCACGCTTTCGACCCCATATACCAGCTCTGGCAAACCCTTCCTCCTGTCCCCAAGGAATATGCAGAAGCACTTGGGTTTGGATGCGCTGTTCTTAGTGGTTGTCACCTCTACTTGTTTGGTGGGAAAGATCCACTAAAGGGATCAATGAGAAGAGTCATCTTTTACAGCGCAAGAACAAACAAATGGCATCGTGCCCCAGATATGCTTCGTCGGCGACATTTTTTTGGCTCTTGTGTCATAAACAACTGTTTATATGTTGCAGGAGGTGAGAATGAAGGAATGCATCGGTCCTTGAGGTCGGCAGAAGTTTATGACCCCAACAAAAATAGGTGGTCCTTCATTTCCGACATGAGCACAGCAATGGTACCCTTCATTGGAGTTGTTTATGAGGGAAAGTGGTTCTTGAAGGGTCTGGGATCTCATCGTCAGGTTCTGAGTGAATCCTACCAACCAGAAACTGATAGCTGGTTCCCCGTCTACGATGGCATGGTTGCAGGCTGGAGAAACCCAAGTGCTTCCTTAAATGGTCACCTCTATGCTTTAGACTGTAAGGATGGCTGCAAACTAAGGGTTTATGACGAAGCTACTGATTCTTGGAGCAAACATATTGACAGCAAGATGCATCTGGGGAATTCTCGGGCAATGGAAGCTGCTGCTCTCGTTCCTCTTAATGGGAAATTATGCATAATCAGAAATAACATGAGCATATCTGTGGTCGACGTCTCGAAATCGGAAGATTTAAGAGGAGCTACTGCCGAGCATTTGTGGGTAACAATATCCGGGAAAGGGCAGTTTAAGACGATGGTCTCAAACCTCTGGTCGAGCCTAGCGGGCAGGAACCGCCTGAAAAGTCATATTGTTCATTGCCAAGTGCTTCAAGCATGAAGAGGAGCATGTAGTTCAAACCTTTTTTGTTCTCTTTATTTATTGTCCGATGGCATCCATGAAACGGCATTTACATTGGCTCATCGAGCCGATGAAAGGCGATGTCTGCAAGTCCATTATAGGGCTCCATGCTGAAGGTGACAAATCTTCTGAGCTATGAGATGCTACAGCAACGAGGATGTTTGTTTTCAAAGACTAGTGTTTCGAAGTATGTTTAAGATATACAGTTGTTACGTCCTGATAGTTAAAGAGCAACTGATCCAACTGACAAGGTCTTGTATGCATCATAAAGTGCTGAGTGTTGTGGTTCATGTTAAGAATGCACGAGATGTAATCAGGTCAGTTGGTCATTTGATCTTTTTCAATAGTTAATGGCAATTTGTGATTTCTAAAACCTAGCATTTTACATTCCACCATTTTTAGCTAATTTCAATAACAGAGAGTTTCAAATGCAAGTGCATCTATGATTGACAGATGATTAGTATCAGTACAGAATATAAACCTAATTCAATAATCATTTTCACCGTCTTCTTTAATAATATTAAAGGTATTATAGCTTAAATCATGATCTTGAACAGTATCTCAAATTCGAATTGGGTAACCATTTTTTCTTTTTCCAATTCCAATTCTAGATCCAAATGGCTGCCCCAAATCCAGAAAAAATTTAATCATCTAATTGATGGATATTATCATTCCAAAAAAAATCTCTAATTGGATAATTTTTCTAATTTTGTAAGATAATAAAAAATTTTGAAAAATAGAATTTGAATTCACATAATTTATATAATATATTACACTCTAAATTAACTATATTACTATATATTTTAATCCTCCAATCACTTAAAACAAGAAGAAATAGTGTCATGGAACCAAAAGATGACTCCGAATGTGCCTGTGTTATTTTTTGGGCTTAATAATACCCGATCATCAATATCCCACGCCTCGCCTACGGGTATGGATGCATTATGGTTGGTCTTCTACAAATCAATTACTATATTTATAAATGGGATCTATGCCTAAATCCACCACCCAGTTACTAATCCTAAGAATTACAACAAATGCGGGCACACACCCTGCTGGCCTAACCTTCTAGTTATTGTAAACGGTAGTCCCAAATCTATTCACATCAATGGCTGCAGCACGAAAATATTACAGAAATGCTTCTGTCGTGAGGACTCCATAAGCTTGGCCGACAATGGGGAACGCTGCTTTACCCCTTCGAGAAAAGAAAAAATGAACAGAGGCCAAAACGAAATTACTCACTCCTTCGGCCTAATACGTATGATCGTGCCAATGAACAGCAGCTGTCCTTCTGCCTTTTGTACTCATCGTAACGCAAGAAGAAATAACCAAGATAATCAAAATCGATGGGCGACATCTTCGCCTGTTAAACAGAAACAAGACTAGCTGTCAATGCCTGGCTTATAATGAACTTGACTAGTACAATTCCGAGAGTTGATATTACCTGGATTAGTGCCCATAAGGCCCAGAATAAGTGCGAAGCTAACATATAGGCATTTGACTCTATGAAGAGGGCTTCAATGTCCTTGTCAGACACCTGTTCAAAGATTAAAGATTAGACTTCCTACACGTTTAATCTGCCATAATTTCTTATCTTACATTTATAAAATTTGCTTATAGAAAATAAAAAGAACTATACAGAGGCAACTGCACAACACGGAAAAATTCATGATTACGGAATTTGAAAGCATTAGGCAATATAGTAGTTAATTGTATCAGTTTATGAGATATCTTTTTCAAAATTCACTTTTCTGCCAACAGTTGCCTGTGATAGCCAGCTAATCGCTTCTACATAACAACAGCCCACACAATTAATGGTTGTACGGGAGTTGATACATGTTGGAAAACACAATCACTTTTGTATCCTTTTTTCTTCCCACTGGTAATTAATAACGGTAATATTGTTAACAACTGCTCTCACAGATGCAACAGTGAGTAAGCTAGTATTCTTCTATCAGTTTCTTGAGGAATTGGCAAATTGGTATATCAACTCTTCCACAAGAATATACGAGAATTGTAGTTTATTCATCAAAGATGGCAACAGCATAACTCAAAATCCAAAGTAGGTCAATCACACCTGCATAGTGCAGTATTCATACCACGAAGAGAGACGCGTGTTATTTGAAGGTTTCCACTTACCACAGATAAGACTAATGTTTTTCTTCTTGTTATTTGATTACGTATCCATGTAAATGTGTTATTTGCTTAACTGGTAGTCCAGAGAGTCCAAATTTGTAAACATCCATCGCCAACTACTTGATGGTTTTAAAATGAAACTTCAATCTAGTCTCTACGTACAGAGCTTATATCTCTGTTGTAAAGCCATAAAGAACCATATCATCAAGCCATAAACATACCTCATGTGATTTGTCCGATTGTAAGTAATGCCTAATGAAATGATACTGCTGATCCTTGCTTGGGTACCTAAATTAACACGATTTAGTGGTCAAATGAATGAATGTAGGATTTCATCATCATAATAATAATAATTTATAAACAAAACTATATAAGAACATTAAAGACATACAAGCTATAGTCGCAGTCATAGCCTGCATATTCAGCAAAGTGATTTCCAATATCATAACCTCTGTGATTATACGATCCGTATTCAAAATCAATGATGTATAACTTCCCTGTAAATTCAGAAGATAAACTATTAGGTGAATAATAATAAATTGTCCAAAAGAATATTTGAAAATGAAAATAAGAATAAATTATAGTAAAATATTGAAAATGAGGACACAGCACACAGTTGTATTCTCTCAATCCTTTAGGCACCTCTCAGATCAGAACAGGGGTGGAAGCTAAATACACACCGCTGTTTTACTAACAGGACATTTTTCACTTATGAAAATGATATAACATATCGACAGTTCAGAAAAGTAGATGGATGTGAATTCTTTATCATCAAACACATCACGAAAGAGTGCAAGGAATATTCTAAACCTATATAGTAGCAAGAACAAAGACAAGTATCAATAATCACATGCTCATCTTCATGAATCATGCAAACATTACCTAAGTAGAACTGTGTTTTGGATTAGCAGGACCAAGCTCTATGTAGCTTAGATTTTCATAGCACACAAATACTTAACAGTTTAAAAGAGAAAATAATTAATATATATATATATATATACACACACACATATGCATGCATGTATGTATAAATGTATGACGTATGTGCCTGATATGGGGCAATAATACAGTCCCATGTTATGAATAGCTCACAACATTATATTACTCATGCCATTAATTACAAAAGAAAAACAATAAAGAACAGAGAGCAAGGCAATTTATTTTAGAAAGAAACCGTACATAAAAAAAAAATAAAAAAAAATATTAGAAACAAGCCTAGAGTCATGACTCATGTTTACCTTTGTCTTCATTAAGCATCAGATTCCCCGAAAGCAAATCATTGTGAGCAAAAACAACGGGAGCCTTAAGAAGACCTGTCAGTTCCTGTACAGATTCAGGGCAAAATATCAATGTAAAATTGAAAGGAAAATTTTTTGAATCAGACAAGTAACTAACTAAAGATTATTATCCTATTAACACAAGTTTACCTTGATTTCAATAATTTCATCATATAATTCTTTGAATGAAATTGTTTCATATGTCTGCTTCCTATCATCATCGAATTTAAGATTGGATGCTGCAATACAAGTGGAGACAGCATGAAAAGATATGACAACTAGGTACGTTTCTCACATTGATTTCAATTACATGGTAAAGAAAACTGCTGTACAATGTGATGATGAAATGGATGTGAGAAATATTATTCAGATGAATACAAAACACTATTAAAATGGAACTACATATAGTCAGAAGACTTACCATTCTCATAAAACTTGAAGATTTCATTCCATAATTGAGGTTCTTTAGAGCCAGGAATTTCCACTTCGTGGAATATACGAAGTTGCCCAGCAATTTTGGCAGCCAGGTCTGGCTTACTCATGTCTGCCAAGATGGAACAACATTAGCAAATAAAACTTGAAATCATGTCATTTTATAGGACGTAAGTCTCCAGACTACTACTATCATTTCTATCGTATATTCACCTATCTTAATGAAAATAAGTGAAGAATAATAAACTTGATTGATAGCTTGCAGAAAATATACTTGACTGATATAGTCGTGAAGAATAATTAGCGGCTGCTTGATAGTAAACCAGAAATGGAAAGATCCACTGAAAACACTTGGTCCACGGTGGATGGTAGAAATGAAAAGCAAGTCTTCAAGCAATATTGCATATAATCCAATGAAAAACGCAAAGAAATTGTGAAAAGAAAATCACTGCAGAGAGGCTGAGGAAAGTTAGAGCAGCAACAAAAGATACTCCACAATTACAAATTTAAGGTTACAAAAATTATGCAATATTAAAGTGGCAAAGTCTTTGTGCAAATCTATGTAATATCTTGATTGACTGCAAAAAGGCAATTAGATAAAGCAACAACTTCTCATCTTTAGCGATTCGTAGTTCTGTTGAAACCATATCAGAAGGAAAAAATAGTGAAACTGTGAGTTAGCATTGACTGAGCTTGAAGCAATGTTATACTAATTATAGAACTATTCAAAATACAGTTGGTATAGCATAAAGTATTGATCAGCTCATATACAAATACTAGAAACACTTTAGTGGATTAACTGATTTCTAGGGAGAGATTTACAAAAACCAACCAAGCCCTAACTTACGTCCGCGGAAAAAAATGGCACTTAGAATCTATTTTCAAACTGTCTATTTTTCTGTCTTGTTCTGTTTTCTATATCTCGCCTCTCATTTGCAAGCATAAACATCATAGCCCTAGTAAAAACATGTCGCATGAGGCAAGAAATAAAGCTAAATCTACAGCCTTGGTAGAGTGACAGGAACAGCAAGAAATTTCACATTTGACTCTGAAAAAAAAGGTTCCATGGATTAACAAATTTTTGTGACTGAAATCTAATGAAGTAAAATAACAAGCTGGTCAACAAATACAATCACCAGATTCTTACAAACGTCGTGTAATCAGATCAAAACTAATCTCATACCCTAAATGCCACTCTCCTTATCCTTACCTTGAGGGACAAGCGTTCGTGCGTTAATAAAAGACTGCACCATGCCATTTCGGAAAACACTAAGCAACTTGGCACCGAATCCAGCAGCTGATAGGTGTTTGATAGCCTGAATACAGTATGCTGTAAGCAAAACTAGGATATAACAAACTATATCACAAAATACCAGACAAGCCAAAAAAAACATAAGAACGAAGTACCAATTATCCATATCAGAAAGCTTTGACCCTCTTTGACAACACATCTAACAAGTCGAGGCATAATCATCACAATTCAATATTCTGCGCATCAATAAGGAACGACTACAATCAGCTTGGAGGAATCACCTGAAACTCCCGCTCGCGATTGATAACATAATCAGTGGACGGCCCATACAATCTGACGGTTACTGAAACGTCGTTTCCAATTCTCTCTTTCACGGATGCCTTTAATACTAAACCAAAAAAATATAAAATATCAATAAACAAGCTAAGCGCATTTCAGAAATGTAAGCCAAATAAACCTTAAATTTCAAAAGCTAAAGCGAACGAAAAACAACTCACAGAGATTGGTTATACCACCGGAAACCTTCTGGACGGAAAAGCATGAGTCTTCCAAATTTGACCATTCCTTGAACAGATCCTTGCACAGCCGTCTGTCAAAACCGCAAAAAGAAAAAAAGCACGAAACGTGCTCGTTCCGCTAGGAAATGAAGGAATGAGCATATTAACCACAGTAAAGGGATGGGATGGTATCAGATAAACGAACGTACATCACGTGAGGAGTTATATCAGTGAGCGAAAGCGAGCTATCAATAGAAATAGACGAATATCTAATCTCTGCCTCTACCGAGCAGACCTTATCTTCTTCTGCTCTAGCCTTCCTCTCGTCCATGTCATTCCAGATATTTGGCGCTGCTGCAGGTCCCATTCCGTCTTCTTTGGTTGATTGTTTCCCTTCAAACAAGGCGATGTTTCAATCTTTTCGCTAACTATGATAAAAAAAAAGAAAAAAAAGTAAGAACCGTGGCGTAACTGGTTTTCGTTGCAGGAAGCGGTTTTGGAAACTTGCAATGCTAATGATAGAAACGGATTTGAGCTCCTGATATTTGTGAAATACCAAATGCAATGTTGGTCATAAAGATTCTGTGGGGACTTGGGCTGCCGAAGTGCCACCTGTCATCCGTGATTAGGCATTAATCAATGGAGTTTGATCGGTTGGTTGCCGGTCCTCTCTGAAGAGAGTAAGTTCATTACTCAAAGTAATCGCCCTTTGACGTGAGGCTTCCTCGTCGTTTGATTTTATAGGGCGACGACATGTTGTTCGTCTCTAGAGAGAAGAAACGAACTCCTGAACTGAAACCATAAACGCAGTCGTCTCCGATAGGAAAGACTGCGCGGCCTCATTTCCTATTCCACACATACGCTGTCACTCTCTGGCTGAAGATGCTGAGGCAATTACTGAAGAATCCATCTCTAAACCTGTCCACTACTCGACTTCTCCCATTTTACAATCCACGGGTAAGCCTTCGTTCTCTTCGTTCCTTTTTTTGTTAATTTACGCTGCTCTGCCTCTGAATTCAAAGTTCTTACGGTCCGTAGAGAGAGATGCACAGCAGAAACAAAAAGGCGATGGAGCTGATAGCGAAAGGGTGGAGTGCGTTGAAGGAAGTGGATCGAGTTATTGACTATTGCGAACTCAATGATCAACGCCTCATCCCTCTCCTCAGAGTAATGTTTTGATCATTTTTCCCTTTTCTTTTTTTTTTTAACTCTTTTCAATTTATCTCAGCTTTTTTCCACCAAATATTGTCATTGGTTTTGCTAACAGGGTGCAAAGGAGAATTTCGAGTTGGCTTTGGAGGTAGACAACTCGAATACTCACGCTAGGTATTGGTTGTCTAGACTGCATTTTAAGTACCATGTTCCTGGAGCTTGCAAAGCTATGTAAGTTATCTCTACCTTTTGCTGCATTTGTTTTGATTTTGACTTGTGGATCGCTGGAGGAATTCATTGCGCCTGTGCTTGGCTGTTGGATATAATGGAGACGTATTGTTGTTTTTATTTGTTCTGTTACTAGAGGAGCTGCTTTGTTGGTGGAAGCTGCAGAGATGGGTAATCCAGAAGCACAGTATGAGTTGGGTTGCCGTTTGAGAGTCGAGGTTAGGCCTTCTGTGCCTCATATTGGAACTAGATATGTGAAACCATTAGCGAGCATTTATAGAATCTGGTCTTTGGAAGAATAAATATAGTTCCTGAAGAAATCAAGACTGCTTTGGCGGTGAAGTCGTACTCTTAACATCATGGATGGCAATTTTCTAGGATTGAACATTGCATGTCTATACTTGTGCACTAATGCTTTCTATTTTCATTACTTGGGAAATCATTGTTGTTTCGAGTTTTATGGTAAATGCCTGTGCTACTTTGATTTGAACTGTACTTAACCAAATTTATTTTTGTTAACCACTGATTTCTCCTGTCGTATATATGTTTTATTTTAATACTTAATTCCATCAACTTTTATTAATACTTACTGTCATTGGAAACTTCATGTGTCAAAATGTTCATGATGCGATGCATTGTGGCTTATATACAACGTGTATGACCATATGTGTTTGAGATGTGCAAAGGCGATAAGTAGAATGACTTAGAAGCTTTTGTGATATTTAAGCAGCAAACTGCTTGGCACAATTTGTTTTGTTGCTATAGCTTGAGTTGATAATCTTTCCTGGATGTTATCCCTCTCATTCTCTCCCTTTCTTGTCAAGGAGTTTCCATAATTCTCATCAGTGTATTGTGAATGTAGTTCAGAATTCCTCAAAAATCTTATTTTGCTTGTTTTCTGGCTAGAATGATTATGTCCAATCAGATCAACAAGCTTTCGCTTATTTGGAGAGGGCTGTGGAGCAGGTATATTTCCTAAACCTACTGCTTAGAGAATGATGCACCTATAATGTGTGACAAAAACTCACTTGAACTTTCCATGTTCTAGTTGCATCCAGGTGCTCTTTACCTTTTGGGTGCTGTATATTTGACAGGGGACTGTGTGAAGAAAGACATTGCGTCGGCTTTGTGGTGTTTCCATCGGGCATCAGAGAAGGTAGTAGATAAGGTTCTTTGTTCTAGATAAGATATACCAGTATTTTTTTTACGGTCAACCATGATATCACCTGGTGGATTATGTAACTGATGCCAGAGTGAGCAAGAATTTTTCTTTGGATGCTATCAAATTTAAGACACATACAAAAGCTGATTGTCTGTTTGCCCATAGATGACATGGAACATTAGTTTAGTCTAGAATACAGAAGGAGCCGACTTGAATGTGAAAAAACCACAAGCCAAGGAGTTGTCTTAATTTCACTTAAAGAAATAATACAGTGTGCTTCATGCTGAGATGCTGCTAGAATAACTTCAAGTTGAAACATAGTAGTTATACGTTTATTGTATGTGTGATTGATGAGTATATGACTATATGGTGGCATTTCAAATGTAATACTTTTCCATGCACTTTCTCGCCCCATGGAATAGGAAAAACCCCACTGGACTGCACATGCCTATCTGGTTTTCTTTCTGCTCCAGAGGCCTTGACATAAAAATGAATAATCAGAGACTTTTTTGTGCTTATTAGTGTTTCAAGTTCGATTTTGCTTTCTACCAATGCCATGGTAATATCTGATGTTCATTTTATTGGAATTGATTATAATCATAAATTTCACAATCAGGTTACTTTGGCTGCTTTATTGGTTTCCGGAAAATAATCTTTCTACACAGGATTTATTACTACTGTGATCAAGTAGATTGTTTTTTTTTTAATAAATGCTCTAGTAGATTGTTGCTTCTGCAGTGATGGGATTTCTGTACTGGCCCACTGCCTGTAACGCTGTAATTGATAATGGCTTTCTCATTGTGTCATTGAAGCAAAAAGAATATGCTACCACCTGGCTTATTTTTTAATCTCATCGTTAGTGAAACAAAGTTGCAAAATCCCTACTAATTGCAATTTTTGCAGGGGCATGCTGGTGCAGCAGTTGCATATGGATCGCTCCTTCTTAGAGGTTTGCTTTACCACTTAAATGCTTTTACAGTAAAACTATGGTTTCTTCTAATATTTCATTCTTGGGTTAAATAAGAAACTGATTTCTGCTCAAAAATTCTCTGGCACCGACTAGTTGTAAACCAACACCCTGTTGATGGCAATATGCACCTAGCTACCGCCCCGCCCATTAGGGTTGATTGAGATGGACTTCTTGTGACTATAACTATAATTTCATTTAGGAAAGATCAAGGTTGTGGCCACGGAGTTCTTTAATCTAAAATCATGTATACACTTCAATTTGGGATTGTACATGTTTTTTCTGGTACTTAGTTTCCCGGATGATGTTGGTTGTGTTGGTCTCAGGTGCTCAACTCCCAGAATCTCTAACGAAGTTCAATGTAAAGAAAGGTGCATATGCCAAAAAGATGAACGGTTCTCAAGGCACGCCGAAGAATTCTGTGGAGATGGCCAGAGAACAGTTTCAGATTGCAGCAAAAGCAGGATCCAATCTTGGTTTGATATGGTTACAAAGGCTGGAGGAGGAAGAGAAACGCTTACTTGCCGAAAGTAGCCAATAGCTCTTGGAATACCATATCCAGACGCTAATAAGTTCGTTCAACGATAACAACACATATCTGAGCCCGATTTCAACTTAGAAAGCCACAACTCCACCGGACGTACTTCTGCAGAAGTTTTAATGTTTGTTGGGGTAAAAGGTTACTACCATAATCGAACATGCTGTGCTGACTATTACTACCGATATGTAATCCCGTCAAGGTTCTACTATTGATGAGAGCACAGGAATATTCAAAATTTCTTGTGGTTTTTGTAGAAAATATATGGTGTATATATAATTACTGAAATACTAGCAAGATTAATTCCAATGTTTTGCACGCTTTCTATTCCGGGATTATAAACGGATCAGAACTAAAATATGAGATTATTCTCTATAAATATATTTTACATATCTCTCTTTTGTGGGATGCAGTCCAGGACAAATTATGCTATAAAACATTGTCAACACTATATAATAGTGGAGAAATATAGTTATACGTCTTAAATTCTTATCACAAACTATTATTTAACAGGGATAGGGACTAGGATTTTTGAGTGATCCAAATTAATTTTTCCGTTAGTTTCGTTATATTAATCAACTAGAATTAAAAAAATAGTTCTGTGAAAGCAATTATTACAATGAAAACGAATGAGTTATTAATGGTAGAATTAACTTTCAAGCGGTTGGAATGTTGCGTAAAGCACATACTAATATTAACGAAATAAATTCCTTTAAAACATCCCATCCTTTGTAACGCCATCACACTACACGTCATGCAACTTGAAACGCTTAAATTTTTAGATCGTAAACGACATATAGCCGGATTGAAGAAAAATCTGGTCAATAGTTAAACGAGTGAAGCCACTTCCTTCCTGGTCTATATACACTAAATAAAGTATAAACCAAAACCAAGGCACAGCCACATCCTTCGGAACCCACTATCTACTTTATTTAGCGTGAACGAAAGGATTTTTTTTATAAACAGTTATAGGGTTAGGGTATAGGGTTTTTGCTCTGATATACTATGGAAGAAATCACGGAGGGGGTGAACAATATGGGCTTGGCCGCCGGAGATTTACACAAGAAGAACCGGATTCAAGTCTCCAACACCAAAAAACCTTTGTACTTCTATGTCAACCTCGCCAAGGTAGCCACTTGTACGCTGTACGCGCGTCTGAATATCACTTCATTCTCTCTTCCGGTGCGTTGCACCTAAGTTTGTTGGTGATGATTATACTTACGTTGCCTTCTGGTTCGGTTTGTAGAAGTACATGCAGCAGCACAACGATGTCGAGCTATCTGCGCTTGGAATGGGTGGGTACAATTTGTTGTCACTCCGATTTCATTGGTTGTTTGGTTTTAAACATTTTTGTTTTGTTTATCTGCAAATCCCAGGGAACTGCATGTTTTAGAACGGTTCTTTTGTCGATTTTTGCTTTTTATTATTTATGTTAGGTATACCTGTTCTAAGCTATGTATTTTAATCGGACAAAGATGAGGGCAGTTTGGTCGTTTGATTTCACTTTGCCAAACGTAATGGAAACAAACGCATTTAGTTAATGGGAAATTATTAGCTTGTTAAGTCAGTGGCTAAAGTCATATCGTTGGTTCCAGTGAAGATGGAATTCCTTTCAAATGGATAAAAGCACTGTGAGTTGTTATTTGGCAGTTATGATGTGGTGAAGAGGGAACTTTGTTATCGATGGGGGCACCTTAGGAAATTTTGTTGAGAATATAACACTTTGGTATCTCTGTCTATAGATTGGCAGTGGAATTATGAAACTGTGTTATTGTTATCAATGATGCTTAGATTGGTAACTACACGTTTTTGTCTGAAAATCAAATAACCTTAGCTATTATTGCTGTACTTGTGATTATTGTGCTGTGTTATTCAGAAGCATAATGAGTTCCACTATGCTTTTGGCTCACTCTAACTCAAGTATTCGATTATCTGTATGTCACTGTTAATGAGATGAAATTCATTAACACTGCGGGTTCTTTGCCTACATTTATATATATCCAATTTTCTTGTCATTACCAAGAGCTAACTTCTTTCTCTCCCTTTTTTCTTTTGCTTCTGTAGCCATTGCCACAGTTGTTACTGTTGCAGAAATTCTGAAGAACAACGGATTTGCTGTTGAAAAAAGTGAGTTTCTTATATTTTTGCTGATTAGGTGTCTTGCTTGCGAGCTATAAATTTTTTGTATTCATGAATTGGCATTCTCATGCAGAGATCATGACCTCAACGGTTGATATGAGAGACGAAATAAGAGGACGCCCTGTCCAAAAAGCCAAGGTATCAATCACTTTTTTATTGTGCTTTTCCAAACTTTTAGAATAAAAATCAATTGATGTGGGTGACTGGTTCAGAGCTTGCTCTGTCCCCTCCTAATTGCAACAGGTGATTACACGGGGCTGCATTCTGATGCAATTTTCTTTGGTTTCCGTAATAATAGTTTATACTCGATGGTTATGTGGATCATATTATTTTACCCTTTTTTCTTCAAAAAGAATTCTTAATGCTTGAAATTTAAACGAGATTAGCTCATTCATTTGCTGTAATGTTCTTTCCTGTCTGCTTTTGGTTCTTTGGAACTTAATTCCTCTCCACTTGTTTTTGTCTGCCCTTGTGATGAGCTTATTCACTTCTTGACTAAAATCCTTGAGGTTTGGATTTCCTTTTCCATCTACCGGTAAGATACTAATGATCATATTGACCAAATTTCCACTTTGGCAGATTGAGATAGTGCTTGGGAAGACGGAGAACTTTGATGAATTGATGGCAGCGGCTCAGGAGAGAGAGAATGGTGACAGTCAGGAGCAGAACTGAAAAGCGCCACTTCTTGGTGTCTAGTTTCGGTCTGTTTGAATGATTCGGTAGTGATGAATACCCTTATTTGTCAATTTGTTCGACCATGGGTGTCGGATGGGTTTGGTAGCTGGGAATTTTTATGATTTTAGGAGCATATAAATGGAATTCCAATCGCTAGGCAAGAGCCAGTTTTGTCTTCCTATATCTTCTCTTTTGATCCCTTAAACGTAATGAAGTCATTCTATGAGGATTCGGTTTCGAACATTTTTATGGTCTAACTTTTTACTGACTTAAAACTGTATTTTGATCTTTGATTCGCCTAATAATTTCTATTTCGAAACGACTATATTTCTTACTTTTGACCAGTAACTTTGGTAAACAGTTGTGTAAAATCCTTAAGTCGGCACCAAGTTCCTATATTATTTTTAGTATATGATTTGATGGTTTAGGAATTTTTTAATAAAATAAAATACTATCATTACTTTTATAATATTGAAATCTAATCAAATTTTTTTAAAAAACTAATAAAATAATACATTTTACCAACGAAATGTTGTGTAGTGGTTTACAGCATACTGTGTTCTTTTAATTCAAGATACCGGGTTTGATTCGGGAAAAACTGCGAGATATGAAAAATATACTGTTAGTAATAATCCCACATAAAGAGATTGATGTTGTACCGTACTACTCATGGCTGCAGGCTAAATGCCTGTGAAATGAGTCGGATGGTCGAGCTACGGAAGATATTAGTCTGGTTATCGACTGAGATACTCTTCATTCTAAAAAAAAATAATAATACATTTTATGTATATTTTTTAGTTCCATATACTAACCTAGGGGAAATCCGAATCAACAGCACCGATTTTGCAATATTTATTGACCTAGAAATGGAACCTGGTGATAGTACATTAACTAAATAAATGTCCAGTTTAAAGAGTGCAAATTTCATAAGCCGCTTAGAATCACCATGCCGTGGTTCCTCTTCTCTTCCAAAAAGAACTAAAGAATTCAAACCTACCGTGTCTTCAATGTACCTATTCAGGCTAATGAAGAATCTTCCTCTTCCATGATCAGTATCCTCTTGCAAGCTTCATAGCACATGAATGAAATGCCGGCTGCAGGTACTATTTTAATGCAGCTTGGACCCAAACCTTTGTACAGACCTTGAAGCCCCTCCTTCTCAAGAATGCTCGCCAGAGCATGAAGCACGTTCTGATACTGCCTCCCGTTGAGTGCCCCGGCCTGCATGTGTTTCCGAGCCACCTCGAGTGGAAATGTTGCGGTACTTGATATTGCCCCGGCTGCCGAGCCAATCAGAAGGGTCATAATGTTTCCAATTTCCTCCTTCTTGAATACCTTTTTGTAGCCTTTCCTCAGCATATCATAAGCACAGTAATTGGCAGCAGCATATGGGACTACACCAATCAGACTAGGCGTGAGACCTCTATAAAGCTCTGCCGGGCCTTCTTCTCGAGCAATCTTTAAGAATGCATCGAAAAGATTCTTGTATACTCCTCTCTGCAATGAGATTGTATGGGATATATTGGATTTGGATGGAAGGAAAAGACATGGTCAATTCAGTAGTTATTTTTCAAATTCACGAGCTTACCTGTATGGTTAGCCGGGTTTTGACCAACTCAAGTGGGTAGGTGCACAACGTAGAGCTTACTCCAGCAAGAGCACCGGCAATAGACGATGCAGGAACAGGGAGTTTTGACTTTTCCCCAGGTTTAGGAGACAATTTCTTTACAACTGTATCATAGATAAATAACTGCAGAAGGATTCCATAAATTTAGTTACTACACTTGAATATTTCTCTACACAGAAATAATAGATCAAAAAATGATCTACGCAGAAGCAAAGATGAAAAAAGATAAAAAGTTTAGTTCCGTAGTCACAAACGGGTCGAGATGGCAATGCAATGCAATGGATACGCACAAAAGAGAGACACTAAATTCTTCAATACTCACTATAATTGATATTGGCGATACAGAAGACACATACTTACAGTGCACAACTGAATCTGGTGAGAAGATATGCATACAGAAACCAAGCTAAAAGTATGACATTAAGAGAAAGCTAACTTTAGATGACATTAAAATTGAAGTAAAATCTTCATCTAGTCAATAATGCAATAAACATATGAATAACACATAAAATACTCACTGCATTTCACCAATTAACTTCACCTAGACATGTATGAATAAACAGGACGAAAATATGGAAGAAAGACAAAAGCATTTTCCAGCAGGTTACATGTTATCTCAATCAATCACTCAGGTGAACTGGAATGATGGACGAACTCTGTCAACATAATCAAAAAACAAAGTTGACGGGCCCAATAGAAGTTTAACAGAAGGCAACCTATGGAGGGGACATCACACGATATGACCTCTCAGACTGTATGTCAGGACCCAGTATCAAACTCTCCGAAGAAAAGCGAACCAAGACATCATTCCAGAAGAACAAAGTCAATAACTTAAAATCAAACAATAAAGGGGCAAGTGAAGCACCAGCAGATTACTCACACTTACGAAATATAACTGAAAGAGCGTTTAAATTGTGAATATAGAAGTAGGACTCTCGAAGCAAACCTCGATAGCTTTGCTTGGTGCCACCCGAATGACATTAATCAAATTGCCTCGGAACAAGCCCTTCCAACCATCAGTTTTCATGATAGTATTAAACACCTCGGTTGAGGAGCTTCCGCAACTACCTACCATCAAAAGAGTCCTTACAGTCTCCAAAGGAGCAACGGCAGTACGGGATACAGCCCCTGCAATTCCACCACTTATCAATCTCCTCAGTGCTGGATTCCTAATCTTAATTTTCCATTTGAAACTAGCCTTCTTTTTCTTCTTCTTTTGCGATTCTTTGTCGTCCACCTTCAAAAGCTCCCCCACCACCAATTCAGGACTCCTGGTCACAGGAAAAGCCGATTCTGCAACTGACACAAACTTCATCTGCAAATCAGAAGCCAAGCTTGTCATGCTAGTGACATTGTCTAATGCATTCCTTGAGACCCCAAATCCGTTCCCAACTTGGTTAACGCTAGCAAATAATCCCCTTGCACTAAGCCTACCCCTTCCAAAATTACACTCTTGAGGAAACGCTGGAAGTTTAATTCCAGAGCTGCGGAACACCGCGTCTTTTCTGTATTCAACGCCTTGTAGACTATCTCTACCCATTGCTACCAAAGTTGCAAACTCCGCCGATTCTTCTGTCATTTTACAAGCCATCACGTTAAACCCAGAATCAGCTTAATGCAATACGAGCCGCAGTTTACCGTCCCTGCAAGAAAAAAGAAATCGGTGATAACGTTAACATTTCAAGAAAAAAACTATTTTTCTAGAAGGCTATCGAGTCCTCTGGCTTAAAAAAAAAAAAGAATCTTTAGAGGAATATGAGCAGCCATACCCAAAATACAATTGTATGGAAATGGAATATAGACAACAAAATACTCTGCGTGAAACAAAGGTTACCGAAATGGTATTGATGCTCTTTCAACTCTCTCTAACCTTCCTTCTCTCCCCTACGCCGATGCAGAGAAGAGAAGACAAGGTTAGTGTATCCTTCAATGTGGCTAAAACACCGTTGTCTCCTTTTTGTTTTGCTTCAAAGGCCGTCCTTTGTAGGCAGCAAGAGGTCTCAGGTCACGGTCGGTGGGTCTATTTTATCTCTGTGTTTACGAGTAATCCAAAACCCTACTGGTTTGGTGACAAAAGGGCGAGCTTTTAAATCCCTAATACAGGTTAGGTTTTGCTATTTACTATAAAAATAATATTCCTCCATAAATTTAAAATAATAAAAAAAATTAGAATGTATTTGACTCATATTCAAGGTTTGTTAATTAGTCTTACAAGTTTGACCAGAAGAGACATTACATTGCCAATGAAATTTCAGTCCCCTCGCAGCCAGTCAAAAGGGGGTGGCTTTACCTAATTGGCAAACAATCTTAGCAGCCCTTTAATCAAAATAATATATCATTAATTTTAGATATAAAATATTGATTAATATTCACGACTTAAGCAAAGAACATGTATCTTAAGACATCTCCTCTTGTCTGAAAAAATTTGAGGATTAGAAGATTTTAGATTAGATACTCAATAAATGAATTTAGAAGAGAATAAGGATGGAATGTGGTAAAATTGATAATATAAAAAAATATTTATATTATATGGTTGCTGGCCCAAGGATGAACGATGTTGGGTAATATACAGAATTGGTTTTATGAAAGTGGCCGATCCGAATTATGACTTATCCATTCTATTGATAACGTTCAAGACAGTCCTCGTAGCCACAGGAATCGGATAAAATTGATATTTCTGTTCCGCTCTGTTGGACAAAACTGGTCTTATGTGTCCTTACCAGGGAATAAGAATCTCTAGCATCTTGAAGATAAGAGCTACATGTCATCCCACGTGTACACGTTAGATTGCAAGGGATCCCATTGGAAGTTTATGACAATGTATAATTCTCAATTACCCCCACTGTCAGAATCAAAACTCTGCCATCACAACTTAGCTCCCATTGAATCTGTGTGTTCATGTTTTCCATGCGGTTGCTGCATCCTTGGAACTGAGCCCGCCAGGGGGACTCAGATGTTTACAAGGTTTGCCTGGATGATTGGGCTGTGTAATAGTGGCAAGAGATGTAAATTAAGAAATTCTGAACTCCACAGAAAAAAACACAAGAGGGCTTACATGAAGATCTCTCACCATCTTCGCAAAAAAAAGCTTATAATACCTAACACAAAACTTTCTAGTAACGATAATGTGACTGCTAGTCATTGTCAGTCTTACTTTGCCTTTCCTTTCTTAGAAGAAGAGCCTCCCTTTGCAGACTTCTTATTGGATTTGTTATTAGCTTTCATAGGTTTGCTATTTGGTTTCAGCTTGCTTGACGCTACAGAAGGCTTCCCTTTCTGATTCCATCGCTTTCTCTCTTTCTTGACATTGTACATATTAACAGCCTATTTTTATACAGACAGCAGAAATGAGTTACCGACAAAACTATATCAATGCTAAATCAACCGCCAGATGCTTTCGGCATACCTTGTCAACATTAAGTATCTCATGTGAATTTGCTGAAATTAATTTGCTCAGAACTCTGTCGGTTTGTTCCTTCTCTTGAGAGCCTATCCCTGAACCTTCGACGACTGGTAGAAACTGAAGAAAAAGGAACAAAAGGAAATGAAACTTTGAGCAAATAAATGATTAGATTGAACAATATTTCATACAGAATTGCTGGACGTGCTTGCACCTTGCGATATTTTCCAGTATGCTTAGCAGGCTTTTCTCCTGCCAACTTCTTGTCAAACTTTCCACCACTGGCTGTCGCAGTAGCAGCTAATCCAGCTACATTGCCTAGTTCATCTTTACTAAGTTTCGTTGTTGCAGCCTGAGATCCTGTTATTGGTAAAGCTGTGGCAGCAAGCTGAATATGGCTGCAAAAAAGAGTTTGTGCAGATTGCTTTACAAAACGATTTTCTACCTTATGAAAGTTTCTTTAATACAAGCCAAACAAGAAATATAAATAGAATGAAGCCATTTTACTTAAGCCTCTGAAGTTTTCTAGTGGTTATTCACGTTTTGAGGAAGCAATCATGATCTGTTAGATGAAATTAGAGCAAGATACTTTAGGTATATAAAAAGCCCATTTCACCAGTAATGAAGTGAAACCTACCAATATGGCTGAAAGATGTCTAATCATGAACTAAGGGAATGTCAGAGTAAGAAATAAAAGTTCACAGTAGTTAATAAAAAATATTAAAAAATGATAAAAGAATTCTTTCCACGGTGAAACTTAAAAGGCTTTGGAACATCAAAGTTAGAGCAAAATTTTTGGAAGACAAAATTTCATACTGAAAGAAAAAAGACTGTTTAAAAGACGCAACCTTGGCAAAGCACCAGATTTTGCAGCGTTTTTCAAGTTTTGCAGCCGATTCTTTTCCTGCTTTCCAACTCTTTTCTTCTTCTCTTCTTTTCTCTTTGCAAAAGGATCGTCTCCTGGCACTGGAGAAAAGAACAACCACTAAAAGAATAAGACCCAAAATGCAATTTCACATTCTTTGTTATGCATGTTTACTTAAGATTTCATTAATGCCAATTAATATAAATCAGAAGAAATTTCAATATATGTTTCTTCCAAGTACAAAATCTAGAGCTTTACCATCAGTCATCTTTGCCTCGATGATGGGAACATCTTTGTCATCATTAACACGATCATATCCATATCGACGTTTCC
The DNA here is from genome assembly GCA_019739055.1 of Passiflora organensis. Lineage (NCBI taxonomy): Eukaryota > Viridiplantae > Streptophyta > Magnoliopsida > Malpighiales > Passifloraceae > Passiflora > Passiflora organensis. The sequence continues at coordinate 731,366 of JAEPBF010000136.1, forward strand.
AAGTGTCAGTTTGTTCATCCCACATGACTTTGTCTTTTTTACGTTTCTGTATGCCTGCAATAAAAAATCAACAGAAAACAATTAATTCTGCTCAACCTCAAGCAATATCAACATACTATAACCAAGCATGTTGACCTATTCCTGCTACAAGTAAAAATTGGGCACAAAAGAAAGTTTAAACCAACATAATTGATGATCCAATGTCTGCCAAGGAACTGCTATCAAAAAACTAGTTTTGACACTATGAACAGACAGAAAATATTTTCAATAACAATGATTACCTTTTGATTTGGCAAACTCTTCCCATTTTGTAGGTGGTTTCGGCTTCGGCAACTGAAAACAGAGCATCAAATGGAAGTGAGTTCATGCTAAAAGTAAAGAAAAAGTTTGTCAACATTAATATTCAACCTAGGAAATGCAAGTCAATAAAAAATGCATCTTATAAGTGTCAAAACTCCAATCAAAATCAAACAGATTTTACCATAAGAGTTGCAATAACAAACAAATCACTCAACATTGGTCTCCCACTCTTTCTTCACTACCCTTTCCATTTGCTTTACATGTAAACCCATTCATCAATCAGCTTTTAGTTTCCCCAAAAAATGATTATCATAAATAAAAGAAAAAACCTACGGATAGATATCTCAATATATGTGATATTGAAAACAGCATGAACTAAGCAAGATATCAGTTTGGAAACTAAACATACACCAACCATGGAGGATAACATAAACAAGCAGAATTTTGCAAACGAGCCCGAACATACTTATGAACAGTAAATAAGCAGCATAGACTAATCCCGAAGGTTGATATTAGACGGGTTCTAATTAAAAGGACATCTTACAGGCTTCCCTCGAGGCAGCTTGGTTGATGGAGTAGGCAACTTGACAATTGGACCATCAATATCTTCAGTTGAAGGCAAGTTGAAAATACCATCTGCTATTTTCTGGACTAGCTCCGTACCTTTCCGGATGCATTCACTCACTAAATCTTCCCTGATTATGTACAGAAGAGCAGAATGAAACACAATAAAAGTCACATCATGTTGTCGTCAAAATTTGAGCATAGGAAAGAACTAACACAACCACCACCCGAACAAGATACTATCCGAAACAAAAGAACATAAAAACCAACTGAAAAAAGTTTAAAAAGTGGAATCGGCGAGACTGCGGTATAAATCTTATAGAAAAGTTAAAACTAACCTGGACGAAGGGACAGAGAGGAAGCGGTGAAAACGGTCGTAAGCCATGAGGTTGCCAAGGTCAACCTCGAAGTCCTTCGAGGTGTCCATTGGAATTCTGTAGCGTGCGCGGTTTCTCAATGAACAAAAACCCTAGAGAAGTAACGTTTTCAAGGGAACGAGAAAGAAAGTGAAGCTGGGTGGCGTCTGTTTTTTGACGGGAGGGCTAGAAACGGTGTCGTCGGCCGGAAGGTTTTAGTGATTTTTTGGGCCCGATGTATGGGCCTTTATCGATCTCCTCTGGGCCAATCATTTGAAGACTACAAATCATCCATATTGAGCCTCTTCCACTGGCCTGTGTTGTCGGCATTGTGTAGAGTCCTAGAAAGAATGAGTCCACGTACTGAAAAAGCCCACGGTGGCATTCCAACTTTCAATTCAGACGACCAACCGTTCGGTGGAAAATCAACTTTGGCTGGTCGAAGAAACAGATCCCTCCAACTTCTGCCTTTTAGCTTAAAGTTTCTAAAATTTCGCACAGATAATCGTAAGTGGAAGATAAACAGATAAACATCTTCCACTGATACCTTCTCCTCCCAAACAATCCCCCAATCCCCGAAACCCTATATTTTATCAACGCGTCTTGCACCTTCATAAATCTACCGCGGGAACGCAGTCAATTCTCTCCCTGATATCGACACCAAATCGAAGCTATATGACAACTGCCTCGTATTGATTAGCTCATTAGGTGTTTGTTTTCAATTATTCTTTGACGGTGACAGCCGATGGACGGCAACAAGGACGACGCCTTGAAGTGCTTGGAAATCGGTAAGGATGCTCTGCAATCTGGTGACAGGGCTCGAGCCCTGAAATTCGTCGCCAAGGCCCGCCGTCTTGATCCTAGTCTCGACGTTGATGATCTGCTTTCAACGATTGAAAACGAACCAACGTCACCTGATCGGCCTGCTCCAAGTAGCAACGGCGCCACAAAAACTGAACCCAAAATCCGTCGGCGAAGCCCCTCAGCTGGGAAGTCCTCCTCGTCGTCTCCTTCCTCGTCTACTACTGCTTCTTACACCGAAGAGCAAATCATGATAGTGAGGGAGATCAATAGGAAGAAGGACTATTACGATATTATGGGGTTGGATAAGAGCTGTTCCTTGGAGGATGTTAGAAAAGCCTATCGGAAACTGTCACTGAAGGTTCACCCCGATAAGAACACGGCGCCTGGTGCCGAGGAGGCATTTAAATCCGTTTCAAAGGCGTTTCAGTGTCTTAGCAATAGTGAGAGCCGACAGAAGTATGATCTTACTGGGTCTGAGGAGTTGGTTTACGACCGGCCTGCTTCAAGGCGTTACCAGCAAGGTGGATTCAATGGATATTATGATGATTTTGATGCCGATGAAATATTCAGGCAGTTTTTCTTTGGAGGGATGCAGCCTGCGCGGACGCAGTTCAGGAATTTTAATTTTGGAGGTGGTATGGGACAGGGAACGGCGCAAAATGCATCTGGATTTAACATGCGTGCGTTGATTCAGATGCTCCCTGTCATCCTTATATTGCTGTTAAGTTTTTTGCCTTCTTCGCAGCCAATTTATGCCCTATCCAGGGGATACCCGTACGTATATAAGTTCACAACCCAGAGAGGGGTTAATTTCTATGTGAGGAGCGCTAGCTTTGAGCAGGATTATCCGGCACACACTCAGCAGCGGGCAGCACTCGAACTGAAAGTGGAAAAGGATTATGTTTCTATACTCACTGAGAACTGTCGGTATGAATTGAGGGGGCAGCTGTGGGGGTCTGTGAGGGATACTCCTCATTGCAATATGTTGCAGCAGTTGCAGTCAGGGTCTATCAAAGCATAATGAGTTGAGAACTAAGGTTGATTTTTGTTTGCTTATATTTTAGTTGTAGATCTTTCTATTCTTCTCGCAGATGATGGTAGATTATATGAGAATAAGTGCTTGTTTCGTCCATTTACAGACCACAACCTGACAAATTGTGTAATATTCAGTTCTATTTTGCTTCATTTTCTTTGAGGTTTGAGCTTAACTTTATCGTTGACTAATACAATATCACGTTCTCAGGAATTAACTTGCCTATTGATACGAAATGCTCTGTGGAAGTCATAATATAGTATATTGAAGTGTAATTCCCTTATATGTAGGATAAGTTGATAACCCTGTGACCTTTAAAAGGAAGATTTATTTAGTATATGAAGGCAAAAGCTCTACGTGGTCAATCTCTACTAGGGGCTTGCTCGCTACTAGATCCATAGTAGAAAGCAGGACTTCGTGGAAATGTTGTGGTTGCAGCCTCACATCGAATTCAATGCCTATGACTTCTGATAGGCATTGATGATTTTTTTAATGATTGAGCATGGTATTAAATGAAGTCAAAATGGGACTGACAAATTTTATTGAATGTAAGATTTTTGCCGCTAGGCAAACTCTTGGCGGAAGTGATCTTGTTCACTATGGTTAAAGTTTCTGTCTCTTTGAACTTTGCCAAGAAAATGTTTTCCTTTTGCTGTCTTGTTCTGACCAGCAGCTGTTGTTCGATGTCTGCATTTTACGCTTTCAGAATGCTCCTCTGGCCCAGTTTGGTTAATTGATTTTGAGCGGTAGTTCGAGCCTTTCAAACTTGCACAAGAAAATGAAAGGATACCGGTGGTCTGTGGATGTTATTCTATTCCTGACTACAATTTCCGAATAGTATGATTTTCTGTAGAAGAGTTTGTGTTTAGCTCCAGCCTGAAATGCCTTGGTGGATGTGTATCCTTCCAGCCAAACTCATCATAGACTATGTATGATATGTATTCTGTTACTACAACTTAAATTGCTTCTACAGCAACGTCTTTTTACTTGCCTGATATGCTTGATCAATTATCAGTAACACTCACCGAGAAAAGTCGTCTTGCTCCATAAGGCGTTTCATGTATGGCCTTGCGTTTCTCTTTTCTGTTTTTGTCGGAACTGAGTTTGTTAGTTGTTCTTACTGCTTTATGAAGATTGGAATATTCACAGCTAAATCTCAAAATCTGTCTAGTTTGGGGTGAAATCCGACAGTACTGAGGCCTTAACTTGAGTTTTTGGGTGTGTCGGTTGCAAGAGCTTGGTGAGCAACTAGAGCTTCGCTGTCAGAAACTTACCCTCACAATACAGCCGTATTGGAAGTGTTCGCATTTGGAAAGATTAGTCACCAAAACAAATGAAAGAGGAATGGGTAGAAACGATAATACTATGAAACAGAGTGGAAAATCGCGTACATTTTGTAAATTATACAGAACAAATCAATGGAAACAATTGAGATCAGATGACGGTCAGAAATTTTGTAAATTTTGTAAATTTTGTGGTGCTGCTAGATAAAGGAATATCTGGTCCTGCTACTTACACTGAGCAAATTTTTTCTACTCATCTTTCCATAAACTTACTATCGGACCGCCTGCTGCCAAACTGATGATGGACTTCACTGTTTGCTTTCAACAACTAAAATGGAAGGCTTTCTTTCACTAGAAATCATGTTGAAACATCTGCAAAAGAAAGACCATTGAATGAGTTTCACACAAATGTTCATAACTAGACTTTTAAAAGATGCATCATTCATCGAATCTTTTGAATTAGAATAACTGTTAAGTCACCACCTTGAAATTTTGATCTTCAAAGTTCTTCTGTTGTAAATACTCTCTCACTATCCCTCCATCTCTCAATAGTTTCATTTCGGATCCAATGAATTCCGCCATCCCACATATATCCGCAGATTGAGGATGGGACTTGTCACCTGATGAAAATCCATGCAAAGTCAAGGAAGCATTAGCGTTGTCAACATCTACCCAGCTAAACCCCACTTCCTTTCTCACTCCCTTCTGTCTCATCCTCTTCCTTATTTTTGCAACTTTTTCCCATTGTCCCTTCTCAGCATACAGGTTGGACATCAAGACATAGCAACCCGAGTCCGTGGGTTCCATCTCTATCAAAATATCGGCTACCCTCTCACCTATGTCCAAATTCCCATGGATCCTACAAGCCCCTAGCAAGCTTTGCATGACAGATAACCCTGGTCCTCCTGGAATGCAATTCATCAACTCCTCTGCTTCTTCTAGTCTCCCAGCACGACCCAACATATCCACCATGCAAGAGTAGTGCTCCGGGGATGGTTCTATCTGATAGTCTTTAACCATCAAGTCAAAGAGAAGATGGCCCATATCAACCATCTTCTTTCTTCCACAGGCTGTAAAAACAGAAAGGAAGGTGATTGAGTCAGGTCTAACCCCGTGCTTCTCCATCTCTTTAAACCAATTGATGACTGATTCAAAGTCCCCATGCCTTGCATAGGCTGAGATGATTGTTGTCCAGGAAAGTTGACTTCTCTCTGGTGTCTCATAAAAAACCCTCTGCGATTCAGAAATACTCCCACGCTTTGCGTACATATCAAGTAGAGCACTTGAAACAATTGGGTCAGAGTTGAATCCAAGTTTTACCAAGTGAGAATGGCACCTTTGGCCGTGCTTTAAAGAGACATCCTCAGCTGCACCAATTGCACTCAAGACGCTGCCAAATGTGTATTGGTTTGGCACGCATTCCCCAAGTGCTGAGAAGAATGTGCGAATAGCCTCTAGACACAATCCGTTTTGGGCATAAGCAGAAATTAAGGCATTCCATGTGGTAATTTCCCTGTAGTGAAGCTCCTCAAAAACCATCCTCGAGCTTTGCACAAACTTAAACTTAGCATACATTGTAATCAAACTGTTACCCACATTTAATTCTAGAAAAAATCCACTCTTTATACAAAACCCATGTACCATCTTGCCTTCGTCCACCAATTCCCTATCTGTTAAAGCATGAATTAAACCAATGAATGTTACGTCGTTAGGATAAACCCCGTTTACTCTCATCTCATGGAAAAGAGACACTGCATCTTCCTCATTAAAAGAAATCATTGTTGTCCAAGAGACTACATTCCGATCTTCCATATTATGGAACACCAATTTAGCATCTTCAGAAACATCACATTTTGAATACGTTGAGATCAGAACATTACTAACTGAAACATGTTTCACATTTCCTCTTTTTATGCTCAAAGCATGTAACTGTCTCCCAAGCTCTAAGTTCCTCTTATGACCACATGCTGCAATTGCGCCAGTAAATGAGACATGATCAAGCTCTATTCCTTCTCGAAGCATTTTGATGAACATCCAAATGGCTTCTACCCCATGATTTCCTTCCTGGGTATACCCTGATATTATTGCATTCCACGAAACCTTATCCCTTTCTGGCATTCCATCAAATGATCTCTTGGCCTCTACTAACATTCCGTATCTAGAATACATACTAATAAGAGCGTTTCCTACAAAAATTTCGCAATCCAATCCATATTTCAATAGCAAAGAATGCAACTGTACTCCAAACATAAACTCATCATGCCTTGAACAATAAGCAAGGGAAGACGTAAAAGTCACGGCATCAAAGACTACTCCATTTCTATGCATCCTGCGGGCGAAACTGAACGCATCATCACTGCTCTGAAAACCTGAAAGCACCGTGTTCCAAGAAATAACATCAGGTTCGATCAAATCCTCAAAGATAGCCAAAGCCTGATTGACCTCCCCGGATTTACAGTACATGTTCATAAGCGAGTTAGAAACTACAGTATGCGAATCAAGCCCCGAAACAACAGCTATCCGATGGATTTGAGACCCGAACACAATGTCTCCTTTACAACCCTTGAGGGCAAGAGTGACAACAACCTCGTCAACAATGCCCGGAAAACCCAACCGAAGCTGACTTTTGAAGATTTCAAGGGCATGGAGCGCGTCATTCCTTCGTAGGGAGGTAAGCATTGAACCATGAACGGAGGCGATGTTTGAGTTTGGGTGACGCCATTTGTCCAACAGGTAGCATGCATAATTGCGAATGTGCAAGTTCCAAATTTCTATGGAGCTCCGTTTGGCGATCCTGTGTAGGGCTTTCAGACGAGGCAGGCGAATAATCATTAGAATAGAAAATTACAGGTTTTGAAACGGAGGGAGAGAGACATTTACGACGGTGCTATGCAACACCACCACCGCCGAAGTTCAGAACTTCGAACGATTGCCTCTTTAGATACTAAAAGTTCAAAACTAACAAACGCCATGTATTCCCGAAAAGAATCAGCGACGTGTCGACTGAGCATACATGCTATTTTTATTTTAGGTCAAAAGCAAATTTTTTCACATTTTTTATTCATTCTTAAAAAATAAATAGAAAATAATATTATGATATTTGTATAGTATTTGAAAATTATATTTCTGTTATAGAATATAACGATAAGAAGAATTGAGGAGAAAACTAAGAACAATATAGGGAGTAGAATATCTTATCAAGTGCTCAAGCAAGTATGTACAAAGTGAACAATGTTACCTCATATTTATAGGTAACATGATAGGATACATGAAGAGACATTGAGAGATAAAGAGTTTTGTAGTTATAAAATATTCATTACATAATTGAATAGACATAATAAAGTTTTTTGTCTTTTCAATTTCCAAACCTATTATATTCATAACACTCTCACTTGAATATTTTGAATATTAAGAATGTGAGTATGAAATCAGAATACTGCCTCATTAAAAATTTTACCAAGAAAAACTCAATGGAAATAAAAACTTGGTGAAGGAAAAAAGAGTGCAGTGCATACTCTCCTGATTTAGTCATCCCTTTAAATCTTTCAAGCGTTGCATTCCGATCTTTCGAACAAGCTTTTCAAATGTTGATGTGGGAAGAGCTTTAGTAAATAAATCAGTCAGGTTATCACTTGAGCGTATTTGTTGGACACTGATTTCCCCTTTGCTTTGAAGATCATGAAAAAAGAAGAATTTTGGTGAAATATGTTTGGTCTTGTCACCCTTTATGTAGCCTTCCTTCAATTGAGCTATACAAGCAGCATTATATTCATACAGTGTAGTTGCAAGTTCTCTATCACTTGATAATCCACATGCTTCTCTTATGTGTTGTGATATTGATCGTAGCCAAACACATTCACGACTTGCTTCGTGAATTGCTAAAATCTCTGCATGGTTAAAAAAAGTAGCAACCAAAGTTTGTTTCACCGACCGTCATGAAATGACAGTATTACCTATAGTGAATAAATAATCTGTCTGCAATCTGGCTTTATGTGGATCTGATAAATATCCTGCATCTGCATAACCAACTAAATCAAAAGTGGATAAATTTGAATAATATAAACTCATATTCATTGTCCCTCGTAGATATCTAAAAATATGTTTAACTCCATTCCAATGTCTTCGAGTTGATGAAGAACTATATCTTGCTAGTAAATTTACTGCAAATGATATGTCAGGTCGAGTATTATTAACAAGATATTTAAGTGCACCAATAGCACTAAGGTATGGAACCTCGGGACTTAAGAGTTCTTTATTTTCTTCACGATGTCAAAAAATATCTTTTTTCACATCAAGTGACCTCACAATCATTGGTGTACTTAATGGATAAGCTTTATCCATATAAAATCTTTTAAGAATTTTATCCACATAATCTGATTGATGAATAAATATTCCTTCACTTAGATGCTCAATTTGAAGACCCAAACAATATCTTGTTTTTCCAAGATCTTTCATTTCAAATTCGTTTTTTAAATAGCTGATAGTTTTATCTATCTCTTCATGAGTTCCAATGATATTTAAATCATCAACATAAACAACTATTATAACAAAACCAGATCCATAACTTTTTATAAAGACACATAGACAAATTGGATCATTCTTGAAATCTACTTTAATTAAGCATTCACTGAGGCAATTATACCATATCCGTCCAGATTGCTTCAATCTATATAGAACTCTATTTAACTTTATTGAATAAATTTTCCGAAAATTTGATTTATTTGTATCTGGAAATTTAAATCCTTCAGGGATTTTCATATATATATTAGTATCCAACGAGCCATACAGATAGGATGTAACTACATCCATTAGGCGCATTTCAAGTTTTTTATGTACTGCCAAACAAAGTAAATATCGCAATGTTATTGCATCCACCACTGAAGAATATATCTCATCATAATTAATACCCGATTTTTGGGTAAAACCTTGTGCGACGAGTCTTGCTTTATATCTCACAACTTCATTTTTCTCATTTCTTTTTTGCACAAATACCCATTTATATCCCACCGGTTTTACACCTTCTGGTGTATGGACTACAGGTCCAAAAACTCCACATTTTTCAAATGACTTTAATTCTGATTGAATTGCGTCTTTCCACATTGGCCAATCATTTCTATTTTTGCATTCCTCCACAGAGGTAAGTTCAAAATTCTCACTTTTTTCTATAATATTTAGCGCTACATTATATGCAAAAATATTGTCGACAAGTATTGAGCTTTGGTTCCATCTTGTTCCTATAGTGACATAATTAATCGAGATCTCTTCATTCTCTTGTGTTTCTTCCGGAATTTTATAAATTATGTCAACTGGATTTTCTAAAACTATATCCTCCTCATGACCATCTTGTGTAGTTGTTTCTTTCTTTTTATGAGAATTTTTATCTTTAGAACCGAATGGTCTTCCACGTTTCTGACGTGGTCAAGATTCACTAGCAACTTTAGATTATCCTTCAGGGACATCAATTATTATCGAAGCATTTACAGCTAGAACATGAGACATAGTTATTCTTTTAAGGTCAGTAAATGCATCTGGCAGTTGATTTGCAATCGTTTGTAAATGAATTATCTTTTGGACTTTATGTTCATATTGATTTGTTCGAGGATCAAAACTAGATAATGATAATTCATTCCAAGAAATCTTCTTTTCCAACTATTTATTTTCTCCCTGAAGTGTTGGAAATATAGTCTCGTCAAAATGACAATCAGCGAATCTTGCCGTAAATAAATTTCTAGTTAATGACTCAAGATATTTAATGATAGATGGAGACTCATATCCAACATATATTCTCGATTTCTTGCACTTTCATCATTTGGATCATTAAGAAAATCATAAACATCCAAGTGTGTTATATCCTCAAGGCCATTAGCAAATTCAGTGAAATCATCTTGGACAAAGTTTGTCTCCACATTCTTGCCTTTAGACTTCAAAGATTCTTGATATAGGTCGGCAAAATATTTTGGTGTACAACAAGTACGTTGCCAATGACCTTACATTCCACATCGATGACAGTTATTAATTGTAACTTTTTTATTTATGCCACTCATTATTTTTCTAGGTCCTTCATCCTTTACAACTTTCTGATTTTGGAAGATAAATTTACTTGATTGACCACCACCATGACGAAATTTATTTTAACCTCGTCCTCGTCCTCGTCCTCATCCGCAGCCTCTACTACGATCACGACTATGGTTATGAGATAGCATCACATTCACTTCAGGATATGGAGCAGAACTAGTAGGACGAGATTCATGATTTCTCATCAACAACTCATTGTTTTGTTCAGCCACCAGAAGACATGAAATCAACTCATAATATTTTGTGAAACCTTTTTCAAGATATTGCTGTTGTAAAAGCACATTTGAAGCACGAAAAGTAAAGAATATTTTTTCAATCATATCAGCATCAGTGATATTCTCTCCACATAATTTTAATTGTAAGCTGATTTTAAATAATGTCGAATTATATTCACTCATAGATTTAAAATCTTGTAAACGAAGATGCATCCAATCATAACGAGCTTTTGGAAGTATCACTGTTTTTCTGGTGATCATACCTTTCGATTAAATTGTTCCAAAGATCTGCAGGATCTTTTTATTGTGAGATATTCAGATTTCAATCTCTCATGGAGATGATGGCAAAAAAAAAATCATAGCCTTTGCCTTAGCTTGATTCGATGCTTTATTTGATGTTTTGATTGTCTCTCCAAGTCCTTTGGCATCCAATATCCATAATAAATAATTTTTGCCAGTAATGTCAAGAGCTTCAAACTCAAGCTTTGCAATATTTGTCATTGTAAAACTATAAAATATTAAAAATACATAAAATTAATCACATAATAAGATAAGAAATAAATTTTTAATTTAAACATAAGAAATAATCTATAAGAATAACATTTAATGATGGTAATATTATGATAATATAATATTAGAAATTTAGAATTTATTATTTATTTCTTTTTAGAGTAATGATTATATTATAAAATGACATAAATTATATTTTTTTAATATAACATGTATTTAAACAAATAAAACAATCATGAACTTAAATTTCAAAAAAATATATAAGAAAATAAAATTTAAGAATATGCAATATGAAACAATAATATTACAATATGATTAGATCTAACTAATTATAAAAATATACTCACACAAATATACTTTTGTAGAAACTAAGATTCTTATTTGTTCTTTATGAAGAACTCTTGTAAGATTCTTGATTCTCCTTTTGTTTATAAGAATATCGTGCTGATAACGTGTTATAAAATATAACGATAAGAAGAATTGAGGAGAAAAGAATAAGAGAAAAAACTAAGAACAATATAGGGAGTAGAATATCTTATCAAGTGCTCAAGCAAGTGTGTACAAAGTGAACAATGTTACCTCATATTTATAGGTAACATGATAGGGTACATGAAGAGAAATTGGAAATAAAAAGTTTTGTAGTTATAAAATATTCATTACACAATTGAATAGACATAATAGTTTTTTTGTCTTCTCAATTTCCAAACCTATTATTTTCATAATCATTTATTAAAAAATAATTTTTAAAAAGTACTATTAGAGGTAGATTTCTGTAATTTTTTTAAATATATAATCACTATTCCAAAACTAATATCTATCTATATATATATATATAATATTAAATTGGAGTAAAAAATTACAATTTGATTGAAAATTATATGGTTGGACCGGATCTTCATCCCTTTCTTTTTCAAATCAAATTGAATCCATCGGTTCGGTCCATCTTTGTAAGTTTTTTGCATTCTGGCTTTGAATAAATAGGGAGACTAGGGGAGAACTGATTACTCCTAAAACCCTAACTGGATATTGTTCCGAAAACCCTAGCCTCCAGTCATGGTACTTTTTCGTTTTTCTGTGTTAGTCGCTTTGATTATTCGTATTATGTCAGCTAATTCTCTCTTTCTCGATTCCTTTTACAGACAGTTGAACCCGTAAACCCGAAAGCTTACCCGCTAGCGGATGCTCAGCTCGCCATAACCATACTGGATCTTGTCCAGCAAGCTGCAAACTACAAGCAGCTCAAAAAGGGGGCTAATGAAGGTCAGTCAAACGTGTCCCAACTTGTCCAGTTACCCACACTGTGTGCTAAAGTTTGCTATTTGTTGTTTTCTCTATTTTGATGGATTTGTTGATTTTTCCTATTCCAGCGACCAAGACCCTTAATAGGGGTATATCGGAGTTTGTTGTGATGGCCGCTGATACCGAGCCTTTGGAGATCCTTCTCCACCTTCCGTTGCTCGCTGAAGATAAGGTTAGTACTGGGTTTGCTTGTTTGTGCCAGTTGGAGTTCATTTTACATTTTTTACATGGCTGATACTGGTTTGCAATGGTTACTAATTCCTTATACCTGTTTGAATCGTAATTTTTTTCTCCTGTTTTATTTTTGTTAATTTAAAGCGTTTAATGTGTTTGATTGGGAAATAACTCCCGTACCCAAAGTATACCATTTAAGTGGCAATATAAATCTGTGTTTCCAGACTATTTGCACCTTGTGGAGGTCTCAGGTATCCATCCAAACGGTTGATTGCAGCTGATTTGTATTGTTTCTTTGTATTTTTCCTCAATCTCCTTTGGCCATCATACTTGCAATATTATGCATAGCTTGTGCCTCATAATATGCGTGGTGGATGTTTTTATTTTTGCTATATTAGCAAATTATATTCTTTTTTGTTGGTTTTATAAATACTTTATTTGTTCGGTCAATTTAATAGGTGTGGATTTGCGAAGTAGAGTTGAACCTCTTTATGATTTTTTCCTAAAATTGATCAGTAATGTGGGTTGATCAACCAATTGGTTTAGTTGTCTGTTTATGTTGTTCCTGGCAACTAATACTTGGGGAATCTTTATTCTATGGGTAAAAGATTCTAATTTCAATTGTAATGGTAGCAACTCAGTTATCAATCTTAGTAATTCAGTCTCGAGTTCTACCTCACCACTCCATTAGAAATGTCTAAAATGGAAGTTCTGTTCTGGATACGATGATATTTTTTTATTTTGATATTTATCACAAGATTCTTTATCATGATTACTCCTTTAAACAAATTTTAAAGCCCATATGGCAGTACCAGCGCGTGGTTAAATTTGTAGAGTGATTGAATTTTTTCTTTGCCATCTTGGTTTCTTGATTATGTTTAAGGGGGTGTTCAGATTAAGTGTGTTCTTCAATAGTATCCTTCGTGCGTATTGTACAACTCAGACCTTTTCATTTTCCGGCATTTGGCAGAATGTACCCTACGTATTTGTTCCCTCAAAGCAAGCACTTGGACGAGCATGTGGTGTGACGAGACCTGTCATTGCTTGTTCTGTGACCTCAAATGAAGGCAGCCAATTGAATACCCAAATCACTGCTCTTAAGGTATTTTTCCATCGAATTTATAAATTAAATGTCGTTCATATTTGTTCAAGGTGTTATTGCATTCAATTAATGATTCTGATTGTGATATTGGTGAAACACAGGGCGCCATTGAGAGGCTCTTGATTTGAAACATAATGGAATTCAAACTTCGGGTGATAGGCCTCTTTCCCCATTCATGGGTCAATTCTTTGGAGGCCTTGATTGACGTTGTGCTATTAGGAATTTTGTCCTGACAGGATTGTGTATGACTTTGGGTTTTTATTGTCCAATGCAACATAAACTTATCATATTGCATTCTCTTGCATTTCAGTTTAATCAGAGTTTGGTTGTCAAAGTTCTTTTCGTTTTTAGTTTTACATAATTAGTATTTACTAATATCTTAATCATGTCACTAACTGTCAGTCATGCACAATAATCTGCAGTAGTACTGATAGAATCTCGAAAGTAATTGAATCCAGTTGAGAATAAGTTCGTGTCTCTCTGGGTCTAGTTCATTTTTGCTATATGATGGGCTCTGTAGTATGTATTTATGCTACCTTGCATTTCTTCTTGTGATCTATAAGCTAAAACAGCAAAGAAATGAAAAAGATGAATAGGAACAAAATTGTATATGACAAAAGGGTAAATATATCTTTGTGTGATGTTTAAATTAATATTACGAAATACATAGATAAGAGGTAGTAATTAGGAATAAAGGAAGATGTCCAGGTAGAAAAAATAGGAAGAAGTGATCTTTTGTATTATATGATATTTCAAGTGAAATCGCCTCATAATATTTTTTTTAATGTCTGTACATTACAAATTTCTCACGAGAACCTCTCCTCAAAATGATAAAATATTTACCACGGAAATTATTATACGTCAAAGAATGAAGCCTGGTTGTGGTAAATTAGACACGAACTCAAAAGAGTTCAAGAGTTGCTAACTTATTACATCATTTGGTCAACAAGTTATAATAATTTGCACTGGAAGCAAGCCACTTGCGAGTAGCGTAAAGCAAGCATTATTGCAAACAGAACAAATGAATAGATCACGGAGAATATTTGTAGTACTATCAGAAGATAGCATATATCTCTAGCATGAGAAAAGACAGTGGATATGAGTGTGATTTTCATGATTGATACATACATGCGTCAATTCGGACAAACCCTCTGGAGGAGATATATGGGCAAATATAGCTAGTGGTGGCAGAAAGTGTGAAGATCAGCATCCATCCATGGCGGTTTGTCCGGTTATGGAATCTTTATCCAGACGTTAACCAATGGAAGTGGAACCCTTTTCTCTGCAATTTTGCTTTATAATTAACATAATGATGTCTGTTGGTACCGGGGCAGGCGCACTGCATATTTTACCAAGCAAGGGAAGTACTGACAACTTAAGCCACCTGTATACCACATAGCTCCATATAGGCTATTATATCGTAAATATCAATATTGAATATTTTTAAATATTTAATTAAGATTTAAATAATGTATATATAGATGAAAACTATTTTGTTAATAAATAAGATATTTATATTGAATTTCAGAAATAAATTAATTTTAATATCGAGAAGATACTCTTTTAGATAGGCATTATCGATTTCCACCTCTAGTGATAAAGCAAGTCGAATCAAATGCTATTTAGGTGTGTTTTCTGGGGCATCAGACACATTCCAGTATTTTGAGTTTGCGACATTAATGTGTAATTCTAATCCACATACAAAATCACTCTCACAGGTCTAATTTCTAATCCTACTTACGGTTCCCAGCATGGATTTTTAAATTTATTCTTAATCTAGTTGTTGTTTTTTATGTTAAAGCTGACATTAATAATTTTTAAAAATGAATGATAAAGATTTTGTCATTGTTGAACTAAATTCTGCGTTAACCCCATGAAGTCAGTTATAGTTTCGGGAGTTAACGCTAAAAAAAATACTGTTTTGACCCATTAGACCGGCCGCTCCGAAACCCATTGGGAAATTGGGTTCAGAATCCGGTTCACATTTAACCCATTAGACCGGCCGCTCCGAAACCATTTTTATGACATTTTCCAGGGTTTACGGCGTTGAATAAGTAAGAGATTTGGAAGCGGAATTCTCTCTAAAATCCTGGCCAAATTCTTCCAAAAACCCTAGCCTCCTACCAATGGTACCCTAACTTTCTCTTATATGAATAGGTTTTAATTATTCTCATTATTTTCATCTAATCCTCTCCTTTTCAATTCCGTTTAACAGACAGGCGAAGCCGTTAACCCGAAAGCTTACCCGCTCGCTGATGCGCAGCTGGCCATAACCATACTGGATCTTGTCCAGCAAGCTGCGAACTACAAGCAGCTCAAAAAGGGCGCTAATGAAGGTCGGTTAAACGTGTTCCGACTTGTACAGTTACTCATACTATGAGCTAAAGCTTGCTGCTTGCTTTTTTGTTTTGATGGTGTGTTGATTTTTCTTCCTCCAGCGACGAAGACGCTTAATAGGGGTATATCGGAGTTTGTTGTGATGGCCGCTGATACCGAGCCTCTGGAGATCCTTCTCCACCTTCCGCTGCTTGCTGAAGATAAGGTTAGTGCTGGGTTTGCTTGTTTGTACCCATTGGAGTTTTTTTTTTTTTTACATGATTGATACTGGTTAGCAATGGTAACTAATTCCTTCTACCTGTTTGAATCGTAACTTTTTTGCTCATGTTTTTTTTAGTTAAAAACGTTTAATGTGTTTGATTGGGACATATCTCCTATACCCAAAGCATGACATTCAAGTGGCATTATCCCATTGTATTTCCAGACTGTTTACGCCTTGTGAGGGTCTCACTTATCCATCCAAATGGTTGTTTGCAGCTGATGTATATTGTTTTCTTTATGTTCTCTTCTCAGTCTCCTTTGGCCTGCATACTTTCAATATTGAGCATAGCTTGTGCCTCATAATGTACCTGATGGATGTTTTTATTTTTGCTATGTAACCAAAATATTTTCGTTTATGTTGGTTTTTCTGAATCTTTCCATTTATTTGGTCAATTTATTAGGATTTACAGTTCGACCTCTATATCCTTTTTGCTTAGAGCTGACTTGGGTTGACGTTTTAGTTGTCTGTTTATGTTGTGCCTGGCAACTGATGGTCAATAGATCTTTCTTTTAGTGATAGAATGCTTTAATTTCAATTATAATTTGTAGTAACTCATTTATCAATCTTAGCAATGCAGTCCTGAGTATTACCTCTCCACTTCATGAGAAACGTCTGAAAAGGAAGTTCAGTTCCACATAATTTGTTTAAACCTGATATTTGTTACATGATTCATTATTATGATTACTCCCTTAAATTTAATTGAATTTTGTCTTGGCCATCCTGGTTTCTTGATTTGTATTAAAGGGTGTTTGGATTGGGTGTTTTCTTATAGCTTTCATATAGTTGATTCCGTGTTATTTTTAAAATTTTTGCTGTATAGGGCTTCTGTGTTTTCTCTGTAATTTTTTTCTTCAGTATGGGGTATTGTATCACTCAGACCATTTTATTTTCCTGCATTTTGCAGAATGTACCCTACGTATTTGTTCCCTCAAAGCAAGCACTTGGCCGAGCATGTGGCGTGACGAGACCTGTCATTGCTTGTTCTGTGACCTCAAATGAAGGCAGCCAATTGAATACCCAAATCACTGCTCTTAAGGTATTTGCCGATTGAATTTATACATAAAAATTGTTCATGTTCGTTCACGATGTTATTGAATTCAATCAATGATTCTGATTGCGAAATTGGTGGAACGCAGGTCGCCATCGAGAGGCTTTTGATCTGATATATAACCGAACACAAACTTCGGTGTGATAGGCTTCCGTCATTCCTTCGAGGTTGCTTCTTTGGAGGCCTTGATTGATGAAGTTGTGTTATTAGGGAACAGGACTTTAGTCTTAACAGGATTGCTTATGATTTTGTGCGTTTTCCTTGCCCAATGCAACATTAAGTGCTCATATGGTTTGTCATTACTGTCACTGCTTTTGTATTCATGTTTTACGCAGGTTTGTTGCTTGTTGCTTGTTGCTTGTTGCTTGTTGCTTGTTGCTTGTTGCTTGTTGCTTGTTGCTTGTTGCTTGTTGCTTGTTGCTTGTTGCTTGTTGCTTGTTGCTTGTTGCCTTATACGTCTTTATTTTAATTTTTTTTTTAAAATTAACTAATTAACCATCTCACCATCAATTTAATAGATATGATTTTCTTAATTCTTATTCTTGACGATTCTTTTTTTCTAGGATTGATATTTATATATCATTTCTAATAGGAAGTTGATCTAAGAATAAAAATTTTAGTTCTTCACTATCTACACGAGAATACGAAGGAACATTTCATTCCATTTTCTTTTCCCTCATTCATTCACATCCAAAATAAAATAGAATGCTTAGGCAGTGTACCTTTTTATCTTTTTTTGCTCTATTGCCAAGCACGGGTTAAGGTGGAGTATGTCAGAAAGAAAGCTGAGTATGACAAAAGGGATTTGCAGTAAAAAATTATGATAAGGGATTCGCTGTCAAAACTTTTTAACAACAATCCAACTTGGCCACTGTAGAAAGAGATATATACATACTATTTCAATTAATATAAATAGTTACGATAACTCTCAAAGCCTTTGAAGCGGTCTCCTACGTACCTAGAGAGAAACCAGAGAGATGTTTTCCTCTTACCACTCTCTACCCAAACCCAACAACCAAGACCCCGTTAACCAAACCACTTTCAAACACATACCCATACCAAGACCAAAATATCCCAACCACACTCTCACCCTTTTGTCATCTCAACCTTCACCACCTTCTCTCATTCCTGCAGCCATTGATCCGGTAATCGAGGGAGAACATGCTGATGTGAGGAACAATGAACATGGATTAGCATTGGAGAAAACTTATGTTGAAGCGGCTGTGAAAAACCCGATGGTGGATGGAGTGCAGAGGACACATCACGCACCGGAACATCGGAAACCTTCCAATAGCACTTGGGAGCCCAGAGGGTTATTTGATAAAGATAAATTTGTATCTTATTATGTTGATTTTATACCAGAGGACTGGCAAGCAACTAAGCTACGTCAACTTATTGAGTGCTGGGAACGTGTGGTGGATGTGTTCATTCCAAAGAAACGGTCGATACGCAACTCGCGTTTTGGTTTCGTTCGTTTCATTAGAGTGAATGGTACGGAGGAGAAACGTATGGCGAAACTGAACAATATTTTGCTCGATGGAAAGCGGCTCAGTTTTAGACTGTCTCGCTTTGGTCCAAAAACAGTGCATTCAAATGTGATGATGTCTAGGAAGTTGCAGATAAGGGAGGAAAATGGGAGCCTTGGTGAAGAGGAAGGTGCTGAAGTTCGGGGCAAACAAAGAATTTTCAGTTCAGGGGTGATAGATAGATCCTTTGCTGAGGTCGTGAAAGGTGGCCTTGATGTTCTCGATAGCAATAAGAATGATATGGTGCCGGTGGTGCAAGTACAATCCTCTGCAACTAATCGGGAATGGCTTACCAGAAGTCTAGTGGGTATTGTAAGAGACGGAGTCCTCAAAAAGCACAGAATCCCCAAGAAGGTGACAGTTCGTCCAATGGGCGGAGAATCGTTTATGCTCACTTTCCCTTCCCATGAAGACCTAAGCAAGGAATTAGAGAAGAACAGGGTGTTATGGAATGAGCTGTTCGTAGATTTTCATCCATGGAGTTCTGCAGCAATAGTTTCCAGAAGAAGATGCTGGGTCAAAGTCTTTGGAATCCCCTTTCATGCTTGGAGTGAGGAGACTTTTAGGAAGCTGACACAAAATTTTGGTATTTTGGTGCAAGTGCATGAAAAAACCCTCAATTTGGATTCCCTAGAAGCTGTTTTTCTCAATATTCTCACTGATTGCCCAGAGAAAATATCAAGGAAAATACGGCTGATGGTTGACAATTGTCTTTTTAATGTCTCGATTCTGGAGATTACGGAGTTTGACAGTGGACATGGAGCGGTGTCTGGCGAAAAACAAGACTGTTCTAGGCAATGTGCTACAGGTTCTTCATCTTATAGAATGGGCAAATCACCGTCTAAAGGAGTTTCGTTTGAGTTCGACAGCACTCCTCTACAGCCTCGGACGACGTGCAAAAAGGTGGCCTGCGATATAGAAGCGGGTAGTAAGGGTGGGGAGGACATGGGAGAAGATAGTGGGCCGAAAGGTGATAAATCTTCTATCCCTCCAGTGGGCCACAAGCTCACACAAGTAGCCCAAACATTTGCTGTGTATCGCCAATAACTCTGGGCTCGGAAGAGGGCCTCTTAGAGAGACAGGAACACAGGCCTAAGCAAAATGAGGCAGTAAGAGGGATACAAGAGTTTCACAGGTCTTCTCATGAGATTTGCAAATGCCAGGAGGTAATGGTCACGGATGAAGATTCAATTAACATTGCTCAAGACACATTGACAAATGTTATAGCGAAGATTAGAAGAAGGAAGTTACGTAAAAAAGAGGTTCATCCTGGGGTAGATGACAGACATGGCGAGAAGGTGAAGATGAAACCAATTCAGAGTAAACGACTCAAGATTGTTAGACGGGATGCCATGGAGGTTTTGTGTGACAATGAGGAGGACTCGATTTCCAAGGTGACAGAAACACAAGAAGAAAGAAGGTCCGAATCAATAGACATTCTTGCACCTGAACGAGATGTGACCCAAGAGAAAAGTGGTAACGAGGCCTTAGATGAAGAAGTCCAAGCCACGCTGGAAGTGGCTTATCTACTGGGACTATCCTAGAAGCAATCTCGCGAGGAGATCCAACAAGAGTTTATGAAATGGTGGAAGAGGAAGGGGAAGACTGGAGAAGTCAAGGGAGAAGCTAGTCCTCTCTAAGGGTGTTTTCGTTGATACAGGGTGTGCTGTTGTGTCTTTATGATCAACATATGTTCATGGAATATTAGAGGGGGGAACAGTAGGTTAAAGAGAACGGACGTGAGAAACCTGATTTTTTGCTTTAAAGTAGGGGTGTGTTTTATTGTGGAGTCGAAATTAGAAGTGGTGACGGAGGAGATATCGAAGAGGTTCTGGCCAGAGGTGGAATTAGGGTGGTGTGCGAGTCCATCGAGAGGTAGATCTGGAGGCATCTGTGGAATAAACAAGTGGCAAAAGTTAGAAATTCGTGTTGTATTACTAACTGGATAGTTTTGGAGTTGGAAATCAGGGATACAGGGTATGTGTTCATTTGCGCAGGAGTTTATGCTCCAAGTACCACCGGAGAACGAAGTTTGTTGTGGAGGGAGATTCTGATGTACAAGCAGCAATCGAGCAGGCCATGGGTCATATTGGGTGATTTTAATGAAGTATTATCCCCTACAGAGAGAATGGGTGTTTCTTTTGATCGTAAAAGTGCTGATTGTTTCCAGAATTTCATACATGATGGAGGTTTGATAGATTTTTCGCTGAAAGGAAAGCAGTTCACGTGGTTCACGGCCAAACGCGCATCCATATTGGATAGAGCGCTTGTATCCCCTGATTGGCTGGCTGAGAATGGGGAGTTCAAATTAATTGCTAGCAATAAGAAATTATCAGATCATGTACCACTTATCTTAAGATCATAGATAATTTATTGGGGACCTAAACCTTTTAGATCCTGGGATACTTGGTGGGATACGAAAGATTTTGCGAAGACAGTCAAACAATTCTGGCAAGAATGAGGAAATCTTTTTCCGGACAATTTTTCAATTATCAAGAAGTTCAACTACTTGAGATCAAAGCTGATATGGTGGAACAAATACTGTTTTGAGAATCCTGAAATAAAGCTAAAAAGAATTCTGCAGGAATTGGATGTCCTAGACGAGAAAAGGAGTCAAGTCGAGGAGAGGACCAGCGAGATTGAAGGTAGATATAGCGATTTACTGATTGCGAAATGGGAAGCCAAGAGAAAAGTGGAGTCTATGTGGAGACAAAGATCGAGGATTCAGTGGCTTAAGTTAGGAGATAAGAACATTCGATTCTTTCACATTATAGCAAGGATTAGATAGAACAACATTCATGTTGGGTGTATAAATGTTGGTGGGAATAGAGTGGAGCAACCGTCTCGAATTAAGAACGAAATCCGGCAGTTTTTCAAGGCTATATTTTCACAGACAGAAACACAACATGTGGGTTTGGGCAGCTTGCTGTTTACTACATTGTCAGAAGAGGAGGCAAATCGATTAGAGGATCCTTTCGATGATGAGGAGATTAAAAAGGCAGCGTGGGCATGTGATAGTAGGAAGGCACCGGGCCCCGATGGTTTTAATTTCATGTTCATAAAAAAGGCCTGGGATACTATAGCCGATGATGTGACGATGATGATTAAGGAGTTTCACCGGAGTGGAATTTTGCCTAAAGGCGTCAATACGTCTTATTTGTTTCTAATACCGAAGATTCCAGGGGCGGCAGATCTGAACTCTTTCCGACCAATAAGCTTAATCAATAGTATTTACAAGATTATTGCCAAGCTGTTGACTTCTCGACTAAAGTCGGTGATTTCCCCACTAATTTCTCATGTCCAGACATGTTTTCTTGAAGGAAGGAATATTACAGATTCGGTGATGATTGCGATTGAAACTATAAACAGTTTGAAAGAGTCAAAAACAAAAGGTTGGATTTTTAAACTTGATTTCAGGAAAGCTTATGACAAGGTGAATTGGGGCGCCTTACAAGAAATTATAGAGGCCATGGGCTTCAAAAGAAGATGGAGGAGATGGATAGAACAGTGTGTTTCTACCCCTAAGGTATCGATATTGGTGAACGGCACAGCTACTCCGGAGTTTTTAATGGAAAGGGGACTGCGCCAGGGAGATCCTTTATCTCCTCTTCTTTTTGACATGGTGGCAGAAGCTTTGTCAAGAATGATTAAGAAAGCTGAGGATTTGGGCCTATTTAAGGGCATTCGACTAGGGTGTCAATCTATAACTCACCTACAATATGCAGATGATATCATACTTTTCTGTGATGATGATCTTAATGGCTTGTTGAACCTCAAGAGAATCTTGCGATATTTTCAGCTGTTCACCGGATTGAAGATTAATTTCTTCAAAAATTCTTTGATAGGGATTAATCATAGGCAGGCAATAGTGGAGAAAATGGCACAAAGTCTCTGGTGTAGGGCTGGATCACTACCCACCGTGTATCTTGGATTTCCCTTAGGGGCGAATCCCAGAAGAGCATCAACTTGGTCGCCGGTGGTTGCAGCATTCAAGAGAAAATTATCCTCTTGGAAAGGAAGATTTTTAACACTAGGAGGAAGAATTATTCTCATTAAATCGGTGTTACTTAATCTACCTGTATATTATATGTCGATTTTCAGGATGCCCAAGAAAGTAAGGAAGGACATTGAAAAGCTCCTGCGACGTTTCCTATGGAAAGGGATGACTGATAAGCAATGTATCAATAAGGAGGCCTGGAGAAAAGTTTGCCTGGACACAAATAAAGGGGGATCAGGTATCGAGTGTTTGGAATTAAGGAACAACGCTCTCCTGTCAAAATTGTGCTGGCGAGTAATTAACGAGCAGGAAGGTTTATGGAGTCGTCTAATGGCAGAGATCTATAATCCAGGATTTTCAAGTAGAGGCATTCGTCTGCAGGGGAGAAACATATCCGTGGTGTGGAAAGATATTCTCAAGGTCTTCAATGGAGACAATATTGAAATGAAGAATCTAAGAAGCAATATGGCATGGAAAGTCGGATCTGGAGATAGAATCCGATTCTGGTTTGACGTTTGGTTGTTAGAGGATTCTTTGGAGAATTTATTTCCGAGACTTTTCTCAATCTCATTACAGCAAGATGCCATGATTGCACAAATGGGGAGATGGACGGAGTTGAGATGGTCATGGGATCTGTTATGGAGAAGACCGTTGTTTGTGTGGGAGAGTCAAATGCTTGAGAATCTGTTAGAGAGATTAAATGCGGTGGTGATGAGTCAAAATAGATCGGATACCTTTATTTGGGATAATGGGAGAGAAGGATACTCGGTGAAGGCTGGGTATAGTATCTTAACTGCATCACAATTACAGGAGAATGAAGATTTAATTCCCAACATTTGGGAGAGCCATGGACCCCTCAAGATTAAAGCTTTTGTTTGGCTTGCGTGGCAGAACAGAATTTTCACTAAGGCCAGATTATGTAGGCTGCGATTGTTGACCAATACAGAAAACATATGCCCAAGATGCGGACAATACGAGGAGAATCAGGTTCACGCGTTGATGGATTGTAGAGAAGCTTGGAGATGTTGGACGTCAGTAATGAAAAGATGGGGAGTGATGTGGGTTCAACCCAGAAATCTGGTGGATCTTTTCATTCAATGGAGATATCTGGCTATTTATAGATATCAAGTGGATAGCTGGCACAACATTTTTCTTCATGTCATCTAGGCTATCTGGCTTGCAAGAAATGCAGCAGTTTTTAGACAGATTCACAAGCAACCAGAAGATATAGCGCTTGACGGAATGCTAAGAGGTCTAGGATGGGCGGCAGCTAATAGGGAAGGGGTAGAGATAAAGGGGGCGATTTGAGCGCGGTGATAGACTGGCATCAGATAGTTAGATGATTCTGCTTAATACCATAGAATAGTCTGGATACTTGCTGATAGTTAGATAATTTTTGCTTAATGCTATAGAATAGTCTGGTTACTTACAAGCGCAGCAAGTATCCCGAAATGATCTGTGGGACAAGGTATTTTTTTTTTCTTGTTTAAGGAGATGTGAGCAATGGTTTACTGTAAATCAGTGGAATGGAATAAAATCGTATTATTCAAAAAAAAAAATATAAATAGTTACGGACAACATGGATATGGATTGGCGTTTCCGATAATCTTCTCCAAAGCCTCAGCGATCATCAATCTCTGTCCATGACCCCACCATCCTCCAGGTTGTTCTAACACCAACTCCGGTCCTAGTGCAATCCAACTCACCACATCCCCGTGAAACAAGCTGTATCAACAAGCAAACCTACAACCAACTGGTTATGTTTAAGTTGTTTCTATAATTCAAACATTACTTGTAATCATGTCTGTACCTTTCTACTAACATTACTTCCCTTTACCTTCTTCTTCTCGATGTCTCAAGTCAACAGAGTTACGTATGTTGTCAAACCATGGTTTTTGTAATAAATCTATAACTCTCCAAGATTTAACAAGAAAATAAAAAAAGAGGGTCCGTCACTTATCTTCTTGAGTGAAGCTTTGTCGGAGTCGGATAGTTTAATGATGCTCCGGAGCATACTGGAACAGTATGCTCCCTAAACACAGTGCAAAACAGTAAAAATCAGTATGAATTTATAATTTTATCCTCTAAATAAAAAATATTAATTTTACTAGTTTGTATTGTTCATGTATTAAGGGAATACCATAAAACTTCCCAGTGAGTCGGACCAAATAGATTAAGATTATTCTTGGTATAAATTTCCAACAAAAAATCTCTCCGGACAACAGCTCTAATAATTCTTAGGTATTGTCAATTACTTAAGGATTTTTATTCCAAATGTTTCTAAATACACCTTGATCCTTTCAGATCTCCTAAAAAACCCCACAACCATGACTAAAAAACATTCTCAGACACTTCAACACCTGAAAGAGATCGCGCAAGAATTTACACCTCTGCAAATTTTCATTATAAATATGAAAACATTGTTCTACGATCCACAAGTGTCAAATAAAGCATAAGGGTTAGTTGAAAACCAACTCCTTAATGTACATATTAATCACATCGTGTTCAGCTAAACGACGTCGCACGAATCGGCATAAACGTCACCATCTATGTAGTTAGTAGCACATTTGAAAAGAATACAGCTGTTGGCAACAAAATATTTCTTTCTTTGCTTAAAAAAAGAAAAGAAAAATAAAGCAAGCTCAAAAGTGTTCAGGACTTGCCAGCATATTACATATATATTATATTATAATATATTACATTTGGGACTACATGGTTTCTGCTCCGATAATGAGGGATCGGCTTGGTCAACTAGTTATCATATGGTATATGCGTAGCAGGTTCCTTGTTAGTTGGGTACAGCACTCCTGCAAACAGAACAAACGAATGGATTTGCAGCACTATCACAGGAGAAATACATATCTCTAACACTAGGAAGGTCGGCTGCAATGGAGGTGACTGCGATTTTCATGATTGATATGATACAGGTGTCAAAGTCAAATGGATCGAAACATATCCTCTGGATATGGACTTGCATTTATATTATATATCTGGGCGAATGGTGGTGGCAGCAAGGGAGGAGATGAGGTCCCATGGCGGTTTGTCTGGTAATGGGATATGTACATATTCGGGTATTTTAATCGAGGGAAGTGGAACCATTTCATTTCTTCATGTTGCATGTTTGCACTATGATTAACTTAGTGGTGTCTGTTGGTACCTTTGCAGGTGCATTGCATATTTACCTCGCACGAGCCAAGCATATCCGGCCTGAATACACCTGCACACCACATGGGTCAATATGGGCCAGCGGTAACAACAGCAAAAGACTTTTTTTTTTTTTTTGTGCGAAAGTATTAAGGAATGCCAATTCCTTTGAGACAATGTGGGATACCAGATCTAGTTCTTCCACAGTCTTGTCCATATGGGAATTTCTTTTTTATATCTGAAACCCACAAAGAATCGAAAGCTAAACCAATAATTCACACAAGCATTCTCGATTTCCCACTTCCCATGATAAAAGCAATTTAAACCAAATGCTCTAGATGTACCTGCACAATATGTAGATATGTTTTTCTGTTCTGTCCAAATCTAACCCTAAAGATGGTGTTGGTTAAATTGTATAGACTTGTTAAATTATACCAAGTTTGGTCATTCTAACTCTTCAGATCTACTCCTAACACGTCTCCTAACCATCAAGGTTACAACATAATCCGGTTAAGTTTTTATAGATTGTGATTGGGCCACGCCAGATGCTTGTGTTCCATACAAAATTGTTCTATTGGGTGGCAGAATGGCATGTATGCCAACTTTCTCACACTAATTTCAACGTGTTCTTTAGTGTGGGATATGATGAGCTACTTTGTCAACTTTCTCGTCCCTACTCCAATAATAATTGGCATTGCAGTCAACTCAAGTTTCATTAGAATGCACAACACATTAATTGTTGACAAGGATTCCTGGTTCACTGATTAAAACAAGACAGGTTTGTCGAATATCCAACTTTCATATCCACCGTAGGAAATATTCTTCGGATTTGGTTATGTCTTCGAAATAGAGGGTTGAAATTTAAGATACCATTTAACCCTTTTTAGAGTGTTGTCTTATGGAACCGCTGACCATTGTGTAAATAGAATAATTAATTCCGGTTCATTGCATTATCATGTCTGATTACTATTGGAAATACAGTTATTGTACAGTTATTATATTTGTGAAGGGGAATTCTATAGGTCGGATCTTCAAATCATAAAAACGAACATAATCACATAAACTGCTACTTGCTGCACATCATCATACACCAAAGACATGCATGTTTATTACATATACATAATCCTCTTTCTGTGTGATTTAGGGGAATTATGGTTTTCAAAAGTGTATTTAACAATCATTGCCAACCTAATTAGTCCAGAGTAAATCCAAATATTTTGAAAATTTTAAGATTTCAATACTCAAAGTCAAGTAATTACTATATGATTAAGGACCATGGTTTATTCTATTTCCAACACCAATAGAAGGTAACTCCAAAAATAAAACTCATGATGACCAACCATTGATATGGAGTCAAAATAGAGGGCGTGGCCTTTATTTTCCTACTGATGCATGTATGTGCAAGACGGGTGTAAATTGCATGTGTTTCTTTCATTGGGAGAGTTGTGCGTGCGACCTAACCTTCCTCTCGATTGTTACCTGTAATGAAAATGCTCGTTTTAAATCTAGATTTTGTAGGATTGCACGATCAGTCGTCTTTACCTTCCACTTGATTGTAGCCTATCATAGCTAGAACCGCCGATGCTAGATGTAGATCTTCTGAAATTGAATTGGAATTGGAATTGGAATTGGAACTGGCCGGCCCCCCTCAACTATAACTGTCATCTTTTATCAAAAGTAACGAAGGTAGTACAAAGTGTTAAGGGGTCTTTTCTTTTCATTCCGCCTAGAAATTGACAGTTCAGTAGGGTGTAAGAACCCTCTAGTAAGATAGCTAGTACAAAGTCTTAATAAGGAGCCTTTTTCTTTTTCATTCCGCAGAGAAATTGACAGTTCAGTGGTTATAACCCTCACTTCCATCTGAAAAAGGAAGAAGAAGAAGTTTTTCCACACTTTAGCATACCAAAGGGTCACTACATCGCGGTTTTGGATCATATACAGAGAAAAGCTCAAGGATTGGCTTGCTTTTTCCTTGTGGGGTAACAATACCACCAAACTGTCCTAGCTAGGTTGGTTGCTGTGGTTCACATACCTGCACAAACCATACCAATCCATTCAACCACAGAATAAAAGGTGACAGTGAAACTCAAGCTATTGGCATTGCATCTTCCAAATCCCATCGTGAATTTCCTTCTTACATGCTTCCTCTTCAGTCAACATCACCTTTTGATTCCCAACAAATATCTATATCTACTCGAGAAAAAGAAATTGCAATGTATGCAATCCCAGAACCTTCCATTCAAGAATAATGGGATAATCCTAATCCCTACATTATCAATAATTCAAGCAGTGCTTTGTCTCAATTAGATAGTGGAGTGTCGCTTTTCAACTTCAACCGGCTGTACTCTGTGCTATATAAAGGGAAGCCCCGCCATGACAATTGTGGTGTGAGTTGGAGAATATACAAGAGAAAAGCGCAGCCCGAGAACTGTAGCCTTCTTTTTAAACATTCTTGGCTTTGCTCTTTTTCACTTGTTCCATCAAATCCCAGCGATGGTTTGTATACACCATCTTGAGTTTTAAGCTCTTCTCTCTATCAACTGCATTTTTCTGTTAACAATTGGCTTTCCTTTTCCATTCCAGGAGGGGAAAATGAGTTGGACTGTTGCAGATGCAGTGGATTATAAAGATTTCCCTGCTGATAGGTCTAAAACTGGCGGTTGGGTGTCAGCTACTCTTATACTAGGTTTGCTTTTTCATTCTGTATGCATGAGTATATTCGTTCACTAGTCTCTAACTTACGATTTGCCAAAAACTAAGTCTTCAGGAGTCTTTTGAACCAAAATCCACCCAATGGCCTTTCTAATATTCCTCATGATCTCAGCTTTGTTTTAGGACCATGAATCTCCATTTTCGTAGAAACTATCCCCAGATTCTTAATTCAACTCAAGTTAGATGCAGCTTGTCGCAGGAGAGTAACATTTCTTGAGGTTCTGCTTTCAGGATAGGACAGTTAACTATGCATGGAGAGTAAAAAGTTAATTGATACACATTTAAGGCTTCAATGTTGCCCTGTCAACTTGGATGCCCTCAAGCAGTCAACTGAAGTAGGAGCTAGGCGGTCCATGCAAAGATCCTTTTCTTTCTATTTGCCTTGCAGTCCATGCAAAAGTTGATAGGATTATCTCTGCTCAAAAAGCATATAGTTTCCAAATACAAAGTAATTATAGTGTTAAACACATATATTCTATGTTTTATAAAATGGGATCATGTCATAGAACTCCATGATTTTATTATGATTGGTTCATCTTTTATAATATGAGTGCACATTTAGGAAGAGAAGAGAGGGGATAACGCGGACAAAAGCAAGTGGAAGCCGTTAACGCTTTGTGCCGCCCACTCTTTACTGCTGGGCGATCTTGACAACATTCAAGTCATTTTCTCTTTGCAATGGTCGAATTATATTCTGGCCAGTTCTGCATGTTGGCTAGCTAGCTAGCTATGAAGATGTTCTCATTCCATTCTCCAGCCTCCTTTCTTGCTTCCATTTTAATCCAATTATGAAACTTACTTTTATGGAAAGTTGTAGGGAAAAAGTAACTTTTTTTTTTCTCTCGTCACTTTTAGTCACTGTTATCCTTTCAAAAAGCTCAAAAGAACAATTACAAGAAGACAGGCACCTCTAAGAATACGATATATTTTCTTAAGATCAGAATTGATCTATTGACTATGGCATCTAATGCATTGATTTGCCTCAGGGATCGAGATATGCGAGAGGCTTTCAACAATGGGAATAGCAGTGAATTTGGTGACATATTTGATCGGGACATTACACATCCCTAGTTCCACTTCAGCCAATGTAGTGACAGACTTCATGGGCACATCCTTCCTTTTGTGTCTGCTTGGAGGCTTTCTTGCTGATAGTTTCCTGGGGAGGTACAAGACAATCGCGATATTCGCAGTGCTACAAGCATTGGTGAGCTCTTGATCCCTTTAACAGACATATATAAACAAAAGTATAAGCAATTTCTAGATGGCTAGCTACTCCCCAAAATATAACTATTCATGCCTTTATTCTTTCGTTTATGTTGATATCAGGGCACTGGAATGCTAGCAGCAGTGACAAAATTGCCTCAGCTTCGCCCTCCTCCATGTAAAACCAGGAGTTCATGCACACAAGCGAGCGGATTTCAAATGGGTGTCCTGTACGCGGCTTTGTATGTAATTGCACTAGGCACTGGAGGTCTTAAATCAAGTGTTTCAGGATTCGGAACCGACCAGTTTGATGATAAAGACCCAAAGGAAAAGGCTCAGATGGCCTATTTCTTTAACAGGTTCTTCTTCTTCATTAGCTTGGGAACTCTGATGGCGGTTACGGTCCTCGTCTATTTACAAGATGAAGTTGGTCGCAGCTGGGCCTATGGGATTTGTTCTGTTTCAATGTTCATAGCCATCCTGATATTCTTATCTGGGACTAAGAAATATAGGTACAAGAAGAGCTCTGGTAGTCCCATAGTTCACATTTTCCAAGTTATTTCTGCTGCTTTGAAGAAAAGTAAAATGGACATCCCTTACGATATTAGCTTACTCTATGAAGATACCCCTGAGGCTTCCAGAATCCAGCACACCGACCAATTCCAGTAAGTACTATAAGATAACAAATCCGAATCCTTTTTAAGCATTAACTGTTAAGAAAAAAGTCAATTGATCATTTCCTTTTTGAACATTCAGTTTCTTAGATAAAGCAGCAATTGTTGCACAAGATGACTTTCCAAACGCGGGTGGTTCTGCTCCCAACCCATGGAAGCTGAGCTCAGTGACGAGGGTGGAGGAAGTGAAAATGATGGTGAGGTTGTTGCCTGTCTGGGCGACAACCATCATATTCTGGACCACATATGCGCAGATGATCACATTCTCGGTAGAACAGGCGACCACCATGGAACGATCAATCGGAAGTTTCCAAATTCCTGCAGGGTCTCTCACAGTCTTCTTCGTAGCAGCCATTTTAATCACTCTTGGAGTTTATGACCGTCTAGTTATGCCTCTTTGGAAGAAATGGAAAGGAAAACCAGGTACACAGGACGAAAATTATGTGATTAGTCTGAATGGATCAATGATAAAAGGATAGACATACATGATTCTTTATTTTTGGCTAACCCATCGATCTGAACATTCAACAGGTTTCACTAATCTACAGAGGATAGCCATTGGGCTTGCTCTATCAACATTAGGAATGGTAGTTGCAGCGTTGGTAGAGAAGAAACGTTTGTCAGTAGTCAAAGCAGGGAGAGATAACACAGCAGGAACCCTGTCCTTAAGCGTCTTCCTATTGATCCCACAGTTCTTCTTAGTGGGTGCAGGCGAAGCTTTCATCTACACAGGCCAGCTTGACTTCTTCATCACACAATCACCAAAAGGAATGAAAACCATGAGCACTGGTCTCTTCCTCACAACTCTGTCGCTCGGTTTCTTCGTCAGCAGCTTCTTGGTCATGGTCGTGAAGAGAGTGACGGGAAGCAGCGATAGCCAGGGATGGCTAGCCGACAGAATAGACAACGGGAGGCTTGATTGCTTCTATGGACTTCTTGCCATACTTGGGGCCATAAATTTTGTGGTGTACGTTATTTGCGCAGTTTGGTACAACCCCAAAGACGCTAAAACTTCAGCTGTGCAGATGGAGAGCGCCGGCGATGGCACCTTCGCCGAGGACAAGTGCTAGAGATTAACTAGTTAATTAGTACCAATGCTTTGTTTTAACTGATGTTAAAAATGGAAAAGGCTGTTTCATACGAAGGCTTCTCTCTTTGATTTGTGTTTTCTTCTTTGTGTAAAACCACAAATAATGATGGTTTGGTTGCTTCTTTCTTGCCTTGTAAACATCATTAAGGTGTTCTCCTTTGTAAAATTTCTCTTAATTTCAGTGGCTGGAAATTTCTTCTGCCTCAGAATATACCTTGCAATATAAATATTTATGTTGGCCGTCACATTATATGAATTAAGGAATAATATTATAAGACCAAAATAAATATCATATCGTTAAATGAATTTATTGTCCTATACTAATATTTTTTTTCTCATGTATAATAGTTGCTAAGGTATAATAGTTACTAATATTATATAATTCAATCAGTTACTATATAATTTATTTCTTAAATTAATTTCAGCTCCAAAATATAAGATTATAATTAATTTTTTTATTTTCAAAACCGAATCTTAATTATTATAAAATATAAAATATCTCATTAACAAATCTTAAAAATTATTCATCTACATGATGTAGATATCGATAAGAAAAGAATATACAAATCAGGAATAAAGATTTGGAAAATAGTTGTACACTTACTAAAATCGAATTGCCCTGCAACACACATATACGTGGGAGATCAATAAGAGGCCCGATCAGTTAAGTGAAGAAATCAGAAAATTTATAAACAACATAATTGGTTTTTTTTTCAATGTGGGATAATTAAGAATCAAACTTTAAAAGTGAAGAACAAAACTCACTAAAGAACGAAACATGTCATTTCCTACACCTGAAACTTACTTGCTCCCCTCAAATACCAAAACAAAATCAAGGAGTGTACTTCACATGTCTTAACGAATAATTTAATTAATTTTTTCTTCTGATATCTATTTTTTGTTTTTGCAGTCATATTTAACAAAATATGATTTTTTTTACGTGTTAGTTAGAAAAAAAAAGGTTAAACACCGACAAGACTTATTTTGCTAAGTTCCTAGATGAATGTTTTTGTTAGACCATGATATAGGTTTAATAATAATCTCATTTAATAACGTTGTCACCATTACTTCTTTTAATGTCGACCTTTCATTCACCATAATATGATGTTAGAATTAGAGACTGGACCGTAGCTAATCTCCTGTTCATCGAACATTTGGGGGGCATAGATATGATAATAACTTCTATTATTAAATATCTTAATTTTTTACATCCAATTAAATCTAATTTTAGTTGATATTTAAAAAAGCTAAATTGACCACTTTAAAAGATAATAAGCTAATCCATGCGAATTTCAGTGAATGAAAGATTGACGCCACAGTGAAAAGACTGGTACTCAATTTCAGTCACGAAATATACTTATCTTTTCCCACTGTCTTCTCAGCCTTAAATGGAATATTGAACTTTGCCTTGCGAGACCATCTATTTACGGTGTCATATATATACCAGCTGACGATGCACCAAGATTAGGGTTTTCTAATGCTCATCGATTCTGGACCCCATGTTTCGAATATTTCAGAACTAGCAACTTCTGTTGCTGTCCTTTGCTTTAGCCGGAGATCGCATACCCACCATGATCTAAAAAGCATATCTTCCCAAGAATGTTTGAACTATATATGTACTGATGTGGGTCTACAATGCATGTAAAGCCACAAGGTACCGACTTGAAGAAGTCTTTTCGTCTCTTTTTTTTTTCTTTTTGGATCGATCAACAAGACAAACGAGTCTTATCATCTCCGTGCTCTGCAATAGGCCTTTCCCTCGTCGTGTAATCCAGTGATGGATGGGGTCTTATTGACTCTTGCCCACCCAATAATGGTGGTCCTTAATCACCCGTCTCTCATCTCTCGAATGTCTCCGTAAATGTTGTAGACACTCGTCTCTCCAATGTCTCCGTTTGACAGGAGTTTGAATTGTTGCCCTATAGTCTAATCTATTACTGTAATAGTTGGTAGCCTTTTCCATGAGAAAGGATGGGTCAAAGAAGGTTGGTTCTGGGGAGGGTTCCTTCGGGGAGACAAGTCTGCAACTCCGGAAACTCAGGCTAAAATTTCTCTACGTAATAAAACAAAATTTATTTCTATAAATTTAATATAATAATTATTTATTTATTTTATTTCGATTCCGATTTTTATTGCTTGATGTGATATTGTTGGCCATAAGGTGGTCTGCCTACCGTATTTATTTCCTCCCGTCCGTGGAAGCCCAATTCTGACATATAACCACGACAGTGAGCTTAAGGTGAATTGGGCTGGACTGCTCCTGCTTAGGGAGCTTATGGACTATAAAAGCTCATTTTGAAAGATGGGCTAAAGCTCGATAAAGGCCGATATTTATGGCCCAACCCATAAACAGTAGTATAATTTGGTGGATCAGTGTGTCATGGATCTGCCGGGACCCATCAATCACAAAGTGCCCGCTTTGTGCTTTTTATCAAAATCACGACACGTGGTGATGGCTATCATGATTTACTTACTCTGTAATCTCCGACTTTGATTCTTGATCAGATTTAGTGAGTAGGTGTTCTTTTTATTACATGATAGAGATATTAACGGATTCATAACTATCCAGCAATTATGGATCCGATCCAAGCCCATTTAAGTTGGGTCTTCGATTCCCTGACTTTTGGAATGAGTACGGTTTTCCCTGAGGTGGACAACACAGTAAAGTGAAACGATGATGCCTCACTTTTTTGATATGGGATCAATGATGCCACATGATTAAAGCACACCAAAGCCTTCTTCAAGACTTTTTGCCCACCGTTGATCATATTCTCTGTTCACTCTCGTCATTTTTTATTATTATTTATAATAATATTATTATCGATCTAAAATTAATTTATTAAATAGAGGAAATATTCAGCCATTTGTTTGGTAATAGTAAACAAAGGATTAGGAAATATCAGATTTTGAACAAATCAACGGCTAGCATGATATAATCACAAGCTCAGTGTACGGATTCTCTTAACATCTATCGTGTCAATGCTGTTTATTCGATCGGACATCATGGGCATTATTATCTGTAACAGCATAAAGTGTTGTGTTTCTCACCTAACTCGAACTCAGGCCACAAATAGTGAGCTTTAGTGTAGTCTGTCAATTTGCTGATCCCGTGCAGGGTGCACCGCACCCAAGCTTTATTGGTGGGATGGCCACACTTTCTATAAAAGAGTCAAGAACTCTTCTTCCATCATCCACCATCAATGTTCTTGATTCACAGTTCCTCAGACCTATTGAGGATAATGTGGATGGTAGCTGACAGATCTCGAGATAAAAAAGCAGAAAGTTGGACCCTTCAGAGTAATTCAGCCATATTTTCCTCCTGAAAGTTGAATCCAGCGATGGGGAATGCATGTTTTGAATTTTCTTTCTAAAAACCAAACCTTTTGTCATTCCTAAAAGCAAGCCTTTTTACCAGTTTACCAAGACAAGAAAATGGCAAGCTGGAGCCTTTAATTGGTATGTCGGTATTGAATTAGTGTAATTATATAGAATTAAATATTAAGTCTTTAACTCGTCGTCTCGTCTCGCTTCCTTTCACCGCTCTAGACCCACTAGCTCAAAACAATTAGTACTACCCATCAAACACTGACGCTGATTAGATTCCGTCACCTCTGGGTAGCTGCGGTGTTAGGCTAAACACAGATCCCCAGTTCATATTTTCACTACGGAACAAGTAAGACACGAACACCGTAGCTTGGGTTTTGGGGGTTTCTGTTTTTGTCATGGATACTGGCAATGGCAGCAGCACCAAGTTACAGCAGCAAAAGAAGCAAGAGTGGTTCTTGATGCTAATATGCTCACTCTTGTTCTCGACCCTTTTGGTTCTTGTAACCTTGTCCTCTTCCACTACCTCCTCCACTCTACTCTTGTACCGCAACAACAAAAGAGGTCACCGGCAGCAGCGCGTCCTCCCCCAGTTTGTGGAATCTAAGATGCCGAAGCCGGTTAGGGGAGCTGCTGCTGCTGCTTCACAATCTGTGCCGCGTCTCGCATATTTAATATCGGGCTCAGCCGGGGACGGGGAGAGCTTGAAGAGGGCGTTGAAGGCGCTGTACCATCCGAGGAATCAATACGCGGTGCATCTGGACTTGGAGGCCCCTGCGGAGGAGAGGATGGAGCTGGTGAGGTGGGTGCAGGAGGAGAGGCTTTTTAAGGAGCTGGGAAATGTGAGGGTGGTGGTGAGGTCTAATTTGGTGACCTACAGAGGGCCTACTATGGTCAGTAACACTCTTCATGCTGCCGCCATTTTATTGAGGGACGGTGGGGAGTGGGATTGGTTCATCAATTTGAGTGCTTCAGACTATCCTTTGGTGACTCAGGATGGTAAGATTTATTCTTTAGGTATTGACTATGGTTTTGCATATCGGTAAATGCGAATGTGGTACTGATGAGTGGGTTTAGTGTGCAGGGCACTCGCATTATCAACTTTTCTCTTCCTGCATTTTGTTAAGTTTCTGCTTATTGCTTGGTTTTGTTCGTCTGCTATTTACTGATTGGTCATTCAGGAAGATGTAAATCTGGTTTAGAAGAAAGCTTCTTTTGCTGACTCTTTCAAAATGATAAAATGCATACCATTGTTCAATCAAAGAGAGTAGTTGTATTGGTTTCCAAGTTTAGCTATTATCTTCTTCATTAATATTTTGATTTGTAGGTCTAAAGTTCATGTCTTTAATATTCAAGGGGATTTTAGTTCAATTTGTGTTTGACTGTGGCTAAGATGCCTAGCATTTAGTTAGTTAAAAGGAGTATAAGAGCTAGCACGCCTCTTGTCAACTCCAACACTTACTTGCGTTCTCATTTCCTGTGTTTCAGATCTACTCCATACATTGTCTTCCATTCCTAGAGACCTCAACTTTATTGAACATACAAGCGATATTGGCTGGAAGGAGTAAGAGATTTATCCATTTTAGACCATTTTCTTTTGTCTATTTCATCCACTATCCACTCACTCTTTTTTCTTATGCTTTTTGTGTACCCTGCAGACATCAGAGAGCCAGGCCGATCATAATTGATCCAGGCCTCTATAGCCTTAAAAAATCAGAAGTTTTCTGGGTATCAGAGAAAAGGAGCATACCTACAGCATATAACCTGTTTACAGGTGAGACGGGATTTTCAGGCCTTCTTTTTATGGAAAATACTTGATACTTTGCTGTCCTAGTTAATGAAGACAGCAGAATCTGCTTCTTTAATCAAAAGTTTAATGATATGGTGGCATTAGCGATTGATCACATCGTTCATCTCGATCATTTTCTTGGAAGCATTCCTGTAAAATCAATGGTTTTTCTTGTTGACAATTGTCTCTGATTTGCATTGAAAATTGCATGAGCGCTAAACTGTATTTTGTAACTTTTCCTTTTACCTGCATTCACTTTTGGGAATCCATAGTTGGAAGAAAATAGTGATTTCCCAGCAATCTTCTTGTCTACTAACTCTACTTTCGAATGACATTATTTTTCTTTCCTCATGCATTATACCGTCCAACTGGATCGGCTGGAACGAATCTCTTTCGCTATAGAGCAGACGCGAAAGCAATTTAACATCTTTTAAAAATGCATTGCATTTTCAGTTGGAAGCATTATGTTCTGCTCTGTCGTAAAATAAAGATGAAATCAAACCATGCACTTATATTTCAGTTTAACAATGATTTATGCTTACGAATTTCCTCAGGTTCTGCTTGGATGATGCTTTCTCGCTCTTTCATGGAATACTGCCTTTGGGGGTGGGACAATCTCCCAAGAATAGTGCTCATGTATTATGCCAACTTTCTTTCTTCGCCCGAGGGGTATTTCCACACTGTAATATGTAATGCCAAGGAATTCCGAAACACGACCGTGAACCACGACCTTCATTTCATATCTTGGGACAACCCTCCCAAGCAGCACCCGCATTTTCTCACTGTGGATGACTATCAGAGGATGGTCGACAGCAATGCACCCTTTGCCCGGAAAATTGCCAAGAACGAACCAGTTCTTGACAAGATTGATTCTGAGATTTTGTTTCGCAACGGGGATGGGTTTGTCCCTGGTGGATGGTTCGGTAATGGAGAAAATGCAAATGCAAGTGTTCTGCAAAATGTCATAATGAACACCACTGTGCTCAAGCCTGGTCCGGGTGCTCGGAGGTTCAAGCAGCTAATCACTGGTCTCGTTACCGCCCCGGATTTTCATGCTACTCACTGCATCTGATGCACAGGACGATCCCGACATCCGCTGAAAATAATTATGGAGAAAGACGCTGCTGCACTTTTATCTTGTGATACTTGGATCCTCTGTTAAGTCAATAGTAGAAGATTGATGATGGAACAAATAGCAAATGCTATAGGAAGAAAGAGGGGAAATGAACTACTCCCTGTCTGAAGTATATATACACTGATAATTTTTGTAGTTGAATAGCTAGATAGGCGATGATGTAGTTCAATATATTTTCTGTTAACATAATACAAGTAATAGATGTCATCAATTAATTCTTCATGTTACAAAGTGCACACTTATTTGGTAAAAGGCGAAGGAAAAAACATGAGACAAAAGTAAAATCACGAGCATTCAGCTCAGAATTTTCTACCTGTGTAGTAGAAGGATAAATAAGAAAAGAGGTTTATACAGCTCGTTCTTGCCACTCTAATTTGCAAGAATAATCTTCTTTACCACCATGACCAGGAAGGCATTACATGGGTTTTAGACCAGATCACACACATATATCATATGTGTAGTCTGTTAGCCAGAATGACTAATCGAAGTTGCTCTGGAGATCACCGGCCACATCATCATCCCCGGCCCTAGTTTGCTGATTGTCTAATAAATGAGATAATGAAAAGGGGATAGGTTTGTCCACGAAGGAAAATCTCAATCCCCTCCAACCAATATCAAAATTTAATATGAGCAAGTGAACGTCAAAATTCCTTCATGCTCACAAATTTGAAAATAGAATCAAGCATTTTGTATATTTCATCCTTCTGTGAGTGCCATATATCACCAGCAAGAAACTCTTCAGCCACTCCATTCACCTCAATCACACTACAACCAGGCTGCTTATGTAGTCGTGCTTCAGAGATCAGTTTCCTGACTCTCCCTGCATCAATTTCTCGACCAGCTTCCTTGAATATATTATATGAAAGCACGTGAGTACCTGAATCGGTTATTCCAAAATTAGCAAGCTTCTTCCAAACTCTGTTAGCCAATTCAACATTGCCGTGAATTCTACATGCACTCAGTAGTGATCCCCACACATTTGCATCCCAGCACTCAAGTCCTCCCATTGCTTCATCTATAAACTTTTCGGCTTCCTCTACCATGCCTGCTTTAGCTAATAGGTCGATTATACATGCATAATGTTCATGCTGTGGTTTGACACCATGGACGACATTCATCTGTGCAAACAATTGAAGACCTGCATGAACCATCTTTGCGTGAGTACAAGCAGAAAGGAGAGCAACAAATGTGATCTTGTTGGGTTGAGTCCCGTCTGAAATCATTGAATGAAACAATTCAAATGACTTCTGCACATCTCCATTCAATGCCAGACCAGAAATCATAGCATTCCACGCTCCGGAATCCTTACTAGCAATACCCCAAAAAACTGTCAAAGCGGAATCCAAATGACCAAATCTCGAGAACATATCAACTAATGCAGTGGCCAAAATCAAGTTCGAACAGAGATTGGACCGCTTAACATAAGAATGCAACCACAATCCCTGAGTAACTGCACCAAGATGAGCACAGGCTGTGATCGCACTAACAAGAACCGACTCATTAGGTCTAGTGCCCACATCTTGCATCCTCCTAAATAAAGTAAGCACCTCTCTAAACTCACTAATCCTAGAATAAGCTGCCATTATTGCACTCCATGAGATAACATTCCTCTCGGGCATCGCCTCAAAAAGGTCTCTTGCTTTCTCAACATCCCCCGCCTTTGCATACTCATCAATCATCCCAGTCCACATAACTACATCCCTCACAGGACTTCTATCAAACAACTTACGAGCAGCTTCCAAATTACAAACGCCCCCATAAAACTCTATCAACGCACTGACCACAAATGGATCATTAAAAAGTCCAAACTTAACCACATGTGAATGCACTAAACGACCGATCAATTTAACTGAAAGAATCGAACATGCTTTAATCAACGGTGGAAATGTGTAGTTATTAACCACAACACCATATCCCAACATTTCCAAATAACAGAAAACAGCGGATTCCTGTAAGTTCCTTTGCATAAAACCTCTAATCATACTATTGTACATGAAGGTGTTACGATGACAAAGACGCTGGAAAATCGAGGCAGCATAGGTGAAGGACACAACGTCGTTGGAGGTCGCGGCGGCAGAAAGTATCGGTCCTACGGCGAAAGGGTTTTCGAACAGAAGGGTTTTGAGGAGATATCCATGGATTTGTTTGAGTTGGGTTAAGGTTTTGCATTTCCGTGGGAGAGAGAGGAGGCTGGTGTTTATGGCTTTGGAGATCGTAACGGTTTTTTGAACCATCTGTAGTGGCGGGACATTCATTGGCTAATAATGCCCTTATTACTATACTAGATTAATTGATTAAAGAATGCCGTACTCGTGAAACGATGTCGTTTGACCTGTTGACACCCTGTTCTTGTCTGCAGAATAATTGATGAGCAGCCCAGAGGGAATTGTTGATACTGACAAATAACGTTCTTTATTAAAGGATAATAATATAATTATTCCTCGTACTATGTTTTTTTTTTCCGTAAAAACAAGTCAAAACATGTCAATCCTTCTACTCTTCCGTAATCCGAACCATTTTTTTCCCAATGTTATGGCCATTGAAAAGTCCAGTGAATGCAGATGGAATGCTCTCCAGGCCATCAGAGATGTCTTCGATCGACTGCATCTTGCCAGAGCGGAGATGATCGCAAGTTGTTGACATGAAATCTTCAAAACCACCCAAGTGGTCACCAGCTAAAAATCCTTTAAGCGTTATTCTCCTGTAGATGACATCAATCAAATCAGGTGCCGCTTTTCTACTACCGTCTGTATATTCAGATATTGCGCCGCAAACTGCCACTCTACCACCGATATTCATGTTAGCGACGGCTGCTTCTAGCATTTCAGCACCAACGTTGTCGAAATATATGTCAATCCCATCAGGAAAGTACCTGCAGAATCAGTTTCCATCATGGTCAAGGTAGAAGATAAATTATTATCATAAATAGTCTATGATATATACATGTTAAACTAACTTTCTGAGAGTTTCCTTCAAATTGGTTTCTTCCTTGTAATTGAATGCCTCGTCAAAACCAAGCTTATCTTTCAGCAGTGCTACCTGTAATTCAAAGTTGGCATGAACTATCTATTGACTGATCATTCAAATAAGTTATATTAGTTACTTTTGAGATTAGCTATATGTATCTGACCTTTTCCTTACTTCCTGCACAACCAACAACATAGCAGTCTGACAGTTTTGCAAATTGTCCGACCAAGTGTCCGACGGATCCGGAAGCAGCAGATACAAACACCTTCTCCCCTTTTTTGGGCTTACAGATTTCAAAAAACCCAGCATAGGCTGTCAGTCCACTAAATCCTACAGCAGTAAATGAAGGCAAGTTAGCCAATGTTTATCCATTACAAATTAACCATCCTTCTACAGTTTGACAATATGTTCAATTTACCTAGAGTGCCAAGATGATATGATAAGGGAAATCCCATAGTATCCAACTTCCTTAATATGCCTCCCGGTTTTATCACACTATACTCTGCCCAGGTGATCATCCCAATAACCAAGTCATCCTTTTGAAATTCAGGACTTCCAGATGCCACAACTTTGGCCACTCCATAAGCATCAATAGTCTGTCCGAGAAAAAATGAGCATCACCTATCAGATTGGTCGTTCTAACATCATACATTAGTTCAGGGCTCACAAATATGTAACAGATGATAGAGTCATACCTCTCCAGGAATAAGAGCAGAAGCCAAGTTTATAAATTTCTGCGACGAGCTGTAAAGCTTCATGCGATTTATCTGATAAGGATCTATGGATACGTATAAATTTTTCACTATTATATCCTTGGATCCAGGATTTAAAGACAGGGAAACACTTTGAGATCTGATTTCGAGGTCTGACTCTCTGGGTGCACCGTCTATGTGACCCTTGATTGTCACGTACCTGTTTGCAACAAAGTTGGGTTTCTGAGCACTTTCTATGTGAGTCTTAATGGCTACGTACCTGTTGCTCACTTCCATAATAATCCTATCTTTTTTTCTTTCTTTCTTTCACTACAAAGTTTCATCAATGTGTGACACACCGTTATATAGAAATTATCTAGCTAGAAAGGGGATGGAGAATCAGTCTGCTTTCGATATTCTAATGTTGCAACCATGAGGAAACAAACAACGGTACTGTCATTTACATCATCGAATGCTGTGAAGGGTATATTCCTTTGCTTCAATTTATAATCGACTTAAGAAATGGAATTGATAAACCAAAGCACGCCTGGTTTTTCTTCGTAAGAAAAAAGAAATTGTCTCCTTATGACGCCAATGGCTTGTGCATCATTTCTTGCCAAATTGGTAACCTCCAACGGATTCCGGTTCTGGGTACAAGCATCTGAATGTGCAATATATTATATATAAACCCTACTTGCTTGTTCCTCCCTAGTTTTTATCGGCACCTAAGTACGTAAGAAAAGGACAGTGCAACTGAAATGCCTGGTTACCCTGCAATAATACGACTGACAAAAAGGGAATCAACATTTAGATGCCGCCGTTGAAACCGACAATGCTATGGATCTTTGTTAAGTAGCTAACCGATGCCGCCGTCCATGATGTGTCCCTTTTTTTTTTTGGCATTTCCTATCGTAGTCATTTTGCATTGGACAATCTATCAACTTTGACAGATCAGTATGCAGTAAATTTTCCTAATTTGTTATAATAAATTATAATATTCAAAATTTTACCATCTAAATCAATTATTTTGATTTTAAATATAGTATTTTCTAAAATTTGCCAAGAAAAAATATCGTCAAACAAAAAAATCGCTGGGCAAATTACTCTAAAACTTATTGTCTCAGGAATTGAGTGATGCGTTTTGGGAGGGAAAAATTCGGGATGAGTTTTTTTTTTTTTGAATAACATTCGGGATGAGTTATATGTGGTGGTCTTTTGGCATTTCATGACCCAAGAATTTGGAGGAAAGTCCACCGGCTTCCTCCAGCTTGGGAGGACAAATTTGATTGTTTTATGTCGCACTAGTGGGGAATAGTAGATTGGTAGTGGTCTCTTAACTGGTTTGGTGGTTAAAAACGACGGAAATCGGCTTAGAAAGAAGAGCAGTTGTGCATGAATTTATGAATTTGATCCTTGATTTGAGGTTTTCGAGCTCTTGCCCACCATATTTGGATATAAGGCAGCTAGCATAGTGAGAATTTTGGAAGTTTTAGGCTGGATTGGGAGTTTTCCGGTGATCGGACAGTTTGTAAGTATTTTATTGAAAAATGGATAAGATATGTAACTATTAATTATGGTGACATGGTCAAACGTTGACAATAGAATCAGGACATGCATAGATGTTAATAAAAAAATTATAATGGATATAAAAGGTACGCAAACTCAATTATCCAAGTTTTGTTTAATCATACATTAAACTTGAATTAATTATAAATTGGAATTTGATAGTTGGTATTTAAATTTTAATAATTATCCTCTACGTCAATTTTTTAAAAAATGAGTCGATTTCAGCTATCTCGTTGAGGAAAGAAAGAAAGCAGTGGACTTAGTCCGTGGGTTTGCCTAAACTGAGTCCTGTAAGGGGGAAGTGATTCGGCCTAATCTAAATGGTGTGAGTTTCTTAGTGGGTGGTCTTGAGGCCGTTTTCAACCTCATTAACTAAAGAACAGAATGTCGCCTGAGCATACTTGGTAATTTGCCTCCTTAAAAAAATTCTGTGCCTCGAAGCCTCAAACAGCAAGCTAACTAAAAGATAAGCTAAAGCACCCTTACAAAGCCTTGATCAGTGTTCAGCATAATATTTTTACAGAATTCGTAAGAAGCTAGGCCTGGAATTAAGCCATGGCACAACAACATTCACATAATCAGAGCGGGAAACAGTCACATAGGATGTCTGCCAAACTGCAAATGAATGATAAGTGTCTACAAATTAGAGATGCTTTGGTGTGAAACCAGCGACAGAGACTGAAGGGTCTTTCTCTAGACGAGTGCAGTTCCATCAGAGAATCCACAAGGCGTGCTATGTTTCTCACCTCTGGAAATATAAGTCTCCGAAGCTTGATTTTTTGGTCACCATAGGCTAACTTCAGCGCTCGATGAAATGAATCTCCATGGACTCAATTCGATCAAAAGTAAAATATTTTGATTTTCAAAATCAGAAGTTATAGAAAACTCCTCTCCATACTTCAAACGGAAGACCACCTTATGATTGTTTAGCAAGCACCTTACATGTATTTTGATTTTCAAAATCAGAAGGGCTTGTAAATTGAAAATCCACCAATTTCTTTCTTGATGTTTGATTTTCAAAATCAGAAGATAAAGACTAACTCTCATCTACCCCACTACCTAAAGTAGTGGTGTTTTTCATCTCATATTGAATTTGATTTTCAAAATCAGAAGCCATTGAATGGCTTGATACACATTCAACATCAGACGAGGAACAAAAATGAGAGTTAAATCCAAACCTCTTGGTCTTCTCATCTGGCATTCAGGCACCCTGCAAGTATCGAAAAACACAAATTCAAATTCATAGTTAAAAGCAACACCCGAGTTTAACCCAGCAGAAGCATATTCTTAATTCTTCATAAGATTATACAGAATATCAGGACGAAACATAAGCTACTAATAAAACAACGGCATATAAGAACTAGTCAGGAAATGATACGAAACGGGAATTCATCGGATTCACTCACTTGACCAGATGCCGTATTTCATTCCACTTCCTAAAACGGATACCGAAGAAAGCAATTTCATTTGCCCGAGGAAATTCCTCAGTTCAGAGAGAACCAAAGAGATGCATCTTTGGTTTTATTTTCCTTCTCTTCTTCTTCTTCCTTTCTGGATGCATTTTTCACTGTTCTGCGAGGCGAAGTAGCAAGATAGATCTTATATACACACAGATCCCTACTTGTCCAACAAGTAGTTGGCTTAACGGCAAAGCGTTAAAGCTTAATTGACTACTTGGACGAGAAGTTGTAAGAAAAAGGAAGAAAAGGTTGGAGGTGAGGGGTCGCACTTACTATACTTTTAGGACTATTCTAGATTCTGATCCCCCTATTTTACAATGCTTCGACTTGCTTCTCACGTTTACTGG
The DNA here is from genome assembly GCA_019739055.1 of Passiflora organensis. Classification (NCBI taxonomy): domain Eukaryota; kingdom Viridiplantae; phylum Streptophyta; class Magnoliopsida; order Malpighiales; family Passifloraceae; genus Passiflora; species Passiflora organensis. The sequence goes on from JAEPBF010000136.1 coordinate 776,354, forward strand.
GTCCCACTCGCCGTTATAAACTCTTTTTGATAGATAGAATTATTTAGTATTTAGTTTTTAAAAATCAATAGTTGATTTTGTTAGATTTAAAGAATTAATTAGTGCTAATGTTTTAAAATTAATAGTAATGATTTTGATAGATCTGATTTATTAATTTTTATAAATTAATGATATATTTATGTTTTGTAGGTAAAAAATTAATTGGTGTTAGTTTTAATATTTTATAAATTACTTATAATTATTTTTAAATATCAATTTGAAAATTATTAATTTAGAAAAATATACATCTAAATCTATTTTTCTTCATATTAGTTAAAACTGATGATATAAATAAAAATATCATTTAGTAATTCATAAGAATATATTGGTCAAATGATCTTTTATTAAATCCAAAAGTAAATTTAGATTTTTTATTTCTAAAATTATTGATTTTAATAAATCTATAGTTTTATTACCTCTAACGATTAAGACTTATTGGTTTAGCTAAACCACAACATCAACAATACTACAAAACCTCCTTATTAAACGGGGAGATTGTTTTTCCTTTAAACAAAAGAATAAAAATTTGGAAACTAATTCTAACAACTGTATTATCATAAAATAAGCCCAATTTCAGTGTTTTTTCTTTATCTCGGTTTCTCTGTTCTTTCAACCCAGCTGTCATTTTACACGTTGGGTTAAAGCGTTATTACATTTTCATGGTCGTTTCGGGATGATAATTGCAAAGGATCAAAAAGAATTTTAGCATTAGGATTGGTTCGGGATGATATTCTCAAATTTGATTTTAATATTTGATATAATTATATGACATATTCTTAAAATCATTTTGAAAACATTACTATGCATAATATAAATATTATCAACTCTAAATATATAGTTATATTGTAATTGACTATAACTTACCAAGCTAATAATATTATCTAAGTTTTTCATCGATTTTATTTCCGTCACCAACCAAATAGTACAAAGGTGTCATCAACATTACAAGATCTGAATAATTGTACTTAGTTTAGGCTTGTGTTCCACATGATAAAAAGCTGTGGTGGATGCTAGTTTTTGGTGGGATCTTCCGTTTACCCAATCAAATATTTTACATTTGTTATTATTTTATTTAAAGATTCCAAAATTCCAAATACTCTTTTAGGTTTAATTTATGGTGCTAAGAGCAAGATACAGACCCTAGGACACAGGCACTACGTCTATATAAGAGATCTTATTACAAGACCCCAAGACTTGACGAACAGGCATCAACGATCAAAGCGAGCTCCACTAATAGTTCATATTTGCTTGAGTGGAGTCGAGTGCAGAGTTAAGGCTAAAATCATTCTCATCGCAGCCATTGAATGATTAAAGATTAGCCCACGACATGCAATCTTCCTGCACAGAGAATCCAAACGAAATAAAAAGCAATATTTGGTTGAATAATGTCAGTAAAGCAAGCTGCTCTTTACCTCTGTCACATTGAATTGAAAATCCAAATCCATTGCCGGATCAAGTGCACCTACAAAAGTTGGTCTGCAATGATTCGTGATTGTATTTTGATTTTCAAAACCAGAAGCCATCTGGGGATTTAATTCACTCTCTTCAGAGAAGATTGGGGTGACGATAATCTCATGATTTGTTGTTTGAAGTTCAGAGATAGGGGGGAAAAGTTCACGTCTAGATTGATCTTCTTCATAGATTGGGTAGTTTTGAAGTCCATGAGGGAAAGGTTCATAGCTAGATTCAACTTCTTCATAGATTGGGTAGTTTTGAAGTTCAGAGCCAGGAGGGAAAATTTCATGGCTAGTTTCACCTTCTTCAGATATTGCTGTAATAATGTTCTCATTAGGAATTTGATTTTCAAAATCAGAAGACACCACCGGACTTAATTCACCATCTTCAACGGCCGGCAGCATCTTGTCTTTCTTTTTCATTATTTTGCAGAGGACAAAATCCTTCTGCATAAGTTGATACAAAAATAATGTAAAGAAACCGAGATCGGAGCTTGAAGCGATTCGTATAAATTGGCAGTACTTGGATTGGAAAACAAAAGGAACCCATCAGAGTAAATTTAGCAGAAGAAAGCAGACTTACCTGCCGGGGAACTTTGAAAGATGCAAGGTACTCATGCATGACCCAATTGGTCCTGATTCCATGGGGGACCCTGCCTGAATGGAAAACCAAAATGTTGGTTTTAGCAATTAATTCCCTGGAGCCTTTGCTCCTTACTTTTCGACCTCTGCCAGTGGCTTTCCAGTATCCGGCAACGGTCGTCCTTCTGGCCCGCTGACTCTTAGCGTACTTGAGAATTCGAGGACACATGAAGTACCACTCGCTATCATCGGATTTAATCATTGATTTCTCTGCGCAAAGAATTTTTTTTTTGTTTGAAATGACCCATTGAAGTTAAAATGACATGAAGTCAAGCCAGTGATGTACTTACGAGGCAGATCCCATGGCTCAAACTTGTAGATGTTAACCTCGGGAATGATGCTATCGAAATTATTATTGCCCATCATCTTTTCCTTCAAGTAATGATTAACCAGTTCTTCATCATTCGGATGGAACCTGAAGCCCTCCGGCAAGGATTTCAAATCTACTGAACTTGTTGAGCTTGCCATTCACTGCAAGAGAAGAAAAGAGAAACCGGAATTCAACCCCAACAGCAAACATATCGAAGAGATCATTTACTCTGTAACCAATATAAGAAATGGAGAGACAAAGACAAATAGCTACAAGAAAGGAACAACGTGCAAAAAAGACTTGCTCTCCTTCTGTCTAGTGGTTTTTGAAACTGAATGAAGATATGGTCATTTGTGAATGTGTATATATATATATATATATATATATATATAGCCATGCTTTCATATTTGGACTACTTCAGTGACAAGTTGGTTGTAAAGTTAAGTGGTTGCACACCAAGTACTATATTGATGGATGATTTGATAAAGTAACTCAGAAAGTGGAATGATCAAAAACTTGGGACACAAGTTTCCGAAAGTCTTGTCACTTGTCGTCCTAGAAAATTCGAGAACATTATGAAAAGTTAGTCCACGAATCTATGGTGTATTTAAGAATTTCTTCAATGGTAATTCTCTAAAAGAATGAAAATTAGTTAATCTTTGGGTATTGACTTGATATGGTGAGTAGTCTACTACTTTTGTTCGGGAGCGGGCCGTTCTAATGCCAAGTTTTATTTTTAAAAGATGTTTTGTAAGCATCAATTAAAGATAGAAGATAGAGAGTGACTTACTTATTTCTTTCCCAAGTTTGTAGGATACTTTATATACAAGATCAAAGATCATTTCTTCATGCTCTGATCAAGAAATAAATTTTATTATTCAATCATATTTCGAAATTATCTTAGTATTTTTTTATGAGATTACTGTCTACTATTATTGTCTAAGGCGTAGATGGCTTTGGGATCTTTCCCATTTTAGTTAGGTTGATTGAATTTGATGTGCAATAGGCATAGACTCCACGCTCACCACATCAATTTAGTAGGTAAGGATGAAGTTTAAGAAAACAAAAACCTGAGTATATTCCAACAAAGAAGAGAATAAAAGAAAATAAGGAGGCAGGGAAGCTAAAAATCTATACACCAAATATGAAAAAAAAATAAAAAATACTCATCTCCTAAATTTCAAATCTTTTTATTTTCTGTCATCCTACTACCTCCTTGTGTGTGTCTCACCCAGTTTGTTACCCCTAGTATAGACTAGCATAGGCCTATTGGGTCTCTCTTGGCCCTCATTCGTAACAGAATCTTAATAGAAAAACAGGGGTGCTCTCTGCTTCGGAGCCACACTATCCAACCTTGCCTTGATGAGGTAGATCATTTTTAAAGTTGCAGGATGATGATGTTTCAGATCTTATCATCATAGCTGCTGCTGTGTAGCCTTGATGGTAGTGGTCTTTGAGCAGGTGGGTGAGATTCGTAGGTTCTCTTGCTAAAAATCGAAGTTCAGATCTGGGAATACGAGGATATGAAATCTTGAAACATTCCTTCCCGGTGTCAAAAAAACTTGCCATACCATCCGTGGGTTTGGTATATCTGTTTAACGTTGTAATGTGGCTGTATTTGTTAAATTCTGAAGCTACGCAGATTTCCTTACACAAGTATTGTATAAGGAGGATATAAGCTAAAACAGAAGTTGTTGGATTGTAATAACAAGCACTCTTACAGAGCCTTGATCAGTGTTCAGCATAATATTTTTACAGCATTTGTAAGAAGCTAGGCCTGGAATTAAGCCATGGCACAACAAGATTCACATAATCAGAGCTGAAAACAGTCACATAGTATGTCTGCCAAACCGCAAATGAATAATAAGTGTCAACAAATTAGAGATGCCTTGGTGTGAAACCAGCGACAGAGACTGAAGGGTATTTCTCTGGACGACTGCAGTTCTAACAGAGAATCCACAAGGCGTGCTCTGTTCTCACCTCTGGAAATATAGGTCTCCGAAGCTTGATTTTTTGGTCACCATAGGCTAACTTCAGCGCTCGATGAAATGAATCTCCGTGGCTTCAATTCGATCAAAAATAAAACATTTGATTTTCAAAATCAGAAGTTATAATTCAACTCCTCTCCATAATTCAAACGAAAAAACACCTTATCCTTGTTTAGCAAGCACCTTACATGTATTTTGATTTTCAAAATCAGAAGGGCTCCACTAAACCATTTCAGTTCAGCTATAAATTGAAAATCCACCATCCTCTTTCTTGATGTTTGATTTTCAAAATCAGAAAGTAAAGACTAACTCTCATTTCCTCCACTATCTAGAGTAGTGGTCCTTTTTATCTAATGTTGAATTTGATTTTCAAAATCAGAAGTCATTGAATGGCTTCATACACATTCACCCGCAGATGAGGAATAGAAATGAGAATTAAATCCAAACCTCTTGGTCTTCTCATCTGGCATTCAGGCAGCCTACAAGTAAGAACACAAATTCAAATTCACAGTTAAAAGCAACACACCAGTTTAACCCAGCAGAAGCATATTCTTAATTCTTCATAAGATTATACAAATATCAGGACGAACATACGCTACTAATAAAACAACGGCATATAAGAACTAGTCTGGAAATGATACGAAACGGGAATTCATAGGATTCACTCACTTGACCAGATGTCGTAATTCATTCCACTTCCTAAAACGGATAACAAAGAAAGCAACTTCATTTGCCCGAGGAAATTCCCCAGTTCAGAGAGAACCAAAGAGATGTATCTTTGGCTGGATGCATTTTACACTGTTCAGCGAGGCGAAGTAGCAATATAGATCTTATATACACGCAGATCCCTTATTTTTAAATATAGATTGAAAAATATTAATTTAAAAAATATAATAAATCTATAATATATTATGTTTAGTTTTAATATAATAATTCTGAAATCTTTCTTTAAATCTATTTCTATTTAGATTAGTTGAAACTAAAAATAAGGTTTAGTAATTCATAAAGATATATTGGTCAAATGATCCATTAGTTTTGTTAAATCCAAATATAAATTTAGGTTTTTTATTTCTGAAAATATTGGTTTTGATAAACCAATAATTTTATTAACTTTAATTATCAAGATTTATTTATTTAACTAAACCAATATCAACAATACTAACAAAAAGCACGATATCGACGGAGAAGATTGTTTTTTCTTTGAACAAAAGAAGAAAGACTTGGAAACTAATTCTAGCATCTGTGTTGTCATAAAATAAGCACAATTTCAGTTTTTTTTCTTTATCTCGGTTTCTCTGTTTCTTTCGACCATGCTGTTATTTTACACGTTGGGTTACAGCGCTATTAGTCGTTTCGGGATGATAATTGCAAAGGATCAAAATGAATTTAGGATTAGGATTAGGATTGGTTCAGGATGATATTCTCAAATTGGATTTTAATATTTGATATAATTAAATGATATATTCTTAGAATCATTTTCAAGACAGTACTATGCATAATATGAATATTATCAACTCTAAATATATAGTTATATAGTAATTGACTATAACTTACCAAGCTAATAATATTTTCTAAGTTCTTCATCGATTTTATTTCCGTCACCAACCAAATATTACAAAAGTGTCATCAACACTACTAGATCTGAATAATTGTACTTAGTTTAGGCTTGTGTTCCACATGATAAAAAGCTGTCGATGCTAAAATATTTTACATTTGTTATTATTTTATTTCAAAATTTCAAAATTTCAAATACTCTTTTAGGTTTAGTTTATGGTGCTAAGAGCAAGATACAGACCCTAGGACACAGCATTATGTCTATATAAGAGATTTTATTACAAGACCCAAAGACTGGACGAACAGGCATCAATGATCAAAGTGAGCTCCACTATTAGTGCATATTTGCTTGAGTGGAGTAGAGTGCAGAGTTAAGGCTAAAATCATTCTCATTGCAGCCATTGAATGATTCAAGATTAGCCCACAACATGCAATCTTCCTGCACAGAGAATCCAAATGAGATAACAAGCAATATTTGGTTGACTAATGTCAGTAAAGCAAGCTGCTCTTTACCTCTGTCACATTGAATTGAAAATCCAAATCCATCGCCGGATCAAGTGCACCTACAAAAGTTGGTCTGCAATGATTAGAGATTGTATTTTGATTTTCAAAACCAGAAGCCATCTGGGGATTTAATTCATCCTCTTCAGAGATTGGGGTGACGATAATCTCGTAATTTGTTGTTTGAAGTTCAGAGGCAGGGGGGAAAAGTTCATGGCTAGATTCACCTTCTTCATAGATTGGGTAGTTTTGAAGTTCAGAGCCAGGAGGGAAAATTTCATGGCTAGTTTCACCTTCTTCAGATATTACTGTGGTAATGTTCTCATTAGGAATTTGATTTTCAAAATCAGAAGACACCACCGGACTTAATTCACCATCTTCAACGGCCGGCAGCATCTTGTCCATATTTTTCATTATTTTGCAGAGGACAAAATCCTTCTGCATAAGTTGATACAAAAATAATGTAAAGAAACCGAGATCGGAGCTTGAAGCGATTCGTATAAATTGGCAGTGCTTGGATTGGAAAACAAAAGGCATTCATCACTGTTAATTTAGCAGAAGAAAGCAGACTTACCTGCTGGGGAACTTTGAAAGATGCAAGGTACTCGTGCATGACCCAATTGGTCCTGATTCCATGGGGGAACTTGCCTGAATGGAAAACCAAAATATTGGTTTTAGCAATTGATTTCCTGGAGCCTTTGCTCTTTACATTTCGACCTCTGCCAGTGACTTTCCAGTATCCGGCAACGGTCCTCCTGTTGGCCCTCTGACTATTAGCGTACTTGAGAACTCGAGGACACATGAAGTACCACTCCATATCATCGGATTTAATCATTGATTTCTCTGTGCACAGAATTTTTTTTGTTTTAAATGACCCATTAAAGTTAAAATGACATAAATCAAGCCAATGATGTACTTACGAGGCAGATCCCATGGCTCGAACTTGTAGATGTTAACCTCGGGAATGATGCTATCGAAATTATTATTGCCCATAATCTTTTTCTTCAAGTAATGATTAACCAGTTCTTCATCATTCGGATTGAACCTGCAGCCCACCGGCAAGGATTTCAAATCTACTGAACTTGTTGCGCTTGCCATTCACTGCAAGAGAAGAAAGGAGAAACCAGAATTCAACCCCAACAGCAAACATATCGAATAGATCATTTACTCTGTAACCAAGATAAGAAATGGAGAGACAAAGACAAACAGCTACGAGAAAGGAATAACGTGCAAAAAAGACTTGCTCTCCTTCTGTCAATGTGGTTTTTGAAACTGAATGAAGATGTGGCTCATTTGTGAATGTATATATATATAGTCATGCTTTCATATTTGGACTACTTCAGTGACAAGTTCAGTAGTAAAGTTAAGTGGTTGCACACCAAGTACTATATTGATGGATGATTTGATAAAGTAACTCAGAATGGGGAACAAAGTTGATTAAAAACTTGGGAAGCAAGTTTCTGAAGCCTGTCACTTGTCGTCCTAGAAAATTCGAGAACATTATGAAAAGTTAGTCCATGACTCTGAAAGAATGAAAATTATTTAATCTTTGGGTATTGACTTGATACGGTGAGTAGTCTACTCTTTTTGTTCCGGAACGGGCCGTTCTAATGCCAAGTTTTATTTTTAAAAGGTGTTTTGTAAGCATTAATTAAAGATAGAAGATACGAAGTGACTTATTTATTTCTTTCTAAAGTTTCTAGGATACTTCATATGAAGATCAAAGATCATTCTTCACGTTTGATGAAGAATAAATGAATTTTATTATTTAATTATATTTTTGAAAATTATCTTAGTATTGTTTTATGAGATTACTCTGTCTATTATCATTGTCTAAGGCGTAGATGGCTTTGGGAAGTTTCCCATTTTAGTTAGGTTGATTGAATTTTGATGTGTAATCTCTGCTCTAGGGATTCAAATGTCCTCTCTACCATATCAAAAGCCTAGAGTCCATCCTAGTATCCGGCGTAGACTCCACGCTCAGAGTAAGGATAAAGTTTAAGAAAACAAGAACTGGAATATATACCAAGCAAGAAGGAAATACAAGAAAATTAGGAGGCAGAGCATTCTTTCCCAGTCTATACATCAAATATAATATGAAAATAACTCCTCTCCTAAATTCCAAATCTTTTTATTCCCTGTCATCTTACTCTCTCCTCATGTGTGTCTTACCAATTAGGTACTAGTCTAGTATAGACTAGGCTTATTGGGTCTCTCTTGGCCCTCATCCGTAACAGAATCTTAATAGAAAAACAGGGGGTTGGCTGCTCTCTGCTTCGGAGCCACACTATCCAACCTTGCCTTGATGAGGTAGATCATTTTTAAAGTAGCAGGATGATGATGTTTCAGATCTTATCTTCATAGCTGCTGCTGTGTAGCCTTGATGGGAGTGGTCTTTGAGCACGAGGGTGAGACTCGTAGGTGCTCTTGCTGAAAATCGAAGTTCAGATCTGGGAATACGATGGTATGAAATCATGAAATATTCCTTCCCGGTCTCAAAAAAACTTGCCATACCATTCGTGGGTTTGGTATATCTGTTTAACGTTGTAATGTGGCTGTGGCTGTATTTGTTAAATTCTGAAGCAATTCAGATTTCCTTACACAAGTATGACCCACTCTTAAACTAGAAGTTAACTGCTTATTTATTTTGGAACAGAATACAAGATCATCATGAACAAAAGAACAGGACATTACATTTATCCCACGATTTTCATCGATAGCTCACATATCAATCTTCGCCGTCTTCAGAGATAGATAGATATGCCAAATATTCTTGTCCAAATTTTGATTTTCAAGATCAGAAGGATTAGTTCACTCGGTCCGCATCAGTCAAACCCCCTCCTCGTTTGGATTTTGATTTCCAAAATCAGGGGACTTGGATTTTGATTTTCAAAATCAGGAGGACTGCACTCGTCTGTTTCGTTCCACCGGTGAATTGAATAAACCAGAATCATCTCATCCAAATTTTGATTTTCAAAATCAGAGGTCAAATACTGGCTTCCTCTCAATTCACGACGTAGATTAACCATCAGTGTTATTTCAACATCGAATTTGATTTTCAAAATCAGAAGCTTCAACATCAGACGAGGAAGCAGTGCCGTTCTTCCGGTCCGGTATTCTTCTCAGCCGCGAGAGGACAAAGACACCCTATAAGAGTAGAAAACACAGCAATCGGTTCATTCTTAGAAAAAATACGTTCATAATCAAGCAAAAGCATGGTTATTCTGCAAAAATTAAACGGATTCACTCACTGGATAAGATGCCATGCTTCATTCCACTTCCTAAAATAGACAGCGAACAAGATGATTTCATCTGCCCCGAGGAAATTCCACAGTGCGGAGAGAACTGAACAGAGACGTATCTCTGTTTTTTTCTCCTCGTCTTCTTCCTCGCTGGCCTCATCGTGTTCTGTTCTGTTTTGCCGAAGCAGCGGTTCTTCATAAATCTTATATACACGACCCCTACTTGCTCAAGAAGTTGTTGTAGCTGACGCTGACAAGACAATATTAAAAGCTCACTACTTGGATTCGAAGTTACATAGAAAGAAAAAAAGAAAAAGAAGAAAAGTAATTCAACGGGGTCCACTAATTATGAGAGAAACAGAAATTTTTGTCTGCTCATCATCACATACTATATTTTGAGAGCCATCAAGGTCATAATTTCCATCTGGAAAGTCTGGAAGGTCGAATCAATAAATATACTTTTTTAATATTTAAAAAAAAAACATGGAAGTGTGAGTTCTTGACTATACATATTCACCAGTATATACTATAACCAATCAATTACAAATCTGCGAATGCTACAACTACATCTACATATTTAGAGTATGAAACTTGGACAGGGATGTGCTCGACAAAGCTCCAACCAGCATGCACCATCAGAACCCAGTACTGCAAGAAGGAACACGCCAACCATGAGATTTCCATATAAACTGCACAGAACCAATATGGCTCTGAGATTTCCATATAAACGGGAAGATTCCTTACAGGTTGAAACATGGCTCTACTAAATCTCCCACAGATTGCTCGATGGTTGAAACAAACCACTCGAGCTTTCAAGATGGTTTCGGACCACTTGTCTTTGAAGGCCCGGCTCTCTCCACCATGACATCATAAAGTTGCTTCCCGTTCTATGAGACAAGGTTAACAAAAGGATTATGGTAAACAATTACATGGACCAGATTTCCTTCTATTTCCTACGAGTTTTGAATATCTACCAACCAAAACCGTTCAACAAGTGCTTGCTGACAGCAGTCTAAGATCTAAGAACCAGTTTCTTGACTCGCCATTACAGCTGTGATCTGGAACTTTACTTACAAATATTACAGGGAAGAAGTGCACTTGTCCCTCAGGTTTTGTTTGTGTCTCTTTAAAGTAAACCAGGACAGGGAAACTTGGCCACCAGAGTTCCCAATTCACAAATGTTGAATAGCTGAGGGAGAGGAGAATATATGTTAACAGACTGTTTTCTTTGTATTGTTTTTTTTAATCAAAATACATAGAATACTTACTTCCAACGATTTTTCCCACCTACAAATACATTTTCACCAGATTCCTGAAGCTGGTCTCCTACTTTTACCTCCTACATCCACAAAAACCATATACCAGCAGAGTGAAGTGATGAACTGAAACTAGCTGGGGGAAAACTTAATGGCATACACATATCATCGTTTCTCGAGATCGAAAAAAATTTACAAAGAAGTGGAAAACTCACCAAAGCATCTTCGTCGAAAACAAATCTTACTCTTGTAGTCTGAAAGAGGAAAAAAAAAATTCAGCTGGTTTTAGGAAAGTCAACAAGCACATCAAGTATCAACATTACCATCATATGATCTTCTGAACACCATTAGATTGATGATAACTGTGTCTCAGGTAAAAAGGAATGCATAAAGTTCAATTTCATATATTATTACCTGGAACAACAATAGCAACCCAAGAAGGCCTACAGGTGCAGCCGGTAAAAGATTATTATTATAAGCTAGTCCACCAGCTAAACCTGTTTCCCATTAAATGAATATTAATACCACTCATGAAATGCTGTAATTCAGTAACCCTACAATACATCATGGACCAAGAAAGGACCCAAAATGTTGTAATTCAGAAATCCATTAACACATCATTGCATCTAAACTCTAACTGCCTGCTTGAAACACAAAGCTCATTAGCATCCCAACCATCATGAGATGCACACGAAAAAAGAGGGAAATTGCAAGAGTCCTTGTTACAAACCAAGTAAAACAACCGGAATCCTATAATCTGGGTCTGGAATTACGGTCTCCCTATTTTGTACCTTCTTTCCAAGCTGTCCAAACACAAAAATAACCATCCATATATCAAGAATTGCGGAAATGGAATGAAAAAAAAAAAATCATTTCTAAGCCCATCAAACAAGCTACACATACGCAATTACTTGTAAATCAGCAGTGCAATTACTGTAAGCAACAAAAATGAAACCAAAGCAATACTGAAAGTCTCAGAGTTACCAACCACAGAGGCAACCACGAAACGGCCACCACGGATGCCGCTAACTTCTCTCCTCGCGAAACCTTTATTGGGCGCTACTCTCCCACACAATGGCCCCCTCAGATTCAATGAGCATCTATTCAGTTCCCTGTCTGTTAAAGCCGAAAACGGGGCGAAAAACAACAAAGACAACAGTGATTACCAACTACTTAGAAATGAAAAAAAAACGAGCATCTTAGTTGTGTAGATCATTCCTCACATCAGAAATTCAAGTCAGCAATTTACGGTTACAGCGAAGAAAGAGACATCAACATGAACTTGAATCAGTTCCTGGATAAAGTTTGGAGCCTACCATGTAAAGAAGGAAGGAAGCAGGTGGCTGATAACAGAGCACTAGCCATGTCTTTTAGCTTTCACCCTTTGTTAATGTAATTCACCACCGGCAGACATCTCTGGTCTTGAGAAAGCTCGCTGCAAATATTGCTGTGCCAAAATAATTTTAATGGCTTTAATGCCCTTACTTGTCGAGGACAACGTGGTAACACTTGAAAAGAGAAAGGTCATTTAAGTAATAATGAGGTAGATTCATTTTCTTGTAATCTATACTGCCTTATCTGCTATCCCCAGGCTTGCTTACCACCAACACTTGGAGCACTTCCACTCTTTGTAACTGTTGAGTTTAAGCACTCTTACTCATTTTTTTCCAAATATTAAAACTGAGAAACCAGTTCAAGAGTAAAGAACCCAGTTCCTGATTTTTCTCTGAAATGGCGAACTCTTTGTCTTTCACCCCTGTTTGCTCCTTAGCACCACCCAGCAGGCCAGGTACCTTTCTCTTTGTCTCTCTCACACACTCTTTTCATTTTTGGTGTTTCTTCAAGTCTTGATGGCTGATTTGTTTCGTACTGATTTTCATTTTAGGAGTATTTATTGGGAATTCAGTCGGGGTACAGGTTCTTCGGGTGCAGAAAATTCTGCAAAACTCTGCAAATTCCAAATATCGAGCTTTGGAGGCCAAGGTCGGTGCTTTTCGTTGTCAAATATAAATAACAAGGGCTCTTTAATTTGTTAGATTGAAAGCTGGAAAAAAAGAACCCCCCCAAAAAATCCACTCGATGCACGTACGAGATTTTTGTTTGATTGAGGTGACTACTTACGCAATTCATTGATGAGCTGTATGCATTATTACCTTACTTGTTATAAGATGCACTCAGGGGAATCTATGTCTGTTGGGAAAGATATCAGGAGTGGTTTTGCATAATTCAAGCTTAGAACTTGCTCTGCAACACCATAGCCTGTGCTTTTCAAAATCAACATCTTTGGCTGTAAAAACTCTCTGGTTCCATTTCAAAACATTTCTGAGACATCATGGTTAAGCCTTTGTTTCACAGTAAGCTACGATATCATCAACCCGAAGGTTAGAAGATCAGCATAACTTGCAGACTTGTAACCTTTTGCACTGCTCTCTTGAGTTTACTGTGTAACAACTTGTTTACTGTATTTTTTTAATCTTACTTCAGAGTCTTTCTTTAATAAATATTCTTGCATCTGGTTTGACAGGCTGCAGGTGGTAACCAAAGCACCAAACGAAATAGTATCGTTTGCTCCAAATGTGATGGAAATGGTAAGCTCAAAATATTCAATCGATCATCCTCAATGAATACAAACTCCATTTTTTGTGATTCACTATATTTTCTGTAATTTATGTGGAGGTTTTTTGGTCCCAGGACAGTAATCTGATGTTTCTATATCTGCAAAAAATAATGAACTTTTTACATCATGTCCCCAGTCCATCTAAATAGAAAATTTCTCCTGTTAAGTATCTTGTCAACTTGATTTTGAAAACTTATAGTTTGTTATGGATTTCCTCCAAAAACCCACCTTAAGTATATGTCTTCCTAAAACTTACAGGCGCTGTTCAGTGTTCCCAATGCCAAGGTTCAGGAGTTAATTCTGTTGATCACTTCAATGGACAGTTTAAAGCAGGTGGATTATGTTGGCTCTGCAGGTATGATCTGCAAGATATCCTCACTAGCCAAATTTATCATCTTCTGAACCAATAGAAAGTAACAACGATTAGAAACTTGCTATCAAGCTTTTCAATGATATGCTTCCTCCATATAACTTTACTGTTGAGTTGAACTACGTATAAACTTTGGGAGAACATTTTTTCCAGCAGCACTAGAGAGTCCCATTTGCTTTCTGTTTTATTTTACTGCCACCATGACCGAACCGATCAAGTATTTTCTCGTGAAAACTTCTGTTGTATAATTTTTTGTGGATTTTAAGACCTTAATATCTGTCTATATATTAATTTACTGTTTTCCCAAATAAATCATACTTTAGGGTCATGCATGTTAATAATATATATCCATGGGCATTCACTTTCTTGCAGAGGTAAAAAGGAGATGTTATGTGGTGATTGTAATGGTGCTGGCTTCATTGGTGGATTCATGAGCACATTTGACGAGTAATATCTCGACGGGAGCTACTTCTTCAGTGAATTACAACTGCCATGATCTTGAATCCAACAAGGTGAATTCTTTTTGTCCTTTCGTTTTGTATGTTTGGTGACAATTCCATGCAGCAGGAGACATTTTTCTCACCCTGAAATATTGTACCTCGACTATGCAATACTGTTTGTTACACCCAAAAATGCAAGTCTTTGTATCCTCTGTTTCTTCACTCTGGCAAATAGCTAGAGATAGGTTAACCTTCATGTCAAACCAATCAGCTAGACCCTTTCGTGGTTCAAGAGAATCCTAATTCTTTTACAGGAGTTTAGGAATGGGGAGGGTTAGGGTGGAGGTAAAAAAAGCGCACAGCATCATCATTTGCATACTTGCAGAAACTGAACATAGAATACTGAACCATTTGATAGGAATGTGTTGAAAAATTCTACACTTTATAAAAAAAGTCATGTCAAAATAAAGAGAGAACAGAATCAGTACACAAAAATTCATAAAGGCTTGCACTGTAGTAATTGAAACCCAAATTTTGCATGTCATGACAACATCAGGCGAAGGATTTCCCCTGAATGCTTCAAAGATTTTTCAGTTTCTTCCAAACAATGATCCTTCTCTTCTCTTGTCCAACTCTGCACAATCCCACAAGAAAAAAAGCATATCAAATTACGGGGTTGGTCTGTGGTTACTATGGGAAAAAGTTTGCAGAGGACGGCTAGAAACAAAAACCACAGAAAACCAGTGAAGGGCCATCATGATTTGGCAAGAAAGGAACTACCTCTGCAACTTTCTTCAACTTGTCCCTAACATTATGCAACAACTGGCAAAGGTCTCCATCCCATTTATTAAATTCTAACTCCTTGCCGTTTAGAATCTTTTCAGCTATCCGATGAAAAGGAAAAGGTAAGTATCAGCACAATCTTTACAAATGGGCATGCTTTAGAAACCATTATCTGTTTACCTTCCTCCCAATCATTCTACCACCGGCTGTGTGAGCAAAGTATACGTTGTAGAAGTGGAAGATGATGCATACGGATCCTTCTCTGACAGTTGTTTGAGATACTCTGCATAGGTAATGCCTGTAGAAGAAGGTTTTGGTATGTTATAGCCTTGCTCTTTAAACCATTCTAAATCATTTGCTAATGCTTTAGACCTTTCCAATCCAGAGTTTTTGAACTCGGAATCTGTTTAGAAAACAAAAATAAGTTTAGGGTTTCAAGCACGATTGTAATCAATCCTACACAAAGCATATAGCAAAGCACAGAAGCACCATACTTACCAAAAGGAATAGCAGCTTTCTCGACAATCCCTTCAAGTGTGTCGTAAACCAACTTGCTATCCACCAGAGACCTCAAGTACCCATCAACAGAAGGCTCCCATTTAGGCATAGCCATCTATTCAGGATTCTCCGCGACTTTCTCCCCTTCTTTTGCCTGCTCCCTCGTATGCAGCTTCACGGCCACAAACCATCTCCTCGACGAACCCTTTAGCCTCTCCGGGATAACTCATTTTCAGCTTCCCAGCACTTGTTGAAGACACAACAACAGCTGCAGCAGCTTTCAGGGGCATTCTGGCTATACCATTAAAGACAGAAACCTGGAAATCAAACCGTAACCTTTTCAGAGCAAAACGGGACCCGACATTGAAGATTGAGACGGAGGAAGTCTGAAGCAGAGTCATCTGGATGTAGGATTTGCTTAACGAGCTTGGGGATTGAGAGAAGGGAACGCATGATGCCATTTTCCTGTTTTCTCTTGACGAGGATGGAAAGAATTGAGGAAGAGTGTACGACACTGTTCCTGATTAAAGAAGGTAGCAAAAATTGTATACAGTTAAGCTATTCTGCATTGTACTGTCCGACGTACAGAAGATTTCAAGGTGCTCAGCACTTCAAGTACTCAATCACTTAACATCGACATGATAGTGTGGATTCTTGTCAGGGTGTGCACGTGAGTTCTGTCTTAACTACAGATGGGAAATTAAGAAAAAAAGGATGATTGCCATTTATTTGATATAGGAGCATAGGCTGCCATGCCCATGATTCCCTCCTCTAAAGAATTGATTTTTAGACTTATCACTACTTTATCACAATATTGGGGTTCAATCTTGGGCATATTTTAGAGGAACCAATAATATTCTATAATAATTCATGTCAAGAACTGAACAACAAAAGACACAAGAAAAATCAAGACATTCGTCAGGTAGCTTTTTGCATTTCCTGATCTTGATTGAACCACCGTTACAGTTCACACCCTACTGGTACTATTAACTTCCAGGCTTCCAAGCTAGTTAATCTTTGAACACACTTTTCTGATCTCTCCTTGGGTTCCAGTCTTCACCTCGATGCTATTCATTTTGATCATAGCCTTGGCAAACTCGAAGTCAAACCGAAATCCTAGTAATCCTCTAATGTTGCCAGCATATTTCTGCACGACATCCCGAGTGCTAGCGTCGTCCCAGAGTCTCTGGTCGGATTCCAACACTCCATTACCATCACGAACATTTTTGAAGAAGCTTGCATCAAAATTGGTCTCGCTGTCTTCATCCAACGCCACACCTTTCGAGCCGTCGCCATCTTTGGGACACAGGGTTTGAAGCTGAAGCAGGAACGACTGGCTTATCGTTGGGTCTGCATTGCCTGTCGTCGTAAAATTATACAGACGGTAACGAATGAATTGACAGTGGGTTTGGCCTATGGTATGTGCCCCTGCATCAGAGTACGTACAGAACCAACTTGTCAACATCTTAAGCGTGCACTGTGTAATTTTTGCTGCATAAAAAGGCAGAGATAGCGAACATACCCACTAGGGTCACAAGGTCATGATCGTTGAGGCCTTTGGCAGCGAACTTTTGCTTCTGGGTAGCAATGGAATCCAGAGGGGAAGGTAAATTCGAGGCTTGGGATGATAAAGAGACTCTGCCATCTCTTCTACCAGTTGGGACGGACCAACGTGGGCCACTACTCTGAATTATTGTGAAAACACCCCATCACATATTAGTACGTAGGTTCTATTAATTATGTATTTGTTATTTGTATGAAAAGAGCTTGCAAGTATTACCAGATCGACAGAATCACGAGCAGCCAATGCTATTATGTCAGCACATGAGACCACTCCAGGGCATGAGGCCTCTAGTTGTGATTTTGCGTCGTCAATTACTTCAAATCCTCTCAATCCTAGATTTGGCAAGGCACTTCTTTCGGCAGAGGACCCAGCTATCAGTACAGAACCATCACACCCCTGTGAAATAGTGATATAATTAGGAACACCCCCTCATAATTCCAAATAGAGCATAGGGGAAGAGAAGAACGCAACCTGAACGAAGCAGTCATGGAAGTTAAGCCTTAGCAAACCAGCTGCAATAGTAGGGTCTCTTTTAAAGTATGATTCAACAGTGGACCTAACTATGGCCTCGGCTTTTGGGCATGAAGAAGAGTAAAACCCAGTTTTCAGTTGGCTTTGCACAGAAGAAGTCATCACAGAGATGACCAGAAAAACTAACCAAACCCAATCCATTTTCACAGCCAAAACCTTCATCAAATAGCTTCCTTTTCTCGCTTTTCACTATTAATGCATGCAACATCGTTATTTATAGCTAAAAATTGCTTAATCCACTTCCTCTCACTGTCCATCCATTGAACTTTGAACTACCCACTTTTTAAGTGGAAACGCGTGGGATCCTTCCAAATAGTGGTTTTCCCTTTTCATATTTTGTTTGTTTGCAGGACAATTGAAGTGGATTTCCTCGCGCTGACCATTGTATTGCGAGAGAGAACGGTAGTGGAAGACATGGAAAGAAGGATCATCTCATGTCAAGGATTCTTTAGCTTTATCTATTCCCTAACGCGTTTCTAACAATCACTTTTTCCCTTCTTTTATCAGGAAATCTTTCCTCGCTTTCACATGAGCCTTGGTCTTCATCATTCATTCTGTGTTTTTGCATGGATTAGCGCCCTGATCACTTACTTTCCATGCGTAACTCTTACCAAATAATATATCTTTAGCCTGCATGCCATGATTTTGATTTCTGTAATTATCATGCCGGTAACGCCAACAATAAAGGCGGGTTTTAAGTTTAACTTGTTTTATGAGCTACCTGCAATTTTATGGGATGGATCACAATTTTAATTATTTAATCTAAAAGATATATCTTATTATAAATAATCCCATTACATAATATATATAAACCTAAGATTTTTCCCTCTCCTTTACACACATCTGAGTCTTACAATATACTGCATGAGGTTACATGACTGAGTTGCCTCTACTGGATTTTCTCATCAATATATTAATTGGACAATAATTTTCATCAGAAATTTAATCAAATTACCTTGTTCTTTGTCTAAAAGATTTGACCAACTATCCGCTGTACTTAGATATCCCGCACACTTCTAGCGAGTTTCACATGTCTGCAAAACTGCAGTATGGAAATTTCTTTTCAACTGCATGCTTTAATGGAATTCCACCGGCCAGAAGAGTACATTGTTCCTTATGACATGGCTCTCACTCGCTCACCCACCATTATTTGATAGAGTAAGTGGGAGAAAGATGGTACGTACTGTTAAGGACGTCATCCACAACGTAGAAGAAAATGGTTTCCCATTACCAGGCTAGGCTTGAGAAGGGACATACCAAATCTAAGCATGTATATCAATAATGTCTCCTCCTGAATAGGTGAGAGCTGACGCCTGGCGAACCGTACCACTGGACGAGTTTCAATTGTATTTAACTTTCGGGTCTTAAAACTCTTCCGTTATTTCCATTGCTGCTTTGGTAAATTTTGACATCAGATACAAATCAGAACAGATCACTTAAGTTTGTCAGCAAGACCTATTTTTTCAGACAGTTTAATCAGATGACGGAGTAAGCAATAATTTTCACATCGACACGTGTCCTTACAGAAGTCGTCCCAGCTTTAATTAAAAATTTGTGTTAGTATATATTACATGCATAACTTATGCATGGAGAAGTAACTCCAATAAAAGAAAGGGGGAAGCATTTTTTAACAGTCATATCATACGGATCCTGCATCGCATCTCCATTACTTGGCTACTTGTTCCAGAATTGGAACCTTTTTCCAATCATCCGCTACCCTGCTTATCTGAAGCGGTGGCAGTGAAAAAACACTAACGGTGGAGCTTCCGCTACGAATTTCCTTCAAAACCCGCAGCGCTGCAATCGTGCTCTTCATGTATGAGCCCTCCACATGCTCAATCTCCGAAAGTTCATTGGGGACTCTGAGACAACCGTCAGTCATTGTGGTTGAAGAAGTGGAAGGGTGGTCGCAACCATCAACTCCATTATCACCGTGCTCTGCATCAACTGAAGATGGTGGTTCTTTCATTGGGAAGAGTCGGTCAAGCATCGCCTCACATTCTTTCACGAGCTTGTACAGTAAGTCTGTTGTGAAGAACGGCTGTTGCAAAACTTTCTGGATGAATGGCAGGCGAATAAGGGCACCGGTCCTTTTGTCGTATTTCTTGAGTATTTTAACCAGCCCTAAAACAAGAATATCGACTCTACACGGTAAATGAAACAAAACTTGTATACAAGTTCAAACTATCAAGCAATAATGCAAATACTAAGGTATGGGTTATACCTGTATAGTTAAGAGCACTGTAGTTCTCGAGTAAAACCATCTCTCCGTGGAAGTCTACAATCTCCTTTCGAATATTTATGATCTCCTCATCGGAATCCTTCGATTTTGTGACCCTATCTTGCATTTCCTGCAAGAACAACAATTATCCGCTTTCAGTTTTGCCTGACCGCGAAGCAAATACTGACTGAATTCAAATTTCCAGTCTCGAATTACGTTGGGTACTCACCACGAAACCATTTAATAAAAAACCAAACAAATAAAAAATTAATTCCAGAAAAGGTCGTCCGCTATTATATTATAAATTCTACAAAAACAGGTATCCATGAAAGAATATACGTACAAAAACATATTATCATACGAATATTTTAGCACAGACAAAAATTATGCTTCCCTTCGACACAACATAAACAATAGTAAAGGCATTTGCTTTATAGGCTAATCAGAAATTTAAAACACATGACGCGTTCATATAGTTAATGTCGCACGTCTCCAAAGTAATATATTCCATTCCCGCATAAGTCGACTAGGATAAAGCATATCATATAAAATAAATAAAAGTTGGAATCTTCGATGATGATGTTTTAGGAAATAGGAAAAATTTCACAAGCAATCCTCAATTTTGTAGTTCTATTTTAATTTTGACCATGTACTCTTTATTTCAATTTACTTATTTTATCTGATGGACAAATCAAGATAAATTCGTAATATAAGCTAAACAGATAAACGATGGCTGGCAAATGACTGACAGTCTGTAACTCTCCGTTAGTTCGCTCGTTTACCTAGATAAGATGACGATGACGACGACGCCGTTTCCTAGTATCATTTTCCGGAAGATTAAACATAGAAGGGAAAACAACACATACCTTCAGTTTGATGATGTACTCCTCCTCTTTCTCCACAAAGAAACCGTTGAATTTCTCCAGCTCGTCTTCCAACAGTTTAATGAAATCGATCTCCTCTTTCGTCATCACATACTCTGCGACATCCGCGCCATCATCCAAATCCAATCTGGCGCGTTTGCTGGGCCTGGAGGAATCTCCTCCTTTAGGCTCGATGAGCTTCAACCGCTTCTTGAGTTCCTTGTAGGAGAGGAACTTGTCTTGCCATTCCGGCAACGTCTCCTCGATCTGGTTACTAAGGCTTTTGCCGAACTTCATAGTTCTCCAAGATACGGACTCCGGTCCGAGTTTGTGATGAATCGGTTATATTGCTGCTTCTTTGGGTGAGAGAGAATCGAATGATAGTGAAAGAGAACAAACGAGAGGGTAAACTGACAGAGGAGGTAGCCAGTGGCGTGGGAAGGGAGATGATAAACCGATCGTTGAAGAGTGGGAAGGAATATTCCAGAGGTTACGGGAATATCCATTTATGCTCAAGTGTAGGCGAGGATAAAAGGTTAGTGAGAGAAAAGGCATATCTCTGGTTTTATTCCTTTTGAAATATAAAATATAAGGATGCGGAAGCCGGAGGATTTTTATTGTATTTGACACGTGGCGATGCTTTTCCCTCTTTTGGAGTGGTTCATTACCGCTTCTTAGCTGGCTTTCTTTCTAGTTTCTTCTGCCCGGCATCTGTCGGAGCTAGCCGGTTTAGTGCCGGTTAATTAATTAAATTCAACTTGCGCATTTTAAGTGGTGATCCGTTGATTTTGCCATAAAAGGACAAATCATCCTTTGATAACGGCGAAGATAATTGTCCGACTAACAAAAATTAATTATTTTTAATTTATATTCAAAATCAATCATTGAACATCTTACAATTAATCGTTTAGTAGTGGAGTATTTCCTAATTTTTTATTAAAGGTACAATTAGATGCCATTTAACACGTAAATAGAGGATAAATTTATAGCCTGCCATAAAATTTGAGGGCATATTTGGCACCAAACCATAAAAGGAACGGTCAGGAAGGTCTGAGGTAGACAGGCATAGCTTTCCAAGTTGGAACTTTTGTTTTTGGACTGATTGGTCCTTGCCAGAGAAAAATATTCGGATCTCTACCTGGGATACGCTCATTTGGTTGTCAGCGAATCTTCTACTTCCCCGTCTCGCGGACCATGATGATTAGAGATAGGCGAAGTCCTTTTATGTAAATATAAACTGACTGGAAACGACTTCAAGAATTCCACATCGAAGCCCAACAGAAGCTGATAGCTGTTACAATAGAATCGGTGTTTGTGTCTCAAATATTATATTTTAATATTAAAATATTAAATTAAATCATAATTTATTATTATAATATTGTTCAAATAATTTTTTAGTTATTTATTTTAAATTTTAATTATAATTTCGATAAACCATCCTCCGACTATCACAGTGACCCATTAACGGTAAAAGATGTACACAAAAAGACAAATTATGGTTCCCTCCTACCGAAGGCAAATTATGTTTCGTTGGATCCCAAAGTTTGCAGGCCCTTGATACTGTTTCATTTGTCAATTTATATTAAGATCTGTTTGATTTTTTCAGAAATAATAATAATAATAATTAATGAAATGATTTTATAATAATAAATATTAATTAATTTAATTTGATATTAAATTAATATTATAATATGGTATTATATATCTTTTCATGATTCCATTTTAATTTATTTTTCTTAAAAAATCAAAATATGACCCTAATGTTCATTTCCCATTGGTGCTGGTGCATTTTCCTATTACTGCACCTGTGGTATTGGATCTCCATAATTTTGTAGCTACAGTGTCATACTATAAACGTCAAAAGTAGTTGGTCTGTCAGCGCTTCAAAACCCGTCTCTTAAGCAGTCAATAGAAATGAAGGTCACTGAATGCAAGTTTGACAGATTTGATGGCTTTTCTTTCATGACTTCCTCACAGCCAATTAGGCTGTGTTAAAAAAGAAAAGACGAAAAATAAATTATGAAAAAGGATGAAATATTATATTTTAATATTTAAACTTATTAACAATATAATTTAATATTTAATTAAATCAATCAAAATTTATTATTATAAAATTAATTTAATATTTTTATCATTATTTTATTTCCATTTCTATCTTTATTTCTATTTCTATAAAATCAAATAGACCCTTATTCTCAATTTGGTAAGTAAAATTTTAATGTTGGGTATTTTAAAACTAATAGTGTTGTTTGTATTATATTTAATTTATTAGTTTTTATAAACTAATTACATGTTTGGTAAGTGAAAAATTGATTGGTATTGATTTTCATATTTTATGAATTATTTTTAATATCCTTGATTTCTTTCTTTTTTTATATATATATTATTTCAAAAAAATTAAAAATATCAAAATCTATGTCCATTTAGATTAGTTGAAACCCGATAAATTGGTATGGCTTCTTTGGTTAATGATATAATAAAAAATATAATTTATTAATTCATAAAAGTATATTATTCAAATAACCAATTAATTTTGTCAAATCTAAATCCAAAAATAATTTTTAATTTTCTATTTCCAAAATATTATTTTTATAAATCAATAATTTTGTTAAACAAGCAACTATTAACTACCAAATAAAATATTTATTGGTTTAACTAAATCAATACCAATAACTCTAACAAAATTACCATATCAAATAGGGGAATACGAGATAGTTTGATAGCGTACACGATCCAGATAATGTTTACTGCATTAATTAACTAGAGCACCGTATAGAATAGGTCATGGGGCTATTTTGGGCTGGAATTAAATACATGGGAAAACGAGATTCCGGAGGGACTGTTTTAATAAACTATTTAAGTCAAAAGGTAGTGTATAAAAACTTATTATGAAATTTAATATCATTTAATATTTTATAAAATAAAAGTTAGTGAGGAACCTCCTAAAGTGAAAGATTACCTGCCATTCTTTTAATCGCCGCTGATTTGGGGTTGGAAGGTACAGAAAACATAGAGAACAACAATCTTTCAAATCAGGATGTAAGATATAGGGCCATTGGGGCCTTAGCCATTTCTATACACTCTAGCTTTGTAGATATCATTTGTATATATTTCCAACCCTGTCAATTCCCCTGTCATTGTAGGACAACAATCATCATTCTAGGTCCCCTGCGCTTTAAAGAATCCAGTTCCCTGGAGTCTTCATTGTCAATGGTTCCAAAGTTTTTCGAAAATGATAAAATTTATATATTTTCAATTTATTTTAAGTGAAATGGGTCATTTATGCTATGAAATTTAAAATAAGGAGTACTTACTAGTAAGATAACAAAACATTATCATTATATTTCACAGACAACGGCCTCCCTTTTATCCCCAGGGTTGTAATGCTTTTGTTATATGATTCCACACGCACACATTTGTCTTTAAATTTGTCTAATCTAATCCCACAAGCACATATTTTTTTATTTCTGTCTGTGGGGCTAAAATTTAAAATTTGAGTCTATATTTCATAGAATGATACTAAGGGATTAGTATAACAATTTGCACTTTTCTTCTCTTCGTGAGAACATAAATCTTAAATAAAAAAGATTGAGATAACTCAATTTCATATTAGACATGTTTTTAAATTTATATATGTGATAATGTAAAATCATATTCATTAAGATATATGTGAAAATAAAAAAAAATCAATACATTATTACACATGATTACACACTCGTATCCAAGCCTATTAGGGCGGACATGACATATTCTCTGGACCGAATACATACTATAATATTGTGCTATATGTATTAACTCAAATTTGAAGTGGTTAGTCCACATTCAAATTATTACATCTTCCCTATCTGTGGCACAAATAAAGCCGTATCCTTCTAGCATTTTAATGTCACGATCGGGAACTGTCTTCATGCTTACCAGCAAGTAGCAAACTGCATGCAGGGACATCCATCAACACCAACATTTTGGTTAGACAGATATAATACATTAACGGGAATAACGTATCTCAAGACTGGATTTCCAGGCCTTGAGTTGTCAAGTGTAGAAAATGTCGTAGCTAGTACCATTCTTTAACCATTCCACATCAGGATATTAAAGAAAGAAATAAAGAAACGACGGAAATGTGTGGGACCATCAACTCCCATGAATATTGTAACCGAAAGCCAACAGCATGTCAAATCACATGATAATGCAGAAGAAAGTGTTTTGCCTTTGTTTGTTTGGTTCTCTGAACAAGTATTTTTGATAATAAACATATTAATTCAAATTAATACAGATTTCAATAATTTTGAGAAAAATAAATAAAAATCAAATTCTCATAACTTTTTGGCACATTAACTCCATTATTTTATATAAAGGCAATTACGAAATAATTTTTTCATGTTACAGGTTACATCGATTTCTTCTCCACCGTTTCGGGAAATATGATAGATAGGCGTATAAGGTATACTTATATATTATATATAAGTATTATGGCGGACTGTTTATACATATACCGCGGACGATGGCCTACTGGAGATAAATGCCGTTTATCGGCCACCTTCATCTCCAGGAAAAGGGCTTGCACAGTTCCCATTAAGGAGCTCTTCGATCATCTGTAGCGCAATTTTGTCCTCTTCATCCATTTCAGCTCTAAGGTCTGGCCCAGGAAGGTCCGGCGAGGACTCGGGCAGGGACAATGTAGCTTTTGGATCTTTGTTATTTCTCTTCCCAAGCTCCACAGTCATGACCCAATTGGAATCGGAATGTTCGCCGGCGCGCTTCTGCCATACTCCGATATGGGAGTTCTCCGTGTCGAGCCTCAGACAAGTCATCGAGGGTGACGGTGTCTTGCTACACTTACTAAGTTTGGCTCGCAGGATCTCGGATAACCCATTTAGCGGTGTTGGTTTAGGTTGACTTGGTTTGAGGTCTCCACCTGGAGTTTGAGTTACTGGGAAGTTTGTTTTGGCATTGCGGCCACTCATCAAAATCGCAGCTTGATCATATGCTCGAGCTGCCTCTTCTGCTGTCTCAAATGTCCCAAGCCAGACCCTTTTTTTCCTGTGCCAAATCAACACAACCCGCAGTGGAAAAATGCATTCATAAGAACCAACCACCGAAATCAGGAAAGAATAAAAAGAAGCTTATAATTAGTAAGAAATGAAGCATGTTTTGAACTAATAGGTATATATCTTAATCCGGTAGGCAAAGCTTACAGCAAAGGGTGTCGAATTTCGGATACCCAGGAACCCCAATGACGCTGCCTAACTCCTCTGAACTTTTTTGACTGCACCATATCTGCTGTGTCAGAGAGAGTTCCGATCGAGGACAAGAAGTACACCACGATCAGAGAAGGGGATTGAGAAAGTACACAACAGTTGTGATGAGAGAGTGTAACACTGTGTAGTCCAAGAAATGCAATTTTTTTCCGGGCGAACTATCAAGTATAAAGGTTTCGCAGACAACTAGGAAGCTGCTATATTTAACCAATATCCACCCTTACACACATCCCTTAGAGTGCAAGCGATTGACCTACCCTCTTAATGACTGGGCCTCTCAGCTTTTTCTAGAGTTCGACAGACCATTCCCTAGCCTTTTTATACGCCCTCAAAAATCCACACGATGGGAAGGGCAAGCTCAAAGCCGATGATTGAGACCTGACGAAAGTGTGTGTGGTGGGACTAAGTTTGTGTACAGTTGCATCATTTTAGTTCAACAATGACTTATTTTTGCATCAATCAGTTCAGATAAAAGGAGAAATAGAAGGACGCTGTTTACATTCAGTGAATAGTTAATGCAGTTGAAGTTCTAGGTAGCAATTTTATCATTGATCAAATCTATTCCATCTTTCATAGTTAGTCTTTCTCTCCAAAATACCAACAACTCTAAGGTTAAAACTAACAACCCATCTAGCTATATTCGATTTTTATAGAAGCACTATCCATATCGCATGAGTTCCAACAGCACACTGGTATTTTATCTTACCTTTAGTTTTTTTTATTGCTATAGATTAAGGCATGTGACAGGTATTTCATCAACCAAATACCTGCAGCTTCACTGACATGACGAGGAAAGAACCAAAAAGTTTAATTATGCAGGACAGCAACTATCTGAACCAGTTGAACCAGGAGTCTACCATCAACGATCAGATGAAGAAAAAAAAGGGTCCAACAGTACGTACTAATAAAATCCAGTAGACCAAATTTGATTGGCGAAGGAAATAACAGAGCTGTATCATAGGTCGTTTAACATATTCCTACGTTAGATATATAATCTACAGTTTAGGGGTTGAACTGCAGTAGATGGCTTTATTAACGAGTGAGTATCCTTTTCCTCATCCTAGGATTTCAGTCATTAGTTCCGTGTAGGGCAGATACATGCTCTAGCCGAAAAAGCCTACAATATATATACTCTTTTTAATATAAAAAAATATTAATTTTAATTCTGATAATTTTATATATAGATAGATATACATTTATATATAACTGTAAAATTAGAGGGTCGAGCATCAATCTTTCACTCATTGTTGCATACCATGAATGGTTTCTTTGATTTCGTAGAGTAATAAATTGAACTTTGACTAAACTTACTCCTCTACCGAACAGGAGGGCTTTTTGTCCGATTGCATGTGCTCCTAAAGGAGTAATATTAAATTTTCTGGTCGTTTAATGACCAACCCCACATATATATATGTAGCCATAATTATAAGCTCAATGCCTTGACAATGTAATACGGATCATAATTAAGAGAGCTAGCAACTAGCTCACATGCATAAAGGAGACTAGGAGAAGAAATACAAGGCTATTATCAAGAATTAAGATCAGGGGCATTAGTATAAACGTAGATTGAAAAACCAGCGACTTGTGACTAATGAGAAGGGTGATCGTTCCGTACGCTATTATTACGCAAAACTCTGACGTTCCATCTGACACACCACCCTCCCAAATTTCTCTTCTTGTTCTTTCTTTGTTGGCTGGCGGCAGTCTCGACTTTTATTACGAGAGGTACACTTCTCCCTATGATTGGTTAATCTTGTTTGTTTCTGTTACCCTCTCATGTAACATGTATGGTGCTTAGGATTTTCTCAAAATCAGGGTTTAATATGGATTAATTTTACGATCCACCCATATTTATTATATATACGTGTAATAGAAAACCAAAGTTGCCGACGATGTGATGGGTACATCGAGCTAGCGTACGTCCTGTGCAATTGAAACGAAACCACCCACTAGTATTAGGAGGTCCAACGCACAGCTAAACTATGGTCAGCTAGAAAGCTTTGGTTGAAATCATTAAGGAAATAATGTTGGCATTAATATTATGGAGACATAAAAAGCGTAATCTAGCTACCGTGAGACCCTAACTGTGAGTTTGCCACTCTAAAAATGTTAAGTTTGAAAAGATGCCTTCTTGAGATGACATGTCTTTTGATAGATATTTACTTCAGATGACTTAGTGCCTCATGGTTTGGTTACTCTAACTTAATGAAATTGACTATTCTCAATGTTTTCCAACCACTAATCATTGAAGAAAGCAATGTTGATTTTCCCTTACAAAGGTATCCAAAGTCTATGCAATTTATCAGATGCAGCTTCGAGTTGGAGTTAGACTTGGAATAAAAAAAGTGAAATAATATTTTTAAATATTTAATAGATCAATTTGTTATAATTTTAATTAAGATAATAATTTATTTATTTATTTTATTTCCGGATCCTCAACTCATGCAAATCAATATCACATGCTATCACGGTCCATGCAAAGGTTGATAAAGGGAATTTAATATAAAATGAGGCGTATGCCCTATACAAGGCCTACAAGACAACTAGTTAGGGAGGGGCAAGACTTGTGTAGTATGTTTGACCTAGACGCCTCACTCGAAATCGTGTAGGAAATAATGAATACATCAATGTTTTTAGTGACTCAAGAAGCATATTCTAGCTACCGTGAGACCCTAATAATTGTATATTTAGTGCATTAATAATGATGGATTTATTAATAAAAGAGATCTACTTCAGATAACATAACCCATTTACTTCCACTTACCCTGACTTGGATATTCTTTTCCAATCTTAGAAACGTTTTTTATACAAAAAAGTCTTAGAAACTTGTAACCGATGTTAAATATAATGTTAATGTTTCACCAAAAAATATATAATGTTAGTAAAAATTTTAATATTAATCCTGTTATTATGGAACTCTAACCCTAACTAAGAATGATACACTAACATTTCTCGGTAAAATTAAAATATATATGTATTTTTTCATAAAAAATAGTATTTTAGTCCAAACAACAGATATATAATTCTTCTTACAGTCTTGATCTCAGTAAAGTACACAGCTCGATCAAGATTTTCTTTGTCTTTTCACATGATTGCTTGCTTTAAACATTGTGGGTTTCCCATCAATTGTAATAACAGAAATACAGATGCAGCGGGCTAGGTGGCCCCTCTGAGGGAAACATTCTGGGCCAGCCTTATTGAATTTGGACTTAGATTTTGAAAGCTTCTTTCTAATGGGGAAATTAATAGCTGGCACACGGGCCGTCATGTATCTTAACGAGAGTTTTTTGGACATGAAAACAAATTGCATTTGGGCTTGCTGAAGTTTTTTTTCCTTTTGGGCCTCTAACTTCTTCCATATACGACGACGGATAGACCTGCTAAATTTCAACCGCTGTAAAAACAGCTACTGCCATGGAACATCTACCTGTAATACAGAACGCCAATTTGACCGATTCATTTATTCTAAGTCGGTCTCTACTCTATCGCCATGCTCGAAGGCAATCTAAGCTAGGCTCAAGCTCCCAAGAAACCGAATTGGTCTTTCCGTTGGAATAAATAATTAATATAAGAACAGATTTTCCACTGAATTACAAAATCTAGCATGAGTTGGAGAGCTGATCGAATTGTCTAACTTCACAAAAAGAAATGCACCCTATGGTTCATTTTAAGATCTAAGATTTCTAACAGCATCCATTACTAGGAAGGTAGAATAACCTTACTTTCCTGTAAACCACGGCTTATGAGCTAATGTCAGTTCTTTCGGGTACCCCATGAATTGACTGGTACAGACCAAATCCTCCTCCCAACCCAACTTGTCGTAAACTACATTGTTACTTGCATTGGAGAACACGTGTTTCAGATTTTAGGCATCCGATAATTCTGACCAAGAAGGGTTACGACCAAAGCCTTATCCCGTTATCCGTAGGGTTTATATCATATATAATAGCAGAATACCGATTTCCTAAGCAATGGTTAGGTTTGGAAGTTTGGAACATGAACATGTCCCGTAAAAATGAACCCGTCACTGTCACAACTTGGAAGTCCAATTTTCACATCATTATGGTACTTGTGTTCACACAGAGATGGATTGTCCCGCAGATTTTGAAGAGTGCACGCATGTAGAACTTTTGCCACTTTTACAACAGGTGGCGAGGGTATTGATGAGCTACTGGAACATCTAGAATGATTTTTTTTTTTTTCTCTTGAAAAAATATCCAGTAGATTGGCCACTAGGAATCATCTTCTTTCAGAAAAGGCACAACAGGGACGAGCTGAATTGTGAAGTATTACAAAGCCACAACTGAACTGTGTTGCCGTTTGGTTAGGCCCACATGGATAACGAATGGAGCAGGTTTGTTCCATGGCTTGGCCTGGTTCTTTATCAATTCAATTTAAAACAAATATATATATATATATATATATATCTCGATTAATTTTTTTATTATATCGTAAATATTAATTATAGAACGGTGCCTTGATTAGCACCAAACAATCCGGATTTTCCTATCTTCAAGCTGGATCCTACCCCTTCATCCGTACCCCCAAACAATTCTGACTCATCTTATATGATAAAAGCCTGGGATATTCGACTCGTAGAAAGAAAAGAAAAAAAAGGATAAGTTGGTGACACTTCCCCTCTGCGCAATTAGAATCATCGAAACTTGAAAGCCTACCTATTAAACATGTCCGTGAGCGTCCCTTCGTCCAAAAGGTAAGTTGGTAATAATATTACCAAAGAATTACTTTCAGTAAAGATGTCTAATTATCTCCAAGTAAAGTTATTTTTCCTCGGAAGCTTCCTTTTTTGTTTTTGTAAATAGAATTATAATCCTGTCTTGTCCAATCAGTGAGATAAAAAGGTTGACGTGACTGATTTCTAATCCATTGACAAATTTTCATTCTATTTATCTGGAAAATATATAACCAGATAACTGGTAATAATTAATAGCTATTGTTATATGCTAATTATAGCATATTTTATACAGTATTTCTTACTATAAAGTTTTTTAAAAATTATAATTGAAAATTGTCTTAACACTGTTAAGTATTACCCTAGCAACTTTCTTTCCAACCAGAAATAAATGTTAAATCAAGGCTTGTAGAGAATTGTGTCTAAATTTATTAGCAACTTACCACAACATGCTCTGCTAGTATTTATTTATCCTCTGTTGCCTTGTGGAAAAAGCATATCCTCCCACTAATACACTTGCCCACTCTAGTCAGTTCCTGTCCCTCCCTTCTTCGTCAACCAACACAGCTATGTCTTCCATACTTTGCTCACAAGGCGTGGTTCTTGCCACGGCCATGGCCGTCTCCGGCACAGTGCTCCTCCTTGCCTTCCGCCTACAGAAAACTCTGCAGTTCCCTATCGACCAGATTCCCGACTCTTCACAACAAGTGCTACGATCTTGTATTTCATCCGGTATGCAAAACAATTGACCCTTCTTCGAATTATTATGTATATATATGCGTGTAATTACCATTTGAGGCGTCTTAGCTGGCCGCTGATAGTTTTATTTTTTCTCCTCTCCTTCTATCTTCTTCGGTGATGTTTGAAGAGGGGAAGAAGAAAGGGAAGAAGAAGAGGGTGCATTTTGCCGAAGATGTGGTGGATCCCAGAGGAGATGGGGAGGAGTTCAGGAGACAACACGATCCCATTGTGGGTGTTAGCCGGAGTTGTTGTTCTTCTTCTACAACAAAATTCAAGAAGAATGGTGGTCATGACTCCAAAGGAAGCAGAGGAATGCCTGCAAATAGGGCGGCCCTGTACAGTGGGCTTATCAGAGACCGTGGGGTTTACCGATTGGCCTACTCCTGCTAACTAACGTCGGTTGTTCTGTACCATATTTTGTATTTTATCTGTCTCTACTGAGGTAATTCTTTTTTACATCAATCTCTTGTATATATTTTTCCCCTTCATTTTTTAGGATCATTCTAATGTTACAATTTGGAAGAAGAGAGAACCGCTGGTATCTGCCTCCTATTGTTGTTTCATCTTGTTAATTTAATGTAACTAATCCTCTTGGGTAGGATTTATTTTGCTAATTTAAAGGTAATATTCCTGATTTTTTTCATAAAGTTGGAGTATGAAGAATATTCCCAACTTTGGCTTTTTTCCTTTTTTTTTGTACTGAATACTCATTTGATGATAATATTGTATGTATATCACACCTACTGGTGATAAGAATCAGGAAAATTCAAAATAATCGGACACCCGTAAACAGAAAGTTCCCGTAACCTGTGAAGGGATCACTTTCGTACACCAGATGAATCAACAGAGCTAGTTAGAACAACCGTGTTTGATTTTCTTTCCAGAACGGAAGAAGAAAAGATGTCTGAACATGACATATAATCTCTACATCCAACATATAACTGTAAGCTCTGTCCCACTTCCCGTCCCAGTTGATGGCGAATGCTAATGCTAGAAAGCCAATTTGACATCACCCAACCGCCCACCCAGAATAAAGATCGATGGAGCTTATATATATCAAATGTTTTCTTTGATATCTTTTAGCTAATATATGTTTTTTAGTGCGGTTTAAATCCAGAAGTTTCCACCCTACAATTACCAAGGAAGATGCCAAACTCCTTGTCAATTCGCAAGTCCTTTCAGTTGAATAGGCATCACTGGATTGAAAACGATGACTACCTGTCATGTTGCACTATGCATGCTAGTTGTGAGAACTTAAGCTCTATTTTCAGGTTGATGATGAGAGATCAGGTTATCTATGAATCCCCTTGGGATTGGAGACATTGCCACTTAGATATAATCCCAACGGAAGATGGCTAATTCATATAACTATCATTCGGCCGATTCATAGTCTTCGGGTCAGGACGTGGGTGCATATATATAATATTTAGTTGGATTTTTTTTGTTCCACATGATTTTATCATATTATACATATGAACTAAGATTGAGATTGTATTCTCACACTAGACTGGATCTCACAATTCGAAGTATGGCATGTGGCTTATGCCACGGCACTTCAAAGACATAACTAACTAGATGCCACAGTTGTGGCGTATATCAATTGCTTGTGCGGGCATGGCCATGTGATATGCTTGGCTACTTCCTTCTTCGGTCCTCATAAATTTATGCTTCAGCAACCCGTTCACTCATATAATAAATTCAGAATAATGCATATAAAAGCCAAAAAAAGCATTAGAAAACAAAAGAAAACGGAGAAATGGGAAACTGAAGCTTTGTTGGACCTCATATCAGCAACCTTGTCTTCACACGAGACCTACCATATGCTTTATTGTGGGAACTGTTGTACAAATCATTCTCTCCCCAACTATTTGCTTATTTCTTTATCTAACTATATGCCTAAAGTTGGATGGTTGCCCATGTCATGGAGCCAGACATGTAGAGTGTTTGACCAAACTTCCCAGCCAACGAAAGAAGAAGAAAGGTAGACACAGTTGGGGGTAATATTATCATCTCATCTTCCCCTTGTAGGGTTCTGAATAGACAAGTCATGTGCACATTGGCAAATCAGAACCAAGCATATCATTCTTTGTTACGTTGACTAGATCAGCTCATAAAAGCAACGAACCAGCAATATTTTCTCTATTCTTTTGGGACCAGCAACAACCAATTAATGTGCTCGTTGTTTAAGTAGATCGTCACGGCTCTGCTCATACCGAGGATAAATTTATTTCACCTTTTCGGATTGGGTACTTTTCTTTCTTTGTTACAGTGCAGGACCATGACCAAGCTCTCTGGTGGATGCCATTTGACATATGCATTCACAAATGGAGAAGAAAGAAAGGCAGGTGCATATTTCATGGTTACAAGCTTCCAAGATCCATTTTCCTCTTAAAGCATGATTATCAAAGACTTAAAGCATCCACCTTCCTCATGGTTCGTGACCTCACCTTCTGCCTCTACAGGCATTTACATGTTCTTCCCCAAATAGATGGAAAGAGTAGGTTTTGTCAGAAACATAGGGTTCTCTTTTGAGTGGTGTATGACCTCTCCATTAGTAAAATAAATAATAAAAAATTAAGAACCAATCGTTTTCACTTTAGGCATAGTCTCCATCAAACCCAGTACGCCCTATATACCTATATAGTAATATAGAAAGTCGCCAATAATGTTTCCACCATCTTACCTCATTACTCGTTGGCATCATGCTTTTATTATTATTGATGGAAAGCGAAATCAAACCGTTTCTTTTTGATAATCCATCAATCAAATGAATTCATCTTTCACCCATCCACCTCCAATCACGCTTGCTAATGTACTTAATGCCATTGACAGAAATTTTACGCCATTGATGATATTTTTTGGTTTTTAACATGGGGTCCACTGTTTTTAGTCCACTGTTTTTGAACTCCGTATCTGTATGAAAAGTATAAAATTGATTTTAGGTTTCAAGCATTTTAAAATCGGGGGAAGACAGACGTGTAAGCTATATTATTCTGTGGTCTAGAACACAGCACAAAAAAGGAAGAACAAGAAAGTACGTATAAATCGATAAAATCCTCTGGAAACAGACAAGCACCATACTTACAAAAAGGAAAAGCAGCTTTGGCTACAATCGCTTCAAGGGTTTCATAAACCAACTTGCTATCCACTAAAAACCTTAGGTACCCAGCAATAGAAGGCTCCCATTTATGCACAGACTTCTCTACAGGCTTCTCCGCAACTTTCTCTCCTTCCTTTGCCTGCTCCGTCGTGTGCAGCTTCATTGCTAAGGATCTCATCTCCTCCACAAACCCTTGACCTCCTCTTGGATAGCTCTTTTCAGAACTCTCAGCATTTGTTGCACACACAATAATCGGTGCGCCACTTTTCAGGGGCCTTCTGGCAGTATGATTAAAGGCCGAATCTTGGAACTTAAGATGACACCTTTTTGGACCAAAACTGGAACGAAGATTAAGGATTGAGAGAGAAGAAGATGCAGATGATGTTACCCTGATTTGGGTTTTTCTTAATAAGCTCGATGGGGATTGATATAATGGAGTGAATGAAGCCATTTTTCCTAGTTTTGTCACGAGGATGGATAAATTGACTCAAAAAGGTGCAGTATATATATAGGATATTAAGGAAGAATGCATGGACAGTTTTGGGAATTTAAGGTGTGTGTCATATCACTGTTCATAGTACAGTGATCACCGTTCACGTGAAAAGTGGGGAAATACATGATACGGGGATCACATTAAAATACTCGACAATTTCTGATTTATGAAAGCTGAAAATAATAAATAATAAAGAGACCAAGAATTTGGGCCCCGTGCAACTGTCAAATTTAAAATAAGATGAATAAAAATTATTAAATTAATTTTATAATAATACATTTAATTTTATAATTTTAAATTAATCTATTTGATATTTAAATAAAATTTTATTTTATTTTTAAAAAAAAAAATATAAAAGTTGAACCAACCTTAATTAAATGAACCAACTTGTAGTGGGATTAGTGCATTCACATGCGCCCCTATTTATAGAAAGCCCACCTTTGTTATTTGTTCTGTCACTATGGCTGTTTGATTTTTTCTGGAACATAAATAAAAATAATTATTAAATTAATTTATAATAAGAAATTTTAATTAATTTAATAATTACGAATTAATAATTTTAAATTTTAAATATAATATTTCATATATTTTTTTAAAAAAAATATTTCCGTTTCGATGATTTCCGTTCCGGTTAAGACGCTGCATGTGAAAATGACATATCCACTTGCAGTGGCTTAATGAAGCGAGAGAAGTCAATCACTGTTTGCGCATCTCGATGACATATCCACATGCTTTGGTCTTGATTTCTTTTTAATGAAACAACTTGGCTCTGCTGTAAACCCCCTATTATATGCTCTTAATCAAAGGATTTCTCCCGCAAAACGTTCATACAACCAACTCCGTACAGCTTCCTGTGGCTTGTTTTTAGCCCACCATAACGCCTAATTAAGCTTGCAATAGATAACGAAAGAATTATAAAATATAGATGATAAAAAGTAAAGTAATGTACACAAATATTTCATTCGATGATTTTTTTTATCTGAAATAATTTGAGGATTATAAGATATTGGAGATATCATTGAATTAAAATTGTTGCCATCTTGTTATTTATTTATGGAAGTCACCTTAAATAGGTTTTACATTGAAAGGATAGTACAAACATTGGAACGATTAAAAACTGAAAATTGCAATAATTCAGTATGATTGATCCATTTTTTATTTTTGGACATAAAGATTATAGCCTGATTATCACAATAATCTTGGGTGATTCTTCTCAACCACACTACTTGACATGTTGATGAGATTATATTATCGGTATTTCATGAATTTTATAAATTTAAAAATTAGAATGATGTATTTCATTAATAAAAAAATATATTCGTTATAATATTATCATCCCGTTTCAGATTTTGACATAACACACTACTAATTAAATAAATTTCATTAAATTCAAACTCTAATATTTGTTACAGTATGTATTTGATAGTCATCGTAATTTCCTCTGTGATTGTGGTGCTCTACCACGTCTCTGAGCCGATTAATTCAACCTTTTCTATATGGACCGTAACAATTAGTAGCCGAAACAGTTATTTTGGAAAATAAGAATAGATCAGATTAACAAAGCCCTTGGGCTTGTGAGCCCAGCATATCCCTCGAAAAAGTATTCTGAAACGATCCATGTACATAAGCAGCCTATTGGATCCAATGGATTGGTCCGTAATCAATATTTTTTCTGCTTTCCGCAGGGAATTGTTTGTTGTTTTAGAATTATGGGACTATTTAAGGATGAAAATATTTTTATATTATTACAAAAGGGAAATTTCAGGCCACAAAATTTTCATAACAAGACAACGCATGACGGTTGTTTCTTGGAAATTCCAAGCTTTTGAAGAATTCAATACATCCTGACAAGCAACAACCACGAAAATATGTGTTTGATAAGGAAAACGAAGCAGGAGAAAACGACACAAAAGAGACCCGTACAACGAATATTTCTAAATTCATGCACAATCTATGCCCCTTTGCAACGATGAATATTCATACACAATAAATATATAAAATAATAGTTAAGTTGGAATTCATGAGAAACGATGACAAGACAGTACCTATTCCTATTCTCTTTTTTATCTCCCAATACAGGCCTTTTTAAGGCCCCGCAACAGTACCAAATAAAGATTAACTCAAATTTCTCTAAGTTCCTCTTTTCTTCTTCTTAGTACTTGGATTAGAATTGAATGTCGACCTTTTTCTTAGGCTTCATGAATCGTACATCCATTTGAGAGAAAATAATATCGATTTCGTGTTTGAAAAGATCAAGCTAGCTTTCTAAAAAGTTCACAACATCCTTCTAAGCAACGAAGAAGTATAGATATCGTTCGATGAATATATATAATAATTGGGAGAAATGCTTGGTTCGTCCAATGTGTGTATATATGTCTAAATGCATGAACAACCTCAACTCTTGTCATTGAATTTTCCAAAGCAACATACGTACGTAGATGAATGCTTTACCTGAAGCCGATAACGATCACAGAAAGAAAGAATCTTTTTTTCTATTATCTATTTGTATATTGTTGACCCATGGGAGAGGCTGGTCTTGAAGAACCCAACCCCATTAAAACACTACTACTGCGGACAAAATAAACACCGGAAAGAAGGAGGCTCGAGACACAACTTCCAATTGTGGTGCAGGAGATCAGTTTGACTGAGTAATGTCCTTTAGTTTCTCGATTCTCCCACTTCCAGGACATTGTCTCTTTATTTTCTTTCTTATTTGGGGAATGTTATTCTAACTATATATGCTCTTCCCACACGAAAGATGTTAGCTACGAATTTGGCCGACGTCGCAATTGAGCAATCGACTGCTGCCCGATCGATCAAACATCAAACTTGAGCAAAAGTTTACTTTTTAAAACTTCAAAAAAACATGGTTGCTACGTACTTGAATGGGAAAATCCCAAAGCATGTTCCTTCACAATACGCATCGATCTTCAAAGAGTTGCAGCCTCGTCAATTGAACGAGTCAGGGAGGGATTATATTGTCATTTTTTGACCCTTACGTACGTGCTACACTGAATCTGGGCTTCTTATAAGCATTTCTAGTTTCATCACAATACGCATACCTAGACCATGGCATATCGATCCCTTCTCACAAAAGTAATCGTTTTTTATGCCACCATTGTTTCTGTTTCTCCCCGTTTGGTATACGATGAGATAATGCATGACATATATTATTTGAATTTTGATTATTATTTTTTTATTAAATCAATTAAATATTTATTTTGTTTATAATAGTAGTACAGTGACATATCTAAGAAGAGTTCTTCCTAACAACCACATTAATGGCCTTTCAATTACATGCATGCATGTACCTTGTCAACATTGTTAGTCTGTTTATCTTGAGAGGATGGCAAACGTCAAAAGATGCAGAGTCAAATCGTAAAAAGACATTGAGCTTGGGGAAAATATCTATGATGGCAATTGTGTGCTTCGATTTTCAAATTATTTTATTTGCGAGCAGTTTGCTTTTGTTTGTCCACGATTTAATTAATTTAAATATATGGAAATGCTCAAACGATGAAATTAGTTATTTTCAAAAAACATATTATATTGATAAAGAAATACTAAAAAATTAAAGAAAGATAAGCATTATGAATCAGATTCGTATAACAAAAAGAAACTATTGTACATTAAAATGAGAAAAGAATGAGGACACGTGTTGTTCTCTTTGGGTTGTTTCTTGTTTGGATATAATATTCCAGAGACATTGGATCTTATCCTGATTATCCGGAACATATCTTATTAAAACTTTTTATAATCAATATTTCCAGTCACACTTCTGTCCCTGAAGAATTAGAATTTCGAACATGAGTTACTATGCAACTGTACATAATATCGAATATCGGTTTAAGTAAAAAAAAAATCAAAATATTTATTTTATTATAAAAAATGTCAGAACACAAGTATTAAGAGGGAGGTGTGATTGGATAGTAAAATATATATAATCAAAATTTTTTAAAAAATTGATTCTTAATTTTAAATATAATTTTTTAACATCTTTTTCAAAGACAATTTCTCACGACATCGGTGAATAGTTTCACAAAAAACAGAATACGAGGGTGACAAACACAGCCACCCACCCCAAGCAATCAAAACGAGATCAGCTTCATGGAGATCCATTGGTTCTACCCATCGTGTCTGAAGATGCAGCCATGATATAATACTATACTACCTTTTCCTTTAATTTCTTGGCTGTATTATTCCGCTCGCTGTGTTCTCGCTTTGTCCCAGCTGCTAGACCCTATCCCTGCAAAATCAAATTCATTGCACACTCCCATCTATCGTCCAAAAGAAAAGAACCGATGGAGACAAGCACGGGTCCCCCTCCCCGCGGTCATATTTCTCCTTAATTCTAGGTTGTCGTGGGTCAACGAACCCACCTTTGCATATTTACTTATAAAACGCGTCCTCGTACGTGTGTATGGCTGAAAATGGAAGTCTTAACCTGGACTCCTGCTCATTGAACCCCGACGTTGCACGGTTGACTTCATTTTCCGGATAGCGGACCCAGTTGGCTTCCGGGTAACCCACCCCCATTCCATCCAAATAGCTCCAGAGGGCAATTAATTTTTTTTTTCACCTACAATATGGATTATTATTATTGGCTAATTACTTAAGCCGATAAATAAATAAAAAAATAAACATATCATATCAATAAAGTTGGCACTCGTGATTGTCATGTCCAAAATTCGTTTCCTCCACATAACTACAAAACATTGATCCTTTGGCTTGGTTATTCAAAATGTTCCTTTACTTGTTCACCGTCGGAATTCCATTATGGCAAACACTTGCTCAACTTGTTCCTCAACGGCCAATCTTCCATCATCATGTGATTTGCCTGTCTCAAATATGTCAATCCAAGTAGTGTCTCTTTAAAGGCGAGAAAAATGAGAACACCTTCGTCGGTGCTTCGCACCCACCAACTTGTCCACGTTCGATTAATCCAGATTCCGCAAACTTTACACTTGCATAAGTTTTTTTCCTGCATCGGGACTTTATGAATCTGTGATCTTCACAAGGTATGATGTTAATCTTATAGTATCTCATCTACGTACACATATAAGAAAGTACAACGTTTATGACTTTATTCTTTATCCACCTAATTATTCTTGAATTTGTGCTTTTCGTCTCGCATGGGCGAACCTATCATGATTTTCTTTTTTACAACTCTAATTCATTATTAATCAAAAGAGGCCATGTTACCGGCCTCCATTTATCGAAATCTGATGATATTTTTTTTTCTTTTAAAGCCAAATAAAAAATAAATTTTATTTTACGGTCTGAATCTTATAACGAAATGATTTATTCTATGTGCAGTACAGATTGGTCCATCTCATCCAAAAATTGCCGACGAAACACCAGCTTTATTTTTAGATTTATCGTAGCCTCGTATAACATATGTTCAAAAAATGACATCACCCGATTTCAATACTTTACTTATTCCCAATTTCTCAACATACATTTCATTTGCCCTATTTATGTGCCTATCCAACCACTACCTCGTATAACATATGTTCCATATCGGGACCAGAAGTGTTACTTAATAGACAAATTTGATCAACCCTCCTCCCTCCCCCCCCCAAAAAAAAATGCTCTAATTCTCAGTAATCAGCAGCTGGAAAAAACACGAGACCACTCAATGTAAACAGTAATACTGTGGGCTAAGTACAATTAATCGAAATCCCAGAAAGGTCTGCACTTATGCAACTTGTTTCTAATTTTATCATTATCTTATTTGATCAACTTATTGTGTGGCGTGGCCGTCCGAATACTACCAGACGGAGAAAGATTTCTGTCTTCCACAACCTTACCCTGTCTGGGTACAATTAACCAGAGATTCTGAGAGGATTTAAGTTGCCGAACTTGTCCTTTATTGCCATTTCATCTATCTAATGATTAGTACAACTTTTTATAATGATAAAAATAGTATCTCTTTTGTAAGGTTACAAAATAAAACATCTATTCTTCATTCATCCAATGGTTCTGCTTGTGTGTTAGATCTGTCATGATCTCCTAATATCTTAATCTCAAAGGCATTGAACCTATTCAATACCAACTTTGTACCATCAGAAATCAAGTGGCTCTGCTGCAGCTACCCTCAACTTGCCCTTTTTCATAGAGTAGTATTATTGAAGCCCACAGAACAGAACTGGTTTCCCGCCCCACTTGGTTTTCAATTTTTACTGCGCGAAACTGTCAATCTCAACTAATTATTTATTTAGAACTGTGAGGATTAAAACTAAAAATAATAATAAAGAATAAATTAATTAAATTAATTAATTATTTAAAATTAAATTATAATAAATTATTTTTTACCGATATAATATTTTTAACTCCAGTCCTAGTTCCCTGTAATTCCAAGTATGGCGTATAATGAAAAAGAAAACCATCAAACAGTCGGTTCCCAGTAAAATAAAAAAAGGAATAAAGAATTACCAAAAAAGGGGAGTAGGCGGTATCCGGTAAGCGGGTGGCAGAGTTGGACCGTTGGACCCGACAGAATAAACCGATATCGGGGAAGGATACATTGGATG
The DNA here is from genome assembly GCA_019739055.1 of Passiflora organensis. NCBI lineage: Eukaryota > Viridiplantae > Streptophyta > Magnoliopsida > Malpighiales > Passifloraceae > Passiflora > Passiflora organensis. The sequence goes on from JAEPBF010000136.1 coordinate 818,045, forward strand.
TGGTCAGAGCCAATGAATCTTCGGCATCACTTCTCTCATATATAAACGTTGGACTTGCACTCCTTCTCAGACCAAACTAGAACGAGATTTCCAACACAACAACATCAACAACATCAACGATTCTAAAACACAAACACAAGAAGTTCTCGTTTCTCTTCCGCTGTTCTTTTTTTCTTTTTTTGCCCTGCGCTGTTGGGGTTCCAAGTTCTTTACTAGCCTTGCTTTGTGCTGGTGATGCATTCAAGCTTTTTCGGTGCACTTGTTGTGATCTTCTTCTTCTGCTGCTGCTGGTGCTTGTTTTTGGTTTCGAGTTTACGTTTGAGTGGTTTTCTTTGGGTTGTTTGTGAAGAGTTTCAGTCATGCCTGCTCTTGTCAACTATACTACTGGTAAGGTTCTCTATCTCTTTTCGTTTTTGGTTGTTTTTGTATATTTGTTTTGTCAATGTGTTCAGCAGCTGTTTTATAATGTTCTTCGTAAGAGCTAAGGATCGAATCTTATGAAACACAAAGCTTCGCTTGTTGTCCATTTCAATCATGTTTTCCCATTTTGATCTGCTTATAGCCTTAGAAACCTTTAGCTTAATGAAGTTGTTGTTGATGTGTATTTTCAGGCGACGATGAATTCTATTCTGCGGGATCTTTCTGCCCAAATCCTTTGGACCTGGGTCGATTGTATCCACTTGGCTCCCAACTGTGCAGCCCTCCTTGCAAGCGGGCTCGCTTCAGTTCCACATTTCTCTTTGGATCATCGGAGTTTGAACAAAATCAGCAACCTTCCATTGAGGTTCTTCCTGATGAATGCCTTTTCGAGATATTAAGACGCGTCCCTGTAGGCAAAGGGCGGAGCTCCTCTGCTTGTGTCTCCAAGCGTTGGCTTATGTTACTAAGCAGTATCCGAAGATCTGAAATTTGCGGAGCCACAGCCACAAATGAGGAGACAACTGCACCTGGTTGTGACGATGTTGAAATGGTCACTTGCGACGAGAGTGATGGGCACCTCACCAGGTCCTTGGAAGGAAAGAAAGCAACAGATATTAGACTTGCTGCAATTGCTGTTGGAACTAGAGGCCATGGAGGGCTTGGAAAGATTGTGATCCGAGGTAGTAACTCTATTCGTGGAGTTACTGATTTAGGTCTATCAGCAATAGCCCGAGGTTGTCCTTCTCTGAGGGCTATTTCTTTGTGGGATGTTCCTTCTGTTGGGGATGATGGTCTGTGCGAGATTGCTAAAGAGTGTCGTTTGTTGGAAAAACTTGACCTTTACAACTGTCCTTTGATTTCCAACAAGGGTTTGATTGCAGTCGCAGAGCATTGCCCCAATTTAACTGCTTTGAACCTTGAATCTTGTCCAAAGATTGGTAATGAGAGCCTGCAAGCCATTGGGAAGTTTTGCTCTAAGCTACAGTCGATCTCTATCAAAGACTGCCCTCTGATCGGGGATCATGGATTATCAAGTTTGATGGTGTCAACTGCTTCTGTGTTGTCAAAGGTAAAGCTGCAGTCTGTGAACATTACAGATTTTTCCCTTGCTGTCATTGGGCATTATGGAAAGGCTATTACAAGTCTCGTCGTTAGTGGTCTCCAAAATGTGACCGAGAAGGGCTTTTGGGTCATGGGTAATGCTCAAGGGTTGCAGAAATTGACTTCCTTGACAGTGTCTTCATGTCGAGGGATAACTGATGCGAGTCTTGAGGCTGTTGCAAAGGGTTCCACAAACCTTAAGCAGATGTGTCTTCGTAAGTGTTGGTTTGTGTCAAACTATGGATTGGTCGCCTTCGCTAAAGCTGCTGGATCTCTTGAGAGCCTGCAGTTGGAAGAGTGTAACAGGGTCACCCAATCAGGGATTCTCGGTGCCCTTTCAAACTGTGGAACAAAGCTGAAAGCTCTTAGTATAGTGAAGTGCTTGGGAATCAAGGGTATAGCGCCAGAAATTCAATTGCCCTCTTCTGGCTGTTCTCTTCGGTCTCTTTCCATCAGAAACTGTCCAGGAATCGGTAGTGCCAGCTTGGCCATGGTTGGTAAATTGTGCCCTCTGCTTCAGCAGTTAGATCTAAGTGGGCTCTGTGGAATTACAGATGGCGGACTTCTCCCACTCCTGGAAAGTTGTGAGGCAGGACTTGTGAAGGTGAATCTCAGTGACTGCTTGAGCCTGACAGATAAAGTCATTTCAGCTCTGGCCAGGCTACACGGTGGAACTCTAGAATTATTGAATGTCTGTGGTTGTCGAATGATAACTGATGCTAGCTTGGTTGGTATCTCCGAAAATTGTCTCTTTCTTGGTGATCTTGATGTCTCTATGTGTGCAATCACCGATTCCGGCGTTGCTGTCCTATCCTCTGCAGAGCAGCTCAATCTTCAAGTCCTCTCATTGTCAGGCTGTTCTGAAGTTTCAAATAAAAGCTTGCCTTGCCTGAAGAAACTAGGCAGGACTCTAGTCGGGTTAAACCTCCAAAACTGCAGTTCCATCAGCAGCAGCACTGTTGAGTTGCTGACGGACACCTTGTGGAGATGTGATATCCTGTACTAATTTGAGCAGGCAGTAGAATGCATATAAACTGAAAGCAGCAGGCTAGACTTCGGTAGTCATAGATTGTATAAGAATTTAGGTCACACAGTTGGCTGACACGGCGGCAGCATCCGGCATGTTTTTTTGGCCCGTGGATTGGTTGTTTTCCAGGGAGCTTTGGCTCATCACTCACTCAATCTTCCTGTTTTCCGGGCTTTACTTGAAGAGAGAGCTCGTTGCAAACGTGTAGCTCCCTTTGTTGGGCTCCTACTACTCCTTTCATTCTTTCCTGACCAACCCAACTGTGGAGCTTCACGCATGGCAATTCGATCTTGAGTTTTGCTGGATGTAACATGCCCCGTGTCCTAGCTGCCGTCGAGGATTTCTTTCAATGAAGTGTCTCCTGACAGTGCTTTCCTTGGTCCACTCTTTATATCAGCGGGACTTCATTTGCAGGTGTCCTTGACAGGATTTGGTTACTATCATACACGGATGCCTTAGACTAGCAGGGCTTTGGAAAATTTCCTTGACAACATTGTTGTTTTTTTTTTACCAAAGGCCTGGTGTTGCAGGCTTTCTCTGTGGATGAATTGTACTTGGCAGCTTCCTCAATAAAGTTTGATGTTTGTGTTCAACGAATATTACTACTGGATTATTTAAATAATGGGTTAAATCACTCAGAAAATTTCTTCACGAATTTGAGTAAACCTTGATAACTACTAGACAGATTGTTGAAATTAGATTAATAGATTTCACTTTCACCGTATGGTAAACACAAATCACTGCAGAATAAGCAAAGCAATTCTCTTTTGCTATACGTCCTTGTTTTCTGCACAACACAAATGACAAAGGGCATGTAATATTAACAATCGTTTCTGTTCTCATGACTGCTGAAACGATCAAAATAAGTCTCCCCAGAGCATTTTATTTTATTTTTTTGACGCTCTCCCCTCCCCCAACAAATAGAAAGTCTCAGCATTTATTGCAATATAATGCTATCATGACTTACAACTGATGAAGGAGCGGCAAATGCTATTTATGAGCATCTGACACCAGCAAACAGACACCAACTCCAACCCAAATATTTTTCCAAGGAGGGCAGCTATTAATTTTGTAAGTTCCTCGCTGGCTTGCTTCACACCCGTAGAAACGGATCAACAAGTCATTGCATGCAACAGGGCAGAATTTTCTTGCTGTGTCGGTTTCCATATTATACTCTCTAGCTTGGAACAAAAATTCTTGTAAAACTGCAAACAACAGAAGCCGCTGAATAAACTGTAGTACGGTAATGATCAAAATGTCAATTATGTCTCAAAACTAATTATGGAGATGGAACAATATTAATGACCCAATCGAGAAACTCTAAATATTAATGACCTTTTAGACATTTTTACAGGCTCTGATTCACGAAAAAAAGCCAATCGAGGACCTCTAAAATGATTAATTTAGGGTGGGTAGTATACAGAATAATTAGCTCGCTGCTACATACAATTGAATTGAAGAGCTCTGCAGACTGATGCACACAGGAGTAGCAGCTATATCTATTAAAAATTCTTAGGTAAGAACCCAACATAAAAGCCAAGGATCGTAACAAGATAGGCTGGGGTAAACGCCTAAAGAAAAGGCAATCACGGACATGATATGTATGACTAAGATATAACCTAATAACTGACTTATGCAGTTTTCCCTCAAAGGAAAGGTAAACGGATCTCCCCCGCTTTGTGTTTCAACAAAATAACAAACCAGGAAAATTCCAAAAAGAGTGTCAAAGCCCTGCAGATATGTGGGCCTTACTGGACCGCAGTCCTGTATTTCGATTTCTATAATACAGCCTTTTTTTAGTGCTCATGGACCTCTATTTGAAACTGTGCATGAAAATCAACAGGCAATATTGCTCTCTTATTCAGTCAGATTTGATCCAAAATTCTGAATAAACGACTTCAACATTGGGTAAAAGTTAGAGACTTGGGTGAAGATACCTTGTGATATTCAAGAGAGTCCCCCAACGCCTTCCGCACATCTACCATGAACAAAGATGGTGCAACTTCAAAAACCTATGCATGAAGATGAATTAGAAAAAATATCAAAATACTAGTTGAACCAACGACATCAAATACCAAGAGTGAAACGACATGAACACCAGCTAGTTACCTCTAGAACAACAGAAAACTTTCCAGCTCTATTTGCAGATACTCCTTCTAATCGTGTCTGCAAGAAAATTTCATGCAAGAGCCGAAAAAAAGGATAAACAAATGAAAACATTAAACAAGTGGAATATCACAAGATATCCTAATATGCTCACTACTGTAATGGACCACAATACCTGCATTCTTGTATGCGCTTGACAGACACTTGAAAACAAAAAATATCCCACACTTATATTTTCTGTCGGAGCCTCATATTTCTTCAGTTTTCCATTTATCTAAAGCATATGCCAGTCCAGAGTTCAACATGACATAACAACAGTGACAAGCCAAAAAAATACCTTATAATCTCGTGTATGAACCTTCAAAGACATTGATTTAGCAACATTTTGAACCGCAGAAATTATAACTCTTGCAGGTTTGCGGGAAACAAAGCGTGTTTGCCTTTTTACATAATCCTGCCATATAGAAGATGTTATTGGTCAATACAAAGTTGTATTTTGCAATATTTTCCAAAATCTTTTGGCCAAAGCCCGTGGTTTCTAACTTCAAAACATTTAGTGAAACATTATTTGCATGACTCATCGTTGTGCAGTTTTAAGCTAAAATCACCAATATCAAATGAAGCTATTGAAAGTTTGGAACACTGAAGCTGATCCCGAAACTTGTGATCACATTCCACTATCCTGTGATGTGGTTAAGAAGAGTAAAGTACCACATGGCTAAAAACTTTGGAACACTGCACAAAAGTTTCACAACGCTGCACAGAGATGCCAAATGTCTTTTTCTTAATATTTCTCCAGATCAATGACCATTTCAAATTTATGTTCATAATATGCACAGTTTTCATTTGTCACATGTTTGCATATCTAGAGCAAATTTCAATCATGCAGGGTTACTATGACCATCTAAAGCAAGCAATGCAATGTGAAAGAAAATTTACACATGATGGTTCGGAACAGAGAAATATCCATCCTTAGTTGGATCCATACTTAGTTGGTGCTTATAATATAGCAAAAAGGATTAGTCACTCTTATTGACAGTGGATACCTTTAATTTCAAAAGAAAAGAACAGAGAAAAAATCATTGGTTGCAGGAAAGTGCTAAGATATATGTAAGAAACAATAGCAACAACAATTTCAAAGGTGTCAACAACGAATCATCTGTGAAGATCACAATAGATACTCATACGTGGCTCTAATTATGTGACATCCAGCAGTACTCTGAACCACACTACTTACCTGTTGCCTGTCAAACAATGCAGATAAATTTAAACCTTGAGACAGGGTTATCATCTCAAAGGCATTCATAACTAGAGGACCCTCTTCACTATTTTTTGACTGCTCCACCACATACTGTTCCTGCAAATGCAAAAGATAACAAATTATAAAAGAGCTAAATAATTTAAAAGATGAAATAAAGCATCCGAAAGCCACCAAATTAGAGGAGCAAAAGAGAAATAGTTAACTAAAGGGATTGGGCAGAGTACTTAGGGCTACTAACAACCACTTATTCAAGAAATCAACAGAGATTTTTAAAATTTATAGAGGTGTTTTCAGTTCAGGAACTGATGAGACCAACCTCAATGTCATCAAATACTGCGTGAACATCATCCAAATTTACTTCTTCTTTTTCTTCACTATATCTTACAGGCACATAGTTCTTTCGAAACCATGAATGTCCTTTAATCCCTTCAATATTTATACGCTGCATTACAAAAAGGAAATATTGTTGGGAGGAGAGACAACATATATAAATGAGAACCTTAGAGAATGCATTATATGACTGCAATCATGCAGTGATTTGTACCACTGAAAATGAATTGAATATAAGTTTTTATTTGAAAATTTTAGGAAACAATGGCTCTGATTAAAAAATCTAAACCAGTATAACTTTGAAATAATAACAAGATAGCATACTTACGGTTTTGGGATTGGGATCAAGTATTTTGTCAATCAACGACTTGGCCCCTGGCGAAAACCAAAATGGACAAGAATATTCTGCAGCATTTATCTATGCATCAAACAGAAAAACTATTTATAAGAGTGCAGATCATACTTGTCAAATTCAAAATTCTTAAAACAGTATACCATCAGCTCAACAGGAAAGATTTCTTATTATGGAGGAGAAAGAGGGAAATAAAAGAAGCTATTAGGGTACATACTTGGAACTGACATGAAGTACATGCTTGAAACTGAACCACATGCCATAAACAGTTCGTAGAAACAGATAAGGCTACTCTCAGATCAGCTTAAAAGAGAAAGAAAAGACAATTGAAGTCCTTCCAACATCATTTTAAACACAAACTTGATCATGAAAGAAACGAATGAATCTATAAATGGCTGCTAAATATCTGTCAAGGTCATCTGACAGAGTAGGGACATGCTTGGATAAAAGAATATGTGGCACTCCAACAACTAGTGCTTCAAAAAGGCGAAGCAGATCATAGAATTAATGACCCATTCATTCTCTAAATCAAAGGAAGCTACCTTGCGGTACAAGGATGGAAGGTCAGTCTCATCAAATGGAAGATGTCCAGCCATTATAACAAAGAGGATGACTCCACATGACCAGACATCAGCAGCTGCTCCATCATATCCCCGGTTGCTCAATACCTTTTATGAAACACGTTAAAATGAGATGTTGAACTATGGTAAGAACAACAGATGTAAGACGGAAGTTGAATTTTTGACTGGAAAAGAAAATTATAGAAATGCAGACACCTTCTGTGGAAAAATGTACATACACATTTTCCACAAATAGCAGAAGAAAGGTAACTTAGATATTAAAAACTTGAAGTATTCGATGCACAAGAGGCAAAACGGCAAACAGATTTTATGTGCAATAGGTTCGAAGATAAGTTTCAGAATATATAAACTACACTCAATGGACAAAGGAAAATAAAACATCCAGTATAAAGTGAAGTGTAACAGTTTTCACCAACTGATAAGTTTTCTTGGGAATCCTGATTGCAAGCAAAAATCTGTTGCATATTTTTTACAGGTGTCTCAATTTCTGCAATAATTGGAATAGTTTATTAAAAGCATAATACTCCGAGAACCAAGAAATGGCATTTCACGAGTCACCAAAACATGGGAGCCTGTTACCTAGTTGTAACAACTAATTAGCATTTATGTGAGAATCTAACTTTCAACCATCGGAAAATAAATTAGTTTTATTGGAGAGCGCTTGTCTAATACTATGGTGTACAAGGGAAAAGAAGATCTGAAAGGAAATGAAAATGAAAATGATTGCTTACGATAAAGCTATGAGAAAAGTCCCCATTATGAGTTAAAGCATCCCAAATTAACAACATGAACAAGGAATATTGGGCAAAATCAAAATTCTCTTAGTATATCATGGAGAGAACCAATTAACAAGGATTAATTGACTAAATAAATATCTTTTGTTTATACAACATATACCTCAGGTGCAATGTAATTTGGAGTTCCACATGTTGTGTGGAGAAGTCCAACCCCCTGCAGAAAATATTATGCATTTATTCAGTCCAGACATAAAGAAAGTTTGACAGGTATTTGAATGTTCAGGAAAGGAAAAGGAAAAATTATCAAATTAAAAGCGACTTTCATTCTTACTTGTTGAGATAATGCACTGAGTCCAAAGTCAGACACCTTCAAATTCCCAAAACCATCGAGAAGAAGGTTTTCAGGCTAGACAGGGGATAGTATGTCAAGTCAGGCTCGAACAATAACACCATGAATTCAAACTTTCACAACAACAAAAAGGAAACGCTAAACTTATCCATTCACCTTCAGGTCTCTGTGGAACACACCGTTGCTGTGACAATGAGAAACCGTTTCTACAAGTTGTTGAAAGTACCGCCTAGCTTCATTTTCAGGAAGTCTTCCTTGATGTACCTGGTTGGACGATACTTTGGCAGTCAATAAAGGAAATCATCCACATACAAGTTTATTTTCTAGGAGACAGAGAATGCTTTGATTCTGAGTAAATTCCAATACAGAAAGTCTTACAATTTCGTCAAAAAGTTGCCCTCCACTAACGAACTCGAGAATTATATAAATCTTCGTCTGGCTAGCTAATACCTTGATATACGAATAAGAAATTATACCCAATCAGAATCGCATTAAGTCAACATCGGAAAACAGAAACCAGGGAGAGTAGAATAGTAAAAGTACACCTCGTGTAACCGAACAATGTTAGGATGCCTAACAATCTTCATAATAGATATCTCTCTTTTTATCTGGAATAAACACACACAGTGTTTTTTAGAGGAAAAATTTTCAAACACAAAAACATAAAGATTCTGCAACCAATATAAAGCAAAGTACAGGCCTAGGGAGTGAGCAAGCAACCTGATCGACCATCCGGTTCTTGAGAATGGCAGATTTGGCAAGGACTTTGATGGCCACACAGTGTCCAGTCTCGGTATCCCGCGCAAACTTGACTTTGGCGAAAGTGCCTTCGCCGATGGTTCTTCCCACCTCATACTTCCCTAGCTTTCTCTTTACTTCCTTCATCATTGCTCCTTCCCGCTCATCTCACGCGCTACACGCACCACCTGACAAGCTTCCTCCACAGAACAATTTTGAACTCAATGAGGTCAATTCCACTTTAATGATTTGAAAACAGAGAACACGAAACCGTTATTTTCTCCAGGCGGGTTTGCCCACCGTACGGACAACTATCAACTAGACTTTTGATGCCGTTTAATTTTTCCCCAGTGAAACCAGCCGGGAGTAAATTAAGCATTTCCGTCAGCTAACTGTTTATATAGAAGCACCTAGTGTCCTTTATAGGTTTACCTAATTTCTGGTAGTATTTCAAAAATGAATCGTCTACTCTAAAATTATTTCAATTTTGACTAATCTCTAAATTAGTAACCAAATGTAAATAAATTATAAAAAAAATACAATATAAATTAAACGAAAATACAAAATAAAATATTATCGAATCACATATTCGATGATATAATAACAATAAATATATATTTTTATAAAAACAGGCAATATGTCAATCCATGTACAACACTAGTCAAACAATCAATAACCCATTTTGGATTTATTGCAACAATAACAATCCGCCCTGATTTATCATTTTGCTACTCCAAAATTGACCCGGGGGCAGCGTTGTGGCTGTGGCGTCTCTTTTTAACAATAATATTCTTGTTGTGATGATGTGTATTGGTAAAATAATTAGTTTTACATAATGCAAAACATCATATAATTAGGATAAAAATATTTTTATAATTTAAGATATATATATGGCTATCGAAGCACAACATGTCAACTGGGAGTTTTTGATATCGAATACTATATTACGGAACTCGATTATGGAGGCTGATTCTTCATGAAAAAACAACATACCATAACAAGTTGTAGGGATTCTGACAGAATGATTAAAAACAAAATCGTTGCATAATATAATAATGTCTCTGTATAACTAGCACGTTTATGTATTATTTTTAGATTGACTAGATGACTAGCCTTACAGTCCCAATATTAGGAGTTAAGTGTTATAAACGCAACACCTCGTCCTTTGATGAAGTAAACTTACACACATTAGGATATAAAGCAATATGTTAAAATGTAACCAATAAATAGCATTTCTTTGGATTTATTAATATAACTTTAGCGCTAGTTTGTTAAACTATTCATAATTTACCAATCTATGGTATCAGTTTCTTATATTTCGAATTATAGTGGAAATGCCTGACCAAGAAAGTTTTTTTTAAAAAAAAGAATAAAAATAGAAAGATATCTTAATCATTAACGAATTTTTAACTTTTAATTAAAAATATATAAAACCCTCAATAATGTATTACTTAATATGAATAAATTACTAAAAAAAGAAAATATCACAAAGAACATGTTTTTTGACCTAAAAGGTGAAGTCGGCACACAATAATTTAAACTTTGCAGGATAAGCACATTATTGTCTTTGTCTTACTTGGACTAGATGATTAGCTTGACAATAGTGGGGGTCACGTGTTATAAATATAATCGATTGTGCAAAGAAGCTCGTAGAATTTTACTTTTTTAAAAAAACAAAATATTATTGCTATTAACAGGTTATTTAGAGTTGATTAATAAATGTATATACATCTTAAATTAAAAAATTAAATATTCGAATTTTAGTTTTTAAAATCATTTTAGAACACCTACAAGTTAAGAAAAAATATTGAAATATGACACCAACCTTGCCCCCTTTGCTAAGGCAAAGATATTATTATTTACATTGATATATAAAACTCCCACAGCCTCCGTATGCCGACGTAACTCATCGGCCGGGGCCCACTATACCATTCTAATTGGTCGCCATGGATCTCATGATATTTCTTAATGCCGCAATTTGAGATGTAATGGCTATTCCTTGCCATTTATTCTAGTTAGAACTGGCAAATCAAATGTTTCTGGAAATTGGACCCCGATTTATTCCAAATGACACTCATAACCCATTCATGTAATTGGTAGATCACAAGAAATTGGAAACAAATTTGTTCTCTTTCACAGAACTCCCGTTAGAGGTTTCACATCTCCTCCTCTTCCTGATTGGGGTCCATTCAGGAAAAGAATAATATGGTGGTGCGGGATAAAACTCCCGTATGTCCATCATGACCTTATCGCTTTCTCTTAGTGATGAAAATCTTTCGTTTCCCTTTCCATCTATGGCTTCAAAATGGTTCATGGATATTGCTTACTATAATGTATAGACAAAGACTTCATATATGTCGTCTTCTAATCATTAGTTTAAAAATTTACTGTAGCACTAATGCGGTGATTGGACGATTGTTCCCATAAAGACACAAGCCAAATGGGAATATATCTCTCAGTGTATGGGTTAATGATCTTCGTCTGAATTGCCCATGGCGGCCCTGCTCCATCAACTGGCACTCGTCCTGACAAAACCTGAAGGGACCCATAAAAATCTAGCAAGGCGAATTAGAGCTGCACCAGCCGACCCGTGCCAGAAACGCGATTATCAATAACGCAGTGGAGCAAGGCTCACCGTTGCATTGAGCTACGAGGCTCCACACGGAAGGCGACACCCGTGGTGGCAACTAAAGCAGCCTCTTTTCTAATTTTGACGCTGGGCCCCTTGGGGATTAATGCCAGTCACTCGGTAGATGGTAGTGGCAAAATCGTGAAATCTGGATTATCTGCGGGGTTTTTAAAATCCCGCACTCTCGCTTTCGTAGTCGCCGGGAAAATTGCGTTTTTGGGAACATTTGGACCGTCATATATATTTCCCGTGAAATCGAACGGTTCGTTATGGGGCCCAATCACGTGATCGTGCTTCGTTTAGGTTGTCTTAAGCCGTCTATTATTGTACTCCTCTTTATTTAACCAAATGATGATGGAATTCATTTAATCACGGAAAAGGCGCGAGATTAATGTAATAATTCTATAAAATGTCACACGCCTGGCGCCCGCCAACTATCAGTACAACACGTGCGCAAAACATACTAGGCAGTGGTAGTATTATATTAATACTTCTCTAGCTGGCAAATCATGGGAATTGACGGCGTAGATTAAATCCCTATGTACTATAAGGTGAAGTTCATCTCCTACCTCTTCTCTATCGCTCTACTAAACAAACCACAACTAACCACTTCTCAATCTCTCACTAAACGGTTTACACTTCATGATTTAAAAAAAAAGGAAACTAAGGAAAGAGAGAAAAATGCTTCTGCGTAGTGCGTCAACGCCAATTCTGAACTCATGGATCCCTCACCCGAAAGATCCGTCACCGTCGCCGGACCACGAATTCCACGTTCCACCGCACAAAGCCAGATCTATTTCACTCACCGTTTCTGCTTCCAGTCCCTTATCTTCCTGCACTTCATCTTCAGTTGACGGTTCACTTGGGAGAATTAGCAGAGCCTTTTCGGAGACAGATTTGAGGGATCTTTCGGTTCCCAAGAAGAAGCCTTTAACCGATATATTGGGCGGGATTGGGATAGGGGTACCTGTGGAAGAAGAAATGGAAGAGGAGATGGAGGAGACAATCGGGTCTGTGCCGTTCGGGGAAGGGTGTGGTGTGTCCAAGAAGACTGAAGGAACCGCGGGGCTTTTGGTCGGTGGTGGAGTTGGCGGCGGCGGGGGGAAGATATGTGGAGGTAGTGGCGGCGGCGAAGGAGAGGATCGCGGGAATGATAGCACCGAGGTTTATTACCAGAAAATGATTGAAGCTAATCCTGGAAACTCTCTCCTTCTTGGCAATTATGCGAGGTTTTTGAAAGAGGTACTATTAATTGTACAAATCTTGCTCCACTGTGAAATAGTATTCGCTTGGTTGTTTTTTACTCTGGATCGTTGTCTCTTGTATGGAGCAGTACCTGCCTTGAGTTAGTCTTTCACTCGCTCCCTGAGGAATCCCCATACATGATTGTGTGTGATGCGATTAGAAGGCTTGGAATGGTTTTATGCTTTGAATTATCAAAATTTCAAAGGGCTTTTTTTTCCTCCTTTTTTTCTGGATCAAGTTTGCACTGAAGAATTAGGGGTTCCTGTTGATTAACTGAACGAGTAACTGAATGAATCTAGTCCAATTCTATTGGTGTTGCTCCTAAAGCGTTATCGTGTACTTGAATAGGTGCGCAAGGATTTTGTAAAAGCTGAAGAGTACTGCGGAAGAGCAATTTTACTGAACCCCAACGATGGAAACATTCTGTCAATGTATGCTGATTTGATATGGCAGAGTCATGGGGACGCTTCTCGTGCCGAAACTTATTTTGATCAAGCTGTTAAAGCTGCTCCCGATGATTGGTAAGCTCCATTCCTGAACTCCAACATGATTAAACGATTGCAAATTCTGTTGTTTGATGGTAACTTTTAACTTTCTTTTGTGGTTTTTCTTGTTAAGGTGTGCTTATATGAGTTGTAGAAAACTCTAAGCATGTTCTGTTTTGATGGCGCAGTTATGTACTGGCATCATATGCTCGGTTTCTCTGGGATACTGAAGAGGAAGAAGAGGGGAAAGAGGAAGAAGAGGTGACAGAATTCTCACTACCAGCTTCTTTTCACGGCGCCAATACACCCACACCGCCTACCTTGGCGGCCGCTTACTAAGCACATTTCCCCACTCTCACCCTTGTATTATAGCTTGAATTTAACTTCTAACCTTTGTTAATACGCGGTTTCTTCTTGCTGCCTGCTGTTTCTATAACCTTTTGATCCTGCCGAGATAAGTTATTTCAACTGATTATATGTGTTGGCTGGGTTGGGATGTGAGAAGGAAAATAAAAGATATGTAATCATTTTTTTGTTGGAAAGCTTTTCCACCCTATCGATCCATTTTATTTTGTGATGAATATCACCGGCGTTGTTAAAGAATCTACACCTCAACCTTCATTTATATTTCTTGGTCCAGTGGAATGGAACTAGTTTGGATCCATCATGGAGATTTGGGTGGAACTTGCTTTATTGGATCAACTTCCATTTTCAGAAAAAAAAAAAAAACTTCATGTCTCGTTGTGCAAGAACAACTCATTCTGATGTAAGGATGATGATGTAGATTCTTTGTGCGGTTTGATTTTAATATTCAGTTTGGTGAGAAGATAATCTACATCCATGTTCATTATGCTGCAATATAAATATCACTTCCAACCTCTTGTTTAGGGGAAAGGGATTGATTGACCTTTTTGTGCTCCCAACTTTCAAAGCTCCCAAAAAAGGCAAATGATACCACTGGCTATCTTTTTGGGGAGGCTTTAGTGTGAAAGTCCAACTTTCTTCCCTGATGGCTACCGCAACAGTGAGGGCTAATCATTCCATCACTGATGCCCAACTCTGAACCGCAGAGTTCGGCTAAATACCTGAGGAATAAGAATTTTGATTAATTATTCCCTGTGATAAATTCCAGTTAACATTCTTCTTGGGTTTTTTTACCCAGAAAATCAAACTGTTTCAGGATCAATTAGCTACGCGACTCTAATTAAGAACTTCTACAGATTCTTAAATAATCCAAAACCAACCGAGAACTGACCCACTGACCAAACCACACCCTAGGAAGACCACCATTACAATTGCACATAACTCAGCTTCCGACACAGGCACTGACTTTGGAGCGAGGATCATTATGACACTTGTCAGATAGCCATTAGTTACGCCCAGCATGAATGTCAGAATAACTACTGGAACTTCAGTTTTTAGCCACCTGGGTCCACGGAGGCATGCTGCAAAGAGTGGGTAGAATAGAAGCCTAAAAACGCAGGCCCATGTTGTCTTCTTGATGCTCTTTAGTACGTACAGTGCGGTCAATGATTTCCCCACAAAATCCGAGACGTTGTATATCGTTATCAGCATCACCGGATACCAGTCTTTCAGTGTTTTGGATGCAAGGCTTTCAGCTATGAATCCAGGGAAGATGGAAAGGGTAACAACATAAATCATGAGGATCCCGAAAGCATGCCAGCGGATTTTGCTTGCTAAACCCCAGAATTTCGGCCTCAAGCCCACTGACTCCTCCGGAAGATGTTTGTAATGTTGTTCCATAACAGGTAATTTGTACAACAAGTTGGAGCAGAGAGTGCAGAATAGCAGAATAATGGTGCTAACTATGAAATAAAAGTGTGCACTTGTCCGAAGACCTTGGGCAGTCTGTGATAGCGATGCCTTTGTTATGATCCTCAGGATGGAGGCGAGAACACCTGTTAGAGAAAACCATTTTAGTCAACCATCTCAAGATCCTTCAGCTACGAAGTTAGCTGGAAAATACCCTTTCCGTGGAAAAACAGGGACATCTTAGGCCAATAACAGAACCAAGTCTCACAGTGATGATTGGAGAAACAGATGTATGCAACTGTAGGTGATACATCTATTTGCTCCAGCTCTACTATCTCATGATGCTTTATTCCTTGGATCTTTTCCAAGAGTAGAAAAAAAGCTTCCTAAGTCAAAAATTGCTGAGCTGTCCTTTACAGGGACAGAGATAGAGACAGTGTTTTATGTTCCAAATCTAATATTTAGTGTATTTGAGCTAGTGGTTTGTGTTTAGATCTTGAGAGAAACGAGGGGAAAACATGGGAATTTAAAGGATTATAAGTACCTGAAGAGGCTGTTCCAGCAAAGACGGCCTGCATGTACTGCTTTGGAAGCTTTCCTGCTGTCCCTATCAAACTTCCTGCTATCAGGCCATCGGCTAAACCACAAACTGCAACCGACGTAACTGTCAGACCGTAAGACAAATTTAGCGTCCCTTTTGTGCTGCTGCCGCTCCAAGCCCAGTCTATGGAAGGAGCCACCATTAAGGAAAGTATGAACATAGAAAATCCCAAGTTCATTCTCAATCTGTAACTCAGCTTCTGGCTCCAGCCACCTGAGCGAACCACGAGTAGGAGGACTATTATCGAGGAACTCATGTACACAACGGAGAACACCTTCTCAATGTGTTTCTCCGGGTAGATGTAACCAAAGTAATCTGCGGCAGTGATAAAAGCATTCCATGGAAGCAAATTGCCGGCGCCGAGCAAAAAATGGATTATATAAGCAATTCTGTAGCTATCTATCGGCTGGGGATGCTCTCCCAGTCCTTTCTCAACTTCCATTTTTTGCATTCTCTCGAGACATCTGAGGTTGGAGCCTGGATTGGTATTTAAGGTTCAAACAAGCGGCAAGCAAGCATTGTGGTATGAACTGTTGATTGGAAAGACCTAAAAAGCTGAGCTGATGGAGGGATTTCTCTTTACTGAGAGCTTGGCTTACCTTAGGATATGCAGATTAAACCTGACAGGACTTGGACTTGGACTTGGACAAGGAAATGGAAAAAAAACTGCAGATTAAACCAGCTTAAGTGGCTTACCTTACCTGAGCCGGCAGCAGTAGCGCCTACGGCTCTATTGGATTTGATTGATGGGCTGGTTATGGAATCAATGGGGCTAATTCATGTAGAAAATTATGCACTGTGGGGACAAGAACGGATGGGCCTTGTTATTAGTGCCTTGTGCCGTACATTCACTCGGGTATAGGCTTCCTGGCGATCTGAGTAAGCCAGAATCTTACTTCAACAACTGGTTACTTACCAATAATTCAAAACCATCAGTTGTTACATTATTGGGTCCATAACATATCAGATCACCAGTCTTTTCAGGAGTTTCGGTATCTTTTTGCTCAAGTTGCTTATAATCATCGTAAGAGGAGAGTATCCGGTATTGGCGTAGCTGTATTGACCTCGATCTATTGTTAACTTTTGTGTTAATGTACTGAATGTCATGACTCCAAATCAGGACCAGGACCCGCAAAAGGGAAAATCAGCACCCATATCCACCCGATCGAGTCTTGTTAAGGAAGGATTTGATTGTTCTCCTTCGCCGGGGTGTGAATCGGATCAAATATGAGATTCCCAAGGAGAATGTGAGAATCCAATCCTATATAGATAGAATAAGAAAAATCTTGGACATAATTTAAAATCATATGAACATATCTTGTAAAAACAGAAACAATATGGCGTGACATAAAATGTGGAAGCGATGCCATGAAGTAAAAGTCTCCCAAGTCTTTTCTGTAGAGAAAGTTACTCTGTTGATAAGCATGCGTTACTGGTTTGGGTCCTATGACGTCCTGAATTTCATATAAATTTCCCATTGTCGATCTTCATCGGGTTCATCCATTCTTTGAGAAGTGTTCCTTCCATCAAGGTGTCAGCTTCCATTATTGTTATTATTCCCACCTGCATAACTTTGTGCTTTCGTTTCTGAACTTTAAGATGCTTTTTATGGTAAATTGACAGCTGAACTATCAGCAGCCAACCATCGTGCACCAGGGTGAAACTCCGATTATTCTCTTGTGTTTCGACACCTAAAAGCACCAAAAGTAGTCAGTGTTGCAGTGGCATGGCATAGATCAACGCCAACGCCCGTTTTTCGTGACGAGGAAAAACAAAAGAAGAAAGTAAACAAATGCCACTTCAACACGAACTTATGCGCTTCTGTTGGTGAACATATCACAAGATGACAGTGATCGGTATAAAGTTACAAGTCTGCAGAATGTGAATGTTTTGGCGCCTGTCTAATCCACAACTTCAAACCAAATGATGGAGACAGAGAAAAGTGGGTCGGACTCGGAATGGCTACAACCTTTGGAACTCAATTATATATTCCACAAGCTAACGTTGGCCATGCTCCACAATACTGTCTGCATTCAGGGCATCTTCATTTCAAAATAATTCCGACACGCTTGCTTTCTTTTACATGATTTCGAGTTCGATCTCTTTTATGATCACTGACACAATCACTGCAGTCAGCCTCCTTTTTGTCTTAATTCTTCTCCTCCTCCGTTTTTGTTGAGCTCTAGCTTCAAGTCCTGGACTGTAAAACTTTACCTTTATGATTCAGTAAGCTGATGGGTATTCCAGGAGCAAGTGTTGGGTGCGCCGCCTAGTCGCTAACGTGAAAGTGGACATTGTTATATATATTGTTCGAAAGAGTCAAGGAGCCATCACATGTTGCACAGTTCATCCATTAGTTTTCCATTTATGTCTAAAACAAACCATTAAAAGAAAATAAAAAAACATTGTCAAGAACATGCCTCCTCTCTTACCATTATATGTTGGTGTAGAGGATCTGCAATGAAACCAAGGAAAACCTATAAAGAGCATAGTGCTGTCGGAGATGTGATTTGTATGATATTAATTATTTATTTTTAATTAAAAGTTAACAATTTGAATCTTGATTCCGGTCTTTTCATAATTAATATCTGTGAATATCTTTTTAATTTTTTTTAAAATTACACTTTTATAAAACAAAAAAATTTTATTCCCTTAAAACGAGTCAGTGTTTGGGCCTAATGTTCTTATGGGTTTGATTGGAGCCCATCGGATCGACTGCGATAGTTCAAGGGTTTTTCCGACTACGACTGACGACAATTAGGCCCATTTTATATTATATTTAATTATAATATAAACTTTTGAAAAATTTATATATGCTTATTTTACTATTTGGCAGTGAACGAATAGATCAATTAAGTATAAGCCATAAACCCCCGCGCTTTCGCTGTAAACGGCTCTAGTGACTTGCAAAACCACAGGCAAAACAACCATTTCTGGCGGTGCCTAACAAGGCAACGGCGGCCTCTCTGCTACTTTGAGCTCGGTTTCTTTTTTACTAGGCCGCCGCCACACATAGAAAATAAGGGCCGTCACTCTGCACCCTTGGAGCTAGACTAACAGACGATGGACAAGAGCGACCGTGAGACGGTGTCGTTGGGTAGCGAAGTAGAAGCGAGACGGGAGAGGGGAGCAGGCGGGAAGGTAAGGAGACCTCCGTCAGGGCGGCCATCAACCACGCCGTACGCTCGTTCCCAGCAGAACCAGGCCCAGCGCAGCAGTCGATGGTTCTCCAGATTACTGGTAGATCCGGCTTGCCGTCTCATATCCGGCAGTGCCAACTTAGTCTTACCTTATTTGTTTTCCAAACCGCAATCTGCCGATGATGGCATTGCCCTGGGAGACGCAAGAGTAGAAGAAGAAGGTGAAGATCACCAATTGCAAAGTAAGTCTTGATTTTGAATAATTTTTGTTCTTTCAGAGTGGTTGAGTAGGGTTTTGTGATATATATTTCTAAGATTGTTTAATCGTTTATTTTAGGCTTTAGCTGCAAATTTTTCAAGATTTTCTTTTTGGTGCAAACAATGGACGGTTGCACATAAGGTTAACTGTTAACCGTGGGGTAGTTTAATAGTTTCCTTCCTTCGAATTGTGGGATTTTAAAGCTTTGCTTTAAATTTTTTACAGAGGTCGAAGAGTATCCAAACCCCGGTGATAATGGTGAGGGAAATGTGGCTTTCAATGTAAGGACTTTGTTATATCTTGATATTCTCTTTATTCTGTCTACTCTCCGATGCGAAAAATTAGCCTCATAGTGTAATGTCAACTTTCCGCATGGTGAAATCACTGTATTTATTGAATTTTTAGTTAATAAGCTGACTCATGCAGCTTAACATGATCATATTTTTGTCGTTTTCATCAAGCTTGACGAGTGTCAGAAGCATGGCTAGCCTAGTTTCATATTTTCTGGAGTCACTATTTATCAGGCTTGTTTAGGAGTGTCTAACTTCTTTCGTAGGTGCAGAGAACACTTAATAAACTGTCATCGATTTCTCACAATTTGAATTTATTTAACTTGTTTTCACTATTTTCTTGATTCTTCATGGTGGTTCTCTTGTGCAACAGTTTGTAATTTTTTCACTAAGTTCAGACTTTTGACAAAGCATGACCATTGGTTTATAACCTTTTCTTTGTCCTTCATTTATTTAAATTTTTGTTTTTTATTTGAACAAAGTAGTCTTATCATTGGGCTCTCTGCAGCAGCATGTCTTATCCAGGTCAACTGAAGTAGCAGGTACCAGCAAAGTGGCAGATGGATTGAAGAATGATGGCCATCAACACCTCAAGGAAGCTAACGGAACTGGTCATTACAATCTTTCTGAAATTGAACAGCTAATGAAGTATAAAACGTTTTCTAGGTAATTGTGGTCATTGAATGTTTGAGTGCTTCTATTTACTGATATTTTTGTTAGCTTAGTGAAAACAAGGGTTTATAGTTGCCAATGAACCAATGTTGGCTTGGATGCTGAGACTTGAAGTGAAATCATCTGCATAATTTTATCTCCTTTACTAAACAGGGACGAAATTATTCATTTGACAAAGATACTACATTCAAGGGCTATTGATCTTCCTAATGTTGGCCAAGAAAAAGACCCTAGTGTGATTGCAGATATTAGAGGCTCAGATGCTAGATCTGCTTTTGCTCTTGAATATTCAGGGAAGCCAACCAAAGAAAAGATGGAAGATTTTAGTGGAACACTCTGGGGAATCTCGGAAATGCCTGATAAGAAATATCTAGGCAACATGGGAGGAGATGTTGGAGTGCCTGTCATTTCTTTAGAAAAGTCAAAAAAGCCGACTGAAGAAAACCATGAAGACTTGAATGCAACAATTTTGGGAACCTCGACACCTCTTCTCCAGTCAACTGTGAGTTGATTTAGTAGGATAAGTCATTACTTGCTACTTGAAAATTTGATATGTTCGGTGTACTGTTTTGATTGTTGGCTATATTATAGATTCAATCATATGCCAATAAAGTTAAGGGGTATAATTATTAGGTTTCTTGAAGCATGGCATTTAGCTGAGGCTGTGTTTTTTGGCAAGGGATGCAGAATTGGTAATTAACAATGACTTTATTTCTGGCACCAGCTCTGTGCTGATATCCAGGGAAAAAATCTTTCATAAGAGCTTGATTTTCTTCTTTTGATGCTGCAAGTAGGAGGGAAAATTAGAAAAGTAAAAAGGAAAAGAAATTTCGTGTTCCTTGCAATGGATGCTTACAATTTTGGAAATTAGGACATCAAGAGATCTCCATTTTTGCATATGGGTGCTTTTGGTTCATTTGATTCTTGCTCGAGCTGGATGATGAAAAATTATCTTATCCGATTCAGAGTTGAGACATACAAGAATTCTTACATCTATAGTGTTGATATTTCTCTTTTGTTTTATGAATATTAAGACTGGTTCTGCTTTATAGATATCTTGTATCATGCATTGGTGGTGAATGAAATTTAATTTGTATTCCCTTTGCATGTTGACATATGAATTGACAGTCGGAAGATGATGTTGGGTCTTCTCCAATTGAGATTGCAAAGGCATATATGAAAAACCAAACATTAGAAGCAGGCTTTTGCTCTCTGAGTTCAAATTTGAAAGATCAAGAGGCATTTTCGCAAGGGAAAGCATTTCCATCAAAACCATCATGCCCATCTCCTCTTCCCAAGACATTAACTTACTGGCCTGGTGCCATGACACAGGATCGGGGTTATATGACACCACAAACTCAAAGAGGAAGAGTTGGATTCAGCAGTTTTCCTCGAACTCCTTATTCCAGGACCATTTTAAAGTCTAATTCCAAGGTATGTTGATAAATGTTTTTTTCCCTGATAGTGATTTTTTCTAATAGGAAATATGTTGCTAACTAATTATTTTGTTGTTCCCATATTCTTGATTTAGTTCCCTGGTGATGTTAATAAGCATTTGAACTTGACATCAACCCCGCTTCAGCCTACTCTAACTCCTACATCTGGACAGGTACTTTTCCTCATTTGTAGGACCCAAACTAGTCCTATTGTTATTCTTGGAGTTAAACTCATTGGCCTGCTAATTCATGGTCTCTCTTTCTTTTTCCTTTTAATTTTTCATTTTGGTAAAAAAGTGAGAAACGTACATGATGATGGTAATGGATGGTTTCCCATTCATAACAAAACACACGTGACATATTTTTTATTTGTTGGTTTAGAATTCTCAATAGAATTCCTGGAGTTTTTTATGTACTTGCAAAATTAAAATGCAACCAATTTAGGGTTTGTGATTTGTTTTTACTGCAAATTTTCCTTTTGTTTAGTTGTGTATTGTCTGGAATTATTTACTATAGTTGCTTGAGGAGGTCTGACCTGCTTTGTTTCTTGTAAATTTTGGAAGCACCTTGATAACTGTTTTAATTATTTTTGAATTTTGCTTCTTTTTTTGAGGACTTAGGTAGCTTCAAAGGGCAGTATGCTATATGACAGTCGTGGATCTGTGGGACCTATTCGTAGGTCACGGCACAGAGTTCTGGAAGCTACTGCCAGGGGATCTGCTTATTTTCATTCATCTTCAAGAAGTTCCCAGGTGGAAAAGTTTGATATTTCTAAAGGCTCCTTTTCTACAGCAAAGAAGGATTCCCAAGATGAAGAGAGGAACAACTCTTCCAAATTTCTGTCAGCAAACAGCAAGCTATTAAACTCTGAAGTTAGTGTTCCATCTGTTCCCACATATTCTAGACAGATGACTCGGAAAATATTAGATCTTCTTGAGAGAAATCCAGTGACTCCTAAAGATAAGTCTACAGAGTTGAAGCGAGCCATTTCAGGCAACCGAGCGCAGTCTTCTGAGGTAACCACATTTCAACCAAAAAAGGATAATGGCTTAGCCTATTCAGGAACTTTTAATTCTGTAAATAAGTTTGGTCAAGATGGTCCCAATAGTTCCCCCCATCTTCACTCGAGTGAAGATGGGGGGAACTCTCTTTTTAAGTTCCCTTCTCTTGGAGTGGTTAAGGATGCTGCAAAAAATAACTTCCCTCTCGAAGTGGCCGAGGATGCTGCCAAAGATAACCCTTCAGCTTCTGATGTAAAAATCAGTTACAGTACTGTTTCAACAAGTGGCAATGACGGCAGGCCTTCAAAGGATTTCAAGCAATCTTTGGATTCTCAAGTCATGAGCAAACAACAGGTATTTATTCATCTTTATATTCCCATTGTTTCTTTTGATAAACATTTGTATTTCTCGTTTCCAATTTTCTGACTGATAGTTTAAGTATTTTGTGCTTACCCCCAAGGATGTCATCTGAGCTTAAGACTCATTGCCCATTGGTAAACTCGGTGCCTCGTGCTATTCACATAAACATACATGGAGGGCATGTAAGATTTTTGGCTACATTGAACTACGTTCCTGATAAACGTTAATGATTGATGTCGTACAGGATGTTTTGGACGTTACTGGTTCTGAGGTATCAAGTTTAGAGAAGAGGCTTCAGTCTCACGCATCAGCAACTAAACCGGTTTTGCCTTCAATTTCGATTGACAAGCCTGGCCAAAGGTGGGCATTTTCTTCTGATAAGAGCTCAGGATTTACGTTCCCTGTTTCTTCATCATTTGGGGTCTCCTCGGAACCCCCAACCCCATCAATCATGCCATTATCGTCTGCAAGTGGTTTGCATCCATCGAAAGATGAGTCTTCAATTCCTCCATATAGTTTTGCCAAAAATAGGTCTACTCCTGCTCTTGTTTTCTCCTTTCCTTCTACAAGCAGCGCCCCTCCTGCGCAAGACGATCCATCAGATCTCAAGTTCAACTTCGGATCAGATAAGACTACCAGGGTATCATTCAGTTCTCTTAGCAAAAATGCCGTCTGCTATTAAGATGAAACGGTGATATTTGAGGATACCATCCTTTCGCACCGGATTTCAAAGTTTGGTTAGCCCAGTGGGTTTCCACGGGTTACCCATTTGGGGCCTTGGTTTTGAGTTCGATCCAGGACAGTCAAACGTGGGTCACCGTGTATTAGACGATTTGGGCAGAGACGTGGTTGCGATTCTGTTCACATACTGAAGCATTTTTATCAAATTCCAGAACACAACGAATTGATGCCTGTAAGAATCAAATGTTGTTCCCATCTTTATTCTTAACATTTCCTCCATCCCTTTTGAGCTCTTGTGGTTTCTTGCCCTAAGATTCTGTTTTAAAGCCAAAAAAAATTAAAAATAAAAATCCAGTAGCTTAGCCAGCAAGTGAGTTGACTTACTGCAGATTGATCTTTCAATAATGGATCTTCAGGCATTATTATGTTTCAAGGGAATGAAACGATATATATACAGATCCTAGAACTTGAATTTTCCATCGAAAAGCTTCATTATATTTATAATACCAAAAAATATTCGATCCCATCGTAGGGGAGAGTGGAATTGTGTCCTGTCTATTGCAGCATTTCCCCCGTATTCCAAGTCACTAGTACAGTGAGCCTATTCAGTCTTTCCGGAGGTTATATGTCATATTCCTTGGAAGAGAGAACATAGAGAAAAGAGAAATTTTGGTTGAAAGACAGGCAGACCGCATGCAAACATAAACTAAGTTCAAACTCCAAACTCCAAAGCTGTAGCCAAGTGGGTTGCGGAAGACGAGCGGGGTTTGTCGTGTATGTGGGTGCTCTGGGCAGGGAAGTCAGAGGTGATATGACATTGAAGTGATATGAATGATTTAGACAGACATGACCTTGACGTTTCAGATTCTAATTGTCAGAAATGGGGTTGGACATTGCAGGTGTCCAGACCACCACCATCCATACTTGTACTGTTTTTTCTTTTCTCTTCTTTCTTTTTTTAATGAGTTTGGCGTAACCAAGAAAAAACACCCTTGCCAGCTTGCAATCTACTACTACGATCCATTTGCAGATCCCGAGACAGTCAATCATTACATTCTACAACATTCCCCCTCTTCCCTCTCTTTTTTTTTCTCCTTACCGAGTCCAAGCTTTTGTTTACATATCCCATAATATTTACTGCAGTGTTATTATTCATATCCTAGTCACTTTGCATAAGGAGATGTGCGTGACACTGTGAATGTACAGAAAACTTTGACCATATCACTCTTTTAGTCAGGTATTCGATGCAATAAAAGGCGAAACAACTGCAAAAGGTCATTTATGCTATCCTCAGTGCTCTCTGATGGAGGATTCTGTGAATGTTGAAATGGAATGCCATTGCCATGGAGCAGAAATTGTGGTCCTTCAAATTCCTTTCAAAGAGGTCGTCTTATGTCGGTCTTTTCAGACATCTGCTTTATACAGAGAAAGGGAAACAAGTTTCCTCCTCCTTTCCTATTAGCATGTGTTTCATCGATGAGAACCATAAAAAGTATAGCAATGGAGACAGATTTTTTTCTAGCGGTTTCCTGCTCAGGAAACAACCGAGTATAGTATTTCATGCAATTTCTCCTAGCTATTATGATTCCTGTTCCCACATCCAAGCACTAGTTGTTGCCAATCCTTCGTAGTTGTGGTCGAGGATATTGAAGTAGCAGATCATGGTCCACGCCAACAAACAAGAGTATAATCACTCTTGCTGTATTTTTCTTAAGATAATGAAAATTCTCTCTAGATATGCATTCGTATATTGACATTTTTTTATAAAAGAAGAATATCTTCGTTATACATAAACATGAACATGACTCAAACCGCTTTCTAAATTGTAGACTTAATTATTATTAAATTGAAAGCAAAAACATATAATATGATAATCACGCAAATCATATATGCTAAACAGTTGGTCACCAATAATACATGAAGATAAATTCATGTCTCGAGAATACATCAAGTTCAAGCTTTCTTTAAGTACTTCAAAGAGTGGGATTCGATGAAATGGTCATGGAAATTGGAAATCTTCATTCGTTAAGCAATGTAGCCCTTGGCATTTTATGCTTCCCGGAGACCTATCCAATTTAGGTTTAGAATAACTCAGTAAGTAATAAGGATTGAAAATAAAAGTCCTTATAGAATTTCTTTGTGCCTCATTAAGGAAACTACGAACCTACTTATTTAATATGATTAATTTATTTTTTAGGTTCTATTACGATGTGTATCTTATCAATAAAACAAAATTCTATTTATACTTCTCCACTAAACCTAATGCATTCAAGTTTGAGTTATATGGTGGCATGAAATATCAAGACAAACTTCCATGTGGGTAATGCATATGTGAGTATCTAAAACAGTTTCTTATGTTACCTTCTATTAGGGAAACTTATTAGGTACTTACATCATCCAGATTAGTTTGGTCGTTGGAATCCAACGTCAACCCAAAGCGGATACGAGGAAAGTGTGCCCACTGGAGAAAATGATTACTTGTCAGTAACTAGCTACAAAATTGGATATTTTATCTTCGGATCTCAACTAAAAGTTTGTGATCAGCATGCAACTAGTTTAGTTATGTTTATCCACTCACATTTTTGGCAGCGGTACTAAATGCTTCTCTATGACTGATCTCAGGGTTATTGGCTTTGATCCTTTGAATCTCCCCCCTACAAAATCCGAGTTGTGCTTTACACAATCACAAAGGATCCATTAAGCGAAAGATAAAAAGAAGGGTAGCAGTACTTTATGAACTGATTATATGCAGAAGGTACTCGCTGCCTCTTCTCCGGAGCTGAAATGGAAAGTTTAACAGTACAATTAATTGGAAATTAGAGAGAAAGAAGTAAACCAATGCTTGATACTGAACACACTGACATATCATATGATAAAAATTATACAGAAAATCAGAAAAAAAAGACATTAATATATAGTGGGAAACTCACGTTGATTAACGACCCTTTCCTCGGGGATTTTGGCAACTTGTGCCCGCATGGAGTACCTGTTCTTGGATTTGGAGGAGCTGGCACCCATATCGATTCTGTAATCATGTGTTTTGTAGTTTGATACCTAAACATTTTCCGGGAAAATTCGGAACAAAACAGAATTACATAAGAAAGTTAAACAAAGCACTGGAAATTTTGCAAAAGTACGGCATTTGCATACAAATAGAGTTAGGTCTGCGCTTATAAGAAAACAAAAAAGAGCTACAGAAATAGGTAGGAAGCTAGGGGCACGAGACAAGGAGAGAGAAGTAGCTGAGTGAAGGGTTGACATGATGTTTATCTAAAAAGGACCAGTATTGAAGTGACTGGATCAGTTAGGATTGTGGTCGATTGTATGCGTTAAATAAAGTATATAATCTGAATTGACATGCATGAGAAGCAGCACTTCAAGATTCTAACGTGTTTGAGATGTTCATTGGGTAGGATAGAAAGGGAAAAACTCCCGAAAATTATCATTAAAGAATCGCAGACATAGAGATCTATCAAATCAAGGATAGAACTCTTTGAAAAAGTAGTCTAGGAAGGTAAAGGAAACCTAGAGAGAGCAGTAGACCCTAATGTATATACAGTCACTGTTAAGGCCGGAAAAAACAGCCCCCTTGCTATGAAAAGCAAGAAAATTCAAGCTTTGGCAATGGCGTCTCTGGCTAGTATTCACAGAATTAAAGACTTTGCAGAGTCCACCAGAAAATGCCTGGAAATGCACACAGATACAGGTTTTGGTTTTCTCAAAAGAAGCAAAGGACCTGTAAGCCCTAGATTTCAGAGGCTATAGGGGAAGCCTGTTAAAAATAAATTGAAAAATCTAATGCATGTGTGGCTATTTTGCAGCACTATCACCTGAACATCTTGGCATGACAGCGACTGAAAGGCAGCTGCCATATTGACTGACCAGAGATTGGTGCAGTGCCCGCATCGGACGGTAACAATGTCAAACAAGTTGCTGCATGGAACACTCACCTGTAAGAAAACCATTCATCAACTCTTGTTCCCTCTGTGATTAGCAACTGAAATTGAGCTGGAAATCGGAATCAACTTCAGTAAAATCATCAACTTTTTTCGAATTCGGGATCCACTAGTAATATGGGTTTTTTCAAATTTTCTCCTTGATAGAAGAAAAGTCAAGAAAAGACCAAAATAAATTTAAAGATAAAGTTTGGTACCAAAAGATTTGCAATAACCTATGATGGAACTTGCAATAACCTATGCAGTGCGAAAACTAGTTCTTTTCACAAGAGTGAACAAACTGATGGAACTTGGGTTTGTTCATCCCTCCATGCAAGGCCATTTCTACAAGATGGATCTTCATTTTTTTTTCCATCAAGTGAATAAAAATTTGGTTTGGAATGCTACAGCATTTTTTAGCACTAGAAAAGTCTGGAAAGAGGAATAGATTCAAGTAGAAGAAGAGTTGTGTTCCTCGTCAGGTCACTGCCGGATATTGGTTCGACGTTAAAATAATCGTTAATTCATTGAAAAACGCATGGCAAAACCAATAATCTTTCCCTTCTAATGCGTGGCAGCAACAGAGGACCTGCTGATCTGACTTTTCCTTGACTGCAAAAGAAGAAGAAAAAAGAATAGTCCTACGATGGAGACCTGACGATATCAAAAACAAGAAACCCGAGCAAACAAAGATTATTCAGTGACCATAGCATAAAATCCTAACCAGCAGATGCATATTCATGCCATATGATAAGAAATTGCTTCCCCCTCCTCTCCACTGCACCCCCCAAATCACCCACTGATCCACATAGGTCCCTCATCCCTTGTTCGAGACCCACCCATCCATCATGGTGATCCCTTAGCCCCACCCCTGACCCTCCCGCCCCCTTCTGATGTTGGGAAAGCTCCTATCCCTTCCTTTTCATCCCAATGGAAACCTGGACCCATCTTCAATCATGACCGTTTCATCTCTTATTTTGTAGATGGCCTTCCTGAAAATTGGTCAATCTCTGACCTCCGGTCTTTTATCGGCGAAAAGGAAGGGATTGTTGATGCATTTATTCCACGCAAGAGAAGCAAACACAACTCTCGCTTTGGTTTCGTAAGATTCCTACGCAACAAACAGAATGAGGCATCTCGTGGGATTCGGCTAAATTCTCTACCTTCCCCCAATAACCTTTTATCCTTCAGTGTTGCAAGGTTCCAAGCTAGAGGACGTTATATTCCTCGTTCTGTGCCCTCCCACCCTCAAGTTCGCTCTTCTGTCCATCTTCCCTTGAATGATAGAGTGACTCATAGGGAAGGAAGAACTTATGCTGATGTGGTGTCCTCAAAGGCTGTTAAGACCTTCGACATTTCTCTTTCCCCTTCTGCTATTAACAAGTCCTGGCTCACATGCAGTGTAGTAGGAGTTGCGAGACACGGGACCTTCAAGAAAAAGTACTGGCCGGATCAAGTAGGGGTCAAGTTTCTGGGAGGAGACTTGTATCTCTTGACTTTCTCTTCCCCATCTGAGATGCTGGAAAACCTCTCTGATAAAGTACAATGGTGGAACAAAAATTTTTCTGATTTCCACCCTTGGAGGGCGGAGGATGTGTGTAGACGACGCTTGTGCTGGGTTAAGGTCACCGGTGTTCCTCTTCATACCTGGCATGAAGAAAGCTTCAGGAAGATGGTTCAACCAGTTGGCTCGTTAATCAAGATGCATCAGAAAACTGTCAACTGGGAAGATCTCGATGCAGCCTACCTACTTATTTTGACTCATCAAGAGGAGACAGTTTCGTGTAAAGTAAGGGCAGCAGTAGAAGGACTTTCCTTCTTGATGTCTATTTCGGAACATACTATAGTCGAGGAGCATGATGTTTCCGTTGGCGACAATAAGATGGGTATGTCGACATATTGCACCCCAACTTTCTCTGCTGCGCGTGCTGTCAGTCAGGCAAAAAAGAAAGTCTCCTCTGAACTCGATAATATCCAGCCAGTTCTCTCTCCTAGGCAGGCGGGAAATGTTTGCCCTGTCCCTGGTGTAGAGGACATTGCTACCCCACCCTCATCAAGACCAATCCTTACGTCACCCGATGGGCCTGGTCTTGAGGACGTGATTACCTTTGAGGTTTTTAACTCAACCCCTTTTAAAGCCCCTGGATCTCTAAGTCCCAATATCCTTTTCCCTGAAGTCCTACCCCTAACCCAGGCTACCGCTTCCCCATTCAAAACCCAACCCCAGTCTGACCCATCCCACCTCTCATCCTTTCCTACCCCACTACCTGATCATACACCTACCTTACCCGCTTTGGACTTTGCAGAGAATTCTACAACGGAATCCCATGAGCCTAAGACTGACACAGAGGGTTATCAATCCATGATGATGCGAGTCTCACGTCCTAAAGCTCATAATCTTCCCTGTAAGCAAAGATTATTTCAGAGTGGTGGTCCTCTAGTACCGATAACAGGAAGACGAGAGATTGATAGCAGTTTATCTGAAAGCTCAGGAGTTAATCCGGATGTCTTCATCCCTCGTGTCAACAGGCGTTTACTCATTGAGAATAAACTCAAATCTGGGAATCAATTGGATCCTTCTCGAGTTTCTGAATCCCTTCTGTCACCTGTGGATACCGAAGCTCAAGCCAACTTGGAGATAA
This sequence comes from Passiflora organensis, assembly GCA_019739055.1. Classification (NCBI taxonomy): domain Eukaryota; kingdom Viridiplantae; phylum Streptophyta; class Magnoliopsida; order Malpighiales; family Passifloraceae; genus Passiflora; species Passiflora organensis. The sequence continues at coordinate 848,196 of JAEPBF010000136.1, forward strand.
TTAACCAACTTGGATTATCTGTATTACAACCAACAGGTGAAATCTTAGAAAAATTAAAAGACCAGATTGAGGAGGAAAGGAATGAAGGACGGGATGTGAGAGAAGTCTAGAGTTTCGTAGACCACGCCAAGAATCAGGTGAAGATCATTCTATGATTAATATATGTTCCTGGAATGTTCGTGGTTTAGGGGGTAGAATGAAGAAATGTGATGTTACAAATCTCATTCTAAGCAATCAGATTTCTCTACTGGTCCTTTTAGAAACTAAAATTTCAGGTTGGAATGAATCCATTACCAATGCCATCTGGAAAAGTAATTCTATTAAATGGCAGTCTATTGATGCGGTGGGGAGGTCTGGAGGTATTTGTATGCTATGGGACAAGAATGTCCTTATTGCTCACCGATTCGAAAGATATGAAAGATGGCTAGGAGTTGAGATGTCTATCATATCCAATGGCTATAAATTTTTCTGTGTTGGATTATACGCATATAGCTCAGTGTCAGAAAGGGAGAGGCTATGGACTGAGATTCTTGAGGTTAAGAGATTCTCATCTCTTCCTTGGGTAATCATGGGAGATTTTAATGAAAAGATATCTCAGGATGAGTGTACGGGGCATAATTTTGATATAAGAGGAGCACAAAATCTTTTGCGATTCATGGAAGAAGGCGAGCTGGTGGATATTCCATTATCTGGGAAAGCTTTTACGTGGTTTAACTCCTATGGAGCTTCTAGATTGGATAGAATCTTGGCAAGTCCATCATGGATGTCTCAAAATAGGAACTTGAAGTTATTTACCGGAAATAAAAAACTTTCTGATCACGTGCCCCTAATTTTGAGATCAGATATTTATGATTGGGGTAGACGGCCCTTCCGTTCATGGGATGTCTGGTGGGATAAAGCTGATTTCTATGGTATTGTACACAATTTATGGAGGAAAGCTGCTCTCACATTCCCAGGCAACTACACTTTGATAAGAAAGTGGAGTTTTCTAAGAAGGCAACTTATAATATGGAGTAAGACAGATCTGAAGAACCCAGAAATTAGATTGACCGAGGTCTTAAAAAAGATTGATGATCTTGACCATCGTAGAAGGACAGATTGTGATCTAGGTGACCTATCTGCTTCCTCATTGTATAATAGGTTACAATGTGAAAAGTGGGACCTCAAGAGAAAGATAGAATCTATGTGGCAACAAAAAGCCAGAGCTCATTGGCTAAAGTTAGGAGATAGGAACTCCAAATTCTATCATCTTAGTGCAACATTGAGACAACAGAGGAATTTTATTAGTTCCTTGCGTGTAGATAGTTGCGTTATTGAGAGGCCTTTGGAGGTAAGAGAAGCAGTACTTGAATTTTTCACAGATATCTTCGGTAGCAGTGATGAACTATGGCTTGGTTTGGGCAATTTACAATTTGAAAAACTCTCTGAGTTGGAGGCGATGGATCTAGAAGCCCCTTTTTCTAGTGAAGAGATAAAGGAAGCTATGCGGGCATGTGGGAGCTCTAAAGCCCCAGGTCCTGATGGATTTAATTTTTTCTTTATAAAGAAGGCTTGGGATATTATTGGCGAAGATATAATCTTCATGATTAAGGAATTCCATAGGACAGGTGTTCTGCCTTGTGGTATTAATAACACCTTCCTCACGCTAATTCCTAAGATCAAGGGAGCTGACACTCTGAACTCTTTTCGACCTATAAGCCTAATTTCGAGTCTTTATAAGATCATAGCAAAATTATTGGCTATGAGGCTTAAAAGGGTAATCAGCAAAGTTATCTCTCCCCACCAATCGGGCTTTATTGAGGGTCGCAATCTCTTTGATTCAGTAATGGCAGCATCAGAGGCCATCCATATCCTAAAATCAGAGAAAAGAAAAGGATGGATCTTTAAGCTAGATTTCAGAAAGGCTTATGATATGATTGAGTGGAGAATTATTCTGGAGGTTATGAACTATATGGGTTTCAAAGAAAAATGGATTAATTGGATCAGACAGTGCATATCCACAGCTAAGATGGCAGTATTGGTTAACGGATCCCCAACAGAGGAATTCCAAACTAGGAGGGGTCTAAGGCAAGGGGACCCTTTATCCCCCTTGCTCTTTGACTTGGCAGCAGAAATTTTATCCAGACTTATCTTGAAAGCGGCAGAGATGGGGTTGTTTCTGGGATTCCAGCTGGGGAGCTTTTCGTTGACACATCTACAATATGCAGATGATGTAATCTTATTTTGTGAAGGTGGATCTGAGGAGTTGAAAAACCTACAGAGAGTCTTGAGGGCTTTTGAATTATTATCGGGTTTAAAAATCAACTTTCATAAGAGCTCGTTAATTGGCCTATCTCGTCCAAGGATAGAAGTGCAAAGAATGGCCAGGATTTTATGTTGTAACCATCAAGCTCTCCCATTCAAATACCTTGGGATATCGTTAGGAATAAATCCTAAATTCCATAAATCGTGGAAAGGAGTTGTGGACAGGATTCGGCAGAAGCTTGCGACATGGAAGGGCTGTTTGTTATCAATGGGTGGTAGGCTCACACTTATAAAGTCCACCTTAAATAGTATTCCTATTTTTATGATGTCTATTTTTAAAATGCCCCAAGGTATAAGGAAAGAGATTGAGATGATAATGCGACGCTTTCTCTGGAAAGGAAAGGTAGATTCCAAATGCTTAAACAAGGTCAAGTGGATTCGCACATGTCTAAGTAAGGATAGAGGTGGTGCAGGAGTTGGATCGCTGGAGCTAAGGAACACATCACTATTGCTTAAATGGTGTTGGCACCTTTTTAGCAAGCAGAATCTTACCTGGAAATCCTTCTTCATCCAACGGTATAACCCGCAATTATCTCATGATGGAATCCAATTTGGAAATACTCTCATCTCCCCAGTTTGGAGCGATATTGTGCAATGCCTAAATGGTGACTCGGATACGGCAAGAGCCTGTTTGCAGAATTTCAAATGGAAGTTGGGCGATGGATCAAGAGTTCGATTTTGGTTTGATCGTTGGTGCGAGGACCAGGTCTTACTACTAAGATTCCCTAGATTGTTTGAGCTCTCCACCCAGCAAGAACTTCTCGTTTCTCACATGGGATTATACGATAATAATAGATGGATCTGGAGATTTTCTTGGAGAAGAAATCTTTTTGTATGGGAGGAGCAGCTTGTGGAGGATTTGATGCATCTGATCCACAATACCAGATGCCATCCAAATCAAGAGGATACACTCAGTTGGGGCCCCGAATATGCACCGTACCGAGTTAAAGAATGTTATGAGCTTCTTGAATCATCCAGGCATTTTGATGCAGGACACCAAATTCCGAATGTATGGGAGATGGAAGGGGCACCAAAACATCAAATGCTAATGTGGCTGGCCTGTCTAGAGAAGATATCCTCAAGAGTCCAGTTGGCAAGAATTGGCATTTTGCGAGACTCAATTATATCATGCCCAAATTGCGATGAAGTGGAATCTGACTCCAACCATATCCTCCTAACCTGTCGCTTTGCTTGGTTATGCTGGTCCCTACTACTCAGAAAATGGGGTTTTCTATGGGTTCAACCAAGGTGCATGAGTGATCTTTTCACTCAATGGGGCCTATTCTCTTCCACCAAATCTCAGAAGAGATTATGGTATGCTCTTCTTTTCTCTATGACGTGGGGTATATGGACCAACAGAAATAAAAATATATTCCAGCAACATGCCAAGAATCCTGGGGAAATCTGCACCGAAAGCTTTATTCATGGAGTAGGGTGGGCCAAAGTTAATTTCAGGAAGATACAATATAACGGTTTGGATCTACTCCCAATAGATAATCTCCATTTGATTGTGAGATAAACTATGATAGATTAAGATACCATAGAACTGTTAACGGGTATCTTAACAAATTTCTGACTTTTGACGAGTTTGATGTAATAACTTTGTATATTCTTCCTCATCAATATATTCTTCGATAATCTCAAAAAAAAAGAAACTGAGAAGAAAGTAAATCCCAGAAAAAAAAGAAGAGATCAAACAGTCATATATATATGCATATACCGCAAGAACAATATTGCAAAAGTTGCAAGGGATATAGCAGAGTTGCTCGGACACAGCATCTGCGCAGCTCGACATGTCTTGGAAGCAAAAGATCAAGGGATTCGGGTGCTTGCCCAAAGATAGGGGAAGAGAAATGAAGAGAGAAAGAGAAGAGAGAACAAACTGAAGCAAATTGCAAGAAAATATAAAAGAGAAAGCAAAAGCTTTTATTCTCTCTCATTAACTCCTTACTTTGACGCCGGGCAATGGCTAGCTATTGTATCACCACAGTAAACTTGTATGGCCCGTGTACTTGTATATAGATAGAAATTTACAGGAGGGATAGAATATCCACCGAGGTTACTAGCTAGAAGATGGAGAAGAGGATTTGGTTTTTCTTTCCCTTTTATAATTTATTTTTTTCTTTTTTGCATCAGTCCAGTCGTGTCGTGGTTTTCATGGTAGCCACAGTAGATAATATGATTAGACCTTCAAATTGAAGTCCTTGATTTTTATAAAAGAAATTGATAAGTGAAAATACCTTGTTATTGTTTGATGTATCTTCTAGCTGCAATAGTCAATTTGTCAATTAAACAAAATACATTTATATTTTCAAGATTTAGGTTCTAGTATTTTCTACTAAATAAATTTATTTTAATGCATATCTTATCAATTAGATTAATTATATTTATACTTTTAAGGATTCAAATTAAACGACCATCTAATTAATAAATAATTGGAAATTGTCAACTCGAACATAATTTGCATATTTTAATACTTTATTGAGTATTAGAAACCAACAAATTAATGGTTTGGGATAAGAATTAAAATTAATATAATAGAATTGTCAAATATTAAGATTTGCATATTGTCCTTAAATAGAACATTACAAACAATTTCAAACAATTTCAAACAACATAAGGGAGACGCCTAATGCTCCTGACCTAAAGCTTTTGATTATATTGCACATGAATCTAAACCTGTAATTGTCAGAACCAGACATAGAGATGCATGTATACGTTAGGTCATTGATAGTCTCTACTCTGGTAATTAGATTAGCTAAGCTGATGAAATTAGTTTCTGATCGGTCTCCGTCTACGTAGTTTAAGAAGTGGCAATTGAACTGCTCTTACAGATTTTTTGCACCATAAAAACCATTTTATATTTTTGGCCAACAAGCAGCTGTGACGTACCGTTTTGAAAATTTTCTACCATATATAACAGTCCAAAAAAAATTCAGTTCACACGACAAGAAATGGAGATCATTCTATGCTTGAGGAGCTCAATCTGGTTCAACCTCCCGTGAGCTTTCATATAATGTAAAAAATGATGAACACCACTGAGAGTAAAGGAGGAGGGGAAGAAAAGGTCATAATGATAGGCGTTGATTGCAGTGTCTGGTTCCCACTGCCTGCTTTTGCCTTTTGGTTATGGCCGTAGGTAGTATTTGCTCTATCTCATACGTACGCACGCTCTCCTTTCGATGAACACGAGAGAGTTAACAGTATTGCAGTATCCAGCATTGAAATTATCAGAAAACATGTATTAATTTAATACATACGAAATCTAACAGTAAAAAATGTTACTCCTTAATTTCTACATACATTCTCTCATCTTCGAGGGGCTTTTGACGGCGAGCCATCTTCCTCTTTCCTCTGTCAAATCTGAACAGGATTGGCTTAGCTCTACTTTTGATCTGATAAGAAAGACTGTCCATAGACATTGGCAATATATACTTCTTTCCTGAGCGGCTCTAGTAAGACCAGCTATATCTGTATAGTTGCAGAACTCTACAGACACGCAGGTCAATAACCACTCTGCAATAGGCTATAACAAAAGCGCTGGATCGGTGTTTCTTTCACCGGCCACTTATGTTCCTCCCCTTTTCATGGCATCCCGACCTGCAACCCCTCTACGAGTTCTTGACCCATTCTTCCAGGACTTGATTCCATCCAGCAAAAAAGTAATGATCTACAATAACCCCTAGTCGCTATCTAGATACCCTTTTCCTCTATCAAATGACGGATCGACGGAAAGACATAACCCAAGAAACGAAATAAGCTTCAAACTAACGTCGAGGGGTGATGGCGATGGATCAAAACCATCACACCCTCCGTGGTCGATATCACTGCCGAAACAAAAACCCTATACATCATGTGCTGTGTTTCTTTATGGGATGCCAAAGCGGCAAAGCCAACCCAATTCATTATTTCTCCTCCACGAAGAAAAATATTGCATGCGCCAATCCTCTTTGATCTCCATGGATGTGTCAAAATCGTGTATTGATTTAAGAATCTAGCTTGTTCCATCATTTAGTGCAGGTGGGACACATAAAATCACTGTCAATTAGGAATACTAGGCTAAAAGCCCAAAGAGTTGCCCGTATTACAGATCCCACGGGTAACCTTTTTGCTAACTGAAAAGCCCAATCTTTAGCCCAGGGAGGTGTTAACAATTAACATTATGGGCCATACAGGTTACTTTTTTGGGTCCATTAGAAGCATCCAAGCTGCTAGTTTACCTTTTCTCGACCCCATAAGGCCCAGACGAGGTAAGAGCTCGATCACATATGGGCCAAAGATAAGGAAAGAAAATTTATTGGCAACAGTGAAGCGGCCTATTTGATAATTATGCGAAGAATAAAAAAATCAAGAAAAAAAATTAAATTAAAACATGCGAATATCGTGACTCTTGGGCACATTAACACATGATTGCTAGGTATAAGACATTTTTTAAATTAAAATTAATAATAATTCATTTTAAAATTTGATATAATTTAATTATTTATTGTTAATTATTATTGTGACAGGTATAGATCTTAGCGGTATCCCGAAATATCCAATTAAGAAGAAAAATATTCTCGTTTTCAAAATTAAACTAAAATTTAAAAAAAGATGTGTAATAAATAAGTAAGTAACAACGTGATCCAGGTAGCCCGTGTCCAAATTTTCTGGTCTCATCATTACCTTTTTGTCACTATGTAGTAAAGATAACGGTACTATTTCCTAAGAGAGGAAAAGAAAGAACAGATAGATAATATAACGTGTGCGTTTATATATATTAATGTGTGCGCGTCTGCACTCGGCTCGTCGGTGAAGTCCTACTATTGACTTTGTGTGTGTCGTTTGAGGTATCTGTCGGAATTGGTTAGGAGTAATGGCAACCGCGGAGAAAGAGAGCGCTACAGAGGCGGAGGGTTTCTCGCTAGAGTTACCAGCACCCTCTGGCTGGAAAAAGAAGGTGAAACTGTTGTTTTCGTTGGTTAATTATGCCGTCGAAGCTTATAATTCGTTATAATAGCTCGAATTGTTTCTGGGTTTGACTTGGTTTTTTTGATTTGTGGGGTTGCTATTAGCATTTGGCTGCTAGGGGTTCGCCCGTTGTTCTGATTTTAGTTAGTTGTGTGTGTGGGGAATGGGGTTCACTTTTTCTAATTTCGGGTTTCACTGGTGCTCTGGTTTTGTGCTTTTTGTTTCCCATGTCTGTTTGATTTTGATGTTCGGTTGGTTTCTTTGGAACAATTGGATTATTGCGAAGCTCTGGTGTGGTTTTTGTCTGTTGACTTGTACACTGTCTGACCAAATTTTAAGTATTCCAAGGAAGAACTACTGATATAAAATAAATTTGGGAATGGATTTGGAAAGTGAAGAAGGAAGGATGAATTTGATGGGGATCCCACCTTTTGGGTTTTCCAACTTCCCTGTCGATAAAGATAGGTCAAACTTCCATGACTTCCTTTCATTTCCCTGCCTTGCAGGGGTTCTATACCGTCCATGTTGTTCTTATTCTCAAAAGGTGTTGTATTTTCTTGTGCTTTTTGGTGCTGGCTGCATAGAGATGGTAGGGTAGATACATATTAGCGTGGTTGTGCAATGTGTAATGTGAATTGTCCTTTGATACTTCAATAGCCCATCAAATTCCAGCACAATACCACCATTTGAGAGATTTCTGCCCATGTTACGGGTGATGACATAGAAATTGTTTGAGTTGAGGCGGAATGATTTAATTGAGAACAGATGGCGTGAGATAATGTTGATGAACTGTGCTTGAGATCATAAGTTTCCTTTGGATTAATGGTTACAAGGACACATCTTATCCAGAGTTTCTTCTACCGTGTTTCTGATGTGGTTGTTCATACAACATTGACACATGAATTGCAATGATCCAATTTATTGGCGTCTGCTGCACAAATGTTTCGTTAGATTTTTTTGTTTTATTGAGGCCATATTCAAAGTCAGGATTGTAGTTCATCATCTTAGCTTTTTGCTCTGTGCTAACTATGTGTCCTTGTACTTTCCTTTTGGCTTCTGCCTCCAGATCAATATTGCGTACTGTTGCTGTTGTCAAATTCTTTTAGTAATCTGTAGGACTTCCTTTGATCTTCTCTCAAACCATAATCACCAAGCAAGGGGCTCTGTCAATAACCTTGTTGGACTTTCCCACCAGAGATGTGCTTAATTTGGCCATCAAGATTTTGATATCGTTTGTTATTGCTGGAATATGTTGTAACTCTCTGCTGAATGTACGTTTAATGGTTTTTTCTTTTACTTATTTTTCGAGTTTCTTCATTTCTCTTTCTCTTGTATGGAGCTTATGTGTAGTTTTTGACTTGTTTGACTTACAAAAGAATAATCACCAAGTAATGGTTTTCGACCTTTTTTCCCTTTTATGTGCAGTTTGTGCACAAGAAAAGTGGGACTATAAAGAAAGGCGAGATCATCTTCACTGCCCCAACTGGTGAGGAATTTACCAACAGAAGGCAATTGGAACAATACCTGAAAGCACATCCTGGTGGCCCGTCAGCGTATGAGTTTGATTGGGGCACTGGTGAGACCCCAAGGCGTTCAGCAAGGATCAACCAGAAGGCAAAGGCAACTCTGCTTCATGAAAATATACCCCAAAAGAAACGAAGCAGGAAATTATCGGCTTTCAAGAAGGAGAATGAAGAAACAGAAAATGCTTCTCGAGGAACTGGGAAGACCAAAGACATTCATATGCAGGAAGCTGAGGCAACGGAGAAGGATCCTTCAGATATGGAAGTAGAAAAGGATGTTGCAAAAGAAAATAGAGATGAGAATGCTAATGAACAAGACTCGGATAAAGCTGGGGGAAAGGAGAAGGATCCTGCTGAGATAGAAGTAGAGAAGGATGTTGTTAAAGAAAATAGAGATGGGAAAGCTAATGAACAAGACCCAGATATAGCCGAGGAAACAGAGAAGGATCCTGCAGAGATAGAAGTAGGAAAGGATGTTGTAAAAGAAAATAGAGACGAGAATGCTAATGAACAGGATCCAGATAAAGCTAAGGAAACGGAGAGGAATCCTGCAGAGATTGAAGTAGAAAAAGATGTGGTAAAAGAAAATAGAGATGAGAATGCTAATGAACAAGATCCAGATAATAAAACAGAAGTAGCTCCTGGAGCAGAACCTGGAAAATCTGAAGGGGTGCCTGATGTTTCGGAGAATGACAAAGAAAAGATGGAGATTGAAAAGGTTGAAACTGATGAGCATAGAATAGATGAAGCAGAAGGAAAGGACAAAGAGAAACAGGAAACCGATGTTCCAGTTTCTGGAGGAGGGGTCGAGGACAAAAAAACTGAGAATTGCAGCGGTGAGAAACCTGACAATGCAGGTGTTGATGATAAAACCGAGGTGGTAGATGGAGAAGAGGTAGCTGAAAATGGTACCGGTGTGGTTAAACCTTGAGTTATACAAGGAGTAATTCATTGTCCGATTCTCCACCAACCCCTCTCCCCCCTTGTTATTACACAATTTAGTCCTTGGATGACGGTAGCTTTAATGTCGTAACTGATTGTAGCTTAATGTTGTATCTGATTGTTCATTTAGACTGGCTTAGCCGCAGATAGTTGTATAATGTAGCTTCTCTTGCTGAACTAGTAGCTAGCAGCAAGCATTGTCGCCTTGTGATATTAATACGGATGATGTACAATAATTTGGTCATGTAATAGATTGGTGCTAGGAGAAGCCATGCAAAAATAAGTTTCTAGCTTCTAAAGCCATGAATGTGTGGTTCCAGCTTCTGATGCCATGTTGTGGTTTAGAATAATCATTTTTCAGCTGAAATGCCTATCCATTGCGAAAGATCCTGAGATTGTATGGTGTCTGCTCTACCTCCACGCAATAATTATGGGTTAATTATTGCGGTGTCGGCTCACCTGCATATCTTTACGGTAGCAAAAGAGTAATTGGGCTGAAAACTAGTCTGCCCCAGGCCCTTGCAAAGCCTCAACAATCCGCCAGCTCCACATCCCGGTGTGATCAACACATATGTCCGAATCTCAGGCACTTTTTGACTGTTCTAGTTGTCTGTTGCCAGGTGCAAAAAGTTCCATACAAAAGAGAACCCACTTCAGAAATAGCTTTATATATTTATTCTCCAAGTAACACGTAAGGCTAACACTGATGACGAATCTATCACGGTGTGAACATTACACGCGTCAAACACAGCACCATGAAAAGGAGATTCTCTGTTGTGTGTGTCATTGCAGTTGGCCATTACACAAAAGGCCAACCATGGTTTTCCTTTATGTAGCCTTCACAGATTAATTATCGACATTAGCTTACCAAAACCAATAATTAACCAATCTATCTACATCTCCAAGAGCCAGCTCTAAAGACGAGTCTTTTAGCTCAGATACAATACAATAGTCACCGTCCTTTCACGTCTCTTTTCGACGCATATACCAACACAGTCAAGTTACAGACTACAAGTTTCCTTCCTAACTAAGCCTGCCCTCGTCTTACCGTCACTTCCGTTCAGTTGTACTGCTTTTAACATCTCTTTTCCATAGTATGAACCGTGATTTCTTCTTCTTTTTCGAATCATCAATTCAGTACCCATCTCAGAGCACAGGACAACTAAAACTAGTTTGTTAGTGACTAGTGCCAAGTGGGTTTTTCTTAGCGGACCCTAATCTGTCAAATTTGTCGGCTTAGGCTTTGTGTCAGAGTTGATTGGAATTTGCAAATAAATTCTCTGTTTGTGTAGCCCCACTACTATAAAGGTTCTTGTTCATCCGTACGTACATGTACACTTCTTTTCTCTCCTTTGTTCTTTAGGTATTTTGGATCATCAAATATAAGCATTTTTTTGGAAACAAAGGTGTGTAAGTAATGTTTAATTATTGAGAATGGACATACTATATCAACTCATTATTTTGGATTAGAGTAAAAAAAATTGAATGATAAAATTATACAAAGAAATTAATTTTATTGTCAATTGAAATATACAACAAGGTAAAGGGCCCTGCATCAGTCGCTGACATGGACTCCATATCAAGAAATGAGAGAAAATTTAGAATTGTTAATATAAAGAAAAGGATAGCATAGTATAGGATGAATGTATTGGCAATTGGGAGGCACTAGTAGATGGGTGTGAGATCCACCAGACCAGAAACACCGTCATTTCCTTTTCTTTCCAACGTGGGTCGAGGGAGACACTTGGCAAATGGAGCCATCAAAAGTCAAGAGAGATGCCTCCCGTTTTCCCTTTTTTATTGCAGAAAAATCAATAAAAGACAAAAGTTATGTATATTAAGACATGTTTTGAATTGTAAGGTCCCTCTTGGGGATTAAAGCTATATACTGCCATATTATTCTAAATGATTTTAGCTATGACGATGGAGATTTGGTGAAGAAAGTGATGATGCACCAAATTCTAAATAATTTTAGTTCTGAGATTACGCTTCTTCTTGGTGGTTCAACCATGAGTGTAGGAATCATTGAGTTTTTTGGTAATTAAATTTGAATATGAAATACTTTAATAAAAGATTAGATTTATATTTATGATTCCGTAAAAATCCAATCCATCTTAGGATAATTATTTAATAGGATTCAAAAATAAAGTTTATTTTACTGAAAGTAATTATTTTAATAAATGCCTTGTTGAAGTTTGAATCTAGTGGACCACTAGCTCCAGGCAACATTCTCTTCACTTCCTGTTCTTGCACGACAGAAGCAGAACTAGCAAAACATAATGCTGCTGTTAAACTGTTTTTTTTTACTCAAACAGGAAAATTAGTATGTGAAAAGGGCTAAAAAGGGTATATACGTTATACAATACTTGAAACAAAAGCTTTTAACTCTTAAGCCTGTAGGCTTAAACCCCATACTCAAGTCCCATAGAAAGCGACCGCCAAAACAAGACTCGATTTTTTTCCTGAACCGAAGAGGATCAGCGGGAGATTTTTAGAGTGAGACCGAAAATAAGTTGGAGAAGGAGCGAAAGAAAGAGACCCAATTGATCGATGAATAGGAGAAATATCTGCAAATACTTAGCAGGTGGAGAAACTGAATAGAGAAAAAAGTTAAGTAGGAATCTTTCTTCGGTGTCTTTCTTTTTGGGTATATGACGGTCAACTGAGCAAGAAGAATAAGGAGGAGAAGAAGAAGCATTGTATTCATATATTTAAGCTTTGAATTTCATACAAAGATCTTTGCCAAAAGATAATTGGATCGACAATCGCTGATTCTTCTTTATACCAAGGCAATGAAGAGTTGCCATCTTCTCCTGTTTACCTGCTTGTTCTACTTTGTTCCAATCGGTACTTTCTCTTCTCTTTTTTCTGGTTGCCCGGTTTGAGAATTTCGATTCTTGACTTGTTTTATGACTAGTATTACTTTATACTTTTTTTTCTGGAATAAGTATTACTTTCTACTTATTGCTACGGAAATTTAGTTGATCCCGGATTTTGCTTAATTTAGTGGACTATGGATCAATGAATTATTTTGTTGATACTAAGATTGCTCCCTTTTGTTGGAATTGGGTTTTCGTTTCATGGGGAGTCATCTTGGAGTGTTTTCTATGGGTCATCTAGAACTGCTTTGACTGTAGTCAATGGCAAATGTGTTCTCTAAATAGTTTCTGTAAGTTAGTCTTCTTTCTGTAGTATTTTATTCCTTTTCCTTTCTTCTTAATCTGTGATTTTCTTGCTATTTTATAAAAATCCTGGTAATAGATTCAGAGAGGATTAACCTTGTAAGTTTAGTGGCTACTTGAAGAACTGAAAGATTCGACTATATTTCCTAAGAATAGGAACAGTTGCATGTCTTGGCTTGTCTTTGCTGCTGTTGGCTAAATGTTTGTGTTTCTCCTGGTTGTTTTTCTCACTCAGCATTTTCTGAGTCAATTGTACTGTATCATTCTTCAATGTGTGTCTCATGAACTACGTTTCAATTTGTTTATCTTCCTAAAACCCAATATATTAAAGAGAAAGTAGGATGTTCAGGGTACAATAAGCCATGTCTCTTGATTTTGTGTAATTGTAGCCAATTTTCTGAGAATCAGCATATAAAGCAGCATTCTTTTACTCTTAAGTACTTGGATTCTTTATATGAACTTCAAATATTGAGAATTGGTTGGAGAATACTTTTTTGTCTTTACTTTGATCATGCCCTGCATGATAGTTAGTAACAAACAGCAAAGTAGTTGGTGGCACTCAGTCATTTGCTTTTGTAATTATATTTCTTTTGCAGCTCCTCTAACAGTTCAAGCATTCACTGGAACATACGGAATCAATTATGGAAGAATTGCAGATAATATACCTTCACCTGATGAAGTTGTCACGTTACTCAGAGCAGCGAAGATAAGAAACGTTCGGATTTATGATGCTGATCATAGTGTCCTCAAGGCATTTAGTGGGACCGGCCTTAAACTTGTTGTTGGGCTTCCAAATGGTTTGGTGAAAGAAATGAGCAGTAATGCCAGCCATGCCATGGCTTGGGTTAAAGAAAATGTGGTGGCATTCCTTCCTGAGACCAGTATATGTGGGATAGCTGTGGGGAATGAAGTTTTAGGAGGAAGCGACTATGAACTCTGGGGAGCTTTGTTGGGTGCAGTTAAGAATGTTCACAATGCCTTAACCAATTTAAATTTGGCTGACGTAGTGCAGATTACCACAGCACACTCACAAGCTGTTTTTGCTAACTCCTACCCTCCATCTTCCTGTGTGTTTAGAGACAATGTTGTTCAATTTATGAAGCCACTCTTGGAGTTCTTCTCGCAGAATGGTTCTCCTTTCTGCTTAAATGCATATCCATTCTTGGCCTACCTTAGTGATCCAGAGAATATTGACATTAATTATGCTCTTTTCCAGAAAACTGAAGGAATATATGATCAAAAAACAGATCTGCACTATGATAATATGCTTGATGCTCAGATTGATGCAGCCTATGCTGCATTGGATGATGCCGGATTTAGGAAAATGGAAGTAATAGTTACAGAAACAGGTTGGGCTTCAAAGGGGGATGATAATGAAGCTGCTGCGACAGGTTCTAATGCAAGAACGTATAATTACAACTTGCGGAAAAGGCTGGCAAAGAAAAAAGGTACTCCTCTCAGGCCAAAAATTGTTATGAAGGCATATATTTTTGCAGTATTTAACGAGAATCTGAAGCCTGGGCCAACATCTGAGAGGAATTATGGACTGTTCAAGGCAGATGGGACCATTTCGTACAATATTGGGTTTCATGGACTAAAATCCTCATCTGCAGATTCAATGTTGTCTTGGAGGGTATGAATCTCTTCACACCTTATTTATATGGTATTTAATTCATCCACTGTGGTGACTCTTTTGTAAAATGATTTCGAGATTAAATTGAACAAATTAAGCTGAAATAACCTGCCTTTATTTCTTTCCAAGTATCAATATATCTGAATGGATGATAGGAGCTACCTTGCATCCCTTTGTAGTTATTTGAAATTGACCTGGAATATGAATAAGGGGAATCACACTTACATGTTGCATATTCCAGAAGATAATACTTTTGTGGTGTTGAGTTGAAACTTCCAGCCATTCATGTCATGGCACCCTAATCCACTTGTTGTGTAGTCAACTTCCAGAAGACATTACTTTCCTAATTTGACTTGTGAATGTTATCTCCATGTTTACAATTAAAGATCATTGTAAAATTGTTATTTCCATGTTTACATTGTTCCTTTGTTGACTAATTTCTTATGTGTAAAATTACAGGGTTATTCGCTACGAGGTTTCTGTAGGTTATATTTCTTGATCATGGCAACTACGGCATGGCTTCTATTTCAAATACAATAAAGCTGGAATTGTCATTATTCCCTATTAGAGCATACTTGATGTCCGGAAATCAGATCTAGGTTTGATCATTCATGTGACTCTTTAAGTATATGAGAAATCCAACATTTTCATAGCTCAATTCATAAAATATTTTCTAGAAATTGCTGATTATTTGATCTCCCTTCATAACTGTATATTTGCTTTGCCAGGTAAACCTTTTTCTTTTTCCTGGATATCTGGCTGCTTTTTTATTTTCCATCTGTTTTTATTCTCTTGAGCCAAATGGTTTATTAACCGCATTAAATTTTGTGATTTACTGAGAAGACTATTCTTTTAGTTGCTTTACATTTCAAATGTTTGCTATTGCTTGAGTAAGCTGGCGAATTTTTTGCAAGCACCCATCTTCTTTCTTCTTTTGATAATTTTGATTCATTAATTAGCAAGATAACACAAGGGAAATTACATGAGAGACTATCACGTAACCTGTAATCCACCGGTTACATCATCCGTCTGCTGATCCAAAACTTGGAGACATTCAGTAAGCAAGATTGTCCTAGTGGCTAGCCTGTCCGTACATTCCACCCTGTTTTCACCTTGTAAATGGTTGTGCTCTTTTTTGTAGGACTCAAATTCTCGATACAACTTCATTTAAGCTATATGTTCATTTCAAATTTTTTTCTGGGTTTGCATCAGCTAGTCTGATTTTTATATGCTTATTTTCTTTATTCGAAGTGGGTGAATCACAAGGTGTAGTCGCGTAAGAGAGCCTAAAATATTGGTTGGCAAATAGAGGAAGTCATTCTTTGAAATAACTAAAACAATTGACAAAGGAGGATATATCTGCGGGTCAATTTATATACCTAACAAATTGACTGCTTCTACATCATAAAATACAGCAGCCATGTTTGATATTGTCTTTCTTGCATATAGCCTTTGTTTATTTTCTCTTTTTAAATTGGGCTGTGACAGCGTTTTCTTCTTCTATCTTGTCAATCGTGATGTTATTTCCCGTGGGAATCGGCTTTCGTTTATGACCAAAAGAATTGATGGTTGGTTTTCCTCAAAAAGACTTCCCAGCTAGCTATTCATAATAAACTGGAGTAGTTGGCTGTTTATGAACAAGACTCTTCCTGAAGTCTTTACTCAGACTTTAGTGTAATCTTGTTGAGAAACTGGTTACCATGAAGTAGGTATATGCATCCTTGAAGCTTCAGATGGTTATCCTCTCCTGGCAATGGTGAAGGATGAATCATTTCTAAAAAATAATTGTCACTGACGGCCGATATCATTTTAATTTTTTTTAAAAGAAAATTGTCAGGTTTTACCTCTACCACTCGCATCATTGATGGACAGAGCTCCATGATGATGGAAACACGACTATGGTTTTGATGGCTACTGATGATGTTGTAGAATTCCCTCTTTGGATTGGAGCTATACACGTTTATTAATTGATCCAGCTTTTTTTCAAATTTCTTATGAACAACAGTATATTTTATAAAGCTCTAATTTTTAAAAGCAAAACTGAACCAATAATCCCGTAACTATGTTTGTCTTTTAATTCAGATATTGCCAAGAACAACCCACTTGTAATTGACTAAGCTTGTTTATGCCCATGTCATTCAACAACTACTCCGGTTACAGAATTTTTATAACAAGTAAATCAGGTCAATCAAGCTGTCCAGTTGCTACAATCTATTTGTCAGATACCCCAACCACTTCCACAGGTGAAGAGGGAAGTGTGGATTATCTCCACCCTCTATATATTCAACTGAACCAATCCAGCTTGCACACAGACAAGTCATACACCTAGCAGACAAGCAGGGGGACCCGACTCCTGAGAACACAATACAGTACTGCTTCGAAGATGAATATGAGAAGTCTCCTTGCTTTTGTAGTCCTAGGATTTGCAGTACTGATCCATAGCTCCAAGGCAGTTCAGCATGATGTAGGAGACACTGTCGGATGGCAAAACGTTAATAACGCCAGTTTCTACTCCGACTGGGCTGCAAATAAGAACTTCACCCTCGGTGACACTTTATGTGAGTAAACTTAATTTACGCTTCTGATTGATCAAAATTTTCTGTAGAGTGCTGGTTTTGGATGACCTTCAAGCTTATTGTACCCAATTGGTATTTGCAGTTTTCAGATTTACTACAGGTATACACGACGTTGCTATTGGTTCAAAGGATGCCTATGATAATTGTAACACTGGCAACCCCTCCAATCTCTTGAACACCGGACCAGCGACAGTCATGCTCAATACCACAGGCATGCACTACTATTTTTGCACTTTTGACAGCCATTGCTTAGGCGGGCAAAAACTGGCGGTTAATGTTGTCAGCAGCTCCTCATCCACCCCCGCTCCTGGACCTGGTGGCTCAACAACACCTTCGTCCGGCGGTAACACTCCATCTCCACCTCCACCGCCACCATCTTCCAGCTCCGCTGCCATTTATTCTGCTACCTTCGGGCTGATCATTTTCGTTTTCATTTCCATTTCCACGACCTTCCTGTATTGATTCTACTTGCTGGTCTGATCGAGCTGTAGTTGATTCTTTTACTGGACATCTGTGTGTAATATATACTAGACACATCGTGCTGCCTCGAAACACCGGATTCATATATTTGGTGGTTGTAGTGATTAGCTGAGTTCTGTATGAATAAAAACACTTGATTTCTCGGTGGATCACCAGTTAGAAGAGTTCTTTTACGGACCAGTATGGATTCTAAGCATTTCCTTTTGAGAATTTCCCTTCCTGTAATGTGCATATCATTGCCATTTATTTTAATGCCGCCATTTTGCACCATGACAGGGGAAACCTACCTAACCATATCGATCTGCAAACGCAACCCAAATCAAGTTGCATAAAAAGAAAGGTAAGTGCTTACACGCCTAAGTGAATAATCTGCAAAGTGTTTTTTTTATCAATTATCATAGTATTTTACTGTCCGCTTAGTGCATCCATATGCTATTTTATTACGTGATGACCTTGACCCGGTAATGATCCCGTGTATTTAACTTATGTTTTAAATGTCCTATCTTTTGAAAATTCGGGCTCCATCATGGGTTCAAATGGGATGACCTATCAATATCTGTTTTAAAATGATAAAATTTAAAAATCTATAACATAATATTTCTTTAAAATTTTATTTTCCACAAAAATAATTTTATATATTTATTAAGATATAATTTTTCGTAGGATTCTTGGATAATTTTGTTATTATAGAAAGATTATGTTTTATTTTAAAACAAAGATAATGTAAATATCATCTTAATTTTTTTTATATAGTCGAATTCTAACCTATTTCATCCCATCCTCCTAAATCCACCTAACATCTTGACTTCGTATATAAAATTTGGATTCATTTTTCTAATAGGGTAGTAAGAGGAGGAGACCACTCGCTTTTAAGATATGACAGACTACACTCAATTTTATATCTTTTCTTTAGCTCTGTTATTTACATGGTAACCGAGCAAAATTTTTTCTCAACGGATGATTCTGCTAAAATTAATGAACTATTATAACATCTCTTCATCTTTCTATCTAATTCTGACATCCTAATACAGCTATCAGTTCTGTGATATTTATTAGGAAGAATTTCAACATTTGGGTTTGGGATATTCGCTAGAACATTCATGAAAAAATTAAAGATGGGATTCGTTGGTATTGATCTCACGACCGAATTAGAAATTATTATGGTAGAGATCTAGAAACGATGTGGCTACATGGGCAACATTATTATGGAGCATTCGTTGGTTTTGGAGAGATTGTAATTCTTTCTAGAGAACTTTCATTTTAGAAAAGTATAATCCAAAACTAACTCATGAAGGGATTATTTTGGCTACATGGGCTCCACCACCTCTTTGGAAGGCCATATTTACTTGCTTCAATTCATGATAAAACAGGTTATTAGAAGATTCTCCTGGAAGTTAGGTAATAGGGAGCAGATTGAGTTTTGGAATGCCGTCTGGAGTGGAAATATGCCACTGAATAGAAGATTTCCTAGGTTGTTTAACATATCCTTAGATAAGCATAACAAGGTGGCATCGATGGGAAGCTTTGAAGATAGCAGGTGGAGATGAAGGTTAACATGGCGAAGAACTTTATTCCAGTGGAAAGAGGAACAAGTTGAGACTATCCTTCAGGTTATTGGAGGGACTAGGTTTTTTGAGACTCAAGATGACCCAATTGTACGGAACAATAACAACGAAGAGTACTCTGTTAAACCTTGTAATGTATGGTTGGAGCAGAGTTTTTTACCAGACATAGCCTCCATGGCTGGCTCCCCACCCTTCCATACAGCCGTCGGTTTCAATAATATAAGCGTCCTTTGGTGGAAGTTACATGTCAGGCAGAGTTTGCACCAGTTGCTAATATTATGAAGTTTCAGGGGACACCAAAAAGTCGGGCCTTACTGTGGCTGGCTTTGCCTTGGGAAGTTAATGGCGAGAAAATGACTGGTTAGAATCGGTGTCCTTTCCCCCTGAAAATTTCCACTGCATACGGTGTGGCAAAGAAGAAAGTGATTCAGAACATAAAATGCTCCATTGTAGAGTATCTTGGCTGTGCTGGTCGGAGATATTGCAAAAATGGGGGCTGCGCTTGGATCCAACCGACGTCAATGAAGCGGTTATGTACATTCTTTCCTTCTTCTACAAAACTCGCTTTTTTAGAAAAAATAAAATAAAATTCAGCTACCGTTGTGATGAGAAACATCTTGAAAAAATAAAAAATAAATATGAGAAATATGTAAGAGTGTAATCCGAATGAGACTCACACTAATACAAAATAGACATTGTAATGTTGATTGGGCTAGCTGCTGTTCAATAAGTATAAAATCCATTACTGGATACTTCATTACTTAGGACTATGGCAATTACAGTATATAAGATCATATAATCGAAAGAATTCATTAATTTTTTGATTGTTGAAACAGTCACAACCCTATTATACAGCAACAACAAATCAATTTTACAGATTATTGTAGATCCCATTTATCATGAACGATACAAAGCATATTGAAGTTATATAATTATATTGCTATTTTATTAGAAAGAAAATACCAAATGATAACATCAAAATGGTATATGAACCAACGCAAGAGCAAGTAACGGATATTTTCACAAAAATATTATGAGAACAACAATTTAAATATCTAACATATCAATTGGGTATTCGTGATCTTCATACTTCAATTTGAAGAGGATATTAAGATATAATATCTTGTTAATTCTATTATTATTGATAATTTATTTATTATAAAAAGATTATATTCTGCTTTAACTTTGTAGGGTACCCAATGTAAAGTCTAACATGTTGCAGATTATACTCACTCGTGCAATAACAACAATTCCTGTTGTTATCGTTGTTACTTTTTCTTTTTTTTTATTGAATCCCGTTATTTACCATAATTTTAAAATATCAGGTCGATCATAAAATCTATAATTATCCCATTAATAAAAATCAGTTACTCCCTGAACCTTCTCGCCTTTCGTTTCGTAAGGATTTGGACCTATCCGACTCATTACTACTCGGACAACACTTTTTAGAGGCCCATTAAAATAGAGGTGTCCCTTGTGTTTATTAATTGGGTCTTCTGAGCCTAAACTTGATAGTTGGGCCTATTCCTGATCCGGAATTCGTGGAATATACCGATTTTTATGAACATATGAAACTATGAAAATATTTAGGATTCGTTTGCTTCCCAATGTTGTAGAGTTTGATGACATTATTTTATTCCTAAAAGATATTATAAATTATTGATTTTATTAAATAAATTAACATTTTGGAATTGGATCCACCAATTTCATCCAACCAAACCAACCGGGTTGACTTGAGTTGATTCACAAAATAATAAAAGTTTGGATGCCGAACATTTTAAAAAACAACAGAGAATGCCGTATTTGCAAAGCCTTTACAAAACTTCTGAAGTGCAAAATCATTGTATTTGGTTTCGTTTTGTGATTTAGTTGTGCCAAATACATTCGGACAAGCCAACGAGCCTTAGCTCAGATGACATGATCCTTTATGGGATTGGAAGAGATTCTGGATTCAAAACCCAACTAGGTAGATATAGGATTAAAAAAGAATAGATGAGGGATAAAGGTGGGATGGGATAGACTCAATGTATTCAAACAAAAAAAAAATACATTCGGACAAAGGAAAATGGTTGACATGGCCGCGATAGGTATACAGAACATCAGACTTAACCACTTTGGGTATGACCAAAAGAGGAGACTTCCCCAGTTGAGGAGATATCACTGCAAGAAAACACGAATAACAATGGACAAATCCCTAGCTTACAAAATCTTCCAATGCTTGTTGGGCACTGATCCCACCTAGGGCTAGCAAATCCAAGAAAATTCGGTTGCTTGTCAAGATTTTGGTGAATGGGTTTCTAGAGATCCACTTTGGTAGAAAATTAAGGGCTTTAATTTAAGGAACTTTCATGGAACGGCCGCACCTACTAACTTTTCCATCATTATGGTCCATACGCACAATAATAAACTAGTTTTTTCCCATAATCGTGTTTTGTTTTGTTTTTGTACGTTCAAAAGTGAAGATTTGACTTGTCAACGCGCTCGCAAGTCTTCTGGTTTGGTAAGTTTTCACGCGGCAATATCCGGATCCATTTTGCAAGTCCTATTTCACGGCTGCCCATGAAGAATCAACTAGTTTGATCGAGAGGATGTAGCATCATCATACGCGTGTCGACCATCCAATGACCCAAAAGTAATCACGTTTCTGAGCAAGGTTATGATCTCTCTCTCTATAAATACATCAAGAAGGGCATTGAACAGACTAGATTCTATCGCTTCAGAAACAGAGGAAAAACAAAATCAGGGGTGACTGTCATTTGAAGAACACAGAACCATGGCAAGAAAATCATCAAACGTGGCGTTCATAGCGGCAATTGTGATTGCGTCTTTGTTAGAGATTTCTATGGCTCAGACAACCCACGTGGTGGGTGGTTCCTTAAGTTGGACGGTACCTGCAGGAGGAGCTTCTGTTTACTCTAATTGGGCTGCCAGCCAGACCTTCCGTGTTGGCGACACACTTGGTAGGCAAAAGCGCTCGCAGAATTTCTGATCTCTTGAATCTAAGTCGGAGTTGTTTCTGAACATCCGTTGTTTTTCATCTTTTTTGCAGTGTTTAATTTCGCCGCCAGCGCACATGATGTGGCTAAAGTGACAAAAGCAGATTTTGATGGTTGCAACTCTAGCACGCCTATTTCTCTTGCAAACGCCAGTCCTGCTCGCATCCCTCTCAATGCCTCAGGAGATCACTACTTCATTTGTACCTTTCCAGGCCATTGCTTAGGTGGGCAAAAACTAGCAATCAATGTTAGTTCGGCAGCCGCTTCTCCCACTCCCCGATCTTCTCCTTCTCCCGCTCCTCAACCCGGTACCGGTTCACCGGTTTCTGTTCCAGCACCAGCTCCCCAAACCAGCACTCCTTCTCCGGTACCTGCTCCATCACAAGCTCCAGTACCATCTGCTGATACTCCTGCTTCAGCTCCAGGTTCTAACGCACCATCCTCCAATGCCTCACCACCGACCCCCACAAGCGGTCCCACTTCACCGACCTCCCCCGGTGGCACTGTTCCATCATCAAACAGCCCTCCTCCCTCAAACCAGGGAGCACCACCTCCACCAAACTCTGCTGCATCTATGGGTGCTCCTGCCGTCTTTGCCTCCGCGGCCCTTTTTGTAGCGATGTTTTATTAGATTACATATATATGTGTGTAAGAGCTTATTAGAGTGATTCATTTTTTTTTCCTGATGTGATTTATTATTCAGAGTGAGTTTGGATACACATTAATAAAAGCTATTTTAGTCATTTCATCTAAATCCAGTTTCCATAACTTGTCCTTCTTTTCTCTCGTGAAACCAATATGAGAACAAGATTAACAAGACTGATGCCAATTTCTCAACCCTTTCCACCACCAGCTTTTGTCTGGTTATGTACCCTAAAGAAAATTCTGTGAGGGAAAACTGGATCCAGAACCAGATAATTCCAGAAGCCGAGAAAATGCAGTGCTAATCCGTCCAGAAATTGACCACCTTGATCACGCTGTGCGCAAATTGTCTTTTCCAATATTGCTGTCCACAAGTAATT
Organism: Passiflora organensis; assembly: GCA_019739055.1. Lineage (NCBI taxonomy): Eukaryota > Viridiplantae > Streptophyta > Magnoliopsida > Malpighiales > Passifloraceae > Passiflora > Passiflora organensis. Next base: position 871,369 of record JAEPBF010000136.1, read on the forward strand.
GGTTTGAACGAAAAGGCGGTGGGTAGATAAAGTTGATCAGTCGCCCATTAGGACGTAATTGGATTCCAAATCATTGATTATTAAATCTGCATGTGAAAACTTCATCTGAATGGACCCATCTCCTTTTGACTCGCTGCATCATTCGTCAACCTTCAATATGTAACCTTTAACTTTGTTACCAACTGAGCCTTGAACAACTGGCACTATATCAATCATCTCTCGAACAATATAGATTAAGTTCATCCAGAATTCATATTTTCCGTGTCCAATTCTAATTCTGATTCCAATTTCCATTCCAATATAATACGCAATCTGGAATTGATGTATCATAGCAGAATTGCTACTATAAGAATATGACATAGTATATGATGTCATGGGTCTTGTTGAAAACTCGAAACACACATATAAGAGATGAGTCACGCAAAGAAAACATATGCAGTATAAGATATAATAATACAAGGGTTGAATTTATAAGAACAATATTTCACAGTGGCTGCTTCCCTGCTTTTATATATAGATTAATGGCAATGGATCATTGCTAATACCAAGCTTTAATAACTATGTTAAACGAGGTGATAACCATCTTCCCTGTTTTCATAACTAATTAATATAAATAAAATAAGATTGCAACGTCCTGTGTTTGTAAATAATATAAATAAAATAACGAGAGTTAAGACTATTTCAGATCACTTCCGTGTACTCCTGTAGCTATATGGTCATCGTTGGCAATTTAATATTATTATATTCTTAATTTTATTTAATAATTTAGTATTTTTTGGATATTATTCCTAAATTAGAACACTGATTGGTGAGATATAGTCTTTGTTGCTAGAGTCAAATTTCTTTTTGAACTTATCTTAACGGCATGAAACATCACTTCACTTCAGAGGCAAATTGTCAAACCATCTAATCAGGAACGGAACAGGACTTTCAAATTATTTCAGCCAAGAATTTTCTACTTCACAGATGTCCTCAAAATATGCTTCCAGCAAGTGACTGATAAGCAATTTTGGAGTTGAATCAGTAAACCTTCGTAGGAATCAGTCAACTGAGTCAAAAGATCTACTCTTAACCACTAATATTGTTCAACATTCTACTATGTTTATCCCTTAACCATTTGAACTTACCAGGGTGACACGTAAAGGAATTTGTCAATGTACTATCAAGGTTGGTAAAATGCAAGTCAAGAAGACACGCAGATGTCCAAGAATGCAGCGCTATAAGACAGGTTCTCTAAAGATACGTATTCAAGTTTACAAATGATTCCTGACAGGTTTTCAATATATATATTCATACCCATCGGTTTCCAGGCATAGTTGGAAATAATTCACTGCATCATAGTTTTTGTGTGGTCTAAACAGTGGGGGAGACGTACCTTCTCATCATTTCTAGCTAGATCAAAGGATTTGTGAGAAGAAAGATACCTTTACAGGGGCTACCTGAGTTGAACACCAAGAAGAAAGAACAATGACAGGCCGCAAGATGAGTTTTATTGGGTTTTTGATTGTTGCAGCGGCTGTGTTTGAAGGTGCGACTGCAGCTGTAACCTACACAATAGGTGATAGCGTGGGATGGACCATCCCGCCCAGCAATTCATCGGACTTTTATGAACAGTGGGCTAGCAACAAGACATTTCAGATTGGAGACTCTGTTGGTAAGCATTCCTCAACTTGGAGGAAAACCCAAAATGATTATAGCATATGATCTCAGGTTCTTCAATTCTGATGACTTCAACCAGTTTCTGACTACTGTTTTTTTTTTTTTTGGGTTCTCGTTATTTGATTATCAGTTTTCAACTGGAATGGAACACACACAGCAACTCAGGTAGCAAGCAAAGAAGATTATGATAACTGTACAAAGACAGGAGTAATACTGATTAATAGTGGCATCAAAATTACCTATAATGCAAACGGTACCTTCTACTACGTATGCAATGTAGGCACGCACTGTGAGCAAGGCCAGAAGGTGACGATCAAAGTTGGAAATGGAATAGCACCAGAAACACCAGACTCTGCAGCTTTATCGCTGTCCTCTGCTACCTTAGTTGCCTTCTCCTCTGCCATAATTGTATTCTTGAGCAATTTTATGTAAATGGCAAACAGATCATATCTAGCTAGCTAGCGAGCTGCGGTCATTCTATTTGGTGATTTCTTTCGATATCTTACATGATGCATACGTTCTTTGTAATAAAATAGTGTATCCTCGTCGTGAATCTGAATCTGGAACAATAAAGAACAATAATATATCCTGATTATGTACTATAGATTTATATTGTGAATTGCAAAGGTTGTATGAAACTTGCTATGCATCAGATTTTCTCCCGTTCCAGTTATGTCTACTGTCGTTTTCCATGTGGAACCTCCGGCAACTATTTACACGTCAGGGGAGACAGGTAGAAATTGCTACATTCTCAAGGCTCGAATTGGAGATTTGGGTTAAGATAAAAAATGTCCCTTGTCATTTTATCTAGCCGTACCTTTAGGTATTAGTCACACTCTTTTAATTTGAAGAAAAAATATCATATTGGAACTCGGAGTCTTAGTTTTCAGCTTCAATCAACCTAAACAACTGATTATTTATTTTCTTTTATTTAAAACCCTACGTTTCTATGACAAAAAATTGAATCATCTTGACCAAAAAAAGAGTCCCAACGCCATCCAACTCCACTTTCCACAGAACTCCTCAGACTACCGCTCGTTCCAGGGGGAACACCAAAGGGAGAGGGTGTCCTTTACCCCTGAAGTATCTTTCACATCCCACATCTAATGTGGATGTCAGAAAAGGCAACGTAAGGTCGAGCATCCTATCATCCCCGGTTTAGACTTCAACTTGGATTGAAAAGCCTCATGAAAATATGCCTTGCAATAAACCGTTAAATTGGACACTGCAATGGATGTATCGCCTGCAAACAGTTCCTAAAAGAACTTAACAACTTCCACGTTTTGGCCACTTTATCACTTCTCTGGGGAACCACCACCTAGACAACTAGAACTGCATATTCAGGAATGCTTTCAGAAATCTCGTATAAAGCCTTTACTTGGCTATAATGAGCGAAACGGGAAAAAAATCCATCCTCTTGAAGGGCAATACCAAGTTTTCCAAAATTGTTGTTGAGTGACTTAACTCTTTCGCATGCCATTCACATCTGCAATCACAAGCATGTAAAGAACACAAAATCCACAAGATACTCTCTATTCCTTCTTTTCTGTCAGTTTTTCTTTGCCCTTCAGATATTGTTCTCGCTCGTCGGTTGTTTACAGTGTTCAAATGGCACAATTATGGGAGTTTCTAAAGTTTAATATGAAATGTATAATAATGCTGCATCCAATTATAGTTAGATCTTCCTGGTCATCAGAAGAAAACTAAGCTGGTTAAGGATGACCAAGGTGAAAAGGGCAATAAAGACGGGAAGCAGTAGCACCCTAGAGAATGGATTCAAAGTCATATGAAGAAGCATGCTTTGGTTGTGTATCAATGAAATGTCAAGCAGGCATAGAGTTTAAAACTATTCTATACACAGTAACTCACAGACCAAATTCTGAAGTAATGCCGCAAATCAAACCTTTTCTGTTGAAAGAATTATTCTCTTGCAAAAGTGAATATGGTGATTTCTGGAAGGTAGGACCATTCCTGCCCAGAAACTTCAATGGTACCACATGCTTTTGAAATGCAGGGTGAATGCATGCCAGCCTAGTTTCCCAATGTTTAGAATTCTAGTTTTTCTTATCCTCATTAACGCTTTTTACTCTATGAATTGTCCCTTATTCAAATAGAAAATCTCAACATTATTTAACTCGAGGGAAAATAAATATGTATGATGCGGAACAAATCCTGGTAGTATTTGCTTGGGTGCTCAGCTTTGTATGCTTTCTATCAAACAATGGACATTCCAAAACAAACTACAGTTCCATTTACAATTAACACTTGCTAAATTGCAACGTGTAATCTTTGATATCAGAAAATTAGCAGGCAATGAGGTTGAAAAGAATTGACCAGTATAATTTGAGGCATCTCAAACCATGAAGCACACACAGTACAACAGGCAAAAACCATCTGCAAAATCTGGCCCTTCTATTCAACTAATCAACTGGTTGGATGGAAAAATTGGTGACCAGAAAAAGTGTTCCGTCCTCAGCATTCTCATTGAATGATACTAATATGATCTCAGGAGGATGCATTGACAACTCGTCGATCGAAGAAGTCTTAAATAGATCAGTAGAAAGCCTAACCTGGGAAAAAACTGAACTCCCTGTTCTTTAGTGGAGAAGTAGCATTGATGTGGCTTCTATCTTGAGAACTACCTGAGCCATTGTGTCTGATATCTTGAGGTCCCTTCATGCAGTCAGAGAGTGGACCCAACCTTAAGGATAGATCACAATTTTCCGCAAGACCAGGTAAATTCTCGTGGGTGTTTCTGAACTCTGGTTCTATGATTCTCGTGGAAACAATCTTGGAACTGGAACAATCGAAAAAGTTCTGCAAGACACCCATTTTAGCAGGCTCTGCAACTGGTATACCAATTGGTTCACCAACAAGTATATTATTAGAGTTCATTTTTGCTGGGAATTGAGAAGCCTGTAGGGACTCTGGAACTTGGCTTTGATTTACAGAATACAACGGATAAACAGACCCCAAGCTCACTGGTACGTCATTTCCCATTGGATTCAACCGACTCCCGCTAGGAGGGACATACTCACACATGAATGGATAACTGTGAGGAACAACAGCATTGGCATTCTCAGTCGAATGACGGCTAGATTCTGAAATTGGTAAGGTAGAATTCACAGGCGTGGCGATTCTTGCAAAGCTGGACGGCTCGGCTGAATGAAGTGGAGATAGCTGAGAAGGATGCTTCTTACTCGTAGACTCCAAGACTCTGGGAGATGCAGGCGCAGGTGCAGGTTCTTGCATTCTCGGGCTGAGGTAGGTCCTAGGATTAATCTGCCGTTGGCTTCTTGAAGCTCTTACCGCAATGCAGCCCAGGTTGAGAGCAGCTAAACAATTGAACAAAGGGTACGCATGTTAATACTTCAGATTAATCTTGTTCAGCTACTTAAGACCGTAAAGTGAATTGCAGTCTCGGGCTCCACAAATGCAACGAAACGAAAGCTATGATCTTTCGAGGTAATACCACCAAAATTAAGAACTCAGAAGCATTAATAATTACGGAATTCAGGAATAAGAAAACAGAAGCAAGTACCTTCAATACAAGGTGGCAAAAACTCTCCAGTTTCGGTCGCCTCATCTCTCCGAATAATGGTGTTAATGGCGTCATTTACACGGTCCCGAATTGTCTCCAGGTTCGTATACTCAGCCTAACCAACGAAACCATTCAGAATTGAGTATAGAAAGAATCTGGAATTAAAATCACCATGAGTACCTCAGAGTTAGCTTTGGAGTACATGATTTCCTCAGCTTTGAAGACCACAAGAGGAAGCTTCTCCTGCCACTCTCTGTTCTTCTTAGTCAAAGCGCTGTGAGCCTCGTAGGCCACCCTAATCAAACAGCATATATATCAGCAGTTATATAAGATCACAAAAATGCACAAAAAAAAAGAAGAAATTACAATCTCAGATTCTATAAGCAAACAATAGACAGACCCAGAACCTGAAAATCTGTTGAATGATGGAACCTCTCATGGGTTTGTGCCTATCACTGTGCCAAGCTCTCCTCGCACACTCGTAAGGCCTTGGCCCTGGCCTTGGCATCTTCACTCTGATGTTTAACTCTCTCACTCACTCCCTCCAAGTATATGGTAGTGGTAAAAACAGAGAAAGAAGAAAGAGGACAAACTATTTAGCTCTTCTGCAAAAGAGAAGAAAAAGAAAAAAGAGAGACCAGTACACAACTTCTCTCACATAGCTAGGTGAAGAAGCCCGCAGTGGGTCACTCCAATTCTTGTGTTGTTTGCCACTCTTTCAAATCGATTGCCAGGTTTGCAAATGGTAGGGCTCCATTTTGTTGGCTGGGGAGCAGCATAAATAAAAGAGAGGGAAAGAGAGGCGTTGCTCTCCCATACTTTACCCTCCCCAATAATGCTAGAGAGATTACCATATTTTCCTCATGTGCAGTGCAGGCCAGTATGTTTTTTCCCATTTTTTCCCCCTCTTTTTCCCAAAAAAACGATTTGATTGGGGACCTTCAAGGGAAAAGGAAAGTGTTTACCCTGTATTCATGTGCATATAACACAACAGCGACATCTTACCCGACGCTCCAAGAATCTATTCTTCGTAATTATTACCTTATAAGTTGTTTAACTCTTGTTACATCTTTTCTAGTTCCATGTTCGGTTTGTGAAAGGTCAGCTCCCTCATTCATGAAGGCCAACCTGCCCGCAACCGCAGGAAGGATGGTTGGTTCATGGTTGCTAATCTTCAAAGCCAGATGTGAAGATTCATTTCATTGCCTGCGATCCATTCAGGATTGCAATGCAACAGTGTCATAAATTCAATATTTATGCCTTAAAATGGCCCACCCTTCACCGCCTTTAAGGCTCTAACACATCTGACAATGCCATGGCTCTCCCACTTACTGACGTTTCAGCTTTCACCCCTCCATTCATGAAAGGAAAGTGTAAATTAATGGAGTGGGTGCTTTAACGATAGCTCGCCTTCCTTTTGTACTTGCGGACTTTAGACGAACCAGTATTGGTTTACCTTTTCCTTGGTAGTAGTGAATGGTCCACAGAATAGTTGTAAAGAAAAGCCAAGTCTTTGGACAGGATGCAGATGGGCACAACTTGTCTTGCTTTTGTTATCTTCCGGCAATTGAAAGTTCCCCCTTTTCCTTTGACAGGTATTACCACCTACTGAAAACCGATTACAGGAAGAATCTTGATGGCCATCGTTTCTGTCACTATAGTGCAGCCCAGTGATCCCTGGAAATTATTCGTCGCCCATATCCCTGTGGGGTTACACTATCTGTCCCTTTTATATTGAAAGAGATGTTCGAAATGCTAACGTAGCAAATAAAAAATTAATTTTACGATAAACAAAACGAAATTAAACTTTTATTTTATCATTCAATCACTTTTCTTCTTTTTTTCAGGTTTTCTGTCAATAAAAAATTGTGGAGACAAAATTTTGTGGGTCACGTTTAGATGTGATTTATGAAGGAGCCCATTTGGTTTTGAATCAAAGTTTCAGATGAGAGAAAAGACTTGGGAATATGAACAGGCGATGGAAATTAGACATTGACTTAGCACATCTGGATGCAAGCTAATAAAGCTAAAAGAGAGTACTATTGTTGTTTGTTTTATACTATTTATAATGGTATATATGGCTTCTAAGTTCTAACCCAGCAAAGCATGAAGAAAGAAAAGAAAGGAAATTGGAAATTTGGCTCATATCAACATCAGCTACTTCTTTTAAAGCAAGGAAAACAAGAAAAGGTATTGTCCTCCGCCAAGTTGAGTCATTCAACTGACATACGAATGGTTAGCGAACTGAATCCCATGATATGACCTACCACACATACAAATGTTCCCTCTCTAACTACAGTAAGCCATTCCACATAATAATATTTAAGTACCACACGTTCTGTGCAATTTGGGGCTGGGATTTATTTGCATTAATTCGTCCCGTGCAGGTTTTAGCTGTACACAGACTGGATAAAGGTTTACCAGTTTTTTTTTTTTGAATTTATTGCCATCCCACGCAGTTCCATCATGAACACTGCGCTTCTAGCAGCCAAATACACTGGTTGTCAGTATCTTTATCATGACGATTCTGGCATCTTTTACCATGATGTTTTGTCAGATTTTATTTGAAAGCAAAAAAAAAATGCACCTAAAACGTATTACCAGACAAGTACTTCTTGCCCGAAATATCAATACACGTGACAGCATTATTTATCTACTGGCTGACTCACCCACATTAAGGAAATATAATTATATATATATATTTATATTTATATTTTCATCAAAGGCCCAATGTGGATAAAATGTCCGACCCATTACTTACCTAGGCTCGGTCCAGAGAGAAAGCAGGTACCCATCAATTCTGTAATATAAAATTACTACTTTTTGTATTTAAGTTTGGAACCCAATTTACAGTACAAATTCATATAACAGAGACGGAGAGGAGATATGGCGAGCACGGAAGTGAAGGGGCCGAGCTGTCAAGTGGAAGAAGGATGCAAAGTAGGGACAATCTCCAAACTGTCATCGGCATCGTCTCCATGAATCCTGTCAAGAATAAGCACTAACCCCATTGCAAAAGCACCATCGAAACGTGGCTTAAGACATAGCCAAAACACATCCTTTCCTAGCATGACATGAGTTGAAGGGTCCATTTTTCTTTTGATCTCAGCTACAGGTTCCCTGCATGAATCTTCCTCCACATCGCTAGTGTTGTGGATAGTGCAGCATCTCTGACTATAAGACCCTTTAATATGGTACTCCTCCCCTGGATCCCCGTGGACCTCCACCACCAGACCTGACCTGCCGATGATACTTGATCGACATACGCTGAAAATTGGGTCTTTGCTCTCAGTTCTTTCACCCAGAAAGCCATCCCACCGCCGATGAAGACTTTGTTTCTGTTTTATAAAACACAAAACATCAAAGTAATCAAGTTCTGTTTTGTCAATTCGAAATGTATAGACTAAATAGAATACTATGGTAAAAGATACACAGAGGAGAAGCTGTTTTATATGCCATGGTCTTTAACTACAGGAGATATCAGAGAAAGCCGATCACTTTATGGTACCCAATCCATTATTGTACATGTTCAGGACAAAGTTTCCAATTATCAAACATGTTTTTCATTTTCTTCTGTAATACTGGCTAGATTGGGATGTAAATTGTTATGCAGGATGTCCAAGTCAGTCTGATTCCCACTTATGTTGGAAGAGTTTGTCTCAGTTTCCCACTTTTTCAACTAGCATATCCAGTGGCTTTTGTAAGCTCCTATGTGCATTTCAAAGGCATAGTTGCTCTATAGGTTTATAACACAGAGACTCTTTTTCCGCTAATAACACTGATTAAGCACGCGTATAAGTGGATTAATGGAAGAAACTAACGTACCTTTCGAAGAAGGGTGAGGAGGCATTTCCCTGTAGCATCCATGAGAACAAGCTCATCTAGGGGCTGGGTATCAGGCCCATAACAATCGAACCGGAAGATGACATCCCCGTTGGGATCGTAGACGATGAAACCATCCCCAGGGTAGAACACTGAGGTCTTCCGAACTGTGAGGTTGGTTTCTTCTTGGAAACAGAATTTGCCATCATCCACAATCACCCCGCCCGTCATCTTAATTTAGCAGCAGCGACTGAGCAGCCGTGTTCAACCAGTGTTGACTGCCAGGCGCACAAGCTCTTCCGACCAAAGATGGGACGTCTGATAGAGGAGAATTGGGTGTGTGTTACTTAAGAACCGCCTGATTTTGTCTCTGTTTCTGGTTATGTTGTGTTGATGTGATATGTGGATCACACAATCGGTTTTGAGATTACGACTTGCAATGCAGAGAAGTTAATTTCCATGGTCCATAATCCACCGTCCTGTACTAGTATTTTATTCTATCCATGAAGTGTGGCCAGTGGACGTAACTTTGGCCATCGATTCATGGCTATTCGGAGGGCGTCGGTGGGCTGTATAAGAAAAACGAGAGTGCGTGCATTGTGGGTAAGTAACGATTGATGGGTCTGTTACGTGCGGATTAGGTTTTGATGATTATTATTTGTTTGATTAAGACACAAATCCAAAGCTCGCTCGACATGTTAGAGATGGGGCAATTACTTTTAATATAATAATTATCATTTGGAATTTTCAATTACTTCATGTTGCCGTCCTTTTCTTTAGTTCTTCCTCCATAATAGTACTCGTCACCAACATGTGTGATTCTTGTGATCATCTACTGAAAAAGAATAAGATTTTTTAATTTAATTAATTCTCATTTGCTGGTTGTTCTCAAGACAAATTAATAATAAGGCCATTACTAGCAAAAATTGTAATTGAATCTCCAAAATTTTTAGAAAGAATTCAAGGAGATATTTGTGGGCCTCTATACATCCACCATGTGGACCATTTCGATATTTTATGGTTTTGATCGATGCATCAACTAGATGGTCACATGTATGTTTATTATCATCTCGCAATATGATATTTGCGAGATTGCTTGCACAAATAATTCGTTTACGAGCTCAATTTCCTGATTATCCGATAAAGTCTATTCGAATGTGTGAGACCCCGTCTTTTTATATTCTAGTCAGCACTCAGATTTACTCAAATTCTTTCGGATTGGTCGGTTTGAGTGAGTTGACCATTTGACCGAATGACCTGGACATAGTCATAGAGCCTAGGTGTCAGGTTTAGAATGTTTAGAACGTCATGTCGTTGGTGGTGTGTCGATAATTTGCACGACGTGTCGCTTCGGAAATTTAACGTGTATTAGATTAATTAGTCGATTGATGCATTATTTGAGGTTTGAGTCCAGAGGATATAGCCCATTCTACTCTTTTGACCTCCATAAAAGTTTTTGGAGGCCCGTTTTGAGTGGCCGTAGGCCTTTGGGCCGATTTACTTTTCGTGGGCCCGATTTCGGTTTCTCAAGCCCAATTATGTTTTAAAAGCCCGATTTAGATATTTTGAGTTTTTAAATTTTATTTTGGACCACTTGAGGGCATATGGAAACCATTTTATAAATAGTTCAGATTTTGGAAAATTAAAAAAGAAAAAAAAAAGAGTCAACAAAGTCAAAGTCAACAAAGTCAAAGTCAAGACATCTAAAAATTCGAAAATACCCCTCATTAAACTCACTTATCCTACACGGGATGTGCAGAAATAAGGAGCTTTTGTTTTCATTTTCCCCATTTCCCCTCTTTTGGCCGAGAGCTCCCAAACCCAAAATTTCCTTCCAATTTTATTTTTACTTCAAATAAAGGAGTGAGTGTTGTTCCAAAACCTAATTCTAACCTTTCTCCTTGTATTTCCTCAGGTATGGTGTTTGGTTGTAGTGGTTTTATATTTATTTGAGTATTTTTTTGTATTTTCGGATTTTATGAATTTTTACTTGATTTCTTCATTTTCTGGGCTGATTTGTGGTTGATTTAGCAAGATTAGATGTTCATTAACATAGTCTGATACTTTAGATTGCTTGAAAACATCACTTGATCCATGATTGATCATTTTGGGTGTCAATGGCATTTTGGTAATTTCGGGATTTGTGTGATTTTGTGAAATTGGATGGAATTGGATGAAATTGGGTGAAATTGGTTGATGCCATTGCTTGAGTTAGGTTGTTTATGTGTTGTAGAGTAGGTTGGTCGAATTAGGAAACCAATTTTGATGTTGGTGGAGCTTGGAATTGGAAATTGAACTTAGGATCGATTGCGTATGTGAAGGGATTTGTTATTTTCTTAAGGAATTGAGTGTTTTAAGTTTCTAGAGGTTGAATTGAATGATTTGGGATTTAGAGTGAGTGTTTGAGGAGTCTCGTAGGTTGCTTTTAATTCTGGTCATTTTTCGAGTTTATTATTTTCGGTTTTGTTCTTAGTACGATTTTGTGTGCATGATTGTTTAGGTGGTATTTCAGCGATCGATAAGGGCAAAGGCTTAGCCATCGAGTCGTCTGCGCGTCAAGAGGTGGGAGACTATGTTTCATTTACATGCACGAAAATATTTTGCTTTATTAATTAAAATTGGTAAATGCTTATTTTTGAATGGAGGCAATACGTACATTGATTTATAACTTGGCATGCTAGGTTCATTGTGTGTGAGACATATTTATGATGCATAAAACATTTATTTGAACCTATGCGCATGTTTGTGATATGATTAAAATGTGTTTGAGAATATTCGTACGCATCAAATTCTTGACTTGTTGGGACTTCTAGGAAGTCTTTGATTTGGTTTTGATTGCACTACATTTTATTTATACTATAACATGATTTGAGAATTTATCTGTATGGTTGCAAAGAATATGTATACCTATATTTGCTAGGTATGACTTGGAATTGACGGACTGCGCTTGGCCAATGCGAAGGTAAGTGGATGAGTATCCTTAGATAGAAGGATAGTCCCTTGCCTAGGAGTATGGATGAGATATGTATGCCTTGTGGGAGTATGGGATGTTATAGGTTACATGTGCCTTCGGGCTTTTCGAGTTGTGTGTGAGTTGGAATTGTGTGATAGCAGATTTCTCCACTTTTCCCGAGGACAACACTGGTGGTAGGGAACTTATTAATATTTTGGAAATGTGCATTTAATTAGCCACCATTGGGCTTCCAATTTCCCTTTGGTCGGGGTTATCAGTGGAGCAGTTTTAGAGGTCCACCCATATATTTTTTGGGCATAGTAGCCCATGAGAATGAGATTTTGAGATTTTTATACTTATTGGGCATGGGCCTGTGATACATGGTGTTATTATCAAACTCATGCATATGCATTCGATTATATTCAATGTGAGATTGTTTACATAATTAGCAGCATGGACTTACTGTGATTTTCATTACAAAATGTTTATACTAGTTTTCGTGTATGCCTCTATTCCACCGGAATTGTTTATGACGCTGTGACTTTCACTGAGGTCCTTGAGATCTCACCCCCTCTTGTTGATATTTTTCAGGACTAGGTCGAGAGCCAGTGTAGCTGACTTATTTGTGAGGTCGAGATTTCTGGTTTGTCTTAGGGCTGGACTACTGCATATGACACGTTTGAAAACTCGACACTATCTTTATTACTTTGGATCTGTGTATGCTTGCTTATCTTGTTGCATACTTGCTCATTGAGATTGTGACCCCTTAGTGGGCTTGGGTTGATGCGTGTTATTGGATTTATTTTGATAAAGTATGTTTGGGGCTGTGTGGCCTGTTGTGTGTGATATTAAGTCTTCCGCTGTTTGTAATTGCACTCTGTGGTTGATTTTGTTGTGTCAAGGTTTCTGGTTAAATACATGCTCCTTTTTAAAGAAAATTAAAAGGTTCAAATTTATATGCAATTATATATATTTTACGAATTTGATTTGAGGGTAAGCCTTGTGTAGTTTTAATTAGGCCACGAATTGGGCCAATTGAGACTGCACGGCGGTGAGGAGCCCAATTACCGGGTTCGGGTCCTCACAGAATGGATAATGCTAGTGAATTTACATCAAAAGCCTTTATAGATTATTGTATGTCTATTGGAATAAAGGTTGAACATCTTGTTGCTTATGTTCATACACAAAATGGTTTTGCAGAATCATTTATAAAACGTTTACAATTAATTGCAAGACCTATGCTTGTGAGATCCAAACTTCCAGTCTATGTTTGGGGACATGCCATTTTACATGCAGCAACAATTATACGCATTAGTTCAATAAGTTATCATGAACACTCTCCGATACAATTGGTTTATGGTTAGGAACCAAATATTTCTCATCGAAGAATTTTTGGTTGTGCGGTATATATTCCAATTTCTCCACCACAACGTGCAAAAATGGGTCCTTAAAGAAGGATAAGAATATATGTTGGATATGAGTCTCCATTTATTATTAAATATCTTGAGCCATTAATTGAAAATTTATTTACGGCAAGATTCGTTGATTGTCATTTTGACGAGACTATATTTCCAACATTTGGGGGAGAAAATAAACAGTTGGAAAAGAAGATCTCTTGGAATGAATTATCATTATCTAATTTTGATTCTCGAACAAATCAATGTGAACATGAAGTTCAAAAGATAATTCATTTACAAACGATTGCAAATCAATTGTCAGATGCATTTACTGACTTAAAAGAATAACTAGGTCACATGTTCCAGTTGTAAATATTCCGATAAGAATTGATGTCCCTGAAGGATAATCTAAAGTTGCTAGTGAATCTAGACCACATCAGAAACGTGGAAGACCATTCGGTTCTAAAGATAAAAATCCTCGAAAAAAGAAAGAAGCAACTACAAAAAATGGTCATGAGGAGGATATAGTTTTGGAAAATCCAGTTGACATAATTAATAAAATTCCGAAAGAAACACAAGAGAATAAAAAGATCTCGATTAATTATGTCATTACAAGAACAAGATGGAATCAAAGCTCAATACTTGTCGATAATATTTTTGCATATAATATAGCGCTAAATATTATAGAAGAAAGTGAGGATTTTGAACCTACCTCTATGGAGGAATGTAAAAATAGAAATGATTGGCCAATGTGGAAAGACGCAATTCAATCAGAATTAAACTCATTTGAAAAAAGTGGAGTGTTTGGACCTGTAGTCCATACACTAAAAGATGTAAAACCGGTGGGATATAAATGGGTATTTGTGCAAAAAAAGAAATGAGAAAAATAAAGTTGTGAGATATAAAGCAAGACTCGTCGCACAAGGTTTTACCCAAAAACCGAGTATTGATTATAATGAGACGTATTATCCAGTGGTGGATGCAATAACATTACGATATTTATTTTGTTTGGCAGTACATGAAAAGTTTGAAATGCATCTAATGGATGTAGTTACAGCCTATCTTGTATGGCTCGTTGGATACTGATATATATATGAAAATCCTTGAAGGATTTAAATTTTCAGATGCAAATAAATCAAATTTTTGAGAAATTTATTCAATAAAGTTAAATAGAGATCTATATGGATTGAAGCAATCTGGATGGATGTGGTACACTTGCCTTAGTGAATGCTTGATTAAAGTAGATTTCAAGAATGATCTAATTTGTTCATGTGTCTTTATAAAAAGATATGGATCTGGTTTTGTTATAATAGCTGTTTATGTTGATGATTTAAATATCATAGAAACTCGAGATACATAAAGTTATCAGCTATTTAAAAAACGAATTTGAAATGAAAGATCACGGAAAAACAAGATATTATTTGGGTCTTCAAATTGAGCATCTAAGTTAAGGAATATTTATTCATCAATCAAATTATGTGGATAAAGTTCTTAAAAGATTTTATATGGATAAAGCTCATCCATTGAGTACGCCAATGATTGTAAGGTCACTTAATGTGAAAAAAAGATATTTTTTGACATCGTGAAGAAAATGAAGAACTCTTAAGTCCTGAGGTTCCATACTTTAGTGCTATTGGTGCACTAACATATCTTGCTAATAACACTCGACTTGATATATCATTTGGAGTAAATTTACTAGCAACATATAGTTCTTCCCTAACTCGAAGACATTGGAATGAAGTTAAACATATTTTTAGATATCTGCGAGGGACAATGAATATGAGTTTATATTATTCAAATTTATTCACTTTTGATTTAGTTGGTTATGTAGATGTAGGATATTTGTCAGATCCATATAAACCCAGATCGCAGGCAAGTTATTTATTCACTATAGATAATACTGTCATTTCATGGCGGTCGGTGAAACAAACTTTGGTTGCTACTTCTTCTAACCATGCAGTGATTTTAGCAATTCACGAAGCAAGTCGTAAATGTGTTTGGCTACGATCAATATCACAACACATAAGAGAAGCATGTGGATTATCAAGTGATAGAGAACTTGCAACTACACTCTATGAAAATAATGCTGCTTGTATAGCTCAATTAAAGGAAGGCTACATAAAGGGTGACAAGACAAAACATAATTCACCAAAATTCTTCTTTACTCATGATCTTCAAAGCAAAGGAGAAATCAGTGTAAAAAAAATAAGCTTAAGTGATAACCTGACTGATTTATTTACTAAAGCTCTTCCCACAACAACATTTGAAAAGCTTGTTCGAAAGATCGGAATGCAACGTTTGAAAGATTTAAAGGAATGACTAAATCAGGAGGAGCATGCACTGCATTCTTTTTTCCTTCACCAAGTTTTTATTCACATTGAGTTTTTCTTGATAAGGTTTTTAATGAGGTAGTGTTCTGATTTAATACTCACATTTTTAATATCCAAAATATTCAATGGGGAGTATTATGAATATAAAAGGTTTTGAGATTGAAAAGACAAACTTAGTTTGTCTATTTAATTATATAGTGAATATTTTGTAACTGCAATATTCTTTATCTCTCAATGTCTCTTTATATACTCTATCATGTTACCTATAAGTAGGAGGTAACATTATTTGTTTTGTACATTTACACTTGATAAAAATATTATACTTCTTAGTTTTTCTATTGTTCTTCTTTTCTCAAATTCTTATATTTCTATTGTTATTTTCTCTTAAAAATTTATATTATTTTTTCTCAATTATTTTTATTTTATATTCTATAAAAAGAGTAAAAAAGAGAAAAAAAAAGACCTTAGAATAAATACGGAACATGAAGTCGGCCCAATAATTAATACCAGTAATGACCGTTTCTCAGAAAATGCAAAACGTGAAGATGACTAATTTCTGTCGTAATTTTCAACAATAGCCGAAAGCTTGAAGCTCACAGCTCCGCGACGCAGTCAGCTAGACGGACATACCACCATACCACCGTTTCCGTTGAGGCAACGGCAAAACGGATAACAGACCTCGCGGCTCTTGCTTGACCAAATCACCAGATACCAGAAATCGCACACATTTTCCCTCCATATCTCTCTCTTTCTGTCTCACGCAAATAACAAACCAATGTCACTCTCGCCCCGAACGCACAATGCAGGGACAAGTACCTTCTCACCAGACTCCGCCTGGGACAGCATGCTCCCGGGCCCCTCTTCCCGCAACAACTTCGGCTCCGCCGACGTTTCCTCTTCCGGTCTCCTCGCATTCGCCACCGGATCTTCTATAGCCATCGTCGATTCTCGCTCCCTTCAATTGATCTCCAGTATCCCTTTCCCTCCACCTAATTCTTCACCCAACTCTCTCTCCCCTTTCGTCACGTCCGTCCGATGGACACCCCTTCCCCTCCGCCGGGACCTCCTCTCCACCGAGCCTTCCTCCTCCCATCTCCTCATCTCCGCAGCAGACCGCCACGGCCGCATCGGGCTCCTTGACTCCCGCCTGCGCTCCCTTGTCCTCTGGCTGGAACCGGACCCCCATCCCAAATCTGGCGTCCAGGACCTCTGCTGGATCCTCTCCCGTCCTGACTCTTATGCCCTGGCGGCTATCTCCGGCTCTTCCATTTTGTCCCTATACTCCACCTCCTCCACTTCTACCGCCTCCAGCCTCTGCTTCTTCAAGTACGACGCTTCGCCCGAGTATCTGTCCTGCATCCGTCGCGATCCCTTCGATTCCCGCCATTTCTGCATCGTCGGGCTCAAAGGATTCTTACTCTCCGTTAGACTACTTGGTGAATCCGAAAACGAAGTCGTCCTTAAAGAGGTACACATTCGGACTGATGCAAGCGAGTTAGCGAAGCTGGAGAAGGATGCAGCGACGAACGGTGGATCCTCGTCGCCGACGCCCGCTTCCGCCGTATTTCCGCTTTACAGTGTGAAAATGGCGTTTTCGCCGCAGTGGAAGCACATTTTGTATGTGACTTTTCCTCGAGAACTTGTGGTGTACGATTTAAAATACGAAACGGAGCTCTTTAGTACCGCACTGCCTCGAGGATGCAGCAAGTTTCTGGATGTGTTGCCGGATCCGAATAATGAACTACTATACTGCGCTCACCTTGACGGCCGCCTCAGCATTTGGCGACGTAGAGAGTAAGTATAACTGCCTGTTATTGTAAATCTTAAGCTGTTCTATTTGACAGTGGATACTTCTGTACCGTGTGGTCGCAGTGGAGAACAGGTGCATGTGATGTGCGCGATGGAGGAGTTGATGCCGTCGCTGGGCACGCCTGTGCCTTCGCCGGTGGTACTTTCTGTTTCAATTGGCCAGTCAGAGTCCGCTATCCAAAATGTGGCCAAGCTGTACGCTGATGCACCTGTCACTCCTTCCGTCAATATGGATTTTGACAATCCTTTTGATTTCAGCGATGATACTCTTCTTATTTCTAAAACCCACGTGATCTCCATTTCTGATGATGGGAAAATCTGGAACTGGCTTTTGACTGCTGAAGGGGACCCAGGTAAGGATGCTGGTCATCTGCCACTTTTAGAGGCCAATGCCAACGGTGAAGCTGCTTCATCAGATGGACTTGACCATGTGAATGACAATAAGAGCCTTCCATCCTCTACTTTGGGCCAGGATGTATCATTTAAGGTCTGATTATGAATGTCTCAATTGATGTTGTGATTTTTTTTTTGTTCATTGTAATACTAGATCAAGCTAGTGATATTGCTTTCATTTTTAGTTTTTCTCGTCTTTGGAAGTTATGATCAGTAAAATGATATATTCTTACTAGCTGCGTCACTAATTGCAGATCAGCTTAGTTGGGCAGCTTCAGCTTCTTTCTTCAACTTTGACAATGCTGGCCGTGCCTTACCCTTCTTTGACAGCCACTTTGGCCCGTTAGTTCCTGCATGACATATGTTTGTCTTACCTGTTGAAAATTTGATTTCATTATCCACTTACGAGATCATGTAAAATGAAGGTGGGGGGAATCATGCTGCTGTTGCTGTTCCTTTGGTCGCTCTGGGAACTCAAAATGGAACAATTGACGTAGTTGATGTTTCAGCCAATGCCGTTGCAGCAAGTTTTTCAGTTCATAACGGTCCTGTTAGGGGATTACGATGGCTAGGAAATTCTAGACTGGTATCATTTTCTTACAACCAGGTACAAAATATTTGCTCAAAAATTTTCATACTTTTCCATTTCTATCCAAATGATTAACATTTCCTTTGAAATCAAATGAAAGTCATTGCTTTCACAGCTTCTCATTTTTTCTCACTGTCTCTCACACATGCATCACTTTCTATGTCTTTGGCTTCAGGTCAATGAAAAGAGTGGAGGTTATGTCAATAAGCTTGTCGTGACATGCATTAGAAGTGGCCTTAATAGGCCTTTTCGTATCTTACAAAAACCAGAGCGTGCTCCTGTGAGAGCTCTACGGACTTCTTCATCTGGAAGGTGCCACTGGTTCCCTGTTTCTTCTTAATTTTTAGTACCAGTTTAACCGCCACCTTATTGCTTTCTGTTCAATTGATGTGAACATTGGTGAAAACTATTTTAAGCATCTGCCTTTATTTGCAAAATCATTGTGCCATCTATGTTTCTTCTCTATCCTTAGATTTTTCATTTAAAATTTCAGGTATCTTCTTATTTTGTTTCGTGATGCACCAGTGGAGGTCTGGGCAATGACTAAAAGCCCCATCATGGTTTGTTTGCTTAACCCTTAAGTTTTTCTATAACCGCATTATATTTGATGCAATTAATGGGGCACTTATGTTTGACAGAAGATTTCTCTGAGGTTATTGGCATCATATATTTAGTAAGTGAATATAGCATTAATATTACAGTTAGCCGTCGCAAGTTGGGTTGATGAAGTAAATGCTATACATGTTGCGTTTGTATTTTGTGAAATTTTTCCTCATTTTAAGCTTCTGACATTTAGTGTATTTAAATTTGAAGGATATGCTAGGGCATCAGCTATCTTTCCTTCTGTGGAAAAAAATTAATCTCGCAAAGCTCTGGTTTCTCTAGATTCTGCACGATGTTCATTTCTTGACATTCTAACGCTCATATATGTTGAATAGCCTATCAAGTTCAATATCTTAGTAGATTATACTTAAACTGGAATAAATATTGTCTTACCTCTGATATAGCCAGCTGTTTCTTTAATCTGTATCATCATATCAGGTGTCTGTTGATACTGTTTTGTTGGTGACTTGCTAATATAGATTCGCTTTTAGATATTCATTAAGCTTTATACCTCCATGTAGCTTAGATCATTAGCTCTTCCATTCACGGTATTGGAATGGACTCTTCCAACAGTTCCACGGCCAGCACAAAATGTTCCTTCCGGGCAACTTTCACCACTGTCAACCAAAGATCGTGCAACAGTAGCTGCTGATGAGGCATCTACTCCAGATGCACCTTCAATAGAATCTAGTGAGCTGTTTTACTTGGTTTGATAGCATTAGTGAATTACTGAATAGTAAAAAAGAACCTGTCCTCTTTTATATTCAAAATTACCTGAACAGCTAAAGTAACTTCTATGAGCAGATGCAGCAGGCACAGATGCATCTCAAGATGAGATTTCAGAAAGTTTTTCATTTGCACTGGTAAATGGTGCTCTTGGAGTTTTTGAAGTTCATGGGCGGAGGATCCGAGATTTTAGGTATACATCATTATGATCATGCATAGTGGAATTAATGAACTGTTGTATTTAAATAGGATTTGGTTGACATTTTAATCAGTAGGTTGCATATTTTCTGTTTCTTGTTCTTGCAACTGGAGATTGCAAGTTCCAGGGTTGAAGTAGCTACTTCCTGCATTAAAATAAGGGAGAATGGTGCTCTGTCCAATAAATATCTTCATAGAACCACTTTGACGTGAGGACATATGGGTGATATTTTTTGTAAATGACAAAATTAGATCTGCTGCTGCTGCATTTTTTTTTAGTAAGAAAACGCACATGAAGTTTGAGGTGAAACTACTTATTTCATATTTTTCCCTATGGATGTTCCATGCCATGTTACCAAAGAAGTATTTTCTCTATTTGATGAGTGAACGTCTTGTTAAGTTATAGAGGAACTGGAAAGCTGTAAATTCTAGTGTTCTATCTGAGTATGATAATCTTAAATCATTACTATCATATACTTTCTTGCATAGCATAGCTGGTTCCTAAACTAAGCCGTATGTTTACATTTGAAAGCCTGATACTGTTTTTATTGCACCTTGAAATACGTAATAGAATTTGCTAATGGATTCTTTTATTGATGGTAGTGATGATATTAATGTTAGTGATCTTAATAAGCTCTAAAATCTAATGTTCTGAGTAGGGTAATCTTAATCAGCCATGACATGCAAAAATAGTATATGATATGACATGTCATGCAAAAATAGTATATGATAAGACTGATTAGTGCATTAAGATCATGTTTGCATTTGGCTGCCTAATACTGTTTCTATCACTCATTGAAATATGTAATAGAATTTTTAAGGATTTTCTTGTTGATGAGAATGATGACATTGATGTGAGTGACCTTCATAAACTGTAAAATCTAGTGTTTTATCTGGTTATTCGTGAATCGATCTTATCATTCATTTTTTTTGCATGATGCGTCTGGTCGCATTTGAAAGCCTGATGTTGTTTCTATTGCCCCTTGAAATATGTAATAATGGTAAGGGTTTTCTTATTGATGATATGGATGATTTGGACGTGAATGGCCTTTATAAACTGTAAATATAGTGTTCTATCTGAGTGGGGTAATCTTAAATCAGTCTTGTCACATACTATTTTTGTGTGACATGGCTGGTTGAAAGCCTGATGTTGTTTCTATTGCACCCTGAAATATGCAAAAAGATTTTCTTATTGATGATAGAGTGACCTTGATAAGCTGTACGATATAGTGTTCTATCTGAGTAGGGTAATTTAAATCAGTCTTATCATTTACTATTTTGGCATGACATACATTAGGCTTCATGTTTTCATTTGAAAGCCTAATGCTGTTTGTATTGCACATTCAAATATGTAAAATAGAATTTGTATTAAGGATTTTCTCATTGATGATCATGATGATATTGATGTGAGTGATCTTGATACGGAGCGAGAACTTCTAACTCTTTGCTGCTGGCAGTGTTGCAATTTTACATCATTATTCAATTTAAAATTAACAAAAAGCAATACCTCCTGGAATAATACTAATCATAATATTGATCCCAAACATTCATAATCTGGATATCCTTGTGAATTGTGAAACAATGGTGTTAGCAATCACCTTAGGTCCCTACATTGTTCCAATCATTAGAAAGATGAAAAAAAAAGGTGTGAGAGCAATATGAAATGAAATAATTGCTTTCTTCATGGTAGTAAAACACAAATGATTCCAAGTTGAAGAAAGTGGTGCGCAGTTTGATTGGATCATTTCTTTTATCCTTGTTATGTTGATACTTTTTTGGTTGACGTAGATGATTCTTTTTCTTATTGACTTGACCAAGTTGTTATTATTATGTGCACTGTGTATATCCATCATTTACTCTGCTTCAATCTCTGACTGTACATTCTCATTATCTCATAAGCGTTTTTTGCTTCTCAACAGACCAAAATGGCCATCTTCTTCATTTGTTTCGTCAGACGGAATGATTACAGCAATGGCCTACCGCTTGCCTCATGTTGTACGTTCCTTGACTTAATATTGCCACTGGATTAGTCTAGTCAGAACTTTTATCATCTCATGTATTTATTTTGTGAAATACTTTGGCTTTGATATTTCTCAGGTTATGGGGGACAGATCAGGAAACATACGGTGGTGGGATGTAACATCTGGGCTTTCTTCATCATTCAATACTCATAGAGAAGGAATCCGGCGAATTAGATTCTCACCTGTTGTTCCTGGAGACCGTAGCCGAGGGCTTATTGCTGTGCTTTTCTATGACAACACTTTTTCTGTATTTGATTTGGTAAGCATGAGAATGTCTATTTGTAAGTCCTTGTTACAATAAGCACTTAAGCACTAATAATGTTATGTTTTTACAATGGTGGTCCTTTACCTTCTATCTTCTGTCAATCTGTAATGATCTTATGTAGTTTCTTCTTTCTTTTCGTGATCTCAACCTTGTAGTGAATCCTTTTAGCACGTTATTGAAATGTGGCATGCAGCTTCTATGTATCTGTTGGATGATATGTTTTCTCAAAATTTTCATTTCATTCAATCTATGTTTTCTCTCTTTTTTTTCAGGATTTGCCGGATCCATTAGCCAATTCTCTTTTACAGCCTCAGTTTCCTGGTACACTTGTATTGGAACTTGATTGGTTGCCTTTGCGGACTAATAAAACTGATCCTCTTGTGTTATGTGTTGCTGGAGCTGATGGTAGCTTTCGCCTTGTTGAAGTTAACATGTATGTGCTAATTTCTATAACCTTGTCAAAAAATGTATGCTGTTGCCCTCATTGGGAAGATTGTTGGATGTCTTATAATTTTCATCCAGACAATCTTGGTAAGGGCTGGCAGGTGATATAGCATAAGGCAAACATTTTTCTCTTTCTTTAATAGCTTGACTCTTGTATACTGACAGACGTGACAAAAAACTTGGTCATGGGCTGCAACCTCGGGCTGTCAAAGAAAGATTCCGGCCTATGCCTATATGCTCTCCGATAGTCTATCCCACACCACATGCCCTGGTAATGATCATCCTATTTTTCTGTTTTTGTTTGTTTTCTGGCATAATTCATTATACTATTGTAATGCAAACCCATTTTGTGTCTGCTATTATTTCTTATATCTTCCAAGTCTGTTCTGTAGTGAATTCGAGCAGACATAGCACCTCAAGTGACATTCTTATTCATCTTTTCAAAAGTTGAAAAAAATTCATAATCAATTAGTTGGTGGAAAGACAATGGCATCTTCCTTCCTGATACTTTGGCTGGCTAGATCTATGTCCTCCAACTAGAAAGAGAGAAGAAAATTTTTCAATTGATAGCTGATCTATTTGCAAAAGAAAAAATGTCCTTGTTACCTGCTGCATCTACTGTTGTTCCTTTTCCTCAGGCATTGCGGATGATTTTGCAACTAGGTGTGAAGCCCTCTTGGTTTAACACCTCCAGTACAAGTATTTCAAAGAGGCCACATTCAATCCCTGGGACTGCTTCACCTACTGCCGATCTTCGCAGTTACATGATTGAAGAACCACCAGTTGGTGATTCTGTTGTGCCAGAAATGCTTCTTAAAGTATTAGAGCCTTACCGAAAAGAAGGTAGTTTCCTGTCTTCCATGTGATATCACTGAGACGATATTCCATATCAGCATTAGATTAATTTATTACTGTACTGATTTTTTTTTTCCTATTGTTTCTATTGCTCAAGGTTGCATATTTGATGATGAAAGGGCAAGGTTATATGCTACCATTGTCAACAAAGGCAGTGCTGTGAGATTTGCCTTTGCAGCCGCAATCTTTGGTGAAACCTCAGAAGCACTTTTTTGGTTACAGTTGCCACGTGCTCTGAAGCATTTGATGAATAGTTTGGTAGATAAATCTCCACTTAGGGCTACGACAGCATCTGATGACACAGCTGTACTGAACAGGATTACGTCAAATGGGAAGTCATTGACTGGTATAGAGAAGGGGGATTCATTTGTACGTGATGTTGACTTGCTACTTTTCATTATTTTTTATGTTTCTAATTCCATATCTGCTTATGATTTTTGTATTTCATATTCTCATATTGTAACATGGCTTCCTGTGTAGCAAGCTCAAGGTCAACTTAGATCAATGGCTTTCCAGCAGAAAGAGTTATGGCAGAGCGCCAGTGAGCGAATTCCTTGGCATGAGAAATTAGAAGGAGAAGAGGCTATTCAGAACCGAGTACATGAGTAAGTTTCTATATTATATTATTAAATTGATGTGTACTGTTCATTAATTTTTCTCGAGAGTGGTTCTTCTTTATGAAAATTTAAAACACTACTGAATTTAATCTTAGAAACCTGCAATTTTCTATGTACGAATTTGGTAACCAAGTTATTTGGTAACTTTTGAATCATAATTTACTGGTTTTTATCAATGCTATTGAGCGAATTGGTAACTGTAGAGTATGATAGGTGTTTGTAAGCTTATAGTCACAATTAGGCAGGTAATTGTTTTTCATTATTACCTCCCGAGTTTGTGCATAGGCTCAAATATGCCTATCTACTGAAGAGGCACTTACATCGCTGTTATACATGAACGCATTCTTGAAGCTTGAACATTAGTTTTGTACATATTCATACAAAAAAATTAGTTTTGTACATAGAAATGTGTAGGCTATGGCTGGATCATTACATAACTATCCAAGCTAGACAGGTCGAGAACAAAATGCCAAAGACATAAAATTTTCGTTTGGGTTTATTTCCTATTCTCAAAAGGATGTGCAACCATGAGCATTATGAGGATTCAGATAATTCATGCTTGGGTTCTCCACTTGTTAAAACTTTCTTCTATCATCACCATCATACCTGGATTCCCAATCCTTTTGGATTTTACATTTTTTAATTATTTTTTTACGCAGGCTTGTGTCTGTTGGAAACTTAGAGGCAGCAGTTAGTTTGTTGCTTTCAACCAATCCTGAGAGTTCTTACTTTTATACTAATGCTTTACGTGCGGTTGCTCTTTCTTCTGCTGTGTCAAGGTCTCTTCTTGAGCTTACAGTGAAGGTCAGCAGGTCTTTTGAACGACACTCATTTAACACAAATAAGTGTTATCAAAATAAATCGTTTATATTCTGGTTATTTATACTTGGATGATCATCTAGGTTGTGGCGGCCAACATGGTCCGGACTGACAGTTCATTGTCTGGCACTCATCTTCTCTGTGCTGTTGGAAGGTATCAAGAAGCTTGTTCCCAGGTTTGATTCTATATAAATCTTAAGATGTTCATTGCCCTTTAAATTAGTTTTGCTTTTTTTGTCTTCTTGTGGGTGCAGATTAATTTTTGTAGTTTGACTGTCGGTTTCTGAAATTGTTTTGTTGCTTTCTGGAGTGGCTTATGCATATTGACTTTAGCATGGTCATTGCCCTAGCCAGATTGAGAACTGTGGAGGTCCTTTTTAATATGTCTCTAGCTATAAATTCTGGATTTGTGACTCCAGAGTGAGTTGCAATTTCAGTTTTCTCAGTACATTAGTGCCTGTCTATTTTTAGTATTTTTTCCTTTTGTGCCTGTTGCCTAGTTTATAGAAGTGGAGGAAAGACATCTGTAACTTGCAGAAATTTCGTCATGACATCTGCAATATAATTCTGAGATTTACCCATGTATCATTTCCAATCTAACATGAATTATAGGATACAAATTAGTATATCAATAGAGTTTAGAGATCGTATTGAATTCCACGACTAAGCTAATGGTAAACTGAGAGTTTTTGGTCTGAATCATAGAATGTTTGTTGCAATAGGGTGATTCTAAGCACTCAAACGGGTGCTTCCTGGACTATAAGGAAGTATTTTGTGGCCTTGGCTTTGCTATCCCACTAAAAAAAGCTCTCCGTTAAATACATAAAGTGTACTAAAATAATTTGGTGAACTATGCTCGTTTTGCTCAATTGGTTAAGAATATTCTTCTGCAGCTACAAGATGCTGGATGCTGGACAGATGCTGCTACTTTAGCTGCTACTCATTTACAAGGATCTGATTATGCAAGGTTTTGATTCTCTCCTTGAGAGATTTTTACTGTTGTCGCTCTTTGAAGAATTTGATATTTATTATCAATTAATTTTTGTTCAATTTTTCCATTTTCCTAGCAATTGCTTCTGCATCTTGATTGCTTCTATGTTTCGGTCCAACTGGAATCAGCTAAATGGATCAACGTTTGCTCTGATACATTTGGATTTATGCTAGACATTACATTTTGTCAACCTTTTTTTCCCTTCCATATTGTCATTCTTCACCTTTGTGCTATTTAGCGCATCTTTTGCCTGTTTTCTCTAGAAAACTTCAACCTTTGTTCTGTTATGTACTTTGTATCTCACAAATTAGTTGGTATTAGTAAGTTTAAGTGTTTGTTTACATTATTGAAGAGTAACCTAATTGATCAATTACCGGAAAGATTATGTGTTTTGGTAGAACGTGCTGGCAGCTTGTTGAGGATTATAGGCTTTTACTTGGAAAAATGTAATCTAAGCTACAAGATAATGCGAAGGTTCCCTTTCTAATGTTCAACATATTTTACTTATATTTTAATTTATAGTTAAAAACGTTTAACTTCTTATTTCTACTTAAATTCAGCCTTGCGTTACCTTAAGCCAAAATGAGCATTCTTACTTTGGTTAAAGATTTTAGTATGTAACTGTGCATCTCTTACCGGATCATCTTACCTTAGCCTAATGCTCTTGAACTACATGTCAAACTAATCTGCAAGTATGTTTCTGCAGGGTTTTGCAAAGGTGGGCTAACCAAGTACTTCGTGCAGAGCACAACATTTGGAGGTTCATCTATTTCCCGTATTTAGGTTACTTTGCTTTATCATGATATCTATTGTTCTCTTCTTAACCCTAGCAATGGTGCAATGCAGGGCTCTTATATTGTACGTTGCAGCTGGTGCATTGCAAGATGCCCTAACAGCACTTCGTGAAGCCCGGCAACCGGATACAGCTGCCATGTTTATACTGGCATGTCGTGAAATTCACTCGGAGTTTATATCAAGTTTAGGAGATTCAGAAGAGGAGGTATCAGTGTCTTCAATTAAAGATAACCTGCCTGGATTGGACCCAGAGAATGAGGATGTTGTTGCTGTTGGTGAATTATTTGGGCAGTACCAAAGAAAATTGGTACACCTTTGCATGGATATGCAGCCATTTTCCGACTAATTGATGCAAGTGAGATAGTTTCGCAAAATACTTGTGTACAGAGTGACAAATAGCCTGTATTTCATTAGCTTCCGGCCAGCTGAATGACCTCAACCCGATTTTAATTCTCGAAGAAGTTGCCTTAGTAGTAGGCTACATCAGTCTACTAAAAGAATGAAAACTGCCGCGGGCAACTCTGAAAGAATGAGTTTGTAAAGTTTGTTGAAGAGGAATGCAACGGGGAAGGTCCATATTGGGTGTTGTAGTTCGTTTTCAGGTTTCGCTGAAGATTCATACCGGACAAGATACATAATTTGTTGTTAGGGTAGAGAGGTGTAGATTTCCTTGCATTTCGCTGGAAAAGAAAAAATCATTAGAAAAATGTTATTGATCAGATCCATCGATCGTGGCATCTTTTGGAATAAGTAAAAGGCTTTTTAGGCGAGCAAGAAAAAGCATAATATTATTTATACAATGCAAATTGCTATAGGAATGTCCCGAACTTTGTTTCATGATTTGAGATGTTTGATCATTATGTTACTATGCATGAGAATGTTTTATGTGCAATTCAATATTCCGCTTTAACCATGAAAAAAAATCTTACATTTTTTCTCTGTATTTTTCTCCGTGTTGCAGATTTATCAAAAGATACGCTTCTTAGCGATTTTCTTTTAAAGATAGATCGGAACTCTCTTTTTCGATTGCCTGGATCTTTTGCTGTGTCCCTACAGCATTGGTCTTTGTATTCTGATTTCATCTCTCTCTATATTGTTTTCTTTCGTCCTATGCATCCCTTTATCACTGTTCTTGCTTTTGTTTTCAGTGGATCAATCTATATAAATTAATTTGATACCCAAATCTTTGTTGACATTGGATTTCAATTGTCTCGCTTCTTCGTAAGATACGGATACTGTAATGGCTTCTGTGGAAGTTTTGTGGCTCGCATAACAAAGGCGTTATGGTGGCGCCAGCGAAATTTTAGTTAAGCTTACCAATATATCCAAATAATAACTAAATTAAAAAATAAGAAAAAAACATAAAAATAACTAATAGAAGAAATCGATGAACTGTTAATAATTATAAGTATGGGGAGATATTAAATATGTAAATGTTAGAAGAAATATAATTTGTATGGTTTATTTATTGAAATATAAAAAACCTTTTAAATAACTTAATCTACAGCCGTTAACGTTGATAATCATACAAATGATATTACTTTTTTAATATAATTTAAGAAAAAGTATAAATACTACTCCTAACCGCCAAACTCCCGCGAACATACATTCCGTCTTCTTTATTGCTTCCGAGCAGAGTCCTCACCAATTCAGCACTAATCAGACGCGACGCTACGCTCGGACAAAATGTTCGTCCTCCGAGTCCACTCAGTCGACGCCAACCACCCGCTCACTCCCGAAGACACAACATTCACATCTGTCTCCTCATCCGCCGTCGCCGTCAATCCCGACCCTGTTTACCTTGAAAGACGAGGCATCTTGTATCTCTACCGCAACGCCACGCAGAGCTCACTCCCAAACCCTAGCTCTCGATCCACATGCCTCTTCGTCGCTGCCGTCCCTAACTACTTTTCTACGGATGACTTCGTCCGCTTCTGCGGCGGTCACATCGACCATGTTCGCCAACTCGTATTCCTCCGCAACGATGCCTTGGAAGACCGTTATAGTGTGTTGATCGAGCTCGTAAATCAATCATCCGCGGACGCCTTTTACAACAATCTTAATGGAAAACGTTTTGCTCCCGCCGAGGTAACCCTTTTTCTCCTGTCTCTATCTTTCCTTTGCTTTCTTTACTTTAATAAAAGATTAATGGATGTCTGTTACGATTGCGGTTATTTTAGGCAGAGGTATGTCACATTCTGTTTATTATTTCTGTGGATTACACGGAATCTGAGGAGCTAGCAAGTACACCCCCTGAAGGATTTACTGGATTGCCTACTTGTCCGATATGCCTTGGTTAGTTTTTGGATCTTAGTTTATGGGTAACTGTTATATAGAGTGTTTATTTGTTAGTTGCGTTGATTTTGTGGTGTGTTACTTAGAGAGATTGGATCCGGACACCAGTGGGATAATGAGTACGCACTGTGATCATTCATTTCACTGTTCGTGTACTTCCAAGTGGACTTATCTGTCTTGCCAGGTCAGCTAGCTTTTTTTTCTTGATGAGGTTTTGATTTTATTTTTTGAAAGATATTCCGAGGTAAGAATTGAGTTGCATCTTTATTCAAGTTGAGGTTTTCTTTTGCGGGGAGCAAGTTCAGCCTTCACGCTCTAGAGCCATTGTTTTCTATCTTGAATGTGATGTTTCACATGGTAATAATCTCAGTGCATGCAGAAATTATGTTGTTGATGCAAACAATGAGGTGATAAATTGTTTACTTGTTTAGTTATCTAATTTTCATTTGGGAATGTGAACAGGTTTGTCGGCTTTGTCAGCAGCAGGATGAGATACCAGCGTGTTCTGCTTGTGGGACACTGGAAAATTTGTGGGTTTGTCTTATATGCGGTTTTGTTGGATGTGGGAGGTAATGCATCACTTTCTTTCATTGCTATGTTTTAAGATTTTGAAGTACTGTTGGACATAGTTTATGTGCCATATGATAAGTGATGAGCTATTTTTTCTCACCCGGTCTGGTGTTCTTTTGTGATGTCAGATATAAACAAGGGCATGCTATAAGGCACTGGAAAGATACTCAGCACTGTTACTCACTTGACCTAAGAACACAGCAAATTTGGGATTATGTCGGAGATACCTATGTCCATCGATTAAACCAGTCAAAAACTGATAGTAAATCGGTGGATAATTCTCGCTGTACTTCACTTGAAGGAGACTGTGGCACTTGTGGATGTAGTGAGGATTCTGGGATTACAGGAGCCCTTTTTAACAGCAAAGTTGAAGCAGTACGTATTTCCAATTCCTGTATCTTCTATTTTACATGTTCGGTTTAAAGTAATTTGCTGGAAATGGTTTTCATTAGCTGGATGTTATCCAGTGTGAACCTGCTTTGACAGCATTAGATAGATTTTCTGCACTATGTTCTGATTTCCATGAAAATCTGCATTTATTTAATGATAAGAGGCTCAAAGTTGTTCTTTTTGTCTCCTGGACCAGTGAGTAATGCTTCTATCTTATATATGTCTCTTTATAATTTTTTTGCATTATTATTTACAGATTGCAGATGAGTACAACCGTCTTCTGGCAACTCAGTTGGAGGCTCAGAGACAAGTGGGTGTTTCAACATCAATCCTTGCTCTCTTTATCTCTCTCGTCTGTTTGCTTGCTTGTTTATGACATAGTTCTGGAAGTCATGATGTCAGAAGATAGTGTTCCAATCATCTCTGAGCAATGCTTATCTGCATACTGATTTTAGTGCCTCTGTTTTTTTGAACCAATATCTTGACCTGCTTTTTTGTAATTCATGCATAAATGATTTTGAACTCTTGGTGTAGATCAATTGACATTTCCTGTACAGACTATGTTTTAGGAGATAACATCATCTAGAGCTCGTATTTGTGAGGACGTATTTTGTTTTGTAGAAATGTCTCCATTTTTTTTGTCTAAGTGAGAGAAAGAGAGAGAGAGAATATGAGATGTTTTAATATTATACAGTTGGAAATGACCCCCTTGTTACCGAACTTTTTATATCCTCTATGGAAGAGTGAATAGATTGCATTCTGTGGCAAAATCAGGGGAGAGCTAGGCTATAACTGGTTTGGGTCAACTTAGTAAGAGAAACACTGACTTGAATCAAACGGATCCTGGAGAGAAGTGGGTGAAACATGAAGCCGATGGTATATAAGAATCTATGCTGCTATCACAGTAGAATGAGCTATAACTTGAAACAGTATTTGGTCTACCGTATGCAAGGTAGTTCAGTTTCAGCTGATAAATTCTGATGTATTATGGAACATGATGTTCTCATTTTGAATTTTACGTGATGATACTACAGTCCGGCTTCTGTTTTAATGGCATTCCTGCTACTTGTTCAGCATCATCTAAAGCAGCATACTATGCTATATCGACAATTCATTGCATTGGTTTTGGGCAAGGAAATATTTTCTTTCTTTGAAGAATAGTATCTCTCCAATTGCCTAATATCTTCTTGTAGCACTTTATGAGTTTGTCTCTAGTGTCTGTAAGGTGAAATTCTTTTTTTATCTCTGATTGTTTGTTCTCTTGCAGTATTATGAAGCTCTGATTATTGAGGCCAAAAGTAAACGAGAAAGTTCCATATTACAAGCTGTAGAGAAGACTATGACTTTCACAATGCAAGAAATCCAAAATAAATTGGAAAAATGTGAACAAGAAAAAACTGCTGTCGCAGATGTAAGTTTAGTTTACAAGTTTTTATTTCAAGTACGTAGTGGTTCCCTTCTCATTGCTGATCTGTGCACTCAGGTAAATCGAGATCTCATCAAGAATCAAGAAGTTTCGCGTAAAAAGATCAAGGAAATTGAGGAGAGGTACACCATTTCTACTTGGGTTCATATGACTTTTTTTTTTCCTTTTTCTTGAGGTTACAGCAATTTCAGTTTGCCTTTTGTTTTGGACTTTTTTCTTCTTCTCTGAGCTAATGAGGGGTAGAGAAGCAATGGCGTGTTTTTATTATGTTTGACCTTATGTGGGCTGCCTTGAATTCATCTTTGTGGTTCCTAGATTATAGGTATTATTGTGAAATTAACTTTTTGTGCAATAGTCTGAAGTGTACTAAAACTGTTTTATGCTTGGTGGACATTGAGACAACCCCATTTTCCTTGTGACGGCGAGTATGGATTTTTTGTTATGTTAGGGAAACAATATCTTTATCGTCAAGGGATGAGAGGATACTTGATCTGGAAGAACAGGTACAGCTGCCGTACCCTTTTTTTTCCAAAGAATGTTTTCAGCGGATTGAAAATATCAGTCTCATGATAGGAGGTCTGAATGGTTGTGGCCACAGATTCGAGATCTCACAGTCTACATGGAAGCCCAAAAAACTCTTCAAAACATGACTGGTGCTGATGAAATTCGGGAAGGCACATTATTGCCTGTATCTTCAAGTCAGTCCTCGCCTGGCGCTTCCAAAAGGAACACAAAAACTGGCCGCAGACGAAATTAATCACACAGTCTTCTGTAAATTTCAAACTTTTCTCTTTTGTAAATAATGCAGCTTTTCTTGTACGACATACTAACACGTGAACTGCTTGAAGCACCACCAAAACCCTTGGATCATGGGTATTATACAACCATATCCTTATCTTTCCATAGTAAGGCATTGGATGATCGCAAAGCTGACGCTGCGGATTCAGGCTGCACCGCTGCAGTTCATGTTATTCTCCTGAGTAATAATTTCGATTATTTCAAAATAAGTAGAACTCTTAAACTAAATTCACAAATCAACTTCGAGTTTAGTAATGAAATACAAAGAACTTTTCACAGATCTCCGAGTAATCAGTCTGTTTCGAGAAAACAGATAGAGGTGGGGTACAATATATTTTTCCACGTTATCTGGAGTATTTGGTTATCCAGAAATGTCATAATCTTTTGAAATTTAGTGGCGATTGGTGAATAAAATATCTTGATTGCGATCTAGACATATTAGAGCATGTAGTAGTTTATCTAGTTGTGATAAAGTTGTAAATGGGCGGGGGAGTTAACCTCCCAACAATTTTTGCGTTAATAAAATTCGTCTATTTCATAAAAAAAAAAAAAAACAGAGTCCGTAGACTAGCACTGCATAATACAGTAAACTGAAGCTTATCCGTACGGAAAAGAGTATTACTCTTAATCACCATTGCCACTGAAAATTGCAATATTTGCCTAGAAGACGTATCTCCATATTCTGACAGCTCTTCATGATTCCTCAAAATCAGAACAAAACCACAAGGCCCCACAGAAGCAACAATCAGTGCAGCCTATCTCAGTACTGCTCTCAACGAGCATGTAATTGAGTACAATGACATTATAAAAAATTTAAAAAGTCAAAATATCCAAAACTTCTGAACGAACTCTCACTAAGAATACCGCGGCAGGAACGGCTAGGAATTATATTTATCATAATTTTTTTTAAAAATAGAACTATATCTTCATCATGACAAAATTGATTTTTCCGCAGATTTTGATCAGATATTCTTTTACATCCTGTAAGATAGATATTGTACAAAGGAAACGAACGAAACCTAATTTTAAAAAATATGAAAATCTAATTCAAAACATGCCTATGTTATTGATCTCACCTCCCCATCCCTCGTTTCACGACAACACCTGTAAAGCAAAATGGAACACGTGAAAAAGGTACATTATCCGGATCTCGAACAATATCTAAACTAGTTAGGGTTGTGCACTAACCACCTCCAATAGGGCATTACATCACCCCTCGTTTTGACATCAGAGCCATAAGATTTGATCCAGACACATCGAAGGTATGGGGATCGAACGAAAGCGAGATCAACTGGGCTACGTGGGTGATTGCCAAAAACGTCTTGCATTCATAAATCCAAGTGAGGGGCATATTTAGGAAGAGGAAAAAAAGGATGTGAATGGTCATAATTGAATTTCGTGAACTTTATAAATCTTGAATCTGGATTCGTATCGGCATAACCGAATGTCGACACTCAAATTCCGACTCATATTGACCAAAAATCCACCGACACTAACAGTTTAACATCCGGTGAGTTGTCCCGGATGAATTTCTTAGAGATCAACATTACCGGGGTTGGCCGAGAACCTTTACTTTGGCGTCCGTAAACAACCACCGGGGAGAAGAAACCTGAACTTTTCAGCATTCTTTATCAGATATGCGGGAAGATGAACTGCGGAAGCTGACCGAGGGATGGATCCCATTTTCTTAATCAACTCTTTGAAGGAATACTCTTCCGGAAGCATATCGAACAGATCATCTCCCTTGCAGATACGTTTCTGGATTATAGAATAATTAAGAAAATCCTTCCTACGCACTCTGTCCGCATGGCTATAACCTGTCATTTTAAATACAAACTCCTGTAATCTTCGAAAGCAGAAACTACAATGCCATCCGGCGTCGGAAAAGATAAGGTCGGCTTGGCGTGAATGCCTGTATCTGGTGCCAGGCCCGTAAATCTGGATTGAGGCACGCCAGCTGCTGTAATCTACAGGAAATTCAAATGAATACAGGTAGTGCCTCAACTCCAGGTGCAAGATTGGGGGTGTTCCATCGCACCACTGGAGTACTTTCACAGTGTGCGGGCTTGGGATCTCATCAGTATCTGACATGATAACCAAGTCACCGTTTGAAACCCCTGCACGGCGGAGTAATCCATTCATTGCTCCTCTTTGCTCTGACTCGAGCACAAATGGGTCTTCAAAGAACCCACGAATAGCAGATCGGCCGCTAAATACACCATGCTCGATTTTTCCCTCTGCAAATGCAAACCGGTGTCGGTTCGATGCAAAGAAAAGGGGCTTTGGGATTCCTGTGAAAGTCGTGTTTGATTCCATGATTACGAACTTTGTGATGTAGGGATGAAGTTCACGCCATCTAATCTCCAGAAGGTCTAGCTCATTGCTGAAGATTATGCCGTCGAAAACCCGACGGGGTTCTGACCGGATAGACCATCCATGAACGTTGCAGATATGTTCCATTGAAACATTTTCCGCGTAAAAATGTGGTAAGTGGACAAAGGGGGGAGGAGGCTTGTCCCAAATTGGTCGGAAAAAGTAGGAGATTTTCTGGGCATGTGTGAACAAATTACCAATCACACAAATTGGCACGAGTATTAAAAGCATGAACAAGACAAGCTTTCGAGGTCCTCTTCCCGAGGCTCGTCGTAGGGTTTTAGGGGCCATTCTTCAGAGAAGAAAGATCAGTATGCGATTCAACAGAATAAAAGTCCCTAATTCAATCCTACCCTAAACATTCAAACGACAACCCTCCTCCTAACACACCCAATTTCACATATTTCCATTTCCAATTTCAAAAAACAAAAGCCGAACACTTACTTACCTCTTCGGGGGAATTGAATTGAAGAATAAGAAACAGAACCCAAAAGACATCCAAAACTGACACACAAAAACACTTGAAGATACCAAACTTCTTATGCGGAGTATTGGCTTTCTGACGAACTTTTGAAAGTCAACACTACTGCAGAGAGAGGAGTTCGGGATCTGATTTCTGAACAACTTACCTCTGTACAGATCAATTTCCTGAAATAGACCAACTCGCTGACAATAGAAAATTTCTGACATGTAAATTAACACACTTGTCCTGTCCGCGGTTTATGCTAAAATTAAATATATTTATTCTGTGAGCAGGTATCCCCCATCCTTTTCTACCCTCCCCAATAGAGCTGCTGACTAAGGTTAGCCCATTTAATTATAGTTTTCCTGCTAAACTCTTTAGATGTGTGTATCAGTCTGACTTGGTTGATTTTTCATTTTTTTAATTGTGATTTTACGCAAGAATTTTAGGAGAAGAAGGGTGTATATACAATTATGTGATTCCTATACATACAATAATGTACAGGGACTTGTAGAAAAGCAATCATTCGGAATCCCGTTGACAGCCACCGGGAAGAAGGAACCTGAACTTATCTGCATTCTCTATCAAATAAGCTGGAAGATTCACTGCAGAAGCTGAACGAGGTATTGATCCCATCTTCTTAATTAACTCCCGGAATGAATACTCTTCCGGGAGCATATCGAAGAGATCATCCCCCTTGCAGATAATTTCTTGGATTCTAGAGTGATTAAGAAAATCCTTGCTGCGAACTCTGTCCGCGTGGCTATAAGCGGTCATTTTAAATACAAACTCCTCGGGTCTTCGAAAGCAGAAACTACAATGCCATCCAGCATCCGAGAGGATAAGGTCGGATTGGCGTGAGTGCCTGTAAGTGGTCCGAGGGCCGTAAACCTGAATGGTGGCACGCCAGCTGCTGTAATCAACGGGGAATTCAAAAGAGTACATGTAGTTTCTCAACTCCAGATGCAAGACGGGAGGTATTCCATCACACCACTGGAGTATTTTCACAGTCTGCGGGCTGGGAATCTCATCGGTGTCTGACATAATGATTAAGTCACCATTCGAAATCCCGGCACGGCGGAGTAATCCGTTCATCGCTCCTCGCTGATTTGACTCGAGCACAAAAGGGTCTTCAGATGAGCCAGGAATAGCCGGTTGGACATTAAATATGCCGTGCACAATTTTCCCCTCTGCAAATGCAAATAGTTGCCGGTTTGAGTCAAAGATAAGGGGCTTTGGGATCCCAGTGAAGGTAGCGTTCGACTCCAGGATCACTAACTTGGTGACATAGGGATGAAGTTCACGCCACCGAATATCGAGAATGTCAAGCTCATTGCTGAAGATTATGGCATCAAATACACGACGAGGTTCACGGCGGAGGGACCAACCGTGAAGGTGGCAGAGATGTTCCATTGTAACATTCTCTGCATAATAATGCGGCAGCCGTTGAAAGGGTAGAGGGGGTTTGTCCCAAAGTGGTCGGAAAAAGTAGGAGATCTTCTGGGCATGTGAGTAGATCCCAATGCTAATTGGCACGAGTATAAAGAGTACAAGGCAAAGAACCTTACATGGTACTCTATTGGAGGCTGGGGAGACTAGTTGAGAGGCCATACTTTGCAGAAGAAAAATCAGTAAGAGAAATGACTAACATGTTATTCTAATTGCAGTTACCCAATATATCATTGCTCTTCAGTAGCCATTCACCTACAAAACAATCCAATCACTGCTATTAGACTCGACAGGGAAGATTAAGGAGAGAAAGAGTTTATAACATAACACAGTCTCTCAGAGGATCAATTCCTTTCAATCCACGATTTAAGGCTCAAGTAAATTACTCATTACATGTTAAAGTCGCGAGGGGATTGCTTGCTATGCAGAGAAGCTCAAAAGAAAAGAACCCAAAGGGCACATTTAAAAGTTGAAGTTCGCCATTTCAGCGCAGGATCATAAATCAATATTCGTTTTCTTAATGACACCCTAAAATGCGCAGGACTTGACAGCAGTCGACTAATTAAAGCGAAATAGACAAAACAGAAGGCTTAAACCAAGATGTTGATCTGCAGAGAGAGAACAGCGAAACCCATCAAGAAACCAAAACGAAAAGGTGCCCGAGGGATAGAATACCTTGTTGCAGAGGGGAGAAGGGACAGAGGAGTTGGCAAATCATCAATCAGTCATCGCCATTTTCATAGCTAAAGAAAAAAAATCAAGCTTTATCTTTTAAAAGATGGAAACTTTTCTTTTTTCATCATAGCTTTTCAGGGAAGGCAGAGATTGAGTGGACTTGGAAGAAGATGAAGGATAAGTAAGATCCCGCGGGGAAGACGGAGAGGAAACCGGAGAGAATGTAGGCATCAGACAGAGCAGAAAATGGTACAATTTTATGCTCGACGTTGATATGGCTTCCCAATATCGGATGAAAGTCTGTGGTTCTGCGGACGTAAGGACATCGAGCGAGTCATGCAAAAGTAGGCAATAGCCTCTTAAATTGGGCATTATCTTAACTTATGCCGGGGGTTGGTAAGGGAGACGGCGTGGAGGATTTGAGCTATATTCTATTTTATGGTTGGTGGAGTTCATTGAGTCAACGAGAAGTGGGTTCTGCTTTTAAGTGCGGGTAGAGGTGGGAATTCAAGCAGGAATAATAGGAGAGTAAGAAAAGCTTGACCGACCTTTCTTGTCTATATGATTTTGATGTACACTGATAGCGATTGACGATGGAGCTTGGTAGTTTGTAATATAAAATTAAAATCTAAGCATTGGTATGATTTGATTAGCCGAGTCATCCAAGAGCGGGAAGATGCTTCGATTATGGTATTAATGGCATTCTATAAATATTCCTTGAACTTCGCCAGAAGAAACCAGTGACTGCAACAGCTTGAAGCCTTAAATCAGCAACACCTGCAATAACCGGCACAGTCGATCCGAACACAGCAAAAGACAAGAACCTTCAGTCCAGGACACAACAACAAAATCTGAGATTTGATAGTTGCTAGAAACTTAAAACAGAAGCGGCTTTGACTGTTTCTCTTTGGGGTTCATAGCTTGAATTGTTGATGAAAGGGGAATGACAATGCAATACTTTTATTCCCCTCCCATTTAATGAATTATTATTCTATCACTATATGCCTAGGTTGTAGTTTTTTTCACCTGCAGTTCACTTATGGTGAAAAACTTACATAGTTCAAGTGATATCAATCAAGCGGAGTGGCGCAGCGGAAGCGTGGTGGGCCCATAACCCACAGGTCCCAGGATCGAAACCTGGCTCCGCTATTTTGCAGGCTTTTACCATCTTAAAGCCCACCAGCAGCTGATCCAATCGGAAAATGATTTTCTTTTTATTTTTTTGACATTTTCTTTTTTTGTAGGCTATTGGTCTAGCTAGAAAGAAAAAAGGAGCTCCCAAACCCTCAGCTAGTAATGGTCGAAACCCTAGTTCATCAGGAAACCATACCCTTGCTTCTAGTCGAATGCGATATCTGCTTTGAAAATTTACCCAGCGAAAAAAAGAAAATATCTGCCCTGTCTTTTTGTCTTCCCATTCTTAACCTTTTTCTTCAGGTTTTCCTTGTGTTACACGTTCCATTTTGCTGTTGGGAAGTTTTATGGGTTCGATAAGAAGTAATATATAGAGGGTTGTTTTTGTTTCCCCGTCCATGGAGGGGAGAAGGAATTCTCATTGCTCAATGTCATTTCAGTTCAAACAAAAGTTGAAACATCAATGTGCAAAATAATGCAAAAGCTAGAGAATCGTAATCTATAGGGTACATGCTCTAAATTTGCCAGCTTAAAAGTTGCCATGATGTGCCAACTCTTCGTAATGTGTGCTCAATTTTGTCCCACATCGCATCTCACTTCATTCTTGATACCCACCACCAGTAATTTGGTATTAGCCCGCCGGCTCAGCTCGTATTGATTTTGAATATCGTCACATGGAAAAACTACAAATATTTAGTGGCTATTACCAGCCTTACTCTGCTTTGCTCAGAAATCCTGTTTGCTGGACAGAAAGTGATAGGAAGGAGATTTCTGTGCAGCTTTAAAAGCTATCTGCAGAAGTGAATGAACCCACTAAGTGGGAGAATTAGCCCAGCATATGAATTGCAGTCCACCAAAATTTGTCAGTTTTTATCATGCTCTCTTCCTCCCTCTACATCTGAACTGTGTGAGGTGCTTATTTTCCAGTTTTGAGGCAGCAGAGGGACACGAGATATTGGAGCACTTTACAGGATGATAATGACAGAGAAAAGCAAGCAAGTACAAAGTTGGGCAGCAGAGTATCGCACTACTAGTCAGTCCTCTTAAGAGACAGGGATTCAAATGAACTATAGCCCAAATCAAATACATAATATGCCACCAACATATTTTGTGGGT
The DNA here is from genome assembly GCA_019739055.1 of Passiflora organensis. Taxonomy (NCBI): domain Eukaryota; kingdom Viridiplantae; phylum Streptophyta; class Magnoliopsida; order Malpighiales; family Passifloraceae; genus Passiflora; species Passiflora organensis. The sequence continues at coordinate 910,885 of JAEPBF010000136.1, forward strand.
ATCTTGATTCTCCTTGTTGATTTTTGTGCTTCAGTCCTACCAGCTACCTTCAGATCAAATTTTTTGACTGTCATAAACACCATCTTTCAAGCTCTTTTGGGACTGTAACTTCCAGTCAAAGAACTACAGCTTTTCAAGGAATGAGAGTGAGTTTGAAGCCTGCAGCAAAGATGCTGGAAGTTTATCAGGTCCAATTACCTGCAGCATAAAAGTGATACAATAAAAATAACATCAATAATGGAGGCTCTTCTGTAGTGAGCACGAGTGCTGCTTCATTGGGAGCATTAATTCAAGAGACAACATGAAAGACAAAATGATTTCAATACTTTGGCGTAAAGTATGTTAATGGTCGCATGTGAACCAATTTAAATGTGCTTTTGGTTGGAAATATTAATGTAGCTTTATCCAATCGTCTTTTCTTGGTTACGCAACTACCGCTTCTTATGTCTGAATAGAAAAAAAATGTTAGGATTTTCAGTAATATATCAAATCAAAACCTCTAGTTCTATTCCTACTTCCATACTTAGTCATTAATGTCCGAGATAACTTCACTACTTTCCAGGATTCTTCATGTACGAGTCCTCAGAATAAGGAACCAGGAAACAAGGATTACTGAAAATCCTGCTTGCAAAGTCGTTGAACGCCCTGCAAGTTGCAATTCTACTAAGTGATGTCTGATGGAGGGGGGAGCTTCTTCAAAGCCGAGCCCACCGCAAGATCCCTCTGTAATGATGAATAATATGATTGGTTGTTTCTTAATTCGTCTTGTTAAACGTGAATGCTCAGAAAGCATAAATTATATCAACATCAAAAAAGCTATCTGCATAATGTGATGATGCTGTGTAATCCCTATAAAAGGGGGAAAAAAAAAGAGGAAAGGAAAGATGAAGAACAGGACACTTTTGGATTGTTTCAATAAGGACCAAGTCCTCCTGCTCCCTTATCCTACCCGGCCGTGGGATCCATGGCGACATTAATTGGTGACAACAACTCAGCCGGGTTAGCTTGTTGGCAGAGTAAAGGGGAAGGAAATAAGGCACACAGCTAGCTCGATCGATACCGGTGTGATGTGGGTGTGTCCCGTCAAAAACTAAAGCTGCATTGAGCGAGTGGTGGTGGCGTTTGATGCTTGATTTGATATTTGTTCATTATGAGAATTCGAATTGGATTTAAAAAAATAAAAAGGGAACCAAACTACCCTCGTAGGATTTGATCCAAATACTGGAAAGGAAACCTTCTGATGCTCGTCTTTTGCTTCTTGCTTTGGTTAATAGTTTTATAGACCGATTCACATGCATCTCATGAACCATCCGATTGTTTGCACACAAAAGTCAAAAATGGTAAACCACCACTGGCTAGATATGTTTCCGTAACCGTATATAATCAATAATTACCATTCAGTAAGCGACAAACCCTTCTGACGGGTCCTCCCTGAACCACCTATCATGCACGGAAGTGGAGCTGAGGACTTGTTCTGCTTTTACATCCGCAGTAATGTGGGGGACGCTAAAGCGGTGCAGAAACAGGGCCCTCACATCAATCTCTTTTGGTTAGAGGACATAACAGCGTCACCGACGCACGAATGCTGCTTGCTCTCTGTGTATCTATCTATCTATATATATATATATATATATATGGTTGCTTTAAGAGTTTACATCAAGCCGTCCACACATAGAAGAACATCCTATTTTAAATAATAAGCCTTTGTGTATTAGAGGTCTTTTAATTACCTCCGCAATCTTCCAGGGGAGATGGAAAGCATAGAAGTCAAGCCCCGGGTGAAGAAAGGTTTGTGGAAGCCTGAGGAGGACTTGATTCTTAAAACCTATGTTGAGACCCATGGTGAAGGCAAGTGGGCAACTGTGTCTCAAAAATCAGGTATTCGGTATTTCTGTTTGTGCTTCGTATAAAAAGGTTGATTATATCAAAATGCAGAAGCTGGAGTGTTTCTTGAGTATTTTAGTTGATAGATCAAAGATGTGTGGTATCTGATAAGAATCATCACTGCAGGTCTGATGAGAGGTGGGAAGAGTTGCAGGCTCCGATGGAAGAATTACTTAAGACCCAACATCAAACGTGGGGGAATGTCTCGCGAGGAAGAAGACCTCATTATCAGAATGCATAAGCTTCTCGGCAACAGGTCAGTATATGCCATCACTGGTTGGCCATAAACAAGGACTTAACATTGACTCCATCCTCTTTCTATGCTTGCACGTAGATGGTCACTTATAGCTGGACGACTGCCTGGTCGAACTGACAATGAAGTGAAGAACTACTGGAATACCCATTTGAACAAGAGAAGCTCATCGGGCAAAAGAAAAACCGTAGACTCCGACAGGAACCAGGACAACATCAACGAAGATGATCGCCAGAAAATGGATGAAAGGACATCCGGTGGAGTAAGCAGTTTTCAGCCCATAAACACCTCGAGTCCAGCAACCACAAATGCCGCAGACTGGAACGGGGAGAAACAAGACAAAGAAGAGTGCACTGTTGCTGAGGTTTGGATGCAGAATGCACAAAGCATGAATTTTTACATCGAATCTCCAATGGTGCCAGCCAACAATGCCACGTTTATCTTTGACGATGAGCCCTTTATTCCCTACTTCGACTCCTCTGATTTGTTTCAGTAAACTAGACTGTTTGCAGGTAGGAGATGCTTTCGCAGATGGGAGTCAAGTCACTCGGTGCAACAGTTTCGGATTTCAAAGGGCGCCAATGTGCGTACCGCACATAGTAGTAGCTCCTCTTAGTCTTAATTTGTAGTGATGGCGATGGGTAGGAAATCTAGTACAGCATCCGGGTAATTCCGCCACCTGAAGACTGTACTGGCTTTCCTTTCCAGAAATGACTGTTGGATGACAATGATGAGTAATAATTGACAAAAATAGAGTTTTAAAAATAAAAGGGTGCAACTCCCACCTGAGCTAAATCGTCCAGAGACACGAATTCTCTATAATTAATTGTAACCTAAAGGTTCATTTCGTAGCTAGGAAGTAGTACCATCCACCACTAATCTAAAGGTCCATGGCGGAGCCACCTGAGTTCTCTCTAGTTAATTGTCAACGAAAATAGCACGTCTGATCAAATGTTATATGAATTTGCTCTATTCTGAAATGGGTAAGAATAAAGTTAATGGAGCTCATACGTGAAAGGTTGGCTTGGAGCAAAATAATGCAAACAGCATTTCAAGGTAGTAATCATGGCCAGTAATTAGATTAGCTTCTATCAAAGCTGCAGAGAACTTTGGAAATCATTAACCAGAAACACATTTGCATCATTAACCAGAAACACATTTGCATCATCCAGCGACTTGCAAATGTGATACATACTAGCAGGATTTTACAGTAAACAAAACCTGAGTGAAGATAGATCGATTTTAAGAACCTCACCAGGTAAATAGTATGACAACAGATAAATCATTGGAATTGCGGTGGAAAAGAACAGAACAGAGCATGTTTATTGCCATAAAAAATAACATAAATCAATCTTAAGATAACACCTTAGATAACTTTGGAAATCATTAACCAGAAACATATTTGCATCTTCCAGCGACCGTCAAATGTGATGCATCATAGCAGCATTCACAATAAATGAAACCTGAGTGAAGATATATCCATTTCAAGACCCTGACTAGGGAAACAGTATGACAACTGATAAATCAGAGAGATTTCAGAGGAAAAGAACAGAACAGAGCGCATATTGACATAAAAACAAACATAAATCAATCTTCAGATAACACCTCACATTAAATCAACGTCAATCCTCACAACAAAATAATAAACATATACCAATCTTCAGATAACACCACACACCGAAACTACACCAAGCCTTACAACAAAAGTGTGTATTGGAGCAAAGAACTATTTAACTCTTCCATTGCAGAAGTAAAGAATAGGAAACAAGTCCTGCAATTTAAAAATGTATAAAATGATGTTAACTGTCATGACCCGGGCCCCGGATCTTCTGCCCAGCAGGTCCGGACATGTATGTGCGGGATCACAACAGCAATGCTGAGTTGGACTTTTAATCACATGGCCCAAAAGATACATCTTGTTACAAATGATATCATCACACAACATATATAATCCCAAGACCTCCCACCGATGTGGGATTGGGTAATACAAACCCTCTACGAGCTGGGTCTCACATTGACACTCCAAAACTGTAATAGCAATAGCATGCAACAGCATACATATACCCCAGAAAAATTCTGCTAGAAATATAATAAACTCAGCACAAAAAGAAATATTGGACACATACTAAATAAGACATTCAGATAACTTCTCAAAATTGTCGAGGCTCAACTGGCATAATTTTGATAGCAAAGACAAAACTCATGTTCCGAATAATTGCCACAAAATATTCTTACAGGGACAAAGAGTCATGCAATTCTAAAGCAGTTTGAACCAATTAACTGGTACAACAGCCGAAAAAACAGTCCAAATGGACTAAAATTTTGAATTTTGATATTACACTACCAAATTTTTGTTTCCATGCTACAAACATGTTGAAAATTTACCTCAAGACTACATATATGTTGCAAAGGTTAACCGGAATAAGAGTCAAGCTGACAGCTGACTGAAAACTACTGGCAAATACTTAAGTCAACACATCACTAAATGGGAACTGCTCCTGTTTTTTTCATCTCAGAATTATGAGTTTCCATGCAAGTAATTATCAATCAAACATCAACAAAGACTCCGCAAAGACCAAAAACAATATGCAAGTTGTTTTTCCTTACTACACACAGCAGAATTTAACTAGTTTATCCTATGTCATGACTCTCATAGATATCATCATCGACCAAATAAGGAGCAACTCATTGTTTAAACTTTAAACAGTCGCAATCCCATACCTGAACAGAGCACCATAATCGCATATGGCCACCCAAAGGCGAGTGTGCCCACAAATGGACAGCACATCCGAAAATGGCACAGCTCTTATGGTGTAACGCTTCCTATCTACATCCCCACCAAACCAAACAGCAATAGATATTCAGCAGCATCTCATTTGTCACCATTGAAACAAAAATCCATGTAATCATCACTCACCATCCTCGGGAAACCCGGCATTCGAGTTCTGGCCTAAGTTTAGGGTCTTCGTCTAGGATCATGCCAAAACAATCAGAACACTTCTACTTAAAAAAATAAATAAATAAAAGAAGAACGCGTACACGATAGATAAACACTCGATATATCACACACGTGAGCACCGGCTACATAACAAAACCGGTTAAATATAACCGTAAAAAGAGAAGCGCACTGCTTAATTAGATTCAATCTCCCGCCAATGTTCTCCGACGCGAACTGCGTGGCATGTATCGCCACGTTTTCCTTGAAATACATGACTCATCATAGCGCTCGAAAATCCTTACCAGAACGACAAATAATTCGAGCAGCCAAACAAGCCCTAAATCCAATTCTAATTGCAATTTGCAACGCCAGCGTCTGAAAACCACTGATAGACGCTAACTTTTCGTAGAGAGGCGCCGCGCTTGGCCTAGTCAGACAATCGTGGAGGTCGGTTCATTGCGTAGCTAGGGATTTCGGGTTTCCCGATTGTGCTAACTACTAAATATGTGAAGTATCTGAGATGGAATACTGTATAGAGAAACCGGTTCTTTTTTATGTGCTGCTGAAGGAGCAGAACTGGAGAATTTGGGAGCGGGAATAAACACAACCAGGTACCGTAACATACACTCCAGAGACCAGTATGCCTCATCACCCTATCCAGTCTATCATCCTCTAAAGAGAATCAAACCTTTTGCATAGGCGCGAAAGAATCCAAGTATAAAACAGCTATATTCATCTAAGACGAGACCAATATCTCCATCCTACCATCAGATATTCATGGCTCGTGTATGATGTCACTGTTTAACTGTATATCAATCTAAATAAATAGGATCAATGCGTCACTCGCTATTATATTATCATATTTACTAATTTTTATTGTAAGTATATAAAATATATATAAATTAACACAAAAATAAAAAAAATTATAATCAGTAAAAATTATTTATAGTTATGAGGAGAGTTAGTATAATGAATTTTTAATTGAGTAATAAAATTCATATATTCTTAATTATATATATATAATTATTTAAAATTATGGTATTGGTTTTTTCATTATATTTACCATATATCAAAATTGTACAAAAATTGATTGGATATTTTTATTCATTAAAAATCTCTATTTATTATCTTATTCCTTTGATTAAAATTAAAATCGAGAAAATAATAAATTTAAAGTTGAGAACATCGATGCAACACGAGATTGCAGGGGTATCGGGTTGCAAAGAGATCTTTCTTACACCAAGCAGCAAGCACATATGTTTTATGTATGAATCAAACCAAACGAATAACTCATCCGTATCCAAAATACCACAGTGGCATTGTTTTTAGGGAAAAAACAAATAAGTAATAGATAGTAAATGTTCCAAAAGAATAAAAAAATGCCTCAATAATTTTCCTTTTCCATCATTTTACTAATATTAGTCTTTCCGAAAATAAAATTTTCAATTGAGAATTTCCGAAAACAGCCTCAGATATTAAGACTTGACCAGATAATTGTCTCACAAATTAAACGTACTAAATCCATACAATCCGCCAAAAGCAGAGAATAGAAATTTAAGGAAAAATCCAATAACACAAAGGAACAAAGAAAGGAAGAAATCAAATACAGAATGAGGAAAAAGCCCAAGAAGGAAACAAAATCCGATCACGCAGAAAGAATAATGATACAGGGAAATAATATCCCATCTGGGACCTAACACCAGTAGACCTCCACACCTGTAATCCTTCACGTGTACGTTCCAACGCATTCTACGGGACCTACCCCACTCAAATATATTCCATTTTCCCTCTCTCGCAGATAAAACCGCCTCCTACTTAACTGCTGCATTTCTGCGCTTTCTTCACAAAACGACGGAGCCAGGTAAAGCAGAAACAAACAACATTTATACTTGCTAGCTAGCTATGGATTCAGAGAAGAACGAGGCGATGCCGGTGAGTGATCCTTCAAAGCATCGAAACGAGCAGGTCATGACTGGAAAAGGAGCTTATGCTGCCGTCTCTTACATGGCTAGTGCAGGTTATATGCTCCCTCCTCCCTGTTGCAATGCCTCTTCTTTTCATTCGTGTCGTTCCCTTGTTTGTCTCCCCTGCATGTGTTTTCTTCACTAATATCGTGGTGTCTCAATTCTTCTGCTCTTTTCATGCTTCCTTTTTGGTTATTTGAAACATTCATGCACCCGAAACCGTTTTTTGGTTGGATTTTCGTTTTTGGCTAATATTCTGTTTGGATCAGTCGGACATGTGCTTTCTTGTATTTTCATGTTGTTCCTGACTTCCTAGGTGTAAATTTATTTAACATCTCTGATATAGACTTAAAAGTTTGGGGACGTGGGAGGATCAAGATTTATCTATATTGCAATGCAACACGTACCTATGTGTCTTGCTAACTCAAACTTGATCATGGACGGATTAATATGCATCTAGGTGCTTCAATTCGTAAATTGTCGGTCCATCTTGCAACTTCATGCTCAGATGCCGCATTTTAATTGGTGTTGCATAATAAATTATGGCTAAAAGCCCCTCTAATCATTTCTGCCTCGGAAAATGGCTTAGTTATTTTTGAGTAATTGGGTGGTTAATAGATTCGTCTGTGGTCAAATTTAAGAAGAATCATCGAGTTGTAGCGTATTTACTATTTAATCAAATTTTAGAAGAATTCGTTTGTGGTGTTTGATAGAAAAGCAGAAGACCTTTTTCTTTCAAAAGTTTCTGTCTCCTTGTGTTATTGGCTGGGGAAAAGCGAGTAAAATTGAGATAATGTGGTAGGTCCGGGAAAGCGCAGGAATATCTAGTATTATTGATGCCAGGACACACACACATAATGGAGGAGTGATCAACGACATCTGAGATGGAATTTGGGAGACTGATTTTTTCAATCGCAACAGGGTTGGAACGAGAAACAGTACAGTAACAGAACCTTTTTCATGTTGGTCAGCGTGATATTAAATGATGGGCATGGACAAGGCATTAAAAGATCTAGTTGCACTACTTGTTATTCGTTCACACCAGTCCAATGGTGCCAGCAAGTTAACTCTTACAGAGAGAAGACCTTGCCATAGTTTCTGCAAACACATTTTCTTGATCTAGTATATCTGTTCCAATATTTTCAGGATGCTGCCGAAAAGAAAACACTTAAAATTATGATATCTCAGAGTTAATTGTCTTCTCTTTTGTTTCTTTGAAACAAATCGAGTCCGTGAGCATAGTTATATCTATCACAACGAGAGGAATATAGTGAAAATTTTCAATGTTAAAAACTATGATTTTCTTATTATGGTCGCTGAACTGTATCTATACAGCGCGATTGCGTAGATTTTGAATTTTTCTGTATATATAACATAGCCAAAACTTTCCAGAGAAAGTTTGGTGTTATGATATGAGGATGCCATGACGGTCTTGGATTTATAAATTAATAATCTATTGGTTTAACATTCTGTAAAAAGGGAAAACTCGTTTTCATTATATCATTTTTTCTGTTCCCTTCTGCAGTTCTATTGGTGATGTTCAACAAAGCTGCCCTTTCTTCATACAACTTCCCATACGCAAACATCATCACTCTTTTTCAGGTTTCCAATTTTCCTTTTTTTTTCCTGAACTAGCTGTATTTGGGATGTTTTCTTAATCCCAGTGCGTTGGCTTGGATATACTTACGCTAAGTTGCCCTTATTTTCTAAGGTTTCAACGGAAATTTCACGTATAAATATGGTGTTCATAAAATAGGATCATAGTAATCTATTATATTCGTTTATCATTAGTACCGTGTGACGTGATCCATGGAGTGAAAGACACACTACATTTATTCAACGAAAAACTACAAAAGTTACTACTGTCGTCTATTTGTGAATTCCGATACTCTGACCCTTTTTTCACAGAATATTTTCGTTTTTAGAATCCTGATACCTATTCTATGTCCTCTGGAATGCAATTGTCAGTACGAAGGAATTTTTACAGACACGATTGCAAAATCTTAATTTTATATTTTCCTGTTTTCAACAGTATCTTATAAATTACATCCCCTGTCCCTTGATTTTAATCAATGCAGTTTGATGGTTCTGATACTAATTGCATTGAATACTCATTTAGAGTCGCCTCCGATCCTTCCCATTACTAAGCACAGCCTGTTTGTTTTTTAGTTGGCATCGTCATGCCTGTTGCTATATGCAATGAAACTCCTGAAGACAATCTCTTTTACAACGGGTGAGTCACAAAGCACAGGAAATAATCCAGCAACCATAGTACCATTTAAGACGTTGCTTCACACCCTTCCTGTGGCAATTTCGTACTTACTTTACATGGTATGTGTTTCACGGTCTAGCCTTTTTTCCTTTAAATAAAATTTCCAGTGTTATTAAAGTGCTGCTTGTTTTATATCTTCTCTGGTAAAAGCTGGTCACAATGGAATCCGTACGTGGCATAAATGTTCCGATGTATACCACTCTTAGACGAACTACTGTTGCTTTCACCATGGTTGTGGAGTATCTTCTAACTGGGCAGAAGCATTCCCGGGCTGTTCTTGGCAGGTATGCAAACTTTTCAAGTTGTTCCAACTTATTAATGCAATGGAATTTGATGTAAAGGTTCGCTTGTTTTAATTCATTCACCTCTCCTCACGCGTTCATCTACAAGTGATGCAATTATCTTAGTTCCAATTAGGCTCTTTCTGAGATGTTCATTAGCAGGGATAACCTTCTACCTTGCTAAACGTCCATATATAGAAAAAACTTATCAGGTGGTCCTACTGTAACTATATTTTCAATAAGTCTTGCATTGTGATGAAGCTGGGAAGTTATACTCATCAGAGATGCTCAATAACTAGTTAAGCATGAATCGTAGTAAATTAAATTGTTCTAAGCCACAATTCTCTTTAGATAAGCTGTCGGAAACTGTCAGCATTTGTTATCTTCATCAAATATAATTTTACAGCATCCAAGGATCAAGTACCAATTTACTATCTGGATTCATCTTTAGGAATCACGGACCAAGTGCTTTAGAAGATGGATGCTTAGCTCCCCTGATACATGCTGTATGTAATGTGAAACTAATTTGCTAGGTGCTTGGAAATTTTTCCGTACAATACATTGAATGAATTACGCTAAAATGGTATCTGCTGATAATATAAACGTTGCGCAGATTATTAACAAAAACGTTTATGAAACTTTTTTAAAATTTTTTGTTAAGCAAAAGTAAAGGTGTTTTATTAGACCGAGTAAAGGTATTCATGGGAGTTAGACAGAGTAAGAGCAAATAAGAGAAGATTGTTTAATGAGAGATAAATGCATTAGTACAAAGTAAAGGCGTTTGATTTGAAATCAGCCAAAGATGAGAGGAAGTACAAAAACAGTATGGCTAAATTTTGCGGAGTCATGGGAATCACGGATGGTGCATTTTGCTGACCTTAGATTCAAGTGGTTCTGGTATTAATTTTCTAGTTTAAGTATCTCAACATCGCTGACCGTCTAGATAACAGGTGGACTTTCTTACACTTAGACCACTATTGAATCTACAATGTCGGATATCTTGTTATTGTTGTTATGCACTTATTTTAAAGATGGAATTGTCAAGGAGATACATAATGTACATCTTGTCAACTTTGAAATCTTTCAAATACCTGGATAAGAATCGCTTTCGTCTAATTATCTTTCAAAAAAAAGAATAAATCTAAAGCCACTGGAGCCGTAGTGACTATCTTCATAGAATAGTTCTTATTCTGAACTAATAGAATGTATCACTCCATCAAAATGATTCTGTGAATAAGATATCTGAGTTAAAAAGATAAATGCTTTTGATCAACGAAAATCCTTTACTTTTTTTTTTTTTTTTTTTTATGAAATATCGAGATATATTAATAGGAGAACCATATACAACTGTACAGAGTGACAGGATAATGAAACATTATCCAGTGCTATCAAAATGAAACATCCAGGTACTGTGGCTGGAATGCAGTATCTGCAGCATTCCTTTACTTGATGATTGCAAACACCGAGTACTACTTTTAATTTTATTATGTTCTGGTTTTTTGGTATTGATACATGATAAATTTCTTAGTTTCCAATCTTCATTCCCCTCTGATGTGCAAACAAACTTCGAGCGAAGTTGATGGCCTGTTTTGATCATGAAATCCCGAGGACATGCATATTTGGAAAATGTGGAGTCAGTTTTCTCCAGTTTTAAAGCTGGAAACTTAAAGAATATGCTTTGAATTTTTACCTTATACAGTCTTATTGTAGCTTGATGATGTACGTTGGTGTTTCTTATGTACTCCCTTATACAATGGAAATAACCAAGTATTTTATCAGTGTAGGAGTAATCTTACTTGGTGCATTTGTTGCTGGAGCTCGGGACTTGGCATTTGATGCCCATAGTTATACTGTCGTCTTTGTAGCAAACATATGCACAGCGTTATATCTCACTTCTATCTCCCGAATTGGTAGTCTTTTAATCCCGTCGATAATCTATTATTTTAATGTCTGAAGTTTTGTGCAGCGTACGATAACATTCTTAAGCTTTTCAGGGAAAACTAGCGGCCTTAATAGCTTCGGTCTTATGTGGTGCAATGGTGAGGTCTAAAGACTAGGTGTATAATTTTTGGCCTTGACGATTGTCCTTCAGTTTGTTTAATTGATAGAGACTGAATTTGGTGCATGTTTGTAGGAATAGTATGTCTACCAATTTTGTCAGTCTGGACAACAATCAGAGGAGACCTTCGAGCTATGATGGACTTCCCCTACTTATTAGTCCCTGGATTTCAGGTACTTCATTTTTGCCCAGAAGTGTATCGGTGAAATTTTTTGCTTGACAGTTGCATGTGGCGATACTTTACAGATAAATACCACAGACATCAGTGGTTGATTTTATATATCACATCTAAGTTGCCTGGTTTGGCTTATGCAGGTTGTGATGGTTCTATCCTGTGTCATGGCTTTCCTGATAAACTACTTTGTATTTATGAACACAACACTGAATTCAGCACTCACTCAGACAATTTGCGGTAATTTAAAGGTGAGTATAATGGCTGTAATACTCGAGTCAAGCTTCAAGCGACTGACTTCACTAGGCAGTTTTCTTTATAATTTAGTGCACAGACATATTTAAGTAGGGGGAGTTGTATATTGTTGGCATCATATTAGACAGAAATCTGCTGTCAAATTTATTAACTCTTAATACTATAGTCTATGTCGGCATGGACAATTTTAGGGATTACAGTGTCATGAGCGGAATTTGTGTCATTAACATCTAGGTTATCCTCCCAGCCATTAGATTTTCTAGTAGAAATATATATGGGGTATTAGCTTCCTAAATACATCTCTGTCTGTCCACAGAAACCACACGGTGACAGTCTACCTTAATACAAGGAAGAGAAAAAAGTTCTAAACAGGGGAAATAAGTACGGATAATAGTGTTCATTTTATTTTGATTTGAAGGTAATTTTAGAGCTTTAGATCTTTAATTTATACAAACTGCTTTAAATATCAGAAGCATCAAGCTAAGCAGAAAAGATATTGTGTCAGTAAGAAATCAGTTTTAAGATTCTTAATTTACATGAACTGCTTTGGAATATCAGTAATGTCAAAAGCAGAAAAGATGTGTGCAACAGATCAGTTTTAAGATATTTCATTTACATGAACTGCTTTAAAATATCAGAAATAACGAGCTAAGCAGAAGATAGTGTCTGCAACAAATTAATTTTCCTGAATGGAAAGAGGAATGCATAGCAGCTGTGCATCCAGATTCTCGTTTCAGTAATCCTTTTATATTTCTGTACCATAATAATTTTGTTTCCCATCACGCTGTTTTAGGACTTTTTTACCATTGGACTTGGTTGGGTACTCTTTGGCGGGCTTCCTTTTGACCTGGTGAGAGTGAACTTCTATCCATCCTCAACAATTTTGTGGAATTTATAAATCAACCTCAGAGTGCCATTGCTCAATCGTTGATTATGCTCTTGCTATTTTCAGCTGAATGTCGTGGGACAGTGCCTTGGTTTCTTGGGATCTTGTTTATATGCTTACTGCAAGCTACGGGGAAAATAAAACGCCAAAATAACTGCTTCAGTGCTGGAGGTAATTGGTCAACGATTGAAGCTTCATCAGCTACCAAGTTTTGATTTATTGATATAAGCCTTATATAGATATCTTCTTCAAGCCACATTCCTCAATTAAATTGTTGTGCGTAATCGGCAACCTGAGGTTGAGAAAATAACTAAAATGTCAGAATTTTCATTTTGGTTTTGGTTTTGCTTCATCAGCTCTTAGATCTTTCTTGTCATCTTTGGTGTGCAAAAATTTTGAATATGATTTCTTTTTCTCATTTTCGCTCCTTCAATTTTTAGACTTCGCTGTCTTTTGACCTTAACTTTGATACATAATTTCCAATATCATTATGGTTTTTCTTCAGCTACACAAATTAAAAATAACTGATCTCAAGACGGGAAAATTTTTCTTTGTATAGATACTGGCATATGCAATAGTTCATTCCTCCATGTGCTTGTCTGCCGGTAACTGACAAGTCACTTCACTTCACTGTTGACAGTTGGATAATTGGTGAAAAGATCCTAATGCATAAAAGGGTATATATCAGTAAAAAAGATAACCTCTTGATTGCAATTCCTAGTGGGTTGCAAAGGAATAATAATGAGCTGCATCAGTTTCTCCCTACCAAACATAAAACAACTTTTTTGGGTGCCTATTGTACAAAGGTATGGAATGAGTAAGTTCCAATGTCTATTTCCTGATAACTTTAGCACTCATCAGTGTGCTCCATATCCTGACATCCTGATGGTCTTGTACACAGTGTTGTATACAAAGATAATTGCTGTGTTTCAATTTGGTAGGTCTTTGCCTCTAGATTTGGGGCTTTCAGTTGGTTCCCTCGAAGAAATGGGAAAAAAAAACTGTAACTCATATTGATGGGTATGCTGCTGTTGACTCATCTATTGTCGAATCTTTTGAAAAGTAAACTGTTTCTTGTGAGTTCTGTCCGTCCGTATGTTAAAGTGAGGTCACAGTAGTAGTCTGGCAATTGGCATGTGCGGATAGTGAAGTCCTTTAATGGAGCATAATAGTGGGAAGAGAGAGAGAGATTGCGGGAAATAACATAACTTGAGTTCGTGCGGAGATTAATGTATTTCTTGTCTCCACAAGCTGACAAGTGAGTTAAGCCTAATTGTCAAGCATGATTGAAACATTTCCATCAATATTCATCCTTACTGTAAAAGCTTAATGCTTGCTTACACATTTTTTTTCCTTTTATTGGTCCGTGTTTCAAGCCGGAAATGAGAGAGATGATCACGCACCAAGAAAGCTACCTAACGAAATCCGGTATATGGTTCCTTCTCTGCATCATCTCTATGCAAATCCTTGAGAACAAGATTATGAATCCTACATCACATCAAGAAAATTAGTCAACCATTTCTCCAGGAATGGAGATTTCAACTGCAGAAACGCATATTTGCTTTCCTGATATGCGAAAAGGTAACATGGATCATTAAAGCTTCAGGAAATCTCCGTAGGAGTGGCACATGGTTGTCTCTTTGTCTAGCCCTTTAATCAAGAACTTGAATTTCATCGATTTGACCAAGACATTCATGTCTTCTACGTGGGTTACGTACTATTTGTTTATTTTCGCTTTACTGTCCATCAAGCAAGGAAAAAAGAAGAAGAAAAGCATTCAACCGAATACTCATTTCTTCCTGAGTCAATAAATGCTAGTGACCCTTCAATTTATATGCTTAAATATCATATTGAATGTTGGTCTACCAAGCTAATACCAAGAATGAACCAGCGTCGAACTTAGAAGTTCGTAGACTAATCTTTTTTCTTACTAATTAATTGAAGCAGAATTCTTTGGTACGAAGAGATGGTAAGAAGTATGACATAAAGGGCATTGAAGGATGAATGAAAGCGAAAGTTGAGCTTGACGTTTGACCTGATGAATATGACTGGTGAGCAGTCTAGAGAAACAAAGATAAGGAAGTGTCCTAGGATCTGGTGAAGAAAGGAGAAGGAGAAATGGAAATGGTTTCAAGGCGTGGGTGGGGGTAGTGGCACGCGAACTTATCGCCCCAAATCATGAGTATGTGAGAGAATAAAACTAAGAAATGAGGCTTTAATGCAAAGGATCTTTTACACTTCCCAAAATTTGAAAGAGAAGAAGCAGGATGACCCCTCAAAAATGAATAAAGACGACCCTCGAGGAAAAGGGTAAACAAAATCCAAGATGAGTGTCCCCTAGTGCAGGCCCAAGGCAGGGCTCCTTTTACGCCGGTGTCTCCGCTTTGTGGTGTTCGCTCTTTTGCCTATTTGCGAATTGTTAATTTTGTGTTCACCACCCACCGCTCATGTTTTGTACCAATATGATCTGAAACGAAAGAAAGAAAGAAAGCAAGAATTACGAATCAACTCTTCCCATACGGACCCTTCCAACCTTCACTGACATTCTGCAATCCTGTTTCCAAGATTCTTTTCTCGGTTTTGGCTCTGGCTTTGACCACTTTAGTTGCGCACTGATTCTCCATGGATGGCTACTCAATTTTTTGCACTACGAAAACCAATTTGCAGGGCTAAGTGGGTGGTACCCTCTGTAGAAAACAGTAGCTATAACTTTCTTATCCTGCTTGTGTAAACGCTGTAAATTCATGAAATCCCATTTTCTAATTGGAAAACTCATTTTCAACCATGTCCAGCAGGCAGAAAAGAACCCTTTAACATTATAACCCAGTTTGTTCACAGCCAAGATTTGTTAAATTTTATACATATATATAGAGGTGCCTGCATGTAAAGCCAATTAACTTTTTCTTTTTTTTTTAATGTTATCATATTCTATTTTGAGCATAGATTTAATTAATTATGCACAAGCATGATATGAAAAGGTGAGTATAGTAGAATAATCATTCTAGAAAGCCAGGTACAATCAAAAGGAGTTGCTTGGGGTTGTTTTAGTGGAAGAATATTTCAGGGGCATGCGTTTGATTTTATTGAGTACAATTTAAGCATGACAAACCCTAAAAGTAAGTTGCTTCCATTGACATCATTCCACTCACTTCATCTTCCCATCCCGAGGCAAAACCCTCCAGTATACATTCTCTGCCTCTCCACCCCCTTTCCTCCTCACCGCATTCTCACACTACACATCTCTTCTCCGTTCTATTCGTCTTCCCCCCTCTCGGTATGCATGCATACCTTGCTTCAATCACCTCAGTAGACCCCTTTTCTCAAGGTTGCCTCGTACACTTTCCGATCGTCGTAGAATACGAAGACGCTGGTTCATTTATTTTCTCTTCAATCATCCTATCTTCACTCGAACCCTAACTAGCTAGTTACGTTCTGTTTGCTGTCGAGCTCCTTAAACATAATTTATGCTCTTCTGTGTCCTTAGTTTTTTAATGCAAAAGAAAATATCTATATCCCTTTTTTAATTTCTTTATTTGCATTTTCATTATAAAATGTTTCAAGTATGAATAGTTGATGGAGTACAAATGGACCATTTCTGCCTCCTATTCTACCATGTCACGGTCCTTTTTCCTACCAAGATACACACAAAATGATCATTATTGTCCTTTGATATGCAGCGCGGGACCATATCCGTTGTTCTTTGAGCCATGCTTCTCTTATGGTTGGTAAGTGGTGCCAAGCCTGCAAGTTCAAAAGGCCAATTCTGTTCAAACTATCTAGTCCCACCTGTCTATATATAAACATCATGCACGGTATGCCTATGGCTTGCATTATCCATGGCCATCTTTTGCCTTTATACCAGGAAGAGAATTCCTGGATGGCGGGGAATTAAGCAGAGAAAGCGATGTTGGTGAGGTTCAATCCGAAGACGGATTTACACATCAAGTTGTAAACTACGATCTCAGATTGAGCCGCGCCAATATCACTTTCACCACCATTTACATCTGTTTCAATGCCTTCCATGCATCCACTTTGCCAGGTTTCTATCTATCATTGCCTCTGCTTTCTTATGGTTCTTTTCCTACCTTCCACCTTCACACCATAATTAGTTCTATGTTTTTCCTGCTTCCACAATATATCATCATACACAGGACCTCGCAGGTATGCATTCTCTGCCAGACCGAATTAATGATTCTGTTTTCTTTCATCCACCGACTTTGCTAAATGATTCGAGTGCATCTCCTGGTTTGTAATATACCCATCAAGAAGTTGACACTACTAATGTCTATCTTCGTTAATTCCAGTTTGTTTAGTGAATTCTTTAATATCCTAATTGCTTCCCATATGTTAGAAAGGAATTAATTAAGGCCGACTATTCCTTTCTGACTGTCATTTGCATTTGCAGCGACCTTACACCATTAATATCAGGTGATCTTTTCATTAGTTATAAATCCGGAGATATGAATAGTAAGATTTATTTATTTTTAATTAAAGATTAAGAATTCGATCCTGCATAATTATTAGAATCATTCTAGATTAATTCATGGAATGATTGATCAATTCTCCAACATTAATTTTTGTTGCTGTTCTTCTATAAGCATATTATTGTTACCGATCACATCTTTAATCCATGAAACTGATCAGAAGGTTTCTCTTGGAATCCAAGTTTAAATTTTTTAATTAAAATTATGTAATATGATCAGAGTATATTTCAGGTTGAAGCAATAAATTACAAGTCTCACAAATGATGTATACGTTTTTTCCGATTTCTTCATTGCTAGTTTATTGGGAATTCCAATCTCTAGACGCAAGCATGATAGGCTGGGTGCCTTCACTATTTAGATTATGAAATAGTTTATTTTATTTTATCATCGAAATTAGAATTTATATACATGAAATTGTAAATGGAAATAAAATAATTACAGATAAGTATTTGTCTCTGTGATATTTCTTTTTGTTTTTAATTATTTGAGGGTTAGAAGATTTTGGATTCCAGTGCCAAAAAAAAAATGATAATAAATATAAAATAAAATAATTAAATTAATAAATTACGATAATAAATTTTAGTTTATTTTGATAGCAAAGTAAATCTGTTAATATTTATATTTGTTTAAGATATATATATCAGTCAATGGCAGCGTTAATCTCAACTCTCTCCGATATCTAATTATAATTTTTTAGTGGAAATTCAAAGAAGATGGCCAAGCAAATTAACTATTTAGACTTAGATGTAGATGACAATGAGTAAAAATATAAGATACATACTAACAATATATACATCTTCAAGAAAGGACCCGATATCTAATTTTGATTTGAAATTTTAAAAATTATTTATGAAATATTTAAATCATAATAAACACTAATATGAAATTTTAAGGTATATTCCATATATTTTTCAATTTTGTTAAAAATCTCTTACGCATATTATACATTCGTTTAGAGATCTATATACACAATTGCATCAAAATTTTCAATATAATTAAAGTTCATTCCCAATGTTATACTCCAACTGTTTCTAGCAATAAACATAAAATCGTAAGATTGGAAGATTTTTGGTGCAATCCCTAGAGAAGTCAAATCTGATGGCTCGTCCACTCTCAATCAGGCTGAAAAGATCTTGAATTGGCAGACCCGAAACAATGTTGCTCTAAACCATCTCTTGCACAAAATCAACCAAAAGGTTGATCAAGTCTTCATACTTCTCATGAAAAGAAGATCGACTCATTGGCATCCCAACTCACCCGACTTGAAAGAGACTTTTTTCAACAACTCGCTGAGGCAACAAACAGACTGCACCAGAAACTCCGGAAGTATAAAGACTATACTCATCCATCAGTACTTCAAACACAATCAAAGCCCGACACTCACGAAAATCCAGAAAGGAATGGAAACCATGCACACTTTCCTCCTTCGATCTAGAGGTTCCGACAGCCTACATGATGATTCCCAAACTTATTCAGAAGACACAATCAGTTCACATGAGTCGGGATTTAGTATCAGAGCTTGTGCTTGAGGCTCGGGTTGAGCCAAAGATACTGAACATAGGATCAGGTCTGTCCGGTTGTGGTTGAAGTGTAGAGGAAAGGCCAGATTCGGGGAAAAGGTCAGGCTTTCCTGCTGTGTGACGATCTTTTAATTTTTGAGTGGCAAACAACTCCTTTCAATAATTTCGATCTTTGATTGTGTTCGAAGTACTGATGGATGAGTATAGTCTTTATACTTCCGGAGTTTCTGGTGCAGTCTGTTTGTTGCCTCAGCGAGTTGTTGAGAAAAGTGTCTTTCAAGTCGGGTGAGTTGGGATGCCAATGAGTCGATCTTCTTTTCATGAGAAGTATGACCGACCAAGACTTGATCAACATTTTGGTTGATTTTGTGCAAGAGATGGTTTAGAGAAACATTGTTACGGGTCTGCCAATTCAAGACTTGTTCAGCCTGATTGAGAGTGGACGAGCCATCAGATTTTATACTTTGGGCGGAATGAATGATCTCAAGGAAGTTTTTGTCTCTTCGTTACCCGAAGTCATCTCCTCCAAGATGTATAAATTTCTCCAACAATCCAGATCCAATGTTACCATGTGTACTCTGAGGAGATTATACCAGTTAGCACTTGAAGTTCGCATGCAATTATGTGACCAGCAGAAGCTGTTCCAAGATTTTAAAAAATCTGAAGCAAAAATCTCGAAGATCTGCAAGCAGTCACATCTCAAAATAAAATGCAAGGATTCCAGTTGTCCATGTGCCACAAAAAAGAAAAAGCATTTCCACAAGTGGAGAAGAAGCCAGACTAAACGACCTCACAAGCGTTCATCTAGGCCTCATCGCCAACCTTATCGCTTCTTCAAAAAACGCCATCAACGAGGAAAGAAGGGCGATCGCTGTTATATTTGTGGCCAAAAAGGGCATTTTGCCAAAAATTGCCCTAATAGTCCCACAAAATAAGCCAGACTTATCTCCTTTGTCAGCAAAGAAACCAGCCTGTCTGATGCTGATATTGAGTCTTTATTCTCCGAACAGGATGAAACAACTCCCGAAACAGCTTTTGGCCTTACTTGTAAGTATAGTTCCTCATCCTCCAGTGAACCTAAAGTCTTTTCCTCTTATGAGGATTATGAAACAGATTTTGATGATCATCTCCAGATCCTCCAAGCTGAGCCAGACAAAATCACCCAACCAGTTGTACCCCTCCATATTCTTCCTACCAAATATGATCGGCCTATCCTAGTAATTTGCTTTTTGGATACTGGTGCCCACAAAAATTTTCTCAATCCTTCCCTCCTTCCACCAGATGCTTAGGCCCAGCACTTCCAACATTTCAAAGCCGCCGATGGAAAAGTGTTTTGAACTGAGCTCATTACGAAAAACCCAATTGGGATTCAATTCTTTCCTGGATGCACCATATGGACAAAAGTTATCGGCACCAAATTACCCCACAAAGACCTACTGATTGGTTTCGACATTTACCAGCATGCAGGAAAGCTACAGATTCTTCCCACCGGACTGAAGTATAAGCGGTTCTTCCGCCCTACACTGACGTCTTATGCCTCTACTCTCTCACAGAGACTGGCAGTACCAGATTCAAAAAATGGTCCCATGATCTGTTGCCTTTCTGCACCAATAACCATGCCGAGTTTACTCATCCTTCCCCATTATGGAAAAACTCTGCCTTTTTCGTCTCTTTACCCTTCAAGCTCAACAAAGACATAAACCCCACCAAAGCTTCACATCCAGGGATGACACCTACAGATTTGCAATTAGCCCGTGAAGAGTGTGCTCAGTTGTTGCAACAGGGGCTTATTGAACCCACTCTCTCAGAATGGGCATGCCAGGCTTTTTATGTCAAATAGAGAACTGAGTTAGCACGAGGAAAAAAGAGACTTGTCATTGACTACAAGCCTCTTAACCATTTTCTGAAAGATGACAAATTCCCACTACCAAAGATTTCCTCCTTATTCGTGCACTTCTCCAAAGCTCGAATCTTCTCCAAATTTGATCTTAAGGCTGGATTTTGGCAGTTGGGAATTGAACCAAGTGAGAGACACAAAACAGCCTTCTGCATTCCTGATGGCCAATATCAGTGGACAGTAATGTCATTTGGCTTAAAAATTGCTCCATCTTTCTTTCAGAGAACAATGTCGATCATGAACTTCTCCTGTCCAAGTTTACTGCTCTGGTAAACCAATATGGTATCATGCTCTCTGACAAGAAATCCTCTATAGGATTATCCGAAGTTGAGTTCCTAGGAATGAAGATCTCAGAAGGAAAGTATTCTCCTGGTGAACACATTGCGAAAGAATTATTGAAATTTTCAACGGAGAATCTCTCCAAACAACAGCTCCAGCAATTCTTAGGAATTGTCAACTACCTATGAACCTTCATTCCAAATGTCTCCCAATACACCTCTGTTCTTTCTGACCTTCTCAAAAAAACCCCACAACCATGGACTCAAAAGCATTCCCAGGCACTGCACCACCTCAAAGACATTACTCAAACCTTACCACCTCTTAAAATTCCCTCAGACGGACAGTGCATATTACAAACTGATGCTAGTGATTCTTACTGGGGAGCTGTTCTTCTTGAACAGAAGGATACCCACAAGCGTTTGTGTGGTTATGTCAGTGGAGATTTTTCCCCTACTGAATCTCATTATCATACCGTTTATAAAGAAGTTCTTGCAGTTAAATATGACATCAAGAAATTTGAATTCCATCTCATTGGACATCGATTCAAGATTCAGTTGGACAATTCTTCCTTTCCCCGAGTCTTGGAATTCAGGAATAAAACCATTCCAGAAAAAACAACTCTTCTGATGGGCTGAATGGTTTTCCAAGTATGACTTCTTTGTGGAGCACATTAAGGGAAATGATAATATCATTGTTGATCTCCTCTCCAGGCCTCTCCAGCTAGTCTCTACAACTGAAACTTTTCCTTTGGTCCTAATGGCTGGCCCGACACCAAATCCATTCTGTTGCCGATATAGCCGGTACACAACCCATTGGGCTCATGACTGCCCCTATTTCAAAACTGGACTTAGCGGCTGGAATTCTTTGGATCCAGGCCAATGTTCTGTTTCTGGCCCTCCTGAGCCTGAAGTTCTCTGTCCTTCAGGCCTCTCTGATCCATCACCTCCTGGCCCACATGAAACCCATCCATTGGGAGATTTCATATGGACCCAAATCGACCATCCGACCTTATGGACAGATCAGTCTCCAGTCCATCTCACCTCTCCTCTCGGCCTTCATCACCTAGATCTCTTTCAGATCCAACAATATGCCAGAAATCATCTCTTTCTGTATCTCATGATTTTCCAGAAATACCAGGGAAAAGACATCACTATCAGTGATTCCTATTCCCCTGATTATCCATTTTCCCGGATCAGTATCTTCCATATTTATGATTTCTGTGATGAGGAACTTTGGTACAACTGGTGCCTACATACACTTTACTACGGGATGATCAAATTCAGAGTTCGTGACATGCTCGAATATTTGCTAGACCTGGACTATGTTGGTTCTAATCAATGGGCATACCTCCAACTATTTTCCCCACTCAGTACCTGGCGTACTGATCTGTACAACCTCCTCAGACAAGCACCTCCTTCAAAACGAGATACGTTGTACGTAACCTATGTCTTACATAGATCATATGAAGGTAGTACACCCACACCATTCCCAGTATGTCACCTATACAAAACCTTGTACGACCCAGATCCCAGTCCTGAATTTCTATAATTTGCGTGGCGGTATCTGTGCCACATGAATGGGTATGACCGTAAAAAAATACACCTACTGTGAGACCCAACCCGTAGGGGGTCAGGTTACCCAATCCCACATCGGAAAGGAGCGGGGGAGGTCTTGGGCTTATATGTGTTGTGTGATGGTATCATTTGTAACAAGATGCATCTTTTGGTCCCTGTGGTTAAAAGCCCAAATGAGCATTGCAGTTGTGATCCATCACACGCACATACACGTCTAGGCCCGTTAGGCCGAGAGTCCGGGGGCCGGCTCGTGACAAATGGTAGCGGAGCCGATCTCGTTCCCTCTTCCGAGTGGGCTTGGGCCGTGTTGTGTGTTCATGTTTGGGTCCGTGAGTTTGGGCCCAAGTCAGTTACGTTTGGACTCCCCTCGTGAGGACACGAGGTCTATAAGGACGGGAGATTGTGAGACTCAGCCCATAGGGGAGGTCAGGTTACCCAATCCCACATCGGAAAGGAGCGGGGGAGGTCTTGGGCTTATATGTGTTGTGTGATGGTATCATTTGTAACAAGATGCATCTTTTGGGCCATGTGGTTATAATCAATGGGCATACCTCCAACTATTTGCCCCACTCAGTACCTGGCATACTGATCTGTACAACCTCCTCAGACAAGCACCTCCTTCAAAACGAGATACGTTATACGTAACCTATGTCTTACATAGATCATATGGAGGTAGTACACCCACACCATTCCCAGTATGTCACATATACAAAACCTTGTACGACCCAGAGCCCAGTCCTGAATTTATATAATTTGTGTGGCGGTATCTGTGCCACATGAATGGGTATGACCGTAAAAAAATACACTTACTGTGAGACCCAGCCCGTAGGGGGGTCAGGTTACCCAATCCCACATCGGAAAAGAGCGGGGGAGGTCTTGGGCTTATATGTGTTGTGTGATGGTATCATTTGTAACAAGATGCATCTTTTGGGCCCTGTGGTAAAAGCCCAACTGAGCGTTGCAGTTGTGATCCATCACACACATATACACGTCCGGGCCCGTTGGGCCGAGATTCCGGGGGCTAGGTCGTGACAAATGGTAGCGGAGCCGATCTCGTTCCCTCTTCCGAGTGGGCTTGGGCCGTGTTGTGTGTTCATGTTTGGGTCCGTGAGTTTGGGCCCAAGTCAGTTACGTTTGGACTCCCCTCGTGAGGACACGAGAGGTCTATAAGGAGGGGAGATTGTGAGACCCAACCTATAGAGGGGGTCAGGTTACCCAATCCCACATCGGAAAGGAGCGGGGGAGGTCTTGGGCTTATATGTATTGTGTGATGGTATCATTTGTAACAAGATGCATCTTTTGGGTCATGTGGTTATAAGCCCAACCGAGCGTTGCAATTGTGATCCATCACGCGCACATACACATCCGGGCCAGTTGAGCCGAGGGTCCTGGGGCCGGGTCGTGACACCTACATACCACAGCACTATGTCCACCTTCTACAATACCCTCTTATTTTCAGGATTCTCAACAACTTGAAGAACGACCTCCGGAATACAATCCAGGACCATATGCTGACATTGAACCCACAGATGCTGAAGACCTAATTCAAACATATCAGATTGTTGCATGGGAAGATGAACAAACAAGAACAACTGTCACATCCGACATGTCCCAGGAGTCAGATCCAAATATGGATTGGGACCACGAGTCCATCACTAAATAAGCTTTATGTCAATCCAAGCTTATTGTTTGCATTACTTTATATCTGTCATGATTGTCAGTAGTCATATCGTCTGTATTACTTTCATGATGTGGAAAGTGGGTTGTCGGTAGTCATTTATGTCCAGTCCTTTATGTCAGTCGTGTGTCTACTTTCATGTCAGTACTTTATAGTCTGTTTTTCCTTTTAATTGGTAACCCAGGTTACCAAGAAAAATTGACCGGTGACTTCGGTCTTCCAGTCATCCTGTAAGCCTATAAATAGCATGAATGAATAAGAGCAGATCATCGAGTTTTCAACAATCAAACACTCTGATGGCTTTCTAAGTTTTTCATATTCACTGAGTCTCGGACTCAGTATTATCCGAGTCTGTTTATTCATGTCTACTTCTATAAAGTTACAATGCTACGGTCTTCCCGGAAGACTGTTTATCCTTGAAGTGTAATGCTCGTGGGTCCTCGAAAGAAAAGAGACAGGGTTACTAAAGGATACGCAGAGATCTGGGAAGCTCCCGGCCCGTTATCCACATAAGTCTTCATGATTCAAGTTTTTATGTTTTGTTGCCGTTTAACTCGTAAAAGCTCACCATTTCTAAGTAACTTCCACTCATTTACAATAATAGTTACGCCATCCTTTCTCCCTTTCCGGTGCACGCATCTTTCCTTTTATATGGCGTTCGGTAAAAGGGATTATCGTATTTCCAGCTTTCCAATTACTATATCAGCCATCACGCCATCTTGTTAAACGCCAACACAATCCAACATCTTCCTCGATTCATTGTTTATCATAAATATCAATTATGAAAAGCTTGAAACTTTGAAACCCAAATCATTAAAGATGATGAATGAATGAATCTTATCACATAATCATATTCTTTTTTCTGGTTTGCCAGCGAGTGAGTACTGTTAATAATGTATACTAAATTGAATCAATCACAAGGTAAATCTGATGGACGAATACTGTACAACGACAAGTTTTGAAGAAAACCCAAAAGAAACTGACATTCAGGCAGGAAGCTGCAAATAGCAATCTTGGAATGGATGTTCTTAGATAATTACAAGCTAGATCTCAATGACAACAAGACAAATCGCGAAGAATATCCAAATAGATGGTTAGCTCTCTCTCTAGTGCAGGATTTTATAGAGGCCGAAACGTATCTCATGCTACCTTGGCTCCCACCATATCTTAACCACACTCCCAATGATATATTACAAGCTTGAATTAATGTTCAACCGGCCAGTATACGAAAACGGAGTGGATCACCTTTGTTTAGGTGGAGAATTTGAGGCCAATACCATCATCTGCAGCGTTGCTTGCCACTATTCAAAGGAGAATCTCTTATGCTTTTGGATGAGGCACTCATGTGGTGCTGAGCTCCTTCATGTTTCTTCTTGCGCTTTCCTTGTTGAGACAAACGGGAGTGGTAAGAAAATATAGCAAGGTCATTGAGATCTTGCAGTGGGGTAAGAACCTTGACTACTTCATCCATCGTGGGCCGTGATTTCGAGTCCCTACTGAGACAATTGTAAGCTAATTGAGAAACTTTTTGAACTCCTTTAACAGAGTAATTCAGCTCCAACCTGGGATCCACTAGCTGGTACAGTTTTCTCTTGTCAACTAGATAATGCCTAGCCCATGCGACCAGATTCTGTTCACCACTAGGGCGCTTCTTGTCCATTGATCTTCTGCCTGTCAAAATCTCCAGTAGCACAACACCGAAGCTGTAAACATCGCTTTTAGATGTCAAATGTCCTGTAAAAGAAAATCCAGAGTTGCTCAATGACAACCTCGAATCCTCAATTCACTTCCAAGTATTATGTTGAGAAAGAGTGAGACCTATCAGCCAGGGCTTACAATCACTGAAGCTTTCGTTCCTTTCACTCAATAGACAAAAGCGAAACCATCCTTACCTGTCATCACATACTCTGGAGCAGCATAGCCATATGTTCCAACAACCCTAGTAGAAACATGGGTTTTGTCTCCTTGGGGGCCAGCTTTTGCAAGACCGAAATCTGAAAGCTTTGCATTATATTCCTGTATGGAATAGCCATGTTAGAGACAATATGAATGAACCCTTGATGATATATCATTCAATCAACACCTACCGAATCAAGTAAGATGTTTGATGTCTTAAAGTCTCTATAAATAACTGGTTCTGAACCACCATGTAGAAAGGCCAGACCTTTAGCTGCCCCAAGTGCAATCTTGATCCTGTTGGACCATGGCAGAGGTATCGTCCCTTCAAAATATAATGATAGCATTAGTATTCTCTGTGAACTAATGGACAAAAACAGGATTTTTCTCATCCCACTTTTTTGAAATAAGCAAACAGGTCACTGAGGTGCTCGAAAAGTGTTAATTACATCAGTTCTTTTCACATTTTCTCATAACCATGTTTTCTTTAGGGAGAACTACAGTAAAAGTTCCATCCTACCGAAATGTGCACATGCATTTCATAATGAAGGGAACAGAGGCATGTAAGGAAAAAGCTAAGAAAGCAGGTTTATGGTCCTAAACTAAAAAAGCAAACAGAACAGAAATCTTTCCCGGCCAAGAAACCTGTAGTCACAGAATTAGGAAAGGACTACCGAAAGGAGGAAAAGGAAAAGATGAGTTTTAAAGAAGAAGGCAAGATGATTGCTAGTATCAAGGGGATGCGATCTAGGATGGCACATGACAACGCAGAGAAAGAAAGCCAACCATGACGACTCACTTCTAAAAAGATGGTTTTCAAGGCTTCCTCGGGTCATAAACTCATACACAAGCAGGCGTTGATCATCCTCAATGCAATACCCAATCAGCTTAACAAGATTAGGATGGTGAAGCTGGCCAAGAAAATCCACTTCCGCCTGAAACCAAGTTAATTGTCATAATGTCACGATATACTTGCTCATCATCTAGCACAACCGTCTCTTTTCAAAATCAATCTACTAACCCAAATAAAGCAGATATTCTACTAACCACCCATTCTCTATGGCCTTGAAGGCCATCTGGCTTTAAACTCTTCACTGCAACTGTGACTCCTGACCCAGGCTTTGCAGGCGCCGTGCCATTCTCTTCTATCCATCCTTTGAATACATATCCGAACCCACCCTCTCCCAGGATACTATCAGGTCTAAAGTTCCCGGTCGCAGATTTGAGCTCATGAAAGGAGAACTGAAGCAATTGGCATGGAGATTTGGTTTCAGCTGGCGGTGGCACAGGATTATCAGGGGCTAGTTGTTCTTCGTTAGGTGCACATAACTCTCGATTGCTAGCATTCAGGTATCGGGTTTCTGTAGCTGCATAAACAGATTTGAGTGTCAGACATGTTTTAACAATTCAAACAAATCTTTGGCAAATCAGGAACATACTTTACTCCCACTTTTCCGTGCTTCTGATCCTATGAGGTGAAGATAAAAGAGGAAGCAACAGAAACTCAAGTTTCGCACAATCACAGAGCAATATACATGAATGGTCTGTTGAAATCGCATCAAAATACTAATTTCACATCCAATTAGACATTTCATATTGAGGAAATAAGAACAGAAAACATATAAGCCCTTGCGCATAGGTATGTAAAGCACTAAAATGGAATGGAAAAGTTTAGCTTAGATAAACAAAATAATCTATGAACTAAGTCAATCATACACTTACATAATCTCGATTACCTGCATCATAGACAAGACTAGTACGCGGGATAGTGTTAGCAGAGTCTCTAGAGGCAGAGGACTTGCAGGCACCTCTAACTCGTATAAAAACAGCCCAACACCCACACTTGTTCGCCATAACTCTACTCTTGAATTCTTGCTCAATACATCTACGATGGGTTGTCTCTGCAATCGCATGGTCTGTGACAGAGAAGGGAGCAGAGGTTGGTCATGGCTTGATGTTAATGAGATGAATGAAGAAAAGAAAAGTTCTGTTAATCTGAAGGTGTGTGGGAGGGGAAGAGAGAGAAAGAGAGAGGAATTGAAACAATTGTTGTCTGGTATCTGTGTTCAAGTAGATTGGTATTGGCGGTGTTGTAGTTAATGTTGCTGTAGGAGATTGCAGGCATCATCATCGCAGCGTGTACAAAAAGAACTTTTTCTCCACCACCTTTTGTGTGGGGGCTGGGAATGCGCTTTTCTTCTCTCTATCTCTACCTGTTTACCATGCCCGAGATTTTACCAAAAGTCACTCGCCCTGCTGGGCATCACAAAAGTATAGCTACCACCTCACACAAATTCCCACTAAAAAGACTTTCCCAGAACTTTATGTTTTTTCATATATGCTTCTAGTCCCAGTAAGTGACCATTGGCATTTTCATCAGACACCATTATTTTCACCGCTTAAGAGCATTGCTATCTTGCATCATCATGTGAATCTTGAACTTTGTTCTTATTCGTGATTTAGTTATGAGTTCACCCTCTATATATAATAAAGAGAAGACTGAGGCTTCCTTCTTCCATGTTTTTTTATGATATTCAAAACCTCCCAGCATTTCAAATCCAATAGTACCATCTATTTTAATAGAAGAATACTTTCATAGATTTCGGATTTCGGCTTTTAAATTTTGGATTTCGATCGGTACTTATTAAGATAGATATAATAACAGCAAAATAATCTTCATTTACACTAATAAACCTTTTTTTTCCGGTAATGAGCAATATAAGAAGCTTGCAATCTACTCTCGGGTCCAACTTGTAAGTGAAATCTCCGTTATAATCATAATCATATCCCATTTCTAGCTAGAATTACAATTATATATCAGTATCTTAGGGACTACAATAGTATCATTACTGCAAGTTAGACATTTTTTTTTTGATGATTTACTGCAAGTTAGACATACAAGCTACTTTAGCCTTTGTTGCCCTGTAACTTGCAAAAGTGGCCAAAGCCTGCGCTTAATGTTTATCAATAGCTTGAGTCATTACCGATTTTAGGGACAACTAAACACAATGTTGGTCTCTGATGTTTTTGAGGTTTGGTTAAAAAAAGATGTTAACAAGGGAAGAACAGACACAAAAACCAGTTCCTACTCGAGTGAGGATCTAATGGCAACAAAGTTGAAGAAGGATCTCCTTCTTGGTCAAGTAAATCATATCAAAAAGAAAAAAAAAATAACACCAAGGTCTTTTCCTTTCGTGTTTCTAGATGAGGGAAAGAATAATGGTGGTGAATATGAAGGTATTGCTGGCCTCTAGTATTGTTCGGTCAAAGCTAATAGAAAGATAGTCAAAGAGCATAATTTGAGTGCAATCCCATCCCATCACACTCGCTTTCCCCTGACTAAGGCAAAGAGAGATTGAGAGCAAAGATATATATTATGTTCTAGTCTCCTACATGGATGCAAAATGCGGACAATGGGACTTCTTCCCGCAGAAGGGTTTCTCAGTAGAACTGTAGGGTATTTTTAAAAGGAGAAAAATAGTACAAGTGGTGCTTGTTGAGAGGTCATTTCATCAACAACCATTAAACACAATGGTATTCTATGATGCTTTGGGAGAGGAAAAGAAAAGCAAATGCAAGATCCTATTCTTTTTTTGCCTACACTGTGCACCCGACTTGATAAGGTACTTGTGGGAAAGGAAGAGATACCTTGCCCCGTCCCCTGTCCCACTATGCTCTGCGGGCTCTATTGCAGTCCCCACCATACATATGAGATGCAGAAAGAGGGAGGATTTAAAGCACTCAAGGGGGTGCGGTAGCCCACTCTTGGTCATCATATGGGCAAACAAGATATCCTAACTTTTAAGGCATAAAGTTACAAGCCCATATAATCACAGAGCTGGAGAAAACTCCAAATCCAACGTATATAGTGAGGGAGGAGATGTCGATTTGTTCAACCAACGATTCATATCAGTTTTTTCGCTTTTTTAAGTTGGACCCATCTGCTAAATTTGGGGCATCAACTAGGAGGACCCAGAAAAATCAAACTCACCATTGCCAGTCAATCCCTTCCGCGTCACAGAGCAAGCAGTGCCTGGAATAAGCTACTGCCCAGCATGGAAATATTTTGTTCTGATATGACCACAGCAGCAAACCCACTTTTGCAATAGAAGCAAAGCAAAGGTACACCACTTGTTCAACATGGTGATTTTATCGTTGAGATGATAAGAAATTTTCTAATTTAATCAGTGACTGACGAAAGTTAATACTAAAAAAACATCATAACAATAAAGAGTCTATGACCAAAGTCCTATACGCTTGGGCCCGGCCCATAGAATGATAAGCAAGCCAGGCCTCATACTTTTAAAGCAGGTCAATCCCATTAACCTACGGCTCGAATGAGTCTAAGCCCACATTACTAGAAAGGTTAATTTTTTATATTTTTTTTATACGTTTCTGGTTCGGTAAATTGGAAGCTTTATATTGGCTTCCACGTCATTCCATTCTTCTCCTCCTTTTCTTTTTTCCTTTATCCGCTACAGGGATTGTATAGCACTAAAATCACAAAGCACCGAAAGCGATCAATCCCCCAAACCCGCCAAATGATTTCCCGTCCTCGACGAAACCCTTATTCCTGGTAACCATCTAGACTCACAAGAAGGAAGGCCAGGCGATTTATCCGTCTGCATGAACAGAGGAAAAGGAGGGGATTGGAGAAGTAGGGATAGGTAGAGAGGGGGACGAGAGAAAAAGCAAAAACAGAGCGCGCCGCGAAGGGTAGGATAGATAGAAACTATGTCTGCCATAGTGTGCGGCAAGAGATCTTTTTTTGAAGAATTGGCTGTCAACAACTCCCCCAAAAGAATCCGTTGCTCATCTTCCTCCCCCGTTCGTTTTTCCCCACCCCGTTCACAGATTCCCTCCGTCTCTTCGTCGTTTCATCTCTCTTCCTCCGCATCTCATCTGCTCGACCAACTCGCTGCTCTTTTTCCGGATATGGATAAACAGGTTTCTTCTGCCTTTGATTTTTGTTTTTCTTTGTTGTAGTTGTTTTATTTGATAAACATCGGTTATGTATCGGATTGGGTCGTGCTTGTGATGGTAGATATTGGAGAGAGCACTGGAAAGATGCGGTGATGATTTGGATTCGGCGATCAGAAGTCTAACAGAGCTCCGATTAGGATCTGCTGATGTTGCCTTCGACTCTGGCGCCGTCCCTGTGAAATCTGATGTAATCG
Source organism: Passiflora organensis (assembly GCA_019739055.1). Lineage (NCBI taxonomy): Eukaryota > Viridiplantae > Streptophyta > Magnoliopsida > Malpighiales > Passifloraceae > Passiflora > Passiflora organensis. The sequence continues at coordinate 942,354 of JAEPBF010000136.1, forward strand.
TTGACGCCGCTGGTGTTCAAATGCAAGGTATGTAGGTCCTGGAAGTTTTGGTTTTCTGTTTGGGCTCGCTGATCGATACGATTGCGTTTGGTTTATGCTCAATCATACAATGTATTGTTGAATTTATTCTTTATTACTTCCATTTGTTAAGTTGCTAATCTTGGATTTTAATTTCTTCGGGCTGGTACGTTCGGTCACTTGTCTTTTGAAACGTATCTCGTACAAATCCTGGCTTGGCTGATGCATCCCGTCTGTCCGTTGCAAGATGATTCTAGACCACCATGATGTTTTGCCACATTGCATCTTTCGTGTTAGTATAATATGTTCTATGACATTTCTAAAATATTTTTTTTCCAGTGTGACCCAAATTTTCTATTTCTGAGATTGATCAAGAAGTCATTTATTTACTTGATGTAATATGATTTATAACTGCATAGAATGCTCCACATATGGAGCAACAGCAGAATGGGGTCTGAGGAAACTGAACATAACTCCGTTATTTTTTCTCAGAGTTGTGAGAGTTAATGTTATGTGGTTGTTGGGGTTCATCCGAACAGATTTCTTTCACTTTGTCCTTGTAACTACAAACAGTTCAACAATGGTCTATGTAATCTGCATATTTTGTGGAGATCAGTTGGTTTAGTATCTAAAGAAGCTATGTGTGTTGGAAATGTTACTGAAATATTTCTTCAAACAAAGTTAAAGAGGATGGTTGTTCTTACAGTTGTTGGGTGTAATGTCTGGCACAAAGATTTTCATTGATATTTCAGTCCTTTGGCTGAAGTGGTGGATTACTGGATTGTTCGCTTTTACTTGTATATATGTCTCTGCACATGTCTGTATGTTTGAGAGGCTGAGTTCTTTGAATGCTTGGGTTACAGCAAATTGTTTTTTTGCAAAATCTAAGTAACATGTCTCATTGAAAAGAAAGAAAAGAGGGGAGGTGACAAGAATACAGGATTGAAAGTGGGTCATCTCTTCTTTAGGAGGTCAAATTAAAATTTGTTTCATACAAATTTGAGAGTAGCCTAGGCTGTAGCTTTTGTGTCTAGGAAATAAGCTTTCTTTTGTTACATCTTCAAGCTATGGCAATTTCCTGTGATACCTGATTCCAAAGAATTTCAAAATATACTGTGCTGGAGAGAGGGCAGTAGCTAAAAGGAGGATCATGGTCCTGTGAGCAGTTACCCCTTGGCATAGGTTCATTCTTCCTCAGTTGAAATCATTACCATGTTGTCAGGATCTTTAGCCACATTTGTTAACATATTAGGAAGTGTTCATTTTTCTTGTCTGATTCAATGTTCATTTGTTTATTTTGTTCTTTATTTTCTATGTAGTGTATTGCACTCAACAGGAAATAAATACTGTAAAGGTCATAGGCATAGGGTATATGGTAACAAAACAAAGTACAAGATATATAATGCACTCCACAAACTTGTTCAAATAGGCTGCGACATTAGAGCCGATATCTATGGGGAGACTGTTATTCCATCTGTTGCAGCAATTCATAAATTAAAAGCATGTTTAATTTGGGGAGAGTTAAATCTAAGCTGAGTTCATAAATAATCAACTTCTGAACAAGTTCTCCTGGGCAGAAAATGCTTGAGAATTTTATGATTTCTTTCATGCCATATGTGGTAAAGGAAGCTTGGAATGGTTTTTTAGTTGACCAGATCCTTCTTATTACTTATTTTCTTCTCCTTTCATCTTCTATGCACCGTTCTATATTCCTTGGATATGAGGAAATACACTGTAAGCATTTAGTGATCCCATTATTTTTGTTTTCATGAATTTTTCAGTCATGGTCGTGTGGTCTAGAAAACTGTAACTTTCTCTGCGCTGCCTGTTCACCTGTTATCCACTTCAACCAGCTTCACTTTCATCTCGTGTATTTATGGACCTGGCATGCCCTTGGAATGTTAATCAACCTTTGTTTTGTTAGTCTCACTAAGAAATATTCATGTTATTTTAGGTGTACCAGCAATCAATTCAGAGGTTGCTACTGCTGAGGATTCTTCAGTGCCATCTGGCCTTCAACTGGATGGTGCAGATTGGGTAGAACTCTTTGTTAGTGAGATGATGAGTGCCTCCAACATAGATGATGCCAGAGCACGTGCTTCAAGAGCCATGGAAGTTCTGGAAAGATCTATTCGTGCACGTGCTGGAGCAGAGGCTGTCAAAACCTTTCAGCAGGTGGTTGCTCATGTGCCACTATCATTTTCACATCATCTATATTTTTCATCTTTATACATATATGTGCATACACATATGTGATTGTTGGTTGAATTTGTCTTAGGAAAATATGATGTTGAAGGAACAAGTCCAAGCACTGATTCAGGAGAACTCTTTACTCAAGCGAGCTGTATCCATTCAGCATGAGCGGCAGAAAGAATATGAAGAAACAAGCCAAGAGTTGCATAATCTGAAACAGTTGGCAGCCCAGTACCAGGAGCAAGTGAGAGCATTGGAGGTTGGCCTAATGTGTTATAACTTGTTTTTTATTTACTCTTTTGTTATTTGTCTTGATTAAAATTTTACTGGAATTTTCATATGTTTCCGGAATGTGAATACTTTTTGAGTGTCATGTTCTACTTTCCACTCTTCTCAATTGCGACTTGACCATTTGTCGGTTTTTCTGGCTTACCAGGTGAACAATTATGCACTGACAATGCACCTAAAGCAGGCTCAGCAAGGCAGCTCTATCCCAGGCCGTTTCCATCCCGATGTCTTCTAGATGACTGCTATCTATATACTCTCGGTATACTGGATAGGCTGTCTATGTGAATGTCACAAGTGGGCCAGGATCCCCTAGCAGTGCAAGTATACCATCAAATTCTGGCACTTTTGTTCCAACCACATGTCATTATCGAAAAACAGATTCTGTATTCTTCCTTTTCCCATGAATAACTATTGTATTGTCCCGCGTTTAGAAGGTGTTGAATGTCAAAATGTTTCATACGAAAATAGCTACGGGCTCTATCTATCTATGCAAACAATGCCATCTCTATCAATTCACTAAATTACCATTTCAAAGGAAGAAAATTCCTTGCTTGCTCGTTTAATGAGAAGGGCTGCGAACATCAATCCGCATTAAACCCCAAATATTAAGGCGTCATGGCCTTGTCTAATGAAAAATTTCTGCATAATGTCATATATATCGGATTTGCTTAATAGATTAAATTCGACGTAAAAACAGATATATATAAAATAATTAATAGATTAAGTGTAGAAGTAACCGTGTATGAACGAAATTAAGCATACTTTTTCTTGCAATAAAATATGTGGATTGAAAAAAAATCGCAAAACAAAATAAAACACAAGTGATCCAAAATCCTAATTAAGGAATAATATTATAATTGTATATGATTTTACCAAATTTTTTACCCATCAACTATATTTATTTAATTGGTGTATAAATAAATATAGATATGAACCTATATACCACTAATTTAGAATATCTACACAAAACTCTGACCGTTAGTAGTTTTAACTGAAAGATGAGAGGCACACAATTTTTTTATATTATATCTCCTAATTAAATTATTTACATTGTCGCCCATAGAATCCGAAGACCTATATCCTGTGGCAGGCAATTACATCTGATCAGTTAGAGGAGGAGTATGCCTGTTGTTGACCCAGAGAAAAAAAGAAAAGACTAATTAAAGACTGTTGATCTCACAAGTGTACACTCGAAATTCTTCGAATCCGAGTCCTAATCCATTGAAGAAACGCCAGCGTAAGCTTCGCACAGATTTTGGGTAATTCTGCAACAGCCACGGCTACGATCAGTGCTTTTGGGTTCTTTTTTACAAAGAAACAGATGCTGGTTTTACAAGCAGATAGGCGTTTAGAATGCAGAAAGAAGCTTCCCTCCACCTTTCATCATCCTCTTAAATTCATCAAAACTAACCTTACCATCACCATCCAGGTCAATTTTCCTGATCATCTCTTTGCAATCCTCAAACCTTTTCCCCTCCTTCAATCCCAAAGAAGACAGCACCGAGCCCAGCTCCTCCGCCGAAATCAACCCATCTTTGTCAACATCGAATACATCGAAGGCATCCTTCAAATCACCTTCTCCATCTCCCACGTCATGTGAACCTTCTTTCCCATCTTCATACCCCTCGTCCCCGCCGCCGCCGATGGTCTTATACAGGATGCAAAACTCTTCCAAGTCAATCAACCCATCTCCGTTGCAATCAACCTTAACCATCATTTCTTCAACTTCTTTCTCCGACAGAACGGTTCCTATGTTCTTGAATGACTCCCTCAGCTCTTGATTCGTTATGAACCCGTCACCGTTCTTGTCGAAGGTGGCAAAGACGCTCCTGAGCTCGGCCATGTCACGAGCACCAATCTTTTCTCCATTTGAATCTTGGGTATTTTTCGTGGCGGTAGTTGGAGGAGAGCGGTTAAGCAGGGGTACTGATGGGAGCCATGCATACACCTTCTTGGAAAGTACATAAAAGTAAATATTAATAAGGCCAGCAGTGAAGAGAAGGAACAGTAACAGTATGGTTAGAACCATTCTTTGTTTTTTTTTCTTGTTCACACGACAGACCAAATTAAGAAGAAGAATAGCCAAAGAAGAGCAGGTAAGGACAAGAGGATCAATGGGTAAGACTTTGCTTTAAGTTGAGCCGAAAAGCCATGAGAGCTATTGAGAAGCTACGCTACGCGGTATCTGGTGCTCTTTTGATCCCACAAACCGCGTGAACCGTAATAACTGTAATAAATATCAAATATAAAAAATATCTTTTTTTTAAAACTAAAGATGGTTAATGTTCATTTTTATATCTTAATTAAATAATAATAATAATAATATTTTTTTTAGAAATTATTATTTATATATATTGTTGAATATAGTAAATGTGAAGTTTTGCTATTCCCACCCCATGCGAATCACGATCGACCACCACTTCCACGCCACGCACTTGTTATTCTCTAGAATGTAGTAATTTACTTGTGGAAAAAGAAACCAACCAATCACGTAAGTGTTCGTTGGATGCGTTAATCCATTTTTCGTTGATTTTTTCTAAAAAAATAACAATTTTCCCAATAAGCAATAGATCATTGCTTTTCTCACGCCAGGTGGCCGACGGACAGAGAAAGCCTGGAAGGCCAACTCAATGACCTAATAAAGACCTGCTTCTGTAGCAGAAACATGAATTATCAATGTTGCCTTTTACGTCCCATATATTTTTATCGAATTATATTTAGAATAGGAAATAAATCATTATTAATTAATTTTATAATAATAAAATTTACTTTATTACACTTACGAAAAGGAAAATGAGCGAGAAAGCGACGGCACCTGAATAATTTATTACACCGCTTTTTCTTCTTTTCGGTTCTAATCTTTGAGAAATTGTATGCCACTCGATGTTTGGGATGTTTAAAATATTATTATGACCCCTACGCATTACGGACAGCAACGTGTACAGGTGATGTGTCACTCTTTTGATGACATAAGTTGTAATCTTCCTTTCACTGTCCTAATTTAAACCTTATCAGGAAATTGTCAACGGCCAATTTGTCGACGTGTAACTGAAGCTGTCTTACTATACAATCCACCACAAGAAAACAAGAAAGCTTCCTCCAAACTGGAGGATTCGATGCTATCTTTCCAATCTCGTGAGCATCAGGTAACGCACTATTTGGCTTTTGTTCTTTGACATATGTTCTGCACCGCTCGTTCAAGGAAGCGTCTTTTAGATTCCTTTTCTGTATCTTTTGCATAAATAATTCTTTATATTCTGTATCACTCAATCTAAAGAGTATATTTGAACAATAAAATTTATCCATCTTCAATTAAAAATAAAGATTTTAACTTTCAACTTTGGATAATAATTGGATCGGTGCATACCCGATTTGGGCTTCTATCGGCTCTGTTCTATATTAGATATCAATCATATCATTTCGAGCTACTCATTCTGTTTTTATTTGGGCTCTTGGGCCTTATCTATATCTTGTTTTCCAGAAGCAATTGGGCCTTCCCTGGGGATAAAATAGTGGATATTGGGCCGCGTACGCTTTCGCATATTAGAGGGCTGTATGAGAAGGTAGTTTTCTAATAATTAATGCTGACTAATGAAGAAATATTGCCATCAAAAGGTCACCAAAACTGGTTAGTGATAGGAAATTTACTGGTTGGAAGATTGGTTGAATTTAATTTCTTATTTTTTTTAAAAAAATTACTATTGCATTAAATTTCAACCGTTTATGATTTGATATATAAATTTAATATGGGAAACCAAACCTATAAAAGCACTTGTGTGCTTCATCATATTTACAGGTGCGGGTTAGCTAAGGTGGTTCGGTTGTCATTTATTTTTCTAGGGAAAAAGTGATGAAGGTACTTTTCTCTCAAGACCCACGAGCAATTAAAACCCGACACCATTTAATGTACATGGTGGGAGAAAAAATATCCTCCTGCAAGAAAAATATTTTATTGGGTGATAGGTAAGCTATCCTTCTCGCTTTGAGGGAGTGAGATATTGGAAACAAAAAAATGCGATGGATCATAATGGAGAGGACTGGGCCCATATTGGTAGACAGATGATATTCTTTGGTGGCCCATCTCTGCTCCTTTTCCTTTAACACAAAATTCCAACGGCCCATCCCCACCTCTTGCCATTGTTGTTGTTGTTTCCTTGTCGTAGAATAGAATAGGGGGGGTTTTGTTGTAGTGAACAGGCTGTTTAATGACCCCATGACACCGACCCACAACGGAAGATGACAACCTTACCTTTCATTATCAATCCCGTCCCGTTCCCCATGTATCATTATTCTCATTGGAAGTTGATCACATGGTGCTATTTGTGCCATCACTTGTGCATTAGAATGGTCCCATCACAGGCCTTTTGTCCTCTTGGTATAACTTATTACGGGCTAAAGAGGACTCGGGTTGTTGCCTTTTGAGCTTTTGAATTTTTTCACACCTTTCAGTTTTTTTAACCATCCAAGCAAGAGCAAAACACAGGTAATGTATATCTTAATGCGGCGGCAGAGAAAGATGACTGCAGGCCTTGCGGGCCCTACAATTTCTAGGCCCGGACACTGTAATTCTGGGCTGGACAGATATTGGCTGTCCGGAAACAATCTTTAAGCCCCATCATACCATTATAAGTAAATATCAATATAATAGGTTATATACTTTTTAATAGAAATAAATATTTTTAAGTACTGTTGGAAAGAGTTTTTTTTATTATTTTAATCGACACTGGCTATTGGAGGAGATCTAGGCTTTTTGTGAGTTACATGGGTGGTAGGGCCCACCGTGTAGCGGTTCCGATATTTGTTAGCCAGAGCAAAGAAATGACGTGCGGAAAAAAATTCTGACCCGCTGTCAATTATCGACGTCAAATAATTTTCACAAAGAAAAGAAAAAAAAAAAAAAAGAGTACTAAGAAACATCAGGTTTACTATAGATATATTTATAGTTAATATTTACGATCTAATTAAAATATTATTATTATTATTATTATTTTTAATTTTCAAAAAATCTTAACAAACAGAGTAAGGTTTTGGACTTGATTTAGGGTTAGTTGAGGATGATTGAGTTTCGGGATTTAAGTTCGATGGAATATTTAGAAAGAACATGTTGGCATTCATATATGACATATGCTGTCTTCCAGCCAGAGGTCTGATCATTTATATGGCTTGTCAATCAATTCATACCTCATCACCATACTGTTCTTCTTCACCTAGTAAATCATTCTGGGGAGAAAGGAAAAGAGAAAAGGAACCCAAAAAAATAAGAGATAAAAACTAGTGCTCTTGAGCCGTACCACTGCAGATCATCAGAAACATCAGATGCAGCGGTGGCTCGTGCACCTGACTTGTCACGAATCATAGTTTGGCATATTGATGCACTTCACTGCTGATTTGGAGGGTACCTTCCGATGCGAACTCCGTCAATTATCACAACCTTACAATGATCAAAAAACAAACATTCAATCATTCCTGCTCGCTCTCAAGCTTCCCATCTCCTATATATTTTGTCCATTTAGTTCTTCTTCTTTGGCTCCAGAGGCTTCCCTTGGCTGGATGCCTGCTTCCCTGAAGTTTCATTTCCCTAACTCTCGACTTTTAAATCCCTTTGCTTGGTACAGAGTCCTGTTTTTTTTACGCAGAGAAGCTCAGAAAAGCTTAATTCACGTCAGGGTTTCAGTTTTATCCACAGTACGTACCTACCTGTAACCTGTAGGCAAAGTCGTTTTTACAATTCAATGATTAGCCAAAGGCGATGTCCTGAACAGTTTTGCAAACAAGAACAGGCCGGCAAGGATCGGATCGGATCGGATCGGATTGGATTGGATTACTTGTCTTGGCCGAATCTTATCTTACGGTTTCCTTGTAACTTAATTTTAATTACCATGACGAAACCAAGAAAGTTGTATCTAGTTTCTGTTGAACTGATAATGCACGTATATATACGGTTGATACGAAGGTGAGCCCGGGTGGTCTCCTCGAGTAAGAAGAGCAAAAAAGGAACAAGTTGTGTCGATGGACCCTGAACTGTCAAAGAAAAACCTGGCGTGGGAGTGGACAACTCCCAGACATTTTCCTGATTTTCATTGGATGGACGATTATAATTGACAAACAACTCTGGAATAGAACCAGGCTAGTGAGCTTAAGGGCCGACTTAAGGTGGGGTCAGGCCCTGGGTTGCAGTCGGCCCCTATTCTTAATATATTGGCCCGTGATTGTAGATACGTTGCCCGAAAACAGAGATTTTGGTCAAGTTACCTGTCTGCAAATAAAAGGGTGCTATGCCTTCCGCCCTTTAAAAGGGTGATATGCCTTCCTCCTTCCCTTCTTGTCTGCTACACATTGTCTAAGGATGTCATAACTGTAAGGCATAAGCTGCCACTGCTTTTTTCATGAAGATAAAAGAAAGAGAGAGTGAATAGTACTATCACATCCATAAAACTTTTAATTATTTTTATTCTGAGGGGACCATTAATCTTTAATATTAATATTTTGAGACGTACAGTATTTCTCTTTTCAAATCTAACTTGCCATTTTGTTATATTTTTAATCTTATCAAACGGACTATTTCTAATGGTCGAATTCTATTTCGAAAATTCTTCCAATTTTATATGTCTATCGTATCGCAGATTAATTTTTTTATTGCTTCAAACATATAGTTCAAAATCGGATACCAATCTAAATCTAACTAAGGGATAATAATCGAAATCCTTTGTCGTGAGACTTAGTGTATATATGTTAATGTAATATGTCTAATTTTCTGTCAAAAATAATGGAAAGAAAATTAAATTGATATATTTATAAATTATTTACTAGTAGCCCCAGTACATACGGTCAACTATTCCCTACTTGCACCTTCACTGTTCACTAACAAACGAAAACAAACTGAATATCAAGCTGATATAACAGGTGGTGATGAGAAGGACCTGACAGTAACGGGTCTTTGTGAATTTTGAAGCAATTATTTTACTACAACACTGCCCCAGTTTTGAGGATCCCGGGGACCCACTTCCAACACCGCCATCTCCTTACCAGGTCCACTATTGCCTTTTTATCATGTACTGTATGTTTTGTTGTGAACCTCCATCCGTCATCAATTCTCAATAATATTCCTTTTTATTTTCCAAAAAGTAACCGAATGTTTTTCAGTTAATAAAGTAAAAATTCTTTTGAAATTCCGCGTTGACTTGCTATATTTACTGTGGGAATGGGGAAAGCTAAAGAACCGTTTAATTACAGCGCCAACCAAGGTATAGGATTCCTATTTCCTACCCAAATTTTTCTTTCCTGGCTTCTTCAAGTTCTGGCACTACTACAGCACATGGTGGTGAGGCTTCTGCCTATTTCCCCAATACAAAATGTTTACCTTACCTTATCTGTTGTGAGCATTTAGGAAGTTACAAAAGAAAGGAATCAAGCAACCTCGATCGATTGATCGATCGATAGGCAAGTAGCAAGAAACCCATCACTGAGTTGCATCATGTATGCATGCAGTCTAGAACAATCTCGAGTACCATATGAAACATGACCCCCACATGGACAATCACACTATGGTGATTCAGGATCACATATTATGTTATTTGGGTTAATGTAGGATAAAGGAAAAACATAAAGATTGGGGGACCATAAACAACCCATACCTATAGTTACCAATAAAATAAAAAGAGAGATCTTGGATCACATGGTGGCATGTGATGGGGATGGGATGTTCTTGTGAATTTCCTCTATTTGGGGTTTCCTTTCTTTTTTGTTATATATATATATATATATATATATATATATGAAATTAATAAACCTCAAGCGAGTAGTTTAATTTATTTTTTCTCTGAGAATGTTAATTATTGTTTCTGTTTCTTTGCTAAATGACTGCTGTTTGCAAGTACCCCACAGCGCACTCGCTAGTAAAAGCAGGCCTTTGAGAGTAAAATGCGCTCTTACGAGTTAAGGGAACCCTACTCACCTTCTCAATAAAGCTGGTGCCAAGTACTATATATGCTAGAGTGGTCCATTTGGTTTGTATGGGCAGGCTTCGTCTCTCTCCTTCTCCTCACTTTCACAGTGTCTTCAGTGAAAGTGAAAAGGAAAAGAGAGTGAGAGCGAGAGCGAGAGAGAAAGAGAGAGAAAGATGATGCTGTGAGAGATCTAAGTGGAATTGAAGGTATTCGCGTGATGTTCTTCAAGTCCTGGTCATGATATTCCACAGCTTTCTTGAACTTCCTTGCACTGCATAATCTATGTAGATCAACCCATACACATACATGCATGTAGCTCTGTGGAGGCTCAAGAAAGCTGTGGGAGACCATGGCAGTATAGGATTTTCCTCATTCTTACTTGGCTGCTGCTGACAAGATCGATTGGTGACAAGTCGCTTAGAAAGGTAAGCCTCGATTTCCTCTCCAACTACATGAACCGTGCCATGGTAATAATTCTCTACCTTATGTTGCAATTCAGACCCAATATCTCCATAGATAAACTTATTTCTTCTCCTCCTTCTTTTTAACTGTTATTTTCTATAAGAAACTAGCTAAGAGATGGGGATACAGGAATTTTCTATTTGGCATCTCTACCTTAGTGTTTGCTTCAACACGTTTAAGCCATGCACGAATAGGGCAGCCAAATATTGCCTTAACCGCACTGTTTTCGTTGTATTTAGTCTCCTGCGTCCCTCAATAGCTAGTTAACATAAATTATTTTCGAGCAGAGAAGATTCCCTGCCTTTCCTTTTTATTGTCAATGATGTTAGTTCTTTCTGTTGGCCTTTTGGATTTGCTTTCTAATACGATCTCCTACATTTCCGTGAAAAGGTTGAACTTTGTCACTTTGTGACATCATTTTTAACCATCAATCCCAATCTGACATCAGTTTTTTTTAAACCCTTGTTCTTTCTGATATGTGGTTACACTTTTATGGTTGGATGTCCATTGTAGTAGTTGAAAATATATATCTGCAGCAGATGATAAATATAATGCATTAGGTCACACTCATAAATATATATATATATAACTAATCTTTCAGCCACGAAGCACACGTATAATGTTGGCTTGACATCACATTACCTAGCTGTCAAACCAGTTACTGAACTGTCCAACCTACGCAATTGTCCTTGCTCCTTTACTTTCCTTACAACTTCTAACCTCAGCTGTAATCCTCGTGGGTTGCAGCGCATGAAAGTTTATATAATTCTTTACTTTGGGCTGGGTTTTGAAGTCATACCTAGAAGTCATGTTGATAATATGAAAAGTTTGTTTTTAATCATGGAAATAGGAAAATGGCTGTCAACATCTTTATCTTTCTAGCCCATAACTTTTCATCTCCAACTGGCAAGCCATGACGATTCCTAAAACTTCTCTGTCATTACGTACCTTCGATCTTTCATTGTTTTCACCAATCACAACTTATGTAACTTCTTCATTTTTGGATCGCATATATGTACTATATATATCCTCGTTCGACCTTGTTTCAGAATTTTTCACCGGAGCTACATGTAATGGTTATGTTGATTGCCGTGAACCTTGCAGGTTAAACATTAGGTGGGTTTCACCGACTAGGGATGACCCTGCCTCCTTAAATTACATTGGGTTGCACTTGCCTCACAACCGCCCCAGTGAGCTTCGACTGCGCATTTTCCTTCGCTTTTTCTCTAAAGGTTCTTTTTTGGGTTTTCCATACTATGATGCTGGGCAAATAGGCCGATAAGTTCTTGATTGCTGGTCAAATGCAAGCCGATCATCTTAGAAAACCATACACTCTTTTGAGGTTTTGACTCCAAGCAATCCAGCTGGGTACCTCAGAAAAGCAGAGTTCTTACAAAAACTCTCTTCCAGTCGTACTTCTTACTGTGCTGATGGTAAAAAGCACCATTATTCAGAGATAAATATTAAATGAAGAGCTTTGTTAAGGGGAATCTTTACCTAAACCAACTCACAGCATGAACAGCCTATGGCTTTTAATATTTAGCCAAGGAGATGCAACAAATGCTGAGGAAGAGAGTTGGTCCACAAAACCAGTTTATTATGAGGCAGACACAGAGGTATGGCAGATCTGTGTTGTTACTGCAGTACTGCGTATATGGTTTCTGCTATTAGATCCCTGTATTTATCGAGCTTTTAGGATTCGTCCGTCGGTCCATTGAGTACTGGTATCCAGTGAAGTCACTTTGCGAAGTAGCAGGATGCATGTATTGCCAAAGCTACGGTAACAGCTCAAATTTATGACAACTGTTATCAAATAAAAATCTCAGCAAGAGCTTCCGTGTGCATAAACAGGAAGGAATCTCTGAATCTCCTGACCCAAGGACGGAAAGTCATCCAATTACCCACTGTGGCCGGGATTCATGCATTCAGGTTCATCAAGTTAATTCCCATGCGGTATATAATAATTACCGTTTCTTCTGCATATCAAAATAAAAATTAACTGTCTCTTCTCGTTCTTGTGATTAGTATTTTTTTACGAAAAAATATATTTTTCTTATTTTCCGTACAGTACTGGTTAATTCTTGCAATGCTCTGTTTTTTCTTTTTATTGCAGAACGAGATGCACTTGTTATTTTATTTGTAAATTAACGGACAACCTGCTATCAACCGCTTAATATATAATTTATTTATTTATTTGTTGATAATATATTTTATGAATTTATATGCCAATTTTACCATATTTATCTTTATTTTTCATTTTTAAACTTTAAATCTATAAAGATACTATAGAATCAAAGATTCATGAGTAAGCATTTGACTTTTTTAGGTGATCCCAGTTAATATTGATTCGATCTAAGATTATTTAAATCTTTGACATTTAGATACAGAATCGATCGCTCATATTTGATACTGTATAAATCAAAAATATCTTCAATTAGAAATCATAGGATCAACCTGGACGGACACTGTCATGTACTTAGCACATAGATTATGTTAATCGGTAGAAACACACTTAGGAAGAAAAAAATTGGATTTATCTGATACCGCCATGAGGCTTTTCTCTATTTCCTTGAATCAGCAAATAATACAGATTTTCCACCTCAAGAACCAATAAAAAATTCTTCTATTTTTCATACCCAGACAGCTATAACTGAAAATTGGGAAGGAGGGCTAGCGAGACCGAGAATGAAATGCCAGCACAAAGCAATAATGTTGCCGGTTCTTTGTGGGGTGGGAAGTCTAATAGTCGCGTCGCTTTTGATGGGAAAAAAACCATGGCTAAATGATTGGAAGAATAGGACATGAATTATATGATTTGTATCTAGCAACCTTGAGAATAAGCACGAGGAAGGCAACTTATTATTATATATAAATACGATGTGTTATAACTTAATTCATATCTCTAGTCTCGCTTTAAAACGATTTTTAAAGAATATTTATGAGTAAAGAGATAGAGACAGAGGAACTAATATATGATATTTCTTTTATTTCCAAGATTTGAGGAGGTATGAATTGAGATTTTTTTTAAAAAAAAATTAAAGAGTATTTACATGTAAGGATAAATAAATTCTTTTATTATATTAAAAATAATTTTTAAGATAATTCATATCCAAAATTAATTTTAAATCATTGATATTTAATTAAGGATTCGATTAACTGATAATTTATGTTACCTGGTGTGGAATGGGAACGATAGAGATTAACATCCAGTGTCTGCTCAGGACAAAGGAAGATAAATTGGTTTGTCGCGAAAAACAAAAATTGTGAGGCATTGAAATAAATATTTTCTTTATTGAATGTTGTCTTACCTAGAACAAGACAAAATGTGATATATACTCCAACTAGCCAAAACAGCCGACTGCTTGCTTATAAAAAAAAAGAAAAATGTCGGTACTATTGCAGGCTTCTGTGTAGCTGCATCGTGCATGTAGTTTCAAACCAAGAACTTGCGGACGTTTATGACTGTCTTCCCAATATATTAGTTGATAAGAGTATTTTTCTATCAAAAGGGAGATAGTAAAATTACTTGATCTACTAGAATTGCACGAAGAACTATGAAATGTTTCTCAAATGGCGGGTTCCGATCTTAACTTTTCTTCTTGTCTGTTCCAAAGCACGAGGTGTAATAAAGCTGACGACTGATCACCACTTCGTTTACACACCCATGGAACAGTTCAGGCAATGGGGCAAAACTTCCTGCACCAAACACAAGAATGAGATTGAAAATGCAGTAAGGTAGCAGCTTCTGATATTTTCTTCAGATTTGCGTCTTTTACCGACCTTCCCTTTCATTTTCTCAAAGCACAAGGAAATCTATGCTTTTTCCTACTCCCAAAGCAAGGGTATATTAAATGAAAATGAAATAGGACAATCAACCCCTACTTTTTTGACTTGTAAGTGGCATGAAATTGGGTCACATTACTTTAATAATTATGGTGATACCACTTGTTTTACTTTAAGCGTGCAAGATTTAAAGCAAATCAGCTCCCTCAAAAGTTGGCCTAAAATTGTAAACTTAACTTTTAAAACAATCAAGATTACTAGAGGAATAATGTCGATAGACTGGAGGAAAAATTGTTGCATCTCATCAAAAGTAAGGATTTCAGTAGGCATCTCCTTAAAAGCATTGAGTTGGCAATATACAATCTCAGAATAGGGTGTAAAGTTGTTTTACTGAGAGATCCATCATGCTTGTTGCAGAGAATAAATGGCAGCAACATGAACACTAAGGATTCATATAGTTTTAACCTTGAGGAAGCAATGAGAGCAAAATCCACTGGCGGGGAAGAACAAATATATGCAGATTCTAGTCATTAGGTTTTAGACATTTCTGAGTGATTATATGAGCTCATTGGAATGATGAGCATAATTTTCCAATTCTGAAAGAAATCTGTTGTGTGTTTTAGTAGAAGGGAGTTCCAGTTGGTTTCAATAATTCCAATGAGAAGAAAAGGACCTACGAATATAGCATATATGTTCTTTAATGGTGATATAGTAGAGCTAACCGAAGTAGTTCATATCAGAAAACAAATCTTCCCAAAATAGTCGAAAGGAAGAAACCCTAGTACCATTCTGCACTAGCTCGTAGGCGCAACTTTGTTTCACCTATACAGTGCGCTGTTTAGATCCAAAATCAAAAACAAAACAGCTTGACGACTTTTTAATGCTCGCATTATATTTTATTCACTTTCCATTAAAAGCTTCACCTAACCATTTAGACCTCGAATCAGTTTTCGAAACGGGTGGCTTAGAGACACTGGAAGGTGAGGATTGATTCCAAATGGTAGAAGAAGCCAATGACAGCAACTTCGTTCGAGGTCCATGCATTATAACTTGTAAATGGTTTGTAAAAACTAAGCCTGATCTGGTTAAATACTTAACAATACAGCATAGAAGCAAAATAATTAGCCAGATCAACAATCAACAGAAGAAAAAGAAGATCAATAACGGACTGGATATCACCTTCAAAGGAATCTTTGGCTGGAATATAAACAAAAAGATCGAACTTACCAGTACTGGATTGACCCACACAATGCATAGACCGATCGATATCCCTTTTAATGACAAGAGACGGCCACTGATCTAAAAATAGTCCCAGCCTTTATCTTCAAGGTAACCCGAAAGATTATCACAAAAATGACAATTAAGTGCAAATGGATGGAGACTGCAAAATCAAAGTTTTCATTCATTCAATAAATACACATGCTAGACTCGTGCAGAGAGAGAATTAGAAGAGTACTGTCGATGGTTTCCGTTTAATTTTTGGCCGGTAGAGACTGCATAACGAACCTCATGTGAAAGAAGCAACGCCAAAATCCTTGAGAGGCAATAGCCAGTAAACAGCGGTATGTCCAGGATAAGATTAACAAATCGAAACCTGTAGATCAATACTTCAAGGTATACAATGTCAAAACATGATTTTATCCATCGGTAAGCACAGATCAGATTCATCAGTATGGGAATTCTTTCCATAAAACCTTTAATTTTAAAGGAGAAGAATAACCCACAAAGTCACGAAACTTATCATGCAATTGAAGAGTGACATAAGCCATCCTTCAAATCCTATTCAATTCGCTTGGCATTTACATCTCATTTAGCTCCCTGCAAGCATCAAAGGATTAAACACTAACCAAGATCAATGGATCCAGGAGTGGAGCGACCGAACCATAAAAACAAAGTTGGGGTGGAGTTAATCCCAAACAGGACTAATAAGGTTAGGACGAAGCACCAAAGTAGTTGACAGAACTTGAGGTGACCCTATCCGTATCTTCCCACAGCTTCATTGAACCGCAACAAATCATGCCTCAAAAGAGGCCGTGTGACATGCAACAACCACATGGATGCTGCAGTTCAAGAAAGCTGTGGAAGAATACAAAAAGAGCCATATGTGGTGTAGACGCAGGCCATCCGTGGGAGCCTCTTATTTGAAAGTGACATGGGAAGACCTGTGGAAGGATAGAAAGATAAACCAAACCAGAGGGAAAGGAGAGATGATGTGCATAAAAGGCGTTTGTAATATACTATATGTTTTGTTTGGAGTAGTAGGTTTTAGGGACTGAAAGAGGTGGTATTTATAGGGGAATAGAGGTCCTTTTATCATCAATCCCAAGAGAATATTAGGCCTAAGATTACTGAACCTTTTTTCTTTACCAGTTTCCCAGCCCTATTAAAAAGCTGACGACGTAAGATCCCATTAACCCTAGCAAATACTGACCAAAATATGAAAAGGTTCATATATGTACGTGCGGTTCTGATGCAAATTAGCGGATCTAACGGTAGTAGCCGCCCTTTCTGGAGGACATACATGGGTCCATTTCCAGATGTGTCAATTTAGGGGGAAGAAAAGTCCAGCCACCACGCGCCTTAAAGCAAGTGGTAGCCAGCTTTTATGATAATATAGTACGTAGTTAGAACTTCTAAACCCTTTTTTTTATTATAATTATTAACTAAAATATCATTTTAAATCTAAAAATATAATTTATATCGGTAATCAAGATAAATAATTTTTTTATAATTAAATTATATTTTTATTTATCATTTCATGATATTAATTTTTTGTTAAATTTCATTAGCTCATATAAAGATATTTTCATATAGATTCTAAAAGTTTAAGATAGTTTATATTTAAGATTAAATTTAAAATTTTTTATCATAAATCATATTATTCTATTATATTCTTCGAATTTGCAAAGAGTGACTCTCTATTTGGATCAAATTATAACTTTTCTGAAGTTTTTTTTTTCATGTTCCTTGCAGTCTTATGGCATCCGTATCAAACTTCTTTGTACTTATTATCGATTATTTTGGAGAAGGAAAAAGTAAACCACTCGTTTTAAAAATAATTCCCAACACCATCACCTAAAGTAAACCACTTGTTAACATAGGATTTTTCAAACATGAATTGTCGAAAAAATTACCGTTCAAATAAAAATTGCTGAATAAATCGTTTTGAACCCTTTCAGAGGAAAAATAAAACAAAAACAATTCTTCAGAGAGCAGGAACGGCTGTAAAGGCAATGGGTATTGTTGCAGACTCGATCGTCGAAATTACGTGCAACATTCATGATTTTTCTTTCGGGTTCAGTCTCCTCTTTTGCCTTTATTGCTACCGTTTAAAGTGATCGAAGACGTTGGCATTCCCTTTCAAAAAAAACGGAACACTAAAGTTGAAGAGTCAGATTCTCAGATGTTAAAGCTACAATCTAATTTAACAGTTGCATTTTATAAACTACATCGTGACTATTTTTTTTTTACTGTAAACATTAATCATAGATCCAATTATTTTAAATTGTTGATGTTTAATTAAAATCCACGGAGCAATCCCTAAAGGTCAATATTATATTATATCCTATTAAATTTGCGTAGTATCTCCTTAATCAAGTAATTGATCTTTCATTTCTAAAATTAATTTTTTTTTAAGATTCCAAAACATACACTGGCCAAGTTAAAAGTAACAAATGAACGAATTCTGTGTTAAATACAATATTAATTTGAAAAGTTCTGAAATCAAATTTTAGTTAATATGAAATACCGTCTAAAAAGACAATTTACGTCTTTTTACGCTGAATCAAATCATTATCAATCCAAAAAAGCATGTAGGTAATAAAGGCATATTTATCAGCGAGAGTACATGGTAAATGACTGCCGGAAAACGCTGGATTCCCTAAATAATGCATACAAATGACTTTATACACTCTAATTATATTTCCATACTGTCAAAATAAAGAAAATAAAATACATTTATTTAATAAAAGAAACTGAAAATTGGGTCGCGTAGTGATTTAGGATTATTATCCTAAATCAAAATTCAATTGTCTGTAAATCGACAATGATGAGAGATTATATCCGTGTGTCACATGGAAGCATGTGAGCGTGACCCCACCGTGGGGAACTGGCAGTACACTCCGTTTTTTCCGGGAATGAGGTCGCTTTGTCGGGCTGGTGTATACTTTTGGACACATCTCTTTGTACCCATAATATGCCAAGTTATATGGAACAGCAAATGAGAGGCAGCCAAGTGCCAACATGGATAGGAGCAATCATACTTTGTAATTTTATGAGCTCGGGGCGTTAGTGGGTTCATGTTTTACTTAGCTGGCAATCACTAATTTAAGCCCCGCCTTTTCCACTAATCATACTCTCTTTTTTTTCTTTCTTTTTTTCTACATGATTTGATCTGATTTGATTTAACACGATGACAGCGTTGTCCACTGTCTTTTGTTTGAACAATTAATGTTTGGTTCAATGCATGGGACCTCTCTGCCGCCTAAATAAAAATACAGTTTCTTTAGGATTTGAAAAATAAATAGAAATTGGGGTTGGATTCGAATAGGATAAGACTTACTAAACGTGTTTTCAAAGTTTGATGTTTGTGTGTAAGTTAAATTATTTATCCCGTTAGTGAGGATTCGTTTATGAAATGAGTATTTTTCTTATGGACGAAGGAAATTCCTCTAAGCATCAATTTCAGAATTTAAACATTGGCGATGCTCTCACCATAAAATTGAAGACATATTTAGTAGAATGCTCTCATCAAATTTATATCAATTATGAAAATATCAGTTCTGTTGTTAGTAAAAATATTTTTATGTTTTTAACAAATTAGCTAATTCCCATCCCTATCTCGTTGTGTTCGGATTACATTATGACCATACAACTAACTTTTCGCGGCCCGGCCCATATGATGGGATTCGGGTTTTTGCTGTATAGTTGCCAGCAACACATACATGCATCAAAGGAATTATGTCCTAACAAAAAATAGCAGCTCATGTCAAGAGATGACTGTCTTAATAATAAAATACTACAGCCCCGAGCTCATAAAGGAAAAAGACTGTTATTAATCAGTTGTTATAGACCCAATTTTAATGGTACTATCCAATTTTGATTTTTCAAAATGAAAATTCAATTTTGAAGAGATAAAAACACGGAAGAAAGGGAAAAAAAGATACGTGAAAAATTGTGCTGTCGCGAAAGAAGCAAAATGGTCAAGGATGGAAGCTATATTTGGCTATTTTCAGCCACAGTTCTGACACATTTAAGGAACCAAGCGGCAACAACAAGTTCAGGTTGGCATCACTTCGTGCAAATAGTTGACTGCCTCGTCCTTGTTTCTAAAGCTTGTGTACTTCAAAAATTTGATCTTCTTTGACTACTGAGGAAAGTTAAGTGGGACATAAAAAGTGGATGAAGAGATCCGTATGCCCAGTGATTTGTTGATCCATTACAGGTTTTGGACGTACGGAAACTGAAATTGATTTACAAGTATAAATATTTATAGATGAAAAATATGAAAATAAAATATTAATCCTCATGAGCAATTTTATGTAAAGAATGAGGAATAAATAGAGTAATGAGTTTGCATAAATACTTAAGAATGCATAACAAAAGGAATAAAACATCCATTCCATCATGGTAACACCCACCAACTCGCGGTCACTACTTTAATTTATCCACCGGATGGGCTATTGCAACTTGCCTCTCCCCGTTTTAAAGTATTTCAACTACCTTTGTTCTTTTTTGGGTCCATTTTAGTTTCCGGTAGTAAAATATTAAGAATTATGGTAATTTCAACTCATGATTAGATCAGCGGCCCATTATAGAACGACATTAACTGACCACTCTGTAGCTGTATGGCATGCGTTCGAACTGGGCGACAGTTGCATGGAAATGCAAGTACTATTTTGTCATCTTATATCATTGCCAGCTTTTCACTATACAAAAACACATGCCCAACACGGTTCTTATGTGGTTTGCTCATTTGATTTAACCCACAAAT
The DNA here is from genome assembly GCA_019739055.1 of Passiflora organensis. Lineage (NCBI taxonomy): Eukaryota > Viridiplantae > Streptophyta > Magnoliopsida > Malpighiales > Passifloraceae > Passiflora > Passiflora organensis. Next base: position 963,036 of record JAEPBF010000136.1, read on the forward strand.
TTGTCCTTTCTCTATTACCGATTTCATTGTTCCCGTCTGCGGCCACATGTTGTCGTTATTCATTGTCCGATTTTTTTTTTCATTTAATTATTTTATTGCGGATTCACACTATTTTAGCATTGGATTCCCTACTTCCCATACAGTTAATATTAGTTATTGTATATTATTTAGATTCGAACGTGAAATTATATATAGCGGACTTACGTTATATTGAAATTAGTTTTAATATCATATTAATCTAGTCAATAGATATTGCTTTTCTATTATTTTTTGTTGTTGGTGTGGTTTTGAGTTTTTGTTTTTTTCTTCTTAAAATTGCTGAGGGTTTTATTTGGTGTGGGCAAGTACCCCAGTGTAGTTTTTGGTGATAGTATGAAAAAATACATTATCTAGATTAGGACAATACTGTTGTAAAAAAATACTTCCTATGTTCTCAATAAAAAATAAAAATCTATATCTAAATTTTTTATGTAAATAAAATATATTTTTTTAAAAAACACTCCATACTTGTATTTTTGTTTTATTATTTAATTTGCTCCAATATCTAAATATAAAATTAATAGATGAATAATATATGTAAAATCTTTTTTTTATCATTTGGACCCATAACAGTACTCATTTATAGAAAGGGCTCATGTTTCATTCATTCAGTTATTTTGTTTAGCATATAAGTCATACTATGACAGTAACTTATGTATGACTATCTGGTTATAAATTTTGTGCCTTCAGTGACAATATGTATGACTCACGAGTTAATGCATACAAAAAGCTAATGGAATTGGTACTATTATACCAATATGAAATATTTGTAATTAAAATATATGATACCGGATAGCTTTTATGTAAAAATATAAATATATAATTGATTTATGTACTCTAAAACTTATTATTACATTATTTAGCAACATAATTCATTCTGTTTGTTCATTGAACGTGTAAAAATGAAAACACTTCATATACTATATTAAAAAATTAATGCTCATATACGATCTTGTTAAGGCAAGTAATTATATGACACGTTGTGATTGGAGTTTAAGAAAAATAAAAAATATATTTTAAATATATTTTACTTGTTCTTAAAATTATAAATAAATAATTTTTTATCGAACAGGCTGTTATTTTTTATGTTCTCATATTAAAGTCCAATCCCTCTCGCGGATTAGCTTCTGAGCCCAATACTCTTTTTCTTCCTGCAAAAATCTATAGATCCACCCACGACCCAACGGTGCTCGGCCTGCCGGAACTCCTCATACGCGTCGAGATCCTTAATTTTACGCTTGGTCTCCAGGTAAAAGAATATATTTTTTTTTGAGTTCTGGAAATTTAGGTCCAGTCGCCTTCGCGGATTGGCTTCTAAGCCCAATTATCTTTTTTTCTCTCTGCGAAAACCCTAGATCCGCCCACGACCCAACGGAGCTCGGCCTGCCGGAGCTCCTTATACGCGTCGAGATTCTTAATTTTACGCTTGGTCTCCGGGTAAAAGAAAATATATAGGCTCTGGCCCTAACCCTAATTTCTCTCCCGCTTTTAGAGAATGAATCGTTCCTCCTGTTATCTATTGCAATTTTTCGATGTTTCTCTGAAATTTGTCTGCTTGGACTTCATGTTTCTGGCTTTCTGGGTTTTGTTCCTCTCTTTATATGTCTGTCGTTATGGATGGCCCGTTCTCTGGGTTGGTTCCTTTTGGTTCATGATTTGTTCGATTTTAGTGCTTCATTGAGACCTTATTAGATTGATTTTTGTCTTATGTTATTTATTACATGAACTTTACTGTTTTTCAGCTTAATTCCTTGCGTAAATCTTTGTTAAGCACAAACTTTAGTGTCTTTGTTGCTGATTATGCGGTCTTCTTTGATCCGGGCTTATTGTTCTTGTTTTTCTCATTCCTTTTGGGACTTATTGTAGCTGATGGTGGGTCTAGTAAGTTACTAGATCCGTTTTTTTACATGTTTTGCTTGTCACTGGGCCAGTTTGTTCATAACTGCGGTACTCCCCTGTAGGCTTTGCATGACTCGTTTCTTCTTAGCTATTTGCAGGTCACATATTTGTATGCATGTGACTATGGTTGACTTTGCGGTGCTATTGCTACTATGTTACTTAATCGATGGTTGCTATTGATTTTTACTGTCTGTGCTGTTCATGAGTTGTTGATAGTTTGAGTGGCTGAAAGAGCAACTCCTACTTGTTTAGTTGACTTGTTTGAGGGCATGCGTTTTTTATCCATTGTGATATTTGTTTGGTTTAATCATATATCTTCAAGGAAAGGGAACATACTTGTATATCTAGATAATTTTCTCTTCAATGTTTTTCTAACATGTGAAGTGAATATTTTGCGTTGACATTTACCTTTTGTCTTTTCATGCAATGTAGGAACATCCTTCTTAAGGCACTATGGAAAGTCCTCACGAGAATAATGAGTTGGCCCTGGTTTCCCCAGATACAGAAATTCCTCAAGAAAATAGTGGGCTGGCCCTGCTATCTCCAGAAACACAGCCTAACAAGAGGAGAAAGAAGAAGTCTGTTGTGTGGGAACATTTCACCATAGAAACTGTTGGTCCTGATTGTAGACGGGCTTGTTGCAAGCAGTGCAAGCAGAGTTTTGCATATAGCACAGGTTCCAAAGTGGCTGGTACGAGCCACCTCAAAAGACATATTGCCAAGGGTACTTGCCTGGCACTACTGCGAAACCAGGGCAGTCCATTTCTACTTGGTTCGAATGGAAGTGCATCTGTTACACCTAAACGTCGTTATAGATCCCCTACCTCACCCTATACTTCTTTTGATTCAGACCGTTGCCGTCAAGAAATTGCCAGAATGATTATTATGCATGATTACCCACTCCACATGGTTGAACATGCTGGGTTTGTCACGTTTGTTCAGAATCTGCAACCTAGGTTTGGCATGGTTAGCTTCAATACCGTCCAAGGAGATTGCGTAGGAACGTACTTGCGGGAAAAGCAAAACATTATGAAGTTTGTTGAGGGAATACCCGGGCGTGTTTGCCTTACATTGGACCTGTGGACTTCCAATCAAAGCTTAGCATATGTTTTTATCACAGGTCATTTTACTGATGCTGATTGGAAGCCACAAAAGAGGATGCTCAATGTTGTAATGGAACCATATCCTGATTCAGATACTGCCCTGAGTCATGCCATTGCTTGTTGCCTTTCTGACTGGAGTTTGGAGGGCAAGCTATTTTCTGTCACTTTTAATCATCCCGTAGCTGTGCCAGGGCTAGAAAATCTTAAATCTCTTATTTGTGTGAAAAATCCTCTCATATTTAATGGTCAGCTATTGATTAGTAGCTGCATTGCCCGATCTTTGAGTGCCACTGCGAACTATGTTTTGTTGGCAGGAAGAGATATCATTAAGAAAATCCGGGATTGTGTCAAGTATGTGAAGACTTCGGAATCCAATGAGGAGAAATTCATTGAGCTTAAGAAACAACTTCAAGTACCAAGTGAAAAAATTTTATTGCTGGACAATCAAACTCAGTGGAACACGACTTACCAGATGTTGGTGGCTGCTGCTGAGTTAAAAGAGGTATTTTCTTGCTTGGATACATCTGACCCTAGTTATAAAGAGGCCCCATCCATGGAAGACTGGAGGCAGGTGGAGACTTTATGCACATACCTGAAACCTCTATTTGATGCTGTCAGTATCCTGAACTCCCCTAATAGTTCAGGTGCCATTACTCTTTTTCATGAAATTTGGAAGATTCAGACAGAGCTGGGTCGTGCCATCAGCAATGAGGACCCCTTTGTTAGCAGCCTGGCTAAAGGAATGCACGAGAAGCTTAGCAAATATTGGAACGATTGCAGCTTGATTTTAGCAACTGCTGTGATTATGGATCCTCGCTTCAAGATGAAGTTGGTGGAATTCAGTTTTTCGAAGTTGTATGGTGATGATGCTCCCAAATATATAAAACTTGTTGATGATGGGATCCACGAGCTGTTTCACGAGTATACTGCACTGCCTCTGCCTCTTACTCCAACTTATGCAGAGGAAGGAAGTGGTGAAGGCTTGAAGACAGATGATCAACATGGTAGTCTTCTATCCGAGCATGGCCTGGCTGACTTTGACATGTATATCATGGAGACCACAGGCCAGCTTATGAAGTCAGAGTTGGACCAGTATCTGGAAGAGTCCCTTTTGCCTCGCCAACAGGAAATAGATGTCCTTGGTTGGTGGAAAATGCAGAAACTGAAGTACCCGACACTCGCAAAGATGGCTCGTGACATCTTAACCATACCAGTGTCAACTGCCGCACCTGACTCTGTTTTTGATACTGTGCCGAAAGAGCTGGATCAATATCGAAGCTCTTTACGTCCTGAGACCGTTGAAGCCTTGATCTGCGCCAAGGATTGGCTTCAATATAGTAGCTCATTACAACCGGAGATCGTACCTGCAGAATATGGAACTGCACCTGTCAAAATGGAGCATTAGGTTCTAGGGTTTACCTGCCTGATGCCATAATCATATTGAATACTTGTAGTCTTAAGCTTTGTTTGCCGTTAGTTTTATGATTCATTACCTGTCTTAGTCTTAACTTGTGAAGTAGATTTTGTACTTACTGATAGACATGAAACACGAGGTTTCTAGTGTAGTTTAGGTTTTATTTGGGTCATGTTCTTGCATTGTGTGATGGCAGGTCTTATTTGGGTCATGGAGTTGCTGTCATTTAAGGCTGGTGGCTGTGACATTTGTGTTACGATTTGGATGATTTAAATCGATAGTGATCGTTTATTGTAATATATTGCATTTACAAATGTTAACTCTTGTACTATTTAAATGTTCTTATGCATTAAATGTTCTCTAACATATCTTCAATGTGTTCTTTCTTTTTCGAGGAGATTGAGGGAGATCTTTCTTTCTCAAGGAGATAGAATGAGATGAGCAATTATAACAAGCTACTGCTCTCTTGTTGTATAATATTTAAAATATTGTGTTGTAAATAAAGGAGAACAGAAATATATACAAGATATGGAGAGAGAAGGATATTATTTAGATATTGTAGAATATATACATTACGTCTATACTTATAAATATGAAGAGATATTATGCATATCTATTGGAGAAAAAATATATACTTTCAAGTACAAAGTTGTGTCTCTTTGGTGCGAAAGACAGTGATTGTTGGCTACGAAGGGATGTATATATAGGATATTAATCATATCCATAACACTTCCCCTTGAATGTTTATTGAATTAGATATTCAACTTCATAACACTCCCCCTTTAAAAAATCAATATGATTAAATACCTCGTTAAAATCTTACTAGGAAAAACCCTGTGGGAAAAAATCTTAACTAACGAAAAAGAGTACATCATTCTTAATTTGAGAATATATTATTAGAATATTACCTCATTAAAAACCTTACCAAAAATACTCAAGGGAAAAAAAACTTGGTTAAGGAAAGAAGAGTATAGTTCATATTCTTCTGATTCAGTTATCATATCAATCTCTTAAATAACTTTTTCTCGGATATATATAAGTTTGCAATTAAAGTATTGCCTCTTTAAAAATCTTATCAAGAAAAACTCAATGGGAAAAAATCTTGATGAAGGAAAAATGAGTACAATGTATATTTTTTACTGTCTCTGATAATATCATCATTTTGAAATCGACTAATATCTCAAATGTTATTATTATCCGATATGTGATATGGTCACATATATATAACCATTTTGTCAAGCATAAGTCTCGATTCTACTTCTTATCGAGATTTATATATAATATCACAACAGGATAATTTTGATGGATAAACTTTATCTCTAAATTTTTATAGCATTTTTATCTAACATTATTGATTTACAAAGATTCAAATTAAAATAGTCTTTATATAATCCACTGTTTTTGATTACTATACAAGAATTTCAATAATTTCATCTCTCCATGATGATTAGCAATCATACCAAATTTAGATCTGGATCCTTTTATAAAAATACATACATCATGATTACTTTGATAAATATAAATTTCATTTAGCTTGATATAATATAACTTCCCGAAAAATTCAATCATTATCTTTTGCAATATATATTCATCTTGAATTTTCATATATAAAACATATTTAAAATATCTATTCAGTGTCAGATTTATCATGCATTGCAATATTATTCATTCACCATCATAATGAGATATTTCTCTTCAAAATAATCATTTGTGTGAAAACTTGTGCGATAAACCGTTTTTATTGTAAAATAATTTATATCGTTTTCGCATAACTATCAATTTATATGTCATTATTTTCACACAAATTAGTATATGGACCACAAGTCCAACAATACTCATGTTGCAAATTAATCATAAACATCTTTCTAGATTGATCAATTATTTATAGTTTATACTCCTCCATAAAGTTTAATCAAGATCTTCATAATATAGAGCTCTTACGTTATATTGTCGACATTTAATCTTTGTTCCATCTTTTTTTTCATATTGACATAATTTATCGAGATCTCTTTATATTTCTGAATCTTTTTCAGAAATTAATAATGTCAATAAAATATTTTAAATTTATTATCTTTTAAACCATCATAAATATTTACTCATTTTATGAGAATTTAATATATTTGGAACCGATTGATAGCTTACGTTCCGAATGTGCACCAAATTCATAAATAATATTGTTCATTACAATATTATCTTACATTGGAGCAATATAGTTGGATCTTAATTATTATAAGATCAATAAATTTATTTGACAATGATTATCAATAAATTATCTTATAAACTTTAAGTTCATAAATTATAATGAGGATCGTAATAATGATAACTCGTTATGATATTTTTTCTCGAGCTATTTATCTTTTCTCCCCCCAATGTTAGAATATTGCCTAGTTTATATCTTTTTTTGATGATCCATCTTTGTGCAGTATGGTGGATAATAATATTATCCATCGCACATATATAGATAGTTTTATTTGGTTCCTGATCACAAACCAATTTATGAGGACATACGAATGATTGTATATTAACATTATGTGAATAAACTTGTTGCACGACAAATGCATTATAATAAGGATATGTTATTTTAAAGAAAAATATACTGTAAGAAGTTGTGCTTCTTATTGATAGAAACAATCCCTATATATAGTTACAAGAAGACGTAAATAAGGAAGCAAATATTGAGACAATAATAGTGGTCAATATTCATGCACTAATTGCAGAATAAATGATAGGTCAAAGATATACAATTAGTATCAATGCAATCCTGATATTACTTAGCTGAGATTATGGCATCCTGATATGATTTGCTGAGATTACGATTTTACTTCCAATATTCCCCTTCAAGTTGGAGCGTGCAGATCTAGTACGCCTAACTTGCTCACCAGATAATTAAACTGTTGTTGACTTAGTGCCTTAGTCATAAGGTCAGCCAATTGTTCCTTTGTTCCAACATATTGCGTAATGAGTTGACCTTTCTGTATCTTCTCACGAATAAAATGACAGTCTATTTCTATATGTTTTGTTCTTTCGTGGAAGACTGGATTTGCTGCAATATGGATGGCAGATTTGTTGTCACAATACATCTTTGCTGGTCCAACTTCGATATTCAAGAACGTTAGTAATCCTTGCAACCAAACAATCTCACTTGTTGCATTTGCCATCGATCTGTATTCAGCTTCTGCCGATGATCGTGATACAACTTGTTGCTTTTTTGATTTCCAGCATATAGGTGCACCGCCTAATTTGACAAGGTATCCTGTTGTAGATCTTCTTGTGGTTGGACATCCCGCCCAATCGGAATCACAATAGACTTCTAGTGTGAGATTAGAATTATTGCAAGGAAGAAATATCCCACGACCAGGATTACCTTTTATGTAACGAATGACTCGTAAGGCTGCTTCCCAGTGCTTTGTTCGTGGGCTTTGCATGTATTGGCTTAGTAGGTGCACTGTATAGGTGAGGTCAGGCCTTGTGATAGTCAAATAAAGTAATCTGCCAACCAGTCGCCTGTATTTTTCTGGATCGTTGAACGCAATCCCTGATTCATTAGACAATCTGTGTTTCTGTTCTATTGGTGTCGTAGCTGGTCGTGCACCTAACAAGCCACAATCTGCCAGAATATCTAGTGCATATTTTCGTTGACAAAGGAACAATCCACGTGAAGATCTAGCTGCTTCGATACCAAGGAAATATTTGAGAGTTCCAAGATCTTTGATCTTAAATTTTTTATCTAGGTAATCCTTGATCTCCTTGCACTTTTTTGGACTGTTACCTGTCAATATTATATCATCCACATAGACAAGAAGAGAGAGAATGACATTACCACTTTTATACATGAATAGGGAATGCTCTGTTGGCGATTGTGTGAAGCCAAAATCTTGCAATGTGTTTGTTAGCTTGGCAAACCAATTTCTTCCTGCCTGTCGTAATCCATATAAAGACTTTTTGAGACGGCAATATTGTCCTGGTTTGGGAGTCTGAAAGCCAGGTGGTGGATCCATATATATCTCTTCATTTAAGTCGCCGTGAAGGAATGCATTGTGTACATCCATTTGATGTAATTCTCATCCCTTTGATATGGCTATAGTGAGTAAGCAGCGTACCGTAGTCATTTTAACAACCGGAGCAAATGTTTCTGTGAAGTCTTCCCCCTCAATTTGCGAGCATCCTTTTGCCACCAAACGTGCTTTATATCTTTCCACTGTTCCATTAGCTTTATGTTTGATTTTGTAGATCCATTTGCATTTGATGGGTTTCTTGTTAGGTGGTGGTGTCTCATATGTCCAAGTTTGGTTTGCTTCTAAGGCATCAATTTCAGCCCTCATTGCTTCTCGCCAATGTTCATTTTGTACTGCTTGGGCATAGGTTTGTGGTTCGGTACTGGTTGTGATAGCAGCAAGAAATAATCTGTGTGGAGGAGAAAAATTTTCATATGAAAGATAAGTACTAAGAGGGTGATGCGTACCTGAGGAAGATGAGTGGCATGGGGTGTATTCGTTTGACTGGGAGACAGCATGACACACATAGTCTTGAAATTTTAATGGAGTTGTTCGATCTCGTTGAGAACGACGTGGCACTTCTAGCTGCAAAATGCTTTCTTGGTTGTGTTCTAAATCTTGTAAAGAGGACATGTCACGTGCTGAATCACTGAGGCCTATTTCTTGAACAATATTGTGAGAAGAGACTTGTTCACGAGGTTCATTAGTGACCAACTTATCATCATCAAATGAAGTAGTCCCATGTGGCTGGTGGTCATTAACTTCTGGAGGCATGACTTGTTGACAATGACTCCGAGTGTCAAAAATATCACCTTGAATCTTTTGAATGTGTACTGAACATTTTGGATTTCTGTAAGGAAAAATATGTTCATGGAAGGCAACATCACGAGATACAAAGCATTTTTCTGTTTGAATATTATAAACTCGCCAACCCTTTTGACCTGCTGGGTAACCAATGAAGATACATTTGGTAGAGCGAGCATCAAACTTATCACGTCCTGGAGCATGATTGTGAGCATAGCATAATGATCCAAAAATGCGTAGATGATCATAAGAGGGTTTTTTGTCAAAAAGCAATTCATACGGAGTCTTTCCATTGAGAATTCTGCTAGGTGTACGATTGATAATATATCCTGCTGTTAATACACACTCACCCCAAAAATTAATTGGTAGACCAGCATCAAACCTTAAAGCCCGAGCAACATTGAGAATATGGCGATTTTTTCTCTCTACTCGACCATTTTGTTGTGGAGTTCCAACACATGAAGTTTCATGTAGAATCCCATTCTTATCAAAATAATCTCTTAGAGATGTGAATTCTGTGCCATTATCACTCCTAACCCGCAGGATGTCTTTATTGAACTGAGTTTTCACCATGTTATGAAAACTGATGAAAGCATTACGTGTCAAGCTTTTATCCTTCAAAAGATAGACCCAAACAGCTCGTGAAAAATCATCTACTAGACATAAAAAATAATGTGCACCACTAAGTGAACGTGTATGATATTTGCCCCATAGATCACAATGTATGAGTTCAAAAGAACCTGCAGCTTTATTATTGCTAGGGTGGAATGTTGATCGAGTTCCTTTAGCTCTATGACAAATGTCACAAGAATCAAGATGACCATTAGAGATTTTATTTTTGAAGGGGAGATGCGCCATGGTAGTGAGTGATGGATGCCCAAGTCGACGATGCCACAACCAAGTTTCTTGCTCGTTACAAGTTGATGCTGCCATTGCTTTATTATGTGTCATGCTCGTCAGGTAATAGATTCCATTTCGAATTTTACCCATACCAATCATCTTCCTCTTGGTGTGGTCCTGGACAAGACATGTATCAGATGAATAAGTCACGGTGCAACGCATGTCATTGGTCAGTTGAGAAATAGAGATCAAATTGAATTCAAAATCAGGAACATAAAACACGTCTGATAAAATCAGACTTGGATTAATATCAACTCTTCCACATTGAGTGACTGCTACTGTTGATCCATCTGGCAATCCTATGCGTGTTGGTTTGTCCATGTACTTCAAATCTTTGATTGTGGTCAACTCACAAGTCATGTGATGACTTGCACCACTATCTAAAATCCAGTTGGTGAAAGCATTCTTACCAGTCATGGTCTGAGAAGATTTTTCTTCCTTTAGAATATTGGCTACCTCGAGAGCTAGTTCTTTCAATTGATCTTTCTCAAAAACTCCATTGCTGGTAGTTGTATGCATGTGCATTTTTTCTTCAGGCCGCTCCTCAATTCCAATTGCCGCGACATGGTTAGCTCCATCAAATCTATTTGATCGGTTTTTGTTTCTGACCATGTATTTGTTTCCATGTTGCTTGCTTCCTCTGTAGTGGGGTTTCCCTTTTAGAAACCAACAATCTTTTCTTTCATGGTTGCCGTTGCCACAATAGCTGCATTTGACTTTAGGTTCGAATTGAGCAACAAGGGCGGCACCTTCTGCTTTGATCTCTGGTTCAGAGACAGTCTCATAATGTTGTTCTTCTCGTATTGCTCCTGCGAATATCTTATCAAGACTTGGTAAAGGATCAGTATTGATGATTTGGCTCCTCAAGATTCCATACTTGGTATTAAGTCCAAGCAAGAATTGGTAAGCCTTCTCAACTTCCCTTTGTTGAATACTGTTCTTAGTGGTTTCTTCACAGCCACAAGCAGGGAGAGGGACATATCGTTGTAATTCATCCCATAAAACCTGGAGTTTTCCAAAATACTCAGTAACAGTCATGTTACCTTGTTTAAGAAGTTGAATCTCCTTGCGCAGCTGGAACATGCGTGGGCCACTGTCTTGTGCATAACGCGTCTTTAGAATAATAAACATCTCTCTTGCAGTTCGTGCATGTATTAACATGCTGCGGAATCTTTGCTCCACGGATGACATAATCCATCCCTTTACATACGAGTTACAACGATCCCAAGCACTAGCCATCATGGAATCTGATGGTCGTATAAGTGTCCCATCAAGAAATCCCATTTTGACCTTTGCTTGAAGGCTGTTCTCAAGGACGGCAACCCAGCTACTAAAATTCTCACCATCAAAAAGTATAGGAGTGATTGCTATACTTGGATTATCCGAGGTTGATATAAAGTAGGGAGAATTGGGATTAGTAGTGTGCGCACTACTTTCTACCTTTAGGGTAGTTGTTTTTTCTCCTTGATTGTTCATACTTTATGATGTACGAAACAATCTGGAAAAAAAAGTTAGTGTTTAGCAGGTAAGGCTTCCTCCTGCTCCGCTACCATAAAGAAAAATATACTGTAAGAAGTTGTGCTTCTTATTGATAGAAACAATCCCTATATATAGTTACAAGAAGACGTAAATAAGGAAGCAAATATTGAGACAATAATAGTGGTCAATATTCATGCACTAATTGCAGAATAAATGATAGGTCAAAGATATACAATTAGTATCAATGCAATCCTGATATTACTTAGCTGAGATTATGGCATCCTGATATGATTTGCTGAGATTACGATTTTACTTCCATATTCACAATATATATCCATATTATTTGTATCAAAGTATCAAGATACACATGCTGACCAACGATTTTTTTTTCACAAGTTGTTTTACAATCGCCATTTGTGTTGTAACTATATTTATATATGTGAATATTTTGATTAATATATTATCAACACCAAATATATGTGTTTACATCTTTATCTTGATTTGATATCGAATTGAGAAAAGAGAGACCTTGTGCTTAATATACATTTGTATAACAATATTCGAAAGCTTATGTACTATAGAACAACTTATAATTTTCAAATCATAATTGATATAACTTATCGATGTATATATCACACATCAATTTTCAACCGGGATGGTCCCACTGGTGATGCCATCTTTTTATAATCGTACTATCTCATCTTTTGTAACCTTATTAAAGGTTTAATATTTTGTCAATGTCATTAATCATGAATATAATATAAAAACACATTCACTTAATAGAATGATGCTTAATTTTTATGATGAGATACATGCGATTGTTACATAACTATTGTATTGTACCATCAAAATATGATCCATGATAATTATAAGATAATATGATATTAAAATAAATAAATAAAAATAAAATTATCTTATAATATCTACAATATCATATATTTTGCATAGTATTAACCTTCTAAAGAGAGTTATGGTGCATTAGTAACATGCTTTGTGCAAGGAATAATATTGCATATAAACTTATTTTAATTAATGACTGAATTATGACATGTTACTTATTTTATATAATAAGAAAATTTTTGTCTTAATACCAATTAATTTCATATGTATATATAGAAATAGCATGTATACTAAGTATTAATATAATTGATCATTATTATATAACAAAATGAAAGATATATAATAAATTTATTAAATAAAAGAAAATTTATTTATTTATTTAACCTAGATTTGTTAATTCCTCATCAAATTTTTGTCATTCATAAGCTATCCGAGACTTTCATGTATTGAGAGGATGAGATGCCAGATATGAAGATATGATTTTTTGATTAACGTGTTGTAAATAAATTAGAAAAGAAATATACACAAAATATGGAAAGAGAATGAAGAAGGATGTTATTCAAATACTGTAGGATATATTTAAACGTGAAGATGTATTATGCATCTCTATTGGAGAAAAAACATATCCTTCAAGTACAAAGTTGTGTCTGTTAGGTACGAAGGATTGTGATTGTTGGCTACCAAAGAGATATATCTCTTGATATATTTAATGGATATTCATCATATCCATAACATATTGAAAGTTTTTTCTAGTTTTATTTGATTATTAGTTAATTATTACAAACTTAATTGACTCGCTAGTTTGGGCCACAGTAATATCCATACACTTTGGGCCCACCTAGACCTAATTCCCAGAAGCATATGAAGACGAGGGCCGAACATACTTTTAAATCAATTCAATAATACAGATTTTATCTATCTAATAAAACTATTAAATTCCCAAACATACCCCCCCCCCCCCCCCCCCCCCCCCGTCACCTCACAATGACATGGATATTTTCCCGTATTTTCCGGAAATTATAAATTAAAACGTCATGGTTAAACTATTCAGAAGCATCAGATTAGATGGGGCACCAGAGCAGCCGATAATCCAAAGTTTGAAAAACAAAAAAAGAAAAAAAACAGAAAAACTCAAGTGGGGCCCGCCAATAACAACGAAAGTAAGTCCATCCATCCCTACTTCTGTGGGCTAATCAGACAGGACACAACCGCAAGTGAACAGCTCTGCAGTCATGTGTGGGCTTCTTATGTGGTCCGTTTTATATACGCAATGACTTAAAATAACATTTTAACACCCACACATTCACATGGATCGCAAAACGTAAAGCCCCTCAGAAAAGCAATCTTCTTATCCCTGTTCTGGTAGTCTAGTACTACTACCCCAATACCCTTCTCCTCCTCTTATAAATCTGGAAAACAGAAAGCTGCCTGTCCATGCCCGTCCCAACAAAAACAGACAACCCTTTTTCTTTTTAATTCTCCGATACAGGTCCAATCCTCTTTGCGGGTAAGGCTTCTAAGCCCATTTATCCTTTTGTATCAGCAGAAACCCTAGATCCGCCCACGACCCAACGGAGCTCGGCCTGCCGGAGCTCCATAACACGTCGATCTCCTTTTTTTTCGATTCGTCTCCGGGTAAAATAACCCTAACTCTTAACTCTCTAACCCTAGCCCTAATTTCTCTCCAGCTTCTTCTGAACGCGTAGTCTCTAGAGTTCTCTGTTGCGATGTTGGGTGTTTCTCTCCGTTCTTGTCTGCTCTTGTTTCCATGCTTCTCTTTTTCTGGGTTCGTTCCTCTTTGTATCTGATGTTTGTCGTCGTGGTCGCTGGGTTGGTGTGTTTGCTTCATGATATGTTCGATTGTAATGCTTTATTAAGATCGGGTTTTCCCTTTTTAATTTCTGTGTGTATTTCGACATGATCGTGTCCAGTTTTCCTACGTAATTGCTTGCGTAAATCTTCGTTATGAACATTTGCTGGTGTTCCTTGTTACTGATTTATCGGATTTGCTTTGATCTGGGCTTATTGTTCGTTTTCTGCTCAATTCATATAGCACGATCTGTCGTCGTTTCCTGGTAATCGTAGCAACCATAGAAAATAAACAAGTCCAAGAACTAGCGCCGATGAGTTGAAGTTGGTTTGAAAATTTGAAATTCCCTCATTGACTAACCGCGCACTAGCATCCCGCTCTGCACTTTTGCTGCCGATGATTGGGAATTTTCGTAGCCCAATACCAGATCTGCTTTTACATGTTTTAGCAGTTTTGCCCGGTTTGCAGTTCGCTTATTTGGGCTAAATGCCCGATTTGCCCCCACCACACCCCACCTCAAGTATGTCCGTCCCTTCCTCGAGATGGAAGGCAACTACCTTGGGCCTATCATATCCTATTATAAGGCCCGTACCCGAATTTTCAAGTTTAAAGATAGGAAAGAAGAGAACCAACAAGATAGGGTGTTTTCAGTAATCTTCTCTAGGCTAGTTCAGTAGCCTTATTATACTCCCTAGCCTTTTTGTTTTTAGTTGGTTGTTTAGGTATAAGGCCCAATTCGTGTATAGTTGTCTATCTCTTACAAGATTGTTTAAGGTTACAAGTGATGTCTATTGCTATAGATTTCACTTTGTCAGAGAACCGTCGGTAACGGTTGAAAAATGCTCCTGGAAATTCTTCCCCTTTTGTTTATTCATATATATTCCTGCAGCTTATTGCCCTTCAGCATTGTGTTGGTTATTATTGCATTGGATTCAGTTGTGTTCTGCCCTCATGTCAGACCATTTGATAAATAAAGTATCAACATTCACCTTTTACCATTTCATGCAATACAGGGACACACTTAAGGAACTATGGAATTGGAAACTACGCAAGAGAATAATGAGATGGCCATCGTTTCCACAGAGACAGAGAACCCTCAAGAGAATAATGAGCTCGCAATGGTTTCGCAGGAAATAGAAGCCCCTCAAGAGACTAATGAGAATAATGAGCTAGTCCTGGTTACTCCAGAAACGCAGCCTGGCAAGCGGAGGAAAAAGAAGTCCATAGTGTGGGAATACTTTACCATTGAAACTGTTAGCCCGGGATGTAAAAGGGCGTGCTGTAAGCAGTGCAAACAAAGTTTTGCATATAGCACAGGCTCAAAGGTAGCAGGTACCAGCCATCTCAAACGCCACATTGCAAAGGGTACCTGCCCAGCTCTACTGCGCAGTCAGGGGAGTCCATTTCCACTTGGTGCCAATGGAAGTGCATCTGCTACACCTAAACGTCGCTACCGGTCCCCTGCCTCACCCTATGTTTCTTTTGATTCAGACCGCTGCCGTCAAGAAATTGCCAAAATGATTATCATGCATGAGTACCCACTACACATGGTTGAACATCCTGGATTTGTCACTTTTGTTCAAAATCTGCAACCCAGGTTTGGCATGGTTAGCTTTAACGCTGTCCAAGGAGATTGTGTTGCAACTTACTTGAAGGAAAAGCAAAGCATCATGAAGTTTGTTGTGGGAATGCCTGGACGTGTTTGCCTTACGTTGGACCTATGGACTTCCAATCAAAGTTTGGCATATGTTTTCATTACGGGTCATTTTATCGATGCAGATTGGAAGCCACAGAAGCGGATTCTCAATGTTGTGATGGAACCATATCCTGATTCAGAGAATGCTCTCAGCCATGCCATTGCTTGTTGTCTTTCTGATTGGAGTCTGGAGGGCAAGCTATTTTCTGTGATCTTTAATCATCCAGTAGCCGAGCCAGGGCTTGAAAATCTTAAATCACTGCTATGTGTGAAAAATCCCCTCATTTTTAATGGTCAGTTATTGATTGGTAGCTGCATTGTTCGTACTTTGAGTGGCATGGCGATAGATGTATTTGGGGCAGGAAGAGATATCATCAAGAAGATCCGGGATTGTGTCAAGTATGTCAAGACTTCGGAATCCAACTGGGAGAAATTTATTGAGCTCAAGCAACAGCTTCAAGTCCCCAGTGAAAAAATTCTATCCCTTGATAACCAAACTCAATGGAACACGACTTATCAGATGCTGGTGGCTGCTTCTGAGTTAAAAGAAGTATTTTCTTGCTTGGATACCTCTGACCCAAATTATAAAGAGGCCCCATCCATGGAAGACTGGGGGCAAGTTGAGACTTTATGCACATTCCTGAAACCTCTGTTTGATGCTGTCAATATGTTGAACTCAACGAGTAGTCCAGTTGCCATTATTCTTTTTCACGAAGTATGGAAGATTCAGACGGAGCTGGGTCGTGCTGTTGGAAGTGAGGATCCATTTGTTAGTAACCTTGCTAAAGGAATGCACGAGAAGATTACTAAATATTGGAATAATTGCAGTGTGCTTTTAGCAACAGCTGTGATTATGGATCCCCGCTTCAAGATGAAGTTGGTGGAATTCTGTTTTTCAAAACTGTATGGTGATGATGCTCCTACCTATATCAAGCTGGTTGATGATGGGATCCACGAGCTGTTTCATGAGTATACAGTACTGCCTCTGCCTCTTACTCCAACGTATGCGGAGGAAGGTAATACGGAGAGCATGAAGACAGATGATCAACAGGGTAGTCTTTTATCTGAGCATGGCCTTGCAGACTTTGATATGTATATCATGGAGACTACTGGGCAGCTCATGAAGTCAGAGTTGGACCAATATCTGGAAGAGTCCCTCCTACCTCGCCAACAAGAAGTTGATGTCCTTGGTTGGTGGAAAATGCACAAACTGAAGTACCCGACTCTAGCAAAGATGGCCCGTGACATCTTAAACATCCCAGCCTCGACTGCTGGTCAAGACTCTCTCTTTGATACCGTTCCCAAAGAGCTAGATCATTACCGGAGTTCGTTACGACCAGAGACCGTAGAAGCCCTGATCTGCGCCAAGGATTGGTTTCAGCATAGAAGCTCTGTACAACCGGAGACTGCTCCTGCAGATTATGCAATTACGCCTGTCAAAATGGAGAATTAAGTTCTAGCCCGTAGGCCTGATCATTAGTTTGATGTTAGTGTTATGGCTCTTTACCTGTTGTATTCGTAACATGGGATGTAGGATTTGTACTTATTGCGTAGACATGAAACACGAGATACCTAGTGCTGTGAATCTCCTCCTTTATATGGGTAGGTCTTGTTTATTCTTGCTCGGACTGATTAAGTTTCTTAATTTTCATCCCCAGCCTTATGCCTCAGAAGACATAAACGCTCATATGCTCATAATCATTCTGGCGATCTAGGTAAGCTTAAAACTTCAGTAATCTTGTCCAAGAAGAAACTCTACTACTACAATATTCTGCAACAACTCACATATAATTACAAGGGCTCAGAAACCATAAACAAGAAAAAGAAATGGAAGGGAAGTGGTAAATCCCTTCTGCTAAATCACCAACCCCAGTTATTCTCCGCCAGCCTCACGTCCTACACTAACAAGTTTCTGCCTACAACTCAATCTCGACTATGTGGAGCTTACCCTCCTCAGGCAAGTCCTTCAAGCTAAATGTAACCAATCCAGAAGATGAATCATACACAAAATCGACGGTATCCGCGTCTACAATGCACTTTCTTGGCTGGGCTGATGAATAAGCACCAAACCTGCCACACCCTTTAACCTCCATGCATACCTTCCCCACCAGTTCGTTGCTACAGTTCTCCACGCTCACCAGGGAGTGACCACTCTTTTGACCTTCGTATCCATCATCAGCCGCTGATGGTTTTGCATCTACTCTCAGTTCATACTTGAGTCCCACAATGGCTCCACCAGCATTGAACATGGTGATTAGCCCCAGCGGTGCAAAGCTGAATCCCGGCGCTAAAGATCTGGTGGGTGTCACCGTAAAGATGTCATGCTCAAGGACTTTGAGTGACACAGGCAATACTGCATTGTAAGGGAGGGTTACAAGTTCGCCAGTCCTGTGACAGTAGACAGCAGTGTCACCGGTCCAGTTGGGTTCAGTGGCAGCTTCCGCAATGAGATGAACATCACGTCCCCTAATAAAGCCTGTTAGAGTCTCGTCTTTAGTGTGGTGGAAGGTGTTCTTTCGTTCGGCGCGGTTCCATGCAGCTCCTTGGCAATTGTAGACACCAAGGACTCCTGTGTACTTGTTCATGTTCCATATCTTCAACAAGCTGCAATAAGAGATGATAGGCTTTAAAGCAGGACTGAGTATGGCATTTCCCCCAATATACAAACTTGATGATTCTCTAATTATTGTACAATCAACAATTACAAAAGTTTCCAAGTACGCCGAAAAAGAAATTTTCCATCATTATCAAGAACATAATTCAAGATATTTTTCCAGCCAATATTTGCCATTTATCAGCATTGCATCTCCAAGATATGGAGTTAACAAGGTGAGGTGCCTATAAAATGCACAAGAATCGCAAGAAAAAAGGCAACTTACCTATCACCATCACGGGCTGGGTCAGAGAACAAACAATCCCGGGTTGGCCTCCCAGGTAAACGTGCTCGGAGAATAGACCCATCAGGTAGGACTAGCTTCTTAAGCAGTTCAAAATTGTGCTTTCCAGGCGCATCGCTGCTCATAAAAAAACAAAAGTGAAAATTTAGTGAACAGGTTAACAGTAACACCCATGACATGCAGCATATAAAAACATGACCGTGGAATCAGATGGCTTGATTACCTGACATAGATAGGTCCACCACTGATCGCCCTAGCAGATGCATGGTACTCTGCAGCCGGATGAAGAGAGTGGAACATGTCCCAATCAGGCTGCATAAATTCCCCCAGAAACACACTGTTGTATGCCACAGCTGCTATATGGATAGTGTGTGACACTGGATCCCGTGGATAGAAATCATCTGATGCTCTTACAACTGCCGTTTGTTTTGAGCTGCAAAACAAGCCATTCAATAATGAACCTGTCTTAAAACAATAAAAATCCCAATTGTACATGCCAAGTAAACTTTGAGCTCGGAATTAATGTACCAATACAGAGCATCAGTGTTGTGGCTCATGCAAGCAATGCAACCATTGTCGGGAAAGTTCCTAGCCACGGAGGCATCGAGAGCCTGATGATACTGCCGTGTCAATTCTACTCTACCACCCAGGCCAGCACCAAGAGTCTCCAGTACACACTGCACGTCCACCTTGACTCCATCTATCCCCGCGATAGCAAGATAACTATGCAACTCATTGTAAAATTTGAACACATTCTTAGGATTGACCAATCCCAGACCCTGCAGGGCCAATACATCACTCTTCCATGTCGGCTCATTCTCCACCACCCCGCTCGACAGTATCGGATACTTCACTGTCGAACCATATTCCTCCATCCCCAGAACACCAGGCCGTACCCCGCCCCAGTAGCCAGTAATTGCATGCCACACGTACACATACTTCAACCCATGTTTTTGTTTTGCTATGTTCACGATGTTCTTTATCCCGATAGTTGGATCCTCCTTGTTTTGGAACTTGGAATTTTCTTTGATGCCGGTCAACCGTAGCAACGGCTGTGGTTTATTCTCCTCTCGAGAATCACTGGCCTCATCACCACCAACGGACTGCCACCCATCGTCAATGATCACGAACTTCGGTGGGGTCCCTCCGGCGGCTAGGCTTTCCAGTCCAGCTTCCACACCTTCTTGCGTGACGTCTTGGTAAAATGCATCCCAAGTGCACCACCCGAAATAATCAACGATTCCTGGCAATTTCTTCTCGTGCCGTTGACGAAACGTCTTCAAATGCCTTTTAACGGCTGTGATAGCATCCGTTATAGTCCCGAAAGGATCGGTGCCGGCGTGAATAAACAGAGAGTGGGTAAACGACGACGCTTTGGTCTCGCCATCACCGCTCTCTAAACATAGCTCAACCTCATTATTTCCGTTCCCTTGCAGACAAGCTCTGAACGAACCTCCGATCAATGGCAGGAAAACGGTGTAGACAATCTGATTCTCCTCATCGCCGTCGTCTGATTCGAGATGGGACCCTTCTTTAGTCTCAACCAGCAAGAACTGCGTCTCTAGCGGAATATCCCTTCCTTGGTCGCCCATTCTCTGAGCCATCCACCAAAGCTTAAACCGGAAACACGCCATGAACCGTACATCACGTAAAACGCCTAGCGGCACCACGTGCCTGCTCTTTTCTTCTTCAAAAACAGCCCCCAGAAAAAATCCCTCCAGGGGACCGGAGGAAGAACCAGATGTCTCTATGACATTGTCAGGCACCCCAGTTAGGATGGTTCGGTCCTTGACGACTAGTTTCCGATCCGCAATCCGAACCGTTGGCTTAATCGTCATTGCCCCTAGCTTGCCTTTTCTACTATGCTCTCTCTCAGTTGATGTTAGCTCTTCTCTCTGCAACAATTGCCCGTGTAACCTTGAGATATCTCCAGCGTACTATCAATAATACCGCGTACGAGGTATTAACGACAAAACAGAGTTTGATGAATTACCTTAAATGCAAACAACGAAAATGCTCGAGTCGAAGAACACCTGCAATCTCCAAGTTATGAAAAGACAAATCATGCACCGTTCGTAATTTATCAAAAAATAACGTTAAACAACTCTTCCAATTTCTTTCCTCAGAGACCAAGAAGATATAAATTAAAAAAATTCATGGAGGAACAATCATTACCAGAAAGAGAAGATCTCCTGATTGGTTTCAAGACAGTGGTGATTTTCCACGCGGCTCGTGCAATCTTAGATTGCAATGGTGATGGTAAATGAGAGATGGGTCTGGTATTTATAGTCCCAGGAGGGAGTTTACTGCAACACGAATTTGACACAACCATTGTTTATAGAGTTGCACTACTACTCCTCTAATCCCCGTTCTCTCTGGTTAATTCGTTCCTCTGTTCTTCCTTTTTCAGACTGTGCAGAGGCAGCTCATTATCTAACGGCACAAAATATTCTCCTCCGTTCCGTCGTTAACTGTAACGGCAGATTGGACCACCACGTCGGATCCACGCTGTGCCAATCCACTAACTTGGTTTTTTATCTAACTTGACTTTTATCCCTGACATGAAGGCTCACAGAACTCTCGTGGAATCAAGCCCCTAACCTCGACACGTGTGGAATTATCCGGCAGATATGTACTTTTCTTCTGCTGTTTCTAAGACGTGGCTGTTAAGATTCAGGCTCACAGGGGTAAACCGTGAGAGGAGATTAGATTACCGTTGCTTCCCTGGTTCAATGATTGGAGCTGATCTGTGTCCACGTACGCACTTTTTTGACGTATTTTCGCCGCCGCTAAGCGTCACCCGCGTGGCGCCAGGCGGGTGCGATATCGTCTAGATGGTGACTATAGCTTTGGCGTGGTTAACAAATATCATAATCGTGCTTTAATGGCTAAGCATGTGCTCCACGTCACGTTAGCGTTTGACTATTCGTAAGCTGACGAGTAAGCCCTGGATTAAAATGCTATCGACCGTACAGCTGGCACTGGTTGCGTTCAAGAAAGGGGTTTCTGTGTATGAAATGGGATCCCGAACCCCTATGATTGCAAGAAAATTAATAATTTTTGGGTACCCGCGTAGCCAAAGAGATGTAACTTTGTACGACACCGTTTCAGTGTATGTCATGTGTTTACATGATCCATGGATTATAGATGGCGGATCCTACAAACCCATTGAATTATTGGGAACTACCCAACAAAAGCCCAACCCGATAACCATACAAACTGAAGGAGAGATCCAGCCCAAAATAGCCCAAAATAGCCCAAAATGCCTTCCATTTTTCTGTTCTCAAAACCATTCCAATACAAATACAAAAATATTTTCTTGACAGAAAAATCTCTCAAATCAATCAATCGGATAAGTCAAGTAAGCAACAAACCACACAGAGGATGACCAGAACGAAAGCACAAAATTCTGATGCTCTGTGACCTCAGGAAACCCAAAGCCTAAATGCTTTTATCGCATTCCATCTTACCAATCCTTTTCTTTTCTTTCATTTCCTTTCCCTTTCCGATTCCTCTGTTTTTTTGCCAAAGAGAGGACCTTGCACATCTAAAAAAGGCGTGTCCTCTCCTGCAAATTCCCTAAAACGACAGGGGGCTAATTGGAAAGTAATCTAAACACGAATGAAATTTAAACTTACCATCAACTATTCCTCGTCTCCACTCAGACTCAGATCACTATCACCACCACCACCAGACCTATCCCCTTGAGGTTAGGGTTATTTGTTACATTTTTCTGCTACCGAGAGTGAAAACCGGACACAAGATTCCCGTTTCCCCTATCCGATTTCTGGATCTGACTATGGAATCCCGTGAATCGCCCCCATCGCATTCCTCCGCCGCGAATCGAGACTCCCAGCCTCCGTCTTTGACGTCGTCAGTTGCTGGTGTTGGAGGCGGAGAAGACGACGCCCTTCTATCTGTCGCCGCTGTCCTCGCGAAGGATGCCTACTTGCACTTCCAGTCGCGTCGCTTCTCTGAGTGTCTCGACATTTTGTACCAGCTCGCGAGAAAGAAGGAAGACGATCCCAAAGTAACCAGCTTACTGATACTTTGAGTTGTCTGTTTGGAGTTTGTTGTAGTTAGTTTGGTTTGGTTAATTTGACTGGAATGTGATATATGACTGTGTTTCTTTCTATTATTGAGTGCGTTCAGTTAGGTTGATTGACTTTTGGATTTGGTTGTGAGCTTGTGCACCTTGGTTCATTTTTTAAACCGTGTATGAAAGATATGAGATAGAGGTGTCTGTTGAAGATAGGTTATGGCGGGGAAGGGTGCGTTTACATGTTAGGCAAGCTGTTATCCCCCAAACCTTTTTATTTGGGAAAAAGAATCTGTGACACGGGAGATATTTTTTGAATCGTCGTGATGATGCAAGTATTATAGTTGTTTTACTTGGGATGATCTGTTTATTAGGCAGGTGATAGTTTCTTTTAGTTGCAATTTCTTTTTATGGAATATTTTTTTCCATAGTAAGATATGATAATCGTTATGGTGGAGGGAGCATACTATTTGCTTAAATTGAAATGTTTTTCGCTAGATTTGAAACGATGACATTAGTGACCAAGCCCACGGGTACTCGGAAGCCGTCTATAACATGTTGAATTCAGTTCTTGTGCAATCTTATTGACTGTACCGAACGTAATTGTGGGCATGATAGTCTTTATGTTGATCACTTGCTAGATGGAATTGAATCTCCGTTGCATAATATGTTTAAATACTTCACTTTGCTGCCTTCTTTTATAACTTGGATCTATGGGTTTTATGTATCAGATTATGCATAATATTGCAGTTGTGGAATACTTTCGGAATGGATATATCGATACAAAGAAGTTGCTTGAAGTTTTAAAAAATGTTGAGGTATGGTTTTCCTTTGCTTCTATCCGTCGGGAGTGCCTCCTTGCTCTGTTGGCAGTGCATCATTTTTTTCCCTTTCTGAAATTACTGCCTACCTATCTGATAATTACATTGATAATGAGTAGTTGCCTATTCCACTGAAATATTTTTCTACATTGTCGTGTGCACAGACTTGCTTTCGTAAACTTCTACTCATCGTCTCCATTAGACTAGGTCACAGGTGAAAAGCTACTTAGAATTGACTATTATTATATATTTTTAAGCTTTGGATTGAAAATTGCAAAAAGAGGTTTTATCTACTTTAGCTGTGTTTTTTTGGCTGTACTAGCTTGTTTGTTGTCTTACTTCTTGATCAGGTATCTAACATTTGTGGATCTATATATCAATGTAAATTGCCAACCATGTCGAGTGACTTCATGAGACAATAGTTGATTGGTGCTACCTCTTCCTTGATGGCACTAATTTCCTAGTCTCTTCACTACCTTTTTAGATAATACATCTTTTCTATCGAAAATAAAATTTTCCTTCTATTGTGTTTCTTGGAATTTTTATCTTCGCAAATGTTACTTTGTGGAATCATTGTACTAGCTGCTAGCACCTTCTTTGGTAGAGTAGTTTATTTGTGTCTAGTAGTTTTTATCATTAGAGCAACCCTATTCCTTAATCCTGTAATGCTTTACACTGCTCCTTCATTTCTATCACCGGTCTAGGGTTTTTAGATAATTCTTACTGGGTGTACTTTTTGCACCAGGAAAAATTTGCTCTTGTCTTTGTGTAATGAATTTGAATGTCGAACTGTTGTTCAGGGGCTTCCCTACATTTTTGTTACCACGTAATATGTATTGCTTATCTAGGTATTGCTTCATTGATATAAGCACGCTGAAGAAATCTTTAAGATCAAAACCCTGAATCAAACTTCTTCAGTTTGCTCAAATATTATTTTTTACTGTTCAATATCCTTCTAATCCTTCCTTTTTTTTCGTGTTGATTCAGAAGAAAAGCAAAGAGCTAGCTCATTCATCTGGTGAACCGGTGGAGGCCATTAGCAATCTTGGAAATAAAGCTATTTCTGGGCCTAAAACAGTGTCACCTCAGCTAAGTATGGCTAACAGCGAAACCCTTGTTTACATCGATGAATTTGACCCAGCTGTGGCAACACTGAATATTGTAGGTTATTTCTTTTCCAGTTATTCAGTTATTATATTTTTGTAAAATGGATTCTTGTGCTAATTTGGCCCCCTTTCAGGCTATCATTTGGTTTCATCTTCATGAATATACAAAGGCATTGTCAGTTCTAGAGCCTTTGTACCACAATATTGAACCTATAGAAGAGGTAAAGACCAATTTTAATAATAATTTTTCTGTGACTGTCTCATTCTTATGCTCTTATTTTTGGCTTTTGTATGCAGAAAACTGCTCTCCATGTTTGCCTTTTGTTGCTGGATGTTGCACTTGCTTGCCAGGATGCATCCAAATCAGCTGTAAGTTTCAAATTGATTTGTCTTATTGCTCCAATTTCCAGAACTGCTTCTTTATGATGATTTTGAGGTCCTCGTTTCTTGCCTTAGTTTCTGAGATGGTAGTGCTGGATTTCTAAAAGTGGGGAACATAGCCACTTTGTTGTAGTGAACTGTTATTTTGAAAACTTCTCTTTGTTGGTTTGTGTTCTATCTTTGGGAGTATGGATGATGTATATTGGATTCGTTTGTTGATTGGAAATTCAATCGAACTAATGGCATGAAGTGGCACCACCTATGTGTTCAGTACGTAAGGAGATGATGCTTGGCCATAAATAGCAAATATACTTATTGGAGTAGAAGGATGAGTAAC
Source organism: Passiflora organensis (assembly GCA_019739055.1). Taxonomy (NCBI): domain Eukaryota; kingdom Viridiplantae; phylum Streptophyta; class Magnoliopsida; order Malpighiales; family Passifloraceae; genus Passiflora; species Passiflora organensis. Next base: position 988,596 of record JAEPBF010000136.1, read on the forward strand.
TTACTGGAATAAAATTAACACATAAAGGGCTGGTTATTCCTGAGCGGACAAGCATGCATTAGAGAGATGGTCCATTGGTTAAAGAAAAGAAAAGAACATAGAAGCTATCTAGGAATTCCCAAAAGGTGCAGAGATTTGTTGCATGCGAAAGGCATCTATGAGAACAATGTCCTCGAACTTATTGTTTCTACTTTTGTGTTAGAGGTTGTACCCTTTTAAATTTGTTTGTTGCCCATTCACGACATGCAATGCAGTCAAACTGCTCCCCCAGTGGATCATCTGGGAGACCTATTTAGCTTACTCTGAGATGAGGGCCTTAGGAACCCGGTTAAATAAGAGTGATATGAACTTCTGTGAAACTTCAACATGAGAACGAAGCATTAAGTGACAATAGAATCAAAGATTTTGAATTTGGCTGAAAATGGGACCTTATATTACAACGGACAAAAAGATTCCCCAAAGTGATTCCTAATGGCTGGATGAAGCCTCTAAAAGTATAAGTCTATGCAAGTCATTTAACTGCAGTGATCTTGCTTCCTTAGTTTAGTGAGTTCCTTCTCTGACATGGTCAAATCTTCTTGGATCAGATAATGGCTTATTGTAAACTAATTTTCCAGTGCTTGTTGATTTATCAAGTCATGCTATCTTGATATATATTGATGAGCAAAAATGCCTCTGATTTTGAAGTTCTGCTTATTAGCCATGTCAATATTCATTACACATTTGTCGAGCTTCTGGAGGGATGATGTTTATAACTTATTGAGGAGGACAGGCTGGTCAATATTGATTATTATTTGAGCATCTGTAATTCATAGTATACCTTTTTCCAATTTTGTTTTACTGGTGAACTGTGTAAATGGCTCAATGAAGTATCTGAGACCAGGCTCTGAGGATAAAGCATAATGAATATATGTTGATGAAGTTAAGCCTGTCTCTTGGTTTTTCTGATAAAGGATCCAGGTAAATTGAGACCTTGTGCCTTTCTAACAAGACAACAGAACAGGCTGGTCTGAAATGCATAATGTATTGTTTGTTTAACTGATGGCGGAATCCCTGTCCTTTCATTTTTCTGTTGTGTTATGGAATTTAGAAAATCATAAAGTGTAAGCATTTATTTTTTTGGTATTATTGTACTATATTTGGTATTTGTTATCCGAAGCTGTAAAAACTTGAAAGCATATAGTTTTTGCTAATTCGTTATGCATTGATTCTCTAGAACATAAATCTACTGCAGATAATATGGATTTTACAGGACTGATATTATTCAGTTTTCTGGATAGTGTAAAGTTACTTAGCTGGACCTCAATTGGGCAAGAGATTAAACTTAATGTGGATAAAATTGCTATGTGAAGTACCTTTTACATATCATCTATTTTGTTGTATGTTGTTAAACAAAGTGCATATAGACATGATTTATATCCAGTACCTTTGTCATGACTATATTTTTTGCTTTGGAGTTAAAAAGAGATATATAATATTGTTTAAAATAATACTATTGTTATGTAATTATAAATTTTATTCAAGTTTATTGTGGCAAACTGTACCAGCTGACATTTTATACCATTCCTTTTTCCAGGATGTGTTACTTTATCTGGAAAAGGCTTTTGGTTATGGCTCTGGAGGTCAGGCTGATAGTGGAAGTCAACAGTCTCCAAATCTGCTTGCTAATTCTTCATCTGTTCCAAGCAGTTCATCAGCCACGGATGCTTCTAATTCAGAGTTAGCTTCTAGTGTAAATGCATTGGAAAATTCTTTATCAAGAACTTTATCCTTGTCAGAGGAGACATTAGAGTATGAGAAAATGTTACTGGACATAAGTGGACAAAACTTGGCAAGACCAACAGGCCTTTCATCTTCAGATGATCTTTTAAGGACATTGGTTGATGGTTCTAGTTCTGTTGTTGATCTGAGGCTTATGTTGCCACTTTACAAGGTTCGCTTTCTGCTTCTGACCAGAAATTTGAAGCAAGCAAAGCGTGAGGTCAAGCTTGCTATCAACAATGCTCGTGTGAGGGACTCAACCATGGCTCTCCTGTTGAAATCCGAACTTGAATATGCTCGTGGGAACTATCGCAAGGCTATCAAGCTCTTGATGGCATCCAGCACTCAAACGGAAACAGGGGCTTCAAGCATGTTTAACAACCTTGGATGCATTTACTTTCAGCTGGGAAAGTACCATACATCGTCAGTCCTGTTTTCCAAGGCACTGAGTAGTAGTGCATCTCTTCGGAAGGACAAACCTTTGAAGCTTTTAACCTTTTCTCAAGATAAATCTCTGCTCATCTTATATAATTGTGGTGTGCAGCACTTAGCTTGTGGGAAACCCCTTCTGGCTGCTCGTTGTTTTCAGAAAGCAAGTTTAGTATTCTACAACCGCCCTATCTTATGGCTCCGGTTTGCAGAGTGCTGTCTGATGGCAATAGAGAAGGGGCTTGTGAAACAGGGTAGGACTCAATCTGAAAAATCTGAGATTAGAGCTTATGTTGTTGGTAAGGGGAAATGGAGGCATCTTGCATTGGAGAATGGAATTTCAAGAAAAGGTTATGTGGAATATGTTGAAAGGGAGGACCTGCATTTGGGCAGTGATTCCCAACCAAATCTATCTCTATCTTTTGCTCGGCAGTGTCTTGTCAATGCTCTTCATTTGTTGGATTTTTCAGAACAAAACCACTTGAAGTCTGATCTGCCGTCTGATTTATCGTTGGAGGAAAATGAATCAAGTGAAACAGCGTTGGTAAAGAACTTAAACCACAAGAATATAAGCAGTCTTGAGTCCAAAGCTTCAGCAGTATCGGCAGGCTTTGCTCAGGCGAGTGCGAATGGGGATCCAAAAGAGCAAAAGGGAGGGGCTAGCCAGGAGATTTTGCAAACCTCCATATCTTGCTATGAAGAGATTACAAGGAGAGAAAATCAGATGATCAAGCAAGTTATTCTTGCGAACTTAGCTTATGTGGAGCTGGAACTTGAAAATCCTGAGAAGGCCTTGTCAACCGCAAGATCTATCCTGGAACTCCCGGAATGCTCCAGAATTTATGTTTTTCTCGGTCGTATGTATGCAGCAGAGGCTCTCTGCTTGCTGAACAAACCGAAGGAAGCTGCGGAGCTTTTGTCAATCTATCTGTCTGGTGGTAATAATGTTGAGTTGCCCTTTAACCGGGAGGACTGTGACAAATGGCAAGTTGAGAAAGCTTACGATAGTGAAGAATCAAACGGAGGAGTGGTTGCTGCCAAGAATTCCTGCACGGAGGAATCCCGAAGTATTCTATCCCTTAATCCTGAAGAGGCACGAGGAACTCTCTATGCAAATTTCGCTTTCATGTATGCGGTGCAAGGTGAGTTGGACAGAGCTCTCCAATTTGCGACAGAGGCGTTGTCCCTCATACCCAACCACCCGGACGCTACTCTGACAGCGGTTTACGTAGACCTGATGCTCGGCAAGTCAGCAGCAGCTGTTGCCAAGTTAAAACAGTATGGCGGTGTCAGGTTCCTCCCCGGTGGTGTACAATCGAATAAATCATGAGGTTGTATGAGAAGCCTTTAATTCCCGACTTGCTCATATCTCAGCATTTAGTTAGTAGATAGATCACGATCCTCCAGTGGGATGTGTGTAACATACATAGAGTCCGATTCAGAGAATAAGTTTTCCTTTCCATTTTGCTTAGATTTTTAAATCTAGGGTAATTAGTTGGTGTGGCCGGTTGTTTTGGATAGCGCAGATGCCCACCCTTCAAATTCGTGTTGTACTCTGGAAGACTGGAATCAGAAGAAAAGGGAATCATTCATCAATTTGTTACTTCTGGAAAAAGGTAATAGTAGTATATGAATCACTTCATGCTTATTTTCAAATTCAATTGGAAGCAAAAAAGTTTCCCGTGCATCTCCTCTAATCACGATTTCACTCATGCAAGTAGGAGACAGACCACACATGAATCCAGGGTGTTTAGATACCGCATTGATTTGCTCGTGACAAAGGAGAGCACCAAATGGACCCAGCTCCTTGTATAATTTACTGGTTACTTATTTCTTAGTAAACTAATTCCTTCTTCAAAAGAAAACAAAAATGCCCAGACACAGTCCTTTGCTATCTCGTTCAATTCAGTTTTCCAACAGAAGCGCATAAAAACTTATGTTAAAAGGGCGCAAGCTATGTTCATGTGATGTGGACCTACGGGACCAACGGCTCCATGTTTCCCGAGCAATCTATGTCCAGGGCACTCGGTCATTTTATGCACAGAGAAGGTTAAAGGCAAAGATGAACAGAGATGCCTCTGTAGTTGATCTAACATCACTTCCCTTCAAGCATAGTCTTAGAAATAGCTATTAGAGCAGATCAGAAAACATAAATTGCACCTTTTATAATAAAGAAAATGATTTGGTTTGGGTCCCGCTTTGGTTTGTGCTTGTAGGGTTGTTTATGCAGATTGATTCGGATGAGAAAATCTTGCCATTGATTGTGTCCATGGTTGGCACTAGATCCAGCAAAAAAAAGAAAAGAACATGATTGCAAATCCTTTTTATTTTTTCTCAAAAAGAAAAAGAGGGTAAAGCACTGTTGAAATGCTTACCAACTCAATCCTAAACCCCACTGTTGAATGCTTGAGATTAGGAACAGAGATTTAGCTACATAACTTCTACCAATCCCCTCGCAACAGTGCCTTCGTGAGGGGATAATCTGTAAAAGCTAGTAGTATTCTCGTGATAAAAAAGGGTTCTTTGCAGGGAATGATTTACGCAGTAGTGGAGGGGAATCCTCTCTGTCCTATTATTTGACAAAGAATTCTTTAAAGTCTTTTCATTCACAGTTAAAAACTGATGGGTACAGCCATTATCGTAGGGGATGGGGGGATCTAAGACTAACAAAGCCCTCCAGAGTCGTGCGTGATTGGAACAGTTCCAGTAGTACAGTGCTACGGAATGAAACTAAACAGACAAAAAAAAGCAAAAAGCCAACTTCATCAAGTCTCTTGTCATGCATGCACGCTAATAATTCTGTTTCAGTATGTATGTATAGTGGGATGTCTCAAAGCCCATTGGAATCCTAAATATCCAGCTTCTCTTCCCATTCCTGTGGGTCACCTCACCTCTCTCTTTCAGTCTCTCGAATCCTGATGTCTGCTCTCCATGATTGCGCTCTATAATCCAAACAAATCTTCTTTTCCCCCTTGATTACCTCTAGATAGCTTCTTTTTTTTTTTTTTTGTATATTAAATTCATCATAATTACTATTTTAAAGCTTGCATGCTTTTAGTTCCATTTTGTGACATAGCTCCTATAAGATTTTTATCCTGGTGCGTGAGTTTTTCGGATCATACCGTGAATGCTACCCTGAAAATTAACCAATATCTATGTTTGAATTAATATAATAAAATTTGAATAATACCATGAATTGATAATAAATTAATTTAAAAAATAATTTTAAATATGATTTCCGATATTAGTTCAAAATAGGCCGATGAATGCTGTTTCACCCAATTGTACATTCTGGGCAGGAGCCGAACTTTTCTTTTACCCATAATAATGTAAAAGAAGAGAAGGTTGGCTGATTGATTATCCATTAATAATTGAAACGAGAGAGAAAATCATTCTTGGCTGTTTCCTACTCTCCAGGCATAAGCAGACATGCAAACAATCATAGAGAAATGAATGATGTATCTTGTACAATATAACCAAAACCCACCAGCATCTGATCATGAGAATCGATCAGGAAACCAGAAAAAAAAAGAAAAAAAGGAGTAATTAATGAGGCATAGGGAGGCTCGACATCCTCTCATGTCTATATCATCATCCCTTCACGGATCTGGCAACCTGCATGACCATACAAGTTTCTGACATATAAGAATCTGGCGGCCAGATCAAACATTGGAGAATGCAAACTTATGTCCCTTAATTAATAGATCTAATTAATTATGTTTTCAGATAAAGTGATGAGATGTACTTAACTTGGATCTTAGATGGTGCAAGTGAAGCCAGGAGGAACTGTCTTCCCGCAAGTAACCAGGAGTTGAAGTGCAAGTGGGACGTAGAGATTGAGGTTAAGCAGCTTGAGCTTCAGGGTGGTACACAGGCAAACTGCAGCTTCAAGCTCAACAAGTCCGCTAATAAGTGGGCAGCATTGGTTAACCACTGGGTCTCCAAGACCGATGTGCACTAACCCGCCTAGAAGATCCACACAGGCGCCCAGTTTTAGAGTATCAACCGGACATGTTGCCCCCGCTGCTGGAGGTGGCGGACACGGCTTTCCCTTTGGTGGGTTACCCAGCACAGGAGGAAGTGTAATTGGTGGCAAATTAATCGGAGGCAAATTAATTGGAGGCTTTACGATGGGTGGGAGAGGAATAATAGGCCGTTTAGGAGTCTTTCCTGTGTGGCCTTTATGCTTCGGCTTGCCGCAGGAACGACATCCAAGAATTGGAGTGACTGTGGAAATGAAAAGCATGGAAATGAGGAGGAGAGCTGAGACTTTTGCAGAATCCATTGGCTTTTGAGCTCTCTCTCACACACACTTCTTGTTGAATGGAAGAGACAATGTAAGAGGTAAAGTTTTCGCAGAGGACTGAGATGTTATATAGGAATAGGGACGAGTGCAAGAAAACAAAAACCCTAAAAAAGCATATCACGTGAAGAATGGCTAGTTGCCCACTACCTTACAAATGCATGATTCCAAATGAATTCGTATACATTATTTTTTTAAAAATTTGGCCAGTAATTTGGGTTTGTTTTGATGAAATTAGGTTAGAAAGTCATAGTTTTAGATCCTTGTATTGGAAAAGATAATTAAACGTAGTAAGTTAATATGCTTTGCAGCTTAATTCCTTGAGATCTGACACTTAATTAGTGTTTCATGCATGGCGATTAGCGGATCGTTCATTAAGCTCATCCTTACCTATTAAGCCAATGGATAGTTGAGCTAAGTGTTTAATTAGAATTCGAGGTCTACCGGATCGACCCCGTTTTGCATTTTATACCTTAAAATTAAGGGAAAGTGATAAGCAATAGACCACTATGTTCTTTTGCTCTCAATTGTATTATAACTTTGTTGAATCATTCGAATATGATATGATACAATAGAGGAGGACAAGGAAATAATACCGCCAAAGCAAACAAGGAAGACCGTCAAAATGGTAATAAGAGAGAAAGAGAAAATAAGAAGAGACACTCACATTTGATCACGTGCAAGAGGCAGAGAAACAGAACATATGTGGCCTTAGTTACGAATGATGTTCTTCTATGTGCACCCGTGAACTCATGCCTGTTCTTATCTTTGTGTGCATGTCATTGAAGAAGTACGATGAAATATATATTTACGGAAAATAATGAGAAATTTGCGTAACTTATTGAATTCAACGGTGCAGAATCCAATGTCAGACCTTCAAAGAATAATAATAAATGAAAAAAAAACCCTGATTCTTTGCAACTAATCGATAACCAAAGAATCAGCTAATCGGAGTCATCACTACTGACGAATTCAAAAGACTCGGTATCTGAAAAATCTTCATCACTAGTTACTGATTGAGGCTCAGAAGCCATGTTCAGCTTGACCCAGCCAACTGATCCACTTGGTGAAGGATACCTGATGCGAGGTGCTGCTGGCTGGGAATTCGATAAACGAGTTGAAAGAACATTGCCATCGTCCTCCAGATCACTGAAGATGATAAACTCTTTATGTTCAAGCATTTTCTGTTTATTGCCAGAGACGTTTGTATCAATATCTGTATCCTCCAACCACTGCTCGTAACTAGCTGCTTCTTCAAGTGCTGAAGCTTTCGCTGCTTCCTCAAGCCCAGTTTCCTTGGAGTCCAACTTCTCATTATTCTTGTCATCCAGCTTCTGATGAAATTCGTCTCTTAATTGAATAATCTGCAAAGAAAACAAAGTATCATTAAGGCATAGGGACAGGAGGTCCAGGGTTTGAACAAATACAAGGTGTATAGTTATGCGAGAGAGGATTTAGGATTGGGTTGGCTTCGTGAGTTAAGCACTTCCTGTCTGTGTTGGATAGGCAGAATGAATTAAACAGTTCTTGCCTTGCATAGCAGAACAATCTCATCAAAGAGCCTTCAGCTTGGAAAATCAAAGATATTAATGTTAAAAGGAAACAAGAACATGAACAAGTACAATCTCATAGAAAATGATGCATCAAAAGCCATTAGAATTACTGATTCCAAAATTTCAAATCAAAGGGTGGTGTGACATTCTACATACAGAAGCAGTCACACACTTGAGCAGAAATCTTACTTGGGGAGATGATAGAATCTCATAGTCCTGTTCATTCAGCTTGGGAAACACCAATATAAAGTAAATCATCCAAAATTGTTCATTGCTCATGTAGCTGCGCAGGCTAGCTCTAAAAGCAGGAAGAGTAGGAATGATTCGTTCAATAGTTGCAGCATGTTTTTTCTGAGGCCTAGTCATTCTGAAATCTGCAAAGAAACAGTACAAAATTATTTGATGAAGCCTTGTAAGAATGCACATTAATTAGCATCTCTTTCATGGAAAATGGGAAGTAAAATTTTCCCAAAAGAACTTCCTACTGCATCCAAAATTTCAAAAACCTCGAAGAAACCTATATATCTTCATAGAATATACTCAAATACAAGGTTGTATGCTTGTATAAATTCACCTCCATTAGCTTGTATGCATGCAAAGAGCAATAAAGAAAGAAAAGAAAACCCTTCAACTCTGAACCATCTTTCAATGACAGCTTCTGCAACAGGAACCTTATGCATCTATATCCACTCTTGAACACTAAAACAGATAAGCAAACTTCTCCATATCTAGGTGAGAATATTCCCGCCCGTTCAGCAGAGTTAAAAAATGTCTCTTACAGATTATTCTAGGAGAAGCTCGCCACGGAAGATAAAATATCAGGCCCGCAATACAGCCAAAAAAAAGAAAGCCCCGTACCTTTGCCATTCAATTACACAGGCCAAGCCTAGCAAAGAAGGCATCTTTTGTCCACAGAACCAATAAATCCTGTCTTTCATGGTGCCTCATAGCTCAACCTAAAGCTTTAAAGTTGAGTACAGTGATATAGTGCCGCCAACTTTGGTCAGTTTAATTAGTCATGTGAAAGTAATAGTGACGGTACCGTACAGAACAAAAGAACCCTTTTTAATCCCCCCAAGAAACCATAGCCATAAGTGCATATTAAACGTGCACGCGATTAGGTGAACCATATTTAGTTAGTTTTAGTTCCACCCTAAGAAACCATTACAAAAGAAAAAATCAGTAAAAGGGAAAGAGTTGATGGAATTACCTTGATTGTCCAGGAATGACGCCAACTCAGTCCAACGGTTAGGCCACTCCGAAATCTCCATAACAAACCCAACAACGTCCACCGTGATCCCCGCCACGTAGGCATTGAGGTCGTCGTTGTCTTCGTCGTTATTCTGGCGCTGCAAAAGACTGCAAGTGAGTTTGGTGATATGTCTAACCGCTCTGTTAACGAAGATAAAAGACAAGCCGCTCTTCAAGTGCCCGCCGATCTCGGCGAGATCGTTCCGGACTCCGACGAACCCTTTTGACGACTGGGAAGCAGGTGACGAAAAAGAAGAATCTTGGTCCTCATCGGATTGCAGCGACTTGAATAGCCAATACATGGTTGGGAATTGCACTGCTTCGTATTGTGGGTTTCTCGAGAGAACAGTTGATGTCCTCAAAGGGTTTTTGTCAGTCTAAGAGCTCCCCTTTATGTACTTGACCTGGTTGACTAGCCGTAAGTCAAAGAGTTATCTATCAATTTATATTCTTCTGAAGAGTTAAATAGTACTTACCATATACGATAAATACATTCAATTAATTCCAACAATCTTTATCTCATTTATTATCTATTTATATTTATCGTCAATAAACATATTTTATTTTTTTTAAAATAATACCTCTAATTCTTATACCCTATGACCCCACCAGCCATCAGTTGACCATTGTCGCTGACAAAAAGCTATCGCAGACATTGACCTTCTCCAGTCTCAGTAGTCTCTTATGGCAGACTGGGAGAAAGCCAGCTTAGAAAGGAGACGTCAGGAACTATGGATAAGATAACATACAAGTCGTTAATAAGTCAGGAACACCATTCTTTCTACACAAATCAAACCTCATGTTGCTTCGATTACATATATTGGTGTACGTTACAGAGGAAGAAAGCTTGACATTCCTGGCTATGGAACAGATGAAGAAACTTTTGGAGGACGGAAATTCGTTATTGCTAGCTCTTCATTAATGTTTATAATCGCTAATCAAACCCCTTCCTTGAGCTAATTATTAAAGAATCTCGTTCTAGCTTTCACCATTGGACATGCACAAACATATGGTACACAAATTTCTTTCTGAGTCTTCAAGCCATCACAATCTCAATCCCAAGACCAAAACCGACCAAGCTCTGATGATTTTTGTTTCCTGTGTTTCCTGATGAAAGAATGGATGTGTTTCTTCGCGGGGATCATCTGTAAAGACCTGAATATGGATTGTAGGCTTGTTGTACCGGCTGAATTCCTGACCCGTAAGGATGGTGATGGGGATTGGGTCCGTAAGGGGTTGCAAATGGATTTGAAGGCTGCTGTTGTTGAACTCCCATCCTCATCATCTGTTGCTGCTGCTGTAACATGAACGATTGTTGTTGGTTGGCCATGGCTGCCATTTGCACTGGATGTGGGGCGGCCACTGCGTTGGAGGCATAGAAAGGATCATGTGTGATGGGTTGCATCATGGGGCCTGCCATTGGTGCTGGTTCCCATGGGTTGTAGCTCACTGGTTGATTGCTTCTTCTAATGGCATCATCATATAAGCTGTTCAGGGTAAGTCTATCTAGCCCTCCACCCTACAAAACACAAATGGGAAGGGTCAGATAAACAATGCAGAACATTACAACCATGTGTTTTCTGCATAAAAATGCCAGATGAGTACCAGTTTGCTTGAAGCTGTGGCACTCTCATTTGAACTTGGAGCAGTTACCAGAGCTAGTTCCCATCCTGTAGTTCCGTTTGCTTGACTTGAAAAAGTGGTGCTTGGCTGGTCAGCTGGAACAACATAAACACCATCACAAGGCTTAGTCCAGAATAGGGAAAAAAAAATAACGAATCTCAACATTCTGAACCACAGTGCACCTGCATGGAAGAAAAACAAAACTTACCAACTGGGACAATAGCCAGAGCCAGGGCATTTTTCTCATCCAGTTCTGTAGCAGCTGGAGCAGGATCATCCAAACCCTATTCCAGAATCAGGAAATAGAGAATCTCGTTAGTAAACTCAAAATCTCCAAAATGTATCACATTTGAAACCAAAGGCTGGGATGATTACCAACAAATCAGGTGGTTCAACAGGAGTTGCTGCCACTTTTACTGGTTCGGGTGGTGGCGATGGAGGTCGTTCCTCCTTAACCTCTGGTTCTTTTTTGTCCTCTATGGCTAAGATTTCCTTGGGGGAGGCAATTCTATTGTCAACAACCTGCATGGTTGAAAGTTAAGACATGCTAACTTCAGATCAAGATGAAAGCAAAAACATAAGCCAAAATGCAAAGTCACATAACATCACAGAAAAAAAAAGGTAAGGTGACCAAGAAAACACTATTAGAAAGTTATGCAAATCATATATACCATTGAAATCGATCAAAACTTACTTCGAAATGCTGTCCTTTCTAGTAGTCAATGATATTTGCATTCAAAAAAATACAAGAGCTTGGCAAAAATAAGAGGCAAGCAGCGTGAGAATTTTGGAGTTTTTATGAATATGGCCTAGGCATATTATGCAAACTCTTATTTCTCTCCTCATTTTTCTGTCCAGCAATTCCATGCAACCGCATTAAAGAGAGCAACTTATATTACCTGATCCTTGCCAATCGTTGACACCCTTGGAGCATCCCGAACATATTCTTCCATGGTTTGTAAGAATGATGCAGGAGGCTATATTTTGAAATACGAAACAAAATCAAGAAAGGTAACAAGAAAAGACATAATAAATGAATAGTCTTCTAGAAGAGCATAATTGAGAGTTTGAACCTGTTCAATCTTGAAAAACTTTTCTCCGCGTCCAATATCCATATTTTTACATATCTCATAAAACTCTGAGAGCCTCTCTGCCTGAACACATAGAAAGTGTATATGGACATACATGGAAAATATTAAACACCATCACTAGAGAAATGTATAATGTAGTTTAGCATTCCAGAAAGGATAATACCTGTTGACAAGCCCTCCTGTATATTTCCAGACCCCTTAAAGCATCAGAACGTTGCATCTCGAAGAACTGTCGGCAAGATAATAGCAAGTATATTAACTTTCTGGACATCTTAATTACGGCATGACAAAAGAACAGCAGTACCTACCTTGTCAACCAGATTGGCAGTACCGTCATTTATAGCTTGATAAACTTTAATGCTTTCAGAGGCAACCTAATGAATAACAGAAACAATAAAAATGAATTAATGAATTTGACCTCCACATCAATCCAGCAGATGTAAAGACAAGCAAGATCCCCAAACTCCGCTCACCATTCCTAATGCTAACTGAATGATAAAGTTGTGAACAGATGCTCCTTCTGGCTGCACACAAAAATAACATGCTTTTTTCCCGTTACAACAGAGAATACAAAGAACTCACTATGAGCTTATCATGGTATAATGAAACTCATTCTTCTGTTAACAATGAAATGTCAATAAAATTGACATAAAGCCACCACAATGAGTCTAACAGTATATAGAAAACAATCACCTGACAGTCAAGAATGCGGAATAGAAGCTGTTGTAAAGCAGGTAACTGCTCCAGCAATTCTGCAGTGTCTAGATCTTTGGTCCTCTGCATCAAAAGTTATATTGATAAATCTCTGGTCTACCTTTCATTCTAACAAAATTACAAATCTAATAGACCAACATATTTTCTATGCAAGTAAAAAGGCTGAAGACAATAGTTTAAATAAAGATAAAGATGCAAGGAGTTTTAGAGTAAAGATAAAGCTCTCACTGGTCGTTCTGTCTCAACATCATACTTCAAAACTCGAAAACATTCCAGTCTCTCCTCCAAAAATAACGCATAAGTACGAACCCAGGCAGAATAATCCCATGCTGCCGAGCATATTAAAGAAAAGGCTCACAATTTGATAAACAATCATCTAACAATGATAATAGTTTTTCAAAGTAAATAATAGGGTACCATTTGGACTGGAATCATCTTTAAAATGAGCCATGTTAAGCATATGGCTTCTGCTTCTCCCATAGTTTATAAATTCTTCATGAAACGTGGGATCCACTTCCCTTAAAGCTCGATGAATGACAATCAAAGTTTTCAATGCAACCTAAGAATACAGGGGGGTCAAACAAAATGCAGGAAAATGCAAAAGACTATGGGATACTGAAGGATAAAGTTTGATCATTGGGAAAAGAAAATGGAGAAGCAACCATCATGTGAAGTTTTAAGTACCAATCACTGAAGCATGTATGTTGGTTGAATCTCTATAAGTCCTTGGTTCATGAAGGAGCAACTTAGATGTCACACCAAATGCAAATAACTTCTCTACACAACTATTCAATGTAGGCTCTTCAGCTTTGTTATCATTTTCAACTCAAACATCGCTAGAAATATCAAGATAACTAATTTTAGTATTTATACTCTTGACCGTATCTAACTTAGTTCCGGTTAACAGAAGAATCCTCATAAGATCTTGAGTCCTGCAATGAACAGTATCACAAATGCATATTTAAGGCCCCGAACAAATTTTTGTTTTCTATTTTTCCTAGAACCAAAGCGCAGAAACTATGTTGTTAAGTGAGACAGAATAAAAATTATTTCAAGCCCATCAATCAAGGTTAACAAGTCATTAAAATTGTTCGAGTCATACACCTACCACCCAGTTATGTGTCCTTGACAACCGTCTTGCAAGAGCATGGATGCAGTATGCTACATCAGCCCGAGGCCTAGTTGCTGAGATGGCTGCAAAAATAGCTGTCGAAGGAAATGAAAATAATTACCAAAGGATCATGAACATTCATATACCAAATTAATTGTATTCATGTAAAAATGCTAGCTTCTTCTGTCTAGGAAACGAAATGATGTAGAAGGACCCACTTCTAATATGTTTTTCCTTTGCTGGTCGCTCAACATGGTTTGTGGCCCGAACTATAGCAATATCCAATTCCTGCAAGTTTGTTTTGGAAAAGAATAAAATCAACAAAAACATTCAAACTCGAATAGCCACAATTGGAATTAAAAGAGGGATTGACAACTAGCAGTATTACCTTGTAATCACTATTGACTTTAGCCAACGAAACTGTGGTCGTATCCTTGAGGGACCCCAATACTTTCCTAAGACTGCTTTGTGTTCCGCCTCCAGACATTGTTTCCTCCTCTCAGTCACAGAATTCTGCAAACAACCATAAAAAGCAGTCAGGTTTTAATTGAATCACATAGCCCCTTGTTCCTCTCGACAATTCTTTTGAAAAAACATTCATCTACTCATTCAAACTCCCATGACAAGTATGGAGTAGCTCTTCAACATGAATTAGCTAACAAGTGGAATATAATGAATTTTAACGAATTTAGATCCAAACCAAATAGCTATACATCACTCAAAAACATCAACACCGACCAACAATCATGGTCAACAATCATCATAATCAACTGAAGAAGAACAAATGAAATAAAAACGGAAAGAGAGAACAGAAACATTTCAGAGCGAACAGACATCAGCAGAAAACATTAAACAGAAACGGAAAATCAATCACCCCATAAGGGGAACAAAACCATCCATCAGAACATGAATAACATTAAACAATAACCATCTTACACACACATATTCACAAAGCAACGATCCCAACCTTGACTCGGCAACCCAAAATGAGAAATATCTAAAACCCCGTCCAGGAATTCAAGAATTAGGCTCTCTATTCAGAAGACTGTACAAAAACGCATTGCATGACACGCATAAAAAATAAGAAACAATAAATAGACAGGCGGGCTTGAAATTGGCTACCTGAGGTTGACTCAGTGGTGAGGGAGAGGAGGGGGGAAGGGAGAAAGGGTGGACCGAAACTACAAAGTGGGAACAAAGAAAAGTAGACAAAAATATAGAAATCGAGTCGTACTATGTGTATGATTCGAGCTCGGTTGGGTTGGCTCGTCGGCTTCGTTGAATTTTGCAGTTTTACTTTTTTTTGGGCATTGTTATTCATTTTCTTAATAATGGGTTTCTATTATTATGCATACACAGACAACATCTCTCTCTTCCTCCATGGTTATATCTGTACACATGCCATCCAGCCATACACCCAGCCTTTTTAAAGTGTTTGTTCTATTAGTTAGTTTATTTTTGTTGCGGTTTGCTCTTCGTGTCAGAAATACGGCATTGTAAGAACATTGTACATTTGCACTTTACTGTCTAACTCCCTGTAATAATCTTATTTAAATAAAAATCAATCTCCGTCTCTGTTTCTCAAATTTCTCTTATTTTCACCTGATTTTATGGAATGAGAAGCAAAATGATGAATTAAAATATTTCATTTCACAAAAATATTTTTTGTATATAAAAATATTATTATCAATAATAAAACTATTATTTTTAAATTATTTTATTCGTATCTATCCAACCTTCTAATTTATTAATTCTGAAGTTGATGGCTTTTTTTTATATTGCTAAATCCGATTGTAGTTAATATAATTAAATAGCAACTTGGGGGCTATGGGTTAAAGAAGGTGTCGGCGTGAATAAATAAATGATTATTCAATTGCAATCACACATGAACTTTCAGCGATTGATGAGCAGCCACTTCTCTTTAATTACTGTGGTTTTGGTTTGGCTCCTCAATATTGTAATCATGAGATTATATTTTTTTTATTTTGATGTAAAAGATGAAATAGAGAGGTCTATAGGGACAATTAGTGGCGGCCACCTAAAGCCATCTTTTCTGAATTTTCCTAACACGAGAAAGACATGCGAATACGTAAGAATTCTTGTATTTCATAAATATATTATAATTATTATGAATTGAAAGATGCATTTAGCTTAAGAGGTCTAATTGAAGTTTCAATTTCAAGCCCTTGAGACAATTAATTATGAGAATCTCTTTCTAAGAAAGACTTGGGAAAAGCATTCTAGAAACAGTTTCTGGAAGACCACAAAACTAAAGAAACCCCGTAAAATGACTTTGACTTGATTACTTTGACCTTTTCCTTTAATATATTTTGAACAATATTTCATCTTTTCCGTGACCATTTACTAGGAGTTTTTTGAAATCATTAATAGGGTTTTTCAATCAAATATGCAATGTTCTGGAACAGAGAATCTAAGGTGCAAATAGGTATAAATATAATTTATTTTTTATTCATCAAATAAAATAGTAAGTTACCTCCTTATTCTTTCTTCTTCCCCCACGTATAAGGTATAAGAAGTGCCTTGAAATAATTCAAGGCCTGGTCATGTTCTGGAGTACGTGTGACGCACATTGTATACTGGACAAGCAAAATATGGGTTCAATCAATGATAAGGTGCGCTTAAATTAAAGAAAATACAATGTATGCTTAACAATTTAACAGTCTGTATCCCAATGCTTGCCTTTGGGATTTGATAATGCTTTGTGTTCACAGCTGACATCATCCATGGACTTCTCTGATTTTTTATTTATTTTTGTTCGCAAGGAATCTCTGCCTCGCCTTCCTGCAAGACCGGAACCAGTTGGTATTATATATTATGTACAGCTAAATCCTGTTAAACACATCTTTTACCTGATAGTATAAAATGCTGGATCACATTTCAACATTAAGCCTGTTTAGAAATCTGTTTAATAATCAAAATCCGAGTTGGCAAGGTACCTTTTTAGGCTGTACATGTTCTGGTGTATAAATGGGGATTTAGGATGGCAAATGTGATCTATCCTTTTTTTAGTCTGGGATGTACATTTGCATGCACCTATACGATCACAAACTCAAAACACAATAACTAGTAATCAGAAATGTATACACATAAATTTAAACAATGTGAATTATTTTCTCATTCTAATTATAGTTTCTGCATTTCATAATAATCTTCAAAATTGAAGGAAGAATACAGATGCTATACCACAGCCAAAACCTATGAATTGTTTCAAAAATGGACCTTTAATTGAAATCTTTATTCAATGTCTCTTGACAACCGCGGTTGCAAAACAAGGATGGTGGATGAATTCGAAAGAGACCTTCAGCGAAGGGTCGGCGGTTCCGGCCCGGCAAATGACATTTAGGGCCACGCTATTGTGCTCTGCAACCTGCTCTAATCTTCGGAGTTCAGCTAATCTATCCGGGTCGTTGGAAAAACTACTCTTGATTTCTTTCACAATCTTAAGGGCGTCCTTGAAATAATTATACACAAGTATGGTCTAAACAAAGAAACATAAATTAGCTGAGGGTTTGTGCAAGAAATGGTAATGGAAATGTCAAGACAACTTACAGAGAAGCGAGCATAGGATATGGATTCCCTGAATGATGGGTATGAATCTTGATCCGGAATACAAGCTTTCTGTAGAAGCTCAAAATGCTGGATAAATCTCTAGAGACAATAAAAGTTTTTGTAAGCAATTAGAACCAAAGACTAGCAAATGCGCAGTCTCTGAAACCGGACTTGAAACTCTATTAGGCATAATAGCTCAGGATGACGAGTAAGACAAAAACAATTCAAAGCTAAGAATACATTATGGTTCCCGCAAAGGTGAATGACTCAGCTTTCACATGATACTACCATAGGCAACTTTTGTCGTAGACCAAATTGTACAGCAGTCAATGACTGCATTTTTTATGTAGAATCGAAAATTACTCCTTGCAAACAGTATATTTTACCTCGTTTTCCGAATTAAATGGACCTGAACACTGAAATGCTGAAAGTTCATTCCTCAAAGCAGCAAGTAGCTGGAAAACACGAAAAAGGTACTTTTCAAAGTCAGACATTAGACCTGTTTCAATAGCTTCGTCCATCTTCATGGTTTTGTTGTAAGATAGGCAGTCATTTTCCCGTGTACAGAGTTTTATATACTATAGCAATAAAATCGTTTACTTCAACAAAAAAAAAAGAGAACCATTTACCAGCGTGAGCCCTTCGGCAAGGCATATCTGGCACTGAAGAAATAAGACTGCTGGTGGGATCCGTGTTTCTCTGGCCAGATCCTTAGGAGAATCCTTTCTTTTCTTTCCTTTTCGTTTTGCTGAATAGCAGAAGTGCATGACCAAAAGAAAGAGGACTTTACTGACAAACGATCAAAAGTTGCCAAAAGAGAAACAGAGGCATGCAGTAACAAGACCAAAAGAGACTTTTCTTTTATTGAGAAAAAAAGAGCATACATCTCATACGTAAAGTTAAACCAGTTCAGGAAAAGTGGACGTTCTTGCAAAATCCCTATTTGCAAACTTTTCAACAAGACAAGGTGGCAGATCACAAGTTCAGGTTCGTGAAGTTTTTCATTTATTATATATATTCTTGGAGTAAACACCCTGTTTAAACGGTAGATACCACCACAAGAGCAAAGTCGCCACGGAAAAATTTCATGATTTAAAAAAAAGATACTTCGTTAACCATTAATTACTAACAACTGTCGAAAAATGAACAAGTAAAAAGCAGCTACACAGCAATACCTACCAGAGCCATCACTTGATGTCATCTGAAGATGCTTCCTCTCAGAAAGTCTTATCAGCACCACATAAAAATACCAGTAAACCATACAATATTCATCAGGGGAATAGAGCTCCAGTTCAAAGCCCAGTATGAGAAATCGATAAGCAATCCAGTAAGTTTGCTCCTCCACCCAAATGAGAAGGTGTTTGAGCACTCTGACACATTCATTCTGCAAAAAAAGAGAATGTTTCAACAACTACACTTAAAAATAGTAGTTGACATGTTGAATTAGGTCGATGGAAAATCAGGGCCCATATCAAACCTAAATTGCCAACTGATCTGCTAGAAAGCTAAGTTGTTCTAACCAGTTACATGCTATAAAATTGCATTTTCCACTCCAATTACATGCTGCGTTGAGAAGAACAAATAAAAATGCATATCCCCTCCCTAACGAGGCAACTGGCTTCAATCAAGAGGACCCTTTTCTATTACCTTTTGACCATACACACTATACAAGACTCTAGTTAGAGTTGCAACTTTAGTATTTCGACACAATCAAATGGCTTATCAATTATCACGATGCTTTAGTGGGTTTTAAGTGCAAATGTTTTACTTCCATTCACAATGACAACGGATGATCTTTAACAATATCATGATCCTTGTAGAGGATACAAACAACAAAATATCAGCAAATCTCGAAATTCCACATTCTGACATGGATTTAATGGGGTGTTGTAGCATACTCTAAATATAATTGCCTCATACTTTACAAGACATTCCCAGTAATTTTTCAAAGTAGTATATTCCCAAATATAAGTAGAGAGATAACTGTGTATAAAAGTAGCCGTTTATCCCATTAAAACTGAATTTCATTTTAGATGATCAAATGGTCATAATTTTATATTACGTACACAAAAGGAATCTAAAAATGTGTAGGACGAGGTGACCAGAAAATTTGGAAATTTCTCATATCCCTTCAGGAGCAGAATCTGGCTGGTTCAGGCCTGAAAGTAGCCTGATAATTGCATTTGATATTAGGAATAACAGCCCAACACAAACATAGGACGGCATACCTCATCCGATGAAATGCCTGTGGCTTGTCCAAAGTCTGTTCTTAAAGCTAGCTCCAGCTGTTGACCAACAAAAATAAAGAACTCATCAGTCCTGATGCCTGTGCGAGAAAAAGTCTATCAGATATTTCAAGCCTTTTACTCTAAATATGACCTTGATAGATCAATAAAAATAAGCTACACAATCTTCAATACTTCTTTAAAGAGGTAAAATGTTCCAAGCTTCAACAGTAAAATGCTAACAGGAGGGTGCACTGTGATGAAAAGAAGGGATACCGTATCACCAAAAAAGTGGCTGCAAGAAGAAACATTCCCAAAAGAAAAGCCCCACTCCTATAATAGATAACTTGGGCAAATAATCTAATAAGGCTTTGACAAGTGATATTACAGTTTAGGGCTTTATCAAAATATTAAAATAGAGACCTTGAAAAGCAACAATGAAAACAATCTGATAAACAGTCAGTGGGTTCAGAAGTTAAGCAGGAATCAAAGTTCTTAAAGAAAAAGTCCTGAACTAGTTTTTTGCTAAACCACTGCTACAAAAGCAAACAAGTAGAATGGATGAAAGTGAAAATGAAATCAAGCCTCATGTCTCCAATGAAGAAATTAGACGAAAACAAGAAACACACAAGGTATACATCAGTTCCTGATTCTCAGCTACAAAATAATGCAATTCTTACATTAATCATCATTACAATTAATGTTTAATGTTTTCTTACATTGATCATCATCACTTTCCCTTAAATTGCACTTCAATGGTCAAAAACTACAAAAATATTTTCTTAATCCGGGCAGAATCTATTCTCTTTTAAAAGTTAGTTTCAAGTTCAAAAAACAAAGCTATACTATGCCAAAGATGAGGACAAGTAAGGAAGATCAACAAACCTGCACATAGACAACACGCCATTCTTGCAAAATTTTCCCAAGTTTACGCCTCTGCCATGCAGCATTTGTACAAAGAATTTTGAGCATATTGATGACCAGCTGCATTGCACATGTCCTCGCACAAATGTTAAACATAACAAAAAAGCAGTATTACACAGTATGGTAATAGTTGATAGCTACTCTAAAGAATGCATGCAGTAAAAATACAAAACTCAAAGCCATCATATTAAAGCAAAAAAAAAAGGCTCCACCTGTCCTAGTTGTAAAACATTTTCATTCTTCTCAATATCAAGGTTCTTTGTGATATCGAGCAACCCTGCAGCTCTCATAATTGCCAAAAAGATAGGATCCCGTCCATAGAGTTTTCCATCTTGAACCAGCAGAAGCTGTTTATTTTTTGTCGAGATCAGGATTAGAATACATGAATATTTTGGTTGAATGAGATCTAGGAAATATGACAATAAGGAGTTGCAAAAAGGAAAAGAAGATAAAAAATTGGAGGATTAATATTAAATCACCAGGCATCACACAATTGATGAACAACACAGCTGGACATAAGTAAGGAAGCATGTAGCTCAAGTGGAAGTTTGTGCTACCCTTTTCTCAACTCCAAGACTTTCTCCTCTAAAAAAGAAGAAAAAATATCAGCTGCAAGCTGGATAACTCTCTTAACTTAGCTCAACTTAGCTAAGCCTCAGCCCCAAATTAGTAGGGATTATTACAGGAAACTATATTTCATGCCCAGCCAGCATTTTTTTTCAACTATATTTGGCCACAAGGTCCTGCGACTTTGTCAAACTTGGCTCCCGTTTACATGATCTTTGATTTACTTCTTCCTTTCATCCCAACATCTAAAAATTCAACTCACCCATTTCAATTAATGGTGCATCCTCTGACCATGTTTGGAATGGCCGAAAGATCTCACACAACCCTCTAACAGACTACTAAACACTTCCCACTTTGCCTTCTCCTGGACAATTTCATTTTTTATGTGCCCAAGGATAATGCATCGGAAAGATAACATTACGCATCCAGAAGACTTTACACTAATATACAAAAGTGCTATCATTTTGTGATAACAAGATTACACACATGGTATAGAAGTGTGTGAGAAGGGAAAAATACGGCAGCAATAGCAACAATTGTACAGACACAGTTATTTCAGACAGACTGGATGGAGATCGAAGGATAAAGCAAGAATAACCTGGAGATGTGCCCTTGCAACCAAATCAGGCTGAGATTTTTGAAATTGAGTCACAAAACGCAAGATAGCTTCCGAAAGTGGGTCTAATGAGAAGGAGCATATGACATCTAGATCATGAAGAAGCTTTTCAAAATAATTAACAGCCTGGAAAGAAACACAGAATACTTCAGTAACAAAAGATAATAAATGAATTACTATTAATTCTAATAATTTTACCTTTCTCCAGCTAATAATCTTACTAGCTCGTGGAGGAGTGGGGGCAGAAACTTTACTATTCAAACTAGCATCAAATCCAACAGGTTGACGACCAGAAGCAGTTGTGCTATCCTCCATACAATCTCCACAAGTTTCATGAGCATCAGAAATAAGAAATTCTGCTGTCTTACTAATGGATTCCAACTCTGATATGCAAGCAGCAATATGTTTTCTTGCCAGCTCCAGACCCCTCGCTTGAGGTCGTTTCATACTGGTTAAAACATGGAAAAAATGCTGAAAGGAAAGGAAAAGATGACAAAACGGCCACATAAAAAATTGCATATTAAGAATGCCAGAAAAGATGATAAAAGGCCACGTAAAAATTGTATATACAGAATGCCAGAATGCTTAGGAGGGGATAGTGAAAACGTAAGCAGGAATGAAATAGAATAGAGAAAACAATCATTTGAAATTAGAGTTACATCAAAGAAGTTCAGGAGGCAAGGAAAATTAGAAAACGGAAGAAACTTAAACAGATGTCATACTGACAAAAGGAGAAACAAAGGAGTCCTATAGTTGAAAATCAGATTGACAGTGGTACTTCAAACTCTTTCATAAACCAAATAATAGATCACCCTTTTGAAGAGGTGAAAAACAACAACAACAAAAGAGATGAAACTTTCAAAACCCAGTAGCTTCATCAAAATTCTTAGCAGCATCATAAATCTTGGCTCAATGTTTGATATTGACAAAACAAAATGAGAGAACTGATTATGATAAAAAAAATCAGTATTAAATTAACCTGGTCACTCAAGAGAAAGAGGAATAAATTTACAGGGTATGAGGTTATAAAATTTTCTTCTAAGAAAATGCAGCAACAGTATCTTATATCACCTACGGGACTAGTTTAGGCATAAACTAGGATAAGACCTTACGAAAGCGTAAGCGGCACAACAAGGCTTTGCAGTAACCTTCTTCCAGATAGGCATTGCTCTGTAATGGCTCGATATCTGTATTGAGAATATCAAAACGTTAATAATAAGTTCATGCATCTTACTCAGCATTTGGCTAGCAAGAGATTATGACCAGAGCAGGGACTGAAAAGAAAATGGAAGACGAGAAATCTTAAAACCAGAAATACAACAGATTAAAGAGTGGCTCCAGCATAATCAGCTTCAGCTACTGAGTTTCAAATCATACTAGATCTCAAACCCAGAATTAACACTTTATATTCTTGTAATCTTTCAGAATCCGAATACTAATCATATATGTCAATTAAAATTTCACATTTGGTCAGATAAATACCATCTAATACTTTTCTTTTCGATGAAGTGGCTTTGCAAGCACGCAATTGGCGAGATAAATTTTCTTCGACCGCATTTAGCAGTGACAAACACTTGTCATCTCCATCCACATTGAGAGGAAGACCATGTGCTATTATGAAAAGATCCTCTTCCTACAAAAAAAAATTAAACATGAAAGAAAAGATCAATAAGGACAGAAATAATCACTAAAATTTTCTTCCAAATGCTTTCAAAAACAGATAATAATGCTACTTTCTGGATTAGTAAGAAAAGTGCTGTCAATTTAAAGCTACAACATATGCTGAGGTCAAAAGTTCTGTTGGAATACTTTACTTCATGTGTGCGAGCATCTGAGACAACTGAAACAACAGCCTTGCTTGTCGCCCGTATGATTTTGCAATATGAGTGCAGCACGGCATGTGATGATGTCCTCTCAGGTCTCAGAAGATAAATGCAAGAAAAAACAGTTTGTGCCAATGAGTGACCTTTGTGCCATGTTGCCTGCAATTCAAGACCACTATTTACGAGTACTAATCTACATTCGCCAGATTCAATACAGAATCTATCGAGTGTCAGCTCACCTAAAAGAAGTAACTATGCAGCCAAAGAGGAAAACTGAACATACAGCTGCATGCACCCCGAAAAGTAATAAATAACAATATGTGTGCATTATTTCTCCCTCCTTTCATTTAGGGCATATCAGTTAAATAAACTTTTCGTCAGCCTTAAGGGAAAGAAAATTGTCAATAAAAATGGGAGATCTTCTAAAATTTGTGAATTTTTCCACAAACATCGTAAATGTATAGGCATGCATGTAAATAGATAGATATTTAGAGGACGAGACAACAGCACCTCACATGCCAGAAGATGGTCCATTATATCAATAGTGCACCGAACATCCGTAGTTTTATCAGGGCTAATAGGTATAGGAGCAGCGCCATCTTCAATTGCTTCATCGACGGAACAATACCTGTTAATAATACCTGAATCCATCTTCGGGTCCATAATCTAAACAAGGAAAAGGAACAAATTATTATTTAAAAAAAAAACATGAGATGGTGAATCGATTGTAGGTATAACAAAAATGAAAGCAACACCTCTAAAGCAGACATGGCAGCGAAAAGGTTGAAATTGTCTCCGTGAATGAGCTCACCATCCTGTAGCTCTGACACCAAAAAACAAATAAAATCAAAATAACAGAAGACCGTCAGATCACTACAAGCAACAACATTAACACACTGGTATGCACCTTCAATGGAGAACCGCCACATTAATGATTTCGTGTTTCATTTTTTGTAACTTTAAGAAATGGAATAAGTAAAATAGCAGTTCAGAGAAGAAAACGTAAAGCTTCATAAATAGGAGGTCGTCATTGTCATTAATTAAGTGCATTTGACAATCGGTCATTAACGTTTAAGCTTTCTTCACCAATTAACAAATTACGATTTCAACTAAACTGGAATCAAAAGTTACAGATGAAAAGATTTCAAAAAGTCACTAAACATCCCGAGGACTCTACTTAAGCGAGCAAGTATAGGATCAGTAGGCAGAGATTGAAGTTAGATATCTGTCCGTTATTTAAACATTAAGGCATGAATGGAGATTCGAGATTGGAAACAACCTCGACAGGCGACTTCGAGGAGAGGCGACGCGTCAGCCCACACAGTATTCTCGCTAGCAGGAATGGAAGAGGAAGAGGAGGCTTGCGGTGCGTGACGGTTCATCGATGCTTGCTCCGTACTCTTCCAGTCCATTTTGCAAATATCTAGGGAGCTTAGCGAGACACGGAGACAGAGAGAGAGTGTGAGAAAGAGAGCGAGGGGGGATTCTGGGTTTGATTCGAGGAGAAAAGAGGGGACTGGACTGCGGTGAGCGTTAAGGTTTAAGAGCACGCTGCTTGGGTCCGAGCTTTGACTCGACAATTAGCCGGTTGCGGCTGTGATCAATTACTGGTATAATTCATTTTTTAAAGTAAAATTTTTATTTTCTGAAATTTTTTTCTCTAATTTTACTTTTTAAAAAATTATTTCTTAATTTTGTATCGCACATGTTAAAAATGAAATTATTAGAAAATGATTCGATATTATTTATTTCCTACGTTTTACAGCACGTGTCGGTGTGTTTATACATGCGGTGGTCCACGTGGGTTCTCGCAAGCTGACGTGGGCTGGTTTCGATTTGCTAGATGTCCAATATTGTTACGTTTGCCATAAAAATAAAAATTAAGAATAATAATAAATTTTAAAGCAAATTGAATTTACATTATGAAAGAGGCAGTCTCATGTTAAGCCTCCTCAACCATACAGAGTGAAGCACCATGTGAAGCATGTCATAGGGCTGAGCTGGTCGGTTCAACAGGAAATGCCTTCGGACCCGAAGCACTCTCTTTTGCAAAGTGAGGTAACGTCTTTGTGAGATTCTTTTCAAGATGGTCTTAATCTCAGGTATCTTCTCAGATGGAATGTGCACAGAGAACTTGCTCCAGTCAAGAACATCACTGAATGGCAATGTATAGTAATCGGAGATGGTCACCGGCACACAGCCTAATTGGATTGCTGTCACCAGTCTAGGACTTGCTACTTCGTACCCACTGGGGCAGAGACAAAACTTGCTTTGACCCATTAGCTTGAAGTAGTTTTTCTTCTTGTCTAAATACTCATGGACCTGAATTTCATCGTCTTTGTCTTTCCAATGCTGTAATAACGCTTTTCTTATGTCACCATGTGCTCCCCCGGCGAAGAAGGCAAGGATCGAACGCTTACTTGGGCGTGTGCTCAGATTTGGAGGACCAAGCCCGCCCCTCGGTGTTTTGATTTCTGGGATGGAGACATCTCTGTCAGGTTGGAACCTCTCGGATGTGTTGGCATTGCAGAGAACTCTGATGAAGTGCTTGTAGAGATCAGGATTGGCTCCTGAGACATCTGGTGCCTGAGATTTTAACAAGATTTTTTTAGAGCTTCACATGAAGTATATATATATATATATATATATTTATCAAACTATTAGAAGGCATACCCAATCATGACAAGACACCAGGAAGTGATCAGCTCCACTGCTTCTATTCCAGTAAGGATACTTCTCAGCTACCACCTGAATATAATCTGCAACCAGGCTTTGAAGTTGATCACGAGAGTAAGTGACAAGCGGCGTGTAGATATACTTGATGATATAGGCCACACTAATGGGAATCAAGAATGTGTGTGCCTGGTCAGGATGTTGAGCTACGAAGCTGCTTTTTCCACTCTCCATCTCCGCCATAAATTGCCCTTCGATGCCATAGATATCGACCACTGGTCCGTCGTGGAAAAGCGGTGGCTCCCCTTCTTTGTAAACCCACACCTTGAATCTCTTCTCCATCTCTGTGTGACTCCTGCGTGATCAAAGGTAAATATATAAGTGCAACAATTAAGAACTACCCAAGCTAGGAAATTTCGAAAGCAGACAAGAGCTGGTGAGAACAAAGGTATGCAACGAAATATCAACTTGACAGGAAAGGATTAAAAAAAAGGTATAACCGAACTTAACTGATGAAAGGCATAAGGATTTCTGTATACAGGTCCTCTAGGGATGTAACTTCCTTCCCTGTATGATGAATAGTTCTGCGACCGAACAGCTTCACGAATAGCAAATCTTGCTCTGGCCAAACCATCTTCAATGCTCTCCAAACTACTTTTCTTCTTCCTCTCGATAAAAATACAATAAATCAAACGAGTTCAGTCGCCAAGACAAGATTAATACAACAGATGAGCAAAACAAACAATCAGGCTTACTTTCTGATCAATCCTGGGCCCTATCGCTCTATTTTCTGACGATACAGGGGGTGATGGCGGGACTTGATGGCCTCCGTTGTTGGTTGCAATATCAGTATAGCCTGTACTGTGATAGGACAAAAAGCTGACTATGTTTTTACCATGATTCAAAGGAGACATATACACAAGAAGCAACGCCAGAAGAAAGGTCGGTAGTAGCACAAAGGACATGTGAAGAGAATCAAGCTTTGCCATGGCCGCCGAGGCTTGTTTGCTCCCTTCGAACTAAAAAACGCGGAAATACATAATATCATCAGGACATACTGATTCTTAGACTATGAAGAGTTCATTAAGGGATGATCATTTTAGGAAAGATTAACAAATATTGTCTACGAGGATTGAATAAGGAAGTTACAGATTACCATATTATAATGACTCCCTTTTTCTGCCTAGTACAGCAACAGGAAATCTTTGTATACCTGCGTACAAGATTCTACAGAACGCAAGGTTGTCTTTCCATATTAGCCTGCGTCCGAGGATTTTACACCAAGAGACCATGGATTGTCTTTCCATATCAGTGTTGTGCTCATTATGCACAGACCAGGCTTACGTATGTTTCCATATAAATGACGGGATAACCCTACCGTCACGTTCGGTTTTATGGAAATTTAGGAGATATTATATTGTATAGTCTAAGTGGAATTGACTAATGTTATATATAGCCCTGCCGTTATGTTGGGTTTTATAGAAATTTATGATATACGGCCCTGCCGTTACTTTAACTCTGTGTAGTATTTCATATATTTTTTACATAATGTATTAATTATTACAAACAGAATAACAATATCAAAACAAAGATATTATAACCCTCAAGTCACTCGTTTCTTATTTATTATATGCAAAATTTATCCTATTTTCTATCAAAATGGGAAACCCGCCAACTTGAGGGAATATGGGTGAATCCCAAACCATATCAAAATTGCTTTTTTAATAAATGAAGATTATCATTTAATCCGATTTGATTCTGATATAGCTATATAAGGAAAGAGGAGTTAATACCAAATACTGGCTTAAAACCCAATACTGCGAATCTGATGGCAAATTTAGCGTAGATCGAGCCCTCTGAAGCGATGGCTCCATAGCAACTCATGGACCGAGACAGTGAACATCTCCACCACCAGATTCATCATTAGGAACCAGAACGTCACAGGAGAATGTATGTAGTCCACGATAAATTCGACCAATCCCGTTCTACTGTGGTGGAGTTGAAGATAAATTAGTGATCCCGTGTGGTGGAGGATGCAATTAAATGAGAAGGAATCACTATTTGAAGGTTGAGAGTAGAGGAAGTTGATGTGTTGGTTCGTGATGGGACAGCGCGGGATCCGGAATTAAGAATCTAATTTTTGATATTTTAATGATGAATTAGATCTCTCCCATCTAAATCTTATTATTCAATTATGTCAATTTAAATTCATTGAGTAATGAGTATTAAACCTAATTTATAATATTAATATATGGTAATCTAATATTAAGCCTTCTAAGCCACACAGAATGGAGCACCATATGAATAGCATCAAATGGCTTAGCTGGTCGGTGTAGCTCGAAATGCCTTTGCACTTGCACTACCCTCTTCTGCATTTTCAGATACCTGTCATAAGGAACACCCTGCAAGATCGTCTTGACTGCGGGGATTTTTTCCACAGGGATTTGCACAGAGAATCTGCTCCAATCGAGCACATCACCAAAAGGCAAGTTATAGTGTTCGGAGATTATGACAGGGACGCATCCTGACCGAATCGCCTCCACCAACCTGGGACTTGCTACTTCATACCCACTCGGGCACAAGCAAAACCTGCTTCTCCCCAGTAGCTTCCAGTAATCTTGATCCTTTGACAGATACTCATGAACTTGGACTTCATCGTCTTTGTCCTTCCAATGGTGTAGCAAGATCTCCCTTATGCCCCCATGAGCACCGCCAGCGAAGAATGCCAGGATGTCACGTTTATCCGGAGTTAGCCCGTGCCGCGGCGGGTTTAAATTATCCGGCATGCAGTTGAATTCCGGCAATGAGACATCTCTATCCGGTCGGAATCCTTCAGATGTATTGGCGTTGCACAAGACTCTTACGAAATTTTTGTACAGTTTGGGGTCTTCCTGCGAAATGTCAGGTGCCTGAAACCATTTCGGATCGGATTTAACACTACCATTATGTTAGCAACTTTGTTCTTCTGACCATACTACAAAAGCCATTACCGTAAGAATTAAAAGACAGAAAATCAAAACGTGGTACCCAATCATGGCAAGAGACCATAAAATGGTCGGCCCCTGAACTGGTGTTCCAGTTAGAGTACTTGGTTGCTACAACCTGAACATAATCCTTGACAACTTTTACGAGTCTGTCACGATCGTAGGTTGTGATAGGCAAGTAGACGTAGTGTACAATGTTGGCTACACTAACTGGAAGGAAGAATACATGGGCCTCATCAGGATGATGGGCCACGAAGGGGCTATTCCCGGACTCCATTTCAGCAATGAACTGACCCTCAATGGAATAGATGCCTTTCAAGGGACCGTTGTGGAAAATGGGCCTTTCTCCTTCTTTGTATACCCAAATCTTGAATCTCTTCACCATCTCCAAATAACTCCTAAATTGATAAGAATAGACCAACTCCTGAATCCTGATTTATTAATACGACAGAAAACATAATGTTTTTTTTCGAGTCATGAAGATGTGTATATTGTTCGATATGGATGAAAGTCCGAAAAATGATTAATCTTGTGATCGACGAGTATATTCGTAGAAAATGAACATACATTTTGGTTTGGCACTCATATATATGTAGCTTTCTACAGTGGCGATTAAGTCAAGGTTCAGAAACTTAACTGGTGAAATGCAATAGGGTTTCTGTATATGCAACCATTAGGTATGAAAATCCCCTCCTTAGCAGGTACATAACTCCTATTACGAATGGCTTTATGTATGGCTACTCTAGCTTTTGCCAAGTCTGCTTCAATGCTCTCTTTACCACGCTTGCTCTGCATTATTAGCGCAACAGAAATTTGTTTTGATAAAGAAAAAAGGTCACGAATCCGAACAAAGCACAGAAGAATGGATAATGAAAAGGTGTCCGCTCACTGACAATGCTGTTTCTGGCCGCCACGAAAGAAGATGAAGAAGAGCCTTTGTTGGCTGATGGTTGTGCTAAGACCTTTGTGGTATAGTAGTCGGTATTGGTTCGGTCAGATACGGTCAAAAAAGGGAAGACGATGAGCAGATTCCTCTGGTCCAAAGTAGAGCAATACAGGATTAGTAGAAGAAGAAAGGCAAATAACGTAAGAAATGGTACGAGGTAGCCATTAGTTGCCATGTTGGGTTCCAGGAAAGGTGATGAAGATCCAACTCTTGGCTAGAGATCTTAATATAGAGCGCAAGAGAGAGCCATAGCTAAAACACAACCAATCTTAATATTTTCAGTATCAACCCAATTCGAATCGAAGCTTGTGTGGTGTTTTTCCTTTTTCTTCATTTGCCATAGATTCTTTTAGCACGTTTTGTTAACAGGAAAAGGTATGTCCACTCCAAGGAAGTTAAGTATCAACTTCGAAATGCCCGGAGATAGAAAATCTTTGCACGTGGAGAGGGGATTTCACAACCCACCTAGCCTTCTCAATTTTCAAACCCAAGGTGATGGGAAGAATTGAAGAACCATTCGGCCATGGAGAAAAATCGTGAAAAAACCCTAACATGTAGTTATGTGTTCGATCAATTCTTACGCCAAAAGAAGCAAACAAGAACAAGTTACTTAATGCTTCAAACTCCTACTTGAGGAAAGCTGAACCAGTAGGATATTAGTATTAGGAGTGTGCATGGGACTGGAAAATATTGCTATCTTTCTGTTTTATATTTATCAAATTTATCATTACGAAAAAGATTGATTCAACAGAATTATCATCCCCAAAAAATTTATCGAATCGAATAAATTTAGTTTTCGAAAAATATTTGGGCTTCATGAGGATTTTAGGCCCAAAATATATGAACTCCATTTCATAGAGGTCATGGATTTACTTCACATCCCACAAGGTCACGGTACTCCACGAACAAGAGTGAGGCACCGTAGTGAGCTAGCGCTCCGAATACAACAAAGACGTGGAAAATCTGATGGCTGTGTCCTGCGAGGTCGAACCACCCTGGCTTCAACCTTTCCGGGATCCGGCTAACATAGAACCCGGTGCCGATCAAATAAAACAGAGCCATGGCAGCCTCATAAGCCAGAACGGTGTTCCTGTTGGGATTAGTCCAATTTACAATGACGGAATGGACTGCAGGGATGAGGCCAAATAACCCCATGGAAGAGAAGAGTAAGGCTCTAAATGAGCGGTACTTGCTCGCAGAGAGCGCTGGAGAGAGCAGTGTTACTACTGTGAACAACCCCATTGCCGTGATGCTAATAAGGTAGATGAGTTGCCAGAGTGTGTGGCATTGGAAGATGTAGTAAATAGGAGGGAAGAACGAGGTGATGATCATGGTGGCAATGCCTACGTAATCCATCCTCACCAATAGAAGGTTCAGGTTGTGAGAATGGCAGGAGAAGAGGTGGCAGATGCTGCTTGAGAGAAGGCAGAACATGGAACCTCCTAAAAACACATAGAATGGCCACCGGGTTACTGGCTTTGATGGCAGAATGATGTCCAGTGTGGAAGATGTTAGCTGATGCAGATCAAGGAGTTTGCCTGCTCCCTGCATACAATTCTGGAATTAGTTGCTTGAAGTCCATCACTGGATCATAGCCATATAGTAGGAAAAAGGTTTTCCTATGCTGTGAGAAGTGGGTTACCAAAACGATATCCTTTGAATCATGGGAAGTGTTTGTCTCTGCTCTAGTGATTAGAACTGATCTGCAACACAAGTTTTATACTGAGAGCTCTGCAATTTCTCAACCTTCTACATATATATAGCAGGGGAAACACATCATAATCCTCTAAAACAAGATTTTAGTATAATTTGTAGTATTTCAAGAATCATATCCATCGAAATGAATAGAAGGGGAAACTAGTCTTGGTTGTATAGCTCTGCCAAATGGTCCTCCCTGGAGCTATAAGTAAAGTAAGAAGTACTATATAGCAGAAAGTGAATGTAGATTTTTCCAGATTTTGAGTACATTTCTGCTACAGAGATTGAAGTTCTTATTAATTTTTCTTCTCTGGAACGGAAAACTAGTGAATTTCAAGTTTATTTTTCCCCTTTTTCTCTGGAGAAAAGTAAAACCCTCCATTAACGAACCTGGAAAGCAAGCCAAAAATATCCGCTACCTGAGGCACTGGCACTATATTCGCCGTAGTCAATGCAACAAACAAGAAAAACCCAAGTAGATGCCTGCATGTGGAATTCAAACCCATAAAAACAAAAATTGAGATGCATAAATTTGAAAATAAATTAACTTTATAATGGATCACATGTATTCATACATATATAGAAGAGCCAAAAAAGGCAATGTTTTGAAGAATCTCCTCTCCAATAATTATGACTAAACCATAGACAGAAGTGAAATTAGTAAGCTACCAGTTAACTTCCACTTACGTCCAGATGTTAAGAGTCTCATTGTGCCAACGGAACACGCTGAAGAGAGCATCCTTGATAGGCCAGTTGGTTCTGTAATGACTCAATATGAACTCATTGTCCTTCATGTACTCCGGCAGCTCCCAGAACGACACCAGATCGTATCTTCTCCCTTTGCACTTGTGGTCCTCGTGTTCATGATCAAGACTACCGTCTTTCTCCTTCTCGCTTGCACCATGATAAGATGAAGAGCTGAGCTTCTGCTTCTGGTTGAGGAGGATTCCGTCCATTTTCTTGGCTTTTCTCTTCAATATCGCTCCCATCCCTGTAGATCCTACGCGAAATCCTAGGCATATATATATATATGGATAAAGGGTTAAGCTTTCTTTCTGTGGCGTTTTTTGGTTGTTGGGGCCGTTACTTATCTCTGTAGACTGGCTTTGGGTTCATTTAGTGCTTGGTGACTGCCGAATGCAACAACCAACTGCATTATTTAAGGAGTCTCAAACTTCTCCTTCTTTCAAAAATGGTTTTTGTCCTTTTTTGGTAGTTGAGGGTTACATGTTTAATCATGTCTTGTCAGCAGATTATTAGAGAAAACATGTATTGCTCTACCAGTTTCTAATTTGTGGGATTCGGCGATTAGCCCTATAAGGCAATGTATAATATTAGGAAGTACAAGCCCATTGCCTGTTTGGTTTATGAAAATTTGTAGAATTAGTTTTCAATCACACCAATATGAATAATTAATTTTTTTTAAAATAATAATATATATATATATATATATATATAATATTAAAAATTAAGATAAAATATTAATAATATTTTAATAATATTTTTTTAAAAAAAATATTACTTTAATTTTAAATTTTGAGAATTTCTTGGCCCATTTAAGCCTATTGCGATCTTTGTTATGGGCTATGTTTGGTAGAAGGGATTTATTAACTTAGGCCCACTCATCTCTTTATGAAGTGACATTTCTTTATTTGTTTTAAATGGCTGTCCTCGCTGCCGTGTCGCTTTTTCATGCAGATCACTGTAATGAATGAGCCAGACCTCAAAATTATTGATATTCCCAAAATATCCTATATTATATAACAGACATAAAAATTATATCATATTTTTACGGGATTAGAGTTTTGCGGAATAAAAATTCTCTATACAGCCTTAGATTATAGCTCTTGCAATAGGCTAAATCAGTCTTCCTCACAAAACTAGCTAAAATGTTAAGCTTAGAAAATTTTAAACTCTCAATATTACAAGAATTATTGGATGATTACAAATGAGGGGAGACATCCTTATATAGCCAATACAGCTCCTCAATGAATGGTGAAGATCGAGTCAACCGATCTAACGATGTCTATACAAAGATATACAAGGCAAGCACTAATGACTGATTTCTCATCTATGGTAATCTTTAATTACATTGATTACCTTGATTCTCCAAATCGGGTCTCCTATATGTCAAGAACAAATTCTCATTAAATTCTCTGATTGTCTATGATTAATACTCTATTAATGTGTTGATTCTCCTTGATCGAGGCTCTCGATTTGAGGTACGGTTCACACACAAAACTGAATGATATGTAGTCTGAATTTCAGTCATGACAATACTCACCTGCAAACCCAATTACTATTGTAGTTCCCTGAGTCTGCAATTGGGGTTATTTTGGATAAAATTCGAATCCAAAAGTTATAACCACCTCTATTAGAAAAGTGTTTCCATGTAAAAATTAATTTTTCATTAATTTTTGAATAAAAAATATTATAATAATACCCGTACTACAGGCTATTATAATTTTTTTCATCGGAAAACTGTCCGGATTATTTTATTATTTATCGGCGATGACAAGGCCAATTGAGCAATAATTTTGTTATGTATTCGTGGCTTGCTTGATAATCTTGTTTGGAACCTAAATCCACAAACGACACTCGACAAAGCAATGGACATATACACAATTATATCATATGCTTTAAATTTGGAAAGATTCATTCAATATGGATGGAATTTTGAAAGAGAAAAATCACATTGACTACCGACGGTGGGGACTGATAGCCACCCAAGGATGCAATAACTATTATTAACAACCATTTATTGATGGATACGCCCTCGCTGCGAGAGATGCCTCTTTTAATACATCGGATTGCTTCTTTTTACTATTACATGTTACAAATCACAGGGCAATTGCAGAATCCAGAGGTGTCTACCTCGTTCTGGGTTGCTCGGCATGCCACTTCATGCTAGTGAACAAAATGAAAATTACCATTTCTGCTGTAGGGGTCCTTGGCATATTGCTTGGCGAACAGGGAGAAGGAGACAAGAAGTCAAATATGGAACAAAAGGGAAACCACTTCATTCAAGAGAAAAATAGGTTAAGGGGTTTGATACAGGCGAAGTACATTATTTTTCAGCTCATGGGTGTCGTTTGGATTATAGATTTCTGCTAATAATCGTATCTACTGGCTATTGTAAAGGCCATAGCACAAATAATCCAGGTGTACAGAGAATCTCATAGGGTGAGAGTATCTCTTTTATTGAGAAACTCAAAGGCCAACAGCAACGAAAGAAGGATTTTTTTCAAGGAAATAAACAAATAGGGAGAACAAATGCAAACTGGTTTTGTGGTTCCATGAGAAACACACCACCAAGCATCTGGGGAATTTTAAACGTCGAAGATGTCAACAAGGAAATGAGGGAAGCAAGCAAGGATATGTCATAAGGTAAAAACATGGCCAAGTGAAGGTCTAGAATGAAGTTGAAGTAAAGAAATGGATGTGACTCTTTAGCCTTTGAGACATCCTAATAACTCCAAGCAATCCCTGATTTCAGAGCCGGAGCACTCTTTAGCCGTTTGGACAATATTGCTGCTGTCCATTGGCATGACATCAGACAGAGGGTAGTTTCTGTTGGCATGGAGCAGATTGCTCGCGCTACTACAAACTCCCTTCAATATCACACTTTTGTGCAACCCTGCAAGCAGGCCTTCATAATCTGTGTCCCCAGATTCTCCGACAAAAACCACCATATTTGCCAATTCCATACCCCAACGAACACACAGATACCTGGGATGTGTTTAAAGTCATCAAATTTTAGAGATTAGCATAAATAAGAACAAATACGTATTTCATTAACAATTTATGTGTCACCGAGATATTGCATCAAATCAGTCCAACATTAATCAAGTCATGCAAATAAGCCTGAATATATCAAATTTTGGCAAATAGGTTCCAACAAACAGATATGGCTGCATAAATTTAAATTAATTCTAGATTTTTGGTCCAGCTACGGTGGATATGTAATAATTTTACATAACTTGAGTTTATAAAAAAATGAGTAAGGAGATGCATGGCATCTAAACAAGCGGGGTGTGTAAAAAACAAGCATTTGAAACTATGTAAGAGTATAACAATAATGCACAGAGAAGCATATAATAATTTTGGATAGATACTATTAAAGAAAATACCATAAAAATATTCAAATTATGGTTATATTTTTCCAATTTGAATATAAAAGAAGAGTAAACTGATGATAACAAGGGAACAAGGATGGATGTTAAGTGAAAAAAGAGACAAAATGTAGAAGTTTATCCTGCATCTGCTAATAGGCTGACAATTGTTCTAATATCATTTAAGGTAATAATGATGTGCGCAGCTTCCAAGGAGCTAGGACTCAAAAGCTCTTCTGCAACAAGTCTACAGGTCCACCAAAGTTCGTTCATGCCTACCACTTCATAAATGACTTATGATTTGTTCTTTATGTCATGTAGCAACAAATGAAGAGTAAAATCATGAATACTGATCCAAAGGAAAAGTAGTACCTGAGGGCTTGGGATCGAGAGGCCAACACAGGAATTACATTTATCCTGGCTCCATTTTGGCAATAAATAACATGGCATCGGAGAGCCTGAATCCTAAGCAACTTCCGGAGCTCCCTGATAGGTGGAACCTGCAACAAAAAAAGAAAAAGAAACCCATTATGTTATATACTATTGCATTGAACACCAACTAGAAAACAGGCAAGAAAATATACTACCAGTTTGCAATTACTAAAACTTCCATGAAAATTAGAGCAGAGGAAATTTACCGATCCTGGCTTTTGCACATTGAAAGCGTAGCAGTAGTCAGTCGAAAGTTGTTCAGCTGCAGTAACTATTTTTTCAACAGGCTCACCCTTCATACTAGAGACTGAAGTTGCCCAGCGTACCAAAGTCTTCCTTAGACCTTCTCCACCCCAACGGTACTCAACATGTGAGTGGTAATAAAAGTCAACCACAAAGGGTCTATCCTCTGAGTTTGAAGTTGAATAATAGAGATCGCTACCACTATTGCAAATAAAAGCATCAAAATCAGAGGGGCTGAATTCCCCAGAGACAAGAAAAGAACGTATCTCGGTTATAGTCAAGGATGTAGACAGTATAAACCCTACGGATCCTTCAGTCTTTTCCTTTTCAAAAGCCTCAAAAATCCTTCTAGTGGCTTCAAGAAGGTTGCTGACAGTATCAAAATCCACCGCAATGACAAATATATGTTTCCTCCTCCTCAGTGCTGGAAACTTGCCAGCACTGTTGCTTTGCTCTGTTTTATCTGTTGATCCAACCTTTCTTGTGTCCTTTACAACACCCTTGGACCATGACAAAACAGCATTTTCTAATTTACTCTTTCTATCAGCAGGATTTCCTTCAGATTCTAGGGAATCATCATTGCCACTGGCTCCTGTCTTTTCTCCGTCCATAGAGAACCTTAAGTTCAAAGATATATCCTGTATATCCCTCAAAGAATCACCGGGTGAATCTGCATCAGAAGAATCAGCCCCATCATCACTTTTCTGCCACTGGGGATGCCTTGGTTTGCAGCTGGCTATTCGAGATAAATAACTCTTGCAATGCTCCGGCCATGAGAATAGGTGAATGTTTTTCAATCCATTCTGTCTGCATTTTGCCCAAAGCTGCTTGTTGCTGACAAGCTTTAGAAGAGCATCAGCAATGGACTGCTGATCATGGGGATCAACAAGAAGACCGTTATCCAGTACCTGAGGAGATGTTTCTAGTCAATGCTGCATCCTATGATAGCATAGAGGGCAGGTACACGGACACACAACACATGAACATAAATGTGTATAGATAGATATCTATGGCATTTCTCCCAAATATCCCTTAAGTAATCATACCCGGTGTATATCCACTGGACCTCCATTTTTGGTGGCAACAATAGGCAATCCATGAGCTGCTGCCTGTTAAAGAAAATTGCAGTATGCTACACTGTCATGAATGATAACTTTTCCACAAAAAAATAAAAAAAAATAAAAAAATACTTGAAAGAAAAGAGATAAGCACCTCAATCAAAGTAAGCCCAAAAGGCTCAATGAAAGCTGGATTGATGAAAACACCCTGCACGAAGTTCCACTTAGAATAAGATCTCCAACCAAATAACATTTCATGTTGTGTTTGAAAAAGAAAGATTGAGTTAATCAGGCAATCAAGTAAACCATACAAGTAATACCATATTGTGACAGTTGCATCAGAATTGTGAATAAAAATTGCAGCAAAAGATAGCCATATCCAACAAAATTATTCAAAAAACAACAACGGAAAAAACAATGCTCAATCAATGGAGGACTTGGAATAGCACAATAAACATCATGTTGATGAAAGCAGGACACCACCCAACTGTATAATTAAAACCATCTTAACAGACAACAGATCATATACAACTCCAACAACAAAAAGGTTACTAGAGTAGCACAGATAGGGATGATTGTGGCATTAAATTCCCTTCTAAAACTGGAGACCCTTGTCACTGAAAAGAAAAAGAGATTGTAGGAAAGAATATCGCTGAGTGCTGAAGATTGAAAAAGAGGAAAAGTTAGGGCAGGCCTGTGAACGGTAAAAAAGAAAGCAAAGCAAGTGGAACAGGCAAAATTCTTCAAGAAGCAAATGCGCTAAACAAAGGA
Organism: Passiflora organensis; assembly: GCA_019739055.1. NCBI lineage: Eukaryota > Viridiplantae > Streptophyta > Magnoliopsida > Malpighiales > Passifloraceae > Passiflora > Passiflora organensis. The sequence continues at coordinate 1,027,074 of JAEPBF010000136.1, forward strand.
AGTGGAACACTTTTAAACATTTAGCATCCTTCAATCACAATCTCAGACGATGAACTCACTCGTTGGTTCAATTTTACATATGGATTACACAGCATACCTTTGTCTTTGCAGCTAATCGATATATATCAGGAACATCCGATTGCTTGTGGTGCTTGGGGTATGCCACTTGCCCATAAAGATCATATTTGTCAATAAGCTTCAACACCGAAAGAAGGACAGAAGCACTTGTGCTTGACATTTCATCAATTCCTTCTCGGTTGCCCATAATTAGTGTCTGTATAGAGAAGTATAGAGGAGTGATCATTTTAACAGCTCAACAGCAAAGCCAGAAGCAACTAAGAATGTCCGAATCAGTATCTTTTTAGGCAACTAAACGTACAAGGTTAGCAAGCTCTCTCAGTGGACGACATTCTCCAAATGCTTTAACCAAAGTGGTTATGTTCTTTTTGGGATCTGGCCTAGCAAGAGCAAGTATCATAGGCTTGTGAGGATTGGTGAAGAAACGCATTATCTGCAGAATAGCAAGAACGGGGTTAGCAGCAACAGAACAATGTTCAAAAATGCTGGAATGAAGTCACTGCTTAGGACACAAAATGACATACTCCTATTTAAGATGGAAAAATGCCAGTATAGGTTAAGCAATCTGTAATAATGCAGGAGGGAAACGAATGATAAAAAACAGAACCTCAAACCATATCGGTGGATCAGGAGAAGTAGGATGGTCTTCATTCCCTTCTGTTTCACCATCCATATCTCCATCATGGGGGACAATGTGATGGAACTCCATGCCAGGAGGGATTACCTTCAAAGAATTGAAAATTACCCAAGCATTTCAATAAAACCGGCGAGGAATCTCTCTAGTATGCAAAGCATAACATGATAAAAGCAGAAATACCTGAATATGAGGATAAACACTGCCACTTACCAAGCTGTCTTTTTAGTGCAAGAAGGTTAAACAAAATTTATGCTCCAGTTTATTTAAGAATAGCAAATTGGGATGCCAGATTTCAACATTCAATGTGTATCTCCTCCCAATTCCAAACAAACATAAATCTTTCTAATAATCACCTTTCTGTTGGCGCTCCTTAATAATAAATAGCTGCTATCCATAAATTATAGCAAAATTTATTAAAATTTTCTCTTGCTATGTACTCATTGTTTGATTGCTTTTAAGCTGGTAGACAGAACAGACAAAAGTACCATTTAAAAAGCAAATTCCAAATCATAGTTCTTAATTCTTGAACCATTTTGTAGTTCATAGATTATATAATCAGAAAAGAAAATCAATGCCAATCCAGCTCTCAAACGACAGCTAAGAAGAAAAGTACTCACCATCTTATGTCTATATACAAAAATGCAGATTAACACACCAGTGAATTTAATTTCCAGTATCCCCAATGAACACAGCATTAGTGTCATCAATTCTCATTAGTTTAAAAGCATAAAAGTGAATAGAAGTATACCCTCTGTAACCAGTCGATAATCATAAGGCAAGGATTGACGACAGATTTATTGCATGCAGGAAACTGTATCTTTTACCAAAAGGAAATAAAATCTTTTCAAAGCAAAGGAAAAATAAAGGTAATATACTCACAGCCATACGAGGCATGAACCTGCCATAACAGCTCACATTACGTTTGATTCTAGCTCTCAGTTTACGTTCCAGTATTGGATCGAAACCATCGTACAAGCGCCACTGTTCCTCTATCTCCTGTCTGGTGCTGGTTATAACAATCTCAGAGGCATCAAGAGATAGCTCCTCAGCCTCTATACGACGCATTATCTTGTATGTAGAGTTGATTTCATCCCTTGATAATCGGCCTTGTTTGAGTAATTGTTCTAATTTATCTCGACCTAGTGAGTGACCGGTAAAAAGCATTGGCACATTTAAAGCACCAGATAGAAGAGCAGCAGAATCTCCAGCATCAGCATAGTGCCCATGGATGGCAACAGGCCAGACAGGCTTCCCACCACCAACTTGCTCTCCTAGAACTTTGGACATTTGAATTATATGGTTAAGAGCGCCATCTACAAATTCAGGAATATAAGGCCATAGAAGTTCTTTGGCAATGTATTTATTCTTCGGTCCAAATGGTATACGAACAATATAAGCACCACTGCTCTCCCCCATCTCATCCATGAAATCATCAGAGTTTCTCAGGGTAAGCATCTCCGTTGGTTCGCCATAACTCCAGTCTACATCAGGTGCTGATACTTGTCTGGTTAACAAATCAACTCGATACACTCCTGGCATTGAGCCCAGAGCCCTAGCAAGCTCAACAACATACTTAACCTAAAAGAAACAGACCTAAGCTTATTAGTTACTGTCTGCTAATCTCAAAATGAGAAAAATAACGGAAATACTAACCATAATAAACCAAATTTGTTAGAGAATAAACATCACCTGTCCACCAGTATCAGAGTCACGACCAAGCTCCATGTTTTCTCCCCGAATGAGACCATGAAGACTGCAGGAGTAGTAATTATTAGCAACAATAACAGATTTACACCCAGGATAAATCATATAGTATATCTTACATCAAAATCAGGACATGTGCAATATTCTAATGATTCCCCTACACAGCCAGTGAAACTATCTTAGATAATGATCACAGAGCACATAAAAGATGCAAAAAGCACAAATCAGTCTAAAGGTTTTATTGAGGAACTCCTACAGACAAAATCTCAGTCATCTCTAAGACCACATTTATACATGAGCGCGCTAAAGATCTGATCATGCCTTATCAGTACAATATATAGCCTTTTGTCCTTCTGCTGACTAGCCCATGCCTCCATTGCATCGATAGAACTGATTCTTGGCAGTCTGCCTCTGCTGGTATCACCATGTGATGATAGATCACCAACTGTCTCTCCCTTTTCTCCTTCTGATAAATCCTCGGACATGTCAGCTACTGCTTCTCTGCGGCCTTTTTCACGTTCAAGATGGCGTTTAGTATTCCTCTTGGCCAACTCTCCCTCAAGCTACACAAATGAAAATAAAAAATATTATTCACTATTTTCCAATTATCTGATGAAAAGTTCAATATTGGTGAATTAACGTCAAAATTATATGTATTTATACAGATCTCAGTCAACTTATTTTCTAGCTGTAGTTTTCAATAAGATGCACAATGTGAAAGTCCAATGGTATCATTATAGCATCACAAGAACTGGCTGGAGATAATTACTAAGCCAGAGAAAATACTCGTAGGAATTCATAAGCGTCCTCTCAAAGCATTATGTATCAGGCGTAACCATATCTAAACTGAAGTATAGCCTATCAATGAAACAAGGATGTATTCCCCAAGGCAACCACAAAATTATGAAATTTGACCATTCAAAAAAAGGAAAACAAGCAATTTTTGTATCAAAACTACATTTCCCTTTTTAAATCTTAGCCGTCTGTTTAGCCGATTTATTATGACATTTGTCACCAGTGTGGAAAAAATCCATGCCTAACGAACTCAATGGCTAGTACAACCGCAGCAGTTTCATAGGCAAGTGACGTTAAGATGAAAAATAAAGTCACACGCACAATGCAAATGATCATCAAACTGAATCATAAGCATCACTGTGCACTTCACGCTTTCAAAGTTGAAATGGAGCACAATCCACCTATAACAAACTAAAAAACCACTAATTAAGAACTACCGATTCTGAATCTAATTTAAGATAATCAAAACTGTAAAACGCCCCACCCTACATGGAAAATAGTTTTTAAAAAAAAATTGACAAGTCAATAACTAATTGAGCATCAGACACCTCAACGCTAATCAAACACCTAAAACTTCGACATTTCTACATCAAATCAGATAAAGCTCACATGAAAAAAAAAACAGAGGAGCACATATAAAAATCAAAATTCACAAAAAAGTCAAGAAGAAACCTGTTTCTTCTGTCGAGCCAGGTTCCAAATCCGCCAGCACATATTCTCCAACCGGGTGTTCCTCTCCTGGGGGCTTCTAGTAGCTTGAGCCTAAAATAACACAAACACATCACACACAGCTACGAACATTCTCCCAACATACTCATGAAAGAAACTACATCATCATGCAAACGAATACGTGATGAGGAATGATATCAGATAATCAAAAAACTGAAGCAGGTACCTTGACCCAGGAGCGGTGGAGATCGGTCTCATCGAAGCCGGTGATGACTTCCTCGACGAAGTATCGAGTGGGACTGAACCTGCCTCTCTCCCTGAGCAGAAGAGATGACTTGACGTCATCCAGCGCCGGCCCCACATCCAGTATAGCTTCCAGGTAGCTGTTAATCCAGTCGTTTCCTGCCATTCCCCTCCAATCTCTATCCTTCCCCTTTTGCCAGTTTCAATAAACTTGTACCTCTCTTCGACTCCTACTACTACTAATACTTCTCAAAAACTCATTTTACTATGTCTGTTTGGTTATTGCCTTGTGGTTTTTTCCTTCTTCCTTTTTACTCTTTCCGTTTTTGGTGTTCTCCAGTGGCGGTTTGTCTGTTTACCGCTTACGGATTTATCGTGTTATTTTAAAAAATAATAGAAGAGAAGACACCGATCCAATAGCTCGGGAGAGGAGCACGATTCCCTTATACGGGTATTTCCGTAATTAAGCTATTAGCTTTTTTTTCCTAAATTATTTTTCATTATTTTTCTCGAATTATAAAACAATTTTTTTATTTTTTTATGGAATAAATAACTTTAAACTACCTTTTAAATAGTGAATATATTTCTTTATGAAACCTTTTTGTTCTGGTGAAAGGTGTTTTTGGCGGCAAAATTGAAAGGACGGAGTCGTAATTTTGGAAACACACAGCAAAGCGTCCACTTTTATAGGAAGAAATTATAAATAAGCTAATACTAATCACGTGAAGAATATTCGGATAATATGCTTTTGACAGATATTATTACCAAATTTCGCAATGAAATCCCCATTTTGGGGTCTTAAGCAACATAACGACATAGATGAAGACCAACAAATATGGGATATATTCGGTAAAATATACCTTTTTTAAAATATTTATTCAAATATCTATATATTAATAAATATCCTTGACACGTGTCCAGGAAATAAACCAACCATTTCTTCTCCTCCTTGTTTTGTTGTTGACAGCAACCATGTTCTGCAAATTCGGGAAACATCCCCACTACGATTTTTGCTTACGAGGCGTTTGGGCGGTGAAGGAACGTGGACGAGCGAGCTAAAAGGGCTGCACCTATTCTTTTTTTAGTCGCCTCTGCCTTCGAGTGGATCCCTCTGCTAGGCTTGAACTAGCTTTTCAGCCTGTTTTTGTACAAAAATTTAGCATTGCTTTTCTGTTTGACGTGGGCCTACAATTTTATGCAATAATGTCTACGTTTCTAATAATGCCACGAAGTCACTATGATTAGTGTCTTATATTCATTTTATACAAGACTTTTATATATCATTATTATTACTGGCATATCCTCGGTAATTGAAAACGAGATTGGACCCCATCCTAAAGCCTGTCCGGGCTAAAGAAGAGAATAGGTACCTTAACATGTGGTAGGTGGGGCCAGTTAGACCCACCGTGTAGAAGCCGCAAGAGGATGAAATATTTGGTACGTTTCATTATGTTTCGAATTTTAAAAAAAACAAAGTAGAAATAAAATTTCGATAAAATTAATTATTTATTTATTTAATCATTATTTGGTTAGTCAATATTATTCGTTTATAATAAATTTTTTATGAGAATGATGCCCACATCACAAAAATATACTACAAAACGTAGTATCATAAAAATTTCTCGAAAAAGTGGCTCGATAATATTAGCTTCACAGGTTTCAAGGCTATCAGAAGTCTACCATTGGAATAGTTAATGTACGTGTCACAGACTCACAGGCTGCTTGCATGGTGTACCGTATTATACTGAGGTCGTCTCTTTTTATTTATTTTTATTGATTGGATCAGAAGCTGGGCGTTCTTTTGTACCGTTTGATTACAAACGAGGATATAACATCCCTTAGATAATAGTACAATAAATCTAATTTAAAAAGTAACCAACTCGAGTTCTATTCCATGTCCTCACATCAGACTCTATCCCGTGTGGATAATACGTCTGCACATCTCATGCTCTATTCCATATCCGGCCCATTTAAGAAATTAACCAATACAAAATGTAGAAGAAAGTATCAATATTTTATTTATATTAAAAAAAGCAAAACTAACATCTAAAAAAATTTACAAAATAATAAAATTAATAAAACATGATGTATAAAAATTTAAGCTTGAGAAATGCATCTTTAAGATAGATTTTTAAGTTTTATATTAGATATTCGATTTTGGATCGATTAACACAATTTAATAAAAAAATAGATCACGAGTTTTTATTTTTCTCGAGATCTTACAGTATATTTATTTTAATAGAATTATTCGATTATGATGTATTTTTAAATCAATAAAACTAATCTTATCGTTTGGATACTTTAAGATTTTTTAGATTTATTAGATATATAAAACTAATAGAATATATATATATAATATGTGGTTTACCTCATCCACATATTAAAAATATATTGTCAATATTACCTTTGTTATTATAATATTTTTAATTTTTATTCATCTACCATTCTTATTTTTTAGTTAATTATTTTATTCTTTCTATTCTCTAATTGCATCGTTCTCTTCCTTGTACCTCATATTTATTAATAAATATATAAATATTTATTTGACAGAATTTAAAATATCACTTACAAATTTAAATATTTATTTACAAATTTTACTCCACCAAAAATAAAAATTTTCAGTTTTATTTTTATGCTATTATTATATCAATTGAATTTTTAACTTGGCGTCATCATTTTCTGTTAAAATAGATTCATACATATATTTTTATTTTAAATTATATATTTATACTATTATTATTATTAATGATATTTTAGTCAATTATATTATTTAAAATATTTTCTGATTTCTAATCACTTTCTTAACCAAATATAAGAATATTCTAAGTTTATTATACATATTCCCAAATCCACTAATTTATTTCTAATATACATTTACATTCTGACAATTCTGACAATTTTGTTCGTTTCCTCCATAATATGTTAGATTAATATTTTTTCATAGAACTCTTCACTTTTTAATAAATTCTATGAAAAATAATACAAACCTTTTGGAAATACTTCATCCATAAGATTTTAGAGGTGTTATCTTCTTCTCCAATCATATTATCTTTTAATACTATAATATTCATGATGGATTTTTCTTCTATAATCATTAGTCTGAAAAATTATAATCACTAATAATCATCATCTTCTATTGTCCATACATAAAGGATATAACAAATAAAATGTATATCTAATTTTCCACTATATTGATATTATGTATGTCTTTCGTAGAACTGTATTTACTCATTATCTTGTATAATATTTGTAAATTCTTTTATTGTTTTGTAATCTAATCTTTCTCTTATTTCATATTCATTGCAGTTGCATCTGCATATTCCAATTACCTTATACATGTTTATGTGATTGCCTAGTTTTATTGTCATGCTTAGTAATATTTTTATAATTAATTGTCTTATTTTTTTCAATATAAAAAAATTTACTAGTAAAAAGTTTTTTGCATTTTTTTTACTGTCTATCAATTATATCTCATTGATTATTTGTTGTGATACTAAATTCTTATTATTTTTCTAATAATTTTACTTATATCTAATATTTGTTAGTAACAAAATATTAAATAAATCATGTTGAAAAGTATTTACAGAAAAAATTATAGTTATTATTTTATTTTTAATTATAAAATAATTTGTTTGTGTGTTATTCCATATTCCAAAATAATATCTTACAAATTATTTCTAATATTTTGCTTTCCATTTTTATATTTTTTCATATCCTGATACATGGTTATTATTATTATTAAAACTGCAGTTTTATCTCGTATTTCTAAGCATATTAAATATGTTATCTTTTGTTTTGTTTCTTCTATTCCTATACAAGGATAAATATACCATTCAATGTTTAGTATGAAATCTGTTAAGCAATTAAAATATCCTAAAAATCTTTATAATTTTATTTATTTATTTATTTATAATTTTACTTGTAATTTTTATATTTTTATTAATTAGATTATAACTTTCTTGATATATTTTAAATCTTATAAATCAAATTTTTGATTGAAATAATTTTATTTTTATCTTATAAAACTAATCTATTTTATTTAACTATATTTAAGAATTTTTATAAATGATTGAAGTGTTATCAAATACTTTTTGAGAATATTAATACATCGTTTATAATAATACGTCATTTATATATATTATTAAAAAATTTATATATGGATTCAAAATATCATTCATTATGTTTTAGATTTCTGATGATGTATTTTTCAAACTAAAGAGCATGAAATTTCATTCATAATGTCTAAAAGATACTGAAAGACTATAATATTAAACTTAAGTATCTTTTATATAGAATTGAGTAACTAATCTATTATAATATTTTATTTAATGATTTGTAATTTATTACTCTAAAGACTCCTCTTTATATTTCACTTTGATTTTGGATGATGCACAAGATTATGAGGATTTACTAGGTTCAATTAATTTTTATTTAATAATTCTCTACAAGTGACTAGAAAAAATACCAATGACTCAATTTTAAATCATTGGATTTAAATATATATTTTATTTTATAATCAATTAGTTGTATACACCAGTGTTCATCTTGTTTTGGTATAATCCATATAGTATTTTTATACAGTTGTTTATCAATTCAGTTAAAATCTTATTCTTACCGTCATAACTGGAGTGAGTTGTATTACTTCGATGAGTGATACACAAGAAATAAATAATTATATTGGAGGATTGATTCAATTAACAATCAAATGATAGGATTATTGGTGAGAGGATAAGCAAAAGGACATTGAATCATACTAAATTTTTATAGTGTCATGGTTGTATTTGGTGGTCAAAGATTCCTAGATACAACTTTAGCATTTAAATGACCTGTGACCATTACCTGTGACTATGATATGATCACAATTCAGAATCAATAATATAGATCATAAGCAATTGAAATTCTTTTATTATTTTTCTTGTTCGATTACAATTCGAAATTCTTACAAAACCAATAATTTACAATTACTTGGTGGCACCTCACTTCTACACCGAGAAGGCGTAATGGCCATGACACATTCACGATCAAAGCACTCATTCTAATACTTGATTCGACCTCCTAAGTAGATTTGACCATGCTTGTTTTATCTTATAAAATTAGTTATTAAATAATTTCAGATCATATTAGTTATTGATTTTTTCAATTTAAACTAATTTCTTCAAATGTAGGGTATACCAAAATTATATTTACTATAATATTTTCAATTTTTTTTACACTTTTTTTTATATCTCTCAATACTGAAAGTTATATCTCATATTCGACTCATTTAAGAAATTAATTGACATGAATTCGAGATGGAAGTATGATATTTTATTTATATTAAAAAACAAAATTAATATTTATTTTTGTTAAAAATAATAAAAATAATATTGTCATACCTAGATAGTTCAATCTTGGTCAGCTGGTTTTCTTTATAAAAAAAATTAGAATTTAAAATTTTCAAATTAAAATATATAATTTAAATTAAGAAAATTTTAAAGATATCTATTAAATATAGAATATAAACAACCACTTTAAAAGTTTAAAAGTAAAAATAAAAAATATATTTTATTTAAAAATTTAAAAATTAATTTTTTTTAAAAAAAACAAAAAATCTATGCTTTTTCAATGACAGCCCACGAAAATAAAAATATAAAGTATTTACAGATATTATTTATCATTATGATACTATTTATTTAATGTATTATTATAATTATTGATTGAAAAAATTATATAATATTATATATAATGATTCTAAAATTGATTTTATCTAGTTATCCCTAAAATCTGAAACTCCTATGCTTGTCCAGGTCGACGACTGGTCTAGTTTAATCTTGAGTAAAATATAATATGTTAAAAAATTTAAACATCAGAAAAACATCTTTAAAATGAGTTTTTGAGTTTAATATCAGATATCCCATTTTGGATTTTAACATAATTTTTATAAAAAATTTGACATTTGTGGGTTTGTATATAACTTTATTACAGCAAAGAGATACAACACAATATTAAAAACAATATAGAGTTTTTTCATAAACTATTAAAATATTGTTATTTTAAAAAATGTTAAAATATTTTGCTAACACTTCTGTAAACAAGTAAATTATAAAATATACAGATTACTAGGAAATAATTTTGCAAATCATCATATATTTATTATTTAGCCTCTCATGTTTTCCTCAATCATGAAACAAAATGGATAAAAAAAGCAATTTACCAATGAAGTATAATTTGGCGCCATTCGTAATAATTTTTTTAAAAAATTAAAGAATTATCGGACGCCACTTCTTATATAGTACAGTTTCTTCTTGATTGTTCTCCGGCCTTAACATTGATTTTCACGTGAAAAGGATCTCTTGTAATAAAAAAATTAAATTATTAATTTTCATAAGATTATAATTTATAATAACAAAATATATTTTTTGAATCGGTATTACAATTGTGATCGCACTTACACAACGGGGCGCGTGTCAGCAAATGTTTATTCGGACCGCTGGTCTGGGGATGGACCGGGACAATGATTCTGTCGCTAATCTAGCTGGTGATGACACGACAGACACACATAGTTTGAGAGGAATCCACCATCATAAAGGAAAGAGTAAATCAGCATATCAATATCTGTCCAGAGATGGAATGTAATTCAGAAATCCAGATTCAACAATCACTGTTTAATCATTCAACCAACCAACATCCTAGGTCCGGTTTCCTTTAACCTTTTCTCTGTTGAAGACATCTTTACTTGACTTCCGTTTTAGGGTCTGGTGCATGGTAAACGAAAACCACCACGGTGTTTGCTGACATAGACGAATTCAGTCAAAGTCGTAGATGAAGACTTTTCGTTTTGTGAGATAAAAACTGCAGTAAAAAAAACAAAAAGAATCGCTTGGACCTTTCTAATGTTGTATTATATTACACGAGAAAACGACAGACACTGGTGATCCGAGAAATCTGTGGAGGTCATATGCTCTGAGCGAGGATAAAGTACGTGCTTGCGTATCTGGTCATTAATGACTGCCTTTGATCGTGGGAACTGGCGAAGCATCACGGTAACGATGTTTGCAGATTGACACTGACTGCCCAGCGGTCAATGTTATCCAACGTACTATTTATTGGTGAATTTTACACGAAACGATAAGATTGAGGGAAGAGACGGGAGAGGGCTACATCACTGTATAACCATCCTTTTTTCCCTACTTTGCAACTAAACACGCAAGGCTGATGAGTCCTGTCAGTTCTCTCATCGTGTCTGTTAGTGGGACCGAAGCCATCTCTCCTTAATTGGCGGCCTTGTGATCTCTTTCTCGGTTTGGTTCTGTGCGTGTTCGTACATACTTTCTCCGTCTGGGGGTTAAGAGTGAAGCAAGTTGAATTATTTCTGTGATGTATTCTTCATGGGTTATAGATTATGAAATTTTAGCCAATTTCGCAGCTGGGTTCGATTGTTCATGATTTGGTTTGCTAGATAATTTGGTCCCACTTACAGGGGTTTTGGCAATTTTGAGGTATTTGAGCAGTTGGGGTTCTGATTTACTATCGAAGCACCCGAGTTGGTTTGTCAATGATAATCAATCTTAATTTGGCGGCTGGTGCCAGGAAGTGAACTCTTGTGTTGTTTTGAGCAAATCTGGAGGAGACGAGGGTTTAAGTTTGTGCTATTTCAATTCAGTGTCTACTGTTCTTGCAAGTGATTGTCTGCTGTGTGTTCACGAAGCTATTGTAGCTTCCTGCGAAGAGAAGTTTGATTATTTGCTCTTGAAATATCCGTGGACTTCCTGCTATTGAAGCTATTCTTCAACATTTCTCTAACTCTATTCCGAGTTGCTCTCCTTGTCAGAAGTTGGTTAGCTGGATATTAAACAATTCAGTTGAATTTACGGGTCATTATCAAAAGTTGAAGATAGTAGCTCTTAGCACTGTAGCTCTTCCAGTGTGGGTTTTGCAGGGCTCGTTGATTTCAACCCGAGAAAGTTTTATCAGTTATTTATCTTAAGGTTTCTTCGTTTGCAATTGCATTTTTCATCTTACGTCCAGTGATTTGCGCCTAGTCTGGTTGGAGAATGAAGCAATGTAGTAACGCCTTTATTGTCTTCGAATTCCTGAAGATGGACATGTCGCTGGCTATTTCATTGAGAATGGCCGTAATTGCACTCACCGTACTGTTATCGGAGCAATCTCGGATACTGCTTGCTTCTGGGTTTGAGATAGAGTCAAAGGTTTGTGGAGCTGACCATATAGCATATTCCTATGTTCTAGGTAGTAAATTGTCTTACATTAATGGGAACCTCGTTGATGAAGATTCATTTTGCAAGTCCCTACGGCTCCATACGAAAGATTGCTTCTTCGAAAGTTGTTCCTGCGACCTCGACCTTTCTTTAGGTAGAACTTATATGGGATTCTTGTTCTGTTCTGTTGTAGTTTCCTATTTTAATCCTTTAGGAAGCCTTTGTTTTAATTTTTATCTCAATGAAGATTTCTTTAGTCGCATGCAATTTCTAATATTGATAGTTTTGGCAGCCGGCCTTGCCATCAAGCCTGGTAGAAAATTTCTGCAAGAAAAGGGGATCGATGATAAATCTACTAGTCCGGATCTTGGTCAGGATACTTCAAAAGAGAATGAGGATGATCCCAAAGCATTCTCCCCCTATAAAAAAGTTGGAATAGCAGCGTCGGGAACAGTCTTCATGTTTTGTGCGTTCCTGTTTCCTTGTTTTTACAAGAAAAAGAAAGCAACTTCTCACTCTGTTCTTGAGAGGAATCTAAGTTCGAGTAAGTGTAAAATGATATGTTCTTTATCTCATATATTTGCTCTTTTGTTAACACTGTAAAGTTGCAATGTTCATAAACTATAAGCAATCCACAATTAACTGAGTTCATGGTCGAAAGTTGGTTGTTTGAGATTTTGCAAATTGTAATCAAATTATTGTACTTCCTCGCTGTGCTCTTGCTATTTGATAGATGATGGAGTCTTCCGTGTTCTTGCAGTGGATTCAGGGTCTCCTTTTGATGTGAATAACCCTTCAGTAAAAGCTCCCCAAACTCCACTGCGAGTGCCACCTAGTCCTTCTAGATTTGCTTCTCCAAAACTTAGTAGGCTAGGATCTGTTCATCTCGATTTGCATCAGGTTGGAAGAGCAACACGCAACTTCTCTCCATCACTTAAGATAGGTGAAGGGGGATTTGGAACTGTCTACAAGGCTCGGCTGGAAGACGGACAAATAGTTGCCATAAAACGAGCAAAAAAGGTAAAGCAGCACCGCCTTTTATTAACAAGAACATACTTCATTTATCTTTCAAATTTCGTGCAAGAATATGGCACTTGGTTCCCTCATACAGTGAATCATTATTGCTTCCTATTGGATGATTTCCTTTCCTCTCGTGGGACATTTATATGAATCCAGATAGTTTCATTCATCCTTAGCATCTCTGACTCTGCTGAATCTGTCATTTTATCGTCTTGCCTTCGTATAGGAACACTTTGAGACCTTGCAAACTGAATTCAGCAGTGAGGTTGAACTTCTGGCGAAAATTGAGCACCGCAATCTGGTAAAGCTACTCGGTTATGTTGATAAAGGTGATGAACGTCTTATCATTACAGAATATGTGTCTAATGGCACGCTTAGAGAACATTTGGATGGTAAGCTGGTGAATCTCTTTGGATTTTCTGAAATCTAACAGTCTATTGGAGGATGTCATTTCTCACAACAATTACGCGCAGGCCTTCGAGGAAAAATCCTGGACTTCAACCAGCGGCTTGAAATATCTATTGATGTTGCTCATGCGTTAACTTACCTTCACTTGTATTCAGGTTGGTGGACTTCTTGTATATGTTTTTATAGTCAGAGGTTGTATGAATCAGCGAATCGAGATTGGAGTTTAGTTTATTGTTTTTGACATTAAAGAGTATCTATTGTCAGTAACAGTGACTAATCTCTTCCGTTGCATCATAGCACCAACTAAAAAGTTTGGTTTACTTGAGCAGTTTGGCTTAGTGCTTAGCCCTTTTGTCTTGCTATATGTTTATTGTGATTGTGAAATGATCAGTCATTTGCAAGCAACTGATACATTTTTGTTCCCCAACAGAGAAACAAATTATCCATCGAGATGTGAAGTCATCCAACATTCTTTTAACCGAGAGTATGAGACCTAAAGTTGCAGATTTTGGATTCGCAAAGCTTGGAGGAGACAATGAGCGAACTCATGTCGTAACCAAAGTGAAAGGGACATTGGGTTACCTCGACCCCGAATATATGAAGACCGGTAAACTCACTTCCCGAAGTGATGTATACTCGTTTGGGATTTTACTTTTAGAAATCTTGACCGGCCGTCGTCCCGTGGAGCAGAAGAAACCTCCTGCAGAACGGGTGACACTTAGATGGGTAAGTATATCTTCTTAAACTTTGCACTTATCTAGCAGGGAGTTTGGTCACTAATATACCCTATTCGGTTGAATGCTAAATGTGCTGACAGCATTAGTAACTTATTGATCTTCCTTAGTTCATAGCCTTAAAAACTTACTAGCTAAGGTCTTAATTAAATATGTGCAGGTCTTCATGAAGTATGGTGAAGGAGCTGTGATGGACATGGTGGATCCATTGATGGAAGAAATCGTGGATGCAAACATACTCAGGAAGATGTTCTTTTTAGCAATTCAATGTGCAGCACCCATCCGAGCCGATCGACCTGACATGAAGTCGGTAGGAGAGCAGCTATGGGGAATAAGAGCAGATTTCCTTAAGAGTGCAAAGAGAGGAGGGTATTCACCTTGACACCAGTTGATGTGTGTAAGGATGTACAAGATAGAGGGATGCAGATTATTACATGATATCTGACAGCTTTTAACACATTGAAGACATTGGTTTTATTGAAGGAAAACAATGTAATATGTTGTCCATTGTTCACCCCTCAACTCCAGTTCTTATACGTGCATGCAATGAATCATATATGCCAGTAAATTAGTATCAAAAACAGGTATGAGACTGCAGGCCCTCGGTGGTGGGCCAGTTCTCATACACGTGTAGAACCTAAACAGACTGTCATCGATGATGGGCCACTTGCAGAAAGCCCAAAACGATGGTAGGTAACGGGCCTTCTGGACCAATAGCCGACGTTCGTTAATTGTATAATAATTCTGTTAAATATTCTCCTGAAATGTCATTTTGGAACTTTGACGGACGCCTAAGAAGAAATAACACGAAATGGTCGCAGGCTTGATGAGCAGTGGTGATCGTGACACGTGCCACCTGCCACCTGCCACCTCATATAAGAGATGATTGATTAATTGCCGGCAGGCGAGCTATAATCTCGTGTGACCTCTTAGTCTTAGATAAGTATTGAATGTCGGCAAGCCAACATCCAATCAGGTCGAGCACTTGGCTTTCTTACCTGCACCCGATTCTTCCGTCCCAATCTTTTATTACAACGACATGTCCAAAGTCAAAACCTTGCATCCCTTCTAGCCCTCGCTTTCTCTTCTCTTCTTCCTCCTGTACTAAGTAAACCACCAACGACCTAACCGCTAATAACCGTTGTAAAACCGTGGTGATAATCAAGCCACTCTCCCCCTTCCCTAGCTAGCTCACTGTTTGCCTATATACCTAAAATGCCTAAATCTTTTAAGATTTTTTTAGAACCCGTATCAAACATAGGAGAGTCATAAGAGACTGAAAGAAGGCAGAGCTTAATCTTCTCTGTTTTTCTTTATTGCTGTTCTTTAATCCATTTCCGCTGCTTCATATTGCTGCCTGCTGCTTCTGGAATCCACCTCACTACCGACGACATGTCGTTTTTCGCCGGCCTCGTATTGGGGCTCGTCTTCGGTCTCGCTCTGATCGTCGGGTTTGTCAAGTCGGAGAATGCTCGATCCAAACGACGCACTGAGCTTGTTAGTAGTGTTGTTCTCTGTTTTATTTGGGAGTGCACTTTCTCTGTTTTTTGACTGACTTTGTTGTGTTTAAATGGTTCCGCTTTTCAGGCAAACACGATAGCTGCTTTTGCGAGGATGACTGTGGCGGATTCGAAGAAGATCTTACCGTCTGAGTCTTACCCTTCTTGGGTTGTCTTCTCTCAGCGACAAAAGTTAAGCTCCCACTCCCCCACGGCTCTCTTTATTTTCTGCGTGGTGGTAAATTCTATTTTTCTGTTAGGAAAAAGTAACCCATTCGCTTTTTGTTTATCTTTTTTCTGTTCTTTCAGTTGAATTGGCTTAATTCTCATTTGACTAAGATCTGGCCGTATGTTGATGCGGTACTTGTTCTCTTCCTTTTGTGTTTACTTCGTGAACAAGTTTATACAAACTGTTGTTTCCTGCGTGGAATTCTACCTTTTCTGTTTTTGTTGGTTTTATAGGCTGCCTCTGAGCTGATCAGAGCTTCTGTCGAGCCTGTTTTGGAACAATATAGACCGATCATACTGTCTTCTCTCAAGTTTTCCAAGTTCACTCTCGGTACTGTTGCTCCCCAGTTCACAGGTTGGTCATTATATCCAATGGTCTTCATAATTCACCCAAGATTATTTTGCACTTATATTTTTAACAAACGCTGTTAAAATCTGATAGGAGTTATATATGCCTGCTGAACTAAGGTTCACTTGTATAGAATTGTTATTTGTTTCAGTTGCATTAATCTCCACTCCAGTGGGTTGGTTTCTTGTGAGATGGGCCTTTCCGCATCTAAAAAATGATTTCTAGTTTAGATTTCATGGAGTACTATATATTGAAAGCCATGCCAACGGGCTGGGCTTCATCTGGAAAACCTTGTTGAGGTGATTCGTATGAATATGTCCATAATTTTCGTAGGACATTAAAACAGATTAGGTACCTCGTGATAAAGAATGGAAAGAAGTGCCTTACAGTCTAAAAATGGTTGTCTATCTTGGGATTTGTTTTACTTCTTCAGCATACAAGCAAATCCAGAACTTACCTGGGTTTTGATATTTCAATACAGTTTTTCCATGAATGTTAAAGAAATATGTGATCTTCACTCGTAAACATGTTCTCACTAGTACGTGATATTTTTTAGGAGTTTCTATCATTGAAGACGGAAGCAGTGGTGTAACTATGGAGCTGGAAATGAATTGGGATGGGAATCCCAGTATAATACTTGATATTAAGACCAGACTTGGTGTATCATTGCCTGTTCAGGTTATCTTTTGGAAAACAGAATATCATAATAAAATATTTATGAAGCATATTGTTAGACAATATCAATGTTTCGATTTTCGTAGTTGACTTGTGTGCTTTTATTGCGTTGCTCTGATTCAGTAAACTATAGAAACCCGTAGCTCATCCACTTGGGAAAACTTGACCTTCTTCCTTTGACATTTGACCTATTGCAAGTTTAGAGTTTGTCGTTGGCTAACTTTAAAGTGATGCTCTTAAACCATCACTGAGTCGGCTTTTCTTCAATTGCATGACTTATAAGTAGGCATCATTTTATATCCTGCTCAGTGACTATTGTAGATATCTAGTTGTTAATTCTGGACATAGTGAAAGTTAACGTATGCCACTTGAACCATAATTATTTTACAGAAAATGATCTTAACAAGTCTACTGGAAGTGAAAAAAAATAAATTTTGGTCCTCAATTCTTCCTGTTTCCCATACTTCATGCCCATGTATCTGCCTGAAATCTTATCTGCGCAATGTTCTCACGCTCTTATTGAGAAGCTGCTTTACTTGCACTTGCACCACTGGGACTATGCTATGGGTTCCATAATTTTTTTCTCATTTTCTTCCTTTCATGTTGTCAGGTAAAGAACATTGGTTTTACTGGGGTTTTCAGGTTGATCTTCAAGCCATTAGTTGATGAGCTTCCTTGCTTTGGAGCTGTTTCTTATTCTCTGAGACAAAAGGTACCATAGCTTGAGGCATGATTTCCCGCATCTGATCAAAGATTTGGGAAGTTATTTCGTTTGTTTAAAGACATGCATAAATGCGCTCAGTCATTTTGTGTAGACAGAGTAGTAGCCGTATGGAGAGGGATGGCCATGTTTTCTGTTGCAATATAAGCAAGTATTGTGAAATTGCATCAGAAGAACTGAAAGGCATCTGCTAGGTCCATATGTTTTGTAGTATAGCTTTCCCTGTCTTGGTGAAACTATAATTGGCTTAATGTACAATGATTTGGCAAACATGGCAAAATCTTGCCCTGGCCATGGGCATTTACGGGTTGGTTTCTGTCAAACCCTAAAAGTTAGGGAAAGTGACTGTAATTTTGATTGCAACTCCCTAGCCATCCAGTAATATTACCCTTGTGTACTGTTGATTTGGTTTTCTCAGATTTGTCTAATCACATGCAAGGACAATCGGTCAGCTCCTTTGGATCCATGTAGATTTAGATGAAATCTCATTCCTTAGTTAGCATGCTTGTGCCTTTACTCTTTTCCTTTGTATTGATGCATGTAGGCTAAAAGGATTGGGACTTGGAAATTTTAGTTGCTGTCTGAATTGAAATAAGAATGTCTTTTGAAGCCTGGGCGATAACCAATACAATTCTTCTGCTTAATGTCATTGGAATACGAACACTGTTGAGAAGGATGGTAGTTGAATATATGTTTTCTAAGGTTCCAAGCATATGTTTGTGCATGTCTAGATACAGAAAATGCAACTTTTCATGTATTCAGTTCCAGAACAGCGGTTTGGTAAATTTTTTTTTTCCCTTTCAGAAAAAGTTGGACTTTACACTTAAAGTTGTTGGTGGTGACATATCTACAATTCCTGGACTTGATACTGCTATCCAGGTTTGTGCCTATTTTATCATTCTGGCTTTCCTGATTTCAGAATTTCGGTGAACTTATTTAATCATACTAATCTTTGACATATTTCTGAGGGATCTGTTACGCAAAAAGAGTGAACACACACGAATAATGACGTGGTGACAAAGTGTCGATTATGTGAGGAGTTAAATAAAATGGTCCTAATCACTAACAAATAACACAATTCCTGGTTGAACGAAATTGAATTCTGAAAAAATGATTTGTAAATGCTAAAGAAATAAAATACAGAAAACTAAGAGTCCTAGGATTGCAACTTCATCTAAACTAAACTAAGCTCATAATTCTCAAATCCTAATTCAAGTGATTAAAATCTGATTAATTAAAATATGATTTGGTTGCCTCTGCAGGAAACGATACAGAATGCCATTGAAGACTCTATTACCTGGCCTGTTCGGAAAGTCATTCCAATTTTGCCTGGGGATTACAGGTAATGCTAGTGAGAACTGAGCATAGCTAGTTCTGGATTCTTCTTCCTCTTTAGCGTCAGAGTCAAAATTAACCATTGAACCCTTTTTTAAATGTCCTGAACATATACAATGTGCCTCACAAATTACTAAATTCCCCTCGCTGAGGCAGCATAGATGGTATTTTATGGGGGTGGTAATGTGTTCTTTATTCCCATGTTAAAGCTAATAATTTTTATTGTTCAGTGATCTAGAGTTGAAGCCTGTTGGGACACTGGAAGTAAAACTTGTGCAGGCAAAGGATTTGACAAATAAAGACCTTATCGGAAAATCTGATCCTTATGCAGTAGTATACATACGCCCTTTACCTGACAGAATGAAAACAAGCAAAATTATTGTAAGATATCTGACCGGTGGTCTTTTTCACAAATTATTTTTAATAAGATGATTTGAAAAAGTTTGTCTTTCCTTCTTTGTAGAACAATGATCTGAATCCAATCTGGAATGAGCACTTTGAATTTGTTGTTGAAGATGCATCAACTCAACATTTGGTGGTAAAAATCTATGATGATGAGGGGCTGCAGGCATCTGAACTCCTTGGATGTGCTCAAGTGCATTTAAGTGAACTGGAGCCCGGTAAAGTGAAGGATGTGTGGTTGAAGCTGGTAAAAGATTTGGAAATCCAACGAGATAATAAAGACAGGGGCCAGGTCAGAACATTTCCTACATTCCTACAGAAGCAATACTGTGAATCCTATTTGAGAAGTCCTTTCTGCTATAACATTTGTATATTTCCTCTCATTCCTTTATTCATTCTTTAATTTTCCATGTACAACGATTGTACTCTACCCTTGGGTTTTGAACCCAGGATCTCCTAATCCCCAAGTTTTCAAGACAATGAGAGATGCCAACGAGATGGCAGAAACTTGTTTTGTTATCTTGGTTCTTTCATTCAGTTGGCTCTAAGGCTTTTGTTTTAGTACTCAACTAATTGAATTTTGGTGCTCCTTGTTACTATTTTTGTCCAGGTGCACCTGGAGCTCTTGTATTGCCCTTTTGGCACGGAGAATAGATTTGTGAACCCTTTTGCTGGTGACTTCTCTATGACATCCTTAGAGAAGGTTCTTAAAAACGGTGTGAATGGAACAGAAATTGCTGAAAATGTAAAAGGTGCCATTGAAAAAAAGAGGGAGGTTATTATTAGAGGAGTTCTCTCTGTAACCGTGCTATTCGCTGAAGACTTGCCTGTGGTAGATATGATGGGAAAGGCTGACCCCTACGTAGTGGTTACAATGAAAAAGTCAGGGAATAAGAATAAAACCAGGGTAAGTTATTACTTTGCTTTCTTTAAAAAACCTCGTATTTCCCAGAACTCCTGTATTATTTCTCAATATCTCCTGTCCACTGGTGTAGTTAAAATGAGCTTGATTTCACTAATCATATTAATTTCTATTCTCAGGTTGTTAATGACAGCCTGAATCCTGTTTGGAATCAAACCTTTGATTTTGTTGTGGAGGATGGATTACATGACATGCTAATTGTTGAATTGTGGGATCACGACACATTTGGAAAGGTAAAAGCTTATACATGAACTTATCATATCGGTCGTCTATTGGTTGAACTATTAGACACACCGCAAGAAGCAGACTTAAAACTCTTCAAGAGGTATTAATACTGCTTTTCTTCTCCTGTCAATATGTTGTTCATGAAGGACTACATGGGAAGATGCATCTTGACACTGACCAGGGTCATATTAGAAGGGGAATACAGAGACTGCTTTCAGGTTGATGGTGCTAAGTCAGGAAAACTTCATCTGAATCTCAAGTGGGTGCCCCAACCGATATATCGTGATTCCTGAGTTACCCTCTTCAGCAAGGCTTAGATGAGATCTTCTTCCGGCCTCAAGGATGCATAGAAAAAGCTTTAGGTTTTTCTTTCCATTTTCAGGCAATATATAGTGTTACATGGAGCATCATCAGAGTCCACTTATAATATGTTCTTCATCAATAAAACATGCTGTATAAATTTTTGGAGCAACATTCGGGTCTAAGCTGATGTATGGGTGGAATAGGAGGGAAAAGGGAGATATAATGCTGTGTGGATTAATATCTAATTTTTGACTTCCTCTAATTATTTTGTACTCTCAGCGAAGTTCAAGAGTTTATAAGTTACCAACGAGGTGTTGGCGCAGTGGTCTACAGCATATTGCGTTCCCTTAACTCAAGGTACCGGGTTCGATCCGGGAAAACTGCGAGGTATGGAAAATGCACTGTTAGTAGTGGTCTCACACAAAGAGGTGGATACTGTATCGTATCACTCATGGTTATCGACTGAGATATTCTTTATTCTCAAAAAAAAAAAAGTGTTTACAAGTTATTCCATGTTACTTCCTCTACCAAAACGTTTGGTCTTGCTCGTTCTAAACATGAAGTGGGTATCCATTAGAGATCAGTCCTTTGGGAATACTATTTCATTTTAAGAAGAGCTAAAGGAAAGAAAGCTTAAGCTGGAACTTCACGCGCAAAAGGAAATTCCTTGACCTTGAAGCCTTCGACTTGGCGTTCCAAGGCATGCAAGGAAACAATTTCTTCTTTCCACATAAATAATAAAAGGAAAATGCCTTCCTCAGGGATCATTTCTTGATGCCAAAGTTTATTCCAGCCACCTTGGGTTGGTGCCTTTGTGCTCAAAGAAGGCGAATGCTTGGAAAAGTAGGTAGATCTATCCACTGCTTTTAAGACCCAGCTTTGCGAATCCAGTTTGCTTGCGGCAGTCGGTGAACCTGGCAGACGACAGGGTCACTCAGGTGGGTTACGTTAAAATTTCAGACGGAAAATTTAGCCCAATCTAATTAAGGATCAACCAGCCCAACCCATAAAAAAAATAGCCCTAAATTCTTGTTACCAAAGCCTCTATACATTATAAAATGAAACCCAGCCCAATCTAGTTACAGTGATCGAGTCAACTTGTTGAAAAAATAATTAGCATGGCCCATGCAGGTCTCGAACCTGCGACCTTCGCGTTATTAGCACGACGCTCTAACCAACTGAGCTAATAGGCCAATTGATATCTATTTGTACATTCAATATATCAACCAATAATTGTCTCCTAATTTGAAAAATTCTTGTATTTAGTCTTCTCTTGTTCCATATACAGTTATCTTCATCAAAAACCCTGGATAGTAAGATCACAACCAGTTTACTGCAGTCATTTGTAGCCTGCCTTATTCTTAACTAAGGACACAACAAAGAGGATCATATATAGTTACTCTTTCCGAGCTGAATTTATTCTGCGAATTACAATTGGATTGAAGAACTCATCATTACCCATTTTCCTGTACAAATATAACAACAATCTACTTGTTACAAATCTCCGCCGCCATTGGCCTAATGCTGACTGACAAGCCAAACAATATTCGTGTAATAGAATTGAATAACCAAGGTAAGCCTATCTACTCCTCCCGGCAAACATTGCAAAGCCAAAAAAGTCAAAATGGCTTCCAAAATACCTGGAACCCAAACCCTTGTCCTCCATCATTGGGACAAGGCTTGAACTCCTCCATCCTGTTCTGAAAATCAATGGCCGGGGGTATTGATTCCTGCTCTGAGCCAAAAAGGATTATTAAAAATAAAAGTATGAACTAGATGAACATGAGTCATCCCAACTCCAATGCTTCACTTCTTTGGTTTCCATTTGCTATCCTACGCAAAAACGCCTTGCAGATTGAGAAAATAGCAACAAAGGCAATTTCAATGTGCTCAGAGCTACTGATCTTTATGTTGATTTGCCCCATCTGCCGAGTATTGAGATTGGCGTTCACAGCCATTCTCATGCTTCGAATTGGCCGAAACTCTGATTGAAAACCTCCACCCAGTACTATCTCATTTTTGAAGGAAATAGCTGTCATGGATAAACTGACACTATCATTCCTAACAGGGTAGTCACTTCCTCTTAAGACAGCTTCAAAACTTCCACCATATGCCACTTGCCCACCGCCCCTTGTCTGACCGGCATTCATTACTAGCTTCAGTTGCTTCCCTACGACAACAGTATCTTCGAGCTTGGCACCGATATAATACTTGTTCCCAAAGGATGTCAAAGACACTCCACAGTCAGCAACATTGTGCTTGATATTCCTCAGTTTTGTGTTTCCATGGACCGTGTAGATCAAATCCTTACCAGACGACTGAACGTCAAGACCCACACAGCAAATAGGACCTCTAGGATCTGTATATACTGCAGACGACTCTGAATGAATGCTGAAATCATGCTTGTTCTTGCTCATCTGTCCAGAGATCGATGCATAGAAATCTTTTCTAATTTCTAGTGCTGTTTCCAAGTTTATACCATCAAAACCAACATCATGGTCCCATCCCTGAGGATCAAGAACAGGTCGCACAAGCCACTGATCATCAGTAACAATGCAGCGATATCTGTGTGCAGGGCAGTCTGAGTCAAAACATAGAGGGATAGCCATATCTGGCAATAAGACAGGCTCTGGAGGGGTTTTCTGTTCATCAGCATCATCATCCCCTTCAAGTTTTTCCTCTTCAGAGAGCTTTTTCTCCCTCCGCTTCCTGCACTCTTCTTTCAACTGTTTCTTCAAATAAAGTGTTTCCCGGTAATCCAGTTCATCAAGGTATTCTTTCTTGTGTGATCTGGTCAGTTTCTCAAACTGAGATTTTGTAAGGAATCGGATTGGAGGTAATTGATCAAATTCATCTTCCTCATCCACCTCTGACAGTAAAATTTCATCAATCTCATGGTCCCTTTCGCCTGGGCTAGATGCAGATCGATGCCTTAGGACAGATGAGAGGAGATGAGGTAATGAAGGCATGCGGGAGCCAAGCAATGGCCCTAACTCAATGCTGTCTTTGAGGTCCAAGATGTTACTAGCATCACAAAGAATTTTGGTGCAAATGCATAATAGAAAGAACTGAGATTTCCATACTTTTCCATTCGGAAGAACGGTTTCCCCCATATAATTCTTTCTAGAGCGAGGATGATTCTCCACTAAAACAACTGGGTTTTCAAGTTTTGAGTCAGATACTGCCAGGTGTACCAAATTCTGCATCAGTTTGGAACAATATTCGACATATGATTCATAGCTGACAGGGTATCCATTTGGTCCTTCAGGAAGTGTTGAGGAAGCATGGGTCAAGACAAGGATGGTGTTAAACCAAATTGCACTTCCAAAAACTTCAGTGATGAGTTTCATAAGAGGGAAGTCACTATAATCCTTGTCAATGAGGTCAAGGCGCTCAAGAAATAAAACTATATCTGGCGGTGATCTTTTAATAAACCTCCTCACTGAGCGCAAAATCTTTCTATTTCTTCTCATATTACTTGTGTAGGAAGGTAGGAGACCAGGTGTATCAATAAAAGTTATTTTAACCCCATGAACAGTCCCCACAACCTCCTTGATGCTATTTGTGGACGGTTGAAATGCATTAGTGATAGTCTTCGATTGATCAAAAATGGAGTTTATGGTTGCACTCTTCCCAACGCCTGTTTTCCCCAGGACCAGTATCTTAAGGGAGAAGTTCAATCTGGGTATGCCAGAAGCCTCTTGTTCTACTGCAAAAGCTCTTGCCCTGCCATTTCTGATTCTTTTCAAATCTGATTCTCCTGCACGAATTAGTGTTGCTAGGTGCAGCCTATATAAAACCTTTGCCACTAGAAGATTTTCTGGTGACTGTCCAAAACGATGAAGGAGACGGAGGAATTTGATTTGCAGATCCTCAATCCTGGCCAATTTATCCAATTCCTTATCTTTAGTTCCATTGTTTGTGTTGTTGAAATCTTCAACCAATGACGACGATGAGATATATGGCCCATCTTGCTGGTTTGTGTCGGAAGGGCATTGACTGTCAGGAGATAAAGATGGTGCCTCTGAATGTGTCACGTGAACTAGAAATAAGAACACATGTAAAACAATTTTAGGTTGGACTTGAAACACCAAAAGAAAGGCTCACAATTAAGCAGAAAATCAGTTTCACAAAATAATGAAACCTGAAATGGATCAAGTAAAAAGACATATACCACTCAAGTAACATTTTGCACTGATTGTTCTCATAAAATTGCTAGCCTGACGGATGTCATCAGTAAAAGTTCAAAGACTTAAAACTCAACCTACATGTTTGTAAATCAACATTCACATCAAGAGTAACTCATAAGTCAACTGAAGGGTGAATTTTCAACAATATACCATCTTCATGTCAGGATGATCATACATACACATTGATTAGATCTTCTTCACCAAAGGAGTGACTATTGTCAGTTTCTCGTGACACAAAGATTAGTCACCAACCAAGTTCAACCCTATACAAGTTCCCAGCCCCCAAATAGGGAACCAGAAAATTAATGCCTCTATTATGAATAATACTCTCTACAAATGACAGCATTTGAGCCAAAAAACACATCATTGATAATTCCCGTCCATTAAAATAACTAATATCACCCATTGGCCATGGAAAACCAAATGGATAAAAGGTCTCCCTACTTCTCGTTATAACAACGGGAGAATCCAAATTATGAGGCGAAAATTTAGTTGATACCACGAAGCTAAGCATGAAACTAAAATCAACAGAATATTCAAGCAACTACCGTTACTCACTACAAACTCTCCATCCAATTTGTACCGTAAACATCCACCCTCCATATTATACTAGACCACAACAACATTAATTAGGAACCCCAAAAAAAAAACGAAAACCCACCTGAGTCGCTTGAATTCGTAAAGAAACTGCCAGGACCTGATAGGTGTCTGGAGGAAGAAGCTAAAGAACTAGACAACAGTTGACTAAAAACCCAATCGCGAATACCCTTCATGACTTTCCTGCAAAAAAAGTATTAAAACTAAGTTATATTGATGCATGAATTTGAATTGGAAAACCCACAAAAAACCATTCAAATGATGAACGCACCTCTAAAACCCTAAGAGCTGGCTCTCAAATTCGGCGCAAAAATCTTAAACACGAATCGAATTGGACAGAAGTGACGTCACTGGATAGAACGAATCGGCGATAACGAGAATAATGGAATGGCAAGTTGTGTGATAAGAGGTTGAAGGGGGGAGGGCAGTTTTTAATTGAGACAAGACAAAGATTGGTAGTAATCCATAACAAAAAACAGAAACAACACCCACAGGCTGTCCCTTCTCTCTATCATCTTATCTCTCCCTCGTCCTCTATATTTGTTTTGTTTTTTTCTAAAAAGGAAAATAGTGGAAATTGAAATTCAGGTAATCTTTGTTTATGGCTCCCAAGTGGGCTGTTGACTTGGGCTTTTTTAATGGTTTCTACTAAAAAAAAGGTTTTTTATGTATAAAAGGGAAAAAAAACTCTGATATTCATCTCATATCTATGATTTATTTTCTGAATTTGTTCCGTGATAATGTAGGTGTCATTGGATTCTCTTTATTTTAAGGCTGTTGTTTAAGAATTTTCGAGACACTATTTAGGGTGATTTTGCAATATTTCTATTTGCAGCAATATAAAATATAATAATGTCCCGTTTGTATGGTTTGTCGCGTCTCGCATACACACAATTCTATTTAGATTACACGAAACACTAAAACGCTGTCGAATATGGAGATGCACGTGTCGATCTCTTGAATTCCGATAGATTACAAATTCCAAACCTACCACTAAACTTATGGATACCCATGTACACTCTCTCTCCACATGTCAGTTGAGATCTTTGTATTTAATCAATAGAAATTATGATACATTTAAGATATGAAAATCCTGCTAGAACCTAGAAAGAAAATAATCTAAAAAGAAAAAAATTAAAAATAATTGTTAGATTTTTCGTTGTGTCGTGACAAAGATAGTTTTGAAAGTGAATTTTGGTTGTGATCTTAATGCAATCTATTATACTGAATATTTTCTAAGATTAACATAACAACTCTCAATCATATACATCATGGCTAAAAGTTTTGAAATTTCGTAAACTATAATTTCTTGGAATGCTCAAATTAATCAAGTAAAGACATGCTAACATTAACTAAGAAAACATATTAATTTGAGGACATAAGATAGTCAATGAGAGTTATACAATAATACATAGAGAAAAAAAGAGAGCAAGAGAAGAAAGGTTGTTGTCTCCAAATATATGATCACAACAAGGATGTCAAACAAGAATTATAAAAATCAGAAATTAAGAAAAATTATGGTCATTAGTAAGAATTATAGTTATTAAAGATAGGTTTCACAAGTTACAAGATTAATCATAAAATTATAACATAAGAATTAAAGTATATGTTACAATATTTTGAATAAACAGCTAAATGACATGTAATTTTTTTTTCAACAATCCCCACAAATTGCATGTTGTCAATAAAAATATCAAATATTTTAGACAAAGGAAGTGTTAGTAC
This sequence comes from Passiflora organensis, assembly GCA_019739055.1. Classification (NCBI taxonomy): domain Eukaryota; kingdom Viridiplantae; phylum Streptophyta; class Magnoliopsida; order Malpighiales; family Passifloraceae; genus Passiflora; species Passiflora organensis. Next base: position 1,054,731 of record JAEPBF010000136.1, read on the forward strand.
TTAAACATCAATATATTTTGATTTGAATTAATGGATAGTGAAATAAGACAATAATTTTACCAATAAAAAGAAGAATTAGTCTCTTTTGAACCTTTATTGACTATAAATTATATAACTCCCACAACATATATCATTTCTTTAATGTCTATTAATTCCGCAATAATATCAATAAGCGTTATTGATAGTCATGCACATATTTTGATTTCTTATGATTTTTTTAGAAAGATTAACCATATCTTTCATAATAGGCGGTCCACCTATACATTCGTATAGGTGATTTTATCAAATACACTGACCACTCAATAATATAGTTATGAAATCATTAAGAGCTACTAAGACTCATCATTTCTCATATTTATATTCATCAAGTCTTTATAAGGACCACATAAAGGGCTATGGACTAAAAATAGTATTTTAATTTTTCCATCAAATCCATTTAATAAGACCACCCAAATATTAGACTATAGAATAAAAGATATCTTATCCATCAAGTCCATTTACTAAGATCATTCAAATATTAGGCTATAGAATAATAAGAGTTTAAGGCTCAATCTAATGGGCTTTAAATGTGATGACCACTTCCCTAAAGGAATAACGAATAACGTAACTATACCTACGAATCTCTCAAGCTCAAGGCCTTGTGGAACACATTCAATCCTTGCCATACTGCCACTGAGATTCGAACCACCGCCCACTATCTTTTGATCTTACAAGGAGGACGCCTCTCACCAATTCAGCAGCTGAATTGGTGAAAGGAGTCCTCCTTGTAGGAACAAAAGGTAGTGGATGGTGGTTCGAATCTCAATGACAGCGTGTCAAGGATTAAACGTATTCCACAAAGCCTTGGGCCAAAGAGATTCATTGCGCTGCTGAATTAGTGAAAGACGTCCTCCTTGTAGGAACAAAAGGTAGTAGATGGTGGTTCAAATCTCAATGATAGCGTGTCAGGATTAAACGTATTCCACAAAGCCTTGGGCTAGAGAGATTCATTGCGCTGCTGAATTAGTGAAAGACGTCCTCCTTGTAGGAACAAAAGGTAGTAGATGGTGGTTCGAATCTCAATGATAGCGTGTCAGGGATTAAACGTATTCCACAAAGTCTTAGGCCATAGAGATTCATTACTCTCCTTAGACAATATCTAATATGTGAATGTGAGATTTGCTGCTCCAATTGTGTTGTTCCTCCAAAAAGGGGAATCTCATATAAAAAAATAAATCTCCAACTCACATATTAGGTTTTAGTTGCTCTCTTCAGACAATACCTTATATGTGAGTTGAAGATTTGTTATTCCAGTTGTTGTGTTGAGTTGTTTCTCCAAAAGAGGGGTCCTCCCATAACTAAAGAAACGAATCTCCAGCTCATATATCAAGTATTATTTGGGGAGAGCAACAAATATCTCCGGCCCAAGCTCGCTATCACTAGGATTCGAACCAAAACGCACTACCTTTTATTCTTACAAGGAGGACTGTCTCTCACCAATTCAGCTACCTCTCTGAAAATTATACAGGCCTTAGGCCGTATTCGTTTCATGCGAAAATGAAAATTATTTTATAAAAAAATGTAAAATATTATATTTAATATTAAAAATATCAATTCATGAATAGAAAAATACATGAATTGGGATGATTATAAAAGACCTATAGCTGGAGGCGGAGACCAAGGTTGTAATTTATGGGGTGGTGACATGCTGAGGGGAGTTAAATGGAGCTTGGGCAGTGGGTAACATATTTGTTTCTGGATAGACTGTAGGCATGATTTACCAACCTCCTTAAGTGACTATTACTTGTACCCAATTTTAAAAGAAGACCAAGATTGCAAGGTGGCTGGAATGATCATGACAGATGGCGGCTGGAATTTTTCAAATCTATATCTGTACTACCAAACCATATACTGGATTATTTGAAGATGTTAGCACTGCCTACTGATGTTGCTGGTGATGATATACCATATTGAGGTCTTTCCCCAACTGCAGAATTCATAGTTAAATCTGCTTACACTGTGATATTAGAAATTGAAAATACTAATGGTGATCCTACATGGAGGAAAATATGAAAATGGCTTAGACCTGAACAAATTTGATGTTTTTTTATGGTTGGCTTAGAGTGGAAAATTATTGACCAATCTAGAGAGAAAATGACGCAGACTCATAGGTACAACCATTTGTGAAATTTGTGATTGTATAATTGAGGACACCTTGCATGTCTTAAGAAATTGTATTGTGACATCTACATTATGGACACGTTTGGTGCCTAATTCTGTGGGCTTTGATTTCTTTCATGACAAACTCTCACCCTAGTGCCAATTGAGTGTTACTAATATTGTAATACATGAAGTGGCTTGGAAGCTATTATTCAGCATAGTTTGTTGGTTCCTATAGACAACAAGGAACAATTATGTTATAGGTGCAAAAAACTATAAGATGAATATTGTAATTGTAGTTGTCTACTATGTGAAGAGTACATAAAATGTGACCAAGATTGTGGACACAATCAAAGGGTGTTGGAAATAATGCAAAGGAAAAACAAAAAGGATTAAAAACTATGGCGTAGTATAAACCACTGACTTGAAAGTAAAATTTGACTAGATCAAGGTATAAATCAAGATGTCAAATTGCTTCTCAAGGATACACAGTTACCTCTAGAAACGTGTACTCGTGGGTAGAGGTTAGAACAATAAGACTACAATTGCTTGGAATAAAGAGTAAAAAGAGATGAAAAGCTCGGGCTCGGTGTCTCTCAATGTATCGAATGGAAGAGAAGTCATTTTTATATAGGCTAACCGAATAACCATTACAAAAGAATTAAAGTTGTAACGGTCGTAACGACTTTAACAATCGTAACTGTTGTAATAATTATCGATTTAATGAATGTCATTAAATTGACTATTACACGAATAAGGACAACCTTGTCATTTTCCAACAATCCCCCACAAATGACAAGCTGACACAATGAAAATTCAGACAAAAGAAGAGATATATACTTAAACATCCATATTTTACGATTTAATTGATGCATGATGAAAGACTACAATATAGTTAATGAAGTGAGTAAATTTTAGTAAATCTTGAACTTCATAAACTAATATTGCAATTATATCAGTACATATAAACTCTCCTCCTTCTTCCCCCTCTTCACCTATCGCATATATACAACCTAGTTACTTTTCTGCTCTGATAACTCCTCCCATTACTCTAGAGCAAGTTAAGAAAAAGAGCTTTATTCCCTTACCACTATATCCACACAGAGCCCCCCAAAGGATCTCTTCTAGACCACCTCCTCCTATCTTAAAAGACCTTTATAATCAGCCAAAAAAAACTGATCTTTACCCCCACAAGACTGATGTTAAAATAATTGAGCTCGAAAAATCCGATGAAAGAAAAGAAATCAAAGAGCTCATAGTACAACTTTTCCCTCCCCGTGAATATCATATGCTGGACCATCCCTATAAAAGTCACATTTTTTATGAACAAATCTTGTTAGAAACCCAGTCTGTGGAAATCTCCCACACAATGAATAAAAATTTTTCAGATCAAATTGCATTTTCAAGACTCAAAATTATGAGGGTCATGACAAAAGATGAATGGAGACAACATCCATTCACAAATAAAATGTTTTCTGCAAAAATACTCAATCAACAGCTTTCGAGTTACAATTGTTTTGATTATCAAAAAGCTTGGTTAAGAGTCCTCTTGTACAAACCGACGTATCATACGTGGTTTGTACATTTTTCCAAAACCTTTCAAAGAACCTTTCCTCAATGGTGGATCTCCTGGTTCCACACTATGAAGCCTATCTCAGAATTATTTCAAAGACCTATTGAAGATGCCATTAAGATCTTCTCCCATTACACCGATTTGGAAAATCTCACGAATCTTCCTCTGTTACAATATCTGATCACTTTTGGAGTCCCTTGGATCATTTGTTGGGATCTGGCAAAGAATCAAGATTCATCCCTCATAACTTTGAGTCTTGAAAATGCAATTTGATCTGAAATTTTTTATCCATTTTAGTCAATAGTTATTTCTTCAAAAGGTGGGTATTTAGATTTTTCTATAGTTTGATCTTTAGTTTTTAACCATGAGGTATAACTAGAGGAAGCAGTGTTGATTTCTTTGTTGTCTTCTCTTATAACTTCCTTTGTTTTGGCAGTGTAATTAGATTGTCTAGATTTCCACCATATAAAAAAGTCAGTGTGTACTTCATAATAAACTAATTCTCGTTGATAATCTTGCCAGATGTCCCCCCTGATCTTCTAGGGTACGGTGCGAAGATACACGGTTCGAGAAAGAGTATTATGAACAGCACAATATTGATCAATCAAAGTGGGAATATCGAGGTGGAATGCAGCCCTCGATATTCCCCTATAGATAGAAACATAGAATTTTCTGATAAATTTCCTAATGAAATAAAAGATAAACAACAATTACAAAGATTTTTTGGATATCTAAATTATATAGCATATTTCATTCCAAAAATAAGAATAATATGTAAACCTCTATACGCTAGATTAAAAAAGGATGCCCCAGCCTGGAATGAAGAAATGACAAAAGTAGTCAAAGAAATAAAATTAAAAGTTAAGCAACTTCCATGTTTAGGAATCCCTTTACCAAATGCTTCTTTAATAGTTGAAACAGATGCTTCAGAGTATGGATATGGGGGAATATTGAAACAAAGAATAGGTGAGAAGGAATAACTAGTGAGATTCTATTCTGGAGTATGGAACAAAACACAAAGTAATTACTTTATAGTGAAAAAGAAAGTACTAGCTATTGTACTTTGTGTTAATGCTTTTCAAGATGATTTATTCAATAAAATTTTCTTAATCAGAATAGATTGTCAGTCAGCAAAATTTATTCTAGAAAAAGACGATAAAAATTTAGTGTCAAAAAAAATATTTGCAAGATGGCAAGCTCTATTGTCTAGCTTTGATTTTACTATTGAATTCATAAAAGGGAAATTAAATAATTTACTTGACTTCTTATCAAGAGAATTCTTGTAGGGCAAAGAAAGATAAAGGAGACTACTGAAAGAAAGGATAAAATAAAAGGTACCATGACTAACCCTGTACCTTATGCACAAGAAAGAACGATAGACAAATGAATCGAAAAATTAATGAAAATAGATTTTTCTAGAATTGGAGAAATACGACTGCTTAAAACAAAACTAATAGAAGGGATAAATCTAAGTATCAGTGATTATATGATTAATCATACTGTATTACCTGAATATTGTGATTGTAAGGAATTCGAAAAAAGAGAACATTTTCGTAGGAAAATGATAAGGATCATCGAAGAATTAATTGAAGAACATGAACGAGAGAATAATTAGATTAATAAAAATAAAAGAAAAAATTGGTAAAAAGATAGATAAATATTGGAAAAAATATAAAGAAACCAAGAGAAGAAAATACTTACAAAAAATTAATTCGAACGTCTCTATTTTATGTGAATTATTAAATGATTTAGATCAATTAATGTATCCCAGGACAAATATACTATAAATTTCAGACTGACTTCTTGAGATATAAAATAGAAGAATATCCAAAAAGACGCCGATTTGGTCGTTTCTGGATAACCGAGACGTTGTCAAAAGATAAAAAGATTGTTACACAGACATATCGATATCAAAGAATTTTCCGTTTCAAGCAACATGTGCACGAAATTGAAGAAGAAAGGAGAACCTTGAAGAAAGAAATAAAATCAGTACGGGCTGTACTAAAACGAAGAATTATCGAGAGAGTCTACGTTGGACTAAGCATCGCCGAATTAAAAGAGCTGATAGAGAATCTTGAAAGCAGCCTCAACAGATTGACTACTCTGACAGCCTAAGACATGGAGAAGAAAAAGTCCTTATCAGCAATGCTGGCCTCCACTTCAAAAGAAAGGTATGCAAACTCTCCTCCTTCTTCCCCCTCTTCACCTATCCCATATATACAACCTAGTTACTTTTCTGCTCTGATAACTCTTCCCATATTAGTTTTAATAGGAATAGAAGGGATACAAATTTACTTATCTTTATTAGTTTCTTCAGTTCTCATGTGATTATAATCCTTCCACCATAAGGAGAGAGAGGTTCTCACTGCTCTGTGAAGCCAGCCTAACGCGGTATCCTCCTTTGCAGGAACTTGGTAACCATAGCTTCTAATCACATAGCTCACTCCTGACTTGGACCGGACAAGCCAATAAAATGTTGTAGGCAGTGGAAGGATTATACGGGCGGACCAACATTTTAGTACCCCACATGGGTTACAATACAAGCTTACGTTAGCAATTTGGCAATTCTCTCGGTTTTAATTCTGTCTCAGCTCCCATCATTACCCTATCAACGTAAATTTAGAAGCTAAGCATTCAGTACTCACTCATTTACTGGGGAAAAACTGTATGTAAATAGTGATTAAAAATATAATAATTACCAATGTAAATTAAAAATATAATAATTACCAACTCATCCCCCGTTTTACGAATAGAATGGTGTAGAATGGTGCTGCTCCTACTACTATCCAAATAAAGCCTCCTCTAATGGAGCTTCAATTCGTACCTTTGCCTCCTCAATGGTCAAATGTGCAACCCAAAAATCTCCTTCCTCCGACCACTTGTCACCCGCTTCTCTCCATTGGCACGCTCATATGTTCACGCTAATCATCTCATGGCCTTTTCTTTCCTTTTCTTTTTTTTTTAAGAAATTTTTTTGAAATAACTTTTCATCTCTATTCTATTCACAACAGATCCCCTGTACTCATTGACGTGTTACTTTTACTTTTTCAACACCTGTGTTGTTTCAACTAGTAACACTTTGCACCCCATGACAATGATTCTTGTCTCACTAGAAATCAAAACATCTATGCTTGCTATTGTATGTATTTACACATACTAGTTTAATCAACTTTTCTCAATTTTGCCCACCAACGCTGCAACCATCACCAATACTAGCAACCCAAAGATGGGTTCTTCTCAGAGTCCTTAGTTCTCTGTCTATAAACCAGTGAACTTCTTTCGCTTGGTGATCCTTGATAAGATCATATAAATGTTTGAATCAGATGAATCATATAGCACTAGTGGATTTGACAACCTTGAGACTCTATCAAGATAATAATAGCCTTCTTCTTCAGGTGCCTACACAAAGAAAATAACAGTAGCACCAGCTCTTGCCGTTTTGCTTCGCTTTCTTTGTGAAGCTCTTAGCAAGGCCTTGGAATCACAAGTCACAATGTCATCTTTCCTACTTTCCGTTATTACACTTTTGATGGCTTCGCTTTTGAGATCACAAATTCAGGTCATGAACACTGAAATTGCACTTGCACTGTATTTGCAATACTCTCCTTTGCTAAAAAAAATTTGCTTTCAAATTGTTGGAAATAATGCAAAGGAAAAACAAAAAGGATTAAAAGTTGAGGCAACCATTAACTTGAAAGTAAAATTTGGCTAGATGAGATACAAATCAAGATGCCAAATTGATTCCCAATGATACACAGGTACCAAAGGTTGGAACAATAAGACTACAATTGCCTGAAATAGAGAGAGTAAAAGAGGATGAAAGGCTGAGTTTTTAGGAGATGAAGTCTTTCTTATATAGGGTAACCGAATAATCATTACAAAAGAATTAAATTATAACGGTTGTAACAACTTTAACAATCATAACTGTTGTAATAATCATTAATAATTTAATGAATGCCATTAAATTGACTGTTACACGAATAAGGACAACTTTGTTAGGCACAGAGCTTATTGTGTGGAAATGTCTATTGGAGTCTTGGGTCAATGTGAATATGAATGGCTCTGCAGGGGAGGGCTTGAATATAACAACTGGAGGACTCATTCGAGATCACAGAGGATGATGGCTTGGGGGTTTCATAGCTGAGTTTGTTGGATCATCTGCAGTACATGCGGAACTGCTAACAGCATATCATGGGTGGTTGTTTGGTTGGCAGAAGGGGTTTAGGCATGTGTTTGGAGGTGGATAGTACTATAATGGTCTCTATGCTTAAAAAGGACAATAGTAAATCTGTTAATAAGTCCGGAATGAGCCGAGCTATTCAGGATTTATTACAACGGAACTAGAAGGTATATGTTGCTCACATACATAGAGAAGGGAACATTTGTGCCAACTGGCTATGGGTGATCCCATGCTATTGGGGTCTATCATTTGGAGGACCCTCCCCAAAATTTAGTGATGTGGTAAGCATGTCCTACCATTAAAGCATTGTCAATTAGGTTTTGGTCTTCTACCCGTTTCGTATTTAAAAATATCAATTCAAAATAAAATTAATCAAAACATATTATTATAAAATCATAGACTTCAAAGATAAACAAACTAACTTTTTATTCCATAGTGTATATTAATTCAACGACCTCTTTGTATACCGTGTGCACTAACACAATCCGGCATATATAAATTTTCTACTTCCATATCCGCACACTGTTTCTTTCCACCATCTGGTTCTATAAGAACAAGAATTAGTAGCTACTATTTGAAAAATTCTTTAGCCAAATAAGGGATATCTGTTTGAAATTTTTTTTGACCATTTCAGAGTATCTACAATGGTGATATGTTTTAAATAATTAAATTTATGGTTGAACATACGTTCCTTCTTTGACATACATCCCCCATAATATCAATCCAATTAAAGATTTCAATACTGACCTACCAACATGGCAAACTATTCATGTAACCTCTCATGTTAGGTGAGCTGTTCCTTCAGGTTTAATTTCAAGTTAATATCATCCTATAAAAGATAAAGCTTAGAGTTGGATCCTCTATATTCTGCTTCTTAGAATCTAATCTAAAGCTCTCCGAATCACCGCTTATAAGGCTCGATTGGAGAAGATATGATATACATTAGTGTGATTCTTCGCATCGGATGTATAAGGTCAGCTTGTGCATATTTAGATACAAAAGTTTTAAGTTTTAATAGGCAACCGTATCAATCACGAAAAGGTGTAATTTCGTCGAAGTTAAACACCATTGGTTCATTCATTCTGCTCGCAACCCAACCTAATAATAGACCGAACAAAAGATGCATTTGATTATAATACAATTTAAAACACGAACACACCCTTGACAATTATGCACTAGAAATTTCTTGAACCCATTTGGAAGACTGGCTAATTTGACAATTAATCGAATACTTTGACAAAATTGTTAGCAGGAAAAACGTAACAGAAAGCCTATGGAGAAGCAGCTAACTGTGTCGCAAGACCTGTTTGGTTTTTCTGTATGCCCTTCAAACGAAATGCCCAACTACAGAGTTTAAGTCTGGACATCAGATACAATGGGCAAATAGTTAGATTTTATCAGAAAAAAAAAGAAGCAAAATCAGCAACCTCAGCCGAAAGATGGTGATTTTTAAGGATCGTCACATGAAATTCAGGATGATTAATACAATTGCATCATAGGTTGCTCAAAAGAAATTCACATCAACCTAGTCCTAGAGAACAATTCAAAAATACGCGTTTTAAGTAATTACATATGCAACAGAGATCAGATGGTAGTGCATGTTTGATTGTTCATCATCCAATTACAGAAAAGGTGGATAAATATCATCACACCTCGTTGCATAGGTTGAATAACTCAAAATTTCAAAAAGCAAGCAGCTTGATTATAAAATAACACTACGCAGGAAAAGGATCAGATAAAGGTTTAAAGATATCACCAGCTTCCATCAGGAGATGGAAAGTAAGACTGGGTGTCAATAATGATATATCATCACCTCCTTTCCTCAAAAATAGATTATCAACGAAACTACAAATCACAAATTATACATCGCAATCGTGTAGAAAAAGGCTTATAAACACTTAATTTAAAAGGGAGATCAGATTTAGCGTCAATCACCAGCTTTGCGTAGACTAAGTATGTCTGCAAAGTAAGACTGGGGCGACAATGAAAATCATCATTTCCCTCGCAAAATGAAAACCACACCCTTCCCAACTAGAAACTACATAAAAGACTTGCACTAATAAGAAGATATAGATATAATTAAACCTTGACGGAGATCATACAATCGCTCTGAGACCTTTTGAACTTCTAGAAACTGTCAGCACACCTCAGCCCGCGCCAGCGTCGAAGCAGAAACGAACTCTGTGCTTCAGAGGCAAGCAGGAGGGCTCACGACGAGCGTGTAGGGGCTGATTAGCGGCCCGAGGACGGGGCTTAGGCGAAGAGTCGCTTGGTCATTAAATAGGCAAAGCGATCTGATAGTGGCTAGGGTTTTCTCCCATTTTCCCCCGTGTCGGGTCTCAAAGCATAGGCCGGACCAACGGGGTCTTTTCAAATTGGGCTTGAGTTTTGCGTGTTCACTTGGTGGCCCATTTTCGGTAATCTTGTAGTAACTGGGCCTGTCCACAACAACTTGGGCTCGAATTTTTGTGCTTTACTGAGTGGCCCAGTTGTCCCAACATTTATTACAGTGTTTTTCTTGCTACTTTCTCTTACGTTTGCATGGATGGATGTCCAAAAAAGGGGGATTGAGATGGAAGGAACTATGATATTGAATATTCTTTCCAACCAAAACAGTACAGTACAATGTTCAAGTTACATTCTGTAACTATATACAGAGCATATTTCGGTCTAGTCTATTCGATCGAAACCCGAAAATACTCTTCTATTCTACAAAAACAAAGAAACTTATTCTGTTACCTCCAACAGGCAAATCTTATCTGGAGGGCTAGCATTTAAGGAACTGTAAATTGAACAGCGAAACTCATATGAGTTGGGAAATGTTGGAACGACATCGATCCATTCTTTGTCCACCATCTCAACATGAGCATTTACCGTTGGTATCGGATAGCAATGGAGTATGCCAATCTTCTTCGTCAGCAGCTGCACGAAACTTAATGAAAAAATCATGTCAAAACTTTCTTCTGAATCCTCCATGTCCTCGAAGATTTGCACCCCGATTTCGGCCTGGCGGGAATCGACAAACCCAAGAAGTAGTGGATTTGTGGCAAGACGTTTCCAGCTAGCACTGCGTATCTGCAACCAAGTATAGAGAACAATAGGTAAATCTCAATGACCATCATTCACCAGCTAGCTTAACAAGAAATGCATTGCACGTTAAAGGTAGATGATTTGATAGCTCCAAGAAATATTTGTATGGATTCTATTTCCAGTTTTTCTTAAAGATGTGCATGAGATGATGTGCTGTGGTTGTTGAAGAGAGGAGAGTAATGGCAGCAGGAACCACCTAAACATAATCATGTGTACATGATCTTTCTCGTATAGTTTCAGAGAAAGGATGGCCTACCAGAGAACATTACTCTAAAAAGTATTAACCTGGTTGTCTATTAGAATGGCAACTGGATCAAGGATAATATAAACAGCAGATAAAATGGCAATGCTATGTCCAACCTCAATATACTCCACACCCAGCTTACTGAGATCCTCTAGAATATTATGTGAACCAAGGGATGCAATAAATCCACCCGACCCGACCGGCGACTGCAATATCTCCCAAGGTGACTTCATCAGAATTTTATGCTCGCCCTCAAGTTCTACACCACCACTAACAACTGGAAGGTTCTGTTCTGGCAAAAACCAGACCTGCAAAAGAGTTGAAAATTCAAGAGACAAGTGAATATAACAAATCAAAAAGCTTTTTGCTGAAAAAAGTTATAGTTTGCTTTCAATTTCCAATTAACACAAAATAATATCCATGAGAAATGGACATGACTTATAAAGGTTGCTGTTTTTGCGACAATACCACCGATCTTTACTTCTATTAAACTCTCATGGAGTGTGTAACGAGCAGAAAGTTGATGGAACCATGAAAAACTCGATAGAGTGCCTGACTACATTACAACATGAAGAAATCTCCCACTGCGTTACAACTAATACAGGGCCATACTACAGAATGAAGAAGCAATTGACATTCATTATTTGGGAGATGTTAATTGGCCAACTTTTAGATACTAGCTAACTATAAGTCAACTTGGTGTGGTGCATATGCATGTAAGCATGGGAGAGCAAGAAATAAATAAGATTCGTGTGGGAGCAATATCGACACTAACCTTGTCAGGATTAAACCCAAAGTAGTCATTATCTGAAAAAAGCGTTTCCAAAGACATGATGTCTTGCCCAGGGCAAATGAAAACCAAAGGCAAAGACGAGCGTTCTGTCTGCAATAAATCATAGTGTTAGATCATTGAAGAACAGTGTAGGTACCAAGAAAGTGGGAAACAGAATAAGTAGAAAGCTTGAGAGAAAAACAACAGCAAAAGGAGATACGATTAAGAAATTACCTCGATAAAAGTCTGATCGTTTAAAAGTGATTCCTCAATAGAAGCAACCAGTGATTCCTCTCCACTATCAGAGTCAACGAGATCAGGGTCGGTTTCTCTTCCATTCTCGATGCCATTGACAATTAAAACAACAGCCATTTTGCCTTCAGACAAGAGATCATCTCCTTTTTCTTTCAAATTGAAATTTTCTCCGAAATGCTCTTTGCTTGCATTTAAGGCGAGGCATTCCATAGGTATCTTTAAAGAATTATCTGTTAGCTTGGTTCGTGCAGCATTAACTATTTTGGTCACACTCAATCTGTTTCAAGGTCACAACAAAATTCAACACACATGGAATATTATTATACAAGAATTTGAACCTGCTAGTCATCTTCAATACAAATGAAGTTTTGATTCAAAAGACTGGTAACCCTTTACCCTATCTTGAAATTGAAGAAAATCAATAAGATTGCAGAGCACAATAACTGGACAGTACACATCCTATAAACACTGTTTTACATCTATTTGCAAGACTATGAAAAATGTTATAGATTCAGTACCTCATGCCAAAACAATTTTTTTAGATTCCAGAGTATTCCAGACTAGAAGATTTTAAAACTTCAGTTGCATTGTCCTATAAAACCTTGATAAATATAAATGTCGGGAAAATATGGTAGATAAATCACCTCTTAATAGGCATTTCTAGACTTTCCAGTGCCTGCTGAAGCAATGCGGAATTTACACCAACTATCTGATCAGCCAGTAAGCTCCTTTGGGATTTTTCCCCAAAACTCAATCCATGAAATACATGTTTTTGCTCCATTTCAGAAAGTTTTTTCTTTGTCACTATGAGGCGTCTTTGGTACTTCTTTCTTTCACTCCATTCCTGCAGTGTATCAGATGGTGACAGAATTAGACCACAGATACCATTGCTTGGAATTATACTTTAAAGAACTTGGCAAAACTAAAGAAAAGAAATAAGAAGAATCAAACATCCATTACATCGTCAGAGTAGCATGTAAAAAAGGAAACAGTTCAAGTGGCATTAAAGTTATGTTCTTTAAATAAATTGACAATGCAAAGTCAACCTTCCGCTAGCATTGCCCTTCTCTAATCCCACCTTATAAACCTACACCATATTTGTAGATTGCCATTGTCGAAGCTATATGTATTATCTAAATTATAATTCAATCTAACTAACCCACAAAAACTATCTGTACCTTCTTTCAAGAATATGGCAAGAATCAAGTGGCTCACGAGTGAAGATATGAAATGGACACTATATCTGAAAATCAAAATTCCAGAAAGAACATGCTAGGTGCTCCATGCTTCAATGAGGAAACTGTTTTTTGGAGGTATTAACAATATAGATAGAAAAGCAAGACATTGTTAAACAAGACATTGTTAAACAAGACATTGTTAAACAACCCCATTCCTGACTTTAGAAAGAGCATGGTTGTGATATGAATTTTATAAAGAAATTGTTCTCAACCAGTAACCTATAAACTTCAACCAACAAATCAAGCAGAGCACAGAGAAGTATGCCTCACAAGCTGGCGTCTTTCTTTCTTGGACCTTTCATCAAGGCGCAGGTTTAACTCAAGAAGTCCTTTTGGGGGTGTAATGTGCATTTCTCTCTTATTCATGTCAACATCTGGGACGATTGATTCAACAAAGGGAATCCATGCAAATTGATTGGATACACTTTTTGCTGCTTTCTTTGAATTTATAGTTCCATTGAGCACATCTCCAGATGATAGCCTGACCCGTAATAGATCACTTGCTGCAGTGTTAAGAACTTCTATCACAGTTCCCACACATTCACTTGTTTCCTAGAATGGAGATACCAAAAAAATCATGAAATTAGAGAAGCCAGAAAGATAGGCCAAAAATGGGGCACAAATACTTGGTTGTGGACAAACAGTCCTGAAAGAAAAAAGAAAGCAGAAGAAGAATAAGCAACATATAGATGAAATTAATTAATCTATAGTAAGTAATGTTTAAAACATGTATCAGAGAGTAAAATAAACAAACAGACTTCACTCGTTTACAATATACTAAATTTAGTCATCTGATAGACCGATTATATTGAAAATGGACCACAATAATATTACAGAAGGAACAGACTGAACACTGAATTTGCAGCCTTGTCAATAGAATGAACAGAAATACAAACAAAATCTATACAGGAAAAAAAAAATTCCTAGCAGAACCAAAGCTAAGATGTTCTGAGAAATCAAACCTTAAGAATTACACTCATTCCAACAAGATCACGAGTATAATATTCTCCTTCTTCAAGTTCCGGCCTATCATCATCTCTCACAAGTATAGTTGATCCAACAAGTTGCTTGGCCTAAAGAATACATAAATCCACTTGCATAAGACAGAGAAACTCATTTAAAACAGTAAAAAATGTCTAGTCATTATAAATCCAAGCAAAATATGCATAGAATGCTGAAGTTATGTTGGAATTTTATCGAAGAATAGCTAACTTCACTGAACAGTATATATTATCTTTGAGGCAAACAAATCTTCTCTACATGTTAGAAAAAACACGGAAAGACAATCATCACACAGCGAAAAGTGAAGTTGTTGTAAAAATCATCCTATCTTTACAAACTTAACAAAATACTAGACAGACCCAAGACTTTTTTTCAATCACTTGATAAAAATTGGATTTGTAACTTCAAGCTGCACTTTTAAGCCCAAACAACTAATTCTCATACTGGGGGAGAACCCAAGTCACTAGAATCTACCTTAATAGTTTATAAGCCACATAAATCTCAAACAGCTTTAAACATCTTGCCGAGCAAATATAAGTTCCATGGTATGCAGCAATTGCCACGAGTTTTGTGATATATAAACTACTTGCACATGAACTCAGATTCTTAAACTCACTTGGTCCACCGTGTCAACTCCATCAAATTTCAGTATCCAACTTTTCTTTGCGGAGGGTCCTCTTCCTCCATGCAGCTTAACTTCTTGGATTACATCTTTGCCTGGTCTCCTCAACCATCTTATTCCAGGCTAAAACATATATTCAAATTACTACATATCAACACAGGACTGGCGAGAAAATAACCCTAGAGTAAAGAAGAAAGACAGCTTGTTCAGAAAACTTGTCAACGGTGTACCTTTGAAAACCGTAGCTCGGGAAAATCGGTGGTGGGTTTTATGGAAACCTCCCCCTTAAGCCCATGAGAGCTTGCTACGTACCCAATTTCAACAAATTCCAGTCCCCTCTTATCAGTTTCAGCAATTTCTTCAGTGGCTGATACGACGCGCGACAAACAAACAAAAACACGCAAAAAATATCATCACCTAACTTACCAGTAAAAATAAACAATACTTCAAACCACAGTCCTACCCGGAGAAGAAGAGCAATTTAATCATCCACAACACCATAGAAGACCACATAAACTAAAATCTCTTGCACAGATTACCACCAGGCAGCAAGAGAAACCCAACAAAAATAAGCACCAAAGGGCATTGAAATTTCGACAAATAACATCTAAACACATGGCTCACCGGTGCTGTGGATAGGAGAAATGAAGCGAAGGGACTTCCGCAGAGCCTTGGAGGGATTTTGTGCAACCAAAGAAAGCGAGGATGCGCTAGAAACCTTGGTTCGAACAGAGAAACATAGCGAGCGATGAGATGATGAAATTATAGAGGAGCAAGGAAACTGAGTGGTTGCCTGCATTGGATTTTTTAATAAAAGAACGAAGCAGAGACAACGGATAGTGTTCTGCTTGCTTGCGTTGCTTGACTTTTGAAACAGAACTAGCAACAGATTCCGACAAACGGAAACTGAATATCTCTCTCTCTCTCTTTCTCTCTCTCTCTCTACATATATATATATAAATAAATAATCTTATTGTGCAAAACTATTTTATAAAAATATCATCACCTTAACAAGAATTATATGTAAGGGTTGTTCTGAAAGATTAAGAGTACTTTATATATTCAATTAAGATTTGAGTGCAAATATAATTTATTTTGTCGGTAAATCGGTAGAGATTTATCGTTTATCCTACAAACCTATGAATGCATTAGTCTGTTAAAAAATTAAAATTAATCATAACATATATAGCAAATTGCATTGTTTTGAGGATAAACACTTCTGTTAGAATGCGACCACCGAGGCGAAGTTTTGAGAGCATGTCAGAGCACCCGCCAGAGTTCACACTACCAACTACATGACAATGTAACTGATGAACAAGCAAAACTCTAGACATCCGAAGGTGACAGATTGGCTGTAACTTGGCTTTGCTTAGAACACTACAGCGAACAGTAGAACCAGTGAGATCGGCAGTGCCGAACTGGTATAGTGCTGTCCGGACTGTGACAATAGTGAAAGGGGGTTTGGTGGTGGGTCGACCTCAATCAACCTATAAATGCACAATATTACCCATTAAACACTTCATGTGTTCTTTGTCTGATTAGTCCGAGTTGCAATCGTCGGCCAGTATCTCCATTAAACCCATCATCAGTTTATATCTCCGTGTGGATGTTTATGCTAATGTCAGAATATGAACAAAAAGTTGTTCGGTCCTGACCTGAGATTTAGCAGAAACCAATAGAAGTCGAAGAACACAACATGGTAATTGCAGTATCAAGCAGCCACCTCAGAAGGAGACAACACGGGAATTCTTACACATCATCATCAAATATGGGATCTGCCAGATCATCCTCCATTCACACACACAAACTCAAAGAAAAAGTATAAAAGAAAATCAAAAGAAATCATACATCTTTATCTCTTATTATAGATAAATTATCATACTTGGTGTGAAATGATTCCTCCCGCTGATTCACCATTTATGCTTATAAAAGAATATCCTGGCAGGATAAGCCATGGACCGTTTGGGTTTCTTATACAGGAAAATCGGCGAGGGCAACACGGGGAATCCATGCTCAAACCAGGGGGTCAAATCATGGATAAGAATAATCTAAAATGAGGGAGGGAATTTGTTATTGGATAGGATTACCAAACAGCAATCAATTATTATTTTTCTCTCTAATATTTTAAAAATGTAATAAATACCCGGACGCCAAAACACATTTAAATCGAGTTAATGTAACCTAAGTACCACAACTACAACACGACTCAGACCCTCAATCATTCTCTGCCCTTTTTTACTCCTCGTCCAATCATCATCGTCACTCTTGTTCTCTCTCTGAAAATTAAAAGCCTTTACGTCGAGAGAGACGAAGGGTAAAGTGAGGAACTTGCAGTTTGTAGTCATGGTCAGAGTTTAAGTAAGCCAAGTGCTTGGATAAATCCTATACCTCACGTCTTTTCTTTTGTGTTGTCTGTGTTGGGCTGTGCTTGCGTGTGATCGTGGAGTGCAAAGTTGGTGACTTTTTTTTTCTTTTTTACTTTCACCTCATTGAGGTAATTCCACTTTTTGTTTGAAGTTCTTAGTTTTTGGTTTGTTAGGCTTGATTGTTTTGGTATTGAGCAATTTTTATTGGTGTATTCAGTTGTACGAGTTTATCGTAGAATTGCTGAATTTTTTCTGTTAAAGTTTGCTTCTTTCTGTTGTTACTGGTGGGGCTTAATGGATTATTGATTC
Source organism: Passiflora organensis (assembly GCA_019739055.1). Taxonomy (NCBI): domain Eukaryota; kingdom Viridiplantae; phylum Streptophyta; class Magnoliopsida; order Malpighiales; family Passifloraceae; genus Passiflora; species Passiflora organensis. Next base: position 1,072,521 of record JAEPBF010000136.1, read on the forward strand.
TTAGCAGTGTTTTTTTTTTTGGGTTCATAGTGGAATGGGTTCCTCTTTATTGTGTTTGTTAGATGTTATGGCATATGATTCTGTTAAAACAGTAATGTGAACTTTAACCCTCTTTCTACCCACTTGACCCTTTCCTTTTGTCATCATCTATTTTTTCTTTTTGAGTTTTTTTTTTTAATTTCCCGGGTTCATGGTGTTTATTGTAGGTGATTATGTACCTTCTTCGTGTTGTTATGAGCTACCGGTGGATTTGACCTGCTCAAGTATCTACCCGTTTGAAATATTTATCCCTGGTCGTTCACATCTCTGCTAGCTACTAGCAGTAGCATAAATTGTAAAATTGACCTGAGAGATATATGATGAATTTATGTAGATCTTTCATCTCGGTTGTGGGTCTGGTGTTTTTGCCTCTTGTGGTTTGTTGGAATTTCAGGTGGGTCCTGTTAGGATCTCACCACTGAATGTGCACAAAGTGAAAAGAATTTCAAGTTTTGTTGTTTGAGGTCTTAGTATATGGTGGTCTGCTCGGTTATCGTTAAACCTAGCATACGTTTGCATTTCTTGATCTTTCTGATTCTTCATAAATTCAATCTCATTTCTGTTAAAATTTATGTTTTAAACCGTGGGATTGTGTCTTTTCTCTGTTTAGATTGTGGAATTTGTTTTAGTGTTAGCAGAGTTAAAATTTAACACCGTCAGTCTTTGATTTTGTTTTCTTTTTGGGAGAAGTTGATGCAATGGAACAAGCTTCAAATGGTTTTTCGCCTGGTAATTTGCTGAAATCCTTCATTTCATTGTCTTAACTGATGCAACGGTATGTGCTTTCACATTTGATGAATTCACTTGTGTCTGGTAGGTCCTACTAAGATTCCATCATTGAAGATACCCAAGGAAATGAGAAATCCATGGGGAATCTTATCTGGATCTGACACCTTCCAAGCCTTGAGTGATGCTACCCTTTTTTCAAGCTCTCTACCTGTCCTTCCCCATGAGAAATGTACGTAGTTGCATTGCATAAAAATCTTATGTGTGTGAAAGAATCCGTATTTGGGGATGCTTACATATTTTATTCCAACATGCAGTGAACTTGAATGATATAGACCATAGTGTTCAATCTGTGGAGGATGCTTCATCTAGTTTAGACAAACTTCAGCAAGATGCAGAGGGAAGTGATGTATTTGGGGATGTTGAAACTCATGCAATAGGAAGTTTGCTTCCTGATGATGAGAATGAGCTCCTAGCTGGCATAGCAGATGATTTTGATCTGAGTGGATTACCAGGTTCATTGGAAGACTTGGAAGATTATGACCTTTTTGGCAGTGGAGGTGGTATGGAACTAGAAAGTGATTTGCAGGAGAACCTGAGCATAGCGCTGTCGAAGGCAAACCTATCTGACGGTGTTGTTGGGAATGGAGGAACTCCTTACAGCCTTCCAAATGGTACTGGAACTGTTGCTGGAGAGCATCCATACGGCGAGCATCCATCAAGAACATTATTTGTTCGGAATATTAATAGTAATGTTGAGGATGTGGAACTGAGAACCCTTTTTGAGGTAATTAAACTTTCAATATCATGTTTGTGTAATTTTTCAGCTAATTTTGCTTAGTTTATCTTTTTGCTTGTAAAGTGTGTTTCGATATCAATGTGGTTTACGAGAAGCAAACCATCTGATTCAATGGTTTGGTGTCTTGAGTTTTTATTAAACTTTGTATGCAGCCCAATTTCAGCAGAAGCTGATTCTGCATCAGTTGGGACCAATCATATTTTCCTACAAGAAATCAATTCCGTGGTCAAAATCCTGTAAAATTTTTAAGATGATGAATTTATTTTCTGAACTAGATGCGTGAGTTCTGTATCAGTTGTGAAAATCCTATTTGACTACACAAATCAATAGCTTGGGTGTTGGCATGTAAAACTTTGAGGATGATATTTATGAGCTGTATGTGCTAGTTTCAATTGCTTCATAATTTTCATATCTTTTATTAGCAATTTCATCTTTCGTCTGTTTTGTAGCAATATGGTGACATTAGGACTCTGTACACTGCATGTAAGCATAGAGGTTTTGTGATGATATCTTATTATGATATTCGTGCTGCTCGAACTGCTATGCGTGCTTTGCAAAACAAGCCTCTACGGCGGAGGAAACTTGACATTCACTTCTCAATTCCAAAGGTTCACAATTGACTATTAACAACACTCGTTTTTTCTTTTCTATTGTTTTAACCTGCTGCCATCAACAGTTGATTTTTCTTTTCTTCTATATATACCCTCCTGCTAATCCTGTGTTGGTGTCACCTCTTTTTGTTTCTTACCATATCAGGATAATCCATCAGACAAGGATATAAATCAAGGAACCTTGGTTGTTTTTAATTTGGATCCTTCAGTTTCAAATGAAGACCTCCGACATATATTTGGGGCTTATGGCGAGGTCAAAGAGGTGATGACCTTCTTCTTTCTTTTTTTAAATATGTATTTCTGTGGCTCCATGGTTTAACATTTGCCAGTGTGGCATTTGGCATGCAATAGCAGATAAGGGAAACACCACATAAGAGGCACCACAAATTCATTGAATTTTTTGATGTTAGAGCTGCAGAAGCAGCGCTAAAATCATTAAATAGGAGTGACATTGCTGGCAAACGCATAAAGCTTGAACCTAGTCGTCCTGGTGGAGCTCGTCGGAAGTAAGTATATTATTGCTCTGAAATCTTCAATTTTGGTTGGTATTGTAGTCTCTGTTGTTGGAACTATCCTCTTTCTATATTTTTGTAATGATTACTTGGCACATATAACGCTTGTGTGAAAATATTTATTTTCCTCTACATCCAGGGCTAAAGTAGTTCATGTTGTTCTATTTTTTTTTTGTCCTGTCAATTTCGAGAATCATTACCTTGGCTGAGTTAAATGAATATGTGAGAAAATAATGCTCTGATTCCAGGCAATAGATGAGAATTACTGCATGCATGGGATGCTTGTGCCTTTCTGTTCTCTTCTTTTTGCCACTGTTCCACATCAAACCCCTATTTCTTTTTTCACATCACTTTGTTTATTCTATTAATGAAACCATTTTCATTTGTGCTTCCCCAACAATCCTCTTGAATGCGGAGACTTCTGCGAAGGAGTACTTGGGCCATTTTTCATTTCCATAATGCTGTTGTCTTTGATTTCTGGTATTATTTGTATTAAAACATATTGGTGCTCAAATTGATTGACTTTAAAACTTCCTCCTTTCAGCTTGATGTTGCAACTAAATCAGGAACTGGAACAAGATGAAACAAGGAGTTTCCGGCATCCAGTGGGTTCACCTGTAACCAACTCTCCACCAGGTATGTCTCATGAGTTTTGATGCACTTCTTAACTGTATGTCTGATCCTACCTCGATTTCGCTATAACCAAAGATCATTGTAATTCTTATGACAGGTAACTGGGGACAATATGGTAGTCCAATTGAGCACAATCCCTTACAAAGTATCAGTAAATCCCCTGTTATGAGGACCATGAGCCCCACAACTAGCAACCATTTACCTGGGTTGGCTTCAATTCTCCATCCTCAAGTATCCAACACTGTGAAAGTTGCACCTATTGGCAAAGACCAAGGAGGGAATAGTCTTACTGATCATGCATTTACTAACATAAATTCAGCCCATGGATCTACTTTGCAGCAGTCACATTCTTTACCTGATTCAAAGTTGAACCAGTATCATGGGGTTGTGTCCTCTGTTGGTCCTTCAACGTCCAATGGGTCTGTTATAGAAACATTGTCAGGGCCACAGTTTCTGTGGGGAAGTCCAAATCTATATTCAGAGCATACCACTTCTTCACCTTGGCCAAAGCCATCCGTTGGGCATCCATTTTCATCAAATGGGAAAAGCCATGGCTTTTCATATGCTGGTCGACATGGTTCTTTACTTGGTGGATTGCCCCAGCGCAATCACCATATTGGATCTGCTCCATCTGGTGTTCCTTTGGAGAGACATTTCGGCTTTTTCCCAGAGTCACCAGAAATGTCACTCATGAATCCTGTTGCATATGGGGGAGTGGGTGGTTTAGGCCACAATGACAGAAATTACATGATTAATATGAATGGTCGTGCTCCTGTCAATCCTGGCATTACCATTCCAAGAAACATGACTGAAAATGCCTCAAGCTATAGGATGATGTCTTCGCCAAGGATGAGTCCTGTATTTTTAGGTAATGGTCCATACCCTGGCCTGGCACCCACTATGGAAGGTTTTCCAGACCGAGCACGAAGCAGACGAGTTGAGAATAATGTGAACCTAGTAGATGCCAAGAAACAATTTCAGCTTGACCTGGATAAGATTATCAATGGGGAAGACACTCGGACTACTTTAATGATAAAAAATATCCCAAATAAGTATGACCAACTCTCAATAATTCTTATGATCTCTGGAGTCTGTAGTAACTATTATGTTATGGTCCCTGTTGTGTTTATATTCTATTTGATTGCCTCTTTTAGATATACTTCAAAGATGTTGCTAGCTGCTATTGACGAGAATCATCGGGGCACTTATGATTTTCTCTATTTACCAATTGATTTTAAGGTAAACATACTAAATTGTTGAAATTATTCCGGTTGACATTTTTATTTTAGATGCAGCTGATAGGCTTTTGTTTTGGGAGTGCAGAACAAATGCAATGTGGGTTATGCATTTATCAATATGATGTCCCCTTCACACATTATTCCGTTTTATGAGGTTATATTCTCTGTGCTCATTTCTGGGTTTTTTAATTTAATTGTCTGAGCAGGTGTCTAGTGAACTCCTTGTGCTTTCTTCAGTAATTTTCATTACAATCAAGAATGATTTGAGCTACTGATGTATATGATTCTGATTGATACTATGCACTTACAGGCATTTAATGGAAAAAAGTGGGAGAAGTTTAACAGTGAGAAAGTTGCATCATTGGCATATGCCAGAATCCAGGGAAAGGCAGCCCTTGTGACCCATTTTCAGAATTCAAGCTTGATGAATGAAGATAAGCGCTGCCGCCCAATTCTCTTCCACTCCGAGGGACTAGATACTGGTGATCAGGTATAGAGTTAAATATGACTGCTGAAATATCTGAATTCTGGAATTTCTGATGGAAATTTATTTTTCACCTTCTCCCATGTTAATACCATCACCAACCATGCACAGATATCTTGATTAAGTTGCTCGCATATTATGTGTATGTTTTATGTCAACACAGCTTGCATTTTGTGTAGACCATCCTGGAGCATTTGCCTTCCAGCATTTTGAACATCCAAGTTCGTCAACCTGATGCGTCCCGAACAGCAGATGCCCCGGGTAGCCCAACCAACGACGTCTCTGAGGAGAAACCAGAGATAAATTGAGCAAATTGCAGGGAATTACCCCCCTGGAGCCTGTGGGTGTTAACTTTGTTGCGTACATATCCAAGTGTAAAAATTTAGGAGAGATGATCTTGGGGGACAAGGCATGCAGATTTTGTATAGTATTAACAACAGCTTCTAAAGAAACAGCAGGAGCATTTTGGTCTAGGTTCTGCCTAGTGGTTCTACAGCCTAGAGGAGAATAATGGCAAAGTTCGCGGGTAAAACTGATAACTCTTGCTGCGAAGTGCATTGACCATCAATTTGTGCAGGATTTCTCTTTTCTCCCAACACATGGATCATTTTTTTTTTTGGTTATGTGGTTTCATGAGGTCATCTGCAAATATTCTTGTGTATAAGGTTACGGGTACATGTATCTTGAGGGTCAAATGATGTATCATGGGTATCATCCTGACAATTGTATAGTTTCGTGGACTGAACTCTTATGGATTATCTATCTTTTATGTAAGTGTCCTGAGACAATTTGACTGTTATCGCTTTCCCAGTTTTATGGGTCTCATCTAGCTTCATTTTATTACCAGCCGTCTTTATTCCTGAAGAGTTGGGTGGAAAGAAACCCAGAAAGAAAGATTGGCACTTTCACCACTTTGCACAGAGCTTCGAAGTTCGATGCATACTATTGTCGTTTATCACTTCCATCACAACAGCACTTAAAGTAGGTTAAAACTAAGCTGTTCCTGGAATGATCACATGAGCTTCTGATGCACTGGTGACTCATTGAGCCGCCATAACTGGTTGGTCTGCTCATTGAGCTCTTTCAGTGATGGTTAAATGAGCTCACTCTCTTCGATTTCGATTCGTATTAGTTAAAATCTTTAACTGTATTACCCACAAAACAAGTTTTATTCTTGCGGACCCATCACTTCCGCAGAGACTGTTCTTTGAGTGCTTAGATGAATCTGTAGCACTTTCACTGGTAACTATTTAGTCTGATGATGACGCATATCGACATCTTTTACATTTCTCCCCACTGATGGAAGATAACATAAGATTTTTCTTGTGTTCTTTAAGAGCTGACATAGACACCATATTAAGCCCTTTACTGCTCAATCTACACTCTCGTAGTGAGGATGACATACAACCAAAGATTGTTATCAGATATTGATGTCGAGCTGTACAAGAGGCTGCTGCTAAAGCAAAGAGAATTGTACATAGAAGTGGATAGAGACATTTTACTTGTCCTTTAATTGCAACCCCTTTTTTTGTCTTGCTTTCTTAGATTTCAGTTCAAGGTCGATGATAAAATAACACATATTCGGCTCTCTTGCATAGCGGACATGACCATTCATCTTGTTGAGCAGTTTCCGAGAAAAGTGCAGCCCCTGACCTTCCATGGAGTTCCAATGGTTCCCACCCTCAAACATGTCTTGGATGAGAGCAGAAGGCAGACCTTCGCCTGGATGTGCCATTCTACAAGCACGTCAAAAGAATAACCTTCGTTAGCCTGAGTTAAGGACAGTAACATTCATAAAATATATGTGATTGCAGATCAGGCAGAAGATCCTCTGTGCACACAGTTTTTCCAAGAAACAAGATGTGACTGCCATTTCGACTGCCATTGCTTTAAAACAGAGGGGACATTGAAGAAAAGAAGGAGAAATCCATGTTCAATCCACTCGAAAAAGCTGATATCTATCCTACTGCAATGAGGAGAATCACACACAAAAGAGGAGCTTATAGTATTAAAGAACAAGATATGGTGCACTACTCAGACATATTAGTATAGCAACAAGAAGGTTATGATACTCTTAAAAACAGTTAAGGAGTTCCTGCCGACAAAGGAAACCAAATTATTGAACTTTCAATTTATGGTCTGCACATAATCATAAATTATTAAACAGAATTTGGCACCTGAACTGGAGACGGATAAACTCGTTGCCATCTTGAATCAACTTCAGACCAGGTGTGATCATTATTTCTACCCAGCCATTCACAGTAGGTGCATGCTGAACAACACTAAGTAAGAAATCTGACAAGATCAGCTGAAGCTTAACATGATCGCCGTATAGAGATAGTGTTTTCATTTCTTCAGGAATCTCATGAAGAAGCTGCAAGTTTTTCTCCCTCACCAAGATCATGACTTGACTTAATATGGCATCTAAAACATTTCCCAGAAGAAATTCTTCCATGTTCAGATCCACATTGCTGCCATAACCAAGGAAAAAAAAGAATGCCTGGTTAGCAATGCAACTGAGGTTTGTGGACGACCAGTGCCTATAGTAAGTACCTAAAAAAACTCAGGCTTTGAAACCAATCATCAGTGATAAAACATGAAATCATGTATGACCAAGTACAAAAAGTAAAAACCCTGTTTTGCGGTGGAAATGATCTATAATAACAAAAATGAAAAACGAGTTTCTTGTTAGAAACACTCCTACTTAGTAGGTTTGTACAGATAAAAACAATTTGACACCAATTCCACCAAGTTTTCAATTCATCAACTTCAGTCTGCACCAATCTCAACTTCAATTCTTTGTTTTCCTGTTTGATATACGAACAACAATACTTAACCAGAAGGATGTGGTATATTGGTAAGATCCGTCTATGTTTAACCAAATGTTAAGAGTGCAATCCTTTATTAAATTATAGGCCGGTAGGGCTTACATGGTTTATAAAAGAAAAAAAAAATGCATATTCCTATTATAAAGTATAGACCATGAATAGAGATTAAAGAAAGCTTACCCCTCTTCAATGCTTCCTAAATCCATATCCTCGATAATGGTCATTATCTGTCTTTCACATGCATAACTTAGCTCCAGGAACTGCTTCTGATTCTCTGATGATGCAGTAGTCTCAAGGAGTTTGTGGGTAAACCGAATACCACTTAGCGGATTTTTCATTTCCTGTCGTATATAAGCCAACTCCTTAAGCTTTGAAAAAGTCTCTTTCTGCTCTTTGCTGGGACGTTCTAAGGGTTGCTTCAGGTCAGGCTCAACGATTTGCAGGAAGCAGAAGCAGCCAGTTATGCTCCCATTTGCATCGGTCCTTTTGTTTGCTGTTAAAAGCGCCTCCACCAACTTTCCTTGTTTATCATAAAACCCAAAAGGAAGCTTCCCTGTTTCTTGACCACTAATAGCTCGATACAACAGGATCATAAGCTTAGTTAGAGTGTCTTGTCCTTTAAGCTGACATAAGCCTCCAAAAATAACTCCAGGAAGCAGTTTACCAATGACCTCCTGTCTTGTCCGACCTGTTAGCTTTAACATGGCAGCATTCCATTCAGAACAGCAGGCATTCTCATCAGAAGCAAATATTGGTGGAATCAAGGGGCTAAGACTTTCTATGATAGCCTTGTAGTCGCTCTGCAATCGGATAAATTTATCTGTGACAACTCTTTCAGATGTGATATCTTGACCTACAAAGCACACTCCTGTGACGTTGTTAGTATAGTCCCTACTCGTGCAGGCATTAGCCACAAGAAATACAACTTTGTTTTGTGGATGAAGTCCGAATTTCCTCAATTTCAACTCAATATTTTTGTCTTCCTCACCTGGATAATAACATGGAAGCCAATCAATACTGAAAGAAACTTCTTGAAATGATTTGTCAGAATGACTTGATAAGAGATGAGGGAGAATTTGTGTGCAGAAAATTTAACTATTTTCTTAATGCATCCTGTCCTGGGAAAACCAGGGAAAAGTTCTCTTGCACTATCTTCTTTAGACTTTGAACATGCAAACAATTGACATATACATTCAATCTGACCAGACAGCTAATGAAACAATCCCTGCGACTATCATATTAAAGTTACCATTCACTGAGGCAATCTCACACTTCAACAAAACAGGAGTATTGGAGTCAGTGGCTAGCCAATTTCAATAATAATGGAGAGAATGCAAATGCGTCTGTTCCTTTGGTTAGATAAAAGGGTGAGGAAATTAAACAGTTCACAGAAAATGATTAAAAAAAATTTGTTCGTAGTGGAAGTTGACAAGTTGACCTATATGCAAGCAAGTGAAAAATAATTCAGAGAACCAAACTGCAAAATGTGATACAGCAGATTAAAAAAAAAATTGTTCCAAAAAATAAACAGTCAAACTTCAGATGAATAAAATATGGCAGCAACTGTGTGAACATTTTGTAGTTAACTGAAGATGGGAAAGAACTACCTTGGAGTGCCCTGCGTAAAATACTCTCAACAGCCTTCGATGACTCCTCATGGACAACTTCATGAACCAGGGACTTTCCCATTGCTTCAATGGTTTGTAATCCAGTCAATTCAGCAATTTTAGCATTCCATCCATTGATAAGACCGGCTGAATCAACCCCGAAAATTGGTGCTGTTGCGGTCTCAATCAACCTAACCATTTCACAAGCCACTGAACTGAGTTCATTTATCCCTTGTTTCACATTGTCAGCTCTCGTAGCATAAGTAATTAACTTTGGCCCATTATCCTCTATTTCCTGAAATGAATCTCTCATTATAAGCTGTAAAGAGTGAATAGCATTAATTTCTGAAACCTCCCAAGGGATACTTCTGCTCTTCACCACTTCAAGGAAAGCATTAAATGACGATCTTGGGTGCATTCTTCCACCGTCATCTTTATTTTTGGGATCATGCTTTGCTCCACCCCATTTGACTTCCTTGGCAGTGTGAGACCTGAACCAGAACAAAAACTCTTTCAAAGTGATTCTAGCAATAGCCATGCCGCAAACAGCATCACCCAGTAAAGCAGCACCTGGATAACCAGCGTCTGCCAAACAGTCAGTACTCAATCCTGTAGAATCCCCATGGTTCTTGAGAAACCAATCTGCAATATCTTCTACCTGGGCTTCAGTTGGAGTTACACCTAGCAACCAGCATCTCCCTCCATAATAGAGTGCAGCTCCATCACACTTCACTAGATCCATTACACTAGGAGATTGGGTAACAATACCAAGAGGGGCATCTCGGAGAAGCATGTCACATAATAGAGTTTGTGTTCTGAGAATCTTCTTCTCCACTAATTGTGCTTTCAATTCCAGCTCCATGTAGAGCTGTAGCCCAAAAGCTTGCATGAGGAATTCGCAAGCATAGCGAAGGGGGAAAGGGACGTAGCGGGGTGAAGAATGGTGGCATACAACCAGCCCCCAGAGCTTGCTTGACTTGCTATTGTTTATGATTACTGCCATCACCAATGAAGCCACAGACCCCATATTAGCCATGTACTGTGTGTGGCAGGCATGGGGCGACCGAAGTGTTGAATTGACCAAGCAAAGAGGCTGCTTCAGTCCTTCACTTTGAATGACCCTAACTGGACTAGCATGGCAATCAGAAATCATCCTAACGCGGTTCTGCTTGAACAAGAAACGTGCTGCTTGGGGAATATCTGTGGCAGGATAATGCAAACCCAAGTATGGTTCTAAATCAGACCTCCTGATCTCTGACACAACTTCACCATGATCATCCTCATGGAACTTATAAACCATTACCCTGTCATAGCCAGTAAGCTTTTGAACATCCTCCACAATTGTGTCGCATAAGACCCCTACATCTCCACCAGGCAGTGATTGAAGCCTAGAAATTGCCCGAACGGCCAGTTTCTGAGACTGTACAGCACCGGCAAGTGAGAGTGCTGGATCACTAGACTTTGCTGGCTCCAAGTCGATAACAATTCCCACATCAATCCTATGCAATATTGCATAAAATGGCTTCTGGGTCGTCCGAGTATAAACCCAAACTGGGTTTAACAAAGAAATCTCCCTGGAAGCAGCAGCCTTCGTCAATGAAGCCCCTGAAGGAGGTGTAAAAAGGGTTCTTGCATCAACTCCAATCAAACCCTTAACTTCTTTCAGCTCCAACTCGGGACTAGAATCCAGACCCAACAATCGAAAGCAGTTCTGACTGTAGCCTAGAATCCTAAAGGTTGATTCCTCGATCGCAAGCAAGCAGCCGAAGGGCTGAATATGACCACCCCTTTGAATTCTCGACAAATAAGTAATTATTTGCTCTTCAGAAGCAGTTTGCGGACCAAAAAGAACTGATCTTGAATAGTTAAACGACTTACCAGACACTCCAGATTGCTCAAACTCTGCTAAAAGTCCAGCATCTGCATTGTACTGGGAAATAATGATGGATTTGTCTTTGTTGTTATTTGTTAAAGGCCTCATGTTGCCAGCACTAGATGATGATACAGCGTCAGTTGAGTCCATTTTTCTCTTCTCAAGGTCCATACTAGTTTGCAGGGATGATAATAGCGATTTGATATTCCCAGAAGCTCATGGTACTAAGTGGAGAGGGCATACTCCAGCTGTACCATTAATAGGACTGTACTTGCTGCTTGCTTCCTTGCTTGCATAAATGCTTTCGCTATTTTAGGTTTTCATGATCATCCAAATCATTTAACATAAGCTTTTTTACAGGACACTCATTTCTCAGTAATCTGGCTTCTTATGATATTTTTACCTGTTTAGAGTATCCCGGCAATATTATTATTAATTTTTGTCGGAATTCATATTGGTACTTTAAGATAATTAAATGCTTAAGTAACTACTAATCCAGTTATGTTTGTGGCTAGTTCGGAGATTAGACGTTGATGTAATGGACTCTTGCCTCTTCGGTTGGCGTTTGAGCTGTTCATGCAACTTTATTACAGCAGCTCCGCTTTTGTAGTAGTCTATTTGGACATCAAGAATACATAGGTACAGAGATAATAAATGGACCAAGCCCACTTCTGTTTATCTTTATCCACTTGTCAACTTCCTTATCTTTCTTTTTCTTTTTCTTTTTTTGTTTTAACCGACGTTATTTCTTGCTTTATTTTGGAGGTTTTGAACTTTTGATACTTTTGTACTATTTAGGAACATGGATGAGTTACTGTTCCTAACATAGTTGCGGTTTAGAGCATTTAAGCAAATCACTTTATTGAGACATCAGGATACCTTTTATATATATATAAATATATGTATGCGTTTTTCATGTGGCAACGCCGGCTCCACGCTCGTGTCAGGATTTTAGCTGTCCACGAGGCACGTGGCAGCCCTCAAATTCCTTCTTTCCCGACATGATTAGACCGTTCGTGGAAACTAAAGAGGAGCCAAGGAAAACCAAAAGAAAGGTTTTTGAAAATACAAGTCTTTCGCTTTATTCGGTTTCACATAAGTTGGACAGTGAAGGTAAGAGTAAAAAACTGGGGAGAGCAGAAACATTTTAGAGAGAGTAATCTCTCTCTTTCTGTATTGTTTTGTTTTTTTATTTGTTTGTTTTGAAGGTGCACAGGTATACGGCTGTCTCTACCTTTCCATTTGTAGTTATATATATCCAAATTCATTTTTTGGTTTTGTTTATGCTCTTCATGCACCTTTCTTTCTGTTTGAAGTGGTATTCTTTTGGTTCTGTTAGACTTTAATTATTGGTGCGGTTGGCTTTTGTTGTGGATTCTTCGTAGTGGGTAACTGTCGGTTGAGCTGGTTTTAGTCCTGGCTTTCTTTCTCTTTTGTGATCATGGATGATTTTAGTCTTGTGTGACTGAGGTACTGTTTGGATTTTGAATTCTTAGTTTACCTTTCTCTTTTGTTGCTTTATGGGTTGTGGTAGTTTCTCATGCATGTTCTTAAATTTGTGTACTTTTATGGATTATAGTCTCTCTTTTCTCTTGTGAAAGAACAATTTTTTGTTTGAACATTGGATGTTACAGAAAAGACCTTAAACCTGTTTCTCCATGACTTCACTTCTGATCTACAGTCCATGAGTTGAGATAGATGGTCATGTAGTCCAACAATTCAGTCAATTATCACTCGAGTTGGCCATCTATCATAGGAAAGATTATTACACGAACCTATGATCTGGTTTGAGTCTAAAGAGTGACTACAGCTACTTGGAGGTTCAGAGTTGATGAACTTGTGTCTAGTCATGATTGATATGCTTCTAGTCAGTATCATTATCTCTTATCCAGTAACTTTATGTAATATATATGTCTGCTAGCTATGTTGTTCATATGTGGACAACTCTGGTTGTTATTGACTCGGTGAATGACTGATGGTACCTTCATTTCCAGTCATTGGGATATTTTCCATGCCTGCAAACTGATAAAAATTCCTCATTCAGATGGTACATGTGCCTAACATTATTGTTGGTTGTAATCATCATTGTTATTGAGATACCTATTTTGATATCTCACCTTCTTGATTCTGTGATAGGGATATTGGGAGGTTCTTTGCTTGTTGAAAACGCCTTTTTCCTTGCTGATGTTTCCTAGTCAAGACTGTGGTAAATATCATCAATACAGTGGAAATGCCAGCTCTAAAAATGAAGAACGAATCGAGCATGTGTTCTACAAGTGAAAAAAATTGTCTCGCTTTATCTACAAAGTCCATTGTGATATCGAGAACTTCATGCTCTCATACTAAAGTCTATTGGCAAGCTGCGGAGCTGAGTGCTTGTGTTCATAGGTCCCAGGGTGGTTGTGGTAAGGAAGTGACTGGAAAGTATTCCACTATTAGTCTTCTCTTCCCAAGTATTGATTGGTATCACTAAGTATGTTTTTTGGATTTCTTATTTTGGTAGGGAGCGACACTTATCTTAATGTGGCAGGGTGGGAAAGCTATGATAAAAGAAGCGCACTCAATTTCCAAACCTGCAATGTATCGGATCAGTCTATCTCTGACATGATTATTGCTGGCTTAGCCTTTGATGGTAGTACACCTGTTGACAATATTACGGAGGCCAGTCTTTTGCCTGATTATAAGTGTTCTGGTCCAAGTATGTTCTTTGATGGGGCTGAGGAGTGCATGACACTTCCTTTTCTCAAGGACACTGTCAAAGTAAGCAACTGCAATGGTCTGAAACCATGTGAAGAAAGCATGGTTGATTCAGATAGAGATTGCTCATGTCAAGAAAAGAATGAGATAATATCCTGCAGCAGGGCAGCTAATGCTATCAATGATTTAGACCAAGCTGAAGACTTTGATCCTCAGTTCTTTATAAAAAATTTACCAGAACTTTCTGACATGGTTTCAAGTTTTCGCCTACCTGCACCCTCAAAGGAGCTTGTTAGAGGGAAATCTGTCACCTTGGTTCTTGATTTGGATGGTAAGAACCACGGTTACCTTACTCTTACTAGGGTTTTCGTTTCTCTTTAGTACATGGTTTTTTTATGACTCTTACACTACCGTATGTCTAACAAGCTAGTGGTTCAATGGTATCTCCCCTTGTCTTAAAGGCTTGGGGGCTTCAGAGATCTTGGGTTCAAAATCCAACGGGGAGTTTAAATAGGAGATGGGTGGATTAGAAGTTTGTCCCTGTTGGATAATATTAATATCTGATGAATGTGAAGTGTCACTTACTATGATTCTCTAATGTGCAGAAACGCTTGTCCACTCTACCTTGGAGTATTGTGATGACGCAGACTTCACATTTAGTGTGTTTTTCAACATGAAAGAGCATACTGTATATGTAAGGCAGAGGCCTCATCTCCACATATTCCTGGAGAGAGTTGCAGAGATGTTTGAAGTTGCAATCGTCACAGCTAGCCGAAGCATCTATGCAGCTCAATTGTTGGACATACTGGATCCTGAAGGAAAGTACATATCATGGCGTGCTTATCGTGAATCTTGCATAATTTCTGATGGAAGTTACACAAAGGATTTGACAGTTTTGGGAGTTGATCTTGCAAAAATTGCTATCATTGACAATTCTCCTCAGGTAACTTTCTTAACCTGTTTCCTCCATGGCTCTGTGCTTTGACTTGCCTACCCTCTCTATCGTTTTTTCTATCATTTTTGATCAGTTATCAACTTCCTAATCCGAACCCAAAGGGTATGTGGTTGAGTGGTAAGACTCATCTATCCTGTAGACAGGGATAGTAAGTAGCCTGCTAAAAAGATCTTTTCTGTGTTGATTCTAATTGTTTCCTATTTTCTTTTGGTGGTTTTCAGGTGTTCAGTTTGCAAGTAAATAATGGGATCCCTATTAAAAGTTGGTTTAGTGATTCATCAGATTGTGCATTAATTTCATTACTTTCCTTTCTAGAGACCCTGGTTGATGCTGATGATGTCCGTCCAATCATTGCTCGGAGATTTGGTAACCAGGAATAAGAGCTGCCTTTTCCTTATTACCTTCAATATATTACAGCGTCTTTACCGTGCAATGTTATGATTTCGTAGCGGATTCGGTCCTAATTTAGATTGTCTGTTTTCTTATATGTTTGGATTTTCCATACATTAACTGTAGCAATAAACTAGTGTTCATCAGATTGTCCGGTGTGTTCTTGGTGCTTGTGCTTGTGCTTATTCGTCTTCCTCCCCTCCCTACCTTTGGCTGACTACCCACCCCATCAGGTGCTCTCTCCTTGTTTCTCTTAAAGGTAGTTGTTTCGTTTATTGTGCAGTTGCAGCAGATTCATGATTCCCTTTATATTTGGGTAATCTGTATGAAAATATTCAAACTCTATTTCGATGAATGTTTAGAGAGTTCTTTAACCGTATGGTAGAACACATTGGGTATAGCTGCTTGCACTTTGGATCTGACCAGCTAACACTTTATTTTTTTTCATGATTTCTGCATTCCTTTTTGCAGGTTTTCTGGGGAATTTGTTAGATTTTCTGCCAATGGCAACACGTAGGTACGTCGGAATTCTGTAGCTAATATTTTCTATTTATAACTTTGTATATATAGCAATGTTACTGTAGGGACTCTCCTGGCAATTGTCGCTTCAAATGGACCAGGCAACTTAGTGTGTTGGTCCAGCTTCGTTTTCTCTTGAATTGTTTGCTTGAAACGTCGTTTTTGAAGATAGCTCCTATGTGTATAACCGGGACACAGTTCTATCTAATGTATATTCCTTGTATTTCATAAAAATGACAACTCAAGGATACGTGAATCGTTATTTCTTTATCTTGGTGATCACCCAGGTTCTTTCATGGGCTCTCGGGTGGGACTGGGTAGTTTATCCTGTCAAATCTTTAATTTTTCTTTATATTGTATCATAAATATCCATTAAAATAATTAGAGTTTACTGATTGTATCATAAATACCAATTAAAGATGAAACCCCAAAATTTTCAGATATTCTAAAGCTAAAAAGAAGAATTTCTGAAGTTAACCAGCCTTAAAAATAAAAGAGACGTGGTTGCAGAAGGATGGGATTTACAGAGCTGATTCATTACGATCATCGTCGATATTTTGGGTCTATGCTTAACAAGCCTTAGCCCAACAAAAAAAAAGACTGTTTGAAATTTCCTCGTGTTTTCCATGCGGGTATTCCCCAAGATTAGGGAAGTCTTTTAGTATCGGTAAATCATTTTGGAGACCACTGGCTTAGCTAGTCGCTAGGAGGTGAAAGAAACTGTACAAAACTAATAGAATCCTCCCTCTCAATAATATTGGATATTGGTAAACTTCTTTCATCTCTTACCTATGAATCATTTCATTAAAAATTAAGAAAATAAGCTCAAAAGCAGTTTCAGCAGTGTAACGATGTAGCATGTTTGTCATGGGGCTTGCAAGGATAGAGGCTAGGGATTTGAAGTTGCAGGAGCTTCAATTGTTCCAGATCCACCTGTACTCGTACCTGCTGCCAATGTAACCCGGCCCTGCATGATAAAGATATGGGTACATGACATTATTGCTGGACACAATGATTTATCATGGAATTTTTCTTGATAGTTTTCTTTAAACGAAGAGTCTACTTCTAGTTCCACTATATTCCTGGACCTCCTAATATTTACATACCCTTTAGGTAATTTACACCTTGCTTTTGTTAGATTGACTAAAGACAACAAGCGAAAATCAATCAGAACATAATGATGATAAATTCCAGATAAATTTAGGTGGATCGAAACTGGAGTCCCACAATAGCTCACCTGAGGTACTGCACTTTGCTGATCCAATTCTGCCATAGCATCCTGTGACATTGGACAGAATTTGTAGATTACGTTTCTTGAGAATATGGAAAGCATATAATTAACAAATTCATATCCATCAACGGGAAAATCTTAGGTCTAAGACTCTTCATAAGATCACCGTGGCAAGGTGTCTCCAAGTATGTTGACATACTGCCAAAACTAAAAGATTCTCTAAGGAGAAATTAGCCAGGCGAAAATTGCAGACAGTCCAATAAAAAAGGAATGATTTGACACTAGCAGTAGCATATAAAAGAAAACACTAAGTTTTTAATTGGGTAGTTGGAAGCCTTCCCTCGTTGTCTTCTCAATTTATTTTTATTTAGGAACATGCCTGTCAAAAATTTAAAATGGTTAAGATTCAGAAATACACCTGTAATGTGCTAATTTGTTGCTCAGGCTGTCCGAGCTTTAAATCAGGTTGCCGCTGCTGTGAAAGTGCCATTTGCTGTTGGTGATGGTGATACTGTTGTTGTTGCTGCTGTTGTTTTTGCTGTTGTTGTTGCTGCTGTTGCTGCTGCTGCTGCTGTAGGTAAAGAATTTGCTGCTGCTGATTGGGTTGCATCTGCTGCCCCTGCCATTGTTGTTGGAGAAACTGCAATCGCTGTTGTTCTTGTTGTTGGTGCTGAAACTGTTGGAAGTGTTGTGGTTGATGGAGTGACTGCTGTTGTTGCATATGTTGCTGCTGAAGATATTGCAGTTGCTGCTGCGGCTGGGGGTGCTGTTGCAATTGCTGTTGTTGTTGCCAAAGAAGTTGTTGCTGGTAATAATAATATTGCCACATTTGGTTATATGCTTGGTTATTCTGCATATTGGCATGTTGCTCATTACTTTGTATAGGATGTTGAAATATCTGTCCTTCAGAAGATACATTAGGATGACCAGGTGGTTGAGACTGATTGACATGAGGACTTTGTTGCTGAGCATTTTGCATAGACCAAGCTTGAGGTATTACACTAGGTTGAACATTATTTGTGGGATATTGACCTTGTGCTTGGATATCTTGTCGAGCTTGCGAGTTTTGCAAAGACGAAGGTTGAGAACGGTAACTCTGACCATGAAGAACTTGAGAGCCTCTTTCACGTGGATCTGTCTTTGGAGGGGAATGCTGCCGCCGTTGATGCAATCTTTTATGTGCATGTTCCCCAGATGCGTATCTGGAGTCATTGTGAAATCTGTCCAAATTACTTTTTTTGTTACTGTTTTTACCACTATTTTCCAGAATCTGGGGCTGCAAAGGAGACCACGCCTTATTTTTCCCATTACTTGCAGAATTTGAAACATCATAGTTTCCACTGTTAAAGGAAGAAGAAGCTGTTGCTTGAGTTCTAACTGGGCTGGATATAGACTGCTCAATATTGGCATTCTGACTGTTCTCATGCATGCTTAAATTTGAAATACTATTATCTTCAAAAGTTTCCCCTTTAAGCACGCCTCTATTTGACAAACTTCTTTCTTGAAAATCTTCACTCTCATTAGATGCAGGAGCTTCAGTATCATCATACTTCGGGCTAACTGGAGTAGGAGACTTGATGACCTGAGGATCCAAAGAAAGTCTCTCCAGAGAAGGCAGCTTCAAATTCTGTTCAGACTTGTAGTTGTGCTCTTGCTGAAAATCTTTTTCTTCAGAGTAATCTAATGAAGCTCGATCAACATCAGCTTTATCTGCAACTTGAGGCATCAAATTCAGTTCTGATGCATCTTGTTTGTCTGACTTTGAAACTTTAGGAGATACCTGATGCATACTCTCGCGAATACTGTGGTCAGCTTCCCCCGATAGACAGAGGTCAACAGCAACTTGGTTGACGGTACTGTAATTTTCCACAAATGGTGACTTCTTCTGGTCCAAAACACAACTAGATGGCATAAGAACATTTTCTGGCAATTTCTGGTCTGGTATATGGTCAATGTCTTGCCCAGAATCATGATTTTCAGGTATGGACAATTTGTCATCTTGCAATGTGGATTGAATCAGGTATTTGGAATCACACTCTTCAGAAGTCTGATGATGTAAATTTGCAGCAGTTTGATTCGCTGCTTCCACATCCAGCTTCCATTGTTTTTTACCAGTAGCTGGATGAAATGAAGTCCTCACAGAATGTGGAAATAACCTTACATGCCGATTCCATGCTTTTCTTACATCATGCACAGTCCCACAAAGGTCAACAAACTGTGCCATTGTCAATATGTTAGCTATAGACATGCAGTTCAATATGCAACTTACTGTAACAACACCACCCATTTTTTACATGCATTTTGTGCCAGCTCAAGTATGGTTGTAACCAGTCTGAACAGAAAGTTGTGGAAATAATGAAGGTACCGAGGAAACTGTAGATTTGAGTGTCTAGGATGCACCAAGATAAATTGATTCGGAATCTTTTTTTCATCAAGGAAAAAGATGGAGAAGCAACAAAATTAGATGATTGTTCATGTCCTCTGTAAAGCCAGGACAGTAGAAACGGCAGTAAATGTAAACTAGAACAATGATCTGTGTTTCACACTCTCTATGCTTGGTGACAAGCATCCCATAAATTTGGAATGGTTTATGCATTCAGATGCAGAAAAAGAACCTAACAGTCCCCCAGCTGTGACAGTTTTTTCTCAAGTCAACTACATGGAAACATGGAGGTCCCATGAGGCAAGAGGCTCCAGCATATATTTTCACATTCATAGTAACTTTACCTATTGCAAGATCACCACCACAAATGATGCTTAAAGAATGAATCAGAGTGAAATTTTGACCTCTAAATATTGTGTTGATACAGCCTCTCTATCTTTTTCGCTCAAAACTTGGGATACACCTTGCTGTGGGGACATTGCATTAGCAACAACGGGATCTACAACCTTTATGTGAACTGATCCTCCATGTGTCATTGCGAATTCTATTAATTCCTGTAGAAGTGACAGTAAAAAGACATTATGAAAAAATGAAATTCTAATGAGAGTCAGTTCACAACCTCTGAAAAGCTAAAGATGGCTGCCAATTGATATTGACCTTGGTTTTCATAATAAAGAGTGGCTCAACTGTAGCAATAGTAAAAGACTCGCCTATCACATAAGTTTATTGATAGAAGGGTACATCTAAGATGTGAAGCTTGTAGATAATCTGTACACTTCTGCTGGTGCAGTGTTACCTATACCACCTTAAAAGCTTAAAAGTAAAAGTATATATACCTCTATAAGTAATTTACTATGAGGCACGTGTTTGACACCATCTTTTAAGATGTCTATGGCAGCATCTTCACCACCAGTAATCTGCAAACTAAAAGAGTAGTTAGAACAAAGATATTAACTAAATACCAAAAAAAAATTACACCCAAGGCTAAAGCCCCTCTCATAAGATGAAAGGTTTGGTCCTTGAGAGGATAAATGCAGGGTTATTCACAGTAAACAAGTTTCAAAGCTCCTTCTATCATTCAGATGCAGGATAAGTAGATGCCAATATAGAGCCATCCGAAGCACTCAAATCTTATGGTTCATTGTATCCTTCTGTTACTTAACTTTTATTAGAGGGAGTCTCACACTTCACTTGTACAAGGATTGTGGACTATGTCCAAAGGATTTCTTATTAGCTTGGGTTTAAGGGTTCTGTGAGTAGAAACAATTTCACATGTATATTTGAGAGGACCTCAGAAGTTTTATAATATCAATTATCATTCTTCAATTCATCATCAGCTCCATCAGCCATTCTTATGGCACAAAGCATCTAGAAATTTTCAATACATATCATTAGTTATGTTCAGTGGAATTGACAAGTATTAATTATATAGATTCTTCTCAATAACAGTTTTAAATATCTTTACTCTAGAAAGAAAAACAGTTTTTAATATCCAAACAGAGACCTATAGTCGGTGTTTATGATACAACATAGGAGATTAGTTATTGTTACTGACGGTGGATGCCTCTTTAATTTAAAAAAAAAATATATCGAAAACAAAGGGATCTACTTGCAGCTTAGTAGTGCTGTTTTACAGAAACCTCAACGTAACTTCCAAACCTTTTGCTTGATTTTCAGTTTAGTCTAATTCTCCTCACATACTGTCCGTAATGGAAATGAAAATTTAATTTAAGGGAACCAACAAGAAGTCATCATTATTAGCATTTGCTGGAATGAAAAACTTTTTGTAAAACTAGAACTGAAGTGGCAGCTAACTGAAAAGAATAGTTAGAATAGATCCTCTAACGCTAATAGTGGAATAGATAGACAGTAAATATATAAAAAAACCACCAATGCCATATATTTCTATGGATGTGAAAAAACCTACCACGTATTTAAGGCGAGAAAAATGAATATATAACACCGGGAGAATATGGCACATTTCCTTATCTGCTGCTGCCAATTCCAGTGCTTCTTTGAATATATTAGAAGCAGAAACAAAATTTCCCTAGAATTTTGGAAAGAAATCAATGATTATAATTTTTTTTCAAAATAAAAAAATTGATGATGCAGAAGTATCACATACCAGGCGTCTTTCCATGTTAGCTTTCATCACAACATTTTCAACAAAATTTGTATCTGATTGCGAATTGCATTGAGAAAAGGCAGCACGTGCATTAGTTGCATCTCGAATGTGTTCTTTAAACCTGGCACTGAACTTATGGATAACTGATGCCTTCTGCAACAAACATATGATTAGGACTATGAGCATCTCTAGCCATGATAACAAAACAAATCGTCCTGTAGCAATGAACCAGAAGTCTGAGAGAACTAGTGCTAAAATGAGAATGAATGATAGAGAAATGAAATTCCAGTCCAGCTGTACAATATTCAGAATTTCAATTGCCATAATCAATAAGATGTTCCTTCTGAAATTTCAGAATTAGGGCTACAAATATTTTTTCCATTGCATTATGCTTGTGAGTGTTGCCAGTTTTGCAAAACAATTAAACTACAAGCTAAAACACCCCTACAAAATATGTTTGTGAGTGGCACAAAGTATCTACCATTTTTCTCCAAAGACAACTACAACCTAAAATTTCCTTCACAGAAATATCAGAAATATATTAGGATGGACAGCTTATAATTGGTGGATACCAGTTATTTGACACAAAGACAAGTACTTCTTCACTCCACAATTTCAGCTAAATATGCTGCCATAAATCCTTCACGCCTTCCAAATGCACCATTAGTAAAATGTTTCAATGAGATCTGCTTATCTTTCCACATATAACTACAAAACATGTCTAATTATTGCAGTTTTAGTCCTTATTCTATTATAGAGTGGAACATCTTCTCACCCTTTTGCATAGTTATATCTACTTTCTCAAGAGTTATCACGTTAATGACATTCTCCCTGCATGAATGTTGCATTTAACATGAAGCAAGCTGTCCAAGTCATTCTCCACATCATGAGCGGTAGTAGTGTCATTGAATAATTTTTTAGTGCTTTATTTCTGAAGATGTGGGATGAAAGACACTCTAAAACAAACTAAAAGCAAAACAATAAAAGATACGAGTGTTACAGTGCATTTACAGTGGAGGATGGGTCTCATGTCATGAAATATGCACCTTTAGAAAAGTCCGTGTTGCCCGGGCCAATGCAAGGTTTGCTATCTCTCTTGCCCCTTTACTTTCCATGAATTCCACATAACGCATCCAAAAATCAGGGTAATTAGCGCAGGGAATCAAGCATCTTTCATAAAGTTTAACAGCCTGGAAGCCAACAAAGCAAGCTATTTAAGATGCTAAGGCGGAAAGAAGGAAGGCAGGCAACAGGACAATTTCAAATAAACACATTAACATGACAAACCTATTACCCAATCAAAATCTCTATGCAACTCAGTAAAGTCCAGATAACGATGCCAATTTTCCAACTGAGAGTCATCAAGTGGTTTGACATGGAAGTAGGACCTCCTAATGCCATGCTCAAAGCATTTTATTTTTTCATCTAACTGAGATGCTTCCTGATAGAACTGTTCTCCAATTGATCTATATTTCTGCAGAGCTTTGAACCTGGCCAATCCAATAGATGGATCCAGCATGTCCTTAATGATGCGAGTAACTTCATCTTGCTTGAAGCTTTTAGAAATTTCAGTTTCAGTAATATTCTCCATTGGTGAGTTTGAGTTAGGGCTTCCATAAGGTGCCATCTCTGTGATCCAAATGTCAACCAACTGCTTAAAGCTGAAGCAAAAGTGAAACTAGTAGCCAATAAGCATACATCTTTCAGATGATACTGCGTTTACAGAAGAAGGATATATATAAGGGAGATTGGAACACAAGAAATCAGACAATGAAAACCAGATATTATTACTTTAGAACTAAAATGCCAATCATCATGCTCGATGACAACTCCTCAAATTTGAGAACACAATTATGGGGTTAAAATTTATTGAGAAGTGTGCTTCATAAAGTTTCTTAGAATTTTGTTCCTATATGGTGATTTGAGTGTATGAACATGAGAAAACCCAAATCAAGCCAAACAGATTAAATTGCAATCTTAGTTCTAACAAATCATGAGTTTCAATTTTACCACTGCTGAAAGCAAACAAATTTTATATCGCAGTCACATATTTTCAAGGTTTAACTGTAAAAACTTGGGCATGAAAGAGAATGAAGAAACTAGGTTAGAAAAATCCAAGAGAAAAAAATGAAAGAAACCAGCCGCCCAAGCTTTTATCCACGACTTGAGAACTTAAAATTGTCATGTGAATAGCCACCACAACTAAATTTCAAAATACATACCGATTATAATACTGATGCAACCGTTTGGTAGGAAACCTTAACATTTGGATATAAATTTGAGCCAGACAGCTCCAATGCTGCTGAGAGAACTCGAATTCAATGTACTTATCCCACAAGGTGTGACACAAGTAATCCTTGCCAACAAAGGACAAACCTCTTTTGAATAACCTGTTCAATAATTTAAAAAGATAAACATAAACCAGCACAGACCTCATTATAATTTAAGATAATACCAATGAAGTGTTCATAAGTCCATGTCACAAACTGAAATCCACCTGTGCACATCAGACGGATCCTTGAAAACAGAGCAAGCAAATGAACAATAATCAACCCAGAGATCAACAGAAAACGTCACAGACTGCACAGCTCGCTCAAATACTTGAAATGCGGCATCAACAGTACATAACCGCATCTTATGAGCCGCATATTTCCTCCAGTAACCGTAACACAAAGGAAACTCGGCCAAGAAAGAATCGTACACTAAGCTTATCTTCTCCACATCATCCTACGCATCACACACACAAATACAAGTTTTTTTAAAAAAATACGATCATACCTTGAACTGGAAAAGTAACATGCGAGAATCACTAACTGAGCAGCTCGAAAACTTACCTTATATGCAGTGTCGACGGCAGAAATAAGCGACGTCCAGTCGTCGAAGTGCAATGAGCCGCTAGTGACGATTTCGCATAGTTTGGGCTCGTCTAGGACAACTGCGCCAGAAGAAGAAAATTAAAAGCAATGAATCGCAGATGCAAACTCTGGCTTAGGATATAGGAGGAAGAAGAGAGAAACAAAGAGAGAGTGTTTTAGTGTTTACCAATAGAGTCGCCTTCCATGCGCTCGGTGTCTGCACTTTGCGTCTCCATTCCACTCATTCCATTGTTCTTCTAACTCATCAATAAAGCTTCGCCTCTAGCGGAATGTCTTGTTCAATTTCTATGGCGTTTCTCCACAGGCAAGTGTCGCCGAGCTGAGGGCTCCCCTCGAAAAAGAACCTGAATAAAAAAATGTTTGGTTATCTTTCCCGATTTTACATTTTTTCTAGTTAAAATTTATCTCCAGAATTATATTCTTTTTATATAGTTTTTTTTATAGAAATCTCCAGATTCATATTCTAATCTAACAATTTTACTTAAATAACAAAATTTTATAGGATTAATATATATTCACTGAATATCAATTATATTTATTTGATTTGATATATAATAATTGCAGTAAACTTACGAACATTGAGATGGTGACGTCAAGGATGATCTCATATATGACTGTATTGTCGACCCTCCAGGGGCAGAATCAGATCTGGAGGCCTCAATGCTTTTCTGGCAGTACATTTTCGATGTGGTGGTAGTCAGGCCTTCTTCAACTTGGCAAGGGATAGGGTCAGCTATAGTAATCCATTTGACTCTCGTGCAAATTCAGGGGATAATTCAAAGTTCATTATTAGAGATTATTTAGGGTCTCTTCAAGCCGATTTCAAGGACTAAAGCCCTGTAAAGTACGAAAACAGTAGGTTGCCATTTAAGATAAGCGTTTCCTCCATCTTTTTCCCTTTGACTTTAGAGTTTTTAATCCATTCCATTTTTCTTGTATTTATACGTATCGCTCTTCATCACTCCAATGCGCAGAGATCCCTACTCTAATCAAATCTCCTCACTTGGCAAAACCTTCAGCTTCAAGAAACACCATGGCTCTGTACCGGAAGTTGGCTTCGTTATGCATCATCATGGTACTGGTGGAATGCGGGCTCTGCCTGAGTACTGCACAAGCGCAGAGGGGAGGAAGAACTGATCTATGTGCAAGATTCGGCCCTCCAGGATCTTGCACTGGCACTATCCAGTGCTTCCGCGCAGATCCTGTCTGTGGGGCTAACGGAGTCACCTACACTTGCGGCTGCCCGGAGGCTGCTTGCGCCCGTGTTCGAGTCGTTAAGTTGGGACCTTGCTAGATCCCAACAGTTCTTCATGAATAACGCACTGATCAGAATTCGTGTATTCTGATCAGCTGGCCCTCCTGCTTCTTCATCTGCTTAGATTTCCTTCAATTTGCGCTCTGTTGGCTTGTGTGATTGTTCATTCTTCCCCCGTGCTCGCTCCTATTCCACTAAGACTTTTCCTTTTTCTTTTTTTTTTCGTAACTTTTCCACTGGTGCTTGTGTAGGAGTTGCTTTGCTACTTGTGTTTGAGTCCGATGTTTCTCAAAATACAAACGAAAAAATTACAGGACAAGCATATGAGATGGTAAAACCTTCAAGTGTTAAATGTTCTGTTTTTCATCTTAAAATATTTCAGAAAAAAATGAGAAACTTCGAAATCTCCTGTCGATTTAAGAAATGAAGAAACTCTACTTCACCTGGGAATTAGAAACCTATGTCATACGCAGGGATGATCACACAAAAGCCCATTTATTCTCTTCACGTTTCTTCCTCGGGAGTATATTCATAATCAATGTTCAAAAACTTGCGGACTGTATCAATATCCATCCCCTCCATCCGATCTGCAACATTCTGGCATGTCATGTCCAATAAACTGGGAATATTGAGATAGACGGCAGCACGGATTACTTCAAAAGAGGGTAACTGTGAGGACCCAAACCCGGAAATTGGGTTGTTACTCAATGCCGTGCAGTCCCAATTGGTCCAATTCGTGGCCCAATCAAAACCATACAAGGTTTATCTTCATATCCAATTCGCAAAATATATAAAATTACATATAAATTTGAAATATTTTATTTTTTAAAATAAGAAACATGTATTTAAACAAAAACCTCGACACAAAACAACATGTCACGGAGTACAATCATAAACAACAAAAATTTTAATCTCGCACACAACATGTCACACGGCCCCAAACATGCTTCATCAAAATAAGTCCAATCAACTCAAGCCCGAGAATATCAAAACATACCCAAGGCATCACACTCAACTCATATAGCATAGGCTCAAAAGAATACATCCATATCCAAAGCATGTATCAACTCAAGTCCACTAAGGGGTTACAATGTCAATGAGCAAGCAAGCAAAATCCAAAATATAAAAGAAAGTGTCGAGTTTTCAAACTTGTCATATGCAGTAGTCCAGTCCTATGACAAACCAGAAATATCGACCTCAAAATAAAGTCAGCTACACAGGCTCTCGACCTAGTCCTGAAAAATAGCAACAAGAAGGGTTGGGATCTCAAGGAACTCAGTGAGAGTCAACACGTCATAAACAATTCCGATGGAATAGAGGCATATACGAAAATCAATATCAATATTTTATAATAAAATCCACAGTAAATCCATGATATTATTCGTGTAAACAATCTTACATTTAAATATGAACAAATGCACATACATTAGTTTGATAATATAAACCTGTAACTCAGGCCCCTGCCCAATAAGTATATAAATCCGAAATCTCGTTCTCGTGGACTACTATGCCCAAAAACTATCGGGGTGGACCTTTAAAACCGTTTCACTGATAACCCGGCCAAAGGGAAATCGGAAGCCCACTGGTGGTTAATTTAATACACATTTTCAAAATAATAATAAGTCTCCTACCACCAGTGTCATCCTCGGGAAAAATAGAGAAATCAACTATCACACGATTCCCAACTCACACACAACTCAAAAAACCCGAAGGCACATGTAGCCTATCACATCACCTACTCCCACAAGGCATACATAATCCATCCATACTCCTAGGCAAGGGACTATCCTTCTATCTAAGGATACTCATCCACTTACCTTCGCATTGGCCAAGCGAAATTTGTCAATTCCAAATCATACCTAGAAATTATATGTATATGTATTCTTTGCAAACATGTAGAACAAATCCCAAACCATGTTATAATTTAAATAAAATGCAGTGCACTCAAAATCAACTCAAAGGCTCCCTAGGAGCCCCAACAACTCAAGAATTCAATATATATATAAATATTCTCAAACGCATTTTAATCACATCACAAACATGCATATAGGTTCAAAATAAACATTTTATGCATCATAAATATGTCTCACACATAATAAACCTAGCATGCCAAGTCATTCATCAATGCACGTATTGTCTCCATTCAAAAACAAGCTTTTACCAATTTTAATTAATAAAACAAAATATTTACGTCCATGTAAATGAAACATAGTCTCCCACCTCTTGACGCGCCGACGACTCAACGGCTAAACCCTTGCCCTTATTGGCCGCCAAAGCACCACCTAAACAACCAAGCACACGAAACCACACTAAGAATAAAGCCGAAAATAATATACTCGAAAAAGACCATAATTAAAAACAACCTAAGAGACCCCATAAAGACTCACTTTAAGTCCCAATTCACTCAATACAACCTCTAGAAACACAAACCACTCAATCCCTTCACACACCTAGACCTTCCTAAACTCAAATTCCAATTATAAGCTCCACCAACATCATGATTGGTTTCCTCAATCAACAAACCTTCTCTACAACACACAAACAACCTAACTCAAGCAATGACATCAACCAATTTCATCAAAAACACAAAATTTCTGAAATTACCAAATTGTCATCGAATACTCAAAATGATCAATCATGGATTAATTAATATTTTTGTACAATCTAAAGTATCAGACTATAACAATGAACATCTAAGCATGCTAAAACAACCTCAAATCGGAAAGGAAAATGAAGAAATCATGCATATACCACCAAAATTCGAAGTTGCTAAAAATACTCTAATTAATATAAAATCACCATAAATAAACACAATACCTAAGCAAATATGGGGAGAGGGGTTAGGGTTAGGTTTAGGTTTTGGAACAAAACCCACACTTTAATTTGAAGAGAAAATGAAAATTGGGGCTTGGAGGGGTTTGAAGAAGCTCTCGACAATGAAGAAAAGAAAAGGGGGAAGAAGGGTGCTTGCTTTTCTGCACACTCACGTTCAGAAAAGAGGGGAAAATAAGTGAGGGCATTTCTGAAATTGTGGTCTCTTTTAACTTGCTGAATTTGACTTTGACTTTTTTTTTTGAATAAATTCTCAAAATCTGAAATAATTATAAAATAACTCAGATATGCCCCAAGTGAGCCAAAATAAAATTTAAAAGCTCAAAATATGAAAATCAAGCTTTAAAAACGTAATTGGGCTCTAGAAACCGAAATCGGGCCCACAAAAGGTAAGTTGGCCCAAAGACCTCCGGTCACTCAAAACGGACCTCCAAAACTTGTACGCAGGTTAAAGACGTAGAAATTGGTATTTCCATTGGACTCAGG
The DNA here is from genome assembly GCA_019739055.1 of Passiflora organensis. NCBI lineage: Eukaryota > Viridiplantae > Streptophyta > Magnoliopsida > Malpighiales > Passifloraceae > Passiflora > Passiflora organensis. The sequence continues at coordinate 1,101,620 of JAEPBF010000136.1, forward strand.
CCTCGAACAACACACAAATCGACTAAATATTCTATTGCACACTAAAACTCCAAAACGATACGACGCACAAATTATCGATACACTACCAACGACATGACGTTCTAGACATCCTAAACCCGACACTTAAGCTCTATGTCTATGTCCAGGTCAATCAGTTAAAAGGTCAACTCTGACGGTCAAATGGTCAACTTACTCAAACCGACCAATCCAAAAAGTCTTACTGAATCCGAGTGCTGATTAGACTCTCAAAAGACGATATCTCACCGTACCCCTGCCGACCTTGAGAAAATTTTCATCCTAGCTGTTGATATCGTTGGCTTCGTAATTTCTTTGGGTCATACACAGGCTCGAACTTGAGAAATCTTGCATCCCGGACCTTGATATCATTAGCTTCATCAGGATCAGACTGAGGCTCCACCTTGAGAAATTTTGCAGCCCAGCCCTTGATATTCATAGGCTTCATCATCTCTTTTGGGGTCAGATAAAGGTTCGACCTTGAGATTTTTTGCATTCCAGCACTTGATTTCGTTAGCTTCATCATTTCTTTCAGAGTTAGACACAGGTTCGACCTTGATAATATTTTCATACCGGCCATTGGTATCATCCGCTTCATCATTACTTTCCAGGTCAAACGAAGGCTCGACCTTGACAAAATTGTCGTAACCATTTCTTTTGGAGTCAGACTCCGGCTCGATTTTGAGAAAACCTTCATCCCAACCCATAAAATCATTAGCTTCATCATTTCTTTCTGGGGTTCCAATATGTTTCTGGCAAAACTCGATGATCATGGAGAGGATTTTGCTACTCACTTCCGGCAACGGTTTCACTGAGTCACTCCAATCGCCCCCCATAAATGTCCTGATTGCTTTAAGTTTCTGAGCCTCGGCCTCTTCAATCGTGAAAATGGTATTGTCTGATGCCTTAAGTCTGATGTTCTTCGAGGAAGATCGGCTCGGTTGTAGTCGAAAAACTGTAGACATCTCAAAGCCGAAAATGGAAAGAGTACAATCTCGGAGAGATTGTCCAAGAAATTGCCAGATTCTATAAGCCTAATCTTGGCGGAATAAAACCCAAATCAAATAGCGTATTAGGTATGTAAAGTTGCCAATCAATTCAAATTAGCTTCGACAACAGAATAGATAAAAAAAATAGAATCTGATTTCATATTAGCACTGAGAAGCTACATCATTTCACTGTCATGATAGCCAAAACCGCGCTCATGGAATCCGTTTCTAAGCAGGCAACCCGTTTATCGAATCTAACAACCACCAAATTTTCCTTTTGGATTTTGTTGTGATGCTATTTTATTTCTTATAGGACCTTTAAAAAGAGGTAAATAAATATAGATACGCAAGCACAGTGTGTTTTTTACTTTTATAAAATAAAAACTTCTTTTTTATCTATTATTTCATTTTTTACAACAAAATTTACACAACCAGAAGACAACGGAACGAGGAGTTACTATGATCGCCTCTCTAGCTTCCATATGCTCGTAACCTCCAAAGAGTAAACGGGCAATCATCAATGGCGGAATGGCTTTATGCATTCCTGCCTCTGCGTGTGTATAAATAGTACAGCTACTTCACAAACTGGTCATCCGCATTGATCTGAATCTCCTACTCTTATCCATCCTCAAGATGAATAGTAATCTTAAGCTCTTTCTAGTAGTCTCTTCTTTACTTGCTAGTAGCTTGGCCCTCCATGCCAAGGCCAGGCCCTTGAGCTCCGGCGTCTCAGGCCTTAAGACTCGATTAAAACTAGATGAAGGATCGGCAGATTGCTGGGAATCTCTAATCGAGCTTCAAGCATGCACAGAGGAGATCATTATTTTCTTCCTCAATGGAGAGACTCAACTCGGTCCCGGCTGCTGCCAAGCGCTGAGCACCGTTGGCAATCATTGCTGGCCTAACATGTTGGCTGTGCTGGGATTTACCTTGGAGGAGAGTCAAATACTGGAAGGTTACTGCGACAGAGCAGATGACGGCGGCGACGATCATGATTCCATTCCGTCGACGTCCCAGTCAGCTGCCGGGGTTAATGATTTGTTCTAGAGCATCTTGTGTAATATGGTTGGTTTGGCCTATGCTACTTTAATAAAATAATTGAATAATAATGCAATATTGCAAATCTCCTGTGTTTTTCTAAACGAAGATAATATAAATAGGAGTCAAATAATTAGATTCTCAAAATATTTTCATGATTTATTTAATAACAGATTAATAAAATGTTAATATTATAAATTAATTTGTTATTAATAAATAGTAAATACTATGAGTTAAATTAAAACAAATTCATTGTTGATATTTAAAAAATTAATCTTATCTTTAGGAATGTTATATTAATTATTATAGTGAAGTACTATTTTGAAATTGAAACTACATTAAAAAATATCTTGTTACATATTAAATAATAAATTAATTGATACTTATCCTTAGATAAATTAATTTAATATTGACAATTATGCTGCAATAGATAATGCTGTCATCTCATGGCTTTGGATTCCGCTTTGGAAATGATGCAGTGAAGCGAAATCGCCACGCCCATGCATTCTTAGCGTTTAACAACTGTCTCCTTCTTCCCGGCTTCCAAGACCCGAAATTTCAAGATCCGATTTAGAAGTAAGTGAAAGATACCACAACTCATGTGCAAGTGGTGCTAAATCAGATTTTCTACTTGAATTGTTGTTGTAATATTGATTTTGATACCATAAATCACTGTAAAACTTTTCATCAAATTCTGTAACAGAGTATAGGGGGAAGCGTCTTTCCTAGAAGCATCTCAAGCAAGGAAGCGTTACCCAAACATAACGCTAAGCATGGCGAGTCTTTTAGTATCATCGGCAGCGCCACTTCTGACAGTCTACAACGACAATTGCAAGAAGAAGAACCAGCAGTTTTTGTGTATTGATAATCAGAGATATCATCTCTCCAAGCGTTTAGTTTGTGGAGTTTCGAGTTCCCTCAACTTCAATCCTCTCACCCTGAGGTGAGTCGTACTCGTATGAGTGTTTGAGTGTGAACCGAGTTAATGAACCGTTACTTTATTTTTACTATGTGTGTCTTTTTTACTTGGTAGACCCAGTGACAGTAGATATTCGTTCGGGAAGAAGAGCGATGATTCGATGGCTGTGAAAAACAGAAGAGGTAATGGCACCGTTTGCTACGCTGGAAACGTGCTCAGCGATCCTCGTAATCTCCACTGGATCTCGGCCATCTGTTCTGCGTAAGACTCGTAACTTTTGGATTGAAATTGTGAGAATTTCTGGACGAGGATCTCTCTCTTTTTTTTCGCATACGCAACATGATTTCGGTATATTTTCAGGGTGTTGATGTTGGCTAAGGGCACAGCAATCAGCAAGTCTTTTCTTGTTCCGTTGTTTGCTTTACAAGCACCAGCAGCTGTGATTTCTTGGATTAAGTATGCTGTTTTGTTGCTTTTTCTTCTTTTTTTAATTGTTCTCTTGTCTATTAATGTTATTTATTTAAGGTGAACTTATGAAAGTAATGGATTGACAGGGGGGAATATGGAATTTGGACGGTATTTCTGGCCCTGCTTGTCCGTCTGTTCTTCTTTATTCCTGGTAGTTTCTTTTGTTGTAAAGATTGCTGTTGTTGCACTTCTAATCTTATTTAAGATATTCCTATCATTCTAATCTTGGATATTGTTGGTTTCTAGTTGAGCTTGAGTTGCCCTTTATGGCATTGCTCTTTGTAATTATAGCTCCATATCAAGTTCTCAATCTAAGGTCCGTCTACAAAACTTTGTGACAGAGACAAAACCATTTTGATTTTTGACTTGTTGCCTTTTTCTGTTCTTTTCATCTGGGTTCAATGGACTTGCAGGGGAATACAAGAAGGTGCTATCATTGCCTTGGTCATTGTGGCCTATTTGGCTTTCCAGCATTTTTCAAGGGTAGGCAACCTGCAGAGAGCATTTGATCAAGGTTCAATTGTTGCTACCTTGGCCATCATTGGTGTCACAGTCGTCTCATGTTTTCTCTTAGTATGAGTTCATGATTGTTGTCGCTTTGTATCTGTAATCATCTGTAAGTTATTGAAACCCTAGCTAAAGTTGATAGAATAAGGAAAATAGTAATTTTCTTTTATTTTTGTCAGTCTCAGGCAATCCCTTGTGACATTACAATAATCTGTATGAATTTGCGTCCAAGTTAATCTACTGCGTCCAAGTTATATCGCCTCAAAAGTGTTAATCCTTATCTTGCTATTTTTTTCTCAAGTTGATTGTTTGTTTCACTATGGCATTTTGATCCTTTTTCTTGAGCATAAGCTTGTTCCTCTCTCTGAATCAATTCAAATATAATGGATTAGGATCACTCTGATTTACCGCATTTGCAGAAGCAAGGCTTAAATGTATGAAAATTGTAAATTGCACTTTAATGTAGGTTTTGTATTTTTAGTACCATGCTCTTCATTTCTGTTTATCTGCTATGTGCTATTGTCCAAATGTTCTAGATTACTGAGCACAACTGACCACTGTCTTTTAATGTATTCTTTTCATGAGGTTTGATATTTTTTTTTTTCCTGCTCGTGGCGTGGCATTTCCATTTGCAATGAACAAATGACGTACAATATTGATAAGGCTTTTAGCGAATGGAATACAGTACTATAATACTAGCTTATTTTTGTTCTTCTTGTAATAAACATCCACTCCCATCCGCTCAAACATTGTTTTTTGGTTGGTAATATTATGATTCCCTATTCAATTATTCATATAACTTATGCCACTTTTTTCATTCATAAACTACTCCATGCTTCAGCTAAGAAGTACACCTTTCTTCACTGCAAAAAGATCCTAAATCCATCTGAGCTTGTCTAACTCTTTATTTTACTAAAACAAAGTAACTAATTTGATGTGTCTAGGAGTAGAATAGGCTAATATATTCTATGCTTTTCTTTTGTTTTCTTTTGGGCTACAACAAACAAATTTGAACATAGGTATAAGTATAGAAACTAGGTTCATGGAGAAAAGGTGCCGGGAGAACATCCGGTAATCGATTCTCCTGAATGTGCAGGAGTTCATGAATTTTGGTGGCAAGCAAGGAATTCGCCATCTCACTGAGGAGAGCAATAAACTGAATTTCTTATGCCGAGAGATGATTTGCAGCGAGAAGTGACCACAGTATGCCAGTTGTGGCTAACAGCACTAAACCATAAGACACAGAGGTAGCTGAACTGGGCTGTCCCGTTGGTTCTGGCACACCAAAAATTGTTGGTCCTGGAGGTGTCATTGTTGTTGGCTCAGGAGGTGTCATTGTTGTTGGAATTGTCGTAGTTGGGCTCGTATTGGTTGGTGTTTGATTAGCTGGTGGAGGCATGCTGCTGTACATTGAAGCATGAATAATTAGTTGCTTTTGTTATTAATTTCAACGAAAATGTCGTCAAAGATGGATGCACAATTATTACCTGGGTGTTGTTGAGGTTGAAGCAAAGTGACAGTTACCAGTGCCTGCAACAGTGCGATAAGAAGTTAGGAAAGCTTATTCAGATTATCTCATGAAAACTCAAGCTCTCTCATATGGTGACAGGTAATAAGAGTATATTTCTGAAATTGCCTTGTTGTAGGCTTTGTTAGAATATTGGTTGTTGATTGCTTTGACAAGTTCAGCCTGAGCTAGATGAACAAAAATGCTTGTTCAGGGTGAAGACACTTCACAATATGTCTAGGACTTAGAAATTTATACTCAAAAGAAAAAGAACTTAAAAAGTTACAAGTTTCAGGAAAATATCAATCGAATGGTTTATGAGGGATTGTTTATCTTGAAGCACATTTCTTACTTGGATCAGTTGTGGTAAGTTGTGCTGTTCCACCAAAAACACAGCTTGTAGGAGCTGGGTTCTTCTGGTAGTAGCTATTGAAGGCGTAAGAAGCATGGTCACGGACAGTGCTCGGTTCATAGCAACTCCCACCTGACTGAATTGCTGAACAGTCCGCTCCCCCATAGCCGCAGGCATAGTCTAAAGCCACCTGTAATGCCGTTTGTGAAGCAGTAGGACTTGCAATACAGAATGATCCTCCAGATGAGGTTGGAGTCGCGTTTGCTGGGGGGTTTGTAGTGATGGGAGGAGGTGTTGTTGTCACCGCAGATGGTGGTGGAGGAGATTCAATAATTGGCTCGGTTGGGGATTGTATGGGATTCACAACAGGGGTTGTTGTAGTAGGAGTTGGGAAATATATTGGGCTTTGTTGGTTTTCTACCAAATTTTTCTTCTGGATGCCTCCCTGTGGGGTTTTTGCAATGCTTGCACCTGAAGGAATCAAAGAGGGGCAGAGTTAAGTTGTTCTTTCTCTTTGATCTATGTCAAAGCATCATAAGTTTTAATGTTGAATGCATGGAAACATAACAAGCTAAAACTTAAATAAATAATTAATTAAATTGGAATGTTTCAGATTAAAAAATAATATGATATTTGTTAATTTCATTTTTCATTTTCAATTCCAACTACTGTATATCAAACTAACGGAAATCATTACTAAAATAACCTGATCGATTACGTATTTAATATAAATAGTTTGTCATCAAAGTGATCAATTTTTTTTTAAAAAAATTATTTATTTATTTCTAACAATTTTGACACGATAAACACCTTTTTACTCGTGACAAAAATATTGGTCTTCCTAAGACTTTCCTTGTTTTTGTTTGGGATTTTCTATAATCTGCTAATAAAAGAAAATAAAAATTGCCAATTCTAAAGGAAGCAATAAACTAAGAGCAATTTATGATTTTTTTTTTATGAAAAGCATTTTAGGATTATTAAAAGGCATCACGTTATCAACATTTGATGGACTATTCCACTATATATGACATATAAGAAACAATTCATTAAATATATCAACGCGTACTTCACATAGCTCCATATTGTAGTTAGAAAGAGCATAATGATATCCAAAGTGAAATGACAAAATATCAATTACCTGCACTGAGTAATAATGGGCACAAGAGGAAGATTGTGAAAAATGGCAAGGTCGAAAGAGCCATGTCCCCGAGCTTCTAAGGCAATGCGGCTTTGGGTTTTATCTTGTTTCTTGAGGACAATGAGAGGGAAGCCAAGAGAACAACCAATGGTTTTATTGCAGGGAAGAGTTTAAATATCATCCTGGGATTTGTTATATATAAATAAAGCTTCCAGAAATAGAATCAAAGCTTCCTTGAGTCCTAGAGAAGACAGAAAGAGAGAAGGAAGAATATCAGAAAACTTGAGAAATGAGGCATTGGGTAGTTAAATTTTGCAAGCAAGGGAAGGTGCCTAACACTAAGAGAGGGAAAAGGTGTGCGAAGTGAGAAAGTTTAAAGAGTGACTCTGCTGAGGATATAAATCTCCAAGGAATGCAACCATAACCAATGTGATGGTGACGTCGAGGCATTTTCTTTTTCTACTTTTCTCTTCTTCTTTCCACTGTTCCACGAGACCAGAAAACAAAAGCTAAAGGTGGGTAGTGAGATTTTTAGTGTTACGCTTTCGGGAATCGTGCGACCAAAGATGTGGATTTCCCCAATGTTTGTCGATTGAGGTAGTCCCTATCTGTAACCTGCCAACCTGAAGATTATGATTCCATGGAAGGTGTTAAAGTTAAGGAATCTGAATTGTTTCTTTGTATAAACTTTTCGGAGGCTTGCTCCTTGTTAGGGATTGATGATCGAATCTTCCTACCGTCGTAGGGTATAGGCATTAACCTCAGGGATTCTGCGTTTGCCGCATCACCGCGTACGTTTCGTTTACTTTATAATACTTAAATGTAAATGACGACAACAAAAAAAAAAAAAAAAAGGCAAAGTAAAGATTTCGGAATTAATCTGATTTTTCTGGTCATGTCTAACAGTTCTTTTCATTCTCAACCCTTTTCACTTCAGAGTGGCCGATATCTGAAATTGGCTGGTAACAATAAAGTTTTTTTCAAAAAAATATATTATGATTTTGTAATAAAAAATAATTAAATTCAAGGATCTATAACTAAACTGGATACAAATTCAGTTCCAGTTTAATTCCGTGAATCAATCAGCACGGTGAATCCAGGTCCAGTTTAATTCCGTCCAAACTCACCCGTGCAAAAAGAAAAGAGATTTATAATTTCTTCTACCCCACTTGACAGACGATTTCGTCGAACACATCAACTGCTCAATCTTCTCATTCTCCTCCTTCCGCCGATGAGGGCGTAACTTTGGATTCGTTTCTTCTAGTATTTTTTCCATGACAGATCCCATTTATCATTGAACTTTCTGTTCAATAATAAAGCGAAGATAAATCAGCCGATCTACATTTATTCCAAAGCATTAAGAAGTATACCTCTTTGTCAACACAGGTTTCTCTTGCTCGCACAGTCAGAGGCATTATGTCAGATATATGTCAACTCAAGAGGCACAAGAACCGAGGAAGCTGACTGCGTCATGTATTGTAAAAGTGTATAATATAAGGAGAAGAAACAAAATGCAGCCCCGACATTTATCCTTGCCGATTCTTATTGCACTGGGACAGCTGTCCGGTGACATCAGTCCAAGCTGCACATTGATTTTATTACGCTTGTTAAGCAATCGCCGCTTCACCACGACGATGAAATGAGGAAGAAAAATCACTATGACCATGACATTTACCTGGAAAAGTTTGATAATCAGGGTCTATCCCATTGCCATTTATGTCCATGTGATTTGGTGTGACATATTTTCCAACAGTGACGACGATCCCAGACCCATCATACAGTTCGAAGACTGATTGTATTAACCCCTGAATAACATATTTTAAGAACCATCAGCAGCAGACACCGAGGTTACTTCTATATATAACCATGTTTCTAAACTAGGAAGCATTGAAATAACAGAACTTGGCAATTCAAATTCTTTAGTAATTCATCATTTCAAGGATGAGATACTGCTTGAACATAGAATTTTAAAACTATATAGTCAACTGAAAGTAATTATTTAATCCAACTTTCCACACATTTCCAGTAAACCAGAAGATAAAAAAGCAGGTCCAACTAATTGCTCCATACACAAACATCCACCCCTTACAGCGGCAGGGATTAGTCATTGTTGCCCACAGTAGATATCCTTTTAATTTTAGAAAAAAAACAAACATCCACCACTTAAGAATCAAAACATAATAGCTTTAATGACCTTCAGTCAATGAAAGATGTGCATGAAAAAAATTCCAAAACACAACAAACAGGGGCAAATTCACTAGCAAGATGAACCAACCTTGCCAAAAGTTCTCTCCCCCACAAGAACTGCTCTACAATTATCATGAAGTGCAGATGCAACCTGAAAAGAAAATACAATCATTCAGTGCAGCCACGAAAGCTAAATATCGGCATCTTTTGTTAGAGATACTCACGATCTCACTAGCACTTGCAGTTTTGCTATTCACCAAAACCTGAATTTGAAAGTAAGTCAGGCCTTGAAAGCACATGCTTACAGGAACAGTGCAACCAGAAGCGTATTTTGAAGTTGTTACAGGAATGCAAATCTTATGTCTCAACCTACTACATGTCTTGCTTCACCATCCAAAAGGAACAAATTGGTCCAGAGTTGGATAAATAACAATAATAGCGCTCAGAGAAAGTAAAAGCTCCAAAAATTCAATGGATCAATCATAGATTTCTGAAAGTACATACTATTACAGGAGCTTGAACCATTGGTACAGCATCTGAAACAATAGTATTTTGATACTGAGAGTCCCTTCCGACAGTGTAAGTGACCTGTTCATAGAGATTATCAATAGAAATGAAACTGATACATACGTGTTCTAGTTTATCCGAAGAACGCATATGCCACAATTATGAATCAAGATATACAAGCTTCAGTATCAAATTTCATATGATTGCATGTATGGTCTGTATATTACAATGCAGGACCACAACTATCTTAAACAAGAAGCTTCCAGCAAATATTCAAATATAAATATAGGGATAAGAGAAAGGGTTTTAAAGTGTGAAGGAATGTAGCAAAACTTTTTAATGACACACCAGCAGTGAATAAGTTCAGGTTGTTTAGAAAACTCTATTGCTATTTCAACTGTAAAAGATGTCAGGTTCTTTGACTGTTTCTTCTTTAACTAACCTTTTAAAGAAACTAAAAATTCCACGAGTTTCTGACCCAATCATGCAGAAGAACATAAATATGGCAAACAGTTTTCAAGGCTACATACCGTCTCCCCTTGATTTAAAAAGAGCTTCGCAATTTCAATTCCAGCCTGATATTGATGAAAGAGAATAAATCAAACTGAAAAATTTGCACAAAGTTACTAAAAAGCAAGGCTAATAATCATCACATACATAACTAGTTCCAAATATCATATGACATAGATCAAGATATTATATACCATCACTCAAATATTTGTTTCCATGCAATTTATCCTGAAATATCTCCTGCCCCCTAACCACCCTAACGAGAAAGAAAAAATATAAAAAATAGCCTCTATTCATGGTTCTCCCAAATGCGCATTGCATAATTGAACAAGATGGTCCACTGATGCATCTTGATACTCGCAGAAACAAAGATGCATGGCCAATATGTCCAACTCTACTATCTGGACAAGCTGTTCTTGTGGAACAAACCCTAAGCCAATAAGTTGAGGCCAGTCCATGTCCAAGTGTGTATATGAGAGAGAGATTGATTGACTTATATTCATCCAAAAAGCAATATATGCACCTATTTTTTACAAGTTTCTGTATGTATTTTTTCAGTTAATCCTCGAAAGGAATACAAGTTCATAAAAATTAGTTGTTCAAGTAAGGATGATTACTCCATATATACCTATTATCTCAGAACCTATCACATATAAAGAATAATCAGAATATGCTCTTCTAACTGGATATAAATACATCTCAAATCAAAGGATATTACAAAAAAGAAATTGACTACATTAATGAAAGTGGAAGATTGAACTGAAAACTGCACCAAAATAGTACAGTACCTGTACTAATCCACCAAGATTATCTCTGAGATCCAGAATGAAGTATGAGGCACCCATGTCTTGAAGTCTCTTCAATGCTGCAATAATCACTATTATATCAAATCTACAGAACCAACTAAAACTATAAATCATTGATAAATATATGATCTATAGAGGAGGAAGTAACGCTTAGAGCTCCACAAAAGCATAAGCAGACCTGGTTTGGATAGCCTTTCTTAATCCCTTCCTCACATTTCTAGTAGCAGAAATGAGAGAAAGGCTGAAAAGAAATGGATAAAGTTGGTTTCTTTATGCCATCACATGTTTTCAACTACTGTTGCGTGCTAGAAGAGAACTCAGAAACCATGTTTATCGTAAAATAAATATAATAATTATAGCACCAAAATCTTCTGGTAAAAATTTTCTAAACATGATACCACCATTTCTTCCATAGATAATGTACACAGACCATATACCCAAAAGTGGACAATTCCTCCAAAAGTTGAAGAATTGCAGGATATATGATAAATCCATTCTGAATTGGCTAACATAAAATGGGATAAACATTTACCAATCACCAAATCTTTTCTAGCCAGGGCATTGAATTCTTTAAGTCGTATATAACCAACAGAAGTGTTCCCGTTATTGACTTGTTCCAACCGGTAGAACACTGGGGTTCGTGCAACATTTTGCCTCTGAACTTCAAAAGTCTGAGCAGGACCACAGTTTCCATGCTTCACCTAGAATTGGCATCAAGCAATCTGGCCCATCAAAACCTAGAAGTGCATCATATAAATAAACTAAGAAGAAAAATTAGGATTCCAATAATGCCAGGACACCGAGTACAAACCTTAAGATTAACGAATGTTTCATTTGGCCCTTGCAACAAAGATGACACTTCAAAAGCTGATTTGCCTCTCACATCCTCTCCATTAACAGCTAGGACTTCATCCCCCTGACAAAACGAGATAGAAAACGTAAAAAAATTGCCTCGGAACATCAATGCTAGCAAAGATACAGCAGTGCCAACCAAGGAGGAAAAAAATATGTCGATCATTATTCAGTCAAACAACAGAAGTCAATAAAAAATAAAACAACAAAGGAGAACACTTTGTCGAGACCACTCTGGTTAATCACCTGTCTAACACCGGCACTATGGGCAGGTCCATCGAGTAACAGTCCAAGTACTTTAAGCTTTACCTCACCATTCTCCTCCGGTACTTCCCTGAGGTTTACTCCAATCCCAGTAATATCGTACCGCGCCATCTTTGCAAACTATCACCACGGATAAAACTGAAACCATACATTAGTAACCGCCAAATAACTAAAAACATAACAGTGTATATTTACAACTTACCTCCGCTGGAGACAAAAACCGCGTGTACGGATCGCCGACGCTGGCCAGCATTTTCCTGATTATGCTATGCGCTTTGGATCTCGAACCGATTCTCGAGCTTGAAATGTCTTCTTTCTTCTGCGCCCAAATTTCCGGCGTCCAGCGCCTCCCTCCGCCTGTTCCGAGGAAGCTATCATTGACGATTTCCCAGGCTTCGGATACAATCGCTTCGTTGGAAGACACCGGCGGTGAATCGTCGTAGGATCGAGTCTCTTCTTCTTCCTCACGGCAGAGTTCTGTACTAGGTGACTCATGTTGTGGTTGCAGCAAGAGCGGCTGTGATGCGAGTGAAAATGGCGACGAGAATATAAGGTTGAAAGAGAGTGCTCCGGCCAGGGCACCCCGTAACGTCTTTTTGGCCCAGTTGATGGAGTGGTTGGCTGTGACGACAGTAGCTGGTGGTGGTCCGGGCTTAGCTGAGACCGGTCTTGGGAGCATAGATGAATGGCTATAGAGTATCATCCTTCAGTAACCGTCTCTTCCTAGTTGCGCGGTAATGTACTTAGTAGAAGGAAATCATATAGTATCATAATTACGTGGTATTGGAGTGACCTGGGCCACTGAAGGAACATGGGCCACTATCATTGGGCCCACGAAGATAGCCCACTGGAACCCCCAAGATACGATCTATTTAAACTAATGCAAAACGGTGCCTATCAGGTGGGTCGTCCACTTTGAAGCATCAAGTACGTGGAGAATCTATATTCGCGACACGACACGTTTCCGTGGCCCGCTATTTTATTTGCAAGATAGATCCCCTCCACGCCACAGGATAAACACGAACCAAAATTTCCTCTTTTTTCCTTTATTTTTTATTTAATATTTATACCCTGGAAGGTTGCGTATGTCATTTTTTAACCGTATAAATTTTGTTCTGTTCGATCGACTTGACACCAGTAGTTGAAATCTGGTCGACCAATAATTGGTCTGTGAGATTAAGTTGACTGGAGAGTCATACTATAGGTTATAAATAAACTATGGCGTATATATTTCATATTTATAAATAAGATATAGTATATGTATTTTAGTATAAGCATCCGACGTGAGTAAATTAGCTGTAATTCTGGTGCATTTGGAAGCAAGAAAGGTTAAATCTACCAAACTATATAAAATTAGTAACCTAATTAGGGGATTTGGCTATAATAATCCGTAACAGTAGCACGCAGGCATAGAAACAACGAAAAAACGAAAAACCACCGCTCTCGCAAGAGCCCACAGACCCTAAAATGTTAAAATAACCTAACCGATATAGGAAAAAAAACGAAAAAGAAAAAACGAAACAAAAAGGTGAAAGGGTTTTCGGTTTCCGCTCACAGCTAAAAAGCGAGCATATAGTGTGCGAGAGAGACACAGACAAGAAGAGCTCTTTAACCTATCCATTCCCTCTTCCTGTTTCCCTCCGTCGCCGCGTTAAACCAAGATTCCAGTCCTGGTAACGGTACGTCATTTTCCTCTCAGATCCGAGCTTGAGAAAGCGAGGCTTGAAGGAAGGAGAGGGGAGAGGAACCATGAGCGGGAAAGGAGGAGGAGGAGGCGGGGTGGGGGCGGTGAGTTACAATAATGGGAAAGCCAATAGTGGCATATCGGGGATACCAGCGGGGTCGAGGAAGATGGTGCAGAGCTTGAAGGAGATTGTTAGCTGTCCCGAGGCTGAGATCTACGCCATACTCAAAGAGTGCAACATGGACCCTAACGAGGCCGTTAATCGCCTCCTAACCCAAGGTTTTCCCTCTCTATGATGTCTTTACTCGAGTCTTGGGTTTTCTGGATTTTTTTTTAGCTATGTTTTGAGCTGTATGTTTCTTTGTGAAAGTAATGCTTTATTGTTGTTGTGTTTAATTTCTGTGTTTAAGTTCTCGGTTTCATACTTGGTTATTTTAGAGTTCCCATGAAACTGCTTTGATAGTAGAAGTTAGGTAGAACGGAAGTTTTCTGATAAACGCCCATAGATTTAAGATCCTTTTCGGCTTTCTGTGCTTCTAGGGTTTGTTTGTTTTACCAAACAAGAAAACTTAACTCATCAATATTTTTTCTGCGATGGTCTGTTTTGCATTATGGCTGTTTTCAATGTGTTGTTTCAAGTCTTCTCTCGATTATCGATGTGGAAGTGTAAGGCATATTTCTTGCTAAATTAATGTGTATGTAAATGAGACTGTGTTCGAATTGAAGTCTTTTGTTTTGACCTGTCATGTTGGTTTTCTAGATCCTTTCCGCGAGGTGAAGAGCAAACGAGAAAAGAAAAAAGAGGTATGGGCCATGGAAAATGCTGAATCTTGTATCATTTCACCTATGATGCTGTTGTTGCTAACTATTTGTGTTTGATCCAGACTGTTATTACTTCCAGTTGCATTGTCTTAATTATGGCATTTTTATTTATGCTACTTTGCATTTTGGTGATTCAGAATAAGGATTCAACTGATCTCAAGTCCCGTAGTTCTAGTAACATGACACACCGAGCTGGCAGAGGTGGTGCAGATCGATATGGACGTGGCGGGCCAGCTCAACTCAGCTCTAGTGGTACGGGAAAGCTGCACCATAATTTCAAAACTGAGTATGATGTAATTTCCTTCTGTGACTGATATGGATCTTTACAAACCTCTTTTGTCCAGATTCTGGCACTTCTCAGGGTAAAACTGCGTACAGGAAAGAAAATGGAACACATAATGCATACCCTGGTTCCTCTGTGCCTGTTGCTACCGGAGATGACGTTAATCGAAGACCTGCCTTGCACAGGTTACTCCTTGTTAAAATCTTGACTGTGGTGATCTTCTTGTGTCTAGATTAATCTTGTTGTTGAATAGAGATAATTATTTTCTATTTTTATTTTTAGGTCTTCATGTATTTTTTGCTTTTCCTGCAGTGATTCTGTGTCCACAGAGAGTAAAATGTCTGCGGCAGTCCTTGGAGATGTAGTTTCTTCATCATCACATCCTTCTTCCGGATTTCAGTCTGCATGGTCAGGTGTCCCTGGCCAAGTGTCTATGGCTGACATTGTGAAAATGGGTCGGCCACAGAATAAGGTACCAGTCATATCTCAACGCAGCACTAAGCATCACCATTCTTCCGGGCCTCCTTTGGTTGCATCGCACCATGATTTAAGTTCATCGGAAAATCATGCTTCCAAGGTTTCAGGACTAGACCCAGAACTAGATATTCAAGATGAATGGCCATCAATTCCACCATCTGAGCATCCAATATCTGCAATTATACCTTCAGTTCGTGAGCCTTCTACTGATTATGAGCTTATTGAAGAATCATCTAATTTGCCCTTGGAAAGTGGTAAGCAGCACATCAAGTCCCAGTTAGGTAATCTTCAGTCTTCTGAAGATGGTCATGGTGGAACTCTTGATGGAAACCATATTGCATCTGCTTCGTTGACCAGTAGTAATATCCAAGAGGATGGCCATGGAAGCTCATCCCGTTTTGATGATAATTTATACGAGGACATGAGCTCCTACCAGTCTCATAGGCAGGGCCTTGAGCATAATGAAGGTGGGAGATGTTTCATCTTTGATATTTGAATCTGATTTCCTCTCGTTATACTCTTTTTGAATATCATTTCTCATACTAATCATATTTATGGTCAATTCCCAATAATAGCTGTGGTATTTGTTACATGTCCTAAAAAGCTAGTTGGTTATATTTTTTGTAAATTATTTGTTTTGAGCTTTGAAAGGCTACTTTGACATTTTAAAATTGGTGAATATGCGGTTTCTGCCTACTTGAGGTGAAGAATTGTAATTATATTGTCTAGAAAGTTTAAAAATTGTATTTCCCATCATGGCATCAAATTTGGACTTTATGCTTTGTGGTTGATAGGATAAATAGCTTTTTTCAAGGAAAAGGCTTTGGTTATAGGTTTTAGGAATGGCCTCAAAAATGTGTTTATCCAATGATTGAATAAAGTAAATTATTTCTGAAGGTTGATGCTAATTCCCGCTCTGGCCACAAGCAAGATCAAACCACCATAGTTATTCTGCTGTTCTCAATCTCATTTTAGCTATATTCTTTTCAATTTTTGGTCTTGCCGTGATTATGTTACAGTAAGATTTATGTATGCAAAATTCTAGGGCATCAATATGTAGAACATAATTACTTGAGATGAAAGAAAATAGTTGTCTAAACAGTCATCTACTCGTTCATCTTTTTTATAAATTCTTAGTGAATATTTGTTAACCTAACCTAGTCAGATGCATGTTACTAGATTCCCTAATGATGTTTTGTACTTTCATTACCTTGCATTCAAGTCTGTCATATGTAGTTTTTCTTTTTGGATTGTTTCTCTTTTTCTTTTGTTAAGTTCTTCATGGAGTTTCAAATTGCAAGATAGAATAAAGTAAAGGCGTCACAGCTAGTCTTTGAAATATAGGAGAGATGTTGCACACACTGCATCATATCTGGCTGTTGGCTTTCATGTTTCTTGTTTCATGATTCTGTGAAAGATCTTATTTTCATTTATGTACTGCTTACACTCTTTTATTATCATTTCAGCTGAAGACAGTGCGTCATCAGTGGCTGCTAACTTACAGCAACTGAATTTGCAAAATGACGATCATGAGCCACATTCTGAAGACGATGGTCCTTCGGTAATTATTCCTGATCACTTGCAAGTTCATTCACAAGATTGTTCCCACTTAAGCTTTGGGAGTTTTGGATCTGGCATCACTTCTTTTTCTGGACCATTTGCATCAAGATCTTTGAAAAGTACCTTGGATGAGACATCTGAAGTGGTAGATACCTCATCAGCTGGGCATTCTGATGCTAGGTATGCATCAGGAATTGTGATAATGATGTCCTTACTCTTAAGCTTCTTTGTAATAACTTGGAAGCTATTTTATTTGGCAGAAATCCAGAATATTACAGGGATGAACATCTTAGAAATAAATCAGATGAGACTTTAGCCCATAGGGTTGGTGTGACTGCTACGAGCTATGATTCTCCTTCAGTGCCTCAACAGGAGTTGTTGAAGGAGGAAAGCTCTGAAGTAGTTCAGAGTAATCAATATGGATTTCCCTCCTCTGCACCTGCTTATACTTACGAGAGCACCCAACCGCTAAATGCTGTATTCAATAATCCACAAACAAGCTCTCAGCTCCAGAATATTGCTCCTTTCTCAAGCGTAATGGTAACATAGTAAACCATGATTTTTTTTTTCAGTTATATGAATTATTATATGAATTGCATAAACAAGATTATTTTTTCCTTTTCATTTTTTTCCAGTACAGTCCATTGCAGTTTATAGATAGTTATTGGTATGGGAAAAAAGAACCAGAACCCCTTAATATTAGTACGGAGTGAGTCCATAATATTTTTTTTGAATTCATCTTAAGAGACCAAGAAAAACTCCTTTAACATATGGGCTCTTAAGCAGCACTCAATTGTCTATGTATGAGAAGACATGAAATCTTCCCCTAACTGTCCTGCTCTTGTTGTCCTTGTTGCACCTGAGGATTAGAATTGTCATTGTTATCATTGCTAGTTTGGATTCATTTGTGTTTTGAGAATATGCAAATTTAGTTCCATGTAGTTCTTAGAGTATGCCGGGCTTCACTAATGGTTCGTTTTTTTTTCTTGTTGATTATGGAACATATAAATATACATCTGTGCTCATCATCTGCACTTGTGTGGAAGATCTTCATGAATTATTTTGAATTCCTTGCTTAATCGATTATCATTTTGCAGCAAGCTTATTCAAATTCATTGCCGAGCTCTTTGTTAGCTTCAACTGTCCAGACTTCCCAGGAGCCTGACCTTCCATACTCACCTTTCCCCATGACACAATCAATGCCTACCAAATACAACAATGTGGCTTCTTCTGTAGGTGGTTCAAGTATTTCTATGGCAGAGGTAAACTGTTTCTATAGCTTGATTATTCTATGTTGTACTTAGCGATTCATGTGCAAAGTTGCAACCAAAAAAGGTTTCAGAAAACATTATTTAATTTTTGAGTCCAACCTCTGAGAAGGGGTATATTGAGCTGTTGCTTGCCCCATGCCTTCTCCTTTGAGTGCTAGTATATTTGGTGCCTCCCTTTAGTCACATGCCACAATTTAAATATCAAGAATTAAATTTATTTTTTCCCATTGTGAAATTAATTGCTAAAAGTGTTGGTTGAGTAAATAAACACCGCAGGGAAGTGGAATAGAAAAACCATATTGATGAGGATTCAAGAGATCACAAAAATTGATGTTGCAATATAAATGCAAAGCATAGATATGAAATGAAGTTTATTACATATGGTGATATAGTTTCTAACCTTATGCTTTTATAAATGAGCAAGTTTGATGTGAGAGGCTATGTGATGGTTACAAAACTGTTCTTATTTTGACCACCGAGTATTTGCCTATTGTAAATTTGAATTTTTTTAATGTTTGACTTGGTTAGTAGATTGAAAGAAAGTTGAAAAGTCTCTGATTATTTAACAATTATAACTACGCGAAATTTTCCTTGACGTTATGATTCTTCTGTTCTTTGTTCTGATTATTTTTCATATACCAGGCTCTGAGAGCAGGCAGTATCTCTGCACCCCAGCCAACTCCACAGACGCTTCCTGGTGCCAGTGTAGCCACAGGAGCTGCCCTTCCCCAACATCTTGCTGTGCATCCTTATTCACAACCTCCTCTTCCCTTGGGTCATTTTACCAATATGATTAGCTATCCTTTCTTGGCCCAGAGCTATACTTACATGCCTTCAGCTTTTCAGCAGACCTTTGCTGGTAACAGTGCTGCATATCATCAATCTCTGGCAGCTGTGCTTCCTCAATATAAGAATAGTGTTTCAGTTAGTAGCTTGCCCCAGTCTGCTGGTGTTGCTTCGGGCTATGGGTTTGGGAGTTCAAGTATTCCTGCTGGAAACTTTCCTCTAAATCCTCCCACTGCTCCGTCCGGGACAACCATAAGCTATGATGATGTTTTAAGTTCTCAGTTCAAGGATAGCAGCCATTTGATCTCATTACAACAGGTAATGTCAGCTGCATTTTCTAGAATGTGAATTTGCTAATGAACACAAGTCAACATAAGTTGGTAAACTCAAAAGATGAACAAAGTGGTAGCTTTTTGTCTTGTTTCGGCATTTTATATGGTATTTCTAGGTTGTTATAGTAAATTTAAACTTTATCGAATGACGTTGAACAATGTTGCGAAGAGTAAAGAATAGTTGATTAAGAGAGCAGAGCAGTAGTTTGAGAGAACAAGAAGTGCAATGAGCAGATTGAATTTCTTTAGTTGCGTGAGAAACTATGAAAATGAAAAGAAAACTAATGAGCATGATATGTTGAAGTAGAAAGGGGAGCGCATCAACTTGGCTTTAAGTTATGTATCAATATTTGTAAAGATAAGAAAACGTAGTAATACTAAAAATGAAATCAAAATAAAATGTGTTATTTTTTACAGTATTCTTTTACCGATTGCTTTGTGAAGCTCAAATATGATTTACTGTTTTTTGACAGAATGAAAACTCTGCTATGTGGGTTCATGGACCTGGTCAGCGTGCAGTTTCTGCTGTCCCGGGTAGCACATATTATAGCTTCCAGGGACAGAGTCAGCAGCCTGGTGGGTTTAGGCAAGCGCAACAGCCTTCACAGCATTTTGGTGGCCTAGGGCACCCAAACTATTATCATTCTCAGACAGGGATATCCATGGAACATCAGCAGCAAAACGCGAGGGATGCGTCCTTGGTTGGATCTCAGGGCCAACCATCAAAGCAGACCCAACAACTATGGCAAAACAGCTACTGAATGTCATCACCTCCTGGTTTTTCAGGGTCGTGTAGTGAGTTTGGAAGTGGCCAGTCAAAGGCATTCCCGGCGGTTGAATAATTCATGTAGTGATTCTCGGTGGTCCAAGAACTTTGGCTGGCCACTGCCCTGTGCCATGAGGTTGTATTCTACATATTTATGATTTGGTTAACGTAGGAACACGTGTGCTAATTTGGTCTAGTGAACTTGCCTTCTTTCTCTTTTGTTCTCTTTGATCTCGCGTACGTCCCCATGGCTGTGTAAAAGTAAGGATTAAAAGATACCGCCGACCCCGGAATCTTACATCCTCTTGATTAGCTAACGCAGTATTTGACCTGACTTTCTTCTTTTTGCTGATTTCCTTTTTGTGCCTTCAGTATGCGGACTACTATGTTGAAGAAGACTGCAATAACCGATTTGCTTGGGCCTTCATCGCTAACCTGGTAACTTGTCTCATTCACCTGAAGTAAAATATGCACAATACAAAGATACAAACAACAAAAAGAATAAAAAGGTTCATTTCCTGCGACCCAAGAGGCAATATCAACTGCATCACTGCTTCCGGTGACATTTGCATCAGTTTCTAGAATTATACTGCAAAATCCATAAGATATTAACCGATTACCGATTACCGATTACCGATTACTTCATAAAAGGAGAGGAATGAACAGGAAAATCCAACATGAATGAGGAATTTTTGGGAAGAAAAATTAGAGGGAAAAATAATTTTAAAAAATATTTATTTTGTTTGGCAAAATTTTGATGGAAAATCGATCTCCTATGCCGGCCCGAGCCCAAAAAGAAATGGTTCAGTAGCCTCGGTTTATCACATACATAGTCTGGGAAATATACCCTTGATATAAATTCATTACAATTTAATAATAATTTTTAACTATTATATATAAATTAGCCCGTATGAAAAAGTGGAAATAGTAAAAAAGAAAAAAGCGACTGAAATAAGACGTCTACTTTGTATGTACAGTAGTTTGAACTTTGAACAGTGGGTACCGAACTAAAGTGCAACGTGTAAGAACAAACATCCAGGCAAGCGGCTAAACCGCATTTTTTCTATTACGGATTGAGTCATGGCTCGGTTGTCCATTCCTTCCTCTAAGCCTGGGGTAAATGCCCTAGCTGTCTATACAGTCTACTAAACTTTTGTGGTTTGAATAAACGATCTTTTGATTCTTTTCTACTCGATTTCAGGTGCCTCTAGCGTCTCTGTTTCAGACTCTGTTCGCGAATCATGGACGGTAACTTTTCTGACGCCCCATGTGTTTGGTTGATCGTTGCACTATTTAGGAACAGCCCGTTGTTTGGTAGCTGTTGATGCTGAACTTTGGGTTTTTTATTTATTTATACCCTGTAGTTTACGAGTCGCTTATATCATTGCCTATTTTGTTTTATTCGGGGATAGGAATTACTGGGTAAGATCCGCATTCTGCTTTCTTGGGTGACTATTGCCATCTCTAGTGAATGAAACAGAGCTGCGCGATTTTGTTGAATTTAAATTGATTGCTGGGTCATCTCTGTGAGACAGACTTTTAGATAACTTCTTATCACTATTTAGTTGCGAGGTGTTGTTTGTCCAAGTTGCTTTTGGTCATTGTTCACAACTTGCTCTATGGTTTCATTTTGGCTTCATGCCGTGCTCTCTATTTTGATCCTAAGCAATGCTTAAGTTTTTGAAAATAGGGTTTCTGAAATCTACGCTAACTATGAGTGTCTGATTAATTTCTTCAACTTAATTTTTAAGATGAAAGTTTATACTCATGGACAGCTCCAGTACACAAGTCACTGAGAGAATTTGGAGTCGTGTGGGATTTTCATCAAATAGGAATCCAGTTTTTGCATTTAGAACCTTTTGTACTGCTGGAGGTGCGTGATGACCTGTTTTTTGTGATTTGTAATATGCCTAAGGTAAATTGTTAGTTTTTTTTTTATTATTTTGTCTATTATTCTTTATGTGTTGGAGTTTCCTGAGAAAGAGGTGGAGAATTTGGTCAAGTTATTATAGGAATAACAGAAGAACGGCAGTTTTCAAACCCCATCGTTTCATCTATGCTTTCTTCTGCAATATTAGTTTGGTCTGCAGCTGTACTATTTCTGCTTTACTTTTTTCGATTTTTCGTTGTGCATGAATACCTACCACCGGCTTTCTGTAAAAAGAAGAGATATTGCTGCTCGCCATTAGATATAGTTGTTTTCCATCAAATTTTTTTCATGATCTTTGTTTTTTTTTTATCAATTGTCGTTGTATTGCTTCTCTGATGGCTTTGAAACCACAAATGTTTGATATATATCACCTAGCATCTGGATAAAAACTAAAGTTAACTCTTTCTAAAACTGAGCGGATAAAAGATTTGTAGCTCATTTATCTATTGTTTCTTTTCTAAACTGTTTTGACTGTTGGTACTGGGAATATGATGTTATACCTATGAGGCGAGGCGTTTGGTTGTTGTCTGAAGCAGTTTGCTTACTATGACAGATTTAGCTGCTAAGAAGTGTGTGCCATGTAGCTCAAAGGATATGAGACCGATGACAGAAGAAAGTGCAGTTCAAATCCTGTCAAAGGTCTGTGTTTTTAATTTTTTTTTTTTGGCTTTTTCTGTGGTGTCATTATTATGTATTAAAACATTCTCTAGGTTTCTGGGTGGAACTTGGTTAATGAAAATGGTACACTGAAGCTTAGACAGTCATGGAAAGTAAAGAGTTTCACCAAAGGGTTGCAACTATTCCAGCTTGTGGGGGATGTTGCTGAAGCAGAAGGTATCTGCATCTTCGTGGCTCATAGACAATATCTTATATATTCGCTAGGAAATTTAGTTTCTTCGAATCGATGAATACTTTTGTCTTCAATGCAGGGCATCATCCGGATCTTCATCTTGTTGGATGGAACAATGTAAAGATTGACATATGGACTCACGCAGTTGGTGAGAATATTCTGCCCACATAACTTCTGAGTTATGCTCTGTAAAAGTTGACTCTCAAGCCTTATCAAATCACCGTTTTACAGATAAAACGGGCCCTGTTTTTTCCTACCAAATATCTTATTAGTGTGGTTGAAATCTTAGGGGGAGTACAAATTACTGGAATGTTGGGAATGTATTTTGTGTAATTAAGTCAGAAATAAGTAAGAAGTTCCCTCTTTCCATCCTTTTATCACCAAATGTATGTGTGAACAATTCTGGCGGATTTAGGATGGGGTTTGAAATGTGCTAGTTTCCTCATACTTTATTGGATAATTTGGGCAAAACAAAGGCTGCTAGTCATTGGGCATCCTTATATCCACCACCTTGTTTTTCCTTTTATCTTCTGGGTACCAATATGGGTCGCAAAGTTATTGAATTTTATAGAACTGGGTACATGCCCTTGAACCTGACCAGCTGAAAAGTATTATCTGATGTAGGCTATGCTTTTCTTTCATTGCCAGCTAGCTTTTGTTTGTTATCCTCGAAAAGGATGGAATTCTTCATTGTTTCTATTTGTACAGGTGGACTCACAGAGAACGACTTCATCCTTGCCGCCAAGATCAATGGACTTAACCTGCATCACCTTCTGAGAAAACAGCCTAGTACGTAAAGAGATCAAATTCCTGAAGGTTCCGGTTCTTAGCTCTTTGGTGCAATAATCTTAGCAAATATCTGTAAAAATTTATCTTTTTTTTCTGTCGTAAGATTAATCTCTTTTCTGATTTTGACCTCCCTAATAAAGTAGTTTTACCAACGATTGCAAGGTGCATTACTTTAGGTCCTAATTGGAAGTTGGTATTCAGTCCTTGAAACAAAGTAATGCATCTTGGTTGGTCGCCTCCATTGCTTTGATACAGCTCCAGTCACATAAGATGTTTTAAAATCATTTTTTGTCAAGACATGGTCTTAGAAGAGACTCACGTTTGGGCCATTTAACAATTAGGACTGCCTAATGCTCCTCGGATTCACAGAGCATTATTGCATGGTACGATTACACAAAGGTTTTCATGTCTGAAACCTGACACAACTCCACTGACTACCAATCCACTAAGAACACCCTCAAGACTGTCACATGATCCGTAACATCTCAAGGGCACAGATAGACTATACCATGAGAAGCTTAAAATAGCAAGAGAAGCTTCACCAA
This sequence comes from Passiflora organensis, assembly GCA_019739055.1. Taxonomy (NCBI): domain Eukaryota; kingdom Viridiplantae; phylum Streptophyta; class Magnoliopsida; order Malpighiales; family Passifloraceae; genus Passiflora; species Passiflora organensis. The sequence continues at coordinate 1,125,774 of JAEPBF010000136.1, forward strand.
GTACAGGTCTCTGTTTTCATAGATCATACAACAAGTAGGACCATCTTACTTTTTTCTTTCCAATCCACTACCATTTATCAACAATTTTTCAGCTTGCTGGGCAATAGAAAAAGAAATGCCTTGCGTATAAATTAATTTCTAAAAAAAGTGAATAAATACTACAACGAATACAAAAAACAACTGGAAAAGCCAACCATCCTGACGCTACTAACTTATTCCTGTCTTTGCATTGATAACTGGCTCTGTATGTATCAACGGAAACGACCATTTAAACCATGTTGCTTCAGTGCTTAGGGAGATAGACCACATCAGGATACCTAAACTCCAAAAGACAGTCTGTTGTAACGTGCAAAAATCTGACAATGGACCCTGCAATTATACAAGAAGTGAACCGATTTATCGTATGAATCAGAACTTTGAACTTTCTCTACTTAGATCATGCTTAACAGTATGGGTTTTCCTTCCTGGTTATATGCAATTGTGCGACATAAACAATAAGAGCGTCAGATACCATAATCCCTTGTCCTTAGATTACAAGGTTATATGCCATTGATAATGAAATTCCGCAAATCCAAGTGCGTGCTTGTCCTTCATAGCAGGTATAGCGATTAAATTAGCATGATAAAAGCAAGCATTTGCCCAGAAATCAGCCGCGCCCAACATGGTATTCCATTGCAAGTTACCATTTGTTAGTTATTCAGCTCAGATTACAGGATCAAGCATTTCAGAGGACTGGATAATACAGAGAGCAAGTTACCTCCTGCAGTGAACACAGATGGATACATCTTCATTTGGACACAGGTTTCTGGAGAAGAGCAGTCAGGTAAATCTCCCCACTCTTCAACCCGCTAGAATCGGTCTTATTTGCGACCGCCCACTTCACTTTCTTGTACCCCAACTTTTTAATCAAAGGCGTGTACACCTTATCAAGATCCGCTGCTTTGCTAAAGAAATGATCCAGCCATAGGTACCCACCTCCCCTCAATACCCTATCCACATCGAAGAGTAGAAACTCCAACATTGTCAGAGGTATCCACCTGTTCACGGCATGACCGCATCTCACCAGATCTAGCACCCCGTCAAATACAGACAGACGCTGCTGGAGCGGCACGTGAAGAGGCACCAAACCCCTCATTGCTACCACCTCATTATTAGGAGCATTGAAGTTCATCGTTGTAGTGACGACCGTAACGTTGTATAGCTTCATTCTTGCCGCGAAAGTACCCGTGCCGCCGCCAATATCCAGGCCGAGCCTGATCACGGAGTTTGCAGATTTGGCAACCTGTAGAAGTTGTGGGACCGGAAGATCCAACTCGGTCTTGTACGTCATGAACTTGGAGATCTCTTTGGTTATGTCAAAGCCAAGACCCGGGTTTTGCTTTACCAAGCAAGAAAAAGAGTTGCAAGAATATTTTGTATTCCAGATAACGTTAGAGTCAAGCAAAGAGGAGGGGAAAGGATTGTGGGGTAGGGATGTAGGTGGTTTAGGTGGGGTTTTGGAGAAGCAGCGGCGGCGTGGAAGAGGATGACAACCGCGGAGGATTAAAGACTCCGCGAGATCAGAGTCCAGAGGGCAGAGAGAGTAAGGAGTATAGGACATGTACTTGTGTAGAAGGTCAGGGTGGTTGTGGCAAGAAGAAGCTATGGGGGAGAGTTGGGAGTGGAAGAGGAGATCTGGGGGAATAGTGGGTTTGGAGGAGAAGGTGTGCGTGGCGGAGATGTTAGGCTGGTGGCGCGTAAGATGAGAGATGGTGGCGCGTATGGTGTTAAGCTGGTTGATGAGGTAGTCAGGGACCGGGTTGGGTTGGGGAGCTATGGTTTTAGGATTGAACTGTACGGTGGAGGAGAGATGGTAAAGGGAGAGGATGTTGGTGGCCACCATGGCCATCAAGAGAAGCAAGTTGAGGCTCATGGTGAAACCTGCCATCTGGTCTGGGGCGGTGGTGGTGGTTCGGTGTTTTGCCCCTTCCACTTGCCTTGGTATTTGAGCCTTTTGTAATGACTAGTGCATTACGGCCTTGCTTTTGCTTAAGTTCGGTAAGAAGAGTTGACTTAAGGAGTGTCTCTTGACTGGTTGAGCTAGTCTGTTACGAGCGGCTCTTTTTTCCTTTTCTTTTTTTCGCCTTCCTGTTTGATTAGGAAAAAACAAGATCTCAACTGCCACAATTATGTCCGTTAATCGGACAAGCGGTCCAGCTTTCTGAGAAATAAAGTTTTTTCTTTAAAACTTGTTTTAGACAAAAGGAGAGAACTAGACAAAGACTACTTGCGTCACGTGCATTGTAATAATGTATGCTACGTACGTAAGTCGCATCATCATCGGCATCATGATGGGCTGGATAACATCATTGGGCCTGGTTGATCTGGCCCAACTTCACCTTTTATTATATCTCTCATGCCACATGTCACGCATGAGTAACACATATCCCTCCCTCTCACATATCGAAACGCCATGCCGTTCACATCGTTCTTATCACGAGACGCAGTGACCAGGCCCGGCCTGGGACCTGACCCCAGCGTCTGGCCCAATCAGGTCTAAAACAAGTACTCATAAGCAGTTGATAGGTACAATACACATTAACCACTCTCGAATATAGCGTTCGACAGACGCTGAACAAGCACAAACACAGGAAACCCGAGCTCGTTTGGAGGAACAACCAGTTCACTTCACCCACTCGCTTAAATGGTATGTCAACTTCAGATCATTCTCCGATTAAGATTTTATATTTTTCTTTTCATTTATTTTGAGATTATGAAATGGTTGGGAGCTGAACTGGGAGTAGTAATGTTTTTTCTTCATGATTCGTCATGGTTTAGGCTGATCCAGAGTTGGAGGCAATTAGGCAGAGAAGAATGCAGGAGCTAATGGCTCAACGCGGCACGGTAATCACGCTGGCTCTTTCGTCTGCTTATGAATTGTTAGGGTTTTTTATTTATTCATTTTTTGGAAATCGGGTTTGCTGATTTGATTAAATTACCTGAAAGAATTCGCTCGTGAACAGGGGAATCAGCAGAACACCGAACAACAGAAGGCCCAAGAAGACGCTAAGACGTTTGTTCTCGGAATTTCTATTGCATTGTTTATGTTCCATGCGTTTTATTTGGATTTGTTTAGGCACTGTTCCGATCCTTGGTCGGGGCTGTGCTTTAGTGTTAGTTTTGGTGAGGAAGTTCTTTGTCTGATTATTTGACGAATCAATGCAGGGAGGCCGAGGAGCGGAGACAGATGATGCTTAGTCAGATTTTGTCTTCCGAAGCTCGAGAAAGATGTGAGTCTGCTTCCTGAAAATTTTGGTTTGAATATTTTAATTTTGCTCTTGGTGTGTATATTTCGGTGACTTTATATTGCACTATTTAAAACATTTTATTACCAGTGGCTTTATTATACTTTTGCTGTTTGTTTGTATGTTGTAGTATATTGTAATTTACATGCCACGCTCTTAGTATTGGTGCCAAAATGCCGCATTCTAATTCATTTCCTTTTATTGGTTTTTATAATTGTTCATGTAGATGTTTCTTTAGTTTGTTGAGCAACTCATAAGAAACTTGCGTAACATTAACCTATGTTTTTACTTGATCATGCATTCATTTGGATCACGATTCAGTCCGGCTCTCAACTTAAAATATCCAATTTCAATTTGTAGCTTTAATTTGTTGATCATGTAGTTTCCCCTCCTTTTTGTCTTGAGATGGAATTTTGTCCATCTGGTGAAGGAAAGGAAATTATTTAAATAGAATTTGGGGGATCATCTGTAGTATTGTGCCCAAATTTCTAAACTAAAACTCTACTCTTTTTTCCTTTTTGCCTTTTGTGCTATATGATTTTTGATTAAATAAAAGTAAGCCAGATGTTCTGTTTTTAAATTTGATGTTGCCAAGTTCATTCTTTTATCCCCTGATGTATTTTTCCGAGGTATCCTTATAACCCCTTCTCTTTTGGTTGAGCTTTACATTAGATTGCACTGGTACTGAAAAAATAGTTGGAAACTTCGTATGGTTGCCAATTAATGAGATCTAACACACATTTCAACAAATCATTGAGTGAAGTAGACTTGTCAACAAGTAATTATCTACCTCTTTTTACTTTTCTGAAATTAGTTAAACCTGAAATAAATTTGCATGCATTTGCTCTAGGAATCCATTGACCATAACTCTATGTCTCTTTGTACTTGGTATGCCATGCTCATCTAACTGGATGATAACTATAACGTTCTTATTTTAAAGCTTCCTGGCTGATAAAGTAACTTGTGTTGGGCTTTTTAGTTGCACTTGGAATTTATTTCAATTGGTTTGCGGGAGTTACGCTATTTTTAATTTTTTCTTGATTCATCTCATGAGCTATTAAGTTCAAATATGTTTCTTCATTTTCATGGAATATGCACAGTGGCTCGAATTGCATTGGTGAAACCTGAGAAGGCACGAGGTGTAGAAGATGTTATTCTGCGAGCTGCTCAAATGGGTCAAATAGTTGAGAAGGTAGGTGAAAGGTTGCCATGACTTGGTGCAATTGGGTTTATGCCTATTTTTTTTAAAAAAAAAAAATTGGTTTATGCCCTGTGATTGCTAGATGTGCATGGTCTGTACAGTTTATTATGCAGTTACCTGGTTTAACCCAACCCTTCTTGTTGTTTTTATAGGTTTCTGAGGAGAAGCTCATATCATTGCTTGAACAGATTAACACCCAAACCACCAAACAGACCAAAGTCACAGTAAGTGATAAAATTATTTTTATGTGCTTCTATATTAGAAAGTTTTGATCTTTTACCTCTCTTGTCTACTTGCTCAGATTCAGAGGCGTCGGAGCGTACTGGATGATGATGACTGATTCAGATGGGTAACTAAATTGTGAAATCAGTGTCATAATGAGAGTGCGTTTTATATGTTGTATATTTATGGGACAACATCGATTCTGGTCATCTATACTTGCTATGTGATTTTGCAACTCTAAAGTTCCCTCTTGTACTCTTAAACGACATTGAACACTATTTATTTGGCAGTTTTGCTGTATGAGCTGAATTGCACTCTGTTTCATTGTTTTGGCTGTCTTTTGGAATTTTTATTTTTTTTTTGTGTGTGGACTCCCTGGTATATAGCTGAATTTTTTATTTTATACATCTTATACCTTTTTTATTGGGGTTAATAGTGGTAGGTTGTGAATGGAGATCAAAGAAGATAAAAAAGTAAAAAGTAAATATAATATTCATAATTTTATTCTCTCTCTGTTTGAGAATATTTTACTAGTTTTATCATTCATTTTAATTTTAATGTCTTTGGTTCGATCTTATGAATAAAGAAATGCATAAAAAATATATTTATTGTGAATGATGGGAAAGATTAGTGTCATTAGAATATTCTTAATTATTAAAAAAAACACAGAATTCATAACCCCACCACTCAATGTAACATAGGAGCCCTCCTTTATACAAAGGTTCTCCAGATAAAAATACTGACCCATACCTACCAATTTAAACATCCTCCTAGTATCAATCATGTACGACTGTCTCTCTTATATGGCCAAGGCCGCCAGACTTCCAGAAACTTCTTCCTCTCCTGATGTTTATTTCGCCAGCTATTTGATCTCCCTCTTTCTGAGTTTTCCTTCTGGGACATCTCTACATGGATAAAGAACCGTTGCTTCCGCATTTCAGTCCAAGGAAGAAACCGCCGCCACTCAGTCCTCTACCTGAAGATAATGAAATCTCTTTGCTATCCCCACTTACTCCATCAGAGCTCAAGGACCGCCTTATTTTCGGCCCATCAGCACCTCGTGGAGACCCTTGCCCTATTTTGGAAGTCTTGACAGAGACTCTCAAATCACCCAGGCCCTCCTCGTCAAATGAAGGGTTCAACTCAATCGTTAGTGAATCACCAATCCAACAGCAGCAGCATCAACAACCCTGGTTACTTGAACCTAATTTCTCATGGAAGAAGAAAGTACACAGGTCCAAGACAGCGCCTGCTATGGCTGTGATCAATGATCTTAAACACCCTGCGATCTCAAAGCCTAAGTTTGGATCCCAGTCGGTTGTCCGCCAGGCTGTTGTTCTATTGATATTGTATTTGTCCTTTGGTGTGCTTATATATTCCATTAATCGTCATCATTTCTCCGGAAACGAGACGCACCCTGTTGTTGATGCGTTGTATTTCTGTATTGTTACGATGTGTACTATTGGATATGGGGATATTACTCCAAATACCGCTGCTACCAAGTTGTTTTCAATTTTGTTTGTGTTAATCGGATTTGGGTTTATTGATATCTTGCTTTCTGGGATGGTTAGTTATGTGCTTGATTTGCAAGAGAGTTATATGCTGAAGAACTTTGAGAGAGGAGATCAAAAGGAGTCTGCCAATTCTTATATATTTGATGTGAAGAAAGGTAGGATGAGGATAAGGATGAAGGTGGCGTTGGCATTGGGAGTAGTGGTTCTCTGTATTGGAGTAGGTGTTGCCGTCATGCATTTTCTGGAGGGACTTGGATGGTTGGATGCACTCTACTTATCCGTAATGTCGGTTACCACTGTTGGGTATGGTGATAGGGCTTTCCACTCATTGGCAGGTCGTCTTTTTGCTTCCATTTGGTTGCTTGTCTCTACGCTTGCAGTTGCCCGAGCATTTCTATATCTGGCAGAGGCAAGAGTGGATAAGCGGCATAGGATGATGGCAAAGTGGGTGCTTGGTCAAAGCATGACTGTCGCTCAGTTTCTTGCTGCTGATCTTGACAACAATGGTTTTGTGAGGTATGATTTGTCTTGTTATCAAATTGGTTCCCAGATGCTGTTTTTCTTATTCCTTTATATGTTGTCTATTGTCTGTGTTTCCATCTGTTTAAAGCAAGACATGGCTCGCAGGACGTCATACGCATCTCACTAGTTCTAGGTGGAGTATTCACCTGCATGAGCGTGTCTTGACATCATAATCATGCATTCTTATGGTCTCAGTGATTCTGTTCTATTCTTTGTCAAAGGAATAAAAAATCCTCTATATTAAATATTTGATTGATGTTTTCGAAAGCTCATCAAGGTCAATGAAGACATAGACAATTGAGCTCCCTGAGTATTGTCGTGTTCTATAATTCTTACAACTGTTGACTATGTCTTGTTTTGTGATCCTTGTCAATTATACGGTATTAGCCATTTTTCTAGCTGGCCGGCTGACACAATACTGTCAAGATCATTACGATCTGTTGAGTAGTTTGTATAAAACTCTGTCCCACAATCTCCCTGTTTTAGCATACTTTTCAGAAGTAGAGACTGATATTAGTATTTAACTTTGTTGAATGGTTATATTTGGTTTGAATGAACAGCAAATCTGAGTATGTAATATACAAGCTCAAAGAGATGGGGAAGTTATCAGAAAAGGATATTTTGCCGATATGCCAGCAATTTGATAGGCTAGACACTGGAAATTGTGGTAAGATAACTCTTGCTGACCTTATGGAGAGTCACCATGAAGGAATCTTCTGATGTCTTTCTGCCACGACAAGAATATCCTTCTGAATTGACATGGAAGACAAGTTTTTCACCCTTGGCGAGTCTCCTGATGGTTCTGTCCCCAGTCAAGAATATCCTCCCTGTGGCATATCTGCGGTTCCGGCGGGCCTTAGACATATACCATACCGCACCATCTTAAATGGCTTCGTTGACAGAGTTGCAAAGAGCTGTTCCGGTATTCATCGATAGCTACCATTTGTGTTAGCAATACGGGTCAGCAGGACAGAAACGAGGACGTGGCACCGAAAGATGGACAAACAGAACGTTTCGTACGTGGACGAGAGCAAAGGGACGTACCAATCATTGTCTACAGCCGCAGGAAGAAAACGCCAGAAAGTTAGTTACAGGCAGAGAACAGAATAGAAAGAAGGGGAATAAATGTAGTAGAGAGCGTAGGTGGTGGGACATCTTGGATTGTTATACTGTATCGGCGTTGCTTGGGCTCCAGACACCATTGTTGGTTCTGGAAGTTGTTCTTTCTTTTCTTAACATTGATCAATACAGACTCCTTCATCTTTCAGTATATTCATCTTTTCATTACTCGTTGGGTCTCTGATCTAACATTGGTGCGGTGAACGTGCTCGACTTGTGAATGCCACACACACGGATGGAAGCTCGCGTTGATCAGATAGAACGGAACTTGGGACTATTGGACCAGCGGATGGCGACCGTGGCCTCTGATCTTGGTGATACACGCCAGCAGCTGGACGACATTCGGTTGTTACTCCAGGCCGTGATTAAAGGGAAGGCCGCCATTGATGGCCCTTCGGCTGTTTCCCCATCTCCGGACATTGCCCTTTCCAGTGCTGCGCAGGGTTCGGATAGTCACCCGTCGTCTGCTCCCTCTGTGCCCAATCCTTTTGTCCGAACCATCACCAGTGATGACTTACATCTATCCTCTAAACGCATCGACCTCCCTTCCTTTACAGGAACCGACCCACTGAGTTGGGTTCGTCGTGCCGAGCAATACTTCCTGGTGCAGCGCACGCCCGACAACCTTAAGGTCACCATGGCCTTAGTCTCTATGGAGGGCCACGCCTTGCATTGGATGACCTGGCTTCACGATCGGAAGCCAGACCTCACATGGGACGACGTCAAACACGAGTTGTTGGATCATTTTACGGGGGCCCTGGCCACCAACCCGTACGAACTGATTGCAGCGGTTCGTCAGACCGGCTCCATGGATGACTATATCAAGGAGTTTATCGCCCGCTCTGCCCAAATCCGCGACTGGCCTGAGAAGGCTTTCATCGGTCAGTTCTTAAATGGCCTTCGCGAGGACATTCGTGCTCGAATCCGTTCCAAAGACACCACAGAGCTGTATCACACCATCCAGCTTGCTCGCGAGGTGGAGTTTGAGGTGGATGTTCACAGACGAGCCGGGGCTTGTCAATGGGAGAAAAGCCGTCTCTCGTATGGTCTTGGCGAGAAGGCAGGGACGGTGATACGTTCTTCTGGGCTTCCAGCATCGGGCCAAGGTCCTGGGCTTACGGGTTCCACCGCGACTGTGGGTTTCAGCCATCAGCCTTCCAAACCGACCCAGCCTGCCAGCTCCACGGGCTCTACTTCTGCGAGGCAGGCGACTACACCAGTCGGTACTCGAGGTGTTCGACGATATTCCCAGTCCGAGTATCAGGACATGCGTAAGAAGGGTTTATGCTTTCGCTGCCAGCAGCCTTACCACCCCTTGCATCAGTGTTCCTCCAAGTCCCTCCAGACCATTGTACTCGACTTTACAGACGATGACCCTATTTGTAACCAGCCCGTCGTGGACACTGACGTGAGTCACAACAACTCTCCAGCTGCCGACACCTTCTTCCAACTGGAGCTCCCTTACTTTGCCATGAGCAAGGCGAGCAACTATCAAACAATGCGCTTTCGCGGGCGCATCGCTGGGATTCCGGTGGTTGTCATGGTCGACAGCGGCGCTAGCCACTGTTTCATTTCGGGCAGTTTAGCAGCTCGTAGTGGTTTGCGCACGGTGCCAACGACTCCCATAGCGGTTCGGCTAGGCGATGGGTTCCGCAAGGTAATCAATTCCCTCAGCCCTCAGGTTTCAATTGAGTTACCCGGCTTGTCATTGACAGTAGACTGCTATTTGTTTCCCTTGGGGGGTGTGGACGTGATATTGGGAGTCTCGTGGCTTCGCTCATTGGGCACTATCACAGCTAATTGGAACACGATGACGATGGAATTTCAGTTGGCCGGCCAGCGGGTCTGTTTGTCGGGGGATCCTTCGTTGCACAGCAGTCCTATCTCTCGCAAATCCGCTGCTCATCTATCTGAGATTCAATTCGGCTTACTCCTGTGGCAGTTAACTCAGGCGGATGTTGGGACCACGACTCTTAGTGAGCTGCAGCATGCCGAGCTTCAGCGACTCTTAGCGGAGTTTCCTTCGGTTTTCGCAGAGCCTACTGGTTTACCACCAATTCGGCAGACAGTCCACAACATTCCTTTACAAGCTGGGATCACTGCAGTGAACGTGCGGGGCTACCGCTACAGCCACCACCAAAAGGATGAATTGGAGAGACAAGTTGCTGACATGCTGGCTACCGGGGTGATCCAGCCCAGTTCTAGCCCCTTCTCCAGCCCGGTCTTACTCGTACGCAAAAAAATGACAGCTGGCGATTCTGTGTGGACTACCGGGCACTGAATAAGGCCACCATTGCTGATAAATACCTCATTCCGGTGATTCAGGAGTTACTGGATGAACTGAAAGGTGCCCAATTTTTCTCGAAGATTGATCTTCGTTCTGGCTATCACCAGATCCGGGTCCGTGAGGAGGACATCCCCAAGACAGCTTTCCGCACGCATTCAGGCCATTACGAGTTCAGGGTGATGCCGTTTGGCCTCACCAACGCCCCAGCCACTTTTCAGGCAGTGATGAACGACCTGTTTCGACCTCTGCTCCGTCGTTCTGTCTTGGTGTTCTTCGACGACATACTGGTGTATAGTAAACTGTGGACTGATCATCTACATCATCTGCAGCGAGTCTTGGCCATCCTTTCCCAGCACAAGTTCTTTGCGAATCAGAAGAAATGCTCTTTTGGTAGAACCTCAGTGGATTATTTGGGGCACATTGTATCGGCTGCTGGAGTAGCAATGGACCCCGCTAAAGTTTCGGCAATTTTGCGTTGGCCAACGCCTAGCTCTATCAAGGCGGTTCGTGGGTTTTTGGGATTAACAGGGTACTATCGGCGGTTTATCAGGAATTATGGGCAGCTCGCCAGACCTCTCACGGCTTTACTACGGAAGGATTGTGGCCTCCAATTTTGTTGGACCTCCGAAGTGCAAGCGGCCTTTGAGCAGCTGCGTGACGCCGTCACTTCTGCCCCAGTACTAACGATGCCAGATTTTGCCAGTGTTTTTGTGGTTGAATGCGACGCTTCGGGTCAGGGTGTGGGCGCTGTATTGATGCAACATGACAGACCCATTGCCTACTTCAGCAAAGCGTTAGTAGCTCGGGACCTTGCTAAACCGGCATATGAGAAAGAACTCATTGCCTTGGTCCTCGCTGTTCGACACTGGCGGCCATACTTGGTGGGGAAAGCTTTCATCGTGCGTACTGATCACTGCAGCCTTAAGCATTTATGGCAGCAGCACATCACCACTCCAGCCCAGCAACATTGGGTATCCAAGTTACTGGGATACGAGTTCACGATCGAATACAAGCCTGACAAACTTAATCGCGCGGTCGATTCCCTGTCCCGCCAGTGCACAGAAGCTTCACTGGCCGCGATTACCACTCCCTACTGGTTGCAATGGGATCGTTTTCGCCAGGATGCCAATGCCGACAGCGCATACCAGCATCTCCGCAACCAACTAGCGAGCAATCCTGACAAGACTCCCCATTTTCAGCTGATTAACGATACCATTTTTTATAGGAGCAGGATTTATGTTCCGGCCTCTTCTTCGTGGCGTCGGCAACTCCTGGAGGAATTCCATGCCACCCCCGTGGGGGGCCATTCTGGTGCATATCGCACCTATAAAAGACTGGCTGCCAATGTGTATTGGCCCGGAATGCTTAAGGACGTGCAGTCGTTTGTAGCTCAATGTGATACCTGCCAGCGGAACAAGACGGAGACGCTCTCTCCAGCAGGGTTGCTCCAGCCATTGCCAATTCCCACAGAGGTATGGTCTGATGTCGCCATGGATTTTATAACAGGCTTACCTAAATCTAATAGCTGGGATTGCATTTTGGTGGTAGTCGATAGATTCAGTAAGTATGCTCATTTTTTGGGATTGCGACATCCGTTTACTGCCAAATCTGTTTCGGAAATTTTTTCCCGTGATGTGGTCCGTTTACATGGGATTCCCTCTTCCATAGTCAGTGATCGCGATCCAGTATTTCTTAGTTGTTTCTGGCAGGAATTGTTCCGCTCCTGGGGTACGACACTGAGGATGAGCACAGCTTATCATCCGGAGACTGACGGTCAGACAGAAGTCCTGAATCGTTGTTTGGAAACTTATCTCCGTTGTTTCTCATCTGATCAGCCTCGGCAGTGGGGAAGGTGGTTGCATTGGGCAGAATTTTGGTATAACACCAATTTCCACGGTGCAGCAAAGTTAACCCCGTTCGAGGCAGTCTATGGTCGACCCCCACCAGCACTACAACAGTTCTTGCCGAGGGAATTCAAGGTTGCAGCCGTGGCAGAAGAGCACGCCAGTCGCAACATAATCCTGCAGCAGCTCAACTATAATCTCGTGCGGGCGCAACAGCGGATGGTGGCGTCGGCAAACAAGCACCGTCGGCCAGTTAGTTTCTCCATTGGCGATAGAGTCTTCCTCAAGCTTCGTCCCCACCGTCAGTCCTCGTTAAAGCAGCATGTGCATCAGAAGTTGGCACCACGTTTTTATGGCCCATATGAGGTTCTCCAGAAGATGGGCCCCGTGGCTTATCGCCTGCAACTTCCTCCGGGGTCACGCGTGCACCCGGTGTTTCATGTGTCCTTACTTAAGCAGGCACCAACATCGCAGCCTTTGGCCACCACACTTCCAGAAGAGATGACAGCCGAGACACCTATTTTCCTTCCGGAAGCTATCGTGAGTGCACGGGAATTAGGAGCCTCTCATACTCCTTGCCACCAGCTGCTGGTGAAATGGCTGAATCAGGACGAGGCCAATTCGACTTGGCTCTCCTGTGCGGATTTCAGGGGTCAATTCCCTTACTCCAACCTTGTGGACAAGGTTTGTTCAAACGGCGGCGGCAATGTTAGCAATACGGGTCAGCAGGACAGAAACGAGGACGTGGCACCGAAAGATGGACAAACAGAACGTTTCGTACGTGGACGAGAGCAAAGGGACGTACCAATCATTGTCTACAGCCGCAGGAAGAAAACGCCAGAAAGTTAGTTACAGGCAGAGAACAGAATAGAAAGAAGGGGAATAAATGTAGTAGAGAGCGTAGGTGGTGGGACATCTTGGATTGTTATACTGTATCGGCTTTGCTTGGGCTCCAGACACCATTGTTGGTTCTGGAAGTTGTTCTTTCTTTTCTTAACATTGATCAATACAGACTCCTTCATCTTTCAGTATATTCATCTTTTCATTACTCGTTGGGTCTCTGATCTAACAATTTGTCACAGTACTGCTCATGTAGTCAATTTATATCAGTTTTAGCATGACCAACCGCACAAAACGAGGTGCCAAAAGATGATGTTAAAGAATAATAATCCTGTCAGGTTAAGAAAAGGAAATAGGCTTTCTAGATACATTGTTTTAGAAGAATTCTGTGGCTAATGGAATCGGAACCTCTGTAAATTTTAACGGATGAAGTCTGGAGCTTGCTCTTGTTGATCATGGTTTTGAGATATTTGGCCATTCATCTGTTAGAGAAGATACTGTCTCCAATGCGCACGTATCTGCACCGTGGTTGTTGCTTTCCCCGATCCATCCAATTAGGATCCTGGATACCCATTGTTCAAAGAAAGCCTTTTTCCGCTATAATGCTCTAATCATCATCCATTCGAATCCCAGGAACAGAGCTCCTTGACCATCCTGCAGCTAATTCTATGGTTTCCGGGAACACTATTTATGTGTGTGTCACTGTTTATGTGTGTGCTCACACACAAAAACAAAAACAGTATAATGACGATTTTGGACATTACAAAAAATTGCCCATCGTTATAATATTTCTGCGTGGATTCATGCTCTTTGGTAGGTAGAGTTAGAGTTGTTAATGTTGATATTTTAAAATCAATAGTGTTAGATTTTGTTAGATTTGATTTATTAATTTTTATAAACTAATGACATGTTTGGTAAACGAGAAATTCATTGGTTAGTTTTAATATTTTATAAATTATTTGCAATATCTTTAGTTTTTATTTTTTTATATATATTATTTTAGAAAAAAAATTTAAAAATATCCACTGAAAAATATTAATGAAATTTTTTTCAAATATATTTCTAATGATATAAATAAAAAATAAGATTTAGTAATTCATAAGGATATATTGGTCAAAATGATCAGTTATATTTTGTTAAATCTAGATGTAAGTTTGAATTTTTCATCCCGAAAAATATTGATTTTGAAAAATTAATAGTTTTTTAAAACCAATAACCCTAATTATTAAATAAAAAATTTATTAATTTAACTAACTTAATACCAACAACACTAACAAAACTACGATTGCCAAAGAGGAGAAACATAATTTTTTCCACCATCCTGCCTAATGTAACAGTAGGGTGGAAAATTCTAGCCCAGACCCATTATCTGTATACATAGTCATTTTCTTGGTTAAAACTCAAACTCGATCAACCCATTTCGTTGAATTTTTAAGGATTTCACAGAATTATCTGTATTCAGCATTTCCTTTTATTTTCTCTTTTACTTTCCACAAATCTTTCTAGCCTTCAATTTTGAACAAGTCAAAGTTCGTAAAGTCGAGTCATTTTCCTCTTGGTACCTTTCACAAAATTGCAGATCTACTCATACCACAACCGGCGAAATGACGATTCCTGTGATGAATCTTCTCCCTTGGGCACCCCCAACCATTTGCTCCAATATAAAGAGAAACCATGGCCATTAACGATCTGATCCTTTAAGAAATCTGATCGAAAGCTTGTCGCTATCTGCTGGCTGTAAAGCATCAACCAAAACCCTTTCATTTCAAACGTTGCAAAAGTCTCAGTGTCAGCTTTTTCTGACAAGTCTTCTTTCAGAATCACAATAAACAAAGGCACATTCCCCGTCTCCAAGCCTCCTTTCTTGTGTTACAAACAATTTCCACGAGCCCACAGTTGAATGGAGTAAGTAACAAGCATATATATATAATATAATCAACGCCACCTACTCGCACTCCCTTCACTCTCCAAACAAATCAACTTCATGCGAGAATCAACCATATCAGAACCTTCTGAACAATAATCAATGGACACAGTCTCGGTTATGCTTGACCGACTGACCTATGAAAGTGAGCGCACTCGAGTATATTGCGTTTACTAGAAAGGAGCAAAGGATAAAAGCTAGGAACCCTAACTTACTTTTTGCACATCACCAAGTCACCTTGTCCCACTACAACCTGTGACCATGACTTCTCATCACTTAAATACAAACAAACATTAATAAATATATAAAATTTTGGATTAATCATATTTATTTTTAACTAATATTTACAATATAATATTATAGATTTAAAAAAGAAAGAAAGAAAGAAAGAAAAATGATGGAAGGCTAGGTGAGGATGATAAAATCCACAATATAAAAATTGAAAACATTTGATCTATAATATTATAAGATATTTATAAAATATAATAAATGTACGGATGGTGATAAATAAATTAATTTGGAAGCAACACTGGAGTGATATATATTTATTGGAATCAGTCAAAACAAGTCGATTGCGTGGCTGGGAATCTAACCTCTTGAAAACCTTTCACACTGATGCTTGATGGTTTCAATTATTAACAATAGGGTTATACTGATACATATATGCCAATAATTGGTGCCTTTTTCTTAGGGTTCATGGACTTTTGCCCATGATTTAGCTAGGGTTACACACTGTGCCAAACAAAGAGCAGTACTTAAAAGGTATAAAGTATGAATTGAACATGAAATGACCGGTACACTTTTGAATTCATTCAAAGTGGATTAGATGGCTGATGGGGATTAGAGATGTTGACTTTCCTTGGAGCTTGATGCTAGATGCGAAATCAAACAATTACTAATCATTAAGGGGAACATAAACTACCGTATAAGCTGATAAACTTTTCCGGAGTCATCATGTTTTTTGACTTTCATATACAAGGAAATGTTGTAAGAATTAGCGAAGAAGAAGAAAAGATAGGCATATGAAGCTCCCTGCTTCCAATCCAACCAAACTTCATTTTCCAAACAAGAGAGGCTACAACAAATCGGGAAATAGCCTTATTGATCAAAGTTAGTATCACGTCCCGACCTAACGAGCCTAAATGCGAATATGTCATTAATACCAAAACAAAATCTTAATATATATTACACAAATCCATATTTATAAACTCAAGATTATCTTCATTAATCTTTTTGTATTACCTTTGATGCTTCATAGACGTTATTTGACCTGGTCTGTAAGTATGGAAATCCATGGGGACATGATAATGTTGGTGCCCGACTTTGGGCTTGTTTTGTTGACAGGAGTCAAATATCTCACCAAGGAATAAAGGTTTTTTTAGGCGTTTGGTAGCCTAAAATAAACTACAATAAAAAGGAAAATTCAGCTACCTTCCTTCTTTTCAAACTTGCAATAATTGTTCTACACGTACGCATAGATATTATGTTATGCTACATTGTAAGCCAACCTACTAAGACAAAACGAATTCAGACCTTTTCTTTTTTGCGGATTTTTTTTTCTTTTCAACCCATTCATTAAAATGCAATCTCATATAATTATAAATTTTGTTTCACTTCACATAAATATATACTTTATATGCCCATAATTATACGAATTCAATATTTATAATTATTGTTAATTTATATATATAACACAAAAAAATCTCTATGACCAGCTTATGGATTATTAGCGCATCAAAAGTCTTGCATCCTCGTAAGAAACATTCATTTCATATCAATACTTATATATATATCTAATATTACCATATTTTAACAGATCCTAAAAGATTAATTGATTAAATTTTTATTTATATATGAATCAAATATCAAAAAGATTATTTTCTTCAGCATACCCACCTAACAAAGAAACCTGTTGTTTTGAACAGAAAGGGACTAGCAATAACAACCCAAAACCATACTTTATGCTCAAATATAATATGATGTACTCAACTTATTAAGGGTCAATCAACTCATGCTCTCTTTATTTAATTCCATTCTTTTCACCCTAAAGTTTCTCTTTTCATTTTACGCAAATTTAAAGTCGTCTCTTTCAAGCAACCACCCATCCAAAACTAACAGACATGTGTCCAATGGCGAGTGTTATTCCTTTTTTTTCTACATCATATCTATACAAATAAGTTAAAATAAGAAAAATATTTATCATTAATTACAATAAATAATATTTTTCGTTATTTCATAAATTTCAACTACCGTAACTGAAAATTTTCCAGTCCCATATATATTTATACTGACTTTTATTTGACTATGTTGTATTTTTTTTTATAATTGTTACGTAGGCATGAGGCATGAGAAAACTACAGTACGTGTCAATACTACATAATCTGTGTACTCTTTTATACCTTATAAAATTAATATAATAATACTTGAGTTCTTACAATATAATTTAACACGTTTAGAACCGAATTTCTGAATTTTTAGTTTTTTTTACAAACTTAATAATTTCATAAATGAAAAAAAAAATCTACACTTGTAATAGAAAAATTAGATTTTTTCAGAAATCATAGTTCTCTTGTATCAATAAATTTATTTATTAGTTAAGGGGAATTATATTTTAATTTATTAATATTAATGCCAATACAGTTAATACCGATTAGTAATCACCGGCTATTCAACTATAATATATTAATATTTTTATTGTTAGATTGTGAGATATCGTATTAAAAAAAAGAAGTTAATGATTCATAAATGTAGATTTATTGAGTTAAGTAAGATAAGAGATACAGCTTTTTTAAATGCAACAACAACAGTTCGTTATACTCGCAACTGAATTCGTTGGGCCATGAAGTGACTGATCCCTTTATGTTTGAGTTTAGATTTTTTGAATTTGACTTTTATTACAGAAGTTAACGCTAATAATATTATGTTTGTTCTTATCGGACCAGAAAATGCAAGTAAATGGGTGAAAATATTAAAATAAAAATCAGAATGCAACAGAAAAGAGCATATTCTTATTGGATAGTTCTGTTTTACTCTTAGATATTTATGTACAACACATTATTGAGATTTGAATTATGAAATGTTTAATCGTAACACCAAACTAACTTGGGGGGACTGTATTTCTATTTAAGATTATATAATATAAAACTTGGCTGTGCCCCAAGAATAAAAACTGAGGGCGAGATAAGAGACTTGCTGCACCCTACAACAAAAAAGCACGTGGTCTATAGTCAAAATGAGAATTTCCTGAAGTAATCATTACAGGCACATGAGAAATAATCGAATAAAAAGACTATGGAGATCAGCCAAGGACATATAACTATAAAAAATGTACGACCGCAATGAATGTGAAGTTTCCAGCTGGATTTATTATTTTTAAAATTAAAGAGAGATATATTCTCGAGAATAATAAATAATTCTTTTTTATCCTAAATACTAATTTGGAATGAACTTAACTAATTCAAAATTGTTTTAAGTATTTTATATCAAAATTAAAGATCAAACCAATTTTTTTTAAAATTAAAAAAATATTACACTAAAAGGAATACGGAGATGAAACACGTCACGTAAAATCTAGAGGCGAACGATGACGTGCGGTGTTCATCAGCGAGGCATAAACGCGAGGTTGTGTCGGGGTGCATAAGCCTGGGAATAGTCAAATGGCGGTGCCAGAATGGACACGTGTAGGCATGTTATTCACAAAACCTTTTCTGCGTAGACAAGTTTGAATCTACGACCCCTCAAGAGATGGAAAACCCCTCCGTTATGACGCCGTGACGAAATCGGCTGCCACTAATCCCCGTTAACTTTGTCTCAATTATCCGATGTTGGATTAGTTCACTCGGTTAACGGTTTTAAGAAATAAAAATTTAAAATTATATATTTTTATTTATTAATTTAAAAATGAGTTGATTTTTTTTTTGTTTAAATTTAATTTTTTATTTTTATAATTGATAATAGCTAATTTTATTAAGGTAGGCTATTCGGCAATTCCTGAAAAGTATGGTGAGCTTCATAAGTGATATTGACAGTCAAAAAAGTGATTTCTTGTATATTTCTTACTCAATGTAGCAAATTAAATTTTCTCTAATACATGGTTGCAAATTTCACATATGTATATTTGGTGTCCGCGATGTGCGTAAAACACATGTGCGAATTATTCAAAATCACAATGATAATCATATTCTACTTTTACATAAAGAATCATATGCGATAATAACTTGGCAAATATGTCCCGCCATGCATTTCCACTTTTCAGATCTTTATAAAATTTGAGAAAATGTAGCGAAAATGTGGACCGTTGCATTATGAAGTAAAGTTAGACTGAAATCGAATGGAATTAGGAGGCGGGCGGTAACTTGGTAAGGACAGGAGAAATGTTTCCACTTGAGAAGGCACTTTTTGCACTTGTAATTGGAGGTAGTTTGTCAACCTTCTTTTTTGTAAAAGTGGGATCGCACAGGTCTCATTCAAACCCTCAAGGCTTATTTTATTAATATTTTTTCCTGTTATATAAAGAAAACTCAAACAAGATAATCAACACCGGAAGAGAAAAACTAAAAGTCTTAGCAGTTACAAACACCCATAAACCAAACCCCCCCCCTAAATCGATCTGCACTTCTTTTCTCCTACCAATATGTCTGATGAACAAAGGGGATTTTACTACCATAATTTGTTCCATGAGGATGATGGTCATGATTTCAAGCCTTCTGCTGTTGGATCATCCAGTTACGGGCAACAGTTTTTCTCTCCTTCTTCGTATATGAGCTTCACCGAGAGCTTGCATGGATCAATGGATTATAATTCGCTTGTAAAAGCCTTCGGCTTGTCGCCTTCATCTTCCGAAGTATTTACATCGTCGGAAGGCACTGCAAAGCCTCAGCTGGAACTTGGAGATGTAGCTGGAGGTAACGCTAGTGATCAGGCACCAGCGACTCCAAAGTCTTCAGTTTCTTTCTCTTCAAGTGAAGCTGGGGGTGAAGATGGTGCCGGCGGAAAGACCAAGAAGGAGAGAAAGCCAAAAGAGTCAGAAGATGGAGAAGAATGCTCCGATAAGAAAGAGTAAGTTATTGTTCTTACATGTGTTTCCATGATGATTGATTAGTTTCATTTTGACAGTATTTGATTAGAAATGGTGCAATTTCCATTCTCATGTGACAACAGGAACAAGACAAAGAAAAAAGCAGAAAAAAGGCAGAGAGAGGCGCGATTTGCCTTTGTAACTAAGAGTGAAGTTGATCATCTAGAAGATGGATATAGATGGAGAAAATACGGCCAGAAGGCTGTTAAGAATAGTCCTTATCCAAGGTATGCATCATATCGTCATTTACCCAAGATCATAAACAACGAAGCACTGAGCAAAATGTGAACCCTACTCGGAAATTTGATAATGAAAAGGAAATATGTTACGGCATAGGTTAATAGTTTGTTCTCTTGATCCCAAAAGGCAAGGAAAAGTGAACTTGTCCAAATCAGTGTTTAATTAGTGTCTTAATTAAGCCAACACGTAGCAGTAGAAAACAAGTTTCTTAAATTTCGTGTGTCTGTTTGATTTATATATGTTCTCGTCAACTGTAACCATGTAAGCCATCGGTTGATCACTTTTTCACACAACTGAGGTTTGCATTGCAGGAGCTATTACAGGTGCACTACTCAGAAATGCACGGTGAAGAAGCGTGTAGAAAGGTCATTCCAAGACCCATCCACTGTGATTACAACATACGAAGGTCGGCATAACCATCCAATCCCCACATCTCTTAGAGGAAGTGCTGCAGCTATGCTTTCACATTCTATGATAACTCCAACTCCTATGCCAACTGGATTTCCTCAAGATTTCTTCCTTCAAATGCCTCCATCTATGAGCAACCAAGTCGGTGCAGGCTCTATGTTCCCACAGAACGTTAACCAAAACCCTCACCACTCTCAAGTGCCTGATTATGGTCTTTTGCAGGACATAATCCCTTCCATGTTCTTTAGGCAAGAGCCATGAAAACTTTTTCTCGCTTCTTCTACACAATATCTCTCTGGATTTTGTACATACTCTTAATTATTAGTTCTTAGTTTAGCTCTTAAGTTATATGTAGCACTTCATATAGTACAGCATAGAGGTGAAGATCTGGATGTTTTCTCTGAAGGGTTTGATTCAAATACTGCAATATATGCACATAGCTGGCTAGCTACCACTATTGCTTCTGATGAAATGAACTCATGGAATTGAGAGACTAAACTGATGGAATGAATAATAAATGTACGAAGCGTCGACTTGCTTCCAGAAATAAGAAAAGGAGGGTACTTCAGAGGCTTGTTCGATCTCCGAAACGTTTCCGCCAAAAGACATGAAGCATGATTCCTCGTCATTTTACCCAGTCAGCGTAGAATTCTATTGAATGCCCTTGCGCTGCATTTAAGGCCCCACTAGAACGAGCTTATCTTCACAAAATGCAGCAAAGTTTGACTGCCTGTTTCAGTAGAGGCGGTTGAATATGAATTCTTCGTGTCGGAACAGAAAAGTAAAATGGCGTAAGTTTGTCTTTAACAGGCTCGAGAATATCAGCACTGCTTGAACATGTGCTTTTGACCAAAATAAAGGTAGAGCTCATAGAGCGCACGTGTCCCTGTCTCATAGGATTCAGCATTTCTCTATGATTAGTTTTATTCTGGAATAATTATACTTTCTTCAAAATTAACCTTAATATAAAATATATTGACTGAATTTTCTTAGGATTCTAGACCATGATAAATGTGTGTATATATATATTATTAATAATGTTAGGGTAATTTAAATATTAAAATTGCAGCGAGTCTTTTTTCTTTTCCTTCTACTCGATTGTTGGTCTGAATTTGCCACATTCGAGTCGTTGTCAAATTATTACCTTACAATGTAGAATGATATAATAAGAACAAGATAGATGTACATCTACCCTCGGCATCTATAATTACTTGCCGAACTGTAGTTGCTTTTTCACACTCAATCGTCCAACTTTTTGGCATTCCCTTCTATAATGTCATCGCATCAATGATTAAATATACGAACTTCTGTATTATTATATTTTTGGCTTTCACTATCTTAATTTACGGAATAAAAAAATACACCTCTCCTAATGTCCGATCTCTAGACACGGAATATAATTATTAAAAAAATTCAAATTAATTTTTTAATGTATACAAAAATTATTTCGATGTCTTGGTGAATGATATGTTTCAAGAGCATTATAAAACTATCCCCAATTTGATATTCTCTGTCCTTAAGGTGGTATTTTGGTCTAAAGAAACCATTCGAAGAAAAAAGGTTAAACCAGTTCTTCGATGGGAGCCCTAAGGAGGTAACTGCGAAGGAAAGGCGGGTGATAAAGATAATCTGTTTTCGTGATTCGACTATCTGAATTCGTC
Organism: Passiflora organensis; assembly: GCA_019739055.1. Lineage (NCBI taxonomy): Eukaryota > Viridiplantae > Streptophyta > Magnoliopsida > Malpighiales > Passifloraceae > Passiflora > Passiflora organensis. The sequence goes on from JAEPBF010000136.1 coordinate 1,147,917, forward strand.
TCTTTCGGGTTGCGGAGATAGATCTTTATAGAAAAAAAAAGGTTTTCAGGTATTTGGGTGATAAATTAAAAAACTATACATTACACTAAGATTTGGAGCTCATCACGTAATTGGAAGTTGAGATTGTGACGGCATCGGCCTCTTGTTTTGGCTTGACAGATAGGTCAGTATTATCTAAGAAGATTCTGCTTATAGAGTCAAATCCTTGCTTAATCTTTAGTCCACAATTAAAAATGTGAGATCCCGTCTATTGTAGTGTCAGTCAATGGCAGCATCAATGGTAGCCTTAGTGTCAGCGGTAACGCGCCGATGCTAAACTGTTAGTTTGGGAACACAGCAGTAGGAAGCCTTTAGGAAACCCAGAACGAATCTGAATGTGTTTAAGTATGCTTGTGAGTTAGATTTAAGAATGATTGTGAGTGAGATAAGTTAGACAATCGAGGTTGAGTCAGTGGAAAACAAAACAGATTGAGTTTTGGTCGTTTTAAGCGACTGCAGGCCGTTTGGGCCACAATTTCGTGTTTTGGGCTGTTTGCTATTTTTTTTCCTCCCCAGCCCTGATGTTATAGCTGGACATATGTACAGAAGTTGTTGGGCCATTGAGTGACATTTCCCGAGCCCATTGGGCTCAGTTGTGATGAAACAGGCCGTCGATGGCACGGGCCAGCCTTCTTGAACTTTGGGCCTGAAGCCCATCAGCCCACAAGCCCACACTTCATCCCTTAAATGCTTATCTTCCAGAAGTGACCAGCACATTCCAGACCTAACTCGTTTTTCTCCTTCCTTCACCCTTCCAACCTACCAAAATCCACACTTTGCTCACTTTAACCCCAAAAACTTGTGGGGGATTGCCCCAAAACACTTTCCCATCAATTTTCTACACTTTTCCACTGTTGGATTGGTGTCTAAGGCCTGATTTTGAAGTGGTCTTCAGTCTGGACGAAAATTTCAGAGTTGTTGGTAAGTGTTGCTCTTTGGTTTTCTTTGGGATTGGTTGGTTTATTCAGGTTGCTAGTGCTGTAATTGAGTGTTTTTAATGGATGGAAATGCCTGAAAACAACCTATGATTCTTGTAGAAATTTCGGATGAACAGTACCAGGAGGTTGTTTAGACATATTCTTGATCATGTTGATGTGTTTGGTCATGTTAATGGAGTGGTTGTAGTCAGTAGATGTTGAGCTGGTACTGAGAGTAGCTGAATGTAAGGTAGATGTGTGTGCAGCGTGAGAGGGTCCATAGGATTGTTTTCAATTCTTTTCCATTTGATTTCTTGATTGATTATGCTTAGTATGGCTGTATGGTTGTGCTTGTTTAGGCGGAACCGGATCGAGCAGTAGAGGCAAGGATATTGTTGGAGAACCATCAACACAACGAGAGTTTTATGTTTCATTTGCATACACGTCATGTTTTGTTTTCAGAATTACAATATGATCACATGTTTTGGTTTGAATGGAGACATGACTTGAAATGTGTTACAGATGTGTTGTTAGCATCATCATTTACTTGCCATGTTTGAATGTATCAGCTGGATGTTCAAAAGCTGAAACATGCTGATTTATTGGGTAGACGAAATTGCATACGTGTTTTGTACCCTTCCATACGATATGATTTTTCATCTATTTAGACATTTTTGCTATTGTGGCTGAATGCTTTGAATATTCTTTTGAGATGTTTGGCACCTGATTTATAAGATGGAAATGGCTAAATGCATGCATGGAATATTTGATGAGTTTTTAGATTTAATAACCCATGCGTGTGTATCGATTGGAATTGACGGTGAATACTTGATCAAGTTAGGTAAGTATATGGAGTCCTTATAGAGAGGACAATTGCTTACCTTGGAGAGGTATGGTTGGATATATATATGTATGTTGAGTGCTTGTGTGCACGAGGAAGGGAAAGTGGAAAGGCCTTATAAATGCTTCATATATATCTTACGACGTTATATACGTGTGCACAAAATTGAATGTGATAGTTTGTGTTTCTCCATTCAATTTTGGACAATGCTGATGGTGGGGTTTTGTTTATATATATGCTACAACTGAAAACCATCAGTAGGCTTTTAGGTAACCCTTTAGCGGGAGTTACATGAAAGTGGTTTGTGTCCACCCCGTTATGTTTTGGGCATAGTAGCCAAGTATCAAGCTGTTTTCACTTCTTTATGCATTTTGGTGTGTGCACTTATGATGGCTACATTGAAGAGTATGAATTGTACTGGTTTGAATAAATGGTTGATACTATGTTTTGGTTTTGTCTCCATTCCACCGTTTATGCTTATGACGCAGTAACTTCCACTGAGGTCCTTGATCTCACTCCCCCTCTCTATTGTTTTGTTTCAGGACTAAGTTGTGAGAATTAGTTGTGCAACTTCGAGGTTACTATCCCGGTATTGGTCGTAGGGCTGGACAAATGCACATGCACGTTTTGGACTCAGCATCTTTCACATCTTCTTGTATATTTACATACTTGTGTATTTGACTGGTACATGTGTGTACAACTCATGCTTGCATATTCTGATGTTTTGATATATATGAAGTAATGTTGTTGTGAATTTCTGGGACTCTGTGAGTGTGGACTCACGGTGTTGTATGTTTGAGGCCGTAAGGCCCGTTGTATGTGATCTGATATTTTCGCTGCATGTGTTTGTTACTCCGTTGTTTGTAATTGTACTGAATACCAATTGATGCATGCCATGTTTTAAACAAAAAGATTCAAATGTTGAGTATTTCTACAAATTCAGATGTTGTGTTTTTCGGATAAGCCTTGTGTAATTCCGCTTGGTCCACCAGTTGGGACAATCGGGGCTGCACGACGGTGAGGCTCCCGATTACCGGGAACGGATCCTCACAAAAAATCTGATGAGAGTACGAGTAGGTGACTTCTTTATTGGAGCTTAGTTACTGACTCCGATCGGACGCAGAGGTAACGGGTTACCTATAACAAAGCTTTTTAGTTATTTTTGCCTTTTAGGTGCCAAGTTAATTATGTCGCATCATTTAGTTCTATTTCCTTATTTTTTGGGGAAGACTGTTATCAGTACAGATTATTAAAATTATTTTTTGGTAAAAAAAAAACAAACCCATTCAGAGGAAATCGTGGCTATCATACTGGATGGAATTCGAGCTACCTGGACAGAGACTAACCCAATATTCAGATGAAATATAGCTCCCATTTTAAGCTGGACCGACATCCTAAATATGGTCAAAAAATGGAGAGTCAAGTGGGCCTAACCCCTAGCTTGCATTTGTCCCCACTGCCGGTTTTAATGTTATTATTTAATGCTTCAAAATGTTAGCTATTTAATTGCTTTCTGAAATTGGGTTACTAAGAAAAAGGTAGGATTATCAATCACCTTAAGCATAGAATATATCTTATTTTATTTTTTATTCATTTATATTATCAAATCTAGCATATTCCGATCCATGAATTCCTTGTAATTCTCCTTTATTAGAATTATATTCTTAAAATTCAAAATATAATTAAATTCCCCATACAAAAAAATTATCATGATAATATATATATTTTTATTTGGGAAAATAAATAAAAACTACAAACAAATACAAACCACAACATTATGGGTTAAATGTTAATCATAATTAGATAAGACAACTAAAAATAATTACTACATCAATTTGGTTCTTTTTGGAATTGTAATATTTCCTATTAATGATCACAAAAGACAGACCACAATCCTTGATTACTTAGTGGTTTTGGTCCACCAACATTTCGTCAGGTAAGGGACAAAACCAGACCAGCCAATACGAAGCACAACTGCACAACGCCATCGCTCACCTTACATTGCTTCTATACACAATAAACAAAGCATATTAGAACCAACGCAATCAGATCCACGGCAGGAACCTTCCCCTGATTCCGACGGAGAATTGTTTAAACAGCAAAAATTTGGCGTAAATCACTCAAAAATTGTGTAGAAAGCAATAGAGCAACAGAAACGACACCCAACCCGCTAACCATAATAGCAATAGCAACTACTGATCAACCGTTGTGAACTTCTGGTCGTCGTGACAAGGACCTCTCCTCCTTCTTTTCATTTTTTTTCCGATTCTTCAAGCAAACTCCTCTCTCTCTTTCTCTTTCTTTCTGTTTCTTTTCCGCTCATTCTTACCGGATCTTACCTTCTCGCTCTCTTCCTTCGCTTTCTACAATATTTATGACCATGCCCCTATAGATCACTCTCCACACTTCCTCTTTCTCTCACTTCCTGGTTCCGGTACGTGTCTTTTCGACTGCTATCTGTTTCTCGTTTCGACGACGAATTCGTCACGCGGTTTGAGACGTGTGGTGCTTTGCTTCTTTGATTTGATTCCTTTTTGTTTGTTTGGTTTCTTGTCAGTGTAACCGATCGGGAGCAAAATGGCGGTGGCGGGATCAATTACCCCTGGACAGGTGCGGCGCTGTTATGTATTTTGCTCTTTCGATTGCTTGTTTGGTTGCATTGTCGATTCATTGTTGTCCATTTCTGTGATTCGCGATGTAATGTAGCTAGAGATCTTTTCATTTGACTTTGTTTTACTGTCAATCAGATTTGTGTTATTCGTTGGTCAAGACTTAGTTTATTTTGACTTACTGTTCTGGATGCAACAGTTTATTTGTGCAAATGCTATTCCGCATGGATAATTTGGATGATTTAACGTATTAATCAATGGTGTATTATCGTATTTCGACGGTTTCTTTGCTACTGATCTGTGCGCTGAAACTCTCTTTTACTGTCACTCAGGTGTCCTTTCTGCTGGGGTTTATTCCAGTTTTCGTTGCATGGATATATTCGGAATTGTTAGAGTATCAGAAGTCATCATCTGCACCAAAAGTGTAAGGCCATATGCATCGGTGTTATGGCTGTGGACTCCATGGATTTGGCTTATTTCTTACTGTTGATATTTCCCTCGCTTCTTGCTGGAGAAATTATGCGTTTAAGTACTTTCTACTTCTTGATTTTTATTTATGACATATCTATGATGGAAAAAATATGTTAATCAGAGTTTCAAAATGCGGACTATTGAATAGACATTAGTTTCGGCAGCTGCCTAATTCGAAGATGAAGTAAATTAGTAGCCAAGCAGGGACAGGCTGATGAGATAAAAGCAGTGCCCGTATGTTTTTTTCCCTGTCCTGTGGGTTGTTAGAATGCACAACTATGGCGTACTTGTTTTTGCATTTAAATGGTCTGCAAATATTATTTCCAAACTATGAAACTTTGCTTATGTTGCATTAACTATTACATTCAAGAGTGTTTGGCAAATTGTTCAGTTAGAAAGTGTTATTGGTTCATATAATGGAGTCTCTTACCCTCTTTTGCGGCATAGATTTGTTGATTTCTCCTGAATAATGATGAGTTAAAAATAAAATCTTTTCACATTACTACTTTCTGTTGCTCATTGAGTAAGTTATCTCGCTGCAGTCATTCCGACAATAATCTGGTTGAATTGGACAAGGAGACAATTAAGGAAGATGATCGGGCTGTCTTGCTGGAAGGAGGCCTTTCGAGATCAGCTTCTTCAAAATTTTATAGCTCAAGCATCAAAATGAACTTAATTAGGTTGCTTAAGAAAATATGAGATCTTGTGGAGTAATACGAATCGTAAAAATATTTTTCTGAAGTTCCTTGTTATCTTCCAGGTTTATGACTATGGATGATTCATTTTTGCTAGAAAATCGTTCAACTTTGAGAGCAATGTAAGTTATATATTCTGCAAATGATGATACTTAAGGATGTCTTTATTTCTTATGTTATGATTCTCAAATATGTGTAGGTCTGAGCTTGGGGCAGTTCTCCTGTATTTCTACATATGTGACCGAACAAATATACTTGGAGATTCTACCAAGGTACTGTGAGAACTAGCCTCTGTTATTTCTTATACCCTTTTAACAAAAGTAGTTCTCCAAATAGCTGTTCATCAGAGAGTCTATCGTTTTGTACTTTCAACATGAATGTTATATTTAATTTTCGGAGCAGGTCTAGTCCAGATGTTGCATTACATGTTTCCCTTGTCTGATTCTGTGCGCAGAAGCGAAGAAGCTGCAGAAACTATATTTTCAATGTTCTAAGTTTCTCATAGTTTACCCATTTAGGCATCATCGACTGTCCAGTGAACATGATTGACAGCTTACATTTTTTTTTGGTCTCGTTAACTTCTGTTGAAAATCCAGCAGCCTGTGTGACTTTAAATCCAGCAGTGTGTGTGATTTTATAATGAAATATATTCCTTTCTATTTTTATGATTGAGGCTGGAAGTTAGAATGCTAAATTTTATTGTGGACTTGACATTGATATGGCACTCATCATTCCCTCTGCTGAATCATTTCTTCCTGTGTTCTTCTTGGTCTTGGTGTTCTGCATGCAGAATTACAATCGCGACCTTTTTGTCTTCCTCTACATCCTTCTCATTATAGTGTCAGCGATGACTTCCATGAAGAAACATAGTGAGAAGTCGGCATTCAGTGGAAAAGCCATACTATACCTCAACCGGCATCAGACTGAGGAGTGGAAAGGATGGATGCAGGCAAGTATTTCCTTTTTAAGTCTTTAAGTTGCTCAAAAGTATTTTTTATTGGAAACACTGACTGTTCGTTTGCTTCCCATGAAATCAGCTCAGGAAATGGAATTAGGTTCCATTTTTAATTTTTTTAAAAATTTAGAAAGTATAAACTTATGAGAAAATTAAATAATAAATATAAAAACATATTATATTTATAATAGTTTAAAAATATTTAAAATTAAAAATAATTTTTAGTTAATTTTTTTTTCAACTTCCAGCATTTCCAATTCCAAGAACACCGTAAAGCAAACAAGCCCTAAAGATTTGGCTTTATTCTAATTGAGCCTTACCTGTCCTTACTGTAATCATCAAATATTTTGTCTTTGCTGGGGGGTAACTCTGGGATGGTGCTACTTTGCAGTGACTGAACGACCACTAGTGGTTTAGCTTTTCATGCATGCTGATGTTGTTCATGATTGTTATGAAAAAGATGTAGCTTACGGAAGTTTATGGCTGGCTTGAACCCCTTGTTCTTTTTGTTGTGGTTTGACTTTGCAGGTCCTTTTCTTGATGTACCATTACTTTGCCGCAACAGAGATCTATAATGCAATACGTATCTTTATTGCCGCTTATGTTTGGATGACTGGGTTTGGAAACTTTTCTTACTATTACATTAGGAAGGATTTCAGCATAGCACGATTTGCTCAGGTCAAACTCTGATTTAAGATTTATTCTTTTGTATTATAGATATTTTCACCTGCCTATTTATCTGTTCAATCTCTTTTGTTTATATTTTTGGCGCAGATGATGTGGCGGCTTAATTTCTTTGTGGCATTTTGCTGTGTTGTCCTTAACAATGATTATATGCTATATTATATCTGTCCCATGCACACTCTATTCACTTTAATGGTGTATGGAGCCCTGGGTATATTTAACAAGTACAATGAGAACAGCTCAGTGATGGCTGTGAAGATTCTTTCATGCTTTCTTGTGGTTATTCTGGTTTGGGAAGTTCCTGGGGTCTTTTATATTCTCTGGAGTCCTTTTACATTCTTGTTAGGTAAGTATCCTTTTTTGTCTTTTCTCATCATGCATCATGATTTTTCATTTAGTAAATATTTAATGCTTTGAGCTCGCTTATAATGTGAGTGGACTTGGAAATTTATTTTATAATCATGTTTGGCAATAAGTATCAAGATCAAAATTACAGGTGGTTGCATGATTTGTAAAACTTCAAATTAATTTTTTTTGTCTTTGGTGACTGCATGTGGATGACCAATTTTATTTACTATGGCAGGGTATACTGATCCTGCAAAACCAAACCTACCTCGCCTTCATGAGTGGCATTTCAGATCTGGACTTGATCGCTATATATGGATCATAGGGATGATATATGCTTATTTTCACCCCAATGTAATTACTTGTCAAGGCCTTGGTTTCTCTTCAGATTTCAAGCCACTTCAACAACTGAAACTGTAAAATGCTCTGAACATTCAGGTTGAGAAATGGATGGAGAAGTTGGAGGAATCTGAACCAAAGAGGAGACTTTCCATCAAAACAAGCATTGTAGCAGTTTCATTATTTGTGAGTTAAATTGGTGCTATTTAATCAGTTGTGCCATTTTCTTTACAGTTTCTTTATTCAACTTTGCATTCTCTGATGAGCTCTATCTTGTGGTCGTTACTCTTTTAAGGTTGGTTATATTTGGTATGAATGTATTTACAAGTTGGACAAGGTTGCATACAACAAGTACCATCCCTACACATCATGGATTCCCATAACGTATGTAATGAGTAGTTTATCTTCTTTTCTTTCCCTTGTTTCTGATGAGTAGCATATTTGGATTTTAATGATTGATTTATTATTTAATTTATCTTTTTGATATCTTGCTGTCTTATTTGCTTTTCTTGTCCTTACTAATTCCTTTTGCTTTGTCTTCCCAGTGTTTACATTTGCTTGCGGAATTGCACTCAGCAGCTGCGGAATTTCTCGTTAACTCTTTTTGCGTATGTTGCTCCACATGCATAATAGCACACTTTTGTTCATTTATTCTTGGTTGTTTGATCATTGTTTGAATATCACTTGTTTCTCTTTCACGTTTTATGGTGCTCTAACAGTGGTTCTCTGCATTTCTTAGTTGGCTTGGGAAGATCACTTTGGAGACTTATATTTCACAGTTTCACATTTGGTTGAGGTTTGAACGCTAACCTGTTTGGTTCCTTTTTTTATCGTGTGTCTGTTCTACCTACACTCCCATGAGAATATGGAAGAATGATTAGTAAAGCCGCTGCTGCATGAGACGATGCACCAGTGGTATCACTACAAATGAGAAGCAATTCTAAAATTTTGAGACATAGTTCACTCTATTTAGTTTAAACTTATAAAAATTTGGGGAAAAAAGTGCATTCAGACCGATAATAACTGCTGGATCTCACAGTATTTTAATAGGTGAGCTATGTGTTCTCATTTATTTTGATAATTTTTCTAAATATTTTCAATCACAAAATACTGCTCAATTATATATTGATAATTAATTGTTTATCCTGAAGGTAAAATAGTGCTAATATTTTCTGGATAAAATTTATATATTCCCCTGATGCTGTAGTAATATATCCTTGGGAAATGTGGGCATTTATCCTTCTAATTCTTCAAGCCCTCCTATTAAAGGAACTAGATTGAAATGGATTAAAAGGCTGGATTTGCGTAACGCATACAGGACAGGTTTTAGATTGTGACAGATCGCGTCTTTCTGTTCTGTTAAGCGAGGATGGATTCTAACTTCCTTTGTGTTTTTGCACAGATCAAATGTGCCCAACGGACAGCCTAAGTGGCTGCTTACTTTTATCCCTGAGTATCCACTGCTTAATTTTATGCTTACAACGGCCATCTATGTTCTAGTAAGAAAATCGATCTGAATAATACGATATTCTGGAAATCATTGATAGTAAGCAGCTATTTATGTGACTCACTGCATGTGCCTTCACTTTACTGCAGGTATCTCACCGGATCTTTGAATTAACCAATACACTGAAGGCAGCTTTCGTACCAACAAAAGACAACCGTCGATTGTCTTATAATCTTTGTGCGGGAGCTGTCATCGCTCTATTTTTGTATTGCATTGCACTTATTCTTCTTCAGATCCCCATTACTTCGGTGAGCCCTTCACAGACACTAAATCTCAGTTGTCATATCTCAAGTTTAACCTGATATAGTATAGTATATTCAATGCATAAAGCACTTAGGAATTGAGAATTCATTTGATCCATCCCGTGATACTTGTGGTGATGATTTTTCATCAGTTTCCTTGAATAGAATTTTCAGCAATTTGTTTGGGATGCATGTCGTATTAACACCGCTTCTTGACACAGGCCTAAAAGCTTTTGATTACATGAACACTCAGAAGAGTCTTAAGAGGTTATTTTGTCGGATGTATAAAGGCATACAAGGAGTGAAATAAGGAAGCAGATGTTTCTCGCAGATCTAGCTTGCAAACTCTTCCCAAACAAACTGTTGGGAAATTGTCGTCTGATAGCTTTGGTGAAGTTGAAACTAGATGCAGGATTTTATGTTGGTGAAATCGCAAACGGGAAGGCAAAGGAGACGGCAGAATTCTTTTATTTAGGTTGCAAGTCAACACGAGTTTTTTCTTTTTTTTTAATATTTTTTGGCCCATGTTGAAAGAAAATGTAGGCTCTTGTGACATAGAATTGATGTTTCACTTCAAACTATTTCAAGATTCAAATGCTAAATGCAGTTTATATAATTTCTCTTGTATTGCGGGTCCTCTGTATCACCTTCAGTTCCCCGCTCGACCTGGTCCGTCTTAGAAATCTTTTATTTGCTTTTTCAGTAATTCTTCGTCCAAAATTTTACTAAATTGTTATCCTACCTTTAGTAAAAAAAAAAGATGATTTCAGATTATTGGGAATTTGCCCTGAAGTCAGATTGCTATTGATCTGGAAAGATAGACAAAATTGACAAATTCTTCGGAGTTCAATGAAATTCAAAAAAGTACTGCTGGAGGGTCTTACGTACGCGGTAATCCATAGCAGTTCTCTTCTAGCTGTATGATAATGGCTTGATTGCAATCTTAATCGTAAGAAAGGGTTAGGATTCATTTTATTGCAAACACCATCGCTAGCTGCGTTCTCTTATCAAGCTTGCAGTCTTCTCAGATGGTTGAAATGTATGAATCTGCCAATTCGTTCTTTTTAAACTCTCATTTAGACGGAAAGGGTAATGGAGGCTGTGTGAAAAACGTGGGGGCTTGGTCTTCAGTCAAGGCTTAGTGTATACATTCCTCTTTTCTAAAACTAGACTAATATTTACGATGTTATTTGGTGTTGGTATAAATGAGACAAATTTGGAGGTGTAGTTAAGGTAAGGATGGAATCGAAAAAAGAATATACACTTCATAACGTATATATATAGTCAGGAAATGAAAAAGTTTCAAGGAGAAAGTACAATCATATTCACACAATATTCAAGTGAATCAAGTCCCATACTTAACTCGGTGCTTGAAGAATGACCAGCGTTCAATTTGCCTACATCATGATGTATGATGTGATTTTATAACAATTAATATTAATTTTAAATATAAAATCTGAAAGAATACTAAATTCACTAAATCTTTATTTTCGGTACTTTCTTTTACATATATTGTAAGGACCTAAACCCAAAACCTAGGCTCTTATTATCGTGAAACCTACATAAACCCAATACGTGGACCAATTTAAATACCACAAAGCTTTGAAGACTTGTCAAACATATTTTCCAAAAATAAAATATTTAATTTTATTGAAATTGAACATGTACCAATTACAGTAAAACATGGAATAATAAATGACAACGGAAGTCTTTTATTATAATAAAAACAAAACCCCGAACGAGTCTATAACACATAAGCCCAAAAATCAAATCGGCCTAAAACACACAATATAAACATACTGTGTCTAAAATATAAATAATAATCCAAGTGTGTAATCCAAAACATAAAATAAAATCTAAATAAAAAGTGCTAGAAAAGAAAACCGTATAAAAGATGCAGATACGATAATCCAACTAGGTTGTACGAAGCTCACACCTCTAAATAACAGCCTATGACTCACTAACTACTCTGGAAAAAATAATAAAGGATGAGATAATAATCTCAGTAGGAGTCACAATATCATAAGTCCTACAGGAAAACAGAGACATATACTAAAACAAAGTAGAACACGTATATGTTTAAAATGTACTCGTAACTGATGCACCACAAAAATACATAAACAAGCTTTTGACTCAAAAAATGTAAAACATAAATCCAGCCCAATAGGTTATAATAAATACGAACAATAGAACACGAGCTAATAATGCCCAACAGGAATCTATCGGGGTGAACGTCACAAAACACTTCACAAGTAATCCCTTGCTAAAGGATACCAGAAGCCCACTAGCAGTATTAGTTTATTTTAAAAATATATGTATACATACCCCCAACTACCAGTGTTGTCCGAGACAAGACAGAGAAAAATATATAAACACGTCATGCATTTCTCAATACTCAGAACAAACAAACCTGCTAAGATATGACAGACAAAACAATATAATACCATATGACTCTCGAATAGGTAAGTAACTCTCCCCTAACATTGGAATTCTGTATACTCACCTTGCATTGGCTAAGCAAATATTTAGTAAGTATGGATACTAAACTTTGATATGTTTAAACATTTAAAACTAGTATACTTAGATTATAACAATTGTACAAAATCATACGTTAATAGAATTTCGTAAAACATGCAATGATATCACACATCCTCAAATATATCTATGCAAATTTCAGCTTACCAAACTCAAACCAACCTACAAGTATACTTGCGCGGCTTAAAAACTTGCTTACTGGACCCTAAATTCATTTATCAAGTATAAAATTCATTGATCATCACTCGGAGACATAATAGGGTAACCTTGAGAAATCGAACTGATCCAAAACATTAAAGAAAAACAAACTAGTCGAATAACTTTTGATCCAACTGGTCGAACCGACGAACCCAACCGAGCAGATGGACTTTGACCAGTCGGACTACCTTAATCCAACTTGTGCGTAATATTTTTTACTTTAATAACAAAATTAGTCCCTTCTTGAAAAATTGATTCGTTAATAAATATCAATTATGCATCAAGTCCAATTTTTATTTTTAAAATACGAACTTATAATTATGCTAAGCCCATTAAAAATCCACTAATACCACCTTTTTTCCATAGCCCAATATGAATAAATAGCTAAAATTTCAAAGCTTATATAAAAGCCCACAAAATATAATTCTTTCTTTATTTATTTAATTATTTTTTTAAATGGCAAAGCCTACGATTTTCTTCCTCAAAATTATAAATTGACATCTCAACCCTAAATACATAACTAGTTAAGAAGATAAAAGAGAGGCAACCGATCGTTAATAGTGCACACAAAGAGAAGAAAAAAAGAAGTTACATGTCTTCTTTTTACTCCTTTTTTTTTTTAATTTTCGTTATTTATTTATTTATTATGATCTTCTTCTTCTCTCTCTTCTTTCTTCTCTCTTTTCTTCTTCTCTCAATTCTTCCTTCTCGCTCCCCAAATCACCGTATAATCACAAGAAATAATAGATATTCAAAGCGATAGATGCCGACACCCTAATTAGGAAAGATATGAAGCAGGACTGGACTGTACTAAATTAAAACAGGAAATAAAGAAGATGTAGGAAATAGGAAAGGAGTGATTTGGGAGACTAGATAGGGAGATGAAGTGGTATGAATAAGCAGCTAGTGATTTTCTGTCAACTAACATAGATTTAAATAATCTGGGTTAGAAAATAAAAACTAACGGCTCAAAAAGAATGAGTAAGGCTCGATGACAATTAATTCGGCCCAGAAATGAACAAAAGAGCCAAAAACAACAAACAGCCTAAACATAGCGGAACCGACCTAAAGGTTTTACAAAATAACCCGAAAATACTAGACTACTCAAAACGACAAAACAAACTTATAAACACGTTTGAGTCTGACATGGATAAAATAATAATTTTTTACTGTCTTGATTTTCTTGTTAATCAAAATATCAAACAGACATGTGAATCACTAAAACAATGCTGACTAAAATGAGCTGAGTAGATAAACGAGAAGGGGTTTTACATATATAGTTCTTGATTGTGTCGACATGTTATCACTGGTGAATTTAAGATGTTCCGAGGAGCACCATACTCCCTCACTCAGATCACTGTTCACGGAAGTGATCTGTGTCTTGAGGTGCATGGTGCACCGGGAGCAGCTTAAAACTACTCATGTTATCACAGCACAAACAAAGTATGATGTCAGATTGCTACTGACGTGGAAATAGACAAAATTGACAAATTCTTAGGAGCTTATAGCTGCTCTGTCCTTGAGCTGTATGATAGTGGCTTGATTGCAATCTTAATATAAAAAGAAAGGGTTAAAATACATTTTATAGCATTTTCAAGCACAAGGTTCATTCTAAGTTTCTGCACCCAGAACATGGATACACCATGACTTGCTGTCTTGCAGTCTTTTCACAGGGTTGAAATGCATGAATCTTATACTCAAACCTTGAGTTTCGAGGCAAGATCCTATCAGTGGGTTGGTGAAAAAAGTGTGGACTTGGTCTTCAGTCACCTTGGGTTTTATTTTTTATGAAACATACTTTTAGGATTTCGGAACATAAAACTTAGTGGAGGCCAAGACAAATTGGTCGTCAGTCACCTTGCGTTTATATTCCTCTTTTCGAATACTCGAAAACAATTTATGAGATTACTGTTATTTGGTCAAAGTTTATGCGGAACAAAAAAAAAGACAGTGATTCGACCAGCAGCATGGATTACATAATTTATTATATAATTAATATCAAATGGATTAATACGTGATCAAATCAATCCAAAATTATCATTCAATATTTTTATTCTTCATATCTTCAATTTTCAATTTTCAATTCTAATCCAGATAATTATGTTGTATCCAAAGATATAATAATTTTAGTATCTTTCCTAACTTATGTGTGTTGCACATGGATGTCAAAAGAAACTACTGCAGGTCAAAGTAAATCTTTACGGATTAAAAAAGGAAGAGCCAGGGAAATTTTTTAGACACCAGTTTCCTCTTCTATCTCTTCTTCTTGTGTGTTTGTAAGCCGACATGTTGGATTTGTTCTAACATATCCAAATACAGAAAAAACTGAATTGAGACCATCGCTCTGGCCAGAGAAAAGCAAAGATGGTCATGGTCTTCAATTCTAAAAAATATGGTCTCACCGATTTGTGTTTCTACTATATTTTTTTTTTCTCTCAAGTTTGTAAGAGCTCAGAATTCTATATAAACAGTTGTAAGAGAATCAGTGTTGTTCGTCGAAGAAACAAAGTCCTAACATCATCGAAACAGGGCATCTTTAGGCTTCTCTAAAGTCCATGTGTTTGCAGTAGGTTTTGTTCTTAGATTGATAGTTTTATTATTCTTCGACCTCGACCCAGCTCTTGACATGACAGAAGCCGAAGAAGTGCACCTCCGAATCACTGGTAAGCAAGTTTATATATGATAGATTTCACTATAATATATATTAAATGATCACTTCAATTTTAACGTTTGAAAGATTATATAATTCTTCTAATAATTAAATCGTATCTGTACAAGTTGTTCATTCGAATTCACGGTTCCAGTTTTCTTTTTCTTGCCAGGCAAGGAAGCTGAGGAGGCAAAGCAGTCCGGAGCTCCAATTCTTCCCAACCAGACAGCAATGGATCGACCAGTAAACTTCAGGCGGTGGTTTCTTGCAGCCATGTATTCCATCTTTCTCCTAGCTGGCCAGTCAGCTGCTATGCTTCTGAGTAGACTGTACTTCGACAAAGGAGGTAACAGCACTTGGATGGGGACATTGGTGCAACCTGCTGGCTTCATATTCCTACTTCCCATCTACTTCATATCACCACGGAGAACTCCTTGCGAAGACAATACAGGCGCAGGCGCAGGCTCGCCGTCGAATATAGTTATTGGACTAATATACCTCCTTCTTGGCATATCTCTAGCAGCGGATTGTATGCTTTATACAGTGGGACAGAAGTACCTTCCCGTGTCTACTTATTCCCTCCTTTGTGCATCGCAGCTGGGGTTCAATGCTTTGTTTTCATTCTTCCTCAATTCCCAGAAGTTTACTCCACTCATAGTCAATTCCTTACTACTTCTCACCATCTCCTCTGCCCTTCTCGCATTTCAAGGTGATCAATCAGCAGAGAACCCTCAAGGAAAGTATGCAATCGGGTTCATAAGCACGGTTGCTGCTTCTGCTCTCTACGGGTTGACGCTTTCCTTAACGCAGCTTGCTTTTAAGAAGATTCTAAAACAGGAAACCTTCAAGGTGGTGTTGGGTATGATAATCTACGCATCAGCTGTTTCGGCTTGCATTATCACAGCGGGACTTTTTGCTAGTGGAGAATGGAAAGGCTTGAGCAGAGAAATGCAGGAATTCGAGCTTGGGAAAGCTTCCTACCTCATGACTTTGATCTGGACAGCTATATCTTTTCAACTTCTCAATATTGGCAGTACATCATTGGTTTCCCAGGTGTCTTCTCTCTTCTCCAATGTCATCAGTACTCTTGGTTTGCCGATTGTTCCTGTCCTAGCCGTCTTTATTTTCGGTGACAGAATGGACGGTATAAAGACAATTGCCTTGGTGTTGGCCATTTGGGGATCTATTTCATATATATATCAGCACTATCTCGATGATTACAAGTCCAAGCACGTCGACAGAACAGCCGCTGCCAACAATAGAGCTCCCTTGATCAATATTCAATGAAGACCATACGAGGCAGAAGCAGTCTAATATAGTTCTTAAAATTACCAAAATAATCACCAAAGCTTTGGTAAAGAATAAAATAATTTTACTAGTCAATCATATTCTTCAGGTTAACCTATATATATAAAGAGAAAATCAGTACCGATATGGAATTAAATATATATCTCACGATAATATATAATAATATAATTAACTTTTTCTTTGGTTATAACTTATAAGCTATAATTCCACGAGCAACTTCCATATATCATCTTGATGATGATGATGATGATGATAATGATAAGGATAAATGAACATAGATTTTCAAACAAAGTTGGATTGGTTAATTGAACTCTTTGCATGTTGTCACAATCAATCAATGTTAGCAACACAAACGATACTCCTATTTTGTCCGTAGCATTGAAGAAATTATGGAAATAAATAGAGATCTGCTCTCGGTAGTCATGGAGTTAGTGAATTGATGATGTTTTGCTGGAAACGATCAAATCTAGCTAGCACGCCAGGTTTGGCTAGCTGTTGCTCATATATGGAATATTGCTTTATGTCGTATTTTCCTGCTTCTCTTATTCAAGAAAAAAGACAAGGGAGCGACTTAAATCATGAGACAACAAGGAATAAAAAGTCTCGACGTCTGTTCTTCTTTCTCATTTGTCCTCGTTATCGACTTATGTCTGTACTATTAAAGTCTCCTTATACGCAAGTTGAAATTTAACAATGATGCATAATCATTTAATTTGAGGTTTTTCTTGTCCTTGGGATCTTTTTTATTTTTTATATTTTTTTTCCTAAGTTAATGAATCCAATTGTTTTTTTTAATTAATCGGATGTGATTGAGAGATAAAATTTATTTCTAATTAATCAAAATTAAATAGAGAGGTATCATTCAATAATAAGATTTATCCTTGACCAAAGATTAACTCATCCATAATTAGTAATTATAACATAAAAAAGGACTGTATAATTAGGTTGTTCGGACAGACAAATACATTTGCCTAGAATCACAAATTTAATGTTAGTTAGGATTATCGTACCAACAATTTAAAAGAATGCATTCTTGTCTGTACAACTCTATCAACTCAAGTAATTGTTAAACGTGATAATGGCAGTTGGTTGACAGTTGAATGCTATAAGTATGTGGTACCCAATAAACAGCTGTGATGAAAATAGTATAATGCTGTCACAGTTTGGAAAATTTCTGCTCGTTTATTGAATGGCTCTGGCTAGTTTGTGGACACTCATGTGGCTTGTATGCTTCCAGTACTCGGCCTTGTAGCCGTCCTACCCATAATGGACAACCCTAAGCTTTCGTTTTTGTATGCACCTATCCCTTAACTATCCCACAAGAAACTAAAATAAATAAACATGGCCTTCATGTATGAAGATGCCATTGAAGATTCAGCGGAAGGCATACTAACCTATATCGTGACCATGGATGAACAAAGCGTTACCCTTCAGGCACCGTTTCTTAAATGAAAAGAACATGACGGGAATCGGCCTGCCACTTGCAGTATCTTATCTCATTAATAACAAGAACAATCAGTGAGGGTCTTTAACCTTGACTTTCGCTGCCCGATAAGACAAAATATTGCCTCCCCTCCTACAACGAAAGCAAGCACTGAAATATACTTTTGCCATCACCTTCCAGGATTTAGCATATATACTTATGTAATCAGGTCGTTTGGCATGCAGTCAAGATTCTGTCATCTGGCAGTACTCTTAGTTTTCTCTGAACTGAACTTGTCTCTGTTTTCCTAGTCTATCAATCACTCACACAGACATGGGAGAAGCTCAAGAAGTACAACTGCACATCATGGGTAAGTTGGCTAACTCTTCTGGTTAGTATGAAAAGATTTGAGAGTCGTGGAAGACTTTAAATTTTCCCCTTGCTAGTTCCTTTTTCCTTAGCATATAATGAATGATATTAACTATCATTTTACCCGTTAAACCGCATCTCTGCACATCTTTCCTTTCCTGTGAAAAATAAAAAGATATCTTCAGGGGAGACAGCTAAATCACTGACAATGGTTTAGAGGATTCCCGTATCCTACACATCATTACTGGTTTTAAGGAACCAACTTCAGAGCTAGCCCGATCTGCCTTTTGCACATGAGAAGTTTTTGTTTTCTTTTTAATTTCCTGACAAGAAAGTTTTCGTTTTCTTGAATTTATTTGAAGTATAAGTAAAATCTCAAACATGGAGACTAAACCTGTAACAAATTAAACCCACTTCTAGCTAGGTTTGTGTTTTTTCTTTGTGAGCTGCGGTGCAGAGTATTGAAGATGCGTGTGCCTCAACTTCACTTTGGATTGTATGACTATTCTATCTTTGATCTTTCAGTGATTCATTATATCAGGTGATCTGGAATGTAAAGAAGTGAATTCAACCCAGCCTGTACTGGTTAGTCAGCAACCAACAATACCACAAACCAGAAACTATAAGTGGTGGATCCGAGTATCAATTTATATAGTATTTCTCCTCTTTGGACAATCAGTAGCCACTATATTGGGAAGATTATATTTCGTTAAAGGTGGTAGAAGCAAATGGATGGAGACATTAGTGCAGGTCGTAGGCTTCCCAATTCTTATTCCCTACTTTTTTACCTCGACGTCGCGTACAAGTCAAGGGATAGATGATGGCATAAGGCCACCATCAGCCTGTATCCTAGCAACAGTTTATGTATCAATCGGTCTACTTGTGGCAGGAAATTGTTTTCTATTCACTATCGGGTTGCAGTACCTTCCTGTTTCTACTTACACAGTGATTTTAGCATCTCAGCTAGCCTTTAATTCATTCTTCTCGTTTTTTCTCAACTCACAGAGGTTCACACCATTTATAGTCAACTCTCTAGTCCTTCTTACCGTCTCCTCCACTCTCCTCGCGTTTGATAACCAGTCTGCAAACCCCACAAGAGTGTCCAAAGTAAAATATGCTATTGGTTTCATTTGCGCCATCGCTGCTTCTGCCGGGTATGGTCTGCAGCTCTCGTTGACGCAGTTTTGCTTCGAAAAGGTTATTAAAAGGCAGACGTTCAAGGCGGTCATGGATATGATAATATATCAGGAAGCAGTAGCAACTTTTGTGATACTCATTGGGTTGTTTGCTAGTGGAGAGTGGAACGATTTAACGGGAGAAATGAATGAGTACCAACTTGGAAAGGTATCCTACCTGATGGACTTGCTCTGGACTTCCATAATTTGGCAACTTTTTGCAATTGGCTGTGTCGGATTGATTCTTGAGGTGTCTTCCCTGTTCTGCAACTCCATAAGCGTTGTGGGCTTGCCTATTGTTCCTGTCCTAGCAGTGTTTGTTTTCCACGACAAGATAAGTGGGATAAAGGCAATTTCCATGGTCTTGGCCACCTGGGGCTTTATCTCCTATGTTTATCAGCACTATATTGACTACCGAAATTGCAAGGCCTCTGAGAATAGAAATGCCAATGATTTTTCCAAATCGATCACAATTGAAGGTCAATGAAGGGGCCTGCAAGCTTGTATTGTATCAATCTGGAGTGTTAGTTGTGGTAGGTACAAATATTTCTTTACAGTTTTTCTATTTTTCCAGTATTTTCTCTCTTTCAAGATGTGGAAGAGATGGTTTGTAACTTTGTGCACAGTGATGAAGCTTTCATCTTTTTCCTTATATATTTTGTGTATGCATTAATTATGGGTGAGTTCAATGTTCCATGCTCAAATACAAAATTAAAATCTTTAATTTTTGATTAAAAATAGATAAATTAAATCAAATTAAATGTGGTTTGAGCCATATATTTCGTTTATGTCGTTTGGGTTTGTAGTAAGGCGCCTGATATTTGGGGGAAAGTAACGGGGATAAAGAAAACGTTTTCCGGGAAAAATTATTCAGATTATGCACTTTCAGCACACCGAATTCACATTTGGGTCTCCATCAGGTCACCCATACATTTACATTGCAATAGCAGATCCTATATCAGACCAAACTTCCAAAAAAAAAAACACTCAGTCAGCTCATTTTCCGGGGACAAAGTTGGTGGCATATGCCCAGGCGTTGTTGTTGACGGGGTCGGCAAGGTGGTCAGCCAAGTTCTCCAATGGTCCCTTTCCGGTAACGATAGCCTGAACAAAGAATCCGAACATGGAGAACATAGCCAATCTACCGTTCTTCAGTTCCTTTACCTTTAGCTCAGCAAAAGCCTCAGGGTCGTCGGCCAAACCCAATGGGTCGAAGCTACCGCCGGGGTAGATTGGGTCAGTCACCTCACCGAGAGGCCCGCCGGCAATTCTGTAACCCTCGACGGCACCCATCAAAATGACCTGGGTAGCCCAGATGGCCAAAATGCTTTGTGCGTGGACCAGGCTTGGGTTACCCAGGTAGTCAAGACCACCCTCGCTGAAGATTTGGGATCCGGCCTTGAACCAGACTGCCTCGCCGAACTTGACTCCGTTGCGGGACAAGAGCTCGGGGAAGACGCAGCCGAGGGCTCCAAGCATGGCCCATCTGCTGTGGATGACTTCCAGCTCGCGGTTCTTGGCAAAGGTCTCTGGGTCAGCAGAGAGTCCAGCGGTGTCCCACCCGTAGTCACCTGGGAACTCACCGGTCAAGTAGCTCGGGGGCTCTCCTGAGAATGGGCCCAAGTACTTAACACGGTCTGGGCCGTACCATGGGCTGTTGGATACAGCAGGCCTAGCGGTCTTCCTCATGGAAAAACTTCCATTGCCTGTCAGTGAAGGTGCGAGGGGGCTGAGCTTCGCAACCTTGCCGGCGAATGTAGAGGAAGAAAGAGCCATAGTTGCAGCTGCCATGTTTATGGAATGGATTTAGCTTAGTTTGATATTTGGTTAGAGGGTTAAGACTTGTGGAGGAGCTGTGCTGATATTGTGATCATATATAGAGCTCGATGCCTGACCTTCTTATCGCCGAGCAAATCCTTCTTATCTTTTGAGTATCTAAATCTCTTATACCATTGGTGCCTCAAGATTTTTAGCCTTGTCTTATTTATCTTACATGTCCCACTGTAAGCCACAAGAAAGAATGCTGGATTCTTTTCTTTCTCGTGCAATAGTTGTGACCGTTGCTCCTGATTTTTAATTTTTACCTTTAGATATTTGAGGTTTTTTTTTTAAAAAAAAAAATTGTTAGTTCAACACAGTACATGTCACAGAACAAGAGAAGTAAAAAAAACCCAAACCCTGCCCAGTTTCGTATATGAAATATGTAGAAAAGCACTTAATTCCCTTTGCTTGCTGAGCTTAAGAAAAATGATCACCGTAAAGGATGATAACTCTTTAAATGCAGTACTCATATGCCAACTTAAACAGTTATGTAGTAGAATATGTAATAATTATCTCAACAGGTCCAAATCTTGAGTTATATATAGAGTTTGATCTGTTGATAAATATATTCATGAAGTTCATTATTTTGTATCACTTTACTATATCGTAAGCATTATTAATGGGTAAGTCTAATTAGTCCAAAAAGATTGGTACGTGGATTTTGCTGTTCCCTTAAATACTTCCATCTGTCATATCAGCAGAACTAAGGACAACATGGTATGGATTACAGCGTTGTTGGAACAAAGACCAGTATGATTCTAAATGAGACAAGAGGATCTCGATTAAGCACAGGAAATACGTATTCTCCTTTTTATTTACACTTCATGTCATGGCATAAAAACTTTTTTAGTGGTCTCATTTCTCTTGACCGCCTTAAAAAACCTGTTTTCACAATTTTTTTCTTATGTGACGTTTTGGGAAAATTGAAAGACTTCACTCGAATTGAGGTAGCTCCAGCACTGTTTCTAAAGAGTAACACAGAAAAATTTTATACAAGTTTTATTTCAAATATTTTTACATGTCTTTTATTTTATTATCAATTGTGTAGTTTCTTAATCTCTTACAGGGTTCAATGTACAAGTATTACACCTCAACTAAATATAATAGTGATTTCATCTGTCAACTTTTCTTAAGAAATTTAGTAATAGTATCTATGCTGGAAGAATAACTATCATTTTTATATTATAAAAATATTCCCACCAAATTTATAATTAAACTAATCTCTCCTTAAATTTAAATCGACATCCTACAACAAATGGGTATGCAGTTCTAACAAGGGCATGCAGTTCCAAACTGAAGGATCTTGGCTTCACAAGAATTCCTTGTCCGTACGAGTGGTCTGGAATAAGTGAAAAAAAAAACAAAGAAAAAAGCATATTTTTCATGGTTGCTATAAAATCTTGCTGCCGTGGCCGATATTTTAAGTCGTGTCATAATTTCATCCAGGGATAGCGCTATCCCATGAGTGTATGTGGCGAATTTTTATTGGATGGAGGCAACATCCAGCTCTGGCCTAGATTTTTTGGTAGATTTCTGATCGTGTGTAACATAAATGATTATCGGACGATAAGTGGTGCATATGGTGCCATGTTGACGAGAGGCCAACCAATAAGGGTTTGGTTATAGATCTCCTTAGATAAGGACCCTCTTATTTGGACCCATATATATATGCATGCAAAACAACTTAAAACACAAAGACCCATCAATCTATTTTCTTCGGTGATCTACTGCACAGAAACTTTAATCCTGCAATGGCAGCTGCAACTATGGCTCTTTCTTCCTCTACATTCGCCGGCAAGGTTGCGAAGCTCTCCCCCTCCGCCCCTTCGCCGATTGGCAATGGAAGATTTTCCATGAGGAAGACTGCCAGGCCTGCTGTATCCAACAGCCCATGGTACGGCCCAGACCGTGTTAAGTACTTGGGCCCATTCTCAGGAGAGGCCCCGAGTTACTTGACCGGTGAGTTCCCAGGTGACTACGGGTGGGACACCGCTGGACTCTCTGCTGACCCAGAGACCTTCGCTAAGAACCGTGAGCTGGAAGTCATCCACAGCAGATGGGCCATGCTTGGAGCCCTCGGCTGCGTCTTCCCCGAGCTCTTGTCCCGCAACGGAGTCAAGTTCGGCGAGGCCGTCTGGTTCAAGGCCGGATCCCAAATCTTCAGCGAGGGTGGTCTTGACTACCTGGGTAACCCAAGCCTGGTCCACGCACAAAGCATCTTGGCCATCTGGGCCACCCAGGTCATTTTGATGGGTGCCGTCGAGGGTTACAGAATTGCCGGCGGGCCTCTCGGTGAGGTGACTGACCCAATCTACCCCGGCGGTAGCTTCGACCCATTGGGTTTGGCCGACGACCCAGAGGCTTTTGCTGAGCTAAAGGTCAAGGAACTGAAGAACGGTAGACTGGCTATGTTCTCCATGTTCGGATTCTTTGTTCAGGCTATCGTTACCGGAAAGGGACCATTGGAGAACTTGGCTGATCACCTTGCCGACCCCGTCAACAACAACGCCTGGGCATATGCCACCAACTTTGTCCCCGGAAAATGAGAAAAAATTTGTGAGAGTATGAAGTTGTTTCTTTCCATTTGAGAGGAATGGTGTGGGGATGAATGAGTTTAATTGGGAATATTATCAGTTGGCAGGACGGAAAGTCCTGCTGCTTGAACGTGGATGTTGATTAAGGAATAGCGAGAGGATGAGGAAAGAGGCTGATGATGGTTTTTTCATTTTATATTCCGATGTAAAGTATCTTTTTAAAGAGTATGAATATTCTTAAAAAAAGACTAACCTCTCCAGTATCATATTCGATATCCTGTTTATTCTCTAGAAAATATGTTTTATTAATTTTTAATCCTATGATAAATTAAACAAATTATTATTATTATATAATTTATTAATTTTAATTAATTTTTAAATTTAGTTTTAAAAATTTCAACAATTACAGTGTTCCTATAAACATCCAATTTGGTTTACTATTTGTAGGAAATTTAACTTGGTGTCACCCAAATATTGCTTATTTTTTTTATATGAATATCTGATATTATAATTTAAATCAACAATAAAATCCATGATTTTTTAATCTTTATGTCATCTTATCTAATACAAGAGGAAGTTTCATCCAGGCAAATGCTTGAACTCTGATATTTTTTCTTCAAAGACAGTAAACTTTTATCTTATCATTTAATTATATTTGATCCTAGATACATAATATAAAAAATATATATTAAATTAATCCCTCTCATCAATATCCTATTAACGTTGTAAACGCAATCCCCATTTCCTAAATTAAAATTTTAAGAGATCTTGATCTTACTATTTATATATATAAAACCACTAATCTTAATAATGCTTAATATTTATTTAATTGGTTGGTAATCAATATCATTATTCTACACTTAAAGTTTTTGAAAAAGTTTATTTTAAGTTCTTTCTTCACAGATGGAACCTGCCTGAAAACAAATATTCAAGGTTTTAAATATCGAATCGGATATTGAACCAGTAAAAATAAAAATATTTTTTTTAAAAAATAATTAGATAAAATCAGTTTCAAAATTTAAAAAGTTAAAATAATAATAACATTTTTATGATAATTGTATTTATAAAATAATAATTATTGATAATTAATATAAATTATAAATAAATATCATCGATAAATATATAATAGATTTTTAAAATTAAAAATAACTTTTACTAATTTATTTTATATATTTTTATTTCAATTTTGTTTATTTATATATTTTTTATCCATTATTTATGTATATATTAATTGTCTATATTAAAAAAATTTTAAAAAAGTTATAAGATAGTATTGTACTAAAGATAAATGATATTATTAAATATATAAATAAGTTAGATAAATATATTTGAAATTTTATAAAAAATATTTGAAATTTGAATATTCTTATTTTAATTTATTGTTATAATAAAAAGTATATAGATATAAACCGGTTGATAAATATATTTAACTGATTTTTTTAATATTTGTTTTAAGAATTATATAAACCAAACGTGGCCGGATTGAACCATATTGTTCCGTGATGCATTGCTAATGAAAATCACGACTCTTGTTATCTAAACTCTCAGTCATGAATATATAAAAAATATTAGAACTAAAATTTTTGAAATTATTCAATATTATCATATATCCAAATATTAATTCCAATAAATTTAGGCTTTGATATGAAATTTGAATATTGTAAATTTTTGGATTGAAACCCATCTTAAATAACAATTATTTTTATTTTAATTAATTTATTTTATTAATAAAATATCTATCAATTGAGTTAAATTTAGAAAGATATTATTTTTGATATTGACTCTCATTGCTCGTGTTTGATTCTTTTGTAAACGACACATCGCTTCATTAATAAATTATAAAGTGTTATAAAAATCGACAGCCTTGGCGTCCTTCTAAATCTCTTATATTATAAAAAGAAAACTGTATTTACATTTATAGCTTATAATAATTTCCAGGCTGCAGCTAAACTAATACCTCGAGAACTTCTGTTCAAAATTGTATTCATCTGCGCCATGGTTCAGTTCTTACACTTGTACAAATTCGTCGAAATGTCCGTTCATTGCCATGTCTAGGGTTATATATCATCTCCATCGGTTCCATTATTTACTCGGACGGCACCATTTCTAAACTAATCATTTCCGCTTCAAAATCGAAGGATCTCCCGAATCACAATAATTCCTTGCCCATACGAGAGGTCTGGAATAAGTGTCAAAAGAAAAGAAATATATTTCATATAGTTGCTAAAACGGTTGCTGCCATGGCAGATATCTTTAACTCGTATCACAATTGCGTGCAGAGATAGCGCTATCCCAAGAGTGTATGTGGCAGATTTTTATTGGATTAGATACAACTTGTACCGCTGGCCTGGATGGTTCGGTAGGTTTCTGATCGTGAGAAAAATAAATGATCATCGGACGATAAGTGGTGCAGACGGTGCCATGTTGATGAGAGGCCAACCAATGAGGGTTTAGTTATAGATCTCCTTAGATAAGGACCCTTTTATCTGGACCCCTATATATATATATACGCACACAAAAGAGCCTAAGCCACAAACGCCCATCAAGCCCTTTTCTTCGGTGATCTACTAACTCGCTGAAACTTCAAAATCTGCAATGGCAGCTGCAACTATGGCTCTTTCTTCCTCTACATTCGCCGGCAAGGTTGCGAAGCTCACCCCCTTCGCACCTTCACTGACAGGCAATGGAAGTTTTTCCATGAGGAAGACTGCCAGGCCTGCTGTATCCAACAGCCCATGGTACGGCCCAGACCGTGTTAAGTACTTGGGCCCATTCTCAGGAGAGGCCCCGAGCTACTTGACCGGTGAGTTCCCAGGTGACTACGGGTGGGACACTGCTGGACTCTCTGCTGACCCAGAGACCTTCGCTAAGAACCGTGAGCTGGAAGTCATCCACAGCAGATGGGCCATGCTTGGAGCCCTCGGCTGCGTCTTCCCCGAGCTATTGTCTCGCAACGGAGTCAAGTTCGGCGAGGCAGTCTGGTTCAAGGCCGGATCCCAAATCTTCAGCGAGGGTGGTCTTGACTACCTGGGTAACCCAAGCCTGGTCCACGCACAAAGCATCTTGGCCATCTGGGCCACCCAGGTTATTTTGATGGGTGCCGTCGAGGGTTACAGAATTGCCGGCGGGCCTCTCGGTGAGGTGACTGACCCAATCTACCCCGGCGGTAGCTTCGACCCATTGGGTTTGGCCGACGACCCAGAGGCTTTTGCTGAGCTAAAGGTAAAGGAACTGAAGAACGGTAGACTGGCTATGTTCTCCATGTTCGGATTCTTTGTTCAGGCTATCGTGACCGGAAAGGGACCATTGGAGAACTTGGCAGACCACCTTGCCGACCCCGTCAACAACAACGCCTGGGCCTATGCTACCAACTTTGTCCCCGGAAAATGAGAAAAAACTTGTGAAAGTGTGGTGTCGTTTCTTTTAATTTTATTGGAATGATATGGGATGTAAATTGGTCTGGATTTTGTAGCATGACTGCTCCCATCGGATCATTTTTTTGTTATTTATAAATTTGTGATGTTGGTTATTTCTTTTTATTATTGAATTAAGTACGATTCCTTAAATAACCCGCAGAAAAAAAAAGATTATTGTATTAAATCAAGTTTAAATACCCCATATTTACAAGATCAATAATTGCATACATACCCAAGGATTACTATCCACAATCATGATACTTATTTTCTAATTGGATTTGTAAAAATATGAATAAGAATATATAAAAGAATAATTATATAATAGTAATTCAAATGAATTAGTTGTTTGGTGACAAAAGATAAATGAATGTACTGTCTTTTTTAATTCTCAGTTTTTAATTTTTTTTTAGGTCTCACAATATTTATATTGGATAATCAATTTTGAACAAATAAATTATTAAAATAGAATAAGATAAAATGATATGGCAAAATAAATAAGAGTTGTATTTTATAGTTATGTTTAAAATTAAGATGACTATAGAGGAGTTATTGACTCTATAACAATTAAATTAATTTCATACTTGGATAAAATTATTGTCTAGTATTAGTTTTAAAGATTCGAATCGGGAGAACAAGAAATTGTAGTGTGAGATCCTAATTTTTTCCTTTATAGATTCCTAGAAGTTCAGAGTGTATTTGAAATGACTATTTTGTTCATGAATAAATGGATTTATGGTAGCCATAAATGATATTGAAGGTTCTATTCTTTTTTTGGGTTCATTTCATTTCCTTCATATTTCATTTCTTTCCTGATTTATTTCTATCTTAAATGGTATATCTCCTATTCTTAAGAGATAATTCTGGAATTAAATCTTAAGCATTTTCTCTTATTATCTAACTTTAAAAATAGAGAAAAGTAATCTCATTAATCCTATAAATATACCAACCGGCCATACATATGTCTTCACATTAAAACACCCTAAATTATCATGTGATACCCTCTCTTCCAATCTCCCTTGTAGCCGAAATATACCCTACACTAACCATATCCGAATTATTTCATCAGATTTCTGCAAATAATAGCTCGTTGGTAACCTTTTTTCATCCTTCATCTTGTTATCTTGGTTTTATTATCAGAAGGATAGTTCTTCCCCATATTTATTGCTGTCACAATTCCCTAGGTATTAGTGACGAAATTTCTTAATTCTTCCTTCAATTGGTTTTAGTTTTTATTTTTTTTCATATGATTGTTTGGCACCTATTCTTGTTTTAATATCATGAATATATTATTCGTATATTCTCTATATGTGAAGTCAGTATACCCTACTCCTTGCCCTATGTTGAAATTTGTCAATTGGTTTATCTGTTGGTTTCTGATCTTGTTTCTTTTAATCGAAATTTGCATGGTGAATTAGGTTAAAAAATCAGGTTAATTCTTGTTGTGTTCTTGGCTATCACATCACACATCCAAGGGGGTGGTTCCAGTAGCATATGATAACTAGTTTTTAATAGGTTTAGTGAGTGGAATTGATAAGGAACTAGAATTTTTATTTGGTTTTTGAATATGTATGCTTAGTGTGGCATTGTCTTTGCCTTATGTGTGTTTAGGTGGTTCAGATCGTCTTGATAAAGGCAAAGGACTAGCTACTTGTTCAGAGACAAGAGATGTAGGATCTATACCTCATTGGGTTCTCCATAGATCTTTTTTGCTTGTTGATGTTTCGGTTTGTGTCTCTTGTGGTATACACCTGCTTAGAATTTGATATGCATGATTGCGAATTGGTTTGTGGTTCCCTAAGCAATTGCAAATCCTTAAGATATGATATGTGTGCCTATTTCAGATGTGCTATATGCATTGGACTTGTTGATTGTGTTGTGATATGATTGAGGATGTTCTGTTGTGGTGTTATGCCTTGTACTTGATAGTGTGTCAGGATCCTTTTCCGGTAGCCATTTGGAGTAAGTGACTGATGCTCCTAGGAGAGGAGAGATACTTACTTGTATAGGAGTCGTATGAGCGGCAATCCCTAGCAAGAGGTTGTTGGATGCCTAGTCCTTGTGTGGCTAGAAGTCTAGTCCTTATGTGGCTAGATGCCTTGTCCTTGCGTGGCTAGATGCCTTATCCTTGCGTGACTAGATGTCTTGTCCTTGCGTGGCTAGATGCCTTGTCCTTGCGTGGCTAGATGCCTTGTCCTTGCGTGGCTAGATGCCTTGTCCTTGTGTGGCAAGGTGCCCTTATCCTTGTGTGGCAAGGTGCCCTTATCCTTGTGTGGCAAGGTGCCCTTATCCTTGTGTGACAAGATTCCCTTATCCTTGTGTAGTTTGGATGCCCTTGTCCTTTTGTGGCATGGAAGCCTTGTCCTTGTGTGGCAAGATGAATAGGCTTGCTGATTAGATTGTTTGCTAACTATTTACCCTTTATGCAACTAAACCTTAGACAACACAAGTGGAAGGGGATAGCTTTTCAATTATTCAGATCAGATGATGAATTACCTGCCTGTGTACTTCTGCTTTCAAAAGTGTTTTTAGTCTACCCAAATCTTTGTTACTTTCGGCCCTATCCTTACTCGGCTTGATTGATGTTTGTTTCATACCCTTTTAGTAATATAGACGAATCTGATATTGATTGGGAGATTTGTTTAGATTTCTGTAGATCTTATGATGTTATGACCCTATTGAGATTTTTGTAATCTCACCCTGTTGTTTTTCTTATTTTTCAGGCTTAAGTATATCTTCTGTCAGTGGTACTGGGGTGTGAGATCAAGACTGCACGATGAGATGATATTGCATCACATTCACATACTTCCTTCTTTGTTGATTGTTTGTGCATATACCCATCAAATGCAATATGTGATTGGACTAGTTTCTGGTTCTTTAGTTCCCTCATATTCTTGCTTATTTTGGGAATATACATGAGGGCATCTTGCTGGATTTTGAGATTTCTTTGGGACTTATGTGTTATGATTTCTTTGATTAATAATAATGATTTCTATTGATGTTTTTATTTACTTCGTTTGTTACAAGAATGTATGTCTAATACTAACATGCTCCAACCTTTAAAAAATATAATAATAAACTTTAAAATTTATAATTAGAGTGACTTGAGCCTTGTGAGATTCAGATAGATTCTTGGTTGGGCTTGTTTGGTTTAACAACGATAAGGATCCTTATTGGTTGGGTTTGAGTCCTTACATGTAGTCCTTTGCTTAGGAAACATAAAAAAATGTATTTATATAATTAATTTGGATAAATAGAATGCTTTTATTAAGTGTAAAAGTAGCCTAGATATTTCAAACTAAAAGAGATTTTAGTTTTTTTTATTAATTTATCTGTAACTTTTGATCTTTATTCAAAATTATGAGTACCGAATTCATATTGATTGCTTGAGACTCATATTGCAATCTTCATTATACACATGTTAATAAGTACACGAAGTTAGTAAAATTATGGTTGATTTTTTTAGTATCAATATTTGACCGATGATAATTTATTATTCTTATTTTATATTCAATAAAGTGTCATTCGTAAAGTATAAATAAGTAGACATTTCCCAACGTATTATAATAAATAACACAATATCTTATGCATTTATCTACTAATGATATCTTTAATTTGCTATGGCATGATTATATCTCATTTTTCATATTGGTTAATACATATATTTTTATGATTTAAAGTAAAAATAACACAAATATAGTCGATGTAGATATGACAATCATTGAAATAGATGACAACTTTGTACTTGTAATCCTAATGTAATAGTGGTTTAGTATGATTCGTTTTGTTTAGTATGATTTGTACAACATTATAATTTGATTGTTATAATGATATGGAATAGATCACTCACAAAAAGTAGGTATTTTATTGATTATGAGTTTCGGAGAATTCATATGTAAAAATTATTTTATGAAAATGATGAAACATATATTGGAAATCTTAGGATGTATAGAAATAATTTTAAACATTTTTGTGTAATTTTAGATGATAAAGGAAGATTGAAGAATATGATAGTAGACGAACACATTGTAATATTTTTTTTTATATTTTAACACATCATGTTAAAAACAAGATTATCAAACTTAGATTTTATCGATTAGAAGAGACAATTAGTGTCACACCCCGTACCATATTCCAGGGATGAACACCTTCATGACGGAACCCTCAAAATCCCGTAAGGTTAGTAAAACAAAACAATATGAAATCGCAGTGAAATAAAATCCAAATTAGGATAAAATGATATCGTATTCATATCTAAAACGAATAACCAAAAATCCAATCATAATCATCATAAGCCATAAGCCAATATAACATCCGTAAAATCTAAGCACCAAATAACATGTGTAAAACTAAAATAGTAATAAGTTGTATAAAGTAAAAAATACAGTCCGATCCATATGTACAAATTAAACTGAAATACTAATCAAACCTAAATCAGTAGACAATTCTGAAATCAGCCACATAAGGTGGATGACTGGTAACCCACATCAATAGCACAGTCTGGTAAGTACTAAAACAATTCATTAAATATCCAAGGGACAATGAGGACCAGAGAATGCATAATAATAAATATAATCGAAAACCAAAGCTAAAATTATAAAATCCGTATAAACTCTCAATAGTACTCAAATTCAAATTCAAATTCAAATTCAAATTCAAATTCAAATTCAAATTCAAATTCAAATAAAATAGAAGTATAAAAATGATGAATCACACACTCACGCATAAATTCTTTATTTAAAAGGACTGGAAAGTCAGCTAACAAATCACCTGTCTACCCCTGGGCTAGGGGAGAAGACAAGGCGCACTAGTGGTTTTTTTATTATTTAATAAAAATTTAGCTCACACTAGTATTGCCTAAAGTTTCTATGGTCAGCCCCTGTGACCATCTAAATATATGACTCGTCGGCCACTAATTTCAGTCAAGGTCGTCAGTGCACTGGAATACTAAAGTAATCAAAATATGATAGAAAGCCAGTCAAAACAAGGTCTACACAATCCAATATCACAGTGTCACAAACAGACATATATTCTCATAGGCAATCACATATCTCAAGAGTACGTGCAACCACATGCACATCATCACAATATGCCTCTCAATACCAAACCATAGTAAAACCAATATACGTGCCAAATACCAATACAATTCACCATTTAATTTTCTAAAAATTATAAAACTCAAACATGCATTTTAAAGCAAAACAAGTAAGTGTGAAGTCCCCACTCACCAGTAAGTAGCCACAACACAACAATTATAAAGCACAATAGAGATCCAACCTACAATCCATAACAATCAACACAGGTCGCACGTCTGCATAATATATCAAATATATAATCACTGTCTATACCAGCCAACATGCAAAACGAGGAAAATTTTATATTGCTGAAAATACATAGAAATCCAAAATTAGGTTGATAAACCCTCAAATTACATTTCTATCAACATAGTATTATTTATAAAACCATATTTTATCATTTAAAACCAAAACATATTTTTTGAATTTTTTTTTAAAAGTCTATATCTCACAATTTATAAGTCAAATCAGAATATTGACGATATCATTGTGTCCGGAACATCGAAAATAAGTAATGAGGAAAATTTCGTGTTTCGGGATTTGGAGGTGGCACGTGGATGGCTGGTGACCAGACCGGCAACGAAACCGGAAATGACCTATTTTGCATAAAACACAATGAAATTGAACAATCTACACATGAACACAAAGCTCGTGACACAAGCAACGCAAATCCTGAACTTTTACGACGATAGCTTACCGAAATTAGCTGAAATCGGTGATTTTCCTCCTAAAAAAATTGCGGTCTTCTCCAGCTCCTATAGGTTGCATCCGACGGTGGATCGACGAACTACCAGCGGTAGTGAGTTGTTGGCGAAGAGAGCTCTCGATCGGCGGTGGCAGTGTGGCAAGAGACGGCCGGACGACGGAACTGCAATTCTTGGCCAGAGAAGAAGAAGAGAACGTCGGGGGAGAAGAGGGGAGGAGAGAGAAGGGAAAAGGAGAAAAAGGAAGAAAAATAAAAGAAAAAATATTTTTTATACATCCTACTAACCAAAACGGAGGTCGGGCCTTGAGTCAAAATGACATCGTTTTATGGGTTCTCAAATCGACGCTGAAATGGCGTTATTTTAGCCAAAACAACATCGTTTAACACAAAAAATAAAATAATAATATTTTATATTTTAAATTAATGATATAAATCTAAAAATACTTTAAAATTTTAAAAAATCATAGTAAATAGGATATAAGTCCAAAACTTATGAAAATTTTACCATAAATCCAGAAAATCATATCTTTCTAATCAATTAAAAACTATAATATTTTTACCAATAAATATTTGATTAAAAATAAAATATTATCTAAAAATAATAAACTATATCTTAAAATTATGACAAATCAGAGTATATTGTATAATCCTCATATACATGCCCAAAAATACTTTAAAATCATAATATCACACATACACATAATCCATCACAAATACACTAAAAAAATTACAAAACTATCCTTAAACGTTAAACACGAAATAAAACCCCGAGGATTATAATTAATATGTATTTTAGAGGTATTTTAAATATTGTTATTCGACTGCATTTGATATTATTGAAGTCACCACAACCAATTCCTACTGATTATAATAATGATCAATGGAAATGGTTTGAGATAAAATTTTTATTATATTTAGAAGCTATTTACTATTTTTATAAATAAAAGAAAATAATTGTATCTTACAAATATAAAATGTACAATTGTGTATGGATGCCATAATTGTTTAGGTGTAATTGATTGGGCCTATATTAAGGTTAAGATATCATCCCAAGAAATGAGAGATAGCACAAACTATTTTGGCTGTATATTCTCCAAATGAAAAATTTATGTGTCTTATTTGGATGGAAAGAAACTGCAGTTGTTAGTAGAGTCTTACAAGATGCACTTATGATCGATCAGGTAGGCAGTATCGACTAGGCGACCGTCGAAAGAAACCACAAACACTTTTTCTTTCCCAAATAATTCTGAGCGATTTTGGAGTAACTTGAATATGACAGTAAGCCTATCTTGAGAGCATGAGGTGTACCTTATGACATTGCATTACATGCATTGATTCATATGTCATATGTGATTGTAGAGTGTCCTTGATTGGTACATTGTGGCTTGTGTATATCATAGTTTTGGTAACTTGATTAGAAAAAGGGATAGTGTACTTGTCTTAGGAATTGTATGGGGACAACTTTCCTACTTACTTATATGTTTGTATTGTTTGGGTTTGAAATGGAAAAGTATATTATATTGGTGCTTACCTCTATCTCTATTTGTGACAACGTTAATGAAGGAATTTGCAGGTTTTGGAAATACAAAACTCCATTAGAGGAAATTTCAGGGGTATCATTGGTTATGGTGTCTGAAAGATGTTTTTAATATCTCCCGATAGGTTTTAGTAGAGTTGTTCAAAAAGTCAGGACTGTAATTACCGATCTCAATTTTTTTAAAAAATCATCGGGAAAAATTTCTCGACAACCTATAACCCGACTTGTTCCCAACGTCCCCTTTTCTTAATTTCGAACCGACTGATGTTCGGAATGGATCGAGAATAAATTTTACCAATGAATAATTTATATTCACTAAAAATTACAAACAAATGAGTCTTTAATTCAACTATGAACTTGCAAAATAATGAAAAACACTAAAACAATTCATGCATGCTTCACAATCTTAAAAAATTTATAAAAAAATAAGAAAAGAATATCTAAATTACCTTCGTAAGGGATTTAGGATTTCATCTTTTGCATAAGAACTATATTAACAGTAACAGTATTAATATTGTTTAAAATAAAATAGAACCTAATTAGTGTTTCAATTAAGGGGCCAAAGAAATTAGGGTGTTTGATTCGGGAGGGAAACAAAAAAACACAAAAAATAATAGAAAATAATGACTAAGATGGCAAAAATCATGATCAAGAAGGGAAGGCGAACTCTCGATGATTATTACTGGAGACAAAGACATAGTTAAAATGAAAAATGGTAGAGCCGATGAGAAGAAATACAAAGAAGAGGAGAATGATAAGGACGACGAGAAAGAGACAACAATTGAAGAGAATGAGGGAGAATAGGAGGAGCGAGGATGAAGAGATCGAGAGGAGGAGGCAGAAGGTTCAAGAGAAAAAAACCAAAAAAATCGATAGTGGAGAGAGATGACTGAGGGGAAATAGGGAAAAAAAATTTTGGGAAGGAAATTTTTATACTCTAAATTTGGGTCGGTAATCAATGGACCTGACCTAACCAACATACACTTTATCGACTACATGAATCAGTAAAAAAATTACCAATCCAACTTTGGGATGCCACTTTTATTTCCACCTGATTTATCGATCAAGATCGATCGGGTTGGGAAATTCCCTTTCGGGTCAAAAAATTTTGGACTGCCCTAGGTTTTAGGCCATATGTCCTAGATATGTGATAATTGGATTGCACATTATACTTGGGTTATTGGTGTGTTTGTTGGGTGAACTATGTTGCATGATTTGCATATTGATTAGAAAAGCAAGAATCATATATATTGCATTTGATATAATTGTTGGATGTTCATTGTATTAGCAATAGATATACGTTAAATAGATTTTCCAATGAACTGTATTAAACTATTTTGCTATATTGTCTTGGTTGCCCTTTGATTTCGTATGACAGTGTAACTCTATGAAGATTTTTGTGATCTCACTCCTATTGTTTAT
Organism: Passiflora organensis; assembly: GCA_019739055.1. Lineage (NCBI taxonomy): Eukaryota > Viridiplantae > Streptophyta > Magnoliopsida > Malpighiales > Passifloraceae > Passiflora > Passiflora organensis. The sequence continues at coordinate 1,183,727 of JAEPBF010000136.1, forward strand.
ATCTTTTATAAGGCTAGGTGTTTAGAATTCTTTGAGCAATGCATATCCGGTTCGTTAGGTGTTGGACTACTACATCACTTGATACATTTATATTATTTTTGTATATGCATATGATGTATTGTTGATATATACGGCTTGTATACCCTCTTGTCATATTTTATGTATTTGATATTATTTTGGTAATGTTGACATGCACAATGACATGTCAATTGATGTTCGATTGATTACCTATGTTTTAAGATTTTTGTTGATTTGACACATACTTCGAGATAAAAAAATTAAAATTTAATAGTCCATTTTAAAAAAATATTAGCCTAAATTAATATTGCATGTTAATGATTATTATTGACAATTAGAATTTAGTTATGTCTTGTGCAATTTCAGTTGGTTTGCCACTTGGTGTTTAGTTACTCACACATTTGATCTTTATTATCATCTCTAATTTTATTGATATTGTTATCTTTATTGTTTTTCATTTCTTCCGCCTGAACAAAATTAACAAAGTCATGACCATATGCATAATCAACTGCTAGTATTACTATAAGTTCATAAAAAAATTTGAATGGTTTACCTCTAAATTGACTAACATTTTTTAAAACTCTGCGATTTAACCAATGTATAATTATCAATTTTGATACTATAAGTAATAATAAATAAATAATAAATCAAATATTTTTTAGCAATGATATTTTTTTTATTGGGATCCAATCCGAATCCACTTGTAGACCTATATAACATATCATATGCAATGCTAAAATAACTCTTTTATAACTCTTTTCATTCTTGAGTATACATCTGGATTATCTTGAATATCATAGCTTGATATTCTTTTTTCAAGTTGAGAATATGTTAGATTTAAAACTGCGATCAATTCTGAATTTATTTATAGCGTTCAACACTATAAAATTTGAATGATTAGTTTATCTTTCTTATTCGATCATATCTTTTTTATACAAATTGGCACACTCTCATTCCCATTATTTGGAATTGACGTCTTATCGCATAAACACATGCAACATAATAAAAAAATTGAGAAGAAAAATAACTTAAAAAGAAATTAATATAACTCTTTATAAAGATATTAGATGACATATATAATGGAAAGGTTAAGCAGTGCACTATGAAACCGCTCTTCAGTATATACTTTTGCTGACACTATATGAATGACTGGATTGATTCACAAAATCTATTTCTTTTGCTATTTCATTAATTGTATTAGTGGATGATTTATAAAGAAATCATTGAAACTCTTTATTTTTTTAGATCACTGATACTATTTATAAAAGATTAAATTGCCATTTAATATAGTATATGGTGTACATAATAAAAAATCTTTACACTCTATATATATGAATGATTGAATTTGATCTATAATATATATCTCTCTATGTCCTTTATTTGTAATGAATGATTGGATTTGATTTACAAAATCTATCAGGATATTTAATGTGTAATTAGGCTTAATTTATAAAATTTTTGCAAGATATGTGGTGGGTAAAAGGATTAATAAAGAAGATTTAATTATAATTACTAATTACTTTATAATGCAAAAAAAAATCGGTGCAGATTAATAAAGTCATAAAGAAGAATCAAATGAGTTGGCCAATTTATAATAAATATAATATAAAACTATTTTAATTATCTAATGTTATATTTGGATTCATTAATTTATTTGGATTAGGTTTGTGGTTAAAACATAATTAGAGTAGAAATTATATGATTATGTTTCTGCATATCATTCTCATATTTAGTTTTTAGATAAAAATAAAATTGATAAAATTTTTTATTTTTTAATATTATATAAAAAAATTAGATAAAGTAATTTAATTATATAATTAGCCTTATAACATAAAAAATCATAATAATATTATATATTTTAAATTTATAAATTTATATTATGCTCATGAATATTTTAAAAATAGTATTGAAAATATATTGTCATTATAAATCACCACATAAGATTACCATAAGACACCAAGCATTCTATAAGGATTATTAAATACTTTCTAATTCTATTATTAAATCATGTCAAACCTAGAAATATGATGTAATAGGAGAATACTGATATAACAAGAATCTCAATTCATATAAATTAATAAATCCAAACATAACATAAGTAGAATTGTGATTAGATTAAAAATATTATTTAATTTAATAATTAATATTTTATATTTTTAATTATATTCATAAATTTATATTATTTTTCAAACCAAACATAACAACAAATTAACTTTTGTGGAACTGGAATCCTCAACTTTATCAGAATTGAATCTTTATTCACTCTATGATTCTTGAGTTATTCTTTAATTTTTATTTAATTTTATTATATATTTTAGCTTAATCGTATTACTTTGTAAAGATAATTATGCTTTTTCTGCAATTGACAAAGTACATTACTATTGGTTAACTGCTGACCACTTTCCCAACACTTCCGGTCTCCGTATACCCGCCGGAGCTGCAACAGAACCGAAGCGATGCGACCTCCATCTCTGCATTCTCATTTCTTCTCCTCTCTCAAGCAGGTGTAAAATGTTATCTACCATTATACTAAGTGTAACAATTTTTCTGCAATTCTACCTCTTCATTTTGTTTAGCATGCACACATTTCAGGTGGAAAAAAGATTGAAGCTTGAAAACCTACCTCCACCGCAAGCACGACAAAAATCGATGCTGGAAACTAATTGCTCATCAACGGAATCGCTAAGCACACCGTTACATCTCCACATAGACCAGGAGCACGGTAACGGCAACGGCAACATATCCTCAACTTTACATGACAGCAGTGAGCCCCCTCTAGCGTTCCTTTCGTGTTCTCCTCCACAGCCCTCGCCGACTCATCAGGACCCAATTCAAGAAAGCGTCCAGTGCAAGGAAAAACCAATCTCTGAATCTGAAATTGGTGATTCTGATAACATTGAACAGTTGATGCGGCTTTTGGGTATATCAGATAGCGGAACTCAAGGAGGTGAGAAGGAAACGGGTGTTGGTGATGGAGAATGCTGTGGATGTGACAATGCGTTCTATGAGAAGATTGTAGGAGTCAAGCAGCCCAAGTGTAAAAAAGAAATGGAAAGGTTGGATAAATGGATTAGGTGCTTTCTAGAGAACGATGGTGGCAAAGAGGAAAGAAGGGAGCCATTACGGTTGGCTTTTTTGTTGTTGGGTAAAGCTGCTGTTGAATCGGAGCTTGGTGATCGTGATGGAGTTGGTGGTCTCGAGTTCCCTACAGCTATTGAAGAGTTTTTGAAGTTTGATCCACCAACACAATACTGACAACATGAGAATTGTTCATTTCCTTTTCCTGATTCTGTTTTGGGATTTATTATTTAATTCTCATTTTTCATTACCCAAGTGATGATTTGCAATCAGTTTGTTTATCTGTGAAATATGGTGGTAAGGAGCCTTGGCAATAGCCTTAAGCGGAATATATTCATGATGGCATCCTGAACATGAAACAAGAAACTTAGAAAACCAGTATCATATATTGTTCGGAGTGATCCATCTACTTGAAGTTCATCGGCCGCTCTTATGTCTGAAACTATTTGTCCCTTCTGTTGTGTTTCTGTGTTGGATCATCCTTTTTAATTTGATAATGCTCTTAGATTTGCTAGGGAAGACAAAACCTCGTACATGCTCGGACGATCGTCAGGATTCGGCGTGGTGCAGAATAAGGCTAGATTAAAGAGCTCTTTTACTGTTTCTTCCTCCTTGGAGATTATGGGGTCCAGAATCTGAAGGAGTCCGTTTATGCCACTACCAAGGGCTTTCTCCACCAGTTGGCGCAGGCTGATCGACAGTCCATTCTCATCTGTAAGCCCTGTTGGCCTTCGTTTGATGAGCAGCTCCATCACCACAATTCCAAAGCTGAACACGTCTACTTTAGTTGTGACTTTTCTCATGTAAGCAAACTCTGCCGACAAGATCGAAGATATTTTAGATGATTGAGTATATGGACGATTGCAAAGAACAGCACGTAAAAGGCAATTGAATTCTCAAACCCAAGGGGTTCTCCAGGGTGATCAAGTAACGACAATTGAACATTTTTTTGCAGGATAAAATGGAGATGGTCTCTCCAACTGAGAAGAAAGAAACGTTACCTGGTGCTAAATAACCAACGGTGCCTTCAAAAGCAGACAAGGAGGAATGGCTTCCATTGTTGAGGTGCACACCCAGCATTCGAGCTGTTCCAAAGTCACTTACATGGGCCATCCAGTCGCCATCTAGCAGAATGTTGGAGGGCTTCAAGTCGCAGTGAACAATGGGAAAGTCATAACCAGAATGCAAGTAATCCAACGCACTTGCAACTGAAATGCAAACATTTATCCTCTCTGCTAGTGTCCATCTTGGCTCGTCAATAGGAGAGCCATGTATGACGCTGTCCAAATTCCCATTCTGCATGTATTCCAGAACTAAAGCCTTTAGTTTAGCACTCTCCCAGGCATATCCAAGTATTTTTACTAGATTCCTATGCCTTAGCCGACTTAAGGTTTTCACTTCTCTGTTAAAGCTTCTATCAGATTCAGCAGAAAACTGCTGCAAGTCCAGTACCTTAACAGCCACAGCTTGTCCGTCTTCTAGCTGACCCTTGTACACTGTGCTCAAACTGCTCGAGCCAATTATGTTGTCTTCGCTGAAGAAACAAGTAGCATTTTGTATTTCCTTCTGATCAAACCTTTTCAGTATCAATGCAGATACAAACTCAGGTTCGTTATTCACACTTTCACTTCTTCCTATTTTATTTTCTTTGGCGCGACGTAGTAGTGTTAAAAGCACTATCACCAGAACTAAAAATGCCGACGCCACCCCAAGTGCCACAAGAACATAGACAGTCTTCTTTGATAGGGTGTGTGATTTTTTCTTACTGCACAACCTTGGGGTTTTGATTCCACAGAGAGCGGGGTTCCCATCCAAACTAGACGAATTCATGCTTTTGAATATACCACCCTCAGGAACACGGCCTTCAAGTTCATTGAAAGACAAGATAAGATATTTGAAGGTGGAAACATTGGCAAAACCTTCAGGAATTGGTCCGGTAAGCCGATTCTGAGAAAGGTCAAGAGTTGTCAGATTCTTTAGTTCTGCCAATGTTTGAGGAATTTGTCCATCTAAATCATTCCTTGAAAGGTTCAAGCTGGTAAGCACGGTCTTCTTTCCAAAGACATCAGCTGGAATTCTACCTGAGAGTCTATTGCCTGAAAGATCAAGAAAGAACAGATTTCTGCATCCTACGAGTGTTTCGGGAACGGTCCCGGAAAGATTGTTGTGTGAGAGATCAATGGCCTGCACCTCTTCCATTTTTCCTAACTCCATTGGAATGCTTCCCTCCAACAAATTATTTGAGAAGTTGAGAAATACCTGGATTGTTGTCATACTTGCCAAAACAGATCCAGGAATTGGTCCTGATAGACGGTTGTGAGAGAGATCCAGCGATGTCAGTCGTTTGAGATGTCCCATACTTGCTGGAATGGACCCGTTGAGCAGGTTGTTGTTGAGACCCAAGTATGAAAGCATTTCAAGTTTTGAAACAGCGTCAGAAATTGGACCTCTGAGCTTGTTGAACTCCAGTCGGAGAACTGTTAGGCTTTTCAGTTCATAAATACCCTCAGGTATTGCCCCTCCTAAACTATTATAATGCAAGGTAAGCCCTTGGAGTTGAGAAAGTCTGGCTAACTCCGGTGGGATGAGACCTGAAAATCTATTTCCGTGAAGATATAAAGTGATCAGCTGTCTCAGATTACCAATGTCTGGTGGGATCGGCCCTTCAAATGAATTAAAGCCGGCCAACAACGACCGCAACTTGTTGAGCTTTGATATACTTGGTTTTATCATTCCACTGAAAGAGTTCTCAGACAAACTCATAATTTCGAGATTGGAACAGTTATAAAGGTCATCAGGGATTTCCCCTGACAGATTATTCTGGCCAATAGAGAGCTTTTTAAGATTTTGCAGGTGTCCAAGACCATGAGGAAGTTTTCCAGTCAGGTTGTTGAAAGCTAAATCTAAAACCAGAAGCTGACTGCAATTGGTGAGACTATCAGGTATGGATCCCTGAAGAAGGTTGACGGGTAGGCTTAGGTTCTGCAGCTTGTAAAGCAGTCCAATATTCGGGGGAAGCTCTCCTGTGAGGAAATTGTTGCCCATAGACAAGTAAGTTAAATTTGAGAGGTTTACTATAGATGATGGAATGCCCCCAGTAAACTTGTTTGAATGTAGTGTCAATACCTCCAACGACCTTAGAGATCCCAACTCATGAGGTATATTTCCAGTTAACTGATTCTGCGATAGTCCTAAACGTTTCAAGGATTTCAGCCTGAATAAGGATAGTGGCACTGAGGAGTTTAGCCTGTTATCATACAAACGCAGGAACTCCAAATGAATCAAATTTCCTATCACAGAAGGAATGGCCCCGGCGAACTGATTACTGTATAGTTCAAGCTCGATAAGCTTCACACAACGACCTAATTCAGACTGGATTTCCCCAGTAAGGGAGTTCTCATGCAAGAGAAGGTTCTCTAAATTTGACAGATTTCCCATTTCCCGAGGTATCGCTCCAGACAGTTGATTTGTACTCAAATCTAATACTTGCAAAGATTGCAACCTTCCAATGGAATCAGGTATTGAACCAACAAAGCCGTTCCTATCTGCTATAAAAACCTGAAGGTTGAGTAAGTTCCCTATGTTTTCAGGTATTATGCCAGTCAAGTTGTTAGCATCGACGCCAAACTGTCGCAAGGAGGTGCAGTTAGAAATGCTTTCAGGGATGCTTCCATTCAAAAAATTCCCACCAAAATCTATCTGTTGCAAATTTTGAAGGTCGCCCAACTCTGCTGGAATGGGACCCGAAAAAGAATTTTTGTAAAGAACAAGATATACTAACTGAGAGCAAAGCCCTAGCTCAGGAGGAATGTGCCCTGTGAATGAGTTCAAAGTTAAGTCAAGAACCTGGAGACCTGACAAGTTTCCAAGAGAAGGAGATATCACGCCTTGGAGCTGCTTCTCAACCAAAGTTATTGAAATGACATGGTTTGAAGAAGTATCACAGGCAACACCAGACCAGTTGCAATGATGGCTTGCCTCCGTCCAGTTTGCCAGAGCTCCTAAAGGGTCAAGTGTGACGGCATTCTTGAAAGCCTTCAAGGCCTCGATTTCAACTTCCAACCCTGACTCCGCGCACAGAACTGCAGGCAGAAGAGAACCTAGCATGAGTAGACAAAAAGAAAACACCCTAGACATCATTGCTTCAGAAATGCTTGGATTTGGAAAGTAGCAGATTTCCTGAGCAGGTGAAGACGCAGTTGCATGAAGCTCTTATAAGCCAAAAAGAAAAAACGGAACCTGACAAATCTGACCAATCAAAATACTATCAAATGCAAGAGGGAGAAACAAACAATATATCTTGATCCCTTGACCTTAAACTACCTACGAGCTTTGACTTTCTGGCTATGGCATTATTGACGCAGTGCCCGCTGAAGCCAGACTCCATGTTATTCGGGTAACCCACACAGCATGATTAAGATACGCGTGCTCCAGCAGCCTATATGTTTGTTTTTTTGAATGAGCAGCCTATATATTTTGACTTGTGGTTTTACATTAGGAAGACTTAAACGTTTAAACGATACCATAGATGCTTGGTTGACTTAATAAATGTCCATCGGCAACTCATTATTGGATATTACTTTAGATAAAATATAAGAAATCTTTTTTATTTTAGCCAAGATCTGAAGTTCCAATCTTAAAGATGTAATAGTATTCAATCCCTAAATAAAAACTTGTCACCTAATGTTATTCTGTTTCCATTCTGTTTTCATCAGATTACTCAGTTATCAAAGATGTTCAAACAACATGATCACAACACCTTTGCCCGGAAATAATGTCATGTGCCGTAGTGTTTTTTTGCACTACACTATCTAATATGCAACTTCGTGGATGGTAATATTGCTCAATTGATTTTTAAAATGCCAACTTGCTTGGGTGGAAGGTTTTCTAGAGGTTTTGGGTGGATTAGAAAAGATATGAATTGAGCTTTTGAAGACATGTGAAGTATGTTAAAGAGTCAATGAAATATCAATTTCTTTGCACAAGTTGCAAACCAAAGAGCCACAAAAAGAGGGATCGCGTTAGATGGGCAAGATAAGATTGGTTGGTGGGTGAGGATAAACCACCATAGGGAATTGGTTGGTGGGTCTATTTCCCGGATCCGGCCCAAGCCCATTAAAATATTTGAAAACATAAAAATATAATTAATGACAGCTGTGGGATTTGAACCCACGCCCTTTCGGACCAGAGCCTAAATCTGGCGCCTTAGACCACTCGGCCAAACTGTCTTTTTATAATTTTAGGAAATTATAAAATTTTTATTATAAAAAATTATTAATATCCTCATAGATTACAACGGTCTCATAAAATAAGTTAAAATCTGAGTCTATTGGTGAGTACAGAAGAAAACTAGGCTCTTCCCATAGTTTGTTTATAACATTATGATGCTGGATACAGAAAGGAAAATCCAATGGAATTGGCTTTCCTAGCTAATCCCAGAGAGTTTAATAAATTTAAATTGCGGATAATGATGGATCCATACGCCACAAAATGCAGTGTTTTCATGCAGTATTTCTTTCCAATTTTTCCAGTTAGATTCAAGAGTGAGTTGGCTTGCATACTCAGCTTGCAATGGAACTCCACTATGATCTTCTTCTTCGTCTTTGTTATTTTTTATTTTAGTAATAAAAATATTAGTTGATGCATGCCTTTTCAAGTAAGACGCGTGGTTACAGGACTTGTCCATTATTTCCTAAAATCTCGATGAGATGTGCATATTTGAAGAAACTGCTCCAGCAACTGTTACCATAATTAATCTGCATATCTTTGGCAGGGATTGGCTGTAGTGATGTGAACTACTTTGCTTAAACTAGCTAAAATTCCAACCCTCTTCAACCACAAGAAACCCACCTCCTTACTCTCACCGTAAGTGTAAAGCATTAGCTTCAACCGTGTTTCCTTTTTTTTTTTTCTAAAATAGAAACAGCATAATCAAAATATTTGTCAAACATTCGTGATCGATTCAGAAACTTTGATAGACTGATAGGCTTGGAAGTTACAATCCTCCTTTATTTATTTATATCTGAAGCCTCTCATTTGTTTTTCAACCAATATTCCTCTTCGTAGCGAAGCCATGGCTTATCAGGCAGTCTTTCTTCTGCTGGTGTTTTTGTCAGCGAATGCTGGTAAATAATCTTCTGCATTATAGTATAAATACTGAAGCACGAAAATTGCTTTCAAGTTACAATTTCTTGCACTTTAACGTAGTTTTATCTGATCTAGAATCATATTTTCAATGCTAAAAGCAGTTGTATGTATAGATTTTTTTATCTTTATCATGGACTCTCTACATTAGGCTAAAGAATAAGAATTCCAGATCATTTTTACCCTTTTGTTTGTGGAAAAATTGATTTATAGCTTTGTTTGCTTACAATGTTACAGGGGCAATTGTGAAGCAGGCAAATGGAGAGGTACATGAAAAGACTGAATCGATTCCTTGGATATCTACTATGAGGGTCGATCTGTGCTGTATTGATCTTGAACTTTAATGTATATTCTCTTATTCGTGCAGGAAAAAACCTGGTGCGTTGCAAAGCCATCAACAAGTGTCGCACAACTGAATCAGAACTTGAACTATGTCTGTCAGTATCTTAAATGCGAGCAGATACAAACGGGTGGACCCTGCTACGACCCCAATAGTGCTATCAACCATGCATCAGTTGTTATGAACCTTTTCTACCAAACCAAGGGCAGAGACTCGTGGACCTGTAACTTCAATGAATCTGGTCTGATAACCCAGACTGATCCAAGTAAGCCTCTTTATTTACTCGCCAAGTTCTCCAGACAGCACACTTTATATATATAACAAGCCCATCCTTCTGGGTTTGTATGAAGATTAGATTCAATTGATGAAAATAAAGTATCTCACCTCGTGGCTCTAAATTTATGTTTTATTTATTGAAATGTCTCAGGCTATGGAAGCTGCCTGTATTCTTTCTCCTAAAGGGTTCTCAGTGAACAGCAACTCAAAAGGCTATCAGCACTTTTGCCATATATACAATAAAGATCTGTCCATGTAGAGGGCTGTGCATTCGCAGACGAAATATATATGAATTAGATTTTAGGGGTTCTTATGTTTCAATGTCTCTCGAGTTTAATCCCCAATAATCCATCATTCACATAGTCAATTCAATTGACAATGCTTTTCTTAATTTAACACTTTTAAGTCTAATACCAGTATCGAGTGTCGAGCGAAATTCCGAAAAATGATTAAATAAATAACGAAGCTTTGTTTGTTCAAACATATTGGTCCGGCAACAGACCCCTTAAACCACTACACTGTTTTATACTGTAAAAGCACACAAAGGCATATTCATGCATCCGGCAGTAGACCCGCTTAACAATCTCCCATTTCCTACTTTGCTTCACTTCGACATCTCTTGGTACGCCCAAAAATCTGAGATAGAAAGGTTCCTTGTCAGTGGGGGCGGTGTCCACTGTCCAGTCATGTGATGTACAAGTGCTTTAAGTCTAACCGATGATGGTCCTTAAACGACAAAGATGAAACGCAATTAACATAAAGTCAAGTGTACTACTCATAAACAAACAGAAAAAGTCAACGCAAGGTTCATCAATGCTAATGTCTTACAGTCAATGTAGGTTGCTATCTCTGCCTTTCGTCCTAGCAGGATAATGGTGGTTGTGATGGTTATAAGTCCTAACGAACGTGCTTTTGGCATGCGCAGCATTAGTGGATAAATCATTTTTTGTTCTAACTCTTTGAAATTGAAGCAAAGTAGGTCAGTTTTGATTCAGAGAGTATGGTTTGTGGGTATAATATTGTCGGCATGTAAGAAAAAAGAACATCGGGTTTGTCTTATAATCATGTCGGAATGATCGGGTTAACCTGAATCTAAGTTTAGTTTAATCATATATTTTCAATCTCATTAACCATTTATTTTTATAAAAAATTAGATATTTAAACTTATATATTTTTTTAGTATTTCTAAAAATAGTTATAATTTTTATATATTATAATAAGATCTGTACAATTTAACTCTCTGATCCGATTAATTCATCTGGTTTTAAGAAATTTGGGATAACTTTGCAAAATTAAGTTAGGTTTAGTGGTGACAATAATAATACTAATACTAATACTAATACTAATACTAATACTAATAATAATATAGTGATGTAATGGAATTGTCTTTGGTTGGCGTGATTCATCAATCCATTCAGAAACCTGGATTTCTTGTTGTATAATCATTGACATTTTGATAAATACGTCAATTGTGGTCTTTTTTTTATTTTGGATGATTTATAATTTTATTTTATAAGTTAGTTGATTTATAAATTTTTACGAACACAAAAATGAGAGCACGAGTCGACAAGGCTTAGTTGGGATTTAATTAAATGCAGAAGAGAAGAGTTCCCTTGCATCACCCCTAGTTGCGGGGATAGTGGGAAACAAATTACCAAACAAACACATATGGTCGTAAATAAAATATGCATAAGCCAACGAATATTTTATAGATTAAAATAATGGGTGAAATATGTATATACTGATGATTTAATTTAACATTTCTAACTTAGAGGAATCAACGAGTATAGTTTAAAATTTAGATGCGTCCAGAAGATATTGATTTGATGTTTTCTGAAAGGATAATGAAAATAATTATCACGTATAATGATAAAAATTAAAAATAATTATGGCCAGCTACAAATCATGGTAAGTGATTGTAGACTATAATAGTTGTTGTTTAATAATGACCCGAAAATACAATATTTGATATGATGATATTTTTTCTATCTTAAATATTTGACAGTTAAAAGATGAAGATTTTTGACATATTGGATTTAAGTGATAATATGTAATGAATAATACTAATTTATGAAATAATTTATTAAAATTTTTTAAGAAGAAAAATTATAAAATTGAAAATTATATTAAAATTCAATATATATCATCCTAAATATAAAAATTTAAAACTTAATTTACATTTATACCACTCAATATTTGCTGTTGGATTCAACATTTAAATTCAATTCCATGCGCCTATAATTCATCTATCCTTTAAAAATTAAGTTAAATTCCAGTAATTTATAACATGAAAAAACACGGCATAAGAGACGTCACCCGGGGCCCACCACTGTTCCCTCTTCACGCGTGCTCTGTCATCGACGGCCCACATACCATCCGCATTATGCGGGATGGGTTTCCGATGCCCACAAAAATTGAACGGCCCAGATTCTCCACAAGTCTGCTGAAAAAATGTTAATACAAACATCTCGGACATTAAAGATCCACCCACGAATGTCACGGCAAAAGACAACACTCGAGAAACGCCACTGCAATTGACGTACTCTCATCCGTCTCTGTTCTGCTCTGCCCTGCTCTGGCTATCTCCCTATATTAAAGTACACATTTTCTCATTTCTTATAGGTCTTCGGCCAAAATCTAGGAAACATTTAGTCAGATCTTCAACCTGAGCTCGGGATCTTGGGTTTTTGGAACTCCTGACAAGAAAGACGTTTAGGTTTGTTTTGTTACTAGGTTTTTGTTTACATGTTTGTGCGTATTTAAATTTTTGTGTTTTATGCGTGGTTTTGTTAGGACTTGAGACAAGTTTTGGGTTTTATTTCTTGGTGGAAACAAATGAACTTTGTGGTAAGTTTATAATCCTGGGTGTGGAAAGATTGTCTTTGGCTGTTGATGGGTCATTTTGTCCTCGTAAGCTGAGATGTTTGTGTTTGTGTTTTTGTTTTATGTAGCTTTTCCATTGTCCAATTCGTTCTGGTATATTTGATTTTTGGTTTCGTTTTCTTATTATGTTTTTATTTAAACGGCTACAGTTTGAACTTTGCGATTCAAATGTTAGTTGTGGGATATTTTTGTTGGTCAAGAAATTGTGTTGATAACCGAGATATGAAAAGAATTTTTTTTTTAAAGTTGAAATTTTAATGTTTCCCCTAGCATTTGAAATAGAGAAGATAAGGTTGGTTTATTTTGTTTGCTGCTCTGTTTCTAGACTGTGGTTTGAGCCAAGTTTTGACTTTAGTAATCATTGTTTCTAATTCGTATTCGTTTGGGTATTTTCTTCTGTTCTTGCAGTGCTCGGGAAGTTTCTTTTCCGTATTCCTTTTGTATTGTTGGAAAAGACAAGCAACATGCCGTGGACATCCTCTTTTCTGAATTACAACAGGAAGTGTGTTCGTTTGGTGGTCTTTTTCCGTGTCATTCTGTAATTTTATCTGTGGTGAGACAATCTTGTCCTCGTCCCAGTTTTGTGGATGAATGTGCTATTTTGAATGTACCGGTGGAGGAAGATTAACTGAAGTAGTTATGCACGTATATCCATTTTTTTCCTGCTGTTAATGGCTGATGGATGAAAGTAGACAAAGGAAATCTTAGCCTTTGCTTCAATAATTTTTTTCTGGAAATACTAGTTCACTAAACGTGTTAGTTTCATTTGGGGTTGGGGGATTGATGCTTGTGTTCTAACTTTAGGAATCTAATCAGAGGTTCTGATTGCATTTATGTAGTGGGAATAAAGTACAGTACTGTTTTCTGCCTCTATTTTTGGTTTGTATAATTAATTATACAGGTTCTTGCATATCTTTGCAGGAAAATCTTGTTTCCAACTTCTTTAGGTACTATTCTGTTAGAGTGATATTCAAAAAGGTGGTTTGAGGAGTGAGAATGTACATTGCGGCAACAATCAGGAGATATCGAGCAGTTAAGGACGTTGGGAAAATTAAAATGAGTGTTGGGGTTACTGCATATTACCAAGTGATGCAATTTTGTCAGGTAAAAGCGCCCTTACTGTTTCATTGAATTTTATGATGCAGTTGTCGTTTTTGCTTATTGGTGAAGATATGAGTTCAGTCTTTGTTCTTCTCGTATATAATTGAACAGCTCTTTTGTTTTACCCTGATATTATATGTGTTCTCCCCCTGGTAATTGTCCTCTGTGAAGTCTAACAAATTATTTGTTCAAACTAAAAGTTCTTAATCAATCCTATTTTGATACTCCGATCTCTTGATATGTGTTATAATCTGTCTTTTTAATTCCTGAGTTTGGATTTGTCTAGATGGGAACCGAGTTCCATGGTTGATGGTAACTTTCTTTCCTCTTCATTTTGGCTGACTTGCTGCTAGCTTTCTTTTTTCCGGTTATCAATGGTGTTGTGCAACTTAGTTACATCTGCACGCTGTTATGCTTCGTAACTTCTTCTTCCTTGGTTAACCATCTCTTTTCTCTTCAGTTAGAGGATTTCTAAATCCCAACCTCTCCCACAACTGGGAATTTTTCAGTTCGGCAAACTGTGATATATTCCACATCATGCCTCTGCTGATAATGCTAGTACTTCTCTTTTTGCTATTGCAGGCTGAGTATTTCCGTCAGTTGCTCAAACCCATTACGTAGTCGAGCCTTACAAAGCACGGTTGGTCATTGGGATTGGGACGGGTAGCATTTGGTGTTCGTATAGAAATCGCAACCACAGGATAGAGCTATTTGATTCTGGTTTTAGTTCATTTGAAATAGACAGCTGTTTTTGCCGGTATGACAGTAAGTTGATTTTCTGGTCATTCCATTAGCATAGGGGTCTTCATTGCTATTGAAATCAATAATCGCCAATTCAAAGCCATAGATCCTTTATTTTCACAAAACTCTTTGGCCGGAGACAGGCTTCTGATGCAGAGAGGCCAAAAATTTCACTCAGAGGAGGGAGTGCCCCCCACTAAAAACCGACCTACTAATGGTTATATGCATATGCCGGTTCCACCCTCCTCTGCTTCTGTTCTACCTCCTGTTGCCAAGCACTTCACACCTGTGGAGGGCATTGGATTTCAACCTTCTGAGGTTTGTCCTAAAAATTTCATTATATTTGATCAGACTGATCAGCGAAATCAAATTATGTACCATCCTTCAATTGCTCACAAATTGAATAGTCCTGGTTTGAATTTTCATGCAACTTACATCCAAGAGAATTTTGAAAATCAATATCCAAACACTCCTGAAAGAGAAATATCAACTTCCCAAAATGAGGATTCAGATGATATTGATGCACTGTTGAGCTTGGAAGAGGAAGATGAAGATGAAGAATATGATGAAGAAGAGGTCAGCACTGGCCGGACTTGTGGAAATTATGGAAGCAACTCCCCAGATTCTTGCTCCTCCTACTGCTCTAAACCCAGAAAGAACGGGTCTTCTTCTTCTAACAGAAAATCTTCTGACCATGGTAGCAGCTGTAACAGTGAAAGGAAACGACAGAAAATGAAGAAAATGATGAAGGCACTGAGAGGAATTGTCCCCAAAAGTGATGAAATGAACAATGCCACTGTCCTAGATGAAGCGGTGCGGTACCTCAAGTCTCTCAAAGTTGAAGTGCAGAAGATTGGAGTCATGAACTTCAAGAACTAAACTTGAATTTACCATGGTGACACACTCTCGAACGTTTCTGAGATGTAAGTACGCCATTATCTATTCGATCCTTTCTCTGTTGGCAGGTGAGCACTGCAGGTGGAATAATGATGTTTGTTATCGGGACTTACTCTTGTGTTTATTTCTTAAACGTAAAGTGGGATCGCTGCCAAGTATTGAGTTCGTTGTTTAGTCCCTCAAATGGCTTCAGAAACCTCTATTTCAATGTATTCTTTAATTAAGTGGAGGAGTGGACATGAGTGAGGAGTTGACTGGAAATTCTTTTCGACTTGCCAGTCATATCTCACTCGCTACTGCTACTTATATTTTTTATTCCCATAATGTACTCTCATGTCTGTTTAAGCTTTTATCGGTACACTCCCCGTGCTTTATAGTGCTTTATATGCTTCTTTCCTGTACAGAGCATTAACTCGTGACACAATGGTCCCCGTTTGATACGGTATCCAGAATTCCTTACCCAATAGTTTCTACTTTGCGTGAGCTTGGCTTACTGAAGAATATGCCAGCCTTTCTTCCTCAGTTTTTTTAATTCTAATCCTTTAAATACTATTCTTTATGTCATCCTATACCCCAGTAGTACAGTGTCAACGCTTCATTTGCTGGATATTTAGAGACATGAAGATGATCACCATGCATGTTGTTTCTCATCTCTCCTTGTAGCCCTGTTAGTTGTTGTGTCAGAGATGGTATCGGTTTCTTTATATACGTTTGATCCCCAGTTGTAAATGCTTTTTTATGTGATCCAACAGGGTTTGCCCTCACTTTATCTGAGCATGACTTTCTCAAATATGCGTCGCCATCTCCATCTGTCTTTCATGCCACCCAAGTATGTGCTTTTCTTTTACAAAAGGTCTGTGTCTGCTGGAATTCATGGGACAAGGAGATAATTGTCATGCATGCATGGTGCATTCGCTGCTGTATTTTTCCCCCTCCTCTTCCCCACATGCCTGCGGCTTGTCCAGTGAGTGGTGGTGTGAGTGGCGCACCACTGACCTCTTTTAGCTGTCTCCCATTCTCTGCCAAGATTTGTGCTCAGAGAATAGAATTTGTCCATTGGGGAAGGATTTGATCAAGTTGGCATATCTTTCACTGTCCACTTCCAACACAGGTTTTTTGTGGTCGTGCTTTTGTGGGGCGTTGCTCTCTTTTGTTTAAAAGTCATTAAGCTATGCTTCTACCTTCGGTACCATGGCGTACAATACTACAAAAGGAAAAAGTCTTTCAGAACTAGAGCCTTCTTATTGCAATGATAAATAAATTTTATCTTAAGAAAAGATGACATTATAATGGAAAGGATTTGAAATGAAGACTAAACTGGAGATGGAAAGAGTGGTCTTTTGTATTATGTGTATTTTCTTATTCGAGTTGTGATAAAATATATGAGGTATGGCGGCTAGGATTTGTTGCCTCCTAACGGGTGCTAGGGTTTGGTCTTGTTGGGTGGGCTAGGATTTTATCTGTGGGTTTGGTGGATTAAGATTTGTATATAGATTTAGTGTTGGGCTTTTTAGTGTAGGTTTGAATTTGGTAAAATTTTGTACCTGTGGAATTGGGCTTAGTAATTAATTTTGTTTTGTGGTTGGTCTTTTTTATTAAAGAAAAATGTGCATTTTGAACTTTATATTTGAAATTTACTTTAGGTGTGGGCTTCGAATTAAACATTTCAGGAGAGTATGCCATCTCGCTCTAAACATTATTACAGTAGAAATAACTAAAATTTTTTAAAAATCAATTTGTGAACTCGCCCATATTCCGAACTCTGATCTGGGATTTTAAAGTTAAATATTATCGTATTTAGAGGTGGATGTGATATCATATAGTTTACGGTCTGAAAAAATAATCAGGCGGTTGCCAAGTGAGATATTTTTCATAATTTTTAAAAAATGAAACTGAGTCTAGGAGCGAGATCATCCACTAAAGTGGTTGATAAGAGCTACAGAAGCTATGTTTTCACTACAAATGAGACAAGAACAACTTTCATATTATTGACAGCACTCATCTGTTAAATAAATTTCACTAATTGATATAGTAATCATTATTCAAGTTATAAAAGCTTCTGAAATAAAATAAGAAAAAAAAAGAAAAACCACAAGTAGAAATTACAAATCAAAGAATAAGTAACAATAAAGGGTACCATCCCATACAATGGAGTTCGTGTCAACTTTAACATCAATATTGATGGGCGTGCTCACTTCAGCCAAGAACTCGTTTTCCGTTTGAAGTATATGTGATGGGTGTAAGCAATAAGACAAAAATCTCCAATAATGAACCTTCTTTACTGCATTGACTATGATTAGATAGATAGTTGAACAATTGGAAAAATATTACTTCATCTATTCTATGGATCTTCATCAATATTTTCTTGATTGATTTGTTTGATGTAACTATTATAACTCATAATCCATGAATGATTCATAAACTATTATGATTCTTCGTAAAAGGATGCCAAATTTTGGAGTGTTAACAAATTTTATAAATTGAGACGATGAAAGTTGCATCATGAAATTTAAAGACTAATAAAACTTTTTAAAACTGGCCCATTCAATAAATGGACAAAGAGAATAGAATACAACGCTAAAAAAGCAAAGTTTATCAACAAAAATGATACGTAATTGAAGGCAAAGAGCAAAATGACAACCAATAATACTAATATAAGATATAAAACGATGCATGTTTAAATAAATAAAAATCAAATACACAAAAAATCTGTAAACACATGAAAATGACATGGATATACGTATGGACAATAATCATCATAAAAAATTACTAATGATATATTTTCAAGATGAAACAACTCATCTATGGTTGTTCGGTTCTTATTTACGTAATAATATTTGCTTGCAAGATTAATATATCCTCATTCAATACCAATATGGTGGGAGTATCCGTCTTATCAATTATTTACTTTATTCGCATCAGTTAGGATTTGAATTAAGGATATGATGCTTAAGAAATTCTAAGTTTTTTTTCTACTTTACTAAATGTAAATTTATATCTCGTTATTTTATTGATATAAAGATTGAGGACTTTAATGTTATTTCTTTACTGATTTAGATTCATGAAGGAGAAAGAGCACTTATTTAAACAGATTAAAAAGAAAATGACGTATAATGAAAACTATAAAATGATGAAAATATTGATTTTTTTTATCCCTTTCTGATTTGAAAATCTAATTTAGACCCCACTTGGTCCAAGACCAACATAATTCACCTTATTCCAATTTTCTTTAGAATAAATAAAGAATTAATTAATTATGGCCCAATATTTCAGTGTTATAAGATTATGGATTTATAACTTAATAAACTCTTAATAGGAGTTTCGAGATGGATCCAAGTGGGGTAGTGTGAAAATTCAGATTTTAGGGGATCTTAATTAAGACAAACGATGTATGATAGCGAGTATTAGATTGATTTATTATTCTCTGCCTTAGTATCAAATTGACCCATATTTGTCATATAATTAGTTTATAGGGTTTTTATATTATCGTATGATATCTTATAGTTATTTTAATATATCTTTTATATGAGTATAAATAATTATAAATTAGAATCTTCAATTCTTAAATAATGAGGGATGATTTAAGACCTTAGATAGTCAAAATTTGGGTTAATTTGAAATATTAATTATTTTAGAATTTTTGGATACTAAATACTATATTCTAATATTTTTTTAAAGTTTATAAAAATTATTTTAAATTATCTATTTATCAAGATTAAGGAATCCAAATGTAGATAGATTCTACTCTTTATAAGGAGTATATAAAATCTTTATGGATATTTTTCTGATTTTTCTAGTATTTTTAATAATTTTTACAAATTTATTATGATTTTTGAATAATTATTATATTATATTATTTTAATTATTTTAATTTTGATTTAATTAAATGGGGAATAAACCCAATATGATGTCGGTTTGAGAAGTCCCCAAACGAAGCCATTTGAATGAGTAAACCAGGGTGTCTGTTAGTGTGAAATGGCACCGTTTCACGTAGAGACGGGTACTGGTTTGGCTGTATCCGGCGACCCACCGACATTGGGTGTTAAACCTGACAATTGGCTCTAGATTGGGCTTATCATGATAGGCTTCAGAACTTCAAATTCTCTCGTGCAAAAGGGAGCGATTTTTCATTCTGAATTGTTTGACATAATTATTGGACCGAATCCGACGACTTTTGGTTGTTTCTGACATAGTCTTGCCGTGGGTAAGTCAAGATCTTTTTTTAGTTATAATTTGAGTTTTTGATGCTTATTTGATGTGATTGTTACTGGGTTATGTTACAGGAAGAGAGGCGAAGGTGTTGGTGTAAGTCTTGGGGGGGTTTCGTCAGATAGAATGGCCGATCACCGTTTTAGGAAATCGATCTCTGGCTGAGCCAAAGGTTGAAGATGACCCAATAGACAACGGGTCGTCCACGGGTCATCTGGACAACAGGTAGTCCATTGTGGATTTGGACGAGAAGTTATTCGAGTTCAGGTCAACCGACATATCATTGGTCCAAGGAAGGATCAAACCGGGTTTAGTCAAACCATATCAAACCAAACCGGGTTGAACCAATCTGAATCAGGTCAGATAAAAAATATGGACGAATAAGGTTGTGGCACATGGCCTTGTCTGGTGATAACATGTGTTTTGTTGTCTTTTCAAATTTTGACTGATTTTTCAGGAAATCCAAAAATGAATAAAAATTCAGAAAAATCGATAATAAATGATAAAAGTTACGAAAAAATTCTGAAAAATAGAAAAAAATATAAGAAATCCATTGGTGTATAGTTTGGGTATTTTTGGATTATATTTAAGGAATAAAAATTAGAAGAAGTTGATAGAAATTTAGAAAATATCGGAAAAATCTCGAAAATTCTTTTTAGGTGAATCGAGTCCCTTAAGACTGAGAAAGAGGTCATATGATTTCAATTATGAGTTTTATATCCTATTAACTTAGATACTATGTAAATTTATGGATTATGATCTGTTTAGGAGTTGAAATATATGCACTAGACCCTGGAGCAGGGACTAGTCGAGTGCCGCCAAAATAAAGTGAGTGGACTATCCCTAAATGTTTCCATCAATTGTTTATGCTTCCTATTTGCATTTCCGTGACAAATGTGTGATATTTCATAAACATATTTTTTGTTGACAGAAACTCTTTCATCATGGCATTTCTTTCAAACCGATGATTTCTTTTCTTTGATTCTAATATGCAAAGAATTACAAGAAAATCTAAATATTGTGTGAACAATCATATGGTGGATACGATCATAAAGACCTTGTTATTTGCAGACTCCATGGGGTTTCGGCTCTCTTGAGTATTGCACATGTTAATTAGTGTGATAAATCAATATCAAACATGATATTTATTCATGGTAACACTGGCCTGAGTGTGAGATTATGAGAGAATTTTCCAGTGTGAGTTTGGGATTGAGTTGTGGAGTCACCACCTCTGCTCCCCTGGTAACGTCAGTGTTTTATATACCCATTCCTTTCCAAAGAAAACCACTAACAATCTTCCTTGATATCATGACGGTGGGTTTGATGGAAGCAAATCCTTACCAACAACATAATCCATCATAAATTTATTATTTGAATCTCAACGAGCATGAAAACGACTAATAAATGTTGCATATGGTAAATCATGAAAGCTTATTGCTATTAATCGAGTAAATGAGATTCTATGTGTCTGTGCACTGTGACATTTCTTGTTCACTTATTACTCTTGCTGTGAAATGCTTGACTCCGAAGAGTTTGAAACAGTCGAAGTAGTCTTACTCAATCACCTTAAATTATAAGAACAAATTCAGGGTCGAGTCACATTGTGAGGACTCCCTCCCTGTAGGAACAACTCAACGCAACATAATTGGAATAACGAATCTCCAACTCATATATCAGGTATTGTCTGGGGAGAGCAATAAATTTTTCAGGCTCAAGACCCAGTTGAACATATTAAATCCCTCCATGCTACCATTGGAATTCGAATCACCACCCATTGTCTTTTGTTTCTATAAGGAAGACGCCTCTCACCAATTCAACTACTAGTTGAATTGGTAAGAGACATCCTCCTTGTAGGAACAAGTGGCAAAGATATCGGAAAGTGGGGCTAGAGAGTGAGGGCTTAATGAGAAGAGCTACGACCATTTTGCTACTCTAGGTATACATAAATAATCGAGAATCTTACCTTGTATTGGTGACTTGTTTCATGTGCATATAGTATGTGTGGGTGTTGTGAAACAAAGATTTTGGGACCTATAGGATCATGAGTTGTGAAATAAATAAATAATATATTTTTAAAATATACATCTTGTTTTAAATCTGCATATAGTTTTGATGTAAATACTAAATATCACCATGTAGTTTTATATATAAATATTTTTATTGCATTCGACAATAGCATGATGGGAAACAAACTGCTAATATACAGCCTTGTATAGTATTTATATCTTTCATTAAGGGGCATTAGTGGGAGATATGAATGCTATATGACTGGGGGTTGTTACGTCACCATGGAATACGGGGTTGACAGGTCGGATGTAGGACCTTGTCCCTTTGAGTGCCTAGTCAGCTTGATTATATGGTTATGACGATCAGATTGGTCCGTTTTGAGCTTTTGACCAGTTGACCGGGTTTGTTTGACCCGGGAGTTGACCAGTGAGGTGGACATAGTCATATGAAGTCTAGGTGTGGTTCTAATCATCTTAGCGAGTGGTCTAGGGCGAGTGTTTGAGATTTGAGTCAGTGGAAATCGATTTGGTCAGTTTCAGATCCGTTTAGAGTAACCGTGGATCTTTAGGCCGATTAACCGTTTTGAGCTCATTTATTATTTTTTGAGCCTATTTAGTATTTCCTAAGCCCAATCAGATAATGGAAGCCCATTTTTGATATTTTATGACTTAAAATATTATCGTATCCCATTCGGGGCATACAGAGCCTTTTAGTGGCTTGTTTTGGATTTTTCTAGGAATTTGGACCTAGAGTATAAAAGGCCAACCCAAACCAACACTTAAAATTTTTTGTAAGTGTTGGACACCAGCAGCCTTCTCCCCCTCTCTCGCCTTACTTACCCCTCTTCCACCTTCAAGAAAACCTATTCCTTTCCATTTTGATTTTCCCTCAGAGAAATCCATTGGGAATTATTAGCAAATGCTTTCCTAACCTCCCAAAGTCAGTTTTCACTGCTAGTTTTGGATTGAGGAGCAAAACTCAGATTGTTCTTAGTATTAGGGTATTTTTGGGGATTTTGTGGCAAATGCCCTAAATCTTTGTTTCCTTGTCGATTTTTAGTTCCTTTGTTTTGCTTCTGATGTTTCTAAAATGATTTGATGGATTGGATTGCTTGAAAACACCCTTTGATCTATGGGTGAGTGTTTTGAGTTTTCAATGGTATTTTTAGTAATTTCGGGATTTTGTGATTTTGATGGGATTGATGGAATTGATTGATTGCTTTGCTTGGGTTTGATTTTTTTTGAGTTGTGGAGGATGTTTATTGGCTGAGAAACCCAAGTGTGGTATTGATGGAGCTTGTGGATGGATTTTGCGCCTTTGGATAGTATGTTTGTGGAGAGAACATTGTTCTCTCTCTAGTTGGATTACTTGACCTGCGACTAGAGCGTTGGTTTTGTGATTTGAGAGATAGGTTGAGTGAGCAAGGGTCTCATTGGTTTCATTTTTAGTTTCAAGTCTTTTATTATTTTGGTTCGTTTAAGCTTATGTTTTTTTTGGTTCGGTTTGTGTGTTTAGGTGGTGCTGGAGTGGTCGATAAGGGAAAAGGTATTATTGTTGAGTCATCTATGTGACAAGAGGTGAGAGTTTATGTTTTATTTGTTTAAACAAAAATATTTTTGTTTTATTGATTTAAAATATAGTGAGTTGCTTGGTTTTGAATAGAGATCATACACACATTGTGTATGAATATCATGCTAGGTTCAATTGGCTTGCTTGATATGTTTTCGATGCATCAAATGTGTTTGTGAACCGTATATGCATGTTTGAGTGTTATTGATGCATTAGATGAATTATGTGTAATATTAGAGGTTTTGTGGTTGCTTAGTCATGTTTAATCGTATGCCATTTCGTAGGAATCATGTTTTGGTTTGTGGCTTTTGGTTAGATGTTGAGTCGGTGAGAAAAATGCAGAAAACCAGAGTGAGAGAATTTAGACCGGTCGAAATAGACCTTTTAGATTGGTTGAAACCCTATTTAACTCCTTAGACTGGTCGAAACCAAAGTCCTTAGACCGGTTGAAATTCCATAAATTTTTCTAGAAAACCCTTAGACTGGTCGAAACTAATCACATTAATCTAGTCAAACTTCTATCAATTTTCCAGAGAACCCAAAGATCGACTGAAACCAAACTTTTTAGATCGACCGAAATTTTCTGAGTGAGCTTAGAGCGGTCAAATCTAAATTTTTTAGACCGATTGAAATCCTGGACATTTTTCCTGAGAGCCCAAAGATCTGTCCAAACCAAAATTTTTAGAACGGTTAAAATTTTATAGATAGTTTAGACCAGTTGAAACTAAACAGTTTAGATTGATCGAAATTCAATAATTCTTTCCTTTTCATTTTTTCTTGTTACAATTAAGCCAATTTAATCTCGTACTTGGCAAACACCTTAGTAACTCCCTCTTACACCTTCCTTAACCCTAGATGAGTACACATGAGTGTTCTTCATGTATTGTAACATTAAAATTCTAAGGTTGAGTGGTATGGATTGAGGAATGAGATGACTCTTATGCATAATGATTGAGGTGGCTTGCATCATATGTATTACTATTTTTATGAGTTATATATATATAT
The DNA here is from genome assembly GCA_019739055.1 of Passiflora organensis. Classification (NCBI taxonomy): domain Eukaryota; kingdom Viridiplantae; phylum Streptophyta; class Magnoliopsida; order Malpighiales; family Passifloraceae; genus Passiflora; species Passiflora organensis. The sequence continues at coordinate 1,207,995 of JAEPBF010000136.1, forward strand.
ATATTCTAGGTAATGACCTGGAATTAACTAATACGCTTGGTCAATATGAGGTAGGTATACGGAACCCCAGCTGAGGGGAATGTTTCCTTCCTTTCGATGTTGTATGGATAAATTGTATGTTTATACCTGAATTTACTATGACTTAGCAAACTGCCTGAATTTGCTATGACCTAGCAGACTATATATATATGGACTGGTGATTGAGTGTTTTCTCCAGTCAATTTTGGATAACACCAGCAGTAGGGTACTATATGTTTTTTTAAATAAAAAACTAACTGCTAGTGGACTCTCGGTTTTCCTTTAGCGGAGATTATTTAAAAATGCTTAGTGATCCACCTCGATAGGTTTTTTGGCATAGTAGCCCTTTGATTTTATGAGTATCATGGATTTATAAACCCATTGGGACAGACCTTATTGCATAGTATTTTACGATTCATGCATTATGTATTATTGATTATGTATAGCATTATGTGCACGATTAGAATGTATGAATATTAGTTGTGTTTAAGTTAACTATTTTATAGTCATTTTTATGTATGTCTCTATTCTACCTGATATACTTATGATATTGTAACTCCTACTGAGGTCTTTTGATATCACCACTCTCTTGTTGATCATTTCAAGGCTAGTTCGTCTGCTTATAGTCATGCATCTTGAGGTCGAGTTTTCCGATGTCAGTCTTAAGACTGGACTATTGCACTTGCATGTTTTGGAGGCTCGGCATATCTATATTTTATCATTTTCATACTCTTATGCATGCATGATTGGTTTGAATAACCTTGCTTGTTATGGATCCATCGAGAGCTTTTTTATTCGGATATTATTATTAGACATGCATCTATGACTTTGGATATTGGGTTATGATATGAGACACGTGCCTTGGAAACTTATGTGGAGCATTTAAGGCTTGTGTGTATGGACTGGATGTGTTGCATGTTTGGGGTCGTGTGACCTATTGCTTGTGATTTAAGACTTCCACTGTAAATGTATGTTTACTCCATTGATTGTTATGTGTCATGTACCTTTTGTGACGTGCCATACTCCTTTTAAAATAAAAATTTAAATTTGTATGCCTTTTGGGGTTTCTAGTTTTGAAAAGTTAAGTGAGCCTTCTGTTGTTTTGATTAGTCCACTTGTTAGGTCGATCGGGAATACACGATGGTGAGGGTCCCATTAATCGGGAGTAGATCACTCATTATATCATCTTAAAATTTCTTTTAAAAATAAATAATAAATATGTTATTAATTTTGTAGTACAATATATTTAAGACCATTCTCAACAAAGAGAATAGACGACAGTTGTAAAATAAAAAATTATTAACAAAAAATATAAGACAAGGAGAAGGACTTGAAGGTAAAAGAAAAACGAGTAACAATGATTGTGATTAATATAGAGACGATACACGTTTGAAAGAACAAAAATAAAATATGTAATTGTGATACATGTTTTCTTACAAAACCATATCTTAAAACTCGTTAAAAATGATATAGATGCATGGACAACAATCATCATAAGAACCCTACTTATTGATTATCACTATTCATTAATATCTTTCTGATTGATTTGTTTGATACAACTATTATAATTCATATTATATAAACGTGGTTCATAAACTATTAAAAGTTTTTGTAGAGGATACCAAACTTTGAAGGATTAAGACTTCTTATAAATTGCAACGTGAGTTAGCTTCACGAAATGTAAAAATTAATTGAAATTTTTATAACTTGCTCACTCAAAAAATCCGCTCACACAACACATATAAGCCCAAGACCTCCTCCGCTCCTTTCCGATGTAGGATTGGGTAACCTGACCCCCCCTACGGACTAGGTCTCACAATTTCCCCTCCTTATAGACCTCGTGTCCTCACGAGGGGAGCTCAAACATAACTGACTTGGGACCAAACTCACGAGCCCAAACGTGAACACACAACAAGGCCCATGCCCACCCGAAAGAGGGTGTGAGATCGGCTCCGCTACCATTTGTCATGACCCAGCCCCCGAATCTTCGGCCCAGCTGGCCCGAAAGTGTATGTGCGCGTGATGGATCACAATTGCAATGCTCAGTCGAGCTTCTAACCACATGGCCCCAAAGATGCATCTTGTTACAAATGATCCACTCACACAACACATATAAGCCCAAGACCTCCTCCGCTCCTTTCCGATGTGGGATTGGGTAACTTGACCCCCCCCTACGGGCTGGGTCTCACACCTTACTTATTGATTATAACATTATTCATTAATATCTTTTTGATTGATTTGTTTGATACAACTATTATAATTCATATTATATAAGTGTGGTTCATAAACTACTAAATATTTTTGTGGAGGACACCAAACTTTGAAGGATCAAAACTTGTTATAAATTGGAACGTGAGTTAGCTTCACGAAATGTAAAAACTAATTGAAATTTTTATAACTTTTTCACTCAAAAAATCAACAAGAGAATAGAAAATAGCTGTAAAAAAAGAAAATTATTAACAAAAATGATAAGACAAGGAGAAGCAATTGAAGGTAAAAGAAAAACAAGTACTTATGATTGTGATGAATACATAGACAATGCACGTTTGAAAGAACAAAAATGAAATATGTAATTGTGATACATGTTTTCTTACAAAAATATATCTTGAAACTCACTAAAAATGATATAGATGTATGGACATCAATCATCATAAAAATGATATAGATGTAACATAGATTTTTAATCTTGTATAGTTTTAATCTTCATTATAGTTTTTTACTAAGGAAAAAAAGGAATATTCTTCTCTGATTAAGTCTACACAAAATTTGAAGATTTTATCAGTATTTGTAATATATATAATAAGACCCTCTGGGTTTTGATGTCCAGTAAGTTAAAAAAAGATAACATTATTCTTTTTCAAAAAGATTTTAATTTGTTGAGTCGTATTTGTCAATTCATTGTTGGGTTTAATACCATCTATATTCTTATTTCTTTTCAACCTTCATTTTAGGTTTCTATTAAGTGAAAAAGGGAGAATTTTTCTTAGATTAAATCTATACCTTATAAAATTTGATGTAATTTATATAATAAACCCCTAGGTTTTGATGTCCAATTAGAAAAAATGTAGATAACATTTTTTTTATTCGAAATTTTTTTTATTAGTTGAGTTGTATTTGTCAACTTATTGTTCCATTCATAGCTACTAGCTAGCCTTTTGTATATATCATAAATAGGAAGCTTGGTCGGTGGACAGGTGGACAAGGAGATGGTGAACAATATGATGATATTTAGTATGACTATTCTCTGGACAAGGAGATGGTGAACAATATGATGATATTTAGTATGACTATTCTCTATACCACAACTTATTTTCCATGTTTTTCACAATTATATGTTTGTTTTTGTCTTTTACTATAATTTTAGTGCACCGAGTGGGCACGGGTAGAGATTATCACTCAAAACGTGGGTATTTGATAAGGTGTCAATTGATGCCCAACTAGAAAATATACTACAGCATTAGTCTTATGATGTGGTATAAATAATCTTTAAAAGAAAATTACGAATTTTTAATTATTTTATTTAAAATTATTTTTTATTTTTTAAGAAAATTTATTCAAGATATTTTTAGAAAATTATTCTTTATTCTTAAAAGAGAAAGGCCATTCTTTTAAAAAGAATATTTTATTAAGAAAAAAAAAAGGAATATTTTTCTCAGATTAAATCTATACCTTACAAAATTTGAAGATTTTATCACTATTTGTAATATATATAATAAAACCCTCTGAGATTTAATGTCCAATGAGTTAAAGGAAAAGAGAACATTATTCGTTTTCAAAAAGATTTTAATTTGTTGAGTCGTATTTGTCAAGTCATTGTTGCGTTCATAGCTTGACTTGTCTTTAATATGATTGTTCTCTACACCACAAATTTTTTTCTATATTTTTCACAATTATATGTCTGATTTTGTCTTTTAGTGAAAACCATCTCTCAACCACTGATTCTAACTATGATGCGAGAATGTAAATAAAACGTGGGTATTTGATAAGTTGTCAATTCATTCCCAATGAGGAAATTCTTCAGCGATAGTTTTATTTATAATGTAGTATAAATAAGTATACATCTTTCAGTTTCCACATTGCGAATTCTGGCCTTTCATTTTCCAGTTTCCACATTTGCTCATTCTGGTAATCATTTTGTGGCAAAAACAATTTGTTCCATGGCAATTCCTTTAGCGTCAACATCCCTTACGTTCAAGGTTCATAGACGTGAGCCAGAACTAATCATACCCGCCAAGCCTACCCCTCATGGGTTTAGGCAATTATCGGACATCGATGACCAAGAGGGACTAAGGTTTCTCATTCCTCTTATACAGTTTTACAAACGTTGTCCCTCCATGAGAGAGATAGACCCTGTGAAGATCATAAGAGATGCCATAGCCAAAACACTAGTATTCTACTACCCATTTGCGGGTAGGTTAAGGGAAGGGCCTAACCGAAAGCTTATGGTGGAATGCACTGGCGAAGGCATCTACTTCATTGAGGCAGACGCAGAAGTTTCGCTTGATCAGTTTGGGGATGCACTTGGACCCCCATTCCCATGTTTTGAGGAGCTTCTCTTTGATGTTCCTGCAGCCAGCGGGGTGCTAAACTGTCCTTTACTTCTCATTCAGGTAACTCCACTGAGTTCTTTTTTAAGTTCTTTTTTAGTATGAATCAGAATCCCTGGCCTTACAAATATGCCATGGAAAATAATGGTTTAAAGTATCCATTATTAACTTGGGAAGGCAAATTGTACTTTCAAAGATTCATAAAACTGTTATTTTTTTGGTTTAAAATTTGAAGGTAACACGCCTGAAATGCGGTGGTTTCATCTTCGCCATCCGCGTCAACCATACCATAAGTGACGGCCCCCGGATAGTACAATTCATGAGCGCAGTCAGTGAGATAGCCCGTGGATCACATTCTCCGTCCGTCTTACCGTTGTGGGAAAGACATCTCCTTAATGCCAATGAACCACCACGAGTGACACATCAACATAGAGAGTACGAATTGGCTGTCACAAATAGCGAAGATGATGTTCCACCAGAGGAGGAAATTGTTGAGCGATCATTTTTCTTTGGATCTAAAGAAATATCAACTCTAAAAAGTCTTGTTCCACATAGACACTACAGTACATTTGAAATATTGACAGCATGCATATGGAAGTGTCGTATTGCTGCATTGCAACTAAATCCCAAGAAAGATGTACGTTTTTTGTGCATAGTCAATGCACGCAAAAAGTTTAACCCCCCATTACCAATTGGGTACTATGGTAATGCCTTTGTATTTCCAGCCGTTGTGACAACCGCTGGAAAACTTTCCCAGAATCCCCTGGAATATGCATTAAAATTGGTGAAAACAGCTAAAGCAACTGTCACTGAGGAATACGTGCAATCAGTGGCTGCATTAATGGTCACCAAAGGGAGGCCTCTTTTCACAACTGTCAGATCCTTCATAGTGTCTGACTTGCGTAACATGGGGTTTCAAGATGTGGATTTTGGGTGGGGTAAGCCTTTATATATTGGAATTGCCAAAGCCGGAGTAGGAGACTTCCCGGGGGTGAGCTTTTATGGGTTGTCTATTAACAGCAGGGAAGAGCAAGGGATTATGGTTCCAGTCAGATTGCCAGCCAAAGCAATGGAAAGATTTGTGATTGAGCTTCAAAATATCATGGAGAATCAGCCGGCTAAGCACGATATTGCACACAAGTTTGTCAGATGTTCTTTGTGAGGTAATTGGTGAAAATTATAAGAAATTTATATTAGGCAACCCATGATAAATATTTTTCTTTAGTAAGGGATTTTTAGAAACATTGTATGATGTCATTTCTAATGGTTTTTGATGTGCAATAACTTCTTATGTTTGAGTTTGTAAGTTTGATATCCACCAACTTTGTATTTGATTGCATCATCCATCTTTTTAGCCATATATTTTTAGCTCAAAATGTTGCATGTAGATGGATATGCACCATTGGTTTAATCCATTGATCTATATATTTTCAAAGATTATCATATACAGTGTAAGCGTCGAAACTTTTGACAGTTAAACATGATAGTAACCGAATTATAACTAAAAATTGCAAATAATAAAAGGAATGAAATATTGTGTCGTTGATGACAAATGTTATGAAAGTCCAGTCCTACCTATGCACCATGCCCGAGTCATGGTCATGAACCTTCCAAAATGTATGAGCTCCTTTTCAAATCTGGTATCATCCAAGGGCTACCCAGTTCGACCATGGCACTTCGGGACTTAGAACGTTCGAAGTCCCAAATGCTTGCCCAATTCTTCAACAACCCTAGTCTAAGTCTACTAATCTAGTCAGCCCTAGGCTATCCTCACCTTTCTCTCGTGTATCACTCACAAAGTGTACGGGAATGAACTTGTTACAAATTGAAGGTATTTTCTTAATTTCATCATTGTCCTATGAATTCCTAATTTTATATTTCTTTTAACAATCCACTAGTGGTATTGTTTGGAAAATTCATTGAAATTGGAAATCTGAAATAAGATTCAAACATTTTTTTTCTTATTATTTTGAAATTTGTTATACAGACGATAAATTAGGTATTAAGTATAAGGTGTGAAAAACTTTGATGAATAAATTTTGTGAAGATTTTTTATGAGATTTGATTTAATAAGGATCTAGTTGTGATCAGGAAAGGAGTGTGAGGATATAAAATTTTTTTCGGAATTTTTTGAGAGCTTATAATGATATTTAAGGAATTTCTTTTGATTTTAGGGTATAAAATTAATTGTAAATTCTATAATTCTAGAAAAATTAATTTTAATTCATAGAATTGTTATAAATTCTATAATTCGAGTGTGTAAATATATTATTCATGCCATTTTAATCTGTATAAATTGTGCAAAATGGTCATAAATGATTTGTATAGACTAGAGCTAAGTATTGATTCATGTGTGGAAGTGTTTAATTGAACGATTGGTTGAATTGGAAAAAAAAATGATGGCTAGGGTTTGCATGAAGGGGATGGCTAGAGGTTAGGGATGACCTCGGACAACTTGAATCGGAAAAAAAAAGGTGATGGCTAGGGTTTGCAGGAAGGGGACGACCAGAGGTTAGGGATGACCTCGGTCGATAAGTTGTCCGAGGGCATGGGAGGGCATTCCCAACGATAGGTCGTCCAGGGGTGTCATGAGATACATGTCATTCGAACCCATGACTAAACTACATGTAGTTTAAGACAGACATGAGGTCACAAGTCGTCTGATTTGGAATGAAACGACAAGTAGTTCAAATCAAGAGTAAACGACCTATAATTTAAATGGATTACGAGAGAAAGGTCATTTGGTACTTAGGGAATACAGGCTTGGACGAGTCATGGCAAGCTCCAGGTGAGCCATGTGTTGACATCCCAGAGGTTTGGGAATGTGTTGGCACGCGCCTATCCTGCCAAATGTTAGCTCAGAAGGAATTTTCAGAAAAATAAAGAAAATTATAGAAAACCGGAAAATTAAGAAAAAATCAAAGAAAAATAGGAAAAAAGAAAATAAAAAAATGGAAAAAAATTAGAAAATTATAGGAACCCATGTGTATTAAATTTGATTAAATCTGAGGTCATTTGATGGGTTAATTAAATCTTGGAAGTTGAATGAAAAATATGAAAAATAAGACAAAAAATCGGAAATGTCGTTAGATTAATGATTTATGTATGAGACAACTATAATGACTTAGAAAAGTGTGGATTGCAAGTAATTATAGTATGTGAATGATTCTAAAATGAATTCTTGATTGACAGGTGTAGAAGTGAATCGGCAAGTTTAGACCCCTCCGGAATCAGATCTTGAAGAAGAACTCCCATAAACTAGTGAGTGATTGGTGTTTGTGGGTGTGCATAGTTTTATTTAAAATTTTTTAAATTAAGCTTTTAAATCTTTTAAAATTTTATATAGTATAAAATATGAATTGCAGGATTAACTCGTAACCCGGTTGTGTATAATTCTGTTGCTATGTTGTTCGTCGTTGTGTTGAGTTATATGTATTCAAGTGACAGTGTGCATGCGGTGTTGGTCAATATAGGGTAACCTATATCACCCTTAAGAGCTCTTCGAGTTTGGTAATGAGGCGAGAAGACGCCAAATCCATTTTCTGAGGAATAAGGTTTGACGGGGTTTAACTATAACGAATGCGCATCGATTAAACATTCTTTGTAGGTTAGGGGTATTGCTTAGATGAAGCTACATCACCTAATGACTCGACATTGTCAGTGGAATGAGCCTTTGTCCATAAAAATAAGTCTGTCGATTTAGAAGTCAAAGTACTAAATATTAATGAGTAGGGTTATCACTGACAGATTCTAGTCTTGTCCAGGGCCCAGAAAGACTATAAGTCTCATACCAGCCCAATGTGTGTTTGTGTGGTCACTAAGGATTGAATTTCATAATTGGTATAATTGCATGCTTGTGTTTTAAGAAAATTGTTGGTGTGGAGCGTATTTAACGTCAATTTGATTTTCTGTTGGTATTCGTTTTCTTCAACATACTTGATATGCTTGCCTAATTGTTTCGAGATATTTTAATCCGATCACTCACCTGGCAATTTTTCTTGCTAGATCCTTAGATCTGATGTGTACAGGACCCTTGTAGGTGGATAGTCTGACAGCTCAAATCCCATTTGGTAATGTAGTTAATTGTTTAAGATATCGAATGATAATGATATGTGTAGTCAGTGCTTGTTCTCTTCGTGAGTCTTGTATAATATCTACCTGTGCATAAGATTTGGATGTCAGGTTTGGATTTTTCCTAAAAGTGTGTGTGTTTCAATGAGTATAATATATCAATAAAATAGGCAAATGTTACTCGGATAGCACTATTGTACATTAAAATGCCACTATACTTTATTTTGTTCTTTACCGCTATCGAATTTCTTTTCAGCCTTGTAGGTTCAGTATATATATTTTCGGTGACTAGAAGTGTATATGTTAGGTTTACGGCAGTGGGATGGTCGTATGTGAATTAAATAAAATATGGGGCATGTTAGTCTACTGTAGTGCGACAGTCCCTCACAATGAATGCTTGGAAAGTCATGTAGTTGTGCAATGTGTGACTATGACTGTGTTGCATACTCTTTGACTCATTGAGTATATAATTGCATACCAGTGTGCCTAGCTATTGAATGGATGATTGTATGTGTATTGTTATACATGCTTTTTCCGCCACTCACCTAGCAGGCTTATGTAGGCTTTTGGCATTCAGTGTAGGATGTCGTGATTAGGAGCTCACTCCCAGGCTTATGCTTGAGGTAATTTATGATAGTTGGATATTCATAATTGTTCCCCTGAGTCAATTTGATCCCCTGAGTCAGTTTGATTATGTTGAGATACTTGAAATCCTTGGACTATGAATTCAAGCATGTAGACAATGTAATATGCTCATTCTTGAAATTTTATGTTGTCACCTGGAGGTCAGTCTTTGTTTTGATTTTGGTGTGTATTAATTTAGACTTACATTCTTATGTCAACTCTATTATTTATTTATTGTATCACTAGTCTTATAGGTTTATTATATATATTTCTTATTGAGGTGTGTATATAGTGGACCTACGGCGACTGCCACACGATTCGTTAGTTCCGTGGCATGACATTATGACCCTCTAGACATTTTAATGAGGAATTGGTTGATAATTGTAATATAGGTTGATATCTGTAGATACCAAACCTTGAGGGAATCGATCCAGAATATTATAGGTAGGTTAGTGGACTTCAAACTCGTTAGAGGATGGATTTTTATTTGTTTGATTGAATTGCTTGCATGATGATTTTAAACACAAAAAAAAAAGAATTAGTTAAATATTTTTTAAAAATATCTCATGAGATATTATACTATGATGATTGCTATTAATTCTTGTGTCGGTATGCTATGCCTTAACATAATATGACAAATGATTTGTCGTGTGTTGAATTAGTATTGCAATTGGATGGAAAAGTGATGCATTGTGTTGTATCACGTATTGAAATAATATAAGATAATATATTCGACTCTTGAGAGCTTTCGAATATGGTAGTGAGATAAGAAGATTCTAAAGGAGTTTATTAGGAGGAACAAGAACTTTATGATTGTACTAATTGAATCTATAATAGGAATTCTTTGTGTGGGGACTATATAGGTTGAGATATCATCACCTATTGTCCTGACATTGCTAACAAATTGGGCCAAGAAGTATACATATCCTGTTGGTATAGTCTAATTCACCATATATAAGATAACAAGTGACAATCTGAGATGTCACAATATTTGTTTTACTAATGTATCATTTTTTTTCTCACTTCCCAAATAATCTAGTTTTCTTCAATTATTAATTATTATGCTCACTCACCATAGACTTCCGAAAAATCCGAAAATAGATAATCATTATCTTTTATTTTGGATAAACATATATTTGAATTTTGAATGATCTTTTGTAGATCCTGCGTGATCCTTTTTGCACTAATAAAGTCCTAGCCACATGTGGCCAAGCATCAAAAGCTCTAGTTTTAGTTTTACTACTTTTTTTGTTTTTGTTTGCAATTATGACTGGCTAGATTTCTTTAATCTAGTTCCAATAGTTAAAGTTCTGAGCCCTCTAAGAGGCTCTGTTCTTATTTGTAGTAATTGATTCATTCTGTTTATCTTACCCTTTGTACAATTCCATAGACCCAATCCCATTATCTCTAGCCAATTCAATACGATAGTTTCTTACAATCAAAACCAATAACGATTCGCTTTTAGCTAAAGTGACCCTTCCAGTGAGAGACACACTAGTGAAAAGCTTGAGTGATCCGATTAATTGGTGAGTGATACACAAGAGAGTGAGTAAATTCTGGCCATACCGAGCCCTCAAAGTGTCACGGTCGTACTTGACAACCTTGTCAGAGGTCTCTGAACAGAAGACAATTACGATTTCCAGTGGCCAATGACCACGATTCAGTAATCTATAAAAAAAACCTTCACCTCCAAATTAATATATAAAATTTTAAGGTCTTATACAGTAATCAATGACCCAACAAGGATGGGCTTACCTTAACAAAGTCATCCTTTATTGAGTTTACACATCGTGCACTAAAAATAGCATCAACCAATTTTGAATAAATTAGACATAAATTGACAGGTGCATGTATCGAGTGAGAGAATAGTATTGTATATCTATAAAGAGACATGAACTACCTTGTAGCTATCAAATACATATGTGAGAGAATAATGAGATACATAAACATACACGCCCGCCACTTCATGTGTTAAACGTGGGAGTGTAAACGTGGGAGTGTAAACGTGAGGTGGTAAACGTGTAGTTTTATGGTTGTCTAGGAATATACAATAGTATGCTCTCAAAATACATAAATAGTATAAAACAATAAAAATAAATATGAATTTATATTTTTTTTAATTGGAAAATATTATTTTTATTGTTTTATACTGTTCATATCTCTCGAGTGTAAATTGTTCATGTATACTCCCACCCACCATGATATTTTAGGCTACACATGTCTCTATCAGTTTTTGTACTGTGACAAGGTACCCGAAACAGTATGACCACGACCACTCCTGGTTTTAAACCACTATACCAATTTATTATTTAAAAAAATATTTTAATATTATTTATTTTATTTAAAATTGTAGTTATAATCCTGAAAAAATATGTCATGAACGATCCATAGTAAGCAACAAAAAGCATAGCTCATGTATCCTATAGGTGAATTTAACGAAGCGTGACGGGAGGTTACATCAACATGCCACTACGAGTATGAAAGACATCTCCTTAATGCCCGATGAACCACTACGAGTGACACATCAACATCGGGAGTATGAAGAAGCTGTCACAAATAACAAAGAAGACACTTCCCCTAAAGAAGGAAATAGTTGAACAGTATTTCTTCTTTGGACCTAAAGAAATATGGGTTCTAAAAAATCTTGTTCCTCATATATACTACAGTACATTTGAAATATTAACAGCAGGTATATGGAAGTGTCACACCGCTGCACTGCAACTAAATCCAAAAGAAGATGTGTGTTTTATGTGCATATTCAGTGCACGTAAAAAGTTTATCCCTCCATTACCAATTGGGTACTACGGTAATGCCTTTGTCTTCGCAGCTATTGTGACTACCGCCGAAAAGCTTTCTCAAGTCCCCTAGAATATTGTCACGGGACTAGAGTTTTGCGGAATAAAAACTCTCCATGCGGCCTTAGACTATCGCCCTCGCAATAGGCTAAGTCAGCCTTCCTCACAAAACTAGCTAAAATGCTAAGCTTAAAACACAACCAAAAAGAGAGAGGGACACAAAAAAATGAAGAGAAAACTCTAAACTCTCAATATTGCAAGAATTGCTGGATGATTACAAATGAGGGGAGGCACCCCTTATATAGCCAATACAGCTCCCCAATGAATGGTGCAGATCGAGTCAACCGATCTAACGGTGTCTATACAAAGATATATACAAGGCAAGCACTAATGGCTGATTTCCCATCTATGATAATCTTTGATTATATTGATTACCTTGATTCCCCAAATCGGATTTCCTATATGGCAGGAATGGATTCCCATTGAATTCCCCGATTGCCTCTGATTAATTCTCCAATAATGTGCCGATTCTCCCTGATTGAGGCTCCAGATTTGAGGGACGGGTCACACACAAAGCGGAATGACGCGTAGTCTAAGTTTCGGTCATGACATTCTCCCCCACCAAACTCGATAATGTCCTTGTTGTGTGCTGCCTCAAGAACTCGTTGATTTCGTCTTGGTACTGCCAAAGATCGAAATCTTTTTCCCAGTTTGTCTCGCTAAGAGGGTCGCCTTTCCATTGAACCAAGTACTCCACATGGTTCATGTGCTTCCCACTTTTTTGCACCACACGCCTTGATAAGATTTCATATAGTTTCTTATCATAGGCATTGATCATAGCTATGGGAGCTCTCTTGGACTTCCCCCTCTCCGGATCTTCCTTGTCTTCTTGGAATGGTTTCAACAAACTCACATAGAAGACAGGATGGAACTCAAATCTCGGTGGTAATTCCAGCTTGTATGATACCTTGTCGATCCTCTTCAACACCTTGAAAGGACCCTTGTATCGTCGCACTAGCCCCTTGGGCAACTTGAAAAAAACTCAAATTTGGTGAGGCATCAGCTTCACCAACACAAGATCCCCTTCATCAAACTCTAAAGGACGCCTCTTTTTGTCGGCCCACTTTTTTCATCCTCTTTGCCGTCTTGGACAATTGCACTCTCGCAAGGTCTTTTTGCTCGTCCCACTCCTTGGCAAAGCGATAGGGGGATGGATTTGGCCCTTGATAACCTGTGGCAATCTTGCTAGAAGTGTAAGGTTGTTGTCCATTAGCAATCTTGAAAGGACTCATACTTGTTGATTTACTCCTTTGCAAGTTGTATGAGAATTGAGCCACATCTAGTAACTTTTCCCAATTCTTCTGGTTGGCACTCATATAGTGCCTAAGGTAGAGCTCTAATAAGGCATTCACTCTCTCGGTCTTCCCATCAGTTTGAGGATGAAAGCTGGTGAAAAAATTGAATTCTGACCCCAATAGCTTGAACAACTCGGTCCAAAATCTCCCCATGAATCGAGTGCTCGACCACTCACAATGGACCTCGAAATGCCCCAATACTTCACCACATTTTTATAGAAAAAATGTCTTGTCTCCTCTACCGTGCATGCTTTGGTGGCTAGAATGAATACCACGTACTTGAAAAATCTATCCACAACCACAAGTATGGTTTGGAAGTCATTAGACTTTGGGAGGGATGTGATGTAATCCATGGAAATGCTCTCCTAAGGTCTCTCCGGTATGGGCAATGGCTCTAACAATCCAGGAGGTTTTTGTTGCTCGACCTTGTCTTGTTGACAAACTAGATAAGTTTTCACATACCACTCCACATTGTCTCGCATATTAGGCCAATAATAACCATCTTCCAAAAGTGCAAGAGTTCGAACGATACGTGGATGTCCAGCCCATCCTGAATCGTGGCATTCCTTCATGACTTCCTTCCGAAGTTTGTCATGTCGAGGGATAAAGATGCGGTTGTCTTTGGTGAAGAGCAACCCATCCTCTAGCCAAAATCTACGGGTCTTTCCTTGCTTCACTTGTTCTGTCAAGGCTTGAACTTGGGGGTCATGCTCCATAGCCCCTCAGATCCTTTCCACTAAAGGACTCTCTGGTCGACTGATGGCTGCAAACGTTTTTGTCTTCAGCTCCTTCTCTCATGCAACAGGCACCACGCAATACTGGCTTCCTTCTGAAAGTATGAGGGTGTTTGTGCAAGACACTGGGATTGCTCTCATCTGATTCAAGAACTGCATCCCTAACACAATCGGAAAGTCATCCATAGGAACAATGGAGAAGTCAACTTTACCTTTCCATTCTCCCATTTGTAGATCGACCCCTCGGGCTACTCAAAATATTAGCTGGGCTTTAGTTTTCACCGTCTTCAGCCAGCTTTTCTCCTCTCGGAACTTGATGCCAAGTCGTTGTGCTTCCTCCTTCTTCATGAAGTTGTGAGTAGCACCGGTATCGATTAATGCACGGGACTCCCTCCCTTGCATGATGGGTCTAGCAAACATTCTCCCAGCTTGCTCCACCTTGGCATCCTTGGTTGAGGCTTTAACGGCACTCAACAGTTGCATGGAACTCATCCTTGGTGCTTCCATCTCTTTGGGCTCCATAGCAATGGCTGCCAGCTTGGTCCTCATCGGGCAATCCACAGCTTTATGCTGCCCCTCGCATAGAAAGCATGAGAGCTTGGGTCTCTCGCCCTTGCCCCGATTTTCACCTCCCCTTTGTGTGGGTTTGGCTGAACGGAAAGACTTGAAAGACTTGTCCTTCCCCTCCTTAGCTTCGTGGACTGCTCCCCCACCTTTAGCCTTGTAGTCGCGGAAACTTTGAGGCTTAGGTGGGCTAGAACCCTCGGGCTTCCTCTCGAATTCCGCTAAGGATTCAGCCTCAAAAATCGCATCATTGAGCTCATTGACATTACGTCGATGAAGCTCTAGTTTGACCTAACTTTGTAGGCCTCCCAGAAACACGTACATGGCCTCCATCTCGAGCATGTCTAGGATCTCCAACAAGACTTTCGTGAACTCTCTCACATAGTCTCGGATGTCGCCTTTGTGAGACAACTTGCGAAGCTTCTCCCTCGCTTCTAGCTCCACATTTCTCGGTGAGAATTGTGCTCTCAGGAGCCTTTTGAAATCTGTCCACATCTCCAACTTCAAGGTGTCATGCTCGATTTGAGCATGCTTCATCCTCTACCAGTTTGTGGCACTGTCGGTTAGATACAGTGGGACTTGGGAAAGTCGATCTCCATTGCTCTCCAAGCCCACCCCTTGAAAGTATTGCTCAAGGGTGAAAAGGAAATTGTCCACCTCGTTGGCATTCCTCGTCCCACCAAATGACTTTGGCTTCGGGACATCCAACTTCACTTTAGGCTTGGCAACTCTTTGCACTACGCCCTTCTTGCATTCATTCCTGATTTCAACCAAGTCATCCTTAAATAAAGTGATTTCAGCAAGAAGATTTACCTTGAAATCATCTAACTCTTGCCTTCAAGAGTTGATAGCAATGAGGGCGCCTTGCATCTCCTCACGAAGCTCATTCACGTCTCCTGACTCGAGCTCACTTATGCGTTGGCCATACTTCTCAAGTGTATCTGTGTCATCGGCAACCTTCATGTCCATACGAGTGATCCTTGCCTCCAATGATGACATATGATCAACAGTCTTCATTCTCTTCTTACTAGGTTCGAGAGCACGTTGGGGTAGTCTCCCCACACGGACCTCCTTTACCTCTTCAATAATAGGGATGTTTGCATCAGCAGGCATCTCCATTTCTCTCTCAAAGAATTGAGTCGTAGCTCCACTACCAACTGTCATGGGACTAGAGTTTTGCGGAATAGAAACTCTCCATGCGACCTTAGACTATCGCAATCGAAATAGGCTAAGTCAGCCTACCTCACAAAGCTAGCTAGAATGCTAAGCTTAGAACACAACCGAAAACAGATCTAACGGTGCCTATACAAAGATATACAAGGCAAGCACTAATGTCTGATTTCCCATCTATGGTAATCTTTGATTACATTGATTACCTTGATTCCCCAAATTGGATTTCCTATATGGCAGGAATGGATTCCCATTGAATTCCCCGATTGCTTCTTATTGAATTCCCCGATTGCTTCTTATTGATTCTCCATTAATGTGCCGATTCTCCCTGATTGAGGCTCCAGATTTGAGGGACGGGTCACACACAAAGCCGAATGACGGGTAGTTTAAGTTTCGGTCGTGAAAATACGCATTAGAACAAATGAAAACAGCTAAAGCAGAAGTCACTGAGGAATACGTGCGGTCACTAGCTGCATTAATAGTTAGCAAAGGTAGGCCTCCCTTTACCACAACCAGATCCTTCATATTGTCAGATCTAACTTCCATGGGGCTTTATAATGTTGATTTTGGGTGGGGTAGGCCTTTACATATTGGAGTTGCTAGAGCCGGAGCAGAGGACTTCCTAGGACTGAGCTTTTTCGTGTCGTCTACTAAGAAGAGAGGCGAAAAAGGGGTTTTGGTTCCACTTATATTGCCAGCCAAAGCAATGGAAAGATTTGTGATCATCAAAATATTATGTTGAAATTTGTCAAATCTTCTTTGTAAGATAACCGTTGGAAGCTATGGGAAATTTATATTGGGCAACCCATCCGGCAGTCAATCGGGAACCAAGCCATATCTATATTACTCATGTTGTAGTACTTTTCTTTCATTAGTTAAAAGCTCTTGTCCTAATGGCTTTGGATGCGTGACTTTGTATGTTGAGTTTTCTGATAAAAACCATATTTATATTACCGTCATTTACTATTTTTGTGATTGGTGATTGGGACTAAGTATTTATAGTCACCTTTCAAATAAAAAAAAAAACTATTTTTTATATATATTTTGATATCCCACCAACTCACGTGTTACGCGAGGTAGTAATAGTCGAGCGGATGCATAGGATAAATGGATAGATGATATGAGCCTACACTTTATGTACCGGATAAATGGATAAATGGATAAATGTATCCCTAAAAACTTTTACACATAATATATACGGGTATGAATGAAAAAAATGTAAATGTGGCATTTCCTATTTCTGTCACGGAACATATCCTTAAAAAAAAAAAATTATTTCTAGCCATATATTCGGACTACAAGATATATAGACAAAAAAGGAAAAAAAATTAATTAAAGCATTCCTAGCTAAAAGAAGATAACCTCGACCGCAGGGCTTGGGTGGTTGCAAGAGAGTGTCACCTTATCATATAAAGTCCTTTCTAGATATCAGGGTGGAGCATGTTTTTCGTGAGAGACGAATGAGTTACCCGATGGATTAAGTAGAATGGATTTTCAGGCTATTATGTAGACTTTGTTGTTTCCTCAACCAAACATCCCAGAGTCTCTTGGTAGGGAGGGTCGGTATGTTGTTTTCTTTACATGTTTCTTGTTTTATTTGATAAAATAAAAAGAAGAAAACTTCTTATGTGATATGTCGTTGTTTGGCCATTATGTTTATGATGTCTAGAAAAATAATTGAATTGTCATTTTTCTTTGGACCTAAATAAATATCAATTCTAAAAGTTCTTATTCCTTGTTCGACGAGAGGGCTTGGGTGGTTACAAGAGAGTGTCACCTTACTATGAAGTCCTTTCTAGATATCAGGTGGAGCATGTTTTTCTTTCGTGAGAGTCGATCGAGTTACCTGGTGGATTAATTTGAATGGATTTTCAGGCTGATACCGCTCAAATAACAGGTTTAAATTCACCGAGCAAACTCAAATTCACTCACATGTCCAAGCTCATACAGAATAGAGAATGAGATCAGATCTGATACCATTTGTAATAGCCTAGCACCAACCTTCGGCCCAATGGGCTTGGATGTGCATATACTCATATAGGATCACATTTGCAATGATAGCTTTTATCCATATAATCTAAAATTATATCTCGTTATAAA
The DNA here is from genome assembly GCA_019739055.1 of Passiflora organensis. NCBI lineage: Eukaryota > Viridiplantae > Streptophyta > Magnoliopsida > Malpighiales > Passifloraceae > Passiflora > Passiflora organensis. Next base: position 1,225,973 of record JAEPBF010000136.1, read on the forward strand.
TAATCTCATCACACAACACGTATAACCCAAGACTTTCCCTTTCTCCATTCGTGTCCAATATAAGATTGAGTTTCACACTCATACTTGATCCCATACATAGGTTTTACAGCATGTGTATGGAAGTGCCCTACTTTTGTATTATAACTAAATCTCAAAGATGATGTGTGTTTTACGTGCATAGTCAATACATGCGAGAAATTTTACTCTCCATTACTTACAGGGTACTATGGTAATGTCTTTGTCCTTCTTGATAATCGTGGGAAAGATTCCCCCGAATCCCCTGTAATATGCATTAGAATTGATAAATGATATAATAATAATTAATATTTATTTACTAATTACAAAAATTGATTAAGAATTTCTCATAAAAACTATCCATAAAAGTTTTATAAATTTTTAATAAATAATATAATCTATCAAGACCAAAAAATTAATTTTTTTATAAACATATAATTTATTAAAATTAAATACCTTCATTTATATCTTAGAAAGATTATAATAAATTCAAATATGCCTCCAAATTTTTTAAAAAACTTTACATAATTTTATAAATTGTCTGGAGGAAAATTGATTATTTTCATAGTTCCAAAATCCACAATAACACCCTCTTTGCAATTTTCACTCATGATAAATACAATAAATTTTAAAAATAGATATTACCCTCTAAAATATTAAAATTATAGCATAAACCCATAAATGATCGCGAGTTGTGGGCTAAGCTCCATTAATGTTGAAAATTCTCAAATAGACTTTCAGGATGAAGCAGCTCGAAATTTTCAGAATCTCACAGAGTGAACTAAGAGGTGTGAACTGAGTGTCATGATATGATCCACATTGTAAGAACATTTGAAACATAAAATATAAAGAAATACAAAAAGATATGAAAAAACATGTAGAATACCGTTGACGAAATATATGTTAGCTCAGTTATAGTTAAGTATTCGTTGAGGAGTCATGCATACCTCTAATCATGACCACACAATGGTATTATTGTGCTTACCTCACTTTTTTACTACATTGAAAGAATAATATGTGCTAGCATGACACTCTATCTGTTGTAGTTGTATGTGAGATATTTGGTCTATGTTTTTATCATTCACTCACCTGGCATGTTTTTGTCAGATTCTCGAAACTGATGATAACAAGTTGGAACGATAGGACCTCACTCCCAAGCACAATTAGAAGAGGACAATCATTGTTACCGTTTGAGGTAATCTATATAATTATTATATTCATAGTGTCTCTTATGAGTCTATTTGAGTGTGATAGGGTTGTTTCACTAAGTTCATGCAAGGGTTGTTATTCTTAGTCTATTGTATTATGATATTACACTGAAGGATATTGTATCTTCATTTTTAATTTTGCAATATAATATTTCGAATAATTCATGTTATTACATCTTCATAGGTTTATTATCTTTATTGTTTGGACTCTAACAATGTATATTATAGGCCTACAGCGATTGCCACATAACTTGTAGGTTCTGGGGTGTGAAATATGTAATGTTACAAATAGTTATAATTAGACTACACAATATGCATGACATAAGATATGTAACACATGTGATGTTATAATATTATTATAATCGGACCATATATCCTACATGGCGTAAGATATATGATGCATGTCATATATACCTAACCTCCTTAGGTCACATGTTGAAAGGACACACCTTGCATAACACATGATATGTGATGCATTTAATATACACTCACTCAACCCCCTAGGTCATATGTTGAAGAGACACACCTTGCATAACACAAGATAAATGACGCATTATACCATCCTAAACAAATTTTCTTTTGGTATAAATTTTGCAAGGAATTAGAATAATATTCTATCCATCAGGTTCGTTTAAATTTTGATTTGTATCCATAAATATTAAAATAAATTTGACTTTTTGTTATCTTTCAACTTAATAATATTATGACAGACGATTATAAAACATAGCAAGGTAAATGGTAAAACACCGCAAGCACATGGTCTTACGCATGCAATAAATCGTAAGCACTAAGTAGAGATGATATTTTTGTTATCTTTTACCATGTTGTTATCATATGAAATTCTTTTTGAGCTTTCTTCATCAATTTTATTTCTATTACATAAGATAATATTTTTTATATTTTTATACTTTATCTTTTATTTTAAATTTTAAATTATTTTTTAAAAAATAAAAAGATAATATGAAACTAATAATAAATACCAAAAAATTTCTAGTAAACATATTACTGTTAGGACTTAATAATTAAATTTTAAATAAATATAAATTTAATACAACCAATTGGCCAGTAGATAACTTAGAAATTAAATGATGTATCTTGTGGGATTATTGTTTAGTATAGTTTTGAACTGTGTTTAGGCTAAATTTTTAAAATATTATAAAGAAAGAGTCAATTTGGATATAAAATTTAAATATCTGACTCAACTTGATCTACCGTGCCCATTATAATCCCTACTTATAAATGTCTCTCAGTCAAGAAATTCAGGTTTGCGTGGAGCAACATTCCAAATGCTAACAATGATGCAGTCTTGCTTAATTTTAAGTTGAATAATATGTGATGAATTTGTAAATGTAAACTCATGCTCCTTGCGTTATTTATTTTTTCATAAAATATAAACGTGTATGGTGTATCAAAGGCATCAGTATTAAATCACGACCAAGCAACTCGGAGAACTTTCTTTTATATGTATTTGTTTTTCTTAAAATATATATATATATATATATATATATATATATATATATATATATATATATATATATATATAATGTCATCTTTATAAAAAAAACGGTATATGCAATAGTACCGAAATCTCCAGTAAAATTCATTCTTGGTTGCCTTGAGTATAATTAGATGGATATTTGAAACGGTATAAAAAATGCTGTTTTATTGATTCTATCACTATTCATTAATATTTTTCTGATTGATTTGTTTGATACAGCTATTATAATTCATATTATATAAATGTGGTTCATAAACAATTAAAATTTTTTGTAGAGATACCAAACTTTGAAAGATTAAAATTTGCTATGAGTTGGAACGCAAGGTAACTTTATGAAATTTAAAAACTAATTGAAATTTTATAATTTATTCACTCAAAAAATCAACAAAGAGAATAGAACGACAACTGAAAAAAAAAATTATTAACAAAAATGATAAGAGAAGGAGAAACAATTGAAATTGAAGGTACAAGAAAAATGAGGACCAGTATAAATAAGTGTACATCATTCAGTTTCCACAGTGCGAATTCTGGTCTTCCATTCTCCGGTTCCACATTTGCTCATTCTGGTAATCATTTTGTGGCAAAAACATGGCAATACCTTTAACGTCAACATCCCTTACGTTCAAGGTTCATAGACGTGAGCCGGAAATCGATGACCAAGAGGGACTTCGGTTCCACGCTCCTCTCATACAGTTTGACAATTGTTGTCCCTCCATGAGAGAGATGGGCCCTGTAAAGATCATAAGAGATGCCATAGCCAAAACACTAGTATTCTACTACCCATTTGCAGGTAGGTTAAGGGAAGGGCCTAACCGAAAGCTTATAGCGGAATGCACTGGCGAAAGCATTAACTTCATTGAGGCAGACGCAGAAGTTTCTCTTGATCAGTTTGGGGATGCACTTGGACCCCATTCCCATGTCTTGAGGAGCTTCTCTTTGATGTTCCTGCAGGCAGCGGGGTGCTAAACTGTCCTTTACTTCTCATTCAGGTAACTCCACTGAGTTCTTTTCTAAGTTCTTTTTTAGTATGAATCAGAATCCCTGGCCTTATAAATATGCCATGGAAAATAATGCTTTAAAGTATCCTTCATTAACTTGGAAAGGCAAATTACACTTTCAAAGATTCATAAAACTGTTATTTTCTTGGTTTAAAATTTGAAGGTAACACGTCTGAAATGCGGTGGTTTCATCTTTGCCATCCGCCTCAACCATACCATGAGTGACAGTCCGGGCTAGTACAATTCATGAGCGCAGTCGGTGAGATAGCCCGTGGATCACATTCTCCGTCTGTCTTACCGTTGTGGGAAAGACATCTCCTTAATGCCAATGAACCAACACCAGTGCCACTAAAGGAAGGCCTCCCTTCACAACTATCAGATCCTTCGTAATGTCCGACTTGCGTAACATGGGGTTTCAAGATGTGGATTTTGGGTGGGGTAAGCCTTTATATATCGGAGCTGGCAAACCCGGAATAGGAGACTTCCCGAGAGCGAGCTTTTATGGGTTGTCTAGTAGCAACAGGGGAGAGCAAGGGATTATGGTTCCAGTCAGATTGCCAGCCAAAGCAATGGAAAGATTGGTGATTGAGCTTCAAAATATTATGGAGAATCAGCCGGCTAAGCACGATATTGCACACAAGTTTGTCAGATGTTCTTTGTGAGGTAATTGGTGAAAATTATAAGAAATTTATATTAGGTAACTCATGATAAATATTTTTCTTTAGTAAGGGAATTTTAGAAAATTGTAGCGATGTCATTTCTAATGGTTTTTGATGTGCAATAACTTCTTATGTTTGAGTTTGTAAGTTTGATATCCAGCAACTTTGTATTTGATTGCATCATACATCTTTTTAGCCATAATATTTTTAGCTCAAAAAGCTGCATGTAGATGGATATGCACCATTGGTTTAATCCATTGATTTATATAATTTCAAAAATTATCATGTACAGTGTAATCGTCAAAACTTTTCACAGTCAAACATGATAGTAACCAAATTGTAACTAAAGGATTGCAAATAATAAAAGGAATGAAATACTGTGTCGTTGATGACAAATGTTATAAAGATCCAGTCCTACCTATGCACCATGCCCGAGTCATGGTCATGAACCTTCCAAAATGTATGAGCTCCTTTTCAAATCTGGTATCATCCAAGGTCTACCCAGTACGACTATGGCACTTCGGGTCTTAGAACGTTTGAAGTCCCAAATGCTTGCCTAATTCTTCAACAACCCTAGTCTAAGTCTACTAATTTAGTCAGCCTTAGGCTATCCTCACCTTTCTCTCGTGTATCACTCAGGAAGTGTGTTTCCTTTATTACATCTCACCAAGTGTGTCACTTACCAAATGTGTCACCCACGCGATAAAATAATCCTCACTGGCTTTAAAAGTAAGAATCTATCTTACTGAGTTGATCATAAACAATAAAGAAGTACTCTAATAAATTAAGAAAAGGCAAGATAAAATAAAAAGGGAATTCACTAATATAAAACCGAGGCCTCACAAGGGGCTTAGGACTAGCAACAGGTTCGAATCGAAACAAAAGATTTCTAGAATGACATAATTCAACAAGGCTCATAATAAAACTAGATAAATTGCTTGATGTTTGACTGGAGATGATCTTAATATTGTAAATACTACCAAAATTGGATCTCATAGGTTTCTCTCACTAAAATCCTAATTAAAATCACAGTTTTGGAAAAAGAAATTGTCACGCCCTGTATCCTACTCCAGGGGTGAATACCTATGCCACAACATCCTAAGAGTAGTAATTATGGTACTACCCTCAGAATCCCGTAAGACTAGTAAAATAAAATTGTAATAATACCACAACAGAATAAAACCTATCGTAGGGTAAACCTAAATCGCATCAACATTTAAATCGATTAACCAAAAATCCAATCAATCATCACAATCCACATGCCACTATATTCCATAAAAACTAAGTACTAGATAACATATATAAAACTAAAATTGTAATCAATAGTGTAAAGTCAAAATACAGTCCGGTCCATATGTACAAAAAAAATTAAAATATTGATCAAACCTAAAATCAACAGGCTATTCTGAAATCATCCATAAGAGGTGGATGGCTGGCAATCTGTACCTGTAACACAATCTGGACGACACTAAACCTATTAGGTAAATATCCAGGTAAGAGGAGTAGGGACCATGAAATGTATAAGTAATAACATAATCGAAATCCAAAAGGAAAAATATAAAATTTTTGTGAACTCTCGACAATACTCAATTTCAAATTCAAATAAAGCAAAAATACAGAAATGATGAATCATACACATACACGCATATATTTCATTATTAAAAAAGACTAGAAAGTCGGCTAAGAAATCACCTGTCTACCCCTATCTAGGGGAGAAGACAAGGCCCACTAGTGGTTCTTTCATTCACTTTATAAAACGTAGCGCACACTAGTGTTGCCGAAGGTTTTTATGGTCAAACTCTCAATAAACACAATGACAAACTGATCTACGTATTCTCGAAAGACTCTATTCATCAAACCATAACCATGGCTAGCGCATTAGTCACTCCAAACGGCATCACCAGAAATTCGTAATGCCCATACCGTGACCGGAAAGCTATCTTTGGCACATCAGACTTACGAACCCTCAGTTGATGATAACCTGATCTCAAATAAATTTTGGAAAATACCGAGGCTCCTTGCAACTGATCAAACAGATCATCAATGCATGGCAACGGGTACCGGTTCTTCACCGTAACCTGATTCAGTTGTCTGTAATCGATACACAGTCTCAACGTGCCATCTTTCTTCTTGACAAACAAAACTGGTGCTCCCCAAGGTGAAACACTAGGTCTGATAAATCCTCGATCCACTAAATCCTCCAGTTGAGTCTTTAACTCTTTCAACTCAGCTGGTGCCATCCGATATGGTGTAATGGAAATAGGAACTGTCCTTGGCAACAACTCAATCTCAAATTCAATCTCCCTCTCTGGTGGTAACCCTGCCAATTCTTCTGGGAACACATCGGGAAAATCTTGTACTACTGGTATCCTGCTCAGCTCCGGCGACTCAATCGTCAAATCTATGATATGTGCTAAGAATACTGAATAACCCTTACGGATCATACGTCCAGTATCCAGCCAAGAAATGACACAAGAAGGAATGACTAGCCGATCACCTTCGAAACAAAATTCTAACCCATCTGCCAAACTGAACTTCATCTTCTTTGTAAAGCAGTCCATCCTTGCTCGATACTTAGCCAATCCGTCCATCCCTAAGATAACATCTATCTCTTGCATATTCAAGGGAATTAGATCAACCTTAATTTCTGCGGAACCCATTCGCAAAAAAGAGCCCAAATACACACTCTTGCAGACCAACCGTTCACCCAACGGAGTTAAAACTTCTATCAACTCCCTATCCGCTCTCATAGCTACCCTAGGACCAATAAAGGATCTATTTGCTCCGGGGTCCATTAATACTTTAACAGGTATGGAAAAGACAATGAGTGTACCTGTCACAACATCTGGATTGGAGCTCGCTTCTGCATCCGCCAAAGTAAACAGGCGCGTTTGAGGTCGTTGTGATTGCTGCTGTGAAGATTGATTCGTAGCCTGGCTACTAGATGGTCATCCCGGCTGTACTCTACTCGGTGGTCTTGTTGATCCTTGTGAGCCTCTATGACTTACATCAGCCCTCTGACCCGTTGACATTGCTGAGGCTGTCGACTGATATGTCATCGATCTCGCGGTGCCGCCCCTAGGACAATCTCTAGAGAAGTGGCCGGGCTGACCACATGTATAATAGCGGTTGAGATACGGTCGTGGATACCCAAAAGGTCTGCTAAAACTAGACATTGAGTGGGCAGGTTGCGTTCCAGTCACAAAGAAAGATGTTCCTTGTGATCTAGTAGGGGCTGTAGCATATGGGGTGTATCTCTTATTTTCTGGTCTTCGATCAAACCGGCTGCCAAACCTCATGAGGCTCTTTCCCTTACCAAAGTCCCTCGACCAACTGACTTGTCCACTTTGTCCCCGTGCTATCTCCTCGGATTTCACGACCTCCATAACTAACTTCTCAAAATCTGTGCTACTGTTTGGCTCCATGATAGTGCGGATATTCTGATTCAGCCCATGCTCAAATTGACTTGCCAAGACAAACATGTCCTGTTCAATTTCCAGTACAAAATGAACAAGTGCCCGGAATTCCGTCTCATACTCCGCCACGGTCTTGTTCCCTTGTCGAAGCATATAAAATTCAGACCGCTTATTATTCTGAAAATGAGATGGAAAATACCGCAAATCAAACTCCCTTTTGAACTCTTCCCACGTGGGCTGGCCGCCATAACGGTTCCTGATGGTACCCCACCAGGTAGCTGTATCACGTTCCAGTAAGCGGGTAGCCAATATGACTCGGTCCTTAACTGAAATCCTCATATCCTGAGCTGTCAATACTATTTTGTCTTTCCACAGCTTCGCCACTAATACATCACTCGAGCTATAGAAACTTTGGCAGCCCAAGTGCCTTGCCTCCTTCAATAGCTTGGACACTTGTATTGGTAAGCTACCATCTTATACATCAGCTTGCCTTACCTCTGGCTGCACTTCTGGTTCAGGCTGTACCGGTACTTGCACTTGTGGTTGCTGAGTAGCTGCAGTTTGCATCTGTTGCATTGTTTGCTGCATCTGACCCAAAGTTGTCTGTAACTTGTGGTCGTGGGCCATAGGTGCTGCCTGTCCTATATGTTCTGTCTGTTCTGTTTGTGCCTCTTCTGTTGGTTCACGGGCATCGGATCTTTCCTTAACATCTTCTGCCTGTACTCGGCATGGTCTCCTCACTTTATTTTTAGGTGTCATCTAAAATCACAGAACACGCAGCCATAGGTATAAGCCTAAGTAAAACAACAACAAGACAACTAGACACACTCTATGCTGGACAATGCAGGTGTCGTGAGTGTGATGCACTTGTCAAAATATCAGTTTGCACTCAATGCACACAAAATAACCATGCTTCGCTACCAACCTTGTGAGGACTCGTTTCCGATAATCGGGAGCCTCACCGCCGTGTAGCTCCGATTGTCCCAACTAGTGGACCAAGCGGAACTAAACAAGGCTTAAATTTTTGTTTTGCTAATCGTAGAAATACACAACATTTGACTTATTTCTTTCAAAACATGGCATGCATCAAATAATACTCAGCATAACTTACAAACAACGGAGTAACCAACACATGCAGCAAAAATATCAGATCACATACAACGGGCCTTACGGCCTCAAACATGCAACACCGTGAGTCCACACTCACAGATTCCCAGAAATTCACAACAACACCACTTCTTATATATCAAAACATCAGAGTATGCAAGCATGAGTTGTACACATATGCACCAGCAAAATACACAAGTATGTAAATATACAAGAAGATGTGAAGGATACTGAGTCCAAAAACGTGCATGTGCGTTTGTCCAGCCCTACGACCAATACCGGGATAGTAACCTCGAAGTTGAACAGCTAACTCTCACAACTTAGTCCTGAAACAAAACAATAGAGAGGGGGAGTGAGATCAAGGACTTCAGTGGAAGTTACCGTGTCATAAGCATGAACGGTGGAATGAAGACAAAACCAAAGCATAGTATCAAACATTTATTCAAACTAGTACAATCCATACTCTTCAATGTAGCCATCATAAGTGCACACACCAAAATGCATAAAGAAGTAAAAACAGCTTTTATACTTGGCTACTATGCCCAAAACATAACGGGGTGGACACAAACCACTTTCACGTAAGCCCCGCTAAAGGGTTACCTAAAAGCCTACTGATGGTTTTCAGTTGTAGCATATATGTAGATAAACAAAACCCCACCATCAGCATTGTCCAAACTTGAATGGAGAAACACAAGCGATCACATTCAATTTTGTGCACACGTATATAACGTCGTACTATATATACGAAGCAATTGCACGACCTTTTCATTCATAGTGCACACAACACTCCCCTTCATTCATAGTGCACACAGCACTCAAGATACATAAATATATCCAACCATACCTGATAGTATGAATAAATGTGGTTTTACATTACGTAATAACCGGCTGGTTAGCACTTTGTATTTCCTAATATATGCGTTTATGGAGTTATTACTGGTATCTTACAAGATTTCTCTGAAAGCAGGAATTCACAGGATATTTTGAAGATTTAAAGGCAGATTTCATGAAAGAGAATCAGGAGCCGCGATTTGATAGCTGCTGGCCTGGAAGATCGGAGATCTTACCGTGATCACGGACCGAGAATCTGCCAGATATCTCGGGTGATCCTAACTGATATAGCAGTAATCTGTTTCTAATCCTGTGAGATCTTGATAGATAGTATATAGAGACCCTGGCCGCCTGTGGTCAAAGGAGGCAATTTTTGAGATTTCTCTTCGTTTTAGATATTATTCTAGAGTTTACTCCAGAACTGAATGGAGGGCTAGAACTTATTCTTTCCTTGATTTAGTTCATTTACCGGACCTACCCTTGTGAGGTCCCGTTCAATATATTACTCAGTTTCTTTTGTTATCTCTCACCATTCTTGAGCATACTGATGTCATGGTGATTGATCAACTCCATAACAAATTAGAAACCAATCACTGTAATCGTGGGCGGTGAGTGAAACACGAGTGACGAGAAGGCATACTCGGATTAACTACGTTGCTAATCCGGGGGCGAGGTTTTCTGGAAAGTAGGACACGAAAGGGCGAAAGACGTTCCTTCCCCCTGGAGTGCTCAGTCGTACTGAGCAACCCACTAACTGGAATCCAGCAGAAAAGACATGAGTACATTCCTAAAAGACCCGTGATCACGGGGAGGTCTCGGTGTGAATTGAATCAAGGATCATCACAAGCATCTGAATTACACCTTTATTTCTCACCTTCGAAACATTACATTTATTAAACAACTTCTGTTCATCACTAAGATTTTATAACCCTTCATTTTCATTGACCACGGGCACACCGTGACCACGTCCAATTCACAGATTTCCAACTCTTAAAACCATCTCCCTGAGGATTCGACCTTCCTTACCACTAGCTACCTATTCAGAAGAGGAAGATTATTTTGGTGAGCTTACGACAGTCCACCAATACCTCTCCACGGTAAGCAACTGTCCTCTCTATAAGGACTCCATATGCTTACCTACTGGATCCAGCATTAACCGTCAATTCCAGAACACAATGCATAAACACATAGCATAATTCATCAAGTATGAGTTATTAAATCTAAAAATTCATCAAATATTCCATGCATGCTTTTAAACATTGCCATCTTATAAATTAGGTGCCAAACATCTCAAAATAATATTCAACGTATTCAGCCACAATAGCAAAAATGGCTAAGAAGATGAAAAATCATATCGTATGGAAGGTTGCAAAACACGTATGAAATTTCGTATACCCAACAAATCAGCATGCTTCAGCTTTTGAACATCCGGCTGATACATTCAAACATAGCAAGTAAATGACGATGCTAACAACACATCTTTAACACAATTCAAGTCATGCCTCCATTCAAACCAAAACATGTGATCATATTTTAATTCTGAAAACAAAACATGACGTGTATGCAAATGAAACATAAACTCCCACCTCTCGTTGTGTCGATGGTTCTCCAACAATATCCTTGCCTCCACTGATCAATCCGGTACCGCCTAAACAAGCACAAACCATACAGCTATACTAAGCATAACCAATCCAGGAATTAAAATGGAGAATAATTGAAAGCAATCCTATGGACCCTTTCACGCTGCACACAGATCTACATTCCCCTATCCAATCTAAACACTCAAATCATATCCAATCTAAACAACCAAATCATATCCAATCTAAACAACCAAATCACAATACTTCAGATACTCTCATTACCATCCCAACATCACTTCCGCACATAATCAACACGCTTCCTATCAATACTGACCACAACCAGTCAATTAACATGAATAACCACACCAACATGATCAAGAACATGAAGAAACAACCCCCTGATACTGTTCATACGAGATTCATACAAGAATCAGAGGTTGTTTCCATGCATTTCCATCCATAAAAAAAACTCAATCACATCACTAGCAACCTGAATAAACCAACCAATCCAAAAAAAAAACCAAAGATGAAGCACTTACCAACAACTCTGGAATTTTCATCCAGAATGAAGAACACCTCAAAATCAGGCCTTAGACACCAATCTAACAGTGGAAAAGTGTAGAAAATCGATAGAAAAGTGCTTTGGGACAATCCCCCACAAGTTTTTGGGGTCAAATGGAGCAAAGTGTGGATTTTGGTAGGTTGGAAGGGTGAAGGAAGGAGAAAAACGAGTTAGGGTTGGAATGTGTTGGTCATTTCTGGAAGAGAAGTATTTAAAGGATGAAGTGTGGGCTTGGGCTGATGGGTTTCAGGCCCAAGGGCTGATGGGATTCAGGCCCAAAAGTTCAACAAGGCTGGACCGTGCCATCGACGGCCCGTTTCACACAAATGAGCCCAATTGACATTGAAATGTCCACCAAGTGGCCCAAACGGCTCGTGGTAGCTCAAAACGGACCAAAATCAACCTGGTTTGTTTTCCACTGACGCAATCTCGATCGTCTAACCTATCACACTCACACTCATACGTAAACACTCTCAGATTCACTATGGGTTCCTTAAAGGCTTCCTACGGCTGTGTTCCCAAACCAACAGTTTAGCATCGGCGTGCTGCCGCTGGCACTAACGCTACCGTTGACGCTGCCACTGACTGGCACTACAATAGACGGGATCTCACACTTAGTGTGGTTTTGTGTGCGTGGTTGTTTAGGTGGTGCTTAAGCGGTCGATAAGAGCAAAGATATTGTCGTTGAGTTGTTGGTGCATCAAGAGGTGGGAGACTATGTTTCATTTACATGCACAGAATTATTTTTTTTTATTAATTAAAATTGGGTAAATGCTTGTTTTTGAATAGATACAATATGTGCATTGATTTGGCATGCTAGGTTCAATATGTGTGAGGCATATTTATGATGCATAAAATGTTTATTATGGACCTATATGCATTTTTGTGATGTGACTGAAATGCATTGCGAGAATAACTATATATATATATATATTGATTTCTTGAGTTGTGGGGGCTTTTAGGGAGCTTTTGAGTGCAATAAATTTTATTTAATTTATAACATGATTTGGGATTTGTTCTACATGTTTGCAAAGAATATGTATGTATATATATATAATTTCTAGGTTTGACTTGGATTTGACGAATTACGCTTGACCAATGCGAAGGTAAGTGGATGACCATCCTTAGATAGGACAGTCCCTTGCTTAGGAGTATGGATGGATTATGTATGCCGTGTGTGAGTATGTGATATGATAGGCTACATGTGCTTTCAGGCTTTTTGAGTTGTGTGTGAGTTGGAATCATGTGATAGTTGATTTCTCTACTTTTTCCGAGGACGACACTGGTGGTAGGGGGCTTATACTTATTTTGAAATGTGCATTAAATTAACCACCAATGGGCATCTAATTTCGCTTTGGGTGGGATTATCAGTGAAGCGGTTTTAGAGGTTTACCCCGATAATTTTTTGGCATAGTAGCCCACGATAATGAGATTTTGGATTTGTATACTAATTGGGCATGGGCCTGAGATACACATACATATTATCAAACTCATGCATATGTATTTGTTTGCACGATTAGCATCATAGACTTACTGTGATTTTATTATAAAATATTTAAACCTGTTTTTATATATGCCTCCATTCCACCAGAATTGTTTATGACGCTGTGACTCTCACTGAGGTCTTCAAGATCTCACCTCCCTCTTGTTGCTGTTTTTCAGAACTAAGTCAAGAGCTTGTGTAGCTGACTTTCTCTCGAGGTCGAGGTTTCTAGTTTGTCATAGGGTTAGACTACTGCATATCAACACGTTTGAAAACTCGACTCTTTCTTTTGTATTTTGGATTTTGTTATGCTTGCTTATCTTTGTTTGCATGCTTGCTCATTAACATTGTGAATCCTTAATGAGCTTGGATAGATACAAGCTTTTGGATATGGATGTATTGCTTTGAGCTTATGATATATGAGATGAGTATCATGCCTTGGACATGTTTTGTTATTCTTGGGCTTGAGTTGATTGAACTTATTTTGATGAAACATATTTGGGGCCATGTGGCTTGTTGTGTGTGAGATTATATCACTATTCATTAATATCTTTTTGATTAAGATTTTGATATAGTTATTATAATTCATATTATATAAATGTGGTTCATAAACTATTAAATATTTTTGTAGAGGACACCAAACTTCGAAGGACTAAAACATGTTATAAGTTGGAACGTAAGGTAGCTTCACGAATTTTTAAAACTTATTAACATTTTTCTAACTTGCTTACTCAAAAAATCAATAAAGAAAATAGACAAAAACTACAAAAAAAATATTAACAAAAATGATAAGACAAGGAGAAGCAACTGAAGGTAAAAAAAAAAACAAGTACCAATGATTGTGATGAATACAGAGACGATACATGTTTGAAAGAACAAAAAAGAAACATGTGATTGTACTACATGTTTTCTTACAAAATCATATCATGAAAGTGGCAAAAAATGATATAGATGCATGAACGACAATCATCATAAGAACCCTACTTATTGATTCGATCACTAATCATTAATATCTTTCTGATTGATTTGTTTGATACAACTATTATAATTCATATTACATAAATGTAGATCATAAACTATTAAATATTTTTGTAGAGGACACCAAACTACGAAGGATTAAAACTTATTATAAGTTGGAACGTAAGGTAGCTTCACGAATTTTTAAAACTTATTAACATTTTTCTAACTTGCTTACTCAAAAAATCAGTAAAGAAAATAGACGAAAACTGCAAAAAAAGAATATTAACAAAAATGATAAAACAAGGGAAAGCTATTGAAGGTAAAAGAAAAACAAGTACCAACGATTGTGATGAATATAGAGACGATGCATGTTTGAAAGAACAAAAAAGAAACATGTGATTGTAATACATGTTTTCTTACAAAATCATCTCATGAAACTAACAAAAAATGATATAGATGCATGAACGACAATCATCATAAGAACCATATTTATTGATTTGATCACTATTCATTAATATCTTTCTGATTGATTTGTTTGATACAACTATTATAATTCATATTATATAAATGTGGATCATTAACTATTAAATATTTTTGTAGACAACACCAGACATTGACGGATTAAAACGTGTTACAAGTTGGAACGTGAGGTAGCTTCACAAAATTTAAAACCTAAATGAAATTTTTATAACTTGCTCACTCAAAAAATCAACAGAGAGAATAGACGAAAAATGTAAAAAAAATTATTAATAAAAATGATAAAGCAAAGAAAATCAATTGAAGATAAAAAAAAAACTAGTAACAATGATTATGATGAAGACAAAGACAATGCACGTTTGAAAGAACAAAAAGGAAACATGTAATTGTGATACTTATTTTCTCACAAAAACATATCTTGAAACTTGCTAAAAATGATATAGGTGCGTGGACGACAATCATCATAAGAACCTTATTTATTGATTCTATCACTATTTATTAATATCTTTTTGATTGATTTGTTTGATAGAACTATTATAATTCATGTTATATAAACGTTCTTGATAAACTATTAAAAGATTTTGTAGAGGACACCAAACATTGAAGGATCAAAACTTGTTATAAGTTAGAACGTGAGGTAGCTTCAATAAGTTTTAAAAATTAATTGAAATTTTTATAACTTGCTCACACAAAAAATCAATAAAAAGAATAGACGACAATTGTAAAAAAAAATAAAACAAGGAGAAGCAATTGAACGTAAAAGAAAAATGACTACCTATGAATATGATGAATATAGAGACGATGCATGTTTGAAAGAACAAAAACGAAATGTGTAATTGTGATACATGTTTTCTTACAAAAATATATCTTGAAACTCGCAAAAAATGATATAGGTGCATGAAGGACAAACATTATAAGAACACTACTTACTGATTCTATCACTATTCATTAATATCTTTCTGATTGATTTGTTTAATACAGCTATTATAATTCATATTATATAAATGTGGTTCATAAACTATTAAAATATTTTGTAGAGGAATCCAAAATTTGAAGGATTAAAACTTGTTATAAGTTAGAACGTGAAGTAGCTTCACAAAATCTATAAACTAATTGAAATTTTTGTAACTTGGTCACTAAAAAAATAAACAAAGAGAATAGACAACAACTTTTAAAAAATAAAATTATTAACAAAAATGATAAGACAAGGAGAAGCAATTGAAGGTAAAAGAAAAACGAGTACCAATGATTGTGATGAATATAGAGATGATGCACGTTTGAAAGAACAAAAATGAAAGATGTAATTGTGATACATGTTTTCTTATAAAAACATATCTTCAAACTCACTAAAAATGATACAGATGCATAGACGACAATCATAATAAAAACCCTACTTATTGATTATATCACTATTTATTATTATCGTTATGATAGATTTGTTTGATACAGTTATTATAATTCATATTATATAAATGTGGTTCATAATTTATTAAAATGTTTTGTAGAGGACACCAATCATTGAAGGATTGAAACTTGTTATAAATTGAAATGTGAGATAACTGCATGAAATGCAAAAACTAATTGAAATTTTCATACCTTGCTCACTCAAAAAATCAATAAAAAGAATAGATGACAAATGTAAAAAAAAAAAATTATAAGACAAGGAGAAGCACTTGAACGTTAAAAAAAACGAGTACCGATGATTATGATGAATACAGAGACGATGCACGTTTGAAAGAATAGAAATAAAATATTTAACTGTGATACATGTTTTCTTACAAAAACATATCTTGAAACTTGCTAAAAATTATGTAAATGCATAGAGGACAATCATCATAAAAACCCTACTTAGTGATTCTATCACCTTTCGTTTATATCTTTCTGATTGATTTGTCTGATACAGTTATTATAATTCATATTATATAAATGTGGTTATAAACTACTAAACATTTTTGTGGAGGACACCAAACTTTGAAGGATTAAAACTTGTTATAAAATGGAATGTGAGGTAGCTTCACAAAATGTAAAAACTAATTGAAATTTTTATAACATACTCAATCAAAAAATCAATAAAGATAATAGACTATAATTATAAAAAAAAAATTATTGACAAAAACTATAAGAGAAGGAGAAGCAATTGAAGATAAAAGAAAAATGAGTGCCAATGATTGTGACGAATACAGACACGATGCATTTTTTAAAGAACAAAAACAAAATATGTAATTGTGATACATATTTTCTTACAAAATCTTGTCTTGAAACTTGCTAAAAATGATATAGATACAATGAAGACAATCATCAAAAGAACCCTACTTATTAATTATATCACTATTCATTAATATCTTTCTGATTAAGTTTTTGATTCAGCTATTATAAATCATATTATATAAATGTGGTTCATAAACTATTAAATTTTTTTGTAGAGGACACAAAACTTTAAAGGATTAAAACTTGCTATAAGTTGGAACGTGACGTAGCTTCACGAAAATTAAAAACTAACTGAAATTTTTTTAACTTGCTCACTCAAAAAATCAATAAAGAGAGTAGACAACTGTAAAAAAAATATATTAATAAAAGTTATATAAAACGAGATGCAATTGAAGATAAAAGAAAAAAGAGTAACATTGATTGTGATGAATATAAAGACGTTGCATGTTTGAAAGAACAAAAATAAAACATGTAATGGTGATACATGTTTTCTTATAAAAACATGTAATGGTGATACATGTTTTCTTATAAAAACTTAACTTGAAACTCGATAAAAATGATGTAGATGCATGGAGGACAATCATCATAAGAACCCTACAAATTGATTCTATCACTATTCATTAATATCTTTCTGATTTAATTTTTTTGATATAGCTATTATAATTTATATTATATAAGTATGGTTCATATTTTACTTAAATTTTTTGTAAAAGACACCAAACTTTGAAGGGTTAAAACTTGTTATAAGTTTGAATTTGAGGTAGCTTCCCGAAATGTAAAAATGAATATAAATTCTTATAACTTGCTCACTCTAAAAATCAACGGGGAGACTAGACGACAACTGTAAAAGAAAAAAATTATTGACAAAAACGATAAATCAAGGAGAAGCAAGTGAAGGTAAAAAAAAAACTGAGTAAGAATGATTGTGATGAATACAGAGACGATGCACATTTGAAACAACAAAACTAAAACATGTAATTGTGATACATGTTTTCTTACAAAATTATATCTTAAAACTCGTTAAAAATGATATAGATGTATGGACAACAGTCATCATAAGAGCCCTACTTATTGATTATATCACTATTCATTAATATCTTTCTGATTGATTTGTTTGATACAACTATTATAATTCATATTATATAAATGTGGTTCATAAACTATTAAAACTTTTTGTAAAGGACATCAAACTTTGACGGATTAAAACGTGTTATAAGTTGGAACGTGAGGTAGCTTCACGAAATTTAAAAACTAATTGAAATTTTTATAACTTGCTCACTAAAAAAAATAAACAGAGAGAATAGATGACAACAGTTAAAAAAAAATATTAATAAAAACGATAAGACAAAGAAAACCAATTGAAGATAAAAGAAAAATGAGTACCAATGATTGTGATGAATACAGAATATGATGCATGTTTGAGAGAACAAAAATGAAACATGTAATTGTGATACATGTTTTTCTACAAAAATATATCTTAAAACAGCTATTATAAATCATATTATATAAATGTGGTTCATAAACCATTAAAATTTTTTGTAGAGGACACAAAACTTTAAAGGATTAAAACTTGTTATAAGTTGGAACGTGAGGTAACTTCATGAAATTTAAAAACTAACTGAAATTTTTTTAACTTGCTCACTCAAAAATTAACAGAGAGAGTAGACAACTGTAAAAAAAATATTAATAAAGTTTATAAAAAAAAGAGATGCAATTGAAGATAAACGAAAAAAGAGTAACATTGATTGTGATGAATACAAAGACGATGCATGTTTGAAAGAACAAAAATAAAACATGTAATGGTGATACATGTTTTCTTACAAACTTAACTTGAAACTCAGATAAAAATGATGTAGATGCATGGAGGACAATCATCATAAGAACCCTACATATTGATTCTATCACTATTCATTAATATCTTTTTGATTTATTTTTTTTGATACAGCTATTATAATTCTTATTATATAAGTGTGGTTCATAATTTATAAATTTTTTTTTAAAGGACACCAAACTTTGAAGGATTGAAACTTGTTATAAGTTTGAATTTGAGGTAACTTCCCGAAATGTAAAATCTAATTTAAATTCTTATAACTTGCTCACTCTAAAAGTCTACAGCGAGAATAGACGACAACTGTAAAAAAAAGTTATGAACAAAAATGATAAGACAAGGAGAAGCAAGTGAAGGTAAAAGAAAACCGAGTAACAAGGATTGTGATGAATACAGAGACGATGCACGTTTGAAACAACAAAAATAAAACATGTAATTGTGATACATATTTTCTTACAAAACCATATCTTAAAACTCGTTAAAAATGATATAGATGCATGGACAACAATCACTATATGAACCCTACTTACTGATTACATATTCATTAATATCTTTCTAATTGATTTGTTTAATACAATTATTATATTCTATAACCGTGGTTCATAAACTATTAAAACTTTTTGTAGAGGACACCAAACTTTGACTGATTAAAACGTGTTATAAGTTGGAACATAAACTTCACGAAATTTAAAAACTAATTGAAATTTTTTTAACATTCTCACTCAAAAAATCAACAGAGAGAATAGACGACAACGGTAAAAGAAATTATTAATAAAATGATAAGACAAGGAAAATCAATTGAAGATAAAAGAAAAACGAGTACCAATGATTGTGATGAATATAGAATATGATGCACGTTTGAAAGAATAAAAATCAAACATGTAATTGTGATACATATTTTCTTACAAAAATATAACTTGAAATTCGATAAAAATGATGTAGATGCATGGAGGACAGTAATCATAAGAACCCTACATATTAATTCTATTACTATTGATTAATATCTTTCTGATTGATTTGTTTGATACAGCTATTATAATTCACATTATATAAGTGTGGTTCATAAATTATTAAGAGTTTTTGTAGAGAACACCAAACTTTAAATGATTAAAGCTTGTTATAAGTTGGAACATGAGGTAGCTTCTCGAAATGTAAAAACTAATTGACATTTTTATAACTAGTTCACTCAAAAAATCAACAGAGAGAATAGACGACTACTGTAAAAAAATTATGAATGAAAATTATAAAAAAAAGAGAAGAGAATCAATTTAAGATAAAAGAAAAACGAGTATCAATGATTGCGATGAATACAAAGACGATGCATGTTTGAAAAAAAAAAACTAAAACTTGTAATTGAGATACATATTTTCTAACAAATACATAACTTGAAACTCGTTAAAAATGATATAAATGCATGGACGGGGATCATCATAAGAATACTATATATTTATTCTATCACTATTCATTAATATCTTTTTTGATTGATTTGTTTGATACAACTATTATAATTCATATTATATAAATGATGTTCATAAACTATTAAAAGTTTTTGTAGAGGACACCAAACTTTGAAGGATTAAAACTTGATATAAGTTAGAACGTGAGGTAGCTTCACGAAATTTAAAAATTAATTGAAATTTTTATAACTTCCTCACTCAAAAATTTTTAAAAAAGAGTAGACGACATCTATAAAAAATTATTAATAAAAATGATAAAATAAGGAGAAAAAATTCATGATAAAAGAAAAACGAGTACCAATGTTTATAATGAATACATAGATGATGCACATTTGAAAGAACAAAAATGAAACAAGTAATTGTGATGCATGTTTTCTTATATCTTAAAACTCGTTAAAAATGATATAGAAGCATGGATGACAATCATCATAAGAACCCTACATATTTATTATATCACTGTTTATTAATATCTTTCTGATTGATTTGTTTGATACAGCTATTATAATTCATATTATATAAGTGTGGTTTATAAATTATTAAAATTTTTTGTAGAGGACACCAAATTTTGAAGGATTAAAACTTGTTATAAGTTAGATAGTGAGGTAGCTTCACGAAATCTAAAAACCAATTGAAATTTTTATAACTTGCTCATTCCAAAAATGAAAAAAAAATAGATGACAATTGTAAAAAAAAAATTATTAACAAAAATTATAAGACAAGGAGAAGCACTTAAAGGTAAAAGAAAAACGAGTACCAATGATTGTAATGACTACAGAGACAAAGCACGTTGAAAGAATAAAAATGAAACTTGTAATTGTGATAGATATTTTCTTACAAAAACATATCTTCAAACTCGCTAAAACTGATATAGATGCATGGACGACAATTATCGTAAGAAGCCTACTGTGAGACTCAATACGTAGGGGGTTAGGTTACCCAATTCCACATCGGAAAGAAGAGGAGGAGGTATTGGGCTTATATGTGTAGTGTGATGGTATCATTTGTAACAAGATACATTTTTTGGGACCTGTGGTTAGAAGCCCAACTAAGCGTTGCAGTTGTGATCCATCACGCGTACATACACGTCTGGGCCCGCTAGGCTGAAGATCCGGAGGTCAGTTCGTGACAAATGGTAGCAGAGCCAATCTCGTATCTTCTTCCGAGTGGCTTGTCCCGTGTTGTGTGTTCATGTTTGGGTCTGTGAGTTTGGGCCCAAGTCAGTTACGTTAGGACTCCCCTCGTGAGGACATGAGGCCTATAAGGAGGGGAGATTGTGAGACCCTTTGCACAAAATGATATAGATATGCATGGATGACAATCATCCTAAGAACCCTATTTATTGATTCCATCAATTTTCATTAATATCTTTTTGATTGATTTGTTTGATATAGCTATTATAATTTATATTATATAAATGTGGTTCATAAAATATTAAACGTTTTTGTAGAGGACACCAAATTTGGAGGATTAAAACATGTTATAAGTTGGAACGTGAGGTAGATTCACGAAATTTTAAAAGTTATTGAAATTTTTATAACTTGTGTACTCAAAAAATCAAAAAATAGACTAGACTAAAACCCAAAAAAAAAATTATTAACAAAAATGATAAGACAAGGAAAATTAATTAAAGGTAAAAGAAAAACAAGTACTAATAATTGTGATAAATACAGAGACGATGCACGTTTGAAAGGAAAAAAAAGAATATGTAATTGTAATACATGTTTTCTTACAAAATCATATCTTGAAACACGCAAAAAAGGATATAAATGCATGGACGACAATCATCATAAGAACCATACTTATTAATTCTATTACTATTCATTAATATCTTTCTGATTGATTTGTTTGATATAACTATTACAATTCATATTATATAAGTGTGGCTCATAAACTACTAAAATTTTTTTTGGAGGGCATCAAACTTTGAAGGATTAAAACTTCTTACAAATTGGAACGTGAGGTAGTTTCATGAAATGTAAAAACTAATTGAAATTTTTATAACTTGCTCACTAAAAAAATCAACAAAAAGATTAGACGATAATTATAAAAAAAAATTATTGACAAAATTTATTAGAGAAGGAGAAGCAATTGAAGGTAAAAGAAGAACAAGTACCAATGATTGTGATGAATACAGAGACGATGCACTTTTGAAAAAAAAAACAAAATAAAACCAGTAATTTTCAAATATGTTTTCTTACAAAACTTGTCTTGAAACATGCTAAAAATGATATAGATGCATGAATGACAATCATCATATGAATCCTACTTATTGATTATATCACTATTCATTAATATCTTTTTGATTGATTTGTTTGATACAGTTATTATAATTCATATTATATAAATGTGGTTTATAATTTATTAAATTTTTTTGTAGAGGACACCAAATTTTAAAGAATTAAAACTTGTTATAAGTTGGAACGTGAGGTAGTTTCACGAACTGTAGAAACTAATTGAAACTTTTATAACTTGCTCACTCAAAAAATCAACAAAGATAATAGAAGACAATTGTAAAAAAAAAAATTATTAACAAAAATAATAAAAAAAACCCTACATGGAGGGCAAAAATCATAAGAACCCTACATATTGATTCTATCACTGTTGATTAATATCTTTCTGATCGATTTGTTTGATACAACTATTATAATTCATATTATATAAGTGTAGTTCATAAATAATTAAAATTTTTTGTATAGGACATCAAACTTTAAATGATTAAAACTTATTATAAGTTGGAACATGAGGTTGCTTCTCGAAATATAAAAGCTAATTGAAATTTTTATAACTAGCTCACTCAAAAAATCAACAGAGAGAATAGACGACTACTGTAAAAAAAATTATTAACAAAAGTTATAAAAAAATCAATTTAAGATAAAAGAAAAACGAGTATCAATGATTGTGATGAATACAAAGACTATGTATGTTTGAAAGAACAAAAATAAAACATGTAATTCTGATACATGTTTTCTTACAAAAACTTAACTTGAAATTCGATAAAAATAATGTAGATGCATGGAGGACAATAATCATAAGAACCCTACATATTAATTCTATCACTATTGATTAATATCTTTTTGATTGATTTGTTTGATACATCTATTATAATTTATATTATATAAGTGTGGTTCATAAATTATTAAATTTTTTTGTAGAGGACACCAAACTTTAAAGGATTAAAACTTGTTATAAATTGGAACGTGAGGTAGCTTCTCAAAATGTAAAAACTAATTGAAATTTTTATAACTAGTTCACACAAAAAATCAACAGAGAAAATAGACGACAACTGTAAAAAAAATTGTTAATGAAAATTATAAAAAAAAGAAAATCAATTTAAGATAAAAGAAAAACGAGTATCAATGATTGTGATGAATAGAAAGGTGATGCATGTTTGACCAAACAAAAATAAAACATGTAATTGTGATACATATTTTCTTACAAAAACATAACTTGAAACTCGTTAAAAATGATATAAATGCATGGACGAAAGTCATCATAAGAACACTACTTATTTATTCTATCACTATTCATTAATATCTTTTTAATTGATTTGTTGGATACAACTATTATAATTCATATTGTGTAAATGTTGTTCATAAACTATTAAAAGTTTTTGTAGAGCACACCAAACTTTGAAGGATTAAAACTTGATATAAGTTGGAACGTGAGGTAACTTCATGAAATTTAAAAACTAATTGAAATTTTTATAACTTGTTTACTCAAAAAAATTAAAAAAGATAATAAATGACAACTATAAAAAAATTATTAACAAAAATGATAAATAAGGAGAAGAAATTCAAAATTAAAGAAAACTGAGTACCAATGATTGTGATGAATACAGAGATGATGCACATTTGAAAGAACAAAAATGAAACATGTAATTGTGATACATGTTTTCTTACAAAAACATATCTTAAAACTCGTTAAAATTGATATAGAAGCTTGGATGACAATCATCATAAGAACCCTACATATTGATTATATCAGTATTCATTAATATCTTCCTGATTGATTTTTTTGATACAACTATTATAATTCATATCATATAAGTGTGGTTCATAAACTATTAGAAATTTTTGTAGAGGACACCAAACTTTGAATGATTAAAACTTATTATAAGTTAGATATTGAGGTAGCTTCACGAAATTTAAAAACTAATTGAAATTTTTATAACCTGCTTACTCAAAAAATTAAAAAAGAGAATAGACGACAACTTTAAAAAAATTATTAACAAAAATGATAAAATAAGGAGAAGAAATTCAAGATAAATGAAAAAGAGTACCAATGATTGTGATGAATACAGAGACGATGCACTTTTCAACAAAAACAAAATAAAACCTGTAATTTTCAAATATATTTTCTTACAGAAACATATCTTAAAACTCGTTAAAATTGATATAGAAGCTTGGAAGAATATCATCATAAGAACCCTACATATTGATTATATCACTATTCATTAATATCTTTCTGATTGATTTGTTTGATACAGCTATTATAATTCATATTATATAAGTGTGGTTCATAAATTATTAAAATTTTTTGTAGAGGATACCAAACTTTGAATGATTAAAACTTGTTATAAGTTAGATAGCGAGTTAGCTTCACGAAATCTAAAAACTAATTGAAATCTTTATAACTTTCTCATTCCAAAAATGAACAAAAAAAATAAATGACAATTGTAAAAAGAAATTATTAACAAAAATTATAAGACAAGGAGAAGTATTTGAAGGTAAAAGAAAAACGAGTACCATTGATTGTGATGAATACAAAGACGAAGCACGTTTGAAAGAACAAAAATGAAATATGTAATTGTGGTACACGTTTTCTTACAAAAAAAAATCTTCAAACTCGCTAAAACTGATATAGATGCATGGACGACAATCATCATAAGAAACCTACTTTGAGACCCAGCCCGTAGGGAGTTAATTTACCCAATCCCACATCTGAAAGGAGCGGGGAGGTCTTGGGCTTATATGTGTTATGTGATGGTATCATTTGTAATAATATACATCTTTTGGGCACTGTGGTTAGAAGTCCAACTGAGCATTGCAGTTGTAATCCATCATGTGCACATACATGTTCGAGCCCGCTGGGCCGAGGTTTCTGGTGTCGGGTCGTGACACCTACTTATTGATTATATCACTATTCATTAATATCTTTATGATAGATTTGTTTGATACAACTATTATAATTTATATTATTCAAATGTGGTTCATAATTTATTAAAATTTTTTATAGAGGACACCAAACATTGAAGGATTAAAATTTGTTATATGTTGGAACGTGAGGTAGGTGCATGAAATGTAAAAACTAATTGAAATTTTTATAACTTGCTCACTCAAAAAATCAACAAAGAGAATAGAAAACAGCTGTAAAATAAAAAATTATTAACAAAAATGATAAGACAAGGAGAAGCAATTGAAGGTAAAAGAAAAACAATTACTTATGATTGTGATGAATACAGAGACAATGTACGTTTGAAAGAACAAAAATGAAATATGTAATTGTGATACATGTTTTCTTACAAAAATATATCTTGAAACTCACTAAAAATGATATAGATGCATGGACAACAATCATCATAAGAACCCTACTTATTGATTAAATCACTATTCATTAATATCTTTCTGATTGATTTATTTGATACAGCTATTATAATTCATATTATATAAACGTGGTTCATAACTATTAAAATTTTTTGTAGAGGATACCAAACTTTGAAGGATTAAAACTTGTTATAAATTGCAACGTGAGTTAGCTTCACAAAATGTAAAAACTAATTGAAATTTTTATAACTTGCTTACTCAAAAAATCCGCTCACACAACACATATAATCCCAAGACCTCCTCCGCTCCTTTCCGATGTAGGATTGGATAACCTGACCCCCCTTACGGGCTGGGTCTCACAACCCTCCTTATAGACCTCGTGTCCTCACGAGAAGAGCTCAAACATAACTAACTTGGGACCAAACTCACGGGCCCAAATGTGAACACACAACACGACCCATGCCCACCCGGAAGAGGGAGTGAGATCGGCTCCGATACCATTTGTCACGACCCAGCTCCCGAATCTTCGGCCTAGCTGGCCTGAAAGTGTATATGCGCGTGATGGATCACAATTGCAAAGCTGAGTCGAGCTTCCAACCACATGGCCCAAAAGATGCATCTTGTTACAAATGATCCACTCACACAACATATATGAGCCGAAGACCTCCTCTCTATATATGGTATTTCATCTCCAGTAATGAAAGTTTTCCGCTATATATTTCATTCATTCCGTTTTATGCCAGATGTCAGTTTTTAATTTGCCATGCTCCAATTCGTAATCATTAAATGCAATTTTTTTGGGAATCGCGTTTGAAAAGTCGTACAAGCCTTGTGGGATTCGGATTGGTCCACGTGTTGGGTCTATCCGGGTTTCACGGCGGTCAGGGACCGGTTTTCAGATTCGGGTCCTTATAGTTATTTTCTTGGTTTAAAATTTGAAGGTAACACGTCTGAAACGCGGTTCATAAAACTGTTATTTTTTTGGTTTAAAATTTGAAGGTAACATTCCTGAAATGCGATGGTTTCATCTTCGCCATCCGCGTCAACCATACCATGAGTGACGGCCTCGGGATAGTACAATTCATCAGCGCAGTCAGTGAGATAGCCTGTGGATCACATTCTTCGTCCGCCTTACCGTTGTGAGAAAGAGATCTCCTTAATGCCAATGAACCACCACGAGTGACACATCAACATAGAGAGTACGAATTGGTTGTCACAAATAGCGAAGATGATGTTCCACCAGAGGAGGAAATTGTTGAGCGATCATTTTTCTTTGGATCTAAAGAAATATCAACTCTAAAAAGTCTTGTTCTTCATAGACACTACAGTACATTGAAATATTGACAGCATGCATATGGAAGTGTCGTATTGCTGCATTGCAACTAAATCCCAAGAAAGATGTACGTTTTTTGTGCATAGTCAATGCACACAAAAATTTTAACCCCCCATTACCAATTGGGTACTATGGTAATGCCTTTGTATTTCCAGCAGTTGTGACAACCGCTGGAAAACTCTCCCAGAATCCCCTGGAATATGCATTAAAATTGGTGAAAGCAGTTAAAGCAACTGTCACTGAGGAATACGTGCAATCAGTGGCTGCATTAATGGTCACCAAAGGGAGGCCTCTCTTCACAACTGTCAGATCCTTCATAGTGTCTGACTTGCGTAACATGGGGTTTCAAGATGTGGATTTTGGGTGGGGTAAGCCTTTATATATTGGAATTGCCAAAGCCGGAGTAGGAGACTTCCCGGGGGTGAGCTTTTATGGGTTGTCTATTAACAGCAGGGAAGAGCAAGGGATTATGGTTCCAGTCAGATTGCCAGCCAAAGCAATGGAAAGATTTGTGATTGAGCTTTAAAATATCATGGAGAATCACCCGGCTAAGCAAGATATTGCACACAAGTTTGTCAGATGTTCTTTGTGAGGTAATTGGTGAAAATTATAAGAAATTTATATTAGGCAACCCATGATAAATATTTTTCTTTAGTAAGGGATTTTTAGAAACATTGTATGATGTCATTTCTTATGGTTTTTGATGTGCAATAACTTCTTATGTTTGAGTTTGTAAGTTTGATATCCAGCAAATTTGTATTTGATTGCATCATCCATCTTTTTAGCCATATATTTTTAGCTCAAAATGTTGCATGTAGATGGATATGCACCATTGGTTTAATCCATTGATCTATATATTTTCAAAGATTATCATATACAGTGTAAGCGTCGAAACTTTTGACAGTTAAACATGATAGTAACCGAATTATAACTAAAGATTGCAAATAATAAAAGGAATGAAATATTGTGTCGTTGATGACAAATGTTATGAAAGTCTAGTCCTACCTATGCACCATGCCCGAGTCATGGTCATGAACCTTCCAAAATGTATGAGCTCCTTTTCAAATCTGGTATCATCCAAGGGCTACCCAGTACGACCATGGCACTTCGGGACTTAGAATGTTCGAAGTCCCAAATGCTTGCCCAATTCTTCAACAACCCTAGTCTAAGTCTACTAATCTAGTCAGCCCTAGGCTATCCTCACCTTTCTCTCGTGTATCACTCACAAAGCGTGTTTCCTTTATTACATCTCACCAAGTGCGTCACTTACCGAATGTGTCACCCACGCAATAAACCAATCCTCATTGGCTTTGGTAATAAGAATCTATCTTATTGAGTTGATCAGAAACAATAAAGAAGTACTCTAATGAATTAAGCAAAGGCAAGATAAAATAAAAAGGGAATTCACTAATATAAAACCGAGGTCTCACAAGGGGCTTGGGACTAGCAATAGGTCAGAATCGAAACAAAAGATTTCTAGAATAACATGATGATATTTAGTATGACTATTCTCTATACCACAACTTATTTTCCATGTTTTTTCACAATTATATGTTTGTTTTTGTCTTTTACTATCATGTTTTGTGCACCGAGTGGGCACGGGTAGAGATTATCACTCAAAACGTGGGTATTTGATAAGCTGTCAATTGATACCCAACTAGAAAATATACTACAGCATTAGTCTTATGATGTGGTATAAATAATCTTTAAAAGAAAATTATGAATTTTTAAATATTTTATTTAAAATTATTCTTTATTTTTTAAGAAAATTTATTCAAGATATTTTTAGAAAATTATTCTTTAATCTTAAAAGAGAAAGGCCATTCTTTTAAAAAGAATATTTTATTAAGAAAAACAAAGGAATATTTTTCTCAAATTAAATCTATACCTTACAAAATTTGAAGATTTTATCACTATTTGTAATATATATAATAAAACCCTCTGGGATTTAATGTCCAATGAGTTAAAGGAAAAGAGAACATTATTCGTTATCAAAAAGATTTTAATTTGTTGAGTCGTATTTGTCAAGTCATTGTTGCGTTCATAGCTTGCCTTGTCTTTAATATGATTGTTCTCTACACCACAAATTTTTTTCTATATTTTTCACAATTATATGTCTGATTTTCTCTTTTAGTGAAAACCATCTCTCAACCACTGATTCTAACTATGATGCGAGAATGTAAATAAAACGTGGGTATTTGATAAGTTGTCAATTCATTAACAATGAGCAAATTCTTCAGCGATAGTTTTATTTATAATGTAGTATAATTAAGTGTACATCTCTTTCAGTTTCCACATTGCGAATTCTGGCCTTTCATTTTCCAGTTTCCACATTTGCTCATTCTTGTAAACATTTTGAGGCAAAAACAATTTGTTCCATGGCAATTCCTTTAGCGTCAACATCCCTTACGTTCAAGGTTCATAGACGTGAGCCAGAACTAATCATACCCGCCAAGCCTACCCCTCATGGGTTTAGGCAATTATCGGACATCGATGACCAAGAGGGACTAAGGTTTCTCATTCCTCTCATACAGTTTTACAATCGTTCGTTGTCCCTCCAGAGGTTGGGGCACTCTTTCAATAGGCGTGCAGCTAGTCGTCTTCAGAACTTTGTACATTGCAACGATTTGGTAGACATGCCCCTCATTGGCAAGGAATATACGTGGTTTACTTCATCGCGCGCTTCCAGAATTGATCGGGTCTTGGCTTCCTCTGAGTGGTGCCTACATTTCAATCACCATCGCTTGTATGCAGGTGATAAGGGATTTTCTGATCACGTGCCTCTAATATTGAAAGCTGATTCATACTTCTGGGGTATCCGACCATTTCGCTCTTGGGATGTGTGGTGGGAAGAAAAAAGCTTCTTGAAAACAGTGGAAAAGCTGTGGCACGAGGCTGGCAATTGTTTTCCGGGGGATTTTAAGGTGGTTAAGAAGATGGCTTTCCTGAAGAGGAAGCTTCAGGCATGGCATTCCAAATCCTGCAGGTCATTGGATTCACAGTTGAAGACAATTCTTGCTGAACTGGATTCGTTGGACCAATAGCGACGGGGTTTGAGTCACGAATCCTTATTACGATATGAAGTTCTGCAGGACCAGAAGTGGGCACTCAAGCGAAAGATTGAGGCTCTGTGGCGACAGAAATCTCGGCAACAGTGGTTAAAACTTGGAGATAAGAACACCCGGTTCTTTCATACCTATGCTACAATAAGGAGTTGTCGCAATTTTATTGGGATGCTCCGGGTACAGGGTAGGGACGTATGCCAGCCTGATGCAATCAAGTCTGAAGTGGTTGGCTATTTCCACAAAGCCTTCGCTGCTGATGAAGCCAGATGGTTCGGCTTAGGGGAGTTGGATCTGCCGCATCTTTCACCGGATATTGCAGCTGATCTAGAGCAACCTTTTCTGGCTGATGAGATTAAGCGGGCTGTTTGGGCGTGTGGTAGTCATAAGGCCCTGGGACCGGACGACTTCAATTTTCTTTTCATTAAGAACTCGTGGTCAGTAATTGGAGCGGAGATTATCACTATGATACAGGAATTCCAGAGCAGTGGAGTTTTGCCGCGAGGTATCAACAACAGCTTCCTCACTTTGATTCCCAAGTGCAGCGGTGCAGCGGAGCTGGCGGATTATAGGCCCATAAGCCTTATCAACAGCCTGTACAAAGTAATAGCCAAGCTCTTAACCACCAGGCTTAAGCAGGTGATGGATCAGCTCATCTCCCCATTCCAGACCGGTTTCATGGAAGGTCGATTCATCGCCGACACTGTGATGATAGCCAATGAGATCATCCACTCAATGAAAACGTCTAGACGTCAGGGCTGGTGCTTCAAACTGGATTTCCAGAAGGCGTTTGATTCGGTGGATTGGGACTTTTTATCTGAAGTGCTGGCACAGATGGGCTTCGGGGTGCGTTGGTGTAGATGGATTAAAACGTGCATTTCTTCGGCACGTTGTGCAGTTCTCATTAACGGTGCACCCACAGTGGAATTTAACTTGGGAAGAGGTTTGCGGTAAGGTGATCCGTTGTCCCCATTACTTTTCAATTTGGCAGCTGAAGTTTTGTCCCGTATGCTTGGTAAGGCTACAGCATGTCAGCTATTCCGGGGTATCAACATAGGCACTATACAGCTTACACATCTCCAATATGCGGACGATGTAATCCTCTTCTGCGATGGCGACCCACAGGGAGTTATCCACGTTCAGAGTGTCCTTCGGTGCTACGAATTACTCTCTGGTCTCAAGATCAACTTCTTCAAATCCGAGCTTGTGGTAATTAACGTTTCTACACAGGCTGTTGAGGGATTGGCCGCCTCTCTTCACTGTCGCTTGCAGCAATTCCCATTTTCCTATCTTGGGGTGCCCTTGGGGGCCAATCCACGTAGGCGCAGTACGTGGGATTCGGTGCTTAGCCGTTTTAAAGGAAAGCTAGCGTCTTGGAAGGGTACCTTACTGTCGCTAGGGGGTAGACTCACTTTGATAAGGTCTGTTCTCAATAGTTTGCCTGTGTACTATATGAAATTTTTCCAGCTACAAGTGGGGGTGCGAAGGGATTTTGAAAAATGGATGAAGCGATTCTTGTGGGTTGGGACAACGGACAATCGTTGTTTCTGCAAAGTGAAATGGGCGACGGTGGTCAGTCCGGTTAACAGCGGGGGTGCAGGAGTGGGTTGCTTGAAGTTGCGGAATCAGGCCCTACTCACAAAATGGGTCATCACTAACAAATACAACCCCAAGCTTCGCCCCGAAGGTATAGTATGCACTGACAGTGGTGGCTCCGCTATGTGGACTGGAATAGTCCGGAGCAGCCGTCTCATTCTCCCAATCGGCCAGTGTATATCTGCATTA
The DNA here is from genome assembly GCA_019739055.1 of Passiflora organensis. Lineage (NCBI taxonomy): Eukaryota > Viridiplantae > Streptophyta > Magnoliopsida > Malpighiales > Passifloraceae > Passiflora > Passiflora organensis. Next base: position 1,257,983 of record JAEPBF010000136.1, read on the forward strand.
TTTCACTGGAAATTGGGCAGGGGAAATTCCATTAGCTTTTGGGATGATGTCTGGTGTAGTGCATCACACTTGCGTGTCATCTTCCCCAGATTGTTCATTCTCTCTATGCTGAAGGAAGGGCCATTTCTACAGTTTGGCTTGTGGGTTAACAATGTGTGGCGATGGCAGTTCTTTTGGCGTCGTAGTTTGTTTGCATGGGAGGCTGAGGATGTCCGGAGATTGTTGATTATCTTAGATGATTATAGGCCGAACCAACTGGAGGAGGACTTGATTCAGTGGGGAACACAGGGCTGTCCGTTCTCTGTCAATTCGTGTTATCGGTCCTTAGTCGCGACTATAGTTGTGTCCACTGGGCAGTTAATCCCCAATGTGTGGCGTAAGCCGGGGGCCCCCAAATGGCAGGCTTTCATGTGGATTGCATGTTGGGGGCGTTTCCCTTCTAAGGGCTATTTAAGTCGGCTTGGCATTCTACCTGTCTCAGACCATTTTTGTGAGGCTTGTGGTAGATTGGAAGAGGATACTAATCATATCCTGCTCGATTGCTAGACGACATGGGCATGTTGGTCCTGGTTTTCAAACATTGGGGATTTTGCTGGGTTCAGCCGCGGTCTGTGGCTGAGTTGTTTGTACAATGGGAAGGTTTTAATATCCCAGGTCGCTATCGTGGCTTATGGTATGCGCTGATGTTTTCTTGTGCTTCGAGTATTTGGTTGGGTAGCAACAATCAAATTTTCAGAGGAGTTCGAGTAGTGCAGTTGATATGTATTATGCCGATATGCGCCACGGGTTTCAGTGGGCTAAGTCGAATCTTCTAGAGGTTCACATGAATAGCTTGGATGTCCTTCCATCAAGTGATTTTGCTTCGTTGCTGGCTAGGTAGCGTGCTAGGAAGGTGACAGTTGCAGATACTGCATTCCAACCTCAGCCTCAGTATCTGGAAGTTTCATTTTGATAGCACTGGATAATGTTTCTTTATCCTGTCACTTTGTATAGTTGTATATGGTTCTCCAATTAATATATCTCGATATTTCTGCAAAAAAAAAAAAAAAAAAAAAATCGTTGTCCCTCCATGAGAGAGATAGACCCTGTGAAGATCATAAGAGATGCCATAGCCAAAACACAAGTATTCTACTACCCATTTGCGGGTAGGTTAAGGGAAGGGCCTAACCGAAAGCTTATGGTGGAATGCACTGGCGAAGGTATCTACTTCATTGAGGCAGACGTAGATGTTTCGCTTGATCAGTTTGGGGATGCACTTGGACCCCCATTCCCATGTTTTGAGGAGCTTCTCTTTGATGTTCCTGCAGCCAGCGGGGTGCTAAATTGTCCTTTACTTCTCATTCAGGTAACTCCACTGAGTTCTTTTTTAAGTTCTTTTTTAGTACGAATCAGAATCCCTGGCCTTACAAATATGCCATGGAAAATAATGGTTTAAAGTATCCATTATTAACTTGGGAAGGCAAATTGTACTTTCAAAGATTCATAAAACAGTTATTTTTTTGGTTTAAAATTTGAAGGTAACACGCCTGAAATGCGGTGGTTTCATCTTCGCCATCCGCATCAACCATACCTTGAGTGACGGCTCCGGGATAGTACAATTCATGAGCGTAGTCAGTGACTCCGTCCGTGTTACCGTTGTGGGAAAGACATCTCCTTAATGCCAATGAACCACCACGAGTGACATATCAACATAGAGAGTACGAATTGGCTGTCACAAATAGCGAAGATGATGTTCTACCAGAGGAGGAAATTGTTGAGCGATCATTTTTCTTTGGATCTAAAGAAATATCAACTCTAAAAAGTCTTGTTCGTCATGGACACTACAGTACATTTGAAATATTGACAGCATGCATATGGAAGTGTCGTATTGTTGCATTGCAACTAAATCCCAAGAAAGGTGTACGTTTTTTGTGCATAGTCAATGCACACAAAAAGTTTAACCCCCCATTACCAATTGGGTACTATGGTAATGCCTTTGTATTTCCAGAAGTTGTGACAACCGCTGGAAAACTTTCCCAGAATCCCCTGGAATATGCATTAAAATTGGTGAAAACAGCTAAAGCAATTGTCACTGAGGAATACGTGCAATCGGTGGCTGCATTAATGGTCACCAAAGGGAGGCCTCTCTTCAAAACTGTTAGATCCTTCATGGTGTCTGACTTGCGTAACATGGGGTTTCAAGATGTGGATTTTGGGTGGGGTAAGCCTTTATATATTGGAATTGCCAAAGCCGGAGTAGGAGACTTCCTGGGAGCGAGCTTTTATGGGTTGTCTACAAGCAACAGGGGAGAGCAAGGGATTATGGTTCCAGTCAGATTGCCAGTCAAAGCAATGGAAAGATTTGTGATTGAGCTTCAAAATATTATGGAGAATCAGCCGGCTAAGCACGATATTGCTCACAAGTTTGTCAGATGTTCTTTGTGAGGTAATTCGTGAAAATTATAAGAAATCTATATTAGGCAACCTATGATAAATATTTTTCTTTAGTAAGGGATTTTTAGAACATTGTATGATGTCATTTCTAATGGTTTTTTATGTGCAATAACTTCTTATGTTTGAGTTTGTAAGTTTGATATCCAGCAACTTTGTATTTGATTGCATCATCCATCTTTTTAGCCATATATTTTTAGCTCAAAATGTTGCATGTAGATGGATATGCACCATTGGTTTAATCCATTGATCTATATATTTTCAAAGATTATCATGTACAGTGTAAGCGTCGAAACTTTTGACAATTAAACATGATAGTAACTGAATTATAACTAAAGATTGCAAATAATAAAAGGAATGAAATATTGTGTCGTTGATGACAAATGTTATAAAGGTCCAGTCCTACCTATGCACCATGCCCGAGTCATGGTCATGAACCTTCCAAAATGTATGAGCTCCTTTTCAAATCTGGTATCATCCAAGGGCTACCAGGTACGACCATGGCACTTCGGGACTTAGAACGTTCCAAGTCCCAAATGCTTGCCCAATTCTTCAACAACCCTAGTCTAAGTCTACTAATCTAGTCAGCCCTAGGCTATCCTAACCTTTCTCTCGTGTATCACTCACGAAGTGTGTTTCTTTTATTACATCTCACCAAGTGCGTCACTTACCGAATGTGTCACCCACGCAATAAACTAATCCTCATTGGCTTTGGTAGTAAGAATCTATCTTACTGAGTTGATCAGAAACAATAAAGAAGTACTCTAATGAATTAAGCAAAGCCAAGATAAAATAAAAAAGGAATTCACTAATATAAAACCAAGGCCTCACAAGGGGCTTGGGACTAGCAATAGGTCAGAATCGAAACAAAAGATTTCTAGAATGACAAAATTCAACAAGGCTCGTAATTAAACTAGCTAAATTGCTTGATGTTTGACTGCAGATGATCTTAATATCGTAAATACTACCAAAATTGGATCTCACAGGATTCTCTCATTAAAATCCTAATTAAAATCATAGTTTTAGAAAAGGAAATTGTCACGCCTCGTATCCTAACTCCAGGGGTGAATACCTATATCGCATCAACATTTAAATCGATCAACCAAAAATCTAATCAATCATCACAATCCACATGCCAATATAATCTGTAAAAACTAAGTACTAGATAACATGTATATAACTAAAATCGTAGTCAATAGTGTAAAGTCAAAATCCAGTCCGGTCCATATGTACAAATCAAATTAAAATATAGATCAAACCTAAAATCAGCAGACTACTCTGAAATCATCCGTAAGAGGTGGACGGCTGGCAATCTGCACCTGTAACACAATCTGGATGACACTAAACCTATTAGGTAAATATCTAGGTGAGGGGAGTAGGGACCATAAAATATATAAGTAATAACATAATCGAAATCCAAAATGAAAAATATAAAATTTTTGTGAACTCTCGACAATACTCAATTTCAAATCCAAATAAAGCAAAAATACAGAAATGGTGAATCATACACATACACGCATATATTTCTTTATTAAAAAAGACTAGAAAGTTAGTTAAGAAATCAACTGTCTACCCCTGGCTAGGGGAGAAAACAAGGCCTACTAGTGGTTCTTTTATTCTCTTTATAAAACGTAGCCCACACTAGTGTTGCCGAAGGTTTATAAGGTCAAACTCTTTATGACCAACTAAATATGTGACCCGTCGGTCACTAATTTTATTCAACGTCGTCAATGCACTGGAATACTCAAATAATTATAATGGGATATAAAACCAATCAAAACAAAGGCAAACTTAACCCAATATCACAGCCTAAAAGTCAGACATATAAGCTCATAGACAATCATATGTCTCAACATTCTATGCAACCACATTTACAATATCACAATATGCCTCTCAGTACCAAACAATAATGAAACTAGTATATGTGTCAAATCTCACAATCATAAAATCAATCATATTTCCTAATACAAAATATGTAAGTTCAAGTACTAATACGATTCACTGTTTAATTTTCTGAAAAACATAAATCTCAATCATGCATTTTAAAACAAAAACCAAGTGTGAGGTCCCTACTCACTTGTATGTAGAAACTAACTAAAAAAAATTCAAACATGGTATACAGTTCATCAATCCACGATACAATAGTACAAAGCAAATTGTACTTTTCAAAGATTCATAAAACTGTCCTTTTCTTGTTTCAAAAATTAAAGGTATTTGCCTGAAATGCAGTGGTTTTATCTTCGCCCTCCGTCTTAACCATACCATGAGTGACGACCCCAGATTAGTACAATTCATGAGCGCAGTCAGTGAGATAGCCCATGGATCACATTCGCCATCCATCTTATTGCTGTGGGAAAGACACCTCCTTAATTCCAATGAACCACCACGAGTGACACATCAACATACAGAGTACGAAGTGGCTGTCACAAATTACAAAGATGATGTTCCACTAGAGGAGGAAATTGTTGAGCGATCATTTTTCTTTGGATCTATAGAAATATCACCTCTAAAAAGTCTTGTTTCTCATAGATGCTACAGTACATTTGAAATATTGACAGCATGTGTATGGAAATGTCGTATCGTTGTATTGCAACTGAAATAGATGGAGAATCAGCCGACTAAACAAGATATTGCATACAAGTTTGTCAGATCTTCTTTGTAAGGTAACTGGTGAAAATTATAAAAAATTTATATTAGGGAACCCATGATAAATATTTTTCTTTAGTAAGGAATTTTTAGAACATTTTACGGTGTCACTTAATCTTAGGCTCTTGGCCAACTACAGCTATTATCCTAATGTCAAAACAAAAAACAAAGCCATTGTCCTAATGTCTTCGGATGTATAGTAATTTTTTATGTTTGAATTTGATAATTTGATATCCAGGAACTTTGTATTAGATTGCATCCCACCTTTTTAGCCACATATTTTTAGTTTGGAGTGCTATGTGTAGGTAGATGTGAACCACTAGTTCAATCAATCGATTTCTCTGTTTTCGAAGATTATCATGTACACTATAACAACTGAATTTTTTTACAGTCAAAGACTTTCTTGTCCACTTAAAAATGGGGGTGGATTAGGTTAAGTTTAGAAGTAAATAGAGAATGAAGAAAGTTGTGATCATGATTGTAATTTTGGGTGATGTGATGTGATAGCCAAGAACTTAACAAGAAACAACCTGAATTACTATCCCTAATCAACATACAATTTTTAGCACTAAGAATAAGGCAATAGAGAAAGTTGTGATTCATGTTAACAAGTTATAGGTTGTGATTTCATTTTAACAAGGAAGGATTAGGTGTTTATAACATATACAATCAAAAGAAACAAGATCATAATCCAATAGGTTAATCAATTGATCAAGATAGGCAACAATAGGACAAGGGTACTGCATACCAATTTCATGTATAAAGAAGATTCAAAGGATGAATTAATGATTTTACAACATGAATGGATGATAAACAATCATACAAACAAGAGGAACAACAATAGAAATCAATTGAAGACAAAATTACACAATTTTGGAACCAAACCCAACAACAAAAAACTAACCTTCAGATGAAAAACCCAAGACAGCTAGATAAAGGATGGAAAGAGCTTTCCAACAAGATACTATTTTTAAGAATCTAACAAAGGATGAGAAAGTTAAGTTATTTTGAAGTTCAAGCAGATTTCAACAGCAATAGGGAGGTGTGGAGTTTTAGGTTGGACAAATTTTGTGTATTTTTTGGTGTAAAGTTTAAGTATAGCCAGCTTCCTCTTTATATAAGGTGGTTATGAGATTAATTTTCCTACTTTAAAGGATAGATTAAGGTAAGATAATTATCCTTCCTTAATTTTAGGGATTTTATTTTCTAAGGTAATTATCAACCAATAAAGAACCACCAATAATGAACCAAATCAAAGAGAATTAAAACCATAAATAATTACTAGACATTCCATACCATTTTTAGCCATCATATATCCATTCATTCAGGAGCAAAACAGTTTTGTAACCTTCACTGGCTTCTGGACTTCTATAACTCAAAATTCAGGGTCTCACAGAGAGTATGAAGTGACTGTCACAAATAGAAGATGATATTCTACCAGAGGAGGAAATTGTTGAGCGATCATTTTTCTTTGCATCTAAAGAAATATCAACTAAAGTCTTGTTCCTCATAGACGCTACAGTACATTTGAAATATTGACAACATGTATATGGAAATGTCGTATCCCTGTATTGCAAGTAAAATATTATGGAGAATCAGCCGACTAAGCAAGATATTGCATACTCGTTTGTCAGATCTTCTTTGTAAGGTAACTGGTGAAAATTATAAGAAATTTATATTAGGGAACCCATGATAAATATTTTTCGTTAGTAAGGGATTTTTAGAACATTGTACAATGTCACTTAATCTTGCCAACTACAGCTATTATCCTAATGTCAAAACAAAAAACAAAGCCATTATCCTAATGTCTTCGGATGTATAGTAATTTTTTATGTTTGAATTTGATAGTTTGATATCCAGCAACTTTGTATTAGATTGCATCCCACCTTTTTAGCCACATATTTTTAGCTTGGAGTGCTATGTGTAGGTAGATGTGAACCACTAGTTCAATCAATCGATTTCTCTATTTTCGAAGATTATCATGTACACTATAACAACTGAATTTTTTTACAGTCAAAGACTTTCTTGTCCACTTAAAAATGGGGGTGGATTAGGTTAAGTTTAGAAGTAAATAGAGAATGAAGAAAGTTGTGATCATGATTGTAATTTTGGGTGATGTGATGTGATAGCCAAGAACTTAACAAGAAACAACCTGAATTACTATCCCTAATCAACAAACAATTTTTAGCACTAAGATTAAGGCAATAGAGAAAGTTGTGATTCATGTTAACAAGTTATAGGTTGTGATTTCTTTTTAACAAGGAAGGATTAGGTGTTTATAACATATACAATCAAAAGAAACAAGATCATAATCCAATAGATTAATCAATTGATCAAGATAGGCAACAATAGGACAAGGGTACTGCATACCAATTTCATGTATAAAGAAGATTCAAAGGATGAATTAATGATTTTACAACATGAATGGATGATAAACAATCATACAAACAAGAGGAACAACAATAGAAATCAATTGAAGACAAAATTACACAATTTTGGAACCAAACACAACAACAAAAAACTAACCTTCAGATGAAAAACCCAAGACAGCTAGATAAAGGATGGAAAGAGCTTTCCAACAAGATACTATTTTTAAGAATCTAACAAAGGATGAGAAAGTTATGTTATTTTTGAAGTTCAAGCAGATTTCGACAGCAATACGAAGGTGTGGAGTTTTAGGTTGGACGAATTTTGTGTATTTTTCTGTGTAAAGTTTAAGTATAGCCAGCTTCCTCTTTATATAAGGTGGTTATGAGATTAATTTTCCTACTTTAAAGGATAGATTAAGGTAAGATAATTATCCTTCCTTAATTTTAGGGATTTTATTTTCTAAGGTAATTATCAACCAATAAAGAACCACCAATAATGAACCAAATCAAAGAGAATTAAAACCATAAATAATTACTAGACATTCCATACCATTTTTAGCCATCATATATCCATTCATTCAGGAGCAAAACAGTTTTGTAACCTTCACTGGCTTCTGGACTTCTAGAACTCAAAATTCGGGGTCTCACAGAGAGTATGAAGTGACTGTCACAAATAGAAGATGATATTCCACCAGAGGAGGAAATTGTTGAGCGATCATTTTTCTTTGCATCTAAAGAAATATCAACTAAAGTCTTGTTCCTCATAGACGCTACAGTACATTTGAAATATTGACAACATGTATATGGAAATGTCGTATCCCTGTATTGCAAGTAAAATATTATGGAGAATCAGCCGACTAAGCAAGATATTGCATACAAGTTTGTCCTATCTTCTTTGTGAGGTAACTTGTGAAATTATAAGAATTTTATATTACGCAACCCATGATAAATATTTTTCTTTAGTAAGAAATTTTTAGAACATTGTACGGTGTCACTTAATCTTAGGCTCTTGGCCAACTACAGCTATTATCCTAATGTCAAAACAAAAAACAAAGCCATTGTCCTAATGTCTTCGGATGTATAGTAATTTTTTATGTTTGAATTTGATAATTTGATATCCAGGAACTTTGTATTAGATTGCATCCCACCTTTTTAGCCACATATTTTTAGTTTGGAGTGCTATGTGTAGGTAGATGTGAACCACTAGTTCAATCAATCGATTTCTCTGTTTTCGAAGATTATCATGTACACTATAACAACTGAATTTTTTTACAGTCAAAGACTTTCTTGTCCACTTAAAAATGGGGGTGGATTAGGTTAAGTTTAGAAGTAAATAGAGAATGAAGAAAGTTGTGATCATGATTGTAATTTTGGGTGATGTGATGTGATAGCCAAGAACTTAACAAGAAACAACCTGAATTACTATCCCTAATCAACAAACAATTTTTAGCACTAAGATTAAGGCAATAGAGAAAGTTGTGATTCATGTTAACAAGTTATAGGTTGTGATTTCTTTTTAACAAGGAAGGATTAGGTGTTTATAACATATACAATCAAAAGAAACAAGATCATAATCCAATAGATTAATCAATTGATCAAGATAGGCAACAATAGGACAAGGGTACTGCATACCAATTTCATGTATAAAGAAGATTCAAAGGATGAATTAATGATTTTACAACATGAATGGATGATAAACAATCATACAAACAAGAGGAACAACAAGAGAAATCAATTGAAGACAAAATTACACAATTTTAGAACCAAACCCAACAACAAAAAACTAACCTTAAGATGAAAAACCCAAGACAGCTAGATAAAGGATGGAAAGAGCTTTCCAACAAGATACTATTTTTAAGAATCTAACAAAGGATGAGAAAGTTATGTTATTTTTGAAGTTCAAGCAGATTTCGACAGCAATACGAAGGTGTGGAGTTTTAGGTTGGACGAATTTTGTGTATTTTTCTGTGTAAAGTTTAAGTATAGCCAGCTTCCTCTTTATATAAGGTGGTTATGAGATTAATTTTCCTACTTTAAAGGATAGATTAAGGTAAGATAATTATCCTTCCTTAATTTTAGGGATTTTATTTTCTAAGGTAATTATCAACCAATAAAGAACCACCAATAATGAACCAAATCAAAGAGAATTAAAACCATAAATAATTGATAGACATTCCATACCTTTTTTAGCCATCACATATCCATTCTTTTAGGGGTAAAATAGTCTTTTTACCTGCACTGGCTTCTGGACTACTAGGACTCAGAATTCAGGGTCTCACAGAGAGTATGAAGTGACTGTCACAAATAGAAGATGATATTCTACCAGAGGAGGAAATTGTTGAGCGATCATTTTTCTTTGCATCTAAAGAAATATCAACTAAAGTCTTGTTCCTCATAGACGCTACAGTACATTTGAAATATTGACAACATGTATATGGAAATGTCGTATCCCTGTATTGCAAGTAAAATATTATGGAGAATCAGCCGACTAAGCAAGATATTGTATACAAGTTTGTCCTATCTTCTTTGTGAGGTAACTTGTGAAATTATAAGAATTTTATATTACGCAACCCATGATAAATATTTTTCTTTGATAAAAAATTTTAAAACATTGCATGATGTCACTTAATCTTATGCTCTTGGCCAACTTCAGCTATTATCCTAATGTTAGAACAAAAAACAAAGCCATTATCCTAATGACTTCGGATGTATAGTAATTTTGTATGTTTGAGTTTGTTAGTTTGATATTCAACAACTTTGTATTAGATTGCATCCCACCTTTTTAGCCACATACTTTTAACTCGGAGTGCTGTATGTAGATAGATATGAACAACTAGTTGAATCAATCGATTTGTCTTTTTTCGAAGATTATCATGTACACTTTAACAACTGAAATTTTTGACAGACAAAGACTTTCTTGTCCACTTAAAACTATGGGTGGATCAGATTGCTTAAAAGCTTATAAACACGTGTTTAACCTTTAGTCAGTAAGAAAACATCTTTCTCCCATCTCTCGTTGGTTTTTTAACAGAAAGTTGGCATGTGAGTCTCCAACCCAGTGAGTAACTCCAAGTTGATTGAGAATGCTCCGAGTCAAACTAACCCACCACAGGTTTAAATGCGCTAAGATATGTGGATTTTTAGTGTAGGTTTGGATTTGGTAAAAATTTAGAGAATACTTAGGTTTAGTGATAAGTTTTGTTTTGTTTAGGGAGCATAATATTGAATTAGATTTGGGTTAGCCTTTTAAAAGATGTATATTTTAGGCTTTAATTAATTTTAGACTTGGTTTTGGAAATGTGAAGGATTTGGGTGGGTTTTAAGAAGAATTTATGTTTAAAATAGTAGGAGATTTACAATTTAAAAAGAAAAGAGAGACGTTTCTTTAATAGTGTTATATACCATCACAGACCCCAACTTCAGCACTTCTTCTCCGCTGGTCACCCAGTGTTATAATCTCCTCTATTCCTTTAACAGTTATGTAGTTGAGCAGGTATTTAAAGAGGTGAATTGCCCTGCTGATTCCCTGACACATTTATGCGTTAATGATCTTACTAGTGCTTATGTTTATCGTGAATGCCCAACTTCTATAACTAATGTATTTTTCAATAACTATGTTATCCGTCTAGGTTTTTATAACCTGCATATTTGAAAAAAAAAATAGTGGTTTTTCTTCTTCTAGATCTTAAAATCTAAATAGTGAGCTAAGTGGAACAATATGTGATGGATTTGTAAAAATATATCATGTTTATTGCATCATCTATTTTGTGATGGAGAAAATATATGAATACTTAATCATGAAAAAAAGACTATATTTTATGGAGAATTTTCTTAAGTAATGCGAACGGTGATAAGAAAAAAATCTCCAATAATGACTCTTCTATATTGTATTAACTATAGTTAGATAGATACTTTGAGCAGTTTAAAATATAATACTTTATTTATTCTATGGATCTTTTGTGAGACTCTAGATTTTCGAGATGTTTGGGTCTAGAAGCCCATCTAGATATTATTGATGTTTAGTGGGCGATAACCCATAACTTAGGATCTTTGATGGACTTGCCATGCGGTTTGGACGTTTTGGAGTGTATTTTGGGCTTAGTTTGCTAGTATTAGTAGTTTGGGCCCACTACATAGTTTTAGAACACGTAAGTATTTGATCGTGCTTGCAGCATCTGTATCCCCTTCCGTTGAGTCATTTGGACTCACAAACATTGATTCTTGGTTTTAACTCTATAAAAGGAGCAATGGATAGTGGTTAATCTTGTTATAAATGATCTTATCACACAACATATATAAGCCCAAGACTTCCCAATCCTTTTCGATGTGGGATTGGATAACACTTGGACTTTTACGCAACCTGGGTTTCACAATCTCCCTTGCTTATAGACCTAATGTCCTTACAATGGGAGCCCACATATCAACTGATAGGCTCAAACTAAAGAGCCCAAACTCAAACTCACACATAAGTCCAAGCCCACACATTAGAGGGAGCGAGATGGACTCTACTATCACTTGTCACGACCCAGCCTCCGGACCCTCGGCCCAGCAAACTCGAACATGTATATGTGCATGTGAGATCATATTTGCAATGCTCAATTGGACTTTTGTGCACGTGTCCCAAAAGATATATCTTGTTACAAATGATTCTCTCACACAACATATATAAGCCCAAGGCCTCCCTCACTCCTTCCAATGTGGGATTGTGTCTCACACATACTTTGACCACAATACACAACCTAGGTCTCATAGGTTTGCTCCGCCACTTTGACCAGAACCATTGTGATAAATCCCTTTTATTGGGTATTGATGATTTGGTTATGATTGCATGTGTAGATGAATACTACAGGTGATGGGCCTCTGAGTATAGTAGCATGGCATAGAGACTCCAAAAAATTCTAGGTTATAAAGAGGGACACAAATGATGTGAAGGTGCTAAGCGAGTGTCCATTAGGATCTTGTAGTGTAGGGACTGCATAGGTGGAGCTACCATCACTTAACACTCTGACAACGTCAGTGGAATGGAAAATTAGATAAGATAAAGAAAAAGTAAGTCTGAAGTACCACTGATATATTTCAGTCCCAATCCCGGGACCTTAACACACCAAGAGACTTTGCCTGCCCAATAATGGTCATGAATGTGAGAATCGAGTATTTTGAATTAGTGAAATGAATGAGGATAGTCGTTTCAGAATTGAGATACAACCCATATTTAGGAAAGAGAGTATTGAAAAAGATGAAGAACACTCTCGTCTAGTTATTTGGGCTTACAAGAACGAAGTTGTTATATATTTCTAAAAAAACAGGCTGAGGGTATTTTCATAATTTCATACTTGTCCTATGAATTCCTAATTTTATATTTATTTTAACAAACCACTATTGGTATGATTGGGAAAATTCATTCAAATTAGAAATCCAAATTAGGATTCGAACATTTTTTTTCATATTATTTCAAAATTTGTTATACAGGTGATAAATTAGGTATTAAGTATAATGTGTGAAAAATTTCGATGAATAAATTTTGTAAGGGTTTTGTATGATATTTGATTTAATAGGCATCTAATTGTGATCAGGAAAGGAGTGCGAGGACATAGACATTTTCCTAGACTTTTTCAAGGGCGTATAATGATATTTAAAGATTTATTTTTTATTTTATGGTGTAAAATTAATTATAAATTTTCTAATTTTGGAAAAATTAATTTTAATTCATAAAATTGTTATAATTATTTTTAGAAGTTTATAGGAATTTTCTAAGATTTTTGAAGTGAATATGCTATTTATTATGAATTTTATAGAATTTTGATAGAATTAAGTATATATTAATATTATTTAAAATTTTAATTATATTTAAAAAAAGGAAAAAAAGAAATGGAAAATCGATGGTGAAGATTCGGAAGGCTTGATCTTTTTGACGTGTGGGTGGACTAGGGCTGGTAACCCTAATCCAGTATACGGAACGACGTCATTTTATGTTGAATCTAAATGATGTCATCGCCTCCTCGAGTGTGTAAATCTGCTTATTCATGCCATTTTAATCAGTTTAATTTGTGCAAAACAGTCGTAAATAATTTGTATAGGCTAGAGCTAAGTACAGATGCATGTGTTAAAGTGTTTAATTGAATGATTGGTTGAATCGGAAAAAAGAAAGGTGACAGCTAGGGTTTGCAGGAAGGGGATGGTCAGAGGTTAGGGATGACCTCACGCGAGAAGTTGTCATAGGGCATTCCCAACGATGCGTCATCTAGGGATGTGATGAGATACATGTCATTCGCACCCATGACTGGACTACGTGTAGTTTAAGATAGACATCAGGTGATAAGTCATCTGATTTGGAATGAAACGACAAGTAGTTCGAATCAAGATTAAATGACCTGTAGTTTAAATGGCATATGAGAGACGGGTTGTCTGGTACCTAGGGTATACAGGCTTGGTTCGAGCCAATCATGGCAGGCTCAAGGTGAGCCATGTGTTGACATGCCGGAGGTTCAAGAATGTGTTGGCAAGCGCCTATCCTGCCACGTGTAGGCTCGTAAGGAATTTTCAGAAAAATAAGGAAAAATTATAGAAAACCAGAAAATTAAGGAAAAATTAAAAACAAATTAGAAAAACAAAAATTAAAATTATAAAAAAATACTAAAACATTAGATAAATCCAATGGTACCATGTTTAATTAAATCTGAGGTTATTTGATGGGTTAATTATATTGTGGAAGTTTAATAGAAAATAAGAAAAATAAGACAAAAAATCGAAAATGTAGTTAGATCAATGATATACATATGAGACAGTTATTATGACTTAGAAAAGTGTGAATTGAGGTTAAGTATAATGTGTGAATGATTCTTAAATGAATTCTTGATTATTAGGTGTAGAAATGAATTGGCAAGTTCAGACCACTTCGGAATCAAATCGTAAGGAAGAAGTTCCATAAACGAGTGAGTGATTAGTGTTTGTGGGCGTACATAATTTTATTTACAATTTTGTAAATTAAGCTTTTAAATCTTTTAAAAGTTCATATCTTATTAAATGTGAATTATAGGATTAATTCGTTACCCGGATGTGTATAATTGTGTTGCTATGCTGTTCGTCCTTGTGTTGCGTCGTATGTATCCAAGTAATAGTGTGCATGCGGTGCTGGTTGATATAGAGTAACCTATATCACCCTTGAGAGCTCTCCGGGTTTGGAAGCGAGACGTGAAGATGCCAGATCCATTTTTCAAGGAATAAGGATGGATGGGGTTTATTATATTGAATGCGCATCGATTAACCATTCTTTGCAGGTTAGGGGTATTGCTTTGGTGAAGCTACCATCACCTAACGAGCCGACACTGTCAATGAAATAGGCCTTAGACTATCATTCATAATAATAAGTCTGTCAATTTAGAAGTCAAAGGACTAAATATTAACAAGTAGGGTTACCACTGAAAGATCCTAGTCTTGTCAAGAGCTCGGAAAGACTATGAGTCTTATGCTAGCCCAATGTGTGTTTGTGTGGTCACTAAAGATTGAATTTCATAATTGGTATAATTGTATACCTGTGTTTTAAGAAAATTGATGGTGTGGAGCATATTTTGCATCGATTTGATTTTCTTCTTGTATTCATTTTCTTTAACATATTTGATATGCTTGTCCAATTGTTTCGAGATATTTAGATCCAATCACTCACCTGGCAAGTTTTCTTGCTAGATCCATAGATCTAGTGTGTATAGGACCCTATAGGCGGCTAGTCTGATAGCTCAAATCCCATCTGGTAATGCAGTTAGTTGTTTAAGATATCGAAGGATAGTGATATGTGTAGTCAGTGCTTGTTCTCTTCGCTAGTGTTGTATAATATCTGCCTATGCATAAGGTTTGGATTTTTTGTAAAAGTGTATGTGTTTACATGAATGTAATATATCAATAAAATGGGCAAGTGCTACCCAGATAGCACTATTGTACATTAAAATACCGGTGCACTTTATTTTTTTCATTTCCACTTTCGAATTTCTTTTAAGCCTTGTAGTCTTAGTATATACATTTTCGGTGACTAGAAATGTGTATACTAGGTCTGTGACGGGGGGACGATCGCATGTGAAATAATTAAAATCTGGGGCATGTTGGTCTAGTACAGTGTGGTGGTCCCTCACAGGTGGTAGCGGAGCATTGCTTAGTTATCATTCATGAAAAACTTGTATATTTCTTGTCTTGTATGACTCTGCTACCATGCCTTCCTCACCCATGTGGGTGATAAATTTTTACGATGACCTTTATAGTTATGAAGTATGTTTGTGGGTGTTAGGGTCCTATCATGTCACGCCCCAAACCTCAATATTCATTGCACGAGAACCCCTACCATAGGCCCACTATTTACATTGTTTTAACATTCAACAATTCATATAATAGTCCTAGAAGGCTAATGATACAGATTTAAGTGGAGATAATAATTGAAAAAATTTATTGATATATTATGCAACAGAATTACAAGGAAAAAATGATAATGTCCGGGTATCATAAATGTTTGCTTAATTTATCTAAAAATACTACCTAGGACTTCACTAATTACAATGGCTACAATAGATTTAAACACTCTAGGGGAATATACTATGAACATAATGCTCCTTAAAACTTACCTCGCGTTTGACTATTCAATAGTTGATCGTCTCTTGTTATGCCCGAGAATGAGCTCCTATTCGTTACTGGCTATTGCTGCACACTTGCCAAAAATCTGGCAATAACTTGCTAGGTGAACAGATGGGAAAATATGCATAGCAACACATACAATCATTTAACGATACACATGTATACTGGCACACAACAAACATTTGAATACTCATTATAACAATCAGCACGGTAACAGGCATAATGTAATGCTGCACGTACTATCTCAAGCAATCAGGACCATAGATGGGCTGGCAATGTCTCTCAGTCCTTCTGGCGCTAGGAATAGGACTGGGATCCATTAGTGGTACTACTATATATGGCACCTTATGTCTCTTGTTATTTTGTATGCTTGCTCGATCAATCCTGATGGACATGTTCTCCTCTTGGCCCAGTTCCACTAACGATGTCGGGGGGTTAGGTGATGGTAGGTTCACTTACTCGATCCCCACATTAGGATATTTTGTTTATTCATATTATTTAAATTTAATTAAAACACCCCATCCCACCTTATGCCTCTCCTGGCAAATCCATGCCGCACTACTATACTCGGAAAGCTCGCAAAAGTCGCATAGGTTACCTTATGCTGTTGCGATGCTTGATCCTGTCATATGATTTTGAATGCATCCAATCACTTCATATTCATTTCTAATATAATCACACATTCAATCGATGTAGAACATAGCTCAATAATCGAGCACGAGATTACAAGCAACACATGACTAATTCGAAACACACGCAATAATTTCATTCAGTAATTCATTACGCTTCTAATTAGTCATAGTCATGTGGATTCATTCATTCCAGTAAATAATGTATAAAAAGGAGTCTGTCCACTCACGGTTTCTCGATGTTTGAAGTGCCCACACTTGATCCTCGATCGTTGAGCCAATTCCTTGAGATCCATAACCTACAGATATCCACCTAACATGCATTCATAGCCGAATCCTTAATATCGTATCCTCGATACATAACAAACTTAAAATCACACACCTACGACCTTAATATAGTGCATTTCTACCCAAAATTTAATATGAAATCGATCCAGATATTTTTCTTATTTTTTCTTATTCTCCAGATCTTAGTCTATATATTTGACCTATCAAAACACATTAGATTTAAATTATTCTTATACCAATGGATTCCTTATCATTTCTAGTATTTATCATAATTTTTTTATAATTTTTCTAAATTTTCCAGTATTTTCCCCAAATTTTATTCCTTTTCTGTTATTTTTTTCTATTTTCTGCATATTTCTAATTTCCAACCAGGCAGGCCGAGATCTATCACCGAGCCTCCCAGATTATGACACATGCACACTTCAGGGTGTGCCACGTTGCCCGAAGCCTAGGCTCTAATCCAAGCCTAAATCTCCCCTCAGATGACTTATCACCTACATCCGCAGGTGACTTATCGTCGACCTGCATGGCCAACTACATGTCATATTTCGTCTGGAGTAGATGATTCGTAGTTTGAATGGGTTTTCTTTAACCTCCAATCGAAACCAAAGCACCTGAAACCCTAGTTTTTAATTTATCAATACCTCTACACACGCATCGAAGCTTAACAATTCATACACCAGAACATTCCTCACATCAAGACAAATCAAAAAACACCAAGAATGTTCATTTTTATCAACTAAAGCCCTAGATCTAAGAGGAGGAAACACCTACTTTTCCAAGTAAAGTTCTAACCCAAATCCGTCAGAAATTCTCGCTGAAATGGCAATAAAATGGTCGGAAAGAGTCCAATGTTCTCCCACGAAATGAAATCAAAGATTTTCCAAGTATTCGAAGCTGGAGACGGAAATAGGTGTGTGGTTATGTCCGGCCTACTCTTGCCATGTGTGGCGTGGTCAGAGAAGCAGCTAGTCGCTCCGGCCACATGTGCGCCGAAAGGCTTCTTCCGGGTGTGACTCACCCATCACCAATACGACGTCGTTTTTCACATTCTAGGGTTATACAAGAGAAATCAAAACGACAGCCTATGCTATCATTTTGACCATGGTCAAAACGACACACATGCTTGTAATTCTGAACTTAACCTATTTAATATTATAATATTTAAATATTAATAAAATAATAATAATATATTATTTATAAAATCTTAATAAAAATTTCAAAATTCATTAAAAATCAACAAATACTTCAAAAAATATACGAAAAATTTTTATGGACTACTATCACCTGGAACCATAAAATTTATCTTCCTATAAATATAATTTTTACTAAAATTTAAATACCTCATTCAAATATTTCTGGAAAATTATGAAAATTCCGGTGTCACTTCTAAAAATTCTCGAAAAATCTCCTAATACCTGTGGAATATTAACGGACATATCCAAGTTCCAAAATCATCTAAACCACCATTAAATCTAATCACGCTGTTTTTAAATCCTCTGTTTCATAATTATCCAAAATTCCAATAAATACATTAATTCCTCAAAAAATAAAATTTTAACCTCATATCATAAATAATCAACTTGTTTTTATTTTCATCGATCTAAACTATGAGCTAAGTCCCATTAACCTTAGAAATTTTGATTCGGCTTCCTGGCACAAGTACTCAAAAATGTCGATTCTCACAATGGGTGCATTGAAATTTTTATGGATTTATTTTAACGTTAGTTGTATTTAAGATAGTTTGAAGGTTTTGATTCGGTAGCTATGGTTAAAATTTAAAATCCCTAATTGAAAATCTCCTTAGGAAATTATTATTAGATGAAGTGATATTATGAAATCAATTAATAGTAAAGATTAGTTAAAAGTCCTGATTTTGCAAGGTATACTGTTGCATGAAATTTAAAGACTAATAAAACTTTTTAAAACTGGCCCATTCAATAAATGGACAAAGAGAATAGAATACAACGCTAAAAAAGCAAAGTTTATTAACAAAAATGATACGTAATTGAAGGCAAAGAGCAAAATGACAACCAATAATACTAATATAAGATATAAAACGATGCATGTTTAAATAAATAAAAATCAAATACACAAAAAATCTGTAAACACATGAAAATGACATGGATATACGTATGGACAATAATCATCATAAAAAATTACTAATGATATATTTTCAAGATGAAACAACTCATCTATGGTTGTTCGGTTCTTATTTACGTAATAATATTTGCTTGCAAGATTAATATATCCTCATTCAATACCAATATGGTGGGAGTATCCGTCTTATCAATTATTTACTTTATTCGCATCAGTTAGGATTTGAATTAAGGATATGATGCTTAAGAAATTCTAAGTTTTTTTTCTACTTTACTAAATGTAAATTTATATCTCGTTATTTTATTGATATAAAGATTGAGGACTTTAATGTTATTTCTTTACTGATTTAGATTCATGAAGGAGAAAGAGCACTTATTTAAAAAGATTAAAAAGAAAATGACGTATAATGAAAACTATAAAATGATGAA
This sequence comes from Passiflora organensis, assembly GCA_019739055.1. Lineage (NCBI taxonomy): Eukaryota > Viridiplantae > Streptophyta > Magnoliopsida > Malpighiales > Passifloraceae > Passiflora > Passiflora organensis. The sequence goes on from JAEPBF010000136.1 coordinate 1,277,489, forward strand.
AATATTGATTTATCCCTTTCTGATTTGAAAATCTAATTTAGACCCCACTTGGTCCAATATTTCAGTGTTATAAGATTATGGATTTATAACTTAATAAACTCTTAATAGGAGTTTCGAGATGGATCCAAGTGGGGTAGTGTGAAAATTCAGATTTTAGGGGATCTTAATTAAGACAAACGATGTATGATAGCGAGTATTAGATTGATTTATTATTCTCTGCCTTAGTATCAAATTGACCCATATTTGTCATAAAATTAGTTTATAGGGTTTTTATATTATCGTATGATACCTTATAGTTATTTTAATATATCTTTTCTATGAGTATAAATAATTATAAATTAGAATCTTCAATTCTTAAATAGTGAGGGATGATTTAAGACCTTAGATAGTCAAAATTTGGGTTAATTTGAAATATGAATTATTTTAGAATTTTTGGATACTAAATACTATATTCTAATATTTTTTAAAAAAATTATAAAAAATATTTTAAATTATCTATTTATCAAGATTAAGGAATCCAGATGTAGATAGATTCTACTATTTATAAGGAGTATATAAAATCTTTCTGAATATTTTTCTGATTTTTCTAGTATTTTTAATAATTTTTACAAATTTATTATAATTTTTGAATAATTATTATATTATATTATTTTAATTTTGATTTAATTAAATGGGAATAAACCCAATATGATGTAGGTTTGAGAAGTCCCCAAACAAAGCCATTTGAATGAGTAAACCGTGGTGTCTGTTAGTGTGAAATGGCATCGTTTCACGTAGAGACGGGTACTGGTTTGGCTGGATCCGGCGACCCACCGACATTGGGTGTTAAACCTGACAATTGGCTCTAGATTGGGTTTATCGTGATAGGCTTCAGAACTTCAAATTCTCTCGTGCAAAAGGGAGTGATTTTTCATTTTGAATTGTTTGACATAATTATTGGACCGAATCCAACGACTTTTGGGTTGTTTCTAACATATTCTTGCCTTGGGTAAGTCAAGATCTTTTTTTAGTTATAATTTGAGTTTTTGATGCTTATTTGATGTGATTGTTACTGGGTTTTGTTTCAGGAAGAGAGGCGAAGGTGTTGGTGTAAGTCTTGGGGGACGTCGGATGGAATGGCCGATTGTCGTTCTAGGAAATCGATCTCTGGCTGGGCCAAAGGCTGAAGATGACCCAATAGACAACGGGTCGTCCACAGGTCATCTGGACAACAAGTAGTCCATTGTGGATTTGGACAAGAAGTTATTCGAGTTCAGGTCAATCGACATATCATTGGTCCAAGGAAGGATCAAACCGGATTTAGTCAAACCAGATCAAACCAATCCGGGTTAAACCAATCTGAATCAGGTCAGATAAAAAATATGGACGAATAAGGTTGTGGCATATGGCCTTGTCTGGTAATAACATGTGTTTTGTTGTCTTTTCAAATTTTGACCGATTTTTCAGGAAATCTAAAAATGAATAAAAATTCAGAAAAATCGATAAGAAATGATAAAAATTACGAAAAAATTCTGAAAAATAGAAACAAATATAAGAAATCCATTGGTATATAGTTTGGGTATTTTGGATTATATTTGAGGAATAAAAATTAGGAGAAGTTGATAGAAATTTAGAAAATATCGGAAATTCTTTTTAGGTGAATCGAGTCCCTTAAGACTGAGAAAGAAGTCATATGATTTCAATTATAAGTTTTATATCCTATTAACTTAGATACTATGTAAATTTATGGATTATGATCTGTTTAGGTGTTGAAACGTATACACTAGACCCTGGAGTGGGGACTAGTCGAGTGCCGCCAAAATAAGGTGAGTGGACTATCCCTAAATGTTTCCATTAATTGTTTATGCTTCCTATTTGCATTTCCGTGACAAATGTGTGATATTTCATAAACATATTTTTTGTTGACAGAAACTCTTTCATCATGGCATTTCTTTCAAACCGATGATTTCTTTTCTTTGATTCTAGTATGCAAAGAATTTCAAGAAAATCTAAATATTGTGTGAACAATCATATGGTGGATACGGTCATAAAGACCTTGTTATTTGCAGACTCCATGGGGTTTCGGCTCTCTTGAGTATTGCACATGTTGGTTAGTGTGATAAATCAATATCAAACATGATATTTATTCATGGTAACACTGACCTGAGTGTGAGATTATGAGAGAATTTTCAAGTGTGAGTTTGGGATTGAGTTGTGGAGTCACCACCTCTGCTCCCCTGGTAACGTCAGTGTTTTATATACCCATTCTTTTTCAAAGAAAACCACTAACAATCTTCCTTGATATCATGACGGTGGATTTGATGGAAGCAAATCCTTACCAACAACATAATCAATCATAAATTTGTTATTTGAATCTCATCGAGCATGAAAACGACTAATAAATGTTGCTTATGGTAAATCATGAAAGCTTATTACTATTAATTGAGTAAATGAGATTCTATGTGTCTGTGCACTGTGACATTTCTTGTTCACTTATTACTCTTGCTGTGAAATGCTTGACTCCGAAGAGTTTGAAACAGTCGACGTAGTCTTACTCAATCACCTTAAATTATAAGAACAAATTCAGGGTCCAGTCACCTTGTGAGGACTCCCTCCCTATAGGAACAACTCAACACAACATTATTGGAATAATGAATCTCCAACTCATATATCAGGTATTTTCTGGGGAGAGCAATAAATTTCTCAGGCTCAAGACCCAGTGGAACATATTAAATCCCTCCATGCTACCACTGGAATTCGAATCACCACCCATTGTCTTTTGTTTCTATAAGGAGGACGCCTCTCACCAATTCAACGATTAGTTGAATTGGTAAGAGACATCCTCCTTGTAGGAACAAGTGACAAATATATCGGAAAGTGGGGCTAGAGAATGAGGGCTTAATGAGAAGAGCTACGACCATTTTGCTGCTCTAGGTATACATAAATAATTGAGAATCTTACCTTGTATTGGTGACTTGTTTCATGTGCATATAGTATGTGTGGGTGTTGTGAAGTAAAGATTTTGGGACCTATAGGATCATGGGTTGTGAAATAAATAAATAATATATTTTTAAAATATACATCTTGTTTTAAATCTGCATATAGTTTTAATGTAAATACTATTTACTGTATTCGACAATAGCATTATGGGAAACAAACGGCTAATATACAGCCTTGTATAGTATTTATATCTTTCATTAAGGGGCATTAGTGGGAGATATGAATGCTATATGACTGGGGGGTTGTTACGTCACCATGGAATACAGGGTTGACAGGTAGGATGTAGGACCTTGTCCCTTTGAGTGCCTAGTCAGCTTGATTATATGATTATGACGATCAGATTGGTCCATTTTGAGCTTCTGACCAGTTGACCGGGTTTGTTTGACCCGAGAGTTGACTAGTGAGGTGGACATAGTCATAGGAAGTCTAGGTGTGTTTCTAGTCAGCTTAGCGAGTGGTCTAGGGCAAGTGTTTGAGGTTTGAGTCAATGGAAATCGATTTGGTCAGTTTCAGATCCGTTTAGAGTGATTGTGGATTTTTAGGCCGACTAACCGTTTTGAGCTCATTTACTATTTTTTGAGCCTATTTATTATTTCCTAAGCCCAATCAGATAATGGAAGCCCATTTTTGATATTTTATGACTTAAAATATTATTGTATCCCATTCGGGGCATACAGAGCCTTTTAGTGGCTTGTTTTGATTTTTTCTAGGAATTGGGACCTAGAGTATAAAAGGCCAACCCAAACTAACACTTAAAATTTTTTGTAAGTGTTGGACACCAGTAGCCTTCTCCCCCTCTTCCACCTTCAAGAAAACCTATTCCTTTGCATTTTGATTTTCCCTTAGAGAAATCCATTGGGAATTATTAGCAAATGCTTTCCTACCCTCCCAAAGTTAGTTTTCACTGCTAGTTTTGGATTGAGGAGCAAAACTCAGATTGTTCTTAGTATTAGGGCATTTTTGGGGATTTTGTAGCAAGTGCCCTAAATCTTTGTTTCCTTGTCGATTTTTAGTTCCTTTGTTTTGCTTCTGATGTTTCTAAAATGATTTGATGGATTGGATTGCTTGAAAACACCCTTTGATCTATGGGTGAGTGTTTTGAGTTTTCGATGGTATTTTTAGTTATTTCGGGATTTTGTGATTTTGATGGGATTGATGGAATTGATTGATTGCTTTGCTTGGGTTTGATTTTTTTTTGAGTTGTGGAGTATGTTTATTGGCTGAGAAGCCCAAGTGTGGTATTGATGGAGCTTGTGGATGGATTTTGCGCCTTTGGATAGTATGTTTGTGGAGAGAATATTGTTCTCTCTCTAGTTGGATTACTTGAGCTGCGACTAGAGTGTTGGTTTTGTGATTTGAGAGATAGGTTGAGTGAGCAAGGGTCTCCTTGGTTTCATTTCCAGTTTCGAGTCTTTTATAATTTTGGTTCGTTTAAGCTTATGTTTTTTATGGTTCGGTTTGTGTGTTTAGGTGGTGCTGGAGTGGTCGATAAGGGAAAATGTATTATTTTGAGTCATCTACGTGACAAGAGGTGAGAGTTTATGTTTTATTTGTTTAAACAAAAATATTTTTGTTTTATTGATTTAAAATATAGTGAGTTGCTTGGTTTTGAATAGAGGCCATACACATATTGTGTATGAATATCATGCTAGATTCAATTGGCTTGTTTGACTTGTTTTCGATGCATCAAATGTGTTTGTGAACCGTATATGCATGTTTGAGTGTTATTGATGCATTAGATGAATTGTGTGTAATATTAGAGGTTTTGTGGTTTCTTAGTCATGTTTAATCGTATGCCATTTCGTAGGAATCATGTTTTGGTTTGTGGCTTTTAGTTAGATGTTGAGTCGGTGAGAAAAATGCAGAAAACCAGAGTGAGAGAATTTAAACCGGTCGAAATAGACCTTTTAGATTGGTTGAAACCCTATTTAACTCCATAGACTGGTCGAAACCAAAGTCCTTAGACCGGTTGAAATTCCATAAATTTTTCTAGAAAACCCTTAGACTGGTCGAAACTAAACACATTAATCTAGTCAAACTTCTATCAATTTTCCAGAGAACCCAAAGATCGGCTGAAACCAAACTTTTTAGATTGACCAAATTTTTCTGAGTAAGCTTAGAGCGGTCAAATCTAAATTTTTTAGACCGATTGAAATCTGGAAATTTTTCTAGAGAGCGCAAAGATCTGTCGAAACCAAAATTTTTAAAACGGTTAAAATTTTACAGATAGTTTAGACCAGTTGAAACTAAAGTGTTTAGATTGATCGAAATTCAATAATTCTTTCCTTTTCACTTTTCTTGTTACAATTAAGCCAATTTAATCTCATACTTGGCAAACACCTTAGTAACTCCCTCTTACACCTTCCTTAATCCTAGATGAGTACACATGAGTGTTCTTCATGTATTGTAACATTAAAATTCTAAGGTTGAGGGGTATGGTTTGAGGAATGAGATGACTCTTATGCATAATGATTGAGGTGGCTTGCATCATATGTATTACTATTTTTATGAGTTTTATATATATATATATATATATTCTAGGTAATGACCTGGAATTAACTAATACACTTGGTCAATATGAGGTAGGTATACGAAAGCCCAGCTGAGGGGAATGTTTCCTTCCTTTTGATGTTGTATGGATAAACTGTATGTTTATACCTGAATTTACTATAACTTAGCAAACTGCCTGAATTTGCTATGACCTAACAGACTATATATATATGGACTGGTGATTGAGTGTGATTGAGAGTTTTCTCCAGTCAATTTCGGATGACACCAGCAGTAGGGTACTATATATTTTTTTAAATAAAAAACTAACTGCTAGTGGACTCTCGGTTTTCCTTTAGCGGAGATTATTTAAAAGTGCTTAGTGATCCACCTCGATAGGTTTTTGGGCATAGTAGCCCTTTGATTTTATGAGTATCATGGATTTATAAACCCATTGGGACAGACCTTATTGCATAGTATTTTACGATTCATGCATTATGTATTATTGATTATGTATAGCATTATGTGCACGATTAGAATGTATGAATATTAGTTGTGTTTAAGTTAACTATTTTATAGTCATTTTTATGTATGTCTCTATTCTACCTGATATACTTATGATGCTGTAACTCCTACTGAGGTCTTTGGATATCACCCCTCTCTTGTTGATCATTTCAAGGCTAGTTCGTCTACTTATAGTCATTCATCTTGAGGTCGAGTTTTCCGATGTCAGTCTTAAGACTGGACTATTGCACTTGCATGTTTTGGAGGCTCGACATATCTATATTTTATCATTTTCATACTCTTATGCATGCATGATTGGTTTGAATAACCTTGCTTGTTATGGATCCATCGAGAGCTTTTTTATTCGGATATTATTATTAGACATGCATGTATGACTTTGAATATTGGGTTATGATATGAGACACGTGCCTTGGGAACTTATGTGGAGCATTTAAGGCTTGTGTGTATGGACTCGATGTGTTGCATGTTTTGGGTCGTGTGACCTATTGCTTGTGATTTAAGACTTCCACTGTAAATGTATGTTTACTCCATTGATTGTTATGTGTTAGGTACCTTTTGTGACGTGACATGCTCCTTTTAAAATAAAAATTTAAATTTGTATGCCTTTTGGGGTTTCTAGTTTTGAAAAGTCAAGTGATCCTTGTGTTGTTTCAATTAGTCCACTTGTTAGGTCGATCGGGAATACACGATGGTGAGGGTCCCATTAATCGGGAGTAGATCACTCATAAGATCATCCTAAAATTTCTTTTAAAAATAAATAATAAAGATGCTATTAATTTTGTAGTACAATATATTTAAGACCATCTATATTCTTATTTCTTTTCAACCTTCATTTTAGGTTTCTATTAAGTGAAAAAGGGAGAATTTTTCTTAGATTAAATCTATACCTTACAAAATTTGATGTAATTTATATAATAAACCCCTAGGTTTTGATGTCCAATTAGAAACAATGTAGATAACATTTTTTTTATTCGAAAAATTTTTTATTAGCTGAGTTGTATTTGTCAACTCATTGTTCCATTCATAGCTACTAGCTAGCCTTTTGTATATATCATAAATAGGAAGCTTGATCGGTGGACAGGTGGACAAGGAGATGGTGAACAATATGATGATATTTAGTATGACTATTCTCTATACCACAACTTATTTTCCATGTTTTTTCACAATTATATGTTTGTTTTTGTCTTTTACTATCATGTTTTGTGCACCGAGTGGGCACGGGTAGAGATTATCACTCAAAACGTGGGTATTTGATAAGCTGTCAATTGATGCCCAACTAGAAAATATACTACAGCATTAGTCTTATGATGTGGTATAAATAATCTTTAAAAGAAAATTATGAATTTTTAAATATTTTATTTAAAATTATTCTTTATTTTTTAAGAAAATTTATTCAAGATATTTTTAGAAAATTATTCTTTAATCTTAAAAGAGAAAGGCCATTCTTTTAAAAAGAATATTTTATTAAGAAAAAAAAAGGAATATTTTTCTCAAATTAAATCTATACCTTACAAAATTTGAAGATTTTATCACTATTTGTAATATATATAATAAAACCCTCTGGGATTTAATGTCCAATGAGTTAAAGGAAAAGAGAACATTATTCGTTTTCAAAAAGATTTTAATTTGTTGAGTCGTATTTGTCAAGTCATTGTTGCGTTCATAGCTTGCCTTGTCTTTAATATGATTGTTCTCTACACCACAAATTTTTTTCTATATTTTTCACAATTATATGTCTGATTTTGTGGGTATTTGATAAGTTGTCAATTCATTAACAATGAGCAAATTCTTCAGCGATAGTTTTATTTATAATGTAGTATAAATAAGTGTACATCTCTTTCAGTTTCCACATTGCGAATTCTGGCCTTTCATTTTCCAGTTTCCACATTTGCTCATTCTTGTAAGCATTTTGAGGCAAAAACAATTTGTTCCATGGCAATTCCTTTAGCGTCAACATCCCTTACGTTCAAGGTTCATAGACGTGAGCCAGAACTAATCATACCCGCCAAGCCGACCCCTCATGAGTTTAGGCAATTATCGGACATCGATGACCAAGAGGGACTAAGGTTTTTCATTCCTCTTATACAGTTTTACAATCGTTGTCCCTCCATGAGAGAGATAGACCCTGTGAAGATCATAAGAGATGCCATAGCCAAAACACTAGTATTCTACTACCCATTTGCGGGTAGGTTAAGGGAAGGGCCTAACCGAAAGCTTATGGTGGAATGCACTGGCGAAGGCATCTACTTCATTGAGGCAGACGCAGAAGTTTCGCTTGATCAGTTTGGGGATGCACTTGGACCCCCATTCCCATGTTTTGAGGAGCTTCTCTTTGATGTTCCTGCAGCCAGCGGGGTGCTAAACTGTCCTTTACTTCTCATTCAGGTAACTCCACGGAGTTCTTTTTTAGTATGAATCAGAATCCCTGGCCTTACAAATATGCCATGGAAAATAATGGTTTAAAGTATCCATTATTAACTTGGGAAGGCAAATTGTACTTTCAAAGATTCATAAAACTTATTTTTTTGGTTTAAAATTTGAAGGTAACACGCCTGAAATGCGGTGGTTTCATCTTCGCCATCCGCGTCAACCATACCATGAGTGACGCCTCCGGGATAGTACAATTCATGAGCGCAGTCAGTGAGATAGCCCGTGGATCACATTCTCCGTCCGTGTTACCGCTGTGGGAAAGACATCTCCTTAATGCCAATGAACCACCACGAGTGACACATCAACATAGAGAGTACGAATTGGCTGTCACAAATAGCGAAGATGATGTTCTACCAGTGGAGGAAATTGTTGAGCGATCATTTTTCTTTGGATCTAAAGAAATATCAACTCTAAAAAGTCTTGTTCCTCATGGACACTACAGTACATTTGAAATATTGACAGCATACATATGGAAGTGTCGTATTGCTGCATTGCAACTAAATCCCAAGAAAGATGTACGTTTTTTGTGCATAGTCAATGCACGCAAAAAGTTTAACCCCCCATTACCAATTGGGTACTATGGTAATGCCTTTGTATTTCCAGCCGTTGTGACAACCGCTGGAAAACTTTCCCAGAATCCCTTGGAATATGCATTAAAATTGGTGAAAACAGCTAAAGCAACTGTCACTGAGGAATACGTGCAATCGGTGGCTGCATTAATGGTCACCAAAGGGAGGCCTCTCTTCACAACTGTCAGATCCTTCATGGTGTCTGACTTGCGTAACATGGGGTTTCAAGATGTGGATTTTGGGTGGGGTAAGCCTTTATATATTGGAATTGCCAAATCCGGAGTAGGAGACTTCCCAGGAGCGAGCTTTTATGGGTTGTCTACTAGCAACAGGGGAGAGCAAGGGATTATGGTTCCAGTCAGATTGCCAGCCAAAGCAATGGAAAGATTTGTGATTGAGCTTCAAAATATTATGGAGAATCAGCCGGCTAAGCACGATATTGCACACAAGTTTGTCAGATGTTCTTTGTGAGGTAATTGGTGAAAATTATAAGAAATCTATATTAGGCAACCCATGATAAATATTTTTCTTTAGTAAGGGATTTTTAGAACAATGTATGATGTCATTTCTAATGGTTTTTTATGTGCAATAACTTCTTATGTTTGAGTTTGTAAGTTTGATATCCAGCAACTTTGTATTTGATTGCATCATCCATCTTTTTAGCCATATATTTTTAGCTCAAAATGTTGCATGCAGATGGATATGCACCATTGGTTTAATCCATTGATCTATATATTTTCAAAGATTATCATGTACAGTGTAAGCGTCGAAACTTTTGACAATTAAACATGATAGTAACTGAATTATAACTAAAGATTGCAAATAATAAAAGGAATGAAATATTGTGTCGTTGATGACAAATGTTATAAAGGTCCAGTCCTACCTATGCACCATGCCCGAGTCATGGTCATGAACCTTCCAAAATGTATGAGCTCCTTTTCAAATCTGGTATCATCCAAGGGCTACCAGGTACGACCATGGCACTTTGGGACTTAGAACGTTCCAAGTCCCAAATGCTTGCCCAATTCTTCAACAACCCTAGTCTAAGTATACTAATCTAGTCAGCCCTAGGCTATCCTAACCTTTCTCTCGTGTATCACTCACAAAGTGTGTTTCTTTTATTACATCTCACCAAGTGCGTCACTTGCCGAATGTGCCACCCACGCAATAAACTAATCCTCATTGGCTTTGGTAGTAAGAATCTATCTTACTGAGTTGATCAGAAACAATAAAGAAGTACTCTAATGAATTAAGCAAAGGCAAGATAAAATAAAAAGGGAATTCACTAATATAAAACCGAGGCCTCACAAGGGGCTTGGGACTAGCAATAGGTCAGAATCGAAACAAAAGATTTCTAGAATGACAAAATTCAACAAGGCTCGTAATAAAACTAGCTAAATTGCTTGATGTTTGACTGCAGATGATCTTAATATCGTAAATACTACCAAAATTGGATCTCACAGGATTCTCTCATTAAAATCATAGATTTGGAAAAGGAAATTGTCATGCCTCGTATCCTAACTCCAGGGGTGAATACCTATGCCAAAGAATCCTAAGAGTAGTAATTACGATACTACCCTCAGAATCCCATAAGATTAGTAAAATAAAATTGTAATAATACCACAACGGAATAAAACCAATGATAGGGTAAACCTATATCGCATCAACATTTAAATCGATCAACCAAAAATCTAATCAATCATCACAATCCACATGCCAATATAATCTGTAAAAACTAAGTACTAGATAACATGTATAAAACTAAAATCGTAATCAATAGTGTAAAGTCAAAATCCAGTCCGGTCCATATGTACAAATCAAATTAAAATATTGATGAAACCTAAAATCAGCAGGATACTCTGAAATCATCCATAAGAGGTGGACGGCTGGCAATCTGCACCTGTAACACAATCTGGATGACACTAAACCTATTAGGTAAATATCTAGGTGAGGGGAGTAGGGACCATAAAATATATAAGTAATAACATAATCGAAATCCAAAATAAAAAATATAAAATTTTTGTGAACTCTCGACAATACTCAATTTCAAATCCAAATGAAGCAAAAATACAGAAATGGTGAATCATACACATACACGCATATATTTCTTAATTAAAAAAGACTAGAAAGTCAGTTAAGAAATCAATTGTCTACCCCTGGCTAGGGGAGAAGACAAGGCCTACTAGTGGTTCTTTAATTCACTTTATAAAACCTAGCCCACACTAGTGTTGCCGAAGGTTTATAAGGTCAAACTCTTTATGACCAACTAAATATGTGAGTCGTTGGTCACTAATTTTAGTCAACGTCGTTAATGCACTGGAATACTCAAATAATTATAATGGGATATAAAACCAATCAAAAAAAAGGCAAACTTAACCCAATATCACAGCCTAAAAGTCAGACATATAAGCTCATAGACAATCATATGTCTCAACATTCTATGCAACCACATTTACAAAATCACAATATGCCTCTCAGTACCAAACAATAATGAAACTAGTATATGTGTCAAATCTCACAATCATAAAATCAATCATATTTCCTAATACAAAATATGTAAGTTCAAGTGTGAGGTCCCTACTCACTTGTATGTAGAAACTAACTAAAAAAAATTCAAACACGGTATACAGTTCATCAATCCACGATACAATAGTACAAGGCAAATTTTACTTTTCAAAGATTCATAAAACTGTCCTTTTCTTGTTTCAAAAATTAAAGGTAATATGCCTGAAATGCAGTGGTTTTATCTTCGCCCTCCGCCTTAACCACACCATGAGTGACGACCCCAGATTAGTACAATTCATGAGCGCTGTCAGTGAGATAGCCCGTGGATCACATTCGCCATCCATCATATTGCTGTGGGAAAGACACCTCCTTAATTCCAATGAACCACCACTAGTGACACATCAACATACAGAGTACGAAATGGCTGTCACAAATTACAAAGATGATGTTCCACCGGAGGAGGAAATTGTTGAGCGATCATTTTTCTTTGGATCTAAAGAAATATCACCTCTAAAAAATCTTGTTTCTCATAGATGCTACAGTACATTTGAAATATTGACAGCATGTGTATGGAAATGTCGTATCGCTGTATTGCAACTGAAATAGTATGGAGAATCAGCCGACTAAACAAGATATTGCATACAAGTTTGTCAGATCTTCTTTGTAAGGTAACTAGTGAAAATTATAAGAAATTTATATTAGGGAACCCATGATAAATATTTTTCTTTAGTAAGGGATTTTTAGAACATTGTACGATGTCACTTAATCTTAGGCTCTTGGCCAACTACAGCTATTATCCTAATGTCAAAACAAAAAACAAAGCCATTGTCCTAATGTCTTCGGATGTATAGTAATTTTTTATGTTTGAATTTGATAGTATGATATCCAGCAACTTTGTTTTAGATTGCATCCCACCTTTTTAGCTTGTAGTGCTATGTGTAGGTACATGTGAACCACTAGTTCAATCAATCGATTTCTCTGTTTTCGAAGATTATCATGTATACTATAACAACTGAATTTTTTTACAGTCAAAGACTTTCTTGTCCACTTAAAAACGGGGGTGGATTAGGTTAAGTTTAGAAGTAAATAGAGAATGAAGAAAGTTGTGATCATGATTATAATTTTGGGTGATGTGATGTGATAGCCAAGAACTTAACAAGAAACAACCTGAATTACTATCCCTAATCAACATACAATTTTTAGCACTAAGAATAAGGCAATAGAGAAAGTTGTGATTCATGTTAACAAGTTATAGGTTGTGATTTTATTTTAACAAGGAAGGATTAGGTGTTTATAACATATACAATCAAAAGAAACAAGATCATAATCCAATAGGTTAATCAATTGATCAAGATAGGCAACAATAGGACAAGGGTACTGCATACCAATTTCATGTATAAAGAAGATTCAAAGGATGAATTTACAACATGAATGGATGATAAACAATCATACAAACAAGAGGAACAACAATAGAAATCAATTGAACACAAAATTACACAATTTTGGAACCAAACACAACAACAAAAAACTAACCTTCAGATGAAAAACCCAAGACAGCTAGATAAAAGATGGAAAGAGCTTTCCAACAAGATACTATTTTTACGAATCTGACAAAGGATGAGAAAGTTATGTTATTTTGAAGTTCAAGCAGATTTCGGCAGCAATAGGGAGGTGTGGAGTTTTCGGTTGGACGAATTTTGTGTATTTTTCTGTGTAAATTTTAAGTATAGCCAGCTTCCTCTTTATATAAGGTGGTTATGGGATTAATTTTCCTACTTTAAAGGTTAGATTAAGGTAAGATAATTATCCTCCCTTAATTTTAGGGATTTTATTAACTAAGATAATTATCAACCAATAAAGAACCACCAATAAAGAACCAAATCAAAGGAATTTAAAACCATAAATAATTACTAGACATTCCATACCATTTTCGGCCATCACATATCCATTCATTCAGGGGCAAAACAGTTTTTCAACCTGCACTGGCTTCTGGACTTCTAGAACTCAAAATTCGGGGTCTCACAGAGAGTACGAAGTGACTGTCACAAATAGAAGATGATATTCCACCAGAGGAGGAAATTGTTGAGCGATCATTTTTCTTTGGATCTAAAGAAATATCAACTAAAGTCTTGTTCCTCAAAGACGCTACAGTACATTTGAAATATTGACAACATGTATATGGAAATGTCGTATCCCTGTATTGCAAGTAAAATATTATGGAGAATCAGCCGACTAAGCAAGATATTGCATACAAGTTTGTCCTATCTTCTTTGTGAGGTAACTGGTGAAATTATAAAAATTTTATATTAGGCAACCCATGATAAATATTTTTCTTTAATAAAAAATTTTTAGAACATTGCATGATGTCACTTAATCTTATGCTCTTGGCCAACTTCAGCTATTATCCTAATGTCAGAACAAAAAACAAAGCCATTATCCTAATGACTACGGATGTATAGTAGTTTTGTATGTTTGAGTTTGTTAGTTTGATATTCAACAACTTTGTATTAGATTGCATCCCACCTTTTTAGCCACATACTTTTAACTCGGAGTGCTATATGTAGATAGATATGAACAACTAGTTGAATCAATCGATTTGTCTGTTTTCGAAGATTATCATGTACACTTTAACAACTGAAATTTTTGACAGTCAAAGACTTTCTTGTCCACTTAAAACTATGGGTGGATCAGATTGCTTAAAAGCTTATAAACACGTGTTTAACCTTTAGTCAGTAAGCAAACATCTTTCTCCCATCTCTCGTTGGTTTTTTAACAGAAAGTTGGCATGTGAGTCTCCAACCCAGTGAGTAACTCCAAGTTGATTGAGAATGCTCCGAGTCAAACTAACCCACCAAAGGTTTAAATGCGCTAAGATATGTGGATTTTTAGTGTAGGTTTGGATTTGGTAAAAATTTAGAGAATACTTAGGTTTAGTGATAAGTTTTGTTTTGTTTAGGGAGCATAATATTGAATTAGATTTGGGTTAGCCTTTTAAAAGATGTATATTTTAGGCTTTAATTAATTTTAGACTTGGTTTTGGAAATGTGAAGGATTTGGGTGAGTTTTAAGAAGAATTTATGTTTAAAATAGTAGGAGATTTACAATTTAAAAAGAAAAGAGAGACGTTTCTTTAATAGTGTTATATACCATCACAGACCCCAACTTCAGCACTTCTTCTCCGCTGGTCACCCAGTGTTATAATCTCCTCTATTCCTTTAACAGTTATGTAGTTGAGCAGGTATTTAAAGAGGTGAATTGCCCTGCTGATTCCCTGACACATTTATGCGTTAATGATCTTACTAGTGCTTATGTTTATCGTGAATGCCCAACTTCTATAACTAATGTATTTTTCAATAACTATGTTATCCGTCTAGGTTTTTATAACCTGCATATTTGAAAAAAAAAAGAGTGGTTTTTCTTCTTCTAGATCTTAAATTCTAAATAGTGAGCTAAGTTGAACAATATGTGATGGATTTGTAAAAATATATCATGTTTATTGCATCATCTATTTTGTGATGGAGAAAATATATGAATACTTAATCATGAAAAAAAGACTATATTTTATGGAGAATTTTCTTAAGTAATGTGAACGGTGATAAGAAAAAAATCTCCAATAATGACTCTTTTGTATTGTATTAACTACAGTTAGATAGATACTTTGAGCAGTTTAAAATATAATACTTTATTTATTCTATGGATCTTTTGTGAGACTCTAGATTTTCGAGATGTTTGGTTCTAGAAGCCCATCTAGATATTATTGATGTTTAGTGGGCGATAACCCATAACTTAGGATCTTTGATGGACTTGCCATGCGGTTTGGACGTTTTGGAGTGTATTTTGGGCTTAGTTTGCTAGTATTAGTAGTTTGGGCCCACTACATAGTTTTAGGACTCGTAAGTATTTGATCTTGCTTGCACCATCTGTATCCCCTTCCGTTGAGTCATTTGGACTCACAAACATTGATTCTTGGTTTTAACACTATAAAAGGAGCAATGGATAGTGGTTAATATTGTTATAAATGATCTTATCACACAACATATATAAGCCCAAGACTTCCCAATCCTTTTCGATGTGGGATTGGATAACACTTGGACTTTTACGCAACCTGGGTTTCATAATCTCCCTTGCTTATAGACCTAATGTCCTTACAATGGGAGCCCACATATCAACTGATAGGCTTAAACTAAAGAGCACAAACTCAAACTCACACATAAGTCCAAGCCCACACATTAGAGGGAGCGAGATGGACTCTGCTATCACTTGTCACGATCCAGCCTCCGGACCCTCGGCCCAGCAGACTCGAACATGTATATGTGCATGTGAGATCATATTTGCAATGCTCAATTGGACTTTTGTGCACGTGTCCCAAAAGATATATCTTGTTACAAATGATTCATTCACACAACATATATAAGCCCAAGGCCTCCCTCACTCCTTCCAATGTGGGATTGTGTCTCACACATACTTTGACCCCAATACACAACCTAGGTCTCATAGGTTTGCTCCGCCACTTTGACCAGAACCATTGTGATAAATCCCTTTTATTGGGTATTGATGATTTGGTTATGATTGCATGTGTAGATGAATACTACAGGTGATGGGCCTCTAGGAATTGGTCCAACAGGTATGAAAGAACTTAAGGGTTATGCAAACTAAAAATTTGTGAGAGGACAAACTTTATTTCTCTACTTTTATTGCTGGTATGAATAGCTAGTCATAATTAACAAAAAACGGTAATTAATTAATAGTCTGAAATAATGTGCATACAATAGTTGACTATTGTTACGGTATGCTTAGTCTGAGTGTTGCACTAGGTATGACGTGATAACTGTTATGCATGTAACACATTAAGTACATCGGGTACGCGAGATGTGAAATGCATAGGCATAGCATAGAGTAACCTATGTGACTCTTGAGATCTCTCTGAGTATAGTAGCATGGCATAGAGACTCCAAAAAATTCTAGGCTATAAAGAGGGACACAAATGATGTGAAGGTGCTAAGCGAGTGTCCATTAGGATCTTGTAGTGTAGGGACTGCATAGGTGGAGCTACCATCACTTAACACTCTGACAACGTCAGTGGAATGAAAAATGAGATAAGATAAAGAAAAAGTAAGTCTGAAGTACCACTGATATATTTCAGTCCCAATCCCGGGACCTTAACAGACCAAGAGACTTTGCCTACCCAATAATGGTCATGAATGTGAGAATCGAGTATTTTGAATTAGTGAAATGAATGAGGATAGTCGTTTCAAAATTGAGATACAACCCGTATTTAGGAAAGAGAGTATTAAAAAAGATGAAGAACACTCCCGTCTAGTTATTTGGGCTTACAGGAACGAACTTGTTATATGTTTCTAAAAAAAACAGGTTGAGGGTATTTTCGTAATTTCATACTTGTTCTATCAATTCCCAATTTTATATTTATTTTAACAAACCACTATTGGTATGATTGGGAAAATTCATTCAAATTAGAAATCCAAATTAGGATTCGAACATTTTTTTTCATATTATTTCAAAATTTGTTATACAGGTGATAAATTAGGTATTAAGTATAATGTGTGAAAAATTTCGATGAATAAATTTTGTAAGGGTTTTGTATGATATTTGATTTAATAGGCATCTAATTGTGATCAGGAAAGGAGTGCGAGGACATAGACATTTTCCTAGACTTTTTCAAGGGCGTATAATGATATTTAAAGATTTATTTTTTATTTTACGGTATAAAATTAATTATAAATTTTATAATTTTGAAAAAATTAATTTTAATTCATATAATTGTTATAATTATTTTTAGAAGTTTATAGGAATTTTCTAAGATTTTTAAAGTGAATATGCTATTTATTATGAATTTTATAGAATTTTGATAGAATTAAGTATATATTAATATTATTTAAAATTTTAATTATATTTAAAAAAGGAAAAAAAGAAATAGAAAATCGATGGTGAAGATTCGGAAGGCTCGATCTTTTTGACGTGTGGGTGGATTAGGGGTGGTAACCCTAATCCAGTATACGGAACGACGTCATTTTACGTTGAATCCAAATGATGCCATCGCCTCCTCGAGTGTGTAAATTTGCTTATTCATGCCATTTTAATCATTTTAAATTGTGCAAAACAAACATAAATAATTTGTATAGGCTAGAGCTAAGTACAGATGCATGTGTTAAAGTGTTTAATTGAATGATTTGTTGAATCGGAAAAAAGAAAGGTGACAGCTAGGGTTTGCAGGAAGGGGATGGTCAGAGGTTAGGGATGACCTCACGCGAGAAGTTGTCATAGGGTATTCCCAACGATACGTCATCTAGGGATGTGACGAGATACATGTCATTCGAACCCATGACTGGACTACGTGTAGTTTAAGATAGACATCAGGTGATAAGTCATCTGATTTGGAATGAAACGACAAGTAGTTCGAATCAAGATTAAACGACCTGTAGTTTAAATGGCATATGAGAGACGGGTTGTCTGGTACCTAGGGTATACAGGCTTGGTTCGAGCCAATCATGGCAGGCTCAAGCTGAGCCATGTGTTGACATGCCGGAGGTTCAGGAATGTGCTGGCAAGCGCCTATCCTGCCACGTGTAGGCTTGTAAGGAATTTTCAGAAAAATAAGGAAAATTGATAGAAAAACCAGAAAATTTTAAAAAAATTAAAAAAAATTAGAAAAAAGAAAATAAAAATTAGGAAAAAATACTAAAACATTAGATAAATCCAATGATACCATGTTTAATTAAATCTGAGGTTATTTGATGGGTTAATTATATTGTGGAAGTTTAATAGAAAATAAAAAATTAAGACAAAAAATCGAAAATGTAGTTAGATCAATAATATACATATGAGATAGTTATTATGACTTAGAAAAGTGTGAATTGAGGTTAAGTATAATGTGTGAATGATTCTTAAATGAATTCTTGATTATTAGGTGTAGAAATGAATTGGCAAGTTCAGACCACTCCGGAATCAAATCCTAAGGAAGAAGTTCCATAAACGAGTGAGTGATTAGTGTTTGTGGGCGTACATAATTTTATTTACAATTTTGTAAATTAAGCTTTTAAATCTTTTAAAAGTTCATATCTTATTAAATGTGAATTATAGGATTAATTCGTAACCCGGATGTGTATAATTGTGTTGCTATGCTGTTCGTCCTTGTGTTGCGTCGTATGTATCCAAGTAACAGTGTGCATGCGATGCCGGTTGATATAGAGTAACCTATATCACCCTTGAGAGCTCTCCGGGTTTGGAAGCGAGACGTGAAGATGCCAGATCCATTTTTCAAGGAATAAGGATGGATGGGGTTTATTATATTGAATGCGCATCGATTAACCATTCTTTACAGGTTAGGGGTATTGCTTTGGTGAAGCTACCATCACCTAACGAGCCGACACTGTCAATGAAATAGGCCTTAGACTATAAGTCTGTCAATTTAGACGTCAAAGGACTAAATATTAACAAGTAGGGTTACCACTGAAAGATCCTAGTATTGTCAAGAGCTCGGAAAGACTATGAGTCTTATGCTAGCCCAATGTGTGTTTGTGTGGTTACTAAAGATTGAATTTCATAATTGGTATAATTGTATACCTGTGTTTTAAGAAAATTGACGGTGTGGAGCATATTTTGCATCGATTTGATTTTCTTCTAGTATTCATTTTCTTTAACATATTTGATATGCTTGTCCAATTGTTTCGAGATATTTAAATCTAATAACTCACCTGGCAAGTTTTCTTGCTAGATCCTTAGATCTAGTGTGTATAGGACCCTATAGGCGGCTAGTCTGATAGCTCAAATCCCATCTGGTAATGCAGTTAGTTGTTTAAGATATCGAAGGATAGTGATATGTGTAGTCAGTGCTTGTTCTCTTCGCTAGTCTTGTATAATATCTTCCTATGCATACGGTTTGGATTTTTTGTAAAAGTGTATGTGTTTCCATGAATGTAATATATCAATAAAATGGGCAAGTGCTACCCAGATAGCAATATTGTACTTTAAAATACCGCTGCACTTTATTTTTTTCATTTCCACTTTCGAATTTCTTTTAAGCCTTGTAGTCTTAGTATATACATTTTCGGTGACTAGAAATGTGTATACTAGGTCTGTGACGGCGGGACGATCGCATGTGAAATAATTAAAATCTAGGGCATGTTGGTCTAGTACAGTGTGGTGGTCCCTCACAGGTGGTAGCGGAGCATTGCTTAGTTATCATTCATGAAAAACTTGTATATTTCTTGTCTTGTATGACTCTGCTACCATTCCTTCCTCACCCATGTGGGTGATAAATTTTTACGATGACCTTTATAGTAATGAAGTATGTTTATGGGTGTTAGGGTCCTATCACGTCACGCCCCGAACCCCAATATTCATTGCACGAGAACCCCTACCATAGGCCCACTATTTACATTGTTTTAACATTCGACAATTCATATAATAGTCCTAGAAGGATAATGATACAGATTTAAGTGGAGATAATAATTGAAAAAATTTATTGATATATTATGCAATTGAATTACAAGGAAAAAATGATAATGTCCGGTTATCATCGATATTTGCTGAATTTATCTAAAAATACTACCTAGGACTTCACTAATTACAATGGCTACAATAGATTTAAACACTCTAGGGGAATATACTATGAACATAATGCTACTTAAAACTTACCTCGAGTTCGACTATTCAATAGTTGATCGTCTCTTGTTATGCCCGAGAATGAGCTCCTATTCGTTACTGGCTATTGCTGCACACTTGCCAAAAATTTGGCAAAAACTTGCTAGGTGAACAGATGGTAAAATATGCATAGCAACACATACAATCATTTAACGACACACATGTATACTGGCACACAACAAACATTTGAATACTCATCATAACAATCAGCACGGTCACAGGCATAATGTAATGCTGCATGTACTATCTCAAGCAACCAGGACCGTAGATGGGCTGGCAATGTCTCCCAGTCCTTCCAGTACCAAGAATAGGACTGGGATCCATTAGTGATACTACTATATATGGCACCTTATGTCTCTTGTTATTTTATATCCTTGCTCGATCAATCCTGATGGACATGTTCTCCTCTTGGCCCAGTTCCACTAACGATGTCGGGGGGTTAGGTGAT
Source organism: Passiflora organensis (assembly GCA_019739055.1). NCBI lineage: Eukaryota > Viridiplantae > Streptophyta > Magnoliopsida > Malpighiales > Passifloraceae > Passiflora > Passiflora organensis. The sequence continues at coordinate 1,298,093 of JAEPBF010000136.1, forward strand.
GGTAGGTTCACCTACTCGATCCCCACATTAGGATATTTTGTTTATTCATATTATTTAAATTTAATTAAAACACCCCATCCTACCTTATGCCTCTCCTGGAAAATCCATGCCACACTACTATACTCGGAGAGCTCGCAAAAGTCGCATAGGTTACCTTATGCTGTTGCGATGCTTGATCCTGTCTTATGATTTCGAATGCATCCAATCACTTCATATTCATTTCTAATATAATCACACATTCAATCGATGTAGAACATAGCTCAATAATCGAGCACGAGATTACATGCAACACATGACTAATTCAAAACACACACAATAATTTCATTCAGTAATTCATTACGCTTCTAATTAGTCATAGTCATGTGGATTCATTCATTCCAGTAAATAATGTATAAAAAGGGGTCTGTCCACTCACGGTTTCTCGATGTTTGAAGTGCCCACACTTAGTCCTCGATCGTTGAGCCAATTCCTTGAGATCCATAACCTGCAGGTATCCACCTAACATGCATTCATAGCCGAATCCTTAATATCGTATCCTCGATACATAACAAACTTAAAATCACACACCTACGACCTTAATATAGTGCATTTCTACCCAAAATTTAATATGAAATCGATCCAGATATTTTTCTTATTTTTTCTTATTTTCCAGATCTTAGTCTATATATTTGACCTATCAAATCACATCAGTTTTAAATTATTCTTATACCATTGGATTCCTTATCATTTTTAGTATTTATCATAATTTTTCAAGAATTTTTCTAAATTTTCCAGTATTTTCCCCAAATTTTATTCCTTTTCTGTTATTTTTTCTATTTTCTGCATATTTCTAATTTCCAACCTGGCACGCCGAGATCTATCACCGAGCCTCCCAGATTATGACACATGCACACTTCAGGGTGTGCCATGTCGCCCGAAGCCTAGGCTCTAATCCAAGCCTAGATCTCCCCTCAGAAGACTTATCACCTACATCCGCAGGTGACTTATCGTCGACCTGCATGGCCAACTACATGTCATATTTCGTCTGGAGTAGATGATTCGTAGTTTGAATGGGTTTTCTTTAACCTCCAATCGAAACCAAAGCACCTGCAACCCTAGTTTTTAATTTACCAATACCTCTACACACGCATCGAAGCTTAACAATTCATACACCAGAACATTCCTCACATCAAGACAAATCAAAAAACACCAAGAATGTTCATTTTTATCAACTAAAGCCCTAGATCTAAGAGGAGGAAACACCTACTTTTCCAAGTAAAGTTCTCACCCAAATCCGTCAGAAATTCTCGCTGAAATGGCATAAAAATGGTCGGAACGAGTCCAATGTTCTCCCACGAAATGAAATCAAAGATTTTCCAAGTATTCGAAGCTGGAGACGGAAATAGGTGTGTGGTTATGTCCGGCCTACTCTTGCCATGTGTGGCGTGGTCATAGAAGCAGCTAGTCGCTCCGGCCACATGTGCGCCGAAAGGTTTCTTCCGGGTGTGACTCACCCAGCACCAATACGTCGTCGTTTTTCACATTCTAGGGTTATACAAGAGAAATCAAAACGACAGCCTATGCTATCATTTTGACCATGGTCAAAGCGACACACATGCTTGTAATTCTGAACTTAACCTATTTAATATTATAATATTTAAATATTAATAAAATAAAAATAATATATTATTTATAAAATCTTAATAAAAATTTCAAAATTCATTAAAAATCAACAAATACTTCAAAAAATATACGAAAAAATTTTATGGACTACTATCACCTGGAACCATAAAATTTATCTTCCTATAAATATAATTTTTACTAAAAATTAAATACCTTATTCAAATATTTCTGGAAAATCATGAAAATTCCGGTGTCACTTCTGAAAATTCTCGAAAATCTCCTAATACCTGTGGAATATTAACGGACATATCCAAGTTCCAAAATCATCTAAACCACCATTAAATCTAATCACGCTGTTTTTAAATCCTCTGTTTCATAATTATCCAAAATTCCAATAAATACATTAATTCCTCAAAAAATAAAATTTTAACCTCATATCATAAATAATCAACTTGTTTTTATTTTCATCGATCTAAACTATGAGCTAAGTCCCATTAACCTTAGAAATCTCGATTGGGCTTCCTGGCACAAGTACTCAAAAATGTTGATTTCTCACAATGGGTGCATTGAAATTTTTGTGGATATATTTTAACGTTAGTTGTATTTAAGATAGTTTGAAGGTTTTGATCCAGTAGCTATGGTTAAAATTTCAAATTCCTAATTGAAAATCTCCTTAGGAAATTATTATTAAATGAAGTGATATTATGAAATCAATTAATAGTAAACATTAGTTAAAAGTCCTGATTTTGCAAGGTATACTGTTGCATCATTATTGCTTATCGTCGTGAAGGTTTTATTTTCCTACCACGACTCACATGCCATGGTCTGTCAAATATGAAAGGATGTTGCTTAGTTTAGGTAGGTTAGGTGACCCCTGAAAAATAGAAGAATAATCGGGTAGATAAGCAAGATGAAGCATTCCAACCATTAACAGGTCAGGATAGTTTAAAACTCATCAGTTTGCTTGATAGGTATTTATCGGGCATATATAAATTTTGGTTATCACAGGCAGAAAAAGAACATGCACCTACCTTATCATTATGATTCTGATGAGATTGTCTGACTAAGCCATAGTTGATTATTAGTATTATTTAATTTTTGAAAAGAAAGAAATGGCATACTACGGATCAAGCAGTTATCCTTTCGGCAATGGAGAACCACCTCATTGGCCACCACATTACCCCATACCCAGATTTCTACCACGTGCTGAACCTCCTCAGTAAAATCCTGGATGGAGGGTCCTATTATTTCTAGTGGTTACGAACGTATACGCTGAAGATGCTATTGTCGAGGTTAGAAGGACTATGTACTATAATGTGATGAGCACTCTAGGACTATTCCAAGGACCATTACCCCCACCACTACCTCAAATGCATCAGGAATAGGATTATAGAATAAGACAATACTGAGGTAAGAAATCAGCCAAGAGAAGAACAAGGAAATGGCTGAGGTCACAGGAGACGACCTATGAGAGATAGACATTTTTTTCAGTGCCGAGGATTTGGTCATACAGCTTGAAACTTTCGAGTGATATTAGGGGCATCGGATGAACAGGAGCCAACAACTCCGCCATCTCTACCTCAGACCATTTTTGGAATCTAACTATTATTGAAATCCAGAACCAACACCGGGAATAGCACCCACTGAGATATGATCAGATGCTGGTACATCATCATCCTCCTTGGTGATTAGGCCATATTACTTCAATGACTTACGATACAACGTTGTCAGATCAGATCAAGAGTCCTTCACAGCTGAAAGAGATACAGATTTTGTTTAGTATTTTTATGCATATTGGTTATTTTAGATATATAATATTGATAGTACGCATGCTAAGTATGAATTCTTGCATGTTTTTGGGTGTGTTAGAACAGAATGGCATGAGAGTGAGCAGATCAGTTAGAAGAAAAAGAGAATTAACGTATTGTCATTGAAGATTTGACATATGAGGAGGAGTTTGGAACAAGTATTATATGAGCTGAGTAGAATAGGAAAACAAAATGAAATACAAATAATAACTCTGAAGAATAAGAATCGATGATAGGTGTATTTTTGTAATAACATCAGAAGGGCATAAAAATAGGTCTAAAATAGAGAAATCGAAAAAGGTACTCGATTTAGACGAAAAGAGTATGATCGATGTCTACTGATATTAGATGAGTACCCAAAGTTAGGTGAAGATCAATAGGAACAAGTTTCAAGGACGAAACTTCTTATAAGATGGGTAGATTGTGAGAATCGAGTATTTTGAATCAGTGAAATAAATGAGGATAGTCATTTTGGAATTGATATACTACCCATATTTCGGAAAGAAGGTGTTGAAAGAGAAGAGAAACCCTTCCGTCTAGCTATTTGGGCTTACGGGAATGAACTTGTTACAGATTGAGGGTATTTTCTTAATTTCATCATTGTTCTATGAATTCCTAATTTTATATTTCTTTTAATAATCCACTAGTGGTATTGTTTGGAAAATTCATTGAAATTGGAAATCTGAAGTAGGATTCAAACATTTTTTTTCTTATTATTTCGAAATTTGTTATACAGACGATAAATTAGGTATTAAGTATGAGGTGTGAAAAATTTTGATGAATAAATTTTGTGAAGATTTTTTTATGAGATTTGATTTAATAAGGGTCTAGTTATGATCAGGAAAGGAGTGCGAGGATTTAGAAATTTTTCCGGAATTTTTTGAGAGCTTATAATGATATTTAAGGAATTTCTTTTGATTTTAGGGTATAAAATTAATTATAAATTCTATAATTCTAGGAAAATTAATTTTAATCATAGAATTGTTATAAATTCTATAATTCGAGTGTGTAAATATATTATTCATGCCATTTTAATCTATATAAATTGTGCAAAACGATCATAAATGATTTTTATAGACTAGAGCTAAGTGTTTAATTCATGCCATTTTATTCATGCCATGTGTTGAAGTGTTTAATTGAACGATTGGTTGAATCGGAAAAAAAAAATGATGGCTAGGGTTTGCATGAAGGGGACGGCTGGAGGTTAGGGATGACCTTGGACTACTTGAATCGGAAAAAAAAAAAGGTGATGGCTAGGGTTTGCAGGAAGGGGACGACCAGAGGTTAGGGATGACCTCGATCGATAAGTTGTCTGAGGGCATGGGAGGGCATTCCCAACGATAGGTCGTCCAGGGGTGTCATGAGATACATGTCATTCGAACCCATGACTGAACGACATGTAGTTTAAGACAGACATGAGGTCATAAGTCGTCTGATTTGGAATGAAACGACAAGTAGTTCAAATCAAGAGTAAACGACCTATAGTTTAAATGGATTACGAGAGACGGGTCATTTGGTACTTAGGGCATACAGGCTTGGATGAGTCATGGCAAGCTCCAGGTGAGCCATGTGTCGACATCCCAGAGGTTTGGGAATGTGTTGGCACGCACCTATCCTGCCACATGTTAGCTCAGAAGGAATTTTCAGAAAAATAAAGAAAATTATAGAAAAACCGGAAAATTAAGAAAAAATGAAAGAAAAATAGGAAAAAGAAAATAAAAAAATGGAAAAAAATTAGAAAATTATAGGAACCCAATTGTACTAAATTTGATTAAATCTGAGGTCATTTGATGGGTTAATTAAATCTTGGAAGTTGAATGGAAAATATGAAAAATAAGACAAAAAATCAGAAATGTTCGTTAGATTAATGATTTATGTATGAGACAACTATTATAAATTAGAAAAGTGTGAATTGCTAGTAACTATAGTATGTGAATGATTCTTAAATGAATTCTTGATTGACAGGTGTAGAAGTGAATCGGCAAGTTCAGACCCCTCCGGAATCAGATCTTGAAGAAGAACTCTCATATAACTAGTAAGTGATTGGTGTTTGTATATGTGCATAGTTTTATTTAAAATTTTGTAAATTAAGCTTTTAAATCTTTTAAAATTTTATATAGTATAAATATGAATTGCAGGATTAACTCGTAACCCGATTGTGTATAATTCTGTTGCTATGTTGTTCGTCGTTGTGTTGAGTTATATGTATTCAAGTACAGTGTGCATGCGATGTTGGTCAATATAACCTATATCACCCTTAAGAGCTTTTCGAGTTTGGTAACGAGGTGTGAAGACGCCAAATCCATTTTCTGAGGAATAAGGTTTGACGGGGTTTAACTACAACGAATGCGCATCGATTAAACATTCTTTGAAGGTTAGGGGTATTGCTTAGATGAAGCTACATCACCTAATGACTCGACATTGTCAGTGGAATGAGCCTTTGTTCATAAAAATAAGTCTGTCGATTTAGAAGTCAAAGGACTAAATATTAATGAGTAGGGTTATCACTGACAGATTCTCGTCTTGTCCAGGGCCCAGAAAGACTACAAGTCTCATACCTGCCCAATGTGTGTTTGTGTGGTCACTAAGGATTGAATTTCATAATTGGCATAATTGCATGCTTGTGTTTTAAGAAAATTATTGGTGTAGAGCATATTTAACGACAATTTGATTTTCTGTTGGTATTCGTTTTCTTCAACATACTTGATATGCTTGCCTAATTGTTTCGAGATATTTTAATCCTATCACTCACCTGGCAATTTTTCTTCCTAGATCATTAGATGTGATGTGTACAGGACCCCTGTAGGTGGATAGTTTGACAGTTCAAATCCCATTTGGTAATGCAGTTAATTGTTTAAGATATCGAATGATAATAATATGTGTAGTCAGTGCTTGTTCTCTTCGTGAGTCTTGTATAATATCTACCTGTGCATAAGGTTTGGATGTCAGGTTTGGATTTTTCCTAAAAATGTGTGTGTTTCAATGAATATAATATATCAATAAAATGGGTAAATGTTACTCGGATAGCATTATTGTACATTAAAATGCCATTATACTTTATTTTGTTCTTTACCGCTATCGAATTTCTTTTCAGCTTTGTAGGTTCAGTATATACATTTTCGATAACTAGAAGTGTATATGTTAGGTTTAAAGCGAGGGGATGGTCGTATGTGAATTAAATAAAATATGGGGCATGTTAGTCTACTGTAGTGCGACAGTCCCTCACAATGAATGCTTGGAAAGTCATGTAGTTGTGCAATGTGTGACTATGACTGTGTTGCATACTCTTTGACTCATTGAGTATATAATTGCATACCAGTGTGCCTAGCTATTGAATGGATGATTGTATGTGTATTGTTATACATGCTTTTTCCGCCACTCACCTAGCAGGCTTATATAGGCTTTTGGCATTCAATGTAGGATGTCGTGATTAGGAGCTCACTCCCAGGCTTATGCTTGAGGTAATTTATGATAGTAGGATATTCAAAATTGTTCCCCTGAGTCAATTTGATCCCCTGAATCAGTTTGATTATGTTGAGATACTTGAAATCCTTGGACTATGAATTCAACCATGTAGACAATGTGATATGCTCATTCTTGAAATTTTATGTTGTCACCCGGAGGTCAGTCTTTGTTTTGATTTTGGTGTGTATTAATTTAGACTTACATTCTTATGTCAATTCTATTATTTATTTATTGTATCACTAGTCTTGTAGGTTTATTATATATATTGTTTATTGAGGTGTGTATATAGTGGATCTACGGCGACTGCCACACGATTCGTTAGTTCCTTGGCATGACATTATGACCCTTTAGACATTTTAATGAGGAATTGGTTGATAATTGTAATATAGGTTGATATCTGTAAATACCAAACCTTGAGGGAATCGATCCAGAATATTATAGGCAGGTTAGTGGACTTCAAACTCGTTAGAGGATGGATTTTTATTTGTTTGATTGAATTGCTTGCATGATGATTTTAAACACAAAAAAGAAAGAATTAGTTAAATATTTTTAAAAAAATATCTCATGAGATATTATACTATGATGATTGCTATTAATTCATGTGTCGGTATGCTATGCCTTAACATAATATGACAAATGATTTGTCGTGTGTTGAATTAGTATTGCAATTGGATGGAAAAATGATGCATTGTGTTGTATCACACATTGAAATAATATAAGATAATATATGCGACTCTTGAGAGCTTTCGAATATGGTAGTGAGATAAGAAGATTCTAAAGTAGTTTATTAGGAGGGACAAGAACTTTATGATTCTACTAATTGAATCTATAATAGGAATTCTTTGTGTGGGGACTATATAGGTTGAGATATCATCACCTATTGTCGTGACATTGCTAACAAATTGGGCTAAGAAGTATACATATCCTATTGGTATAGTCTAATTCACCATATATAAGATAACAAGTGACAATCTGAGATGTCACAATATTTGTTTTACTATTGTATCATTTTTTTTCTCACTTCCCAAATAATCTAGTTTTCTTCAATTATTAATTATTATGCTAACTCACGAGAGACCTCCGAAAAATCCGAAAATAGATAATCATTATCTTTTATTTTGGATAAACATATATTTGAATTTTGAATGAATTTTTGTGGATCTTGCGTGATCCTTTTTGCACTAATAAAGTCCTAGCCACATGTGGCCAAGCATCAAAAGCTATAGTTTTAGTTTTACTATTTCTTTTTTTTGTTTGAAATTATGACCGGCTAGATTTCTTTAATCTAGTTCCAATAGTTAAAGTCATGAGCCCTCTGAGAGGCTATGTTCTTATTTGTAGTAATTGATTTATTCTGTTTATCTTACCCTTTGTACAATGCCATAGACCCAATCTCATTATCTCTAGCCAATTCAATACGATAGTTTCTTACAATCAAAACCAATAACGATTCGCTTTTAGCTAAAGTGACCCTTTTAGTGAGGGACACACTGGTAAAAAGCTTGAGTGATCCGATTAATTGGTGAGTGATACACAAGAGAGTGAGTAAATTCTGGCCATACCGAGCCCTCAAAGTGTCACGGTCGTACTTGACAGCCTTGTCAGAGGTATCTGAGCAGAAGACAATTACGATTTCCAGTGGCCAATGACCACAATTCAGTAATCTATAAAAAAAACCTTCACCTCCAAATTAATATATAAAATGTTAAGGTCTTATACAGTAATCAATGACCCAACAAGGATGGGCTTACCTTAACAAAGTCATCCTTTATTGAGTTTACACATCGTGCACTAAAAATAGCATCAACCAATTTTGAATAAATTAGACATAAATTGACAGGTGCATGTATCGAGTGAGAGAATAGTATTGTATATCTATAAAGAGACATGAACTACCTTGTAGCTATCAAATACATACGTGAGAGAATAATGAGATACATAAACATACACGCCCGCCACTTCATGTGTTAAACGTGGGAGTGTAAACGTGAGGTGGTAAACGGGTAGATTTATGGTTGTCTAGGAATATACATGAATAGTATGCTCCCAAAATACATAAATAGTATAAAAAAATAAAAATAAATATGAATTTATATTTTTTAAAATTGAAAAATATTATTTTTATTGTTTTATACTGTTCATGTTCTCGAGTGTAAATTGTTCATGTATACTCCCACCCACCATGATATTTTAGGCTACACATGTCTATATCAGTTTTTGTACTGTGACAAGGTACCCGAAACCGTATGACCTTGACCACTCCTGGTTTCAAACCACTATACCAATTTATTATTAAAAAAATTATTTTAATATTATTTATTTTATTTAAAATTGTAGTTATAATCCTGAAAAAAAATGTCATGAACGATCCATAGTAAGCAACAAAAAGCATAGCTCATGTATCCTATAGGTGAATTTAACGAAGTGTGACGGGTGCTTACATGAACATGCCACTACGAGTATGAAAGACATCTCCTTAATGCCCGATGAACCACTACGAGTGTGAAACCCCGTTCCAAGTGTATGTCCAATCAGTATAGTATTAGTGGTCCACGTGTACACTTGACGTGTTGACCAGGACGAAAAATCGAGACGGTAGAAAAAATTTCAGTTTTGCCCCTATTGGGATCGGGCTTGTTCCCGGGCTTGTTCCCGGGCCTGTCTAATTCCTTAAGGCCTTCTTCGTAGCCCGTTTGTAATTCCAGGCCCGTTTAGCTATTCTAAAGCCCTATACATCCCTTTTAAGCCTGTTAGCCACTACCCCTATTTATTTTAAAACCTGTAACTGTTCATCCCCTATTCTCTCACGTCTTCTTCAACCTGCCACCATCAAGTGCTCTCATCTGTGTGTCATCTTCCGTACCACGCAACAAACACCTTTAACCGCTTCCTTTCTTCCCACTGTTAGACTATTCGTCAGGTTTACAGATTGGTGAGGGAACGGTATGGATTTTCTTTCCGTATTTTAGATTAGATTTTGATTCCTTATACTGATGGTAATTTGATCCAGGAGGATCTGGTTCTGTGCATCGCGATAAAGGAAAAGAGATCGCCACCAGTTCGTCGGCACGTCAGGTAGGAGTCTATGACTCATAAGTCTGATCGGTGAATCCTCCTTGTTTCTAAATCCGTTCTTTTATTTGGTATTGAATGCTTTGATCGACCCTTGTTTCTGCCTCCTGTTGATGCCTGGTTAATTACCTTTGTTTTAATTATAAAATCATGTCTCGTAATGCGTGATTCGTATTTCGTGTTCTGGTGATTTCTGTTTCTTTGTGTTTACTTAGGTATTCATTTTTGTTAGATCCTCTTTTAGCAGTTACCCAATTGGATTTCATTCTTCTGTTTTCTTGGCTCTCTTTCCTTCTCCCTTTCTCTGCGCAGTAAGGACATGTTTCATCCTCTGTTTCTCGAGGCCGCGAGCTATCTTTCCCTTGGTTTCATCGATGCCTCACCTGCTTACTCTATAGCTTTCTCACCTTCTATTCTCGCATCCTCCGTGCCTTTCTTTTACTCCACTAGTTTCGTGAGCCTCTTCCTCCCCATTCATATCCAAAGCCGCGAGTTGTCCCCTCCAGATCCGTGCTTGTGATCTTCCATCTGTTTCCCCAAGGTCACGAATAAGTCCTTCACCAGACCCCTACTCGCATCCTTTATCTGTTCCAGAGGTCGCGAGTTGTTTTTCCAACCGAACCCGTGCTCCATCTTCCCCACAAATTCCTGGTTCATCATTCTCAATTGTGTGATGCTTGCTTGGTTCCTTCTTCCCCAGCAATTTCTTGCTCTTAGCTCATATGTGTCTGGTTTCCCCTTGCTCTTTTGAGTTTCCCCTTGCTCTTTTGAGTTTCCCCAGCCGCGGGTCCTACCTTACCCAGCTGACCCTTCCATGGGTTTTCCCTATTTTTTTGTGACGTGCCCCGCTCGTTGAGTTCCTGTCACCATCTATTTTGTATCAGGCTTGATCTCCTTACCCAGTTGCTTTACTCCCCTTTGTTGAAGTTCCCTGTACTCGTGCCTTCGAATCACGCATGTCTGTATCTCCTTCTTCCTTGGTACTGGCTGGTGCTTCATTTCTGTATATGGGTGTGTTCTTGTCTTTGTTATCCCGGATGCTGTGAGCTGATCCTTCACCGAGCTCGCGCTCTGCTTTTTGCATCAGCGTCCCGACGTGTGAGCTCTCCCTGCCAAAGTTGTAAGGCTTTGTCGATTTAATGAAACAGATTACCAATGTGTGTGGAATAACTAACCAATGTTTGTATCAGTTGATAATTACAGTGAATAAACGTTCGCTTGGCCAATGCGAGGTGAGTATACGGAATCCCGGTGTTAAGGGAGAGTTACTCACCTGTTCGGGAGTCGTATGGGTGATGTTTACGTTTACCTGCCACGTCTTCGCGGGTTGGTTTGTATTGTTTATTGAGGCAAGTATGATGTGTGTGATGTTTTCTCTGCCTAGTCTCGGACAACACTGGAAGTACGGGTTACGTATTATGTGTTGTTTTTAAAATAAATTAATCTGCCAGTGGGCTCCAGGTTTCCCTTTAGCGGGGGTTACCCGAGGAGTGTTTTAATACGTCCACCCCGATGGATTTTTGTTTGGCATTATTAAACCGTATTGTAATATGAACCGTCGTGTTATAATCTATTGGGTTGGGATCTTGTATTAAGAAATCATATGTGCTAATTCCGTATTCCTCGTATTTGTTCAGTTGCATCTCTATTTGTATCATGACCCATTTCTTGCCCTCCTTTGTTGTAACCCTGTTTGCCCGTAGGACATATGATGCTGTGACTCCTACTGAGATTTTATAATCTCACCCGTTGTTGTATTTCCCCCTTTCAGGAGTAGTTCGTGAGCCGTAGACGGTATTTGAGGTGTGAGTGCTTCCTACGACTTGGCTGGACTATCGCACCTACACGTTTTACACAGATTTCCGTTTCTGGCATTTCCGGTTTGACCCGTTTTGATGTTTTGACTCACACTATGTTTTATACTTTACTACACTACTGGTTATGTTATTATGTTCCGGGCTTTTAGCCCAGTTTATGATTTTAGACTTGTGGTTGTTTGATCCGTTTTCAGTTTTGGATTTATATCCATTTAAAATTAAGTCTTCCGCTGTGTATTTTATTTACTCCGTTTTATGCCAGATGTCGGTTTCTTATTTGACATGCTCCAATTTATGAAGAATTAAATGCATTTGTTTTTGGGAATCGTGTTTGAAAAGTCGTCTAAGCCTTGTGAGATTCAGATTGGTCAACGTGTTGGATCTATCCGGGTTTCACAGCGGTAAGGGCCAGGTTTTTGGGTTCGGGTCCTTACAACGAGTGACACATCAACATCGGGAGTATGAAGAAGCTGTCACAAATAACAAAGAAGACGATTCCCCTAAAGGAGGAAACAGTTGAACAGTATTTCTTCTTTGGACCTAAAGAAATATGGGTTCTAAAAAATCTTGTTCCTCATTGATGCTACAGTACATTTGAAATATTAACAGCAGGTGTATGGAAGTGTCACACCGCTGCACTGCAACTAAATCCAAAAGAGGATGTGTGTTTTATGTGCATATTCAGTGCACGTAAAAAGTTTATCCCTCCTTTACCAATTGGGTACTACAATAATGCCTTTGTCTTCCCAGCTGTTGTGACTACCGCCGAAAAGCTTTCTCAAGTCCCCTAGAATATTGTCACGGGACTAGAGTTTTGCGGAATAAAAACTCTCCGTGCGGCCTTAGACTATCGCCCTCACAATAGGCTAAGTCAGTCTTCCTCACAAAGCTAGCTAGAATGTTAAGCTTAGAACACAACTGAAAAGAGAGAGGGACACAAAAGAATGGAGAGAAAACTCTAAACTCTCAATATTGCAAGAATTGCTCGATGATTACAAATGAGGGGAGACACCCCTTATATAGCCAATACAGCTTCCCAATGAATGGTGTAGATCAAATCAACCGATCTAACGATGTCTATACAAAGATATATACAAGGCAAGCACTAATGGCTGATTTTCCATCTATAGTAATCTTTGATTACATTGATTACCTTGATTCCCCAAATCGGATTTCCTATATGGCAGGAATGGATTCCCATTGAATTCCCCGATTGCCTCAGATTGATTCTCCAATAATGTGCCGATTCTCCCTGATTGAGGCTCCAGATTTGAGGGACGGGTCACACACAAAGCCGAATGATGCGTAGTCTAAGTTTCGGTCGTGGCATTCACCCCCACCAAACTCAACAACGTCCTTGTTGTGTGCTTCCTCAAGAACTCGTTGATTTCGTCTTGGTATTGCCAAAGATCAAAATCTTTTTCTCAGCTTGTCTCGCTAGGAGGGTCGCCCTTCCATTGAACCAAGTACTCCACATGGTTCATGTGCTTCCCACTTTTTTACACCACACGTCTTGATATGATTTCATATAGTTTCTTATCATAGGCATTGGTCACAGCTGTGGGAGCTCTTTTGGACTTCCCCCTCTCCGGATCTTCTTTGTCTTCTTGGAATGGTTTCAACAAACTCACATGGAAGACAGGATGGAACTCCAATCTCGGTGGTAATTCCAGCTTGTATGATACCTTGTCGATCCTCTTGAACACCTTGAAAGGACCCTCGTATCGTCGCACTAGCCCCTTGTGCAACTTGGCAAAAACTCAGCTTTGGTGAGGCATCAGCTTCACCAACACAATATCCCTTTCATCAAACTCTAAGGGATGCCTCTTTTTGTCAGCCTACTTTTTTCATCCTCTCTGCCGCCTTGGAAAATTGCACTCTCGCAAGGTCCTTTTGCTCATCCCATTCCTTGGCAAAGTGATAGGCGGATGGATTTGGCCCTTGATAACCTGTGGCAATCTTGCTAAAAGTGTAAAGTTATTGTCCATTAGCAATCTTGAAAGGACTCATACCTGTTGATTCACTCATTTGCAAGTTGTATGAGAATTGAGCCACATTGAGTAACTTTGCCCAATTCTTCTGGTTGGCACTCACATAGTGCCTAAGGTAAAGCTGCAATAAGGCATTCACTCTCTCGGTCTGCCCATCAGTTTGAGGATGAAAGCTGGTGAAAAGATTGAATTCTGACCCCAACAGCTTGAACAACTCAGTCCAAAATCTCCCCATGAATCCAGTGTCTTGATCACTCACAATGGACCTCGGAATGCCCCAATACTTCACCACATTTTTATAGAAAAGATAGCTTGTCTCCTATACCGTGCATGCTTTGGTGGCTGGAATGAATATCACGTACTTGGAAAATCTATCCACAACCACAAGTATGGTTTGGAAGTCATTAGATTTTGGGAGGGATGTGATGTAATCCATGGAAATGTTCTCCTAAGGTCTCTCCGGTATGGGCAATGGCTCTAACAATCCAGGAGGTTTTTGTTGCTCGACCTTGTCTTGTTGGCAAACTAGATAAGTTTTCACATACCACTCCACATTGTCTCTCATATTAGGCCAATAATAACCATCTTCCAAAAGTGCAAGAGTTCGAACGATACCTGGGTGTCCAGCCCATCCTGAATCGTGGCATTCCTTCATGACTTCCTTCCGAAGTTTGTCATGTCGAGGGACATAGATGCGGTTGTTTTTGGTGAAGAGCAACCTATCCTCTAGCCAAAATCTATGGGTCTTTCCTTGCTTCACTTGTTCTGTCAAGGCTTGAACTTAGGGGTCATGCTCTATAGCCCCTTGGATCCTTTTCACTAAAGGACTCTTTAATCGACTGATGGCTGCAAGCGTTTTTGTCTTTAGCTCCTTCTCTTATGCAATAGGCACCACGCAATACTGGCTTCCTTCTGAAAGTATGAGGGTGTTTGTGCAAGACATTGGGATTGCTCTCGTCTGATCCAAGAACTGCATCCCTAACACAATCGGAAAGTCATCCATAGGAACAATAGAGAACTCAAGTTTACCTTTCCATTCTTTCATTTGTAGTTCAACCCCTCGGGCTACTCCAAATATTAGCTGGGCTTTAGTTTTCACCGTCTTCAGCCAGCTTTTCTCCTCTCGGAACTTGATGCCAAGTCGTTGTGCTTCCTCCTTCTTCAGGAAGTTGTAAGTAGCACTAGTATCGATCAATGCACGGGACTCCCTCCCTTGCACGATGGGTCTAGCAAACATTCTCCCAGCTTGCTCCACCTTGGCATCCTTTGTTGAGGCTTTAACGGCACTCAACAGTTGCATGGAACTCATCCTTGGTGCTTCCATCTCTTTGGCCTCCTTAGCAATGGCTATCAGCTTGGTCCTCATCATGCAATCCACAGCTTTATGCTACCCCTTGCATAGAAAGCATGAGAGCTTGGGTCTCTCTCCCTTGCCCCGATTTTCACCTCCCTCTTGTGTGGTTTTGGCTGGATGGAAGGACTTGAAGGACTTGAAAGGCTTGTATTTCCCCTCCTTAGCTTCGTGGACTGCTCCCCCACCTTTAGCCTTGTAGTTGCGGAAACTTTGAGGCTTAGGTGGGCTAGAACCCTCGGGCTTCCTCTCGAATTTTGCTAAGGATTCAGCCTCAAAAATCGCATCATTGAGCTCATTGACATTACGTCGATGAAGCTCTAGTTTGGCCCAACTTTGTAGGCTCCCAGAAACACATACATGGCCTTCATCTCAGGCATGTCTGGGATCTCCATCAAGACTTTCGTGAACTCCCTCACGTAGTCTCGGATGTCGCCTTTGTGAGACAACTTGCGAAGCTTCTCCCTCGCTTCTAGCTCCACATTTCTCGGTGAGAATTGTGATCTAAGGAGCCTTTTGAAATCTGCACACGTCTCCAACTTCAAGGTTTCATGCTCGATTTGAGCATGCTTCATCCTCTACCAGGTTTTGGCACTGTCGGTTAGATACAGTGGGGCTTGGGAAAGTCGATCTCCATTGCTCTCCATTGCTCTCCATGCCCACCCCTTGAAAGTATTGCTCAAGGATGAAAAAGAAGTTGTCCACCTCCTTGGCATTCCTCGTCCCACCAAATGACTTTGGCTTCGGGACATCCAGCCTTACTTTAGGCTTGGCAACTCTTTTCACTACGCCCTTCTTGCATTCATTCCTGATTTCAACCAAGTCATCCTTAAATAAAGTGATTTCAGCAAGAACATTTACCTTGAAATCATCTAACTCTTGCCTTCAAGAGTTGATAGCAATGAGGGCGCCTTGCATCTCCTTACGAAGCTCATTCACGTCTCCTGACTTGAGCTCACTTATGTGTTGGCCATACTCCTCAATTGTATTTGTGTCATCGACAACCTTCATCTCCATACGAGTGGTCCTTGCCTCCAATGATGACATATGATCAACAGTCTTCATTCTCTTCTTACTAGGTTTGGGAGCACGTTGGGGTAGTCTCCCCACATGGACCTCCTTTACCTCCTCAATAATAGGGATGTTTGAATCAGCAGGCATCTCCATTTCTCTCTCAAAGAATTGAGTCGTAGCTCCACTACCAACTATCATGGGACTAGAGTTTTGCGGAATAGAAACTCTTCGTGCGGCCATAGACTATCGCACTCAAAATAGGCTAAGTCAGCCTACTTCACAAAGCTAGCTAGAATGCTAAGCTTAGAACACAACCGAAAAGAGAGAGGGACACAAAAGAATGGAGAAAAAACTCTAAACTGTCAATATTGCAAGAATTGCTGGATGATTACGAATGAGGGGAGGCACCCTTTATACAGCCAATACAACTCCCCAATGAATGGTGTAGATCGAGTCAACCGATCTAACGTTGCCTGTACAAAGATATACAAGGCAAGCACTAATGGCTGATTTCCCATCTATGATAATCTTCGATTACATTGATTACCTTGATTCCCCAAATCGGATTTCCTATATGGCAGGAATGGATTCCCATTGAATTCAACGACTGCCTCTGATTGATTCTCCATTAATGTGACGATTCTCCCTGATTGAGGCTCCAGATTTGAGGGACGGGTCACACACAAAGCCAAATGACAGGTAGTCTAAGTTTCGGTCGTGACAATAAGCATTAGAACAAGTGAAAACAGCTAAAGCAGAAGTCACTGAGGAATACATTCGGTCACTAGCTGCATTAATAGTTAGAAAAGGTAGGCCACCCTTTACCACAACTAGATCCTTCGTACTGTCAGATCTAACTTCCATGGGGCTTCATAATATGGATTTTGGGTGGGGTAGGCCTTTATATACCGAAGCAGAGGACTTCCTAGGACTGAACTTTTTCGTGTCGTCTACTAATAAGAGAGGCGAAAAAGGGGTTTTAGTTCCCCTTATATTGCCAGCCAAAGCAATGGAAAGATTTGTGATTGAGCTTCAAATATTATGTTGAATTTGTCAAATCTTCTTTGTAAGATAACCGTTGGAAGCTATGGGAAATTTATATTGGGCAACCCATCCGGAAGTCAATCGGGAACCAAGCCATATCTATATTACTCATGTTGTAGTACTTTTCTTTCATTAGTTAAAAGCTCTTATCCAAATGGCTTTGGATGCGTGACTTTGTATGTTGAGTTTTCTGATAAAAACCATATTTATATTACCGTCGTTTACTATCTTTTGTGATTGGTGATTTGGACTAAGTATTTATAGTCACCTTTCAAATAAAAAAAAAAGCTATTTTTTATATATATTTTGATATCCCACCAAGTCAGGTGTTACGCGAGGTAGTAATAGTCGAGCGGATGCATAGGATAAATGGATAGATGATATGAGGCTACACTTTATGTACCGGATAAATGGATAAATGTATCCCTAAAAACTTTTACACAATATATAGGGGTATGAATGAAAAAAATGTAAATGTGGCATTTCCTATTTCTGTCACGGAACATATCCTTAAAAAAAAATAATTATTTCTAGCCATATATTCGGACTACAAGATATATAGACAAAAAAGGAAAAAAATAATAATTAAAGCATTCTTATCTAAAAGAAGATAACCTCGACCGCAGGGCTTGGGTGGTTGCAAGAGAGTGTCACCTTATCATAAAGTCCTTTCTAGATATCAGGGTGGAGCATGTTTTTCGTGAGAGACGAATGAGTTACCCGATGGATTAAGTAGAATGGATTTTCAGGCTATTATGGAGACTTTGTTGTTTCCTCAAGTACCAGGATATTATGGAGACTTTGTTGTTTCCTCAACCAAAAATCCCAGAGTCTCTTGGTAGGGAGGGTCGGTATGTTGTTTTCTTTACTTGTTTCTTGTTTTATTTGATAAAATAAAAAGAAGAAAACTTCTTATGTGATATGTCGTTGTTTGGCCATTATGTTTATGATGTCTAGAAAAATAATTGAATTGTCATTTATCTTTGGACCTAAATAAATATCAATTCTAAAAGTTCTTTTTCCTTGTTCGACGAGAGGGCTTGGGTGGTTACAAGAGAGTGTCACCTTATTATGAAGTCCTTTCTAGATATCAGGTGGAGCATGTTTTTCTTTCGTGAGAGGCGATCGAGTTACCTGGTGGATTAATTTGAATGGATTTTCAGGCTGATACCACTCAAATAACAGGTTTAAATTCACCGAGCAAACTCAAATTCACTCACAGGTCCAAGCTCATACGGAAGAGGGAATGAGATCAGATCTGATACCATTTGTCATAACCTAGCACCAACTTTCGGCCCAACGGGCTTGGATGTGTATATACTCATGTAGGATCACATTTGCAATGATGATTTTTATCCATATAATCCAAAATATATATCTCGTTACAAATAATCTCATCACACAACACGTCCACGACTTTCCCTTTCTCCATTCGTTTCCGATATAAGATTGAGTTTCACACTCATACTTGATCCCATACATAGGTTTTACAGCATGTGTATGGAAGTGTCCTACTGTTGTATTTACTCTCCATTACTTACTGGGTACTATGGTAATGTCTTTGTCCTTGATAATCGTGGGAAAGCTTCCCCCGAATCCCCTATAATATGCATTATAATTGATAAATAATATAATAATAATTAATATTTATTTACTAATTACAAAAATTGATTAAGAATTTCTAAAAAATACTGTAAGCCTCATAAAAACTATCCATAAAAGTTTTATAAATTTTTAATAAATAATATAATCTATCAAGACCAAAAAATTAATTTTTTTATAAACATATAATTTATTAAAATTAAATACCTTCATTTATATCTTAGAAAGATTATAATAAATTCAAATATGCCTCCAAATTTTTTTTGAAACTTTACATAATTTTATAAATTGTCTGGAGGAAAATTGATTATTTTCATTGTTCCAAAACCCACAATAACACCCTCTTTGCAATTTTCACTCATGATAATTACAATAAATTTTAAAAATAGATATTGCCCTCTAAAATATTAAAATTATAGCATAAACCCATAAATGATACCGAGTTGTGGGCTAAGCTCCACTAATGTTGAAAATTCTCAAATAGACTTTCAGGACGAAGTAGCTCGAAATTTTCAGAATCTCACTGAGTGAACTAAGAGGTGTGAATTGAGTGTCATGATATGATCCACATTGTAAGAACATTTGAAACATAAAATATAAAGAAATACAAAAGATATGAAAAAATATGTAGAATACCGTTGACGAAATATATGTTAGCTCAGTTATAGTTAAGTATTCGTTGAGGAGTCATGCATACCTCTAATCATGACCACACAATGGTATTATTGTGCTTACCTCACTTTTTGACTATATTGAAAGAATAATATGTGCTAGCATGACACCCTATCTGTTGTAGTTGTATGTGAGGTATTTGGTCTATGTTTTTATCATTCACTCACCTGGCATGTTTTTGTCAGATTCTCGAAACTGATGACAACAGGTTGGAACGATAGTACCTCACTCCCAGGCACAATTAGAAGAGGACAGTCATTGTTACCATTTGAGGTAATCTATATAATTATTATATTCATAGGGTCTCTTATGAGTCTATTTGAGTGTGATATGGTTGTTTCACTAAGTTCATGCAAGGGTTGTTATTCTTAGTCTGTTGTATTATGATATTACACCAAAGGATATTGTATCTTCATTTTTAATTTTGCAATATAATATTTCGAATAATTCATGTTATTACATCTTCATAGGTTTATTATCTTTATTGTTTGGACTCTAACAATGTATATTATAGGCCTACAGCCATTGCCACATAACTTGTAGGTTCTGGGGTGTGAAACATGTAATGTTACAAATAGTTATAATTAGACTACACAATATACATGACATAAGATATGTAACACATGTGATGCTATAATATTATTATAATCGGACCATATATCCTACATGGCATAAGATATATGATGCATGTCATATATACCTAACCTCTTTAGGTCACATGTTGAAAGGACACACCTTGCATAACACATGATATGTGATGCATTTAATATACACTCACTCAACCCCCTAGGTCATATGTTGAAGAGACACACCTTGCATAACACAAGATAAATGACGCATTATACCATCCTAAACAAATTTTCTTTTGGTATAAATTTTGCAAGGAATTAGAATAATATTCTATCCGTCATCTTTATAAAAAAAAAACGGTATATGCAATAGTACCGAAATCTCCAATAATATTCATTCTTGGTTGCCTTGAGTATACTTAGATGGATATTAGAAACGGTATAAAAAATGCCGTTTTATTGATTCTATCACTATTTATTAATATATTTCTGATTGATTTGTTTGATATAGCTATTATAATTCATATTATATAAATGTGGTTTATAAATAATTAAAAAATTTTGTAGAGGATACCAAACTTTGAAAGATTAAAATTTGTTATGAGTTGGAACGCAAGGTAACTTTATGAAATTTAAAAACTAATTAAAATTTTTATAACTTGTTCACTCAAAAAATCAACAAAGAGAATAGACGACAACTGAAAAAAAAAATTATTAACAAAAATGATAAGAGAAGGAGAAGCAATTGAAATTGAAGGTACAAGAAAAATGAGGAGCAGTATAAATAAGTGTACATCTTTCAGTTTCCACAGTGCGAATTCTGGTCTTCCATTCTCCGGTTCCACATTTGCTCATTCTGGTAATCATTTTGTGGCAAAAACAATTTGTTTCATGGCAATACCTTTAACGTCAACATCCCTTACGTTCAAGGTTCATAGACGTGAGCCGGAAATCGATGACCAAGAGGGACTTCGGTTCCACGCTCCTCTCATACAGTTTTACAATCGTTGTCCCTCCATGAGAGAGATGGACCCTGTAAAGATCATAAGAGATGCCATAGCCAAAACACTAGTATTCTACTACCCATTTGCAGGTAGGTTAAGGGAAGGGCCTGACCGAAAGCTTATGGCGGAATGCACTAGCGAAAGCATCAACTTCATTGAGGCAGATGCAGAAGTTTCTCTTGATCAGTTTGGCGATGCACTTGGAGTCCCATGTTTTGAGGAGCTTCTCTTTGATGTCCCTGCAGCCAGCGGGGTGCTAAACGGTCCTTTATTTCTCATTCAGGTAACTCCACTGAGTTCTTTTCTAAGTTCTTTTTTAGTATGAATCAGAATCCTGGCCTTACAAATATGCCATGGAAAATAATGGTTTAAAGTATCCTATATTAACTTGGGAAGGCAAATTGTACTTTCAAAGATTCATAAAACTGTTATTTTTTTGGTTCAAAATTTGAAAGTAACACGCCTGAAATGTGGTGGTTTCATTTTCGCCATCCGCCTCAACCATACCATGAGTGATGGCCCCGGGCTACTACAATTCATGAGTGCTTTGTCTGACTCTTTGTATTCTGTATATATATAATAATACATATCGACGCATTTTAAAAAAAAATTCATGAGTGCAGTCAGTGAGACAGCCCGTGGATCACATTCTCTGTCCCTCTTACCTCTGTGGGAAAGACATCTCCTTAATGCCAATGAACCACCACGAGTGACACATCAACATAGAGAGTATGAAGTGGCTATCCCCAATAACGAAGATGATGTTCCACCGGAGGAGGAAATTGTTGAGTCGATCATTTTTCTTTGGATCTAAAGAAATATCAACTCTAAAAAGTCTTATTCCTCATAGACACTACAGTACATTTGAAATATTGACAGCATGTATATGGAAGTGTCGTATCGCTGCATTGCAACTAAATCCCAAGAAAGATGTGCGTTTTATGTGCACAGTCAGCGCACGCAAAATGTTTAACCCTCCATTACCAATTGGGTACTATGGTAATGCCTTTGTATTTCCAGCAGTTGTGACAACCGCTGAAAAACTTTCCCAGAATCCCCTGGAATATGCATTAAAATTGGTGAAAACAGCTAAAGCAAATGCCACTGAGGAATACGTGCAATCAGTGGCTACATTAATGGTCACTAAAGGAAGGCCTCTCTTCACAACTGTCAGATCCTTCATAGTGTCCGACTTGCGTAACATGGGGTTTCAAGATGTGGATTTTCGGTGGGGTAAGACTTTACATATCGGAGTTGGCAAACCCGGAATAGGAAACTTCCCGGGTGAGAGCTTTTATGGGTTGTCTACTAACAACAGGGGAGAGCAAGGGATTATGGTTCCACTCAGATTGCCAGCCAAAGCAATGGAAAGATTTGCGATTGAGCTTCAAAATATTATGGAGAATCAGCCGGCTACAATGTACAATGTCACTTAAGCTTAGGATCTTGGCCAACTTCAGCTATTATCCTACTGTCAGAACAAAAAACGAAGCTACTATCCTAATGATTTTGGATGTATGATAATTTTGTATGTTTGAGTTTGTAAGTTTGATATCCAGCAACTTTGTATTAGATTGCATCACACCTTTTAAGCTATATATTTTTAGCTCGGAATGCTACGTGTAGATGGATATGAACCGCTGGTTCAATCAATCGATTGGTCTGTTTTCGAAGATTATCATGTACACTGTAACAACTGAAATTTTTTATAGTCAAAGATTTTCTTGTCCACTTAAAAACTTAGATTATATTAAGTTTAGAAGTAAATGGAGAATAAAGAAAGGTGTGATTATGATTGTAATTTTGGGTTTATCAGATTGCTTAAAAGCTTACAAACACGTGCTTAATCTTTAGTCATAAAGCAAACATCTTTCTCCCATCTCTCGTTGCTTTTTTAACAGAAAGTTGGCATGTGAGTTTCCAACCCAGTGAGTAACTCCAAGTTGACTGAGTATGCTCCGAGTCAAACTAACCATTACAGTTCACACCACCCATCTTTATACCACCGGTGAGCCACCACAGGTTTAAATGCGCTAAGATATGTGGGTTTTTAGTGTAGGTTTGGATTTAGTAAAAGTTTAGAAAATACTTTGGCTTAGTGATAAGTTTTGTTTTGTTTGGGAGCATGGATTTGGGTTAGTCTTTTGAAAGATGTATATTTTAGGCTTAATTTAATTTTAGACTTGGGTGGATTTTAACAAGAATTAATGTTTAAAATAGTCGGAGATAAAAATGAGAATTTATAATTTAAAAAGAAAATATCATGATTTCAAAAAAAAATTTTGAAAGAGATTTACAAATTTTGAAATATTTTTTTAAGAAAATTATTTAAGATATTTTTAGAAAATTATTCTTTTAAAAATAAGGAATATTTAAAATAAATACAATTCAAATTTTATTTTTATTCAATTATTCACATCTACGATTAAGCATCACATAAACAATAAACATAGCATCAATGCCTTTGGTAGGTTAATTGGTAAAGATTCTCAATGTCTTTGGTTTTTAATTCAGTATCTTGTGGCTTAGTATTGTGTGGTCTTTGCCTTGTGATGGTTTAAGAGATTCTGATCTTATTGGGAAGGCAAAGGATTGCATCTGATTCAGACACGTGAGAGGTAGAATCTATACTTCATCAGTTCCTTTGGTTACCCTATTGTTTGATTGTTTGAATACAATTGAACTCGATTGTCTATCTTGGTTATATGCTTCCAGAATGTGTGATTATGATGATAGGAATCTAGGAAGTTAATAAGATAACAGGTTGCCTAATTTTGTTATGACTTTGAGGATTGATCTTTGATTTGTATTGTGATTTGGTTAAGGATCCTTTTTTGTGATTTGTGTATGCATGTATTATGTGTGTATGCGTGTATGCGTGTATACGAGTATGTGCCTTGTTTGTGCTTTGTTTGAAGGATCCTTTTGTCATTGGCCATGTGAGGTAAGTATTGTTGCTCATAGGGAGAGAGAGGTGCTTACCGAACAGGGATGTTTATGGGTGGTTATTCCTAGCAAGAGCTCACTGGATGCCTTGTAGGTCGGTTCAAGTCCGAATGTCAGGATGCCTTGTAGGCCAGTTCGAGTTTGGACGCCAAAATGCCCTATAGGCCAATTCGAGTATGGACGTTAGGATGCCTTATTTTTGTGTGAAAGGATGACTTGTATGCGTAGCTGCATGAGTGGTCCTAAATCAGTTAAAGTCTGGATGTCAGATACAACTTAAAGGCTTGCTGTAATAATGATTTTCTAACCGTTTTATCCTTTTTCCAACATAGCCTTCAACACATGGTTAGATGGGTACAAACCTTGGTTTTGAAAATTAGATTATTTATAGGCTGCCTGTGTGCTTTTGAATGAGAAGTGTTTTCAGTCTTTCCCTTTGTTTTCTATCAATTTCAACCTACCCTTATATTGTGTGTACTTATAATGATTTCGGCCCCTATTATATATGATTGATGATTGCGGTTTTAATTGGATATCTTAGCTGGTTTTAGGTGTTGACAATCTACTGCTTCGTTTGAATCTCCTTAAGTAACGACAGCCTGATGACAATCTATGCCAACAATGCTCCTGAACTATCACTGTCAAGCCGAACTTGGAATACCCTCAAACACATCAGCATCGGCATATACTCTGCCTGGACATAAGCTAAGGAAGATGAAGTCTTCATACTCAAGGCATCGACAACTACATTGGCTTTTCTAGGATGATAGTAGATTACAAGATCATAATCTTTTATCAACTCGAGCCATCTCCTCTGTCTCAAGTTAAGCTCCTTCTGGGTCAGAAGGTACTCGAGACTCTTATGGTCTGTGAAGACTCGGCAAGTCTCACCATACAGATAGTGGCGCCAAATCTTCAGTGCAAATACCACAACTGCTAATTCCAAATCATGGGTCGAGTAATTGCACTCATGTGGCCTCAACTGTCAAGAGGTATAAGCGACTACCTTCCCATCCTACATCAGCACACAACCCAAACCATGCTTCGATGCATCACTATATACCACATACTCCTTACCACTGTCTATTAAGGTAAGAATAGGGGTGGAAACCAATTTGGACTTTAACTCCTCAAAACTCTACTAACACAAATGGTTTGCTCTTGCATATCAAATGCGTCAATAGGCCTACAAACATTGAGAATTTCTCCACAAATTGATGATAATAAATGGCTAAGCCCATAAAACTCTGTACCTCGGGCACATTGCGGGGAGGCTCCCATGATACAACAATCTCAATCTTCTTGGGATCCACCAATACATCTCTGGCTGACATAACATGTCATAAGAAACTTACTTCCAGCATCAAGAATTCACACTTAGAGAACTTGGTATATAATTGTTGAGCTCTAAGTGCCTCCAACACTATCCTCAATTGCTTGGAATGCTCCTCCTCTGACTTTGAATAAATGAGGATACCATCGATGAAAACAATCACAAACTGATCAACTCGTGGAATACTAGGTTTATCAAATCCATGAACACTGCTAGTGCATTCGTCAACCCAAATGACATCACCAGAAACTCATAATGTCAATATTGGGACCTGAATGCTATCTTCAGGGTAACTAACTGCTGGACTCATAACTAATGATAGCCCGACCTCAGATCAATCTTTGAGAACACTTACACTCCCTGAAGCTGGTTGAACAAATCATTGATCCTTGAGAGAGGGTACTTGTTCTTCATGGTAATCCGGTTCAACTGCCGGTGATCAATGCACAACCGTAATGAACTATCCTTCTTCTTCACAAACAATATCGGTGCTCCCCAAGGTGATATATTGGACCTGATGAACCCACGATCGACCAAATCCTCCAACTGGGTATTCAGGTCCTTCATCTCAGTTAGAGCGATTCAATATGACTAAATGGATATTGGGTTTGTTTCGGACATCAACTCCACCTCTCTCTCTGATGGTAAACCACTACATCATCTAGAAAAACATTCGAAAACTCACTGGAAACCGGAACTTCACTCAACTCCGGCAACTCAGCTGAGGTGTCTCTGACGTGGGCCAGAAACACTATATAGCCCTCACTGATCATCTTCTTCACACTAAGCTATGAGATTATACAAGTAGGCACAACATGTCTATCTCCCATGAAGCAGTATTATGAACTATCAAGTAGACTGAACCAAACCCGGTTGGTGAAACACTCCATTCGAGCTTGATTATGGGCTAAGCAATCCATGTCCAAGATAACATCCAAATCTCGGATGTCTAGTGGAATCAAATCTGCCTCAATCTCAACTGATCTCATCCTCAAAACATAGCCCAAATACACCTAACTGCATGTTAACTACTCGCCTCATGGGGTTAAGACCTTGATTGATAAAGCCAAAGACGACAATGGACGATATGTACTAATTGAGACTCTAGGACCTACAAACGACCTATTGGCTCTGGGAACTAACAATACTCTAGCATATTGAGAAAAGACTGTAACAGTACCTATCACCACGTCGGGGCTGGTACAAGCCTCGACGTCTACCAATGTGAAAATTCTGGTCCGTCACGACTGTGATGGCTGACTAGACGAGTGACCCATAGGTTGACTACCAGAAGGTCTTCTCGGTGCTCTAGACGATGGCCTAGAAGAAACATATGAACCAACATGACTACCACTTGGTCTTGGGGCTTCGGAAGGCTGTGAGGCATTACATCTCGGCTTCGGGCAATCTCGAGACATATGGCCGACCTCGTCATAGTTGTAACACTTCTGAAAATGAAGACACGGATGGATGTGGTGCTGATAACAACTGGCACACCATGGTATAGACGGTCAACTCACATTCTGACTAAAAGTAGCTGGCTGTGATCGGATGCTCTCATGACTACCTTCTTGGAAATGGGATGTTCTTGAAAGATATAGTCTTTCTGAATAGCTCGGTCTGTGGTCATGTCTCAAACTATGCCGAATCGGACCTCTACCTAACGAAAAATTTCTATAACCCTAACTATGAGTCTTTTGACTCTGAACCATCTTCTCAGCATTGGTGGGAGCAACTTACACAGACCATTTACTCCTCTCTCTCCTCCCCCTATTTCGATTCCACATGCCTCGTACCCATTTCGGTAACCCCTGTACCCTTCCCACAACACGTGTTCATCTTTTTTAGACCCTCAAACTTACTCTAAACCTATTCAACACCATCAAATATCAAATCATACCCAAACCAACCCCACATAAATGCTCTTCATGGTGATTACTTGCATTACAAGCATTATTGGATTCCAAGTAAAATTATACGTATATTCATAGGAACAACTTGGAATTGACAGTATTTGTTTGGCCAAACATGGTAAGTACATAAAATTCCTATCTGGGGAGAATATTGCTTACTGATTGGTATTGTATGGATGGACTATATGTGTGTATGCCTGATGTGGGTTGTGACCAAATAGGCTATGTGTTATATATATATATGTGTGTGTGTGAAGATTGTGATTGAATGTGATAGTGTGATTTCTCCAGTCAATTGCAGATAACATTGGCAATAAGGGACTTATATGTATTTTGTAATAAAAAATTAACTGTTAGTGGGCTTTCAGTTTTTTTTAGCACGAGGTCACCCCAATGGTTTTGGGGCTTAGTAACCCATGTGATGATGTGGTGTATTGTGAGGTTATGAAACCTATTAGGCTGGTATATACTGCATAGTGTTTTACCAATCATACATTGTGCATAATTGCTTGTGAAACACTTGAGTGCATGTTTAGTATGCATGGATGAAATCGATGTTTTAAATATAACTGTTGTATACTTGATTCTCTGTATACCTCTATTCCACCGGATGTGCTTGTGACACTATAACTCCCACTGAGGTCTTTGATAAAATTGTTTTAAAATAGCATATTTTACAAGTGCATCACACTCACTGCACATGCATTGTCCAACATATAGTTTTTCTAGAGGTCTTGTTATATTTAGGCTTATATCTATGATTGTGTGTCCAATTAGTAGAAATGGCCCATGGTAGAGGTTGCAGTGCTTCCATAGGTCGTGGTGGCTGAAGAGGTCGGGTTCACATAAGAGAGGTCCATGAGAGCTCAGATGCCCGAGGACCAATAGCAGGTGTGGGTCAGCAATAGGGTGCACTAGTGGCACAACTAGCTCAAGCAACGCCAGTAGTTCAAGATCAAGCGTTACTACATGTGTTGGCTGCTATTCAGACTACCTTGGGTCAGATGCAGGAGATAGTGATGCAGTCTCCAGCAGTTCAGTAGCCACAGATGTAAGCACTACAGGTACCAACTCAGCCACAAGTTGCAGTAAAACTGGAGCTACGGTTGAGCCAGAGGTTTAAGGTCACAGGCTACCAGTCCAGCAGTCCAAGCTACTGAAAAAGGCTAGACACTTGGGGTGCGAGAGTTTCTACGGCACCAATGATGTGATTTCAGCAAATAATTGGAAGGACAAAGTGATTTTGACTACACAAGATATGAGGTTGTTAGCTGAGGATAAAATGACACTAGCTCTCCGTCTGTTGGAGAGGGATGCAGCCAGCTGGTGGAGCTTGGTGAGAGACCGTCATACAGGTCAGCTCACTTGGGAGGACATCGAGAAGGAGTTTAACCAGAGGTACTTGATATGCTATCGTTCGTTTCTTCAAATTACCTTCTCCAAATATATAGTAGTATGTAGCAAGAAGGGTCAAATCCATTGAGGAGACAGGATCGAGTTCGGATGGACTATAGTTGCAATGTTATCAAGCATACATCGAGACCCCAGCGTACCCCCAGTGTAATGTACCAGAGGCTTGCTTGTAAAAGGTCGTGTTGAAATTGTAGTCTTCCGATTGTAATTGATAAGAGAATGTAATGAAAATTGTGTTTGAATTCAGTTTTGTAGAAATCCAGTCCTTCCCTGAGCGTCGTGCTTGAACCATGGTAATAGGCCCTCCTTGAGATAAAAATACCCAGTCTGATCCAGGTATTAGGAAAGGGATGCTCGGTACGACCGTGGGCACTTCGAGAGCTTAGAACGTTTGAAGGCCCCTTTGCTTTCCCTTTCCCTTGATAACCGTAGTTTCCAGCTGAGAATGTTGTCATCCCTCCACTATCCTCTCCTTCTCTCTTGTTTCACTCACCAGAAATATTTCTCTCTCCTTGTCTCGCTAGGCATGTTACTCACCAACGGGTCACACATAATTGAAGATACTTGAACTGGCTTTGAATGTAGGAGTCTATTCTATTGAGTTAACTTGGGACAATAAAATAGAAACCGTAAAGATTTTATGAAAGAAAGATGGACTAAAAATGGAATCTTACTAACAAATAGACCTGGGACTCACTGTGGGCTTGGGCCTAGCTACAGGTTTGGATTGGAAATTAAAAGTTTAGCTGCTCATAATCTGATGATCAAATAACTCAATTCTAAAAAAAACACAAAAGTAAAGATAATTCTTTCGACCAAAGGCGGTCTCTATATATAGAAGATCGCAGGATTTTTTTAATTAAAGTATAAATTAACTGTTCAAATTGCTAAAAGGAGAGACATGCTAGAAAATCACTAAGAAACTGGGGCCACGAGGTGTATCTGTATGTCTTTAATTCTTTGGATATCGGAGGTCCTGATCTGTCCCTGATATTAGTGTTTTTCGTGCAGAATCTGGTCAAATCTTGTATTTATGGGTGAGATAAAAAATAGATTCGATTGAATCATTAAGATCAAAAATTTCTGTAAAAACTACAGATGTTAAATGCAAAATATCTGCCAAATAAACATATCATCAAATATTCTCATGCTTTCCACATGCTTGTCCCTAAGCATATACTATTATCTCATGAAATAAATGCAAGTAACTAAGACTCATAAAATGCAATCCAGCGTCAATGTAGGTCTTTTCTCATCAAAAAATCTTACATAATTTTAAAACACAGGTAATTGTGCTCAATTAAATCATGTATTTTAGATTTTAGGTTAATCAGAGCATTCAACTTCCTTATTCATTGGTCTGAATACCATAGACTTTCCATGACTCCACAAGTCCTTCATTTAGTTTAGTACATCCTAAGGAATCGCCAGTTCTTCTCCAGGGGTGTATTGGGGTCTTAGCTAAGGTATGATGAAGGTCTTTTAGGTGTTTTGGTCATCAGTCATTGTTTTCTGAGTTTCAACATGGGAAAACTTTTCTAAGTTGCTTCCCCTTGACTATTGATCAATTTGATTTCCTTTGATTATTCATCCTTTCAATTTTTCGCCATTCTTGTTTTCTTTCTTTTTTTTTAGGCTGCAAAAACTCTAAATTTTTTGGTTTAGAGCAAAAACTGCAACCTTATGTCGGTTTATACCTCCCGGAAGGTTATAACTTCATTCGAGGGTGGTTCTTTTGTATGATAGGTACTTCATGCTTCTTTTATGTCAATGACTAGTGACCAGGTTGGGACATAGTTTGGTTGAGGACTTGTTGTGTGATCAAAAACAGGTCCACGGCTCAAAATGGATTATTATGGTGATTTTCATAGGTGGCTGCCAAGGATAGGTTGTTTCACACAATGGTCTCAATCCTAGATGCCTAAATCATGTTCTTAGGTGTGCTTCCTGTGTGAAGTTGAAGTGGGGTCAATGGCAAATTCTAAATTCCTCCCAATGTGAGTTCTCTCAAGGTAAAAAAAACGTTATTTTGAAGGCAGAAAGTGTGACTTTGTCAAGACTTAGTTTCAAAGCTCACTAGGGTTGTGTGCGTGATTTTGTTTCAAGTCAAATTAGTTGTGTTCCTAAATCATGCAATATTTCTTGTCAAGTTAAGACTTCCATAGCTTGTTCTCATACAGACTATGTTCCTTAGGTGACCAGGATCTAGCTCCTAAAAGATTTCAAGTATTAGCCTAAGGATAACATGAGGAGGCAGAGCAAAAAAATTTTGTACATGCAGATATTATTATAGTAGCAAACATATAAACATGTAAGAGGAAACAACAATTGGTGCAAACATGACATACATACCCTCATACTTGAATTATGCTTTCACCGAAGCATATAAGCATAAAATAAAGATAAAATAAGATAATAAAACAAACAACTCAATAAACATGCTCTGGGGTGGCTAAGCCCCTAATCAGCCCTTGCATCCTCTTTAGCCTCCTCTGATTGTGGATCCAGCACATAGTTAATCCTCATTCACATGGCTTTGAGTTCCTTGTCGACTGACTACATCCATTGAAGTATCTCAGAAGGTATGCTAGTGCTTGTTGGTGGTGCAGTTGGAGGTGCAACGGGGGCCTTCTGTTAGGTTGTGCCCTTTTATCCTTCAACTACAAAGGGCACTCTAGGGGAATAGAACTCATATTGTCCATCCTCCTTTTGTTCGACCAACCCCATATTCATGAGGCTATTAATGTTAAGGGGAACCATGTCATGTAGCAACCTCAAGTTTCTTGGGAGTGTCAACTTGAGTTGCTTGGCACGATGGGTGATAAAGGATCCCAAAATCAGTGGCTTCCCCTTCTTCTAGTGTCTTTGGAACTGCTGGCTGATGAACATAACCAGGCTGGCATTCTTTTCTGTCTTCATACACCACAGAAATAGCAGCTCCATTCTATCGAGCGTAGTGGCAGAGTTGGGAAGGTATGAGCCATGAACATCTGCAGATATTTAAGAGTCGGGGATACCAAGTAATAATCTTTGGAGGACTTTGAGTTGTATGATTTATCACAGGTTAACCATTGTACATAGAGGGTTGCAGTCGAAGTCTTCTGGTTCCCTTGTAATGGCATGGTGACACTCCAAGAGTGAATTGAGATGCCTGTAAGACATGCTGAAGTCTTGCCTCAATAAACGAAATTGGATCAGGTACAAGGTCTTCATGCTGAAGCTAGTAGGTCGTCGGCACTAGAATATTGTGTAGAATTCCAATATCAATTCTTGATAAGCTGGGTAGTTCATCTTGAAGTATTTGGTCCACCCAATGCTCTTAGTCAGCTGGTGGACCTTATCTTTGATGCCAGCTCTTTTATTGTGTCAATGCAAAGACACTTGCACTAGTAGATGGCAAGTTTGCTAAGCTCCTCATACTTAGCCTGCAGACCGGGGTCTGCAAAGGGGCTAAATAGCACAGTGGTTGAAGGTGAGGCCTTGGAAGGGGCTTTCCCTTCTTTTGAGTCTTCTTAGGAACCGGGAATGGTAGTGGTTCACTGGGGGTGGCCTCCTGTTGTAGCCAAATTATTATACTCTGGCGCTGGAGCGACTCTGGGGGTTGACTCTGGAAGTTCCTTTAGGCTTCAGGAGGAGCTTCCTTCTTGCTTGAGAGGGGTTATACCAATGGGTTGGGACCTTTCTATTTGTACTGAGGCATTGGTGGGCTCCTTGGAATTAGAGGACCTCTCAGTAGACCCCATACTGGTGGAACTGTTGCTGGATGGTGACGAAGCTAGAGCAGCAGGGGTGTCAAGTAGTGGTTCGCCCATGGGTGTGGACTCGATTGACTAGGGGCTAACTGGGGTCTCAGAATGGCTTGAGCCTATGACCCCAACTTATCTCACAATAGAAGCCCAACTGAGCATTGCAGTTGTGATCCACCACACACACAAACACGTCTGGGCCCATTGGGCCAAGAGTCCGGGCCGTGACAAATGGTAGCGGAGCCGATCTCGCTCCCTCTTCCGGGTGGGCTTGGGCCGTGTTGTGTGTTTACGTTTGGGATTGTAAGTTTGGGCCCAAGTCAGTTACGTTTGGTTCCCCTCGTGAGGACACGAGGTCTATATGGAGGGGGAGATTGTGAGATATGTTGTGTGAGTGGATCATTTGTAACAAGATGCATCTTTTTGGCCATGTGGTTAGAAGCCCAACTGAGCGTTGCAGTTGTGATCCATCACACGCACATACACGTCCAGGCCCACTAGGCCGAGGGTCCGGAGGCCGGGTCGTGACAGCGGTTGTCTGGGCTGGAGTCTCAGCCACTCTCTGAGAGTGTGACTCCACTGATGGAGCTTCTTCACTAGGGGAAGGCTCGTCTTGGGTCCCGGTTGGTGCTAGACTAGTGGATGAGGAGGCCTGAATCGAGCTTTGTCCCTGTTTTTTGTCTTGCTTCCCTGTCACTTTCACATCAATAGATATACCTTTATTGTTATTGTTGGGGCTGGAAGTTGAGGTAGTGCTAGAATCCCACTATCTCTTTCATCTTGGCCAGCACCACCTGTAGCTATTGCGTAGACTGCTGACAGTAGCATGGCATGCAAAAGCTCCGTGTAAGCAGGCTGGACTGGTGGTTGGGTTTTGGCTTGTGAAACTGTCTTCTGGCATTTTTGGTAGGTTTTTGTTAGAACCCTCTCTATTTTTCTCTTCTGGGTCAGTGAGAGCACAATCGACGCAGAGGAGACTTTGGCTGCTTCTATGGGAGTTGAGGCAGAGTCTGCTGCCTTCTTGGGCTAGGTTGATGGCGTGGCCTTTGGCTGGACTGGTGTAGGAACTAGTACGGCTCGTGGCTGAACTACGAGGGCCGGTGTGAGCTTACTCAGTCCAGCCTCCATCACGACCAATCTTTGCAGATGAGCTTTGTACATGTCGTATGCCTCTTCCACCGCTTGGATTATCTAAGCCTTTGCGAGCTCTTCTACTAAAGGTGAGGCGACAGGTGGTGAGTCAGAGCTGGTACTTCCAGTCGGTGGCACTACATTCTGACCATGTCGTGCCTTGATCTTGGTTCGTCGACGTCTGTTGCTGAAGGGATCCATAAAATTGTTTGAGATGGAGGCTAGGGTTTTTTTTTCTACGTTTGAAAAGAGGAAAGCAAAAATCGAGGGTTTCTTTGGCAGAAGAGAGAATCTGGTGATGATTTGACTGGGGGTGATAAATGAGGCTTCTAATGGGTAGTTAATGCCCACGATCGACTCATATTGTGTTCTCCCTCTCTCATCTTTGCTAGTTCAAAAATTATTCCCTCCTTTTTCTTTTTCTTTTTCTGAATGTTTTTTTTGCTAAGTTTGTGGACTTCTCATTTATGCCCCCAGTCAGCCTCTAACACACCCCTGATTGACAGAGTTATGAAAATGAAGACCAATTATGAATAGGGTATTTATTTCCTACAAAACAAAACAACAATAAAGATTAAAATATAAAAACCTGGGTTACCTCCTCCCAGTAGCACCTTTGGTTATGGTCGTTGGCTCGACCCACATGCCTGATGGTTTAATGATATTCAGGGACACTGAGCTCATGTTGCTCAGTGACACTTGGTAGTTCATAGTACGGTTTGACCCTATGGGAGTTGACTTTGGACACCTTACCAGTCTCCTGAATGGCTATTTCAATGGTCCCATGTGGGTAGTTAGATATTATAATGAACAGGCCCATCCATTTGGAACGTAGCTTTGCCGGAAATAGCTTCAGCTTGGAATGGTATAGAAAGATTTTTTGTCCCACAAAAAAGGTATTCTCCTTGATTCTATCATCATAAAATCGATTTACCTTCTTCTTGTAAAATTTTGATTTATCATATGCACTCAACAGGATTTCATCAAGCTCATCCAGTTGTAACAGCCTTGCTTGCCAAGCTTTGTCAAGGTCAGCATTGCATTGTTGGACAGCCCAATAAGCTTTATGCTCAATCTCCACTAATAGGTGACAGGCTTTCCCATACCCAAGTCTGAAAGGGATGGTGCCAATATGGGTCTTTTATGCGGTCCTATAGGCCCACAGAGTATCATTAAGCCTAATACTCCAATCCTTGCGGTTTGGACTAACCATTTTTTGAATAAGGGCATTTATTTCTCTGTTGGTGATCTTGTCCTGCCTATTGGTTTGTGGATGATAGGCAGTAGAGTTCCTGTGCACCACCTCGTACTTCTTCATCAGATTTCAAAAGATTTGATTGTAAAAATATGACCCTTGGCCACTGATAATGGCCCTCGACACCCCATATATGTACAAAATTCTAGCACGAACAAAGTCAACCGTGGTCTTGGCATCATTCTTCTTTGTGGCCTTGGCTTCAACCCATTTTGAAACATAATTCACTACCAGGAGAATATAAAGTTTACCAAATGAGGAAGAGATAGATCCTATGAAATCTATTCCCCAATGGTCAAGAAATTTATATACAATGATCGATTGTTGGGGATCTTCATCTTTAAAACCGAGAGAACCTTTAAGCTGGCACCAGTGGCACGCCTTATAGAGCTGATAGGCATCATAAAATATGGTGGGCTAGAAAAACCCACACTCCAAAATTTTTTGAGCTGTGCGGTATGGACCAAAGTGTCCCTGGCATGTTTTAGAGTGGTAAGAGTGTAAGATTGACTGCTGATCGGACTTTGAGAGGTACCTGCAGATGATTTGGTTTGTGCAGTATCTCCATAAATAAGGTTCTTCCCAAATGTAGAACCGTGATTCACCTTTCATCTTGCTCTTCTCATTTTGGTTCATATCTTCTGGAATCTGTCTTGTTACCAGGTAATTAACAATATCTGCATACCATGATATAGATAATGAATGCCTAGCTAGTATAGGTGCATGCTCCAGGGAGTTGATTAGGGTCTCCTCAACCCACAAGATATGCTCATCTAGAAATACCTCTTCAATTGGCTAGGGTTCCTTTGGGATCACCAATCGATTTAAGTGATTTGCTACATAGTTCTCTGCCTCTTTCTTTTCTTTAATCTCCAGATCAAATTCTTGTAACAATAAAATCCACCTAATCAATCTAGGTTGAGACTCCTTTGTCATCAAATAACGAAGAGCTAATTGGTCAAAGTAGACTGTGACTTTGGTCCCCAGGAGATATGGTCGAAATTCTTCTAAAGAAAAAACTACTGCTAGAAGCTCCTTCTTTATGGTTGTGTAATTTACCTGAGTTGCGTCAAGCGATCAAGAGGTGTTATAG
Organism: Passiflora organensis; assembly: GCA_019739055.1. Lineage (NCBI taxonomy): Eukaryota > Viridiplantae > Streptophyta > Magnoliopsida > Malpighiales > Passifloraceae > Passiflora > Passiflora organensis. The sequence goes on from JAEPBF010000136.1 coordinate 1,333,934, forward strand.
ATAATATGGTGGTCAAGGCTTACCCTCTATCCCAGTACAGCTCCTACTGTATAATTTCTTGCATCGCACATAATGTCAAAGGGTTGTGACCAATCCGGGGCCTTGATGATTGGTGTAGAGGTTAATAAGATTTTTATCTTTACGAAAGCTCGTTGGCACTCCTCTGAGAATTCAAATGTCACATCTTGCTGCTGCAATTTTCACATTGGTTAAGTGATCTTGGAAAAATCCTTAATGAACCTGCGGTGGAATCCAGGATGTCCTATAAAGGATCTGATTTTCTTAGTATTTGTCAAGTATGGCAAGACCTTGATGGTCTTGATCTTTGCTTGATCCACTTCAATACCCTTGGCTGATACGATATGCCCCATAATCAGCCCTTGGTCCACTATAAAGTGGCATTTTTAATAGTTTAGCACCAAATGTTTTTTCAATACAGCTTTATAGGATCTTGGTAAGGTTGTTTAGACAGATTGCAAAGGAATTGCCATACACTGTGAAGTTATCCATAAATACCTCGACAATATCTTCCACATATTCAGAAAAGAAGCTTACCACCTTTGGAAAGTAGCTGAAGCATTGCAAAGCCCAAAAGGCATGCGTCTGTATGCGGAGGTACCAAACGAGCAAGTGAAGACTGTCTTTTCCTGATTTGTCGAGGCCACGGGAATCTGGTGGAATCCTAAAAAACCATCTAGGCAATAATAATGACTTTTTCCCACAAGCCTTTTCAAGCATTTGATCAATGAATAGGAGGGATAAATGGTCCTTCCGAGTGGCTTTGCTCAGTCATATATAATCAATGCAAACTCTCCATCTATTTTGAACTCTCGTGGGAACCATCTTCCCCTTATTATTCTACTCAACCGTGACCCCCGTCTTTTTGGGGACAACCTGAACGAGGCTCACCCACTTGCTACCTGAAATCAGATATATCATACCTGCTTCCAGTAGTTTCAGAACCTCCTTCTTGACTACTTCCATCATAGGTGGATTGAGTTGCCTTTGGGCTTCTCGAGTGGGCTGGGTGCCTTCCTCCATTACAATTCGGTGCACAAATGTAGCAGGATTAATACTCAAATTGTCTACCCAATGGTCAATTTTTACTCCTGTAGGACATCTAGTAGCAATCTATATTCCTCATCGGTGAGTTTGTTGGAGACTATCACTAGCAAGCTATTGTCTTCCCCTAAATAAGTATACTATGGGTGTGATGGCCGTGATTTCAGCTCGAGCTTAGGAGGTTGTTCAATGCTAGGAGCAAGTTTTTTGTGAGATACTAGAAGATCAACGTAATAAATCTTCTCAAAGTAGTCGGTGGCCTCCTCGAGGTCACGAAGGGCATCCAGCAATAGATCATCAATCTCCACATTGTTTCATTAAAGATTCTAAGGTTCAAACTCTTCTCAATGGCTACTAGTAACTTGTCTGGATTAATGGTGGCTGATGCTTCTTGAGATAGTAGCTCAACAATGTCAATTACAGAAGTTGTGGCCTTAGTATCAGGGTGGTGCATAGGCTCATAGATGTTGAATATCACTGTATCTCCCTTAAACTCCGTGGTTAGAGACCCATCATGCACATCGATCTTCGTCCATAAAGTCTTCAAGAATGGTTTTCCCAAAAGAGTGAGCTGAGGACCATCATTTTTCCATTACCAAAAAAAAAAATTCTGCTAGAAACACTAACTCCTTTACTTGTACCAACAAGTCTTCTAATACGCCCAAAGGTTGAACTACTAACCTATCTGCTAGCTGTATTACCACCCCTACCTTTCTCAGCTTTCCTAGGTTTAGTGATTGGTAAATAAATAAGGACATCACATTGATAGAGGCCTTGAGGTCACATATGGCCTGAGTAACTGCCTATCTGCCGATCTTGATAGGAATAAAGAATATGCCAGGATCTTTTCACTTCTATGGCATGCTCTTATAGAGTACAGCTGATACATTCTCTCCCATTGTAACCTTCTCATGATCCCTAAGTCTTCTTTTTTTCGTGCAAAGCTCTTTCAAGAACTTGGTATAACAAGGGATCTGCTTGAGCTTCCTGAATACCTCCAAGATCTCCTATTCTTCCTTGAGCTTACGGTTCTTGGAGATCCTGAAGGGGAAAGGTGGTGATATTGTGATCTTTGGTTAGGGGATGACCTCAATCTCCACTTCTGGTTTCTCCGTAGGTGATACAAGAACATTCAAAGTCCTCTTTTTCTCCTTTGGGGTGGTCTTCTCTATTTCCCCTCCATCCTATTCATCAAGTGGTATTTCTTCAGATACCTATTCTTCTTGAGGGTGCACCAGGGCCTCAAAATGTGTTGGCTTCCTCCGATTTTATGTCTTCGGTAATTCCTTTTCTAACTTGAGAACCACAGCATTCATATTATATTTAGGGCTAACTTCGGTTATGCAGATAACTTACCTTCTTAGACTTCTTGTCGATTGAGGGTGGTGGCCAATTGTGTAAGGAAGCCTTGCTAGCTAATGGCCATCTACTTAGTCATCTTTTTTATTTCCTCCATTTTGTTTGATCAACCAGCACTGGGATTCTTGTCTGGGTAAGATCTTCTGTTGTTGGAGTAGAACTTGGATTTAGGTTGTCTACTGTCTTGGTGGCCATGGAAACCTCCCCTATAGGACAAGTTTGGATGGTTTCTTTGTTTCTCATATGTCATTTTGTCCATATCCTCCATGTTCTGTTTGTATGAGGGGACATAGTGGTTATATGCGTTGACATCTTGAATTTCATTATTCATAATGGTTGGGTAGGAGTCATTAGCTTGGTCTATATGGCAACAGAATTCACATGCCTTGACTTGGACCTTAGACACAGTGGTTGTCCACTTCTGGAAGGTATCATTTATTCCTGAGGTGATTAGATCCTTGACTGCGGCCAAGTCTTCTGGTTTAGATCTCCTTACTATAAAGTTGTCTCTATTGTTGCATCTCTTCATCCCCAGGTGATCCTTACAATAAGTCTGCGAGCTTCTTTATGATCAAGGCTAGGCAGGGAATCGTAGGCTGCTGAGTCTACCAGGATCCTGGTCTCATTCAGTATGCCTTCATAAAAAGCTTGTATCAACTAGAAGTTTGAGTATCCATATTTCTTAATCTAGGGGCATAATGAGCATAATTTCTTACACCTTTCCCAATATTGATGCAGGTTCTCATCTTCTTTCTGATTGATGCCTCCTATTTCTCATCTAATGTCAGGTTCTATGGATGGTGGGAAGTACTCAAACAATAATGCATCCACCATTTCATCTCATGATCCAATGGAGTGAGGGGTAATTCAAATTGCCAATTCTTAGCTTCCTCTTTTAGGGAGAAGGGGAATGATCGCAGTAAGACTTCATCATCAGAAAGTCTTTTAGGTCAAAAACTTGAGCAGGCAATCTCGAATCTTCTTAGATGGCTATTGGGGTCGTCACTTGGCAATCCATGGAAGGAAGGAAGCATATGGATGAGGCTAGTCCTTAGTTCAAAAGACACATCCAAATCCCCATTCCTAATACACATTGGTCTTCTTCTTCTTCTTGGTGCTTCTTCTTCCTCCATTGGCCTGAGTGGTCCTTCATCATCATCACCGTCATCTTCATTAAGAAAAGCATCCACCATTCTATAAGCTCGATTCATTTGGTTTCCTACATGACCATGCCCCTGATCATCATGGGGATTACGAATATCAATGTCTGGGTATTTGTTATTATTCCCTATAGCTGGTTCACCAATCTCCATATTTCGGACTCTCTTAGCCATTGAAGATGGTGCTTCTGTGTAAAGATGAATCCTCTCTTGCGATGAGCTCGTGGAGGCCTCGACTGACCCCTGGCTGTGGTTATCTGATTCTTCTGAATCAGATCTGGTTGATTCCTGGGCTGCAGCTTCTCTTCTTCTTTGAGCGTTGTTTTGTCAGCAAGTGGATTTAATCTCAGGATCTATTGGAACTAGATTACCAGTCCGGCTAGATCTGGACATGCAACTTTTAGTTTTTTGGGCTGTTTTGCAGTCTACCTGGCAACGGCGCCAAATTTGATATGCTGTCGTTCATCACTTCAAATTACCTTCTCCAAATATATGGTAGTATGCAGCAAGAAGGGTCGAATCCACTGAGGAAATGGGATCAAGTTCGGATGGACTATAGTTGCGATTTTACCAAGCATACTTTAGGACCCTGGCATACCCCTGGTGTAATGTAACAGAGGCTTGCTTGTAAACGTCATATTGAAGTTGTAGTCTTCCGATTGTAATTGACAAGATGACGTAATGAAAATTGTGTTTGAATTCAGTTTTGTAGAAATTTAGTCCTTCCCTAAGCGTCATGCCCGAATGGTGGTTATAGGCGCTCCTTGAGATACAAATACCCAATCCGATCCAGGTATCAGGAAAGAGATGCCTGGTACAACTGTGGGCACTCCAGGGGCTTAGAATGTCTGAAGGACCCTTCGCTTTCCTTTCCCCCTGATAACCCTATTTTCTGGCTGTGAATGTTGTCAACCCTCTACTATCCTCTCACTCTCTCATTTTTTACTCACAAGATGTGTTTCTCTCTCCTCATCTCATTAGGTGTGTTACTCACCAATGGGTTACTCACAGTTCAAGACACTTGCACCGGCTTTGAATGAAGGAATCTATTTTATCGAGTTGATCAGGCACAATAAAATAGAGACCATAAAGATTTTATGAAAGAAAGATAGAGTGAAACTAGAATTTTACTGATAAATAGACCGAGGCCTTGCTGAGGGCTTGAGCCTAGCTATAGGTTCAGACTAGAAATTAAAATTTTAGTTGCTCATGATCTGATGATCAAACAACTAAATTCTAAAATAAAACACAAGAAAAAAATAATTCTTTCGACCATAGGCAGTCTTTATATATAGGACCTCACAAGATCTTTTAATTAAATCCTAAATTAATTATTCAATTTGCTTACAGGAGAGACATGCTGGCAAACCCCTAAGAAATCAGGGCCACAAGATATATGTATGGGGCTTTAATTCCTTGGATATTGGAGGTCCCGAACTGCCCCTGATCTTTGTGCTTTCCGTACAAAATCTCCTTAAATCTTGCATTTATGGGTGAGATAAAAAATAGATTAGATTGAATCATTAAGATCAAATATCTACCAAATAAACATATCATGAGTACTACACCTAGTACTGCCAAGATCATAAGAGGTCCTAGTTCTATCATCTCTAATAGAGAAACAAAACAGTTTTCGAGTATAAGACCAAGTTGCGGGCACTAGCTCACTTTGTGCCCAAGCAGTACAAGATTAGTGCCATGATGGCTAGTAGATTTGAGCATTAGCTTAATTGGGAGGTTTGTGTTGTTCTAGGCTCGAAGACGAGCAATGATTTCAAGGAGTTGGTGATAGACACAGTGAAAACCAAAGAGATTCAATTGGGATAGTGAGGTCAGAAGCAGAAATGTGAGGATAGTTCTTCTAGCAAGGGCCCAATCAGGTGCACTCCCAGATTTGAGCAAAGTCTCAAGGGCAGGATAGTTGGTCCTTTATCCCTCAGTGCAAACCAGGTCTTAGAGGACCACTTCAGTGACCACACAATCAGTTCCCGCTCGATCCTTTCAAAGCGTGAGTAGGCCGTCTGGGCCACCCAGGTGCTACCAGTGTGATCAGTTTTGGCACATGGCCAGAGAGTGTCCTGGTTGTAGAGCAGCCCAACCAGGTATTTAACAGTCGAGGATCCCAGCAGCTTACAAGTATGAAGTTAGTCAGATGGGTTTTCAGGGTTCTGCTAGAGCACTGCAGAGGTTACAGGCAGGTAGGCCATCTGGTAGTCAGACTACAGGCCAACAGTAGCAGCAAACATAGCAACAAAGGCAGCAAACACGTCTCTTCACCTTAGCAGATGCAGAGGCTGTGGCCAGTTTGGACATCATGCAAGTGCAATTATTGTCTTCTATTTTTGTTCTAGAGTCATATTAGACCCCGGAGTGATTTTGTCATTTATCTATCATAGGATAGTTAGGAATGTCGATAGAGACTTATCACCCTTAGAGCCACTCATTGAGTTTTTGACCCCGCTAGGTGAGCAGTTGGCCTGCAACAGAGACTCGTATTTGGGTTGTTTACTGAGGATGGGTTCAGTGGAGATTGAAGCAGACCTGATTCTGTTGGACATCAGAGAGTTAGACGTCATTCTGGGTATGAACTGTTTGGCCAGATATAGAGCACGGATGGACTGTTTCATGAAGAGAGTATAGTTCAGTTTGACAGATGGTACAGAGTTCTATTTTGAGGGTGACAGTCAAGTGATGCTGACTTGCGTGATTTCATGATTGAGTGCCAGATGTATGATCAGCAAGTGTTGCATAATTTTCCTGGCATATGTTAGAGTGACACAATAACATTTCAGTATAAGATTTAAAGAATTATTGGATTTGATTTGATTTTTATGATTTAAAAATATTATATTTATGTTATTCTGAATAGTATTTTATTTTTAATTAAATATTTTTGATAAAAAAAAATAATTCTTACTTCATTGGAAAGATCTCATTTTTCTGAATTTTTGGTGTAAATTTCATAATTTTTGGACAAGTACACAATTTATTGTGAATTTTAAAATTTATAAGTATTTTTATGATTAATTTAATAATTAATTAATTAATTATTAATAATTTAATATATATATATACACTAAACGATGTATTTTGGGCACGGGCTAAAACAACGCCATTTTAATGTCGGTTAATTTAAAAAAAAAAAAGATTTAGTGGAACGACGTCGTTTTGAGCAAATGTCAAAACGACATCGTTTTGGTTTAGGGTTTAATGAAAAGCTCTATCTTTATTTTTTTTCTTCTTATTCCTTTCCCCTGCGTTTTTCTTCTCTCTCCCCGCACATCCCATTCTCTCTCCCGTGTAAAGGACGAACTCCCTACTCCTGCCACCGTTTGTCACGTCGATGGTCACATTTTGATCCCCTTCTTCATAGCAATCTTTTGGTATAAGTTTGGTTTGGATTGGAGCTGCGAAACAAGCTGTAGAAGCTCAAAAAAGGTGTGATTTCTTCATCAAAAAATTGCTTTTTTCAACCAACTCCGGTGAGCTATTGAAAAACGAATATGCATGGTTGTGTTCCTCTCGTTGAGAGCTTTCTTTTGACATATAGCAAATTAAAAAACATTGAGTTTTGTGTAGGTGAATTTTTTGGGTTTGTCGCCACCGCCTGCCATCGTCGGCCACCATCCGCAGCCGCTGGACAGCCACATGCCCCCGATTTTCCGAAAAAATACAAAATTTGCTTGTTAAGTATTTACTTCATTCTAAATGCGATGGTGTCGACCATTTCTTGATCTAATGCACGATTTATAAATTATAAGCTTATAAATAATTTGATTAAAACATATTTTTCTCATAAAAATAATAAATTACAATATTCTAAGTAATACTATCAAATTAAACATGTAATGTCACGACCCGGCCCAGCGGGCCCGGACGTGTATGTGCGTGTGATGGATCACAACTGCAACGCTTAGTTGGGCTTATAACCACAAAGCCCAAAAGATGCATCTTGTTACAAATGATACCATCACACAACACATATAAGCCCAAGACCTCCCCTGCTCCTTTTCGATGTGGGATTGGGTAACCTGACCCCTCCCTACGGGCTGGGTCTCACAATCTCCCCTCCTTATAGACCTCGTGTTCTCACGAGGGGAGCCAAACGTAACTGACGTGGGCCCAAACTCACGAGCCCAAACGTGAACACACAATACGACCCAAGCCCACCCGGAAGAGGGAACGAGATCGGCTCCTCTACCATTTGTCAATACCCGGCCCCCGGATCCTCGGCCCAGCGGGCCTAGAAGTGTATATGCGCATGATGGATCACAACTGCAACGCTCAGTTGGGCTTTTAACCACAAGGCCCAAAAAATGCATCTTGTTACAAATGATACCATCACACAACATATATAAGCCCAAGACCTCCCCCACTCCTTTCCGATTTGGGATTGGGTAACCTGACCCCGAACTGGGTCTCACATGTAATTTGGGACTCAATTAATTAACTAATCTTATATTAAAGGTGTTAGTACCTTAGCATACATAAATAACTGTTGTGTCAGTTGGATGACAAATATAATGATTTTATGTTTGGCATATTTATGCAGGCTTGTGACTTGTGTATTCGTGATGTGGACATTTTGGTGGATCCACTGAGCTTTGCTTGCTGTGTTGGATTGTATTTTTGCTGTGACTATTTAGAGGTGGGTGGGGACCTCACATCTCATTGTTTGGTCTTAAATATGTAAATTCAAAACATGTGATTTTTTTTAAAAGAAAAGATTGATAAATCATGCTTGATATTTTGACAAATCACTATGACTTTATTGGAAATTCTATTTTGTCGTTATATAATTTTGCACATGGATGCATACCTCTTTTTGCACAGGGATCCATGAGGTTTAAAATACAATATTTTATAAGTATTTCAAGAGTTATGATCCAGTATGACGTTTGATTTAATTTTTCTAATATATTCCTTGTGAGATATGAGTAGATAGTGTACTGTTGAGTGATACCTGATTAGAACTGACTAGTCTTGTATATGACTCTTCGGCACCCCGAGAAAGGGAAGATAATGTCATTGAGCCCGATCAGCGAAAGTTGACGTGTTGATCAGCATTGTGTAGGAGTGTGTTGATCTAACCTTAGGCAACACTAGTGTGGGCTATATTTTTAAGAAAAAAATAATAAGAAATATACACTAATGGGCCTAGACTACTCCCTGATCAGGACTAGAATAGGTACTTTGTTAGCCGACTTTCCAGCTCTATTGTTAAAAAAAAAAAGACTTTATGATTCTAATTCACCGCTACTTGTGATTAAATATTGGTTTTGAGCTAATTTTGAGATTTACCGTATATATGTATGCTCGTCTTTGAGATTCCTTCTGATTTTAAATTTAGATTTCTATTTTACGATATAATATTCTGTTTATATTATGATTTTGTTATTCTGGTCCCTAAAACCACTCACCTGGATATTAAACTAACGTTGTTTAGTTTTGTCCACACTGTGTTGCAGGCTCAGATTCTCAACTGTCTTCCTCACGTGACTTAGCATCTGGTCCAACCAGTCACTGATAGATTTGATCAGAATTTTAATTTGATATGTACACCGGAAAACCGAACATATATTTTTTTATTTTTGTCCCTTTTGATTTATATCTTGCTGATATATGGTTTTCTGGTGCTTTAGACCATGTGGACTGCATAGAATTATTTTGAAATATTGTGACGGGTTGTATATATGGTTAGTTTCTGTTGCTTGTGAAGGATGATATAGGTTTTGTTTAGATGTACTATCAGATATATAAAATTGTTACAAGTGTAATTTCTGGTTTAGTCCTGATTAAGAACTCATTTTGCAAAAAAAAATTTAAATCTTATTTATGGTTCTGAACTTACCCTATGTTTTTTGTTTTCTCTGCGTATTTAATGATTTTATTTTCAAAGCCTTACAAGATTCGGGGGATAGCACAGTAATTGTTATTCTCATGGTCTCGTGGCGGGGATGTTTACCCCTAGAGTAGGGTACGGAGCGTGACACCCATAAATATTTGTATGAACTAACTCAAGTTTTTCTTAAGCTCAACGACTTGATGGTGGAAAAGATTGCCTTTGTAGTTTATCCAATTGACAATATTCACATATAACTTTAAATTCATGCGTTAAAGGAAGATCTCTTACTAGTTCATGTTGTGCAGCCCACTTGAGTGTATTCATGCTTGCATATCCATATCTCCTAGGCCAAAGCCGAGACTCTTCCTGTTGGATAACCAATTATTGTTCCTCTGCTATCGCAGTTCTCATATTGTTTTCCATCTCCACTTCTACAACACGATTTTCAATCTTGTCATAAATAAAACAAGAGATTGCTTAAAATACTATAATGTATTCATATTTCATTATTGGAGGAATGCTAAGAAGATTGTGACTCAATTCTTGAATGAATAACACATCCTTGATAAACTTATTTCCATTGAAGGTCTCAAATCTTTACAATTCCTCTTTTCGCTGACTTCACTGTTTCTCCGTACAACTCTTATAATTTGCTTGACAGATTTATTTAATTCAACAAACATTGACTCGTTATAAAGAAGCATGGGAGTGATGAGCCCACTATCAATCGTACCACAGGATTTCTGTGGCCATTATGTTTACATCTACAAAGAAATTTCTCGAACCATTATGCTGTGGTATAAATAAGTAGACCTTTTCAGGCCATTGCCAGAGTAATTTATTAATAGTTTCTAAGGTTTGCCCATTCTGTTACCATTTTGTGGCTAAAACAATATTTTGTTCCATGGCAATTCCTTTAGTATCAATATCTCTTGCGTTCAAGGTCCATAGACGTGAGCCAGAACTAGTCCAGCCAGCCAAGCCGACGCCTCAGGGGTTCAAGGATCTATCGGACATTGATGACCAGCAGGGACTTCGGTACCACGTTCCTCTCATACAGTTTTAGCATCCTATTATATAAATTAATCCTTTTAGCGACAAACTCTTTCAGACGACGACAAACTCTTCTCTAGGAATCTTGGTTAAACTAAAATATACTTTTTATCATCTTATCTAAATACTCCTAGATAATACTTTTTTCTTTAATAAAATAGATCCCCATAATTTTGAAAATATTTATAAAAGATAAGGAAGGATTTAGATAAGGTAAGGTTGGCAAGAAGATAGATCCTTCGAGAAAAGAATATTGTGTGGGATCTTTTATAAGGTTGTTAGGTCTTCTTTTATTAATATAACCGTTTTAATTTTTATATGGTGAAAAATCAGGTGTAATTTTTTCTATATATGAAAACATTCTATATAAAATAAACAAACTTCACATAAATAGTCGACTTAATCCCCTGATATGGATATATATGAGATGATTAGGAAAGCGATAGTGACTTAATATTTAAAGATATTTTTATTTTAAAAAAATATTTTTACTTTCACAATAAAAATTAAATCAATATATTTTTAAATATGTTGTAAATGAATGAATTTTTTATATAATAAAAAATTAATGAAAATTTTCCTTAACAAAATTCAACTTATTCTCTATTTTTCATTTACTGCATTTGAATTACTAGTTGAATTTATCTTCCGCTTTATATGTCTTCATTTGCGCAACCAAAATATGATTAATATTGTTATTTTATGATTAGTAAAAAGAAAATTGACAAATATTTCCTCTTGTGTTCTTTGAGATGAAAACCCCATAGATCTAATCCCACCTTTATGCTATCTATCCTTTGAGATAGATGGTTTTTTTCCATGGGTGAAAGAGATGAAAACTAAGAGATTAAGGTTATCCCCCGCTAATTTAATGAAGCTCCCTCATTGTTAATTAAACAAATTTCTGAGTCACATATTGGAAGGAGTAGGAAGAACCATCAGGATTAGTCTCTTCCATCTTCCATGAATTGGGTTTATACTTGCTTTTATTTATATACGAATATCTTTTACTTCTCTTGTATATTTATAAATCAAAAGGAAAGCTAGATTTGGGTTTAATATTGGGCAATAATTAAGCGTAAAATCGTAAGATAAAATTCGTTTATTAATGGATGAGGACTAGTACAGAAATTCCATAGAGTAGAAAATTATGCATGTGTTGGATCCATGCATAAGAGGACACTTCCTTAAAAGAGAAGAAAAAAAAAAGAAAAGAAAAACGAGCCCTAGACTGCCAGATTTATGCATTAGGCCTCTCAGGATGTTGATCAACGGAAGGATTAAGGGCTGAAGAGGAAGCACCGTTCCGCTTCTCTAGAAGGTTGGTTCTCAAGTTTACAAGAAGATCATTAAACTTTGTTTCCAACTCGAGTAGCTCCGGTTTGTGAAGGTTTTCGACTTTAGCATCCCACCATCCCTTGGTGTCCAGACCTTCCATTTTTTTCATCATGATCTTGCACTTCTTCTGCTCGTCCTCCAATCGTTGAGCCAAGTGGGTCTGCTGTTGGTTCAGCCGATTAATTCTGGCTTGGCGATGAGCCTCAACGATTGGGGCAGTTCTATCTCTTGGTCGACTTGTCTCCAGGCCGAGGAAACGATTGGTGACCGCTGCAACAGAAGGAGAACCAAAAGCGTAGGGCTTACCAGCAGGGGAAAACGACACAACAGCAACATCAGCTCCAGTCAGAGTAACGAGTTCGCTAGCCTTTTTACTGATCCCAGACCTACGTTTCGAGAAGGTGGTGATCTTAGTATCCTCGTTCTCGATAAGCTTCAACTCGATCTTTTGCTTTCCCCTGGTTTTCTTTCCTGTTGACATGCCTGTTGACATGATGAAATACAGGAAATGGAAAGATAAAAAGAACAGGAATATAAGATGTAGGATATAAGATGTAAGAAAGTAAGATGCAAGGCGCAAGATGTGATTGTAAGTGCTTGATTTGGTGCGCTTTTATAGGAGAAAACCTGCGACAAGTTTAGAAGGGGATGGGTAGGGTTTATCATCGTAAGCTGTCTCCTAGCCATATATGCATCTAATTTACCTCGAAAAAATTTTACAATTTCTATTCTAATTAGGTATCCATGCATTTCCCTCCTGATATCATAATATCATATCAAGCAGGCTAGTGTATGTTATCGTATGAATGCATTCTAAGATTCAAATACTCAAATATTTTGACCCCGATATGACTTTGTCAATAGATATTCTGAGTTGAAGTTGGATGCACACTATCTTTTTCGTGCCTTCAAATTTTCGACAGTACTGCTCTCACATTGCTAGATGGTAACTATTTCTTCTGGAAAACAATGTGTATTATATACTAAAACAATATTTATTATACTCCAAGATAAATGGATATACAATATAATTTTGACATACAATATGATCCTATGTGTATATGATCAATATATATTTTCTGAAAGGCTGTATACGTCACTTGAATTAGAGATTTTGAACAATATAGTATGTATACTGGTGTACAATAGAACTTAATGAGCATAATGAATATATTTTTGTCGATTTTTATTGTTTTTTATTATTTTTTGTCAAAATACTACCAGTGCGATTTTAGTTATTCCGTGCGATTTGAATTAACCCGCGAGTTGAGTTATTTGGCACGATTTGAATTAATCCGCGCGATATGATTATGAGATTTTGACCTATATAGTATGTATATTTCATATGTTATCATATTGAAAAACTTTCTCATTTTAGTTTCATATTATCTATTTTTGTTGAATCACTCAGATATTGATTCTATAAATACAAAAAACATTACCAATTTTATAAAATATAACTATTTTGCTTAGGATAAAATTTAGTCAGTAAAAAATATTTTACATAAGTATGAACGCGTAAAGAATCCTTCTAGAATTCGTCTCAGATCTCACATTTTAAGGCTATATCGGGATTACTCATCGTTGATTTGAAGAATGAACATATTGGTTACCAAAACGCAAGCGAATACCATTTATTTTTATGATATTGCACACCCTCGACCTTCGAGTCGTGCTTTTTCCGATTGGAACTAGATTATGACATTTTAAGCCTATCTTAAGTTGAATTGATAAGAGACTTCCTCTTTGTAAGAACAAAAGGTAGTGGGTGGTGGTTTGAATCCCAATGGCAATGGTCAGGGATTGAACATGGCCTACTAAGCCATAGGCCAAAGATATATATGTTTTCTCCATAGAAAATACCTTATATATAAGTTGGAGATGGGTTGCTCCCATTAGATAATTAAGCAGTTGAGTTGTTCTTCTGGGAATCCTCATAGTTTTTAGTATATTGAGTTGTCTTTCACCAATTTGTTAATTTGTTATTTGGGGATATTCAAATCTTCTTATACCCAATACATGTCGAGCATCGTAACTCAATCTCCTCATCTTTCATACCAAACCTTATGACTTGATGAGTTTTTTTATTTTTTTATACTTTTATTTTTAATTTTTAATTTTTCTATTTATATTTTGATATATGGAATGTTCTTTAATAAGTATAGTTAATTAGTTTTAGTGTTATGAGTTTTTGATAGGATATTTGATAGTTTGTAAAGATTTATAATTTTTCTGATTTTTTTTTAAGTATAGTTCTTTTAAAAAACCAAATCAATATTGCTTTAGTTGGTCCATTTGAACAAGAAAATTTTAAGGTGTTTCATTTCTAAATAAAAAATTTTAATTTTAATATTTGGTCGATGATAGATGAGTTTTATTACTTAATTACACTCCAATGATCGATCTTCTTTTTTTTGTATCGATCGAACGGAAATTCTATTCATTTCTACATCCATGAGCTTTGAAACTCTTTCTAGAGTTTTTTCTCGTGCTCAACTTGATCTTTCAATCATTTGCAAATCATTCTATAGTTTTTGTGGTTGTTTTCTGATAAGATTCATATCCAGAAACCTATTACATATCTTTTAGTTTATTCATCAGATTCCAACGATGAAACCAATGTCCGATTTCTAGAATTGGTTTCCAATTTCACCTATTTTCATAATTTGATATTTTTAATATATATATATATATTACTAAAAATATAATATAATAACTATTATTTTAAAATAATTTTTTTGTCATTAAAATCTTTTTTATTTTAATAATAACAATTTTAAATTCTCCAACTCCACTCAGATGAACTCTAAATATTTATAATCTCTTTTGATTCCTCATTTTGTTAGTTTTCTATTGGTAAAATGTATTAGAAGCGTACAAATCCTCTGTGAGTATATATGATTAATCCAACCCATCGCATATTGAGTCATTTCACGAGTCAAATCCATATGTGGGTACATCATGTGATGGAACGTCATTCTTGGCCTGTCTTCAAACACTTTTCCAAAATTCTACCATCAATCTTGGATAAAGTCAATTTCACTCGATGGACCTCATCTCTAAGTATAGGGATGTGCATAACTTTACTAAATCGACGGTTCCGTACCGAACCAATAATTTTGTACTAAAAAATTTTGGTCGGTAGTCGGTCTATTAAATTTATTATGTGTTATTGTGTATTCATTTTATATAAATATAAAACCCAGTGAATAGTGAAGTCGGTTAGTGATTATCGGTATATCAATTACCAATTTCCGAATCGACACGGGACTATATAAATATAAAAATCTTAAAATTCTTACTGCGATACTCTTATGTATTTGTCTCTGTCATTTGGTTTTCTCGTTGTGTTTGTCGTATTTGTATGGTTTTTGCCTGGTATCTATGGAGAATGGATTGTGGTGTTGTTTGTTGAATTTTTTTGTGCTTTGCATGTGATGTTTGCCTGGCTTTTATGGACGATGTGGCCTACTGTTGCTTTATTTGTGACTCGATGAATGTGGTTATGTTTTTGGATCTGTCTCTTTGGGTGTTCGGTGTACTCTTGGATTTATCTTTTTGCTGTGATTGTGACTTTGGATGTCGATTGTGTTTGAAGATATATCAGATTTTTTTCTATGTCGATTCAGTAGAAAACTTACCAATACCGAAAAAATTTATATCAGTTCAGTATTATAAATACAATCAAAGTAAATATTTCAATAAAAAATTAAAATTAGTTTTAAAAGTTAAAACAAAAATAATTTTGGTTATTCCAAACTCATAATTTGCAACAGTCCTACTCAAGTATGAGCTCTCCTTTTATCACTTAAAATAATTTATTATTTCTCTCATATATATTTTTGATAAGTGACAGAATTATCAATATTACTCCGAACCAGGTTTTATTATTTCTCCCAATATTACCCCGAACTTGTTTAATTGCAGAATTATCAATTGTTACTCATAAGAATTCATTACTCCATTGGAATACGTTTTAACTATAGAATTATCAATTGATAATGAATCTCATATAACCTCCATATAAGATTTACCGTGTATCATCTATTTTTATCAAAATAAAATAGAAAATTAACCTTATTATCCATATATAATAAAATTCATATTCTATTTGGTCATCCAATTCGCTTGGCCAGTCGCATAGATAGTTTTTAATTGGTCCAATTTTTGAATAAATTAAATCAAATATTTTCAGTAAATCAATTATGTAAGAATATGAATTTTTAGATATTTAATTATAACATAAATAATAGTTATTTCTTCCGTATTAAATTAGCATGTTCTCCAATCATGTAAATAATTGGTCAAATCATGCCAAAATTTTATTTATTATGAAATATTATCTCGGTTTCTTACAATCATAAAATTGCTTCATACTATTTGTGGTCATGAACTTTATGAGTTGCTGTAAAGATATGTCATTTTTCATACAGAAAAAAGGATTTCATAAAAACAATTAAATGCAAGTAATTATTTGTAATTAATGGACAACATTAACAAGTAGTCAGTCGAGTACTATAAATTTTTTAGTATACGGCTTTTGAATTATTTCGACTAGTAAAGACAAAAATCCAATGTTGTTTTTCTCTCTCACGATTTTTATTCAAACCTAACGCTAGGCCCTGTAAGTACATGGATTTATCAGGAAAGGACGCAAAATACATTGGGTTCTTCTCTGGCCCAACAACTGAGCTTTTTCTGTGGACCAATACACTGGACTCCTCTCCGGCTCAATAAATTGGATTCTTTTCCGGCCCAATTCATAATTAGGCTAGTATCTAGTCCAACAAAGCTAGCCTAGCCCATGGGAGATTCAATCCAAAGACAAATTTGCTTATGATATGATAACGAATATAGTCACAAGAAGAATTCAAGACACTTCGGTGCTATTCCTTGCGGTTTTTCTTCAGGCCAGACAGTCAAGAAGGTATCCACCAATACACTGTTTTTCAACCATTTTTTTCCATGAAAAAAATAACGTGTTCATCATAATTGGTATGATTATCTGTCAATACCCTGCCAACTTTTTTTGCTAGGCCATAACGGAAAAACACAACTTAGAATGTCGATTTCCACAATATTTTCCAATTGAGTTAGGTTTCTGCTAGATGTATATACCTGCAAAACAAGTGCAAGAACGTCTTGCGTGAAACCTTGTTGGAGGCCATCCCATCCCATCTGATTTTATTTTCTTTTTCCTTTAAAATTTTCCTATCCAACTTTACCAGGGACTTAATTTTCTTAATGGCAGGGAAGCAAACCAAAGGCAGGCAAAAGATCACGATGAAGAGGATAGAAAACGAAGAAGACAGGCTTATCACTTTCTCAAAGCGACGATCAGGAATCTATAAGAAGGCTAGTGAGCTGGTTACCCTCTGTGGTGCAGAAGTTTCAGTAGTAGTGTTCTCACCAGCTGGCAAGCCCTTCACTTTTGGGCACCCTGCTGTAGAAGCTCCTGTAATTCGCTATCTTGGTCAAAACCCACGACCAGAAGACTACTCGCACCCTCTTGTTGAGGCTCACCGGAAGGCGAGAATCAACGAGCTTAACCACCTGCATAATCAAATACTTGGCCGTCTGGAAGTGGAGAAACACCGAGAGATAGTGCTGAAGCAGATGATAAGCGGGCAGGAAAGCAAGGGTTGGTGGGAAACTCCCATCGAAGAGCTTGACCTGCAACAACTGAAGCAAATGTATGAGATGATGAAAGAACTCCACCAGGAACTTTGCTGCAAAATGGAAGAACACAGACTGAATAAAGCCTCTTCATTTTCAAATATTCCTCGGCATGTAACGAGTCCATTTGTATTCAATGCCAATGAGGCTGCTACTTCTGCTGATAAGTATGGTTACGGGAACGGGCATTATCAGATAGTCAATAATTAGGACAATAAACTCTTCTTGTCAAAGAGTCGATCCCAGCATCATAGTGCATGGTTGATACTCCATGGTGTGGCTGCCGAGTTCTCACCCATTGAGTTCCGTTTGAACTTTTCTTCTATTAATCATGATTGGACTGCACTAAGTATGATGCTACCTTCTTCGTCAATGGTTGCTCTTTTTTCTTGATTATTTTAAACATTAAATACTCGCATCTTAATGTAGTTGTGAGATTTTGTTAATGAAAGTTTAAAAAAAGAATTCTTATATGTTCGATAGTTTTAAACACGAACAATAACAAACCCAATGGCAAGGATCAACAGGATTGTTCAGCCCCTGAAGGGAATTTGCATTTGACTGAGACAAATTTGAAGGATCAACATGAGCTTATGTCACCAAATGGATAGTTTTCAATTTAATTATTTGGCACCAAGACACCAAATATATTATTAATCGTGAGATGTAACCGATCCCACATCCAAAGAATGTTAAACTTTATCGTTTTGGACTGCGACGACAGCTATGTTATTTGCTACACATACCAACAGAAGACATTACTACATATTCTATTTTTATTCTATATCTACTTTTTGTTCCTTCTCTCCTCCTATCTTAATCATCGGGCAACCTTAATTTCAAATTGTATCATTAATTTGTGATGCCTATTACTGTTTGATCAGTATGAGAAATCATTCATGATAAAGAATGTTCATAAGAGAGGCTTGAATTGAACAGAACAAGTTAGTAGTTCTATAATTGCTTGTATGGTAGTTGGTAAAGACCAGTTAAAGAATTTTTTTTCTTCCAACCTAAAATTTGAAACTTAAATCAGCTTTTAAGGTAGTTCTGTCTTTAAGGAAAAATGATAAAATATGGCATGTATAATCCTAGACAGGCACCTTATTGGACCCCTATGGCGTGTTAATGGCAACAAACACAGAAGGATTGGCAATGCACGAGTAGGTCAAAGTTTATGGACTCCTCACACCAACAAAGGTAAGGGCAAGAAAGGAGAAATCCTTGCATGGTAATGTGAATGCCAAAACAATTTCGGCAACATAAAGCTCTACAATATTTACACTCTATAACAAGACTCTTCTCCTGGATACTGTTTATCATATAGTAAGAAGCGCTTAAATACCCAATGCTATAAACAAAAGTAACAACCAAAAATAGGACTACCCTCCTTATGGAGAGGCTACCTACCCCTGCCAGTTTCGGGTGCCAGTTTAGGGTGCCAGTTTAGGTTGTCACTATTTTGTCACCTTTTTTTTTTCTAAGCGTTTCGTCACTTGTTACCTAATTCATCCTAGGCAACTTGTATCTTCAATTTTCCATTAGCCTTTGTCAAGAAACAAACAAAAATTTGTAAGGTTTCACAGATTTGGTCAACTAGAAAAGGACATGCCAGAGATGCAATCAGAATGACCTAAGCCTTAGGAATTTGAAATTGCACCAACCTATCCAGAGATTATCAGTCAAAACGTTCCGCATTACACAACAGAAAAGCACTTTCAGTGGCATACACGGGCCCAGGTCAACTCATCATACAACGTGTCCATAAAGACTGAAATTTTCTTGATTTTGAACATGTTAATGGGCAATAATGCTGAGCTGCTGTATCTGTAAAATTTTTAAGAGTTTTCAAAACTTCGCAGCTCAATTAATGCATTAGATGTACGCGTTTTTATTCGCCTTACTGGCTTAGCAAAAGAAACGAAAAAAAGAAAAAAAGAAAAAAAATCTAGACAAAGGGTGCTTACTTGACTAGAAATTTATGAGTAGAATCAATGACTAAAAACTCCATTATCAAATAAAGTCAATTACTAATTTTATATCACTTTAAAACCATGCTACAATGGCATGTTCACAGGAAATAATATCAATCCCTGGTGATGCACCATCTTTGCAATTTGCCAGAGAAGTTGAGTATTTGACTATGCAGGAAGTTCATCTGCAATCCACCTCACCTTAAGTGGGGATTTCTGGTTATAGAAAAAGAGAAATCCTCGTATAGCGACGTAAAACTCTACAATATACACATCCCATAAAAGTACTTTTTTCCCAGATACTAGCTACCATATTCTCATCCAATAATAAGAATGATTTAAACATAGAGACTACAATATAAAAGTAACAACTAGAGAAAAGAACCGCTTACCTTCCTGAGAGGCCACCTTCCCCTTGCCAGTTTAGGATGCCATAGAACTGACGCCAGTGGACCTCACTATTCCATAACCTATTGCATCTGTAACTTCCTTTTCCAGAAGCCTTAGTCAAGAAGCAAGCATAAGATATAAATTTTCCAGCCTAAATCACCAGAGGTTTGTTCATTCTTTAGTGAAAACGTGTCAATCTTGAAAATATATATGTATAAAAACAAAAATCATGGAGAGGTAAAACCGAAACTCAATGACACACTAGTAAAACCAAAATTAAGTATAACCGCTTGGTATTACTCTGACTAATTATCCCATTCAACGTTGTACAGTAAATAGAGAAACTTAACAAGATTACCTCAAAATTATTAAGCTGCCAAAACCTGCAAAGGAATTGGACTAAGGTAAACCAAGGCTGAAGCTTCATAAGGCCAGAATTCGATCAAAATAGGTAACATAGTAAAGAACTTAACATAATTGCATAAAAAAAGAACCAAGAATAAATACTTTTTAGGAAAATAATCTAGCATTAGTAATAAGGAACCTATTGTTGGACAAATCCAGGTTTTTTCCTTTCACTAAATATTTTGAAGAAAAAATTTAAAAGAAAAAAAAATTTGCTTAAGTTTTCTGGCTATTTATAACCATCCGTGGTGAGAGCGACTCCTATCTATCTTCCTAAAAACTTCTAATTCAATCTTCTCTCTTTTCCAGAATTTCTAATTAAATCTATCCCTCCCAGAACTACTAATTCAGGGGAGGGAAAAATGGGACGGCGAAAGATAGAGATCAAGATGGTGAAAGATAGTGGCTCAAGGCAAGTGACTTTCTCAAAGCGTCGGACAGGACTCTTCAAGAAAGCACACGAGCTCGCCATTCTCTGTGCTGTACAAGTTGCCATAATCGTTTTCTCACCTGGGGGAAAACCCTTTTCCTTTGGGAACCCCAATGTTGAATCTGTAGTGATGAGGTTTCTAAATGAGGAAAATAAACCAAGGGGTGCTACCAAAGCCCACGCTGATCTAAGGCAAGAGGCAAAACTGCGGAAGCTTAACAATGAACTGAATCGCCTTCTTAATCAACTTCAGGCTGAAAGAAGAAAAGGGGAGATGCTGGACCATATGCTCAAAGTAAGTGGACATAAACTCCAACCCCTTGCAGAGCTTAGCATTGATGAACTTTTGAAGAGAAAAAGTACGTTGGAGGACCTCAAAGAGAAACTAGGAAGGCATCTGATTGAAGTGGAGGCATCCTCTTCATTGCTGCTCCTCTCGCAGAAGCCTGTTGAAGGAAATGACCAGTAGCTTCCAAAACTGCAAAAATAAAACTTGCAATTGCATAATGCAATAAATTTAGATGGCTATACTCACAATCAGTGACAATTAAAAGATACAAATGTGTACTCAGTTTCTCAATTGTCTTTCATTTTGATATGGTTTGGATTAATACAAAATACAGTGTTAGCATCATCTACTTGTTGTCTTAGCATATGCAAATATTAAACAAAAGAACAAGATTGGACTTCACAAAAACGAACACAATATGCTTTCAAATATATGAATTATGATAAAACTCTCCGAATTTAGTTCTTTTGTTCTCCAGTGAAAGAATAAAAAAAGAAGCATCAACATCTTTGTTAAAAATGAATCAAGTTTGGATTTGTTGTAAAAAGTTCAATATGCAGAAGAAAGAATTGGTTGTTGAAACAAATCAAAGTAAAAGTGAAACACTGCAGTCCTTTTCATATTTCTCTCTTCAAATAAAGATAGTACAATTGCAACGAACAATAATGATAGCAGTGTTACAGGAAATGGTCATATAAAGATCTAATTCTTCAATTTTCCAAATGGGAGAACAAACAATCTTTGTCTTCACAGATTAAGACACAAAAACCTTCTATGCTTCAATAAAGAGATTACATACTGCTGATGTTTGGCCACAGTATGCATCTATTCATCAATCTGTTTCTCATAATGTTTTATAAACCTGCATTAATCTATAAGGGAATGTTCATTGGAGTTAAGGAAAAGCAGATGGTGATCCAATCAAGAATAAGATCATTTCTGAACCTACGCTAAGAAATATTAAATCAAGTTAGACTCCCAAATCTAATTGATTTAAGCTAGGGCCTTCGCATGCTGGATCGGAAGAAAAAGTTATGGTCTTTAAGGAAAGCCCTTATGCAACTAGATCAGGGAAGAGACTCTTATGCTAAACCAGAATTAGCGCATCAGTACAGAATAATATTAAGACCAATGAGGTACTCAAGTTTCACTAAGCAATTCCTTGTTTTAGCTGTAGAAAAAAAAAATAATATGTTTGTCATGGTCACATTTTCCCCATCATAATTTAAGTTACAGAGCAGAAACGGCGTCGTTTGTCATAGCTCTTGCAACCTAAACAGTACCTATCCTCATAATTTAATATGAAACTAACCTTGACAATTGGATTAAATACTCTCCATGGAAGATTTTTCCACGTGTTCACAAGCACATGTAGCATGGAAAACATGATGATTATGAACTCTGTATCAAGAGGCATTCCAGAAGCTACAAATGTTATCACTCATCTCAACATCATGAATAGAAGTTTATATCTTGTTAGCTTAACTGTATAGTCTGTTTTTGCAGAAATCCACCTTAAAAGATGGGAAAATCACAAATACTAAATTACAGCTAAAATTCTATAGCGGACATTAAAGTTATTCTCCCTCTCTCTCACTCCCGGCGAGTTTAACATCACTGGCCTCACTATGTCTGACAAATCATTCAATCCATGATCACTCATTTTTCAAGCATTTCATTAGTTGACGTGAGGCATATGATTTATGCATCCAACTGTACTCAACCATCCAGAAACGGGACAAAAATAACAGGGACTGTACTAATTGTGGATTGAGAAAATCTTTAATTGAACAAAAAAAAGTGCTACATCCTGATGAAATATCTTTAATAAAAAAGGAAAAGATCTATAGATTATTTTGACTGTTGAGTGAATTTATTATCTCATAGACATCTAAACGCCGCCCACATAAAGAGTTCAGAATTCCTGCAGTTCGATTTTCCATTTCCTTGGTTTGGTGGAACATGAAACTAAAGCATTCTCCTACATGCAACTTTCATACAAAACTACAACCATAACCACTGATATTAGAAAACTACAGGCATAGCAGCAACCTGAGTCCTTGTTTTGTTTTTGTTTTTTTTGAGGAATGAGTCCTTGTTTTGATAATAGGCGGTTCCGGAGTCAATCCGATACGTAGACAATAACTATGATCAGCAAACAGGTAATTCTCAACCTACAAAGAAACCGGGCTGTTCGCACTGATAGTAAAAAAAACAGATGAATATCTAGGAATGGATCACTAGTCGAAGATCTGAGTAACTTAGATCCCGTATACTAGCAAACTCATAATAGCATCTGTACACCATCTAGTAATGATTCTAACAACGTGATTACTGCAACCTACACATTGAAACAAATCAATGGAAGAACGGTTGTCTTAGATTAAACAAAAGATTTGAGAGAATACCTGACTGCTATGGAGTGAAAGATGTATGGTTTCTTACTTCTACTAATAGTGCCTTTGCATGTCTCTACCTACTGGCTTATTGGCGTTGTTACTTTCTTAGCGGCAAAAACTCTTCTGCTTCGCCATGGAAATCGAGACGGAGTTTTTTGCCGTTGCCGTATTTGCCGCCTGTTTTAATCTACAGCTCCCCCTGCTGTGGCTTCCCCGTATCTTTCCTTCACTGACATGTCGATGTCGCGTGTATTCCTCACTTCCAAATTCTAATAAAATTAAAAAAAATTATTTACTGGCCTACAGGCATTATTATAAAAGTATATTCTGATTTAATCATCATATTTAAATCCTTGAGACGAGTGTGATTATTCTATATTTAAAAATAAATAGATAATTTTCAGATATCATGTCACATCTTATAATATATCTATTATCTAGTGTAAATTGTCTATTCGATTGATTTATTGCATATAATTCGCGTGAATGTGCGTTACGCAATAGCCACACGAGATGGTTAGTGGATTATATTGGTGGCAAAGAAGCGACTGTGGAATGTAAAGGATTCTACGAGTATAGTAAAGTATTAAAAAATAAATAATAGTTCGGCTTTTATGACGTGGCCACCTTCGCAAAGTTCCATCGATTGAGCCCGAACCCAGGCTAAGATGAGCCCCAGGTCCACTGAATGTCAGATTTATAAATGAGCTCCACTGGGATATTACCGGCCCAAATTGATGGAGAGCCCAAGAATTTTATTCCCCCCGGGGAAGATTCTAGTAAATACATGTGGAAAATGAGAGTATACTCCATTTGCCGAACATGAAAAGGATAAAACTAAATTCATGATTCAAAACTAGAGAGAAAGTCAGAAGAAAAGAAAGAAGAATTCGCAGCACGCATTGTCGCAATATTCTCGTGAAAGGTTTAACAGACTAAAACGAAACATGTGACCTGTATTTGTTTGTCAACACATTCCAAAATGTGGCCAATATAATGGTAGTACACGATGGTGGGAAAAATAGTGTTGGTTTTCGGATTTTATTTATATATTCGTATTGAGTCAAATTAACGGATTTAATATGTGTAGCAACCCAAAAACTATTAATAGCTATAAATATTTTTTAATAAATTATAGCCAGTTCAATATTATAAATAGGATTATAATAATGCATTTATATAAATTTCAAGGATGCATGCTGTTCATGGAGCTGTCAGGGTAACATGGTAAAGGCATCTGGCAGACAAATGTAGGAGACTTGTTGTTGGACATGACTTTTGAATAAAGAATGCCAACTCAAAATTACATGATAAAGTTAATATGTGATGCTGGCTTTAGATGACCAAAGAAGCCACCTGTGCGGAACTGTAGTTCTTCCCATGGATTGTGGGAACTGCATCGCAGATTTTTCCAATAGACACAGGCTGGCATGGCAGAGTGGAGCTATTGCCTCATACGCATAAACAGAATTCTGTCTCTTGCGTAGTCAAATTATATCTTCTCCCGTCTCTACTATCTAGAATGAAAAAATAAAGACGGACCGGTTTTTTTTTCCGTCGTGGAGCAGCCACCAATAACACGTTTTATTATATGATCCAATTTTGATTTATCGTGAAAACGAAGATTCTTATGTATTAAAAAAAACAACTTTGGTAAGAAAATGATTACTTCACAAATCCGTGACCTTTTTTTATTTGTCGTCTTGAAAGTTTTCGTCAGATAGTTATATATTATTACTTAACGGATCTAAATATAAGATCTGATGTCCAATTAAAATTAAATTTAAGAGATATAGTTGAATAATAAGATTTATTATCTTTAATTAAAGTTTAAAAATTCAAATAGATACTCTTTAATTTTTTAAAAAATATGTTTAGCATACAAATAGTTCCTTAAACTTACTCTAGTATCTCACTGAGAAAAGGTTACTTTTTCTCTGTCACACATATCATATTATATATACAATTATTTTCATAGTGCTCTTCTCCTGAGGATGTTCGGGAGTAGTGGGTATTCTACTACATGTTAGAATTCTGTAGGTCCTTTTGTCTGACTTTATAAACATACATAAGCAGCAACCTACCACGTCTCCTGGAATAGATATTTCCCAACGGTCTAGAGGCAGAAAAAACTTAAAAATTCAAATCGACCAGCTTTGTACCAAACATTAGGCCATTTTTAAATTCAAGCACTCTGTACTGTAAATTGTAATGAACTCTTTCGGCAATCTTTGCTAAAGAGAGAGCATATCCCCTACGAGGAACAAAACAGGTAAGAAATGGTTTAATAGGAAAAGCAAAAAAGAAAAGACTATTCCCTCATCCTTACAGTGAGTACACAACAAACAGTTTTGAAACCGGCCAATCATGGCATCTCTGACCAATCAAAACACAAACTCTGGAACAGATTTGCTTGTAACCAATTAAAAATATGTTCTTTGTTTAATTTGCAAATTGCGAGTCCTCGTCTGCTGGCAAACTTACAAGTCAAGGGTGCCAACTCCCATAACAAGCTTCTAGAAAGTGGCACAATCTGTATCAACGATTCAATATTGGACTGACCAACCTTTATCTGCGTGCTGCTTGCTTTAATTCCATATAATAAATTACAATTATTACAGTAAACACGTGTTGTTATGAGAATTCGTGCAAAAATAACGGAAAATGACATATTACATTACCAATGATTAGGCAAACCAGAACAACTTGGACGGATCTCCCAGTTCAGAGATTATGATTTAGAACAATCTGCACTTCAAGGGCATTAAAGCAGGAAGGATAGACTTGCGGGCAACCTTGTCGCTGGTAACAACAGGCTGGCAGGACTGTTTGAATGGAATATAGAACTTTTCAAAGATTCAACTACGTACATGCAATCACTCTTTCAAGGTTGAATTCAGTCAATAGGAAACAGCCAATTGCTTTTCAGTTCTCTTCCAAATGCAAGCCGATTGCTTGAAATATTCTTATTGCCTCTGTATCTGTACAGATCAATAGCATGTGTGCATTTTTCAATGGAATGGAATAAAGTTAAAAGGAAAAGATGGACATGGTTTGGATGTACAGGCTGTGGATTCACTCATTTACAGATGGCAATGGATGCGGCCACATAAATTAAAGAAAGCTAGATGCTGTAGGCTATGGCATTTAATGTTTATGTTATTTATTTTGTACAGTTCTTTTATGAAAATGAATATTGTTTTTGGAAATATAAAGAAGTAAATTTAGAGCCGTTAAAAAATAATTTTTTATATAATAATATTAACGTATAACCGCGAGTAACTGAATCCACTCCATTATCACCACTACCCGACCCAGAATCATCTTTGGTTTGACTCGGCGCCTGCAGAATGCGGAGTCTTACATGAAATTACGGAAAAGGCCCTCGTCAAATCCTACAAATACCAACGACTTCAGCCTCCTCCATCCCTTCCGTTTCACTCAAGCAAGACGAACCTTCCTTACCTCTCCAACCCTGCAAACATTCGCCACAGTCATCGCAAAATAAAATACAGAGGGAGACACACAAAAATGTCGAAACTGTTTGATAAGAATATGGAAGGAGAGATTGAGAGGAACAATAGTAGTAGCAGCAGCGATGGAAGTAGAAGTAGAAGGACGAAGAGCAAGAGAAAGATGCCAGCCTTGTTCAGGAGGTTTAAAGCAAAGGAGTCATGGAGGTGGAAGTTGAGGTACATGTGGTCTGCTTTCAAGTGGAAGAGGGTTAGCTTTCAGCTAACTTTCTTCAATGATATTCTCTTCAAGATTGTGTCGATTTTGGAGGCTATCATCTTGGTGGTTTCCCTGTCTTTCTTCTTCCTCTGCTGCGGATGCCGCCTTTGATCCTTCTTCCTATATATTGGGTTTTCTCTTTTAATTTTCTTTCTCTTTTCCTCTTTAGTTGGTATATGTATAGTTTCTCATCGTGGAGGTTTTTATATGTGTTGGGATCGATCCAATCGGGGAAGTACAATATATTTTAACTTTCATGGAGGAACTGCGCTTCTACACTACATCTGACAATGGATGTGACTACTTAAAATCGAAGACCTGAATACCATTTTCTTTGTTCGGAGGATGGAAGAACGGACGGGTTTTTCTTGCTATGTGATTTCGGAATGAAACTGAATCAGAAGCGTGGTCCAGGAAACTGAAATGAGGGCCAGAGCAGTTGTTAAACGTTATAGTTTTCCTTCATGTATAGAAGTTCAAAACCATTTAAAGTCGAAGTAACAATCTATTTTGTTCCTCTGTTTTCTTTTCCTCTAAGAATGTTGTGGTTGTGGGCAGATAAAATTGAAACAATGAGCTGTGTTTCCGCCAACTTTGACCATTCCTTCCCTCTATTTAAAGAAAATTAAGCATCCCTTACCTGCTGAAAAGTCCAATGACGAGGAGGAAAACTGCGCAATGGTGTAAATAAGAAAAGGGCCGAGCTCGAAAAAGATGAGCGACACTGGGAACAAAACCGTAGGAAATGACGTCAAAATCAAAGCAACCCTATAATGTATAAAGTATGGAATGAATTAGTAACTAAAATTGCTGGAATTATATTATTCAATGCAATAGGCCTCTTTCATCCTTGCTAAAAAGATACGACGAGTTTTTTAAAGAAAAAATAAAGAATATTTATGATCAATAATAATAATTAATCTTTTATGTAGTAATCACTAATTAAACATAAGTTCAGTGATCACAAAAAGCTTCCTTTGATCTCTGCCTAAGTGACGGATCCAAAAATGACAGCATGCATGGTTTAACTGTGACCACAAAAACATTTACCAAACCTCTGTTTTAGTTAGACTCAGCTATCTTAAGGTACATGAGAGTGAGGTAGTGAGCACTCTGTCGCACTACGTGGCATGATCTCCTTTTATTGCGTACCTAACTAATTTTATTAGAACTCCTAACCATGAGGGCTCCTTTGCTTGACATGAAATCAATTCGGGAAATAGTATTAGGTTACATTTTTTCTTTTAAATTTTTTTAATAAATAATAAATGTTAGAAAAAATTAATCAAAAAATAGATTAATTTTTTTAAAAAATAAAAGTATTCCTCTATTATAAAAAAAGAGAGAAATTACTTATTTCAAAATTAATATAAGATTTGAATGATTTGTTACTGGCTTGTGATTTTAATTCTTCTTCAAGTAGAATATTACCAATATGTCTTCCTGCTCCTTCGCGATGGTCTCCGGAGTCAATTCCAGTGAGAAAGTCGTGCAGGTCAATTTTGAACAGTTGAAGGAACCTGATAAAGAAGCTCGATCGAAACCGGAAGTTATCTGAGAACTAACGGATGGTGGAAAACCTGGTTGACCTTCAAGATCCAAAAAAATATTAAAAGATTTGTAGCAGATAGGTCAACACTGATCATTATGAGTATGAAATATGTACACGCACATAATTCATTGTGTAGAACATCAACTCTGAATGCGTCATGGTCATCAGATTTCTCGAAGACAGAAAACCCAACTTTTGACTTTTGAAGCGAAATAGAAGTTTCCTGGAACGTTATGCAGACCCTGTTGCTAAGTGGTAGAATTTCAGAATCTCGACTACTTGACGATCACGTTCAAGTTCGGGTATGAAGTTGAACCTTTGCGAATTGTGCTGCCGGTGCGGGCTGCTATTTTGGCAAAGAGTCAATTATTGCTGTTTAAGTGGATTTGGTAATCTATCTGCTGACTATTGGATGATAACAAGCAAAAAGCCAATACTATTGTGTTTACGATATAACCGATGCGATTAATCTTGTCGTCGACAATGAATATTCTTTTAATATTTTTTTAAATATTGCCTATTCCATAGAAATTGCATAGACGATATGGCTGGATTGGGGGCAGAGGTAAAGAGTATTGTCGATTCCATAGAAATTGCAGCTGCAGGTGACTGATTGTATCCGATTAAAAGAAGCCAGCAAGGCATAACTTTGACAGGGGATTTTAGCTCTCAGAGAAAATGTGTAGAGAAGAAGAAAACAGAACAAGGGCAAGTAATCATCAATTTAAAGTTCCCAGCTTGTTGGATTTTGTTAAGAACTTTATGATACAACCCCACAAATTTCACTAATAGCCCATACAAACTGTTTTTCTTCTGATAACTCAGCCTAAATCAGTCCTGATCCTTCAACTAGACACATATATGGAACCGGTAAGCAGAAATTTACAAAAGAATGATACAGACATGGACACGTCAATTGAGAAGATAAGACAGAAGTAGCTCCGGTAATGATATACAATTAGTCCACCGTGTATCAGTACCACCTAGTGAAACAATGATTTTCCAACTTCAGTTACATAGCCTCACTATTCAAACTCGGAATCATCATCATCTGTTTCTTCATCCTCACCGCTTTCCTGCATGTAATTATATTTTTCTTACAACTAACCATGCTATAACAAATAACAGAAGCACCCCATAGGGGTTTTAGAAGCAGCAGCCATTTCAATGTACAAAATGGGCAGCCAAGAAGTTTACCTTTCTCTTAATATATTCTGCCATTGCGCTATCAAATTCTGCTCTTTTCTCAGTGGCTATATCATAGTACTCGACCTTTTCCTATCAGGAATGAAAAATATAAGTTAGAAGTGGATTCTACGACTCCAGCCAAAAAGACCTTCGAAATTTGGTGCTTCAATGAATATAGCATGATGGCTTGACACACTAACAGATAAAGAGAATAAAATGAAGATCTATAGGCATTATTGTAGACGGAACTGAAGAATAACAGAGAAAAACTGGGGTTTTGTGTGCGGGAGACAATTTAATTTGAGGAATAACACAAAGTTATGTGCACAACGTTAAAAAGAAACAGAGAAAGAGCAGAGAAGAATAATTATGAAGAAATAACAATGCTTCAAAAGCTTAGCTTAACCAAGCACTATCCTCTTTTATATGTCTGCAATGCCATAATCTGAGGTTGATACTGATCATGTTATACATAGTAAATTAAAGGAAAATCCAGTCAACTTAGGTCAGCCTAGCAATCTTTAAAAAATGTTTGTCTTTGTTATTTCAAAGTAGAAATTCTGAAACAACAAAGCGCCTTCAAAACATTTAAAAGATTCCAAGTACAGATAAACTAATGTAAAGAAATGAAGAAATTATACAAACTAGTTCAATGCTAATCTAAGACATTAATAAAATCTGGTTGAGTCGGGAGTGGATACTTGTTGAAAAGATAAAACTAATGTAAAAGAATGAAGAAATTATACAAACTAATTTAATGCTAATCTAAAACATGAATCAAATCTGGTTGAATCGAGAATAGATACTTGTTGAAAAGATATAGTGAACAAATAAGCACAAACCTCATATGTCATTGTCCTCCACTTGTCTCCGCATGCCTTTCCAACCTGAAATATGGTTGGTTAGATAACAAAATTTTCGGTAATAGAATGCAGTGAATGAGCAGAGAATGGGGAAATGAATGCAAATTTTCAGTGAAGTAAATTGACAACTTGAGCTAACAGTGATTCTGACAAGTACATACATCTCGCATTGACTTGACATCGGGATTCTGCTCTTGAAATTCCTTGCGAAAATCCTCTCTTCAAAATTGGAACGAAATTCAATGAGTAGGAGAATCAGAAAATTGAAATTTCCATCACTGAGTGATCACCATGGATCCGAGAATCAACCATACTAAATGCACAGGGATAAGTGCCACTGAGGGTATGCCAATTTCCTAGGGCATAAAGTTTAAGAAGAAACACATTCAGAAAGAAAATAAGGAAGATCTGACTCAAGGCTGAACAAGCTGGCTGCACTTTTTTGAACGGGGAACATATAACCAAAGTGCAACATAAAGGGCCATTACTGCACCCAAGAGATTAATGTACTTAAGTGAACAACGAATATGGGAAATATTTATATAATAGTCTAAAATTTAAAGCTATTTACAGGTAACTCAAAATTCCAGAAAAATAAAGACCTCATCTTTTTAAAGTACATCTCCATTTTACACAGAATCTAAAATTTTACACAGTTTTTCTCCTTCAGTTTGCAACGACAACAAAAGATAGATTCTGTTTCAGAAGCAGACTTTCATATTTTGTTTAATTGAACACCTTTCACCGATTCCACTGTGGAAAAGAAAAAAAAAGACAAGCACTGAAGAACTGGAAAATAGCATCAAATTTTCCCAAGCCTGGTAAAATACCATAGACATAAAAGAGCTATAAATGTCACGACAACCATAGATAAAATGCAAAACCTGTATAACAATGTGGCAATGGCAGCCAGAAAACAGTCAAACTAATTCCTTGAGATTCTCATTCAGCATTCCAACATAAAAATGTCAACAAGCGCAACTAGTGAAGTACACAACAGAAACAGAAGCTCGCTACCAAAGCTTCCCAAAAAGTGCTCACATACAAAAAATAGAAGAAAGCAGTTGGTGGCTTCTTAGGCATTTTAGCATCAGCTTTCTTCTTGGCCTTTTGCTTTGTTTTCAGTTTGGTCTTAGTTCTCTTACTTTGCCGTGTAGACATCCCCGTGGTCTCACTGGACTTTACCCTCAACACCAATTTCCTAAGCCCGCGCACAAGGAAAAAAAATTAAATCAATAACATCAAATTTCAAACTTTCATATTTGGAAACCTATCAAGAAAAAGAGCTTGCTTTCATAAGTCCAGAACAAATACAACCAATATGCCATTGAAGATAATTCTCTTTCCCCACAGAGCAACACAGGAAAACCAAAACCCAAAAAAGAGTGGCAAGAAAACTTTCCAATTTTTTTTGTTACAACCAGTCAAACAGCGAGTTATAGCGAAAGAAGGTGAGAAGGAAACGAGACCACAGAGTGTGAGATAGAAAGGAAAGTGGCCAGATAAGTTACTAACCGACCGGAAGATCTGTTGGCGGTGTTAGCGGAAGTCGGAGAAGCTGAAGAAGAGCGAGAGCTATTCGATTTTGAAGCCTTCTTTGTCATTGTTCTTCTGGGCAGTACGTGCCTCGATCGTTTTCCAGCTTTTACCCTGCCATTCTCATTCTCTGTCCGCTCCTTCCTCATTCAAAAGCATCTCTTGTGAAAATGATCCATTGGGCCTTTTTTGCTCGGGGAGAAGTGTACCCATTGGGCCTATCCTTTATAACCCATTTCTATGGCCCACCCGACCACAGATCAGCGAGAAGCCTATTCAGTAATAATGTTATGAAGTAGTTAGCCATTTCGGCGCCAAAGCGAAGGGATACCGTTCCAGGTTCCCGCCAAAAAGGGAACGAGCGCCTCAAAGTCTCCACTTCCCCACCTAAAAAACAAGAATACAGTCATTTTGCTCTAGGTACGCATTTTGCTGTGGAAGTGGCTTTGAGTATTGTAAGAGATGGAAGATAGGAGCAGCCAAAAGAGAGCATTCCTGGAGTTCCTGGACCAAAACATATACAGAGATGAGATCAAGGCCATGATCAACCACAAGCGTCGCCGACTCATCGTCAACATCTCCGATCTACACTCTTTCCAGGATTTGGGACCCAGGTATTCCATTCCTTTCTTATTCTCTTACTCATCCTCCTCCTACCTGTCTCGCTTTCCACTCGCATGATTTGTTTTGGCTTATAATAAGAATTAAGATCTGATGCGGTTCATTTAATTTAGGATACTGAGGAATCCGAACGACTACATGCAAGCCTTCTGCGATGCGGCAACTGACATGGCGCGAAGCATAGACCAGAAGTTTCTGAAGGAAGGAGAGCAAGTGCTTGTGGGTTTTGAGGGTCCTTTTGTTTCTCGCCGCGTATCACCCCGTGACCTCCTTTCCCGGTTCATTGGCTCCATGGTTTGCGTCCACGGCATTATCACTAAATGTACACCCCTTTTTTCCCATTTTTTCCTCTTCTTTCTCCATCTCCAAATTGCTCTTTTCAATTTATATTATAATTCATAGTGTCAGTGTATTCATCTCTTGTGCGATCCTGTCATTTGCTTTATGTTTTTGTTTGCTTTGATTGCGAGAAACTTTGGGTATCTGTTAATTTAAGAGGGGAAGTGAATGTATATTCCTGTGGTGTTTTCATGTGAAGAGAGTGGAAAGCAAAATTACCGTTAGAACTAGAGGGCCTAAAAGTGGTGTTAACAAACCTCGAACTCTAGGGATTTAGTTGATTGACTTCAGGTCTACATGATCTTATGACTGGTTATTGTTATTGGTAAATGAATCGCTGCTAATCAAGGATGCTAATGTCAGCATGACTTTATAAATAAAATTGTATAGCGTCAATAATGTTAGAGGGTTATATCTTTATGGAAGTCTTGGCAGCCCTTATATGATGCTTTTGTGTACAGGGCTCTGATAAAGGATTTTGCTGTACAAGGTCCTGATTGATGGCTTTCGTTTGCAGGTTCTCTTGTCAGGCCAAAAGTTGTGAAAAGTGTTCACTTCTGTCCGGCAACTGGGAACTTCACGACTCGCGAGTACCGAGACATTACTTCTAATGCGGGTTTGCCCACCGGGTCTGTATATCCTACAAGGGTATGCTCAAGTACTCTAGCCTTTTAGTATTATATAATTATGATAATGAACGAAGTTTGTGAATCAATGAGTGCTGTTTCAGGACGAAAATGGTAACCTATTGGTGACAGAGTATGGATTATGCTTATATAAAGATCATCAAACCTTGTCGATGCAAGAAGTGCCTGAGAATTCCGCTCCAGGTCAGCTTCCTCGAACTGTGGATGTCATTGTCGAGGAGGACCTGGTTGATTCCTGCAAGCCCGGTGATCGTGTGGCTATTGTTGGTATATATAAAGCACTACCTGGAAAGAGCAAGGGAAGCGTAAATGGAGTATTTAGGTATCTCCAGGAGCTGACTCAATGTGGTTGTTAGAATACTTTTTATTTTCCGCAAGATGGTAATAATTTCTGGTTTGAATGTTAAAATGTGCTCTTGATTACCAGGACTGTTCTTGTAGCAAATCATGTGTCTCTGCTTAACAAGGAGGCGAATGCACCAATTTACAGTCCGGAGGATTTGAAGAACATTAAGAAAATAGCTGAAAGAGATGATGCATTTGACCTACTGGGAAATTCACTTGCACCCTCAATATATGGTCATTCTTGGATTAAAAAAGCAGTCGTTTTGCTGATGCTTAGTGGAGTGGAAAAGAACTTAAAGAATGGAACTCACTTACGAGGGTTAGTTTTTGTTTTTACATAATTGTTCAATGTTGTATGCACGATTGCACTTGGCTACATGGCTTCTTTTGGCTTTCCAGTTTCAGTTTCGTAATTGGGAGCTTCATATGCCCCATTCTGGATACTGTAATATTCCTGATCATTTGCCATTTTCTTTCAGTGACATAAACATGATGATGGTTGGTGACCCATCAGTTGCCAAATCTCAACTTCTAAGAGCAATCATGAATATTGCTCCACTGGCCATATCAACCACTGGTCGTGGATCTTCTGGTGTGGGATTGACGGCTGCTGTTACTTCTGATCAAGAAACAGGTAAGTTGAAGGTCTACGGCATCATGTCACCATCTCGTGATATTTTTTTCAAAAACATGGTATAATTTGTTCGCATATCAGGTGAAAGAAGACTAGAAGCTGGAGCGATGGTCCTGGCAGACAGAGGTGTTGTCTGTATTGACGAGTTTGACAAGATGAATGATCAGGACCGTGTTGCTATTCATGAAGTTATGGAGCAGCAGACTGTTACTATTGCTAAAGCTGGTATTCATGCGTCACTCAATGCTCGATGTAGTGTTGTAGCTGCCGCAAATCCCATATATGGAACTGTAAGTGGAGATTTCTGTTGTATTTAGATACTATAACCTTGTCTCACGCTGTATACTAACATCCCGAGTGCTTTTGACTTTTGGTTGGGCAGTATGACCGCTCCCTCACACCAACAAAGAATATTGGACTTCCAGATTCGCTGCTCTCTCGTTTTGATTTGCTTTTCATAGTGTTGGATCAAATGGATCCCGATATCGATCGACAAATTTCCGACCATGTCTTACGCATGCACCGTTACCGGCCAGCGATTGATGGAGGTAGGTGATTATCTACTTTTATAAGACGGAAACTGCTAGTAGCTACTCATCTGAAGAAACTTCAAACTTGTTGGTGAGGCAGCTGTTAATGGACACTCAATGTATGAAAGAGAAGATGAAGCTGATACCGACTCCTCCGTATTTGTCAAGTTCAACCGAATGCTTCATGGAAAGAAAGCAGACAGAGGGAGAAAGCGTGATACACTTACAATCAAGTTTCTGAAAAAGTATATCCATTACGCAAAGCACAGGATTCAGCCTGATCTAACAGATGAGGTTACTATTCTCTTCCACATTTGTATTCTGTGCTCCGGTCTTGCAGTTTTAAATGTAAATTCTAGGTTTCCACATCCAATTATAGAGTTTAACACAGTGCAAAAGAAACTTTCTTGTGGGACCCTTTTATGACATTGTTACACCACAGGCTTCTGAACAAATTGCAACAGCATATGCTGAGCTCAGAAACTCCAGTTCAACAACAAAGGTTAGTTTTTCAACCATGCACTATATATGATTAAAGCTGAGTGTTGCAATCTTATATGAATTTTTTCGTTCTTTAGACAGGAGGAACACTTCCAATCACTGCCAGAACCTTAGAAACCATGATACGCCTCTCCACTGCTCATGCCAAGTTGAAGTTGAGCAGAAAGGTATTTAGCATCTCTTAGAGATAGATGTTTTTCTCTTTTAAATCTGATGTTCGAGATTTATCTCCGTTAAAATTCACTTTTAGGCTACTTACGTTGTTTAAGGGAATTTACACTGTTAAAACAGTTTACATTTGTTTCCCACATCTTATAGTGCATAAACTTTTTGCCTTGCCAGGTTTCAAAATCTGATGTTGACGCTGCCCTGAAAGTGTTAAATTTTGCAATATATCACAAAGAATTAACCGACATGGAGGAACGTGAACAAGGACAAGAAAGAGAGAGAGAGTTGGAAAGGCAACGAAGAGCCGGACGTCGCCCCGACAGGGGCAATAGAGACGTCACCGCTGCCACCGATGGGTGAGTTGACACCATATAGACGGTAAATGTGTTTAACTGGTAATGAACATGAACATCATCTAACAATTGGGCAGTGAACATGCCCGAGAACTTGCCCCATGGAAAATATAAAAGTCAAAGTAGCTAGTATCATCTCGTATCTAGTTGATGTTAGGAACCCTGAAGACTGAGATTGTTATATTTGCGGAAACATCAGGCCTACAAGTGCCAGCAAACTGGTTAGCTTGTTGAAGTGCCTGGATAATAGCCTCATTTCTGGCAGAGTTAGGCCAGGATTAAGGCATCGTGATAGTAGGGGGATAACCGAGTGCTGACCTCATTAACTTATGTCAATTAGCTATTTTATCATTTTCAGTATCTGCACTTTTGCTTTTTGATAGCTCAACAATTGATGCCATGGATCTGGACGAGGATCCTGCGGAGCAGACTACTGCCGAGTTATCCCCGCAAAGGTTCGACCCTGGCAAGCTTTAGTTATTACTGCATATATTTCACTAACTCTGCTGCTTATGTTATCGATGCTTGGTTTCAGAATCGAGGCCTTCAATTCATCTTTCCGCGAGCATATGCGCTACTTGGATAGCATAACCATTGATGATTTGGAGAAGGTTGTCAACGCAGGAGATTCGCGCTTTTCGAGGGATGAGATAATGGTCCTATTACAGGTAAAAACTGATCTATAATGTATAAATTGAAAGAGCTTGAGATTACTTTAAAGGTCCAATGGAATGAAGGGCATTTATCTCATTCTATTGCAATTCATCTAGTATGTGGATGATGAAGCAAGTTCTTTGAGTTATCTCAACTCGGTAAGGTTGGATGATAGTAATATAAACTTGTAATTGTCCAGAAACTGCATGACGAGAACAAAGTGATGATAGCTGGAGGAAAGGTTCATATGGTGATATCGTGAGATCCGGCGCAGCATTATCAATGTGAACTTCGGGCAGGTATGTAGTTGCCTCCCATGAACTAATGTTTCTGATCACCATATCAGAAAGTATCTGCTGCTGTTTTTCTTTTCAGTCATTGATGTCCATTTGTCTTCGCCTGAGAACCTTTTTTTCAAGAATTGTTTTGGTATTTTTTTATTCCTATGAAGGCCACTTTTCTAGTAACCTGCCCTTCCTGAAATTGTCAAATAATGACTTAATGGGTAAAGCTGATACAATTTTCATTTTATCTGTTTCCAAGGGTTATCAATATGATAGAATGATTTTTAGGGCTGAAGGAAGGTGTTGCTCGGAAAATGACATGAAGAGTTCTCGCACGTTTGCCAGCCGGGTCCGTTATAGGAGTTGAAATGGAGATGGAGTAGAAAATTGCAGGTTTCGTTATATGTTATTTGAACGTGTTCAAATTGGATTAGAAGGGAAAGTAGTGGGTAATTTAATGCTTGACGGTAGGGACTACTAGTTAATGTACTCTTCCAAAATTAATCCTCAAGAATTTCAGGGATCAACTAATCAAACCTAAGACAATCGACTTCCATTGTCTTCTTATGATCTTTACTAGTGATGTTTTTTGGGATGTCTGTACTGATGCCTGAAGGTCGCGTGCCAGTAGTAGATCAGACTTTTTCAAGGCTTGAAGGCAATTGAAGAATGAACGCATAATAGCAAGGACACCCGTAAATATTCTGTGAACAAGCTTTAACCCATATACAACAGAACCACCGAAAAGAAAAATAAAAGATTTCCAGGCATTATAAACAAATACTCAACATACAGTTCCCCCATGAATACGAATGACCAAATCAAATCTAGAAAAACCAAGCAGCCAGGGAGACCATAACTGCAAATACAGCCGGAGCAGCCAGAGCAACACCAGCGCTCTCCATGCGTGACGGAGCTACTGCTCCAAGATCTTCAATTGCAAACGAGGTACTAAAGGTAGAAAAGGCTAGAAGAATCGTGATGTAGACGGTGAAAGCAAAACTCATTTTGCAACTCTTCATTTTCTCACCAAAATTTGGGGAGTAAGAACAGAGACGCCAAGGGTAGTAGTTGTGGAAGAGAGGTTATACTATTGTACGAGTAGGGTAGACTAGAGTTGCAAATGGTTTTATAGAGGAGGTTATGGGAGATGATCAAGGAATCTTCCAGCTATTTTTATCAGACCACTCCAATAAACACTGAACAGCCTGGACTCACTGTCCAAGGGCACTTGATTTCTTTGCAATTATGAAATGTGCCATTATAACTTCTCTTGTTTTCAAGCGTGACATTTGCGTTAGGAGAGAGTTGATCTGTTTGCTTAGTCTACTCTTGGCTACCCAGCCTAGCTTAGCATCAATCGGAAACTACACCGAGGCTTTTGATGGGAGCTGTAAAACCTTTTGACTGAGAAACAATTGAGGTCTTCTGTTATGTTTGACAGCGGAATATCGTCAATCAAGGCCCACATCCAGCCTTTTTAGCAATCGGATTGATGCCCGATGCCCATAAATCAAGCCCAGGACGCATATGCAACATTATAGCATTCTTGATATGACATTTATCATTTTATCTTGGGTCCACCATGTGATCACAGGGTCATTTCATGACTTTCAAAATTATGTTATGGTTCTTTAAAGGGGTAAACCCAATTACTTCTTCCACTAATAACTAGTTGAGTTCTCGTAAATATTGGCAGGACAGAAAATTTTGATACAATAACCTTCTCGACGGAGTTATTATTCAAAATAAAATAAATAAAAATCACTTTTATAATAATAACTCTATATTTGATAATAAATTGAGTGGAGTGACGTTAAAAAATAACAAAAACACTTCTATCGAATATGTGCTGCTTGTCGCCTGCAGCATATTATACACAGCCTTATTCCTATGAAATAGAGAACTCTACGACGACAATAGTTCGTGACAAACGCTGTCTTATATAATTTATCTAGGGATCCGTACACATACATACATAGCGCTCTCATTTAATTAAACAAAATAGCTCAAGTGCTTGAATCGAAGATCCCCAACATATATACATAAGATCACAGAAAGACAAGCCACGACGTTAATTATCATCCCCAGGTCCACCGCCGCAAACATACATCGGAGGATCACTTGAGAGAGATAGAATTGTTGATCATCTTAGCCGAGAACCTCAAGAACGCGAAGCACGTGACCCAGATTAAGCCCTACATACGCCGTCGTCTACGTAGAAAAAGATGTATACATGGCCCAAACCCACATTGACGAACACGGGGGCACCAATCCCACTTGGAACGATATGCTGAGAATGAAGTTCCGGGATACCCTACCAGAGAGCGACATCAGGGCGGCGCTAAACGTGGACATATCCCCCCACGGCCACATGAGGGAGAAGCCGGTGGGGAGTGCAAGGGTCTTGTTATGCGATGTGTTGACAGGTGGGAAACTGGATGAGCCCGTAGATAATTCGATACAATGCATGAAGGTACAGGTCTAGAGGCCTTCTGGTAAGCCTCATGGGTTGCTCAACCTGTGGGTTCCTCCGACGGGATATCATGACCTGGTCCCCTGGACTCTCGGCCCAGCGGACCCAGATGTGTATGTTGTCATGACCGAAACTCAGACTA
This sequence comes from Passiflora organensis, assembly GCA_019739055.1. Lineage (NCBI taxonomy): Eukaryota > Viridiplantae > Streptophyta > Magnoliopsida > Malpighiales > Passifloraceae > Passiflora > Passiflora organensis. The sequence goes on from JAEPBF010000136.1 coordinate 1,373,878, forward strand.
CACATCATTCAGTTTCGTGTGTGACCCGTCCCTCAAATCTGGAGCCCCAATCAAGGAGAATCGACACATTAATGGAGGATCAATCAGAGGCAATCGGGGAATTCAATGGGAATCCATTCTTGCCATATAGAAGACCCGATTTGGGGAATCAAGGTAATCAAAGATTACCATAGATGGGAAATCAGCCAATAGTGTTTCCCTTATATATCTTTGTATAGACACCGTTAGATCGGTTGACTCAATCTCCACCATTCATTAGGGAGCTATATTGGCTATATAAGGGGTGCCTCCCCTCATTTGTAATCATCCAGCAATTCTTGCAATATTGAGAGTTTAAAGTTTTCTCTCCATTCTTTTGTGTCCCTCTCTCTTTTCGGTTGTGTTCTAAGCTTAGCATTATAGCTAGCTTTGTGAGGAAGGCTGATTTAGCCTATTGCGAGAGTGATAGTCTAAGGCCACACGTAGAGTTTCTATTCTGCAAAACTCTAGTCCCGTGACAGTTGGTAGCGGAGCTAAGGCTCAATTCTTTGAGATGGAAATGGAGTTGCCTACTGATGCCAACATCCCTGTTGTTGAGGAGGTAGAGGAGGTTCGTGTGGGGAGACTACCCCAACGTGCTCCTGAATCTAGTAAGAAGAGAATGAAGACTGTTGATCATCTGTCATCATTAGAGGCAAGGATCACTCGTATGGAGATGAAGGTTGCCGATAACAAAGATACACTTGAGGAGTATGGCCAACGCATAAGCGAGCTCGAGTCAGGGGACATCAATGAGCATCTTGAGGAGATGCAAGGCGCTCTCATTGCTATCAACTCTTGGAGGCAAGAGTTAGATGATTTCAAGGTAAATCTTCTTGCTGAAATCACTTTATTTAAGGATGACTTGGTTGAAATTAGGAATGAATACAAGAAGGGCGTAGTGCAAGGAGTTGTCAAGCCCAAAGTGAAGCTGGATGTCCCGAAGCCAAAGCCATTTGGTGGGACGAGGAATGCCAAGGAGGTGGACAACTTCCTTTTCACCCTTGAACAATACTTTCAAGGGGTGGGAATGGAGAGCGATGGAGGTCGGTTGTCCCAAGCCCCACTGTACCTAACCGATAGTGCCACAACTTGGTGGAGGATGAAGCATGTTCAAATTGAGCGTGGCACCTTGAAGTTGGAGACATGAGAAGATTTCAAAAGGCTCCTAAGAGCACAATTCTCACCGAGAAATGTGAAGCTAGAAGTGAGGGAGAAGCTTCGCAAGTTGTCTCACCAAGGCGACATTCGAGACTATGTGAGGGAGTTCACGGAAGTCTTATTGGAGATCCCAGATATGCCCGAGACGGAGGCCATGTACGTGTTTCTGGGAGGCCTACAAAGTTGGGCCAAGCTGGAGCTTCATCGACGCAATGTCAATGAGCTCAATGATGCGATTTCCGAGGCTGAATCCTTGGCAGAATTCGAGAGGAAGCCCGAGGGTCTAGCCCACCTAAGCCTAAGAGTTTCCGCGACTATAAGACTAAAGGTGGGGGAGCAGTCCACGAAGCTAAGGAGGGGAAGGACAAGCCTTTCAAGTCCTTCCATCCAGCCAAACCCACACAAGGGGGAGGTAAAAATCGGGGCAAGGGTGAGAGACCCAAGCTCTCATGCTTTCTATGCGAGGGGCCGCATAAAGCTGTGGATTGCCTGATGAGGAACAAGCTGGCAGCCATTGCCATGGAGGCCGAAGAGATGGAAGCACCAAGGATGAGTTCCATGCAATTGTTGAGTGTCGTCAAAGCCTCAACCAAAGATGTTAAGGTGGAGCAAGCTGGGAGAATGTTTGCTAGACCCATCATATAAGGGAGGGAGTCCCGTGCATTGATCGATACTGGTGCTACTCACAACTTCATGAAGAAGGAGGAAGCACAACGACTTGGCATCGAGTTCAAAGAGGAGAAAGGCTGGCTGAAGACGGTGAATACTAAAGCTCAGCCAATATTTGGAGTAGCCCGAGGGGTCGAGCTATGAATGGGAGAATGAAAAGGTAAACTTGACTTTTCCATTGTTTCTATGGATGATTTTCCGATTGTGTTAGGAATGCAATTCCTGGATCAGACGAGAGCAGTCCCAGTGTCTTGCACAAACACCCTCATACTTTTGAAAGGAAGCCAGTGTTGCTTGGTGCCTGTTGCTCGAGAAAGGAGCTGAAGACAAAAACACTTGCAGCCATCAGTCGACCTAAGAGTCCTTTAGTGGAAAGGATCTGAGGGGGTATGGAGAATGACCCCCAAGTTCAAGCCTTGGCAGAACAAGTGAAGCAAGGCAAGACCCGCAAATTTTGGCTAGAGGATGGGTTGCTCTTCACCAAAGGCAACCGCATCTATGTCCCTCGACATGACAAACTTCGGAAGGAAGTCATGAAGGAATGTTACGATTCAGATGGGTTGGACACCCAGGTATTGTTCGAACTCTTGTACTTTTGTAAGATGGTTATTATTGGCCTAACATGCGAGACGAAGTGGAGTGTTATGTGAAAACTTGTCTGGTTTGCCCATAAGACAAGGTCGAGCAACAAAAACCTCATGGATTGTTAGAGTCATTGCTCATTCCGGAGAGACCTTGGGAGAGCATTTCCATGGATTACATCATATCCCTCCCAAATTCTGACGACTTCCAAACCATACTTGTGGTGGTGGATATATTTTCCAAGTACGCGGTATACATTCAAGCCACCAAAGCATGCATGACAGAGGAGACAAGCCACCTTTTCTTTAAAAATGTGGTGAAGTATTGGGGCATTCCGAGGTCCATTGTGAGTGATCGTGACACTCAATTCACGGGGAGATTTTGGACCAAGTTGTTCAAGTTGTTGAGGTCAGAATTTAATTTCTCCACCAGCTTTCATCCTCAAACTGATGGGCAGACCGAGAGAGTGAATGCCTTATTGGAACTCTACTTTAGGCACTATGTGAGTGCCAACCAGAAGAATTGGGCAAAGTTACTCGATGTGGCTCAATTCTCATACAACTTGCAAAGGAGTGAATCAACAAGTATGAGTCCTTTCGAGATTGCTAATGGACAACAACCTTACACTCATAGCAAGATTGTCATAGGTTATCAAGGGCCGAATCCATCTGCCTATTGCTTTTCCAAGGAGTGGGACGAATAAAAGAACCTTGCAAGAGTGCAATTGTCCAAGGCGGCAAAGAGGATGAAAAAGTGAGCAGACAAAAAGAGGAGTCCTTTAGAGTTTGATGTACGGGATCTTGTGTTGGTGAAGCTGATGCCTCACCAAAGCCGAGTTTTTGCCAAGTTGCACAAGGGGCTAGTGCGACGATACGAGGGTCCTTTCAAGGTGTTGAAGAGGAACGACAAGGTATCATACAAGCTGGAATTACCACCGAGATTGGAGTTCCATCCTGTCTTCCATGTGAGTTTGTTGAAACCATTCTAAGAAGACAAGGAAGATCCGGAGAGGGGGAAATCCAAGAGAGCTCCCACAGCTGTGATCAATGCCCATGATAAGAAACTAGATGAAATCTTATCAAGGCGTGTGGTGCAAAAAAGTGGGAAGCACATGAACCATGTGGAGTACTTGGTTCGATGGAAAGACAACCCTCCTAGTGAGACAAGCTGGGAGAAAGATTTCAATCTTTGGCAGTACTAAGACGAAATCAACGAGTTCTTGAGGCAGCACACAATGAGGACGTTGTCGAGTTTGGTGGGGGAGAATGTCATGACTGAAACTCAGACTACGCATCATTCGGCTTCGTATATGACCCGTCCCTCAAATCTGGAGTCTCAATCAAGGAGAATCGGCACATTAATGGACGATCAATCAGAGGCAATCGAGGAATTCAATGGGAATCCATTTCTGCCATATAGAAGACCCGATTTGGGGAATCAAGGTAATCAATGTAATCAAAGATTACCATAGATGGGAAATCAGTCATTAGTGCTTGCCTTGTATATCTTTGTATAGACACTGTTAGATCAATTGACTCGATCTCCACCATTCATTGCGGTGCTGTATTGGCTATATAAGGGGTGTCTCCCCTTATTTGTAATCATCCAGCAATTCTTGCAATATTGAGAGTTTAGAGTTTTCTCTCTATTCTTTTGTGTCCCTCTCTCTTTTCGGTTGTGTTCTAAGCTTAGCATTCTAGCTAGCTTTGTGAGGAAGGCTGACTTAGCCTATTGCGAGAGCGATAGTCTAAGGCCGCACGGAGAGTTTCTATTCCTCAAAACTCTAGTCCCGTGACAATGTGCATGTGATGGATAGCAACTGCAATGCTGAGTTGGGCTTCTAACCACATGGCCCATGGCCCAAAAAAACACGTATAAGCCCAAGACCTCCCCCGCTCCTTTCCGATGTGGGATTGAGTAACCGGACCCGTCCGTAGACCTCATGTCCTCACAAGGGGAGCCCAAACGTAAACACACAACATGACCCAAGCCCACCCGGAAGAGGGAGCGAGATCGACTACGCTATCATTTGTCACGACCCGGTCCCCAGACTCTCAGCCCAGCGGGCTCGGACGTGTATGTGCACGTGATGGATCACAGCTGCAACGCTGAGTTGGGCTTCTAACCATATAGCTCAAAAAATATATCTTATTATAAATGATATCATCACACAACACATATAAGCTCAAGACTTCTCCTGTTCTTTTCCGATGTGGATTGAGTAATCGGACCCCCCCCTATGGGTTGGGTCTCACAATGAGAGATTCCTTATCATTTAGCATCAAGGATAGTACTGATTGTTCGTCGGAGAAGTTGGTGTGGGATTTTATGGAGGAGTATGTGGAAAACTATGCGAACTGGAGAGAGAAGATATATTGAACTTTGGGAGCTCCGGGAGCTCATATGGCGAACTCATTATCTCTCTTATTCATGCCTTATATTTATAGTAAAAACATAGATAATATCCTAAAATCTAACCAAATCTAATATAATCAAATCTAATCAAATCTAATAAACTTAAAATCTTACCAGATCTAATATAACAAAATCTAATCAAATCTAATATAATTCTAACTGCATAATCAAATACTAACGACATATCCTAACAAGCTCCTCCTTGTCGTAGTATTTGCATATTCCCAAATTGGCGAATCTTTATATATCTGCGAATCTTCATATATCTTTTCATGTGTGCCACCGAGTCGATGCACTGTCATAGTCATCTTCATGTGTGCCACCGAGTCGATGCACTGTCATAGTCATCTTCATGTGTGCCACCGAGTCGATGCACTGTCATAATCTTCATGTGTGCCACCGAGTCGATGCACTGTCATAATCTTCATGTGTGCCACCAAGTCGATGCACTGTCATTGCTGTCATAATCTTCATGTGTGCCACCAAGTCGATGCACTGTCATAATCTTCATGTGTGCCACCAAGTCGATGCACTGTCATAATCTTCTTCTACAGCCTCCCAAAGATCCATAGCATCAAGATAGACTTTCATTCGAACAGCCCATGCTTGATAATTTTGCCCATCAAACACTGATGGCGCGATATTGTGGCTAAAAGCCGATTGTGTTTCACTCTCCATTCTCACATGTCTCTCAAGAAAACCTTTGCTCCGCTACCAAATTGTGGGGTTTTATGGAGGAGTATGTGGAAAACTATGCGAACTGGAGAGAGAAGATATATTGAACTTTGGGAGCTCCGGGAGCTCATATGGCGAACTCATTATCTCTCTTATTCATGCCTTATATTTATAGTAAAAACATAGATAATATCCTAAAATCTAACCAAATCTAATATAATCAAATCTAATCAAATCTAATAAACTTAAAATCTTACCAGATCTAATATAACAAAATCTAATCAAATCTAATATAATTCTAACTGCATAATCAAATACTAACGACATATCCTAACAGTTGGATGGAGCCGAAGGTGGGTGAACAAGCTGGCACGATTGTCTGAAGTACAAGGTGCATGTTGGACATGTGTAGTGTAGGGTGTCAGATTTGTGTTGGGCAAAATTTGTTATAAGTTTTCGATGAAGACAAGAGGTGTTTAGTAATAATTTCTCATTTTGATCAGGACATGCCGAGAGTTGACACAAATTAAAACAATCAAATCAAGAGTACTTAATGAATTATTAAAAAAAAAGTACTTAATAAAACCAGAGGCCATGTTCGTCACATCAGATTTACTTAAAGCGGACGTTCAGGAAAATTTGTGGTTTGGAGGCTTGTTTATCTAGCATATAGAATTGGTAGCTATAAGTTCAGGGAAGAGCATAAGCGTAAGACTTCCATTTTCAGCATGTTTGTAAACGAGGGAGTAAAATAATAGTATTTCAGAATAATGTATAAGAGTTTATTAAAATTTTGTGGGCACACGTAATAAAAACCCTACTATGTGCCCAATGGATAAGGCGCTATTTCTTAAATAATTTAATATCATCATAAATGAGAAAAATATCAGAGATTATTAATTAATGTATATCTTTCTTTAAAAATACTTGACTCTATTCTGGATAGAATTCAGGAACCACACCACGTGTCTAAAACATTTTTCGTATAGACAAGGTAGTGTCGATCCTGAAATCTACCCTCTATTTTGCTTGGTTATTCTGGCAATTTGGTTCCTAACTTCTTGTCAGGTTACACTTTCTCACCAGAAACAAACCAGCTGACATTCTAGCGTCCAGCCGTGCATTGTAGGGTGGATTGCAAAGCTTCATGATAAATTTAACACAGCTCAAACCAAGATGAGTGTCGTTGACTAATTTCTGGTTCAATTCACCTATTTGACTACATGGTGCCTATATTGACATGCATTGAGACAAGAAAACCGATAAGCAGACTCTAGTGTAGTTGAGAGGTAAATTTCTTAAAAAATTAAAATGATATTTGTCGATAATGATAACTAATACTATCGGTTATATCGTAAGCACTAATTATGTGTATATTCAAAATTAATATTCGAAACTCAACCATACCTTTCAGATTAGCAGAGAGATAACTTTATAATATTTATCACTCAATCATATTCTCCGGATGGATACTTTGAGGTAATCATGACTAGACTTAGAGAATAAAATAATATGTCAGTCAGCATTATGCATATGTGCTAACTGGACATGCTCAGAAAAAATATCATTTTCTTTTTTGTTCAAATCCTAAAAGCAGACTTTATGTCTGACAACATATACTTTTCTTTCTCATTTGCATCACTATCATCTCCAGAGTAGAGATTTTCAATACAAACAATGGTGAGTGAAATCCATATTTGAGAGAACATAAATCATTAACAGAAATCACAGGTGATTTCACTTTAGAAAATCATGCGGGTTTCAAGTTTTTCATGTGTATAGTTTATATTTATTGTGATGTTAATTCAGTCAATGATTGATGTAAATAAAAAATAAATTTATTATTACAATATACTGAAGAGATTAATGCTATAAATGAGTTAGGCACGCTGATTAAGTATGTTAGTTTTATGGAATGAAGTTTATGATAACCTTAAGTCATATGTGACACCCTTAACAGATAGAGAAAACCTGACATTATGTTCTTGGTCCCGGTTCGTGTAAGGTGTGTTATAACACAATTTGTGGATGTGCATACAAGAGTTATGGTGAGAATATAATATGATTTGTAGCAATCAATGACATGGTAGAATACATTCTATATGGGTTCTTTGTATAGGTTGTGGACATGCTATGTGTTTCATGTACCACTTAAGGTTTGACAATGCGGGGGCAATAGAATACATTGTGATTGGACATCCTTAAACCCTGATTGCACATATAACATGGGGTTGTGTTTGTCAAAAATATACTGGTCCATACTAACGAATCTGCTGTAATTTATATAGGTGAAACACAAGTTAAGATGACATGTGGATGTTTTATAATGAACATAGGATTACAAACATAATGTGCGTCTATTACCAACATAATGTACACACATCCCTACTTAAATATGTTTCAGATTTTGGGATTACGTTAAATATATGTTAATTTTACTCTATATTATTAGTGTTCTCTTTTTCGGGAGTCAAGTTTTACAAAGCCATCCATTCAAATGAACTGAATCTCAACTCACTAACCACCGCACACATGCAAGTGCAAAACAAATTTACGACCTTAGTCTAACGGCACATCATAATTGATTATCAATAGAGGCAATGCAAACAACAACGGAAGGAAAGACAACTTTCAACGACGATGACGAGTAGACCTGAAGCTTGATCTTAGCCTAGACAAAGAATTTGAATGTTGGATTTCAAATGTGTAAATTCTTAGAAATAGCTATTTCCAAAATTATAATTTTAGGACTAAGAAACCAGTCAACCATTTGATATCCATTCAAATGGTATTTAAGTGCATTTATAAACAGAGCATTGCAGGATGTGCAGTGTAAATACGTGATTGAAGAGCAAATACATTTCTAAATATTACCTCACAATACGTTTGTACTCATCTCTATCTACAATTCCAGCAGTTCGTCCTGGTCTAATAAATTTTAAGCCGAATGGCAGAGAAGCATCACTTGAACCACCTTCATCTATTGTCCTATCGTATCAAAAGTATCACCACCCAGGGCTGCTGTGACTCTTCTTGCTCAATACCCTTACTGAAAAAAGCAACATAATACCTCTCCTTGTCCTCCTCATCAGACAGCTCTCCCCTCATAAGCTTATTGTTGACAAAGTCTCAGTAGCTGCTATCTTTTTTTTCAGTTAAATAATCATCCTAGTCTGTATGAGTTTTTTGTGGTTCTGTTTTGTTTTTCTAAATTCTAAACTAACGTTTGTTTTCTCTATTCTTAGTAAAACTATACCTATAAATACTTGAAGTTAGAAGATGAATAAATATCAGTTTTCAAAGTTTCTTTTATGTGTTTACACACTGTAAACAATAACATTGGTAGCGGAGCACGTCCTTCTTAAGGGACTTGTGTGAGAGAATTGTGAGTTTACTTGACTGAGTGTTTTTTCTTAAAAAAAAAATCATTAAACTATGAAGGGTGAGAGTTCTTTTACAACTATGGCTCCACCAGTGTTTGATGGGGAGAACTATCAAGTATGGGCAGTGAGAATGGAAGCTTGTGATTTATGGGAGGCTATAGAGGAAGACTATGAAGTACCTGCTCTACCAGCAAATCCAACTATGGCTCAGATCAAGAACCACAAGGAGAAGAAGACAAGAAAATCCAAGGCTAATGCGTGCCTCTTTGCTGCAGTTTCTCAAACTATTTTTAGCAGAATCATGGCGTGCAACTCTGCTAAAGCAATATGGGATTTTCTCAAAAAAGAATATCAAGGAGATGAAAAGATCAGAGTACGAAGGTGCTAAATTTAATTAGAGAATTTAAAATGCAGCATATGAAGGAATCTGAAACTATAAAAGATTATTCAGATAGATTGATCAATATTGCAAATAAGGTTAGAATACTCGAATCTGACCTTGCAGATAGTAGAGTAGTTCAGAAAATACTTGTTTCATTACCAGAGAGATTTGAGCCAACCATTACTTTTTTGGAAAACTCTAAAGACGTGTCAAATATTAGTTTGCCAGAATTGTTAAGTGCTTTACAGGCACAAGAACAAAGAAGGATGATGAGACAAGAAGGAACTACTGAGGGAGCTTTGAAAGCCAAAATGCATCCATTCTCTGGGAGTAAAAGCAAGCATTGGAAAGGAAAAAGATGGAGTGCTAACAACTCTGAAGTTGCAGCAATGCAGAATAAGACCAGAAATACAAATAGCAATAAAGGATGAAAATTTATTGCTTGTCAGCACTGTGGTAGGACGAATCATCCTCACTATAAATGTTGGAGAAAGCCTGACATGAGATGCAGAAGATGTCAAAAATTAGGGCATGTAGAAATTATTTGTAAGGAGAAAGAGATGCAACAGCAAGGAGAGGCTCAAATTGCAAACAATCAAGATGCTGAGGAATTCTTTGTTGCATCTTGTTTTGCATCCAGCACATCAAGTGAGTGTTGGCTTGTAGATAGTGGTTGTACAAACCACATGACCAGTGATGAAGAGTTTTTTAAGGAGCTTGATAGATCAGCAACATCAAGAGTCAAAATTAGAAATTGTGACTATATCCCAATCAAAGGAAAGGGGACAGTGGTCATTGAAAGTTGTACAGGTACAAAGCTTATTTCTGAAGTTTTGTATGTTCCTAGTATTGATCAAAACTTACTTAGTGTTGGTCAATTACTAGAGAAAGGATTCAAGCTTGTCTTTAAAAACAGAATATGCCTTATTTTTTATCCAAATGGACAAGAGTTGTTCAAAATTAAGATGCAAGGAAAAAGATTTTCTTTGAATCCGTTGAAGGAGGAGCATTTTTCATTCAAGACATCTACATGAAGAGCTACAAAGAAGTTACAGCTGATCCAAACTGATATTTGTAAGCCACATACAACTCCTTCATTAAATGATAGCAAAATTCAAGTAATCAGGTTTGACAATGGAATTGAATACACTTCAGACAAATTCAATTTCTTTTGTCAAGAAGCTGGAATTGAACATCAACGTATAGTTCCTTACACTCCACAGCAAAATGGAGTTAGTGAGAGGAAGAACAGAACAATTATAGAGATGACTAGATGCTTAATGCATGAGAAAAGTTTACCAAAAAAATTTTGGACAGAAACAGCAAATACTTATGTTTTCTTGCTGAATAGGCTGCCTACAAGAACAGTGGATGTTGTTTTCTTACTGAATAGGCTGCCTACAAGAACAGTGGATGATATGAAGAGCACCTCTGGGTATTGTTTTACTTTTGGATCAAGGTGTTTTTCATGGTGTTTGAAGAAACAAGAAGTGGTGGCACAATCAACAGCTGAAGTAGAATTTATAGCAGCAACGACGGCTGTTAACCAATCATTGTGGATAAGAAAGATTATGATAAATCTACACTTGAAGCAAGAAGAAAGCACTGAGATATATGTGGATAATCAAGCTGCCATAGCTATATCTCAAAATCCAGTGTTTCATGGAAGAACTAAACATTTCAAGATCAAGTATTATTTCTTGAGGGAAGTGCAAAAAAATAATGAAGTGATGTTATGTTACTGCAAAATAGAAGACCAGGTGGCTGACATTTTTACAAAGTCATTTCATGTTAATTTGAATTCCTAAGAGAAAAGCTTGGAGTCTACAACTGCTGATCCAGGAGAAGATATTGACAAAGTCTCAGTAGCTGTGTTTATTTTTCAATTAAATAATCATCCTAGTCTGTAGGAGTTTTGTAGGAGTTTTTTGTGGTTCTGTTTTGTTTTTCCAGATTCTAAACTAACGTTTGTTTTATCTATTCTTAATAAAATTGTACCTATAAATACTTGAAGTTAGAAGATGAATAAATATTAGTTTTCAAAGTTTTTTTTATGTGTTTACACACCGTAAACAATCATATAATTTTGCTTTCTTCTCCAATGCGACATAACTAGCTGATTCGTCATTGACAGTTTTAAGCTCGAGCTTGTCCCTAGATTCAAAAGCAGGACATGTAAGATCACTTAAAATAAAATTCAATAAAACAACGAGCTAATTAACTAACTACTAAGTCAATGCACTACAAAAAAGAAATCGAGGTTAATTCCACGAAATACCAATAGAACAAACATAGGGTTGACATACTTGATTTTGTTGTCTTACATAAAACATTAGGGACTGGTTGAACTTCAAAAGTTAGGAGTCCAACAACAAAACGACAGGCAAACAGAGAAGAAAGGAAAACAATAGAGGGAGAGATAGCGGGTACTTGAGGGCGCGGGCATCGACACCCGAATTTTTGGCGTAAAAGGGTTCGAGAGAGGGGATCTTCTTCTTGGCACGATGGTAGTCGGCGTCATTGCCAAAGAAATCCTTGGGCTTTTTGGCTTCCTCTTGTGACTTGTAGAGCTGAGCCTTGAGTTCCACAGTTGACGAAGCCCCAACACCCCCAATGGCGCGTTGTTTCTTGGGCCAGATGGATGATTTCGTCAACCATACCAATGATTCCAACACCACCCTCCTCTTGTTCTTTCACTCGCCTTCCTCACTCATTCTCTGTACCTAATTCTAAACTACTGGCAGTTCTTTATCTCTTAGCTTTCCTTTTCCTTCAATCTAGCAAAACAAGCCATTAATCAAACGTAAGAAGAAGGGAAAGACAAACTGATTGTTAACCGTATCTAGGCCCAATGTAATGAGAACGTTGACTACGTTCACTTTCTGGCCCATTACTGAAAGGAATTTATTGTTACCCATAATGCTTCATCAATTTATTACAATGTAGATATATTGTATATTTCATTAATCTCCGAATAAGACAAAAATATAGGAACAAATATGTAAGAAAAACAAAAAAAAGGAACATATATGTATTAGAGTTTAGAATTCGTTTCTCTCATATTATTATTATTGTTTTTGTCGCATATATATATATCAAATTAACACTTCTGGTTTTAATTATATTCATACACAGATTTGTAATGACAAACTTGACAATATCTTACATGGAACAATTTGCACAACAATTCTGACAAATCGTTTGTACTGTTTCCTTTCTAGATCGGGTCTAAAAAATCACCAAAAAATTTGTAAAATATAAATAATGATTATACACTATCACACACTACTTTTTTGATGCTTGCACTCCATTGATAGTGTAGATGTTCCAATCCCTTTCTCCTGAATGAAGTGCAAGCGTCAAAAAAAAAACCCAAGTAAATAATAAATATGCAAGCCCAGCTGCAATGCCAAAGAGAAAGATGTAAAGAAAAGAAAAGGGAATCCCTCTCCTAGTCAAACAAATTCATGAGTGCATTGCGCTTGGCAGATGGCTCAGGCACCGACACCTTTTGGTTATCCCTTTCAACAGTGATCTGATTGGTGGGTGTGAGTGGCTCGACGTTTCCTAATATTACTCCTTGCTTTTGCATGTACTCCCATTTGTCTTGAAAAAGGTAAAAGAACGCCATGAACGAGACCTGGGCTGTGAAAAGTATAGTCCAAATCCGTGTGCTTTTATACGTTTTCTCACGGTATGCATTTAAGCCAGTGTAGACGTTGATGATCCCGATCAGTGACACTACGGTTCCTAGTACCCAGTGCAGAAAGTACCATGTACCCCTTCTTTTATTCCCTCTGCCATAACGAAATTCAATTAACTGATCATTAGTTAGTAAACATCCTTTCAAAGTAGGCATTGCTGCGAGAAAGCACATGCATTACCTACGAGGTCTCAGAAAACCAATCACTGCTTGCAACCATATGGCTCCATAGAGGGCTAGGCCTATCCGCTGGTGGTTGTTATCAAACGAGTTCTCAAAGGATTTTACGGACATAATGGCTCCAGATGTGGCAAGCAGCACTGCAAGTATCTGCCATATCAGATGAAAAGAGCAGTAAGAATCATGGAACACTCTTTCTTTTGTCAATGGAAAAAAGCACTATCAGTCCCAATTATTCATGAATATGATCATTGGTGACTTCTTATTAGCTTGATAATCAATCAAGTGATGATTCTTGGGTTTCAATTGCTTAAATGGTGGTTGATGAATTTAATGAAACCTCAATATATACCTGTTTAAAAGGTTAAAAAAATAAATTAGCTGCTGTATGATTATTATTCCATGTGCAATAACAAGAAACATATTTATGAAGACAAATCTCTTCCCCTGATCAACCTTCATTCCTTGGTTTTCAAGTGTTCATGATAAATATAGTTACAATGGTCAGTTAAATATTGAAAATAACATTACCGTAAAAAGGATAATAATTGCAGACATAATAATTAAAGTTAAAGTGGGATATGATGATGAACTTAAAAAAATACTGCAATTACTCCCTTAAAAGTGCATTATACACGTATATGCTTGAGCAAGAATTATGCATTGGTTATCCTCTCCAAGAACTTTACATCGCTTTCCCCTTCCATTTCCCTGATGGGAATAAGAACAGAAAAGCAGCTTACCTGCAGAACAACGTGGAGGTAGAACAGACCTTTCTTTTTTCCTGCGCCTTCTTCTCTCTGGCCTATTCTAATGGTAATTACTCCAAGAGGGAGTAAAAATCCCATAGAAACCCATAAGAGAACTCCATGAATAGTAACATCTGATTTTCTCTTGGAACTTAACTGCAGAAATGTAAAGAGATGTACTTAGTCCAAAGTAACTTTATGTGTCGATCGATAGAGCCAACCTGCGGGTTTATATACAACTAAGATGAAGAAAAAAGCAGAAAGAAGAACAATTAAGCTACGCACCCTGGGAATGTGGTCTCTTGTGAGATTAACACTCTTCATATGCTCATGGGAAAAGCAACCGGCAAGGTGGAGAAGAGTGAGGAACGCGAGTATGAATAAGGATTCGAGTACATGAAACTTACGCATTTTTCAAGCACAAAGGGTAATCAAGGGTGCTAAATCTCCTCTTCAGTCTTGGCTTCTCTCACAAATATCTACCTTTTCCTCACTCCTCATGAGATAATACAGGTCGCTTGTACTTGGATGTTGATTATCAAAGCATCTGAAGAGACGCAGAAATAGAATGGAGACAGATATACAGAACTGGCAAGCACTTGCATCCTTGTCAGTTTCATAATATATTTATAAGCGTAAGGGCCTTTCTAGTGGTGGTTGCAATCGTATTGGGGACGACTGGGAATCTACTAGCGGGGATTGTGAATTTCTCGAAAACAAAATTCAACATATGTGGGGTTGACATTGGCAGGCTTTTGGGTTGCATAGGGGGAATGTGGGTTGGCAGAACACAAGAATGGTCAACTTTCCAATGGATGGGTCACTTGAGTGCAGAGTGGTAGTGATTTTTTCTCATGGATTTTTCTTTTAATACTCAATATATTCCTCAACTTTATCAGTCTTATACGTCAACTACCGAATGATGATTATTTTGATGTTTAAACTTAGCGCAACAGTGGCCATGCTTCGCTAAATCCTTATCCTTCTGCTGTATATTTTTCTGGCTTTACCTGTTTTGTTTCTACATATAAACCGACAACATAGTGAACTTTATTATTTGGATTTTGTTGGAGGATAGATACCTTCACGCCTGCCACGAGGAGGAGAGCTAAAGCCTCTACATATCCTTTCTAACTTGATTTCTTTAAATCAGATTCAACCAATTTTAAAATACAATTGATTAATGAGTGATAAGAATACAACAAATAATAGAAAGAAAAAAATTATTTATTGTTATCGATAATAAAATCATATAATCTAAAATGTGTGATTGAGTACTGAGATTTATTTATTTTTATTCGAAAACTAAAAATTTAGGTTTCGAGTGGAATACTTTGAAATTTCATATTAGTTAATCTAGACATAATAGAAAAATAGATACCATATAATAAAAAAAAAACTATTTAGAGCTCATGTTTTACTATAGATATTAAAGCAGGGATGACGGGAAACAGATGATTGTGATACTTTTATGTAACGTGGGCAGATAATATATATGACGGACCACTACAAAAACTGCAGAGTCATGGTTATGATTAGGATTGCTTTACTTTGAACGGGATAAAAAGATAGAATCGACTAGGACAGATTTGGTGGGCGGTCATTTTCAGCAGGTTATACGTCCAGTCAGGTCTAAGAATTTTTTGATATAACTTTCATATGCTTAAACTAAGATAGTATCTTAATGGCCTACCTATAACAATAACCTAATATGTGGGACAAACCCGTGATATAACACTCCATCAATATCAGCAACAGAAGAGAACGGAATTTCGGTGATGTCAAGCCTGTAATGAGTGACATACGTCTCACAGTCAAAAGAATGTCTAAAAGTTGATTCCTTTGTCTAGTTATACCGCAAAAGTTATTCTGTGCAATAATACAAATAAAAAAGGAAACAATTCTAAATTGGTATATTAGGATATATATATTCATATTTTTGTGAAAGATGGATAATATTATTGAGTATTAATTTTTCTATGTCTAACTAATCCGGAATAGTATAAAATTCAAATAAAATTCTTTTTTTAAAAATAAAACGAAGGTATAACACCTTATTCAAACATAATCTGAACAAAATCTGGGATATACTTTGCCTATACTATCCGAAAAAAAAGCTAGTTTAAATCATTCAAACATAATCTAAACAAAATCTGGGATACACTTTGCCTATACTATCCGAAAAAATAAGCTAGTTTAAATCAGTAGGAGGAGTATGTAGTAGATGCACCCCGGACGTCTAAGTCTCGCAAGATTTGCTAGGAAATCAGCGCATTTATTGCCTTCACGAATTTGGATTGACCAGCTCCTAGAAACCAGAGATTTTATAGCTTGTATTAGTCGAGCGTTCTGTGTTGTCAAGCCATTCTCTTGTTGTAGCAGCATTATAGCTACTAGGCTATCTGTTTCCAATTGGACTTTAGTGAAACCCATATCCCAGCAAAGCCTTAAACCCTGCCAAATTCCCAATAATTCCATGTGGAGAGCAGAAGTAGCCAGCGGATGGTTAATAATAAAGCCACCAGGTAACCCTACCTGTTGTCTTCGAAAACGGAATCGCAGTTTCATCAACTTGAAAACTCTATAGTATTCCTGTGAAGTTTTGTTCAAGGTTCGATGACAAATAAACACCATCCGACAACCCCCATACCACCCCTTCCTCCTCCATCCCTCCCCCTACCACCCCCTCCCCCACTCCATGTACCCTCGGCTACTGTCCCCTCTGTTCCAAACTACATTGTCTCGGCGACTCCGGTGGAGCTTACAGGTCCTTCAACCTCCCCTCCCCGTGTCAATGTCAGGTCAAACACCTTGGCCCCCCATAGTCAGTCCATGGATGCAGGTTTTCGCCGAGTGGCGCCTAAGATGCCGAAAGGAAAGGCGTTGTGGAATACGACAGAGCTGTTTTCAGCGGCAAAGTTTATCACGTATTTCGTGGATTCCATCCCGGAGAGCTGGACTCCGACTCAGATGGTGACGGAAGTGAGGAAATGGGAGCCTGTTGTGGACGTTTTTATTCCTTTCAAGCGCAGCGTGAGGAATTCGCGTTATGGCTTCGTACGATTCGTTAACCAGGGAGATTATGAGTGTAAACGGATGGAAAAGCTGAATTCAGCTCAGTTTAGTGGTTGTCGCCTCCTGTTCAGTGTTGCTAAATATGCGGTGAGGGGAGTGTTCCCTGCAATACCTAAGGAAAAGGTGGAAGGCTCTCGTCCTTACGACAGGCTAGATGGCATTGCTCACAATTCACGGCCGTTTCCAGCGGTCAGCACTGGTAAGCGTACGTATGCCCAGGTAGTTAGTAATCCCATGGGATTGGGGGCGAGTAGCCCAAATGTATTCGAAGTAAGGGCAGACATCCCGGCGGAGAATATAGACTGGTTGGGCCGCAGTATCGTGGGTGTTCCACGGGATGGCGTACTTCTAAGCAGTAAGGTGCAGGCGGGGATTCTGTTTCAGAGATTGGCGAAGAATATTGTCCTGGTGACATTCCCGTCCAAGGAGATACTGCTTCGGGAGTTGTCAGAGCATGCGCGGGTGTGGAACGATATCTTCGTGGAGTGGCACCCATGGCGGCCGGAAGATTCCGGGCTGGCTCGTGTATGCTGGTTACAGTTGTTGGACTTCCCACTGCATGCATGGATCGATGACATTTTTCAAAAAGTGGCGGGAGCTTTTGGTGAAGTCATCCAAATTCACCCCGACACGAGCAGGAAGCTCAATCTGGAGGCTTCTTTAGTACGTATCCGGACTAGTCAGGTGGCGGAAGTCAGAGGTCAGGTAAAGTTAGTTCTTGGGGATGAAAGCTTCCTGGTAGCAGTAGAGGAAGGTGACCCGGGCCACTGGATACGGGGTGCAGACAGAGACATTCCTCGTTCATCTAGTCTGTGCAGCACGGGCTCCTCTCCTGTCAGGAAGGTCCAATCGCCCCCCAGAAATCTATCATTTGATGGGGATCGTTGTGTAGGTGAGTCGGTGCTTTTAATGGAGCGTGAGGATAGGCAGACCGCCCTTCTAGAGCGGGTGGATGTAGCGGGCTTTGTATCTCAGTCCGTCGCTGTGGACTTGGCTAGGTCCAATGGTGTTAAGGCCTGCAATCAGCTGGTTCAGGCTCAGTTCAAAGGAGGGGTCCAGTCCCAGGAGACCCTTGCACGGCAACTGGATTTGGACAAGTCTGGGGGGTCTTCTAGCTCCATTGGGCCTGCGACGTTGGGTGATGCGGCCACTCGGCCCAGGGTTGATCCCGACAGCGATGAGGTAGACAGGTCAGGAGCGCGAGGACTCGTTCGCAAAAGACGGGGCTTGAGAGGATGAGATCTGTTCCCCTGCTGAAACACAAAGTTCAAATATGCAGGAAGCCCCAGCGTCCGAAGGTGCAGTTGGTGCGGGACCTTCGGTGTGAAGAGGCTGCGGATACATCACAGGGGGAGTTGGGAAAGGAAAAGGAGCCTGGCAGTTTCAGTCTGGATTCCGGGGTTGCTTTAGGTGATGTTTTTAACCGGCTAAAGGCTACGCGCTGTCGGCAAAAGAAGGTTCTTAGTGCTCAGAGTACTGGTGTGCAGGGGGAGGACCGGGCGAGTACTGCAGGGTCCAGTAACTCACGTAGTGGGTCAGTGCAATCAGAGACAGTTGCTGCCACACAACAGCTACAACAGTCTCGACGATCAGTCGCAGTACCTAGGGTAGACGAGGCAGCTGATAGTGCTTTCGTAGCTGAGAGCGCTCACGGCCAGGAAGTGGAGGCTACGGTTACTGTAATGAATGCTTTAGGTCTGGGCACTAGTTTCCAGCGAAGGGATTTATGAGCTCAAATTTTGGAATTGGTTGAGGACGAGATAGAGGAATGGACGGCTCGCAATCAGGCATAGGATTGATGGCGTCATTATCAGGCGAGTATTTCATTGGTTCTCATGTTAAATGTGGGGTTTTGGAACTGCCGAGGTTTGCGCAATAGGTTTAAATGCGTGCATTTGAGGAATTTTATACGGGATAATTTCATTTCACTTTGTTTTGTGGCGGAGACAAAGATGGAGGTGTTTTAGGAGGAGTGGCTTCACAGATTGTGGGGAGGTAGGGATGCGGATTGGGTTTCTGTGGCCGCGGTAGGCAGTGCAGGGGGGCTCCTTGCTGTGTGGGATCCGACGTGTTTGCATGTGACGTTTCGTGAGTACACGACTCGTTGGATAGTTCTTGAGGCGACTATACTGTCATCCGGATCTAGGGTGCGGTGTATGGGTCTGCATGCACCAAGTTTGTTGGGGGATAGAGTTCAGTTTTGGGAGGAGATAGTGAGGCTAAGGAGAGCCAGTGATTTGCCATGGTTTATTTTGGGGGATTATAACGAAATCTTATATCCGGAGGAGCGGTTGGGGGTTACGTTTGAGGAACGCGGAGCTGAGTTCCTGTGGACGCTAATGGAGGAGGGTGATCTAGTCGATTTACCGCTGCATGGCAAAAAATTTACGTGGTTCTCGGGGAGACGAGCTTCCCGAATCGATCGGGCTCTAGTCAGTGCGGGGTGGGCAACTGATCATAGAGCTTTAAAGTTGGTGGCGGGTAACAAAGGATTGTCGGATCATACTCCTATAGTTTTAAAGGAGGAGGATATGTCATGGGGACCGCGGTCGTTCCGTTCGTGGGACCATTGGTGGGAGGAGCCAGATTTTGCTGGGACAATGAAACTTTTCTGGGAAGAGGCGAGTGCTCTTTTTCCAGGTCGTTATGCCATTGTCAAGAAATTCTCCTTCCTGCGGAGGAAGTTGCGGGAGTGGAAGCGCAGAAATATTGCCTCTCGCCAGGAGCAATTCCAACGGATTTTGTTAAAGATAGATCAGGTGGATGCGAGGAGGGGGGCAGATAGTGTACTTCAGGAGGACGACGAGATTCATCTACACCACCTTAATATCCAGAAGTGGCGTCTCAAGCGTATCACGGAGTCTGTGTGGAGGCAGAATTCTCGGGCTCACTGGTTGCACCTGGGGGATAGGAACACTCGTTACTTCCACTTGTGTGCGAGTGCGAGGAGTCGACGGAATTATATGGGATGTTTAAAAGTGGAGGATCAGATTCTGTGGCGTCCTCAAGATATCAAAGATTCGGTGGTTAGGTATTTTCAGGATATATTTAAGGCCCACGAAGAGGGGGGGGCATTAGTTTGGGCAGCCTACAGTTGAGTCAGCTCACAAGACAAGCGGCGCAGAATCTAACTCGGCCTTTTGAGGAGTTGGAAATTCGGAGTGCGGTTTGGGCATGCGGCAGTCGTAAGGCCCCGGGTCCGGATGGTTTCAATTTCCTGTTTGTCCGGAAGATGTGGGATTCGGTGAAAGATGATTTATTAGCGATGGTTCAGAACTTTTAGGTGTCGGGCGAATTACCAAAGGGTATCAATAACTCATTTACGGTGTTGATTCCTAAAACAGAAGGTGTCGTCTCCTTGACAGACTACCGTCCGATTAGCTTGATAAACGGATTGTATAAGGTAGTAGCCAAGGTCCTTACTAGCAGGTTGCAGGCTGTGATGGAGTCGGTGGTATCTCCTTTTCAGACAGGTTTTGTTAAAGGAAGGAGCATATCAGACTTGGTGTTGTTGGTTTCGGAGGTATTACATCAGCTGAAAGCGCGTAGACATAAGGGGTGGTGTTTTAAAGTAGACTTCTGGAAGGCATACGATATTGTCCGTTGGGATTCGATTGTAGCAGTCATGGTAGCAATGGGATTCCCGGCCAGGTGGGTTAACTGGATCCGCTAATGCATTCGTTGGCCTCGTATGGCAGTGCTAGTTAATGGTGCATACACAAAGGAATTTACTATGGGGAGGGGTATTCGCCAAGGCGACCCATTATCGCCACTGTTGTTTGATTTGGTTGCCAAGGTTCTGTCCGCCATGCTGTGCAGCGCGGAGACAGTTGGTTTGATCCAAGGGATCCCTCTCGGTTCCATGACAATTTCCCACTTGCAGTATGCCGATGACATTCTTTTGTTCAGTGCTGATGTTGAGGAGAGCCTTCATAACTTGAAGCGCGTATTGCGTTGCTTCACTCTCTTTTCAGGTCTGAAAGTCCATTTCTGGAAGAGTGCCCTGATAGGTGTCAACATATCTCCGGTGGAGACGCAAACGATGGCTGCAAAGTTGTATTGCCAGGTGACGACTTTACCAATCAGATATTTGGGTTTGCCGTTGGGAGCCAGTCCGAGACGATATCAAACTTGGGCGCCGGTTTTACGGAGTTTGCGTAGGAAGTTGGCTACGTGGAAAGGCAGATATCTGTCAATTGGAGGTAGACTGATTCTGATTCGTGCGGTGCTTCGTAGTGTTCCAATTTTTTGGCTATCCATTTTTAGAATGCCAAAGAAGGTACTACTGGAAGTAGAGATGCTGACTAGAAGATTTCTTTGGAAAGGGGATGTTGATCGTCGATGTATCTTGCAAAGTGAAATGGAGCAAGGTGTGCAGTAGTCGGGTGAAAGGTGGTGCAGGGATTGGTCACCTGTCTTTGCAAAACACTGCTCTCCTTGCGAAATGGTGTTGGAGACTCTTTGCGCGGCCTGAGGGATTGATGGCCAAGGTCTTCAAGGAAATCTACCGCCCTACAGTTTGCGAGGACGGTATCCAGTTGGGCAGGGATGGTGTGTCTGTCATCTGGGAAGACATTCTGAAATGCGTCACTGAGGAGACAGAGGCGGCCAGAGCATTGGCACAGAAATTGAAATGGCGGTTGGGGAATGGGAGGATGGTTCGGTTTTGGGAAGATGAGTGGCAAGGTGCGACTACGTTGGGTGATAGGTATCCTCGACTTTATGCCATATCGGCGCAGAAACAAAATTGTATTGCAGGGATGGGTGTGTGGTTCTCGGAGGGATGGAGATGGCAACTCCAATGGCGACGTAGGCTTTTTGTTTGGGAGGAGGATCTGGTTCTCCGGTTTATGGAGGGCTTGGAGAATAATAATTTGTGTCGTGATCGGGAGGACCGGCTAACTTGGGGGGGTGCAGACCAGGATTTTTCAGTTAAAGTTTGTTATGATTTTCTAGAAGATGTGCAGGGTGTTGATTCGGCTAGCTCTTTAGCCTCTATCTGGCTACGCCCTGGGAATTTAAAGAGCAAAGTCCTTGCGTGGGTTGCTATTCAGGATCGGGTTTTAACCAAAGGTAGATTGGTCAAGATGAGGTTGTTGGTTGAGCAGGAGGCCGGCTGTTTGGGCTGTGAGGAAGTGGAGGTGAACGCAGATCATGTGTTCATAACATGTAAGAAAGCGTGGCTCTGCTGGTCGACAGTAATGAGTCGTTGGGGTGTTCAATGGGTCTCTCCTCGGACCATCCAGGACATGGTTCACCAATGGGATGGTTTCTGTGGTCGTCAAAGGCTTATCAAGATTTAGCTCCACGGCCACTCTTGCGAACTTACCACGTTGGGCAATCTCTGTATTATAATCAATCTTGATGAACCGTCTAATTGATTGACCTAAGATACGGAGCACACCCCTATTATAGTAATGGAGTGGTAGACCCGGGAAACGAATCCATGCCATGACCGACCTGATTCTCTCATCATCTGCATTGAATGACGGAGACCAAGGTTGCACCAGCAGGTAGCTACCGAGCATGGTCCAAGGACCTTCCACCAAAGCATGCATATAATCTCTTTCTCGGTCAAGTTTCACCATGAAAAAATCATTATTGAGATCAATGATTTTCATATCACCCTGTGGCTTCCATAACGTCTGCAGCCTGTTGTCAGAGCTTTATACCCTGGAACCAGGCCAATGAGTTTAACCATGACTGTAAACTTGAATGGCTTCTGGAGTTTCTGTTGAGCATGATCTGAAAATCAAATTTCCAATAACCCACCAATAATATTCACTTCGACATCTTCCTCTCTTTCAGTTCGTAGCAATCCAGGATCCCATGACTAGAAGACTCCTCTTGATCTACATTAACCCCTGCTAAGGCCTGGTTGTACGAGTTACGATCAATTGTCATTCCTTCACTCTTGGCCGTGTCTGGTTGCAAAGATGGACCGCCGGAGGGGTAGGATTATTCATAAGATGGGTTCTCAAAGAGCTTTCGTGCAGAGCTTTCGTTTATTTCTCTCTATATTATTTCTCATGATCCAATTTGATTTTCGAAATAGGATTTTGGAGCAAATTGGGCTCAGCTCTGTCCAGTTGGGTCAGACCGGGCAACAAACCATTTTGCATTCTATTATAAAAAAAATTAAAAATTAAAAAAAAAAAAAAAAAAAAAAAAAAAGCAAAACGCTACAAACGGATGCAAGCAGCGGCCGAGGAGGAAAAGAACCGATGCAATTTTGTGTAACTTACGCACGCAACCATTTTGCCAATTAATTTTCGTTTTTTGCTGGTTTGAAGTGAATCATATAGCACATGAAGCTACAGCGTCAAAACAGATGCCCTCAGTGCGTAGCCTTCACTGATTGTGATTTGGAGCAAAGTTTTCGAATTGCGAAT
This sequence comes from Passiflora organensis, assembly GCA_019739055.1. NCBI lineage: Eukaryota > Viridiplantae > Streptophyta > Magnoliopsida > Malpighiales > Passifloraceae > Passiflora > Passiflora organensis. Next base: position 1,397,262 of record JAEPBF010000136.1, read on the forward strand.
TTGGTGCCCACCTGTTTGTGAAAATTACTTGCCGCAGAGAAGTTCTCTGGCCAAAATTGATTTCCAGCCACCGATTGTACTAAGTTTGAGGCAGTTCCTACGAGTGAAACGTTCAATTGGTACGGTCCGTCATCATTCTTGTGCGAAATCTCTGATTTAATCATGGCTTTTTGGGTGAAAACCTTTTTTGTTATTGCTAATCATTGAAACTTGAAATAACTTGCAATATCATTTGGGTAAGCATCATTAAGACATCCCCCCATTCTATATGTAACTAGACTATAATCTCTTTTATAGCTTTTAACTGTTTGCTTTTAACGTAAATTATCTTTTAATTGTTCTGGTAGCTTTCCTCTCCATGATTGTTTTGTACAAACCTGACGAGATAAAGTTACTACTTGCGAAGATTGGCATGTAAGTTCATTATTTATATTTGGTCGATTTAATATTGGACAAATCCGTACATGGTTTTCTCTTGATGCAGGTTTTTAATTCTTTATCATAGTTTAGTTGGCATGTTTCTGATGACCAGCAACAGATTTTTCATTTGAAGAAACACACAAAGATCTCTCTTTGTTTGAGAATTAGACAACTAGTAGCTATATAATTTAGGTATAGATTCAAAAGCATTGTACAATCAAAACCCAAAGATGAACCCGACCAATGAGATTTTGCGTGAATGCTAACTGAAGCAGCAGAAATTGAACACAGGCAGAGCTATAACATATATGACATTAACCTGCCAGCCAACTCCATCAGATCTTTCGAACGAGAATCTGAACGCCATGTCCAGGCTCTACAATCATTCTATAGACAGGAGAATGGTGGTAATTGGGGGACAGAGAGAAGTGGAACTTTGATATGATCATAGAGAGGATAACTTTTAATTGAACCACTGCGAAGTTCCTGCCCAAGCAGATGCGAGGGCCGACACCGAATGGAATGTAAGCTTGTGGGTACTTGCAGGCCTTGTTCACACCCTCACTGAACCTCTCAGGTTTGAACTCGTTGGCATCTAGGCCCCACATGTCAGGGTCCCTATGCAATGTCGGGATCAGAGTCCATAAGCATACTCCTTTAGGAACAATAAGGCCTCCTATTCGGGTCTCTTCAAGTGCTTTCCTCGACACAAATGCTCCAGGTGGGTATAGACGAAGAGCTTCTTGAATCACCATGGTCAACTGCAGCAATAAGTTAGACAATTGTTTCTTGTTACTCTTTGGTTCATGTTATGATATCTAGTTAATTTTTTTCCGAGGACACCTTACAGTCTTGTGGTTGAATAAGATAGATTCTATTACGGTAGTGGAATGCTGAAGGCAAAGCCATTTGAAGCAGCCAATACCTTGTTCAATTGAAAGAGAGAATTAGCATTTGGTACGTGATTCTTGCACACTTGAGCCAGTTCTGTCCGCATTCTATGTTGCCACTCTGGGTGTAAAGCAAGTAGCATCAAGCACCAGGAAGCAGCAACAGCAGTAGATTCATGGCCAGCAAAGTAAACGGTCTTGCAATTATCAATAATGTATCGCTTCGATGAATCCTTACTAAGAGTTTCATCATTCATGGCCCGTTCAAGTATTAACTGCAATAGATCTTTCTGTGATGAAGAACCTGACTCTAGATATTCTTGCTTCCGTTTAACTGCATCCCAAATCAACAAATCTATCTCCCTCTCTAGATTATCAATCTGACTCTGCTTCTTCGTCGGAAATAATCTGCTAATGTGTCATGTATTCAGAAGAAAACAGATTTGCTCAACCTCAATCATTCATTAGCTTGTAGTGATTATGATAATCACATAGTCAATGTTGTTGGTAATGTTCTTATTTGTTATTTAACTTGCATGAGCTGGAATATTGAAGGAACAAATGTAAATGGTAAGTGATCTTCAGTCTCTCCTTTTTGTTCAAAGATTGCAGCTATGAATCTAGTGTAACCCATGTTTATATCATCGATCAAGTGATCAGCCTATTTTCTTGCCATACAGATAGAAATGCCATAGTAAAATATGAGGCCTGACTTGGCATAACTAGATATATCAAATCAGTCATAAAACAGAGTTCGATCTAATCAGATAGGTAATTGGGATGAGTGACTTGCTAGAGTGGATGAATATTTCACGAGAATGGATGCTTATTGTGATTCTTTAACGTGATTTATATAGACTAACTTCTGAGTCTTACATGCATACATAGAGAACCAATAGAGACAAACTTACCCAAAACTAGCTGCACTGAAAGGTAAGCTTTGCATGGAAATTGCCTTTTGGAGGTCCCTAAGCTTAGAAAAGATCTGCTTGCCTTCAACGTAAGAACTTCCAAAGCAAGCCCTTGAAATGACATCTGCAGACACCCCTCTCAAATCTTCATCTACTCTCACCTCTGCTACTACGCCACCCTGAGCGTCAATGCATTCCTCCCTTTTTTGCAGCAGAGGTTGAGTCGACTTCACCATGAGTCCCACCATTCCCTGACAGAGTCCCGACCATGTTGTTTGGTCAGTGTGCATAACTAGAATCTTTCAACCTTAAGAGAATTCTTAACTCTGTCTATGATAAAAAATGAGTAACCCCTACCACTTGCAACCATCAAAAGATAAAAGTACGTACTCTAGTCACAACCTGACTGTTAGTTGGCCAAGTTAAAGTCGTTACCTTGACCTTGTCAATATAGAACTCTGGTGCAACAATTTTCCTCTGTTGAGCCCAATTTGGACCGTTTGATCTCAAAATGCCATTCCCAAGCATAGGTGCAAGTTTCTTCGTTAGGTAAGGTGGCTTCCCTAAGTCCAAAGTGATGCTTTGATTCATTTCCTTCACAAGGTCAGGCTGGTTCATGTACAAATGTTGTCTCATTCCAGTTGAGTACGTGTAGACTGAACCTGTTTTAATTTTATTTGTTTATTCAGATTAAGTATTTACGTTCGTTGTAAAGAATGAAGAAATTAAGAAAACATTCAGTCGAGAGTAGATAAATTTGGCATTGCTTGAGCATCTGGCAAGTGTCCTGAATAGCTAGAGTTTCTGACAGGACATGGCTACTTCAAATGACGTCATAATGAACAGTAAGCTGTTGCTTTCACAGTGATCAAAGCTCATAAAGCGACAAATTAACTCAGTGAAGTGAAGGGTCATCATGACGCACTAGACCCTAATTACTAAAACATCCTCTATTTATGAACTTCTTCCCCACCTTTATCCCTTCTGTATTGCTTGAGTTGATACTTTTGCCATTCGTTTTATGGTCATCATCAACTATGATTGTACACTTCTTTTATTGTTTAGTAAAACTAAGACATGCTAATCAGAAAAAGGTACAAGCCAGATCCTAAATTGAAGGGAAGTAGAGACAGTGGATGATGTCAAATCCGAAAAGGAAATCTTGGCTGGATAAGGTTAGTCTTCATTTTCCATGAATGTCGTTTTCTTGAATATGTCGTCTTGAATAGTAGTTTTACATTAACATAAGTATATGTTTTTAGTCAATAATAATGATTAATCTTTTTTATTGTATTGTAAAGTTTAAATCTTTGACCTATGATTGGAATCAATAATTGATATGAATATCTAAGGAGGATATACATACTAACATGATATTATGTAGAAACCATGATCTTCTCGTTGATGTTTCTCCTTCATATATACAGTATAGTATATGGATCTCCTCGAGAAGACATGAAAGATGTGAACAAGAAAGTGTAAAGCAAGGAAGATTATAAGGAAAGCACGTACCGTAATCTTTCCTCCACTGTTCAAAGTAGGGGAAGAGAGTGGAAGTGTAATCGTGTGCAACAAAATCGGCATGATTTGTAAGAGCTGCTTTGGAGTTCTGCAGTTTTTCCATCTCAGGGAGATTTCCGTATAAGAAAGAAGCCGGAGGCCCTTTGATGCCTTGCACTTTAAGCTTCCTTCTGATCTCTTCCGGCTCTAGCACGATAGTGCTATAGAGATGTATCAGTAAGAAAATCAGAGCAAGAAAAGCTGCGAAACAAACCACACTAAAAAGATCAAAACTGATCGCCATTCTTTCCCTTCCTTCCCTGCCAATTTTTTTGAGTTCCGCTACCATCCAAGTTGGTGTATAAATATATACTGATGGGAAGTTAAAGTCTTTTATTTTCTTTAAATAATATCCATTGTCCACAATAACGACTAGTCGCATGTGACTGTTGGACGATCGAGTAGACAAAATTGGCTTGTTTGGAGCTTTCTAAGGTAAATAGCTTACCTGATTTTGAGCTGTTATCGTCATGAGAGTTTGTCATATCGGTGTTTTCCCTTAACTCTCACATGTCATGCCTCATGTATAGGCTAGCCGAGACATCATCAACTTCCACTTGTTAAAACCTGCTCAAAATGGTGCAAGGAAAGACATACGTAGTCAGGCTGAATAAGTAAAATTGCAATTTTTCTGCTGGACTGGACCAGGACCATTGTTCCAGATCATCTCCTTTGTACCCCAGTGATTAATTGCCCCTATGGCTGGAAAGCCTTACTCATGCTTCCTGAATGGAGCAGAGCTGCTCTATCCAGTGCCAAAACACAACTCCATAACGGACCAAAATATGCGAACAAGCGTAGGCTGCAATAAATGTCAACGTCTTCTTTACTGTTTGCTTCTCTACCAAGTGATAAAACGCATTAAATTGTTTCCGTGAAAGGAGCATCATCCTTAGCTGTCGACTTTCCCACACTCAACAAAATCTAAAGGAGAAAAACTAATATACGACAAAGTATAACGGCCCAGATGCTCTCGATTGTGTTAACAGTGACACCATTTTTTCTGGACTGCATGCAAAGAAAAACAGCAAAACACGAACAACACTACTTTCAATTGAAAAGGAAACATTATTCTATGTAAAAATGATTACTCAGATAATACGTTCAAATTTCTTACTTTGTTTTACAAAACACCTGACCAATATTCAAAGGATCGGAATATAATGACAAGCCACTCAAAACTTGAAAATTTTGAAGAAAGTAAGATAAATTATAAATTAATTGGTGAGTTGATACAATTAAAAACGCTAACATACATTTAAAATCATACAAGTATCAAAGTATATAATGCATACACAAGCATAACCCAAATATTTCTTTTCAACTACTATTATCATAGGCATCTACTTTGATTCCATATTCTGATATAGATCCATCTTCCCAACCGTCCGCTTACCTTGGGTAATTCTAATAGGTTATTATTCGACTTTCCTCCCTTTGATACTCCCAACTATAGTAGCATGTTCAGCTGTGAGCTCAGGCAATAGCAAGATGATTCTAGCTGTGGTAGGAAACATATGCATACGTTTGTGTATTGCTGGGAGAGTTCCAGAGCTCCTTCTCACAGCTACAGAGATTAACAAAATAGTTATGATGATTACTGCAAGATCAGAAGTCAAATGTAACCTGCAAAAAGGAAGCAGTAAAGAAGAAAAGTCAGTCGTCAGATTCCATCAAGATGTTAGATATTGTGGATAAGTTCCATCTGGCAGTGTTTTCAAACAGAATGATATAACTATGGAAAACCTACCGGTACTGCAACCCGCAGCAGTCAGGAAAGAAAGAGCCACGTCTTATTTGGGAGTAGCAGGAGCTGGAATGATCCCCCATTTTCTACGGACATCATCCAGATCCTCATGAAAGTGCTTCTCGTAATATATGCACATTAGATCTGTAGACTGCATAGCAGCCCGGATGGCCCAGGGGAAATAGTTCTGGATAAACAATTTCCTTTGTTTCTCGTTAAATCTAACAGTGCCTCCTATAACAGACATGAGACACATCGGAAGGTACATTTGCTTGAACTCAATCACCTTGAGTGCTGATTCACCAATTAAATTAGTAGGAAGACCAAAAAGGGTATGCCAGAAGTCATGCACTTCACGAGCTCGCGTAGCCACATATGCCAGTTCATCTGTATCCATAAAACGAACAGGAGGACGGTCATCTGGAGAGAAGTTCCTAGACCCCATGAATCTTGCATAGGCAGCACCAAAAGTGTTCCCCGGTAGATCCCATGCATGCTCCACTTGTGCAGATATGACACGTGGTCTCTCCAAGAGTATTGCCTTTTGTAAGGACAAGTATGTTAGTGCTACAATCATGAGTCAACTTTCCAGATAACTAAAAGCACGAGAGTAAGTATGAAGGTAGTCCTGACCATAAAAACCAGAAAGTGGATATTTTAACTGGCCAACAAGAGAGAATATAGGCGTTGATAATGAAAAGGAGAACCATTTCATCCATATAAAGACAAAAAAAGAAGAAGCTGCAGTTACATCTTGTTGGATGCTAGTTTACACAAAGGACAGACAGTGACAACTAAAGATTTTACAGGGATAAGAGCAACCTTGGCTAGCTGATCGTATTTATTGTGTATCTTAATTGTTAACTCATTTTCCCTTGGTGGACACTATTAACTGCAAAGAAAGTCTGTTAATGTAAAAAAAATTGCAACGAGAAGTTAACATTTTCACATAGTCACCATTTATTGACAACTCCATGGACAGTATCTACAAGATCACCTACAACAGCCAAGAAAATGAAGAAACTACTAATTAGAACAGTAACATCTACCAATTTGCTCTGCAACCATGTACTACGACCTCTGATGACACTATTCAGATAAGTCAATGTATTCCATTTTCTAACAAGGAAAGGTCAAAAATAAGTTCTGCAAGCGTGCTAGTCTAGAGGCTCCAGATCTATAGTTTTGCTAGGAAACGTGAGTTCTCCCCATACAGTGACCAGAAAGTAACAGCTCAAGTTTCAAAGAACTGTTCTGCGTTTATACATATTTATTTGAACAAACAAACTTCTCAGCTTAACACAACTACCATCCCAGTCACGACGTGGACTACAACTTATTCAAGAAACAAGCATAAGACACAGCATTAATTATTCTACTGACTGCCAACAATACAGGACGTTGATCAATATGACGAATATCATGACATTTGGAGCAAAAATCATGACCAAAAGCCATCAGAATGAATAGACAGAAAAGTCTCGGAAATACAACAAGAATAATGCAAGAAAATTCTTAGGCATGTAAGTACATGTTGGTTTTCGTTGCAGGACCTCACTCTGGCATGACTTTAACAAGGTAATAGCTTCACAAGAAAGACTGGTCCACTATAAATAAACTAGATAAAAAGATAAACAAACCAATTATTTATATGAGTTAATAACTATACTAATTCAGCTTCATTCACTGAAAATGACGAGAAAATTGAATAAGATACTCACTCTGCCTTCTGAGCTTTGCTTCATACTGTTAAGAACTCTTTCAAAAGCAGGCTTCCCCGTCGTCTCTCCAAGAGCGGCGACGAGATCTGCTCTTCGCGGGTCCAACAATGCACCCATTGCTGAACCAAGCGCAACTGCCGCCCGCTGCCACCCATTCAGCGGTACACGTGCACCTTCTATCATTGGGAACCTGGTCAGATCAAAACTTCAAAAGGAATGTTATTCCAAGGATATCAAAACAAGGACCACTAGAAGAAAATATGGCAATTCTTCGCGCCCTGCACAGTTTCAATGAAAGTTCCGGGACAGCTGCCCATAACCTCCATTGAGCATGCATTTTAACAAACATATTCCGTGCAACATCTCACGACGCAATATCAAAAACCCAAATCAAATTATTTAAGGCCATAAAGAGAACTATCGATACAGTTCCAAGTAAAGACTGAAAAAGAGAAAACAAAGAGAATAGTTGGGTAGTCAAAGAAAGCTGAAATTGAATGAATTACTTGAAATTCAATCCGAAAGTAATGACCAACAAACTTGATTTCCCTTTGGCTCGATTTGGCAAGAAACAAAAACGGAACTCCGAAGTCAAATTCAGAAGTACTACCTAACAATAACTGAATGTCACAGCCGGCTCTTCAGACTCAAAAAGAATCACGATCAGAAATACGGTGCTGCGAAACTCTTTTCTGGGACGAGGCTTTTCTTAACAAGGCGGTTTTTCTTCAGCCGGACGACGTATGCTCTTATTTTACCTACTTGGTATTTTCACTTCTTTTTTTAACAATGCTATTATGAATTATTTATTATTTTCCGTTTCATTTCCTTTATTATGAATAAAGAACCTACAAAATTCAAAAATTATATCATCTTCCTTTTTTTTAACAATATATGATATAAATCAACGATCACTGAATGCTGAACTAACACGAGAGGAAGCGAACTTCTAAAATCAATCGGGACAGAATGAAAAATAAAAAATCAATCGTTGCACCAACAAATTCCACGAAAGTCACATAAAAAGGAAACCAGGAACAGAAACCTGGTTATAAAATCTGATACAGCTAGCGCATTGTTCATACTCAGGAGAAAACAATATCCAAAACAACAAAAAACGACTGAAAGTTTCCTAGAAATCAAAATCCAGGAGTAGACCCATTTTCATTTCTCTATATGATTCTCGTTCATCAGACAACTGAATTACATAAATAAGTTGGGCCTCGAAGCCTTGTAAGTTGTCTTCAGCTTCCTGGTTGGTGGTCTAACCTTCTTGAACACCAACGGGAACTTGATTTTAGAATTGTGGAACTGCTTGGTGCTCTCCCTCTTGCAAAGCTTGGCAGGGATAGTGGCCGTCTTGATGATCTGGATGCAAGGAAACCTGACTCTATGGCGAGAAGCCATCTCGGTATACATCTGCTCAACAGCTCCATTGAGAGTAGTGTCACGGTACTCCTTGTACATATTGTGGTAACCTGTTCGGCTTTGGTAGCGCAGCCAAATTCCATAGTTTTTAATCTTGGTCGGATTCTTCTCATAGATCTGCATGCATTCAGATAAATATCATAAGTATAAAAAGGGAGGTACGACAAAAGCACAGAAAAAGGATCAAGAGTGGGGCAGGAATGGATAATTAAGTATTGTGAGTGGACAGATTCCTACATGCCAGATTCCAACAAACACTAATTCGTTCACAATCCAATAAACTAGTCATTTACAGAAGCTTTCAGATTATTGCAAACTTATTCCAGCACTGAACTAAAACAGTCAAACAATGTCGATAGTAACTCAGATAGTAATTCAATCCACCACTTTTCTTCATCAGAGAGCTTAATTGAGACTAGAGTATAGATGCATGGGGATTTCATTGAATATGAAAAGTAGGATAAAAATTAGTTCCTGAAATAGTATGACAACATGAATCTGATGAACTTAACACAATAAATCACAAATGCCTAACACTAGAAAAATTACAATCTTATGGATGCATCATCTAGAACACAACAGAATCAATCTCCACCTGAACAAAAATCAAACAGAAAGAATGGAGTTTTCCTACTGAGAGAGTTAAAAATCTGCACTGCTAAAATAAAAATGCTATTGCAAATGTAGTTGGATCCAGTGTTCCCCCTCAAATATATGCAGTCTCTGAGGGGGAGATATGTAGAAAGCAACACAAGTAATATTGCTTCAAGGGAACGAGTCAAATGGAAATCAGAAATCCTCACCGACCAGATAGTGAAGCATTATGAGCATGTTAGACAAACAGAATGTCAAAGATCAAAAAGGTAAAAATGCATCACCATTATGCCAGTCCAAGTAATAAAAGCATAAAAATTGATGGCAAATTGGCAAAATTAAATATCAAGTACTACCTGCACTAAACAACATAAACAAATAAGCTCAGCCAGAAGACCAGCCAAAAGTAATGGTATAGACAACATCACAGGGAAGAAGCAACGAAAACACATGGCTTCTAGAAGCTAATAATTAAAGCCTTTGGAGGGTCAACATAGAATTAAGCTTCAATGCCTCCTTAATTGAGCACCGCGCGCTTTGGGAAACAACAAACGGACATTGCAACAAACACCAGCCCCACACTAAACAACTGATGCAAACAATCCGCTAATAAGCAAAATCAACACTCGGTAACGTTATTATAAGATCGCAGACTCCTGGTACCCGGCTTCTTTGTCTTCGCATCAGAATAATAAAAACAGAAAAGGAACACAGTCAATATACCTCGTTGATAGCGAGCATCTGTCCATTGCTCTTCTTAACCTTCTTCAGCTTCCTCAGAAAATACCTGATTGAAAACGACAAGAATACAGCATTACTAATCAAACCCTAATCGGGAAATGGACAATATATGACGAACTCTGCTCAGCAAAGGAAAAGTAATCGCTCACCAGAACTTAGACTTGGCCCGAACCTCATTAGTGGCCCACAGCTTCATCCGGTAGATCTTGGGGTGCTCATCGGACTCAGTCGGAAGAGCTCTCCCGACAACCTGATACTGGTGAAACTGCACAATCGAACGAACGCACACAGAATCAACTAGGTATCACGTAATGTCGAGATGTAAATCACGAACTAATACAAACATGCTAAAATCACAATCGAAGACTATACCCTGAAGGCGACCATCTTCGAGAGATAGGAAATTGGAGTTAGCAGGATGGTCGACGGCGTGAGAGTAAGTAGAGTAGGGCTTGAGGTGTTTATATCCGAGGAGTCGCGACTACGGGTTAAAAACCCTAGCGATGCTGGCTTTTAAAAGTCCATTTTACATTTTTCCCCCCTCGAATATCTGTAATTTCGAGCAAATTTCTGATTTTCTTTTTCTCTTTAAACCGAAACTCTCTGAGTTTTTTTCTTATTTTTGGAACGTTAAATTCAGTAAATTGCAAAAAATATAAAATTTAGCGATTAATATTGAAGAGGCAACCTAGTACATATTAAATCAACATCTTGAATATTAATAATAAACTCATTGGTGAGATTTTGAAGCTTTCTATTATGTACAAAACCGATAGTGGTTCTAAAATATTTGATGATTTCTAAAGAAATTTAGAGGACGAAGAGAACGGTAAGAAGATGAAATATATATTGATTAAGATTAACAAAACTAACAATAAAACCAATAATTTTGAAATTGACAAATTATTCGATTAAATTGAATTATGAAAAAATCACACATCAACTTTCACAGGTGCCCTTCTCACAAAAAAATACAAAATTAAATGATAAATTAAAGAAAATCGAAATAACGTTAGTGTAGAGGTCAAAATCATGGTGACATCAAACCAACAGCAAATCATTACTTATTTTCTAGATATTATGTCCCCAAACAATCGTCGCTTATGGTAATTCACAAAGCCAAAATATACAACTGTGTAAAAAAAAACAGAATATATCTACATATGCGACGTTCCATCTTCACTAATTACAGTGGCTTGTCGTTCTGACGAACAAGCCTTCGCCTCATAATTGCCCACAAAAGAAAGATTTGAGAGCAGCAGAACTACATATAACTAACCGGACTTTTGTATTAACCGGTTCAGTATCATACATGGAATTCTTCACCAGCTGTTTGTTGCCTTTGTCACGCCAAGAGTAATAGCGAGTATGGCTAGAATGGACTGAACATGTCAAAGCAAGCACATAATTAGGGGTACCACTGTAAATAATGAAAAGACATGCATAAGGTAAATGGAGGTTTGTGGGAAAGGGATCTCCAGATTTCCTACTTCAGAAACAGCTTGAATCAAACTCAAACAACAGTTTCAAACAAATAAAACTGTACCATGACCACCCGCTAAAAAGTGCAGGAACGATTTAGCTAATCTCTAAAAGAAAGAAGAAATATCTGAATATCCTAAGATTTTCTTCAATAAGTATCAAATGCACAGCAGCTCAAAGCTCGCCTAGTTATCAGGACATGCTGTCTGGTCTCTCCATTAAGAAAATTTAGCATAATGCAACGAGCAAAGCCAAATGGTTCATCAACAAAACATTAATCCGATCATCCACGAAGCTTATTGATTATGGGTGTGTATATCAACCGTAAGAAACAGACAGCATCCGTATTTAATATATTTTTGCCAATGAAAGAGACAGCATCTGTATTTAATTATGGGGGTGGTATACTTGCATGATAGGCAAAGAGAACAATGGAAATATCTGTTATAGATAATTCAGTGAACATAAACAAGGTTCAACGGACTACTTAAGAACCTGAACTCAAGACTCAATTTTTTGTACAATTTTCTAGAGCATTTGATAACAGTTAGCTCAAACTCATATAACTAAAAGTAAGAAATTGCAGTCTTTATCTCATTAAAAATTTTACTAAGCATCGATCATATGAATAGAACAATCAAAGGCCCTGAAAGAAAGGAGAGAAATAAAAAATAAAGCAAAAAAATCTTAAAATAATCCCAACAACAACTATAGGTTTCTAATAAAAAGCAAGAGAAACTTGGCATAGCTTTCGTGGTTTTTTTTTTATGAAAAGCTTTCATGGTTTGATCTAAAATTAAGACCACAAATGAATAATGAACTAGAAAAATAGATGGAAAGAAACTTCCATAAAATATGAAATCCTGCATGTGGAAAAGACAGATAACGAAAACTTAAGATAGCAAGTATATTCTGGTCATGAAAAATTGCATAGATTCTAAAAGTGCTAAGCAAAAATAACGTAAAGAAAGTTTAGAGTTTAAACCATCTTAATATCATACAAATGATCACAATACTGAGAAGCATTCAAATAAACAATTGGAAGTTTGAAATGTATGCTGAGGAGACGTAAAATTAAACAAAGGGTAGTAGTCACTCACAGCAATTACACAAGCAACATATCCAGGTTTTTCTCTGTGATCCACTCGAACACAAAGTAACAGAAGAGCCCCAATATACCAAGGAATGCCACCTAAAAAGAAACCAATAATGAACCTAGCAAGGGAAGAAAAACTTGTTAATTTCAATCAACCAAGTAAAAATTAAACACATGAATTCTAAAACATAGCAAATACAGAACAAAGTTCAATTACCATGATAATCAAGAAGAATATTTTGGGTTCTCAACTCGGTAGAACCAATAACAAACTTTAACAAATCAATCCCAAGTTTGATCTAACTTTCTCATCTTATATCTTCAGATAAAGCTCATTCAAAACTAGCAACTAACCATTCTTGCTTTGGCTAACAGCTACGCGTAATAAATATTTGTCCCATGTCCCAATTTCAAAAGCAATAAGCTCAACTTTTTCCTGATGTCTCAAATTCAAGTTTTAGTAACAACCCACGCACAACCTAACCAGTTCCCTCCAGCCACAACAATAGCACCGATGTGACAAGAAGCTAGAATAAATAGAAAAATATTTAAGCTCTTCTACCGCATTTCAGCTCATCTAAACCACAATATAACAAGTATCCATCAAAATTATCGAATAAGAAATTAGAACAATGACGATAATTAATCATCAAAACCGCAGAGACAAGATTTTAGGAATTGAAATTATTACAAATGAAACTTACAAGAACCATCCGATGCCTAGACCACAGCACGGAAGCCTGCGTTCTCTTGAAGGCCTTTCGTCTCTAACCGCATAACCTATTACAGTAATCCAAATTTTACGCTAATCAAAACTAAAATCCACATAAAATCTATCCGCATATAGTAAAAAAGTCAATCCCTACTACAATAAAAGTACATCTGCGATTCCATTTTACCAGTTGCTACAGCTTGGTATACGTGGGGGTGGTATGTGGCACCAAGAGGAGGAACCGGTTGCGGGAAACCGACGACCGGCTGGGACGGTGGCTGTGAAGCCGGAGGATTGTAGTTGGCGACGCCTTGGAAGGTCCCGTAAGGAAACTGGCCTTGCGGGTTGCCGGTCGTCGTCGCACCCCTTTTTTCTTCTCCTCCGCTCATCCTTTCAGTCAATTGTACTTGAAGTGTCTGTTTTTAATATATTTATTTCTTCTCCTTCCTCTCCCGTCGCGCCTTAAATGCGAAGAAAATTATGTAAGCTACGAGACCAAGCCATGTGAGACAATTATTGAGAGCTTCGGCTTGTTTTCAAATGGGGACACGACGTGAAACCAAATAAATGAGATGTCGTTTCTTTATTGGGCCCTTAGATGATGGGCCGTAAGCCAGAGTTTTGGATATGGACTTATCCGTTTACGAATCGACCCAAACCAGTATTTTTTTGTAAGAATTAATGTGTGCTGTTACTTTTAAAGTTTTCTCGTATATTGCCCATCAAATGTGCGGAACTTATTCTGCTTCGATTAACATTTCGTCGTCCATAAAAATGGGATAATTTAGTTATGTACAATCCCCACGTGAGGTGATCGTGTATTATTGGAATTTACAAAGTAAATAAATTAAAATAACAAGAAATATAAACAATAATTAGATCTTGTTGTACCTTGATAATAATCACTATCTTGAAAATGAATTTCAGTCAGATCTTGGTGCAATCAACTACACCGAACGTTTTTCAAGGTTAACACAACAACTTTCAAATATGAACACTCATGATTAAAGTTTTTGAAATTCAGAAGACTACAATTTATCCAGAATATTCACATTAACCAAAAAAATATACTATATTGAGAGAACATAAAAGAATAAAAAAAACAATATGCAAAATAATAACTCTTACACATAAAGTAGAGGAAGAGAGCAAGAAAAGTAAGATTATATCTTCAAGTACATACTCATACTCTCTTTATATAGGGATCTCTAATAAAAGTTACAAAAACCAAGAATTAAAAGGAATTGTGAGCATTATGAAGAATTATAGTCATTATGAGGAATTATAGCCATTATGAATTAGGTTACATAAATTACAAATTAATAATAAAATTGTAACATAAGAAATAAAGAAGATGTTATAGTATATTGAAATGAATGACATGCAATTTTTCCAACAATCCCCCACAAATTGCATGTTAAAAATATTAAATATTCCAGGCAAAGTAAAGGTTAATACTTAAACATCAATATCTTTTGATTTGAATTGATGCATAGGGAAATGAGACATTAATTTTATCAATAAAAGTAAAAATCAATTTCTTTTGAATTTTTATTAACTATAAATTGAATAACCCCCACAACACATATCATCCCTTTAATGTCTACTAATTCTGCGATAATATCAAACAAGCGCTATTGATGGTCATGCGCATACCTTAGTTATCATGAATGCTCTATAAAGTTTAATCATATTTTTCATAATAAACTGTCCACCTATACACTCGTATAGGTGATTTCATCAAATTCGCTGACCACCCAACAACAATAGGGCTATGAAATCATTAAGAGCTACTAAGGCTTATCCTTTCTCATATTTATATTCATCAAAACCTTACATGGATCCCCGAAAGGACTATGGATTCAAACCTTTCAATTAATTCATCAAGTATTTTTAGCATAAGACCACCACTAAGGGCTATGGATCTAAACATTTCAATTTATCCATCAAGTCTATTTAATAAGACTAACCAAATAATTGGGCTATGGAATAAAAAATATCTTATCTATCAAGTCATTTTACTAGGACCATCCAAATCTTAGGTTATGGAATAATAGGAGCTCAAAGCTCAATAAATGTTATGTAATCTCAAGAAACAACTCAGTTTTCCAATTATTGAGTCGGCAATGCCATATCTCACATAAATGTGTTTTCTATTATTATAAATAAAAAGTTTCAATAATTACCTGTGGGTAATGATAAAGGTATGTATTTGATTTTTTTTCCCCCTATATTAGGACATCTAACAAAAGATTCCTTAGTCTCTCTCATGCTTACTCAAGAGCAATAAACTCAAGTTTCAAGTTAGAGCATGTTTACAAGTTTATATATATATTCTTTAGAAAAACCCGATATTTATACAGGTGTCAGATATAAACAAATCATCTATATGTAAACATATGATAATAAAATAAGATTTATACATCTTAAAATATATTCACCAAAAACAAATATTTCACTAAAGTTTAGTCAGGCTTTTATATCATTGTCTGATGATAATTCTGAATCATAAAAAAGTTATTTTAATTATCATATCTTTCTCTTTTGATCTTGATTCACATAACCTTTATACTGTCCCATATAAATCTCTTCATCTAAATCACTATTTAGAAATACCACTTCAAAATAATATAGCTTATTTTGACATATTACTAAGGTAATCACATGAACAATAAAAATCCAATAATAACTATTTTACAGTAAAAATAAAATAAAATTGGCTTTCAAATTGTTGAAACCTACAAAGTAAATAAATTAAAAAAACAAGAAATAGAAATAACAGTTAGATCTTTTGTTGTGTTGTGATAATAATCACTGCCTTGAAAGCGAATTTCGGTCGGACTTTAGTGCAATCAACTATACTGAACGCTTCCCAAGGTTAACACAACAACTCTCAAACACGAATACTCATGGCTGAAAATTTTGGAATTCAATAGACTACAATTTGCTCATAATACTCACATTAGCCAAGAAAATATATGTTAATATTAACCAAGAAAATATATTATATTGGGAACATAAAAGAATAAAAAAAAAGATATATAGCAAGAGAATAACTCTTATACACAAAGTAGAGGAAGAGAGCAAGAGAAGGAAGATTATATCTTCAAATGTATGCCCATACTCTCCTTATATAGGATCTATAATATGAGTTAAAAAACAAAAAATTAAAAAGAATTATGACCATTATGAAAAATTATGAAAAATTATGAATATTAGGAATAATTATAGCCATTATGAATTAGGTTTCATAAGTTACAAATTAATAATAAAATTGTAACATAAAAAATAAAGAAAATATTATAGTATATTGAAATGAATGACAAACAATTTTTCCAACAAAGTCCAACAAACTATCCGCTAACATATGGTAAAACGCAATCCATGTTTTCAAAGTTTTCAAAACTAGATCGAATTGACAAAGATTAAGGATAAAATATTTGAAGGATAACCGAACTAAACTTTAGAATCAGGAAATATTATTATTAAAAGATAATAAAAAGTATATTTATCAAGTATTATTTACAAATTTTAAATCAAATATAATATATAATTATATATAAAGATAAATAATATCATAAAAGTTATAGATAAATTGGTAAATACATATTTAATTTTTAAAAAATTTCAGGTTTGATTCTTATCATCAAATTATTTTAATTTATTTTTAATAAAATTTTTAGAAAATATGAACCGGAATGATGAATTCTAATTGAACCAAATAAAACCAGATGGTCGGATCCAAATCTCGAAGCCTTGCATATTTTATGAGGGTGTTCGATCATTTAGAATTAAAATAAGAATTAATAATTTTTTATTTAAAAAAGCTTATATTAAAAAAGTAAAATATTTTAATATTTTAATATTTTTATTTTATTCAATTTTATTTTTAAAAATAAAATAATATATTTTAATAATAAATATATCAATTCAATATTAAATCATATCAAAATTTATGATAATATAATTAATTTAATAATTTTTGATTCAATTTTATTTCCAAATCTTACTCTATATCTAACTTCAAGCTAAATCCAACACACTGTATAGGAGCTACTAGCTAGCATGACTCCACGATGACAGCCAGCAAAATAGTGCAGATATTAATATATAATAAGTCAGTGGACCGAGCAAGATAGAAAAAAAGGCGTAAGAGTGTGTGGTGAAGAATAATAGGAAAAGATAAAAATAATACCTGAATTAGTACAGTCAAAACTAAAATAGATTTTATTTTTAATTAATTTTTATTTTTTAAAATGATAATATAATATAATTATAGTATCCTATATTTAAATTTTTAATATTATATAATATATAATTATTTAAAAATTATTTTAATTATTAAAATTGGTGGAGTTAGAACATATTATTATAGTTAGATTTCCTAGCACGAGTAAACACACAACACAGCTAGCATTCTGCCGTCCAGTGGGCAGGATCGACAGCAGGCGGGAAATTCCAGAACATATTCAGACTTTTAATGCGTAGACATGTAGTGCCAGTGTCATAATTCATGCAACGGTGAGAAATGAGAACGACACCAGATTGGTCTTCAACCCCTCTGTTCAAGATGGCCTTAGTAAATGCAAATGGCGCCCATGCGTTTGTTCTGATTCAGCCATTCCTGAGTTACTGCTTTTCCAGTGAAAAATTTAATTTCTGAGTGACAAATTCTCAAGTTGGTGTTGGAATGGGCTTGGTATATTAATATTTTTTACATTAAACATATTAATTTAATATATTATTTATTTATTAAGGCACCAGAAAATAAAGTTTTGTCCAACCAGCGATTATATTTCGGGGGCACAGGCAAAATCAAGTCAACTTCTTCCAACAAGGACAAATAGAAACGTAGGATCAAAATTAATAACAATAAATAATTTGGTTAGTTTAATGCCCAACTGGCACGGGCAGATAAACTACAAACGGTCATCAACATAATAATGTAGATAAGGGAGCTTATAAACTGAAAAGCGGACAATCTTTTA
Source organism: Passiflora organensis (assembly GCA_019739055.1). NCBI lineage: Eukaryota > Viridiplantae > Streptophyta > Magnoliopsida > Malpighiales > Passifloraceae > Passiflora > Passiflora organensis. The sequence goes on from JAEPBF010000136.1 coordinate 1,415,552, forward strand.
TTAACTGAGAGGTTCCACATGCAAACAAACTCAACTATCCACCAATCAGAGACCCCACACAAATACCATCTTGGGCCTAAAAAATTCGAGCCATTCCATCAACAACGATACACTAATATAGAAGAAACAAAAACGGTTTTTCTTTTTTTAGATGCAAATCGAAGTAAAAGAGGAAGACAAAAGACAACCATGGAAAATAAACAATGAACACTTGAAACAGAGCAGACACGGTCACTATTTCTTCCGACTAGGGCGATTTCGTCACTCCGGAAGTCTGGGGTATCTCTCACAGCGCTTATACACGAAAACGGAACACCCGTCCTTTGGGCCAATGGTGGGGTTATACACAATATCATCGCAGCCGTCGGTTCGATGTCTCTTGAAATCGATCAACGTGGAGAACATGGCAATGAAGAGTACCAAATGATTTAATGCGTACCTCTGGCCCACGCACTGGTGGGCTCCGGTCCCGAAGGCCAGGAAATACCTCTTAAACACCTGATCCTCTTTTCTCTCCTCGCTGAACCGGTCCGGGTCGAAGCGGTCCGGTTCGGTAAATCCTTGAAACGAGCTGTCAAAAACTGAAGGGAACACAATAGTCCCCTTCGGTATTGTATACGACTCCGTTAACGGGAAATCCTTCATGGCAATGTGTGGTACCAAGGTCGCCGGGGCCCGGTACCTCACCACTTCACGCGCCACCGCCTGCGTGTATTTCATCTCTCTTATCTCCTCAGCTGTTATCAGGGTGTCAGATTCTGGTGACCAGAATCGCGACACTTCTTCGCGGACTCTAGCGAGCACTTCCGGGTGGGAGTCAAGTAAAGTGACTGCCCACAATAGAGACGAAGTAGAAGCGTCCTGGGCGGCGAAGAGGAAGTCGAATAGGTATCCGCCGAAGTCGGCGTCGCTGGTGTGGGGCGGAGCGGGTTCTCCTGCAGCTTGGGCGGCAGAGAATTCCTTCAGCATCTCCTGCATCCAGAAGTCTATCAAGCATACGGGTTCTTGGTTCTTGGACATTCTGGACTTGCTTTTGCGGGTGCATTCTGCAAGAGTGTTCGAGAGGCGCAAGACTGCTAGGCGGGCTTTCCGGAAGGCGAAGCCAGGAAGGTCAATGGGAAGCTGCATGGAGCCAACGTTGAAGAAATTGTAGTCTATCTTAAACTGGTCTCTAGCATCTTGTTCCAAGTAAGGACCCACAAAGACAGTCTGGGAAGTCTCGAGGTTTAGTTCCCGGGCGAGCAAGCGTAGAGAGATGGGCTTTTCCGGGTCCGAGGAAGACAGCTTGACCCATTGCTTCAAATGCTTGAGGATGATAATCTGTTGCAGCTCAGTGTAGGTGGAGAGTGCACGGGGAGTGAAGTTGGGAGCTATCCGCCGTCGGAGGTCCTTGTGATCCTGACCGAACATGTAGATCAAGTTGTGCTCCCCAAATAGCTTCTTCCCGAAAGGATGACCCGCCACCATGAACGCATCGGGTCGCACATTTGCGAAAATCTGATGAGAGAGGTGGGTGTCGCGAATGTAGACGATGAAACGGCCAGCCAAGTAGTTGACAGAGAATCCCAAACTAGCACTTCGAGAGGATTGTGTGTCCCAGAATTTGGTTGGGTCTCGAACCAAAGAGATAGCGTTGCCCAGGAACGGAATCACAAAGACCGGGCCAGGAACTCGGCGTCTCTTTATCAAGTACAGGATCTGCTCAAGGCAGAGGATGAGAAAAATGAAGGAGGTTATGTATGGTAGTAAAGAATTGCAGGAAACGGCCATCTTTTGGATTTCGAGATTTCAGAGGATGGAGGGAGAGCCGATCGGGAGGTAAAGGCAGGGAGAGCCTATTTAATATCTAAAATGGAGAGAGTCATCCCTTTTCGAGAAATGAATGTCTTAAGAAACAGAGAAACAAAATCTAACAGGACCGTGAACATTGTACAAACGGTCTTTCTTCTTTTTCCTTCTCAGTTCATTTTTTTCCAGGAAATGTAGTACAAATGATCGAATGACAACAAAATTTTACTGTGTTTACCAAGTGATAACTAGTGATCAACCTCATCTTATATTTGTCATTGGATTGTATATCTATAGCTAGTTTCCCAGTTTCTGCCGTATCTTTCCAGTATCTCTTTTGCGTAAGAGTGCTTGAGTCTGGCGGGTAGTTTTAAGGTGCTCTGCGAGCATACTGTTCACGTATGCTAATCCTCTTGGCTTACACAACAATTTATCTAAAATCAAAGACACAGCTAATGGAATCTAGTTTTTTAATTCTGTTGACCCACACTGTGGTACGAAACTCGAACTAGTTGACAAAACTCCTTTTGGGGCACACAGTTTATGTCAGATGTCAAAACTCAACTCTTTCTCAAGTGGTACATTTATGCAGAACATAACACACTTTTGGGGGAAATTATTTTGTGTTTTGGGGGTTGCACTATTCATGAATAATACAATTACGATTTTATTTTTATTAAAAAAATAATATATGTCATTTCAATATATTATTTATGTGTGAAGAAGTAATATATGAACAGTTTATTCTCAAGCACAATAGAATTTCCCCATTTTTGGACTCTCAATGCATAATTAAAGGAACAAAAGAAACGCTTCAGGCTGTTTCCCGAAGCAAGATTATGAGCCACGAAGTCAGAGGTTTTAATCAAAACAGACGAAAGCCTGGGTTTTTTAAACATTGACCCTGAAAATAGTTTTTTAAGCAAGCTCAATAATAGGTTTTGCTGGAGTCATGGTGAAAGCATGCATACAATATACTAATATAGAAAAGCAAGATGATTTTATATTATGATGAGAACGTACAAAACATTAATAATGATATTTGAAATTTCGCCGGTCCTGAGTTTCTTAAGTATTTGGGCTTTATTTCGGTTTGAAATTTATTAACTCCAAGTTTATAAAATACAAAGATAAAAACCAAATTTTTATATTATTGCAAACAGAAATTTTAAAGATTACTTGGTTTGATTTAAATATAATGAATCAAATCATTATTTAATTATTTAATTATTATTTTTAAGAGATCGTAATGCATATTTATAAATATTATAAAATTTATTATTTAAAAACACTACAAAAATACACATCTATAAAAATATAAAAACAATCAAACATATTATATATTCATAATTTAATATTTCAATATTTTATTGTATCTTAACTTTCAAAATTTGAATTCAATATTCAAACTATTCAAACCTTCCATACTCAACTATAGCCACACACTAGAACAAATCCGAGTTGCCTCTATTTTAACGGTAGAGTTAATTATCACATGGCGTTTCTTAACAACATGCATACTATTTGTCAGAAAAAACGTGAAGAATAGATAAACCAAGAAGGACAAAGGTTTGAGGTTGTCTTGTCGGAAAAAGCCGCAAAATTTTCCAAAAAAGATAAAAGCCCCGCCAAGCTCGTGACATACAGGTTGCCCTCGTAGTTTGAATTGTCGAAAACCCGAGACCAACACGCTTCTGTAGTTTGATGTACTAACTTAAAGTTCGAGAGCTAAATTTGTTAATATTACAACCGAAATTAGTGAACTTATATACCATTGAAATTTGTACTAAAAATGTTTTAACGGACATTTTTGTCCGTCCTCGCAACACGTGGACGGTTACAGATACAATTGTTGCCTAGAAGCCTTTTAGGTTGGTACATAGTTTTTGTACCTGAAACGTTTTCCATACCCGAACGAACATCATTCAAAAGTCAAACGTAATGGTTATGGTCATGCGGTCTGGAAACCAACCTTAATAAATAATGCAGCCAACCAACTTACACATTGCCACGACGGAATTCCCGTAAACGGTGTCGTATACAGTAACGGTATGGGTATTCCCCTGTCCGGTTGGACCGATAAATCGGAAAATCCAGTACGAATATATAGTTTTGATTCGAATTCTAACTATATTATGAAGTTTGATTTCGGTTTCATCGGACCGAATTTGATTGATCCTTTATCATTAGAAACATCCAATAAGAACCAACAAATTATAAAATGTTTGCCTCATATTTGACTAGGATACCTAAACACATTTTATGGCTCGCCTACCGAGGCCTACCCACCCATAGAAACCTAGTTTCTTCCCCATTTCTTCACCGATTTGGATTCTTCTCTTCCCTTTGTGTTTGGTTTGTAAAATGATATAAGTTTATGAACTAGATTAGAAATATAAGTTATTAGATTGGATCTTATGTTTGGTGTTAATTAGAAAATTGGAAGATCAAATCTGATTCTATAATTTGGTTTATTGATGATTGAAAATAAAAATAAAAATAATTTATAAATTACTAAAATAACCTACTAAGGATAATATTATTGATAATATTATTTGCTTGATATCTACTAAGGAAATACTTTCTTGTAATATTCATGAATTAGTATAAAAAATAGTAGAAAGTCAACAGTAATTATAAACTAAACAAAGTAATCTGTCAAATCAATTAGAATTAAACAACTAATCATATAAAATTTTGTAAACCAAACACAACATAAGTTCGTACTTTATTGAAAACCTAAGGGTGTGTTTAGTCTCCCGAAAATCACATAATGTAAATGTGTTATTTTATGGGTACTGTTAACTAATGATTCAGTGAATAAATATTGTGTTTGATACGCGAGGGAAGAAGGATTCTGAATCTCTAACTCACCCCTCATAGTATATAAAATTATATTCAGTGACAATTGTACCCCTTCTAATCACACTTGAAATTACATTGTTAACCTTTAAAATTAAGATGTAATGGGATAAACCTGACTGAAAATATGGTTTATCGCCCATCAATCTCGCCACATGTGTTGTTGTAGGAATCTTGTTGGAGATTCCAACATGTGGCATAATCAAGTTTTATTTTTATTTATTTTTTCTATAAATAACACGACATAAAATATTATCTGTGCTTCCATCTATCTCCACACTAGACAGGTTTTGTACAACTGTTCTCCTCTCCTCTTCGCCTATCCCTTCCTCACTGAGTGGCAAGCAATCCATAATGCAATGGTCAATCTGTTTCTTTGAAAAAATCATCCACAAACATTATTGTTCTATGTTTGCAACATTTTTACAACTTTGTAAAATTTTGTCTTAACCAAGTTGTAATGCATCTCTGATTTTTTTTATTTGCAAATAATGATTCAAGTGATTCCCCACTGAATTTGATAATCCTAACCACTCATTCTTTCCAATATATTGTTGTTGTTATCGATATTAATATTATTATATTTTATGTTATTTTCCTTAACTTTAATTTTAGTTGTATTTTTTGATAATTCTTGTACATTATGCCTTTTAAATAAAAACTGACACTATAGATTTATCTTCATTGTTTTTCAAAACCAACTTTATTCATAGTTTTTCAAAACCAAGTGCTCCCCAACATACTACGTTAACATAAGTTATTATTTAGTATTTACTTTATAACTGACATAGAAAAATTATATATTTTTTATTGTTAACTTATGAATTTTTTATTTTGTTTTTGTGATTCTATTTTGTTAATGCATCGTAATATAGAGTGTCATTCAATGATTGTAGATCTGTGAGACCCAATCCAAAAAGAAGTGGAAGATGTTTAGAGCTTATATGTGTTGTATGATGATATCATTTATAATAATATATATTTTTTGAGTCATATAATTAGAAACCTAACAGAATATTATAGTTGTGATCCATCATGTGCACATATATATCCAGATCTACTAGATCGAGAGACCGGGTCGTGACAAGACCCATTAGATCTCCTAACACGTGAATGACAATGCAAACAATAGATATTAAGACGGAATAAAACAGTAAAGGATGAGAAATGCATAAACAAATCTATAAATAGAAACTAAGACAGGACAAAAAATAAAAAAATATAAATTAGTTTTATATAGTTTGTTGTCCATGGAGTGCTATAGGTAGAGATGAATATACTGTTAATTTTAATTTTCATAATGAGAGAACAAATCAAATGAACTGAAGTGGATGTAAGCTCAACCAATACTTACTGAAGCCGACAAATAATTGTATAATGACGAGAATCAATTGAAAATGGACAGCATCATACTCGATTTTTAACGCAAAATCAAATAGATGATGAAATTTAGTATAATAAAATGAAGACAAAATGGATGGAAAAAAGATCTGATGTATCTCATCGTAGGGAACTAGCTCATAGCGGCATACTACTGTCTTATAAAAGGATAAAAGATGAAGCAAGGCCCAGCAGATGTATGTCACAAAAACGACGTTCTCGTGTATGTCGTTCAAACTTCTAGTGAGCTTAAAATCCAATTCCAGGCGCTTAACAACGAATATAGATATGATGTCCCAAGTGTCGAATATATAGAAACCAGCAATCGAAGAATCACTTTTACTCAGCCACTATATGGATAGCTACCAGATCACGTGCGGCAACGAGAAGACAAAATTTCAAGGTACGCAAAAATGGCATGCTTCTATCGTTCTTTGGCAAGTCATTGTAAAAAAATAAATATAAAACAATAGTCTGAAACAGGAATATTGCTTTAATGGAAAAGGCAGCGATCAATTCTTCAAAAATCCCATATAAAAGGATAAACCATATCCTGGCCATCCGGGATGGACAGAAGCTCACAGCCTTCTACCTCTTCTACCACCCTTTCTACGAGTGCTATCAGTTGGTATAGGAGTCACGTCCTCTGCAAACATTAAATCAAAAACCAATCATCAAGCAGAAACCCACAGACAAACACAGAATTCAGAGATGAAATTTAAAAACTTCAAAGAATAAAGATGAGTAATTTCTAAATAAAAAAAAAAGCAGTCCCCCTCACACTTGGTTGAACAGGAGGTGAAAATGATTATTAGCTACAAAAAAACCATCTGGAAATAAGAGACCACCGAGTACACCACAATTCCCCTTGGTTGCATATCGACAAGAAAATTAATTGTCCACTGAATTTAGAAGACAACAATCTACAGAATTGAAATTCATAGAAGCACTTGACATTGACACCGAGAAACATACATATTGTTGTAAATCAGTATGCCAAGTGAAAAATAATCACAGAGTGAAGTTGAACAATGGAAAATACCAAGATTGGGAAACCACGGATACCAGAGCAGCAATTTAAAAGATCTAAAACACCATAGGAAGTAATGCAAAAGAGTGGAAGCCTCACCTATACGCCCAATTTTCATACCAGCACGAGCAAGAGCACGAAGAGCAGACTGTGCTCCTGGACCAGGGGTTTTGGTCTTATTACCACCTGTGGCACGAAGCTTAATATGTAGAGCAGTTACACCAAGCTCCTGGTCATAGTCATGGAAAACCACTCGTATTATTTGGCATGATAAACCAACTGTTTATTATTTTCTTGATAAAAGAGTAATGAAAACCGCTAACTACGTCAGTATAAACCACTTGACAACACAGTTTCTATACTGAACGGGGGAGAGGTCTGCTAGCATGCTCTTAGCATTGCTTACCAACATAATTATCTTCTAAAATGAATGGATCAAACACAATAAACCATGTATACACTCTATGATACATATTTCACAGCACTGTGAAAAACATTAGCACCATTGTACCTAACCAACGGGATTAGAAATCCAGAAAAGAACAGCTCATAATCAGGACATTATATAAAAGCATCAGTTCAAAGTCTGACTAAAACCTTGCATCTCTGTGCAACATCCTGTGAGGCAAGAAAAGCGGCATAGGGTGAAGATTCGTCTCTATCAGCTTTCACTTTCATCCCACCTGATTCACAAAAGAAACTATCCCATCAAACAAAACTAACACAACCTACGACTCCTCAAGTCTAAAGTAGAACAAAAAACAAAGACTAAATAACACAACAAACTATGCATAATAAATATTGTCTATTACACAAATACCGTGTGAAAAAAAAAAATCAGTAGAACCGCTAGCCATACACGTAGCCAGTTCAAGCTACCCATATTCTCCGGTAAAATCTACGTTAAGAATTAGAAAGTATTATCCTCGTGGAAGGTATGTTGTTACCAGTAACGCGGACAAAGGTTTCTCTCCCAGAAAGATCAGTAACATGCTGCAAACCAAAAAAATAAGAAAAAATTGTAAGTAAATCACTAATAAGTAGCACCTGCAGCTTAAATAACAATATATATACATCAAAACTTACGATGAATGTATCGTTGAACGAGGCAAAGATGTGAGCGACTCCGAAAACTTGCTCCCCTTCCCTGACAGCAGGTCCCAGGGTAACGTTTTCTTCCTTTGGCTCCTTAGTCCTCTTCCTCGACTACAATTCATATAAAAAATATTTAATATAAAAGACCGGGAAATATTCAGAAATATTCTTTTATATGACAATTCCCCCTTGGTGTTAGATCTGCAAAAGAAAATCAAACCATATATCCGCTTCACGGATCTATGGTCATCGAAAACAATGCAGAAACGTAACAAACGGGGAACTAAAGCCAAACGACGAAGAGAAAGAGGACAGAGAACAATCACCATTGTCGTGTGTTGTGGAAGAGTAAGAGAAAGGCTCTGATCAGGCGGCCTTGCACGGCAGGAGAGTATAACAATTAATGATAACCCTAAGACGTATCCGAGACGAGGTAGCTGGGCTAGCGGCTGAGTTTATAAACAGAGTAGGGTTTAAACTGTGTGAAGATAATGGATTTACGTACAAGCCCTTGCAGATTTTAAGAATTAAGTGGGCTTTTGCCCATGTGCCTCATTGAAAACGGGCCTGAATCTAACGAATCAGCCTGGCTTATGTCATTACGAAAATTAATATAATAACTGTACTTAGAAAAATAATATATTATTAAATTACGATATTAAATTTGCGGTAAGATTTCTAATTTTTATCCATACATAAATTATAAATTAGATTTAATTTTTTTTTCCAAATGAACATTAAAATATGAGTCATTAATATGATATATTAGATTAAGATTATGTCACTAATAATTCGTATTCTATGTTCTATTAAAACATTTAGACGGATTTGTCAGATTTAAAATTATAATTAAAATAAAATCAATAAAAATTATAAATTTAATTTTTTAATTTGAAATTAAATTAATTAATTAATATTAAAATAAATTTTTTATATTTTTGCAAAAAAAAAATCAAATTCTAACACAAAATCTGATTATACAATCGGAGGCTATTTATCATAGTGGTTAGGAATTAAGAGAGGCTATTTATCATAGTGGTTAGGAATTAAGAGCAACAAGTTGCTCGCTCAACCGATACTGATGAAGATTTTTAATTTTTTCAGCTATCTATTTATATATATTTTTAAACCGAATTTATTAATCGGTTCCCTAAAATTATTTATTCAATTATAAAAAGATAACATCAATTCGGAATATTATAGCAAAAAAGTAGTTATCAGATTTTTTATACTAGATTCTTATCATATAAATATAATAAAAGAATTTTCCAACCAAAATCTCAATTGCAACCATTCCATACACCAAACATAACATTAACCTCGGATTTATAGTATTTGGTTACTATTAGGGCCTGTTTTGCATCCCTGAATTAGTGTCGGAGATGATAATTTTCATTTCTGAAATATTAATATTTTAATAATAAAAATATCAATTCATTATTAAATCAATCAAAATTTTATTATTATAAAAATAATTTAATAATAATTTAATAATTTATTATCAATTACAATATCAATTCTAATTAATCAAACATACCCTTACAGTTGATTACTGTTGAGATTAACTATACAGTCATTACTTGTGGTCATCATAATTTGACATCAAATCAGAGAAGATAATTATTTTGAAGAATCAGAGAAGATAATTATAATAAACTGCAAAACAACTTTGAGATGTTTTTGCCTTTAATTTTTATATCTGGAATATTATAACTTAAGATTACAAAATTTATCTTCCTTTATACAGAAGGAAACGTCTCTTGTCTCCTCTTTGAATTGGAAAAAAAATAAAAATTTCACAACAACAGACAATTCTCGTATGGGCGACAGCCGCCAAAGTTGAAACCTTGGCACTATGTATAATCAACGGAGTAATTGAAGGCTCAAATTCACACAACCTTCTGTAAAATTTCGGTGCTGACTATATCATGATAATATAATGAGTAAAATAATGGCGATTAAACTCCTAGCTCACTGTCCTACAGCCTCTAGCAGAACAAACGAGGGAAGTTCTAATTAGCTATGGAGGATCGGCCAAGGTAGCCATCCATTTTCTGAAACATGCAGTAAAATGCTTTAGTTTCAAGGCAAGAAAAGTTCCTAACCAGGAGTTTCATCGTGTCGGGAGGTGAGCAAGAACAATTTTAGAAGCTAGGCAGATGCAAGACCCACATAGCCAGCAAGTAAAGCCAGCACTCCACTTAATACATACGCACAGATGACAATCACTGGTTCACTGACGCCACACAACAGTAGGTGATGGTGAAAAGGTGCCATCCGGAATAAACGTTGCCCCGCTCCCCAAAAATGTTTGGTAATCTTGTAGTAGAGTACCTAAGAAATATATATGGGTCAGCAATCAAGACAAAAACAATCAAAACCAAGTCGGTATCATCAGCCCAGGTACCAGGAGCATCTGAATACAAGGATAAACATAAAAATTGACCTCATAACATACAGAAATGCTGTAGTATCTCGTGGGTAGAAATATCTACAAATGCATCGGATAATTTTCTAGAAAGAGCAAGAAGAGCAAGATACGAAAATTTCAGTGGAAATTTCGTTGTATTTGAATATGGAAATCTGTTATTCTTACAAGGGAATGGATGGGAAATGTAGCATTATTATCTTATCTACCTGTATAATAACTGACGATGCTTCAAAGAGAAAGATTCCAGATGAGATAAACAACGGAAAGAACATTCCACTACAAGCAGCCATTGCAGCTAATGCACCACCTAATGCCAAAGATCCGGCACCTCCCATGGACACAGATGCCTTGTACCGGTTGTGCAACAAAAAACCAACACATGCCCCAGCCATTGAAGCTCCAAATATAGCGAGTTCTAGCATGAAATTTTAAAAAAATAGTAAGAACAACAAAGAGTTAGAATTTTGTCTTGAACATGCACTAATAGAAGATCATTGATACTTAGAAGATCAAACCACTCTCTTCCCAGAAATAGAAAATAAAATCTCTCCAACCAGTTCCAAGCGAAGTTGCAGAAAACATGAATCATATACTGCCTTCAAAACCATTTATCAACACGCATGAGGAATTTCCCCGGAATATTTAATGGAAAAAGATAAAGCGAATATCAAAACCTTCATTTGGCTCAAAAAAGATCTTACAGGGTAAAAGGTTGGAGATTCAAAGATTGATATTCCCATTTGTGGAACTGAAATGCGAAAGAACCAAAGACTGCAATCTGATTGCGATAAGTTCACACGCTACATAAGCTTCTCTGAGACCCTTAAATTGCAGTTTTCCTGATTACTCATGAACACATAAATGATTTAATATTTTACATTCCCATACAACAATAATGACTAAGAAATCATTTCAACCATGAGGCCAACTAGATAATTTCCTTCTGGGATACTTTGGGGATTCTCGCCTGCACAGTCGCTTTGCAACCTATTCTAGCATCATATATTAGGCAAAAGAAAAAAGTGAGGAAGAAAAACTAATAAGCCTACACAGAAGCAATACTCATCAAGTGACATGTTCATACTGTTCATAGGAAATTCCAATTATACATTAGATTAAAGCTCTGAACCATACAAACCAGAGGATATTGGTAGCACTGCAATTGAAACTCCAATAAATGCCAATGCAGCGGCTCCACCAGCTAGCCCGTCAAGAGTATCAGTTAAGTGAACTCCATTCCCCATGGAGACAAATGAAAATGATGTCAACAATAGATAAAATTTTCCTAGAAACAGAAGGCCCAATGGTGCAGGCAAAGGAACCAAAAATTTCCTGCATAAACAACATTGAAGAAATAGTCTCATTACACTTGGTTAATAGAGTTACATTGTCCCATTAAGAAAGTTGCAATTTTGTAGGTAGTTTAAAAATGATAACATTAAAAATCTAATCACAATTATAAAAACAGAAATTGACAAGTCAGATGTAATCATAAATTTTGGCCAGCCACACAAATCATGAATGCTCTTTCTGCTTTCAGCATTCATAAAATTAATGTAAAACATACACTCAAAAGTTCATGAAACTTCTCTTCCATAGATAATCATACCCTGTAAGAAAGTATGTAGAAGGATTGATACAGTATTTTCTTCTAATCCAAATCTAGAATTCTGATTCATGTTCTCCAAGAGCAACAAATTGTTATATGGATTATTCATCCAAAATCCAACAAGGAAAATAGTTGATCCCTCCACTCAACAATGTGAGGAACTAGACTCCAATGATATTCCTGAAACGTGACTTATTGTAAACTTAAATGCATGCCATTTGGTATCTTAAGTGTGGCATCATTTCAGATTCCTAATTCTTTTCACTTGAGCTAAAGGGAGTGTAAATGGAATATATTTCCCTGTGTAAACAAGTAATCCTGACAAATGGAAGGCTACGATTGAAATTTAAGTCAGCCACAGCAAGCTATTGAATAAGGTTTAAACAACTGTGGCATTCTTTTTTTAAACTTTCTATCATGAGAATAGATGTGTTATTTACCATCAGACTAATGCTCACATAATTAGTTACAGGAAAGTATACATGGAGTAGGGTGTTGAGATGTTCGCATTATCCAACCAAAACGAGAAACAGGTCCCAACAGCTACCTGGAAAACATAAAAGCTTATCACTTGCAAGCTTGTGATGCAACAAAGTTTGTACCATTGAGGGAAATGTTTGACATCAACTAAAAGATATCGCAACCTACCTGTAAAAGAATTTTTAACTGTGCAGATAAACCATGACTATCATGCTTGACAAGTGTTAAAACATCATCCAAAAAACCAATTGCGGAAAATGCTAGAGTTGCCACCACTGCTGCAGAAACTTCAATAGAAGAAAAACCAGCTATGAATCTTGCAACACCAACACCAATCGGTACAAAAAATAAACCACCCATTGTAGGAGTCACTCTTTTGATGAAATTCTTAACTGATCTTTTCCCAGTTACTTCGTATAGCTTCAGTTCATTGAGAAACGGAACAAAAAGATATCCCAGAAACGCAGCTAAAGCAGCTGATATAAAAAAGGGACGGGACAAATAAAATGGTGCCAGGGGTAGTCTGACAATCTTCCAAGCACACCAATCCACAAATGAAAGAAGTACTACTAGGAAAGTGACCAGACCAGCATTAATTAGAATCCCATATTTTACCCTGCAATAACATTACGATAAAAATTGCCAACATCAACATTTAGCTAAACTACTTGAAAAGAAGCCTCATCAATACAACCGATAGACATTATTAATCACGTGAATAACACATAATTTAGCAGTTTGACTACTCCAATATCTCTCCACAACAAACCTACAAAGCAATGATTGTGGACTCTCTACAACCTACAATTGTGGTACGATATGCACTTCACGGAAGGAAAATTAAATGGGTTGATGAAAGCATGCTTTCCTACAACTTCAACAAAGATCATTTAATAGTAATTTAAATGGTAAAATCCATAACAAGGAGGAAATAAAGTTTTGATATCTTGCAAGGAAATACAAGAAAGAAAGGAATAAGTTCTGATAAAAGAGCATGGAAATTGAAGAGAAAAAGGACCTTCCACTAATCACAGCCCGTTGACAAACATTACATCAAGCTAATCCTAAATGAAACGACAGCTATCTGCTAATGAGAGAACTTATACAAACCTCGACCTTTATGCCATCCTTCTCTAGTTATCTTTAGTTTTTTCACCCATTCCTTGCATAAGCTGCATATATCTTCTTTCATTTTAACCATTTTCATTAATCTCATGAAACACCTCTCTAATTTTCATTACAGTGTCATTTTGAAAAACAAGACACAAAACGGAGAATCTTAGAAATAATTTGATCCTTATTTCTTAAGCTATAGATACATCCTCTAACATGTTTTTAGAGCATTGTATAAATATAAAAATCGCTTCATATCCAAAAAAAGGGGGGAAAAAAACAAGAATCTTGGCATGGAGAAATTGTCAACCATGACAGTTTAAAATTCGATTAGAATCAGTATAGACAAAAGGTTAATACCAATAAACTGTAAAAAGAACTGCACACTAGCTACTTGCCTACGTTTTTTATGCCCTCTCCCAATCAATCCAAGCCTGTGAACACTCATGGTAAGAGAATCATCGGTTTGCACCTTAGAAGTAGGAAGATCAATATCCGAGATGGGATTTAAAATAAAATCTGGATCACTGTCCTCTCCGTCACTAGATGATAGGATATAGTCAGCGGTCCCACTGGTGTCTCCCCAATCATCAACAGGTGACACACCAAAACCCTACATCAAGAGCAATAAAAAGAAAAAAAAGCACACGCACTAAGAATTACAGCTCGTTCATGAAAAGAAATTAGCTCGAATAAAACTTACCCCATCAAAAGCGTCAAATGCTTTGATTTTAAAGAATAATTTCCGAGGCAAACGTCGACGGCGACCACGTTTGACAGCTGAGTTTAACTGCACAAAATGACCAATCAAATGTTTATTTGAAGCTAGCCAATCTGCCAGAACATTTTTTTAAAGAAAGATAAAATCAGACCTTAAACCGGTGAACTGAACAAGGAAAACTGAGAGAGAAGCGGTATCGAGGCGAAGAGATGGCGGCGAGACGAAGGCGAGGGAGTTGGTGGCCATAATGACTCAGAGATCGCATGATTCTATGCCACTAGGGAACGAGGCGGGGAGGGAGGAGAAGAATGGAAAATGAGAATATTCGAAAATTTGTTGGGGTAGTCATCTGTTTAGAGGGAAGGATACTCGTATGAAAAAACAATATATGCGCTTCATAGTATTGGGGATAACGAACTAAAAAGAGGACAAAGAAGGCGGTATCCTGCGGGCTGTGCTATTACTGATGGCAACAACAGTATCCCTTTAAAATCTCCGCAATAAGGGCCTGATCTTTTTTTTTCTTCTGCAATTCTTGTCTACCTCACGCGCCGCGCCATTTCGGACACTGGCCGTGGGTCTGGAATGACCTACGACCACATGATGATCTGGTGGAGGGCAGCGTTCGTTTCTGTTTTTTCATGAGTTGAATGATGTAACATGAAAATGTCGCTGCTCGATTTTGTTTGTTTGAGATCGGATGGGCAAGTTTCGGGGTTGAGATGTGGCCGCACAGCTTTAACGTTAGGACTGTCTGCACAGCCTGTGGGCTCCCAGTCGATATTGATTCCCCTTCTATTTGCCGCCTCCCACAAGAAGTTGAACCCTCTGTGTTTTAACTAATAAGCCGTTTCTATTCGGGTATATTCGAAGTAATTTATCCACTCCGCTTGATTGAATGATGATGGCAAAACAAGGCCAGCATGTGAGCGACTTCACGTTTGGAACATTTTTAAAGGCTATCGCCTTTATATAAAACAAGCTTTATAAACAACAAAGAATCAAAGCACACAGCAGAAAGCACAACGCACAACGCCTTCAATATATGAAAACGGTTTGTGTTACAAAGGGAACAACACTTGGACAAACCCCTGCTGCATTCATATAATTAAACCCCCCATGTACATTCAAACAACAAACATTTCATCACCTACATCACTATGTAAATACTTTCAAACACGAGTGTACCAGAGAGATGTAGAGAATCAAATGATTTGCCGAGTTTGATCAGGTACGAAAGGGCGCCCACGTCCCAAAGTGAATCCCCTGGTGCCATCAGGCATTTTAGGGCCAGGAGGTGGCTTCGAGTGTTCAAAACTATGTGATAAAGCAGCTCCATGGCCTGTGTGAAGACAAATTGCGTTATTATAATGTAAAGACTCAATAAAAATAGAAAACCATACTAAAAAGAAGCAAGCAAGCATTTTTAAATACCCAGTCCATTAGTAACATGATGTTTGTTCCTTCTTGACCGTCCTCTATTTCTAACAGGCTGCCCACTTTTTTCTTTGGACACATGCTCCACGTCCTGAATATTCCAACTTAATTTCTCAAGTACCAAGAATGATATCGACAGAATTTCCGGCAATCCTCTTCAAAGAACCCACACAGATGGTTGAAACAAAAGTTCAAGAAGACATTATAAACCACTTACCTCTTCGTCATGTGTGTCATCATGATGCTCATTTAGTTGATGATTATCCTCATCTCCTGACTGCGTGGACGCTCGGGCAGGGCCATTCTTCTCAGTATCATGTTCCCTCCACTCTCGTCTTCTGTTGCTGTACTTGCCCTGAAGCAATAAAAGATTATGCCCGAAAACGGTTCTTGTCATCAGAAACAGGTTCCCTATGGCGGAAAACAGGACAAACACCCAGATATTCACAACTAGACAAATGCTATTATACTAGTACTCACGGCCTGCTTAAGAAGCTTGACCCGCATACCATGTCTCCAATCTTGCTCATTGTTTAGAATAGCCACCTGTCCATAAATAGAGCAATTCATCAAGGTCACATAATCATTAAATTAGTCATAAAGTAAATGAAACAATTTTTCATAAAAAGTTACTCACAGCTTTTTCAGTAGAATCAATGGAATCATACTCCACAAGGGCATGTAACTACAAACAGAACCAGCAAGATTGATGAAAGCCAAACAATAGTATTACGTGTATATGGCATACAAAATGGATTTCCCTATGCCAGCAAAATGTTACAAAGACAATATATGGGTGTCCAGGAATGCAGATTGAACATTCACAAAGTGCCGTTACAATTTAAAGAGAGCACATCTATATAGAGATGATATATACCATACAGGATTTTTCAATGTAAGATAAACATCACACAAAACTTGAATATACAATGTCGACAATAATTTAAAAAGAATTGCAGTAACTCACAGGAACAGGAGAAATAAAAAAAATTATTTTCCGTTGCATTACAAGCTGAAGAGAACTAAACAAAAAGAATTGTGAAGGGAAAACATCTCGAGAAACAACTTGTATAATAAATATCTACCAGGACAAAGCAGCTCTAAGTCAATCAGAATGTCATACCTTCCCACTAATAGGAATATCCACTTTCTTTCCTCTTTTTGGCTCTTCAGCAGCATTTGGGTCACAAATAGAGAGATTCCTTATCCTGAAATTTAACAAACTAATAATTTAGTAAAACCACTACTATCTTAAGAATTAATTAAAAATTATGAAGGATATCAAAATGATTACTTTCCAGCTTCACCAAATATTCTGCGGATGTTCTCCACTGAGTGATCCACTGGGAGATTCTCTACCAAAACAGTGTACAACTAGGGTCCATGTGTTAAGATTGCGTACAAGAACAAAATTCCCAACCAAAGCTAAAAAACCTTTAAAAACAGGTTTTCTGAAAAAAGTACCTTGTGATCCTTCACCTTGGAAAATGGAAACGGATTAAGTCGCTTCAACTTCTTCCCATCAGAACTCACAACCTGTAGACCATGACAAATATCTATTAACATGCAAATTTTCATCTTTTCTCAGTTAAGATTGTCGCATCATTTTCACAAGAAAAGCAGTAAAGATAAATCATACCAGAAAAGAAGATTCCCTGAGAGCAGCCACAATAAGTGAATGATCACGGGTCAGCTTTTTCATTTTCCTAAATGAAGCAATAATTGTGATTGGAACTGCATGAAAAGACATATCATGAACTGACAAACTGCATTGCTTAGAAGATGCATTAAAAAGGACTTAGAATGGTGACATCAACTAGACTCTTAGCTTGATTTTAAACAGAGGATTTCTTTTTTAGAAAAAAAGAAGAAGAAGAGATCTATCCTTTTACATCAAAGCATTCGCTCTTTGAAGCCATTTCTCAGGCTGTAAATGTTAGTATAGACTATAGGTCCTCTAAGGCATATGGAGATAGAACGTGAGAAGAACAACAGAAGAAACTGTGTGCCCCCTATAAACAGAAAAAAAAGAGATTTTAAATTGAGAACAACAGCATGAAAAATATGGAGTACAAAAGCTGAAGGGAAACATCCATATTCTGCTTGCCGGGATTTACTTGAAGCAATGGAATTGCATTTTTTCCAGGATTTACAGTTTCTAATTATTGAAGATAAAACCAGATTTTGTTCTCTTTCTAGCTAAAAATAGCCATTTCATTCCATTGATGTTCAATCTTATAGGAGATAGATCAAGCCTGGCATTGTGTTTTTGTTTCTTGCTGGGACTCTCCAGGGTTTATAGGCATAAAGTTGGAAGTACATCAGGTATTTTACTCATAAGCTTGAGATGATAAAAAAACCATTAAAAAAAAACTGAAACTTGAAAGAGATAATAACATGCATTTCCCAATATGTGCACACGGGATTCAGAATAGAAATCATTTTCCATAACTTTCACAGTTATATCATCCTTGTCCTGATAACTGTATAATCAATTCATTCAAACCAAAAAATGCTGTAAGAGAAACAAATAAATAGAGAAGGAATCAGAAAGCTATTAATTGCAAAGTCATTCAGACCAAGCCCAGAAGTTCGGCACATGCAAATAGCTGCACCAGGATAAACATCCGGGTCGGCAACTTGTCAGAAGTACCTGCTTTAATTCATCACTTTCCACATCTCTATTGTTGTGGAAGACATCAACTTCCAGCAATGACCAATTGCATATGAAAACCGACTTGTACAATGATTCACTTACCATCAAACACGGAGAAGACAGTATTCATAACAGCAGAAATAAACATAATACTTCTCCCATAAAATAGAACTATATCCGGATGTACAAACATAATCAATAGACAAGAGCAAGAAACATGATCACAAACAATAGTTTTCCCTCTATGCAAGAGTTCTAAATAAGCTTGGGAATTGCAAGTAACAAAGCTATAGCATCATTGTTTTGGGATTTCCAAAGTTCATTTCTTTTTCGAATTAATGTGAAAATATGTTTTAGATAAATATAAAAAACGTAAAGAATCGAGGAAACTTTACAATTAGTTACGGTTAGAAAATAAAGTTACCTACAGATTAGTAAACTCCCGACTATAATTGTATTCCCTTTAAGAACGTACAGGCAATCACCAAAAAAATACTAGCATAGTAAATTTGGAAGATTTTATGCTCGAGAAGTTTTTCAACTACCCTAGAACCGCTAGAAACTCATTTCTGAATTATTGAAGCTCATTTGCTCAAGGACGGACAAGAAAATGAAAAGAAAACCGTTTTGTTAACCATAAATGGGGTCATCACTACATCTATTTCAAAAAGTGATACAATCTCGTAGAATGCAAACATCAAGAATCAAAGGATACGTACCAAATCCTTCTTTGTTCTTCTTAATCAAACTTATCATATGCTTATCAGTCGGCAAATTCTCGTCACTAAAATAATATTCCACCTGCCAAACGAAATAGCACATCCTTGTAAAACAAAAGAATCAGCTAATCTGTACACAAGTAAACCAAGAGTTTTCGTCAATCTTGCCGATAAAAAAAATTAACTTAATGAGCTACAGAGAAGGCTCACCTGCTTGATTATCTTACGCTTCAGATCCTCGGTTTGAACAGCGGCGTCATTTGAATGGTCGTGTTCGGGACCCGCATCGTGTTCATGATGCTGCACTTCATCGTGTTCTCCATCCTGCTCGTGATCGTGATGGCGCTCTTGATCCTCGTCAGAAGGCAGAGCATGGACCACATCCAACGTGTCCTCGGGAGATCCGACCGGAGTGAAGTCGGAATCCGGAAACAAAGAGGAGGCGACTTCGGAAGCCGCGGTGGCGGCGGCAGCTGATGGGTTGGGGGCCACTTCACCTTCCATTTAATGGAACGGAGTAGGAGGAGGAAGAAACGGAGGCGTTCTGTGACTTGTGTGGGGCACAAAAGGAAACCCTCCCGCCCTTTCTTCTTCTCCTGCTCCCTTGTTCCTCCTGCCCGGCAACGTTTTATAGAGAAACGAAACGACAAGGATATTTTTGTCAAAGGCCGAGTAGTTAATGGCTCCGGGACAGTATTCTTTTCAAAATCATAATAAAGTAGAATAGCCCTTACTGTACAGATCCACGTCAAGTGCCACATGTCAGCCAGAGATCCAGCACATCCCGGAGTATGAGAGACTCTCGGTAACTTCAGATTTTAGGGGGGATTCAAGTATAACTTCTGGTCAACTGATGAGTAATACAGTCATTCGCTTCCAATAATATACTATTAGAAAAGGATCAGCTAGCTTGGTTTTGTGGGTTCATTTGTTATTTATTTTATTTTTTAAAATTAAAGAAATATCCATAATAACTAATCTCCTGTTAGCCATAAATTTTAAATACTCTGTACGCCACTCTCCATATTCCATATTCCATATTCCATATTTAAAACCAAAGATGAATTTTTGATTTTTTATTGGAATAGTTAACTAAAATATTATTACTGGCTAAATAATCATTATCAGTAGTCGTAAAGTTATAGTGTTAGAATATCTTGTTGGGGCCCCTTGTTTCCTTTAATTAGTCGATTATATCTTTTGATTGATTTATTCTAATAGGCCCGTCACGGCAATATTCGGATACAATCATTGTAACTTTTGGTGTAATGGTACAGATTTTTTTTTAAAAAAAATTTAAAATAATAAAAAATATTTTTCACTTTTTTCAAAAAATTTATATTAAACACCATCGTGATTTTCAAGTTACCTATCCGAATTCTGCCCTACCCGTCATGCAGATATAATGTTTTGTTGGAATATTCTCTTTTTGGTTGAAACTATGTAGTAGACTCGTGGAATAATATCGGTAGATAAAACAAATATTTAAGTCTGTAAAATTATGTTGTTGACATCACAGACATGTCAATTAGCGATAGACAAAACAACTGTGGCAGCGGGTTTGTAAGAAATCTAATAACCGACATATTGATCCCGAAGGAGGGTTTGCGACTTTGCGTGACAAGAGAGTGTCAACAACCAAGAAAGAAGCGAGCCTCTAGACAACATCAACATTCTCATTAAGCAAAACGGTAAGGCGAATATTTAACCGCATCATATACTTTAGGAGTTTCGATTTGCCAAATTTCCACGTCCCTTTCCATCACACCAGACCTATATATATATATATATATATTTCGTACCTTACATAAGCCCATACACATTTCTTCCCCCTTGTCTAAACCAACCGAACTCGGACTAAAACAAAAACGAAGCGAGCAACCAAATACCAAGCCCAAGACTTCCAAACCCAATTCTCCTAGCACCGGAAAACCATACCCTGACATCGTCCACCACGGGCCCACACAATGAACTCATGTCGTCGGTCCTGGTATTGTAGTAAACACTGTAGAATGCAATGCGTGTTCTCTCGGCCTTGGCTGTGAAGTTCAAATCGGCACTGTGAAATGTGGAATTAGAATCGGGCGTGTAATGGACATTTTGAGCCTGATCTCCAGCAAATGCCATGATTGCTAGTGGTTCCTTGCACTTGTCTCCAGCTTGGCCCAGTGCGAACGACAAGGTGTATGGCTTGTTGGGCGTGGTCTCCACCATCTGGGAGATTATGCCTTCCTTGCCCGAAAGCAACTCAATGGCACGCTTCCCTTGTGGAACTGAGTAATGATACGAGTCTATGTAGCGAACGGCCCTGTTGGATTCCACAATCCAGCCAGGCAACGATGAGGTTTCTTCGTCCAGTTTGGTTGGGAGCAGCACCCCTAGCGAGACGTTTCTGAACATCCATGGACCTTCTTCAAAATCACCATTGATAACTGCGTTGCCTGGAGACCAACATATACAACTGCTTTTTAATTTCTGGCATGTTTATAGATTCTTTATTTTGTCCGTTAGACAAACCTACGACTTGATAGAAGAAAATTATCATTTCTGACAAAACCCAAACCTTGGATGCCCCATGCTCTAAAATCGAAATGTCAAAAAGGAGCAGCTAATCCAGGGATTGCGGGGTCCATTTTTGAACGTTAAAGAGCAAATGCAGTAACTACTTTTTCTTTATTCTTATGGGATTTGGCTGTAAGCAGAAAGGAAAAACGATGAGGAAAAGGGGCAAGAGTTGGTACCTTGTGGTCTATCCGGGTTGAAAAGCTTTTTAATAGCAATATCATCAATGATGGGCCCGCAGGCCGGGTCGTCCTCCATACCGGGATTAGTGAAAACCAAATTCACTTTATCATCCTCCGCCTCGAAGGCCCACGCGTATGGGTCCCATGCTTGCACATTATAAACTGTCTGCAGGTCTATGGTGGTTGATGCAGACGGCACTGACACGTTTATCGACTCCAGTTGGGCGCACGTGCGAGCCGCGCTGAACGTAACCGAGTAAACAGACCCTTTCTCCACCGCCAGCTCCTGGCTGATCTGCGCGTCGTTGCCCAATCGCACCGCGTGAGTACCTCCCGGCACGATTAGTATCATCGCGCCCTGCTTCTGCCCAGATGAGACTAGCTCTACGCTGCCGTTTGTTTTCCAGTTTGGGATTTCCGTTGGCCCGTCCAATTGTGACTCCTCCCTCGGGAAGCCGTTTGACGGGGGTGTTTCAAAATCTCCGTTCGCCACCAATCCTGCAGTTTTACACAGTTATCTAATTTAAGCATTTCTTCCACGTTTGATCCATGCAAAGAGGAAACCATGCTTTGGGTATAAAATATTTGTAGATGAGATTATCCAAGCTAGGGGAACAATCTTCCTTGTTGCTAAAAGCGAAAACAGTGTTCTTTCGGGCCACGGCACAACAGGACAAATAATTGGATGCATAAAAGCTTTGAGGAATTTTGTTCCCGGATGAAGATGAAGACAACATGAGTAAGAACAAGGGATAGCCTTATCTATTTATGGGCCTCAAAATCTAACCAAATCGATATATGCCAAGATGTAGAACAGACCAAACATCAAGAAACAACTCCAGCTATACATACACATGACATGAAAGGTACCCTCCTGTTGATAGCAAATCACATAACAATTTCCAGAGCCGAAAGTTTTTCAGGAACAAAATTTTCTCCACCTATTTCGGCTCATTCGAATCTCGAAAAAGAATCGGAATACTGTACCCAATTGGATCAGAATTTGAAATGAGGTAGAAGAGACGGGCCCAATTTCCATGCCCCTAGTCCTTCCTAGTTTGACTACAAAAAAGTGATATTTACACTTTCTTACTTTTGTAATTATAACATTTACGGCCTACTCCTCTATACAGCTGGAGAACTGAAAGAAGGCGGTAAAACAATCGAGAGGCTACGCGCTTTACGCAAAGGGTCCTTGTCATTTTGCTAACCAGTGCTCAGAAAGCCCTAATCTGCTACCGACTTTGGTCATTTACCCTCCAACCAAATAAAAAAATTAGCCGGTCTGTGCTGAAGGATTGGGGCCCAACTTTTAGCACCATCAAAGCTACAAGGACAGGGCACAGCATAAGCCATCGACTATGGTTTTACGCAGATACTGCCCAACCAGGGTGCTGTTTTCAGCCTATAGAGGGCAAGGCAATGAAGGTTCAGAATTCAAAGAAATAAAAGCAATAATCGCTTGTGGGTTCAGATATTCAAATTCTACCTCAATGAAACCCATCAGTGCGAGGAGTGGGGGGGGGGGGTGGCGATTAAGGCCTTTCCTTTTGAAATGTGAGATAGGGAGAATTCAATCATTACAGTATTAGAGGTAATTGATGATTTAATATTACTTAAACACCATTTTACCTTAGGTCACATTGTTTCTCATACCCTTCAAATGCAAAGATTGTCATTAATCAATAATTCCCAAATTAAGACTGTGCAGATGCTGTGGCTTCTACTTTCCACCAACACTTGCAAAACTAGTATGTCTGCAGGTGCCATCTCCAGTAAAGAGGCTCAAATAGAGAAAGAACTAGCAGGGAGACCTTAAAACCAGAAATTTCTAAAGAGGGAACCTATTTAAACTGTTTTACTCGTTCAAGAAACACTGGTAATAAAAAAATGTAGGTATAATGGAACATGACAGAAAACCAACTTTAAGTCTTCATCTGGCAGAACATGGTAAATGAGAAAATAGCAAAAACTTCAATTGTAATACTCAGATTCGACAAATCCAGACCACATTCACGTTGCAGAAAACAAACCCGCATTTAATCAAGGACGAGTACTGAAGTGTATAAATTCGCAGTAGCTAATCATATCAGATCTCAAGAAATCCAACGACTCGGAAACATATATCTAGCTAGAAAAAGATTAAAGATTTGAGTAGAACCAGTTTCAAAAACAAGCATTTTAGCGAACAGAGAACGCATACCATCTTCTCCTAGTATTGCCGTAGCCAAAAGGGCAAAGAAAAGCACGAACAGACAGAAGAGTCCGCCTCTTGTAGAACTTTGAAACATTTTACTCTTTGGGTAAGGATCCTCCCTTTCTCTTCCTCCTCTGTTCTGTCTGTGTTTGATACGATAAGCTTGCGCGTGTGCTCTCAGTAGAAGGACAGGTAGTTATCTAGCAAGGCAGCAAAGAGCGTCTTTATATAACCAAAGATTCCAGGCCAATCGTCTTTTTATCTCTTTTTTACTTAAGTTGCTGTTGCTTTATTCGGCCAAAGTATTACTTTACTAACGCTTTAATTGACAAAAGAGGACCTAGAGTTGTCCGATTTGCAGAGAGTGGTAAAAGAAAAAGGACTCCTCATCTCTATATACATATTCCCTTCCTACCCAAATCATAATTCTATTGCTTCGTAATAGTGTTTTTTTTTACACTAAACATAATTTTTAAATGGTATCACCGTGTTTTGAGAATCGTGGTCCTTGATGGCCCCAACCCACCGCCGATGACCTCACTTTTGCAGTGTTTAATTGTCTCCGAGTGTGATTTATCAGGAAACCAATATCTGGAACTTGTCTCGCAGCACTGCTCTTAGCATTGCTCAGTTGCAGAGCGTAACACTTCCTTAAGGAGATTGGGTTGTTCTTGGATTGGGCCTATAGTCATTCAACACTGAGGTGACACGACCAAAGCCAACTTCTCGGAGACTAGGTTCTATATATGTCGTATGAGCAGGCAAGCTTCGACCTGTTGTTTTTATGGGTCCCCATGCCCTAATCTGTGGTACAACGGAGCAACAGTTTTTAACCTTGAAACGTTAAATGCGAGTTTGGACGCCAAGAAAAATATTTTTGCATTTGCCTAGAACGGTGTGCGAGACGACAGAACGCTGTGTGTGTGTGAACGTATGGGGAGCAAAAACAGAGTTCGCCAGAAAGTAAGTGTAAAAAGGACACTTTCTCTTGTCTGAATAGATCAATGGTTGCATAGAGAATAGCGTTCCCTTGTTTCTGGGTCGGGGTTGGTAGGAATTTATTGAATGTTGTTTCGGAATTATCTGAGGAAGTCTCTCAGTAAATTCATCGAATACCGTTCCTGTAGCTCTTGTAGAAACCCATATCTTCACCAAGCGGGCAGAACTTGAATTGAATGTTTCTGTAAATAGCAAGACAAAGGACTGTTAAAAATATGAAATATTACCTTCATTCGTGTTTTTTTTTCCTTGTATCATATATATGACAAGTCAATAGACCCACTCATCCTGAACCTGAAGGCCCAGGACCACGAAAGAGCAGCCGGACGCTGTTAGTAAAGTAACAGATGTCTTTCCAAAACGGTGATGAATGATTTGAAGTGAAGTTGTGATACCACCAAAGGCCCTAAGCCCAAACCCTATGGGCATTTCACAGGCCTAATGTACAGCGATATGAACCATGCAGGAGCAGCGTCATCCGAAGATCAAGCAGCACAGGAGCCCAGTCCAGTATCGTAAAGCTCCAGCCTGAAGCATTTCCGCCGGGTAAACAAGAAAACTAAAAAGCATACAAGTCTGCTGTTGTTCGTACTCAAGCGACCTTCATCGAGAACAAAACGGACGAAAGAAGAAAGCTATCAGAGAAGGGAAGAATCAGTATTCAGTAGACTCAACGCCGGAATACCGATGGCATCCTCAACTGCACTTAGTGAGCTACAGCGAGATTTGGAAAACAAAGCCAACGATCTCAGCAAACTCCAAAAAGGCACTCTCTCGGAGAACCAAACCCTACCTTCACACTCAGACTGCTTAATAATTGAAGTTGCTGATTATAGTCAATGCGCAACCCTAACATGGAATTTGATTGCGCCGCAGATATTGCGAAGAACCACCAAGTGAGGAAAAAGTACACCATCCAGCTTGGCGAAAATGAGCTCGTCCTCAAGGTCAGCAATTAATTTTATTTGTTTTACTATTATTTATTATATGTAACGGTGTTGTTATTACTGACGTTGTAGTATCGTTTCATGGTAGGAGTTGGATTTGCTGAGAGAGGATGCAAATGTTTTCAAGTTGATTGGGCCAGTGCTGGTGAAGCAGGACTTGGCGGAGGCTAATGCCAATGTCCGCAAGAGAATTGAGTACATCTCAGCCGAATTGTACGTGCTCTCTGATTTTATTTGTTCTTACATGTTTTCTTTTTTCAGTGATGCAACTCGATTGTCTTTATGACTGTAATAAGAAATGGGTGTCTGGGAAAATCTATATCGGTTAATCTAGTGTGGTTACAATCCCGTGGTGTCCATAATCAGGCCTCGCATAATAAATAAAATAGAAACGTCTTCATACTTTCCTCTTTCCGGTGTTTGTATCAGATTGCAGTATGTTATTTTTAGTTGCAGAGTTGAATGAAGAATGCTCTCAAATTTGAAATTTTGGGCTACTCTACGTAAATGAAGGTGTGCAATTGGTTGAAAATCCTAGAAAGCGAATACTGTATGAGTTTGAGGAAACTAGGGGCAGGGACTGAAATAGGGTTATAAAAGGGGTCTTAACATTGTGTGGCTGGATCATTTGGATAAGTCTTCAAATCACAGATCTTGGAGTTTCACTATGGTCTTATGGAATGACATACTGATATTACTCAAGAAACTTCCCTTGTGCTGTTTTTTGTCTCTTTTTTCTCCCATAGAGAAGCCCAGCAGAGAACTTCTTTTACATGCATTACTTTGAAATTTTTCGATTCATGTTCATTACATTAATGCATAGAGCTATATGCTGCACTCATAAAAAGCAGGTTCTTTCCACAATCTGAGAAAATGGTAAGTTATTCATCTATGGGGTCAAGTATTATATTTTTACAACGGTACTTCTTCCATGGCTTGCCTTGTGTTTTTCTTTATTGTGTCACTACATTTATTTGGCCATGACTGTTTTGCTGCATAATAGGAAGCGACTTGATGCAACTTTTCAAGATTTGGAAGAGAAGCAAAATAGCAAGAAAGATGCGGTTTGTATCATTTTGTTTGTTTATTATATTATCCTTTGTTGATATCTGTGCTGATTATGTTGTTTTTTGCTCACTGATTGACTAAGCTGTATTTCATCAATCATAGCTTGCAATGGTATAATGGGCTGGTAATTGGCCGTGGATACTAGACTTCATTTTTTTTGCATTTATCATGTATTTATTTTAATTGTAGGCTATGTTTCTGTGCTGGAACTGCTAAATAACATAGTGAATTTCCTATTAAGTTTCCCTTTCATATTTATTTTAGCCTACTAGAAATGCAGAGGCAACAAATGCTGGATTCCAACTAAAGCGTTGCCATCAAAGTCATTGCCAACTAGCCTTGCCTGTAAAGCTATATAAACCAAACTTGTCGATGCATCTATTATGCCAATTCCTTTCAGCCCCATGATGTTAATCTTCAACCTTTGATGTAGTTTTTGCAGCTTTCCATTATTGTTTTGATGCCCTCAACCACTCCTGATGCTCAACAACCACGGAACAATTTATCAAATGTAGTCCAAAGTCAATGCCTGTTCCCAATTGATATTATTCCATCTATATGTAGGTCCATAATTAGATAAAACTTCTGACATTGGCGTTGCTTTTGATGCAATTAATCTGCTCATCAAAGGGCTTGTTTTGGAACTTTGATATGGAGGTGATGGCATGACAGTGTACACTGTGTGTGCATTAACTGTGGAACGATAATAATTTTTTTTTAAAAAACTGTGGAATGACAATCCGTTGAAGAATGCTGATAATTGTCAGATGGTGGTGATATCAGGGGAAGCTTATTTTCTATATGCCCTCTTCCAAAATCTTAGCAGTTTTGGACGACATGGGGGTTAAATATGAAGATAGGAAAGTGAATAAGTGATTTTTTTTTTCTAGTGTGCACTGAATATTGAAAGAGTTTAGAAAATTGAATATTAGTTTCAAGTGGTTAATTACTTGCATGGAAAAAGTCTGGCATTGTTGCGTTTCTGTGGCTATCTAGGATTTGAATGACTTACATTAAAAATTAGGAAACTGATATCTAGGATTTGAATGACTTACATTAAAAATTAGGAAACTGATAGTGCCAGATTATGCTAAAAAACACCATGTGGAATGGATTTTTGCTGATAATTATGAGGCAGAATCACAATTTCTTCTCGATGTGGCTTATAAAGTATGTAATTATTTCTGGATTTTTAATATCTACGAAGGCCACCTTATGACTCTTCTTCAGAGCTATCTTCATTTGGTGTTAGGTCGATCCCTAGCTCTTCTAATCCGCATTGCATTCTAAGATCATTTTAACTTTCAGTCAAATTGTTTGCTTTGAATCGTTTGTTGCCATATGATCATATATTGTTTTGCAAGTATTGAATACTTTGTTGTCCCTATTCATCAACTACATTCACCACGGGAAACTGCTGATGTTGTTATAGAACTTTCACAAGAATCGGTATAATTTCAGTTGGTGATTCATTGTTTCCAATGATAACGCAGATCTTCAAGGTACAACAGAAGATTCAATCTCTTCAGGCTGGAAAAGCCAAGGCATAGAAAAACTTTGCCAATGTGTTTCCTTCATCTCTAGTTGGGTACTGTACGGAAGGATTGAATGTAGATACTTGTTTCTTGTTGTGTCATCCTCTTTTTTTTGGCATTCTCGATAGTTTTGGATCTTAAACTGACTGAAACGTAGTTTTAATGTTGCATCTCCCTCCCGGTGTCTTGTAGGCAACCCTGGATTGGTCAGGGTTCAGTTAAAATTTAAAACCAATAGCATCTGGCTGTTGAAGTGGTAAACAAGCATTTTATTTTATTACATAATAAAAACTTTGGCACGTATTTGTTCTAAAGAAAGGCAGTCTTCCTGCAAAGCATGGGCTTGGATACATAATTTCAGAGCATTGAAGAAACGCAAAGAAGCGAATGCAATTATGTCATGGATTAAGAGTCTTTAACTATTTGTCGAAAGGAGTGAAATTATGGGATGCCTGGCTGTCGTATATGACCTGTTGTTTAGTAGCATGAAAAATATCCATAAAATCGACGTCTTATTGGGTTAACTTTCTTTGTCCGCACACTTTCTCTTTGAGTGATGCTTTTCCGTATTTGAAGGGTGGTGCAGACCAATTAGGCAACGAATATGTTTTATCCGTAGATATTAGCTTCACTAAGTTATTGCGGTGACTGACATGACGCACACTCAGATCTGGATATAACAAAGTGGATTGGTGGACCTACTGGTCGTTTTTATCAGGGATCGTAGCAATTAGATTAAATTTAAAACCCTTGTGCGTAAATGGTTATCATCCTCAAATGAAATGCGATAACAATTACTAATTCTTTTATTATATCCTAAACAGGCATATAATTATTTATCTTAGATTATAAGTATCGCAAATTATACTCTATTGATACAATTTGTTGAGGTATTAATCGACGAATGCTCCCATCCAAATGGACCAAATCCACTTCTTTACAATAAACCATTGCACAATACTGCTTAGTATTGGTAGTAAAATGGCAAGAACTAAAGAAATAATCATTTTGCCCAAAGAAGATGAGGCCCTTTTTACATTTTCCACTCTAGTACAAAGGTATTTCTGTGTTCTCCGAGTTAAGCTTAAAAAATTAAATTAGACCATTTTTTTTTTATGTTTCTGATACTAATATACATCCTAAATAATTGTTAATTGTTTACACTCACTCAGCAAAAACACAGAGAGACGAAGACTTTTCATGATAGTATGATAGTGGCTGAAGAAAAGTTGATTCTTCTCTTGTTGGAGACACTTGATGGGGATAAGAGAGGAATCCGCGGGTTGTGTAAACTAAATTTGCACTTCTCGGCCGACTATTGGTATTGGTTGCCGCTGATATGTCAGGATTACTCAAAGCTAGCTAGTGACCTTTCACCTCAGCCCGCTATCGCTATGTGCTAAATCTCTTTCTTCCAACCTTAAATTTTCTAGTGTTAAAGATACATGGTTTTGGCTCATCAGGAATAGAATCCGCATTTCCCATCAATCCCCACCATTGTCGCTTCAACCTCATCATCATCATCATCTTCACCTTACTGGACACGTTCTATTTGACTATCTTGTCGCGCATTTTTACTTTGTGTTAAAAGATCTTCGGGGGTTCCTGCCTCGCATTCGCTGCCTGCATGCGTATTATCTTATCTCGATTGCACCAAGCGTTTGGGTTCTTACCCTGACGTAGTTTTATACGTAATTTAGACGAGCATTTGGCTTTGTATTAACTGATTTATAGATTACGAGATTTTGGGTTCAAAATCTAATGATAATCTTAATACTTCTATGTTATTAAAGAATAGATATATAGTTCACAAAATTTTATATTAATATCAAATTAAATTTAAGATGATAATTAATTTTTTAAAAGAGATTAATTTTATTACCGTAATTTCATATAAAATTATCCTTGCATAGAGCGCTCATATCCCTTAAAAGTAACAGTTTTCTTATTTACGGTTAATACTAATAATAATAATAATAACAAATTCGCTGTATTGCAAGTATTAACTAATTTTTCTACATGAATTTGCATCAAAGTTATTTTAACTCTATAAATTACTCTAGGATCAATTAAACCCTAGATGATATGAAAATCGAGATGTGCTAAATGATTATACCTCACTGAAAACCGTCCAATTCTATGTATGATTTTATATATAAATTGATGACAATAAGAACTGCTGGTAATTAGGGAGACCCCAATCATCTTTAGACTACGGGCATTCCAACTTTGAAGAGAATTCTGACGTCAAAATTTAGACCTAGCTAAGCTACATAATATGAAGGCTATGCTGACAATTGAAAAGGAAAGATTAACTATCATGGAGGCAGTCTAGATTATGCATTATCTGCCGACCGCACAATTTCAAATATAAACATTTTTAGCACACATGGTCACACCTTCACCTTCACCGTCACCGTCACCATCAATTTCGTGAATCTTTACAAACCTTACCCAAGATCGTCCTACTGATCTCCATCACCACCACACTAAGCTCGTCGATTGCCACTCCTAGCTAGCTTGCATGCGAATGCAAATCCCTCAAAAATGTTTCCGACTCAGTCTATTCAATTCAACGCAGAAGATGATCAGCCTAGTCTGGCATATATTACCTATATGCTGGAATTGATCAGACAGCAAGTGGCAGTAATTAGCGCATATACTCGACAAAGGATACGCCATTGTGGATTTTGAGTGCACGGCAGAAGGCACTATTATATACACGCCAACAAGCACTAAAGATGCATGCAGTCAGCTGGTGGTAGCTATAACAGGGGCCGGTTCGGTGATCATTCTATAACATTATTGTGTTGCAAGAAACACTACATAAACACCACGGTTCATGCCGTACCTTCGTACTTGCATATTTTCAAGGAAATGA
Organism: Passiflora organensis; assembly: GCA_019739055.1. Classification (NCBI taxonomy): domain Eukaryota; kingdom Viridiplantae; phylum Streptophyta; class Magnoliopsida; order Malpighiales; family Passifloraceae; genus Passiflora; species Passiflora organensis. The sequence goes on from JAEPBF010000136.1 coordinate 1,447,244, forward strand.
CCGCACCAATGACATTAATGCTGCGTGAATTTTAATGGCACCTTCAAAGATGGGGTGTGTTTCTCACCTAACAGATACGGTAATATTGCTGCCAGAATCGAGAGGGAATTATGCTTTGGCCAATGTGGAAACTGGAAATGCATGCCATGGGATAGTGATGATCCCATGGACTCGTTTTACACATTAAGCTATTACCTAAGCCTAAATAATTCATCATCATCATCATTGCGTTGGTCTAGCTAGTCAATGGCGGAATGAAACCAACACACATTGATCTGAAATGGGCATCCCATACCAATAAGATCTGAAAAGATGGATTTTGAATTTAGTATTGGGGTTTAAACGCAATTTGAAAGTTGTTTCAATTTCAAGCGTTACTAGGTACATACAATTTGTGTTAATCCTGTGATAAAGAATGGGTTCTCCTCAGATATTACATTCAAGATTCGAGTATGCAACTCATGTCATATTAGTATCACATCGAGATTGAGAATAAATTAATCATATAACTCTTAATTTGCCAAAAAAAGAAGGAAAAAAAAGAGCACAGCTTCTCTGGCCCAACTGAGGCCTCAAACACACATTTCTTATTTTCTGATGATGTATTACTGAACAGGCAATGCAATAGGATAAGTTGGCCTACACTTCATGCTCATGCGCAAGGAGTAGACGGTGTGCAAGTTTCTGGGAAAAAAAGAGAGGAAAGTGAAATGTTTTACTCTCCACGAGTTTCCACCACCACAGAAAACATTAGAGTACAACTAGGAAAACCACTGTAGGACAGTTGGCGTGCGCTATAATTCATGAACAGATACGCGATAGAAATAGCCTCATTCTGAGGTGCGAAACAAATTGCACAAGATACATGCCTAGCCAGGACACTGGACGTGTGATATAGAAGGACCCAGTACCATTTTGGCAGTCCCATTGATAAAGACCAATCCTTTGGAGGGTCACCTTAGATTTTGAATGAGGACAGGGAATATATATGTTCTTGTCCTATCATATCTAAAGCCCTTTTCGCGTGCAAAATATGAAAAATATCACCTTGGGTTTCAGCTAACAGACATCAGACTTCTTGTCGTGGATGTAATTACCACCCATCATTAAGAAAAGCATATTTTCTTCGCCCTTTCATATCTCTACTCCCCATTTTGAAAATGGTATTTTTTTTCCCTTTGTTTATCTACATTTAAGTGACATAATGAATCTCTTCAAGCATATGGAATACTTTGGATTATGCATATAGTATAATCCCCGTACACTATTGAGGCACGTTTTGTGGTTGCTATTTGTTGTTGGGGCTGGGACTTGTTAAGGATTGTCTTCGATTATACTATATTGTCTCAAATTAAATATTTAAGAGACTCATCTTCTACCTTCGGCTCCTCCCAGGCCAACCCTTACCGACATTTATCATAATAGTGAATTTATGATTAAGCTAAGATGAATCTAGACTGGTCTTAGAATAAAGACTTATTCTTTTCACCAAAAAAAAGAAAAGAATAAAGACTTATTCTACACGTTCCCATGGGGAATTGAATAGAAGATGTAAAAGGAGAATACTAATGGATTCCAAATATTACACATTAGAAATCCATTTCCAATTGAGATGGTCCGAGAGTCAAATTCTAGATGTATCCCACCAAATCAAAATCAATCCTAAGAAACAGGTGTGGTATTTGAGTCTAAAATCCGTGTTACCAACTGCCTATAACTTGGCATCCGCATTAAGCAAACCCATCCTTTAACAAAAGGATATATGCAATTTCTAGCCACTACAAAAGTGTGGCCCATGAGAAGCCTCCTCATCTCTTGAAATGACCCAAAAAAGCCACATTAGTGGTGGTGGTGCATACAATGCAGGTGCCCCCTCATTCAAGCCACATTTTCGCTATAAGACATATCCGCCCATCGACCTTTCCTTTTGCGGGAAATTGCGAGCTATCAGTCTGTACGAACTTAATTGGTCCCCTGACTGGCATAATGGGTTTGCATTACCTGTCCAATCACCTTTTTCCTGAGAATTTCTTTGGGTATATTTTTCCTCGAAAATGCGTCAACCATAACCCTTTGTTTTGCTAACTGAAAGATCAATTACTAAGAGTAGGATTAATTAAGATAATTTATGTATAAAATTATCATAATTAATAATGATGTTTGATATAGAGTTAAATTTATAATTTATAAAAATAAATTTTGGATGTTTCATTTATATAATTATTTATATTGACTATTTTTTGACGTTTGATTAAGGAATACTCAACTACACCAGATTTATTTAAATATAATTTGATATATAATGTTAGTGTTTAATGTAATATTAAATTTTTAATTACTAAATGCCTCATGCTTATGCAAAGACATTAAAAATCTTGATTTTCTATGGGTTTATGAGTTTTTTATTTAATGTCTAATTTTATTCATTAAATACATTCTTGTTTATAATTTTGAGTATTTTTTTATTTCCAACTCTCGAATTCAATAAATGTAGAAATTGATAAAAAAGGAAAATTCCCTTTCATCCCAACAGTTCCAAGACATGAAACATAAACTGAAACAGACAAAACTTACATTAAAAAAAAGAAAAAAAAGAAAAAAAAGATGGCAAAGGCGGTGCACATCCAATCGAAATCCGCCTCTAATCATGTAATGGGTCAATTGGTGGGCCAAGTGGGCCACCTCGTTAGTGACCAACACAAGCCTAAGGCAATGTAGGTAGGACCCACACCCACTGCGTTTTCGTGGGCCCCACAATAGTTAACGTGAAGTGGAGGTGGAAGTTGGTAACATGGTTTCTTCAATAATATGAAAATGAACCACAATACATCAATTATTGAACTATAGTTGCCCCCCGACGAAAATAGTCAACTTGAGGTTTGACTATCAAAGCGAAAGTCAAACTATAGATCTTAATCCTAACTCGGACAGGTGGAGCATAACTGCACCCTTCCATCATGAAGGGGATGTTAGTATTTATTTAATATCAAATATATCAATTTTTCGAATTAAATTAATTTTTATTTTTACATAATGAATTTTTATTTTAATTATAATGATAAAAAATAAAAATTTTCAAATTCGGACTGAAAATGGTCCTACAGTTCAGTTGTAATAAAACAAAATAGAACAAACTTAAATGGGAAAGATCATTAGGTATTTGACGAGGAGAGACACTGACCTCTCCTTCAAGAGGCATGTGCTTTGCTACTTGTACGTGTCCATCTTTTTCTTCTTTATTGCAAATTGACCATCTCAAGAGAAACCTTTTCCCGTGAAGCTAAAAAAAGCCAAGTCATGTCCATCCTCTGCAATGCACGTGTAAAGATGCCATATTAACAAACTTTCGTGAAGCAAGGAAAAGTCAAACCAGTATCAATCGGTCAAATCCTTAATGACCTTCCACAATTTGGGCAATAAAGCAGCAAAGGTTTTTGATTCTTTGAAAATTTGTGTGGTACTTGTCTTCTAAAACTATATTATATTCCTTTGTCATCAAAATAAATTGATAATGTCTCGCAGTAACACCATCCCTTTAAAGTTCTAACTTATCGCTAATATACATATTTTTTCCCGTTATTCGGTTCTGTTTCTATCACAAAGACAAAGTTGATTACCACATTGGCTTCCCATATAAGGTGGCTTTCCTTACGTGCTTATGGCATCGAATAAATCTTTATGGTAGTTCTGCCTTATTGCTTTCCTTAAGATCTGGAGAATTTTATGTATGGCATTAATTAATAATAAACAAATACGTACAGCAATTGTACTTTATTTAAAAGCTCTCGAATTTCCGTTGCCTGCCTTAATTTAAACCGACAGAACTCTCCAAAAAGAAATTAGTTGATACATGTAATCTTTAAAGCAACGATAATGACAAGTTTGATTAAACAAGGTCATGATTGGGAAGCTGCCCGCACCGAGTACAGGAAAAGGCAATAACGATTTTCTCTTGTGTTGTGTCTGTTTTAGACTTCATTTTCCTAATGAATGGTGCTGTATATGTATATATATTCTGCGTCAGAGTTCCGTTTGATTTCGAAAATTCGGTACGCAAGTGAAATAATAGGCTATTATATACCTTTTTGACTAAGATAATTCGATTACAGTCGCAATTTAAATACAATGTATATGGTGCAGAATCATAGTATAAATTCATTTATGAGATATCGAATTGCAAAACTAGTCGTATATTTTTATTCTCCAATAAGATATCGATTTCGTAAACAGTGGACCACATCTGTGGACATGGATTAGTTTCCTTATGAGTCGCATTCGTTTATTAGGACCACTGCCCTTCTAGAGAACTGGGCTCCCCTTCACAGTATCCTTAAAAAAAATGATTAGGAGACACATTAAAATTCTAATTTCATTGATATTTTTACACAAATTTCACCAGTAACTATAAAATCAATGAATGAATATTTAATATAAATAAAATAAGATATTCACGTTGAAATTGACATCGTGGCTGGTTACTACAGTAACTCTTTAATCACCACCAACCTATCATTTTCACAGACAGCCATATGCTGCATCTTGGGTCTCCTCCTATAGACCACGGGTCCACGAGTACCCATTTCGTAATTTTAAATTAACTTACTGAAATTATTGGAATTATACTAATAGACAACATGGTTTGGAAATCGTGTGGAACTTTGTGACATATTATACATATGCTAATAAGAAAATTTAGCTATCTCTACTATATTCTTATTTATTTATAAGTTTATTAACTATAATTATAGCCAACAGCTCGGCACTAACAGTTGTGGCATACAGAAAGCTTTGCTGGTAAAAGGGATGTTGTCCATTTGTCACTTCCACAAAATTCTTGGGATAGTAATTCAAATTTTATACCATTCAGCTATATATCGTCAAATTAACCGCATAATTCATCAAAGAAGATCAAAATAACCTCAACTGAATAAATCCACCTCATATACTCTTCCAATATTTTTTTAATCTTTGGTCCTCCGTAACAATTATATGATCAATACTTAAATTGATCAATAAAGAAAGGAATTAGACAGGAAAACCACAGAAATAGGTAGCGTGAAGATCACTTGATCGTTTTGGATTAATTTTTAGGAGGACAAATCCTACACAAATTCATGTTCAAATCAAAAAGAGAATGTATGGTTTTCCATAAAAGTTTAGAGGAAAGGAGCTGAGTTTGGAGCCAAAGAGACGAGTAAAAATGAGAGAAAATAAATCGATGAAACACCTTTGGATCACGCAAGGGTTTAGTTTCTTCTATCAAATTCATCCATAGATGTTATGAAATAAAATTGTCTTTAATATTAACCCTTTCCCTTAATCAAACCTATCATTAAATTAATTCAACTCAAAAAAAAAAAATCCGCCGTCCACACATTAATTAATCTCCTTAAGCACTCATAGGTCATAGGGTGGGACAATTGATCTGAAAATTGAAGACGATCGAATTCTTAACTGTTGATTAAGAATGGATGAAATTATACCATTCAATCACACTCATAACTTTATAATTAACATAATTTTGGCATGAGCTACCATACCCTCATTTGACTATTAATCACTAAGATTTCTCAACTTGCTACCATATCATTATCCCAACCCACCCTAAATTTAATTTCTAGCACTTAGTCTAACCCAAATTTCTCAAGCCTTAAGGCATGGAGAGATCTCACTGTCTAGTCAAGTTCGTTAACCTTGTCGGCTTTGTACTTCTTCTCCGAACAAAGTTAGTGAAAGATTAGTTTGTCTCAAATGTTGGCGGTGATTGATCAAATTAATGTACTCTTAATAGATAAAAGTCTTAATGATTTTGACATGTGATTGTTACGATATCCCGAAACCCTACACAAATACCATAAAAAGGTAAAAAGATTAAACTTTACGCATACATCACCTAATAGTTTTGTATGTTGAAGAAACTAAAAAGCTAGCCCTTCTAGTTTGCGTTCCAGACATTAAAGAGCTCTATGGATGGCTATAACTAAAAGAGGAAGTAAGAAAGACTTCAAGGTCCTAAGGAATCCTGTAGTATACTTCGTAAGAGGTGGTTTATTTGACTACTGATAGAATAATTCAACATATAAGGAAAATACAAGCATATTAAGCAACTTATTGTATCCTCATACAAGAGCTGGTTGACTGGTATTATCGGCAAAAATCATAGTGGGGAATGGAAGGAGGACATAATAGTTACAATACAGATTCCCAGAGACAGAAATCGCTCATCGTATTGATTAGTGTTGGGAATACATGTATACAAATTGCATAGTTAACCAGAGATTGTGACTATGATCACTTTCACAGTTTGTATACAACACAAACACATATCTAGGCAGATATAACTCTTTACAACACAAACACTACTAGATAGAGCTAATTCTAATCGTAAGATATCCTCTAATAATTAATTTAACTTTTTTTCTGGTAGTACAGTAGCACACCCGTTAATTTATAACGGACCCATCACTCTGGCATTAACAATATTAAATTTCCTAGCCAAAAGAAAAAATAAATAAATAAAAAAGAGGATATGAAATGCAAGGAATAAACAATCAGTTTGCTGATCTTTTAGTAGATTGCCTTTAGGCTTTTCAAAGGGTACTTAAATGCAAATTGAATATGTTATATGCAGTAACATGCAAGTGCACGTATTGGCAGTCCAAAACATGTGCATGGTGGCTTGACTTCCTTCATTGGTTACATATAATGGTGCCTGGTGGGGATGCTGTGCCGCCCTTAATAAATATCCCTATGGCCCACGGGCGGGGTTAGTTAGTTCTGTTGCTTGCAAAATAAGCCGAAGATAGATTATTTAGCTAGGGAGATGTGTGAAGGAGCTCGTGGATTACTTCTTGCTATCATTTCATGGTGAGGCCTACATATTTGGGTATGACTATCTCCAAGTTATATATATGCTATTTCTCTCTTCTTCTTCTTTTTTTGTTTTTTTAAAAAAGAGATATCAAAATTAATTTCTCTTAGGACCAACTGTGTCTGTTTTATTTATATTTGTCAAGTCTCTATCTCTATACATAATGCTCAAGGGAAATCATACATTATCACTGCACCAACTACAAGTAGGTAAATGCTATTTTTCTTTATTGTAAATATTGCATACAAGATAATAATCATTAAAAATATTAAATAAAAAAAAAGTAAAACAGAGAGAATTAGAAGGTTTCCTTTCTTATCTGACAAACAAAAGAAAGGTGTAAAATTATGCAATATCTTGATGGCTAAATTGTCAGTAGCTGTGAATTAATGGGACTGTAGTTCCACGAGGTAAAGCCATAAATGCTGGCATAAAAGAGAAAAAAGTTGGTTTCTTATATCTATCTTTTCGTGATATTCGTATCTTTTTTCTGGGTTCTACCAATTTGTTGGAGCATTAACGTGAGAGAAAGGGAATAAGGGAGTGTACCTGCTAAAATCACCACTAATTAAACATGCCTTCTTGTCATTATTCTTGAGCGGCTTCCATTTTGACAAGTATGAATCTTTTGAATGCCGCCCATTCGTATGTCTGCATTGAAAGAGCCAAGGCATAAACCTCATGCGCCGCAATTTACAATTCTTGAAAATTCTAACTTATCTAATATTCTTTCTTTCTTCCTCTTTTTCCTCTTTATCTAATAGTAAGTTGATAAATCACTACTCCTTTCACCGCCTGAGACTAAATATATATTTAGACCAAAAAACAAAATAACTTATCTCAGTAGATGTGGTTGCTCGGCTCCACATAATAGTAAGTTGATAAATCACTACTCCTTTCACCGCCTCAGACTAAATATATATTTAGGCCAAAAAACAAAATAGTAAATCATCTTTTATGGGATATCTAGCAGAGTCGTCTGTCTTGTCATCCAGTGAAACTCTGACATCTCAAGCAAAGGCATATGCTCTTGAGACAATTGAGTGCTCGAAGCATTAGCAATTAACATAGCTGGGTATTCCTAAATATCTAATACATGGCAAATCAGTACTGTTTCCAGGTGCTACATGCTAACCGACGAACGAGAAAGTGCAGTCCATGTGGCCCAGAGATCGCTTCAAAATCCTTTATGCAGCAGTTCTCCAAGTTGTGCTATTGGCTATCCGCCTGTTGATCCTATCCCCATGGAAAGAATCTTCAGGAATCCTCTCAGACCTGGGGACCTCACTTTTTTCCACATGTAAAATTAAACAACAACTTTTTGCTAGTTTTCTTCCACCTAAAACTTCATTAATTAACATCTATTCAGTTTCCCTGTATCATCGGGCAGGAGCCAACTTAAGCAGTTTTAAATCACACAGACTGAACATTCAAGTAACATTGACGTTGATCCATCTAAGTAAAAAAAAAAAACAAGAGCAGAGGATTTGGACAGAATAAAAAGAGCAGAGCTTGCGGAGTGGACCATTAATGAGTGGTCGGTGAAATCAACATGATATATGAAGAGGGGGTTGAGTGAAATTGTGAAAATACATAGCCATTAGTAAGAAGAAAAGGGCACCTGGATATATGGCAGGAATCAATTCCATACTTATGGTTGTCATTCAGCTGCATAAAAAAACGACCTCTGAAGACCGGTTACCATGGGCCAGAGAGGAAGGAACAGAGCACCAGTTAAAATTGGACTGCAAGAAGGAAGGATTTGCCAAATGTTGCCACGCCTCTTAGGAAAGCCCTTATTGGTCCAGGTGGCATCCATGAGTTGAATCACCCCTCCCCTAAATCTAGTAAGCCTGTCCGGTCAATCTCGAGATTTCGAAATGAAAACACCAATATATTTTCACTTCAATCTGCCCTTGCAAAAAGCCTACCCTATATACGGTTCACCCCTCAACATGTCTAAGAGATGGACATTCCACCACCACCAACACCATTAAGCCAAGCAGAGGTACAACTTTCCTTTGACATTAGTATCTCTCTTGCTAATATCTGTTCTGTCTCCATTGCCCGCAAAGCCATAGCTGCTGCTGCTGCATTACAGCAAAACTCATGTCTGCCACTCCCACTGCTATACCAGGCTGCCTTCTTTCTTCCACTTCCTGCCTCCTTTTTTTCTTCTTTTCCTTCCTTACCTTTATTTGTTCAAACAGAAAGGAAAGTTTCTCCCTTCATCTTTTTCCCGCCTTTATTTCTCTCCCTTTATGACGCATTAGTTGCATAAGATCCCGGCAGAATCGTATCGAAGATGTCAAGAGTTGTGAGTCGAGGAAAAGGTGATAAAAAAGGAGCCTTAACCCGTGCTATCAGTCACAAGCCTATGTATATATAAACATAGCCATCCAGAGGCACTCCCATCATGAAAGTTCGACAGTAATCTTAAAGTATCCTAATAACAAAGAGATGACGGTTTCCGGTGCCAAAAACTTCTTCCAACGGTTCTGTATTGATGAGGTTCGGATGGAGGTTGCTCAGAGCAGCTTCTTTTCAAGTGACCTTCTACCATCCCTTGGGGCCAGGATAAACCAGACAACCAATCTCCGGAGATGCATAATCTCCCCTTACAATTCACGATACAGGTGATTAAACTTCCCATGGTTCGGTCAAACGTTTATTTCAATAGTAGCTGCTCCTCATCTCTTACTCATTGCAGGGCTTGGGAGATGTGGCTGGTTCTTCTTGTTATTTACTCTGCCTGGATCTCTCCATTTGAGTTAGCGTTTCTGGCATACAAGAGAGACGACGCGCTTTTCATCTTCGACAACATTGTGAATGCTTTTTTCGCCGTTGATATTGTTCTGACCTTCTTTGTTGCATATTTAGACAACCAAACATATCTTCTCGTTGACGATCCCAAGAAAATAGCAATCAGGTGGATGACTGTTTTGCAGATTCTTCATTCGAAGTTTCATCTCAAGCAATTTCTTCCTGTCAGACTAATCATAATAGTCCAATTTGCAGGTATATATCGACATGGTTTATTTTTGATGTCTGCTCCACGGCCCCGTTTCAGTATCTCAGTTCCCTCTTCACAAACAAGAGCAGCGAAGTTGGCTTTAAACTACTCAACATGCTCAGACTTTGGCGTCTCAGACGAGTCAGTGCTCTGTTTGCAAGGTTCATCAGCAAATTTAAACAAATGCTTCCTATTTTCTTCATAATGTCATATTTTTATGATAGAAGAACCCATTGCTGATGAGCCAGAAATCTTTCCTTCAGGCTTGAAAAGGATATCCGTTTCAACTACTTCTGGACACGATGCACAAAGCTAGTTTCAGTAAGTCATCCAAAAACTTGTAACATGTTTCTTTCAAGAAACCGACGTTGGCCAGCTGAGCAATTTCTTGCTTGCTTTTTGTTTTGATTTCAGGTAACCCTGTTTGCAGTGCATTGTGCTGGATGCTTTAACTACCTGATTGCAGATAGATACCCTGATCCAAAGAGAACCTGGATTGGTGCAGTAAATCCCAATTTCAAAGAAGAAAGTTTGTGGGAGAGATATGTAACTTCAATATACTGGTCTATTACAACTCTAACCACAACTGGTTATGGGGATTTGCATGCTGAGAACCCCAGAGAGATGCTATTTGATATTTTCTACATGCTCTTCAACTTGGGATTGACGTCTTACCTGATAGGAAATATGACAAACCTCGTAGTTCACTGGACCAGCCGCACAAGGATTTTCGTATGTTTTCTTTCTCTTGCAGTTCTGTTACTCCAACTTGGTTTTGAGCTGCTAAGAAAAATCAGAGTTTATCATTCACATTGTCAGCAAAAGGACTAAAATTATTTCAAGTTAACCATTCTGTACTACCTACCCTTCAGTGCACAAATTCTGCATAGGAATCCAAACAAACACAATGCAAAATTTGATCATATCATGATATTACCAGAACCATTTGAGACAAAATATTTTCTATTCAGTTTCTTATGTTTCAACGCAATGATCACCATGTCCGGCAAAAAGACTGAAATGAAGAAATTTTACTTTACAGAGGGACACAATCAGAGCTGCCTCAGAATTTGCTACTCGAAATCAGTTGCCGCCGAACATACAAGATCAGATGTTGTCGCACTTATGTCTGAAGTTCAAAACAGAAGGATTAAAGCAGCAGGAGACTTTGAATGGTCTGCCAAAGGCCATTCGTGCAAGCATTGCACACTATCTCTTCTATCCCATTGCTCAGAAGGCTTATCTCTTTCAAGGGGTTTCTCATGACTTTCTTTTCCAACTGGTAAGACCTTAACTATATGCGCTCTTTTTCTTTTCTTTCTTTTTTTTTTCCATCCTTTTCGGTTCTTCTTCCTCTTTTCTTTTTCGGATTTTCCATTCCATTTTCTTGGAATAAGACAGGAGCATGCCTTACCCAATGTATGGGGCTGACAATAACTAATGACAAGTCGTAATTTTCTTTTACTAATTGCACCGTCACGCATCATTTCATTTCCATCTCAGAAGATGCTAATGCAATTTAATGGTCCATAAAAGGTTTCAGAAATGGAAGCTGAATATTTTCCACCCAAAGAAGATGTGATTCTGCAGAATGAAGTTCCAACAGATCTTTATATAATAGTCTCAGGAACAGTGGTAAGCAAGAATTTCTTCTCATAAATGATCCCTCAACTTTAAGCAATGCCCCCTACTGACAATAGTTTTGATTGGAACGAATCATGTGCAGGACCTGATATGGTATACTGATGGGCACAACCGGGTAAGAGACTCATTGTTTTAGTTGCATCTCTTCTATAAAGTGAAGTACAGCAAGTAAACCTTATTTAACGTTCGTCCATGCAACAGGTGGTTGGGAAAGCAACAGCAGGAGATGTGTTTGGAGAGATGGGAGTGCTATTTTACAGGCCACAACCTTTTACAGTTAGGACCACTGAGGTTTCTCAGATACTACGACTTGACAGAAACTCACTGATGAACATCATACAGGCAAATGCTGAAGATGGGCGAACTATGATCAACAACCTCAACATGGTAAGTGAACAGAATTACTAAAAATGTTAAGCAATAATATCTTTTACCCGCATTTATTCTGGTATGAAATGTTGACAATCAGTCACCATGTCACAGAAGCTACAAGATCCAGAAAGCAGAGGCTTTCTACATCGAAACACAGATTTGGTACTGTCCTTCAGTAAGGGGTGCGCTATAGGAACAAAAGGAGCGTGTTCTGAGACAGAATGCCAATATTGTTCACACGGTGACGCAACGGAGCGTGAAGCAGAAGACATAGGTGTCGAGGAGTCGGAGGCAACAGATAAGAGTGAAACAGGACACTTCCGAAATTCTCCTGCACATATGGTAGATATAAATTCATGTGCCAAGTATGGCCAAACAGCCCTTCATGCTGCCGTCCGCAGTGGACACATTGAAATGGTTAAGATTCTGCTTGAAGGAGGAGCAAATGTGAACAAACAAGATTCCGGAGGAAGGACCGCAAAAGCCCTAGCAGAACAGCAAGGAAACAAAAGCATATATGATATCTTACTGAGTCACGATAATACAAGGATAGCAAATGAGCATAGAATAGATCTTCCGGAGACGGAAACCGTAAATGACACAAAAGCTAATTTAGGCAAACAGAATGGAAAGCCCAAATTTCACGACTCCCATACAAGAAAGGCATCCGCAAGCTCTTGCGCTTCCAGTTTTGTTAATCATACAGGAAAAAAACCAATCCAGAAGAGAGTTACTATCCATATGCCGTTTCAGAACAAAAGCACTCCACACCGACGGCTCGGGAAGTTGGTCATCCTGCCTGATTCTATAGACGGGCTGCTCAGAATTGCCGGTAAGTGTGTTCGACTTCATCGAATTTGAATAGGAGTAAGAAATAAGAATTGCTTCTCTTTTATTTTATTATTTATTTATTTATTTAATTCGCTTAGATCCAATTTGACATTGTGGCATCTTGTCGCACTGCAGGTGAGAAGTTCGGAGGCTACAAATTTGTACGGGTTGTCAATTCAGAAAACGCAGAAATAGATGACATTGGTGCTGTTCGAGATGGTGATCATCTGTTTCTGCTTCAAAATGACGCAGAAAGCTTTGGTTGCGATGGTGACCCATAATAACTAATCAAGGCCTTGATGTAGACTTGCAGATAACTTGTAACTTGTATGGCAATGTATAAATACATTTACTATGGAAGGTTGAATACATAAGTAGGTAAAAAATCAGCCTCTATATTCTTAATTATACTGGAAAAAAAAAATTGGCGTCAGCTACAAACTGTTGAGAGCTTTCCCCGACTACTTGCAAGGTGGTCAACCCCCGAGGAACACGGCACGGGAAATAATCGTTTGAGCAACTACACCTAACAACCATGTGAGTATCTGAAGGGTCATAGATCTTTGCTTTTCTGTACACCTCTGAGCACCAATCTTGTTTCTACTTGCTGATGTATTGCACAATAAGGGAAGAAACCCATGCCACTTCTTGTTGATAACCATTCCACGGGCTATCTTTTGAACCAGATAATCTATAGAACAAACCTACGTATTCAGAAAGGGCAGTTGAGTCTGTCACCTAAGATTAAAACAAGCATATCAAAATTGTCATGGTGGATGTTTTGAATGACAGAGAGTCTTCGGTATTGTTCAGATGCCCTTTATAGGAAATGGGTGAGCTTCCGTGTTGAAAACAAACTTATCCAATGGAATAAGGGAGCTATCCGCAAATAACAAGTAAAGATACTTCAGAGTCTCTCCCAAGAAGAAGGTTTCCATCTTGTCTCTCCTCCGAGGTGGTAATGCGGTAACATCATCCAGAGAGCTGTAACCTCCAGATTCAACCTTTGTGTGTTTCTCAAATGCTTCAAAGATCTGCCAGCCCCATTCACGGTATCTGCACTCGATTATCTTTGGTTAGATAGAAGCCAGAAACAAGAGAAATAAAGGCAAAACAGAATCAGTTCTTTTGTCACAAAATCTTAAGTAATAGCGTTCCAAAAACAAAGGATAGAACAAAGTCCAAGAGCATACGTTGGGTCTTCAGTTATACGATACAAGACAAACAATGATTCTACTGTCTCGGGCCGCAAGAGATTATGACGATCAGCTTGCTTGATTATTATGTCATCGATAAACTTTGAACTTCTATTCCCACCATCAAGACCACCTTCAGAATATTCCTGCTCAATCCAAGATCACACATCAGATCAATGGAGGACATGCACGAAGATATGCCATTGTTCAGTTATATCTCGTAACAAAGTGGCTTTATTACATCAATGAGGAAAACATATCCATATCTCAAAACTAGAAGCAGCACAATTGTGATTGCAAACCCAAAATGTCTTAACCGTATCCAAAGAAAAGCCTAGAAAACTAAATAAAAAATAACTGGCATTCACTAAGAAGAGAAGAAATGACAGAAACCCAACCTTGGTGTGGAAGTAAGCAATTTCAGGGGCAAGACCAGTAGATGTTACAGAATACATTTCAAAGCACGTCTTCGCCAAATCTTCAGCAAGCTTCAAATTTTCAAGGTCATCAAATTTGAGTGCATTGTCTCTCATCGCCTTCTCCTTTGTGATGCCCTTAGTGGCACCAAGAGCAAGTGTACCAGGTAAAAAGCATACCTGAAAAGGCAACAGAATGTTTATACATCAATGAACCATTATGGATAATCAAATAGCATATATAATAAATTTAAACAAATAATGCTCTGATATGTTATTGATTGTGCATCCATTTATAAGTAGTCAACGTTTATAACATCTGCATGAAATTGGCATTAATCCAAGTGCAAGCATAAACAAGTTAATATAAATACTGTAACTATTTGCAAAGTAAAGCATACCAGATGATCCATTTTTGGACTAAAACCACCATCACGTCCGTAAGGCAATTCCCCAACAAAAACTAATCCATTTGGAATTGACTTCTGAACAAGTAGGTTCCTCACACCTTTCATTGCTTCTTCATACATATCATGTAAATAAGTAACATTACTATCTCGATCAATCCCCAGCTGAATCCAGACCTTAATAAGGTATTCATAGTAGCTGTCACCACGAGATCCCAGTCTAATATTTTCTCCACTAAATTCACCAGAGTCAGGGCTGCAATCAGAAGGGAATAACACTAAGAAGAACAGATGTCTTGTCTCACTGGCCAGAAAATCTCAAAAACACCCCAGGTAATATTTCATGGAAAAGAAAATACCCCAACCTCCTCCTTTTGCTCTGGCACGATACAGAAAGCAGTATTTCTCTGTATAACAGATGGCATATGACCCTCACATGATATCATGAAATTTAAAAGGTAAACCCCACCCCAATCTCCTCTCTATGTGACCATGTCAACCTTTAATAAAAATTTAAAACCAAATGCTTTCTCAAATCTAACTACATGAAATTGATAAGAGGTCAATGCACAAATAAAATTCTTATAATTTAGCATACCTCATTGGAGATGCAAAGACAACTAATCATCTTACAAATTTAATATAGTAAATATCCACTCAAAAGATCCTGACAAGAAGAAATCAAAATATACAAGTTCAGTTTGAAGTTTAACAAATATGTCTAATTATTTATTATATTGTGATCCAGTTTTCATCAGAAGGTCTTTAAGACAGTTCCACACAGGATGGCTGCTTATTTTAAGTTTCCAGGATCAAGGAAACCACTACCAGATGAACACATCCCCAAGTGACAGTCCATTAAACTTTAAAAATTGGGATATGAACGTTTCATTCATACAATATGCTGAAATTCATTTAAAGTGGATAGAGACCATCCATCTGCAGAGACTTATCATATCAAAGCTTACATTATTGGGTAAGGCTTCTAGGGATTGCTGTTACCATATTCACTTTCACAGAAGCAACAAGTAATTCAACCACCCAAATGGAACCAGAAAGCAAACATAGATGAATAAAAAGGTTGTAGAGAAAACAATGTATATTAAGCCATGAAAAATGGTGGTTGCATGGTTGAAAGAAAGCTCCATCTTCACAAAATAAAAAGGTACCCACCACATAGATATCAGACTAAATAAAAAAGCTAAACACTTCAAATCAAATAATTGGAAACCACCACCTTTCAGAGTGGTTCTCAGATTCAAAAACTCAGCAGGAACTATTTTATCCAGAATAGAAGACATGAAATGAATGACCCCACACTTCCACAAAGACATAAAATAGCAGCTAACACTGACAGTATGATTGCATGGGAAGCATGTACCTTATGTATATAGGGACCAGTCCTTGCACCTTTGAGAGATTCTTCATGTGTTCCAAGACCTTCATAGCTGCTATGCTGTACTTTGGATCACCAGAAATCATGCTGAGATAATTGAACTCAAGCTGCAATGTGGAAGCTTCTGAAGTACTACTCAATCCACCAGGAGCTCGATGTGCCGACAGATCATGCAGAACAACATCACTAAAAGGAATAGGAGTTGGACTAGAAGTAAAGGCCAATAGCAGACGATCAGCCAAGTTTATAGCAGTTTCTAAATAAACAGCTGGTTTAGGCCCCGTGTGCAATGAACTAGAGCCTTGTTTCCCTCCACTTAAATGATATGCACTCAGAAGACCACCCAAGACACGGATGGTAGTTTCAAATAAATTAACTTGGCCTTTCTTGTTTATCCTGTCAGAAAGGTGTGTTTCAATCCAAGAGCCTGCTTCAGAGACAACTTCATCTGCACCCATTATCATGGCAGTATCAAGAGCATCCACAACTGTAGCACCCAGACCTCCCAGCCCATCAGTGCCCCTCTGGCTTATTGGCATAAGTTCATCATAACCCATTGCATACTTTCTATAACCAGACCACGCATAAACAAAAGCTTCCTTGACTTTTTCTTGTCTTTTTATCCATTCAGAATCAGCATTTTCGTTCTTAGATTCATGAGTAAGACTAATGTTGTTAACCTTTTCATCAGGGGATAAACGAGGAGGAAGCCTGGGAGGTTTCTTCCAAAATCTTCTGAATCCACCATTAACATCCGTATTGACCTTAACTTCATTGGATTTTACTCCATTCAATAATTCATTAGGTCCTGAGTCGGCAGCACTTGTATGGCATAAAAAAAGATAAGCCAAACCAAAGATCAGTAACAACCCTAAAAACTTTCCTGTACTGCAGCTTGCACAATTATGTTTTACATTACTAGTAACCATTGATTGCATCATCACCTGCAAAAAAAGACAAAACAAAAACATGATATAATGGAAGAATTTAGAAGTAAATAAAACTACATAAAACAAATCAAATAAAAAGTACATGAATTTTAACTGTATGAAAAAATAAAATAAAGAGAATGACATTGAAAGATAAGGACACCCAAAGAAATTGGTAAATTATTTATAGCTTTAACCATCCATGGCATGTTTCACCAGTTGATTTGGTACTCTGAGTTTTGAAACAAAATGGAATCTACAGGCCTGAGCAATACAAAAAAAACAAGAATTTGTAAAAATAATAATAGCTATCCATAACTCACGTTGCAATTTCCAAGTTGAGATTTTTTTTAAGTTATTTCTCTTCTAACACGAACTAAAACCTTTCTATGAGATTGTCTTTTGTTGTTGAACTTAAACATTGTCTTTCTAACAAAAATGCAAAAGTTCAAATACATTTTAATGATCCAATATACTGACACCTTGGCATCAAAACTTGAACATATCTTCAGCAAACCAGTCATAGCTTTCATGCCTTTCTTACAATAAAGGAGTTGAATGAAAAATAAGTAGAAAGGAAACTAAAACACCCAAGTTGGAAAGTAACCAAAGAACAAGAAGCCCCCTTAGTGCTCTATCCAAATTTATCAAATTAAAACTAAATAAGTAGCTTGATCATCTCCAGAGAAAAAAAAAGATAAAATGAAAAACTAAAATGCAAATGCATGCTATAACAGGCATTCCAGATTATAGATAAACTTTGTATTTGGGTATGGAGCACCCTAAAAATTAAGGCCAGTTGGACCCCACCTTGATTGGTGTTATGATTCAGAAAAAGGGATTAGTCAATGTTAATGACAGTGGATATCCTGTAAATTAAAAAATAATGATCCTCAAATCAATACCAATAATGGAAAAGTTTCAAAATTTTTATAAATATTATCAAAGTTAATGAACTCCCATCAATAAGTAAATTTTTTTATAATGTCGATTCCACCCCACCCCTACCCGTACTCCTATCCCCAATCTCCTTGTTAAACTCTTTCACGGAATACCAAACCCAAGATCTCCTAACTGTCAAGTATTTAAAACAAGAGGAGATACCATTGAGTCATATGCTCATTGACCCTATCAATATGTAGGTAGTGTGTTTTATCCATGCTGGTTCTCCAATCTTAACTTTTAGTTTGATATATGAGCCTGCATAGGCAATTCTATAGGGGTTTAAATGAGGGTAGGCCATCAGAACCCAATCTCCATTGTATAAGCAAAGAGGAGACACCCCATTCTTGTTTTATAAATAGTCCTATCCGTTACTGAAACTTGGTCAATTCCTAATTATCTTTAGAGCAACTCCATCAATAGAGTCATGGTTTTCAAGCCTACTACAATAAATCCAATCATGTGCTACCGAAATTAAACTAGAGTTTTCTTCTTCTACCTATTTTCTTTTCTCTGTTGGAAAAAAACTTCAAACAAAATAAATTCCCCTTTAATAAGAACATTCTCCCTTCTAATTTCATCAACATTCTATGAAACAGAAAATATGCCTCCAGAATTTCCTCTCCTTGCATCGAGCACCTCTTAGTATTCCCCGTTCTCCAACTTTGACAAAATGCACAAACCCCTAAAAATTGCAAGAAAGCATTCACTCCCGCAATTACAAAAATCTCAATCCCCAAATGGTCAAACTTCACATTCTTCTCCTGGATCTCCAACTCCATGCTTGTAAAACCACCACACTACTAAGAAGCAGCGTATTCATTGCCACCATTAGCTTCACTAAATACAATGTCACTGGATCCATATATAGCATTTCTCACTTTATTCTCCTCGCATTGAATCAGGGATTCACACAGCACAAACTTGACTAAAATTCCACGACTAGAATTTGTAATTCTAAAGAATTAAGGAGGACAGGGAACTATTAAAGAAAATTCCGTTACCGTATCGCAATTTTTCATGTAAAAAAAAAAAAGAATCGATGCAAAAAGCATCAAAATCAACATCCAAACACGTAAAAATAAAGACAAACAACAAAGACACAGTTGATGACACAAGCAAGTTGGAAAATAAAGGGAGATCTGGAGGTTAAGCAATGAACCTGAGAAAATGAGCGTTGGCGGAACTTCGCGTTATCATAGTGAACATCTTTCATGGAATAAGGCAAGGACTGAGACATCCTCGCTCGGTTATCCTCGGAGTTGTGGCTACTACCACACAGCCACTGTAATCGCTGAGATGTGATCCGTATCGGATCAACGTCCGCAGGAAGGGAATGATGTTCTGTTTTTGGGCGCGCAGTCGCTGCTTGGTATATAAATCTATTGGAAAAAACGGAGGTTATTAGAGTAATTGGGATTAATGTTTGTTAAAAGTCTTTAAATCCTCGCCACGTTGGGCTGTCCGTCCAAGAGATGTAGAAATTCCGATCGGGCCTCCCCGGTGCGATGACGACTTCTAATGATTCTCCACGGTGGAATCACGGCCGGTTCCGATTGTCATTATTAAAATTATGTAATAATATATAAAATTATTAGCATATATTTTAATAACAAAAAATAAAAAAACATATCCTCGTACGAAGCTATCAACGGTTTTCAGTTGAGATCTACGAATATATATTCCAACTGAGAAACCTCTTCCTAATTTTCCTAACATGGCCGCAGATTTATTTGGTTTCTCGGAATATATGATTTACTTGAAACTCTTTATACCTTTGGAGAAGCTGATCAAATGGTAACAAACTGGGATGCCAATCTTGACTTGGGATTTCTTTGCGGAGGGCTTCAATCAATTCCCATGAGTCAGATTCCAAGACTGTCTTATTTGTTTCCAACGATGCAGCTAATTGGTGGAGTCCTTGAAAAGCCCATAAGCCTCTGCTTTCCAGGGATAATGTTTGCCCAATACTTGTGAAAATCCCGTAGCCCATTCACCTTCTGAATTTCTGATCAGGCCTGCAAAAGCTTGGCCTGTTACTAAATCACAAAAGCCATCACAACTATGTTTAGATAAAACTTTACGTGATAAATTATATTTTATATCTCATAATTTTATTTTTCTCGTTGTTGTAAAATATACCTACAGACATACATTCAATTGATTGAAGACAAAAGGAATTAGTTACTATACGATTGTGAATAGCTTTAATTTATAAAAAAACTGATTGCAAAACGAAAGTGATGGAAATTTCAAATATAAATAAAAAAAACATATATATATATATATATATATATTTTAATAAAATTGACTTCTAAGATATTCATTATAAATATTATTAATTAATTTTGTATCGCAAGTATCCAAAATGAATTCAATTTGTCTGAAATTTCAACCCTTTCAACAATTTCGAATATGAACTTCCTTATGCACATCATTAAGGGTGAAATATAATATTTTTTTTTTGTTTTAATACCACTATATATCAATATCAAACCTAATTTAAATACTGAAAGTATAGTACCGAACAAATAAGTATTGGGTATCGGTAAAAAAACACAGCCCAACCGACACACAAACATAGAGAAGATAAGCTAGGGTTGAGAACGCGAGAGTCTTTGTAAATATTGTAGAGAAAGAAGACGAGATAGTGTGGCAGCCATATTTAGACTCTGTGTGACTTTTGGGGGAAGAAATAAGAGAATTTACTAATGTATTGTTGGCATAGTGATAGAGAGGCACGAAAGTGCATTATCAAGAATAGTCTCGTGATATTGTACCAATTTATAATTTAAGAAAGAAATGAGTTTGGAGCGGTTAAATAAGATAAAAGGTTAGGTTCAGTTTAAATTATCAAAATTTGTAAACCTATTTTTTTTTAATTCGGTTCATTCAGAAAATATACTAATTTCTTTTAATATTTTAACCAACTATATACCAACCGATTTTATTCGGTTTGGTACGGAACCATTGGTTCGTCTCCATATTTGCACACCCTATAAACTGGTAGTTTTAAGGTGGTCCCAGATACCACCTGGGATTTACAACACCCTCTCACAAATAATTTTTTATTATATACATTCAGTATCTAATCAGTATCCACTCGGCAAGGCTAATGTAACAGAACAAATCAAATATTTGGGAGGGTAAATGATCATTTTACCCTTCCCGTTCTTTTTTATAAAATTACTTTTGATGTCAGGAAACTAGCATGAGGTTGTCCGTGAAAAGAATGAAGAAAGAAGACTGACTTTCAAAAGTTGCTTTTGGTACTATATGCTGACTTTTAGAATTCTCTTTCTTCAAGCTGGTGGAAGGAAGAAGAAGGTGGGTTTTCTTTGGGGTGAGAATTATTGAAGCTAGAAAAAAATCACAGAGAAGACGTATATTTGTTAGAGCTTCATAAATTTTGAAGAAGTTGACGTTAAAAGCCTCAGAATCTATTTGAAATATTGTAGAGGCATGGATTTCAGATGTATCATTGTAAGGTAATGTAAAGTTATTGTGTTTAATACTGATTGTTATAATGTATTTATGAATGAATATAAGTTATAAATGAGTTAGGTGTGAGTAAATGTCTGTGAGTTATGAGGTTGTTTTTACGAAATGTACGTGTTGTATCCCTTGACACTTCCTGGAAAAAACTGATATGGACAAAACGTTTGTAACGCCTGTTTTATGACATGATATTTCTTCCATATCTGATGTGCTTTACACAATATCGAAGCATATTATGATTTCCACTCATTATTTTCCCTATTAGACAGATAAGAGTATATAACCAGTATGCGATTGGATTGATAAATGCCAAGATCGAATGCTTTGGATGCAAAATAGTATGATTGAGTTTTTCAACAAGATAAGACACATATCCAGTCAAGCTCCACCAAAACCCATTACCACACCTCCAAATAAAACTCAGGAAGAAACTCAAGATGAAGCGTA
Source organism: Passiflora organensis (assembly GCA_019739055.1). Classification (NCBI taxonomy): domain Eukaryota; kingdom Viridiplantae; phylum Streptophyta; class Magnoliopsida; order Malpighiales; family Passifloraceae; genus Passiflora; species Passiflora organensis. Next base: position 1,469,206 of record JAEPBF010000136.1, read on the forward strand.
GTGTGGTGTTTGTTTTTTTCATGTATTTTATAGTGGCCACTGATCTTTTGGAACTTTAAGTATGTAATGTCTTTGATTTTGTTGGTGAATAATATTTATCAGTGAATTGTTCAAGGGTAATATTCATTATGGTTGTGATTCTATTAACAATATAACGACATCACATGTGGTACACACCCCATATGACATATATAATGTCCACCATTTGATTGAATCAGGCCACATCATATGAGGTATACACCCCATATGACGCATGTAATATCCATCTTACTTAGAATCGGACTACATCATATGAGGTACACACCCCATATGACATATGTAATGTCCACTATTTGATAGAATTGAGTCACATCACATGAGGTACATTGTGAGGACCCGACCCAGTAATTGGGCTCCTTACCGTCGTGCAGTCCAATTGGCCCTACTCGTGGCCCAATCGAAACCACACAAGGTTTACCCTCAAAACAAATTTGCAAAATATATAAAAACACATAAATTTGAAACTTTTTATTTTTTAAAAAAGAATAAAAAGAAGCATGTATTTAAACAAAAACCTCGACACAATATAATAAATCACGGAGTACAATCACAAACAATGTAAGTCTTAATCTCACACACAATAGGCCACACAACCCTAAACATGCTTCATCAAAATAAGTCCAATCAACTCAAGCCCAAGAATAACAAAACATGCCCAAGGCATCATACTCATCTCATATATCATAAGCTCAAAGAATACATCCATATCCAAAAGCATGTATCAACCCAATCCCACTGAGGGGTCACAATGTCAATGAGCAAGCATGCAAACAAAGATAAGCAAGCATAAAAAAATCCAAAATACAAAAGAAAGTGTCGAGTTTTCAAATGTGTCATATGCAGTAGTTCAACCTTATGACAACCTAGAAACCTCGACCTCAAGAAGAAGTCAGCTACACAAGCTCTCGACCTAGTCTTGAAAAACAGGGGGTGAGATCTCAAGGACCTCAGTGAGAGTCACCGTGTCATAAACAATTTTGGTGGAATAGAGGCATATATGAAAACAAGTTTAAACATTTTATAATAAAATCACAGTAAGACCATGATGGTAATCGTGCAAACAACCTCACATGTAAATATGATCAAAAGCACATGTATGAATGTAATAATATATACGTGTATCTCAGGCATATGCCCAATTAGTATACAATCCGAAATCTCATTCTCGTGGGCTACTATGCCAAAAACTATCAGGGTGGACCTCTAAAACCGCTTCACTGATAACCCCGGCCAAAGGGAAATTGGAAGCCCACTGGTGGTTAAGTTAATGCACATTTCAAAATAAGTATAAGTGCCCTACCACTAGTGTCGTCCTCGAGAAAAGTAGGAAATCGCACTACCACATGATTCCCAACTCAAAAAGCCCGAAAGCACATGTAACCTATCACATCACAAACTCACACAAGGCATACACAATCCATCCATACTCCTAGGCAAGAGACTATCCTTCTATCTAAGGAGACTTATCCACTTACCTTCGTATTGGCCAAGTGTAATTCGTAAATTCCTAAGTTACACCTAGAAATTATATATATATATACATATTCTTTGCAAACTTGTAGAACAAATCCCAAATCATGTTATAATTTAAATAGAAGGTAGTGTACTCAAAGTCAACTCAAAAGCTCCCTAAGAGCCCTCACAACTCATGAAATCAATATATATAGTTATTCTCGCAATGCATTTCAATCATCTCCTGCCACTCAAAACGGGCCTCCAAAACTCATATGCGGGTCAAATAAGTAGAAATTGGTATATCCACTGGACTCAAGCCTCGAACAACACACCAATCGACTAACAATTCTATTGCACACTAAAACTCCCAAAACGACACAACACGTAAATTATTGACACACTACCAATGACATGACGTTCTAGACATCCTAAACCTGACACCGAAGCTCTATGACTAAGTCCAGGTCACTCAGTTAAAAGGTCAACTCTGAAGGTCAATTGCTCACCTCACTTAAACCGACCAATCTGAAAAATCTGACTGAACCCAAGTACTGACTAGACTCTCAAAAGAACGGGGTCTCACATCCTCCCATCCTTATAGGAATTGTGTCCCCAAAATTCACTCATCGGAATCCTCAAACAAATGCGGATAATGCTGTCTCATCAACTGCTCTGGTTCCCAAGTCCACTCCTCCATACGGTCACTACGTTACAAAATATAAACCATAAGCACAACTACGACTGCGTAACTGTTTCACTGCTCTATCCACTATGGCTATTGGCTGAGTCAAATAAGACAAATCATTGGCAATCTCGATCGGTGGTGTCTCCAAGATGTGAGATGGATCTGACATGTACTTTCTCAACATGGAAACATGGAAGACGTTGTGGATCCTCTCTAACTCTGGTGGTAACTCCAATCTATATGCCACTAGGCCAACTTTGTCAGCAATACGATAGGGACCAATATACCTCGGAGCTAGTTTACCCCGTTGCTGAAATCTGATCACTCCCTTCCACGACGTGAGTTTCAAGAATACCCTATCATCCACTGCAAACTCTAAGTCTCGCCTACGGTGATCTACATAACTATTATGTCGGCTCTGAGTTGCTCTCAACCGCTCTCTAATCAAAGCAACCTATTGAGTAGCCTGGTCTACTAACTCTGGACTATCAAGACGCCTCTCACCAACCTCATCCCAACATAATGAAGTACGACACCTGCGTCCATGTAGTGCCTCGTACGATGCCATACCAATAATCCTCTGAAAACTGTTGTTGTAGGCAAACTCCACTAAGGGTAAGCATCGATCCCAAGTGGTCTGTCTGTCCAACACACAAGCTCTGAGCATATCCTCTAGGATCTGTATAGTCTACTATGACTGACCATCTGTCTGTGGGTGGAACGCTGTACTGGACCTCAGCTCTGTACCCAAGAAGTGAACCTCGTATCCCGATCTGACACTATAGTCACTGGCACACCATACAATCTGACAATCTCATCCATGTACCTTGATGCTAGCCTCTCTGGTGTATTTGTCACTCTGATGGGGAGGAAGTGCGCAGACTTGGTGAGTCTGTCCACTATCACCCATATGGCATCGTATCTTCGTTGCACATATGGCAAACCAACCAAAAAGTCCATGGTGATATGCTCTCATTTCCACTTTGGAATGGGAAGTGGCTGTAACATGCATACTGGTCTCTTATGCTCGGCCTTTACCTGCTGACAAACTAAACATCGAGCAACAAACTCTGCTATGTGCCTCTTCATGCCTGACCACCAATAAGACTGTCTCAAATCTCTATACATCTTGGTGTTACCCGGATGTATAGAGAATGATAAACTGTGAGCCTCTATCAGAATCTGCTGTCTCAACTCCTCGTCATATGGTACACACATACGACCTTGGAAAGTCAGAACATCGTTATCCCTAACTCGGTACTCACTGACTGAACTCTCTGCACTGTCACTGCTATCCAAACTCTGTCTCACTTTGACCAAAGCTGGATCCTTAAGCTGACCGACTCGAATCTCATCAATCAATATCGGTCTCACCACCATTTGAGCAACTAGTGCTCCGGTCTCATCACTATCCAGCTAAACTCTAGACTCCCTCAAACTCATCAACAAGGATATATACTCAGCTCTCACATAAGCCAAGGAAGAAGAAGTCTTCTTGCTCAATGCATCTGCTACTACGTTGGCTTTACCTGGATGGTAGTCAATGATCAAGTCATAGTCCTTGATCAACTCAAGCCAGCGCCTCTATCTCAAGTTCAACTCCTTCTGGGTAAGAAGGTACTTGAGACTCTTGTGATCTGTGTAAACATGACACGTCTCACTATACAAGTAATAGCACCAGTTCTTCAAAGCGAAGACCACCGCTGCAAGCTCAAGGTCATGGGTCGGATAGTTGTCCTTGTGCTACCTTAACTGTCTAGAAGCATAGGCAACTAACTTCTCATGCTGCATCAACACACATCACATTCCAAGTCTCGAGGCATCACTGAAAACAACATAGCCTCTGCCACTGACTAGTAAAGTCAACACTGGAGCTGAAACCAATATGGTCTTCAGCTCACAGAAACTCTGCTCACACTTTTCGGTCCACACAAACGGAATACCCTTGCGAGTCAAACGGGTCAAAGGTGCTGCTAAAACCGAGAAGCCCTACAAACCGTCTGTAGTAACCTAACAAACCCAAAAAGCTATGCACCTCAATCACACTGCGAGGTAGTTCCTACGAAACAATAGCCTCTATCTTTTTGTGGTCTACCAATACTCTACTAGCTGACACAACATGCCCCAAGAAGCTGACCTCACTCAACCAAAACTCACACTTAGAGAACTTTGCATAAAGCTATCGAGCTCTAAGTGTGTCTAAAACTATCCTTAAGTGCTCCTCGTGCTCCTCTTGGGTCCTCGAATACACCAATATTTCATCAATGAAGACGATGACAAATCGATCTAAAAACTCTCGGAACACCCTGTTCATGAGGTCTATGAACATTGTAGGTGCATTCGTCAACCCGAAAGGCATAACAGCGAACTCATAGTGTCCATACCTCGATCTGAACACTGTCCTATTCGAGATGTCGGATTCCTGAATTCTCAATTGATGGTATCCTGATCTCAAGTCTATCTTCGAGAACACTGAAGCACCCTACAACTGATCAAACAAGTCATCTTTCCTTGGCAACGGATACTGGTTCTTCACTATGGCCCGGTTCAGCTGCCTATAGTCAATGCAAAGTTGAAGGGTACTATCCTTCTTTTTTACAAAAAAGGATAGGTGCACCCCACGGAGAAACACTAGGTCTGATGAAGCCTCAATCCAGTAGATCCTCTAACTGAGTCTTTAGCTCTCTCAACTCAGCTGGTGTCATCCGATATGGCAGAATAGAAATCGGTGTTGTCCCTAACAATAACTCAATCTCGGACTGGAGGTAACCCTGTCACATCCTCAGGAAACACAGCTGCATACTCTTTGACAACTGGCACACTACTCAACTATGGAGGCTCAATTGATACATCCCTGACATGAGCAAGAAAAGCTATGCAACCCTTGTGAATCAACTGTCTGGCACTCATCCAAGAGATCACACATGTCGGTTGTACCCGTCTGTCTCCCTCAAAACAATACTCTTTCCCATCTGGAAAACTAAACCATACCCTCTTCGTGAAGCACTCCATGCGGGCTCTGTATCTACATAAGCAGTCCATACCAATTATCACATCAAAATCTTTGATATCCAACGGTATCAAATTCGTCTCAATCTTCACTGTACCCACTGTCAACACACAACCTAAGAAAACACTACTGCAAGTAATCTGCTTACCAAGAAGGGTTAACACAACTATGAGAGGCTCTAAGGGTGACAACACTCTATCTATACACCTAGCCACTTTAGGACCAAAAAATGACCTATTCACCTCGGGTCTAACAGGACTCTAGCAGAACAAGAAAATATAGAAATAGTACCTACCACGAAATCCGGACTAGCACATACATCTGCATCTGCTAGTATGAATAGGCGTGTCTGTGGCCTCTGCTGTTGTTACTGAGTCTGTCTTATAGCCTGACTGCTAGATGGTCGACCTGTCTTTGATCTAGTTTGAGGCCTCAAAGCTCTCTGTGAACCCATAGGGCTCACACCTGTCCTCTATGCTGCTGACAAGGCTGGAACTCTGGGCAGAGAACCTGTAAGTCTAGATGCGCTGTCCCCTGTACAATCTCTGCCCAAATGCCCAAACTGATTACAAGCATAACATCTGGGTGGCTGTGGGCTATGAGGAGGATGATTCTGTCTATAGTTCCCACACCTGGGATGCCCTACTGGTCTACTGATACTAAAATTTGACTGAGCAGGCTGTGTCCGGGTCATGAATGAAGATGTGCCCTATGATCTGGTATGCACTGCTGAGTACGGGACAAACATCCTACTCCTCTGCCTGTGGTCAAACCTACCACTGTGCCTCATGGGACCCTTACTAGGTGCAAGTCCCCATGCCTCTGAGTCTGACTACTCTGACCATGAGCAATCTCCTCTTACTTCTTTGCATCTACGACAAGCTTCTCAAAGTCACTGCTGGTATTCGGACCCATCACAGTGTGGATGTCCTGGTTGAGGCCCTGCTTAAACCGACTAGCCATCACTGCCACATCTCGCCCTATCTCTGGCACAAAATAGACCAATGCCCTAAACTCAGTCTCATACTCAGTCTCATACTCCGTGAAGCATGTAGAACTCAAACCTCTTATTGTTCTGAAAGTGTGGTGGAAAGAATCTTACATCAAACTCTCTCTTAAACTCCTCCCAAATGAGCAGGCCCCTATATATGTTCCTGACAGTGCTTCACCAAGTGGCAGCATCTCTCTCAAGTAATTGAGTAGCCAAAGTGACTCTGTCCTCGGCTGAAACCCTCAAGTCCTGGGCAGTGAGAACAACCTTGTCTTTCCACATCTTGGCTACCATAGCATTGCTAGTGCCAAAAAAACTCTCACAACCCAAATACCTTGCCTTCTTCAGTAACTTGGACACCTGTAGTTGCAATTTGGCTCCCTGTACCTCAACTGGCTGAACTCTAAGCTGTACCTCTAGCTGAGCTGGTGCCTGCACCAGTGGCCTGCATCATCTGCATTGTCTGCTGCATCTGACCCAAAGTAGTCTGAATAGCGACCAACATCTAAAGTAGGGCAGGGTCCTGAGCTGTAGTTGATACTTGGCTTGCCTGTGTCCCTTGTGCTGCCTGTGGCTACTGTACCTCAACTGCTGGTCCATGAGCATCAGAGCTCTCATCTGCATCGACTACTTGAGTTGAACTCCTCGGCCTCTAATAGCACGACGAGCTCTACCACGGGCCATCACTATAAACTGGATAAATAGTCAAACAATGAGCCTTAAGAACAAAACAAGACTACTAGACACAACTCTATGCTGGACCATGCATGTGCAATATGAGTATGATGCGCTTTCAAAATATGTCATTTTAAACCATTTTTGAAAACATTGCACACATAAACAACCATGCTTCGCTACCAACCTTGTGAGGACCCGAAGCCAGTAATTGGGCTCCTCACCACCTTGCAGTCCCAATTGGCCCAACTCATGGCCCAATCGAAACCACACAAGGCTTACCCTCAAAATAAATTTGCAAAATATATAAAAACACATATAAATTTGAAACTTTTCATTTTCTTTAAAAATGAGCATGTATTTAAACGAAAACCTTGACACAATATAATAAGTCACGGAGTACAATCACAAACAGCGGAAGTCTTAATCTCACACACAACAGGCCACACAGCCCAAACATACTTCATCAAAATAAGTCCAATCAACTCAAGCCCAAGAATAACAAAACATGCCTAAGGTGTCATACTCAACTCATATATCATAAGCTCAAAGAATACATCCATATCCAAAAACATGTATCAACCCAAGCCCACTGAAGGGTCACAATGTCAATGAGCAAGCATGCAAACAAAGATAAGCAAGCATAACAAAATCCAAAATACAAAAGAAAGTGTCAAGTTTTCAAACGTGTCATTTGCAGTAGTTCAACCTTATGACAAACTAGAAACCTTGACCTCAAGAGGAAGTCAGCTACACAAGCTCAAGGACCTCAGCGAGAGTCACCACATCATAAATAATTCCAGAGAAATAGAGGCATAAATGAAAACAAGCTTAAACATTTTATAATAAATCACAGTAAGATCATGATGCTAATCGTGCAAACAACCTCGTATGTAAATATGATCAAAAGCACATGCATGAGTTTGATAATATATACGTGTATTTCAGGCCCATGCCCAACTAGTATACAATTCAAAATCTCATTCTTGTGGGCTACTATGCCAAAAACTATCGGGGTGGACCTCTAAAACCGCTTCACTGATAACCTCGACCAAAAGGAAATCGGAAGCCCACTGTTGGTAAATTTAATGCATATTTTCAAAATAAGTATAAGTCCCCTACCACTAGTTTCGTCCTCGGTAAAAGTGGAGAAATCACACTATCACACGATTCCCAACTCAAAAAGCCTGAAGACACATGTAGCCTATCACATCACATACTCACGCAAGGCATATACAATCCATCTATACTCCTAGGCAAGGGACTATCCTTCTATCTAAGGATACTCATCCACTTACCTTTACATTAGCCAAGCGCAGTTCATCAATTCCAAGTCACACCTAGAAATTATATATATATATATATTCTTTGCAAATGTGTAGAATAAATCCCAAATCATGTTATAATTTAAATAGAAAGTAGTGCAGTCAAAGTCAACTCAAAAGCTCCCTAAGAGCCCCCACAACTCAAGAAATCAATATATATAGTTATTCTCACAATGTATTTCAATCACATCATAAGCATGCATATAGGTCCATAATAAACATTTTATGCATCATAAATATGACTCACACATAATGAACCTAGCATGCCAAGTCATTCATCAATGCACATATTGCCTCCATTAAAAAACAAGCATTTACCTAATTTTAATTAATAAAACAAAATTAATTCTGTGTATGTAAATGAAATATAGTCTCCCACCTCTTGACGTGCCGACAACTCAACGACAATAACTTATCCTTTATTGACCGTTGAAGCACCAACTAAACAACCATACACACAAAACCACACTAAGATCAAAGCCAAAAATAATATACTCGAAAATGACTAAAACTAAAAACAACCTAGGAGACCCCCTAAACATTCACTCTAAGTCTCAAGTCACTCAATACAACCTCTAGAAACACGTCACTCAATCCCTTAAGAGGAACAACCAACCCCTTCATACACTCAAGCCTTCCTAAGTTTAAATTTCAATTCTAAGCTCAACCAACATCAAAATTGGTTTCCTCAATCCACAAACCTTCTCTACAACACACAAACAACCTAACTCAAGCAATGGAATCAACCAATTCCATTCAATTCAACAAAAACACAAATTTCCCGAAATTACCAAAATTGTCATCGAAAACTCTAAATGATCATTCATGGATTAATTGTTGTTTTCATACAATCTAAAGCATTAGACCATTACAGAAAATATCCAAGCATACTAAAACAACCAAAAATTGGAAGGAAAATGGAAGAAATCAAACATTGACCTAAAAATCTGAATTTCACTAAAAATACCCAAATTTAGATAAAATCACAATAAATCAACACAATACCAGTGAAAATATGGGGAGAGGGGTTGAGTTTATGATTTGGAACAATACTCACACATCAATTTGGAGGAAAAAAGGAATTGTGGGAATTTTGGGGTGCTCTCGGCCGAGAGAAAAACAAAGAGAAAAAGGGTGGTTCTTTGTGTTTTCTTCCCACTCACATGCAGAAGAGGGGGGGAAAAGGTAAAGGCATTTTTGAAATTATTGCTCCCTTAGTCTCTTTGACTTTGACTTTGACTTTGACTTTTTTAAAAAAAAAATTCTCAAAATCTGAAATAATTATAAAATGACTCACATATGCCCCAAGTGAGCCAAAATAAAATTTAAAAGCTCAAAATATGAAAATTAGGCCTTTAAAATGTAATTGGGCTCAAGAAACAAAAATCAGTTCCACCAAAGGTAAACCGGCCTAAAGACCTCCGACCACTCAAAACGGGTCTCCAAAACTCATTCGCGGGTCAAAGGAGTAGAAATTGGTATATCCACTAGACTCAAGCCTCGAATAACACACCAATCAACTAACTATTCTATTGCACACTAAAACTCCCAAAACGACATGACGCCAAATTATCGACACACTACCAACGACATGACGTTCTAGACATCCTAAACCTGACACTTAATTTCTATGACATACCCCATATGAAGCATGTAATGTCAATCCTACTCAGAATCGGGCCATACTACATTAGATACACACCCCATATGACTTTTGTACGTCCACCATTTGATAGAATCGGACCACATCACATAAGGTACATACCCTAGATGATGAATATAATGTTCACCATTTGATAAAATTAAGTCACATCATATATGGTACACACCCCATATACCGTATATAATGTGAGTGTTTGTAGAAACAATCATTACAAATATGAATAATCTTTACAAATATGTCACAAATTATGTCTTGGAAAATTTATTCATACATTTCAAAATAATTCATACAACATATTTTACAATGTCAAATGCAACCGTTCAATTGATTGCCACCACCCCTCAAAATGGTACAATCGTGCTCATTTATGGGTATACACCATCCCTCAAAATGGTGAGCTCTACACCAAAATATTAACTTCCCTTTGTTTGAATCTGATTGACAAATCCTTATCAATGTCCACTCTCCATTTTCTTGACATCGTTTGTTTCTGCAATGTAATAATGAAGTTTGTTGAGAAGAAGAGTCACTGTTAACAGATATTTGTCAGTAAAAAACAACATATTGGTATAGACATGGTGTTGAGTACATACACCATATCCCATATTACATGTAGTACACCACACAAACAAACACTAAAACCATAGCGCACACATGCATTATACAATATAAATAGTGTGACCTAATCACTAAACATTTAACCACACTAAACCCACTGTGTTGCACTTAACATATCAACATATTCACAAATTTCCTAAGGTAAACTAACAAAACTCCCCAAGACAAACTCTACACAAATTACTACTCATAACCAAATTATCCAATGTCTTACCAAAATATTGAACACTCGCTTGGATATTCCTCCAATCTGCAAACTAATTTTTTCTCGAATAGAAAAGTGGAGTGAAAAAATTTTAAAGATTCGTAGGGAACTTGAAGATTGTGTGAGAAATCATGGGTTTTGCAGATTGTGTGGTGATCTAGTGGATTGTGTGGTACCTGCATAGATTGTATCTATATATGCTGACCTAATTTGAAAGTCAAATTTTAGAACAAAAGTTTGATTTTTGAGTGAAGAGCGGGAAGAGTAAAATAACCATTTACCCTCCCAAAAATTTGAGCTGTACTGTCCCACCAATCTTGTTGAGAAATCAGATGGTGAATGGATATAATAAAAAACTTATCTTGTGAGATGCTCAATGGACCACCTTACCCTTATCAACTATCATTGTAATTCATCCATCATTACCTTACTAGATTAGGTTAAAGACTTGTGACGGTAAACGAAGGATATATATCGGTTCGTGGTACCGTACAACTTGGACAAAAGTTAGAGCACCTTTATCCCAGTTCGGTGCAAATCCAGTTCTCTCACATGGCTCCAAATAATTGGTCAACGTCTTGCTGCAGAGAACTGATACATGGTTTGAAGAGAAGAGGTGAAAATCCTGAATTTTGCTTTTTGTCGATAGAGGTGTAATAGAAGATAGAGACCTTTTGCTGTCATGCAATGCGTTCCATGTTAATTAGGAACCATATATATATATATATATAGTAAGGGTATATGTATCTGATCTCAGTGTTTGAGAGCCTTACATCAAGCATTAATCCTCTCTCAAAAGCAGCAATAACCCTTTTTGAGATTAACAATCGATCAAGGAAACGATTAACAATTCATCAATCTCAGAGCAATACCTTCGTCTCTTCTCTTTCGCAAAGCAAATGCAATACAACCAAATCTTTCAGCACTCATGGGTTGCAGTCAGAACTTGAAGCCATTTTACTCTGTTCTGTTGCTGCTCTTCCTTTTCATTGCCTCCTACACCAATGCTTTCGCTTCATCAACTCATGAAGTCAGGCCGAAGTCGACACCCTCAAAAGTCCTTGCCCAGTATCAAGTTTATCATATGAAGAACACCTCACCTTTCATCTTGGACAAAGAAGTCAGCAAGAACACCGGAAAGAAGGGAAAGGCAGTGAATAAGAGAAAGAAGACGAACAAGAACTTGAAGAGCAGGGCTTTCTCTGTCATGCTCCCAAGGGGTTTAGTTCCTCCTTCTGGTTCTTCTCCGTGCCACAATGCTAAACCCAACTCAAAAGTCGTTTTCTACTGCGATCTCTCCTCTATAAAACCCTAGAGTTTTACAGGCGATCGACAACCTCTTGGAGATTTTCCTCTTTCAATACATAATATCCTTTAGTTTCTCGCGTTTGCTTTTTAAGCTCCTCTTTATTCTTCTCATTTTACAGTTCTTTCCTTCACCATCTTAAAAGTTAGAGTTCTGACTAAAGATGGCATTTCATGTGTGTACTACAATTTTGTTCACGTTGTGGCAGATTATACCAAGTGTGCATGTACTTGAGTAAGTGGTAATTGAATAAAGATCCAATCATAGAGAGATCTTTCCTTGTTTCTCATGCGTCGTATAATAACATGCAGTCTACTGATTGTCACGGCAATCCAATTACTACAGGTTTTCCTCATTTTCATTTCTGGCAAAATGGATTACTATTTGAAATAATGTTTTCCCTTCATTTAATTATCACATCAGAACATTTATTGAAATGAATTGCAGGTGAGCTTGAATCTTGATCGCATCAGAACTTTTCTTGACACAAACCGCAGGAGAGTTCCTTTTCTTCTCTGGGAAAAGTACGCAATAATCCACTTTGTTGCTGTGCACAGAAGCTTTGTAGCGTTTGTCTGTGTTCTACAACGAGTGGTGCGTTTCTGGATGATGGAATGTTAGAACTCTGTTGACTTTACACACTTTGTAAAAAACAAAAGGGGATTAAATCCTTTTCAGTGCCATTAATTAATGTTCTTCTCATTGAGGACTGGGGAGATGTTTGTACTCGATGACCTTTGTTTTCCCTTTTTCTGTTTAATGAAATGCCATGCATGCATATCTCTCTGTCAGGGCTGCACGGGCTGCACGGCTGCACGGCTGCACGGGCATCGACTCAGGAAATTCAAAGCAGCATGTGATCTTGCATTGGTCGTGGGGTTACTGTATTGTTCATTGTCGACATTTTCGTGGCGTATACTCAAATGCATGACCAACATATATAGGTTGTAATTTCCTGCGAGATCTATATATATGTTTTAAGCCTAGTTATAACATAGTACTAGCACCCTTCTCATAGGACCTCCTTCGCTTAATCATATCTCAATTTTCTAAGTTTCATAGAGGACGAACACTACATCTTAATAATTTGCTTATTATTCCATACGAGGATGAATTTTCTAGTCGTTCCATATATTGTCAATAGCTGCCATGTTTTATTTGATCTAATTATGCAATCAATGGATACCTATTGTACCAGATTGGGTTAAACTCAGCTGTGATGGTGTCACTGATGCCAACAGAGGAAGCAGAGAAAGGAATAGAGGGAGTCGAGGAATAGACGAAGATGAGGAAGAAGTTTGAGGAAAAGTTATTTTTATATATCCTTTAGTGGCAACACTCGGTACATATATATAGCTCTCTGGTTTCTATCCGTTGCAACTAATTCCCTTACTTTACGCTACATAATCACTGAGATATGTGGGTTTTCTGGTAGCGCGTTTGTCCTTCCTTGCCATTGCAGCTGGCGTAGCAGAGGCGGATTCCTTTTCATCTGTCTGTATCTGTGAATCAGCTATCCTTGTAGTGCTGTGCTGAACATCATGGGCTTGTGGATCATTACTCCCCTTGTAAACAAGAACCTTGTCCTCAAGGTGGAATGCAGGATATTCGCTTTGAAACTGAGTCTGGTCTTCCCACATAGCTTCTTCAACTGTCTGAGCTGTCCATTGAACTAATAGTTGAGGAACAAATTTTCCTTGTTGCAGCACTTGTCGTTGTCCCAATATCTTAAGTGGTTGAATGCGAACCAAGCCAAGAAGGTGATCCAGAGGTGGACTAGGAGTGAAATTGGAGCCGTTGGTGCACTTTTTGAGGAGTGATACGTGAAAAACATTATGTATTTTGGCATTGTCTGGTAGCTTCACCTGATAAGCCACTGAACCGATGGCTTCTAATACTGGAAATGGACCAAAAAATCTTCTACCAAGCTTGTGGGATTTCCTTTGTGCAACAGAGTTTTGGCGATATTGTTGTAGACGTACGTAAACTAGGTCTCTTGGAAGAAATGATGCTGAAGTTCTGTGTTTATCAGACTTGGTCTTCATGCGTTGCTGAGCCTTTTGTATATTGGTCTTAAGATCCGCTAACAATCGCTGTCGGTAGAGCAATGAAGCTTCCACATCATGTATTGGAGTGGATCCTGGAATGTAGTGAGGAATGGTCAGGGGAGGTCTACCATAAAGAGCTTCGTAAGGACTCATGTGGATTGACGAGTGCTAAGAGGTATTGTATGAGAGTTCTACCCAATGAAGAAACCGTGCCCACTGTTTAGGATTGTCCATAGTATAACTACATAGATAGTCTTCAAGGCAGCGATTAACTACTTTTGTTTGGCCATCCGACTGCGGGTGGTAGGCACTACTGGTTGACAGAGTTGTTCCCTGCAGGCGAAAAAGTTCTCGCCAGAAAGTGGACATAAATAATGGATCTCGGTCCGACACTATATCTAGTGGAAACCCATATAAGCGAACGATTTCGCGACTAAACACATCAGCTACTGATATGGCTGTATAATGGGCACCTAAGGTAATAAAATGACTAAATTTGGACAGACGATCGACAACCACATAGATAGTTGTCTTACCATGGGATGGAGGTAGATGGGTGATAAAATCCATTGAGATGGATTCCCATACATTACCAGGAATGGCCAATGGTGTGAGTAAACCCTGAGGAGCAGTGTGAAAAGGCTTCACTTGTTGGCAAATGGAACACACATTGATGTAGTTGGTGACGTCTTGATGAATGCCCTGTCACCAGAAGACTGCATTGATTCTAGCCAATGTACGTTGAGCGCCAGCATGTCCACCCACAAGACTGTCATGAAATTCACAAATGTGTGGGTCACGCAAGCCGGACTCTAATGGAACCCAAATACGTGCTTTGTAGAAGATGAGACCATCCCGAATAGTGTAATGATTGTGTGTCTCAGGCTTGGCTGCAATAAAGTCATAAAAACTGTGAGTGTCTGCATGATGAGTAATAAAATGTTTCAGGGTGAAGATAATGTTGGAGACTAGTCTAGAAGAGCCACTGATCATAGAGAGTGTTGCTGCGACAGGCTGAATGCGAGAGAGAGCATCCGCAGGAAGATTTTCGCATCCTGGTCTATAACGGATCTCAAAATCATAACCAAGGAGCTTAAATGTGAGACCTCACCCTTCTGAGAGTAGCTTACGACAGAGTGCAGATTCGATTCGTAAATTTTTTTCTTACGTTGGGTGCCTCAGCCTTAGGGAGTCCTTAGCGTGTTTGAGTGTTTTAGGGTGTCTAGGTGTGATCGAGAGTACGTTAGAATGCGTGATTGAGGATTGAGTCAGTGGAAATTGGAATTTGACAGATTATGACCCGTTTTGAGTGACCATGAATTTTTGGGTCGATTACTATTCATCGAACCCAAATACTGTTCATCGAGCCCAAACACTATTTGTAAGCCCAATTGATTAACCGAAATCCCAGACACCCGTCTTGTTACGCAAAATTTTATTCGGGTCATTTGGGATGATACGGGCTGTGAAATTAGAATTTCTGTACTTAGTAGACCTTGGGATTTAGCCCAATTCAGTCTCAGCCCAAATCCATTGTGTCAACTCATATACTAGCTAACCCATTAGTTACACTTAAGTCTTGCCAAGTCTTGCCATTTGTGCATTAAACCCAGCAGACCATTCATTTCATCTGCCCTAAATGCCTTTCCCCGTTTTTCTTTCCTCTCCACCATCCAAGAGTACCAACATTCACCTTCAACTCAGTTTTACCTCAAAAATCGTTAGGGGATCATACCTTAACACTTCCCCAGTGTTTTCAACACGTTTCCACTAGTAGTTTGGTGGGTAGGAGTGATTTCTACACTGTTTTCATTCTGGACGAAAATTGAGGGTTTACTGGTAAGTGGTTTAATTCTTGCTTCCATGCTTCTAAGTTAGTTTCTTTAGGTTGCTAGTAATGTTTCTGAGCTAATTTAGTGAGTGATTGTGTCTGGAAACACCCTGAAAGCTTTGTGTAATTCTCGGGTGAACAGTGTCAGAGGGTGGAATTCGAAAGTTCTCGATGAATTGGGTGTATTGGTTGCTTGGGTGGTACTGTAATGTGTGAATGTTTTCTGGTCAGAGTTGTGATTAAGGGGGAATGGTTGTGAGTTTATGGAGTGGTTAAATTGTTCAATTGCAGAGGAGTGTTGAGTGGTAATTGTGAGAGGGTCCTTTAGGTTTTAATTTCAACTTTAGTTTCTGATCACTTGAATTCAGATTAGCTTACGGTTCTATGACTGCCTTATGTGTATAGGTGATATTGCGGCAGCTGAGAAAGGCAAAGGTGTCACTGGTACGTCATCAGCGCGACAAGAGGTGGGAGTTTAAGTTTCATCTGCATATGCGTACTGGTTGATTTGTTTAATTAAAATTGGATTGCATGGTTTGATTTGAATAGAGGCATTGCTGGTACTCTGATAACTAATCATGTTAGACTCATATGAATGCTTGTCATGCTTTGGAACGCATTAAATATATGTTCAAAACTAAGCATGATGGTTGTGTGATGTGCATTGTGTTACCATGAGTGGATTGTTGCTTGTAACTGAGTGTGTGGCAACACAAGGGAGACTTGTTAAAAATGTGAGATCGGCCTGATGTGGAACGGTATAAATACATAGCATGCATTACAAGTTTTTCCTAAACAATGTAGTATAAGTATTTTCTTAGGGATTTACTGGAATTGACGAACTATGCTTGATCAAGCTAGGTAAGTATATGGGGATCCCAGCTGAGGGGACAGTTGCTTACCTTGGAGGGTTATGGAGGATATATCTATATGAATGGTTACTCAAGTGCACTATAAACGATCAGTTCTCATAATGCTATATACATGTATCTACGAAACTGAGATGGAATCTGATAATTTGATTTCTCCATTCAGTTTCGGACAACCTTGATGGTAGGGGTTTGAATACATATGAAACTGTTAAATTAAAACCATCAATGGGCTTCCAGGTGATCCTTTAACGGGGATTATTCGGAAGTGGTTTGTGTCTGCCCCGGTAGGTTTTGGGCATATTAGCCGTTGCATAATGTTTTGATAATCACGCGTCGTGCATTGTGCATTGTGCATTGTTTATTGTGGATTTCGTTATGTGCATATATGAGCATGAGACTCAATTGTGTTACGTACTTGGTTTGTAAACTGATTTAGTAATTGCCTCTATTCCCACGTTGTGCTTATGATGCGGTACTCCCACTGAGGTCCATTGATCTCACCCCCTCCCTTTATTTTTCTCAGGGCTAAATTGAGAGACTAGCAGTTCAGCTTCCAGGTTATTATTCCTTTGTTGGTCGTAGGGCTGGACATTGTACTCCACACATTTTGGACACTCGGCATTATTTGTGTTGTAGGTACACACTAGACGTGTGCATATGTATGCTAAACGTGTGAATCTGGGATTTAAATTTTATACTGCATAAGTTTAAATGACAGTGCGATATTATGTGAAATGTGTGACAGAATTATATCGTGGGTTGATATGTGTGAGATAAAAGACTTCCGCTAATAATTCCGTTGTTGATTTTGTCGAGTTTTTATAATAACATGCCATGCTTCAATTTCAAAGGAAAGTTTCAAGATTTGGAAATGATTTTATAGTAAGCCTTGTGTGGTTCCGATTGATCCACCCGTTGGGTCGATCGGGGTTGCACGGCAGTGAGGTTCCCATTTACCGGGAACGGGTCCTCACATTAAACAACCACTGTTGCTGCTCTGGAGTTTGAATCGTTTGAGTGAGGAGGGCTTTGAGGGGTTTGTGATCAGTCTCAAGTACAAATCGGTGGCCAAGGAGGTATTGTCACCAACGTTTGATTGAAGTGATGATAGCATACATCTCCCTTGCATAAGTCGATTTATCCCTCAAATTATGGTGAAGCTGCTTGCTGAAGTAGGAGATAGGACGTCCTTCTTGGGAAGGACAGCTCAATCGCGTTGCCCGATGCATCTGTCTGCAAAAAAAAGTCTTGGTAAGATCAGGTAAACCCAAAACAGGGTTATTTGAAAGGCTAGGTCAGTAGCTGGTGTCCAGATGAAGGCATTTTTACGTAAAAGGCTAGAAAGAGGGGCAGCTTGTTTAGCAAAATTTGGAACAAAACGCCTATAATAGCCTGCTAGTCCTAAAAAGGCCCGAATGTGACGAACAACAGTTGGGGTGGGCCAAGATTGAATGGCCTCTATTTTTTGAGGATCTACAGCTATACCCTGGGATGAAATAATATGACCTAAATAAGAAATAGACGTGGCCCCGAACTCTCATTTGGCTAGGTTGACATGAAAGGACTGGTCTTGTAGAATCTGAAATATGGTAGCCAAGTGAGATAGGTGGGACTCCCATGAAGAGCTATAGACGAGAATATCATCAAAGAAAATAAGCACACAGTGACGGAGAAGTGTCTTGAACTGAATATTCATCTCAGCTTGGAAGCTAGAGGGAGCGTTGTACAGACCAAACGGAAGAACAAGGAACTCATAATGACCTTCATGAGTTCTGAAGGCTGTTTACTCTATATACGGAGGAGATATTCGTAGTTGATGGTAACCTGCTTTGAGATCTGGTTTAGAAAAAACTGTAGCTCCATGAAGCTCGTCAAAGAGTTCATCAGCTGTGGGTATAGGAAATCGATCTTTGATCATGATGGAGTTCAGTGCTCTATAGTCTACACATAGTCGC
The DNA here is from genome assembly GCA_019739055.1 of Passiflora organensis. Classification (NCBI taxonomy): domain Eukaryota; kingdom Viridiplantae; phylum Streptophyta; class Magnoliopsida; order Malpighiales; family Passifloraceae; genus Passiflora; species Passiflora organensis. The sequence continues at coordinate 1,487,884 of JAEPBF010000136.1, forward strand.
CATGATCTGTCTTTTTTCTTCACAAGCAGTACAGGTGAGGAGTAGGGACTGTTGCTGTATTGAATAATACCATCAGACAGCATAGTATTGATTTGTCGCTCAATCTCGGCTTTTTGGAAGTATGGGTAACGATAGGGTCGAACATTACACAGTGTGGAACCAGGCTGGGTTATGATACGGTGCATATCATGGCGCACTGGAGGCAGCCCTTGTGGTTTATCAAAGATACTCTGATACTTCTCCAATAAAACCTGCAAGTCATGGATGAAGTCTTCTGGTACGGACCTGCTGTTCACAGGTAGGGACACAACCATAGGTGTAACCACCAGCTGGTAACACGTTGCTATAGCCTTTGTGTATGTGTCACGTCGTAGCTGGTTTACTGATATGAGGGAAAGTTCTCCAGATTTGATGCCATTAAGCTTTATTTCTATCTCAGCAACATTAAACTTCATCCATAGCTCACGGTAGTCAAAGACCACAAGTCCGATATTCGCCATCCAATCAACTCCTAGAACAACATCCACTCCATATATAGGTAAAACAAAAAGACTTATAGTAAAATGATGGTCAGCAATGGTTACCGCCACATCTTCACAAAGACCAGCACAGTGTAAGGACTCTCCATTTCCCATCATGACGTTTAAATAGCGAGATCTTTGGACTGGTAAGTGAAGAAAATTCACAATTCGAGTCTGAATAAAGCTTTGGGTAAAGCCACCATCTATGAGAATGATAACGCTAAGGTTGATGGTTCAGAAGGATCATCTGGTTCAGATGAAAAATCGATGAGATCAGCTAGGGGGGAAGTAGTAGAGTCCGACTCATCTAGTTCATCCGCCACTAGACAGTGGAACTGAACCTTTGAGCATTTGTGGCTTGGCACAAAGCGTTCATCACAATTAAAACAAAGTCCTTTGGCACGTCGGGCATCCATTTCGGTTGGGGAGAGGCGCTTGATAGGTATTTTGGTTGCTGTAGGTGGTGGGCTTGACACTGGTTTGGTTGAGGTATTTGGTTGTGGAGAAGATGCGACAAAGTTAGACGGGTGAAAGGACCAAGGCAAGGCTTGCCAGTTGGGTTTGGGTGGAGTGTTGGGTCATGAGAAAGTTGTGGAAGAAGTGGGTGTGTGTGGGTGGGGTCCAGTTTGTTGCTTGCCAGTTGGTTTCTATGATTTTTTCCATATCCACAGCAGTGGTGACTGAAATAGGCTTGAGCAAATCAAGTTCACGCCTGATGTAGTCTTTCAGACCTGACAGAAAGCAGTTGAGGAGCTACTCCTCGGTAAGGCCTTGGGCACGAGTGGAAAGCCTCTCAAACAACTTTATGTAGTTGTGAACATATGAAGTTTGTTGGATTTTGAAGAGAAGAGCTTGGTGATTAACGTATTTGGAGGGCCCGAATATTTTCAATAAATTCGTTGTAAAATTTTCCCAAGAAGATAAGCGGTTGTTGGCATGAAGCCATTGAAACCACTGCAAGGCTTCTCCTGTCATATAAAAAGACGCCACATCTAGCTTTTGGTTTGGGTTAGTGCGATGAAACACGAAGAAACGTTCTAGCTAAAAGAGCCAACCAGAAACATTATCTCCAGAAAAGAAAGGTATTTCTAATTTAGGGATACGAACATAAGGGCTGGTTGGATCAGTTTGGATCAGTGGAGTTGTCATAGGAGAGGAAGATGCAGTGTGGTTTGAGATGAACTAGGTGTGGGTAATAAAGGCGGAAACTGAGGTTGAGGTGACAAGGAAGTTGTTTGCTTTTCAATACGGGCTAAGGTTAATATTAAGGCTTCGTGGGATTTTTGTAGATATTCAATAATGGCAGTATGCCTAGCAAACTCTTCTGACTGAGAATCCATACGAATGGCAATAGCCTCTAAGTCGTTAGAGAGCTTATGAAAGGCCTCTTCCATGGCTTTATATCGTGTAGTTGTACCTTCCACCATAGCAAAAGTGCTGGGTAGGAAGGCTCAATGAAAGCACCAAATGATGCCAACAGAGGAAGCAGAGAAAGGAATAGAGGGAGTTGAGGAATAGACGAAGATGAGGAAGAAGTTTGAGGGAAAGTTATTTTTATATATCCTGTAGTGGCAACACTCGGTACATATATATAGCTCTCTGGTTTCTATCCGTTGCAACTAATTCCCTTACTTTATGCTACATAATCACTGAGATATGTGGGTTTTCTGGTAGCTCGTTTGTCCTTCCTTGCCATTGCAGCTGACGTTGTAGAGACAGATTCCTTTTCATCTGTTTGTATCTGTGAATCAGCTGTCCTTGAAGTGCTATGCTGAACATCATGGGCTTGTGGATCAGTCACGGATCCAGGGAGTGAGTTTCTTGGTGTTGCGGGGCTATTATGTAATGAATGTGGTAGATGGGTGATAGATTTCTCGTAGTGTTTAGGAAAGTGCTTGAAGAGGCAGTGTGTGCTGATATAAAAGGAAAGTGAAGAGGAATATTATTGTTGTGTAAAATTGAATTACAATTGTAAATGCAACAATTATCAACAAGTAATATAGATATGGAAGAACTAATGTCGATGTCACAGGAAAATTGTTTAAATCTAATCAATCAGCAATTTAGTATTTTAGTTAAACAATTCGAATAGTGTTCTTTGAATTAATTAAAACTAAGATCTAATTAAACTACTTAAAATGTTAAAGTAAAGGTTAGTATTATGAAAATTAATCTAAACTCATACTTGATTCTAATTTCTTGCAATCTATTCTTGATTAATCTATAATCTCTTAATATCTTTTAAGACTAAATTCAGTTTTTCTTTAACAATGTTATGATAATTAAGTCACTGAATTATTTTTCCCAATCAAGGTAAACTCTAGGTTTGGTAGATATATCACTATTCTATCAATTTATGTAATTGACCTAGGACTTCTAATTTTTCGTCACAACTTAATTATTTTTCTAAATCAATTTAAACTCACTTATATATAAACTGATCAGGTTTGTCAATAATTCTAGAGTAGAAGTAGATTTTAGATTCGTTACTAAAGACTGCTGGGTTGGATTCCCAATTTATGACATACAATTAAGACAGTTGAATATAGGGAAGAAGATTAACGTAAACAATCTAAGATAATTAAAATCCATACAAAACATAATGTAGTCTTGCTCACTGATGGATTGCATATATGTTCTGAAGGCTATGGTTTATGTTTGTGAGCAGTGTTTGGTAAAACAAAATATTTATACTCGTATACATGCAGAATGACCGATCAGTATTCAAAAACCAAGCCCCACATCTTCATATTGTGAGACCAACCAGTCGGTGTGTGAAACCCTGTCCTTGTTTTTTGTCTAGTCAACATTGTTCTAGTGGTTCACGTGTTCGTTTGACACTTTGACCGAGATGAAAATCGAGGCAATAGAAAATTACCGTTTTACCCCTGTTAGACCCGAACGTGTTTTTGGGATTATTTTGAGTAACTGGGTGTTTTCGGGTTGTTTTGTAGGCCTTTGGGCCGGTTTCACTATGTTTGGGCCTGTTTGTTGTTTTTGACCCATTCGTTCTTTTCTAGGCCCAATTAATTGTCATTGGGTCTTATTCGTTCTTTCTAAGCCGGTCATTTTCACTTTTCGAGTCGGGCTTGTTTTCCGAGTTAGGCTAGTAGGGTATCAAGACCTGGGCTATTTAAGCTTGTGTTAGCTGATAGAAAATCACTAGTTGCTTGTTCATACATACATTCGTCTTCCCGTTCTTCTCCCTATCCAGTTCTCTCCCAACGAGTCCTTTCTTTCCTACTTCCTACCTCTCCTTTCTTTTCTATTTTTATTTTGGACAGCCCTGCTTCGTTTCTTTCCTAATTGGGTACCGGCATCTATCGTTTCCTTCCGTTCATTCATCGCGCACGCACACTTGGTTCCCTTTTGCCTTTTTATTCTATTATGTTATTCCGATTATTTTCTATCCTTGTACCTTACTCCCTTGGCCCTTTTAATCAGTTGGGTTCCACTGTAATCGTCCTTCTGGGCATTCGTCAAGTTTAATTGTGTGATTAGAGTTTCATAGGTAAGAACTCTAGCTGTTGTTCGTTCGTCAAGAGGAGTTAGGAGGGGTTATAGGATTCTTTTCTATTATTCTTTTGTTGTTTTACTGTTCTTATCTCAGTATATGTACTCTTTTGTATAGGCGGATCAAGTTCACAAGACAAAGGAAAGGACATCGCCACTGATTTGAAATTGCAAGTAGGAAACTATGCCTCATCGGTTTGATCGGAAAAGACTTTTTGTTTTCTAGTTAAAAAGTGATATTGTTTGTTTTTGAATTGAGACATATATCTGTGAACTGTGTGTGTGATTGTAATTGTAGAGTCATCACTATGTTTGTCATGATTGAATTTATCTAATCTTGTGTTAGTCATATATTGGTAAATTAACTAGTTGATAAGTGCGAAGATGAATTTCAAACTGAGTTTTGGATTAATTTGAGTATCTGTTATTTTTCTATGAGTATACGGTGATTTGGGAAGAGAGAGAGAGGAGAAGAAGAAGTAATTAACAAAAAAAATAAAAATAAAAAATAGAGAGAAAGAAAGGGAAATCGTAAAGAAAAGGGGGTTGTCCCTCTTTTGTTATGAGCCTTTTTGTGCTATCCTTTTCATTAATGTTCGGCACTCTGATCGCTGTTTTTTGTTTCCTTTTTTATGCATTATTATTTTTCCTTTTCGCTGCCTTCATGCTTTCTTTTTTATACGCCAGCAATCTCTTGTTTACTTAGTTATTTTCTTAATTAGCCACCAACGCACCAATTTATATATATATTTAAAATATTCTGGATATCTATTTTGTCTTGTAGCACATCCTCTTAATCTATTTTGTCTTGTAGCACATCCTCTTAATCTATTTGTCCTGTAGTGTATCTTCTTAACTTATTTGTCTTGTAATGTATCTCTCTTGGTTTTTCTTCTTAACTTAGACCACCCACGTCTTTTTTGCTTTTTGTCTTTCTTGCAACCTCATATATTTTTAGTAAGCCACGATGCTCTGTTGTTTTATTGATTTTTTATTTTCTTTTCCCTTGTATTCTTGTACCCATTTAACTTATGGTAGCTATCTAATATATAAGGAAAAAAGATATTTTTTTGGGATAATAAAATTATAAGTGTGGGAAAAGGTATGGTTAATAGAATTTTTATAATATGAGTTTAGATAAAAATAAACTTATGGGATTTATGCCTCTTATTATTAATATTTATTTTTTAGTTTTAAAAAGATATTATTGATGAATTTTATAAATATTAGTTTATGAGTTTAATGTAATTGTAGGGTACGCTTTGATGTGTGATGCATGTGTACGTTTTACAAGATATTGGTACTGTGGTGTTTATCAAGATATTGATTTATAAACGTTCTATATACGTCAGTATGGTATCTTCAGTTATAAAACGTTCGCTTGGCCAATGCGAGGTGAGTATACGGAATTCCAGTATTAGGGAAGAGTTACTTACCTATTCGGGAGTCGGATAGTATTGTACTGTTTTGTCTGCCACGTCTTCGCAGGTTTGTTCGTGCTAAGTATTGTTTGTTCTGAGTGTAGAGACAGGTATGACATGTTTATATGTTTCTTTTCTTTGTCTTGTCTTGGACAACACTGATAGTAGGGGTATATATATACATATATAAGTAAAACTAACGCTGCCAGTGGGCTTTTGGTTTTCCTTTAGCAGGGGTTACTTGTGAAGTGTTTTGTTATGTCCACCCCGATGAGTTTTTGTTGGGCACTATTAGCTTGTGTTCTGTTGTTCGTATTTGTTATAACCTATTGGGTTGGATCTACATTTTACATTATTTAAGTCAAAAGCTTGTTTATGTAAGTTTTTTTTTTTATGCATAATTTACGAGTACATTTTAAAAATATACGTGTTTTACTCTATTTTAGTATATGTGTGAGACCCAGCCCATAGGGGGGTCAGGTTACCCAATCCTACATCGGAAAGGAGCAGGGGAGGTCTTGGGCTTATATATGTTGTGTGAATAGATCATTTGTAACAAGATGCATCTTTTGGGCCATGTGGTTAGAAGCCCAACTCAGCATTGCAGTTGTGATCCATCACGTGCACATACACGTCCGGGCCCGCTAGGCCGAGAGTCCGGGGGCCGGGTCATGACAAATGGTAGCAGAGCCGATCTCGCTCCCTCTTCCGGGTGGGCTTGGGCCGTGTTGTGTATTCACGTTTGGGCCCAAGTCAGTTATGTTTGGGCTCCCCTCGTGAGGACACGAGGTTTATAAGAAGGGGAGATTGTGAAACCCAACCCGTAGGGGGGGTTAGGTTACCAATCCCACATCGGAAAGGAGCGGGGAGGTCTTGGACTTATATATGTTGTGTGAGTGGATCATTTGTAACAAGATGCATCTTTTGGGCCATGTGGTTAGAAGCCCAACTCAGCGTTGCAATTGTGATCCATCACGCGCACATACACGTCCGGGCCCGCTAGGCCGATGGTCCGGAGGCCGGGTCGTGACAAATGGTAGCGGAGCCAGGTTCGCTCCCTCTTCTGGGTCGTGACAAATGGTAACAAAGCCGATCTCACTCCCTCTTCTGGGTGGGCTTGGGCCATGTTGTGTGCTCACGTTTGGGCCCATGAGTTTGGGCCTAAGTCAGTTACGTTTGGGCTCCCCTCGTGAGGACACGAGGTCTATAAAGAGCCGGAAAAGGGAGCAAACCTGGCTCCGCTACCATTTGTCACGGCCCGGCCCCTGAACCCTCGGTTCAGCGGGCCCGGACGTGTATGTGCGCGTGATGGATTATAACTGCAATGCTGAGTTGGGCTTTTAACCACATGGCCTAAAAGATACATCTTGCCCCACTCTTTTCCGATGTGGGATTGGGTAACACAGACCCCCTACGGGCTGGGTCTCACAAACTCCCCTCCTTATAGACCTCGTGTTCTCATAAGGGGAGCCCAAACGTAACTGACTTGGGCCCAAACTGACGGACCCGAACGTGAACACACAACACAACCCAAGTCGACCCGGAAGAGGGAGCGAGATCGACTCCGCTACCATTTGTCATGACCCGAAAAAGGGAGCGAACCTGGCTCCATTACCATTTGTCACGACCTGGCCCCTGAACCCTCGGCCCAACGGGTCCGGACATGTATGTGCGTGTGATGGATCACAACTGCAACGCTGAGTTGGGCTTCTAACCACATGGCCCAAAAGATGCATCTTGTTACAAGATGATACCATCACACAACACATATAAGCCCAAGACCTCCCTCGCTCCTTTCCGATGTGGGATTAGGTAACCTGACCCCCCCTACGGGATGGGTCTCACAATCTCCCCTCCTTATAGACCTCGTGTCCTCACGAGGGGAGCCCAAATATAACTGATTTGGGCTCAAACGTGAACACACAACACGGCCCAAGCCCACCCGAAAGAGGGAGTTAGATCGGCTCCACTACCATTTGTCACGACCCGGCCCCCGGACCCTCGGCCCAGCTGGCCCGGACGTGTATGTGCGCATGATAGATCACAACTGCAACGCTGAGTTGGGCTTCTAACCATGTGGCCCAAAAGATGCATCTTGTTCTAATTTTATCGGATGTCCCCATACACGTACGGGCCTGCTGGGCCGAGGATCGGGGGCCGGGTCGTGAAAATATGCCCCTGTTCTCCCGTAGGACTTATGATGCTATGACTCTTACTGAGATTATTATCTCACCCATTGTTGCTTCACCCTTTCAGAAGTAGTTTGTGAGTCATAGGCTGTATTTAGAGGTGTGAGCTTTGTACTACCTAGCTAGACTATCGCACCTGCACATTTTATACGGTTTTCTTTTCTGGCACTTTTCATTTGGATTTTACTTTCTATTTTGGATTACACATTTGGATTATTGTTTGTGTTTTGGACACATTATGTTTATGTTGTGGGATTTAGGCCGGTTTGATTTTTGGGCTTGTGTATTATAGACTCGTTCAGGTTTTTGTTTTCGTTTTAATAAAAGACTTTCGTTGTTGTTTATTGCTTCATGTTTCTGTGCCAAATTTCTTACTATAATTGGTACATTCTCCATTTTAATAAAATTAAATGCTATGTTTTTGGAAAATATATTTGAAAAGTCTTTGAAGCCTTGTGGGATTCGAATTGGTCCATATATTAGGCTTGTCCGGGTTTCACGACGGCAAGGGTCTGAGTTTTGGGTTTGGTACACGGTGTGCCTTCGATATTTGGTGTGTAATTTATTATTCTAGAAGTCTTACCAGTGTGCTCTCAGCAAGTTCACTCTCCTAAGCCGACTGGTCAGTGTGCCTTTGCAATTAGCACCTACCTCTGTGAACCTCCACATAAATCGAGTGCGACTTTCTAGTTCATAATCGAGTCTTTTCACCATTCAATCTTGTGAATCGCTCCCTTCTTCTATATTTGTTCCGTAAACCTGTGTTAAATCCTGCTTAACACAATACTAAGCAAACACATAAAAAAACACCTCGTTTATTGGTGCATATAACATATAATAATGCATAATAAACTAAAATATCGATGGATGACCAATACAAAATATAAATCATCAATAGTGTCACTTGCTTATGGGTCCTCCACCCCCCTACACAAATGGTGTTTTGCATTGCTGATGGACTTTACGTGCAAACTTTAGAGAAGTGCCGCTAATATGTTTTTTGGGAGGTAAGTCACTTCTCTCGTTCCCCTTTGCGGGTTTACTGCATATTAACAAATTTGATGTATGGATATAAATGCATAATTTATTTTAAAAATTATAATTCGAAGAACCGTACTCACAATAAATTTAATAAAAAATAATACACATAACTTATTTTTAAATTTTTTTATAGTATTCTATGTTCAAAGTCAAAGATCAAATCATTAATCTTTGTCAATAATATATAAAACTTACCAATTAACTATATTCCTAGCAATGGTCTAGTTTATTATTATAAATCTAGTTAATATCCGGTCAATATGGGTTCAGTCTGAAGAGGATAAGTTACGAAAATCTATAACCAGATATGAAATTCTGCAAAATCGGCATGATTTTAATTTTTTTTATTTTTTAAAAAATAAATGGTTTTTATATCTTGCCTTCATAAATATTCAAAACTTGTTTGAAATTAGTATAAAATGAACTAGGCCAAGTTTTAGTAGTATATTGTAAATTGATAATATGTAGCCCAAATTATTCCTAAAATTGATAGATGGGATCTAAATAACTTGAAAAATAAATACGATCAAAAATATTTTTATTGCTATCTCAGATTAGTTAAACCCCATCCTTCTCTAATCTAGAGCGAGCCAATCTAATAATCCCATTATAATTATTTTTTTTGTTAAAATTTTGATATTGTACGATATAAACGATTTTGACTTTCAATTAAATTTAGTACGATAGTAAATATTTATTAATGGAATGAAGATATAAATATTTATAAAACGATATTTTTTTTGTATGACGGTAAATATAACATTGTTGTACTAAAATAGATATCTTAATAGGATCGTGTTTGTACTTATGTTTTCTTATATTCTCTCTTTGTTATGTTATTGAATTTTTCTCACTCTTAACTAACTAATTTAAGAGAGAAATAATAAATTTAAAATTAAGGATGAGAAAGAGTTTATGTGATCAAGAAAAATAAATTTTAAAAAAACTAAGAATTAAACTCTTTATCTAACTTTTTTGTTTTCTATTAACATTTCTCTTTCCTTTATTGGATTTATTTGATTTTTTATTTGTAATTTTGATTATATTTATGAATACTACAAAATATCTTGAAAAGATAAAGTCACAAGAAAATTTGGACAATTTAGAGTCAGAATCTTAGATGCGTAATTTATTATCAATTTAAGAAAAAAAAACCAATAATAAATAGGCACACCAATATCATAATAAATAGACACACCAAAGATATTACTTTTTAAGAGTTTGAGTATACACATATTTCATGATGATATAAAACAATAATAAGATAAATATTTATTTTTTATTTATATTTATATTTATATTAATATTATAATATTATAATATATACTTTCATAATGAGAATATTGTTTTTTTTTTCCTTCATTGTATTTTTTCTCATAGAATTTTACAATGAAATAAATATCTTAATAAGTTCTCTATATTCTCTTCTGGATATTCTATTTATTCAATCCTTCTCTCCCTCCTTATTTATTTTACTATAAAATTTGAGCTTTATGCTTTTAACAATTACAAGGAGCATACAATAATTATGTAGCATATATCGTTCTGATAAATGAATAATTTCCTAAATCACAAGATTAATCTCTATATAAAATTTTATCAACTCTTTTTTCATGTACTCATGACTTAAAACTAGGTTAAATATTTAAGAAAAGTTATTGATTAATCAATCGTTATGTCTAAATACCGGTAAAAAATAATATATATATAGTTTATTTTAGAAAGTTTACTTTTTAACCAGCCCTGGATTCAAGGTAACAGGGCTTTCCCATCCAACAAATCATTAACACGTGTTGACGAGCCTGCCTGGATCAAACCTTTTTAGTTGGTACAAATTGAAAGGGATAATTTTATTTTCACCAAATTTCATCAATGACCAATAGCTTGTTGGCGCATACGTCTCCTACTGCATTCTCTTAATTACGATATTACGGATTCTATCCATATTTTCAACAATGTAAAATATTTGGGAGTTATCCTACATTTAAAATAAAGTGTGAAAATAATATCATATCAGTTCATAATTCCGGATTAGACGTTAGACCACCAGGTGTATCTCCTCCGCCTAAAAATCACACATGATAATGTACGGACAAAGCTTTTCCAATTTTTAACATGGCAACTCGTATGCAAATATGTCACATAGTCTGTTGTTTTCCAGCTTTTGGTCCTCTTTTCTTTGATCGAGAATAGAAAATATGCAATTTTCCTTCATAATAGTATTATTTTTCTCAAGCGACATACTTCCGAAATTGCTAAAATTCGTTGTAGTTGTTTATATTTTCAAAATCAATATGCACTCTGTAGTTTTTTTCTTTGGTAATAGTAAATTATCTATTTTTTCTTTAAAATAATTAGTTATTTCAGTTTCCGTCCATAGACCAATACTCGATACATAAAATTCTTACTCGGCCCAACCAGATCCCGTGGGAAAATATCAATAGGCCCGATCCGGCTCCAAACGAACATAAGTCAATACCGTAGGTCAACCCGAATTCGAACTAATCCCCACGAGTCAATTAGGAACTTAATCGACTGAAATATTTTTTAAAAAAAAGTTACATTTTGTTTTGATATATCATAATTAGAAGTTAACAATCAATTAATATAATTTCTAACTACAGCAAGAAGTATAATAATTTTTTATTTTTTAGGAATAACAATTTATCTGTACAAAATTCTTGCCTGCATATTTCCGCTCACGTGAAGACAGCAACAAGGAGGTGCAGAAACCGAGGAAGCATACGCCTGTACATACCAATCTTACCAAAGCCTTTCAGAGATGATATGAAATAGAAGAGCAAATGGATCGACATGCCTGCCAACCTGTGATTGCCTGTCAGCTTTTTCTCCGAGTGTATGGTCTCTGTTGCGTGGCTTTTCTTTTTATCTAAGTAAGGAAAAAGGAGACAACAATCATGGGATTCACGATTCACCCCACATTTCCAACAAATAATTCTGGCACTTGCCACAACTGCTGTTGTTGACGAGCAAATCTTGGCCAACCCTTTTTGTAACTTTTTTATGTCCGCCACTAGAATCACTAGTCCCGATTTTCTTGAGGTTGTGTCTGTACTCCAACGCAACCTGCTCAAACACTTCCACGTCAAACATGTTCAGCTTCAGCTTGGGTCTCATATGATCTCTAACATATGCAAAAGCCAGTTGATCTCTTGGGTTAAATGCTTCCAACTCATTGAACATAAGGCATGAGAACAGGTTGCCCCTCAGTCCATGCTTCCTCACGATTAAAGCACTATCTGGGACATCTGCAATGCGCATGCATGGGGCCACAAAATTAGAAACCATATGGATGATTTTGGTCATGTTTAATCCAGTCAATGAAGAATCGTTTGACTAATTTCAAGATTCAATTTTCAAGCAAAATGTAAATGATGAAATAAAGATGATCTCTTACGTTGCATGCAAGACACACATTTAAACATTTCTAGCAGCAGCATTTGCTTTACCATATTCGCAGAACAGAAGCTTCTCAAAGTACATAGATGTTGACGTTTCAGTGCTTTTTAGGGAGAATTGTCGCTGCAATATTTGCTGAATGTTACATCAGTTAAAACTTTAGGCATCTTTTTTCTGCAATTACCACCGATATTTGGTTTACTTTAAGTCAAAAAAAAAAAAACAAGAAGATACTCAATGGTCTAGTTAAATATTCGAAAAGTACTGGGGAAGCTTTGAAGTTGAAGCAATGGAATGATGAACATTATTGCATCTCAACGAAGATAATTGATATACAGGCTAAACAATGAACATGCAAATGGTGGAGAACCCACATCCTACCTTACCCGCAATTTTCCATGAACTCATCTAGAAACTACCAAGAGACTCATCATTGGCTTGAGCATGCTAACATTGGTAATTGACAGTTGATACCTAAATCTCCATTACACTCCAAGCAAGACCCACAAAGCATATTTATTAAAAGTGTTTATACATTATGCCAAACACCAAGGAGACTCTTATCCATTGACATGGGAAATAGGAAAAAATCTTTATTCAAAACCCGGGAAAGGAGTTAAATTAGAGATTTTAGGGATAGAATCCCGATAAAGATGTTGACTTGAGCATAATTTACGGAAAGCTCTTGCAGCAAAAATTTTTATTACGACTAATAATAATCATATAATATTGTTCAAAAAGAATAATGTAATTAATATTTTTCAAGTGGACAAAAGTAATTGTATACAAGACAGTCTGCCACACTTGTACAAGAGGGCATGCAACTAATAATAATCAATATTTTTCAAGTGGACAAAATGAATTGTACAAGTGGGTTCACATGCAGGGTTGGAAATATTAAACAATGATTCCAGAGAAAGTGGTCAACCATGAAATACTGTATCCGATAACAGTTTAAGAAGAAGAAATGTGCAAGTTGTAATCTATATTATAGCATCTCACGAGTATGAACTTTGATAATTTAGCGGTACCTGAGGGATAAGGGAGTTTATTGGGTGTCCATGGTTGCAATCCATTCTCGCAGTAAGTCTCCATTTGTATCCTCAAACCATTAACATCCCACCATTTCTTCCACCTTGCGGTAGCTATTGCATCCTCCATTGTGTGAGTAAAGAACGGATGCTTTGATATTGCCATATCCACTTTCTCCGAGACAACTAATGCATGGACCAATAGCAATGGATCCACCATCAGTTGCAGCTTAGCGTCAATCCAAATGCTAAATTTTGAGTTAGGGAAAAGCCTGTGAACCAAGTACTTAGGTATCACCCCGTTCATGGCTGCATTCTCGTACAAATCTTCGTTTGAAACCTTCACGATTCTCCATACGCCCACATTGAATTCTCGAGAATCTTTCGATATTACTTGGTGGTGATGTAGTCCTTTTAGGGTAACATTGTCCACGAACATGAAAAAACATACAATATTAGAGGTTTTGGATCCAAGGCTTTTCGGTTGGCGGATTTTGTCGTGGTCGTTGAAGATTGCCGAGACCACAACAACTCCATGACATCTCTCCATCGCGATTCGATCTATACAACGTCAAAAGACAAAAGTGGAAACCCATGAAATCGGATTCATTATGATAGAAAAACCAGTATTTTGCTGATATCGAGGAAATACTTGTAAAAACAGTACAGATTTTTCGGAGATTAACTGATCAGCTTGCTTGACTTCTGAAGATTAAAGAGTTAAACTTAGTTGTCAGTTAGAACCAAAATGTTAGAAAAATAAAGAAGAGAAACACAGTAAAATGTGGAATGTATCAGAAAAAAATGCTGAAAAAATGACTAACCAGAGTCACTGACTGGAAATTTCTTGAAGAATCCACAAGGAACCTCCACACTATCATTCAAACGATGAAAATACGAAATCCTCTTTTGGGTACTGAAGTTTCCACCAAAACTCTCACTCTTTTCCTTAACATACTTAGGCAGAGATACCAGCCGCTTACGACACAAATCTTGGATCTCCCTCAAAGCCTCCCAATAATCTAAACCATGACAACAACCGAAACCAACTAGTCAAAAGGACAGATTACAAACTTAAAAGCAGAAGAGAAAGAGATAGATGTTTATATAGAGTACCAGAAAAAGGGACCGGGGAAGCACAAGAGGAGCGATGGGTGGGAATGGCGTACTTGTGCTCGCCATAGGAAGAAGGATAGGAGAACAGAGGCGTCTGGATGGGATCGAAAGGAGAGGATCTGAAGAGGCATTTCGAAGGGGAGATGGAAGTGTAGAGGGCCAGAAAGACAGTGGTGAAGAGGTATAACAGAGACACACAGAGGAGCTTTGATTGGAAGATGAGTGGCGTTGTAAGCTTTCGCTTCCCCATAAAAATTCTCTGGCTTCTTCCTTTTGCCAGTTTGGTACAACCTTGGATTTCCTCGCCCACTTTCGCCTACGTAATTAGTTAGCCGTCGTCTTATTCACTAACTTTTCGAGCCATTTAAGGAGAGAGATATGTGAAGTTATGTAATAAACTCCATTTCGATCGAACCTATATGTATTCCTCTCTTCGATGTTGACGCCAATTGCAACGATTATTTACAAAAATTAACTTTATATTTAAAACCTAGTCGCGAAGAAATACTTGAAACAATTAAATTAATTAACTATGAGCACAAAATGCACACAGCGATGTAAATCACAAATTTTTTTTATACGGTAGATTAAAGACTATTTTTGTACATATTAAAATAAATATTTTATTTATTTTATTTATTTTATTTATATTTGTAGGATTAGCCAAGTATTTTAATTTTTTTATTAAAAGTAATGAATATTAATTTAGAAAACTATTATATTCGTTAAAAATTGTTAGTTTTGATATGGTAAAATAAATTATTTTTGGAATTGTTCAGTTAATTTTTAAACCAATTTAATATTTAATATCAGAATAATTATATATTGTTGATATTACACAACGAAATATGTGTTTCAAATAACATCTTCATATTTTTAGGACTTTACAATAAATAATTTTAAAATTAGATAAATATTTTTTGATCTTTTAATATGTTAGTTTTATAATTTTGATGATTGTTTTGTAAATTTTTATTTTCCCAACTGATTTAACAAAATTAATCCATTAAAGTATCAAACCTAAAATTGTTGATTTGTTGTGGCGTATTAATATCAAAACCAATAAAACTAAGATAACAAACGCAATATTAATATGCCAAATCACCTAAAATACAAATAATATTTTTTAGAGTGATTGGTTGCTCATGCATGTGATGTAAGAATCCATAGAATGGGTTTCATCTAAGTTAAGTTTCTTGTCAAAGCTTTATATTTTTATTTTAAAAAGCCTTGGTTAATGTGCATTTGAAGTTTTCCTTTTAGTTCAAAGCTCGAGAGGTCCACCGCAAACTTGCGTCTCTCTTCGGTGCTGTCACGGTGCCCCCGTGATCACAAAAACTTGGGTTTTCTTTGGAGTGTGTTGGTTTGCAAGTTGCGCCCAAACCAGAGTTGGACTCAAACTTATTACCAACAGGCAAACTGCCACAGAATAATGAATCCTACCGGTTGCTTAATCATGGGAAAACATAGAGTATCTATGGAATATATGTAATGCTATACCAATATTTTTTTATATAAAAATCGAGATTAATTTAAATGCTATACCAATATAGAGGTCTCAGGATTTCAACCTAAAATGGCAATGCAACATATAAATTTTTTTTAATTAGGGTGAGCAACGGACATAGAAAAACAAAAATTAATGTATTCCCTGCACTTTCATTTAACTAGGGTGATGACTTCCAATCAACCAACTTTGTAATAATTTTTTACACATTTATAACCATTTAATTAATTTGAGAAGTATAGTTGAGTGTTAAGACATATTAATCCTTAATTTTTTTTATCACAAGGAAAGAAATTAATCCTTGTTATTGAAGATAAATATTTTTTAATTTTTTAAAAAATAATGACATTAAATCATATAATAATAATAATAATAATTTAAAAATGTTATTTTTTTATATAATATTTAAAGTCAATTACAATTTAAATTAATAGTATCATTTGATTTTGAATTTAAGATTTCTCAATCTCAAATCATTTAATTTAAAAATATTATTGAGCTAAATAATACTAGCTAAATAGTAAATACTCTTTATCTTTTGGAGAATTAATCTTTTCACTCATCGTTCTTCGAAGGCAATTTTTCTTTAGCATAACTACAAAAGCCCAATAACTGAAATGTCATCTGAACTCTCCATAACAACTAGATGACGGATAAAATTTAAGCATCCCACTTAACAGGCCCAATAGAGGTTTGGCCCATACACAGCTTCAGTTGACAGCCCAGGATAATATAACGAAGAGAAGAATAAGGAACCTTCTGTGTAGCTTTTCCTGATTCAAGATGGAAACTATTGAACCTCGAAAAAGGACTTAAAAGGAAAAACATCAAACACTTAACATGGAATTTCATGAAATCGAATGTAATCATTGTACAGTAGACGTCCGCCTTCTTTCTTGATGCACTTAAATTCCAAAACATCGTCGAAAGCAAAAATGATTCCTTACTTGAAGAATTAGTAAAGATCTTTATATTCTCGGATTTAATCATATAAGTAAACCAGCAAGAAGTACCCATTTCGAAAAGTCCTATCATACGCAAATCAGGATGTTCTTTATGCATTGTCTTCGCAATGCAACCCCACTTTCTATGCTTTCCTGTTTGTCTTCCTCTTCCAGCACTCCCCCACGGACTCGACTTCGCGTTAGAATTGGACATGCTTATCCTTCACTCACAAGGAACCACATGTGGCCCTCGCTGGGGCATCTCTTCCAACCTGTTAACTGTGCAGTAGATAAGTCTTCAACGAGTTCAAGGAACAACGAGAATTTAGACAAAATTGTGAGATGCACGGCGGGGGCGTCTCTGGTTTTCGCTTGTGTTATTGGTGCCTTCAGCGCCAGCTTGCTCAGGTCGAACCAGGTCGCTATTGCAATCCCCATCAGGGAAATGTATCAGAAAGCTCCAAAAATAGAAGAATTTCCTTCGGTTGGGAAGGCAGCACTTGAATCATTACTAGAAGTGACGTCCATGATGGTTTCTGATGATCTTGAAGACTCATTAGAACCTTCCAGGTTGCCTTCTAGAGCTTCACCAATGGAGGTGAAGAATATTAAGGTTCTGATCTGCTCTCAACTATACCTATTTTCCTCTATTTCCTCACCATCGCTAACATTGTCAAATATATAATACTTCGAATTTCCAGTTTTATAAACCCTCTCGACCAACAGTATGATTCTTTTAGAAAACTTTTGGATGAGACTTGAGCATTAAATTTTGTTTTGCATGTTGATCAATGTTTGCAGAAGTATGCAGTGTGGTTGATAAAGTGCGGACAATCTGAAGAAGCATTGCAATACCTGAACGAAGCTTATCGTAAATATGAGGGCGATCCTGAGCCTGCATATAATGTGGAAATGGCCTTGGTCGAAATTCTCATCTGCCTGGTATGTACTACAAATTCCCAAACCTCGGCTATATGGTAAACAACTAAATTTGACGAATTTGCAAATTAAGACGATGGTCAAATTAGGCTTCGTAAGATGCTAGCAAATGTAGTATATTCCTGTTTTCGTTCATGAAACAACCTACATGTTTTATGTTTCGATATTTCTTCATGAATCATGGTTTCATTGTTATGCAGGGAAAGTACGAGGAAGCCTCATTTCGTGACTGTATTATGGGTGCTGAAAAACTTCGACATTCAGATGCTAGGCTTCCTCTTTACAAGGTTGGTTGTTAATTAGAATTTCAAGGCATGAGATGTTTAGCAACCCCTGAAATCTAAGTGAGTTACTCACACATAACAAGACCGAAAGAAACACACACAGCTATGTTTCTATTGAGAAAGCAGCATATCCCTCATCCCAGCCAATTGATCAAATATGCTCATTACCTAACGACAAGTAGTTTGCTATTCATTTTGGAAAGGCATCCAATTATTAGTAGTAATTTAATGCTCTTAGGAACATCCTCTTTTTACAGGCTATTATACATACCGTGCTGGAAAACAACGAGGAAGCAGTTAAATGGTGGGGTGAGTACACAAAAGCCATTGAAGAGGGACTAGGGCCGGTGTGGTAAGCCTTTCAATTGGCAACTCAAAACGACAGTTGAAGCATCTTCTGTACATATATCTCCTTCAAGGAGGAGATTGTTTAAGAAATTCTTTTGTCAGTAAACACTTGAATTTTTAATTTACAACATTTTGTATAAAATTTAAGAGTCCGGCAGCAATATTACGGAGTCAGGCCCATGGGCCTAATGTCAACCTAAAAACCGACCAACGAAAGCAACGGACCCATTAGAAATAAATGCCTCTGCCTGAATGAATCGTAGAAATAGTCAACACTCGACAGCTGTCCATTTACCAGTTACCAAATCAAATACTCATCCCTCCAAGCTCCAACACGTACTAAACTAAAATAGGAAAGGCGGAAACGCTTAGTAGGTCATCATTTTGGATGAAGCTAAGAGGTACCATGTTTAGACGTAGACGTTTATGTTTCCCGAGCATGCACTTCCACATGGAAGAAGATTGTTCTATCATGCAAAGAAGAGAGAAAAAAACAAAAGAAAGGTAAAGAACTTGGGTTTTGTCCTTGGCATAATGAGCACATTTATGAGTTTGTGACGCACACGAGTGTTGCACAACGGAACCCATTAGGACGCAAACGACGAGGCGTGCATGCAGTCGATGAACAGGGTTGAACCACGTGGGCTTTGAAGAATTTATGGCCTATTCTTGTCCGTCAGCATGAATCGCAGTGCGAGTAGCAGAATTACAGAGCTTGGCCTGATATCATCGTACAATCGGAACCAAAGATTAGTGCCTGCAGTTATGTGCAATAATAGTTGGTGAAATGGTGATTCTTTTTGGCTAATTCTATGGTGTTTCGGACAAGACCACACAGAAACAGTGTAATGAAGATTTTATGTATTATAAAAAATTATTTTATATCCCCAGAGCACCAAAGCTTTTTCCATTCTTTTTAGGGTGGCTAGTTATTCAAGGAAACCTACTTCTGTCAGCTGCGTAATTTTGTCTGACGTTTGCCACACTCCGCGTGGGTTTTTTGATTCATTTGTCAGGATCTTGACTTCTTGCGTGGTCGGAGATGTTTCTTTTTGGTTCCCGGTCCAAAATATCAGCTTACATTTACAAGGATGATATTTTTTTGTTGTGTTCTGTTCGCCAGGTTTGTGGTGAATTCCCGAGCAACGGTTTTATACATGTACAGATACTATGACGGTTTTAAGCTAGAAGCAAGTCAGCGTTCACACAACAAATCTTGTTTCCTAGTTTGGATAAAGTAGGTGGGGGAATAAGGTTCGGCCCAGGAAAATATATATAATATAAGATAATGACGGAAAGGATATGGAAAAATAATAAAAATAGCATCAAACATAAATTATTTTTTCCTTAAAATATCAAAAATAAATTCTATACTTTTGTTATTTCGTAGATCACTAAACCTAACCTCGAGTATGGGGTAAGGAAATTCTCTTAATTATATATTTTTTTTGTTATAAAAAAATATCATAATTGATAATCAAATAAATCTTTTCTAATTAGTCGACCACCCAATCTTATTTTTTTAGGGTCAAAACCGAGACATGAGCTTGTACAATACTAGCTCCACACATTAAGTGTGAAATCATATATATATTTTTCATATTTCGTTAAAATCACGGATAAAATCTATGTCATTCAAATTAAAAATACAATAGATGGTAGATCATTATACCGTAACAACATGTTGTTTATATGTTATTTCAAACATGTGAACCTCATAAAAGTCATTGTGTCTGTTTATTAAGGATAGAGTAAATATTATTTTTAAAAACAAACGAACTTTCTTCCTCTTTACTGACTATATTTATCTTGTAATTGTTGTATCCATCGTCTACAAATCAAGAATCACTTAGTTCTTTTTTGGTTGCAAAACATATTATCACAAGTTGGTGTTCACCATTTTCTTCTGTGTGTATTTTTACCATTTCAGACGGTTGAGATTTGCATATTTGATTGATAGTTTCATTTCTTGTGAGGCGGACAAAGAAAATCAACACATTTTTTAATCATTTTTATAAGTTTTTCTTACCGAGTTTTGTGATTTGGTTATCAAAACTTTCTCCAATTTTTTTTTGTCGTCATCCTTATTTGTATTATCTGACAGAATTTTTTAACAATTCTTACATCATAAAAATTCTTAATTATTTTTAATTTCTTTATCTTTATCATCTCAAATTTTTTAATTAAAATAAGAATTTATATATTTTTATTCTTTATTTTCTTGATACTCCTTAAGATAACCTCGTATGATTTTGACATCAGATTATAATCTAATATTTGAAACGGCCGATAGCTTTGATTAACTTTCAGATTAATGATCATTCTTTATCTGTGATATAGTTAAATTTGCACAGTGCAACGGCATAAACTTCTTCCTCCAGAAGATCCATAGCATCAATATAATAATTTTAATAGAACCGTACAATGATTAAACAATATCATAATTTAATAACTATATGATTTTAAAAAATCAAATCAAATCTTTCATAATTAATTAACAATAATATCATGGTTAAAAATTTATTTAAATACTTACCTGTAAAATCAAATACTGACAAAAATTACTGACATGACTGCCATTCTTGCGTGGGTTTTTGATTCATTTGTCAGAAACTTGACTTCTTGGGTGGCCGGAGACATGTTTCCTCTTGGTTCCTGGTCCGAAATATCTGGTTACATTTACAAGGATGATATTTTTTTGTTGTGTTCTGCTCGCCAGATTTGGGGTGAATTCCCTAGCAACGTTTCTGTATAGGGATACTACGACGGTTTTAAAGCTACCACCAAGTCAGCACCTCATACGACAAATCTTGATTCCAATTAGACAAAGGAGGTGGGGGAATAAATTTCTACATTGGAAAACATATATAATATAAAATATGGACTAAAGGATATGAAAAAATAATGAAAATAATACCAAACATAAATTATAGACTTTTGTTACTGACATGTTTGTGTGTCGAAAACTTCCACTGGTTGACGCGTGTTTTTTTTAAGTAACTGGTTGACGCGTGTTGTCGAGGAGATTGTTTGTGTTCCAGGTTAAAAACAGATCGTCAAACCCAGAGGATAGGTATAGGGTAATATGACGCAAACTGTAGTAAGATATTGGGTTTAGTAGATCACTAAACCTCGAGTGGGGTAAGGAAAATTATGTTTAAAGCTTATTGTTAATCTATCAATTCAAACAAGCAGCATTATCAAATAATGAGGGAATGTTAATTTTTAAACTATTACTGTTAAATCACTCAATAATTATTTATTATTATAAATTGTAAAAAAGAGCTTTTATCTACGTCTTAATTATTTAAGGATTAAGAGATCATTTAATACCTAACAAAAAGAATTTAACAGAAATTTAAGGATAAATATTAAGATGGGTATAAAATGGACATTATAAATAGTGGATTCTCTATCTATCTTAAGTATTCGATACATATACTCATGTTTGATGTGTTAGAATTGTGAAAACTAGAATAAAAAATTTAATTTAATGTTTTATTAATATACAACAAATAAGGATTCTTAATTGGTGTTGTATTTGAATTTGATACTATAAAAATATATAAATTATTATTTTAAAAATTTTGAATCGATTGTCAAAACAAATCAAAATTATATTATTATATACTTAATATAATATTTTTGATTTTATTTGCAATTCTAATTATAATTTTGATAATTCCACAAAATTAAACAAATGACACCACAAAAACTCCATGTTTATATTTGTTTGTCTAGGAGTTTTTTGAATAATATATTCGTTTGTATAAGAGTTAATAAAGAACAAGCCCAAAAATGCACTTTTCAATGCAATGTTAGAAAAAAAACAATTCTTTGTTTTGTAACTAAACAAGAAAGAATGAACAACTCTTTTATCTTGTTTCTTTATCCTCTGCATATATACTGACTATTTTTAGTCTCTGCATTCTCTTATGAATAATTATGTTCCGCCCGAAATAGAAAATAATAGTAAAATGTCAGCCGACACCTCTTCAACTTCAATTTTATTTGCTGTGTATTCGTTCCAGACCTATCCCGACGGTTATTTTAACCAGTAGTACTTCTTATCGGTCTTGCAGAAGATACTTTTTACTATCCATATCCCGAATTAAATCCTATTAAAATTTAGTAGTAAATTTGATGATTCATATATTTTTTTTATAATAATAAAAATTCGAGAAAAAATAAACGGTTGAAATTTAATTCAAATTTTTTTCTATATTTTCTAATTTTAATATTTTTATGCAATCAAATCTGTCATGACCAGTTGAAGAAAAGAGGTGAAGAGAAAGAATGGGAAAGTTTACTGTTTTAAGAATGCAGGGTCTGCGGAAGAATAGCATAATAGCAGGGCAAATGTCAAGAAAGCAGACTCAACCGGGGACGCCCAATACTGTTTTCTTATGCGTTATTTATCTTCTTTTTCTATACAAAAGGGAAGGGGATATGGTGATGTGATTTTTGCTTTGGGGAAGCTTTTTATCTCCATTGCTTAAAAAAGGACTAACGTTTGAGAGATATCCATGCTTTTTCTGGGTTTGATTGACCATTGCCTGAACCAAAGATGGACACCGCTTCAAAGTGGATGCATGAATTTTATCCTCTGACAATGCCCTGACTCACTTCCATCCTTGCCGTGATTTATCTACTCACTTTCTCCACCTTCCCTCCCACACACCTGGGACCCCATTTATGCTTTTAACTTTTCTACCCAAGACCAACCAGGCCACCCCCTAGTTACTACCAACATTATTCCAATGTATATAGGTTTAGGAAAAAAGGGCATACGATATTACGATGAAACAGTTAAGTTGTGGGGCCCAGATTGACATTGCCATGACCTGATCTGACCTGAGAGCCCAAACCAAGCCTTACCCGTCTGTTGAAAAGCTGCAGTTGGTAAAAAAAAGTAGCGAGATGGGTATAAAAGCCAACCTGGCACACGATTGGCCAAGCATCCCAAACCCACGAATTATAGATGGCACGTCACTAGGAAAGCCCTCCCAATTTCGACGCACCCTAAGTGCCCACGTGTTGGATCCTGCTATACCGGATGAAAGAATATCTACGGGTTCAAATCTAGCACGTGTTTTGCTACTTTTTTTACCATACTATGTAATTTGGGTGCCCTTCGAGTTCAGGTACGCCCCAAAAAAGTTGAGAGGATCTAGGGCATCGGTACCACCTACAATGAACAAGACTACTATTTTATTTTTTTATTTCCACCGTCACTTAAATCATGTACATTATAATAATATAAGAAATTTCATTAATTCTAACTCTGATTAAATATTTAATAAAATATAAGTCTTCTCCAGGAATATAAATCTTTGTTGGTTATATTTTTTATATTATATATCTTGAATCGATCAATATATTTCAATCAGTGTGAAATATTTTAAAGAATATTGAAAAAAATGAAATAGTGGTGACGATTACTATCAAATTACATTATTACATAATTGGATCTAGCCCATTTTAAATATACAGTGTTAGTGCAATGCAAAACATTTTAAAATATCTAATGACTGTTTATGAATAAATAAATTGATCTAAAGAAGACTTACGGGAAATGGCCACTGATTCATGCTTACCCAAAAACTAGGGACCTTCAATAGAAAAGATAAAAAAAGAAGAAAATAATACTTTATAAGGTCATCCATCGATGAAAAGATATCAACAATGAAACTGACCCAATCATTACAAAATGGAAAACAAAAAGATGTATGAGTACATAAATAATTTAAATGGTTATAATATTATGTTATAATTGACTTGGTAGACTTGCGACAACTAGATGCGAGGTAGGGCACCATAGATATTTGAAAGAGAAATGGATTTTTGATTTGGATTTAGACTTTAGTCATGATTAGTTTTATTAAGAAAAAAAAAAGTGATAAGGGAGTTTAAGTGGGATCCAAAGACCACTAGTCAATTTTTTCCTTTGTTGTACCGTTGAATTTCAGGACAGAAGTGCTACACCGAAATCCAAACTGATATTTTCTCCTTGTATAGTTGTCAAGTTGTATCCACAGATGGGGATAGAAAATGACAAACTATAGTACTATAGATCCATCATCCAATAGCAGCCGGAGGTGTGCATTGCTCGATCTTGAGGAGGAGTAATAGAAGCAAGGGACATTACTTGATTAAGGCAAAACTAGAAATGGAAGAAGACAAATGTATGTATGAAAGGTACGTGATTGAAGTTGAATAATACAAAAACATCCGTTTTTAGCCGTTGATTATGTTTCCTACCAGACTAAGTTTCCGGTTTCCAAAGCGAAGGAATTTGTTTTTGGGATGAGCAAGTAATAGGGGGAGTTCTACTTCTAATAGCCTTGGCAATTTAGTACAAGATTACAGGATTCACTCATCATCTTTAACACGCCATTGGCTAAATTGGAAAAGAATCGATTCAGAAAATGACCCAAATAATTAGATAGTGTGACTTCTGAGGATAACGCTTTTAGAAATCAATCCAATGTTTTTGCTCCCTGTGGATTTTCGCTGGACCTAGCGAACATTTTCTTTCAAGTACAACATCATGATGACGAGGAGCAGGAAAACATCATCGGGTAAGGTTATTTGTTATTTTCCTCGTATTTAATTATATCTGACAAAAACTAAGTTGCACTATTAAATATGAACCATAAATTAATTTTGACTAGTGATCATACTTTTTTAAAAAAATAAGAATAAGGATATCTTAGTTTCTTTTTAGTTTCTTATGAATAAAATATTGTTTCTGAGATTATGGATATGGCAGAAGAAACATTCTTTTATTGGAAAAGCATATACAAGAAGATAACTAGGAAGGATCATATCTAGTGAAAGCTACACTTTACCTGCATTCAAATTATAATCAATCTTTTCCCACCTTGATAGGCATTGATTTATTTAAAAATTCTCTTTATGGGATTTAGGAAGTGGATTGTTGAATTTTGATATAAAGGTTACAAGAAAAGCATCTTTCATGTCCGAGGCTTATCACTGATTATTCGATTTGATCACCTTCATAAGAGGTCCATCCCTCTTAAGGATTCGCATTATTAGCATTGAATCCGTATTGGAATCGTAAAATATGAATAAAATTTATTATATGGGTCGAAAGTTAAGAAGGTTAATTTTCCAAGCGAGAATATTTTTCCATCTTAAAAAGATACCAATATTTATACCTACCAATGCCATATAGAAAATAAAATTCTAAGTACTATTTGTCATTCTTATATGTTATCCAGAGGAAGGAAAGGAAAGAATCATTTACTTTTAAGAATACCCACTTTACACCTAACCTTAATGTCATTCTATAACAAAGTATGTGTAAACTCACCCCGCATTAACTTCCCTTGCACCCATTAATTATGATGTGTTGGACTTGATGTTTCACCAGAATCACCACATTGAGTTGTTTATTGCAGTCGAGAACAAATGTTCCCAATTTGCTGCTGCCCGTAAAGTGAAAAGAATACATTGATAACAAGGTTCAGCATTATAGTGTCGATGAAGTTTCATTTTAATATTCTTTTTTCTTACAAGTTGAGGAATCTTGCACCCCATGTCAATCTTCTCCAATCTTATTCTGTGGAATAACTTCAACCAAAATGCTCGCATAATTAAATTGAGTTGCATATTCGCTTTCTAAATGTATCATTTTTAAGTGTTCAAGGAATATACGCCCACATTCACATGGATAGGAAGAGAAGGCAGCTTTGTGATAGATCCGACCTGTGTGTATAATTATGCTTATCTTATCTCCTAATATATAAATAAATATGATCATTGATGTTTATAAACCAAACCAATATACTAAATGGATCATAAATTTGAATGAAGACTAGGAAGAAGAATTTAAATAGATACGAATAGAACAGACAACTAGTGATTTTTTTGGGTGCTAATTTATTTGCCTTCTACTCGAGCAGGGAATAATTTGAACGTCAAGTTGATCAATAATTGAACCATAGTTTTACCACTCGAGCGTATGAGTGAAAAAATCCCTATTTGTAAGGATGAATCATTGTCGTCTTGACTAATTATCATTTCTAATCTGGCATTTCATCGGTCATTTTCTTTGTCGAAGTTCATCTCTTTGAACACATTACTATTATTATTGCTAGTGCGTCTGAACTCTTCATGGTAATGATACCTTGGATTATTTGTCTTCCTGAGATGACTAAGTCATTCTAACTCGATTCTGTGTTTGAACTTCTAATGTATTGGATATTTCACTAGTACCATCTAGTCTACCGAACGAGATGGCGATGGGGAAGTAACCTTAATTATAATGTACACCCCTCTTTGTTGATCTTCATCATTATGTCATTCCTGTTGGAGTATATTGTGTTTTTTTTTTCCTGCTCTTCTCTTACCATGAATGCATTGAGACGGACAAACTTAATTTTAAAATGATTTTTTTTAAAAAAAAAATCTGTTTTGATAACACTTAGTAATTATTAACATTAGATTTAATTGGTCTGAAAATTTTAAAATAGAAATTTTAAATTAATTTTGACTAAAAAAGAAAAGGGATAGACACAACCTAGGTAATTTATCTAATACATTCGTATGGTTTTTAGGTAAATTGAGAGGCATTCAGGTGCTTGCTGTTTCCTTAAATAAAGACAACCTCTCGTTCCATACGTAACGTACACAAACATGTGCTACCTTTCCTTGCATACATAACGTGGGCCATACAGCCCATTCTAAATTTCTTATCATTAAATCAAATCAAATAAATAGAATCGAATCGAACTAAATTATTATGATAGATGAGTGTTTAATTCAGTAATTTTTAATGGTATTCATTGATTTGAAGATTGGGAAATCTTATGTTATAATTGATCTAAAATATTATAAAAGTAAAAAGTTATTATGTGTGCTATTGCCTTCTTCTTCTCTAAATCTGATATCTTCAAATTTCTAAGAGCCACACCTTTAGTTAAATTCTTTTACTCTTTTTATATTTGAAACTTTATAATTGTAATTTTATTGAGAATGCATTATAATGATGTCCTTTTACATTGGCAGTACACAAAATTATGTAGCATTAAAAGTTTAAATTAATGGTTAAGATATTGTTCGGTATGCATAAACACGGGTTCTCCTCTGCCCGACAGACTATCATCTCTATTATGTAGTGGCATGATTATTAGGATTCATAAAACTCCATTTTTAATTAATTATTTAAGAAAATTCAATTATAACTTAGCTTGATCTTCTAAAAATATCAAACAAATATTCATAATATTAATAATTTAGCTCATCGATTAAGCATTTGTTGTTCATAACGTTTTTCAAGAAGTTTATATTTTACAAATTTCTTGTCATTAATTAAGTTACTAGTAATCTACGAAGCTTCCCACTGATTACGGTCTTGTAATGACTAGTTGGATGATCTGTGAACTTCCTACAGACAAGTTTTTTCTTGGGCAGAAGCTATGATGGCACTAGTCACTGCGATGAGGCTCCAAGAATAATTTTAAATACCAAATTGAGTCAAAAACCAAAGTTCATTTGACCACGTTTCCACCAAGCAGACAGGAAGCCTATTCATTGGGTAAACTGCCCAAATCACGAAAACCCTCGGGCTTGTAATAACCAGGGGTAAATGGGAGCTTGTGGATCTGACGACAAGTACCCACCTACTCTTATAAAAAAATGTCCAAGTCGCTTTCATTAAAATTAAACATGTGATTAACCCTTATGAAAACAATAATCGAACGAACAGTAAGAGGCTATCGAAAAAGGAAAGCCAATTGCGGATCAGATCAAGTTCCCCCTAGAATTGACTTACTGAGTTTCCATTGGGAATTGCAATGCAGCAATAATGCACACTCAATTACCTTGTTTAATAAATGCCCCTTCCACATCGAGGAAAGAAAAATCTTATGCTTCTAATTCCGGAAAGTGCTGTGCGGCTATTTGTTTGCCATTTTGCGTGTTTGGAATCGGACGGATAGATATGCTTTTTGGATAAGGGGAACTCTCACTGCCGCCTATAAAGTTGGGGTTTGGCTCGTCTTTAAAGCTCTTCTACGTATAGGCAACTATTGCTGGCAGTCAATTCTTTGGAAAGCTGGCGCTATTACTTTAGTTAATATGATTGAGATTATATTAAATCTAATTATCATATAAAATTAGATTAATTAATATTTGGTTGACTAAAATCATATTTAAAATGAAGAGATTTTTTTAATAATATTTTGATATTATTAAAATAACTATATCTTGACGTGTCTGTAAATGATTATGTCAATTGGATGTGAAAAAATTATCATGAAAAGATGTATACTTTTAACATATCTATTAATACGAATGGTAATGTCTATTTAGTAGAAATAATGACTCTGTTAATTGGACACTACGGTTTCTGTTTGTTGAATATCAAGAATGTATAGATTAGATATAAAATTATATATCTTAAAATATTCAATAATATTCATTATATATATAATAAAATTTAATTTTTTATTCATTATTTTCTTACTTTAAAAAATTTGTGGACATCGACAGAGTCCACATGTGCCTGGCTCCATTTTTTTTTGTTTATTTTTATTATTTTAATAATTAGAAGAAAAGTGAAATAAAAAGGAAATGTTATGTACTTTATCTCCCTCGATAAATGCCAAGGAAACACACAAGGCCAGATGGCTAATCCTTATAGTTACTGACACCTCTGTCCCGACCCTCCCTCAGTTCTCTCTCACGCATTAGCTTCCTCAAGGCTCAAACCTCACCCGCTCGCCCATTTATAAGCACCACCTCCTCACGAATCTCACCACCCATTTTCTTCTGTTCTCTTGTTTCCACGCTCTCTCTCCATTTGCTGCTTTCCTCGTTTACGTTATTTGTGTTAGTTCGCGAACAATAATATAACAGAAACATGGTCGTTCTCTCACAACCAGCTATATTAGACCAATTCTCCTTGATCAAATCATGCAGGCCGAGTGGCTTGTTCTCGGGGATTCCTGTTATAGACATGAAAAAACCCGAAGCCAAGAGCCTCATAGTGAAGGCCTGTGAGGAGTTTGGATTCTTCAAGTTGGTAAATCATGGAGTCCCATTGGAGTTCATGATCAAATTGGAGGCTCTGGCTGCCAACTTCTTTAACCTTCCTCAATCTGAGAAAGACAAGGCAGGCCCTCCCGACCCTTTTGGCTATGGCAGTAAGAGAATTGGGCCTAATGGCGATGTTGGGTGGATTGAGTATCTCCTCCTCAACACCAACTCTCAAGTCACCTCCCACAAAACTCTGTCCATTTTCCAGGATAACCCAGAAAACTTTCGGTAAGACTTTACACAAGCGTCATCCTCTGTTCTCTCTTCTCTCTTAAATTCCCTAGATGCCTCTTTCTATATACGGCCATAAAAAATACATTTTTGGAGCAATAGGTGTTTAACCGTCTTAATCAAGGAAGATGATTTTGTATCAAATGTCCTCTTTCTCATAGGCAATGCATTTAACATAATTCTTCTTCTTTTTTTCGTCATTTTCGATTGTGTAGCTCTGCGGTGGAAGATTATATATCGGCGGCAAAAAGAATGACTTTCGAAGTTCTGGAATTGATGGCTGATGGGTTGGGGATTGAGCCCAGGAACGTGTTGAGCAGGATGCTAAGGGATGAAAAGAGTGACTCATGCTTCAGGTTAAACTACTATCCACCCTACCCAGAGATGCAAGCACTGAGTGGTAGAAATTTGATTGGGTTTGGCGAGCACACAGACCCACAGATAATATCTGTTCTAAGATCTAACAACACAACTGGTCTGCAAATCTGTCTCAAAGATGGGACTTGGGTTTCAGTCCCACCTGATCAGACTTCCTTTTTCATTAATGTTGGTGATGCCCTGCAGGTGCAGTTCATTCTCTGTTCTCCATTTTTCTCTCCCAGTTTACTTGTTACTATAACCATATGTTTTCATGTTTTTTTATTAAATTCTTCCTCTCGTTACTCCCATCTCCCTCCTCCCTCTCGCAACAGTTTCTAGTAAGTTTAAAAAAGGCCTTTAAAAATCCTTGCAGGCCCCACGTAACTGTGAGCAGAGGTTTTAGACAATTTTGTTTTGGGTTGAACTTTGAGTAAAAGTTTTACGTTCTAAAAAAAGAAAAATTCGAGGGCCGACAAATGAAAAAGAAGGGAGGAGAATGTCTTTGGACGAAGGAGAAAAAGTAAAAAAGAAAAAAAGAAAGAGCCACTTAATAGATAAACAAGCAGCTCATAGATGTTCCAGGAAAGTAAGAAATCGGGACAGAGCAGATTTTTTGTTCAAAATGCTTTATCCTGAACGTGTGTACTGCTAACGTGATAAAAAGCGACAGTTGCCACATGTTATTTATGGTCTTTATTAAAGAAAGTTTTTATGGTTTGCCTGCAGGTAATGACTAACGGAAGGTTTAGGAGCGTGAAGCATAGGGTTTTGGCTGGCATGAAGAAGTCAAGGATTTCAATGATCTACTTTGGTGGTCCACCTTTGGATGAGAAAATAGCACCTTTACCCTCCCTGGCAATCAAAGGAGAGGAGAGCTTATACAAGGAGTTCACATGGTGTGAATATAAGAAATCTGCATACAAGTCAAGGCTTGCTGATTACAGGCTCGGAATGTTTGAGAAAGCCACAGGAAAATGATGGGCGGGGGGTAGAATTCCCATTTTAGCAAAACTTAGGCTTTTGTCAAGACACAGACTAGATGTGTAAAGGTTTGCTCAACTTTCCATAGATGGAAAAACAAAGTAGGCTGTTCCCTTTCTGTATCATGTTTGCTCTTTCCTTAATTTTGACTTTGTCCCTCACTCTGTTTTAAATGTACACAGCAACTACCCTTTACTATTAATGCAAGTTTTTTACCATCTTATCATCATATATCCTGTCTAAAAGCTGACTGAATTTCCTACCAAGGCCCTGGAGATGGAGATTTCCCTCGTTTTAAAAAGTTGGTTTGTCACTAAGACTTCTTCAACATCCTTTCAGATTTATGTGGTAAGCAGACTATCCCATTATCTTCATAAAATATCACCATCACATCATACTATGAATCAGAAGGGTAATTATAAAGTTGGGAATTTGATACCATTTTCATTAATGTCCAGAGATTGACCACCATAATGTGGATCTCTTTTAGGCAATAGCCAGACAATGGACCACCACCGATGTAAACAAGACTACAGTTCCACAGTTTCTTCCCTGGCTGTAGCAGTAAAAAATGCTGTGTCCATCTACATGATTCATCGTGTCTATTCATGATTTTGTAAAAGAGAAGAAAAAAAAAGAAGGAAATAAGCATCCATCATCATCGGTTTCTGACAACCTCGAGGGGTGAAAACAACAGGGAAGGATATCTCGTTGTACTTACTTACAAGTTACAACCTACTCTTGCAAAAAGGAACTGAAAAAGTAGCTGAATAGGAAGTCTGGTCATGGCTACAATGTCAGCAAGTGATTGGACTGTAATCACCCCCGCAAAACAACATTGACACACTAGCATTCCTTGGTTTTCAGTAATTATTGGAACAACATCCATCCATATCATCTCATGGTTTGCGAGGGGGAGTCCCCACAGTCCCCACAGCCCCCACAGAAAAGGAGGGGTTTCTGAGAAGATTCTGAAAGGGCAAAAGCCTTCTCAAGAGAAAAGAATCCACTCTTCTCAAGAGTTTGTATTGACCAGCCAAGTGAACTTCACTGTCTCCGTGACACTTCCTTTTCTGACTCAGCATTCCATCACCATTAATACACATAGCATCATAGATTTCCTTTTTCTTGTCAAACATATCGGACCGTAATAATAATTCGATAACGAGAGATGTTAACTAGACCTTATTTCTGTGTCGGTAATGTTCAGTAGAAAATATATATTATTTTCATGTCGGTCATATATAATTAATTCTGTTCTATCAAAGTACATTCTCTCGATCTGTTAGTCTAACTATTGATGAATCCACTGCTATTTAACACTTCTCTCGTTGGGTCTCCTACCAGCAAGGAACCATTGGTAATGAAGCAACATTCACCATCGAGGACCACCGCGACATAAAAAATTTAGTCAAGTCGCAGATCATGTGGTCACACATGCTCTGCGGTCCTGGACGTTTCAAGCTTTCAAGTTTGAACCATAGATTGTTTACGTACCCACAAACTCGTATAACACCATATAAAACTAAGGATTACGTAGGAGAACTAGAGATTGAATTTTTATTATAAGGATATAAAGAAATTAGATATTGTAGTACATATATTATTATTAATATATGTTTCAATGCGTATATGCTGATATACAGGTAGGAGTCATACAGAAAATAGTTGTTGACGATTTGAATGAAGTCGTGTTCTTGCCAGCTTAAGACCACGACTCTCCCGAAGTCGACGAGAGCTGGCCAGTACCTAGAAACAAAGCGTTGAGGTCGACATTGAAAACTGACCATACCACGGTGACAGCTAGAAGGTTCAGACCTCAAAGTTGGAGCATCTGGTTATGGCGGGTCCGAGCTACGTCTCTCACAAGCTTTAGGGATTCATATATACTTTTGCATGTGAAATTAGAGCATGCCACGTGCTTAATTCCAGGTCCCACGATATTATCTGAACCAATTCATGTTGGTATTTTCATGTATTACACAGGTCTTCCATGATGAAAATATGCCTAAATTGCTTGATTGTTCTTGCGGTATATTTCCGATCAACGTATGAGTTTTTAAGCCATGGTTGGACTCTAGGGATTCTTTTATTTTTTATGCATAATTTTGGACTGTAATATCTCTCATGACTTTTGCTACTACTTTTCCCATTGAAGGTTCCCGGAATCCCAATTGGGGGCCAAGAGAGGATTTGGTCTGGCCAGTTTTAGCATTTCCTGCTGCTGTATTATATGCTATTTATAGAGCCTGTTTCCATGTTTTAAATGTCAGGGCCTCCCTACAGTTTCATGTCTCGGGCAACTTTTTGATTTACTCCTAAGAAAAGAACACTGCATTTATCTTCAGTGACCATACCCCAAAAAGGAGCATTGAATGTGTTAAAATACAGTACGTACTTGATCGATACGGACAAGAAGGACGCAGCATTTAGAGAAACTGTTGGTATGAGAAACTGCAAGTGACAATGAGGTAGGGTGCAGCTCCCAAACCATACCATGCCTCACGGATGCTTGTTTTCTGTTGTGAGGTCTTGTACGATAAATTTGTTTGGAAGTTGGGAAGCAACTTGCGAGTCACAAGTCAGAACTGACTTGGATTTTTGTGGCTATTATTTTCACAAAAACTAGACTGCAGGAAATAAGATTACTGTACTGATGTACTCTCACATGCATAAATTTCTATTTTTTTTCCGACAATGATTTATATTTATTGTAGTAATGTGTTTGAATTAACATTAAAGAGTCAAGTGTAACTAGTCTCATCTTTGGGATGGAAAAGTCGTACCATTGTTGGGCTCTTAGGAGTTAGGATAGGACGGTTCATATACATGATGCCATCCGGTACGGGGAAATGGAAAGGTGTTTGTCAAATATCAAATCCATCCCCTTTAATTAATTAGTAAAGGAAGCATCTTTTAGTTTATCCGAAAAACCTGAACTTGTTCAGAAAAAGGGCCGCATTCATGACCGACTACACTAGTCCCACTGTAAAAGAGGGATCAAATCAAAAGGCATGTAGTTTCCATGAGCTTTGATTTATTTTTTTTTCCCTTATTCTTTCGGCCGACTTCCACCCGATGAATGAAAAGGAAAGGAAAGAAAAGAAAAGGGCAATTGCTTTGGTCGGCTTCATATTGTTGAAAGCCACTTCCAATTGATTTAGTGACATATTATAATCCAGCCATCTGAAGCTAGTGCTTTACGCAAGGGATTACGCCATCGCCGTGGGAGGTAGTGTGTGGTTTTCAATAGGAAATCTATGTTGGTCTACCTGTCACAAAAAGTTGGTCTTCGAGGAGGAAGGGAAAGCTTTGTTTCAAAGTCAAGACTTTCGAAGCTACAAACCTTTTGACATATTTGTATCCAATTTGGTTACTCGGTATTCGTCCATGATTTGGACTCCACATCCCTCTTACGTGACTGTTCGTGCTCAGCAGATGGGTTTTCAACTTTGAATATGGCAGTCTCTTTCGGCTGCTACGTTCATTGAATTCCTTAACCAGTCACATCCCTCGTTTTTATATTCATTTTTTTATTAATTAAAAACACATATATATAAATACTAGTGATAGTGGTGCTCCATGTTCGGAGTTCTTAATCGATCACTTACATATTAAAAAAATCCAAAATAATTATTGTTAGTTGGTGGAGAATTCGACTGTTCTTAATAACCTCAGAGATATTCCGTTTTAGGCCGACTAAGTTATATAATACGGATATAAGACATAGTAAACCCATGTACAGAATCAGGAACCGTGGAATGATAGAACATGAAATGATGGAGAAAAGTTGTAATAATGGCTGTAAATGGAGTTGTGAAAGAGAAGTCCGACCAAGGAATCAATTATTTCAATAATTTGGACCCAATTTTGTCGAAGAAGCTATCGAAGTAAGATGGGTGGCATCATTGGTCGGTTGGTCGACAGGGCCACTTCGTTGAATTGAATTGAAAGTTGAAAGTACCTGTAAATTGCGTATGTACAGGTGGCGTTGTGTTGGTGAGTTTCACTCTCATCGTTGCATATGTTGTACATGTGTAGAGAGAGACTTACCTTTCAACAAAAGTCAGAAAAAAGGGGAGCCGTTGGTTTGTGCTGGTAGGTTTGTTCAGGAAAATGTTACAACTTCCCAAAAATAAATGGTCTATATTTAGGCCATTAGTTATATTTTAATAAAATCACAAAATAATATACATTTTGAAAAATAATAATGATTAAATTATAAAAATCGTAATATAGAATTTTAAAATAATATTTTTATTAGATCATTATTAAACTGAATGGTCTCTACTTGTGGCAATTGACATCTTTGCTTCCACATGTGACTCAAATATTTTATAGGTAGTATCGGCCCAGGCAGCCTAGCATAGTTCAATATCATGGCCAGACTGATGCCGTGTGTCCGTTATTGTAGTTAGTTTGGATCCTGGCGTGTGAGAATTCGACACCGTTTGTTTGAGAAGTCTGGGCTTCATCTAGGAGTAGGACCTCATCATCTCGGGACCAGCCCGTTTGGTTAAAGCATAAGTCATGCAAATAGGAAAAATTCATAATTCAGGTCACGTAACAACCGTAAGAATGACTATTATTACATCACGAACAACTGTTAAATTCATAATCAGAAATTCCTTTAATCATGGTATAGGACTAGCTGGTGCTATTGGGGTGGCGGAGCAGGTCTCCTCTGATCCTGGTATCCCCTCTAGGATAATTCTATACTGGTTTAGGACCATCACGTAATCCGTGATCCCAAGACACAATCAGTTTTAAAATAAAATCAGTTACTAGATTATATGGTTGTAGACCTGTTTTAAAATAAAATTAAACAGAAGGATGAATTTGATTTTTTATTATTTCTGCCCAATATGAAAGATTGATTTTGCTTTTCATATACACATTTCTTATTCTTTCTCTCCGACGTCTTACTCTCTCTCCATTCGTCTGTAGGTTTGTTCTTCATTGCGAAGAGGACAGTGATGTTGTTTCTACGTAGATATTTCTAACCCATTCCGAAATAATACCGAATTTTTAAATATTAAAACAAATTTAACTTTGTTAAATCCATAACAAACAATCAGTTGCGGTAAAAATCTAAGGTCTGAAATATATTTTCACGTGTGTTTTATGTTATATACATTTATTGTGTGTTTAATGCTTCCGTTGGATGCATTTTATTATTGTGTTATATTAATGAAGGTATATAAATGAGTTTGGTATGCTGTTGGGACTTATGTAGTTTGTTAGGGAGTTATAGAAGTTGTTAGAAATTATGGACTCTTTCTTGATTTCAGGTATTCATGAGATCCCAAACAGATAGACAAAATGTTGACATGATAATATATGCTTTGCGTCCCATTGCCCATGTGCATATGAGTGTGTGTTGCATCCTGGGGGACATGCGTCATGGTATAGGGGCCCATGTTGTGAGGAACCCCAGAAGGAACCCCTTCCAAGGTATTGTCTGGCCCTCTGCCCAAGGCTGGCAACCAGGCAACCAGGAGCCCTCGGCCCAAAGGCCGGCAACTCAGCTGAATTGGTGAGAGGCGTGTTCCGGGAAACAACAAAAGGAGTAGGTCGCGGGTTCGACTCCCAGAGGCTGCAGCCTGGGGTGAACGCCGGGCTACTACCAGACAATACCTGATATGGGGAGAGTGGCTGGTGTCCGGGGCACGGCTCTCACACATGTGTTATAGGAGACATCATGTCTATCCCCTTTACCATAGGGTACAAACTAAATATTCTGTATATAATGTAATACATATTCAACCTTGATCTCACACTACATGCAGTACACATCAAATGTGATGTATGAAATATAGTACATGTTTAACCTTAACATCACATTTCATGCGGTACACAGGAAATGTGCTGCACATAATGTGTATCATGCTTAACCAACCTTGGCATTACATTATATGTGGTACAAACCAAAAAACATTGCAAATAATATACAATATAAATAACATTAATGCATAATACATGAGATATAAACCCGACGTTCTGTAAGTATCGTCATTCTAACATTAACATTAAAAAGTACGTTTTATATGTATTATTCAAAAACCTTTTGATATATTTCATAATCTCAATCATACAATCGTCCTTGCAAAATAGTTGTTTAGTAAACAATATTAAATATATTACAAAAATCAACAATGTAAGTTTAGATCTAATATTTAGTATTGGACTACACCACCAAACAAACCGATTCAACCATGGAAATATCTATGTTTGGAGTACACCACTCCAAAATTCTCATTCCAAACATTTTCAAAATCCTTCACTCTCCAAAATCGTATCTTTACAATTCACTATATATATTGTGAACTTGAAAAAATAAGCACAATATAATCAAATCTATTAAACCAGTAGCAAAAAACCCTCTTCACAATGAAGAACGAACCATAGTCGGAGTGAGACAGAATAAGAAATATGTGTTTGAAAAGAAAAATTAACTTTTTAGATTGGACGGGAAGGGTAAAAAGCTAGGTTTATCCTTCTGCTCAATTTTGTTTTAAAACGAGTCAGCAACTACTTGAGCTGCTAGAAACGAGTCAGCAATTTTGTTTGGTTTTATTTTTAAATTGGTTGTGTCTTAGGACCATAGATGACCTGGTGGTCTCGAATGAGTATAGAATTACCCCCTGCTTCCTTTGTTCCCGCCTTCATATCTGTCCCTTCGAGATGTATCGTGCAGAGTCCTGAGAATGACAATGGAACAATACTCGTTAATTCAAAATGTCACTTAGTCATTAAAAAATTTGAGGGCTAAAACATGAACCAACTAGAAATTTGATGAACTCAACTATCGTAGTGCATGTGAAGAGCCAGAAAGGAAGAAGAAGTGGAAACAATAGAATCGTAATACAACCCACAATAGCCTCATTTCTGCACTCTTTTGTATATTTTCACTTCTCTTCCCCCAAACGGTACAAATGTAAACATATACATAAGTGCACCATCCATTTTTTCAATCATGATTTTGGTTTATTGCTGACCATCAGTGGAGAAGAAAAGTCTTTGAACTATATTATGATTGCAATTTAATATTTTGGTTACTGCATTATGACTAATGATTCGAGTAATTCTATGAATCTTTAGCTTTTAGTATTCATAAATGATTTTGCACTGTATTTTTGGATCAAAAGTAATCTTGTAAAGTTTTTCAATAAGTTTTTTTTTATCAAAAAACTCAGGCCAATGATATTAAAAACCTAGTCGAAGTACAAATGTTCCTACAAAATTTGAAGTTAAATAGTTCATGATACAATCAAGTGGAGTATAATGAAAATATATTCCTATTGGAAGGAACTTGCCCATGGCAGCAAGCTTATCAACAACCATATTGACCTCACCAAAAACATGCTCAATAACAACATCTTTAAATCTTCCAAGCAGTTGGTGGCATTGCAATATACTTGGGTTCCATGGAGGCTTTGGTATCCACTCCTTTAGGGCTTTATTCACCTCCCAGGAATCACTTTCCATATGAATTTTAGCAACTCTTGCCGACAAGGCCATCTCTAAGCCAATTTTGATCTTAAAGGCTTCCACTTCCCAAACTGAACTAACAGGTAATGTCATACTGAATCCCATAATCCACGAACTAGTAACATTTTGCAGAACCCCTCATGCATAAGCTTTCGTCCTCTAACCATTATTTCCTTTGTCGTAATTCAATTTTAACCAACCTGGTATAGGTGGAATCCATCTCACCCACCTCACCATTCTACCTTGTCCAACAATCTGTGCAGTTCGGACAGTAAGCATTGACATGTAGAACTCTGTAACCTACATATAAATTAGCGATGTTGGGAGGGGTCCCGGATCACAATACCCCCCAAAGATGAACTCGTTCCTCTATCTCCACAATAACCATAGACTAGTACCAAATGTTACAGGCCAAGGCGTGCTTATATGGGTATCAACATGGTTGAGATTCTGTCAGAGCCAATCCACCATGTTAATAGAAAATAAGGACGATCCAATACTACTAGGAATAACCTGGCGTTAGATCTGATTTGCTAACATACAGTCTTGAAGAACATGTATAGCGGACTCAGGTGCAACTTTACAATGTGGGCATAGCTCATTATCGACAATCCTATGTCGAAAGCAAAGGACTTTCGTATGAAGCCGATCACGAGCAAGGACCCATGTGAAATACCTAATGCTCTCAGACATGGCCATCTCCAGATAAGCTTCTATGGGAATCTATTTGTCTCCTTATTGTAGTATGTGGCCAAATCCCACATCGTGGTTTTGGTAATAAAGCCTTCCTTCTTAGACTATAAAAGAAAGGCTCCATCCTTATTCTTATTATACCAAAACAACACTTAAGCAATATACCCCTTAAGGTGAATTGCAAAGTTGTATTGACAGTTGTAATATTTCTTTAGTGAAATATTAAGTAATAGTGTCCGAGGACGTAGGCTAAATTAGCCGAACCTCGTAAAATTGTGAGTGTGTTTTTTTCTTCTGTCTTCTTTATCTAGTATAATTTTTCACGGTGATTATTTTCACAACAAGTGGTAGCGGAGCCGAAGGTTCGTCTTTGGTTTGTTCGTGATATTGAATACTATTGTTAAGAATGACAGCTAAAGAGGAGGTTATATCAACATCCAGTATGACAACCAGGTCATCATATTCAAGGATCCCACAGCCCATTTTGAAATTGGTGGTGGATATATTTGATGGTACTGGTCATTTCGGCATATGACAAGGGAAAGTCTTGGACTCTCTTTTCCAACAAGGCCTTGATATTGCCATTGACGAAAAGAAACCAGAAGATATCGAAGATAGAGATTGAATTACCTTAAATCGGTTGGCGTGTGGAACAATTCGATCATGCCTGTCCACGGAGCAGAAGTATACTTTAAAAAATGAGACTTCTACACACAAACAATGGAAGGCACTGAAGGATAAATTTCTGAAGAAGAGTGGTCAGAATAAGCTCCTTATGAAGAAAAGACTGTTCCGATTTAATTACCGACCATGTACTACTATGAATGAACACATCACTATGTTTGATTGATTAGTTGCAGATCTGCTGAATTTAGACTTGAAGATGAAGATTTGGCTTTGATTTTTATCATCACTCCCTGATGAATTTGAACAATTGGAGACTACTTTACTTCACGGTATAGAGCATGTATCACTAGATGCTGTTCGTTCTGCTTTATACAGTCATGAATTAAGAAAACAGGATAAAATGAAAGTCAAATCGTTGACATCCGAAGAAGCATTGGTGGCATGAGGTCGTCAACAAATCAAATCAATAGGGAGAAGAGGGAGGCCCAAATCGAAGATCAGAATTGCTAAAGATGAATGTGCTTTCTGTCACGAGAAGGGACATTGGAAGAAAAACTGTCCAAAGTTGAATAAGAAAAGCATAGCTCCACGTGATGCAAATGTTGCAGAATGCAGAAGTGATGGGGAGTCAGATATTTCCTTGGTGGTTTCATCTTCAGAAACATACTCAGATGAGTGAATATTAGATTCTGGGTGCACCTATCATATGTGTCACATTCGAGAGTGGTTCTTTGAATTTCAAGAACTCGATGACGGGGTTGTTTACATGGGAAATAACAATTCATGTAAAACAATTGGGATAAGTTCAATCAAGCTACAGAATTATGATGGATCCACCAGAGTTCTGAAGGATGTATGGTACGTGCCAAAGCTAAAGAAGAATCTTATCTCACTAGGGGTTTTAGAATCAAAAGGCCTAGTTGTGCCAATACGAGATGGAGTTCTCAAAGCAACTTTTGGAGCACTTGTGATGCTGAGAGGAATCAGGAAAAACATTCTGTATTACTACCAAGGTAGTACAGTAGTTGGGACTGTGGGGACAACAACTTCGAGTAGCAAGAAGGATGCTGAGATGACAAAGCTCTGGCATATGCGGTTGGGACATGCTGGAGAAAAATCTTTGTAAATTCTTTCCAAGCAAGAATTATTGAAAGGTACGAAGACATGTAAATTAGAATTATGTGAGCATTGTGTACTGGGAAAACAACGAAGAGTGAAATTTGACACTGCTATTCATAATACTAAAAGTATTTTGGATTATGTGCATTCTGATGTATGAGGACCTGTCAAGACTCCATCACTAGGAGGTAGGCATTATTTTGTCACTTTTGTTGATGATTTTTCCAGGAGAGTTTGGGTATTTACGATGAAGAACAAGGATGAGGTGTTCGGAATTTTACTGAAGTGGAAAGCTCGAGTTAAAAACCAAACAGGAAGAAAGATCAAAGTTCTCCGAACAGACAATGAAAGAGAATACAAGAGTGATCCATTCCTGGAGGTATGCCAAGAAAGTGGCATAGTTCGACACTTTATAGTTAGAAAAACACCTCAGCAGATCGAGCTGTCTGAGCGTATGAACCGAACACTAGTGGAGAAAGTTCGTTGTATGCTGTCTAATGTTGGGTTAGACAAAAGATTTTGGGCTGAGGCTGTGACATATGCACAACACATCGTAATTCGTTTTCCATCATCTGGTCTTAATGGCAAAACTCCTTTGAAGGTATGGTATGGAAAATATGCTAATGATTATGACACTTTATGTGTTTTTGGCTCTACTGTATATTATCATGTGAATGAATCAAAGTTAGATCCACGAGCGAAGAGGGCTTTTTTCATGGGCTTTACTACTGGCATCAAAGGACATCGTTTATGGTGTTTGGAGTCAAATAAGACGATTATCAGTAGGGATGTTACATTTGATGAATCTTCCATGTTGAAGAAGGTAAATCTAGAAGGGACTGATAGTGCTCAGCGGTAGGTGGAGCATACACCAAAGCAGGTGGATTTCGAGCAGACAATTCCAGCCAGCAGCATTATGACTGACTCTCTAATGGCAGAGGAGGAGTCAGAAGATGAATAGTTTCTGACCCAAGAAACTCAACAGCAATCAGAGCCAATTGCCGTCAAACGATAGAGAAAAGAGATTCAAAAACCTGCTCGTTTTGTAGATATGGTGGCCTATGCACTTCCAGTTCTTAGTGATGTTCCATCCACTTACTCAGAAGCAATCAGAGCTACAGATAGCGAAAAATGGGCAAGTGCAATGGAGGAAGAAATACAATCACTTGAGAAGAATAAGACGTGGAAGCTAACACAACTACCTAAAGGAAAGAATGCAATTGGATGCAAATGGGTATTTGTTAAGAAAGAAGGATTTCCTGGCAAAGAAGATCCATGCTACAAGACAAGGTTAGTGGCTAAAGGCTACTCTCAGAAGGAAAGAATTGATTACAATGAAGTATTTTCTCCAGTCGTTAAACATTCCTCTATCTGAATTTTATTGGTCTTGGTAGCACAGTTGAATTTGGAGCTAGCTCAACTTGATGTGAAGACTGCATTTTTACACGGTGATTTGGATGAAGAAATCTACATGGTTCAGCCATAAGGATTTAAAAGTGCTGGTAAGGAAAATTGGGTTTTGTAAATTAAGCAAATCATTATATGTACTGAAGCAATCTCCAAGGCAGTGGTACAAATGATTTGATAAATTTATGAGGAGCTAAGAGTACACAAGAAGAAAATATGATCATTGTGTGTATTTGCAAAGACTTCAAGATGAATCCTACATCTACTTACTCTTATATGTGGATGATATACTGATAGCTACAAAGAGCCAAGCTGAGATTGACAAAATAAAGGCCCAATTGAGTAAAGAGTTCGAGACAAAGGATCTTGGGTAAGCTAAGAAGATTCTCGGCATGGAGATCAACAGAGATAGAGGGAGTGGCAAGCTTTGGCTGAAACAAAAGCAATATTTGGAAAAGGTACTATAACGTTTTGGTATGCATGAAAATACAAAACCTGTGAGTACCCCACTTGCTCCTTAGTTGAAACTTAGTAGCCAGTTATCTCCAACAACAGATGAAGAGCGAGAATATATGACAAAAGTCCCCTATGCAAATGCAATTGGAAGTCTGATATATGCAATGGTGTGTACGAGACGAGATATTTCACAACCTGTTAGTATTGTAAGCAGGTATATGCATAATCCAGGCAAAGGTCACTAGCAAGCTATAAAATGGATTCTACGATATATCCAAAGTACTGTAGACATTGGCTTGGTATTTGAGCGAGGAGAATCACTTGGTCTATGTATGTTTGGATATTGTGATTCTGACTATACATGAGATTTGGATAAGCGACAATCTACAACTGGCTATTTGTTTACTTTAACAAAAGCGCCAGTTAGTTGGAAATCTACCTTGCAGTCAACGGTGGCTTTGTCTACAACAGAGGCAGAGTATATGACAATTATAGAAGCTGTGAAGGAAGCTATTTGGCTTTATGGGTTACTTGAAGACTTGGGAGTTGGTCAAAAACAACTTGTACTGTTTTCTGACAGTCAGAGTGCTATTCATTTAGCAAAGAATCAAGTCTTTCATGCACGGACAAAGCATATTGATGTTCGCTATCATTTTGTGCTGGAGATTCTCGAAGAAGAGGAGATACTTATCCAAAAGATACATACAGTTGAGAATCCTGCAGATATACTGACCAAAGTGGTTACAAGAACCAAGTTTGAACACTATTTAGACTTGATTAATATTTTAAGTTAGCGCCTCATGGCGCAAAATTGGAGACACTACATTGGGAATAATGTGATCTTTGGCCAAGGTGGAGATTTGTAGTATGTGGCCAAATCCCACATCGTGGGTTTGGTAATAGAGCCTTCCTTCTTAGACTATAAAAGAAAGGCTCCATCTTTATTCTTATTACACCAAAACAACACTTAGCAATATACCCCTTAAGGTGAATTGCAAAGTTGTATTTCCACAGTGAAATAT
Organism: Passiflora organensis; assembly: GCA_019739055.1. Taxonomy (NCBI): domain Eukaryota; kingdom Viridiplantae; phylum Streptophyta; class Magnoliopsida; order Malpighiales; family Passifloraceae; genus Passiflora; species Passiflora organensis. The sequence continues at coordinate 1,531,609 of JAEPBF010000136.1, forward strand.
TAAATAGTAGATGACGTAGGCTAAACTATCCAAACCTTGTAAAATTGTGAATGTGTTTTTTTCTTCTGTCTTCTTTGTCTAGTATAATATTTCACGGTGATTATTTTCACAACAGTTATTGCGAAGCATCGCTCTAGCTGAACTAGTCATAAACTAAGCCATTCGCTGTAGTCATCCAACGATAAGTCTCTTCCGTAAGATAAGATTGGAGGGTTACCTTAGCCAATTTTTCACGTACATAGATAGGAAGAAAATCCTATAATAAATGTCAATTCTAAACTCCATAACTAGTGACAAAGTAGCTTACTGGTAGGCCATGCAAGTTACTAGGCACATCCATCAGTGAAACCAATAATAGAGGGCGATATCATCAATCCATACATCCTCCCAAAATCATGTATTCAAACCATTACTCAACTGGTAGCAAATTCCTTTTTGTAGAGTTGGCCAAATCAAGAGGAGAGCTCTTCAAGTTGAAGAGCAGTTCTTGCGTGAGATATCAGGACTATAATCTGCGAAATAGAGACGATTCCAGCCATATTTATGGTTAAGGACGTTGGGCCATAAGCTATCCTGTTGGGTTAAGAATCTCCATCCAAACTTCATTAATAATACCTTATTAGATTCAACTAAAAGACATAGTCCCAAACCTCCTTCACTTTCCAGACATAGATTCAACTAATACCTTAATAATACCTTACTTTCCTAGCGTATCAAGTGAAGTCTTCTCCTCTCAGGTGAGGATCCCCAAACAAAATTTCTAATGAGTCGGTCAATCTCCTTTGTTATACTCACCGGAAACAGTATGGTTTTCATCAAGTATGTAGGAATAGACTGTAAAACAACCTTTGCAAGCGACACCCGGCTTGCCAAGGAGAGATTTTTGGTTTTCCAAGTAGATTCCCTTTATTTTCTCAACCACTTTTGAAAACTAATTTCGAGATACTTGTCTATGCAATATCGAGGCTCCCAGGTAAATTTCGAGATCCTTTGTGATAAAGAATCCCAGGGAATCATGAATATCTTTTTGAACATATGATGCTGTGCTTGCTGAGAAAAATAATTTTGTTTTCTGCATACTGAATCTTTGTTCCTAGACATGAGCAAATTTGGCAAGGATTTTATTAATCAAAATGCCTTGAGCCTTCGAAGCTTTAGAAAACAAAAATATATCATTAGCGAAAAATTAATGAGATAGCTTTGGGTCATGCTTACCTAATTGGATAGGTTGCCAAGAATAATCCTCCACCGGATCATATTACAAAAAGATAGGGAGAGAGTGGGTCTCCCTACCTTATACCATGTGATGGCAAGAAAGTTTCTATAGTCTCACCATTACAAAGGATCCTCATAGAAGTTGAAGATACATATGTCATAATGAATTAGCGCAACAAGTCGGGAATACCTGCTATAGGAGAGTCTTGACAATAAAAGACCATCTCACCCTGTCATAGGCTTTTTTCAAGTCAATCTTGATGGCCATCCACCCTTCTTTATCCTTCTTCCGCTTCATAGAATGGACAATCTCTTTCACAACTACCACATTGTCAGTAATCTGTCTCCCTTGAACAAAACTAGATTAAGTCTCCATAATTAATTCTCAGATGTAAGGTTGAAGCCTATCAACCAACACCTTGGAAATGATTTTATAAGATACAGTACATAAGCTGATGGGCCGAAAGTGGCTGAGATTAATAGGATGTGGAAGTTTTGGGATCAAGACCAAGAGTGTTTTATTTAGAGATGGGTCCAACACCTCTTTTTCCTAGAAATTACTCACCATGTCATAAAGTGAATCCCTAAAGGTTGACCATTGAGTCTGAAAAAACAAGGGTTGAAGAGACCCTCCGAATTATCTTAAAGAGACCCTCCTTAGTCGGAATTTCACTTTGCCAATGGTGTACGTTGGGGTCTTTCAGGTTACCCTCACTAAAGAGGGTGGGTGTCAATGAGAGAAAAAGACAGCGACTACAGATAACGAGGGTGGATGACGGTAGGCCACTTAATAAATAAATAATACTTTATTTTAACGACTACAGGTTTTTTAACAAGTTTTAAACGTGATGCAATTTTTAATAATTTGGAATGGACCCATGCATCTGGTAAGAACCCACCAGAAGATAACCCAAGTAAATTTAAACAGTACACTGCGGTATCTTGTATAGCAATAAGATAACCCACCAGATTATGAATAAAATATTACTCAATCCATAATAACAATTCTCATTCCCAAACCCTATTTTAATGTGGTTAAATCTTAAATGCCAGAAACAAGGGGTTTGAGAGTACCTAAATTCAAAATTCAAAATTCAAAATTCAAAATTCAAAATTCAACGAAAAAGTCTAGGAAGAGTGGATTGGAGTTGGGTAGGATTTTTTATATAAAAGAAACCTAAATTGTCACCGAATCCACCTTGGCAGCAAATATGGAATTTACAAATAATGTACTAATCTTACTCGTTTTTAATGCAGTTTTATTTTTTGTACCAATTCAAATATCGTCAATTTATTGTATTAAATTACGTAAGAAAAACAAAAGAACGATGTCAGTTCTTGTGTGCACGCGCAAACCGTGTTGTCGGTGACCATAAAATTTTGATATGTTGGTGGGTCTATATCCAATTATGCATTTTCTAGCCGCAAAAACTACTCCATCGTCCTATCCTACCAAAAATCTAAAAGACCAAAGCCCTTCCACAAAATCATTGACATGCACCTGACTCCGTTGCCAGCAAATTACTGGCCACGTTCTTTCCTTTCTCATTGCTAGTTACCGCGCCATTTTTACTGTGCCAGTTTTCAAATTACTACCGCTACTAATATAGCATTCCACTGGACAGCTCATACAGGGGCCAAATGTGCAGGTTCTCTCCTTTCCTCGAATTATTTAGTTCCAGTTTTCGCTTTCCTTGACAGCCCCCCAAAAGTTAAGATCTGATCATCCCTGCGCGCACATGCGCGCTGGTTGCCTCTCGCGCTCCCCAATTTTTTTACACCAAACCATACGAATCGACAGCCGGTACTACAGAGAGAGAGAGAGAGAGAGCAAGAGAAGGGAAATTGCGGAGTGAACAGAGATACCTCTGTTCATTTCTTCTTTTCTTCCTAAGTCATCATTGTCAAAAGAAATGGCAGATGAACCTGCGCTAACTCGCTGGTCTTTTCAGGTATAAATTAATAGCTCTTGTTAGAAGTTCATCTCTATCTATCTATCTATCTATATATATATATGTTTTATGTTTCGATGTATGCGTTTCTTGAGATTAACTTTTATTTTAGGATTTTAAAACGTTTTATGATGCCAAGTTTGGGAGGAAGAAGGTGTCATCGGAGAGCCATGCCGCAACTTCCGCCGACAAACTAGTGGCCAATGGGAGTTCTTCTTCGAATGGAAACGGTCATGTGAAAAACTCGTCCGATATGGCTGTTTACGAGCAGTACGCACACCAGGTAATCTCTGCATTTTGATCTGAATGCAATCTTGTTTTTTATCTGACTGGCTTAATTTTATTAGTATCTTCTTGATGTGACTTGTGTTTTCTATTTTGTGGATTCAGGATAGGAACACATCGCACACGAATGGAGTTGCATCTAATGGGATAGCTGAAAGACCGTATGATCCTCCAAATCATTTGAGTTTTGCATTGTCTAGTTAAGCTGAGGGTCACAGAATCAATTTTAGGATTGAAATTGACGATAATTTAGTGAGCAGTATATAATATTTTTTGTCTTATTTCCAAAAAATTATAAACACATTAGTGTTCAACATTTTTTAGTCCTTTTTATTCACCTCCTTATTTAAAATGCGAAACACTTCCTTTCCGGTAGAATTGCATTACTGGTTCCAGCAATAAATGTTTAACAAACAAGCACTGGGATAATTGGTGTATAGTGGTCTCTAATGCAAGCAAAAAAGAATCAGTGTGGTAGAAAAGCTCAGCGTTTTCACATACAGTAACTTGTCAGTATTTTTGCTCTTAAAGAGAAAAAGGAGCATGCAAAAAGTTTTTAGATGTTGATATTGTTGCCAATTGGCAGGAAGTGCTCGATCTTGCTATTGCATTGGGGATGTACTTTATTATTTTTCGTTCATGGGGACTCATGATTTTCAGTGATTAGTATTTATTTTTCTGTTATGTTTTCAGGCAGAAGCCCTTACTTCCTCCTCTCGATTCTGCTGATTCTCGAGCACTTGCAGAAAGTTTAACCAGGTAATTGGAATCATGAATTCCAAATTCGAACTTCAATTATTTCAGAACTTTTACGCATAATGGTTTATCTTGTTCAGGGATATCATTCGTGGGAGCCCCGATGTTAAATGGGAAAGCATTAAAGGGCTGGAGAGTGCCAAGCGATTACTGAAGGAAGCTGTTGTCATGCCCATAAAATATCCCAAGTAGGTTTTGTTAGTAAACCTGGTGAACCACATTGCCGTAATATTGATGTTATTTCAAAACCCATCTTTTATGATGTGTTGCTGGTTTCGCTAACATAGGGTTGTGGTTGAAATAAATGCTAATCATAATATGACGAGAAGTATTTAGTTGCTTACGGATTATGTTTCCTAGCAAGCATGCTTGGAATTTTCAGTATCTTCGTAGTGGGTAGTTGCAGTCAAGTAAGTTTCCTCAGTTGTGTTGTACAATTTTTCATTAGCTTGTTTCAGCTTCATAACAGAAAATGGCATATGAACTCTTCCTGATTTAACCAATGACAGTTGTGAGATTTCAAGAAATTCAAGGGAAAATGTTAGAAGAAGTAAAAATCCATATGCCACATGGTGTTGAGGAAACATTTCTAAGTGTAGTATATGCGGAAGATAAAGTGATGAAAGAAACATCCAAATTCTCTTTTTTTCTTTCTGCTTCAACTACAGATTGTTAGAAAAAATAATGCCCTTGATTCATGTTCTGTTTTTGTTAAAAATCTGAAGAATGGCATTGAGGTCTCTAATTTGTGGGAGCTCATGTCAAATACTAGAGAAAATAATCCATCAAAGTTGAAATCTTCAAATGTGTGTTCTGGAGTGGTGTATCATGAGGGAAATTTTGTGGATCACCATCATGTGTGATATACGATGTATTTTATAGAGAGAGAGAGAGGAGCGGGAGGAGAAGATGACAATGTATCTATCCTTCATTCACTATGCATAGCCATTCATGAAGCACATAAAAAATTTCATGGAAGAAACCCTAAGTTTATGTTTCTTATTTAATGAAACTTAATTTACTCCATTTTCCAGTTCGTATTTAATTGAACTTAATTTACTCCACAGGTACTTCACTGGTCTTCTATCACCATGGAAAGGCATTCTTCTTTTTGGTCCTCCAGGGACAGGAAAGGTCTGTGATATAGATTTTTTGTTGGTACTCAAGGCTCTTTTTCATGTGTTTTTCTTTTGTCCCCTTTTCATTGCTCTTTATAGTAGTTCGCTTCCTCTGATATTTTCAGGACAAGGCTCATGACAATTTAATGGACCTGTTTTTTTTTTTTTTTTTCTACTTATCTGGGTTGAGAGAAAGGAGCAAGATGTTCTTCAACCTTGAAATTTCACTGATGGCATCCAATTTTTTAGTTCAAAATTTTTTACATGGTTATGATAATTTAGCTGCAGTAAACAACATTTAATGGCATCAATCTGTTAAAAAACGTCGAAAATACCATATTCATGATTCAGTTTGGCCAATCTGAAACTAGCACTACTTGCACCCAGCTTTTGCTTGGTTGGCTAGGAGGCAGGCTCAAGGAAAAGAGCCACAGCCTCCATGAAGGGACAAAGGGACATTAGAGCTGGTTTCCTGTTCATTATTTGTCTTGAGTGTTCCATGAAACGTTTCTTGTCTTCAAAAGAATGAAAGAAGAGGCTCTAGTGATCTTCTCCCTGAATATTAGTTTCAGTAGGCCATGTGTTATGGTGCATTTGTTTAGTAGAGTCTTCTACTGATTAATTTTGAGGATTTCCAACTCATGTCATGCAGAACCAGTTGTCCGCATGTGTTTCCTCACTGCATTCCTCCTCTGTGTGGTTCGTCATTTTGGAACATTCCCTTGAGAGTGAATTCAAGGTTGTGTCTATACTGGCATATCACATTCAAATGATTAAGCCATTGGCAAAGGTTCCACTTCCATTGAAAGGAGAAAATTTTTTATGCAAACTGATATTTTTTTAACCTTTCTGGCATTAAAATTTGATGTTCTTTATGTTTGTGTGTGATCCTGATGTAAGATTTTATTATGGTGTTCCAGACAATGCTTGCAAAGGCTGTTGCCACAGAGTGTAAAACAACATTCTTCAACATTTCTGCATCTTCAGTTGTCAGCAAGTGGCGAGGTATGTTTAGGATGACGACCTTATTAACATCATGTTTCTTGATTCTTTTTACTGTTCATATTTTTCATAATCAAAATTCAAAGTGTATTACTGCATTTTCGCAAATCACAGAGGAATTGCATATTTTTGGTGTATTTATTTAAAGACTGATCGAATCATTATTGATGTATTAAATCTGATATTTTCTCAGCAATTTTATTTTTAGTTTTTATTAGGTTGTGATGCCTAAAAGGCCTTTAGACCTGGCTTAGTTCTAAGTAGGACACCTTACTTTCATAATATAGAGCGGGATGCTACTTGGAGCTTTCGAGGATTTACTAATTTCATGAGAACAATGAACATAAGTGGGTTCAAGATGTTAAAAATATGCAACTGACATGTGCATAAATATTGCAGCTAATAGCATCCATTGCATAATGACATTCTGGAACCAAGCTGGATGACTGCAATTTCTATTCACAATTCTGTTTTTCTTTGGAAATGTAGTCAGATAACTATTCATTTTATGTCATTCAATGGTTTCAGTATGTACAATTCTAAAATTGCTAAATGCGATTTTTCGTGGCAGAAGTGTTATTGAGGTTTTTCCGTCTTATTCATACTTTTTCCATGCAGGTTCTAACTAGTTGTGTGAGAGTTCTAACTGTGGTTCATTGTTTAGTCCTCTGCAAAAACTGTCACACGTCAAAACCAATGGTGTTCTGTGGCTTGTCAAATATTGTATTGCACGCTTTCACATTTAGAAAAGAAAAAGAAAAAGTCAGGGTTTGCTGTGTGTATGAGTTACATAATAGTATTGTAGCACTTGTTTTCATTTTCTATGTTTACGGGTGTAAATGGTAGAGTTTTATACTGCCATGACTTCCAATTGATCCCATTTGGGAAGCCATTTTCTGTCATATCATATAAAAAGGTTTATTCAACATCGCAGGTGATTCAGAGAAGTTGATAAAGGTCTTGTTTGAGCTGGCTAGGCATCATGCACCGTCAACTATATTTCTTGATGAAATTGATGCAATTATTAGTCAACGTGGAGAAGGTCGTAGTGAGCATGAAGCTAGTAGGCGTTTGAAGACTGAGCTACTCATCCAGGTTATGTTTTTTATTTTCAGAATGTGGAATTCTTCCTTTTTTCCCCCTTAATAGTGGTAGCAGTGTTTGTTGCTGTATGTTTGACAGTTAATGCTATGTTATTGAAATGTGTATAAATATTTTTCAAATGTTGTTGATACAACAGACCTGTTCTGTATTTTATGTTTATCTGTAGCTCTAACATTTTGACCACGAGCTCTTTTGATCATTTCCTTCAAAATTATTGATATTTCTGATTTTTCCTGATCTGTATGCATAATATAGACCATCGATAAATGTTAATTGCTTAAATCCATTGCAAATACAACTAAGTCGAAAATTAGCTTCCATCTGTGCTTCAAATGGGCCTCTTGTGTACACCCTTTTGAGCAACAATACAAGGTTACGTGTGTTGTACCTTGAAGTCACCTGGAGATGCTCTCCTGAATTCTCTTTCCTTGGGATGAAGTGTTGCTAGTGTCATTGCATGCCATCTTATAAAATGATGCTATTTATGATTTCAACCTTATTTTCTCAAAAATTGATGGTTCGGATTAGATTGCAGATGGATGGCTTGACACGGACCGATGAGCTTGTTTTTGTTTTGGCTGCAACAAATCTTCCATGGGAGTTGGATGCAGCCATGCTTCGGCGTCTGGAGAAGCGTGTATCCTTCAATATTTTCTATTTACCATCATACAACAATCCTCAAGCACTAGATCCAGATATTTTTCATTTTATTTTTCCATTTTTTTATGCCAGCTGCTCGTTATGAAGTGCAGGTTGAGGCCATTACTCATAATGTTGTTTCTGCTCTCTGATAGAGTTGAGAGTTTCAGATTCTTGTTTGAATTTTCAGAATTGTGGTCTACACATGCCTGGACTTGGCAGCTCCCGCCTTTGGCATCTGCCATTTCTCCTTATAACTGACACGATCTTTTGTCAAATGGAAGTGACGCGCAACAATAATATAAAAATTCTGTCACCAAAAGTCTTTACTTGTACTGCCATTTCGATAAAATAGTTATTCTTTAACTTGAATTTAGATCCTTGTACCTCTTCCGGAACCAGAAGCAAGAAAGGCCATGTTTGAAGAACTTCTGCCATCGGAAAATGATGAAGTGAATCTTCCTTATGATTTATTGGTTGAAAGAACAGAAGGTTACTCAGGTTCAGATATTCGGTTACTCTGCAAAGAGGCTGCCATGCAGCCATTGAGGCGACTAATGACAATCCTTGAAGAGCAGCAGGAAGTGGTTCCTGAGGACGGTAAGTGGTTTAGTAAGTTGCACATTATTTTGAACGGTATTTATCAGATGTTATGTGGTGGAAATTTTATTGGCTCTAGATTTCACCTTTTAGTCTATTGATACCGGTTAACTTTAAAAGTCGGTAATTTATTTTTTTTTGCTCTTTTTGTCATTTCAATCGGTTTTTTGCCATCGGAGAGTCTTTTTTTTGCTCTTTTATTTTGCTTTATATATAATATCTGTTAACTTTATAAGTCTCCTTGGTCTGAGTATTAAATTTTGTTGTTGCACAGAGTTGCCAAGAGTGGGACCAATTAAACCTGATGATATAGAAACAGCTTTGAAGAACACGAGGCCGTCTGCTCACCTTCAAGCACATCGCTACGATAAATTTAATGCGGATTATGGTAGCCAAATACTCCAGTGAATCATTTGCTCCTGTCGTTAGAGATTCTCCAGATTGTTCGACTAATGCTTCAGCTCATTTAGTTTCCTCAGATGCCGTAGTTCTTTTTCAATCATTTTCACCGTCCAAATCACCGTGTTTATGATTCAGACAATGTGCAGACTTTCCGGAGCATATTGAGATGTGAATTCAACTTTTTTCACCCTATTGAGTTGGATTCTGCTGCCTCTCGAGCTGGCCTGAGCCCTCTTCTTCCGCAATGGCTTTTCTATATTTAAGTATTGATTTGGAAGATTTTGCATGTTTGGTACGGTCAAAATGGTAAAATTAATAATATATAAAAATCTATTGGGTTTGATTTGCAATTTAAAAATTAAACATATGAAATGATGTTATGATTCTGATACTTAAGAAAAAATATAATAATTTTCAAGTATTATTAATTTATATTATCTAATTTTATTTTGCAGTATCATTGAGTTCTATTTTAATCCGGTTTTTAAGTAAATAACATTCACACCAGTTGCATGTTCGATCAACAAATATTAATATAGCAAATTGTTCACTTGGAACTGTTCAGTATCTTAAGTTCCAAATAGTGTGCTGCTGCCTGAAGGGGGCTAACTTAATATTATACACTGAAAGCCACGAGACAAATTCTAGCCACCAGAGTCATTTATGGTAAATATTTTTGATGCTTAGGAATTCATGTTGTAACGGATTAGAGTTTGCGGGATAAAACTCGTTTAATTTTAAACTATTATTCTCGTGTAAATTTCAAGAATTACATAAAAGTCGAGTCAATTGACCAGTATCTAAAACATTACATACCTTATATTATCCCATCTATGATAATTTATTATTACATTAATTATCTTAATATCCTTTATTGCATCTCTTGATAAAATCTGATTTATAAATTTTGATAATATCTCATCAATCCCCGTGATGATGTCAACCTATAAGGGATGACACAATTTGAGTTTGAGTAGTAACGGTGTGATTCAATAAATGGACGTTATTGTTGTCTCAAGGTGAAAATGAACTATAACACCAGGCCAAGAGGAAACGTACACAGATAATATAAGCGGAGAAAAAAGCTGAGTTCTTCTAGATAAACAGCACAACTTCTATCACAAAATCATCTATCCAAATTGCACAATCAGAGCATACTACGAATCTGAATACGTTCAACGATAACCCTTCAAAGGATCATCAGCAGCTTTTCCCGATCTTGCATCAGTCCACGCCTTTGCAATTGTCCGCTTCATTTCCTCATCCCCATCCTCGTACATATTCTGAAAGTTGGACAGCGAAAGCAAACGTCATTTCAAGACATTATTGCGTATGTGAAATTATGCATTTGTCCAAACATCTGCATCTACAAATGTTAGCATAATTATTAAACTCAACATGAATCAAAGCAAGACTACCTTCATCAAGTCCATAATTCCAGCCATTGGATCACGTTTATCATCTAAATTAGGCTTCAGCTGTAAAAAAAAATTATATATCAGTCAAATATTTTACATCAGGAGAAAAAGCAAAGCTCAGCAACCATCCGTTTCGTACCTTGTCCTCTTTGAAATGCAAGTCTAACCAGTTCCCTTTTGAAGCTTTGAACAAGCTGATGATGACCCTTTTAGGCTTGACGACCACTTTACACTTCTCTGGAACTATCTCTTTGTGTAATTTTGGTATGGCAGTTCGGTAACTCTTTCCTTGGACATCATGAAATTTCACATCAAGTGACATGGGTTTGAATTCTGCCTCAACTTTTTCCTGCTCCACACCCTCTAAAGAGACGTATATCTACAAATGGAGAAAACAAGATCAAAATGTAAATAAGATCAAACTGCGAGGAAGAATGATGCAATCAATAACGTTAGCAGTACTTCAAGATACCAGAAACCCTTAACCAGGTGAACCAAGTTATGCTCTCAAAATGGTATCGCTAGGTACATAGATGCAGAAGACCTCTACTCCTTACCTTAATCTTTTCATTATCCTGATCCCAGCTGAATGTTCCAAGTGTCACATAATTAAGCGCAGGGGAAGAAGGAACCTTCACTCCAGTTGCAATTGGAGCCGGCGTTGGGGTAGGAACAGGAACTGAAGCTTGATCCTTAGTGAGCTGCAGATTGGTAAGAGGAATGCATAAAAGCCAGCAACTAATAAGCAAAAACAGAACACAACGGTGCTACCAAGGCTTAGTGAACAATAAATAAAACTAGAACGCCATTCAAAGACAGCTGAAGCAACCAACAGCTTGTGGAGCGACCCGCCATTTTCTGCCTCTAGAAGCCTAAACTCTTAACACACTTGATCCTTTACAAGAGAAGATAAAGCCTTTCCAAGCCACAATTTGCAAATAACACCTCAACATGTAAAAAAGGTTCAGTATGTTCACAATCACAAGGTGTAATCAACCAAACATTAACATGCTACGTTTGAGGAGACCAAGGCGTTTCACATATCAAATACATCTACTCCGACATCATCTATCAAACAAATAAACCTATCAACATCACCAAAAATACCAGACACGTAATCCATCAATAAATTAGTTACAGAAAATTTTAAATGTCGTTTCCACTCGGCATCCAACAATACAGCACCAAGAAAAATACCCAAAAAGAAGACTCTTCCGTCGTCTAAAATTGCTCGATACATACAGCATTAGAAATATATATATGAAACTCCGGAAATGAACCAAAACAGGAACAAAAAGAAAAAACCTTCTCCAAGTTGGTTATTTCAGAGGACAGTAGGGATACAACTCGAGGTCTCTTGGCCAAGCTCTGTAAGTACCTCAACTCTTCCAAGGCCAGTTCAATCTCCTCTGCCATTTTTGTCGCTTTCAAAGACCCAAAAGACGGATTCCTGCACCGAATGGCTCGATTAGCAGAACTCAGCGGCACCCAGACAATGATTAGGCGCAAGCTTATTAACTTCGCCGGTTAGAAAGTGCTAGAACCTACAAGCGAATAGGGAAAATTTTTATTTTTATTTTTATTTTTTACGAAGAAAGTTCTAGAGTGTTGGACCAGAATATTCAGAACCCAATTATCAAGCTACAGGCCCACCAGAGGCCACTCTTTTGGGTAATTGTGTTTTTGAGCCTCATAGCATAGATGGGCTGAGACTTTGGATAGTGAAGGACATGGACTGTAAATGCAAAAAATGGACGACTCGAGAGGACAAGGAAGGGTAAATCTACTGGTCCGGGACCACCAACATAAAAAAAAAAATTTAGAAAAGATAATGTATTTTTTTATTATTCGCTTAAATTTTTAAAATATTTTAATCTTTACAAAATTTAAATTTTATACAGAACATATAATTTTATTTTTATAAAATACAACATAAGTTCACAGTTTGAAATATTATAAAAAAAAAATGAATCGTACACTTTATGATCAATATGGCAAATACAACAAATAGGATTTTTGTAAAAAATTTAGTTAGTCTATTGAAACCTTCAGAACTTATGTCACATTATTAATGTTGTATTTTTTATGTATATTTGTGTATTTTATTTATATTGTTAATTGACTTGTATTTCATGTGATTTATTATATGGTCTATATTTAACACACCATGTTTATAATAATGTATTAATTTTATTTGATACATTGTGTCTCACTTGTTATGGTCATTATTTGAACCGAACTATACATTATATGCAACACATCGAATGAATATCACTTGTAATGTGATATTTATGTTAGATAGACCAAATATTATATATAGCACATTGGATGTATACTGCACGACGTGATATAATATTTATGTTAGACAGAATACATGTTAAAAACAACACATTCCCATTATACCACATATAATGTAATGTTCATGTCAGAATATTACATGTCAATAGACACAATTCTAATTTCGTCAATAAACAAGAATACTAACAAATAAGAAAATTAATAGCATTGATAAAAATAAATTTTGATTACAATTAAAACATAATAACTTCAAAATATTATTGAACACATAGATATAGAGAACCAAAGACATTTTTGAAATTAAAAAAAAATCTTCGTCTTCAAACAAGGAAAGGGATGTGGTGTAGGAATACCCCACTTGTATCCCTACTTCGAGAAGAGTTACTATAAGTAGGGTTGTGTATTCGGTCGATTCTGGAAAAAACTGAACTAAATTTTAATTTCTTTTACCAATAATCATTTTAAATTAAAAAAGACAATCGAAAAATTAATTTTTTTTTAATTTTCTAACTGAAAAAAATTTTAATCGATAGAATTTTGATTTTTAGTTATATTATTATAAAAAATATTAAATAAAATTAATTACAATTTTACGAAAAACAAAAAGAACGGAAATTGAAAAAAAATATTCTCTGGAGGAAATTTTGATTTTTTCCAGGAAATCAATGACATTAAGAAACAGTGAGGAAGCTTCTGCTCTCCGTGAGATGCATGCCAAGGTTGAGAAAGATATCAGTATCTGGCCAAGATCCCGCTGCTTCTGCTGCTACGTCTCAAGCAAGTAAGGAGGAAGTAGACTCCCGTTCAGTATTGGTTGGCAATGTTGACTGTTCATGCACCCTTGAGGAAGTGCAGCAACAATTCCAGAAAAAAAAAACAGACTTTTGGTATTTGATTTAATAAAAAATTACCTACAACAATAATATATATATATCTATATCTATATCCATATCAAATCATAAATATATGCTGGGACCTTGCCAAAAAAGTGATTTAATCTAATATCAATATTATGTACTTTACAAAAGAAAAGAGAAAATTCTATTTTCATATCAAAATGGTATTGATGTGTTTCTTTCCCCAATCATCTATTACATAAATATTTAAGCACTATAATCAACAAATAAGATAATTACAGTGAATTACAAAATTACAAAAGATAATAGTACTAATCTGAAAACTCAAAATTCTAAGCCTTGACTTTAGAGGAGTACCTACAATGCAACAAAAACTTTTCTATTAGATAGATATCAAATATCATAATTCTGAATAAACAAAACTTCACTTACTGCATCTAATGGATATAAGATATGAAATTAGACTTCTATGGGCAATTCCATTAACAGATTAGCCAAATCTAAAAAAAAATAAAATTAAGTCAATATTTTACAAAAACAAAAGTAGTGACATAAAAAATAAATATCATCCTCATTCTTTTCCACTTTAAGCAATTATTCTTTATGATCTATAAGAGTGTCAGATGCTCGGATCCAATCTTGAGTGCAAATAAGTGCTTGGACAATATTTGGTGTCAAAGAGTTCTTAAAGGAATCAAGCAATCGTCCCCCTGTGTTGAATGTTGATTCAAATACAAATGTTGATATTGGAATAACCAATGTATCTCAGGCCATTGATTGCAGAACAGGAAATCTTGGTGCATTTATCTTCCACCAAGATAATATATCAAATTTCTCAGTATCTTCTTCAATATCCTCACCAAGAAACGTCTATAATTCTATTTTGGTCTCATTGGTTCTATATTCACCTTGCTTCATCTTTTTGAACATTGTTTTCATCTCTATTTTCATTTTCTTCCTTCTGTCCCTATTATATTATAGAATCCCATCCAGTTGTTGATTAGAAATGTCAACTAAAAGTGAGGAAAAATCTCTACTAGTTTGACCAACATGTTGATTATGAGATTGAAAGGATGATAATCGGAGATTATAAGCTTCAAATAGCTCATATGTGGCCTTTCTAACCTTATCCCATATATAATCACCCAAAATATCCCCATATACTTATTTCAATGAAAACTCAATAAATTCAAACTTATAATGAGGATCTAAAATTACTTAAACATAAGTGATCATATTGCATTTTTCAATATTACCCCAATACTTATCAAACGTCAACTTATATTTTGTGCCATAGGTGGTTTTGATCCTATTGATAAAGACAAAGGACTAGTTACTTGTTTAGACATAAGAGAGGTAGGATCTATACCTCATCGGTTTCTCCAAATATCCTTTTCTGGTTTCGGCTTTGTGTTTAGTGAATGTACATGCTTGCGGTTTAGTATGCATGCTTGTGGTTTGATCGATGCTCCTAAAGAGAGGAGAGGTACTTATTGGTATGGGAGTTGCATGGGTGGCAATCCCCAGCAAGTATACGCTGGATGCCTAGTCCTTGTGTGGCTAGATGCTTAGTCTTCTGTAATGGCAAGATGTCTTTAACTTTGTGTGGTTTGGATGCCCTTATCTTTGTGTGGCAAGATAGAAAGACTTGTTGATTAGTTTGCTTGCTAACCTGTTATCATTTGTGCAGCTAAGTCTTGGACAACATAGACAGATGGGGATGAGCCTTTCTTTGAGATTCACTTTATGAAATAGGTTGCATGTGCACTTCTGGTTCAGAAATGATTCGAATGTTCACCCCTCTTTCTTATGTTACTTTTGCCCTGTACCCCTACCTATGTTTATGTGTTTACTTGTTGATTATTTAAGCCTGTTATTACCATATACAATTTGGTATGTTGTTTTGGGAGATGTTTGTTTTAGGTTTCTGAAGATCTTATGATGTTACGACCCTACTGAGATTCTTGTAATCTCATCCCGTTGTTTTTTCTTTTTTTTTCAAGTTAAGTACATGTTCTACCAATGGTACTGGGGTGTGAGATTAAGGTTGCACAGTGGGACGATATTTCATCACATTCGCATACACCTACCTTACTGGATTTGATTGTGCAAATTCCCTATTTCATGCTTGCTTGATTGGAATACTTTCTGGTTTCTTATTTTCTATTCTTTCCCTCTAATTTCCGAAATATGCATGACAATATATATTGGATTTTAAGACTCCTTTAGGACTTGTATGTTATGGTTTTTTTTATTATTTGTATTTATAAAGTCTTTTGTTGATGAATTTATTCACTCTGTGATATGCCAGATTGTATGTCTAATATCAAAAAATTCTCCAAATAAAATGATAAAATATATATAAAAAAAGCTTATCGACCAAAAAATTTGGTCGATAAACAAATTTTAAGAACTACAATCCTGTCAAGAGAGAACTATGAAGTAAAAATTTAATAGAGAGAGAGTAAAAATAGTAGGAGAGAGAGATTGTTGGTGATTTGGGGAATTAATAAAAAATACTTTTTAGATCTAAGAAGAAAGACACATTAACCTTCTAAATTTTTTTTTTATTTTTCCAGTTAGTATGTTTGTGTGGTACTCATCTGAAAAATCTTTTTTATTTTTTGTGTTTTAGGAATCAAATGTGATTGGTTGTTAAAAGAAAGAAATCATTAGGATTATTGCATTTACTTCATTGTATTTATTAGATATGATACTATGTAATTTGTTGCCTTAGATTTCCCTCTGTTATTCTTGTATAAGTAATATACATTGGCAGTGATATACTGCACTGCAAGCTTGCTTAAGGCATTTCGTTTCTTCTTGACTCCTGTCATTGTTTATCTCCATAATCTTTTTATATGGTAGCGGAGCAGGTTCAGGAGAAAACAATGGCAAATCTTGTTGATTCCTCTACAAGTGATACTAATAAAAGTACCATGACAAATATATTGTCAATCTCGAACCCATCCTCACCTTTTTTTATTTCTAGTTCTGATAATCCAAACACAGCAATCAGTTCTATGATCTTGACAGGTGACAACTTCAACGCTTGGGAGATGGCTCTCACTAGAGCTCTCAAGGCAAAATTGAAGATGGGTTTCGTGAATGGTACCATCCAAAAATCCGGATTGGAGCCTGCAATGGTAGAGATCTGGGATCGTTGCGATTCTTATGTAATGGGATGGATCTTGGCATCGGTAGACTCAAAGATTCGAGACACCATTATTTATGCAGTATCCTCTCAAGATATGTTTGATATCTTAAAGAGAAGATATGCAAGGAAGAACGCATCACGTATCTATCAGTTGAAGAGAGAGTTGCAATCTTTGCAACAGGGCACTATGACAGTGACCAATTATTTTGGTACACTTCAAGGGAAGTGGGACGAGCTCATGAATTTTACAAGTGGGGCTGATATACAGAAGCAAAGGGAGGAAGACAAGGTCTTTCAATTTCTAATGGGATTGGACAATCAACGTTTTGGTGTGGTCCAATCTCAAATACTTAATACAGATCCCTTGCCAAGCATTGACAGTATTCTTGGTAGCATCCTTCAAGAGGAGAGTCATCACCAAGTTGTCTTAGCCAATCAAGACAATGCAACAGAGATTGCTGCGGCGATGGCAGTTATGCCAAAGTTTAGAAGAAAAGATCGCATTATTTGTGACCATTGTGGTGATCCTGGACATAAAAAATCATGTTGTTGGCTCCTCCATGGTCGACCATCTGATAAAAATCAAGGTAAACTGACTTGGAATAAGTCAAAGATAGGTGCAAAAGACAAGGGCTTTGCTAATCTTGCAGGTATTGAGCAAGATGAATCCAAAGTGCATGATGACGGACATGCCTTTGCTGCTCGATCTACAGTCTCTTCTCATGTATATTCAGGGCCTAATGCTGGCAACGTGCACTTCAAACACTCTAATGATGTGGATGAGACAAAATATATGTCTGGTAAGATTATATTTACTGATTGGATTATTGACAGTGGTGCTAGTCACCATATGACATCGAAGATATCAGAGATGTCAAATATATATTGGCTGGATCGACCAGTGAATATTTCTTTACCAGATGGAACTTCTTTCTTGGCTACACGTGCAGGAGATGTGATGTTATCCAAAGATTTGGTTCTTAAAAATGTCTTATATATCTCGGATTTCAAATGTAGCCTCATTTCTGTACCACAACTCACTCGATTTCATGCTTTTACAGTGATATATGATTCTCTATCTTGCACTATACAGGACCCAGTTACGAAGAGAACGATTGGTATGGGTAGATTACAATCTGGAATATATTACTTACAGAAGTCGATATATGGCATAGTGGCTACTTGTGCAACTACTGTTGGGAATGAAGTTTGGCATCAACGTTTAGGGCATCCATCTATGAAAAAGATTTCCTTATTACCTTTTTGCAATAAAGCAAATTACAAGACAGATGTACCATGTGATATTTGTCATCGAGCAAAACAAATAAGACAGCCTTTTGAAAAGAGTGTGAGTTGTGCTACTAAACCTTTTTGCTTTGATCCATTGTGATTTATGGGGAAAGTATGCAACACAATCCTTGTCTGGAGCACATTATTTTCTATGTATTGTGGATGATTTCTCACGTGGCATGTGGATCTATTTATTGCGAGATAAATGTGAGGTGGCTAGCCATATTCGAAATTTCATAAGTATGGTACACACACAATTTGATACTACTGTTCAACGGGTACAGACGGATAATGGATCTGAGTTTACTTGTCTACGCACTTATTTTTTGGAGAAAGGAATTCAATATGAGACCTCCATTCCTTATACACCTCAGCAGAATAGGCGAGTAGAGCGAAAGAATCGCCATATATTAAATGTTGCTAGGGCTTTGCGTTTTGAAGCAGGGTTGCCTATACGTTTCTGGGGCGATTGCATTCTGACAGCCAGTTACCTAATAAATCGAACCCCAAATTCTGTTCTTGATTGGAAGACACCTTATGAGATACTCTTTGGCAAGGCTCCGATGTACTCTCATCTACGTGTGTTTGGTTGCCTTTGTTACACACATAGACATGATCAAATCAGAGATAAATTTGAGGCAAGATCTTCTCGCTGCATATTTCTTGGATACCCACAAGGAAGAAAAGGATGGCGAGTTTATGATCTTGAAACCAGGAAGATTTTTTACTTCTCGAAATGTGATTTTTTATGAGTCTTTGTTTCCTTTCAGGGATAGTATTTCCACGGTTGATGTGATAGCTCCTTTGCCATCTTCAATGCAGACTGCAGATTTTTTGGTTCCATCTGATCATACCTATAATGAAGATTCTGATTTTTTGAGGACATCTCCGACATTAATTGAGAAATCAGCAGCACATGATTTGATTTCTCATGGTTCTATTGCTTCTCACGAAAATCAAGCCCATTTATTTGATAGTAATCATCCAGATTTTTCTCTCCTTGAAGATAAAATCACTTTAAATCAAGATTCTCCAACAGATCACAGCTATCATGAAGATCCTGCGACAAGTAAATCACATCCAGATTCTTCCTTGATCTCTCCTGTTGATGAGAATCTTTCAAATGGAGAGAATTTCTCTGATATGAATGTGCACCCCTCTACGGATGGTAATCAATGCCCACAACGTAAAAGGCAGCCTCCCTCTCACCTTCGTGATTTTATATGGCAAGACAATCTTCTCCCTTATACCTCCTCGACTCATGCAACTCTTGCTCATACCATCTCTTTTGATAATTATTCACCTTCGCATAAGGCTTTTCTGAGTGTCCTCACTGACAACCATGAGCCCTCTACTTATTCACAAGCCGCGCAACATCCTCACTGGCAAGAAGCTATGAATTCTGAGATTCGTGCTTTGGAAGATAATGACACTTGGATATATTCTACCCTACCTTCCAATAAGAAGGCTATCCAATGTCGTTGGGTATACAAAATTAAATATAGGGCAGATGGGTCCATTGAGAGGTATAAAGCTCGCTTAGTGGCGAAAGGTTACTCACAGGTACAGGGGGAGGATTTTACAGAGACATTTGCCCCTGTGACAAAACTCACTACAGTTAGGTGTGTGCGAGAATGGCCTCTTTTCCAACTTGATGTGAACAACGCGTTCCTTCATGGTGATCTTGCAGAAGATATTTACATGATCCCACCTCCGGGCATTCAAACTCCAGAACCCGGTCAGGTTTGCAAACTTAAAAAGTCGCTATATGGTCTTCGCCATGCTGGACATAACTGGTTCACAAAATTATCCACCACTCTCAGAGATTTTGGTTTTATTCAGCATCTAGCTGAACAGTCTCTTTTTGTGCGATCTAGAGGAGACACTTTTGTGATACTTCTAGTTTATGTTGATGATATTGTACTAACCGGAAACAATTTTCAGGAATGCAGCAAGGTTAAGGCATATCTCAATCAACAGTTTCGCATTAAGGATCTCGGCAATTTGAAATATTTTCTGGGCATTAAGGTGGCTAGATCCAAGAAAGGATTATTCATGTCACAAAGAAAATATGCACTTGATATTATAAATGAATGCAAATTGTCAGAAGCAAAATCATGCTCTTTCCCAATGGAACAACAACATCAGTTGGCAAGTGATTCAAGCGAGTACATGAAGGATGGTGGAAAATATAGAAGATTAGTTGGCAGACTTCTATATCTAACAATCACTAGGCCTGAGATCACATATGTTGTGCATATCTTGAGCCAATTTATGCAAAAGCCAAGAGACAAACATTGGGAAGCAGCCATTCGTATCGTGAGGTACTTAAAAAACAACATCAGTTTAGGTATTCTTTTACCAAAGAATAATCATGACTTGAAATTGAATATTGTGATGCTGATTGGGCTAGCTGTCCAACTACTAGAAAATCAATTACGGGATATTTCATTATGTTTGGTGGAGCACCAATTGTTTGGAAATCAAAGAAGCAGGCAACAGTTTCCCGATCTTCTACTGAATCTGAATACAGGGCAATGACAAGCACTGTTAATGAGTTGACATGGCTGAAGGAACTCTTTAGCTTCCTCAAGGTGGATACAGGTATGGCTTTGTTATACAGTGACAGTAAGTCCGCTTTACAGATCGCTGCGAATCCTATTCTTCATGAGAGAACAAAACACATCGAAGTGGATTGCCACTTCATACGGGAGAAGATTAAGAAAGGGGATGTAACCATGACATACATATCAACACATGAACAATTGGCTGACATATTCACAAAAGCACTTGGACAAGATCAATTCAGATATTTAACTTCCAAGATGGGTGTACAAGATCTCCACACTACATCTTGAGGGGGAGTGTTAAAAGAAAGAAATCATTAGGATTATTGCATTTACTTCATTGTATTTATTAGATATGATACTGTATTTATTAGATATGATACTATGTAATTAGTTGCCTTAGATTTCCCTCTGTTATTCTTGTATAAGTAATATACAATGGCAGTGATATACTGCACTGCAAGCTTGCTTAAGGCATTTAATTTCTTCTTGACTCCTGTCATTGTTTATCTCCATAATCTTTTTATATTGGCCCCGAACCATAGTAGATTTACTCAAAAAACTCATTATAAAATGTCGCATTCTGGATATCGTAGGAAACCATCATGGCATGTGATCTTTTAATTGGTTTGTAGAATACCCAAGATAAAGATGAGATTAGCATAATAGAATTATCAAATTTGAATCAGAATAAATATAAATAAATGACGGAATAGCATTTTGTAAAGATTAAATCTTGTCAGTGATTAGCATTTATTAATGTTCAAATTATTTTTAAATTTTTTTTAAAATAATAATGACAAATTACAGTTCCAATAATTTTGTGAACCTATGGACTCTCCATGAATTAATTAATCACAGATGCTCACTTCCATTTCTTTGCGTGAAAAAAAAATTTACACAAGCAGGGTCTGGATCTCTCTCCAATTAGTCTGCCATCACCATCACACTGAAAAACGAATCTCATGTGGTTTGTCTGTATTACTAATCTTTGTCAAACAAAAACCATAATCTTAACCATCATTTGTCTATGCTAATATTTTTTGTAAAGTAGGAGAATATCTTTGTTTGTCTTAATACTATAATTTATATTAAGACTTCGAATCATTTCTATTACGACGAATATTTTATAATCAATGTAGTCTGATATAGTGGTCTGATTGTTAATTGGGTTAAGATGAATATAGTATTATATCAATAATTAAGAAAACACAATAATGGTTTTACAATATCTTATAAAAAAAAGGGCATCGAATATATTTAAGGATACTCAATCCATTACTATTAAACTTCTAACATTTCTTGGTTTATAATAATAACGTTGTTCACTGTAATCAAACAATCACCAAATAAACTCAAGTATGGTTTTTCTAAACATCACGCCATTCCTATTGACAGCTTTTACTTGCTTTTGGAACCTAACGAATACTATCAAGAAGACCACAAAATTTTGCATCACATTACTCTCAGTATCTCTTGGAGGAATCAAGAAAGAGATATTGAATGAAAGTTTGGCACATGCAGCACTAAAATCTTTCGTGGGAATCATCGTTGTCCATAATGGTTAGAACTTAGAATTCAATTATTCCAGAATTTTGTCCCTATAGACGGCATGGCAATTACCGGCAACATCCAAATATAAATTCCTATCCTGCACCTTCCATTTCCGTACTCCATTTTCTACTTGTGTAAAGAAAGAAAATTCATCTACTCTTCGTTCCTATAAGCTTTTTGCCTTGTCGTCCTTCCGTGGGCTAGCGCAGGCTGGTTTTACAGCAGTTTCCTGGTACGAGAACTATATGAAATTTTTGCCTGTTCATGTTCATGTCTAAATCGGTTATTTGTATATTCATTTTTTGATGTGAACTATGGTACGAATTAGCATTATTAGTGCACCAAAACAAGGCAGAAAGCATCAAGGGGGATTGTGTATTTTCTCTGACGTGCTTGCATGTGTTATTGCACAGTTTCAGCTACTTACAATTCGAGCCTAGCAAGGAACAAGAGAGAAAGGGTTGCAAGGAACACGTAAAAGAGGGAAGTATGTGGAAGCTTGAGGTAGGCGAAGGGTGTGGTCCTTGGTTGTACAGCACGAATGGTTTCGTTGGCAGGCAGGTGTGGAAGTTCGACCCGGATCTTGGGACACCTGAGGAACTTGCACAAGTTGAGTTAGCAAGAGAAATATACCGCAAAAACCGGTTTCAGTGCAAAGCAAGCAGTGATGTTCTGAAGAACTGGCAGGTGAGGATCAAGCAACTAGAACTATTTCATAACTATATATGAACTGTCTTGTACCTAGCTATTTGATTAACACCTCGCAAGAAGGATTTCATAACTAGCTATATGCTCTTTTGTTCTTTGTATACGAGGACAGCTTATCAAAGAAAACCAAATTGATCTTGAAATGCAACCAGTGAAATTAGGAGATAAAGAGGAGATAACTCCTGAAAAAGCTCTCGTTGCACTGAAGAGAGCTCTTAGATTCACTTCAGCAATTCAAGGAAGCGATGGGCACTGGCCTGCTGAATTTTCAGGCCCTCTGTTTCTGACTCCACCTTTGGTTCGTATAAGTAACTCTTTCCAAAGATAAATCCGACATCGGAACTTTTCAGTAGTTACAATTTCTTAACTAACGGTCAAAGACGTATATATCGAAATGCAGATTATGATCCTATACATCAGTGGTAGCCTTAATTTCGTCTTATCATCGCAACACAAGAAGGAAATTCTCCGATACATTTATAACCATCAGGTGGGTAGTTAAACCTACTTGAATTATCTGTACAAGACATCCTTCCTGATCAGGGGTTTTCACATTTATGTGAGTATTAATGTCAGACTGACCACATTTATTATGGTCGGATGCGTATGTTGTTCAGAATGAAGATGGTGGTTGGGGATTCCATGTCGAGAGCCATAGTACAATGTTTAGCACGACACTTAATTATGTGGCGATGAGATTGCTTGGAGAAGGACCTGAAGGAGGAATAGACGGGGCTGTCCCAAAGGCAAGGAAATGGATTCTTGACCATGGGGGTGCCACAAAGATCCCAGCCTGGGGAAAGATTTATCTTTCGGTAAATGAATATTTCTTTAAATAGACATACTATTATAAAATAATATTTCTGTTTTTTTTTTCTTCTTATTCTGAATCTTCTGAATTCTGGATTGCGAAAGGTGCTTGGAACATATGAATGGGAAGGTTGCAATCCAGTGCCTCCAGAATTTTTGCTATTCCCTTCGTTTGTTCCTTTTAGCCCAGGTAACAGAAGCTGGGATCAAGCAGTAGCAGATAGTGACCCTTTCTTTGCTACTTCAAATAAAACTCATTAAACTTCACCTTTTCTAATATCTGAAAGGAATTAATCTCAGGGAAACTTTGGTGTCACCTACGCACGGTTTATACTCCAATGTCTTACTTGTACGGTAAGAAGTTCGTTGGACCCATCACCAAGCTAATTCTGTCACTGAGGGATGAACTTTACATTCAACCTTACGATCAAATAGACTGGAACAAGGCACGCCATTCATGTCTAGAGGTTAGACATATGAGTTTGCTAGCTCATACCATTTACAAAGAGCTTCCATTAATGTCATTATAATGGCTACCAAATTCACTTGCTCATCTTCGTGGAGTGTAGGATGATGTCTATGTCAGTCGGTCATTTGCACAAGATCTACTTTTTGATGGTGTTCATTATCTGGCTGAGGGGATTCTCAGACGCTGGCCTTTCTCCAAGCTGAGAGAACAAGCTCTGGAAAAAGCTATCGGGCTTGTTCACTATGAAGATGAGAATAGCAGATACATGACTCATGCAAGTATAGAAAAGGTACGTGATGCAATCAAGCTGAATTAGATTTGAAGAGAAAAAACTATACAGATTGGTGATGAATTAGCTTTATGTAAGGGTATATGATCACCGGTTAAGGTCATTGGATATGTATTCTTCTGTCCTAACATATTATGTTAAAAAATCAATACTCATTATATGTATTCAGGCGTTCAACATGATGGCCTGCTGGGCAGAACAACCCAATTCGGATGCATTCAAATTTCATCTAGCCAGAGTTCCTGATGTTCTATGGATGGCAGAAGATGGAATGAAGATGCAGGTTTGCAGACAATCGTCCGGATACCTGGTAAACTAGACTGCCCTTCAAAAGCTGAAAAACTAATTCTGAAAGTGTTGCTTTGAACAGAGTATTGGCAGCCAGCTGTGGGATGCTGTTTTTGCTACGCAAGCTATCATCGCCTGTAATCTTATTGAGGATTCTGGAGCCACTCTCAGGAAAGCACATGAATTCTTGAAACAGTCGCAGGTTACTTCCTCATATCTAAAGGGAACCCAATTTGTTTGCTCGCTTTACCCTGTTTCGGTAACTGTAAAAAGCTGAAGTTTCCTGACATAAGATTTTGTTGAATGAACCAACAGATTCAAGAAAATAGAGATGGAGACTTTCAGAGTAAATATTATCATATTAGTAAAGGAGCATGGACCCTCTCCATTCAAGATCATGGTTGGCAAGTTTCAGATTGCACAGCAGAAGCTCTGCAGGTAACAAACCTCAACATACTCCTTTATCATGTCCAGAAAAGATAGAAAATTCAAGAGTCTTATAGTTGCTGTGCTTTATATTATGAAAGCAAGAGAGAATAAATATGAAATAAATCATATAACAAAATATTATGGTTATTAGGCCCTCTTTAGCGCTTCTCAGGTCTTCACTCTTCACTGTTTACTACTATGAGTCCAAAGCATTAAAGCTAATGAACCTAAAGGTTTAACTGAAAACCTTATATTTTACAGGCCGTGCTCTTGCTGTCAAAAATGCCAGCAGAAATTGTTGGCGAAGCCATGGACACAGAGCGACTATATAATGCTGTGGATTTCATTCTAACTGTACAAGTATGACAACTATCCAATGGCATTTCTTAGCTCTTGAGGCAGTAACAGTCACTGATTTTCGTGATTGCTTGTTTTTCCATCGTTTCCTGACAGAGCAAAAATGGCGGTTTCTCTGTTTGGGAGCCTGCAAGGGGACACAAATGGTTAGAGGTAATCTTTTAAATAGTAATGCCGATAACACAGTGCCTTCAGTATCTGTTTTGCTCACTCCCACAGATGTAAGAATTTCAGGGTACTGATTGTCCAAGGTTACAATATCAATCAAGCGTATATATGACAATAACAGAAAATGTTCTGCAAGCATGAACTGAACCTTTTCTTACTAGTTTTTACTTATCTTTTGGGATCCTTTTCTTCTTCAGCATTTTAATCCCACTGAAGCTTTTGCCGACGTGATGGTCGAAAATGAGTAAGAACTATCCACCTTATTGTTTATGCGTTATGGAAGTTTTGCAAAGAAATACACATTGAGACTTGCTATTGGGCGATTCAGATATGTTGAATGCAGTGCATCAGCGGTCGAGGCTCTTGCATTATTCAGACATTTGCACCCTGGATACCGACGCAAAGTTATAGATAAATGCTTGGCTAAAGCAATAAGTTTTATAGAAACTGCACAGTTGAGCGATGGATCTTGGTATGGAAACTGGGGGATTTGCTATACATATGGAACGTATTTTGCATTAAAAGGGTTAGCTGCTGTTGGAAAGACGTATAGAAATAGCACCACAGTCCGTAAAGCTTGTGAATTTCTGCTGTCAAAACAACTGGGTTCAGGAGGTTGGGGAGAGAGCTACCTCTCCTGTGCAGACTCGGTAATTCCCATGATTATGTTTTTTTTTTTCTCCACTGTGGGCTGTACATATAAAAATCTGACGGCCCATCAGAGTGGATATACGCAGTATCAAATGGTTACTACCAAACATTTGACTGACGCAGGTTCTCATGTCTGACTTAACAGGAATATACAAAGCTTAAAAGGAACCAAGCAAATATGGTACAAACTGCATGGGCAATGATGGGTCTTATTCATGCAGGACAGGTTAGCGTATAATCACACTTTTAGATGATCATTTATGTATTACGAACAAGATCTGATAAATTATACATGAATGAGAGAAAACAGCACTTTTAAAGAACAACCTTACTCTTGGAAAGCAGCCAAAGAATTGACTGGACAGAGACTTAGATTAGCCTCCTAGATGATTCATTGGCTTCAAGACTAAATATAGACGTACTGACATCAAGAGATAACCCAGCCAAGAAATAATTCTATCTATCTGAACCAACGTAAAGTGGAAGACTGATATCAGCTACTAGATACTTACTCATTGCAGAAAATCTTCCTTTTTGCTCACACCATTTCTGTGATGTTTATCAATTTGGGTCTCTGTGCACTCCAGCCTTGAAATTTTTAGTTTTACCACCAGAGCCATGGTTCTGAACTGGCTTTCCCAGTTTCTTTCCATCTCTGGAGCAAAGTAGATTAGATACCCCTGCAGCTTCTTTATCTGCTGGAAGACCTTTTCATCTGGGATTCCAGCTGAACGAAATTGCACGGCTTAAAAAGAATTAACTCCAAAAACAATTACATAATGATTAGATTTATGGAGCATCCAACTATCAAATGTTAAGGCTGAAGAATTATTTTGAATATGCACTCTTCAATTCCTTCATTTTGTAAACAGGCTGAGAGGGATCCTACACCTTTACATCAAGCAGCAAGATTACTGATCAACTCACAGATGGAAACTGGTGAATTTCCACAACAGGTACAGCATAGCAGTAGATAATTTATCCATGTCCAAGATTTTCCGGGATGGTTCTTCTTTTATTCTTTTCTCCTTCACTTCATCACCGTTTTTCTTCACAGGAAATAACCGGGGCATCCCTAAGGACTTGTATGCTACATTATGCATCATTTAAGAACATATTCCCGCTATGGGCTCTGGCAGAATATCATAAGCGAGTGCTATGTCCTCTGTTGATCTAGGTTCCTTTCGTTGAATGGATGGGAGAGCTACATCAGCTAATGTTTAGATTTCCTAAGCATTTCTGCCTCACTTGTATCACATATTGTAATATAATGAATGAATTCCATCAGCAGGGAGTGGTTAATGGAATTCGGACAATACAAATGCAAGAATTTAATTGTATTTAGTTATACGTATCAATTGTCCAATACTAACTCATTGTTCTCGCTATCAGTGCAAACTCCAATGAAAAAGATCATCCAAAACTATGCTCAAAGTACCTCCTCCAACAATCTCACTGCATGCTCTCTGATTGGATATATTAACTAAACCTTAGCCTTCTGAACCTGCAGGAAACTTCCTCCCCTCTTGACTTGGTGCAGTCAATATACTGTGAAGTGGGTTTTGGAGCTGTGCTCTCTCTTGGTTACTCGAAGCCACACTTGTTTCCAAACTTTCCAGAGCAAAAAGGCTCCGATTTCCTCATCTAAGACTCAACCAACTCAAGCATTCCCCCAAAAAACCTGTTGTTGCCTTGCAGTTTTATAAACGTTGACAACAACTGCGATCCAAATGTTTGAGACTAGAGATCTGCTGTGAGCGAGACCAGTGAGGCTACGAGGAACAGGCTAAATTCTAACGCACGTATACAAGAGACTGGGGGGAGCACAGTACCAAGACGCAGAGGAACCAGACCCAGGAATGCACCACGTTGGATGGATGATTATACCTTGTCAGCACTGGCCACGGCAACAGAATACGGGAAGGCGACAAAAGAGAAGATCAAAGAATAATACGGTTAGGGGAGGGCAGAAAGGATTACTTTTTATATACTGAATAGGAAGAGGGAATACCCAGGAATTTTCTTGTATTGCGCTTTCCTGGCTAGCCAAAAGCCAGCGGATGAATATACTTACCTTCCTGAGAACACCTTCACTGCACTGGTGCTTTCATTGACCTCTACTTAGATGGCACAGTATAACACCCGTTTTCGGGCGTTGGACACAGAGGTGACGGCTGTAAAGGAGATCAATACGAAACTGCAAACGGATGTTGCTGCTATCACCACCACGCTAGCTGAGCATTCCAAGCTTTTTGGCGAGCAACAGCAACTACTCAAACAACTCTTGTCCAGGCCTTCCGTTGTCCCTTCTCCTTCTCCGACTGGGGATAGCTCTCCGGTAAGGTTTGGGTCCATCGGCCAAGCTTCATCTTCGGGATCCGGCCAGCAATATGTCCATCACAAACCGGTGTCTGTGGATCTCCCCAAGTTTACTGGCAGTGACGTTGATCGTTGGCTTGCTAATGCCAACAGATATTTTGAGTTCTATGATATCCGTGATGAGGAACGCTTGTCTATAGCCTCTTTTCATTTTGAGGGTGAAGCATCGGACTGGTTTGATTGGATGCACCGTAATCGTCAACTCTCTGGTTGGGTGCCCTTTTCTCAAGCTCTGCACAAACGATTTCGTCCAGCCGATTTCGAACCACCGGAGGGACAACTTGCCAAACTCCGACAAACGTCCACTGTTGATGACTATCGGGCCCGGTTTCAGAACACCATGAATAAATCTATGCTATTGCCAGATTTATTCGTGATGCGATGCTTTACTTCGGGTCTGAGGGATGATATCAAAGCTGTTGTTCTGTTACATGAACCAGCTGATTTTGAGGAACTCATTAGCCTAGCTCGTAAACACGAAAGACGTATCGTTTGTGAACAGGACCAGCTAAAGCCGACACTGGGTTGTTCGCACCCAGCCCCTTCCCCGACTAAATCTTCGTTCCCAACATCCTCCTCTACTGCAGCATCCCAGACAGTGACACTCCCTACCGGCACCAAATTACCCGTTCGTCGCCTCAGTCCAGCGGAGATAGCCCAGAAGCGCGCCCAGGGTCTGTGTTTTCAGTGCGATGAAAAATACTCATGGGATCACAAATGCAAAGCCAAGACGCAGCTCTTGTTGCTGACATCTAACCCCAAATTTTTCGCTCGTTGCTGATTCGTCTCCCATAGCAGAGATTACCACCGACCCACCACAGAAGGATCCCGAGCAGTCTGAATCCACCGAACCGACAGCCATCTCCCACTTTGCTCTTTCGGGTGACTCCACCCCAGCTACGATCCGCTTCTTGGGCACCATCCATGGCACCCCTGTTCGTGTCTTACTGGATAGCGGAAGTACCCATAGTTTCATCCAGTCTCGGGTGGCTACATTTCTCAGTCTCTCCATTGAATCTGTTTCGTGCTTCGGTGTCATCGTGGGCAATGGGGAACATTTTCTTTGTTCGGGTATTGTCCACAGTGTCCCAGTCTATATTCAGAGCGAACTCATCCACATCGATTGCTTTGTTCTGGATTTACAGGGCTGGGACATGGTCCTCGGTGTCTCTTGGTTATCCACCTTGGGTCCTATCCTCACGGACTATGCCACTTCTACTGTGGAATTCACTCTGAACGGGAAGCCCATTAAGTGGAAGGGTGATCTCTCGGTTGCTGCACAGCCATCTTCTCTGAATTCCTTGCGACGGATTCACTCCACTTATGCAACAGTGGATTTTCTCCAGCTTGAGATGGTGTCTGATACGTGCTCCGAACCAGTGCCATTGCCTTCCTCAATCCGCACACTGTTGGATGAGTTTCCTGCTGTTTTCAGCAAACCTCAAGGCCTTCCACCAACGCGTGTCCATGATCACGCTATCCCCTTGTTGCCGACTGCCGCTCCTGTCAACGTGCGGCTATATAGGTACCCACACTTTCAGAAGCAAGAGATTGAGCGACAGGTGCAAGAAATGTTGGCCGACGGGATCATTCAGCTGAGCACTAGCCCGTTTTCTTCCCCTGTTTTGTTGGTTTGGAAGAAAGACGACAAATGGCGGTTTTGCGTGGACTATCGCGCGCTTAATGCTGTGACAGTGCGCGATCGTTTCCCCATTCAATCCATAGACGAATTGTTTGATGAACTGTATGGAGCACGGTATTTCTCGAAGCTTGACTTGCTCGCTGGGTACCATCAAATTCGGGTGAAGGCGGCCGACACGCATAAGACAGCCTTCCGAACTCATGATGGTCACTATGAGTTCCTCGTCATGCCATTCGGTTTGTCTAATGCACCCTCTACGTTCCAATCCTTGATAAATGATTTGTTTAGGCCACATTTGAGGAAATTCGTCCTGGTGTTTTTTGATGATATCTTGGTTTATAGCACTGACTGGGATATGCACCTTCTCCATCTTCACACTGTCTTGCAAGTCCTACAGGCCGCGGATGCTCTCTCTCGGGTCCCAGGATCGAGTTAGTTATTATCACTATCTACGATATCTTTTGGTATCATCGACAAGATCAAACAAGAGAATCTGGAGGATCCTGAGCTGCTCGACTTGCAGCACCAATTGCGGGATAATCCCTCCACCAATCCGGACATCTCTTTTCGCGAAGGCCTTGTCTTCTACAAAGATCGTTTGGTAATCTCTTCTACCTCCCCTCTGCGTGAATTGCTACTTAGGGAGTTTCATGAGTCTTTGGTAGGGGGTCATTCTGGAATTACGAGGACTTTCCATCGCTTATCTGCCAATTTTTACTGGAAAGCGATACGTTCGGATGTCCAGTCCTTCATTACTAACTGTCAAGTTTGTCAGCGCATGAAGGAGATTTCTTTGAAGCCAACGGGGTTACTACAGCCCTTGTCTGTGCCAGAACAGGTGTTTGAGGATATATCTATGGATTTTATAACAGGTCTGCCCCTCTCTAAAGGATTCTCAGTGATTTTCGTAGTGGTCGATCGCCTATCCAAATATGGCCATTTTCTTCCACTCAAGGCCCCTGTTACCAGTGAATCCGTTGCTGCTACATTCATTGTTGAGATAGTACGACTGCATGCCATCCCGGTTTCCATTGTCTCCGACCGTGATCCTCGGTTCCTCCCGTCTTTTTGGAAGGAGTTGCATAAGATACACGGCATCAAACTGTCTCCCAGCACAGCGTTTCACCCTCAGATGGATGGCCAGACCGAAGTTCTTAACAAGATCCTGGAAATGTATCTTCGGTGTTTTGTTGGCA
Source organism: Passiflora organensis (assembly GCA_019739055.1). Taxonomy (NCBI): domain Eukaryota; kingdom Viridiplantae; phylum Streptophyta; class Magnoliopsida; order Malpighiales; family Passifloraceae; genus Passiflora; species Passiflora organensis. Next base: position 1,563,209 of record JAEPBF010000136.1, read on the forward strand.
ATTTGCCCTCTATTTGGGTCTCCTTGTTGCCATGGGCTGAATTCTGGTACAATACATCGTATCAGACGGCAGCTCGTATTACTCCATTCCAAGTTCTTTATGGCTGACCTCCACCCGTGGTCTCTCGATATGTTCGGGGCTCTTTGGGCGACACATTGATCGAAGCACAGATGATCCAGCGTGATGAACTGCTGGGATTGTTACGCACCAATTTAATCCGGGCACAGCAGCGGATGAAATCTTATGATGATAAGCACAGGAGGGACCTCACGTTCGCGGTAGGTGATTGGGTCTTCGTCAAGTTACAGCCATACCACCAGAATTCATTACGCCTTTGGCGACATAGCAAGCTTGGTCCTCGTTACTTTGGCCCTTTTCAGGTCTCAGCACGCATCGGACATGTTGCTTACAGGCTTGACTTACCAGCCGCGACATGCATCCATCCCGTTTTTCATGTCTCCTTGCTGCGTCCCTGTCAAGGCACACCTGAACATCAGATTACCCCCCTACACTTGGTGGACACCATTTCGACTATGATACTGCAACCAGTGGAAATTCTGCAACGACGTACAGTCCAACGCGGCACTCAACCTTGTGAGCAATGGTTGGTTCGCTGGGATGGCCTGCTCGACACTGAGGCCACTTGGGAGGATAAGTTGCACATCCAACGTACTTTCCCTCATCAGAACCTTGAGGCCAAGGTTCCACTTGCAGATGGGGGTAATGCTGTGAGCGAGACCAGTGAGGCTACGAGGAACAGGCTAAATTCTAACGCACGTATACAAGAGACTGGGGGGAGCACAGTACCAAGACGCAGAGGAACCAGACCCAGGAATGCACCACGTTGGATGGATGATTATACCTTGTCAGCACTGGCCACGGCAACAGAATACAGGAAGGCGACAAAAGAGAAGATCAAAGAATAATACGGTTAGGGGAGGGCAGAAAGGATTACTTTTTATATACTGAATAGGAAGAGGGAATACCCAGGAATTTTCTTGTATTGCACTTTCCTGGCTAGCCAAAAGCCAGCGGATGAATATACTTACCTTCCTGAGAACACCTTCACTGCAAGATCACTAGCAAAATTAAAAGCAAAATGTCGAAGTTGCGCGGCAGATTTCTTCACGCTCGCCCCAAACTCCTCTATTCCCATACCTTTTCAGTCCACAGAACCTCTCTTCAAATTCTGGAACCAAATTAAATCCAATCAACCAACCAAAAAGAATCCAAAATTCGTACCTCTCAACACAGTTTTCGTAAACCATGGACCAAAAGCATAGGATTGTGGGAAGTAGGATATCAATTTGAATTGAAGGATCATATTTTGCAATGGAATGTAAGCGACTGATTTAGCCACATATGCAATAGTTTTGTGCACCAATTAAATTATAAAGAAAATGGACTAAAAAAAAGCATAGGTTTAATTTACGAATTAGAGTGTAAACTGATATAACCCTAAATTATGAGACTCCATGAAATTTATCACTTGGAGTGGCAAATATGTTCGGTTGCCAAAAATGCACCATCCGAACTGTAGAGGGAAGTCCTTTATTAGGCCAGAGAAAATATGTGCATTACATGTCGGGCCTTGTCTATGGATATAATGCCAACAACGTATATAAAAGCCCTTTGTCAATCATGATATATATATAGAGGCATGAACCGCGCTGGGAATGGATCGTCTCCCCTAAGATTAGTAGAATTATTCATTAGTAATTTTTTTTAATAATAAGAAAATGTTAGATTAGTTCTTTTAGCTAAATTTTATTCATATTTTTAAAATTAATTTTATTTATATTTTTTCTCTCGAATCTTTATTGTTTAAAGGAATTTTGTATTTATGGAGGTGATTAAGTTAAAAGGAAAATTGTTTAACAATGTTAATAAAATATAATAAAATCCAATTTGGATAAGTGGACAAAATCCAATTTCAGGGAGTGCGCGCGGACATATTTGTTGTTTTATTTTAAATACAAGGGACCTTCCCACGAGCACGAGAGAACCCAAAAACAAAGATTCCTCTTTTCTTAAAGAGCCCCCCTCCTCAAATTTGTTCTAATTAAAAATATCCTTAAAGTCAGTGTAATCATGACTACAGATCTCAGTTAAAAACAAAAGGTGATCACCTCATCTGATAAACTTAATAAAATCGCTTGTAGCACTAAGGCCCAGCAACAAGACTAAATCCCATATATAAAAATACCGATTTTGACTATATTATTGAAAGCTAGCTGTTTTTAACTAGCTTTCAAAGGTCAGGGGCATCAAGGATTCCCCATAACCACGGCATTTAATTATCCTGTAATTGTCATTTTTTGGTTTTGATTAATTAACTCATTAATTCTACAATATAGAGTTTATTTATCAAACTATAATTTGGGTAAATAATTAGATCACATTTGGATTCAAATCTATTTTTTATATAAATAAATTAAAAAAAAAGCCCATGCACATGCAGCACAAGAGATGCGAGAGATTGCTGATTTGATCGAGGGTCAGGATAAAGCTTGCACAGAAAGAAAGGAAGGAAAGATATATAAGACTTAATATACAAGAGAATGCATTGATTCGTTGTCAGGTCAGTGCGCCTAGAAAATGTTAAAAGTTTTTCTCACAAATTTTGCAAAAGAATATCCCTTTTAACTCTCTTAATTAGCAACTCTTTCTTACAACCATTCTACTGTCTCATCATCATCACCAGGCTTTGCATTGTTGTTCACCACTGTCCTCTCGATCAGATCAACCCTTTCTGACCGAGATAGGGGCTGTGATTCGTGTAAAACCTGCAGAGGAAGTAGGGTTTCTTTCTTTTTTGCTTTATATCTTCTTCACCTTACAGGTTGTATATAGATATATATTCATCTGTTGCTTAGAAAAGCAACTTTAGAAACTAAGATAACCAATGTAATTTGTCATTGGTAATAATGCATTTAAGTTCATTCGTGGAGAGATACCTTTTAGTCTGCAAAACTTATGATAGGTAAATGTCAAAACCACCGCAACTTGATGGCAGACATGATGCGCGCGGTGCACTAATATCCGCATTAGCCGAAAAAGGCAACAGATTAAGGCCGGCTGATGTAGGTGCACCAACCTTCTCTAATAGAATAATGGAAACATCACTCGAATAATCATTTCCCTTGCGCACAAAGATCACTCATTGCTCTGTTTCTAATTCATATCATGGCAGATCACTGATCCGGGGAAAATGATCGACAAACCCAGCTTGAGGGGTCCCCTGTAAATGGTTGGGCCGCATGTGCACCACGTTGGCTGATGTAAAACAGAGAGACCATCCCCATCAGGATTTAACTAAGGCTGAGCTATATTGTCTTCCCCATGATCTCTGTAGTCCTCTACAGAGAAAGCGACAGAGAAGGAGAAAAACAAGCCAGAAAAAAGCTTCTTCTTTGCAGAAAGGATATATCACATGACTCAATGCTGACGGTTATGTTGGCCAAAGAGAATAAAGCAGGTTGCCCAAATTTCGCTTCAGGATAAAAAGGAACCCAGTATATATAGAGCACAGACCCTTTTCCGTCCTGCTACTTCTCATTATCTTGCTTATCTTATTCATGAACTTTATATACTTCTGATGTTAGCTTCCTAATTTGTGTTTCTTTATCATAATATGAGTGAAAGAGAGACGGAGGAGAAAAAGCAGACTCGAGAGAAATCTTTGTATATCTAGGACGGTTATGGAATCCACGTCCAAAAAGCGGAGGGTGGTACCTTTTTTTGCGACCAATGAAGAACAGTTGAAAAAGCTAATGTCGCCATTCAATTTTGTCCAATGCAATAAATATTCTTTACATATATAAATATACGATTACATTAATGCATGCAAAAGGAATCAAATCGAGAGAAAAAAAAAAGAGCATATTCTAATTTCTACTATTAATGTTTTACACAGTTATACAATCAAAGAAATTCTAGCTACCTTCTACCTCTCACTGGCAAAAGAATAGATCGAAACCATTCACTGGTCATTGAGAATTGCTTGTGAATGACAATGAAGTCCCTAGCTGGGTCGTAATTCAGGACGGAACAGGCAGGTTCTTTGGTTGTGGACATTGTGCAAAGAGGTGGCTTCTGTCTTGAGGTCTCCGGTTCTGAGAAAAAGATCGGGAAAGGTTTAAGACTCAAGTTTGTCTTACCTGCAGATTGTAATTATTTACATGCATGCACTTCGGGGCGGGCTTAATTAATGGGATCTTCTTATAAGAGCTTGGAGGGTGAGCAGACACAGAAACATCCAGACGAAGCTTTCCCTGTTTGAAGCCTGTTTGACAGTAAATGTCCCTTTAAACACTATTCTTTCCACGTAAGGACATTATCATCCTAAAATGACATGGAATATTAAAGCAAGGAATAAACCTATACCTTGGTGGCAGATGAAGTAAGAGAGATAGAAGCCGATGATGATGGACTTGAGAGTGCAGAGAGCCCCATATTGTAGGCCATGGTACAATTAGGTTGAAAGAGACCGTAATTCCTCTCTGAGTTTGGTCCAGGCTTCATATCCTCATTGAACAGAGCGAACATATAGACTTCTAACTTCGCGTTTGGCCTCAGAGGTGTGCCTTCACCACTCAATTGCCTTCTCAGCAGATTTCTATTATAAACCGCTGCATTCTCAACAGTGGCACCAACTTCATTGGGGTCTCCTTTGGATGGCCAGCCGGTCTCTGATACCTTGACTTCAATACCATTAAAACCCATTCTTTGCATGGCAAAAATGATGGCATCTACCTGAGCATAGAGCATGTTGTCATAGTGTAACTTGGTGTAGGGGTCAACCATGCCCGCATTAGGACTAAAAAGCACATATTCCAGGGGAACCCCATTTGGACCATCTTTGTATGCAAAATATGGATATGCATTAATCCAAAATGGGGCTCTAGTGCTTGACAGAAACTGCAAAAACTGTGACATTACTCCTGCTACCTCATCTTTGAAACTACCAGCTGAAGGAGGGTAGGATCCGGAGAGTACTGACAAAGAATTAGGGGTTGAGACTCCAATATAACTATCAAGGCCTAATTGAACTAGTGCCCCATGAATGCTGACGATGGCCGGAACAAGATATTGTAGTAACGTTGTGTCGTCATCAGTGAAGACCTCATTCCCTACTGCGATTCCAGTGATTCTTGTGGCCGGAAAGTATGGTTTGATACGGGTACTAACCCATTGAAGTGCTTGCTGTGGGTCCATTAAAACGGCCAGCATTTCGTTTTCAACTGTCACAATTAGCTCAACTTGGGAGTTGGCGAATGCTGCCAATACTTGGGGATTGGTATCATAGATTCTTGTTCTGGTGACCTTCAGGGATCCTAAGAGATCAAGAACTTTCTCTGGTGGTGGCAAATTGTTACCCACTTGGCCATAGTTGATACCAAGAGACATAACTCCTTGCATAAACCCAAAATCTATAAAAACATGAAATATCCAATTTGAATATTAGCCACTGAACAAGTAAATATACTAATGGAGGAAAACCTTATATAAAGTAACATCACAAAGAAAAAAGAAGAACTACCTGAGCTAGAAAGGCAAAGTAGAAGAAAAATATGGGTCAATGCAATCTTGCTGAAAAACATTGTCATCAGACAGAGTGAACTGTCTATTAGTAAGGAATTCCCAGCTAATAAGAGGAGACAGTAGAGAGATATAGAGGAAGGGAGAAACAAAGAGAAACTGAGAATTCTTCGGTTTCCTAGTTTGGGTATGTTTTGAGCAGGGTGGCTCGCTTCCTTGTCAATCTTGTCTATTGCTCTTACCAGTTAACTGGCTTTAAATGGCACCAGATGTGAGGTTTGCTTACTTCGTTGAACCTTACGGCTTTTGACCTTTAGGATTGTATTGTCTATTTTCCACCCACGTCCAACTTCAATAGACAATGACCAAATTGCACCCAGCCACTTTCTTCACGCTAAAGCAAAGGGAAACTACATTTGATTGGCTGTATACGACGGACAGGCTATCGGGAGGATCCCAATTTTTAAAACAGCTTAAGTTGCTTAACTGTAGCTTTAAGGTTTTCCAAACCCACCAAGGGGAGGTCTAACAGGATTACTTGTGCAATATGTTCTTGTTCTTGTTTGCCTTTTAGACTGCTCACGTTGCTGTGTAAGGTCGTACACTGTCTTAATGGTTTTCAATATTCTTATATATTAATTCATGCCATCTTTATATCAATCTATTCGTCCCTTCTTTTTTTCCTTTGAAAAGAAAATTTTCAGGGAACTCCCTCCCAGAGAATTGGGGGAGAGAAAAGTTCAGGAATGGGAGATTCCCAAGATTCATGGTAAAAACTAACTGGGAATCCTCCTTTAATTTTGCGACCTATATCCTCGTAGATTCCTGTGCTTTTGGACAGCAGACCTTTAAGAACAGTATCTTTCTCTTTTATGCGAAAGTTGATATTGCAGCTGGCGATAATGAATGCACTTTTGTCATGACTACTTTTTTGGGCGGTATTGGCAAATGACAAGCTAGCTAATTTCTCTCTCTCTTTTTTAATTTAAAAAATATTTATCATTATTGACAAAAATAATTAATTCATGCCCAAAACCAAAGTTCTTACATTTTATCGGATGGACGATAGTTTCTTTTATTTTTCGTTTTATTTTCTTCATACACCTACACCTGACTTATGGATTTTTGAGTTTGGTGTGTTGTTTTGCCTGGTTTGAGCTGGAATCTATGTGGATTCTTGAAAATCTTTTTCAGTGTGGAAAACAAAATATACGTGTGCAATCAACTACGCCCACAATCTAACACTATCTTCCTCCCAATAAAAGGCATAATATTATGGCGGCTGGCTGGAGAAGCGTCTTTGTCAAGAAAATTACGAGCCGTTTTAGTCAAAGTGAGATAAAATCGTGAGAACACTTTAGGGGATTAATACACGAAAGAAAGGGGATCAAGATTGAGATTTGGTAAGAAAATTAGACAACGATTTAACATGTTTTGGGCAAATAGGAAGCACCACGAGAAAGCAGCCATGGTTGGTGGATGGATAAGGAATCGAATACGTAGGAATTATGGGTGAGAGGTGAATGTCCTTATCTTATGACTCGTCTTTCTTCTTTTTTTCTTTTTTTTTCATAATGCAACAAATCACTCTTGCTTTGGTGTGCTGCCAGTAGGATATAATTAATTGGGACCCATTTTTCATATCGATCGTAAACCTCTGTCCAGTCAATATAGGGATTCGTGTTAGTCCACATGCAAAAATTGGTATCTTATCGCATCCATGAAAAGCTTAGCAAGAAACATCAAGTGGCATTATCGATTCTACAACCCTTTTATCGCGTATTACCATTTTCCTTTTTCTTTTCCTTACAGGCGAAGAGATTATCTTGCAATTTGGTTTGTTTTACGGTTAGACTCCTGGTTGAGCTTTCAGAATAACCTTCTTTAGTCATTTTCTAGGTTGTAAAGCTATATGGTTGTGCATATGATTGACAAGGAGGTTTTTTAGGTGAGGATTTGTTTTCTTCTTTTGGTTGTTATAAAAAGGATTCATCGAGCATTATCGAATATTCAAGTTGCAGTTGATATTATAAAAGAAAATGCACAATGCTTCAAAACATAATGCATCGATTATTAACTTGATTCTCACAACCCATTAACTGTTATAATCTTCTCCCATGATAATGTTTCCGGACTTATATGTGTCTCTAGTTGTAAGTCAATGTCTACATTCACTTCTGTCGGATTTGGATCTCCCATTTTCTCTAGGATTCATGCTCAATCATAGACTTAATAAGATTCATTGTTACATTAACCATTACGGGACCTTGCTTATGAGTAATGTAACATTGTTTTCTTTTTTAAAATGACCCCAATAATAAGATAATTATTAATCTTACGAGTGTGGTTGAGTGGTACTCATTTGTTTTGGAGATAACACTTACAAAATTTTCAGATCAACTTGTACTTAATACAACTCATTATAAAAAATTATCCTTAATTTATAATTACGATATAAGCCATGCAAAAAAATTAATAATTATATTCTCATGACTATAACGATTGAGACAATGAAAAAAAAAATCGCTATCACTAACCAATGCATCGCGTACTAATTCGATCGGTATTTACTATTTAAGCAAACATCCAAATGGAAAAAGTAAAATAGGAAAAGTGGATTTCTTTTTCTATTGCAAAATCAAAAGAATTAGAGACCATTTGCCTATCCGGTCAATTGTCTTTTTCTGTTTCAGGGATTTTTACTGTCTGTGCAAAAAGAGGGATGCAATAAAGAAGATTTACAGAGCCATGCTTTTGTCAAAGAAGGAAAAAGAGGAAGCATGCATCGATCATGAAAGGAAAAGGGTATGAAAAGTGACAATGACGTGCAAAATGCAATGCATGAAAGGTTAGATTAATAGTGATTATGGATATGTTGGCCCAAAGAGATGCTTCTTTCCATGGATTCCATTGATTAAGAATGACTCGCTACTTCTATTCTGAAGATCGGGTCTGGACCAGCCAGCACCGAGATAGCCTAGAGCCATTAGGGTCATTACAATGGCATTGTTGAAATATTTAAACATTATTTATGTGGTCAATTGGTATATATTCATATGGATTTATAAGGCACAAGTTGAATATATTATTTATGTAAAAAACATAAAGTCCAATTAAGTCATCTAATAATAACACTAGATTTACTTATCTTAAGTTATGGGTCATCTATTGATTATATGCAGAAATCCAAGATTTGTCATTAATAAAGTGGTGTGATGTCATTTGTCACTCCAAATTACCTCCTCAAAATGTATGGTAAAACATGGTAAGAAAGGTCAAATTTATTGGGGAGAAGAGATCAAGTCCAAACAAGAACGATAACTACAGTGATGCTGAATTTACGTCGTGATCCCGACGTACCCTCCGTCTGTTGTAACAGAGGATTGTTGTAAGAAATGGTAATCAAAGTTGTAACGGAACAATTATAAGTAATGAGAAAAAGCTATTGTGATGTTGTCTTAGGATAATGCAGCGATCTAGTCTTTCCCTATGCGTCGTGCCCGAACCGTGGTCACATGCCTTTCTTAGAATAGAAAACTTCAGCTCAGTCCAGGTATCAAAAAGGGGTTGCGACCGTGGGCACTCTAGGGGTTTAGAATATTTGAAGGTCCATTCGCTTACCTAACTTCTTGATAACCCTAGTCTCGGACTACAAACGTCGTCAGTCCTCAATTATCCTCTCCTTTTTCTCAAGTTTCACTCACCAAGTGTGTTTCTCTCACTTCGTCTCGCTAAGTGTGTCGGTCACAAAACAAGTCACTCACGAAATAAGATATTCGTACTTGTTTTGAAAGTATGATTCTATTTTGTTGAGTTGATCAGAAACAATAATGATAAGAATTATAAAATTATGTAAAGGAAAGATGAACTTTATTGATGGTAAACTCAGGCCTTAATGGGGGTTCGAGATTGACTAAAGGTCAGGATTGGAATGAAAATACTTAGCTAGACATGTAATGAACACACAAATAAAAATCCAAAGTAAACTCAAAAGCCAAAAGATAAAATATGACCAATCTGGGTATAAATCCCATGAAAATTGGATCGTGCAGGATTCCTTCATCAATTCCGAATTAATTGTTTGTTTGTCAAATAAGGATAAACTCTTGGAATGTCTATAATAGACATGCAGCGTCACGGGATGCTTTCCATATCAAAATCTTTAGATATCTAGCAATTGTGAATAAAAGCAGGAAATTAATTAAACATTTATGTGCTTAGACTTCCATAAATATTGCCATAAGATATCTGTAAAATAAACAATAAACAAATTATCATAAAGATAGAATTGGACCTGATAACTATTATATAAGGGTTTATATTTGTATACAAAAAATTATACGATCGATTGCTCTTTGGGCTGTCTCATCGCCCTTTGGAGATTCTCTGGAGGACTCCGCACCGATGACCTACAAGATTTATTTTTTATACATATTTGATTAGATTGAATATATTCTTGATTTCCTATAGCATAAAACCATTAATAATTACAAAGATAATATAAATCGCGGTAGAAGAAATAAAATGGAAGAATGGTTAGTGGTAAAGTATTTGAGTTTCATAGCATAGAAACCAAATCAAAGAAGATTTACAAGAATGCTAAAAAACCTTGTTTGGTTTGTCCGGATAAATAAAAATTAATAAAATAATTTTATAATAATAAATTAATATTTTTAATATTAAAATATAATATTTTACTTTTTTATGATTCCATTTCTGTTTTTTTAGGACAAACCATCGCTCTTATGGCCTGTTCGTTCTCAGAAATACCCCGTGGGTTTCTGCTTGAGGCCATTTATTACCCTTTTCATAATTTGGTAAAATATTTGTTTTTGAAATGATTGACAGTAGAATTTACAAATTTTAAAGTTAAGATGTCTTATGCTGTTAAAAAAACAAAAATGATCCTAACAAAATCTAACTTTAAGAACGGGAAACCAAATTTTCGCCGTACCAAAGCTGCGACATTAAAAAAATTTTGGGAGAGTGTTTATAATTTCAGCTGCCAAATCGTATATATCGAAGCAACGTCAAGTCATTTCATATTGACAGTGCAGAACAAACCAAAAGACGAAAATGGAGAATAATGCCAACAATATTACTGTAGATAACTTGGCCAAATCAATTCCGTATCAATGACCAAAACTATCTTTATCCAAACAGACCCTTAAGATCCAACCTTACCCTCTTCGAGTTCCATTAGAATATTCCATAGAAAAGCATTTATATGGATTACGAGACTAATCTCTTACTGAACATAATTAATCTTTCTTCATACTATTACTATTGATGTTTATTAAGATTGATAACCTAAACAAATTACTATATTCATAAAATTCGAATTCTTTGTTTGAGGTGACCAAATCAAAGAAGATTTGGTTATTTTTTTCTTGTTATGAACATTAAGATGACGTTTTTCCATGTTGAATCGTTCCCAATTAATAATTCTCCCACACAATCACCAAGAGAAGTATCGTCGCTTCGCATGCAACACGTTTATGTGGATATACAAGGCCCACGTATGCAAGTTCATCCTCACAGGCAATGCAATTTAGATACTTGCCCGAAATATCAAATATTAGTCGTGGGCATCTTAAGAGCCACTCGTTGCATGCACATCCTCGGGAATATATGATGCCTTTGTGATATACAGGAGAATTTCTTATTTGCTTCAATGGAGAAATTAACTATATTGTAATTGTTTGATAAAGAATCATTGACATGCACCGGCAATAACATATTATATATCCTCTTGGCACAATAGCACCATTACAGAAAACTTTTCCGGCCTCTTGGCAGATAGATCGAAACTGGGTTTTGATATGATTGAAAGAGGTGAAGCGCATTTGCAATTTGATGGCATGATTCGCTGCTGCGAATTAATTACTCTTCGTTCTTCGAAACGCTCGCAAATATATATATATAATGACTTTCTGCTTATGGAAATCATGAAGCTAGCAAAGGAATCGAAGGCAGAAATGTATGACATATATATATATATATATATTCAAAGCCAGGGCGCTCATGATAGATTATAGTCAACCAGTAGCTGTTGCCACTCATCCATTGTAGGCTGCTCCAAGATCATTCTATCCAAGTCCTTGAATGACATGCCTTTTGATAGCCTTGAACCTCCACCTATAACGGCAGTACCGAGGCTTACTCCATTATCCAAACTCTCTAGCGCTCCATCGTTAGTGACAACCTCTATTTGCCTCCTTGCACCTGCAATCGGGCTACCTTCGTTTAGCAGCGCAACAGAAGAGTCTTTGCCTGTCAGTCTCTGCACCACAGATTTGAAGCTCATGGAATCTGTCACGACATACTGGGTATCAATATACACTACCTTAACAGCTTCATGGTAATTCCCGCTGGCCATTAATTGATGATCCGTGAACCCCTTGGCTTGAAGGTTTTTGCTTGCTATCCGCAGTTCTTGGGCTGACTTAGCAAAGCCTTTGACAAGCTAACTCTCTTAATTTGTGCTTCGCCTGAGATCGCTAGGGATAAAAGTTTTCTTTATGCCCGTGTTCATGTATCTAAAGTCTAACGTTTGTATATATTTATAGCTGACATTTCGGTTCTTCAAAATGTTGAGATTTCGTTGCTTTGTGGGATAGTTTGCACGAGTTGACCGCGGACACTAATAGGCAGTCTTGGAAGACCATTGATGTAGTTCTATTCTATGCGTCAAGTACTTGTCATGGCAGGCGAGTTGGAACGGGCAACACAATCAATCATTGGAAGGTTCCCGTCTGCTGTTCGAACTCGAACATGCAGGTTGCCGATTTCTTTGGTTCTCTTTCGTACCCGAGTTTTCAGTACGAACAATTTTGTATGTTATTCCCCAATTTCTGCCACGTACCCTCGTTTCAGTTTTGCTTGTTCGTTTCCGACCACATATTTCGTTACGTTGGACCCGTCAACAAAGAGTTGTTGAACTCTGTCTAAATAAATAAAACTTGGGTAGGAATTATTGCTCCGCGTAGGAATTGATTAATTAATAAAAAGTCAAGAGGAAATAATTTGTTTATTATATTTTTATATGAAATAGCCCATTTAAAAATACTAAATTCAAGAAATGTGATTAAGTAATCCGATTTATTTATAATTAATCAAAGATAAATATTTTGAAATATTGTTTTTGAATAATATTACCCTTATAGTGTGTTTGGTATGTTAGAGATGTTAGAATTAATGTTGATTTTCTAAATTAATAAACTAATTTTTGTTTATATTTTAATTTAGTTATAAAAAATTAGTACTTAGTTTACTTCTAGTGCAATAAATAAACTTGTATTGTTAGAGGTAGTGAAATCAAACACTAACTACAAATTACTTATAAATTTTTTAAACATTCATTTTATGTCCTTCATAAAAAAATAGGATTTTTATGTTAACAAGAATAAAATAGTTAGTAAATTGGTATTTTCTAATTGACAACCTTACTGATAAAATTGATTGTTAAAAACTAATTCAAACTTTTACTATTCTAATCTAATACTAACATTGATATCAATAATTATATATACTAAACATACTGTTAGTGATCTTGATACATACAACAAAATAGTTCAGTCATTGACATTATTATTAATAATGGATATATTTTTCATATAAAAATATTCAAAAATATGATATTTAGACTGGTGATTATATTATCAAACATGAAGAGTAAGATATTCCATGCCAACCAACTTGATTGTGATCTTTTCGTTATTGAGATAAAAAAGAGAAATTGATTGAAATATTTATTGTATGTTTGATATCTCCAAATTTTTATTTGGAATTGGAAATTATTGATAATTTTGTGAGAATGTAATCCAACATCAATAATCTTAAACATATAAATATAAATTAGTGAGATTTTTATTAAATCAAAACATATTTTTTCCGTAAATTTATATCGGCGATTCCGCACATACTCATCTAGTTCCGTTGACAAAATTTTAGAAAAATTCAGTATCAACTCGTTAAAATAAGTCAATTATGATAAATTATATATTAATTTAATACACAATTATTTCAAAGCCACGGGCTAGGACGGCCGTGTCCGAGTGAAAAATCCACGGGCTATTAAATCACTATCAGGTCACGCCTCCGTTGTTCATAGGATCCCCAAGCCATTAATCAATTGCACGGTCAACTATGGTTGATGTTTCCTTCTTTTCCCATTTCTCAACTTTAGGTTGGAGTTATTCCACAAAGCGACAAAAGTCTTCTCTCATGCTGCAGTCTAACAGAGGTGTCCAAAGAGTCTTAAAACACAGGAACCTAAATTATTGGCAGAGCCTAGGTCAGCCATTGAAGTGTCTTTCTGGGTCCGTACGGGTAGAGTTGCGATAAAGAAAATCATTTTCCGGGTCAAAATTAACCCAAAGCCGGGAAGGAGCTGTTCGGTGGGCTTTGCCTATAGTTTTATAAAGCCTTTTTCTTCCATCGGCTTTTGCCTTTTCTTATCTTATATTGGACATCCAAAAGGAATAGAGTGACTATGCTGGAAATGGACCCAAGCCCATTTGAGGGTAAAAAAAAATAAGTGTAGGCCCAACGAACTTTCCAGATTTGTTCAAATAAGTAAGTCCATAATAGCACAAGCTGTGATTTTCTCCTTGAAATATATATTTTTCTTTTTAGTAACGGATCGTATATTCTCAGCAATAATAACCTTAATTTTTTTTTAATTCGAGATTTTATTTTTTCTTCTACATAAAGATTTTTCCTGTTATATTCTTTTCTTGAAAATTTTTGTATAAGATAATAATTACTGTCGCATATTTTTATAAAAAATTATTTTGTTATAAAAATGAATCGTCCATCATAAAATAAAATAAAATAAATGTGGAGCGAGTTAGTTAATAACTAACACTGATAATGTCAAAATCAATTTGAAAATTGAATTGTCATTGCTGAAAAAATAAAATTACATAAAAAAGAGCACAATCTCTTATATTTTATTTTGATAATTAATAATAATAATAATATTAGTAGCTGAAGCAGAGCCGTCTAGAGATCACCCTTTCCTGTTAATGTCTCTCCCCACCAAACGCTCTGCTACTGACACCACCTCCAGCTCCAGTTCCAGCTCCGCCACCGCAAGCACCGCTTCGGCTTCCAACAACTTCCATCCCATGAAGAAGGCCAAGTCTCAGGCCGTCTCCGCCTGCTCGCCCCTCGACAACAAGAACGGGGTACACCTTCCCGCCGCCGAAAACGATGGCGTTTTTGAGCCCTCTTCCATGGTCCTGGATGACGATCCCAGTAACCACCACTCGCCATCTGCCGCCAATTTGTCCCGCAAAAAGGCTACCCCTCCTCAGCCAGCCAAGAAGCTCGTTATCAAGCTTCTTAAAGGTACAACTCTCCTTTCAAATTTCTTTGGGGTCTGGTCTTTTATGATTTTTTTTTGGACTATGGATGTTTCTTTTGTCTTTGTGCTGTGTGAAAATTTGATTGCTTCCTGGGATCTAGGTTGGACTAAGTTTTGGTTGGTTAATTGAATTCATGGCTGAATTCAGTGTGTAGGGGTGTAGAAATGTTGCCCTATACTTTTCTTGGATCTGGTTAGTTACTATTTCATTATTTACCCTAAGCTTCGTTGAGGCTTAAACCTTGATCTAAATTAGTGAGGTTTAATCTTGGTTGAGCAATGATTTTAGAAAAATTTGCCACAGTATAAGTGTCTTAGTGTTAATAATTCTTTGTCATGCTATGCTTATTAATGCTTATCATCTTTTCTGCTTTTGGCTACTCGCTTGAATGGTATGGTGCAGTCATTCTTATTCTTCAAACATTCGGCAGTTTTCTTTTCTGAAAGGAGGTTTTATATCTGCTTTATCATTATTTTTATTTGGATTTTATCATCAAAAGAACGAAGAATTTATCTTTTGGTTCATCACATTTATCTCGGAAACTTGTGTATTATTGTAATTCAGTTTTATGTCCGTTTGATCTTTTTGAGTTTTTCATCCAGGACTTTGAGTTTGTACATTTTTGAACTCCAAAGTTAGAAAGGAAACGGAGAAGCTACACGTTACCAATTGTTCGTTGCAGTTCGAAATTTGTGGAATAATATTAGGGTTCCATGAATTCAATTAATCTTGCATATGAACGATTAATAGCCCTAAAACCATGATGACTGAACGGACCTTTCATCAAATTATCCTCAATTTCATATAGGAGAAATTTTTTTCTCTGTTTTCCGATTCCATTACTAAGTATAATATGGAATAGTTGGGATTTAGATTTCTTTTTTTTCTTTTTGAAAGGAATTTAGATTTCTTTTTTTTTTTTGAAAAGAATTTAGATTTTTTGTTTGGAAAGGAATTTAGATTTCTTATGTGTGTGGGAAATATTGTTTTCAATGCCCATTGGTTTAATTGCATTTTGGTAGTCAGTAAGGGAAAAGTATTTGCATCTATTTTTCTATCAGAAAGGAAATCTAGAATCTGAATGTCACTTCCGTTATTAGTGATCTACTGGATTTTATTTATTCGTGATTTGCTGTTGTGTTGTATGAAGCTAAACCTACTTTGCCTACAAATTTTGAGGAGGATACATGGACAAAGCTGCAGTCTGCTATTAAAGCTATATTCTTGAAGCAACCAGATACATGTGACTTGGAGAATCTTTATCAGGCAAATCTAGCTGCCTCTTCCTCTTTCTTTTGATTTGTGTTCCAATTTGCTTTTGTTATAATCTTCAGTGGTTTTGCACTAAACCAAATTTGTTATTTTCAGGCTGTCAATGATCTCTGTCTGCACAAGATGGGGGGGAATCTTTATCTTCGGATAGAAAAAGAGTGTGAACAACACATTTCTGCTGCATTGCAGTCTTTGGTTGGCCAAAGCCCAGACTTGATGGTCTTCTTATCACTTGTTGAAAGATGTTGGCAGGATCTTTGTGACCAAATGTTGATGATTCGTGGTATAGCCTTGTATCTCGATCGAACATATGTGAAGCAAACTCCTAATGTGCGTTCACTATGGGACATGGGCCTGCAGCTTTTCCGGAAGCACCTTTCCTTGTCTTCTGAAGTTGAGCATAAAACTGTGACTGGCCTTCTTCGAATGATTGAGCGGGAAAGGTTTTTATTATTCAACCTTTTGCTCATCTCTATAACGAATACTACTTCAAATTATTTGTTGATGCTGATTTTCCTATCAGATTGTTGAGTCCGCATAATGTTTAAAAAGTAGTTTCTTCACATGAAAGAACCATCACAGTGGCCTATTTATAAGTGAGTGTTGTACAATTTGTATGATGAGCAACATGTTGATGCATCCGTTGATAACTTACCAGCATAGAACTGAAAAATATGAACTGGTAGAACAAACAGATTTGTACTTGCTCTTTTAGATTTCAATCATTTAGAGTTAAAGGGGGCAAGCTTCCAAGGATAGATTTTGTTTGATCTGTCTAGAAGATACAGAAGGTAGGTTATTCCTTTAACATTCTTATCGGCTCTGAGGTTCCCATGTTTCTTAGTTTCTCATTATATGCTTCTTAGATCTCGTCGTATGTTGCAGAACTCTGTATGTTGCAGAAATCAACTTACAAAGCAATAAAATGTGTTACTCATTTTCTTATCACTTAGATTCACATTGTTTGAGAGATGATGCCATATTTTTGCTATGTCAATTTTGCATATATGTGGTAACACCCCAATATTTTAGTTTAGAAAAGAGATTAATGGAAAATAAATTGTCTTATTATATATTTTTGTTTAAGAATTTCGGTTATTCATTTTGGCAACTATAGGTTAGGAGAAACGGTTGATAGAACTCTCCTTAACCATCTTTTGAAGATGTTTACCGCTCTGGGAATTTATTCAGAAAGCTTTGAAAGCCCATTCCTTGAGTGCACATCTGAATTTTATGCTGCTGAAGGCATGAAATACATGCAGCAATCAGATGTTCCAGATTACTTGAAGCATGTAGAGGTACATCTGTTTTTCTTCTGATGTGATAAGGAGGTGTATCTTGACTAAGTTTGTCTTATTTAAAATCTAATCAAACAACTTTTTGTGTTGAAACTTCCTTTCAGATAAGGTTGCATGAAGAGCATGAAAGGTGCTTACTTTACCTTGATGCAATTACTAGGAAGCCACTAATTGCAACAGCAGAAAAGCAGCTTCTTGAACGCCATATATCAGCTATTCTTGACAAGGTTGTTTTTAGCTATATGCTATCTCCTTCACATAGGCAATCTGTTTCCTTCACACTTTTTTTTGGAATTATGTCCATCACTAAAATAATCGTTTATTGTTTCATCTGTTCAGGGGTTCACTATGTTAATGGATGGTCATCGTATTGAGGACCTTCAGAGGATGTACTCGTTGTTTTCAAGAGTCAATGCCCTCGAATCATTAAGACAAGCCCTGAGTTTGTATGTCAGAAGAACAGGCCAAGGCATCGTTATGGATGAAGAGAAAGACAAGGACATGGTCTCATCATTGTTAGAATTAAAGTCTTCTCTTGATTCAATTTGGGAAGAAAGTTTTTTGAAGAATGAAGCATTTTCTAATACCATAAAAGATGCTTTTGAACATCTAATCAATATTCGTCAGGTCAGTTCTAACTTTTTTCTTGGTTTCACCCTCGTTAATTGCTCTGCTTTCTATCATTGTATACCAAGAGTTCTCAAATTCTTCACTGGCATTATTTTTCCTTAAGTTGCAGTTAGTGTTTAAATAAGATATACTTGGTTAGAATTAGGGAGTTTCGGTTTCAGTTTCAGTAAAACTTTGAACCAGAATTGCTTGTGATAAAAATATTGCTAATACTACATCTTGCTTTGCCAGATTTTACTTGAATAATCGGCATCTCTCTCCTCTCTTTTTTTCTCAGAATATACTGTGGTGGGATATCAAATTATTTTTGTGTATGAGAATCAGATAACTATATTTACTTGGTAATCAACTGTAGGGATAGTAAAAAAACAGCCTATTGACTCTAGATTTCTTGTAATCAATGATTCAATCTGCTTCCAGGTGTCCCCTTCAACTTGGGAGATATTAATCACTTCCTAGATGTACATGGTTTCAAGTAATAAAATTCTATATGTCTGCTTCTATGTTGACAATTGATTTAATTGCAGCAAGTTTTATTCCTTAAAGAATTCATTTGTGTCTTAGAAGATATTCCAGAGTTTTGCCATCAGTTAATTTAATTTTGTGAAATGTACTTACAAAATTTTTTTGATACCAATCATAATGAATAGTTACTGACTTGCAGTTTTTGGTACTTCTGATGTAGCTTTCTATTAGTTAGAAGTGATCTGGCTCTATACTGTGATTCCAATATTTTCTGTTCTTTCCTGGCTAATAATGCAACAAATTTATTTTTCTTAATAGAACCGACCCGCTGAGCTGATAGCAAAGTTTTTGGATGAGAAGCTTCGTGCTGGGAACAAGGGTACTTCTGAGGAGGAGTTGGAGGGCACACTTGATAAAGTTTTGGTATTATTCAGGTTTATTCAGGTATTGTGATGGATGCACTTTATGTTTGCTGTTAGTATTATGTCTGTTCGTATTTGCAACAAAATCCTACTGAAACATGTCAACACCGTTCTTGTTTATATAGGGAAAAGATGTCTTTGAAGCATTCTACAAGAAGGATCTTGCAAAAAGACTGCTACTGGGGAAAAGTGCTTCTATCGATGCAGAGAAATCCATGATATCTAAGGTTTAGAATAAATCTTCTGAATAATCTTCTAAAGTCTCACTGTATTGATGATACTATTGTATACATGTATTCTTAATACAGCTGAAGACTGAGTGTGGCAGTCAATTTACAAACAAGCTTGAAGGAATGTTTAAGGTGTGCACATATGAGTGTCCATTTGGCATTTTTGTAGGTTTGAGATTGCTGTGCCTGATGCTGGTCTCTTATTGAACAATGTGAATGTGGGAGACTAAGAATTTTTTGTTCTTTTTTTTTCTCTCCATTAAAAATTTAGAATATAGACTTATTGGCTTGCTATTTCAAATCCTATTTCGCAGTCTCTCTCTCTCTCACACGCCACACTGATACTCCCACCAATGTGACGGAATTATGGATTATAACTGATAAATACTAATTACATATTTTCCTTGCAGGATATTGAACTATCA
Source organism: Passiflora organensis (assembly GCA_019739055.1). NCBI lineage: Eukaryota > Viridiplantae > Streptophyta > Magnoliopsida > Malpighiales > Passifloraceae > Passiflora > Passiflora organensis. The sequence goes on from JAEPBF010000136.1 coordinate 1,582,863, forward strand.
AAGGAGATAAATGAGTCCTTCAAACAATCTTCGCAGGCCAGGACAAAACTTCCGTCAGGGATTGAAATGAGTGTCCATGTCTTGACCACTGGGTACGTTTAGAATCTATCATTGTATATCCACTGAAAATATTATATGCTTTCACTCACTGCAAAATAATTTAATTGTTTGCTGGCTGCTATGCAGGTACTGGCCGACTTATCCACCTATGGATGTTAGGCTTCCTCATGAGCTGAATGTCTATCAGGTCAGGCAAAGGATGCAAACTACCTAGTGGCTGTTTCCAATTCTAGCATAACAAATTTGCAGTAAGAGCCTGTTTGGTTCATTGGAATTGGAGTTGGAATGATTAAAAAATTATTAAATTAATTTTGATAATAAGAAATTTTGATTTGATATGACATCGAATTAATATTTTTAATATTAAATATAATATTTTATATTTTTCAAGACACCAACACCAATTCTAACTCCAGTTTCACTGCAACCAAACAGGGCCTTTGTGGGTTGTCTGATATTGACCTCACCTCATGGTACAGGATATATTCAAGGAGTTCTACTTGAGCAAATACAGTGGTAGGCGCTTAATGTGGCAAAATTCATTAGGTCATTGTGTGTTAAAATCTGAGTTTCCTAAAGGTAAAAAGGAGCTGGCAGTTTCTCTTTTTCAGGTTTGTTTTGTTTCTCCAATGCAAATTATTTTTCCTTTGTCACCCCAGCAATTGGATACGTCCAAAAGTTGACAATGTTATTTTGGTTGGCAGGCCTTAGTTTTAATGCTGTTTAACGATGCCCAAAAGCTTAGCTTTCAAGATATCAAGGACTCTACTGGCGTAGAGGACAAGGAACTGAGGAGGACTTTGCAGTCTCTTGCTTGTGGAAAAGTTCGTGTCCTGCAAAAGGTGGGTCATGTCTGTGTGCCTTTGTGGTATTTTGCATATTTTAGTTTTCTCTGGTGAATATTAGATTTTCCTGTACATGTTCTTTGTCATTAACTTTGTGTTCTTATTTAGATACCTAAAGGGAGGGATGTAGAGGATGATGATTCATTTGTGTTCAATGAAGGGTTCACTGCTCCTCTCTATCGTATAAAGGTATAGTTGTTTCAGATGTTGTTATCATAGTCACTATATGATAGCTAAAGGGTCCTTAAGAGCACCAATGTTACCGACAGTTGACCTAATGAAGTGAAATACTTTCACTTTTTGTAACTCTGTCATTGGCATTGATCACATCCCACTGCTGATGGATATGCTTGCCTAGATTTTGCCCGTAGTTTTTCAAATTAACATTTGTATGGGGATTGCAGGTTAATGCAATCCAGATGAAGGAAACTGTTGAGGAAAACACAAGCACCACTGAGAGAGTGTTTCAGGATCGTCAATATCAGGTTTGTATCCCTGAGAACTACTTCTGCACATGAATGCAAGTTTCTTGTGATGCATACTTTTGAGGCTGTGGACTAGTTTGATAAAATGGTCCATGACGCTGCCTCATATACTATAGGTCGATGCTGCTATTGTTCGGATAATGAAGACGAGGAAAGTGCTGAGTCACACGCTTCTCATTACAGAACTCTTTCAGCAGGTAAGTTGATCATGTGAAGTAAGATTTATTTTACAAAATTGGCCCCTTGCAAAATAATTGACCGATCTTAAGTCTTACGAGAGACTAGGAGTCATCAAACTGGAGGAAATAGCTGGCCACAAATAGAAAAGTCCCCTGTACATCATCATATGTCCTTTTTTTTTCACCTTGAACTAGGATTTACAAATTTAAACTAAAACACGGGGATGAAATTCTCTTGGTGGGACGAACAAGAGCAATCTCATTCGTATGAATATGAATACGGGGTGAAAAAGTAAATGTTGTGGCTAAAAGTTGTCTCTTGTGTTGGGCAGCTCAAATTCCCTATAAAGCCTGCTGATTTGAAGAAAAGGATAGAAAGCCTCATCGACAGAGAGTACCTAGAGCGGGATAAGAACAACCCACAGATATACAATTACCTGGCATAAGCCATTTCCTCTCACACTAAAGATCTCCTTGTAAATGAAATGGGATGCTTCTGTCCTAATCCAAAGGCCGGATGCTGAACCCCTGTCGGGTGAATGTACAGTAAGTCGTAGCGGTTTCATTTTTGTTAAAAGCAACACTGTAATTACAGAGCATATTGTGCCTCTTGGTTGATACATTTTTATTTTAGTCTTTATAGTCACTTCGAGGTAAGTAAATTCCTTAGGTGAAAAAGGGCAGATATGAAAAGAACTTTCGAAAGGGAAGCTTCTTAGAGCGTCTTGTACGATTAGAGGTGGGGAGATGAGGCTTTGTCATTTCATGTTCTTGTCTTTCCTGGAAGTGGGGATTTCATAAAAATTTGATGGTTCATTTTCACCTCTTTACCTGTATGCTCAATGTTTAAAACCAAGATTTTTTCTTTCATTAACCATACAGCACGCCTCCTGCACAAATGAACTCAAGGTATCTTTGTTTCTGTCGGGGAATTGGGAAAGCCACCTCCCTGTGTGATTTTGTGTTAGAGCTGGAGTCGGGTACCCATGGGGGCTCATAACGAAGTTTTATTTATATTCAACAACAAAAGTTAATTGGACTCCGCTGGGTTAACAGCATGTGCATTCAGGTTAGTTGGCTTTTGGCTATGTGAATAAAATAAAATTTATTTAATTAATAGAATGTCACCATTGGATTTAGCCTTCACTCAAACAAGCTAAGTCCATCTTCTTCTTCTCCTCTGCACTTTCAATCACTAAATCTTAATCTTCACCGCACTGTTTGACATCTCCAATATAAGCAAGAAAAACACTCGATTGAACGCTTGCTTTCTCATTAACAACAACTTTCTTTACAGAACATAGCAATCCCATTACAAACACATACGTAATAAAAGAGAGATGTTAAAAAAGAAGCAATTTTTAATTATTAACTACTACTGAAAGGTAAAGGAAAAGAAAAGGACAGAGCCACTGCTCCAATAGGACTTTGTATTCACTGCGATGCCGGATACTATGCCTTGATCGAAGTTGTGGTAGAAGGAGATGCGGAAGCTGGATCAGGATTAAGAGGGGCGCGGAAGGAGACGTCTTCGTCGGGATCGTAGTCGGGATTGAGAGATCGATCAATGGCCTCCCGGCCTTTCTCCAGACATGGCTTGCAAGCGATCTCTATGGCTATCCAACCAAGCACCACTCCTGCAATTGCTATCAACGCTGTCGTTACTGCCGCCATTTATTTCAAAAACGATCAAAGCGATCTCTTGCCCTCGCTCGGTCGCTCCAGCGAGATTTTCTCAGATCCTCTTAGTAATAGATGGAGTCCAGTCGACGGTGTGACTTTGGTTTTCTCGTTGCATTTTCCGGCTAAAAAAAAGCCAGCTTCCCTCTTACTACTGGATCTGCAACTTGTCCGGGCCCAGTTAGGTCGAGGCTGACCTATTAACTCAGATACAGTCACAACTGGGCCGAGGCTGATTTCCTCTCCAGCCCGCCTAGATCTAATGGGCGAAACGATTCAGCTCACCAATCACAGGTACAACTGGGCCAAGACGGATGCACTATCAGAAACAATGCAGGAATCACATTATGATAGCTTGCAAAAACTTTCATTTTCTTCTATACAACGATACTATTCTATCTCAATTGTCTGATCTTTGAATCTATTATGATCTCTTCAAGTAACCAAATCGTTAAGACAAAGTGAAGATAAGATATCATCAAGCCAGAGACTCTTTGGCAGTAACAACATTCATTGCTAAGGGGAACTTTTGTTTTTTTGTTTGATTATCAGTCATTGCAAACAATGTCATTTAATATAGATTTTGAACAAAATATTTTTCGCAGGAAAGTGGAGTTGCACAAAATGAACCTGAGCTAACCATGCAAAAAGTCCTTAATTTTGGATCTTGTTTTTAGAACTTCAAGGAGTATGAAAAACAAATAGGTACTTAAGAATAACAGAGAAAGAGTAAAACAAACAGATACTGATTTATAAGAGAGTGAGAGAGAGAGAGAGAACTCGGTGTGTGTTCTCTGCTCATTACATGAGGTGTTTATATAGGCGAGAGGATAGCTCGGGTGCTTCATGTGGGCCCCATCAACAGCTATTCGCTCTGTGCCTTTTATTCACAGGATGACAGGTGTAAGGATCCTTATCCTTTCGACTGTAAAGATAAGATTTCTTATCTTATCTTTTCAGTAGAGGACAAATAGATACCGATATGAGCTGACTGTAAAGATAAGAAATCTTATTGTTTACAGTAGCCGACAAACGATCTGGCTGTCAAGATAAGATTCCTATCTTATCGTGACAGCAGAGGACAAACAAAGTACTGTGACGATAAGATTTGCATCTTATCGTCTATAGTAGTATTATACAGACAGTAGTAGATTATACAGTAGACTTGTGGATTTGTGGTTTGTCATTTGTCAATGGTCCACACCACGCTCAGCTGGCACTCCGTTGTTAATGCCGTCGGATGGGTTTCTCACTGTTGAGATCATCACTGGAGGAGGAGGTAGTGGTGGGAATGCCACGGAAGAGGTATGGTTCGCGATGATAGTAGGGGGATGGATTCCGCCGAGTGGATTGACGGGTTGCTGAAGTTCGGTCGGCGATGGGTGAATTCCTCGACCGCCTCAATTTCAGCAAGATTTCGACCTTCCCTCTCTATATTTTCAAGACAACGATATGCTTCTTATGCCTCTGTGAGAGATGTTTGACTAAGGCGATGAAGTTCTGTGCTCGGTCTGCTGGAGGTACGACGTTGCAGGGAGTGTTCTCTTTGTTCGAGCATGCCCATGTAGATGGCCATTTGCGCCATGGTGTAATGTAGTTGGCTGTTGATGCGTCGATTTGTAGATCTCCGAAGCCGGATGGCCTGTTCCATGCTTCGTCGCTGAGTGCTGAAGTAGAGTTTTGAAATGTCTTCCTCAAAGGTGCGGAGATGGGATGGATGATCCCAGTTTTCTCCTGCCAATTCCATTTTTCGGGCCCGTATTTGTTCCCATCGGTGTGCTCATTCCAAGCTTCCTCGATAGTTGATGGATAGACTTGTTCTTGGATAGAAGGGCATTCGCCTTCCTCGGCCACGGGCATCCATTCCTGAAAAAGTACACAGGTTAGTCGTGAAAGGGTGTCAGCCAAAACATTTTGTTTGCCTTCAATGTGTTCGAAGTGGATGGTTATGCCAGAACCGTTGATGAAGTCAGTAAATCCAATCCATCGAACTCTTGATGGTTTATGCTGGTTACTCTTATTATGGAAGCTGATGATGGCTTGGCAATCTGTGCGGATCGTTACTTCCTTTTTATCAAGGTAGTATATTTTGAAGCTTTGGAGGGCTTCCATGACCGCGTGTATTTCCGCATCGATTGTAGATTTCAGCTGCTGGAATTTGCCACTGACATAGGCACATATTCTTTCTTTTGATCTTGGGTCCATCCTTTTATGTTTCCATTTGCAAACAGCGCCCCATCCTTCCATGCAGCCATCTGCTTCAATAATAACAGAGGCTGTTGGTGGAGGTAGTTCCATATCAGGCAGGTTTTGTACCTATTGCTTGATTTGCCGAATGAGTTCCCAGTCTGAATTTTTAATTCTTTTATCTCCATGTGTGCTTGTTTTCTCGTAGAGAGGTCCTAGGAGTGCACCTAGGTTTGGGATATAGGAGCGGGCATAATTTAGTATACCAAGCCAAGATCGTAACCCTTTCTTTTCTTTCAGCTATTCGTCCTTGACATCCATAATTTTTTTGATGATGTGTGGTTGTAGCCTAATACGATATTTGCCAATAATTGCTCCTAGGAACTCAATTTCTTCCACTGCTATCTTCATCTTTGTTGGGGAAAATACTAGTCCCTCCTTTTCACATATCTGTAGCATTTTTCTAAGGTGGTCAGCATGTTCCTTCTCGTTTCGTGAAAAGACTAGAATGTCGTCTATGTATACGGCGATGAAATCCTGGCAATCTTTGAAGCAGTTATCCATTTTTCGTTGAAAGATTGCTGGAGCGTTCTTAAGTCCAAATGGCATGACCAACCATTCATATAATCCTGGAAAATACGATGTGATGGTCAAATACACAATGCCATCACAAACCCCATGGCCTACCCAGGCAACGAGATGGGATGATGATGAAGAGGAAGACAAGGATTCTCAAGACAAGGAAGACAACCACTATGCGTCCATGATAGGAGAGCCAGATGAACCAGTATTAGACACTACACCAAACCATACTACCTCTGAGTCTGATACGGAACAATCTGACTGGTATACTCCTCTTGACCACAGTTATGCACTCACAGATGATCTAATTGAATTAGATTACCCTATATTCCGAGAATTTCAAAAAGAGGCAGTCAAGATGAGCAGCTCGGAAGTATTGTCTTCTCCATACAACCTCCACAAGATGAAAATATGAGACAAGGAGTACAATATCCTCCAGCCAGAGGAGCTTCTACATCCTACGACCAACCAAATCCTTTGGTAGGATATGATACAAGCAGGCTCAAAACAAGAGCCCGGGGATATACATCCAACATGTGGACTCTACCATTAGCACAACAAAATCAGGGAGCCATCCTAGTCCTCCCAGACGACATTGGGTTATATCGCGAAGTCTTTGACCGATGGGAAAAGACAACCCTAAATCATATGGATGATCCTGGCAAGGTATGGAATGATGACAAGGCAAAAGTTGATTATATTGAAAATTTATTAGGGGAAGATGAAAAGCTTATCTGGATACAATGGCGAATGGCTTTTCCTGACGCCTATGCCGAAGTACTACACCAAGCGGGGGAGACACAAAACATCATTTCACAAGTAAGGAGAATATTCTTCTTAGAAGATCCATACCAAGGCATGACAGATGAACAAGATAGAGCATACAAAGAATTAGAGTGACTATCATGCAACAATCTCAGGGACATATGGGATTATTTCAGGGATTACAAGACCCTAGCAGCAAAATCAGGACACATGTATTTGGGGATGGAATTATCGGAAAAATTATTTCGCAAATTACCACCATTGATCAGAAAAAAACTGGAAGATGCCTGGCTACAAAAACATCGTGTTCCCGTCGCAGGTATCATCCCTCGAATAATTTTCGCTTATAATTATCTCGCAGAAATATGCAAGAAAACAGCCATCCAAAGAGGATTAAAGGAACTTTCCTTTTGTGAAAAAATCCCACTCCCTGGCTATTACGGAGAAAAGAAGAAGTATACTCTCCGTAAATCGCAAACCTACAAAGGCAAGCCACATGAGACTGATGTGCATGTGTTTAAACGAAAAGATGGGGCTAAAGGAAGAGTTCGCAAATGCAAATGCTACATTTGTGGCAAGGAAGGCCACTTTGCGCGAGAGTGCAAAAGTGAAATAGGAAACATGGCCAGAAAAGCGGTAGTTACAGATTTAGCCCTTGCTGATGAATTAGATGTGGTCTCAGTTGACCTGAATGAAGATGATCTCAGCGATATCTACAGTTATCTCGATGGGGAAACAGGAGAGATAACAAGCCATCTCGGCACAGACGAATTTATCTTCATGCTACAAGATTTCCGATGGCTACCGGAAATAAAACTCAAAGAAGAGCAATGGAACTGCAAACATCCCTCAAAACAATTTAGTGGTATCACAACACTACAACGATGCCAAAGTTTTAATGTGGAGGTAAGCCTCAACATGAAAATATTCTGCGCTGACTGTAATTTACTCCTGTGTTCTATGTGTGCCAAAATCCAACTACAGATTGAGGTTCCCGTGCCCGTACGGCAACAAACAACATATGTAGCCAAAGATCAACTCATTGGAGAATTATTAAAATACACAGATTATCTGGTTCACGAAAATGAAAGGCTACAAGAGGAGAATCAGAGACTCAAAGAACAGATTTTCCTAGAAGAGCTACGAACAGACTTTCATACGCTCGAAAGACAAAGGAAAGGCAAAGCAATACAAGAAGAAGACTCTAAACCCGAAGTAGCTTAGGAACAGGAAACAGTGATGTTGACCACAAGCAGGAGAAAGTTGAATAACCTCTACAATCTTGAGGTTACATTTCATATTCCACAACTCAAAGAATTCAAGGTACAAGCAATAATGGACACAGGCTGTACCACTTGCTGTGTAAACATTGGATCAGTTCCCCCTGAAGCACTGGAAGAAAGCCCCATACCAACAAGATTTACCGGCATCAATTCCAGAGATCTAGCCACAAAGAAACTATGAGGTGGCCAAATGATGATCGAAGGGAACAAATTCAGAATCCCCTTTGTTTACGCCTTCAGCATGATGACAGATGGTATAGAAATGCTAATTGGTTGTAAATTCATCCGAGCCATGCAAGGAGGATTACGAATAGAAGGTAATTCTATTACCCTCTACAAACATATTACACAGATCAATACAAGGCCAGAACTGGAAATAACCAATCTAGTTATACCAGAATTACACATGGAGGAAGAAGAATATCTCTGGATTTGAGATGAAATTGCTACAGTATAGGTCGGACCCAAAGTAAGTGCCCAGTTTATTCAAAGATTCGACAACTTACATCGCAGGTTACTGTCACAAGGCTATATAGGAGAGGAACTCCTCAAACATTGGACCAAAAATCAGGTTACCTGTCAGCTCAATATTATCAATACGCATATCACAATCCAGGATAAGCCGATGAAGCACATTACACCGGCAATGAAGGATCAGTTTACAAAACATATCAAGTCTCTGCTGACCTTAGGGGTCATAAGAGCAAGCAAGAGCAGACACCGGACCATGGCTATTATCGTTTACTCAGGGACAACCATTAACCCAGAAACAAGAGAAGAAGCAAAAGGAAAAGAACGCATGGTCTGCAACTATCGAACCTTAAATGATAACACATACAAAGACCAGTACTCTCTTCCAGGGATCAACACGATTATCCAAAAGGTTGGCAATGCTGCTATCTTTTCAAAATTTGATTTGAAAAGTGGTTTTCATCAGGTAGCAATGGATGAGAAAAGCATACCATGGACTGCCTTCATCACTCCAGAAGGATTATATGAATGGCTGGTCATGCCATTTGGACTTAAGAATGCTCTAGCAATCTTTCAATGAAAAATGGATAATTGCTTCAAAGATTGCCAGGATTTCATCGCAGTATACATAGACGACATTCTGGTCTTTTCACGAAACGAGAAGGAACATGCTCAGCTGGCACTCCGTTGTTAATGCAGTCGGATGGGTTCCTCACTGTTGAGATCATCACTGGAGGAGGAGGTAGTGGTGGGAATGTCACGGAAGAGGTATGGTTCGCGATGATAGTAGGGGGATGGATTCCGCTGAGTGGATTGACGTGGACTTTTTGCATGGTAGCGGAGCCTCGTTCTCAAGTACTTATACTTTGTTCATTCTATGTTTCGTTACAGTTATTCACTAAGGCAAACACAAAAGGACATGGTTTAATCCAAAAGATTACAGAGTAACAGTACAACTCCTGGTAATTGCGGATTCACATGCATGAGTGTAGTTACGTAAACGAAACTAAGAAGAAAACCTTATGAATTGGAAAATAACTACCTTAAGTAGTGTTTATTCTGATGCATTAAATGCAGTAGACTCTATCCAATCATCCGCGGTAGGTTTTGTTAAAACAACCCAAACAACACAGGAAAATTTTACCAATATCATTAAACAGAATAACTTACTTATTCAATTATTGGTAAAAACTCTTGAAGAGGTACAAGAGCTTAAAGAGCAGGTAGTGCAATTGCGAGCCCTCATTCGCAAAAGAGAAGACACTCCAAAAGAAGAATTGGAAGGAGCTATTGAGTCTTTAACCAAAAGACTTGAAAAACTCTCACTCGGAGAAAGCTCTCAACCACAGAAAAAGAAGAAACCTCCATTCTACGTATATAAAGATCCTTAATTTTTGAAGAAGAAAAGAAACGACTGGAAAAGAAATGAGCAGGACAAGAACGCAGACCCATGACTTACCACCCATCATCAATCAACATTACAGGAACCTGAGGGCAGAAAAGGTTGAAGCAATGGCAGACTTGAATTGACATACATGTTCTATGGTTTACATAATACACGTACAGAGAGTACGGGGCAAGATGTGACGCTAAGCAAACAGGACTCGGGAGCCTGAGGGTGTCAACTCGGAGAGACTATCCAGCGGTTCTACCTCTTTCCATAGAACGCTAAATTCCCACTTCTTATCAGAAATGCCTTCAAACTTGAGCCGTCTCGAGATGTGACCCACTGCAACATGAAAGTTTCGACCAACCACGTAGATTTTGCAGTCACATGCGCTTACAGTAAATGGTTTGTATATTTGCTCTGGTAAAGGAGGACCTTCAATTGTTTCCCAGGAATCTTCGTCCTCATCGTAAACCTTGACTTTCATTCGTTCAAGCTCTGAAACCAAAAACAATCGATCATAGACCACCACACTCGAACCAGTCCAGCCTTCTCTCAATCCAGCTGCCATACTTTCCCACTTGTTCGTTGTTGGATCATAAACCTGACCCCTGGGAGACACAAAGAATGGCCACAGCCACCCTTCAGTGACAAGAAGCTTCCCGTTCAGAACAGCAGAATCATAGGAAGCCATGTCCGTTCCCATGTTTGCAATGTTATGCCAAGTCCCCTTTACAGGATCCAGAACCTCTGCGGAATCAAGCTCGGAAAGATCCCTGCTATTTCCTCCAGCAACATATATCCTCCCACTGATCACCCCGCTCCCAAAGAATGACCTAGCTATATTCATCCGGTTCATCACAGTCCAGCGATTCTTTTGAATTTCGTACTTCAAAACCAAGTCTAGAGGACAATCCACATCGGCTACCATGCCCCCACAGACATAGAGTGTGCCTTCATGTGGCATCGAAACACATCTAAATCCATGAGGGCAGACCTTGTCCTTGCATGGCATTACCGGGATGGTGTGCCAAGTGAAATGAGTAAGGTCCAGAACCCGCCACTGAATCTTTCCAGTGCACTTGTGGAAAGCAAAAACAAACAGCCAAGGATCCTTAAAGCGCAGTTCCTTTCTTCGGGTAAAGAACCGCTCCTTGTTTGCAAGAAGTAAATGCCACCTCTTGCAAACTGCTCTACAGGCTGCATGACTCTTTACCGGAAGCCGGAGAAGACAATTAAGCGCAATATCATCAGGAAGACCAGGAATAAGGGGATCATCTCGCAATGATGATTCAAACTCAGTTGATGAACTCAACGAAGGAGGACGGGTCACAGCTAGCCTAAACTTGGGGGATAGAGTCATTTGAGAATCCCCCAACTTATATACAGGTGCCTGTTGAGATGATAATTGAACCCTTTGCATTCTTTACACCCGAGGCAAAATCCCACAAGCTTGCAATAGAAAAGTTACTTCTCCGGGTATTTCTCGACAATTCTGATATTTATCAGGCAACACCTGGAAAAACCTCTAAGTCAGCCCAGATTAAAACTCAGCCATCCATAGCAACTAAACTTCTTAAATTCTACACAAGCTCCCTGTTTTCAATCACCAATTTGAATTGCCAAGATACCAGCTTGAAAACCCAGTAAAATGTATTGATCAGAAAAAAACCTTAACACCCACAGGAACTCAGTTCATAAATCAGCCGGAAACGGAAACTGAAACTGTACGACTAACTAACACAACTAGAGAAGCCAAACCCACTACCCAGAACAAATTCTACGCCTAAGAAACGAAAAAATAAAAAGGAAGAAACAAGTGTACTTACAGCAAGAGACACCTCGGATATATTATACGGACATATCTTGAACAGGATTCAAACATGAGCAACGGTTGGTGATCCTGAAGACAACTCTTAACAGCAAGGCGAGACTGATTATATAAAACGACAAACATGGGTTTGTTGATTCTGAGCCACTCTGCTTCACGCACCAATGGTCTTTCCCTTGACACGTCATGCAACTGCTTCTGTTGTTCTGTTCTGTTCTGTTCTGTTCTTGGCGTGGTTGCGCCGTTTATTAACGGAGCGCATGTATGACCTTGTCTAGCTGTAATTTCGGATATAGATGTCGTGGAGGCCTGGACTGAATTGATAAACGCGTTGTTAATGACTAATGTTTTGTTTTAATAGGAAGATTAAGGTGATAATCTACTGATTAGAATAAAGAATGGGGCTGTCAAGAACACTAAACTACAGTAAAATCCTTCTAAATTAATCTATTCTTAATTAATAATCTTTATAATTTAATATTATATGATCAGTCTCCACTTCGAATTTAAATACAATTTAAATGATTATATAAATTAATAAAATTAAAAAATATATCAAATGTTATTTTCGGATTGATAGATAGTTATACATAGTCATTTGATATTGTCATATGATACAGACGGCAAATATTCAAGAAACATTGACAATACAATATTTTTAAATATAATATTTTACAAATATTTATCATTTGTATATTAATGATAAGTGTTAGAGACATATATGGAAAAACAAGAATCTACCATAACAGTGCATTACAACAACCACAATTAATGCAACTTCCTAATTAGGAAACGTGAACACAATTACATGGCTAATCCAAAAGAAAAAAACAAGAGGGTGCACTTGCGTGCTCTACCCCTCCACCTTCAGATTCTGAGAATATAAAAGGAAAAACAAAGACCAGGAAGAACTTCAATGAAAAGGATGGTAATTGCATTCTCAAGATCTATCTTGGTAAAGAATTCCAAGTTGGTACCAAGCCAAATCCAAAAGAATCTGATGGAACACCCACTACCTCTAACAAGCAATCTTTTTTATTCTATTTTTAAAATTTTTTTGCTTATGTTCTGTTTCTGTAGCTGACTAGAGACATGAGGATACAATGATAATGCTTTCAAGAATGAGAAGGATTCCGAAATATTAGATGGCCCAATCTTCTAGCCTGCATACCAACGTCCTGAAACAAATCGACATTACCCTCGTTTCCCTTGCTGTCAACAAGGCACCTGGGATTATGTAAGGCATCGCGCAGACATTCAAGCTCAAACATATGTGTCAGGAGATCTTCTTCAAAAGCTGGTGTTTAAGTTCAACCATTGCTTAGATTATCCAGAAATGCTATTAGAAAAACTTCCCACAATGACGAAACCTAGGGATCTTTTCAACTCAATTAAGATGTACAGCTTACCTGTCGTTTGATATTTGGAAGAAAATCTTAAAAATTGCATTCATCCCCTTTTGCGAAAGTGTTTCAATTAAAAGTTTTAAAGATGGTACGTATCTTTGTAGAATGAACAACAATAAATATACGAGCACTTAGCATGGATTTAGCGAAACTTCGCTGCCACCCACGCACAGGAAGGATGTCCATCAACCAGAGCACCAAACAAGAACTTGCGAAAAGAAAAAGAAAAACTTGAGATAGATCCCAACAAAAGCCATGGACGGTTCTTGGTCATCATGCTCTAGAGACCGGTATAAACACCACATTGACATTGCAGGTAACCCCAGATTAGAGGTCTCAGAGAAGAAAACACAGTAAAGTTCAAAACTAAAATAAGGTTTCCACTCATATTTCGAAAGAAACTTGGGTACAGTAATAGTAAAACAACACACAACACATTGGAACAACACTCGAAAAAAAGGTACACGCTACAGACGCAGGGATAGATCTAGATCTTCTTGACCTTCCACTACAGTATCAACGGAAGCCCCCAGACCAGAAACGGAGGCTTGCCCATCCTTAAAGAGATGCAGCTCCTTCGGAGGCTCCTTTGTTTGGACACTCAAACATGGGTTTGTCTTGATCCTTTTAGAAGCATTCATTTCGTTACCACCAAAAGGGACAGCACCAAGGTGAGACCTCATATTTCCTTCCAAACCTAGTAAGTTTCTCTTGTTGGACTGACCAATATCAACTTGGACTGGGCGTTGATAAGGACCTCCGAGAAAGGAACCAGGACCGATGGTAGATTCCTTGATGCCATATAACTGAATTGGGGTCAGAACTAGAAGAGAGTCCGTAGGAGCTGAAGGAAATGGAAGCATATTTCCGGAGAAGGGTGTGCCATCTCTACAAGTGGATTCAACAGTACCGAACTGGAGGGCTTTATTTGTGCCAGAAGAAAGTGAATGATTAAAGGTGAACCCAGTAGCTGCAAGAGAAGAAAATGCATTAAAAGACCTGGTCTCACTTATGTTTGGTAAAATAGGTACCGTCGCTGACGAGCAGTTAGGAGACTGAATTTCACAACTTTGGCCAGGAGTCGAGAGATTTGAAGAAGCAAAAAACTGGGACTTGGGATTTGCAAGATTGCAACCAAAGAACTTGATTGGATTCCCCATGGCAGTGACACAAAAGCAGAATGCCTTTGAGAAGCCCCAAGGATAAGTTTCTATGTCAAAGAGAGGCAATAATTTTCTAAACCCTCCATTAGTATTCTCAGGTTGGCCAAGGACAATCGGATAAAAATTGGTGCTAGCAATGGCAACAAGGTTACCTGAAAGCCTAGGATAGTTATGAATCCTTGAAATAATCTCCTTTCGATGAACTCTGCAATGCCCCCCAAGAGCTCGATAATTGTTAAATTCCTTTTTGCAATAAAGGCATCTATGAATAGTCTCACGCCTCTCCGCATTTCCTCTATAGGAAACCAAAGGTAAATACATAGTTGAAGTTAAGAAGAAAGATGATTCTAACCAGAGCAAGATAAACCTTGTGATGAACAAGAAAGCCACACTTCTGATCCTTATTTGTATTTGTTTTATACACGAAAAAAGTCTTAAGATAATTAATGTAAATGACAGTTCTAACAAGAAGCAATAAAGAAAATCAGTATGAAAAGATGCAAATAAGGAAAAATTTACTCACCCAAGCTCCACGCGGCAACAGAGTCAAAATGGAACCGTCCGCAATAACCTACATTTGGTCTTAAAGGTATATGGAACAGAACAGATGCAACCACTCAAAAACAAATGGCAAGCATGTAAGATGCACACCAGCTATGCAAGGTCATTAACGAACTACTAAATATTGTGCACCTGTTAAAGGCAACTTGAAGATAAAAGACAAGACTGAAGAAACGCATGCATATCAATAACTTCCATCAAAGCGATCAAAAGAGTAACGTACCAATAAGATAAATCTTTCTCACGTAATGATTCAAATCTTTTTTTTTACTCAATAATCAGTGCCTCAATACTTAAGATGGTATCATTATCAATAAGACTCTTCTGAAAAGCTACCATAAGAAGTTAGATGACTATTAAATTAAATATTGATTCCATCATAAAAGAACGAGCTTTTGTTATTTTCACAAAAAAGAAAACAGTTTCCTATTTATAGGCCATGATAACATGAGATTTCATGCTTACCATGGATTCCCAACCTCTCTGTGATTAAAGCACTAATATTTATTGAGCAATATACTGTATTATTATTGTCAACTTTATAAGAAAGTTAACTAAAACTCAGTTTACCAAGGAACTCCTCATCCCTCTGCTCGAGGTTTGTTATGTTCCCTTATTTTTCAGTAAAACCTTAGTTTCCCAGTCCTTTTCCACTTAGTCTCACATACATGAGGCCTGCCTTTCATAAGCGGCAGCAAACTGGATACAACTAAGATAAATTCTCCAGAGAATAATTCCACAAAGCAATAGCAATAGAATGGAATTTTCTGCAGCACTATACATTTCGAATAGCAATAACAAGGAACCAAACACGTGCAATCGCTCAAAAACAAATGGCATGCATGCAAGATGCACGCCAGCTATTGCAAGGTCTTAACCAACTAGTTGATGTTCTCCATCTATTAGAAGCCATTTGAAGTTAGCAGACAAGACTGAGTAAATGTGTGCCTATCTATATATCTGAAGTGGACAGAATAGTAACGGACAATCACATTCGGAAGAAGCCTTA
This sequence comes from Passiflora organensis, assembly GCA_019739055.1. Lineage (NCBI taxonomy): Eukaryota > Viridiplantae > Streptophyta > Magnoliopsida > Malpighiales > Passifloraceae > Passiflora > Passiflora organensis. Next base: position 1,598,757 of record JAEPBF010000136.1, read on the forward strand.
AACATTTTCCCTCCATAGAAGGAAAATTTTAGCACGGTAAGTTTAGGTACGGCTTTACCAATGCTATTTTTGTTTTAAACATAAAGAGAAAGCTTGTCTTTAATTCTTTTTCAAGCTTGATATCTAAATGGTAATCCAAGTTGGTCTCCATGAGCTGTTGATGAATGCAACCAATAATGAAAGCATTCTGCTTGCCTAAATGATTTACCATAAGAATGCATGTGCAGGAAGTATCTCACTTTCATACAAAGTTTAAATAATAACTCGAATAGAAATTTCAACATTATAAAGAAATGAATGTGCCATTTGCATGTAAAATGAGCATCGGATGCATATATACAGAAAAAGGTGAACACAGCTTCTACTGTGTCATCCTCAGTTGATCAATTACACGGCCAGCTATTTGGTACAGTGATCAGTAACCTTTATCCAAGATTTTAGTATCATGTAAGCACTACATCAATAACGTACTCCCCAATCAAATATTTAAGGTTAGATGGCTACCAAATCAATTGTCAATATTGTAGAAAGAACAGATGGCATTGACGCTGAAAAATGCATCCAGTAATGTTCTGCCTTTTAGACAAAGCACCCCGAATATTTTTCTATTGACAGGATGGCACATAACTTCTGAAATCCTGGCACTCCTTATTTGCAATATATGCTTTGTAATTCGACAAAGAAAATATCTTTGGATGCAGCTAATTATGGTTAAAATTACAAAATATTCAATGAAAACATGCAAAAAAAAATTATCAAGACCTCTTCGTTTACAACCCCAAGCTTCTGTTCAACCCCAACTATCTATTACATTCCCTTAAACTTCCATCTACTAATTCCGAGCTCTATACTATTTTAGTTTCTTGTACTAGAAATGTGGCTTTCCCAAACTTTTGATATGACTCAAACATCTGTCCATGATCCCTCGAGTAAAAAGGAAAAATGTAATTAGATGCTAACCAACATCAATGTTACAGAGGATTGCATCCAGAAACGATATCAGTTCCACACTCCACACCGGGTTGGAAGCAAGGATTGCAAGAAGTAAAAAAGGAATTACAGAACTTATTCATCAAAGCAAAGCGCCAATTTTAACATACAATTATCTTTTGAGCTATCTCTAAGCACTAACTTAGTTTCAAAGAAGCATACACCCACATATAGCTTTTCAATATGATATATCAGAAAACGACGAGCTGCTCAAATTGCAAGGAAAAACTACTGGTAGCATCAAATTGATCCGACTAACCCATCTAGTTATCCTTATAGTATGATCAATTAAAAAAAAAAACAAGATCATCACTTATCTTGAAAGAAAAGTAAATCCTTAATGCTCGCTTCACCAGAAGAAAACCTGTTCTTCGGCAATCTCTGGCGGGGGTGCCCGACCGAGCCACCGAGGCCTAAAGATAGGGCAATTTCTAGAAACTGGTTGGACTAGTGCGTCTGGGAACTAGGCCCAATTTCTCGCTATCTGATGACTTCCTGCTCTATCGGGCTTCTTCACAGAAACTAGGCCCAATAATAGTACAGACCCTGTTTACTGGTGTGAAATTAGCGTTGGACTTGGACACAAAAAGATGTGAAGTATTTTTTTATACAATAAAGTATTTTTTTAATATAAAATATATCGATTCGTTCTAAAATTAAATAAAATTACATTATTATAAAATTAATATTAGATTTATTTATTTATTTATTTTCAATTCTGATTTCAATTCATTTATTAAAAAAGTGAGCATTACTAAATTTGAATAAAAAAACAAAAAATTCATAATAATGGTGATTGTTCTTATTCAGAAAATAGCACTATTCATAATTTGTTGTTATTTTATTAAATTATTGATATAGGGTAAGTTTCATCCATCAAAACAGCCGTTGGAAACTCTGCCATGCCAAGCCGAAAGTAGAATAAGATCAAAGCTTCTTGGTAACTGGAGCCCATGGCCATACTGGATAGTTGGGCTCCAGTCTCAGTTCCCCATATCAAATTCGTTCCCCTTCTGATAAGCTCGACTAGCTCCCAGCTTTTTCCACTAATTCAGACAGATGTTTCTGTCCTCGGGCGATGGTTTTTTTCTCCAGATTCATTTGCGTGAGCCACTGAAATTCGAGCTTGAAATGAAGCTTAGAGTGGCATGTGACCCAACTACAATGTCTGTTCTTTATTGTGCACATCGATCAATATGCCAAGTTCAAATCACCATATTCATTCTCAGCCACACATATACACATCCAAAGAAAATTCGGGCTCCTCCATGCTTCTTTTCTCTATATATATCTATAATACATTCTCTTTGAAAACAGAAAGTTCCCCCTGTGGTTTCATCCTTTCCCTCACGCAATTCGCAGGTCAGAGTGTTGCGATATAGAACGGTAGAATTTGTGGACACATTAATTACGTGAATGCAATGCATATCCTTTTGTTATGGGAATGCCTGTGGTTGCTTTTGACACGCACTCATGATTCGTGAATTATATAATAGAACATTGTCTCTGATGTTCTGCAATACCTCGAAAGAGAACGAAAATAAAGGAAAGCATGCAATATATTTGAGTAAAACGTATGACCCATGTCATACTTTTATTATATAGATGTGAACCTTAATGTCACCTTGTCTGCCATATTCTCCAGAGATGTGATTGGTGGTCTGCTTTTTCCATTACAAAACCGGTTTTTCAACTTCGTGCAAATTTGATTTACTTGTTTCTTTCTACGATGGTTAAAAGATACATATGCAACTTTACCTAAGGATTACTGTTCTTTTCACCACTATCTATCTAACTTTGTTCACTCTTTTCGTGGAAGCAATGCATGTCCGACAATATACAGAGTTCCAAGGTAAATAAAATTTGTATTCCTACACCAACTTTATTAATATAAAGTCAAGAACAACGTTGCCTTAATCAATTTGCCATTCTCTTCTTAATTAGGACTGACTAATTAACACCTTCTAGTTAAATATACTTATTTTGGACTAGTAATTTATATGATGCAGTAAGTGTGATTTGAGATCATAGGTTGTTCCTGTTTTTAAATAACAACGATCGTAGGATTATTTTTTTGGGGGGGGGATTGGATCAATACTTAATAAAATGAATATCTTAGTAATAGAGCAAACTCTCTATATATTAAGTATAGCTAACAGTTAAAACCATGATAAAAGTATAATTTGTCAAAAATTAAGACGGAAAGATGAAAAGGTGAAAACCCACATCATGCAATATTCGCAAGATCAGAACAATACAGATTCGAAGAAATCATACAAGTCTGTGAAGGTGGACATGTGTGGTTGTTAAATGGCCAACGTAGTCACAAGTAGTCAGAATTGGAACATTTTAAGTGATTTGCGAGTTTCCTTGCCACAGAAAGTAATAAAATACTGAATGCAGACGCAGACATGCGTGAGTTGACTTATGTGAATTGTGCAACTTGCTTGTTCCTAGTTCCTACAGCCTCCTGTCCAATTATTAGTACAGGTAATAGCAATAAGTCACGTTTCTTGGCCTCGAGATTGTTTTCAGAGATCCAAAGAGCTTATACGTGACGTGAGCTTCAAGTTAGCAGTGATTCGAGGGGCTAGACCTAATCATCGACCAAATACAATTTTCGCATTGCTTAATATAAGATAAAATTTACCTGCATAAATCATGATCACCTTAAAATACATGATTTCGTTAATTAATGTAATTATTATAGTAAAATCGCGTTGCACAGAGAGGTGAATATCCTATTTCGATTGTTTTGCTAAAATTAAAGAAATTTTTATCTAAGACAGCACTCTTCATCAGTTCTCTTTCGGTTACATCCCTGTGATTCTGATTAATCATTGTTGATAAATACACGTTATGTTAAATTGTCAAACAAAAGGTCTTCACGTGCTCTTTTAAAAGCGTGGGGAACACAGGATCTTTCGCATGCTTTTTTCAGGTGACCGACCTTGATAGCCTTACATTAAATGGTGGCCTGATTCATGCATCAGGAAAGAATCAAGTGTGGCAGGAACATATAGTTTTAAAAAACGTGAACTAGTTGAAACCAAATCTGTAGTTTCACTAAACATAGTGACATGAGATTAGATTCCTTTAAACAAGATCGATAAGATAAGATTACGTACGGGATTTACTCGGATACTACAAGTTCAAAATGATACAGAAACCAATATACGGTAGATCATTGGAATTAGCCCTTCACTTTGTAAGGATCAATCAGGAAAATTATCAGTCGTCAGAGGAACATGACAGAAAACGAGAACAAGAAAGTAAAGAAAGAACGACAGTTGATAATATCCATGGAGGAATTGATAGAAATAATTGAATGATTTTACATAAAAGGAAAAAGTTATCTTGGTTGAGTGAGGGCGTGGGAGTGAAAAACGCTCGATTTTAGGTGTAACTTTTCAAGCACTTACTCCCTACAGTTTGAAAAAAATCGTAATGGAGACTAAGACATGATATAATTAATATTACTATTAATCACGACAATTATTCCTTTCACATTGTCTTTACCTTAATTTCGGCTGTCACCTTTACAAATCAAGCAAAAGTTTAATTAAAGATTCAATGTTCTGTGTGTTTTGATGCATTTGTTTTTGTTTGTTATAAACTTATAAGTCATCGAATGAAGATATTAACCCACAACAAGGTTAAAAACATTGTCTCAAATCAACAATGACTAGACTTAGTGAAAAAAAAAACCAATATTTTTAATTATTTAATCAGTATTCAAATATATCTACGAAATTTGGATAGGATATTAAATTTTACAAATGTCAGTCAAATTACTCATATGACCGGCATATCAAGACATTGCGTTAAATCATTGTCATTCTTTTACATTGTTAAGTACAAAAAATGAATATAAAGAGAACAACTACCAAGTATGTCACTAATCAAACTCAAGATATTTCTGATTTCTGCTATAGAAAATAACATAACCTACAACTGACCATCTTGAACTTTGTCTAGTCATTCAACTAATTAATTAGTCAAAATATCGCATGTGCAAAAAATGTCGTGATGAATTCACACCGAATGGTCTGAGCCATAGTGCGCCATACGCGGGAATGTTTCACTTGTGTGTACGCATGATTCGATAGTACTACTCAGTTTCCACCCATCCTGTCCATAACTTTATATTTCGGATTCTCCATTGCCAAAGAAAATGATGTGTCCTATACTAATTCACAGCTCGATCCCAATATCTTTCCTTCTCAAATTGACTTATTTAACATTCATGAATCTCCTTCCCTCTCTAAATAAAGTCTACCAACTTTGTTTCTTATATCTATACATAAACACCTCATGATCAATTTAGCTATTTCTTAGCTTTTTCTTCAATTATACATCATATATCTTCCACCTCTAACGAGAGGTGGTGTGGATAAACCATGTTGTCATGCTGCGTCAGTTTAATTTGAAAGTCATTTACGAACAATTGTAGGGAATGGTGGAGGGTGAATGAGTTGGAGAATAGCTATAAGAGACGTGTATTCCTAAAAAGGGGTATATTTTCCACTTTTGAAAGCATATATGTGTTGTTTATTGTTCTCAAATGCGAATCGGGCAGTCTACATGTATAGACTATGAATGACATTAATGGCTATGGAAACTTGTGGAAGAAGTAAGAACGCAATGATTTCACTTTTTAGTTCTTTTCATGGAATCTTTCTCATATGTTTCCAGCAACTGAAACGGGCTTACATAGGATGGTTTCATATGGGTTATTTATTCGAAAAATCTTTAAAAATATATTTTTAAAATAGAATAACTCCTTTGATCTCAAGATTAATACATTTCTTACTTCGATTTATAATTACCAAGATAGGTGGTGTTTACTGGATACGTCATTGTTATCGAATATCTATTTAAATTTTTTTAAAAAAAATTATCACAGACACTTTCTACGTACTAAGTGCTAATCTCAAAAATAGGATTTTGACAAAGGTCAAATTGGTGACTTTTCAACTTATTACATAAAATCTTATGGAAAAAGGCTTTTATACCTAACTACCTATTTTTCCTGTCTATTATAGTCTTCCTATTTTCTAGAAGAATTTGACGTCTGTTCTTATTAGTCCACGCACATAAGCAGTGGGTGTGGCAAACCAATATCGATCTAGACCTTTCTTTAATTTTTTTTATTAACATTCTATGGGAGGGCATGAACAAGCTCCACAGGTGTCCTTGAACAGGAGCCATCTGTGGCCTAGCTTTGCGGGGAAAAAATAAAATAAAATAAAATGGGGGCACCAGCATAGTATTATTTTTATATTAGCTACTAAACTGGGTGGTATAGTTAGGTAGCATTGGCAGTTGGTAGTTTTCTAGGTCCATCCTACGGCATTGTCTTTTACGTAACTTAACCCAATTATATGGTAGTGTATTAATTAACATTATTTTTGGCTATCTTATCTTATAACCAACATTGATTGTAGAGGACGGCACGATTTGCATCCCGCCCCTTGGACAGGAAAACGTTAAAAGTCATCCCACGTTATCTACTCTCTGACTTTGCTGATCTTGCCCGTCTGGTAATAATATTAAGTTATACAATTATTGTCAGAAAAAAAATGTTGATTTCCAATAAAATTTATTTAATTAATTTTATTCATATATAGAGTATATCATTATGATTTATGAAGAGTATTCTAAAAAATTTAACAAAAATCAATTATACTGATACACTGCGGTAAATTCATCAAAAATCTAATGAAACTGTTAATCTAAAAAAACTCTTGAAGAGATTTGGTGACATATGCACCTTGGTATTCTAAATTTTATTTTTTTAATTAAAAAAATATTTCATTACTAATAATGGCAAATCTATTCTGTACACCGACATTTTCATAGAATGTCGTTATGAATAACTTTTGTTCCTGTAACTACTGGTCAAGATACAGACCTACCTTCTTCCAATAATAGATCTAATTGAACCAAAGTTGTAGTGGAGTTCGGTGCCCATTGGATCACGGAAATCTCCACCTCACGGACTAAAAGCGTGTTTTTATTAAATCTTAGCTTCTCATAGTTTCTAATGCTTTGATGTTTTTTAATGGGAGTATGTCCAAGAGCTAACTTCAATCTAATTTTATAGTATGACACAACATCCTAAATGATGGGACCATTTTATTTGACCAGATCATTTGAGATTATACATATCTTTATGACCTGAAAGTATATTTTTTCTAATGGTAAAATGACAAAAATGTGGATACCCCTTTAATTTTTTTAAAAATGACAAAAATGATTCAGTCCTAATTTCATATCCAAAGAGTCTTATCTTACAGTAGAAGAGTATGAGGGTTGTAGTTGTATATTAATATATTATGTGTGATTCTATACGTATATATTCATATTCAAACTTGTTGGGCCGATAGGTATTATCATCTGTAATTAGTGTGCAATTAGCTGCATGTTCCATCAATTCCTGCGATTAATTAACATAATTTTAGCTGAGTCGACAATCGTCGTCTTGCACAAGGAAGCTATCTTTATGATGATAGGGATAAGTGCAACCATGTGACTCTTATGGCCACACACACCGTTCACGATAGCGATACCGGCTAACTGTTAGAATAATGGAGCGACCTGATCGTTGACCATTATTCGTTTTTATTCAACATTAACTTAAAATCTATTGGCAGAACTGTTTTAGTATTGTAATTATTGCCAACCCAAAAATATATCTTTTTCTCTAATTAAAAAAAGTAATGCATACATCTTTTTTCACATCTCATGTCTTGTCGCAGTGTTCATCGGAACCAGTGCTCATATTTATCGGGAGCCATTATTGAATCCAGATAGGCCACCTTACTTGTAGTACATTTGTCCATGCGATAAGTGCCACCGAGCTCTAGCTCTTTTAGGTCAGACATATAAGCGCATATATGTTACTTGTTGGCATCCAAGTGGAGCTCATTGGCCAATTGGGCAACGAGATGTCACTTCTACTTTACAAGTGGATTGCAGGTTTTCAAGTGTTACAAGTGGACTGCAGGTTTTCAAGAGTTGCAAGGTTTTCAAGTGTCAATCCGTAATGTATAAATTGACCATAAGGGTTTTGACATTTTCTGATGCAGGAAGAGACTCTCATATCTCGAAGCATTCAAGAAAAGTATTGGCTATCCAAGACCAACTATATATATATATATATATATAATTGCAAGCATTTCCTCAAACTTCAAACAGTTCGACAAGTTGTACACAATTTGGCAGATAATAATGTTATCCGAGACCACTCTGTCACCTTTCTAACTGGTTTCGGAGATGGTCCCCATCACCTGGTCGTGGAGACTAAGTCTTCGAATTCAGACATTATTTACACTTATGTCAGAATCCATCAAACAATTAAAAAATAAAAAATAAAATCTAAAAAAAAAAAGACATGGTTCTTCCTAATCGTTTGTCCCAATGTACTGCCCTCTCGACAAACCAGAAAGCATATCTCCATCTGGAAAGTTTTCTGCCAATGGATAGAATCAGTACTATAAAGGCTTGAAGTGAAGTTTAGATGTACAATGCCCACAAGTTGCATGGGACGCTTATCAATGTACTGACAACCTACTGTTGGGTTGTTTGGTTTGTGCTAAAGTATGGCATTGAGTTCTTTTTGGTGACCCAAGAACAATGACATGTGAATTATTGCCTCTTTATTTAGTTATTCAAGCATCAATAATGGTTTCCATGAACAAGTATACTAAACATTGGACAAAACAGTCTGATATTTTTCAAGTTTGACCTATACGCAGATTGGATTCTGATGGAATTGATTATTGTTTCTTCCTGCTGATGATCTCTGTTTGCCCTCATACCTGATGATGATTAAGTTGATACTGTTACTCTCTTTCGTACCGTGCACCATTTATTACTTACTACGACCATAGATTTAAAGCCCAAAAGGGTAGAATCACCATTTAATTTCCAAGTTACGTATATCATATTTGAAAACTAGTATATTGAAAAAGCCATCCGACCTTGCATGAACTGCAGTAACCTCTACTCATCAAATGCTGGATATGCTGTTCTGGATGGGGCGAAGTTTCTCCACAGACAGGCAGGACCGATATATTAGATTTTGAGCAACGATGAAAACCATCTGTAACTTCAGCAATCTTGGGTTGACAAGACCATACACGCAAAGAACAGATATATATATGTTTAGATGTGCTCCTTATGGCATGTTCAGTTCCACAAGACTGTAATTTTCAAAGACTGACAAGCCAGAATCCTTCTGGTTGCGTTGCATGCTTGGCAATTCATAATCATTTATCATTACATCATACGTTTCTTACCAAATAACCAGGATATATAGACATGCTCTAGTTTGAAAATCAAGCAAAAAGTCGGCACGAGTAATTGTTTGAAAGTCATCGATGACATTGGAGAACGCGTGCTGAAACTATGCAGCAAAAGTGACAGTTAATTATCATTGAAAAACAAAAGGGCGAGAGTGGTGTGTGAGCTTGTGATTGGACATTGTAACTCTATCATTGAAGTCATATATACTGAGTGATAGGGAGATGATTTGTCAAGGAAGAAAAAAAGAATATCTTTTCAAAAGAGATTTGCTTTTGGGAAAATGACAATGTGGGCAGATGTACTATGACCCCCAACATCGAAGGAAAGATAGATATATACTTATAAATACCAAAATTTCTTAACAAAGTTTCATACGACATGTCGTTTCTTGTTCTTGCTGCTTACTGATCATTGCAAGCGTCCTTTATTATCCTGCCGCCTGATATTTTTAGGTTCTGTCCCTCTGCTGTTTGTTTATTTCCTACAATTTTGTTGTCCATATATATTAAACCTATGAAAATGATAGCTTGTTAATCCATCAGAAGCTTTTATGTAATAAAAAAGGAAGGATTATTAAGGATTCGCTAATTGATTCTGATGCATTTGATAGGATGGATAACAAAAAAGCAATCTTGATTCCAGAATTAATCCATCAGAAGCTTTTATGTAATAAAAAAGGAAGGATTATTAAGGATTCGCTAATTGATTTTGATGCATTTGATAGGATGGATAACAAAAAAGCAATCTTGATTCCAGAACCAGAAGGAAAAAGGATATCCATTGGCATCATTTTCATGCTTCTGTGTCCCCAGGCTCCGAATACGTCTCCATTGGGTATGGCCTAGGACCTCAGTCGTGCAAATAGCAAGATAAGACACCAAAATCCAACACAAGGCAAGCACCATCAACCCACCCATCTTCCCTTGCAGCAGCATTAATGGCCTTTTCTTTCATCTAAAGGCAGCAGCTGTGCATTATGATTTTGTTTTTAGCATAGATGGTTTTGATTGAGGGACCTCAACAAAACAAGATTCCGGATCATCTTGTTCTAGCTGAAGATCAGACAATATGTGACAGTCACATGGTTGAGGTTACCGGAGACATTCGGCTTATGTATTTATTGTTGATGTGGATGGTTGACAAATACAGTAATATGACAGATTAACAAACGGATGCTTGGTTGCTTGTTCCCTTTACCCTTCCCCACTGAGAAATCCCAATCCTTACGAAAAGATTGCTTGTACAATCAAAGTCTTAATATAATATAGCTTGAGCGACACTCAAATCAAACTCATCAAAGCGCTGGGGAACAAGAACATGATCTTGTTCATACTGCAATGGGAACAGCCAAAAAAACCTTCAAACAAAAAAATGATAGTTATGCATTTTCTGTCGAAGGATTTTGTGGAATCAAAACTTTTATCTTTAAATATACTTTCTGTCACGCGTGAATTGTTCTCTTTTCGCATGCTTGATAAACCTGGATTCTTTAAACGCAATACACCACATGTTTTAATCGTTAACTATATTATTAATATACATAAACTTAAGTCCTAACACAGAATATATTAGTAGGAACAAGAGAGCGAAGGATTCCAGATTGTTAGGAAAAAAGAAAAAAAGAAAAAAAAAAGAGGAAGAGGCATAAGCAGTAAACAAACAGAGGCCAGTAGTCATATTTTAACAAATTACAGGAACAAGAGGAAGCTGCAGAAAACCCCTAATAGTTTCCTAAAAGAAAGGGAGGTCTAACAAGTGATTGGTGCCTGGGAATGCGCTAAGCATAAGGCAATGGCAAATGGGGTCGAGGATGTTGATTGAGAATGGAGCACTTGTATAGTGCCACTGCTGGGATCATGTGTGCATATGTGGAGAGGGAGAGGTATCTCGAGTATTTTGTGTATGAGACTATGCGTGTGGGGCAACTGATGTGGACCAAGATTTCGCGGCTGAAAGGCTGCATAAATCAGACACGTGTGTCGTGTCTTTGTGTCTCTAGTGTTACCTGCGTCAGGAAGAGGCAAGGACGCGGAGTTAGATAAATCTCCTTTTTTTTAAGCTTGAAAGAGAAACTACCAGTTCTTGTCTGATTTTAACCCGAGAAAGCTACCCATTTCAAAGCCGGTGATTCATCAGTCTAAATTGATTTTTCCCCCCTCTACGTATATGCGCCTATAAGGTGTCTTTTGACTCGAATCCCAGCGCTTATTGGTCCCTGATACAAGCAGTTCCTCCAATTACCAGATCCCCTCCACCCGGATACCGAACAGAGTCCTCTACCAGATGTCTCTTTCGTATACTTTCTCATAGGCATATGTACATGCTCTGTTCAGACTTCAGAAGCAAATTCCAAGCTATGTGTATGGGGTGGTGTCCCACAGAGTGTATCAGAAACACAGCCGGAATACATGTTTGGACCATTCCTATTTTCATTTTGTAAAAAAAGCTTTTTTTTTCTAATGTCAATCCCAAGTGCCCCTTTCCACAAATCAATCTACCACGTGGTCTACCCGCGGATTTCTGAGGTGGACCTCCATCCGAACAAAGCCTTATCTTTCACCTTCATTCCCCTCCGACTCCATCCCTATTTATACCCAAATTGTCTCTCCCTCACTCCAAATTTTCTCTTTCACCTTCTCCCTTCCCTCTATCTACTCACCCTCCTCCTCTCCCCCTTTGACGCTTCTTTGGAGCAAAGAACAAAGATAACCTTCGCTTGCCGTCAATCTGAGCAAACCTCCCAAACTAAACCATGGCTGCCTCCATTAGAGCTCCCAACTCTAGTTGTTGGGCCGCAACGCAAATCCTCAACCACCGCTCCTCCTCTTCACTAGTGGAAGTGGGTTCTTTCTCCTTCACCAATTACAAACCCAATGGTAAAGGAAACAGCATTTGCTGTGCCTTGAACACTCCCTCAGTCCTTCATTTCCAAAAGCAGACATATCAGACCCCGGTGATTCACAAAGAAGACTCCTCTGCAATTGCTGTAAAACCCAAAACCCACCACCACCAACCATCAAACTGGAACTTTTTTCAGAAAGCAACAGCTACAGTCTTGGACATGGCGGAAGGCGCGTTGGTCTCACGCGAGCGCCAACACCCACTCCCCAAAACTGCTGACCCGCATGTCCAAATCGCCGGAAATTTCTCTCCGGTGCCGGAACAGCCCGTCCGGCAGGGCCTCCAAGTCAGTGGTACCATCCCTGAATGCATTAAAGGAGTTTATGTCAGGAACGGCGGGAACCCACTTTTCGAGCCGGTGGCGGGCCACCACTTGTTCGACGGAGACGGCATGGTCCACGCCGTGACAATTGACAACGGCAACGCCAGCTACGCCTGTCGTTTCACTGAAACAGAAAGACTGAAGCAAGAGAAAATGTTGGGGAGGCCAGTGTTCCCTAAAGCAATTGGCGAGCTTCATGGGCACAGTGGTGTTGCAAGATTGCTTCTTTTCTTTGCCAGAGGACTTTGTGGACTTATTGATCACACAAAAGGACTTGGAGTGGCTAACGCGGGCTTGGTTTACTTCAATGACAGGCTTCTTGCCATGTCTGAAGATGATCTTCCGTACCAAGTGCGCGTCACTCCATGCGGTGATCTTGAAACTGTTGGTAGATACAATTTCAATGCCCAACTTAAGCACACAATGATTGCTCATCCAAAGATTGATCCTGTTACCAAAGAGCTTTTCGCTTTGAGTTATGATGTTGTTCAAAAGCCATATCTCAAGTATTTCAGATTCTCTCCTGACGGAAAGAAATCTCCAGAAGTTGATATCCCTCTTCCAGTGCCAACCATGATGCATGACTTTGCCATCACCGAGAATTTTGTGGTGATTCCTGACCAGCAAGTCGTGTTCAAGCTTCAAGAAATGATAACAGGGGGCTCTCCTGTTATCTATGACAAGAACAAGGTATCGCGGTTCGGGATTCTGGCAAAGAATGCTAAAAATGCCAACGACATAATCTGGGTTGAATCCCCGGATACGTTCTGCTTCCATTTGTGGAATGCATGGGAAGAGCCGGAATCCGATGAAGTGGTCGTGATCGGGTCGTGCATGACTCCTCCCGACTCCATTTTCAATGAAAGCGAGGAGAATCTAAAGATTGTGTTATCAGAGATCAGGCTCAATCTAAAGACAGGTAAGTCCACGCGCCGCCCTATTATTGAAGAATCCAGTCACATGAATTTAGAGGCAGGGATGGTGAACCGTAACCGGTTAGGGAGAAAGAGCCAATACGCTTACCTGGCCATTGCTGAGCCTTGGCCCAAGGTGTCCGGTTTCGCCAAGGTTGATCTTTTCACTGGGGCGTTAAAAAATTACATGTACGGTGATAATAAGTTTGGCGGTGAGCCATTTTATCTGCCAAGAGACCCCAATTGTGAAAATGAAGATGACGGTTACATTCTTGCCTTTGTTCACGACGAGGAGGAGTGGAAGTCTGAGCTTCAAATAGTGAACGCCAAGACTCTGAAGTTGGAAGCTTCAGTTGAGTTGCCATCACGGGTGCCATATGGCTTTCATGGCACCTTTATAGACTCCAGGGATTTGACGAATCAAGCATAGTAATATTGGTAGCGGTACAAAAGGGCTTCCGACGATGGCACGTACATACTGGTTCTCCGTGTGAAAATTGCCCCGGGAAAGGGAGATTTTACAGAGGGATTTTGCTATAAGAGTCCCCATAATCTCCTGAACATTGAAAAACCCTAACTACCTTTTTGGTATCCACAGGCTTGCTGTAGTATTTTTCCGATTGCTGTTTAGGTTGACTAGACCAGCTCGTAGCTTTGGACAGCAGATAGAAGTTGAGCTCAGCTGGTTTCTGCTTCATTTTTTTGGCCTATACTTGTTGTATCTGTCCTTTTCTTTTCTCTTTGGTCAGTTATTTCGATTAAATATATATATAAATATTCCCTGTAAAAGAGAGAAGAGAAGATTCTTACCTTAGATCCTCCGCTCTTTCACCCCAGATTGTCCATAATAAAATATCTAATTCGTAACCTACACTTTTCCTAATCCTTACCTTGTCCGAGTCCGATTATGCCTGTTTCACTACAAATTAGTAACAGGCTTCTTTTACCAAGCTGACAGGGTTTCTGAATAAAAATGGCAAGAGTCAAAGCCATAGTAGAATAGATTTACTGTTCTTGTTATTCTGACCCGCACTTTGACGTTTCTGGCTCGTGGAGCGCAATTCGTCATCTTCGTCAAGTGTGTGACACCATTATAATATACAGAGTCTTGTCCACGTCCGAATAAATAAATGGTATGGCCATTGACGTGGAATCACCTGAAAGGAGACAACACTACTCCAAAAATGTATATTCACGACACAACACTACACTACAAAACGTTCAATCTTGGGTTCTTTATACATGATGGTAAATAGAAAGCTAGAGTCTATCGCCACTATTTTTTGCCTGAAACTACACAGTAAAACATATACGGAATGCTATGTTAGAATCAATAATTATATGGTTGTGTTTGAATGTTTTCGGATATGAAACTACAGAGCAGAAACGAGTAGGTAGCTAGCTAGTTTCTACTTTTGTTTCGTTTTGTCCAAAAGCGATCTGCTAAGTTGACAAAACCCAGATGTACGTACTAGATAAAATTGATAATTCGTATTTTGCCGAAGAAGCAATATTGGCCATTACTTTGTGGAAAGGGTGTTTTCGAGTAATAGTACACATCCTGAGGACGGAGAGTCTGGAGGGGTGGTTCAAGATGTTCTCCCAAATTTTCTTGCTGGTGGTCCTGCACTTCTTGGTCTTATTTTTCTTTCCAACTGACGAAAAATGTTTAGTCTTCGGTTCCAACTAAGACAATCAAACATTGACTGATGGATAACTAGACATTTAGCCTGCTTCTTTAAGGATATTAAATTGCACTTTTTTTTATTTCCAATTTGTTTCATATATGATAGATTAATCTTATCATCTAAAAGAAGGCATTACATGTCAAGTTTGAAAACAAAAAATCTTTTTCGAGTAATCCAACCAGCCCCTCAAATTAAGGATTAGAAAGCGTACCATATAACATATAAAAATATAAATGTTCATGTGCATCACATGTTCCAAGATTATGATATGTTATCTTACGATATGAGATCTTACAATGTTATTATTAAAATATATTCACTTTACATGTCGATTTGATAATTTTAATATTTTAATGATGTCTATATTGACTATTATGGTTTGGTTAGGTTACTTAAATATTTAAGCAAAGTTTGAGTGTCAAGAATGTGAATATAATTTGCTTTAATGATAATATGTATGTTAACAATCAAAATTCGAGTACACTGATCCATTGTATAGTTTCTTGTTCTTGTTTCCCAATATATATATATATCGATAATTCTTCAAAAAAAACAATCAAAATTCGAAAAAATTAATATTTTGAAAATATTTTTTTTTATGTTCCAATTATCCCATATTTATATTATAGTTTAATATTATCAATCATATTGTAGGTTGTCGTGCATTGAATAGCAAGATGGCTAGGTCGATTTCGAGGATTGTATTTGAAAAAGGTATTTCGACAAATATAAATTGTTGGTTTGCGCTTGAATTGTAAAAAAGAACTTACCAAATAAATATTTATATATTAAAAGATGAAACTTCAGCGGTAAAAGTTTATTTTTCATTTCATTTAATTTTACAATTTTTTAAAAATAATAAAAAAATTTCTACCATAAAAATCAACAAAATACACTCTATGCATATTTAACTCGAATCTTAATGAATATTTAAGAAAATAGAGATTTATTATTGTATAATATTACTAGATGAACTTGATGAAAACTTTATTCCGTATAAGAATAAATTATTATATTCCTATCTAACCTCTTTTCAGCAGTCATTCGGGTGTTAATTATTGAGTTTAACCTAATCGCCATTTTTATTATTTTAAAATCTTCATTATGGACAAATATTTCGGAAATACTAATATAATTTATATCCTTGTATTCACTTCCATCTAAACATAATAATCAAGCATAAAATTATATTTTAATTAAAAAATATCGGGATGATTTTCCTTACATCTATGATGATTTTATTAATATCGCTTAAATGAAAACAAAATTAACTAAATAAAAATAATCTTAGTTTCACGTGCATGAGGAGAGCATTGTACATGCTGGCACACAATTTCCACATGTACAATGACATCATTTTCTTGCTTTGGGTATGATTGACTTATTTAAACCACACAATCTGTCGGAATCAGGATTGATTACGTGGTATTATTACTGTCCACATGATTTAGGATTCACGTGTTTCCGTCGCAATTCCTGCATGATTTATTATTAATTATATTAAAAGTTCACCAAACAAGGGCTCTACTTGTTAGGTACAGTTTTTCTATAAATAAAAAATATTTTTAATATCAATTTATTATTAAATCAATCAAGTTTAGTTATTTTATAATTAATTAATATATTTTTTACCATACCATGTACACTTATACTTTACTAAATTTGGCTGTTCCTAGTTTGTTTCGGCTTATTAATTATAAAAGAAACTCTGTAACTTTTTCCCCCAAAACAGCATTATTTAAATCACTAAATCAATCAAATTTGGGATGACAACTGGCCATGACTGTCTAGAGCCACATGTCTATATCCTACTTTCTCTTACTAATTTATGGTCAACCGCGTCGTCAAAATAATACAACATTACTGTCTATATGACTATATGCTATAGTCCTGCTGGCCAAACCTGAACCAACAACCTCCTTACGGTGAAGAAATACATTCCCTGATGTTATGTTTAGATGGATTATATTAGTGATTAAAATATAATTAGAATATAAATAATATGATTAAGTTTATATATATATTATTTTGATATTTAGTTTTTAGATGAAAATAAAATTTATAAATATTTTTTATTTTTAATATTATATAAAAAATAATTAGATAAAATAATTTAATTACATGATTAACCTTATATATCATAAACAATAACAATAAAATTATATATTATAAGTTTGTAAATTTGTATTATGTATAGAGATATTTTAAGAATAATATTAAAAATACATTATCATTATAAATTGGTACCTAAGATTCTTAAATGTCATTTAGAATTTCATAAGAGAAGAAGTAATTTCTCATTTCATATAAAGATTAGGAATAAAAAACTATAATTACTTATTAATTTCATTATTAAATCATACCAAATATTAAAATATAATGTGCCATGAAAAAATAATAATGTGGTCAGGATTATAATCCAACGTCAGTAATCAATCCAAACATAACATAACAATCTATCTCATTGCACACATCAGATTTGTCTTGACAGTAACACAATTCTGGGTCTCCACAGAAGTGCCTTTATACATACTCCCATATGGTAGTAATATGTGCCAGTATGTAATCACTGGTACAGTTTACAAGCAAACGTCAGCTATGCTTTAATACTACATTCTCGATGTGAACAAAAGTCACATGTTCTTCAACTATGTTTCTCCTCTCTCGTCTTTTGATATATGTCAATTATAACTCGATAATACATTAATTTTGTAATCGATAAATTAGAAAAAAAATATCAAGGCTTTTTCCATTCAATTGAGGGATAAGTACATAGAAAGAAGGAGAGTGTTAACAGTGTTTCCTTGAAAATAACTTATTAATTTTTGTCTGGTAACGAACATGGACGTGTCAGCAGAATCTTCAAAGATAAAATGGCGTGTCGTATACCTGAATCCACAATGAGCCGCGTCTCTTTTGATGAAACATAGAATTCTGATCACAAGACAAAAATGCAGTCAATGGTTTGATTGCCGCAAGACAAGATCCTGAGTTTTGAGGAAATCCAGAACAGAGAAACACCAAAAACATTATTAATTATATACACAAATTGACAACGCAAAACTAATTCCAAGCCCTTGCTAAAGTCCAATTTATTAAAATCAAAATGAAAGAACGAGGCAAAACGTTTATCCCGATTCCTGACAGGATGTGACGCAAGAGAAACCCACTTGACACCTGGAGTGCTTTTTGCATTCAAATTGACACCTGGAATACAAGACCACGCAGATACCAAAATGACGTCACCATAAAACAATAAGATAATCCTTGTGCGAATAAAACTTTTTGTTTTAATTTTGCTATGTTATCACCTGAATAAATTTTATTATTTTTAGATTTAAATTAAGATTAAATATTAAAAAATATATTTTTTCATTGAAACTAAACTATGCTGGTCCAAACCTAATGCTTTATATATATCAAAAAAATGATCCACTTATTTGACATCCTGGAAGGTACACGGAACCACATTATAATTTCTTTTAGAATAAAATTTGAGGATACGGTTTAATTATAAGATTATTTATATTTTCTAAATATTAAAGATTCAATTTGGGTTTTGAATATAAAAGTATATTAATAAATTTATTTTAAATTGACATTTATAATACGAGAAAGTATATATTTTTAATATAAAGAAAAAACACAGAGAGCTGGAATTACAAGTGTCCGAAAACCCTTATCGGTGGAGGATAGATCAACGTGGTCGGCAGGCTTTATTATGGTGACGAGAACAGGTGGAAATCCTATCAGATTTTGAACCTGTTACTATATTATTGCAGCCGTGTGTAAGGTAAATGTATGTGGACATGTTTGTGCGAGCATCATGTGGCGGACAAGTCCACCGCCTCACAGCTAAAGAAATAACAATAAGAGCTAATGTTGGCGCTTACACGTTTAGTTTCCAATCTTGGAGCTCAAGAAAATGGAGGAAGATAGATGGAGAGAACACAGAGTGATCATATTATTACATATCCCCCCATGAATAAATGGATCATGACGAACCCAGTGATGTAAACTTGTACAATTGAATACGCCTTTTTTAACGAATTGTAGAATGGACCCACACCATACCCAAACAACCAGAAGCATATCGTTGCAATAAAGTCCATTAAGCACCCCACGGGTGTGTTGACCCAAGTGTTGTGGAGCCTCCTGCAAAGGTTCAACTCCGGGAATCTTAGTATCACGCTCCGGCCGAACGCTCTGGTCCGGACGCGAATGAATCATAGATGTAATGTCGGAGGATTGAGTTATTATTTTTATCATCTTAATTAATGCAACGTAAAAAAGAAAAAGTTGTAGTGTTTACAAAAAAAGGACTAAACACTGGAATATTATTTATTTTTAATATAATCCAAATTTTATAATTTTCATTAATAATTTTTTAAAATTAAAACTATATTGATTGACAATAATAACTAATTTTCTCTACTATATCATAAATATTAATCATGAATAAATCTATTTGATTCAAAATTTTAAAAATATTTGTCATTAAAAAACTAATATTCGAGTTCTTGATAAATAAATACTCATAAAACCCATAATATCGTGAAAAAAATCCTGATCCTAATCATGACTTGAAAATGAATTTAAAATGGACTTTTTTAAGATAATGAGCCGTTAATGAAGGGGTTTATTAAATATTGTGACCATTGTAAAATAATTCAAAGCCAATAGCATTGTAACCATTAAATATTGTGGTGTTTATAACTTTTTTCTTAATTCTTCTGTCACGGAACACTCTCGCCTTTTCTAGTATACGGCGTGTCTCCTAATCAAACATCAGCACTTTTCATTAATTAAGAACATCACTACTTGTGCCTCAATTTGTTTACGAACGTCTGGACATCCCATGTTCATTGTGGAGATGCGGACGTGTGCTTAAAAACTTCGTGAGAATGGAAAAGAGAGTGAGGAGTTATTGGGAGTGGCCACTCTCACTTCCCCCACTTCAATTGGATGGATAAATACACTTTTCCCATTGAGTTCTAAGATAAGGAAAAGTGCAGAGATTTAAAGCAAGCCTTAATCCCAAAGTCAAGTGTGTTCTTGTCAAGTATAAAACAAAACTTAGGCTGCCGACTGATAAAATCGAACTACCATCATTATCCATTTTCTGAAACAAAAATGGTGTTATATATATATATGAACTAGTGCTGGGCCCTTGGGTGGCTAGCTTATTATGATTCGTAGCATGTTCATTGGAGAACATTCAGGCAATTGAAACGTAGCACTATGGGTGTTGATGGCTACTTAAGGCGTTTAAAACTTGAGGTTTGTGCGTAAATCCGTATTCTAATGCACCATTTGCCGAAGAGGATACCAACAACGACGTGTCTTCGGAATATATCTATTCCAACTTGAGGTTTGTGCATAAATCCATATCGTAACGCATCTCTTGATGAAGAAGATAACAACAACGACGTGTCATCGGTATATCTATCACAATGTTTAGCAATTAGCACGAGCTAGGTGGGTTCAAAATAAAGTTTTTTGAAGTGGTTTTGGAATAATTTCTTGTCAAGAATGATGGATTTTCCAGTTGTAAAAAGAAAATGATAAAATCCATTGATGAGGTCACGGAAATCCATTGATGGCATCTTCTCCAATCATGCGCAGCACCACGAAAGCTGCATGCTTTTACTGCAACTCTGCGATTATACTCTGACAAGCTAGCGCTATGATATAATGTATGTATCTACATATATATATATATATTCGTTAGCAAATTTCATCAAACTTCTTAGTTGCGTAGCAAGTTTCAACGTGTACGTACAAATATAAAAAAAAATATACGTGTAGAGCAGAATCTTTGCCACGACACCTTCATTATTAATTTATTGGGAATTCATAGAATATATACTACCTTTCTTTTCCTTTTTTTAATAGAAGGAAAGCATCTCCATTGTTTTATTTGTGATTAATTCGAAATTTGTTGACGTAGGGTTTAAAAGTGCAACCAATTTTTCAAAAATTGCAAAATGAATACGCAAGTTTAATTTATATCTTAAGAGATCATATATTTTCTCTGCCTTGACCAATTTATAAATTTAATTGTTAATTATTTAATTAACAAAATAATTGAAAAGTATTGAAATCCGTTAAATATTTAATCATGATTTAAATCTTCAAATATAAATAAAATTTATTTTGGAATAAAATAACTATTTAAATTGATATTCTGAAAAAGATTTATCCTGCAATCAATTTTTTAAAGAATACCCCATAAACTTGAAGTAAGCCGTAATTTATGTAAAGATGGTAGAAAAAGTGGGATGGTGTTTTTGCTGGACATAGATTCCTAGTAACTCGAGTGTTTTAGTACTCTAAGTCTAGATGCAGAGGAAAGGTGGATGGCGCCGGTCAACAGAAATTTGATGCGTCTACCAAGAAATGAGGAGAAACGGACATGCAGGCCGATTTTCGGCCCAGCTGGTTAGTATGAAAGCATATTAATTACAAGAAAGCAGTAGAAGTTGCACAAGAACAAAAATCAGCAAGCAGCAAAAGATGACGTTAACATGGGTTGCTTGCCTTTTGGAGCCATGGCTGGGCATAACCAAACTCTACTGCGACATAAATGGTCTATTTTCTGGATCCAGCGTCTAGAAGAAAGAGAAATAAACTGCATACGAGGATAACTTGCAGTGCCAACAGGTGGCTCTGCTGCTGCCATGTTTCATGGCTGTTTTATTACTTGGAATTGCAGTAGTTGTAATGACATCTTGCAACAAACCAACCTAACAACCGCTTATACAATTATTATATATTCTAGTGAAAAAACTGAAGCCGATCACTCCCTATTTTTTCACATTAAATTGATCAAAATCACAGTTTTTACGCGTGGATCGTAAAATTATTTTCTTTTTCTGATTTTTTCGGACTTGGATGAATCACCACACAATTTTTGTATGAAAAGAGTAAGGTTTCCTTTTGGGATAACAGCTTGGTTAATCCCGGGTGACATCTTCGGCCGCCTCTTTTGCTGCCATGGACGGGCCACGACCACATTGATTATATATATATATATATATATAAGATATTGCTTGATTGATAGCAGGACAGCATCAGTTACTTTCAGGCCTGTTAGGCGAACCAACAGAAGCTGTGGTCGGTCCCCTACACCATGTTACTGTTGCCCAGACAATTCGTCTTCAATCTTCTTGCGACCGTTCGTCTTGCTTTTGCCTTTTTTGTCGGAAACAATTAATGCGTGGTTGTTAGAATCATACAAGTCTATTGTGAACCCAGTCAGCAGATTTCTTCACAATATGAACTCTTTCATAATGCATTTACCACTTTATTTAGAGTAATTACGATAATTTTTTTATCCTTTTAGTATAAAAGAATATTTCAAACCAAAACAAGAATAATCCTTTGTTAAAACTTAAATCATCATCTATTCAAATGAATTAAATTATATATTAACAAAGCAAGCTTCCTTTGTTTCGTTAAGTCTTTGTGAAAGAACATATACGTGCCAACACAAAAATTCTCATCTTGGCTTTATTTATGCATGTCTTCTATGCGGGATACAGATGAGCAGAAACTAATTACAACTGGGACATAATGTCTAAGCATGCTCCAATGTAGCAGGAAGATTACAGGTTCGGTTGGGCCTTAGCACTTGCAGAAAAGGTAGCTATAAACACTAGAGACATACGTACAATGACATGATAACTCATGATAAGCACCTATATATGTTCCACATAACACAATTTGATTCACATGTCTTCGACAAGGGATTGATCGACATGAAAGATCTTTTCAATGTCTTTGGTATGGTGAGCACAGTAAGACAGAATTAAAAACAACAATCATAACTCAGAATCTACATAGACCATGTAGTTAGTTCCCTTTATAGTACAAGACTATATTGCAGTAACCCAGATTTCTTCCAGTGTTCATGAATCTAAGCCTTCCATTTGATTCCCTAATGTATCATTCATTTGATCTTGTTAATTAATAGCTTGTAAATTAACAAATCGACTGAGCTTTATCGTGGTAGTCAAGTTGATCCGAATCTGTCCAGATGGAATGCACTTTCACTAGTGTGGTTAAAAAACTGCCCGGAATCTGGATAACATGAAAATATTCTCTATGAGATTATTCTATGAAAAGCTTAGATTCTGCAGTTGGTGGCGGTTTTTCTGACAATTAAGCAGACAAAGAGTATCACTAGCAGTTAAATCATCTACTGCAGAATAATATCGCAGATTGCCAACGACCATATGAGCATGTTCTTGCATAAAACCCCCACATGCACGGTGGTTGATTCTCGGAAATATTAATGCATGTTGGGGACACAACCAAAACTGAATGATCCTCTGCCGAGTTGTCTGCATTTTATACATCATATAAAAACAGCCTAACGGGAGTGAGCCTTGATCACATCGAGCCTACCCGACATGGAGAACTGTGGGTGGGCCTGAGGTGGAGTTGGATAATCGGTTTTGATGTTCGGCCTGAGGCTTACGTTGAAGACCCCAGCAGCCCAGCCATTGTCACGAAAATGAAAGACAGACGGGAAAAAGAACATTAATGTATTGTGATTGTGCTAAAAACCTGCAGCAGCCAACCGGAGGACTGGTGGTAAATAGTATAGTTATGACATGATGTGTCTTGTACCTTGTATCTCTGAGTACGGTACGTATGGTAATGGTACCCTCATTTACTACCAATTAGACTTACCAAAGATATGATATATAGCCATGTTTGGTTCTTTGTCGGTTTATAGACGAATCAAGAATAAGTTGAAATGTTTTTGAGTAATGAAAATTATTATCCTACTCACAACCAAATCCAAAATCCATAATCATTTCCACATATCCTTCCACGTATCCGGTTTAATATATAGCGAACCGAAAATATAATATTGCATCATCATTCACAATCAGTTGGAGTTTGGACTGAAGACTTACTATATGGGATAATAGGTTCAAGATAATACCAATCTGATCAAATACACAGTCCTAAAAGCCCATGTGTATATTAAAAGCCCAGGAAGATATTTGGCTCATACTTGTTAGGTTTATGTTAAATTAAATTTTCTTGAAAAAGTAATATTCAGGTTCAGAGACAAAGCAAAGATTACGTCAGTAAGAGCATGTATAATTTTGAAGTTTCCTTCGTTGGCATAGCTATCAAGTCATTTCTTATCCTAAGAATTTCATGGCCGAGGTTAAGCAATAGAATTGAGCTTGTTAGACGGTTCAAACATCCAAAGTTTTGGTCTGAACAAGTATTCATTTCCATTGGTCTAGCAAATTTATCAAATGGCTAAAAACATCAAACATTTATCTGATATTTATTCGTCTACCATATCTATTAACTAATTGTCATTACTGCAAACAGTATTAGATTTTTTGTTTTCTATTTTGTTATTAGTTACTGATTTCGTAGAATTTGTTGCTCATAGGATCCTCAGTAGTATTTTTATTTTAAGATTTTTCTATTGAATTCTCTTGTATTTAAAAATAGTTTGAGTCGATGATAAATAAGACTTTCGCCAACACTATTATCTCTTTGCTTATTTTTTTCTTTTTGTTATTTAGAGAACTTGTTATAAGTTCAACAAATTGGGAATGGAGCTTTCTTCTTGAGGGACCTGGGATTGCAAAATAAATTTTTTTATGCTATGGATTCTGAAATTCCTTTTACTACACTACCACCACCTATTTTCGATGGTGAGGGTTATCATGTATGGGCAGCAAGGATGCAATCACATTTAGAGACAACTGATCTGTGGGAAATTGTTGAGGAGAACTACAAAGTTCCTGCTTAGCTTTAAAATCCAACTCTAGCATAGATAAGGAGTCAAAAGTAGAAGAAGATAAGAAAATCAAAGGTTAGAGCTATGTTATTTGTAACAGTCTCACTATCTCACCGGAAATTTTTGTCAGAATTATGACAATGAAGTCAGCATTTGAAGTCTGGAATTTCTTGAAGAAAGAATACGAGGGAGATGAAAGAATCAAGGGAATGTGTATTCTCAACTTAATTAGAAATTTGAATTTTAGAGGATGAAAGATTCAAAGAGTATATTGACAAACTGCTCAATATTGCCAATAAAGTAGATTACTTGGTTTTGAAAATTCTAATTCTGGACTAGTTAAAAAATTCTTGTAACAGTCCCTGAAAAATTTGAAGCAACTATTCTTTGTTAGAAAATAGTAAAGATCTGTCAAAAATTAGTTCAGAAGAATTATTTAGTGCTTTGCATTCACAAGAGCAGAGGTGACATTTAAGATCTAAGTGGTCTATTGAGGGTACATTAGCTGCAAAAGTTCAGCCAAACCAGCGAGATAGAGAAAAAAAAGTATAAGAAATACAAGAAGACTAACTCAGATTCTCATTCAATTAAAATCAATGGAAGGATAAAATCTGATTTTTCTCCTTGTAAGCATTGTAGGAAAAAAGGTCATCCTCCATTTAGATGCTGGAAAAGGCCAGATCAACAATGTCAAAAATGTCAAAAGATGAGGCATCATCAAAAGATTTGCAGAGACAACACTCAACATAAAAATGTTACAAGATAGTCGATGAAGTAGTTCATCAGGAGAAGGTATGATAACTCTTTGTTGCAAATTGTTTTACAACCAGCAGCTCAAGTGACATCTGCCTTATTGATAGTGGGTGTACAAACCCATGACAGGCAAAAGCACTGTGGCAATTATAATTTCTTTAGATACAAAATTAATTAAAGATGTTTATTTTGCACCTTATATAAATCAGAATCCATTGAATGTAGTTTAGTTGCTGAAAAATGGTTTTAAAGTTATCTTTGAGACTAATTTTTGTCAAATTAAGGATCGTCCAAGACAAATATATTTTTAAAGTAATGATGAAGGGAAAAAGCTTTGCAATTGATCCATTAGAGTATAAGCAAAAATCCTACTCTGCAGTCAAGAATGATTCTGACGTTTGGTACAAAAGGCTTGGATATTTCAATCATGCTGTAATAGTAAGTATGAAGAAGAATAATCTTGTTCAGGGGTTTCCGTATCTAGAAACACTATATTACATAATTTGTTAATATGATATTTCTAGTACCTACAAAGCGAGGCTTGTTGTGAAGAGTATGCTCAAATTTTTGCTGATATTTCTAATACCTTCAGTATATTTAAATAGTTTTCTTGAAGAGGAGATTTTTATTGAGCAACCTGAAAGATTTACAATCAAATGATATGAAGATAAGGTGTATCAACTTCAGAACGCATTGTATAGGCTAAAACAAACGCCTAGAGCTTTGATGAGTATTTATTGCAACTGGGTTTAAAAAAAGTCCCAATGAAGCTACTCTCTACTAAAAAGGTGATGAAATCAATTTTATTATTGTCTCTTTATATTTAGATGACTTGTTGGTTATTGAAAATAATAATAAAATTGTTGAGAAATTAAAAGAAGATATGCAGCATGTTTTTGAGATGAGACTTGGGAGAAATGACTTATTTTTTTGGAATAGAAATCAAGCAAAAAAACAAAGAAATGTTTATTTGTCAAACGAAATATGCAAGAGATATTTTGAAGAAGTTCAGAATGTAAAATTAGAAATTTATAATTACTCCAATATGTCAGAAGGAGAAGTTGAGCATGAATAATTAAGCTGAAAAGATTGATGAGAATCTTTACAAAAGTATCGTTGGTTGTCTCATGTATCTTATAGTAATTAGACCTGATATTTTATATGTTATAAGTCTTCTGTCCAAATATACTAATTGTGCAAATAACACTCATTTTAGAGTAGCTAAAATAGTGATAAGGTATGTTAAAGGAACACTATTGTTTTAATCTTGACTCTAGAGTATTTTCTTAGTATTCTAAAAGTAGAAAAATTATGGCACAATCAACAGCCGAAACTGAATTTATTGCAGCAATAATTGCTTCAAATCAAGCCTTGTGGATTAGAAAAATTTTGCTTGATCTAAACTTGAAATAAAAAGAATGTACTAATTGGTTGTTGATAATCAAGCAGTTATTGTTATTTCAAAGAATCCAATTTTTCATGGAAAATTAAAAATTTTAACATCAAATTATATTTTCTCAGAATAATGTAGAAGAAAGAATTTGTTGAATTACAAATACTGCAAAAATGAGTTTCAGCTAGTAGATATATTCATTAAAGCTTTGCTGAGGAATAAATTAGAATTTATGAGAGAGAGCCTTGAAAGTTTACAAGGAGTGGGTTGGGTGTTGAATAATTGGCAGCTACTGCAAACCGTAATAGATTTTCTCATTTCTATTTTGTTATTAGTTGTTGATTTTGCAGAGTTTGTTGATCGTAAAATCCTCAGCAGTAATTTTATTTTAGGATTTTCTGTTTGATTCTCTTATATTTAAAGATAGTTTGAGTCGATGATAAATAAGACCTACATTGTTGTCTATTCTGTTTATTTTTTTCCCTATGTTCTATATTATTATCTATTCTGTTTATTTTTTTCTCTATCTTCTTTAAAGAATTTTTTATAAGTTCAACAATTTCTAATAAACAGAAATTATATATTTCTGAAGTCATATAATATTCACAAGTCGTGAGTATAAATTTTACATAAAATTCATTGCATAAATATAAAAATGAGTAGCAATTAAGTAGCTTATGCATACAATGTATGTGATATGATAACATAATCATTATTTGTTCTATTATATCAAAAAAAATCACATCAAAATTGAAATGTTTATCTTCTTAAATCAAACTATATGTAATAAATCCTAAGATGGTCACCTTCGGCCATTACCGAATGATACCAAGTCACCATGCATTTTATTTTTTTAACTTCTATTCTTTATACTATTCAAATACAAATACTTGTTGTATCACCATTCACATAAGTAATCCGGAGGGTGTGGTGGAGTGGTAAGACTACTCCTCTCTTAACCAAAGTTTAGGAGTTCGATCCCTGTCTTTGGGTATGAAATATTTTAAAATTCTGGGCCAGCTGAACTCACCTCTAGCCGGTTGATCGATGGTGGATACCCCTATACCTTAAAAAAAACAAAAAAAAAACCATTCACATAAGTCCTCTTTAGTATATTCATTCTCATCAAGATCATTTTAGTTTCTTAAGCTCCTTATAAATTTTTTATATGATAATTAAAATCGAAATTATCAAGGCTTTCTAGAAAAAGGGATGTATTACGCAGAAATTGGTATGTGCACCCAAGAATAGTGCAATCGTGGATTTGGATAGATTTCTTCTGTACACAAACACATTCTATCTCTCTATTCATTACATGTATTGGGAAAAAATGAGTGAAAATGGTCATTTCTCATGCACAGTCCTATATAAAAGTAACCTCTGTTGTCAAAAACCCCATGACCAAATCAGAAAAACCATACCTTTGTTTATTTTAAATAAAATAAACACATGAATAAATAGTTTCGGTAGAGTTCTTTTAAGAATCTTAAAATCTAGATTACTAAAAGCTTAAATTCAAATACAAACGAAGGATGTCTAGATTAGCTGGTAAAGGTTCTTTTTTATATTAACTAAAGTTTCAAATTTGAATCTTGGAAATACAATAATCTTAACCCAGTAGTTACGGATGTAGTGGTGGAAGGGCATCTTACAATTGGATATAGAGGAAGCATTTTGTGAAAATGGATATAGGTGATTAAACAATTCATGTGAGCTCACATGCATTGTGTGGTGAAGATGACCTTCAATGATTGGCACAGACCAATCTCCTCAATTATATAAACAATTCGTTAATCATTCATTTATCGTATCATTTAGTATTGATCAAACAGTAATCCTCTTGTTTGAAGATAGAATTATTGGTATTGTAGTTTTAAAATCAATGGTTTTGGTTTTGTTAAATTTAATTTATGTAAACTAATCATGTTTTAGGAAAGTATAAAATTGATTATTGTGATTTTAATATTTTATAAATTACCTATAAATTCTTTTTGAAATTAATTATTGTCATAAATCAAATTCACAGTCTGGAATTTTTAAAAAAATATCGATTAAAGAAAATATTAACTTGAAAAGAATAATAAAATTTAAAAAATACTAACTTAAAAAATATAAAAATATAAAATATTATAAGAATATAAAAGTTAAATATCTGTATCCATGTGTCTTAATTTTGTATTTTTAAAATAATTTAGATTTAAATAATTGATAATTTTATTAAACTAAAGTCGATAATTATTAAACAGAATTTTTATTGGTTCAGATAAATCAATTAATTGGATTATAAATTAAACTTTTCCGGTAGTTAAAATTTCAAAACTGGATTCATTAAAAAAACAAAACACAATAAAACACCCAAAGCTCATCTCTCTTCAACAGAGGACAGGACAAAAGAGTCAACAAATGGAAGTAATCTATCTCCTCTTCTCGATTATTGTTGCTTCTTTCACTTCTCTCGCGTTTTCTACTCTGCTCCACCTCCGCGCCGTCTTCACCCGACTCTTCTCTTTTGGCGTCACTGCCAAGGCTCCCTCCTCGACCTCTGGCGCCGTCTCTCTCTACGAAGGCATCGTCTGGCACGAGCGCCGCCGCCCCATCCACCATTCGTTCCGCTACTCAGTCCGCTACGCTCTCTTCGACCTCGACCGCGCCCCGCACGCGCCTGCCGACCATCTATCGGCAGACGAGGCTCGCCGGGCCACGGAAACCACTGGACCGGTGTTAGTCAACATTGCCGGCTCTTCATATTAGGAAATTTTGAAGTTTACCACCAAGCAAATAGAAATTTACTTTTAAATATTTTTCTATCTGTTTGGGATGCAGTTTTCTGTTGACAATACCGCCGAATGTGGGGTACGAGCAAAATCCACTAAGTGTGTATTACTGCCATGACATAGAATGCTCAATACCTTGCTTGAAGAAGTGCATTGCCGAGGTTCGTTTGCCAATGCTTGTACCTTGAGCCTGTTTTTGGTGCCACTTTGAGTTGATCTTTTGTCACTTGGTGTGAGCATTTTGTCCTTGTTTTCGTTGGATCCATTTACTGATTACTACTGCAGGTTTATGGTGACAGAATCTCAATCTTTTAGTCATTAGATTTGGTTTATTGAATAGAAAGTAATTGATACTCACATTGAAATGAGTTGACCACTAAAAAATCAATGAGTAGAAGATGGGGTCTTAGCAGTTTCTCACATTTGCACATTCCTGTAAAATCTCTATCATAGTTCTCACAAGTTACTGTCTATCACTATTTGATGATAGACTGGTAATAGACAGCTGCCCAAGACCTTTCGCATTATTTGTCTGCACATATGCAGGTAAAAATATCACAACATTGCATTGCTGATTTATCGGTATTTGTTGTTTAGGTGACAAACACACCATGGGGTGAAAGAGTGACCTTTGTTTTCGATCCGAACTCAGACTTAGTGGCAAAGCCCTTGCACGTGAGCCCTTTCATGGTATGCTTTTCATGAACAATTATTTTACTTTTTCAACATTCTGTCCTCTTTTTTTTTGGGTTATTTTGCATGTAATTTGCACACGACTTTTCTCATTACGAATTGACATGGGTTTAGTTCCTGCATAATTTCAAATATTATTTCATCCACATACTTCTTTTCATCGCGCTCTGCTTAGCTTATGGGTTCGGAGAGTGATTTTGCTCTCTGTTATTATACATACTACTAATCTATACAGTCTCTTAGTGGATCAGATTCATTTTTCTTTTTCATTTTAACTATTGAATCCAATTTCCGCGTGGATGTTTATACCCGTGGATGTAGCCTTGAACATGTCCAATGGACTGGATAATCTTAACAGAGCTGCAGAAGTTTTTCCATAAGAATCTAACCTTTTATGGATTGTGGGCATAGAAATAAGCCTTTTATTTAGATGGCTGGAAGTATTCTGGGGGTCACTTTGTCCAATACTAATACGCAAATGAATTTGATTCTTTTTCCCATCCAATGAAGCCACTAATACACGAATAAATGGATAGTTCATATTCCCGTTCTATGATGAATGGACTATTTTAAACAACAAAAAATTGAATTGCGAAAATTGCAGGATATGATGGGAAGCTGGAGTATCAGCACAAATCTCTCTGGGGACAATTTATCGGTGTTCATTTCAGTTCAACACCCTGAGCTCGGAAACTATTTTGTGGCTACATTAAAAGCCAAAAGGGTTCCTTCAGATTTGATGCCTGAGCATGCGTTCTTCTTTTGGTTAATGCCTCATAAAGTTGCATTTTGGATATATTGGCAAGTAAGTGGAGTTATGAAATTTTGAACTGTGGATGTGTTGAAGTTGTCTTATTTAGTTCAATAAAATCTTACTATTCATTAAAAAATAACAAAAGAACTGCGGATGTGTTTGTTGTAAACCTTTTGGAGTCTTGATCTATGCCTCAATTTAAGTCTCATAACCCGCTTCTTGGTTGAACTGTTTTAGGCAGATATAAGCATAAATTAGAATGAACAGACTCAGGTTTTGTCATTTTTAGAATCTACAGAACAAATAACATTGACATATCAGTTGAGCAAATGGGTTGCATCTTAAAATTAGCTGTTCTGATTATCTTCTATCTGTAAAACAGCACATAATACCATGACCACAGATGCAAAGGTCTTATAAACCGTACCTCATTCTTTTCTTTCATCTTCTTGCCCAGGCTCTTCAACTATGGTGGAAAAACGTGCAGTTTATCTCACATCCAAGATATACCAATCCTGCATACAAGGAAGAAGCTCTGGTACGTGACAGAAAACTACAATGCTGTGGAGAACCAGCGTCGGACAAAAAGGAACATTTACAAACAGGACATCATTCTGAAAAGTCATCGGACGGGCATTCTAGACAACGCTGGTTCAAGTGGAGAGATGCCAAATGGCCTTGGAACTGAAATCCATCGCAGTTCTCACTTCTTGCATTCACTTGTGTATTGTTATTCTAATCATTTTTGCATCTTAAAACTTGTATTGTACGCCTTAAACTCTGCTACTGTTTGCAAAGCCGAACCTGCAAGCCCCAGCAGGTCATTTAGCTCAGCTTGTATTATCAAACCAGCAAAACAGTTTCTATTATTGTCCTCATCGCAACCCACCCTTGTTAAGTTAAAGATCAATAATAAATGAGTAATCGTATGGATTTAATATGTTTTAGGATTCTGATCGGTATCAATTAAAATAAATATCTTACTAATAAGTTTTCTCTATCTTAATAATTATGTTTCTGAGAATTCTGGCTAATCCCATAGTAACCCAACCTTTTTTGCATTCGAGGTCCCACAAACATTACACTCCAGGGATAAACAGTTTTCTCAAAAGACAGTAGCATCATAATTTTGAAGAAGACAGGGTTAGATAGACTCAAGATAATACTGAGTCCAAGACTCAGTGAACAGAGATATTTAGAAGGCCATCAGAGGGTTTTGAACTGAGGGACTTTTGGAGAAAACTCTTCGTCTTTCTTTATTCATTACTTGCTTCTATATATAGACAATCAAGATGACTTAGAGACCGGAGTCATCGGTCATCTTTTACCCAGTAACCTGGGTAGCAGGTCTATAAAGGAATACAGACTGGACTGATAACTGACAGAAACATAATTATTAAATACAGACAACAGACTTTTAATATAGACAACAGACTTTTAACTTTAACTGATATAAAGCTATTTACAGATGGGTTCGTGGTCCCAATCCATATTCTCGTCCGAGTCGTGGGACATTTCTGATGTGACAGTTGTCATTATCTGTTCTTCTTCAAATGCAGCAATCTTATCTATACGTGCCAGATCGTCGACATCTGTTTTTGTATCATCGATGTCTTTCATCAGATTGCTGGGAGTCTTGAAAATAGGATGGTATTGTGGATGGCTGGCAAAGTATCGTAGTATTTAGCTGTATCTTTCTGCGATCATAACCATTCATGTGGCACAAATATCGCCAAGCAAAATGTAAGAATTCAGGGCTTGGATCCACATCGTACAAAGTTTTGTACAGATGACATACTGGGAATGGTGTGGGAATACTGCCACCATATGACCTATGTAGTACGTAAGTAACATATAGTGTATCTCTCTTTGTTGGAGTGGTTTTTCTGAGGAGATTGTACAAATCTGTTCGCCAAGTGCTGAGTGGGGCATAAAGCTGTAAGTATGCCCATTGATTGGAACCGACAAAGTCTAAGTCTAACAAGTATTCCAACATATCACGTACTCTGAATTTTATCATCCCGTAATAGAGTGTATGAAAGCACCAATTATACCAAAGTTCCTCATCACAAAAGTCGTAAACATGGAAGATGCTGATTTTGGAGAATGGGTAATCAGGTGAATAGGATTCGGTGATGTTTATATCATTCCCTTGGTATTTTTGGAAAATCATGAGGTATGAAAAGAGGTGGTTTTTGGCATATTGTTGGATTTGAAAGAGATCTGGGTTAAGGAGGCCAGGAGGAAATTTGAGGTGGATTGGTGACTGATCAGTCCATAGGGCTGCGTGTTCTATTTGAGTCCATATGAAATCACCAAGTGGGTGGGTTTCATTTGGTCCAGGAGGTAATGGGTTATTGAGGCCTGGTGGACATAGGGCTTCGGGTTCAGGAGGGCCTAAAACAGAACACTGTCCTGGGTCAAGAGAATTCCATCCACTGAGTCCAGTCCTGTAGAATGGACAATCATGAGCCTAGTGGTTCGTGTATTTGCCACAACTGCAACAAAATGGATTTGAAGGTGGTCCAGCTATAAGAACTAAGGGAAAGTTTTCTGTCATGGATATCAAATGGAGAGGTCTGGAAAGGAGATCAGCAAGAATATTGTCTTTTCCTTAAATATGTTCTACGAAAAAATCATATATGGAAAACCACTCAGTCTAGTGGAGGAGTTGTTTATCCGGAATTATTTTATTCTTGAAAGCTAGAACTCTTAGGAAAGAGGAATTATCCATCTGTATCTTGAATCGATGACCAACAAGATGGAATTCAAACTTTTTGATTCCATATTTGACTGCTAGGATCTCTTTGTAGACTGTATGATAATGTGATTCTGAGTTGGAGAAAGTTCCACTAGCATATCCATATAATCGTTTATGAGCTCCTTGTTGTTCAAGAAGAACGGCTCCCCAATGAGTATCACTAGCATTTGTTTGCAGTATTCGTTGACCATCTGAGGGAATTTGCAGGGATGGTAAATCTTGTGTGATTTCTTTCAAGTGTTGAAGTGCTTGGGAATGCTCTTGAGTCCATTGTCGTGGATTTTTTTTTGAGGAGATCTGAAAGGATCGATATGTGTCTGGAGACATTGTGGATGAAAGTTCTTAAGTAATTGACAATACCTAAGAATTGCTGAAGTTGTTGTCTGGAAAGATTTTCTGTTGGAAATTTTAATAGCTCCTTCGCAATATGTTCTCCAGGGGAATATGTTCCTTCTTTGATCTTCATTCCCAAGAAATCGATTTCGGATAATCCAATAGAGGAGTTTTTGCCAGAGAGCATAATCTCATATTGATTCACGAGAGAAGTAAACTTGGAAAGGAGAAGTTCATGATCTTCAGTCGTTTCAGAGAAGAGCAGGATATCGTCAATGTAGATCAAAGAACTGTAGAGGATAGATTGAAAAATTCATATCATTGCTCTTTGGAAGACAGACGAAGCAGTCTTCAGGCTAAATGGCATAACTGTCCATTGATATTGGGCATCAGGAATGCAGAATGCTGTTTTGTGTCTTTCACTCGGTTGAATCCCCAATTGCCAAAATCCTGCTTTGAGATCAAACTTGGAGAAGATCCGAGCCTTGGAGAAATGGACAAACAAAGAGGAAATTTTTGGGAGTGGAAACTTATCATCTTTCAAAAAATGATTGAGGGGCTTGTAATCAATTACCAGTATTTTTTTCCCTCTTGTTAATTCGAACCTCTTTTCAACATAGAAAGCCTGGCATACCCATTCGGAGAGGGTTGGTTCAATGAGTCCTTGTTGTAATAACTATGCACATTCTTCTCGAGCTAATTGTAAATCTGTTGGAGTCATTCCTGGATGAGAAGCCTTTGTGGGGTTTACGTCTTCATTCAGTTTGAAAGGCAAATAGACAAAAAAGGTTGGGTTCTTCCATAACGGAGAAGGATGACTAAATTCAGCATGACTGTTGGTGTAGTAAGGGAAGAGACCTTGAGACCATTTATTGAATCTGCTACTGACCTCTGATAGAGAGTAGAGTCGTGGAATATCAGTATATGGTCGGAAGAATCTTTTGAACTTTAATCCTGTGGGCAGGATTTGTAATTTCTCTGTCTGTCGATAAATATCGAAACCAATCAGAAGATCTTTGTCTGGTAATTTGGTGCCAATGACTTTTGTTCAGATGGTGCATCCTGGAAAAAATTATATTCTAATCTTCTGTTTGGTAATGAGCTCTGTCCGGAAAATTTTTCCATCTGCTGCCTTGAAATGTTGTAAGTGTTTGATCCAAGCTTCTGGTGGAAGGATGGTCTGATTGAGGAAACTTTTGTGTGCACCCGTATCAAGAAATCCAATAACTGAGATTGGTCTGTCATATTTGGAAGGAAGAACATGGAGGGGAACAACTAGTTGAAGGACTTTTGTTTTTTCTTTAGCTTGAAGGATTTGAAAATGATCCTCAGAGTCTTCTTCAGAAGAGAAGATGTCTTCCTCATTGGAGGAAGAGGAGTTATCCTTTTGAGTAAGGCCAAAGACTGTTTCTGGAGTCGGTTCATCTTGTTCTGAAAAAAAGGACTCAATATCGGCATCGGATAAACTTATTTCTTTGCTGACATAGGAGATAAGACAAGCATATTTGGTAGGACTGTTAGGGAAATTTTTTGCAAAATGTCCTTTCTGTCCACAAATGTAGCATCGGTCACCTTTTTTTCCACGTGTATTGTGTTTCTTAAAGAAACAATAGCGTTTTCTTGAAGGTCTGTATGGCTGTTTGTCAGGTTGTCTATTCTTTTTCTTTTTCCATTGTCGGAAATGATGTTTCTTCTTTGTCGGAAATGATGTTTCTTCTTTGTCGTGTATGTATAACTGGAATCTTTGCACTTTATTTTGAGGTGTGCCTACCGACAAATCTTTGAAATCTTTCCCTCAGATTTTTGGAAATCTTGGAATAGCTTCTGCTGATCGCAGAGTTGCATTCGAACTTCAAGGGCCAATTGGTATAACCGACCTAGAGTACACATGGTAATGTTGGATTTGGATTGTTGGAGAAACTTGTACATTTTGGACAAGATGACTTCTGGAAGTGATGAAACAAATACTTCTTTGAGTTCATTAGTTCCTCCCAAGGTGTAGAATAACCTAGCCATGATTCCATAGTGCTTCTAGGGATCTCTTTCTTCAATAGAACAACATTTCCAGGCATAATACTCCGTTTTATAGGTCTGAATGTCATCATTGAAGTCTCCAAGAAATTCATTATAAAGATAACCAATCGCCATGGTTGTAGAGGTGCTTTGAAAGAATTGGACTCTACTGGCTTCTTGTAATGAATAAAAATATGATTGTAATGTTCCAGTTTTCCTTGAGATAAATTATTGTAAGACTTCAAACATATTTGCATCTGGAAGCAACATCTCTTTATCAATCCATGCAGCAAAAAGGTGAAATCTTTCGACCCTCTTTTTGATTGGAATATCATCTAATGAAAACCATTCATTAGAACTGGATTTTTTCCTTGGAGGTCTTGGTCTGAATGATGATTCTGCAGGATTTGATTATGAAGAGATGTCTGATCGAGCAGTATTCATAAGAATTTGTTGTGAAACTGAGTCTGAAGAAAAGGAGAGTTCTTCTGAAAATTCGGAAGATTCTGGTGAACTGGATGTGCTATCGGAATGGTTTGGATAATCCAGAGCTTTTGATTCTATTGGGGGAATAGATCTGGATTGAAGAAGAAAAGTATGCATAACTTCTTTTCCTTTTCTAGACCTTCATGGTTGTCTGAGCCTAGGGTCAGATTTGTGCTAGAGGCACGAGCAGAGTCAAAGATATTAAACATCGGATCAGGTCTGTCAGGTTGTGGTTGTAGTGTAGAAGATATGCAAGATTCTGGGAAGAGATCAGGTTTTCCTGAGGTGTGTCTGTCTCTTAATTGTTATACTGCAAATAACTCCTTTTCAATACCTTCGATCTTTGTTTGTGTCCGAAGTACTGAAGGATGTGTATAATCTCTATACTTTCAGAGTTTTTGTTGC
This sequence comes from Passiflora organensis, assembly GCA_019739055.1. Classification (NCBI taxonomy): domain Eukaryota; kingdom Viridiplantae; phylum Streptophyta; class Magnoliopsida; order Malpighiales; family Passifloraceae; genus Passiflora; species Passiflora organensis. The sequence continues at coordinate 1,636,025 of JAEPBF010000136.1, forward strand.
AATCTGTTTGTTGCTTCTGCAAGTTGTTGAGAGAAATCTCTTTCAAGTCTGGTAAGCTGTGATGCCAATGAATCGATCTTTTTTTCTTGGGTAGTATGATCAATCAAAACCTGATCAACCTTTTGGCTTATCTTATGCAAGAGATTATTCTGGGCAACATTATTTCTGGTCTACCAATTCAGAACTTGTTCAGCTTGATTGAGTGTTGATGACCCATCAGATTTGATTTCTCATGGAATAACATAGGGTCGTTGTTGTATGGTGGATATGTCTTCCCCAGTAAGTGGAGAAAAGTCGGCCTCATTGAACATGAAGCATTCCTGGATAGATATTGGTGATCTTGTAATTAGATTTTCTTGGTAACAACCGAGAAGATTCCGTTGTAATCGTTCTTGTGCTTTTGGGAGACAGATCTCGGCAAATCCTTCTTTGTTGAGAATGACTAATGCCTCATGATAGATTTCTAAATTTGACGGTGGTTCTCCTAAGAGAATCCATGCATCTCTTTTTACTGAGATACTTCCTTGAGAAGGAGGAGTGGGAGGATCATGATGTCTCTTGTGTAGCTGACAAGAAGAATTCTTGTGCATCAGTGTAGGTTTTCTTTTGGTTTTGACATATAGCTCGAGATCGTCTGCATAAGTACAACCTAAGTCATAATTTTTAGGAGTAGCATCCCAAATAAAGTGGCCATTGACATGAGATGCATAACAGTGATCACCATCAGAGAAGAAACAACTAATAGGAACTTTCCTGTCATAGTTCTTAGGAACTGGTTCAATCATTAATGTGTGGAAAAGATCTGTTGTAGAGGAAGAAGAAGCGGATGGGAAGATAGTCTTTACTTGCCCTTCTTTGTTTCGGATGAATTGTGGATCTTGGATCTGGACTGGTTTGGCAGTAGTAAACAACTACACATAATTAGTGATCCAGGAGAGTGGAATCAACTTTTTCAGCTCCTCTTTTTTTAATTGTCTTGGAGTCTGGACAATCGTTGGAGTCATCTGTTCATCCGCATAGATAAACACTGGGTTTGAGCATAGATCATGAAGGCTTAAATTTACTGCATAATCTTGGAGTTGGTACACGATTTGATGATGAATTGTTGCCGAAATTGCCTGGGAAATTTGTGGTGCTCAGGAGAGTTGGACTTGTAGCTTTAGATAAGTTGGAAGATGTTTATCCAAGAGTGATATATTGAAGTTGGGAAAGAAGGTGAGTACCACACTTCCAACATTCAATGTTGTCAAGATTGTCCCGATAACAACATCTTGATATTGCATATATCTGTTATCAAGCAGAGAAAGTCTTGCTGTCACTGGTAAACCTTTTCTTCCATTATAGGAAAGGATTAAGCGGATGGCTCCTAAATGGATATGTGTGTATCCTTGTTTGATCCATTGAGAAATAAAGTCTGAAGGAAGTTCAAGAGTAACATACTGTTCTGTCGAGGTGGAGGACAAAGGACACTGGGATAGTCTAGAGGACTGAATGTATTATTTGACCAGTGGTCTTCTTGTAGTGATAAGAGATCGTATAGATCTAGTGATAGACCCCTTTTTGAATATGGCATACGGATTTACAATGGGTAATGAAGACTCATTAACCTTTGCTTCATCTGGTATGTGTGTAATTTCAACTAGGTGGTCAATTTTGCTGGCAAAGGTCTTTCTGGAGCTGTCAGGTATGCTAATAGAAGAGAGAATAGATTGTAGTTGGGATATTTTTGTGGTCATGGTATTGAGTTATTCACCTTGTCTTTTTCTTAAGTATTATTTATCATATATTTTTTTCCTGCATCTAGTACAAAACTCATTAATATGAAGATGTTAAGTACGTGGCTTTATCCATCCCGGGATGTTATACTTAGCTGAGTTCTGGTTAAGCCTATATATTTTGCGGTATGTGGCTTCCACTCAGATTGTCGCATAACATAAACACTATATACTTTTTGGTATTGAGCGTTAGCCCTTATGGTTTCCAGCCGATATACTTAAAGATTTATAATCAAGTTAAATGGACAAAAAATAGACAGGTTTGGCATCCACTCAGATGCCATGCCCTCTGACAAAACGTGGTGGGTTTACATTTGTTGATGAGAGTCCAAAATTGTTTAGCTGAACATGCTATTACTAGGCGCTGGCATGTGAACCTTGTCATAACTTCACTATAACTTCACAATAACTTCACAATAACTTCACATTGTCATGCCATTATAAACGTAACCTTCATCCATCTTGTCCAGGAAGATAGATGGCCAAGTAACCATAAAACAATGTTGATCACGTGCCACAATTAAGCACTAAACGTTGCCTTTCCTGTCCAAAGACTTTAAGAGCAAAATCTTTATAGCATGCCAAAAATAGCTAAGCATCTTCTTGAATGCACATCCGAATGGCCAAACCCATTTTCCGAAACAGCCCTACAATCCAATTGGTCAGTTCGGTTCACGTGAAAGCTCTTTGCATTTACCTTTCTCTTTCTTCTCTTTTCTTTTCTAGTCTGTTTCCATGTGGGAAATTATAGTGGGAAACAAGCAAAGGGGAAAGAAAATTTGTGTTGTGTATCGCTCTTCTTTTTTGGGGATATATAGGCATGTGGTTTTGGCATCGAATCCCTATTTTGCGTCTTCCTCTGTCAAAACCCTCACAAGATGACCTGTAACCATCAGCTGGTATGCACAGAGTGTAGCATACGAACACGTATGACTCGCAACATTTTCTACATGCTTGATATATAAGTATAATATCAAAATCCGAAAAAAAATAACCATGTTAATTAATGATCCTACTCCCGCTGCACTGGAGTCGCCAACCACCACGTACGGGGTCGCTAAGCGGAGCACGACGTCTTGTTTCACCTCCGCTTCTACTGGATCTTCAACTCCACACCAATTACCTTCAATAACCAAAGCCAAAAGTTGTTCTTTCCTCATGCAACACGTCACCTTGGCTACATCCATTGCTCGCTGCTAGCCTTTCTCAACTCGCATGCCCGTGCTTGGACACTGCATTCAAGCAGCCTGTATGCATAACTATCTAGAGGAGTCAAAGCGAGCCACCGAACTCTATTGTCACGCCCCACGACTCGGATGCAATTCCTTACCTTTCAAAAAATATATATGATTTTATAAAATCACATTTATAATTTTAAGATCTCTTTTATTTTTTTATTTTTTTCGAGGTTTGATTGAGTTCTCAGTCTCTTTCTCTCTCTAAGAAAAGCCTCATACCTATTCCCCTCCTGTCTTTGTTGTTCTGTATAATTCATCGAATGTCCGGAAAGATGCACCGGCAACCTTCACATATGTTGCATCTTAATACTGTTTTGACATGTTTTGTCAGAGAGAACAAAAAAATAAATAAATAGAATAAATAATTATAATAAAAAATTGATTGGTCTTTTTAACGCTGCTATAATTGAAGACAAAGAACAGTTTCGACTATTGAGCACCCGAAATTTTAAATTCTTGCAGAACCAATGTATGGAAACCACTAGAGGTACGGGGATCACTTTTAGAAGGAAGCATTGTGTCCGTTGATTAATTAAGCAGAAGAAAAACGTGGATCCCCATATTACACTGTGGCTCTTAGTCTTTACTCAAAGGTTCAGAAATACAGAAGCGTTTCCAAATTAACAAGCCCCTCAAGAAAAGGAACGTATAAATTTATAGTTATTTATTGCTAGTTAAGCTTAAAATTATAAATAATAAAAAAAAAGATCAGAGAAAATGGGTTGTCTGGGTCCCGCCAATATGGAACTGAACTTTCGTTCTTGTCATCACATTTCTAATACCACGTTTGGAAGGGACAAACTGCCCGAACCATCGTTTCCTGTTTAATGATTGTTGGTGTTTGAGAGCATATTCATGTTTTGTAAGAGCGATTGATACTAATATTTAAAAATAAATAAATTATACAATAATAATAATTTTTTTAAAAAAGCACATCCTTTTGGAAACGCAATTAATATGTAAAAGAGACGATTCAATCATGTCAATTATAGAGTACAGAAACCATAACATAAAAGAATTGACCAAACGAAAATGAAATCAAAAGTCATTGTCAACTCGATCACGTGTCATAATTTAAAGAATGAGTAGCACGAAAACGCCAGAACAGCTTTTGATGTGCAGAATCACACAAAGCCGGCGGTTTTTGGCAATTAAAGATGACAGCATTTTCCACGTGCAAATTAAAAGAAATCAACTTTGAGCTCTCACATTGCTCATCTGTCTGGTTCTTGTGCGTCGCGTGTTTAGTTTAGTGGGGCTTGAGAAAAGATCTAACTCTGTGGACCCCTCAACTGACGACGTATATAAAAAGGGTTTGAATCTTCGCGTTATATTGCTCGACCGGAACGTTCTCGGTTGCTAAACAGAGCTGAGTATTAGCGCTAGCGTCAACTTGACAGCATGAGGAGGAGCTGCAATCTTGAGCTCCGTCTTGTCGTTCCGGCTGATTCTAACTACCCATATCACAGCCAAACCTTGTACGTGTTTTTCCCGTGTCTTCTTCTGGAGATTTTCTGTTCTCTTTTGATTCAAAACTTAATTATTTATTCTGTGTTCCAAGGAGGGAGGAAACGGGGGAGAACACCGTTGTGCAGCACGGACAAGAACAGCTAAAATTTTTCTGCGGTGGAAAGGACTTCGTTTGTGATGCTGCAGAAGTTCAGGTATACATATATATACATGCATATGTGTGTCTGTTGATGATTTTTTTTTTCGCTTTCTGACTAAAACATATGTTCATATATTTTTCTGCGGTGGAAAGGACTTCGTTTGTGATGCTGCAGAAGTTCAGGTATACATATATATACATGCATATGTGTGTCTGTTGATGATTTTTTTTTTCGCTTTCTGACTAAAACATATGTTCATATATACGGTGCAGGCTAGAGCGATTATATTGCTAGCAAGTCGAGACACGGAGGGTAAATGGAGAGCTCAAACAGAAACTTGTTCTCCAAAAATCTCTCCTTCTCAGCTTTATAACCCTACTGGTCTATCCATTAAGAGATCATTGCAAAGATTCCTTCAAGAACGACAAGATCGAATCCAAGCAACATCCCCTTACAGTATCCATCGGTCCAGACACGGTACCGGCTTGTTTTCTAGGTGAATTGGTGAACGAGATTCATTAGCCAAATCCTGCGCATCCTCCTGCTACCTAATTGCAGAAAGAAGTGCTTGCGAAATCAATATCATGACTTGCAGACTTGCAATAGAATTTTTGTATTCCAACTCCTTAGTACTCGATCTGAGCTTGAAGAGAGGAGAATTGTGGAATGTGAGCTGAAAGTTTGAAAGAAGAACAAGTATTAATTGATCGTTACAAGCGATTTGTATAAAGAAATATAATTCCATGTGTCTCGGGCTTCTTTCGTCATGATCAGTAATGTTTAGGAAACCATGTTATATCCTATCAACTATCATTAACTAAAATCACTTGTCTTCCAATATTAAGATACGTGGGTTAGGAAGAAGAGCTAGTTTACCAAGACAATTAATATATAATTTAGAAATGACATTAAGATTATGAATAAAACTGAGAGAAAATGCTACGAATTGTGAGTTTTGGCTGGATTAGCAAACGTTTAAACTCGATAGATCGGGAAAAAACTTCTTTTAGTATCCAGAAGAGTGTGGAAGTATTTGGATGAAGCAGCCTGCAGGCGTACGGTAGGTTTTAACCCACAAGAAGGCTGAAGCCAAGCATTGTATGAACAAAAACCTCATAATTAATACCTTAATTATTCACTTAATTTGAGTATTGCGTTTCGGGTGGAGGCTTTCTTTCTTTCTGTGTGAAAAACACTTGAAATGAGAACTATTCAAGGCACCACCTCGGGACAAAAGCATAAGGGCCACGATCCTTACACAAGCTTCCAACTCTTACAAATCCAGCGAAACTGCCTTTTCATGTCTCGTTCCTAGGATTTCTTTCTCTTGGTTTTTCTCACATTTTTAATCTTGACTTTTCTGATATTAATAAATGGTTTTTGACGCTTGGAGATTGTGATCTTGGATACATTATTCCTCGGCTTGACCCGTGGTCGCGGGCCTGGGAGCCCAGATTGCTATGATAGGGGTAGTAGTACAGTGGCGACGACGCAGTTGGCTCTTGGATAATGGATATTGCTATCCATTTTTGTTCTGTTGTGATTTGTGAAACAACTTCCTTTTATATTTGTTGTTCATTTGGAAAGATGGAGAAGGAAAGGGTATTGGTTTAGGGTTGAAAAATGATGATTATAATGGTTGATCATGAGTAAATCCTCAATCACACGTCGACCAGATTATTCGGTGGCTATCCATATATCCATATCTTTTCGTCCTTAACGTTATGTCTGGTACAAACCTGTAATCGCCAATTATCTTTTCATCGTATTACTATTTGAATCTTGATGAATGCTAGTAAAACAGAGATCCGGGGATTTGCCAACTATCTTATTAGACAGATTTTCTTTTTTCCTAAACGGATTCTTATTTTTGCCATAATATGTATCGAATGAATAAGCAACACTTCGCCTATTCATATATTTGTTTATCCAAAATTATCGGAATTAGAATTGTAAGAATTGAAAAAAAAATAGAATAAAAATATTTATCTTATTTATTTTTTAAAAATTATATATATATATATATATAATTATAATTATAATTTTTTTAATTACCAAAAATGGTGAAGTTGAAAACCCAACTCCACCAATTCCAGTAAAAACGAACAGCTGCAATCCATCCACTACAAATTTCAGCATTCATCAGAGTTGTAGAGTTATGTCTCTAAATTTGAAACGAATTAGAAATAATATAGAGTTATGTATATTGCTTTGAGTTAAATTAGAGATGTTTATCATTGTTTCTAACACTGATTGATTACTAAAATATATAAATTGATTTAATAATTTTTTAAAATATAATTGATTTAAATTAGAGTTAGATTAGAGATGTTAATCCATCCACCTAATTGATTTAATACTTTTTAAAAATATATAAATTCAAATAATTTGATGTATCAAATATTTTTAAATAAATTTAATGATTTATGGTAAAAAAGATTATTTTAATGAAAAATTATTTTATAATCTGATATTATTAGTCAATTTTTATAAATAAGTTAACTTTTCTAAATTGATATAACTACTTTTTTAATATATAATTTGATTTTTTTCTCATGTAAACTTTATTTTAGAAACATATTATAGTCATATTGATATGTCTGTAAATAAAATAAAATTCTCGTATTATACATATGGTATTATATATATGATGATCAAACTCAATTATTACTGTTATTTACTGGATATCCTAATGAGATATTTAAAATACAAATGATAATAAGGATATCTTAAAGTAGATTCCAATCAAGCATTTTTCCAACAACACCTAGAATCAAAAGACTAAGATGTACCACAAGATCGAAAAAAAATCTATTTGCAATTAGACAATTATAAGACAAGGTGAATTATCAGTTAATAAGATATATGTTATTTTAAATTACTCTATTGTTGTAAAAGGGATCAATAAATTAACTATTATATTTTTTACAACTTTATATCCGTACAAATTTCTAAATTGATAACATAAAATACTAAGGCTTATTATACCAAGAATGCCCTGACAATTATGAGGTGTAATTTGTTCAGTTACAAAGGATCTTTTAGAGAGCAAGTTCAAAGTTAAGATTTATCTATTTGTTTAAATTAACCAACAAAATTATATAATTCAATTTTAAATTATTTTTGTTATATAGGTACAAATATATTGGGAATAATGATATAAGAGAAGAGATAGTTCAAATTATTTAAGATAAAGTTTGTTTTAAATGATTAATAAATGTTTTGAATAAAATTTGTATGGCAAAACAAAGGACAAATACTTGTGATATTAGGAAAACTATTAATTGTGATCCTTGGATAGATAATAAGTATGAAGAGAGTTAATAGGACCTAAATAGAATGAAAGATCGAAAAATATATGAGGCAAGTCGTATAAATTAAAAGAATCTAGTATTACTAAACATATCCAGTTTCATTCTCTTTTGAATTAACAATAGCGAGGATGGTAAGTTATGATATAATCTAGTAATTTAATTACTTGTAAATATCGATCTATAATACTATTTTTTATATGCTAACTTGGCGAATTGATTTCATATGCTAAAAAACTAGGACGAGAGCTTTTACATGAACGAGTGTTTAAGCAAATTCATATAATGAGTCCATGCAAAGCAATAATGATTTTGCTGATAATTAGGAAAAGATGAACTATTCCTTGTGGAAAGAAGAAATTGCCGATAATGATAATGAAGTAATTGATGAATTATGATTGAGTAATTTATTCAGTTTTATAGTTTATCATGTTGTGTATTTTAATATATTTTTCAGATTACCAACCACCATTCCTTTATGTATAATTAATATTTTTTTATAATTCTTTCACTCTAATTTAGTCTTCGAAACTTAAGTGTACTAACCACGGATGTGAAAATCTTAACAAATTAGTATAAAAAATAACCAAAATAGTATAATAAATTAGTGAACGAGAGTTACTATGGCAGCCTCAATGAATGATGCTTGTTCGGAAGATATGATAGTAACATCAGGAAAAGTTAAATTCTGCAGAGATGACATTACATGTGTATCCGAGAAAGGAAAAATGGAGGATTCCCAACAATCTTAAAAAGCACATTTGTTAGGTAACAAGACAGCCCAAGATGATGAAATGATGGTAAAAGAGGAGGATATAGTGATTTCAAGAGATGATGAAGGTCCATTTATCTATCTTCCAGAGAAAATTCACTTACAAATTCGGAAACCATGAGAATTCTCTTTGATTGTGAAACATCTTGGGAGAAATATCGGGTATTCTTTGTTAAGTTCGAAAATCAAAATTTTGTGGAAATTGACTCAAGACCCAAAGATTCTCGACATGAAGAATGGTTATTTCTTGATTAAGCTTCATTTTAAGGAAGATATGCCATACGCATTGCTACGTGGTCCATGGATAATTCTGGGACATTACATCACAATTCAACGTTGGAAAGTCGAGTTTAGAGCTAAGAATACGACGGATAGACATGTGGTGGCATGGGTTCGCTTTCCAATTTTATGATGATAATATCCTTCAGAAAATAGTCGATATGATTGGAAGGATTGTGAAAATCGATACCAATACTCTAGAAATACAAAGAGGAAAATTTGCCCGAATGACAGTAGAATTGGATCTTTCTTGCCCAGTTTTACCTAAATTTCATATAGATGGTGAATGGCAAAGAATAGAATACGAAAATCCACTTATGATACGCTTTAAATGTGGAAGATCTAGACACAATCTTCCAATATGCTCGCAAGGGGAGTCCAATAATTGTTCTACTAGAATAGCAAAGGAAAACAGTTGCGATCACCTTGCAACTAAAACCCAAGTTGAGCCAATTAGAGAAAGTGAAGAAGAAGCACAATTTGGTTCATGGATTCATGTTCCAAGAAGGTTTCGTTGAAATCTTGCAAAGAACAAGCCTCAAGAGTTAAATCAAAGTAAGGAGTCTAAGAATTCTAGTAATACATTGGGATCAAGATTTATTGCTTTAATTAAAATGGGTGAAGATGACCCAATGAATAGGAATGGAAAAGAAGGATTGTCCGTCAATAAAGGTCGAATGGAGGATAACACTATTGTTGGTTTTAACATGAGGATATGGGCCATAAAAGGGAACTGGATAAAGGCGTGCGAACTGGAGAGTGAAGATATTATACTTTGGGAGCTCCGTACCTTTTATTCATGTCTGGTATTTAAAGGAAAACATAGATAATATCCTAACCTATTAACCAAATAATATAATAAAATCTCTTCTAATCAAGGAATACTAATATAATTCATTTAAATTTATAACTACATAATCAAATACTAACGACATATCCTAACAAGCTCTTCGTTGTCGTAGTATTTGTATATTCCCAAATTGGCAAATATTCATATATCTGCAAATCTTCATATATCTCTATAAAGAGATATTATCATCGTTATGTGCTATGGCTGCTTCAGACTATAGAGATCTACATACTTTCTCAATATGTCCCATACCTCCACATTTTTTGCATTGTATATCGGGCCTCCACTAACACTTCTTTGGTGGATGATTTGATTTCTTGCAATAAGGGCAAGGAGTGTTACTATTATATTTTCTATGTCTTGAGCTTTCAGACCTGACTATCAAAACTTCCTCAATAATTCCTCTTCTCTAAAGGTTCTCCTTTGTTCCTGAGTCTTCAAAGCATTAACCAATTCTGCCAAGGATATGCTTGACAAATCCTTAGACTCCTCCAATGAAGAAATTTTGGACTCATATCTCTCAAGAAGGATAACAAGAATTTTTTGGACAATTCTTTCATCAAGAAAACCCTTATCTTGAAGCCTTATTTTGTTGACAATGCCCAATAACTTGTCTGAATATTCTTTGATTGTTTATGACTCATTCATATCATCTCAAATTCTCTAATTAAACTGAGAATTTTCATGGTCTTAATTCTCTCTTTGCCTTCATACTCCTCCTTAAGATAATCCCATATAGCTTTGGCTGACTGATAGTTTATAATTCTGGTAAATATGGTGTTTGTGACGGCAGAAAAAAGATAAACCATAGCTTTTGACTTTCTTGTCTTCTTTTACAGCCTCCCAAAGATCCATAACATCAAGATAGACTTTCATTCGAACAACCCATGCTTGATAATTTTTCCCATCAAAAACTGATGGCATGATATATTGGCTAAAAGTCGATTGTGTTTTACTAATTCATATTCTCACAGGTCCCTCAAGAAATTGCTCCGCTACTACTTTGTTGGTTTTAACATGAGGATATAGGTTATAAGAGGGAACTGGATAAAGACGTGCGAACTGGAGAGTGAAGATACTGTACTTTGGGAGCTCCGTCCTTTTATTCATGCCTGGTTTTTAAAGGAAAATATAGATAATATTCTAACATATTAACCAAATAATATAATAAAATCTCCCATAATAAAGGAATACTAATATAACTTATTTAAATTTCTAACTACATAATCAAATACTAACGGTATATCCTAACAACTACTATCTCTGGACAAACAGGAGCAATATTTAAGGATTCTTCATTGATCTCTCAAAAGGATACCTTGCACGATGATATAGAGATGACCTCAGGAGGAGGTCAATAACTTTAAGTTTAATTCTTCTACATTCAAGTTTAGCACAAACCCCACTTGTGATCATAAAGAGATGGAAAGCCCGATGACAATTATAGATAATATTTCAACAACACGAAGCATGATCAAAGGAAGTGGATCTTTAAAATCTATTAAGGCCAATAGATCAGTTTCTTCCCAGCTCGTATCCAATACCTTGAATAACCCATTTAGTTTAGAATATTGTGTTACTCCAGCTAAACGTTCGAGAATGGACACTAAGGATAGTTGGGAGGTATTTTCTAGTAGTTTGGGAGAACTTCCCTGAGATAAAAAGCTAGATTCAAGTTTGAAAGAGAATCCCAACGATATGGATTCCGAGGCTAAGGCCTCGGTATCTACTTTGTTGGAAAGAAACACCCCTTAAATAATTTTACTATCAGAAGTATCTATGTCTTTGTTCTCTTCGAATTGCCAAGGGGCTGCTGTAAACCCCGAGCTTTTAGTGTTTTATGCTTATGGGTAGCTTTGTAATTCTTTTTCTTAACATTTTTGTGATGGAATGGGTGATATTATGATTTTTAAGTATTTTTGGGCATGTATATGAGGATTATTTTATATAGTTTGATTTTTCATAATTTTAAGATATAGTTTTTAATTTTAATTTTAATTAAAAATTTATTGGTCAGAAAATTATAATTTTTAGTTCATTGGAAAGATATGATTTTCTGAATTTATGGTGAAATTTTAAAAATTTTTGAATTTGTATCCTATTTATTGAGATTTTTCAAATTTTAAAATATTTTCTGAATTTATTTTATTATTTAAAAATTTAATAAATTTTTTTAGTATATTAGTTATTCTAAACATCATCGTTTTGGCATTTGCTAAAATGACGTCGTTTTAGTGTTATATCGGTTTTTATAACAAAAATAAATTCTTTTTTTTTCTCTCTTTTCTTTCTTCTCCTTCTTCCTTCTTTCCTCCCTTGACTATCTCTCCTTCTTCTCCGGTCAGAAAATGTAGAACCTCTGTCCGGCCAACCCAAGTTTCATTGCCACCATTGATCAAATACTATTGTTGCCAGCATCACTCGGTCGTTTGAAGCTCACCGATCTGCCGCCGCACGCAATCAGAAGGAGCTGTAGAAGCTTGTGATTTTCTGGTGAGGAAACTCGCAGATTTCGGCGAGCAATCGACGATTAAACCCCGGATATGTGTTCCTCTTTAATTCTAGATTCATTTTGATATATTGATTGTTGATTTTGGTGATGTTTTGGTGTGTCTAAGGTTTTCGATGAGTTTTCCAATTTCCGATCACTGGCCGGTCATGCGCCTCCATATGCCACCACACACCGTCCCCGCCCGGCCCAAAACCCTAATTTTCTATTTTAACCCTGTTACCTAATTTTGACGTTCTGGGTGCGATGGTGCCATCGATTTTTCGACTTGACTTGTCATTTGTGAGATATGAGCTTTTAAAGATTTTCTTGTAAAATGTGTTTTGGTTTTAAATGATAAATTATGGTTTTATAAATATTACTATGTTAGTAAAAATGTAATTTGAAGACTTGTTGGTAAATTTTTGAAACTAGCCACTACTATGCCTCCAGATACACAAAGAGGTGAGGACAAGCTAATATGGGACCTAACCGTAGATGGAATATTCACAATGCATTCAGCTCGTAAATTTTTTCAAGAAGATAATTACTAAAATGTGAGTCAAGTATGGAAATTTATTTGGAGATAAGAGGGGCCAGAGAGAATCAAACTTTTTCTTTGGTTGGTGGCTCATAAAATCCCAACTAAAAGTTTATACTTGAAACGGAAATTTGTAGCTTTAGATATATGTCCCCATTGTCGGAATGAATCGAAAACCACTTTACATGTTTTACGAGATTGCAGATTTGCCCAAAGATTATGGTCTTAGTTGTTACCTTATGGAAGCTCTAGATAGTTCTTTAGATCTAACCTTCAGGACTAGTTGTTGAAAAATCTCTCTAAAGTTAGCAAGACCCATGATTCTTCATGAACTATTTTGTTTGGAATTTTGGTACGAAACCTATGGAAATGACACAATCAATTAGTATTTGAAGGACAAATGAATATTGGACATTATCCATTAAAATATATTCGATGATCAACATCAGAGATCCACTTCTCAATCTCTCAACTTCAAGTTGTTAAAATCAAAACAAGAAGCAAAGATGGTTCGATGGATTCCGCCAATATTAAATTGCGATGGAGTTAGGAAATTGGACTCAGGTATGGCATCAACATCGGGACTCATATGTGACTCGAATGGTAAATGGATTATAGGTTTCTTTGAGGATTAGGAATATGCTCTAGTTGGGAAGCCAATTTACAAGCTATTATTACTAGTTTATAGTTGGCCCTTTCGATGAAGTTAATAGAGATTCACCTTGAGTTAGACTCTTGGGATATTGTAGAGGTTCTCAAATCAAACAATCCTTTAGCATAATGGAATCCACTCATGTCCTGTTGTTATCACACTCTTCGCAAGTTTAAAGAGTTCCAAATAGACCATTTTTTTAGAGAGACTAATTTAGATGCTGACAAACTAGCAAAATTAAAAAGAGGGAGCTCAGTAGGAACTTATATTCATTATTCTTTATCACGTAGATTAGAAGATACTATTAGATATGATCTACCAAGCATATCCATTTGTAGACTAGGGTTTTAGTTAAAACACATGAGCCTTTATTACTAAAAAAAATTATTTAAGTGCAAGACAAAAAGACATAAATTTTTACTAAAAAATAAAAATTTTAATCAACGAATATTACTTTTTAGAATTAGCTCCTCTTATTCAAATTTACAATTGCGACAACTAAAATTTTCCACTCTTCACTTTTTTAAACTAGTCAACTGTGAGACCCAACCTGCGTAGGGGGTCAATGTTATCTAATCCCACATTGGAATAGAGTGGGGGAGGTCTTGGGCTTATATGTGTTGTATGAATGGATCATTTGTAACAAGTTACATCTTTTGTGCTATGTGGTTAGAAACCCAACACAACGTTACTATTGTGATCTATCACGCGTACATACACGGACCTGAACTGGGGTTCGGGGGTCGGGTCATAACAAATGGTAGCGGAGGTGATCTCACTTTCTCTTCTGTGTGAGCTTGGGCCGTGTTGTGTGTTGAGTTCACGTTTGGGCCCAAGTCAGTCAGTATTACAGTTGTGATCATACACGTCTAGGTACGATGGACTGGGGTCCGGGAGTCGGGTCGGGTTGTGACAAATGGTAGCAGAGGTGATCTCACTTTCTCTTCCGTGTGGGCTTGGGCTATGTTGTGTGTTAAGTTCACGGTTAGGCCCAAGTCAGTCAGTGTTACAGTTGTGATCATACACTTCCGGGTCCACTGGGCTGGGGTATGGGGACTGCGTTGTGACAAGTTCATGAAAAAAGCTTTATTAGGTAAGAATCATATTCAATCTCTTTACGCTATGTCATAACTGAAACTCAGACTACACGCCATTCGGCTTTGTGTGTGACTCGTCCCTCAAATCGAGAGCCTCAATCAAGGAGAATTGGCATATTAATGGAAGATCAATCAGAGGCAATCAGGGAATTCAATTGGAATCCGTTCCTGCCATATAGGAGACCCGATTTGGGGAATCAAGGTAATCAATGTAATGAGTTGTATTGGCTATATAATGGGTGTCTCTCCTCATTTATAATCATATAACAATTCTTGCAATATTAAGAGTTTAAAGTTTTCTCTTCATTCTCTTGTGTCCCTCTCTTTTCGATTGTGTTCTAAGTTTAGCATTCTGGCTAGCTTTGTGAGGAAGACTGACTTAGCCTATTGCGAGTGCGATAGTCTAAGACCGTACGAAGAGTTTCTATTCTGCAAAACTCTAGTACTATGACAGTTATCCCTTCCTCTGAAATTCTCTCTAAAGTGGTAAAATATTGAAAAAAAATCTGAGTTTGCATTCAACGGTGTCTTGCTCTTCCCAACCAGCAAAGCGTGATTTTCACATATGTTTTCCTCAGACTTCTTTTCATGATTTTTAAAGAACCTATTTTTTTGAGATATTTTTTTATCGTCTCATATTAGTTTTCATTAAATCTTTAATCACTATTAAATACATATTTGAGATGAATTAAGACTGTCTCTAAACGGGAACAAATTTGTAGTGATCTATTGAGCCCGGTGCAAATTATTTGAGACTTTCTATAACCCCACACAAAATTTTCAATATATAAATAAATAATCATCTCACACTTTTTATTAATTAGCTTAATAATAAATAATATCGATTCCACCAACCGGACAATGGAATTTTTTTTTTTTGGTAAGAAAGCACAGGATTAAGCGCCTGGACGCATAAAGGACAAGCCAAGCTTGTCAAGTTCAACAAAATCATACATAAAGTAGGGCTGAACCTGAAAATCATGTAAGCCAATGTTACAAGTTAGGTCAAATTTAGCTAAATGATCAGCAGATTGATTGGATTCGCGGTAGACATGAGAGAGATGAGCTTGAGGGAGGAGTTGTAAGAGTTGCCGTCCTTGTATGAATAACGGGTGTTGGAACCTGTTTGGATCTCTGCTCTTGAGGACTTCCACAATAGAATAGACATCTGTTTCAATGAAAAGTTTCTGCCAGCTTCGGAATTAGATTGAGAAGGAACAAAACAAAGAACCATGATGCATCATGGTCTACCTACTGTACTACATCATTTAACTGTAATAAACTTATCGAGGAAAACAAACTCGTGTCGGCTGCATCACGTGCAAATAAAAATAGGGATGTAGCAAAACATGGGGAAAAAAAGGAAAAGGAAGAGAAGAAGCCAAAAGCGGGCAGTTTTTTTGGGTGGTGAAGCCCGTGGGAAATTTGAGAAAGGACAAATCTTATGTTTCACGTGCAAAATGAAATGGATATTATTACCCAACAGACATTTTGGACGCCAGGTTGCGTGTATCCGTCGGAAAAGCTATCCTCCAACTGGCAACGGCCTATGGGCCACCCACAGACGATAATGCAATATATAAGCCGTTCCTCTTCCAACCATTGCTCTCACCTCTTCTCTCTCGTCTGTCTAGTCCTTTCTGTCTTTTTTACTCTCAGTTCTGCACCTGTTGCTCAGTAGCAATTTTGGACCTCTTAGCCCTTGAAAATGAGGAGGAACGGCAGCCTGGAACTTCGCCTTTTCCCTTGCTCCGATGATCAACACCGGCAACCTCCCATGTAAGCTTTCTTTCTATTCTTTATGTTTGGTACTGAATATATACTTGCATAATATACAGACTACGATCAAGTGTATAGTTTTTCTGATAGTTCGTTCCTGGTTATCAATCAGGTCTAGAGACATGGAATCGAGTGATGACCCAAAACCCCCGCGGCAACTTACTATTTTCTACAACGGGGAGATTTGCGTTTGTGATGTCACAGAAATCCAGGTGTGTGATTCTGCATTTTCCTTCTTATTCCACTTCTTCTGTATGTATGTGCATGCCTTTCCACATCGAAGAACAGCCCAAACCAAAATCCTGTGGTAGATTTTAGATCAACATCTCTGTATTTAACCTTCTTGAGCAACAAGTTTGAAGTTATTGCTCTGGTCGTTGAGTCAAAGAGTTCATTCAATACAGTGGCACAAAAGCCAAAAGCAGTACCCGATTAGGATATGGTTTTGCAGTTCCCTAGAGATTCTCAGTCAATGTGCTGTAACAAATTAGCATTTGTGGGTTTGACCTACAATTAGCGCACGGGGTTTTCATGTTTTAATTACTTTTTCTTGGTTGGTGGGAGCAACCTTTCTCATTAAGTCTTGATAAATGTGAGAATAATCATTAAATTTTTCTTGTGTGCGCAGGCAAGGGCCATCTTATTAATGGCTGGCGGAGAAATAGAGGACAAATCGAGATCACCGAGTCCACCCGGCCGGTTACCATCGGAACCTGCATCACCCTCTATGCCAACTCAGTTGGGCAGCCATGGCAGCGGTCTTTCTATGAAGAGGTCATTACAACTGTTCCTCCAGAAAAGGAAACATCGAGTCCAGGCAACCTCGTCCCCGTACCATCGTTAACCATCCATGAAACTGGAAACGTTGAGCTTCCCATTACAGAGTTGGATAGATGAGAATTTTGACTGTATATGTAGCATTTAGGAATCCATGGAGGCAGGTTGAAAATTTTCTTGATAGTTTTCGTTTGTGATTGGTTGGTTATTCTAAGGAAGACTTTTTGCGGTTCTGCACCTTATCATCTTGCAACTTGGCTGTCTGATTTCTGATAATAGTCGCTTGCAATAAAACCCCTTGTCTGATTCTAGATATTGTTTGTGTAAGAATCCAATCCGCCGTCATTCGCCATACACGACAGCACTGTCCGTAGAAAAGCTCAATAAACCACTAAATTTTCCAGGAATTTATATTTTCTTCTCTCTGACTCGTTGACGGCGCTCAGAATGCTACAAAAACTACAAAAACTACAAAAACCCCTCAACCGCACACCACCTCTTGTTTACTGCAATTTTTGCGGCTAAACCAGCCAGGACACCCCTCGACGTTCTTAGACCTAGTCATCCTCTCAAGTGGCCTAAAACGGCCAAACTTATCCCATTTCCTCACTTTAAGCCGCCAGCTTATTCTCATATCTTTAGCCGCCAGTGGTGGCCAAGTTTCACTTTGCCACCACCATCACAGCTAACACCGCCTACTCATTCAAACCCATGTCTCGCCTTCCAAGCATTCTCAACCTGAGGTTTTTCATGACTCTACCTTTCTCATCCAATCAACTTCACCATTTGTATTCCTTCTCTCTTTTGCTTATTTTTTTATATAATTATCAGACTAGCACGGCCGGCCAGGCTCGTCCTTTAGGCTTAAACCTAGCTGTTTTCAAAACCCATTTAAAAAGGAACGAATTTCCAATACTGGTCCAATTTACAATCGGAATAGAAAATCTAGAGGGACCTTTCAGAATTAAAAAGCTTGTCTTTAGAAAGTACAATTTTCGTCAAACGTGCATTGCAAAGTTTATTTTCCTCATTTGCAGAAACCAGCGTCTTCCCATGTGCTTCTACAAGGATGACCATCTTACTCTCCGAGTGCTAGAATCACTGTGTTCATTCTTGGGCTGGAGATTATCAAGATAGTGTTGATAGATGTAAGAGACAAATCCCCAAATAGCCAACATCATAGCAATGATCTTTATCCCATTCATTTTGTCCCTGAAGAAGATCACGGCCAGGACTGGAACGATAGGCAAGCCAAGAGTACTGATGACATTGGAAAAGAGTGAAGATACCTTGAAGATCAATCCTACACAGCCAATGTTGAAAACCTGCCAAGATATAGCAGTCCAAATCAGAGTCATGATATAGGATAATTTTCCAAGTTCAAACTCATTCATCTCTGTGCCTAAATCCTTCCATTCTTCATTAGCGAAAAGCCCCACCAGAACGGCCATAGTGGAAACCAGTGATGGGTAGATTATCATATCCAAGACCACCTTGAAAGTTTCCTGTCTGAGAACCTTCTTGAAGGCCAGTTGGGTTAAGGACAGGTTCAATCCGTATGCAGCGGAAGCCCCAACCGTGCTTATGAACCCGAGTATATACTTTCCTCTGGAGATATGTTTGGACTCTGTTGAATCATCTTGGAAAACCAGGAGGGTGGAGGAGATGGTGAGAAGCACTAATGAATTCACTATCAGCGGTGTGAACTTCTGTGAATTGAGGAAGAAAGAAAACAGAGCATTGAAGCCCAATTGGGATGCACAAACGAGAGAATAAGTAGACACGGGAAGGTACTGGAGACCCAGTGAATAAAGCATATAATTTCCTGCCTGAAATATGCCAAACGGCAGATAAACCGATGCAAGAACCAACCGATACTGCGAATTCGTTATAGTCCTACTGTTTACGGCGGCGGGGCTTTTGGATTGTGAGGATGGAAAGAAATAAAGGGGAAAGAGAACTGGGAAGCCAGCTGTCTGCACCAGTGTAGCCATCCATTTGCTACTTCCTCCTTTGTCGAAGTATAATCTTCCCAAGAGCGTAGCCACCGACTGGCCGGCGAGAATAAAGATTGAATAAATAGCTACAAGGAGCCACCACTCAATGTTTTTCCGCTGATGCACTGCTAACCCGGTAGCTTCAATTGTATCCTGAGGTGGATTTTCTTCTCTGGGTTCCTGGCTTGACTCTGGCATGAGCATTTACACTACCACAGAGAAATCTACAAGGTTCAAGCTGCTTTCTTCCGGTTTATATGAATCTTTCAGAACCAAACTAAGAAGCACATGGTGGTATTCAGTATATAGCAATAGGAACTTAGAGTAACCATAGTCTGTACCGGCAAAATGAGATGGCCCGGTGAGAACGAGACTTGAGTTGCATTTCTTGGCCAAGCTAGGAAAAAAGGAGAACAAGAGAATAAACAAGCTTCGAAATCTTAACCAAATTGCACACTAAAGACATGTACATGGAATTTGATGGGGATAGACATCGGTCTCTACGATAGGATATTTCTCGCTGTGGTGAGTCTGGTGACAGTTAAGGTTCACTAGTTCTTAGATTCCATAAAAGAGAAATCTTTTTGTCTATTAAATTGATTTTAAGAGACCGAAATTACATAGAGAAGATACTTCTTCCTCATTTTCAGACGTGGGGTTCGATGGTACATGGGATTATTGGCTCATCGACAGTGTCAGACGCATCACAAATACGCAGAATCTGTTCTGCTCAAAATTATTCCTTGAGAATATTATTGGTGGTTGCTTTCAACTTTCAACGAGACTAGACTTGCACGTTTTTAGAGAAACTTTCTCGACGTTGGCTAAACTGAGCGACTGCACTTGGCAGTAAAGATAAAATGCTTGTTCGTCGCATCAGTGGTGCATCTGTCTGTCAACTAGATATTGAGAGGAGGGTCATGGTTGAGGATACCAACTGGAAAGCTATAGTATGGAAGAAATCCTGGAGATTTTGGACTAGTTTGTCTCTAAGGATCTGCTTCAGAGTTTCTGCCGCTTGTAAGAGCTCATCAACTGTTCATCTTACTCTTTGTAATAGTAAGAGTTTCATGTGTCTCAGGGTTTATCTAATGAAATCGGGGAATGTAAGAGATTTTCTGAACTTGGAAATCCTGCATGGAGGGAGGGTATTCCACCTCCAATGGTTGGACTGGATTAAGGAAACATGCCATGTCTTGCAATATGAAAGATACAGCAATATATACAGAGAAAACAGTGATCATTTATGAAAATACTATGAATCGTCATTTCCAATTTCAACTCCTTCAAATCATAGCCATACCCTTCAGTCTAAGAAGATGGTCCTAGGTCTCAAGCACACAGGCTCTAAGAATCTTCTTCACCCCAATCCGCTAAAGAGCAGGGATGGATGGCTTCTTTATAACCTCGGCGCAACACGAGGATGGTCCCAGTCAGTTACTATGTGCTGACGAGTAATCTCCCTGAGCGAGCGACAGCCACTTAACGCCATTGTTAGCTCAAACTCATCTCGGAGCATCTGAAGCACTTTCCTAACACCAGCTTCACCTTCAGCAGCTAATGAGAACAAAACTGGCCTTCCAATCTGAAATTGTGGAACAGGATAAAACATTTAAGCTTTTGCTGCTTAGTTAAATACAATGCAAGAAACTTCCTATAAAAGTTCACCATCTGAAAGATATTCAAGCCTTCTGGTAAAATGTCCTAGCAGAACCTCTTGTACATTTTGAACTTTTGACAAAACATGTTGAGGAATCCAATTTAGAACAGATCCTCTAATTTATAGTTCTAGCAGCTTTGCAAGGAGGAACTTCCTCTCTGCTCCTACACTTGATGTAATTTTGGCTTAATCTTAATGAAAAAATCAGACATACTAAGGAAATTGAAGATAGGTCTGATTCGTGTTTCTCTGCTTATACTTACGAAAATCCCTGAAGCCCCAAGTGCCAACGCTTTGAAGACATCTGTTCCGCGTCGAACTCCACCATCAAGAAAAACAGGGACACGACCTTGAGCAGCTTTGACAACCTGTGCGTTACACAGTTGAAATTACAAACTGGGTTTCTACAAGCATCGATCTTAGATGTATTCACATGCAATAAGAGAGCGCAGTGAATGATGGGAGATGCTAAGAAACATTAGGTGACATGACTATCTGGCTGCTAAAGCCTCCTGTTTTCACCCCTAGGTGGTTTTAAAGAGTTATAATACACCTGGTACAGGATTTCTTCTGTTGTTTATAATACACTAAGGTCAGGAAAATAACGATCCCCCATGACTGGACCAGAACCAGTAAACTAACCTCTTCCAAAGCCATTATGGTAGAGGGAACATAATCAAGCTGGCGTGCTCCATGATTGGAAACAATGATTCCTGCTGCTCCATTCTGTACGGATAACCTTGCTGCATTCATGACAAAATGGCAAGAAAAAAAGAATATCTTCAAGTTACATATTGTTTTTATTTTAATTTTTCTTTTCTTTTTTCTTTTTCTGGTAGGGTAGCAGAATATCAGTTTAGTTTGCCTACCATCCTCAGCAGTAAGAACACCCTTAACAAGAATTGGCAAGGATGTGATTGTCTGAAGCCACTTCACGTCCTGTTCATCAAGAAAAGAGGAATATTGAATTATCTGAGAGCCTTGGGAAAAAAAAAAGGTGCAGAAATTTGTTATGGTCTAAGCTAGAAAACGAAATAGATGCTGTACCTTCCAGCTAAGAGTGCGATCAATTTGGCCAGCAACATAGGAGGCCAGTCCAGAGTCATTGGCCTGCAAAATCAGTTTTCAACTACAAACCGTGACCAAACCTTACGAAAAAGGAAAATGATGTTGAAGTTTTAAGCACAAGTCTCACAGACCTCATCCATCTTGCCAAGGTCTAAGCCCTCGAAGTTCTTCAAGGTCAGAAAAGGTGGTAAAGTGAATCTGGATAAGATGACAATACAGGGTAAATATATAACACACTGCAAGTTCATATTTCTAACCAGCAAGGCCACTTGTCTAAATATTTCCAATTACTTTTTCTTTCATCCCTTTCTATTACGTGTCAGTTGATAGATACCTGTTCTTGATATCAGCTTCCCTCCGCCCAAGTCTTGGAGTATCCACAGTGAGGGCAATTGCCTTGAAACCAGCCCTTTCAGCTCTTCTCACAAGCTGAGCAACCACATTCCTGTCTTTGTACACCTGAATCATTAAACAGTAATAAATAAATTCAGTAATATGCAAATTGAAAATGACAGGTCTAAAGGGTAGGTTGACCAGAAGAAATCGGCAGTCATGATAGTTGTTGAACTTACAGGCCTCCAAGTATGGGGAGAAAATGGGGAA
This sequence comes from Passiflora organensis, assembly GCA_019739055.1. NCBI lineage: Eukaryota > Viridiplantae > Streptophyta > Magnoliopsida > Malpighiales > Passifloraceae > Passiflora > Passiflora organensis. The sequence continues at coordinate 1,658,522 of JAEPBF010000136.1, forward strand.
AAGGCACAAGTTAATTTCAGAAACTCTGTTCACGGACAGGATTCTCGGAACTGTAACTAAATGTTCAGTTTAACTATTTATGTCAGAAGATTTTTCACTTTCTCCTTTCTACAAGGTTCCACCTAATTAAAAATGGGTATGATATCTCGATGCACAAGATAAAGGTGGATAGAAATAGATGGAGACTAAGGAACATGATCATCAAACTTACATAGAGTTGGAAAAATCGAATGCCAGGCCCTGTTGAAGCAACCTCTTCAACACTGGAAGTTGCCCAAGAGGATAAGGTCTGAAACAAACATCATGACTTAAATAAGACAGACTTCACAAGTGATTGAAACTGAGTTCACAATCTATAGATTCACAGGTTCTTATGGGCTTCTTAAAAGATGCCAGAGGATGAACTTTTAATAGCAATATCAAACTTTTCAAAACATAATGACCAGACCATGATTGTGCCAGCTGATGAAGCTGCTCTAGCTGTTGCATATTCTCCTGTGTAAGAACATATTTATCCAGTAAGGACAAAGGGGAGAGAATGAGAAAGAATTTGCTATTGAACCGCAAAGTCTACAGCGACAATTGATATCACACAATCCAGGTTAGCTATATATATTCTTCGGTCACAAGTAATGAGGGGATACCTTCAGGGTGAGCCATCTTCTGCATGGCTGTTGGAGCAATCATGATAGGCATTGAAATCTTGAATCCCAAGACAGTTGTGGACAAGTCGATCTTGCTCACATCAATAAGAATACGAGGCCGAAATCTAGTTTTATGGTCAAGGGACAAAAGATCAGGGAAGAAAGCAGAAGTGAGCAAAGATTGCCTTACATTAAATCTAGCTGATTAAAGTAAGCACGAAAGAAAATGATGATGGTCATACATATTGTATGAGCGAATCAAATTGAAACAAGAAACATCAGTAGCCTGGTTTTCCAGTAAAACGAATGCTTACAGAATCCGGGAAAACGCATTTCTGTTCTCCCTGAGAGACCATTGGTCCTCTGCACCTGATGCATAGTAGTCATAAACCATCTTGGGCAACTTTTGCTTTGCGATCTCGTCATACTCTGAGACGTTAGTGATCTCCATTTTCTGAATTGGTTATCAGGGCTTCAGTAGAATCCTCTGCAAAAGTTTCACCTTTTGCCATGAGTATCACCTCGGTTTCATCCACAAGCACTTGTAAGATGCGACAACTTTTTTTAAAGAAAAAAACATCGTAACACATCTAACCGAGGCACTAAAAGAAACATTTCCAGACAACAAAGTCCAAAATATACTAGATCAAATAAGAAAAGCTAGTAGAGAACCGGAAGTTAAGCAGTGGAAATACAAGATTCTGAACCCTCCTCTAATGCATCCTGCCTTGCGTATTATGGAGAAATATGAAACTGTCCTGCTATAGCTACTCCCTTAAAAACGTTATTTATATAAGCAACAATAAACAGAAACAGAGAGCAAGTAGCAAGAACGTGTCAGAAAAGCTCGAAACTAGGAAGAGATGAGTTTTACATAATAAATAAAACGTTCGTAACCCAGATGATCATAAAATGGATACACGATACCAAAAGAAAAAGGAAGACAAATGGCATAAAATGATTAACTGAGCAAGGGAAAAAAAGAGCAGAGACCTACGCCTAGTCTCCCAAGACCAAAAGAAGCGAGAGAAAGAGTGAGAGAACAAGGGAATGGGATAGAATGAAGATAATGCAGAGAGTGAAGCCTCAAAACACTCAAGTGATGCAAACAAAAACAAAGGGCACAGAGGAAAATATTAAACAAAAGGTAGATATAGACAAAGAAGGTGGGATCAAACGGGAGAGGTGAGTCACAAGAGAGACCGGTGTGGATTGGTTTTTCAAGGTGAGTATTCGCAGACAGATCAGTCTCATGTGAGCAGAAGACTTGGTGTGTGTGGAGAGCATTCAGTTAAGATTATTATGGCTGTTCTTGCTGCTCGCCCCATCCATATTATACATCTATCTATCCTTTTCTTTCACACAAAAATGGCACCAACCTATCTTCGGAGGCCTCACGTTTTTGCACATTATATCTGTATCCATCCAATCCAATTTAAAATATATTATAAAAATAGTAAATTAATTTTTTTATTAATAAATTTATTACTAAACACGCTTTAATGTAGAACACGAGAAAATCGGTAGAATAGGCTTTGTGTAGATTATCATTGACTCGGTTATCCATTCGAGGACCAGCCGATGCCTGCCACGTAAGCGGACAACTATAAATGGACTCTAATTGGATATGGAAAACCTCTAAATTAGTAGAATATTCTCTGTTGATTAAAATAAAAGTATTTACAGAGAAAAGCGACATTAATGTATGGAAACAGAGAAGAGTTGGATTGCTTTTGTGTACATCCAAAACTTACTTATAATATTACAACATACATAGTTAGTGCCAGTAAAACAAAATTGTGTCTATGGTCAAATGATCATTATATTCTATCATTATATTGAGAATTTTCAATTGCTTAGGTGGCTTACCTACCTCTTTAATTATTTGATATTAGTAGACAAATTGGGTTTGAATTAGGACTCTATTTATATCTATTAAAATATTGTATTATGTAATACATAGACATGAGTGTTATTAGGTTGGATTGTGTCTTAACATTTTTTGTTCTATTTAACTATATATATGTAATTAAAATTCCATATTTGATGGACACCCTGCCAAACAAATACCCTGATGTCATTAATTTTCCTTTTGTAATCAATATGATTAGTGGATATTGGAAAAAGAGATAATACATGTCCAAACGTGGCAAAAAGCTTTCAAGGGTGATCCTGGCCCATGAGAAGGAATCTTCGTAAACCGAAGATGGGCTTTAGCTTGAGGCTATAGGTTGGTAATAAGCCCAATAGTAGAATACCAACAGCCCACAAACGTATCATTTTTCTCGGGGAGTCCCCCGAGTCAGCCCAGATCGGTCACAACTATGAACTCCCAATCATAGTCCACGTAGGACAAATTACACCGGTGGACCCTGTTCGGGATGTGAATCATCAATCATAATTAAGAAAAAAATTGATTTGATGAGAATACCATTCTATTTAAAAATATAATATAATAACTAGTATTTATATTTTATTCCTATCAGTTAAGAATTGAATATGTATATTTATATTTATATATAAATCTGATTTTCAAAATAATTTGTATTTTAAGGAAAAAAAAAAGTTTTTGTCGTAGAACATTTGAAGAACCCTAATATTTTGGTTCCTATAAAAGGTGATTCCTGATAGGCATAAAAACCCATATTTTAGGACACCATATTGAGCAGCTACTGAACATAGATGACTTGACAGACCCAATCATAGAGGGCAGACAAGACGAAGAAGAAAAAACAAAACTGCGTCACTATTTTAATTAGTTCTTAGGTCTTTGTCACCGGTCAATTTAACTTGGAATTGAAGAGCTTAAGCGTGCAGACAGATTTCGGCCTTGTTTGGAGCGAGGACATAGAAAAACACCATCTAATCATCGATCATTAGAAAATGTAAAGAAAAATGCTGGTAAATCATTCTAAAAATTGTATGTTCCATGTCCAATCCTAAGGGAATTATTTAGTGGTCATATAATAAAACCAATGCATGTACTTCGTGTCTTTGCTTAATGATTAGGTGTTTAAAAAACTATACTTGGTACACTAAATTAAAAAAATAAAATAAAATATATTAAATTAATTATATAATATTAAAATTTGGTTGATTTAATGTTAAATTGATATTAAATTGATAATGACCAATAATAAAATAAGAATTTTTTAATAAAATTTTCGATTATTATTTCGGATTCTGTGTATCAAGCAGGTGCATTTAAGTCCTAAAGTTTAAAGAAGCGTGCCTTAGATTTAGCCTCTTATCCCGGTAGAACATAAAAATTAACATTTTTTTCCCTTATCATGTAAGAACACGAAACCAATCTTTGTCTTGATGTTCCAGGAGTGTTAGTAAATTATATTAACAATCCTCATCAGGAAAGACATGGAGACTAGGTAACCAATCGGCAAAGGCCATGTATATTTCATTACAGCTAGCATTTATGTCCTAAGTTTATAATTCTATTTCCACAAGCCACCGCGGGCTGAGTGTTCCTGATGATCATCGGCGCAAGAGAATTGAAATTCAAGCACAAGCAAATTATGAAGTGATGATTCAGTATTTTATACAGGAAATATCTGTAATCATTGTGAAAAACTAATCAACCATGTCGGAATCTACCATGAACGTGGCAGATCTCCATTAGATTGGGGACCCAACAGATGGCGGCTGCAGAAAGGTGACAAACCTTTCATAGGGGTCCTTGCTTGTAAAATTTCATGGTTACGTGTAAAGAACATGGATCGCTATTGGATTCATGAAGACGCGAACAACACCCAAAAAAAACGAGGTGTTAGAAAAAAAGGGTCCTCTCCCACAATCATGAGCTCAATTTCAACCAACGTGAGATGCAGAAGCCTCTGTTGTTCTCTGTTGTTCCTTCTGGTGTTTTTTTTTTTTTCATTCCGAAGCTGCTCCATTGTTTCAACCTTGGCCACGAGATAGACATCGCCGAGGACAAAAGGATAAGCTTCAGGTTTCAAAGACTTCATTAAAAAAAAACCAGAGTCAATAGGGCCTCAAAATATATGGTCCAAAATCGATAAATTATTAGTATGAATAATGGGTACGTTGATAAACGAAGATGGGTTGATTAAATAGTGGCCAGATGTCCACTATAAGCTGTCATCCGACGATGATGTGGCCTAGACATCTGGTTTTCTCAGACAGAGCTGGCAAATTTCTACAGTGTAAGGCATTCGATCCTTGCAAATGATAGAGTTGAGTGTGCTTTTTGCCACTAGCTCGTTGTAGTAATATACGGATGTGTACCCTTTGATGGGTCATCTGCAAAAGGAGTAAAATGAGATTGCAGACTGTCAATCATTTCACTTGAAGCCCTATAAAAGCCCCCTGATATGTGGAAGTCACAGCTACCACCTAATGATACGCTCAAGGCTCCGTTGGATAATCTCTCCTAACCTCGATCCTCATCTCTTCCTTCCACCAGCAAAATGGACAAGCCACCGCCAAACTTGGTCTTCAAATATTTCATGCCCAAAGAGCACTACTACCCACATAAAGCCCAGGGGATGTCCTTATTTGCCTTCGTTCTCGCAGTTTCTCTGTACATCTATGTCTTCTCTAGCTTGAACCTATCTCCTTCGAAACTCTTGTACAACACCAAATTTTGGTTCTTCATTTCGAACACCCTCATTATCATCATCGCCATGGATTATGGTTCGTTCTCTTCTTCTTCCAATGCCTTTTATAAACATACTACTCTTTACTACGAGCCATTGTCAATGAGGGAAGTTAAAAACATAGCACCGTTACCAGTCCGTCGTCCAATATACCCTGACGCCATTGAGGCATGCATCCCTGAAGAAGAGGTAATTAAGAAAGAGATCCAACCAAAGAAAAAAGCCACTCATAGAAGGAAAAGACCTGCCGGTCCTGAAACTCAGCCTTGCAGCATGAGTTCTCCAGAGGAAAACATAAAAGCTATTGCCATTAATGAAAATGAAGGTTCTGACGGGAAAGAGAATACGCCACCAACTTCTCTTCCAGTCAAGTCCAGGGCTGTCAAGAAGGTGGCATTTGATGAGAGCAAAAATACAGTTAGAACGATAGAAACTGATCGAAAGCAAGAACCAACACCGCACTTAGTCGATCATCATCAGGAGAAAAACGAGTACGCAAATATGTCCAATGAAGAGCTAAACAGAAGAGTTGAAGAGTTTATCCAAAGGTTCAATATGCAGATTCGGCTACAAGCGCAGGAACACACACCAAAGCTCGATAAGGCGTATGATAGCCAGATAGAGCTTTAGATGTCTAGCTTTCATATAGTACCGCCAAAATTAGAGTTGTTAGATAGGATTTAGAAGATGTCTGAGGCGCTTTTACTTTGCTTATCCTTTTCTGTCATGTGTTTTCCTCTAGTTTTTTTGTTCTGCTTAGTAAGCTAGACTATCATAATTAGAATTAGTAATGAAAATATAATAAATCATGATATGATTTGTATGCTATTGAAAACTTATGGAATCTCTTTCTATACATATTTTATTATTGTTGCAGGATATTTATTTTAAATCCAAATTTAAATGGAGATAAATATAGTCGGATTTTGAAATAATACATTTGCTCGACCTTTACTTATAAACCGTCCAGCAGGTTTTGCCATACTACTAGCTAGCCCGTAGCTATCCTTTGTTGGTTGGTGTAGTCAATCAACAAGGGATAATTGTTCTTACAGCAATCAAAGCCTGCCTGGTTTTTCAGAGTCCATCTTCAGGCTTCCAGCAATCTTGGATAAGCCCAAAGACTGTCTTAATTTGGATAATATCAGACATCCTAGCTACAATCGCTCTCGACCTCTCCTTCCCCAGCTAAAAATGGTCAAACTCTCCCACCAACTGATGAACGGATCTTCAAATAGGTCAAGACCAAAGACCGCCTACAGGAAACCCAGGGAGGGAATGTCCTTTGCCTTGAATTTCTCTGCTTTTTTCTCTGTATCTATTTTCTTCGTCTTCGGTCTATATTTCTTAAATCTCTTTTCCATCAACGGATTTTTGTTATTCATCTCGAACACCCTCGTTGTCATCACCGGTATGGATTATGGTTTGTTCTCTTCCTGGTCCAATGCCATAAACAAACATTACTTCTCCGACGAGTATGCGAGGATGAGGAAGCAAGTTAGGAAGGTTGCACATTCCGTCCGTTCAAGATATCCTAACAACGGTGTGCCTTGCATTCCCAAAGAGGAGGACGACAAGAACTCCTTCCGGCCAGAGAGAAATACTGGTCATCGGAGAAAACCATATGGTGGTCTCGAAAAGCAGCCTCCCGTGAGTTTTTCGCAGAAAATATCAGAAGCGGTCACCCTTCATGAAATTGAAGCCTGTTATTTGAAAGAATATGTGTCGATAACTCCTCCTCAAAGCAAGTCGGAGAGTTTGAAGAGGGTATCAGTTTGGCTTGAAAACCAACCTCACAGCTTTATGAAGAGAAGAACAGAAGCTGTCGTCGTCCATGGAATTGAAGCTTATTACCGGAATGAGAATGCGTCAACCAAAGTTCTGCAAAGTAAGTCAGCGTCTTTCAAGAAAACATCAGTAAAGCAGCCTCGCGATAGTCTTCCAAAGAAAGAAACAAAGGATATCCTACATGAAATTGAAGCCTATAATCATAATGTTCGTGTCCTTTCCCTACGTAAATCTGTCAAGAAGGTATCTACTGACAATGAAAAGCGGCCTCGCGCCAATTTTCAGGAGAAAGAAACAGAAGCTGTTGCGATAAATGGGGTTGAATCCTGTTATCGTAGAGACTATGAACCAAATGCTATTCCACGGTGCAAGTATGGGAATCCCAAGAACATATCGGCTGGTATTGAAAAGCAGTATCGCCTCAATTATATGCAGATAAAAGCAGAAGCTTCTGCAGCTCTTGAAATTGAAGTCTATTCTCGTAGAGACAATGTACAAAAACCTCTTCCGCTGGCCAAGTCTGACACCGTCAAGAATGTGTCAGAGAGTCTTGCAAAGCGCCCCCGTGTTAGTTGTCTACAGAAGGAAGGAGAAGCTATTGGCTTACAAGACCGCAGCAAGCTCGGGAGTGTCAGGAAGGTACCAACCGGTGCTGTAGAGAAAGAAACAGAAGCCGTTGTCCTACATGAAATCCAACCCTGCAGTAACCCTGAAGAGAATTCATCAAAAACTCGTCTGCGAGTAAAGTCTGCGACCATCAACAAGGCATCAGCTATTCTTGAACAGCAGCCTCGCATCAGTTTCCTGGATGAAAACACAGAGGCTGCTTTGCATCATAAAAATGAAGCTTATAACAACAGAGAGAATGTACCAACAAGTTCTCCCCGAGTCAAGTCCAAGTCTGTAAAGAAGGTGGTAATTGATGAGAGCAAAAATATCATCAGGAGGATAGAAACTGAAAAGCGGTCACCAAACTTGGTTGGTTATCGTCAAGAGAGAAACAAGTATGCAAATATGTCCTGCGAAGAGCTAAATTGTAGAGTCGAGGAATTTATCCAAAGGTTCAACATGCAGATTCGGGTACAAGGACAAGCTTATGCCGTAGCAAGATGACCAAAAGGATCTACGACAAGCTAGCAGCCAGAAAATATGGAGAGCCGTAACAGGAGACCAGAGAAGCTTTGCTGTACACTCTTTGCCTATGCTTCTGTCTGCTCCCTGCTCCATGTTTCTCTTACGGTAGTGTACATTGTAATATTGTAGACTTTCGTTGGCAGTAGCTTGTCCGTATCGAGCTCTTTGTTCCCAAGGTTTAAGAGGTGAGGCATTTTCCCCCTCCTATACCATTGGAACATTTTAGCTTCCTCACTGTATATCCTTGTATATATGTTCAATTTATTCAATTTATTCATCATTAATTGTCTTACTGTTGTATTGTCAGATCATTACAGTGTGGTCTTCATCCGCACTTGCATGATCATCAAGATCATCCATCATAAATCGTAATCATAATCATCTATGTCACAAGCTACAATGGTTTTGAGCCCTGAGATGTGCTTATATAGAAACTGAGAAGAAAGCAAGGACCAAAGTCAGTTGAAAATAGAGATTGTTCTTTACCATATCTACCATGTAAACATCTTAATGGTGCATAGGATACATGTCCCACAGAAGAAGAAGAAGAAAACATTTGAAACTAGTCCTTATTCTTGAATCTTTAACAGGGACAACCGTTCTTCAATGGAGCAATCCACATGACAAGAAGTTCGACAAGTCGAAGGGATGAGAATGAGGCCAAGACACCGTTGTTCCATCGGTGAAGGAGAGGAGCGGCGGGTGCTACGATATTCAACTGTATCTTGGAGAATAATATTCCCTTGCTTATCGATGCAATGGAAGGTACCAAGGAAAAACCGCCCATCTTTAATTCCTACAAGCATCCTGCGAAACAGTAGCTTCCTGACTCGAGAAATAGGATCTGGGTTGCTTAAATTAGACCCATCTGGGTTTGCTTGCTCGGTCGAGAACATCTCCATTCCTTGCTCCATGTCCATGAATCTATAGCTATTAATGGGAACAGGCAAACGATAAGAGGTTGGTTTGAAATGTGATCTTTGACTCACTGGAAAAATAAATAGAGGCTATATGCATCAAAGAGAACTTCAAGACTTGAGATGTCAAGCACAAACTTGCAAAGCCTTTTTTTTTTTGCAGACAAATACCCACAACTTACAGATGTATTCACTGTACAGAATCATAATGATTATCAGACAAGTCGATCAATGCTTTGAAATGGAAAGCTTCACAAGAAGTTCAGGTTTCTGCACTGTGAAAATCGAGATGGTCTTTCCAAAATGTTTCTGAGTACAGGAAAGGGTTCCAAAAAGTCTCTGCAAAGCCATCCTCCTTGAAACGGGATAGTAAATGGTGGCAAACAAAGTTTCAAATTTGATGCCAGGAAATAGAGCCATCACTAACAAGAAAAGACAAAATGTTAAAAGCACCCTTCTAACTTAAAAGTGACTAAACTTGAACTACCGCACCCTTCTGTTATGTTCTGTTCGCATTCGTCTCACTCAATCACCTGCTCATGTAGGCAACCTAAATAGCTAGATAGGATGCCTCCAACCTCAAAATGCAAACCCGTGAGCACTTAGCATCATAACCCAATATTCAAGTTTACATATTAAACAGCAACATAAGTTTCACAATGCGCACCTGCAAAAAGCCAATTCCCTAAAGCAATCTGGAAACAGCATTCAGAGATAGCACCCACTTCTCAGGTGTGATCAACAATTACATAACTTGGAGCAATTTGTTGCAAAATTGTGTAATTCTTTTACAATCATTTTAGGGTTCGCAGCTCTCTATATTTTATCTTTCCCGAAAGATTTTTGGTATTTGCTCAAGTTTTAAGCACTCTATTGAAGCAAACATTATCGTCAACACCTATCGGCATCAGTGCAAAGAAAATGTAGTAATCTAATGCCATATATAACGAAGATAGCCACTCTACAGAAGACTCAAAGTCCTACCAACACACCCCTTCTTCCCTTCCCTCCCTCTCCCTTTCCCTCCTAGCCTGCACTTACGATACTCACCAGGATCAATAATGATTGGCATTCACAATCGCAACAGAAAGATGCCATCTTGTTATAGCCCGTCACAATCTCTAGAGATTACGCGGCTTAAAACCAACAAACAACAAAACACAGACCATCATCTCACCACAATAAACAAAACATGTATTCACCATCCTATGATTCGATCAACAGAATAACAGCTAAAAACCTCTGTTTCGGGTCACCTTAAAAAGGGCAAGACATTGCAAACTCTTGGGCAGTTCATGGCGCAGTCAAAAGAGAAACTTTTACTCGAGAAATTAAGAATATGTCTGGTTCTTTAACGATTGAGTTTCACTAACCCAAAAAAAAAATTGAAATTGAAAGGCAAAGCACAATCTAATATCGAAAAAGTAAATTGGATTACCAGCCAAATATGGTCTTGAACTCTGGAAGGCAAATTGCTGCAGCATAAAGGGTCACAGAGAGAACGAGAGAGAGTTTTACCAGTGGATGGGCCAACGTTCAAGGCCGGTCCTCGTCGCCGTCAGCAAACGTTACAAAATACCAAACACAATATCACACACCGTGACAAATTATCTCTTATATTCCCTGACATCACTCTTGAAGTCCTTAAATAATAAAAGTTAATACTTTAGATCGTTGAATTACATCAATACTGTCACGATCCAGTTCTTGGACCCTCGGCCCAATAAATGTGGACTTGATAAAATGATAATGGAGCTATTCTCACTTCGTTTTCTGGGTGGATTTGTGTGAGTACACAAGACCTATAAAAATGAGTGATGGTGAGACCCTACTTGCTTAGGGAATCAATTTATTCAATCCCACATCCAATGAGAAAATAAGATTGGACTTATATATATTGTGTAAATAGATCAATTATAATAAATTACATTTTTTGGATTATATGGTAAAAAATCAAATTTTTGTTAAATTTTTTTTTACATTCTATATATTTTCTTACAAATGATGTTAGTTCAAGATATCTCTATTGGAATTAAGTCTCCCTCTCACACTTAATTCTATCTTGAGATAATTTGTTAATGTTGATACTGTGGGCAAAAGAGGGGCAAAGCTAACCAACATTCGAAGGGTTTCTCCATCTTTCTTGTTTTTGATAGATTTATTTTCCATGGTGATTATACTCTATTGTCCATGGGTTATTAATGCTTGAACAATGAAGCTATGCCTTACGGTTCATTGCTGTAGGATTGTTTTTGTAGAATGTTTGATTTGTCAAGTTTTTAGCAATATAGAATATCAAGTACTGTATTTTTATGGTGCACGAAAGGAGCTAGAGAATTAAATATTCATGAAAGTAAGAAAATGGAAGCAATTGTTATACACTGCTTTTGCTTGGGTTTTTCTAAGTCTCAAAATGGTTTGCGGCTGTTGCATAGATTCATGTTGTTTCTTATGTTCCAGATATCACAAGCAATGACAGAGATCTCTGATGGCAAGTCCTCTAGAGGTGATTGTACATATTGCTCACATATCTGGCACAGACCAGAAGCTTGCGGTGACTATAGGCTTCCTAGCACCTTTTGATAATTGTAGGTGAATAGTTAAGTTCTGGGATTTCCTTTGTTCATAGTCCTAGGTAGTTTACGTTTCTGCAGGAGAGATCTTCAGTTTCTAGGCTTCTGCACCTGGAGTCTTCTTGTCTTATAGCGGCGAAGCATATCGAGATCTTGCAGGAACATTCACTGCTTGTTTATCATTTTTAGTTAGTTTTTCAGGGTTGATTGTGAGACCTAGCCCGTAGGGAGTCAGGTTACCCAATCTCATATCGGAAAGGAGAGGGAGAAGTCTTGAGCTTATATGTGTTGTGTGAATGAATCATTTGTAACAAGATATATTTTTTGGGTCATGTGGTTAGAAGCTCGACTCAGCGTTGCAGTTGTGATCCATCATGCGCACATACACGTCCGGGTCAGGGTCGTGACATTGATAGTCATATAGCTTCGTCGTAATAACACTAAGCTTTGTAGCTTTGTGCGCACATACACGTCCAGACCAAAGTTCGGTTCGTAATAAACACTAAGCTTTGTAGCTTTGTGCGCACATACACGTCCGGACCAGGGTTCGGTTCGTAATAACACTAAGCTTTGTAGCTTTGTGCGCACATACACGTCCGAACCAGGGTTCGGTTCATAATAACACTAAGCTTTGTAGCTTTTTGTGCACATACACATCCGGACTAGGGTTTGGTTCGTAATAACAATTCTTTGAGAGAGAAATGGAGATGTCTGTTGATACCAACATCCCTGTTGTTGAGGAGGTAAAGGAGGTCCGTGTGGGGAGACTACCCCAACGTGTTCCCAAACCTAGTAAGAAGAGAATGTAGACTGTTGATCATCTGTCATCATTGAAGGCAAGGATCACTCATATGGAGATGAAGTTTGCCGATGACAAAGATATACTTGAGGAGTATGGCCAACGCATAAGCGAGCTCGAGTCAGGGGACGTGAATGAGTTTCGTGAGGAGATGCAAGACGTCCTGATTTCTATCAACTCTTGGAGGCAAGAGTTAGATGATTTCAAGGTAAATCTTCTTGCTGAAATCACTTTATTCAAGGATGACTTGGTTGAAATCAGGAATGAATGCAAGAAGGGTATAATGCAAGGAGTTCCCAAGCCCAAAGTGAAGCTAGATGTCCCGAAGCCAATGTTATTTGGTGGGACAAGGAACGCCAAGGAGGTGGACAACTTACTTTTCACCCTTGAGCAAAATTTTCAAGGGGTGGGCATGTAGAGCGATGGAGATCGACTTTCTCAAGCCCCACTATATCTAACCGACAGTGCCACAACTTGGTGGAGGATGAAGCATGCTCAAATAGAGCGTGGCACCTTGAAGTCGGAGATGTGGGCAGATTTCAAAAGGCTCCTGAGAGCCCAATTCTCACCGAGAAATGTGGAGCTAGAAGCAAGGGAGAAGCTTCGCAAGTTGTCCCACAAAGGCGACATTTGAGACTACGTGAGGGAGTTCACAGAAGTCTTATTGGAGATCCCAGACATGCCCGAGACAGAGGCCATGTACGTGTTTCTGGAAGGCCTACAAAGTTGGCCCAAGCTGGAGCTTCATCGACGCAATGTCAATGAGGCTAAATCCTTGGTGGAATTCGAGAGAAAGCCCGAGGGTTCTAGCCCACCTAAGCCTAAGAGTTTCCGTGTCTACAAGGCTAAAGGTGGGGGAGTAGTCCACGAAGCTAAGGAGGGGAAGGACAAGCCTTTCAAGTCCTTCAAGTCTTTCCATCCAGCCAAACCCACACAAGGGGGAGGTGAAAATCGGGGCAAGGGCGAAAGACCCAAGCTCTCATGCTTTCTATACGAGGGGCCGCATAAAGCTGTGGATTGCCCGATGAAGAACAAGCTAGTAGCCATTTCCATGGAGGCTGAAGAGATGGAAGCACCAAGGATGAGTTCCATGCAACTGTTAAGTACTGTTAAAGCCTCAACCAAAGATGCCAAGGTGGAGCAAGCTGGGAGAATGTTTGCAAGAACCATCGTGCAAGGGAGGGAGTCCCGTTCATTGATCAATACCGGTGCTACTCACAACTTTATGAAGAAGGAGGAAACACAAAGACTTGGCATTAAGTTCCAAGAGGAGAAAGGCTGGTTGAAGACGGTGAACACTAAAACCCAGCCAATATTTGGAGTAGCCCGAGGGGTCGAGCCAAAAATGGGAGAATGGAAAGATAAACTTGACTTCTCCATTCTCTTGTGTCCCTCTCTCTTTTTGGTTGTATTCTAAGTTTAGTATTCTAACTAGCTTTGTGAGGAAGACTGATATAGTTTAAAACCGCACGAAGAGTTTCTATTTCGTAAAACTCTAGTCCCGTGATAACATACAAGTACGGACCAGGAATCGTAGTAACACTAACCTTTGTGCGAAAGTGACTGAACCTTTTGTTTGATCTTATCCTGGTTCTACAAAATCTTAACGGAAGCATTTAATATTCTAAGCATCCGGCACTTGCTCAAAACCAAAACTTGCCGTGGTCAGAATAAGAAAGAAAATGAATTTTGTACCTTATCGCCACACCATTGTCGAAGGATACCCTTAAAAATTTAGCTTGTCTTATGGAATACAAAATAACAGAAAAAGCATTGTTCATTTTCAACAGCAAAATCACATAAAGGAAGGCCACAGTTGTTATTAAGGAGAAGTACAGGGGGATAGTAGAATGACAGACGTGTGATTTGTGGGTTACTTGTTAGTTTAGTTAAGGTGTAGTTTTTGGTTACATGGGATGCTACATTTTGAGGATGTAAGCTTTGGAAAACGCATCACACCGCACAACGAACGAATCATAGCAGAGACCCATCACAGGATTGGCATAAAGCCATACCCTTTTTTGTCTGCATATGGAATTAAGAAGAACTTCTGTTCCGGATAAAGTGAATTGTTAACAAAAAACTCCGGCTGACGAAGAAAAGGCGTCTCTTGATATCGATTTACGCTAGAACATCAAAGCTTCGTCTAGGCGAATTGTCGTCGAAGGTTTCTGTAGTGTAAATCAATAAGAATGGCAGCGGTGACGAGGAGGCCCTTGCGGTGCTTGTTGAGCAGAGTTTGCAGGGAAAGCAGGATGAATTACGGCGCCGTTCCTGCAAAATCCAGTTCTTCCTCTTCTCAACAGCTTATTAATTTGGAGTCTGAATTTAGTGCCCACAAGTATGTACCTCCCTATATTTCCTTTTTTTTTTCTTCTGATGAAACTGAAATGGTCGCTCTTCAACTTCTGTCGTTTGGTTTTCTTTCTATGTTGTTTGCTTCTGGGTTTTAATGAATTGGTATGAGCGTAAGTATGTGTACGTGAATTTGGTGAATGAAGTGTCAACAAGGCTTGTGAGCTTTTAAATTTGAGAACGAAGGCTTGCGAAATAGAAGGATTTGATAGGGCTGGAAACTGATTCCTTCATCGCCTGACTAGTTCCAAGTTTCAGCATTGCAGCCGATTAAATTCGGATTTTCGGTGAAATTGCATCTTTTTGACGCATAAAACTCTGCTCTGGGGATTTGTTATGTGCTTAAGCTGTGAGAAGACTTAGTTATGGCTTTTCTGTGGTATTTTGGGTCGAAGCTAGAGGGATGATTGTCTGCTAATGAGAAGATGCGTGTAAATAATAATAAAAAGCTGGTGTTATAGGTTGATTGATGTATCTTGAAGATTGGAACACTCTGCTGATCTTCAAAACTTCTTTTTTAGTGTAATTTTTTATTGCTGATGCTTTTCAGCTATTCATATTATATATTTTCTTCTTGATGGTTAAACTTCATGCAATTTTTCTCATTAAATGCAGTTATCACCCAATTCCCATTGTATTCTCTCAAGCAAAAGGTTCGACTGTCTGGGATCCTGAAGGCAACAAGTATTTGGATTTTCTTTCCGCTTATTCAGCTGTTAATCAGGTTGGTAAAAACAAATGGTACATTAGGGTGCTGTACATATTACTATTGCCTTTTTCCAACTACGTTTGGGAGATACGTTTGTATTCGATGCTATTACATTCTTTTGTAGGGACATTGTCACCCAAAGATCATGAAAGCATTACAAGATCAGGCTGCTAATCTCACTCTCAGCTCCAGAGCCTTTCATAATGATAAATTTCCTACATTTGCTGAGCGCCTGACAAGAATGCTTGGATATGATATGGTGCTACCAATGAATACTGGTGCTGAGGGTGTGGAAACAGCGTTGAAGCTCGCAAGAAAGTGGGGATATGAGAAGAAGAAAATCCCCAAAAATGAGGTAATAATCCTAAGAATCTGTTCTTGACCTTTCCGCTTGAGTTAGTGTGGAAGTTATTCTAAATTGCATTTCCATTTTTTAGATGACTCTCTGTGGACATTTTCTTTGGCACAGCTTTATCATGATTTTTTATCCCTAAACTTCATTCCCAAATTATGCTGTCAACTAGAGTTGGTTAAGTAAAGATGGCTGTAGATTTCAATGTTTCATATAACCTACTTAGATATCATAAAAGAATTGCTTAGAAGTTTTCTTTTTGGATTAAAAAAAAAAAATTCTGTAGCTAGACGAACTCTGAGGGTCCATTTTGACTCCATTGCCACCCCCCAATGGTAACTGTTAACTGTTTGTCATTCTTTACTCAATCCATTTTATATACTTAACTGGTAATTATATGTTGATGCATGTTTTTCTACATTATAATCTTAACTAGCATTTTAGATCATGAATCGTTTAATTTAAGTGTATCTTTTTAAGTGCTGAAGTTTGTATTCTCTAACTTTATCAGTTATGTACTGAATATGTTCCTTTGCTCTTCAAGTGTGGGTTATTTTCTCATAAATGTTATTCTTTCTTTTTCTCCAAACTGCAACTTATGCAGGCCATCATTGTCTCTTGCTGTGGCTGCTTCCATGGTCGTACATTAGCTGTCATATCTATGAGCTGTGACAATGAGGCTACTCATGGTTTTGGGCCATTACTGCCTGGCCATATTAAAGTTGATTTTGGTGATGAAGTTGCGCTAGAGAAAATCTTCAAAGGTTTGAAAAACCAAGTACTTTTAAAAGCTGATCATGGCAGGCTCCATTCAGATTAAATATATACATAGTGTTGCCACTATTACATTGTTATAAACCTCTTTCATGTATATAGCTTCAGTGCCTGGTCTGTCATATACTCCAGGAACATTAATAATATGTCGCTATTGTGACTTGCAGAAAGAGGAGACCAAATAGCTGGATTTCTTTTTGAACCCATTCAAGGAGAGGCTGGGGTAATATTTCAATTGATTGCTCCTGTGAATCATAGAGTATTTATTTCATTGGAAGAGTTTATATTAAGTTCTATATTAAAATTTTCAATCTGTAGGAAGCAGAGAGATAGCTGATAGTTTTTCACTAATCATCTCTATCATAATTTATAAAACTATGCTGACAGTGTCTTTTTCCTTATAGATGATTAATCAATGCTTATTTGTATAATATATAATAGAGAAGCTAGATTAATTATGAATATTACTCTACACTGTTTGAAAACTCCCTAGATGTGTGGTGATGCACAGTCATCGATGGACTATCTTGCATATCTTTGGTGGACAAGAAAAATGTTATTATTCTTCCTGGTTTAAGCCAGGTTGGTTGAGGGAAAGGCAAGCACTACTTTTCATACTGTTAAATTACGGAAAAAATAGAAATCTTAGATAACCATGATTTTGCTGTGCTGTAGCCATGATTTTCTCTTTGTCCTGCAATCTTTAACACCTAAGTTTAGATTTTCAATACCGTTAATAGATTTCCCGTAGAACTGTTGTAAGTGTTTTTATTTTATTTTTTTGATTGATAGGTTATAATTCCTCCAGATGGCTATTTGAAAGCTGTCAGAGAACTTTGCTCAAAGTATAATGTATTAATGATCGCTGATGAAATTCAAACTGGTTTAGCAAGGACAGGAAAAATGCTGGCATGTGACTGGGAAGAAGTTCGGCCAGATGTAGTGGTAAGGCCTTCAATTTTTTTCCTTTTTCTGAAGAACCAAAGGAAACATAAAGAAGAATCAGTGGGGTTATCTAGTTTTAAGAAAAGGCATATTTTATTCTTTTGTGGCGAAAACATGGAGATATTGTTACAAACAGATCTGGATTGGCATTTTGGTTTCTTGAGGTTCTTATATTCCAACTTATCTAAGAATGTCCTGTCTACTGTCGGTCACTCTGATGTGCCACCTCATTCAGATTAACTTCCATCTATGGTATTCTTCTCAGATACTAGGAAAAGCATTGGGTGGTGGAGTGATTCCTGTCAGTGCAGTGCTTGCAGATAAAGATGTAATGCTTTGTATCCAACCTGGAGAGCATGGAAGGTTGGCCCCTATGACTGATTCTGTCTAAGTTAACCATGCTATTGTCTGATCAAATGTTATAGTTCAATTTAGTTGAAGCTGGTTGCTGGTGTTAAGATGGACTAGATATTGGAGGTACTCAGGGGCACTTTTGGGTGGATTTATGGTTCAAGAGCTCATTGTGGTTTTATTTATGCTTTCGCAGCACTTTTGGAGGAAATCCATTAGCCAGTGCAGTTGCCATTGCCTCACTAGATGTGATCAAAGATGAGGGACTTGCTGAGAGGTATCGCATCTATTTCAAGATTACACCAACTTTATGGAAGCTAGACAATATTGCTGGCAAGGTGCCGCTATTTCGAATTTAATTGACACAGTGAAATGTTTTTCATGGCCTACAGATCCTGCCGTTTGGGAGAAGAACTCAGGCATCAGCTACTTAAGGTTCAACAGCAGTTCCCAGACTACATAAAGGAAGTTCGAGGAAGGGGTTTGTTCAGTGCTGTGGAGTTCAATAGCAAGAACTTGTCTCCTGTTTCTGCATATGATATTTGTCTCAAGTTGAAGGAGAAGGGAATCCTTGCCAAGCCCACACACGATACCATTGTGCGTTTGACTCCTCCACTTTCCATGAGGTAAGAAAACATGTTTAATGAGTATACAGTGGTATTATCAGCAAAGCTTAAGCATGATCAGGTTTTCCGTTCTCAGTAATACAAATGACTGGTCAAATAAATGTATCAGAATCCTGAAAACGAACAATTAACGTTGGATTTCGTTCATACCTGCTCTAAGTCATTGCTTAGTGCACATCAGTTAGAGTCTAAACTAGTCTACCATAGCCTTGCCTGCTTAATTCCTGCATTTTCCCTTTATTTTGTTTTGTTGCTGTTGAGAAACCATATCTAGAACCCTTTTATCCTCCTAGCAATCTCTTCAAAAGTACTTGTTTGTCGTACAATGGTGTGACTGAAACTATGTATAAATTTTCAGTTCCGATGAGCTCCAAGAAGGTTCAAAGGCATTGCATGACGTTTTAGAACATGATCTAACACATATGCAGAAGACCAAACCACCAAAAGTCAACTCCGCTGCTTCTTCAACTTGCGACCGATGTGGCCGAAACTTGTATGCTTAGATTGAGATGTATGAATCATCGGCAAGGCAATCGTGTGGAAAATCCCCATGTCCTGGCATGCAGATCCGCCGGACCAAGTATCAGCTTCTTATTCCGCTGCAAAATAAAAATTTAGAGATCAAGGACTCTCATCTCAATCTGGTTAGGATACCATAGTTATTTTATATTCACAATATTAACAACGCGATAACACCAAATAATGAAAAGAATAATAATTCCTAGTTATTTTACCCTTGTTTTTTGTATTGTTTATATGCAGGTAAAATTTCCAACAAAGCTGGGATAGAATCCAGCGCACCCTCTGATACAAGAATGTTACTATACATCTACTAAAACATAAATGCACTTTTCTGCTTCTGGATATTTAGGAGTTAATATGAGGGTGATACGAAAACTTTATGCTCCATCTTTCTGAAACATCTTGGTGAGGGAGACACGGAAGAAACAGAATAATAAGGAGAGAGCTTTAAGTAGTTATTCTATTATCTAGCAGCAGACAGCTTCTTACTTAAACTACTGTCACATAGTACAGATAGGTCGTGCTAACCCATGATTGCCACTGGATAGGAGCACATCTCTGAGGCGTACAAAGTAACAGAATACTGTAGTGTGGATTGGTTTGAGCCTTGCCTAGATGTGATCGACACCAATGTGAAAAATCTTAGCTGTTACGATGCTGTACTTCTTGGTACTTTTTTAAGTTTGAACAAACATTAGTGAAAGCAGAAAACCTTAAATCCCGACTCCTTGTTCGAGTGAAACAAATTGTGAAAGCATCAAGTCCTAACGTAGCCAGCCAAGAACTGGCCTTCATGTAGTCCTCCGCTCATTGGCTCACGAGTTTGGCAGTTCAACTGTCTGTCTTTGGACAGCTTTCAATTTCTGCACTTTATCCAGCATTATTGATGTGGTTGGATTCTGCAGACTATGTGGATGAATGTCTTCCATAAGCTTCAAACAACAAAGCTAAAAGATCTTTGTTTACACAAGTTATAGCCATTCTCGCAGTCACACAAAGATTTAGTGATGTTTCATTGATTTAGGTTCTGGTATGGATAAGATCACAGACTACATACAGCCAGCCATCAAGAGATGTAGATGTGGTGTTCGTCCTGTCTCCCATCTGGGTTTAAACTCTTATGAACTAACCAATCTGTCCCCTCTGCTTGCAACAGGGACCCAAGAGTCGAAGCATATACGCGTTAGATGGATGTGCAAGCATCATTTATGTGAATTATTTTCCTCTAATTTGCAGCAATAAGAACCATCCTTTTCAAATTGGCAGAGAGTGGGCATCATTCAAAGGATCAAATTAACCAATCTGGCATCCATCCAAAAGGTTCTGGTCCATGACGTTCCAAACCACAATCTGGATATAATAGTTAAAAAGAAATCGAGCCCTCCTCCTTGGATCTGCCATCAGTTCAGACAGCATTTTTCTGACCATGCATAACCCACAAGACTACCTTCTGGTATAAGACAATAGAACCAAGCCTTCCTTACACCACCACAGATGTCGCAGATAGCTCCATCCCTCAACTACCTTTCATCACCAAAAACCTCTGCCGTGGCCCCCTTGACCCCCTAATAGCCTCAAATGGAATGTAGTCTGATCGTCAAGGGCAAAGGAGTCCCCAGTGGAATTGGAAGAGTCATAAGATATCAATGAAGGAACGAACTATCCTGTCTTAAGGCTGGGTATCAGAATACTAAGATCCTGATAACAGAATGTGCTTTTCTGCTGTTTGTATGGAATCCTGTTTGCACTAGCAGTAAATATCTTACAAGTTGCATAGCATTTTTGTTTTTTTCAGCAGACTGAAGCAAATCGTATCACAGCTCTTTTCCCTTTTATATCTTTTTTGCTTGTAACAGCAACATTCTAGTTAATGAAAGTGATAACAGAGTAATAAAAAGAATCATCCTTGCCTATTTATGCAATGTAAATGTCAAAGTTGTACTTCACTCGATCTACGAGGAAAAAGTACAGCAGTCAGATTTTTCAGATTGGTCGGATTGAGTGAGTTGACCAAGTGATTATCAGAGTTGACCTTTTGACCGAGTGACCTGGACATAGTCATAGAGCCTAAGTGTCAAGTTTAGGATGTCTAGAACGTCATGTCGTTGGTGGTGTGTCGATAATTTGCACGGCGTGTCGTTTCGGAGTTTTAACGTTCATTAGATTAATTAGTCGATTGGTGCGTGTTCGATGCTTGAGTCCAGAGGATATACCCTATTTTACTCTTTTGACCCGCATATAAGTTTTTTGAGGCTCGTTTTGGGTGGTCGTAGGTCTTTGAGCCGACTTACCTTTCGTGGGCCCGATTTCGGTTCTCGAGCCCAATTACGTTTTAAAAGCCTGATTTTTACATTTTGAGCTTTTAAATTTTATTTTGACCCACTTGGGGTATATATGAGTCATTTTATAATTATTTTCAGATTTTGAGAATTTTATAAAAAAAAAAAGAAGAAAAAAGTCAAAGTCAAAGAGGGCAAAATTCCTGAACTACCCCCCCACTTACTTTTTCCTCTTTCTTTCTGCACGTGAGTGGACAGAAATCTTTTTCTCCCCCATTCTTCCCCATTTTTCCTCCCTTTGCCGAGAACCCCCAAAATCCTCCGAATTGCATTTTCTCTTCAAATTAAGGAGTGAGTTTTGTTCCAAAAACTTAACCTAATCCCTCTCCCCTCTTTTCCTCAAGTGATATGTTTATTTATGGTTAATTTGCCTTAATTAGAGTAATTTTTGTAAATTCGGATTTTAGTGGTTTTTGCTTGATTTCTCACTTTCTTTTACGATTTGTGGTTGTTTTAGCATGCTTAGATGTTCATTGTTATAGTCTAATACTTTAGATTGCTCGAAAACATCATTTGATCCATGATTGATCATTTTGAGTATTTGATGGCATTTCGGTAAATTCGAGAATTTTTTTTTTTTGATGAATTGGATGAAATTGGTTGATGTCATTGCTTGAGTTAGGTTGTTTGTGTGTTGTAGAGAAGGTTTGTCGATTGAGAAAACCAATTTTGATGTTGGCGGAGCTTGGAATTGGGATTTGAGCTTAGGATCGATTGAGTGTGTGAAGGGATTCGTTGTTTTTCTTAAGGAATTGAGTGGTTTGAGTTTCTAGAGGTTGTATTGAGTGATTTGGGACTTAGAGTGAGTGTTTAAGGGGTCTCTTAGGTTGTTTTTAATTCTGGTCATTTTTCGAGTTTATTATTTTCGGCTTTGTTCTTAGTGTGGTTTTGTGTGCATGATTGTTTAGGTGTTGCTTCGGCGACCGATAGAGGCAAAGGCTTAGCCGTTGAATCGTCGACGCGTCAAGAGGTGGGAGACTATGTTTCATTTACATGCACGGAAATAATTTTTTTTATTAATTAAAATTGGTAAATGCTTGTTTTTGAATGGAGGCAATACGTGCATTGATGAATGACTTGGCATGCTAGGTTCATTTTGTGTGAGGCATATTTATGATGCATAACATGTTTATTTTGAACCTATATGCATGTTTGTGATGTGATTAAAATGCGTTCGAGAATATTCATATACATCGAATTCTTGAGTTGTTGGGGCTCCTAGGGAGCTTTTGAGTTGATTTTGAGTGTTCTACATTTTATTTAAATTATAACATGATTTGGGATTTGTTCGACATGTTTGCAAAGAATACGTATACATATAATTGCTAGGTATAACTTGGAATTGACGGACTGCGTTTGGCCAATGCGGAGGTAAGTGGATGAGTATCCTTAGATAGAAGGATAGTCCCTTGCCTAGGAGTATGGATGGGCTATGTATGCTTTGTGGGAGTAGGTGATGGGATAGGCTACATGTGCCTTCGGACTTTCCAAGTTGTGTGTGAGTTGGAAATCGTGTGATAATTATTTTCTCCACTTTTCCCGAGGACAACACTAGTGGTAGGGGACTTATTATTATTTTGGAAAGGTGCATTTAATTCACCACCAATGGGCTTCCGATTTCCCTTTGGCCGAGGTTATCAGTGAAGCGGTTTTAGAGGTCCACCCCGATAGTTTTTGGGCATAGTAGCCCATGAGAATGAGATTTTGGGATTTATATACTTATTGGGCATGAGCCTGAGATACATGTTGATATTATCAAACTCATGCATATGCATTTGATCATATTTAAATGTGATATTGCTTACACGATTGGTATCATGGACTTACAATGATCTTTATTATAAAATATTTATATTGGTTTTCGTATATGCCTCTATTCCACCGGAATTTTTTATAACGCTGTGACTCTCACTGAGGTCCTCGAGATCTCATTCCACTCTTGTTGTTGTTTTCAGGACTAGGTCGAGCGCCTGTGTAGCCATCTATTTTTGAGGTCGAGGTTTCTGGTTTGTCATAGGGCTGGACTACTGCATATGACACGTTTGAAAACTCAACATGCTCTTTTGTATTCTGGGTTTGGTTATGCTTGCTTGACTTGTTTGCATGCTTGCTCATTTACATTGTGACCCCTTAGTGGGCCTGGGTTGATGCATGTTATTGGATATTGATGTATTCTTTTGAGTTTACGATATATGAGATGAGCATGATGCCTTGGACATGTTTTATTGTTCTTGGACGTATTCTGATAAAGTGTGTTTGGGGCCATGTGGCCTGTTGTGTGTGAGATTAAGTCTTCCGTTGTTTGTAATTTCATTCCGTGATTGATTTTGTTATGTCGAGATATTTGTTTACATACATGCTCTTTTTTTTTAAAGAAAGTGAAAATTTTCAAATTCACATGTGTTTTTATATAAGTTCTGAATTTGTTTTGAGGGTAAGCCTTGTGTGGTTTTGATTGGGCCACGAGTTGGGCCAATTGGGATTACACGGCGGTGAGGAGCCCAATTACCGGGTTCGGGTCCTCACAAGGTTGGTAGCGGAGCATGGTTGTTTATATGTGCAATGTTTTCAAAAATGGTTTTAAAATAGCATATTTTGAAGGTGCATCACACTCACATTGCACATGCGTAGTCCAGCATTGAGTTTTGTCTAGTAGTCTTATTTTGTTTTTAGGGCTCATTATGTGATTATATGTCTAGTTGGTAGAGATGCCTCGTGGTAGACCTCGTAGAGCAGCTAGAGGTCGAGGGGGCCATGCACAGTCAATTGATGTAGATGAGAGGTTAGATGCTCGTGGGCCAGCGGGACCGGCAGCTGAGGTACAACAGCCACAGGCAGGCCAGGCAACATAGGACCCCGTTCTAATTCAGATATTGGCAGCTATTCAGGCCACACTACAGCAGTTAGTACAGGGTGGAGTGGCTCAGCAGCCACAGGTGCAGCCACAGGTGAAGCCACAGGTACAGGCTCACGTACCAGTACAACCAAAGGTTATAGCAGAGCCTGAGGTACAACCTGAGCCTGGAGTTCAACAAGTGGAGGCACAGAGTGACAGATTACCTGTCCAAGTTTCCAAGCTATTGAAGGAGGCGAGACATTTGGGCTGCGAGAGTTTTTATGGCACTAGTGATGCTATGGTGGCCAAGGTATGGAAAGACAAGATTGTCTTGACAGCTCAGAACTTGAGGATATCTGCTGAAGACAAAGTCACATTAGCTACTAGGCTGCTGGAGAGAGATGCAGCCACATGGTGGAGTACGGTCAGAGATAGGTATGGGGTCAGCCCACTTGGGAAGAATTTGAGAGAGAATTTGGCAGGAGGTACTTCCCACAGCATTTCCAGGATAACAAGAGGTTTGAGTTTTATTTGCTTCGCCAGGGCAACAGGTCAGTTTCAGAGTATGAGACTGAGCTGAGGGCATTAGCCCATTTTGTACCTGAGATAGACCGAGTTGGTTCAGTGATGGCTAGTTGGTTTGAGCAGGGCCTCAACCAGGATATTCGCACGGTTCTGGGTGCGAAGACTAGTAGTGACTTTGAGGAGCTTGTTGTGGATGCTGTCAAAGTAGAGGAGATAGTTTAGGGGCAGAGTGGGCAGCCTCGGAAGTATAGGGACTTTGTGCCTAGTAAGGGTCCCTTGAGGCGTAGTGGTGGATTTGACCGTCGATAGAGGAGCAGAATGTCCACCCCATACTCTGTAGTACAGACTCGTTCACAGGGTGCATCTTCTTTTATGACCTGTACACAGTCGACACAGTCTGCTCCTGGCATCAGTAGGCCAGCGGGACATCCCAGATGCGGGAACTGCAGATAGAATCATCCTTCTCCATGCCCACAACCGCCTAGGTGTTATGCATGTGATAAGTTTGGACACTTAGCCAGAGATTGCCCAGGGGGCAATGCATCTAGAGTCACAGCTTCTCAGCCTAGATTTCCAACATTACCAGCAGCACCGAGGTCAGGTGTGAGCCATATGGGTTCACAGGGATCTTCGAGGCCTCAGACTAGATCACAGACAGGTCGACCATCTGGCAGCCAGGCTATAGGTCAGACCCAGCAGCAGCAGCAGCAGAGGCCACAGACACGCCTGTTTACACTAGCAGATGCTGAGGCATGTGCTAGTCCGGACGTCCTGACAGGTACTATTTCTATATTTTCTTATTCTGCTAGAGTCCTGATAGACCCCGGGACGAATAGGTCTTTTGTTGGTCCCAGAGTGGCTAGGTGTGCAGATATAGTGTTGTCACCCTTTGAGCCACCCATAGTTGTGTTGACCCCTCTTGGTGAGCAAATTACTTGCAGCAGTGTTTTCTTGGGTTGTGTGATGACAGTGGGTACAATACAGATTGAGGCGGATTTGATATCGTTGAATATCAGAGATTTTGATGTGATAGTTGGTATGGACTGCTTATGTAGATACATAGCCCACATAGGGTGTTTCACGAAGAGGGTATGGTTTAGTCTTCCATATGGGACAGAGTATTGTTTTGAGGGAGAAAGACGGGTACTACCGACTTGTGTGATCTCTTGGATGAGTTCCAGATAGTTGATTCACAAGGGTTGCGTAGCCTTTCTTGCTCATGTCAGGGATGAATCAGTTGAGCCTCCGGAGTTGAGTAGTGTACCAGTTTTCAGAGAGTATGCAGATGTGTTTCCCGAGGATGTGACAGGGTTACCTCCAGTCCAAGAGATTGAGTTGTTGCCAGGGACAGCACTGATTTCTATTCCGCCATATCGGATGGCACTAGCTGAGTTGAGGGAGCTGAAGACTCAATTGGAGGATCTTGTGGATCGAGGCTTCATCCGACCGAGTGTTTCTCTGTGGGGTGCGCCTGTCCTTTTCGTAAAAAAGAAGGACGGTACCCTTCGGCTTTGCATTGACTACAGGCAGCTGAACCGGGCCACTGTGAAGAACCGGTATCCGTTGTCGAGGATAGATGACTTGTTTGATCAGTTGCAGGGTGCCTCGATGTTCTCAAAGATAGACTTGAGATCGGGATACCATCAATTGAGAGTTCGGGAATCCGACATCCCGAAGACAGCATTCAGATCGAGGTATGGACACTATGAGTTTGTTGTTATGCCGTTCGGGTTGACGAACGCTCCGGCAGTGTTCTTGGACCTCATGAATAGGGTGTTTCGAGAGTTTTTAGATCGATTTGTCATCTTCTTCATTGATAACATATTGGTGTATTCGAGGACCCAGGAGGAGCACGAGGTGCACTTGAGGACAATTTTAGACACACTTAGAGCACGGCAGCTTTATGCCAAGTTCTCTAAGTGTGAGTTTTGGTTGAGTGAGGTTGGTTTCTTGGGGCATGTTGTGTCAGCTAGTGGAGTATTGATAGACCCCAAGAAGATCGAGGCTATTGTTTCGTGGGAACTGCCTCACAGTGTAACAGAGGTGCGTAGCTTTTTGGGTTTGGCAGGCTACTACAGACGGTTTGTAGAGGGTTTCTCGATTTTAGCAACACCTTTGACCCGTTTGACTCGCAAGGGTGTTCCGTTTGTGTGGACCGAAAAGTGTGAGCAGAGTTTCAGCGAGTTGAAGACCAGATTGGTTTCAGCTCCAGTGATGACTTTACCAGTCAGTGGTAGAGGCTATGTTGTTTTCAGTGATGCCTCGAGACTTGGATTGGGATGTGTGTTGATGCAGGATGAGAAGGTAGTTGCCTATGCTTCTAGACAGTTGAGGCCGCATAAGGGAAATTATCCGACCCATGACCTTGAGCTTGCAGCGGTGGTCTTCGCTTTGAAGATCTGGCGTCATTACTTGTATGGTGAAACGTGTCAGGTTTACACAGATCACAAGAGTCTCAAGTACCTTCTCACCCAGAAGGAGTTGAACTTGAGACAGAGGCGTTGGCTTGAGTTGATCAAGGATTATAACTTGATCATTGACTACCATCCGGTCAAAGCCAACGTAGTTGCAGATGCTTTGAGTAGGAAGACCTCTTCTTCCTTGGCTTATGTGAGAGCCGAGTATATGCCTTTATTGATGAGTTTGAGGGAGTCTGGAGTTCAGCTGGATAGTGATGAGACCGGAGCACTAGTTGCACAAATGGTGGTGAGACCAACATTGATCGATGAGATTCGAGCCGGTCAGCTTGAGGATCCAACTTTGGTCAGAGTGAGACAGAGTTTTGACAGCAGCGACAGTGCAGAGAGTTCCGTCAGTGAGTACAGAGTTAGAGATGACGGTATTCTGACTTTCCGAGGTCGTATGTGTGTACCACATGACAAGGAGTTGAGACAAAGGATTCTGACAGAGGCTCACAGTTCAGCATTCTTTGTACATCCGAGTAACACCAAGATGTATAGAGATTTGAGACAGTCTTATTGGTGGTCAGGCATGAAGAGGCACGTAGCAGAGTTTGTTGCTCGATGCTTGGTTTGTCAGCAGGTGAAGGCTGAGCATCAGAGACCAGCAGGCATGTTACAGTCGCTTCCCATTCCAGAGTGGAAGTGGGAGCATGTCACCATGGACTTTGTGGTAGGTTTGCCACGTGTGCAACAGGGATACGATGTCATATGGGTGATAGTGAACAGACTCACCAAGTCTGCGCACTTCCTCCCCATCAGAGTGACAGTCACACCAGAGAGGCTAGCGTCGAGGTACATGGATGAGATTGTCAGATTACATGGTGTGCCAGCGACTATAGTGTCGGATCGGGATCCGAGGTTCACTTCTCGATTTTGGGAAAAGTTTCACAGTGCATTGGGTACATAACTGAGGTTCAGTACAGCCTTCCATCCACAGACAGATGGTTAGTCAGAGTGGACTATACAGATCCTAGAGGATATGCTTAGAGCTTGTGTGTTGGACAGGCAAACCACTTGGGATCGATGCTTACCCTTAGTGGAGTTTGCCTACAACAACAGCTTTCATAGGAGTATTGGTATGGCACCGTATGAGGCACTGTATGGGCACAGGTGTCGTACTTCATTATGTTGGGATGAGGTTGGTGAGAGGCATCTTGGCAGTCCAGAGTTAGTGGACCAAGCTACTCAGCCGGTTGCTCTGATTAGACGAGACTTGGAGATGCAGGATTCTTCTGTCGAGATATTTGTTTAAATATATGCTCTCTTTTTAAAAAAAAAAGTAAAAAATTTCAAATTTACATGTGTTTTTATATAATTTCTGAATTTGTTTTGAGGGTAAACCTTGTGTGGTTTTGATTGGGCCACGAGTTGGGCGTGATAACCCATGATTGCCACTGGATAAGAGCATATCTCTGAGGCGTACAACGTAACAGAATACTTTAGTGTGGATTGGTTTGAGCCTTGCCTAGATGTGATCGACACCAATGTGAAAAATCTTAGCTGTTACGATGCTGTACTTCTTGGTGCTTTTTTAAGTTTGAACAAACATTAGTGAAAGCAGAAAACCTTAAATCCCGACTCCTTGTTCGAGTGAAACAAATTGTGAAAGCATCAAGTCCTAACGTAGCCAGCCAAGAACTGGCCTTCATGTAGTCCTCCGCTCATTGGCTCAAGACTTTGGCAGTTCAACTGTCTGTCTTTGGACAGCTTTCAATTTCTGCACTTTTTTCAGCATTATTGATGTGGTTGGATTCTGCAGACTATGTGGATGAATGTCTTCCATAAGCTTCAAACAACAATGCTAAAAGATCTTTGTTTACACATGTTAGAGCCATTCTCGCAGTCACACAAAAATTTAGTGATGTTTCATTGATTTAGGTTCTGGTATGGATAAGATCACAGACTACATACAGCCAGCCATCAAGAGATGTAGATGTGGTGTTCGTCCTGTCTCCCATCTGGGTTTAAACTCTTATGAACTAACCAATCTGTCCCCTCTGCTTGCAACAGGGACCCAAGAGTCGAAGCATATACGCGTTAGATGGATGTGCAAGCATCATTTATGTGAATTATTTTCCTCTAATTTGCAGCAATAAGAACCATCCTTTTCAAATTGGCAGAGAGTGGGCATCATTCAAAGGATCAAATTAACCAATCTGGCATCCATCCAAAAGGTTCTGGTCCATGACGTTCCAAACCACAATCTGGATATAATAGTTAAAAAGAAATCGAGCCCTCCTCCTTGGATCTGCCATCAGTTCAGACAGCATTTTTCTGACCATGCATAACCCACAAGACTACCTTCTGGTATAAGACAATAGAACCAAGCCTTCCTTACACC
This sequence comes from Passiflora organensis, assembly GCA_019739055.1. NCBI lineage: Eukaryota > Viridiplantae > Streptophyta > Magnoliopsida > Malpighiales > Passifloraceae > Passiflora > Passiflora organensis. Next base: position 1,688,145 of record JAEPBF010000136.1, read on the forward strand.
ACCACAGATGTCGCAGATAGCTCCATCCCTCAACTACCTTTCATCACCAAAAACCTCTGCCGTGGCCCCCTTGACCCCCTAATAGCCTCAAATGGAATGTAGTCTGATCGTCAGGGGCAAAGGAGTCCAGTGGAATTGGAAGAGTCATAAGATATCAATGAAGGAACGAACAATCCTGTCTTAAGGCTGGGTATCAGAATACTAAGATCCCGATAACAGAATGTGCTTTTCTGCTGTTTGTATGGAATCCTGTTTGCACTAGCAGTAAATATCTTACAAGTTGCATAGCATTTTTTTTTTTTTTCAGCAGACTGAAGCAAATCGTATCACAGCTCTTTTCCCTTTTGTATCTTCTTTGCTTGTAACAGCAACATTCTAGTTAATGAAAGTGATAACAGAGTAATAAAAAGAATCATCCTTGCCTATTTATGCAATTTAAATGTCAAAGTTGTACTTCACTCGATCTACGAGGAAAAAGTACAGCAGTCCGCTTGTAATCCTGGGATGGAATCCTGCATCCCACCATTAACACTTTAATACATTGGCCAATGAGAGCGTGTGCATGTGTGTGTCTGTATAGATATAAATATTCCCGCTGCATAGGTGAACCTGCAGGTGGATCGATTGAATGGACGCACGAGTGTGTTCATGAAGCTCCAGTATAAGCACGCGATATCCTCTGTTCATGTGTCAGCTGGATTTACATATCCTTGTCTTCTAGTAACATTTTGTCTTATTAAGACCGATCGAGTTAAGATCCCTATGGAGAAAACCCAAATCAAGGCGCAAAAGGTGATTAAGGAAAGATATACAAAGATCATCCTTCCCTTCACAACCCTTCAACATAACACTTTCTCTTCTCTGGTGGGTTTTAAACATATACTAGGTGGTGCCAACCCATGAGCATCTTAGTAGAAAATATTAATTTTTGGGTGTACGAACAACCTGCAAAAATATATTAGTCTGTGTTGGTATCGTCTTAGCTGGATATCACCGTTGCTGCATTTAAGTTTGAACAAACCATAAGCTGCATGTCTCCCTCCCATGTAATTTCATCTTTATCTTTATCTTTATCTTCATCTTTATATATAGTTTGTTTCTATAATAGTAAGGTGTTTAAACAAAGATGGTGGGCTGCCAAAGTGACTACAGATTCTGGAGATGGACTTGTTCTGTGAAAGTAGCGAGCTACCTAGCTGTCTGATGCAGGACCCTGTTGAAAGCGAATCACATCAAGTTACTCTGTTTGTGGTAGACAAGTTTGTTCATGCCGAATATAATCTTAGTTCTGATAGTTTCGTTATCCTTTAGAGAGCATCTAATCTTAACAGAGCTGTCCATTCATTGGCTGAATGGTCAAAAACTGGGCAAGTTAGGCAAGTTCAACTTTCTGTCCTTGGACAGCTTTCACTTGCTGCACTTTATCCAGCACTGTTCATGTGGTTGGCTTCTGCAGAATATTTGGATGGAAGGATATCTATTATCTTCCATGACTAAGCTTCAAGAGCATTGGCTTCAAGTAACAAGCTAAAGAAAAGGATACTTATTTACAAATCCTGTACCTACCAACCTACCTACTCCACCGATCATACAAGCTATTTATTGGTGCTGTATGACTTTAAAATCATGGTATTGATGAGTAAGATTGCAGACTGCATATAACCCAGACATAGATGTGATGTTAATCCTGCCTCCCCGCTGTGTTAAACTTCATGGATCGTCAATCTGTCACCTTTGCTTGCAAGTTTGGATATCAATTGTCATAGGGACCCAAGAATTGAAACATAAACGCATGGTTTGATGCTTAAGTACCCATTCATTCCCTTTAATTCTCTAACAACCAAACCCGACTTATTCATTTATAACCAAAGATTAAGTATTCGACCTTTAATTTTGGATATAATAGTTATGATAAAAAAAAAGAAGAGTAATTTCAACATTCTAACGGTGGAAAAGAAGATGAACTCAGACAATCAATCAAAGTAAACAATAAAGTACCAACATGGATGTAGTTAGAATGATGGCAGAACTTACCAAAAACGTAACCTGTTAACAGATCCTGGCCCTAGTGCTTTGTCTGCACTGACCGCCCTGGCTCGGTCCCAGACGAAATCCTATTGGCTTACTCGAAAATAACAATTAAGCTATGCAACATCAATCACGAATATTATAATAAATTAATAATTGATAGCTAGCATCCAGAACCAGTCATATGTTAGATTGCACACCCAGAATTGGGCCCTTGGGGATACCATGACTTGTCATGAAAGGCAGAGAATTAGGGAGGACCTGTCGAACACGCTAGCTAGCAATTAATCTTTATACATTAATTATTCATGATTCTACGCGTTCTTTTTCCTGCTTGTTTCAAGCCTGATGTTAAGCAAACCAGATATTGTCATGTGAAGTTTAGAATGATTTTGTCTGCAACAAGGTTGTCCTCTAGCAAATCTCCTAAGCAAAAATAGTGCAAAGGGGAAGACCATACCCAAGTATCCCCTGCGAACCCCGAGAGCCAGGTTGCAGACCTAAAAATCGTAGTTGCTGTGTAGCTTTTTTTTACTGTTATTTCATTCTTAGAACTAAAGCAACACAAGGGTACCAAACTAGAAGACAAACAACAATGTTTTCTTCATGTCTAGGTGAAAGCCAAGAACAATTATATACCCCGACACTCGTAATTAAGGCAAGATACGAGACCATGACTGTGAGTAGCTGCAATTGATGAAGAAATAACTCAAGGCATGGGCACCAATTATTGTGAGCTGGGTGTTGTTGCTGCCGGCATATATTGTCATGGCTATGGCTATTTTCCCCACGCTATAGTTTCCTTTTGGACTGCCTTCAACAGAGCTTTTATTGTCGTGAAGTCCCTGTTATGGATTCAATTTCTTCTCCCTCGTTATGTGCACACATATATTCTCATGCCTCTTAATTGTTGTCCACACCATCAGAAGCCTCAACCAAGAAGACATGGGGACCGAACACGAAACTTGTTCTTCTTTGTTGGGTTCTTTGATTCGTTTCTCGTCACATTACTAGGTTCAATGAGGCCTCTTAATCCTTACACTATTTTTCATATATAACCATTTCTATGCGATATACATTAATAGTACCGTAATAACAATACTTATCCCTTAACTCTAAGTGATCTCATTTTCTTACGCCAAATTCTATGAGGCTCATTGGCTTTCTCCACTAATCTTGCTGATGTCTTCTCAAACACGATTACTGGTTGAGACAGCTTCGAACTCTTTTGTGAATAGACTGATGAACTGAAACGAGAGCATCGTATCATTGTTCGATAAAGGACAAGGTGGTTGCTTAATCATTAGATCGATGCATCTCCCATGAAATATATCCATTTAAATCCACAATTGTCCTTTCCATACTGATTTCTTTGATCCTAGGAGCAGGTCGGTTGCGGCGGTTTATAGTGCCGACCTCATTTATGTGGAGTTTATTTTCTGCAATAACATTTTAGATTATCTTAAAATTTTTCTTTATCGGTAATAAAATTCTTTTCTTTAATTTAAGTCGATATCTGGTGAATATATTATTGCGAAACTAAACTTTTTTTCAATAAAGTCAACCATGTTAATTTAGATTATCTTAATTCAGCATATAGATTTGTTTTATGATCTGATGCTAATTAAATCATGGAGAAAAGCAATTTGAATATGATAAAAATTTACTATACCCAAATCGCATCAATCCAAACAAACATGCCTAGACAAAATGTCATTCTAAACTTCGGTGGCACGTCAAAAAATATGCTTAAGTACAAATAATAAATTTCTCTTCAATCATCAATTCGTATACTTGAAACTATGATTGATTCTATCTAATTCAACAACACCATATTTTCGCTTATTAAATAAGTTTTTTTTTAAAAAAAAATGATTGTAGGAATACTTTATGAAAATTAAAAAATATATACATCAACACTGTATAGTCCATCGCAGAATCAATTTCTTTTGTAACTGTAATCCATATTCACATCCCAAAAACTTGTTTTAGATCTTTTTAGACTTGTGGCTGTCCTGTGATGATGTACGGACATTAAACCACGTTGTACTTTCATCCCAGTAGTTCTATTTTGTATATTACATTTTCCTGTTCTGATGTGCTAACAAATGAAAATCATTTTTATTATTATTTAATTTTTTAAAAATATAGTTCGGTTAATGGTAACGAGCTTACCTTGTAAAAAATAATTGTGATAGTTAATTAGGCATCACCTTTTCTTTCTTTTTTTACTTTCCCCAACTCATAATCCCTAGCTCCTGCCGAGGCTGAAGCAAAATCAGGAACCGCTGATATTATTGTCTGCTAAAAAATCACATCCAGATCTCCCGCATTAATCATGTCCCCACCGTAGATTCACGCCTCTTTAATCCCTTACCTTCAATATTCAACCAAACCATAATTAACATTCGCCCATACATCCATCCAAAACATCAATTCCAGCAAGCTATTGTTCTGCTCATTATCTTTTACATATATATATATATATATATATATGCTATTCTTATCTTATCAGGGTCCAAAGAGTCTACATTATAATAATTAGATATTAGTATTTGTCATTATAATATAAGATATGTTGTGGCATTAGCTACTTTACCGAAAGTGAATTTTTATTTAAATAGATCGGTTTTATTTATTTAATTAACCTAATACTACGAATCCATATATTATCCAGTCATATCCATCCGTCCATTCATCTATCGTATCCATCCGTCTATTCATGCATATTATATTTATTGAATTTCCCAAAAATCCAATCCGCAACGACTCATCGTTATAGTGGCGCTCCTTCTCCCGTTCTCCGTCTCCTCCATTGGGTAGGTCTCTAGATCTGCCTTTATAAACCCAACCGTCCCTTATTTTTCACCCTCTCTCTATACCATTTCCCCTCGTAAACTAACTAACCGAATAAACAGCCTAACAGAAAAAATATAGAGACAGAGAGAGAGAGAGAGAGAGGAAAACCCTCACAAATATGTCTGCCTCTCTCCGGTTAGATCTGATTCCTTCCTCCACTAAAATCCACCCTCTCAACTACGAAGACGACCTCTTCGACCGTCTTCCGGACTCGCTCCTCCTCCTAATTTTCAACCAAATCGGGGACGTCAAATCCCTTGGCCGCTGCTGTGTCGTCTCCCGCCGATTCCACTCTCTCGTCCCGCAGGTCAGCCGTGTTCTCGTCCGTGTCGACTGCGTCATCTCCGACGACGACTCTGCACCTTCCTCTGATTCGAAACCTCCCCGCTCCTCCTCATCGTCTGCGGCTAATTCGTTCTCTTCGCTCTGCCGTTTCGTGTTGTCAGGCATTGCTAAGCCCTTCCAGGCCCTTGGCCAGTTCTTCGGCCCCAAACGAGACGTTTTTGTTGCATCGCGGCCTCTCACCGCTGGAGAAGATGGAGAAGGTGGAGATTTCGACAACGGAGGTGGCGTTACCCACCATTCCCCCACCCAGGTCCTCAAGAATTTCAGTGAGATTCGGTTCTTACGGATCGAATTGCCCAGCGGCGAGTTGGGGATTGATGACGGTGTGCTCTTAAAGTGGCGTGCCGACTTCGGTTCAACCCTAGACAGCTGCGTCATCCTAGGCGCCACCTCCGTCTCCACCAACGTCAAGTCCACCCTCGAAAATCATAACGGCACCGAATGTATTGCCGCAACTGCTGGTGGTGATGATAACGGGAGCATCCCTGAATCCTTTTACACCAACGGGGGATTGAAATTGAGAGTAGTGTGGACGATTAGCTCCCTAATCGCGGCCTCTGCAAGGCACTACTTACTGCAGCCGATCATCGCAGGGCATAAGACCTTGGACAGCCTGGTTTTGACGGATGCTGACGGGCAGGGAGTGCTGTGCATGAATAAGGAACAGCTTGAGGAGCTGAGGGTGAAGCCGTTATCGGCTTCTTCTGCATCAAAGAGGACGCTGGTGCCAGCGCTGAATATGAGGCTTTGGTATGCTCCCTACCTAGAGTTACCGGATGGGGTTGTCCTAAAGGGAGCAACTTTGGTTGCGATCAGGCCTAGTGGTGAGCATTCTAGTGCTGGGAATAAGAAGGATGTGTCAGATTTGTCTTGGGTTTCCACTGCGTTTGAGGAGCCTTATGGTACTGCTGCCAAGATGTTGGTGAAGAGGAGGACTTACTGCTTGGAGATGAACTCTTTTTGATCGGATTATTGGGGATCGAGGTACATATTTGATTTTACTGTTACTGCTTATAAAAGATTCGAAATCTTGGTACGAGCTCTTTTTGCATATTGTCCAGAAATAATCTCTATTCATTGCAAATAGATTTACAAAATATCTAAATATATGGCGTTAATATAGGTCTGTTTTGTCAAATCTGTTTTTTGACAACCATTCTTGGTTTGATAGACTTGTAATTGGTTATTGGAAAATGAAGTTCTAATGAAAGATTGAAACTAGAGATATATTCTACCAAGGATGAGGCTCGATGAATGTGGGAAATTTTAGTTGGTGTCAAGTGCAGGGAAAGTGCATGATGGGTGTCTTAAATGCTGGTGTAGGGATCTAGTTTGAAGTTTGTAATTTAATCTGTGTCTATTAAGCATCGCCTCTTGCATTTCTCATACTGCCGTTTAATGTAACAGGCTTCCATGGGATGTAAAACGGGACCGGGTAAAGGGAATGTGCAAGTTTTAGCCAAGGGAAGATTGAGTCAGTGAACAATTCTTCGCCTGCGCCTGGTTTGAGCTGGATGGAGTGTCCCATGAAGCTAAAACATGCCTTCGACTGCCATTGAGACGATCATCCCAGATATATTGTGCCTTGGAATATTTTCGACGTTTACTGCTTCAGGAGATACTTAAAATGCATCCGTTGCTTGTTTTATTTCAGCCACATGCTTGCAAGGAAGCACATCTACAACTTGATGTATGTTGTAAGAGGATCGAGTTTGCAGCCGTTTACTTTAATGTAGGATTCCTGTATGTGAATATTGTAGGTATGAAAATGTTGTGCTTGTGTTACACGTTTGACGTACATTGAGCAATGTAATCCCAAGTTAACCTTAATATTTTCTCAGCTTTCAGATATGTTTGTAAGCTCAGTAATACTTCTGCTTCTGCCAAACTTGATTATAAGAGTGGTAGTAGTTGCCGGCATGCCGGAACTTGAATTGGAATGTTTCATATGCTGATAATGTAGAGTTATTGCAGGACGGGTTAACGGCTATGGTGTATTCCTATGTCGACTTTGCTAGCGGGTAGTAATCAAATTGTGTTGATGTATAATGTCATTTTTTCTTAATATAATCAGGGCGTTAAATACCCTCTTCTACTGGTTGAAGTCGATGGATCGTTCTGGACTGTATTCTGGCAAAGTGGTGTGGTGCAGGTTTATAGTTTGCTTCAGTTATTAGCAACAGATATTGTCGCTATACCCACTACCGTTGGGCAGCATTGTGCATCCTGTTTTGGGAGAAGTCATCACTCATTTGCCAGAGTTTCTTATATGTTAAAGTTGGCTCTCAGTTTGTGGGTTCTATTGGTCTTGAATCAGAGCATAACAGTTTTTATTTCTTTGATTTATATTCGTCACATATAATTCTGAAAGGTACAGGATTTCGCTCTTCACTGTTGAACAATCTAAAGTGTGCTTTACCTGTTTCATGAATGTTTCAGTTATTTTGGTTTCTGTCCAGACTCTATGGGGAAGGAAGACACTTCTGAAGCATTGGTTAATCCTCCCATTATTGAATGCACGAGGGAGATGGTATGGCATGCTCTGGTGTGATACGATATGATTGTTTATTTGCTCTTGTATTTGATTTCTGCTATTGAATGAGCCCATATCTGTCACCACCGTTGGGAATAATGGATGGCTACGTATCTGCACATGAATGAATAGCTAGTTGCACCATTCCCATTGGACACTGCTTAGTTTTCCTGGGCTCTCTTTTGTCAATTAATTAGCTGGTTCTGCATCTGCTTTCACCTGTTAATCACATGATAGATCACACACCTTGATACTTAAAAGAGTCCAGGTGAAAACTGAGCTTGCCCATGGTAACACACTCTTCTTGGAAACCCCTGCTTGCATTTGACTTTGAGCTATGATTTGGTGAAGGCTTTCTTAATCATTTATCACTGATTATTACTCAAATCGTGCTATCAAATATGATTGATCAGCAGTCCCTCCCCATAATTGGAGAGAAGGTCACAGTTGGCCTGGCCTATCCTCCTTTTTCTCATTAATGAGGGGGAGACCTGGAGGCGGAGCATTATGTGAGAAACAGAGATGAAGAGACCGAGCCCCACATGTTTGTTTATATGCCAGCAATTATTATGATTATGAGAAGGTGAGAAAACAGGATGTTTAATCTACAGAAAAGCAGCTTGTGCATTGTTGGAAAAATAGACGATATCACTTGGATTTTTTCTATGATTATTTCTCCCACGCGTTTTCAAGTTCTTTTTACAAAACATTTTAAGTGCTGTTGGCAACTTTATAATCCACAAAATTAAAAGCAGAGATTCATTATTATCTACAGATTTTTTATGGTCAATCTATTTTCTACTCCCTTTTCTTCAAGTATTGCTGTATTCTCTTGTAGAGTCGGTCAATCATTCATATTATTTCAAATCGTAGATTGAAGGTGGGAGAATAGCAGAGTCAATTATTTTGTTAACTATGATGCCTTTTCTGCCTTAAATCTGACCTAGTTACCATCTTACTGGAATGCAAGCCAGCCTTTTTAAGGCAAAGACATTCATAGAGCTCAGGATTGATCTCTAGCCATTGCCATTCCCAGGAGGGACCTGGGGCCCGGGATTCCTTTTGCAAACCACTTTCTCAGCACAACTCACCTTACCCTTTCATTATTGCTTCTCTTTTAACAAGGAAGTAGTTGTAAAAATGGTTTCCGAAAGGTAAGAGTCAGGATTTTAATGGGCTAACACAAAAGTTTCCTCTGAAAGGCAGGGTGGTAGAAATGGAAGCACCAGCTTTATCTTTTCCTCGCAGGTGTCTCTTTCAGAATGTCCAATCCCTTTCTGCTTTTATGAAAGTATAGTCTCGCATAATCTGCAACCATGTTCAATTGTTTCTTCAGGTAAGGCGACGCATGCGTTTGCAGCAGATGATATATTTACCATATTTATCTGCTGTGCACGCGTAGTCTCATCACCATATTTACCTTGCGAGAATCTCCATTGTCCCTTTTTTATTGTGTACACAGATAACCCGAAACACCAAAACAACATATATCGGGCCCATGGATATAACAAGTCCAGACAAAGATGTAAAATGGGCTAGCTTAGTTTGATCCATTGTTTCAAAATACAAATTGGTAGTGTGAAGACCAATGACTGCATCTGGTATTGCAAGTAACTGGATACTGTAGACAATTTGGCGTCACTAGGTAATCCTTCTTTTTCAGTGATAAGAAAATATTATTGGAATGGCTCCCATCCCAAAATGAATGTGAGAATATCTTTGTTTGTTTGATGTATTATGAGATGAATTCTGAATAAAACTTCAAAGTAACATATTGTTCAGTGTTTGTTGATTCAAATAAATAGTGGGACAATATGGAGGATTTGATGTGTTGTTTGCCTGGTGGTAATTTGTAGGTAATCAAAGGCCTGATGGTCCCAGTGATATAGATCCTTTTTTGAATACAACATATATAGGGACTAATAATAGGTGATTTCAACAATTGATCAGGGGTGTTTTTGAGTTTTCTGGGATTTGAAGAGAAGAGGTAACTGATGGTGATATAAGCGTTATACTCAATAACCTTAGTGACTGGAAACCATTTTGAATACTCTTTTTAACCCAAACACCTATTTGTAGATTTCCTATTTTTAGTGAGAGGTCTTACCAACGTTACGTTTTCTACCTTCAGATTATAAGAGGACCGTTGCATAAAATAACAAATGACCACCAGTACTAAAGCCCTATGTTTCGCTTACTAAGCTGAAGGTCTTCATAGCTTGCTTCTGAAACCGATAAACCTTGGCATCCACTCATGTTCGACCTTTAATCTATATGGTTTCGATTGACATTTTATCGGACATGACATACTGACTCTACAAAATAATTACAGAATATTAGTAAGTCAGTGACATAGACAAGACATAACGTGCCCTTATTATATAAACCAATCTTATTTTTGAAAGTAAGATAAGTCGTTATTTAATAATGGATTCCTGATTCCATTCCTTATTGACAGTTACTCCCATACAAGATTTAACTTTAATGGCTTTGTCTGGTTTTTCATTTGTCATGTGTTAGTTATTTTCTGATCAAAGGTTATTATCACTTGTCATTATAGTCTGTCTACATCTGTGAGACGCAATCTCTGCATGAGAGATAATTATTATCTAATTCTACATAAAAATAAATAAAAAAATCTTGAATTTATATGCATTATTTAGTAAAATTATTTATAATAAAATATATTTTTAAAATTATGCGAATATAATTATGATTCAGACCCGCTGACCCAAAAATCTATTCATGACAGCAAATGTTCCTTCCTGGATCATATATTCTTGTGAATCTTACGCATCTTGTAAATACGGAGGAGGATGAATCTGATTCCTTTCCCAGGAAGATCTATGGAGTGACAGAGCTGCTGGCTGCTGGGTTTCGGCATTCATGGACAGAATAGCGGATTTGCTTCACAAATGGCTTAATCAATTTCCAAGGATATACGATTCAGGAAGGGAAAATTTATAACTTTAAGGGAAACAATTTGTCATATTTTCCTTTTGGAAACACACAAAGCTTTGAATGCAAAGATAAATGAATCCGCATCATCCAAGCCCAAGGACTTGGAAATGGATAAATCAGAAATATCAACAGACTCAGAAGCACAACAAGACGGTGATCACCCAATACAAGGCAGAAATATCAACTCCTTGCTTGCCCCCTTTATCCATCTTCGAATTCCTGCGAACAGATAACCACTGAAGAGATTAGCGTGCGTGCCATTCGTTCGTCCTAAACTAGGAATTCAGAAAAAAAAAAATTGTAAACAGAGGAAATGAACCTGTTGCCTCCCACCTATGTGCCTAACAAGAACAGCAGTTTCCTACTGAAACACCGTTGTCTAGATTTTCTAAAATCAGACGAAATAAATAAAAACACCAATATGGCGGCTATATTTCAGAATGAAAGTTAGCTCAACTTTTGCTGAACCTGTTTTTGATCCTTACTAAAAATAATGGAAAGCCTTCCACTTTTTATGCCACGAATTCCTCAAACTACGTCACCCTTATTGCTAGTTGACTTATAGAGACACAAAACAAGACTATCACAGAGGAAAGTAAAGCTGTTTCCAGGAGAAAAGTGTGGATAAACTGTGTGCTGGCGTGTCCTCCAACATATTACCTGTCTATTCCCAGGTAACTCAATTGGTTGCAAAATGACTGACAGGCATACACAGATGATTTATAAAGGATGGCTGGAAAGAAAAAAATAAAAATATGTAAGACGACAGGAAACAAGTGATGTGGGCAAAAGAATGGAGGAGCTGCCATCAGATCTTTCATGCAGGAAACGCTCTCCTATTCGTACGACTGTGTCACATACCTACAGTGCTGGGAATTCAAAACGAGCTCGTGTGACTGAAAAAGTAACAAGATCAACGCTTGGTCAATGAAAAGATTATCCAGCTTGGATGTAAAGTTTCCAGGAGAGTTTGGTCTCTTGTACTGCATGGTGTTGCGGTTCAATTGTTGATATGTAAATCTGGCTCACTGGAAATCTTGTGCTCAAGGGAAGTTTCAGAATATGCTAAGTTTGGACTCAATCATCTCATTCAGTATTTAAGCTATCCGAATAGAGTACTGGGTTTAAATCATCCATTCCGGCTTTTTTTGGACGAAAACAGAAATCAATAGTCATGGATTGATTCAAATGGAAGGCAGATCCGGTTATTTTCCACCCTTGTTTCTCCTGTCATCTGAAATCTAGAGAAAACCATGACTTACATAAATCCTTGCATGAAACCTACAGGATGCCATTTTTGTTTTGGTTCCACGTTTTCTGCCTGTACCTTCTCCGATCAACTAGTTCAGATGTACAATGACGAACCCTACCCTAAGTACAGTTTGTCAGAATCCAACATCATTTTCAGTTCACTGCCAGGTGGTAGGTAGGGCAAAATTGTCAAAACATGATGTAGTGGGGATTCTAAACCTATCAAGGCCTTGACCTATAAATGTGAAACTGGTTCCGTTAGGATGCTAGACATTTAGCTTGTAACACGTGGCATGAAGTTGCAGATGTTAGGGAGAAGGAAACCAGTAAGAAAACAAGCAAGGAGACAATCAGCCGATCTCTCTACGCACAGGAATCCACGCAGGAATCAAACAGAGACAACATATAATGCGTAACTCTCATGAAAAGACACCAATGGTTAAGTTACTTTATGATTACCAAGACTGGTTTCATTAAAAACCAGACCTAAAAAGTTTCGAAAACAACAAAACAAAACAAAAGAGCCAACGAAAACCCACCATCGAGGAACAAAAACAACCAGACCGCAACTAGAATATGAAAAAAAATATATAACTAGGATTACCTTGAGCCTGAGGATGCATAATCATGTGTTCAATTACCAAAATGCCATTATACAGAGTGGTGGTGTGTATTGGTGGTTTACCTGGAAGAAGATGGACCAAGAGGAAGGAGTTCCTTTCAGGCACCGATCAGTTCTTCCCTTTGCCTTTATGGTCAGAATGCCTGATTCCATCGCCATAGCAGAGCTGCAACCCCGGTGGGAACTGATGGTGGTGGTGGTGGTGGTGGTGGTTTTCCATGGGTTGCGGTGCAGCACCAATGAAGAAAGGTACATTTGTAGTTGATCCGTCTAAAGTAGAAGAAGAGAACCTCTGGAGGTGAGGCAAAAGCGACGGTGATGATGAATTGGACTGAAGGGTCCCCCTATTGAAACCAGAAAGGCCGGAAGAAATTGTGAAGTTGAGATTATAGTCCCCACCAGGACCTGACTGCGCCGTGGCCACTGGAATCAAATGATCGAAAGGAAAATGTTGCAACTGCTCCTGGTTGGTATTCTCCCCCGATGCATTGAATGGCGGGATCATTGTCATTCCTTGTGGGATTGAATTCCCCAGCTGGATTGGCCCCAAATACCCCGATGATTGGTGCGTTGTCCGAGATGTAGACGGGCCTAGGAGGCCTGTGTTGAAGTAGTCCATAGCTGTCAAAGGCCATTGTCTGGCAGCTGCCGCTTTCTGGAGGAAGTGAGCCTCAGAACCAGGACTTGTGCTAGAAGTAGTAGTAGTAGTAGTATTGATGTTGTTATTGTTGCTGCTGACACTACCAATCCCACCAGTCAAAAGCTCAGTAAATGAAGAGTTCTGATGAGAAATGGGGTTCACGTTGGGTTGATGTTCATTGCGAGAATCATTGTCCTTCTCCTTCTCCTTGGCTGTTCTTTCCCTAGCTCGTTCACGAGCCTTAACGCGATTAACTCGGATATCAGACCTGGAGAGTGACAGTCCGGAGCCTTTACTCGTCTCTGAAGTGCTGCTGCAGGCAGATTTAGACAAGGAGAGGTGCTGGTGCTGGTGCTGGTGCTGGCTTTGGTTCAGGTTCTGGTTCTGGTTCAAACTGGGGTCTTCAAGCTCCAAATCAGCAGAATCAAACCCTTGTTCAGTGCCCTCACTGCCCCTTTTCCCATCACTTAATTGCTTGGGAGTGTCTGGAAAAGGAGTGTTGAGAGAAGGGAGCTCAGCAATTGAATCTGCAGCTTTCTTAATCAGCCATTCCACAGCTTTGCTCGGCTGATCATACCCTAATCGATCTTGTAGATCATAGAACTGTATTGCTGTGGTCACCGATAATCGGACCCTCCTGTCTCGCAGCCCCTTTGAGGTCCATACTTTGCTGTGCCGATCTTTGCCACCAGATGCTCTTGAAACCCTAATTATACGAGAAGAATGCCACCCACGAAGCCTATTGGCACCCCCAGCAATCCCAACATCTAGACCACTAGAATCAAGCCTTTTGAGATCTTCATCTTCTTCTTCATCAGGGAATTGGTGGTCACCATTCCCTTTCTGGCCTATTTTACTGGAGTGATTTCTCCCATTGCCAACTCTAGAGAACTTACAAGGTTGTGAATGAATCTCGTCCGCCGCCATAGCAAGTTCATGCCTTTCGTCAGCACCAGGGAGCACAAACCCAAGACCGACCCCCTTCAGCTTTTTAATATTTCTTTCTCTCTCGCCCCTTCGTTTTTACCCGTTGCAAGAACAAGTAAAGAGATGGCGAAGATGTGATTTTTATCCTTTGGGTTTGGACCTTTCAGACTGTAATCTATTGAAGATGGCAGGAACACTGCAGGTGGGGTTGCTGTCTCTTATGCATTGATGAAGATGATTCAGAGATTACTTCGGCTGCGTGATGATAAAAAGACTTTCTTTGACGCCTTGACATATCACGATCCAAGTCAGGAAAGAGAAGAAGCCCTATCCCTCTCGTTTTAAGCTTTTCGCCAGTTCTTCAGAGTACATCTCAAAAGCAAAAGCCTGAATAACTCCAGCGAGACTCAGCCCTGCAACAAAAAACCCTCTAAGTAAACGAAAGGAAGCTAACATACAGTAGAGAGAGAGAGAGAGAAGTCATCATATGCCTCAATAGTTACGCACATCTAGACATACACATCACTCAATTAATGTCACAAAGCTGCGCTGACTGCCTCATTGTAGAACAAAGATAAAAGTTTTGGACACAGCTGATCCTTACAAACCCAACGATGATCAGCTGTCGGAAAAGTCGAACTAGTAGCACATAAAAGAACGCTATCTAGGCATGTACACAAGCCGTAATCTGTTGAAGAAGAAGCAAATACGTGCAGGTTGCTGATCTGAAGCCGATACACTCTATAAGTTTTTTGTGGTTTTGTGTTTGTATTTAAAGCTTTCGATGACACCAAAAATGGTTGACACAAACCACAACAGCACAGACAGAGAGCACAGCTGCAGTGCTGCTAGCTAGGGAAGAACAATAAATGACAAAAACCCATTAATTAAAACTGTGTTTCAAAATTACCAACAAGGAAAAAGGAATGAAGCTTTGGAACAATTAAAAATGATTTCTTAGCTTACACTGAAGCATTGTTACAGGTGTCAAGCTTCTATAAAAGATAAACAAGGCAAGAAGGACCTCTTCAGGACCGCTCTTGTCTAGTTTTTTAAAAAAGAAAATCGCCATTGGTGGCATTTGCTCACGGATCTTTGCTCATAAAACCCCAAAACATACAGATCTGAAATCCCGTCAAAGGAAATTAGCTATCAAGATCTATGCTTTTATTTAAAACAATATACTGGTCTAAATTTTGGTCAGATTATTGAGTCTTTCGCCACTGAACTCATTCCCCGGTGAACGAGAAGGCTCCAAAGATTATCTTTTTAAATGCAGATTGACAAAAATATGTAACCTCGTAATAGAAACAGAGATCTCCATGGATCAGTTTGTAAATCTAAAGGCTTCAAAACTTTACTGTTTTTTCATAAATTTTGCTTAATTATCCTTAAATATCAAACACAAGTTGCACCTTGGTTTCTCTAAAAGGTAAAACATTTAGAAAAAGAGAAAGGCATAGATTAGAAAGAGTTTGAATTTGGATGGCAAAAAAAAAAAAGAGACTACTTTGCAGGAGGGTAGGCAAGAAGCTATGGCTTATATAGTTGGAAAAGGAGGAGGAGATAAACTGGAGTTGTAAAATGCAAAACCGAGTTTATTACCTCTGCGACTCACCTTATCCAAATGAAAACTGCAAGTAACAGACTTTGAATTCCAGGTTGTTGTTAAGGTATACTGAACACTAACTATAATGAATCTATGCGGGGGCAGGACAGAAATGAGCAGAGAAGTGCAAAGAAAGAGCTTGCGCGTTTCTAGGGTTAGGTATGGTGATAAAGGAAACAAAAGAGAAAGTACAAAGTGGAAGAATAATAGGAGGAGGAGGACGAGGAAGTGGTGGTGATGGAAGTGGTGCTGGGGTTTTTTTAAGGAGGAAGATAGTTGTTGTTGTTGTTGTCTTTGATGATGATACCCATTCGAGCAACTCGCCGGGCTTATCGGGAAAGGACAGGAAACACTGCGCCGTTCCCTCAGGCCTAAACATTCAATATCTCCTCCTTTTTTCTTATCCCTTTTGTCCTTTCCTCACTTTTTTTTTTTTTTCTCTATCTGCCATTTTATTCTCTTATCTGATAAAATATGCTCTCCCTTCTTTTCTTTTTTTCCTTTATTTGTTGATCCTTATTATTATTAATTTTTAGTTTGATTAATTTTATTTATTAACAATATTTTCCTTACAAGTTACAAGTTACAAGTTACAAGTAACAAGGTTATGTAAATCCAGACATCAATTGCATCTTAATGGGCTATCTATTTTCATATTATCATGACTAATTCTCTTTATATTCAAGATCAGGATTGAATTTTTAATTTTTCAAAAAAAATAATGAATTTTACTCTTCAATCAATCTCTATATTCTTAAGATTGAACAGTATCGTATTCCTTTGACTATTGACAGATGAACCCAAATTAGCCTTTAATAAAACAATATTTTTCATGTGGTTTATGTCAACATCAAATCTTGGTCACTCAAACTTTGAGCTCGGAAACTACTAAATAACAAATTTTTTTAATAAAAAACCATAATTCAGATGTCTCATAATAAATATCAGTAGTTGCGAAACACCGATGTCACCATGCCCAACTGGCCACCACCTTCCAAACATACACTTGAGTCAATAAATAACATTAATTTTCCTTAGTGATTGTACCCATCTGTCAGATTGTGATAGACCATAGAATAATTGGAGCATAGAATGGTCCTGCACCCAATCAGGGATCTTCCCATCACACCATGGCTTGGTTCTCTTGTTACTTTAAATTTTGCCTATTTTGGTAAATGCAGTTAATTAATGGGGATAGTTAAGGCGCCTTTTAGAGTAATTGATTAATTTTAATTAATTAATTAATGTATGATTTGGGTGTGGATGGTAGCAGTGTAATTGGGAGTGGAGGAGCAAGTTGAATCAAATAATGATGAAAAGGAAAGCACTTGAAGCTGTAAAGACCTACGAATCAGAGGTCTTTTCCAGCGCCCAAATGTCAAGTTGAGAAGTCTCTGAGTCCCAGTAAAGCTAATCACAAGCTTTTAGGGGGCAGAGGGGGTTTGGGGGCTAATGGGGAATTAGTTGTGATTTAATTAATCTGTTGAAAGCCTGATGGATCGTACATGTCATGATGCCCCTCTTGGCTTGCCATGGGTCATAATATGATTAGACCGGTGAAGGTGGTGTTTTCTGACTTCTGAGTGCATCACAAAATCACTGATGAGGTTATAAATATATTAAATAATTATATTATTAAAATCTAAAATATTTTTAAAACTCTCAATCAATTAGATTTTTTATGTTTATTAAAGATAATGAGGATATTGTTATCTAATAGTCATATTTTTATCCAAAATATGTCTTTCTTAATATTTTTAAGATGATTTTGAACATGTAAAGATAATTAAGGATCAAGAATTTTTAGGATAACTAGATTAAATTAAATTTAAAATAAAAAAATCAATTTATAATAATTTTACTTATTAAATATTAAAATTGATAATAATATAAAATTTAAATTATATGACCAATAACTCTAAATATCTATTTAATAATTTTAAATAACTTTTAATTATTTAATTTTTATATTCTTATTTATAATATTTATATATAGTCAAAATTTGATAATAAAATTTGAATTAAAAATTATTATTATTTGTGGAGATAAACAATATCATTGAGTATATAGGTGAGTCTTGATAAAAATCTTTTTAAATCTTAAAAGATTTAAGAATTGAATCGTCCAATCAATTAAAAAAAATCGAGTTAACTAAGTTTAATCTATTTTTTTTGTAATTCTCTCTAAAAAATATTTTAATATCTATGAATATATTGAAAAATTTTAAATACAATCTCCCATCTCTATATCTTCTCATATTATTTATGCTTTCTAGTTATTTTATAACAAATATCATTTTATATTTTTT
This sequence comes from Passiflora organensis, assembly GCA_019739055.1. Taxonomy (NCBI): domain Eukaryota; kingdom Viridiplantae; phylum Streptophyta; class Magnoliopsida; order Malpighiales; family Passifloraceae; genus Passiflora; species Passiflora organensis. Next base: position 1,706,229 of record JAEPBF010000136.1, read on the forward strand.
TCAAAAGAGAAGATTGGTCATTTTGGGGGTTTTAGACCAATTTTAGGATCATGGAAACTTCCCAATCCGTATCCCTCAAACCATATTTATATAATCAATTCTCTTTTCTATTTTGTTAACTTCATTTACTACATTAATACAACCAGTTTATTTATAGTTTATGCACAGCTGAATAGGTTTAATAAAAAAATTAAATTTTTTTGTCATCGCAAGATTTTTTTTTCATAAATTTAAATCAATATATATATATATATATTAATATCGAGATCATATCAATAAAATTAGTTTTATTAAGATAAATATCATATATATTGATAAAAAATTATTCAAATTATTTATATATTTACAAAATTATTGGTTATAAGACCCCTAAACTACTTAGGTCTCTGGACTAAATAAATCCCACAGATGAAATATTAGCTTACGGTAAGTCCCTTTTGCCTCCAAATGTAAACCCTAGATTAATTTAATTTTCACGTAGGAATCGTATACAGAGTCTTATCTGGCATCGTGAGAGGGCAGATTCTGTTGGCTTTAATTCCAGCAAATGCATGCCTTGCGATGGTACCATGGAGTTGGCTAAACAATGACATAATAAGAGGCCGCACATACTCAAGGTATAAGGGCACTTCCATGAGTGATCAAGATCTTGCCCCGTTCATATATAATTTTTTATCAAATTTGGATTAACTTTAATTAACATAGAGAATATAATTAATTTAAAAAAAAAATTAAAGAGAAAAACTAAAAAGGAGGACTGTTCTCACAATTCCATGATCAATCACTTGCGGGTTAAAAAGAAGCCAACATTTATGCTAATCCTCCACTTTATTAAAAGTAAATGTTCCATTAAAGCAATATAAAACGTAAAACCCACTTCGCCAGAACACGTTAATGCCGCTATAAAATAAGCAAAAACCCCACCACGAGGGTAAAGTCATTACAAGGTAGAAAGTGGAGAAACTTCGAGCAGCCCGATGCAAGAAGAAAGAGTTAGCGAGGGTGACAAAACTCATGACACGCTCGATGGGGAGAGAGAGAGAGAGAGAGAGAGGAGCCGCAGGGAGGCAGAGGCACGTGTCGGGGTACAGGAGCGGGGAAGAAGGTGGATTTTATGTGTGTAATCTACCTCTACCGATGCATTGGGCTAACTTCTCGAGGACCAGACCGCAGCACGTGTCATGTTGCTGGTGAGTTAAGTAAGTCAGGATGGTGCAACGACACTCTCCATAATTTCCAACTATCTGTCTTTACCTTTTTCTCGATCTGAAATTTTAAAATATTTTATATTAAAATTATTATTAAATTATTATTTTTATTATGAATAAATAAATTTTATCACTTACCTTTTTTTTCTTTCGTCTTTCGTCTCCTTGTGGTTCTTGTACCCAGCTATGATTTGTACTGGGTTTTACTTTCTGCACCCTTTGCCTTTGCTTGTTTTGTACTATATGGTTGAGCTTTACACCTTGACTTCAACAAAGCCGCCATACCTATCCAAGCCCTTCGTGCTTCTCTTGATCTGTGAAAGAAGGATTGGTTCACTCAATCTGTATAGGATTTAAGAATCTAGAACACTTAATATTGCTATTATAAAGTTTACCGGCAAAGTTTGACTAATGCTATCACGTACAGATGTTTAGCTGCCATGAGGATGAGGCACCATGGTCCCCTGTCAAGGTCAAGATTGATGGAGGAGTCATCAAGCGTCAAATTAAGGTCAAGATTAATGTATTATAGATGTTGATAGCTTCAGGATGCATCCAACTTCGGATAGGGTAAGGAATTTCACTAGGGTTTGATTGGATAAATATATGGTGCCTCAGGAGATAAAGAATAAAATATTTTCAGTCATAAAAAAAATTTCGGAAAGGATAAATATATTGTTTTATATTTCCACCCAAATCTGAAAAACAATATTCTGACATTGGTGTCTCATTATACAAGGACACACTCTCTCTCTCCCAATTCTAAACTAGAATGGTGTTTTGGTAACAAATATTTCAAACCCAGAAATAAAAAGTTAATTTATTAATATAACAAATAAAGATACAGATAAGACATTGACAAAGCAAATATATATATTTTGTTTTAAGTTCATTGTGCTTCTAATTTCCAATGTCTTTTTTTAATTTATGTGTGTTTTCAGAGTTTTTCTATCATGCTTGATTTTGAAAATATTATTATAATTGTAGCCGGAGTTTATTTTCCGTTAGTGTTATTGGTATTGAAATTTGTTTGTAATTTTATTTACTTCTGAAATTGGAATTGTGTGTAGTGACAGGATGTCTAGCATACAATGTGTTCTCTATTTCCAACATAAACAATGGGTAACATGAATGTCATACTACATGCGATATATATCCAATATAGTATATGTAATGTGTAGTCTGATTTAAACAATAATATTAATTATGAATTACATCATTTGAATCATACAATAATTGTCATTTCAAAATAATAACTTAACTAACAATGTTATAATAATTATCATAATCACTAATGTAAATCTGAATACAATGATATACCTTAACCTATTAACATTAGAATGAAGCAAATCAACTATCACAATATTCAGTATTCTAGCTTCAAGATTCTCATTTGTTAGAATACATCACTCTCAAAATAGTGTTTCTCACACCAAAATCCTTCACATTCCAAAATCACGATTCACTTAGTGTTTCGTAAATCTGAAAAAATCAACACAAGAAAATCAAATCCGTAAAAACTAACAGTAAATAGTTAACCCTTGAGATATTAAAAGTTGTTTACAAAATATATTATGTGATTTAAAAATGATAAAAGTGAATGAAATTCCTTTTTTTTTTTTTCCAGTTAACAACTTGCGTGGCGGCGGATCGAGAATATTACTTTTATTCCAGGACCGGACCACCTTAGAATTATCCAGGGTTTGATTGGAACACAGTGAAGTAATTAAGTCAATTAGGGTCGCTTACTGAATTACTTTTGTCTTGTTTTTATTGGCAAAACAATAGTGTCACCGTCAGCAAGATCCCTTCAGATGCTTGATTAAGATTTTGCCATGGCACCAGTATTTGACTTCACATTTCCAATTTTTTAAAGATCAAATCGGATTCCCCAGTAGCATCTTTTACCTACCAGATGGATCTCAGCATATGAACAAGCAATCAACATCCAGCCAGCCTTACGCCTCCTTTGTTTATACCTCTTTTGAGCAACTAGCTAGATACCTATACCATAGCCACTAGCAGTTCTAATTTGGAAGTATTATATTATATTACATCTACATGTATATTATTTGCTTTGACTTAGGTTAGGACAATCTCACACTTTCTTCATTATATTCTCCCCTAATGGGTCAGACCTCCTCGATGGTTAAGCATTTTGCTTCTGGCTCACAAACCAGTACAAGAGATCAAAGCTAGATAGAACAGATATGACCCACCCCAAATATGTGGACTGTGTTTGTGTTAAAGACAAGAAGGATTGCGCTGAGGGTGGAGATCCACTTTGCAGAACCCACAACCTGGATGTGCAGCCTTAAGAATTTCATGCAGTCCCTGGCTATATTACTTGCTGCGGTAGCCTGTAATCCGGACAGGTGTAAGCTCAAAGCTGAAATTCCGACGCTCTAAGACTATTAGATGGACGGATGGATATAAACTAAAGAGATTTATTTACACAAATTCCCTTTTCTTTTGGGTTTTCCGAAACGAGAGCATAACAAGCTAGTTGAACCGGTCTGAAAACCAATTTCCAGAAAACAAGTTAACAAATTTCCTGAATTGTCCGCATTTTGTCCTACACGTAAGGATCGCCAGTGACAAATATAGATTCCCAAGTGCTCTGTTAGCCTGCGCTTTCTGTTTCTTAAACACAGCCCACGAGAGTCACCGATTACCACCATAATTTGCAGACAACGTTTGGAGTAAGAAAAGAAAGGTCCGTCACTATCTTCAATTGCCCCGCCATATAATCTCTCTTCCTGCAACGATATATACCATCTGTTTTCAGCAGCCGGACCATTAGACTCGCATGATTCTGTCGAAATATGGATACAGAGCTTCAAAGTTTTAAGAGACAACCATCGATAAAATTGAGCAGGAGTTCTTCGATCGCCGCAGTAGAATATGAATCTGATTATGAGGTGCGATACACAAGCTTGAAGGACGTGATATCTCTCAATTCCCCTACGTGCATGGCAGGGAGTTGCGAGGGTCATGATTTTGACCCTTCAAACATTATGATAAGGAATCAGCTGGTAAAGTATGCAGCCTCGGTGTACGTCCAGTCTGCAACCATTCTTGCAAACCGAAACCAAAGTTGGTTCGTGAGATTCTGGGAGAGACTAAACAACAAGGTTGGATCACTTTCTCGCTGGAATGCTTGTATCTGTTCTCCTTTAAGAGCTTGCTTTCTGCATGTACAGAATGCCATTCAGTACATGGTCCAGAGTGCTCTGAATAGAACAATCCGGACGTCATGAGTAGTAGGGCTCCTCTGGTTTTCGATCACCTTCTGAAAGTTGTGTTTCCTCTGTTAATATCCATCTGTATCTAAATAAGATCAGTGTTGCTCTTGAAAAGGAAAATACACGATGAACTCTTTCATCTCTCCTTTATCATTATTATTAATTTCTGTTTCCTTAGTCTCTGAAATCAACAACGCAATTTACTCAATCCTTGCAAATTCCTTCTTCATTAATTACCTCTCTGCTTGCTATATATCTATGTCCTGTCGTAGTAATACTTGTCCCAGGCGATTCTTTTTGGTCACAGGTTTTTGTATCGGAGTGACCCTGCGAATCCTTTTCAGTTAGGCTCTCCTTCTGTTAGGACTGCCTCCCGATCAGGGTCCTGTTCTCTCTTTCTCCCTGCGAAACCTTTGCTTTATTGTGAGTATGTAAGAGGACTGCGTGAAAGGGTTTTAGTTAACTCTTCTATATCTCTTGGTTAGCGGAAAGATTCAGGAAATGCAGGTGGCCAAGGGATCTGGCATCAGAATGGGAGGCGGTCTGGAAACACCTTAAAGATTTAATTATTAAACTCCTTAAAGATTTTGAATTAACTAGATTTGTATTCGATTGATGTAATAAAAATAATGAGAGATGGAAGATATGTTTTAATATTAAATGTCGGAGAATCAACGCTAAAAAGATATATTTTAATATAGAAGAATTACCATCTTGCTTTTTCAGCCTTTATTCATTGACCAGGATACGTACTTATACATCTATAGGCCCATTTTGTCTAGAAAACTAACTAAAAGAGGGCCCATCATTAAAAAGGCGGTTGGAGAGCCCAGTGGTCGTTGCCGCTTTCTTACCCGACCGCCCCTGCTAAGGCGACTCAGTGAGTCGGTGTAACGTTTTCTCGGTTTTGCTGGATTTTCTTTTTGTTCTCTTATTCTCTCTTCACGCCTTTTGCATTGAACGCGAGATCCGGGAAAGGAGAAAGGCATAAGGAAACCCCTTAATGGGCAGCGGTTCCAGAAGGGTGGAATAATAAGACGTAAATAAAAGTTACAAAACCCATCAGCGAAACGCCCATCATTTTCTGAAACCCGCTGTCGGATTGGGACTACTTTTGACCTCGCCATCCGATAAATATACCAACCTCAGCAACGACTGTCCTATTCGTTGCAATTAGTTAAAGATTTTTGACAATTTTTTTGGTTCGTGGGGATTCTTGAGCTTCTAGGCCATGTCTGAGAAGAAAATCTATAGTGAGAGACAGGTGTGGAGATGGGTTCTGGTTGGTGCTTTCATTTCTTTAGTTCTTGCTATCGCTGTGGCTTCAAAGACTGTTTCGCTTATTTCTCTCTTTGGGAACGCTAATAAGCCATGCAGCTGTGCTAAGGTAAGGTTTGTATTATCTTTGTTTTTCGTTCTTCTCTGTGTTGTTGCTGGGGAATCTGAGTGGCAGAAATGATGAAACGAATACTGGATTCTGATGAAATCATTATGGGGAATTGGGTCTATTTGTTCGTATGGGTAATTAAGGCCTTATTTGTCTATTGTGTTTTTAGTTAATGGGGTGAATGTTGCAGTGTTTTAATTTCCTGAGGAGGCGTGTTGTAGTTTTGTTAGTTCTCTCCTTGCCAGATTGATTGCTGATCAGAAACTGGAGTTGATTGTATCTGCAGTCGCTCGGCTCGTTGTTTAAGATAACTGAGGTTTGTATTCTTTTGCAGAAGTATACTGGGGTGGTAGAGGACTGTTGTTGCGACTACGAGACCGTAGACAATCTTAATGAAGAAGTCATATATCCATCTCTCCAAGAGCTAGTCAAGACCCCATTTTTTCGATATTTTAAGGTTAGATCACTGTTGGTACACGTTGCGTGAGTTGGTTGCACTTTGATGTACATTTGTTATCACACTATAGTGGAATGTAGGAAATGCTGCATATCATTTTGATGAAAAGGTATAGAAGAAGCGTTCCTGCCAATCTCCTTGTTTACTTGCATATCACACTAAGGATTTTTAGTCATCGCATCATTATATTTTGGTCAGATTCAATTTCAGTATACTGTTGAGTTTTCTGAGACTTGCATTTTTAGGGTATGGTTGTTTACTTCGTTGCATTTGGTAGACTGCACATTTGTATTATAGTCTTCATATTTAAATTATACTTGCATCTTGGGCTCATTGATATGTAATTTTTTCTAAAGCTTTCTTAAATGCAGGTTAAATTGTGGTGTGACTGTCCTTTTTGGCCTGATGATGGCATGTGCCGCTTAAGGGATTGCAGTGTTTGTGAATGCCCGGAGAATGAGTTTCCAGAATCATTTAGGAAACCATCACATCGTGGCCTTCCCTCTGATGATCTTGTGTGTCAAGAGGGAAAGCCTCAGGCTGCAGTAGATCGTACCCTGGATGCCAGAGCGTTTAGGGGATGGACAGTAACTGACAATCCATGGACCAACGACGATGAGACTGACAATGGTATGCTTGTTACTGTTCCTATGCAAGAGGCACATGTCATATGCTCTAATGGCTTGGTTTTGTGAATTTATCTTAACCCATGCAAAAATTGACGGGTCTATTGGATTCTGTCAGCATTAGATGTTTTGGTTATATGATATATTAAGCTTTATCATCTGGTTGTTGTTTGAGTTATGTCTGGTTTTCATTAGTTGCTTTGAGAAAGAGAATCCATGTTGGCTTTTTAGTCATCGCATCATTCCATTTTGGGTAACTAATATATTATTTCCCCTTTGCAGCGGAGATGACTTATGTGAATCTACAATTGAACCCTGAACGCTATACTGGCTACACTGGTCCGTCAGCTAGAAGGATATGGGAAGCTGTTTACTCTGAGAACTGTCCCAAATGTGAGTTTGCCATTTTTGTGCTTGTTTCTTTTCTTTTTTTTCCAAAGTTCATAGATGATTTGTTGTTTTGAATTGTCTTGTTGTCTTTACAATCTTGTAATATTAAGCAAAATTTCCGTAAATAAGCTTTCCTTATACAGCATGCAGATTCCCTCAGGCATTCTGTGAGGTGAAAGATGACAGTGTCAGTTATACTTGTGAATGAAACCTGGAAGTATCATGTGACGAATTGTGGAACTATATTTTCATGCATGTTCTTTGTCATACTTCACACAAAGCAATTGCTTACATAAAAATTTCTTTTCTTCTGAGCCCCGATCCTATTCTTTTATTGCATTTGGTTAACATGAATTGAGGTCGTGTGAATGGTATGCCTTTTATTGCATGAGATTGGTTCCTATGAGGTTTCTTTAGTTCTAATTTTCTATATTGTTTAGCAATGTTTCAAATTCAACTTTTTCATACTTAAATAGTTGGTATAACCTGCTTGCTCTCTCATCAAATTGTCATATGCAGATCCATCTAAAGGGTCATGCCAGGAGGAAAGACTACTGTACAAATTGATTTCCGGTCTTCACTCATCTATTTCCATCCATATAGCTTCTGATTATCTACTTGACGAAGCTAACAACTTGGTATGGATGCTGGATTTATTTACATGATGATAAATAATTTTCATACATTCTGTACGTAATCATGGTAGTTTCTGGCATAAGATTAATGAAGTCACCAGTGGTGTGTTTGGGAGTCATTTCATCTGCATGATTTCTCTACATGTTATAACAGTGTAAGTTGAACTGAACTGTACTGTAACTGATTAACTCTTTCCTTTCCCTAATGCAGTGGGGCCAGAATCTTACTTTGATGTATGATCGTGTCTTAAGATACCCAGAACGTGTTAGAAATTTGTATTTCACCTTCCTGTTTGTTCTGCGAGCTGTGACAAAGGTAACTTACGAGTGGTACAGAAAAGTGTTTTCCACGCCATTGCAATTTTTAATCCATCCTTATACTTCCTGCGGTTGCCTTCCAGGCAGCAGATTATCTGGAGCAAGCTGAATATGACACCGGTAACCCTACTGAGGATCTGAAAACACAGTCCTTGGTCCGACAGACACTTTACAATTCAAAACTTCAGGCCGCATGCCCGCTTCCATTTGATGAAGCTAAGTTGTGGAAAGGCCAGCGAGGACCTGAATTGAAACATAAAACTCAAAGACAATTCAGAAACATTAGGTTTTTCCTCAAAATTTTACTAGTTATTTTCCTGAATGCTCAGGTGGACAAACAATGTGGAAAATAATGTTTCCCTTGTTTTAGCTTTTTCTTTGTCTTTTAGTTGTCATAAGAGTAAAAATTTGTTAAAAGTTGCCTTATTGTCTCTTGGTTTTACGTCTGTTGATTGTTGTAGTTGACTTTTTGCCTGATAACAATATTCACTTGGCGCTGCAGTGTACTTATGGACTGTGTAGGCTGTGAGAAGTGTCGACTTTGGGGAAAGCTTCAAGTTCTTGGTCTTGGAACTGCCCTGAAGATCCTCTTTTCTGATAATGATCATCAACTCTTGGGCCAGACTGTAAGTTCCCGTCCTAAAATCTTTTCTGGTGACTGACATAATTGGACATATACCTATCCTAAAAACTCTACAAGCTCCAAACGTTTATTTGATGTGGACCAAATACTCACTTGAAATTGCTCTCCCAAGTGTACAATTATTGAACTTGGCAAGTGTTGGAAACTTTCCATCCTCAAAACTCTTGCCTGAATGCTTTCTTGTTCTAGAGGTTTGGATGGGTTGGTACATCATGAATTCTTGCCTGTAAATTTTTCCGCAGTTTCTTTTGCATTAACATAGATAATATTGCCATTCAGCTGCAGTTACAACGGAATGAAGTAATTGCTCTAGTAAACCTACTGAATCGACTTTCGGAATCGGTGAAATTTGTTCATGAAATGGGACCTTCTGTGGAAACTATAATAGAAGATAACTTCTTGGTGCTGGCTAATCCAAGGAGCATTTGGCAGAGAATGCGGACATCCTTGCCGAAGATTAGGTAATTGTTACTTGCAAGAATCTTTGGACATGTAAATCACTTGATTTGCTGTCATTGCTGCTCATTAAAGATGTAGTTGTTAACTTGATGCTTGCAGGTAGCAATGAATAACTTGTGAGATAAGCCAACTCTCGTCCAGACATTCTGTCAAAGTTGGGAAAATGATACTCTGTATTGGAAGGTCGTGAGGATGGTATACTGTACTACATACAAATAGAAACAAAGAGTAATACAGGTGGCGGGTTATACCTTTTTTGTAAGCTACACTTCCCCTTTCTTGTTGATAAAGTATACTCGACATATTTATTCAAGAAAAAAACTATCATTCAGCTCGGTGCGAAAGTAGTTTATTTCCTGCTGCTCATCAAATTGTAAGCTTGAAACATTTTTCTTGCTGCTGTGAAATCTTCAACTCCAGCAGTAAACTACATCCTCAATTGTGAACCACATGACAGATATTGTGCTTAGAATAGTTAATACAAGAATGCCGCCTGGTGATAAAGTGTCCATCTTAATAGGAGTTGATCGAGATTAATCTTGTAATTGACGAAAATTGTTTTCCATTGGCAAATTCACACTAACCAACAGACGAGCAGTTGTGAAATGCAACACTTAATCCTTTCATCATTGAAAGATTAACTCTCTCTGAGAGCTGGCGTAATTAGGACTGTTAGCTATGGACATGAAGTGATAGTCACAACTCAGAGAGGTGATATGATAAGAACGTGGGTACCTTTTCTCTGTTGTATCTCAACAAGCAATGCAAATGAAAGAACAACAGAGTGTGATATTGATCTTTCAGAATACTGTAACTGGTAAAAATATGTATTGTATTCGATATGGGTAAAAAAAGGTGACAAGCTGCTTTCGATTACTCTCCTTCCCAGATAACTGGAACCTTACTATTGCCTAAGAAAAGAAAATACACGATATCCGTGTGTGCGTGAAAGTCGCCCCTAAATTCCCCCTCTCCCAGAGAATCATTCCCTGTACCAAAACCGAATTGTCAGAGTTTTTCACAACAAAATGATATTCTCTTAGGTATTGACAGCTGTCCTTGCCATGCTGTCCTTCTTCTTCTTCCTTTTATAAACATATTTTATGATTGGTCTATCAATACTCCCCTCTTGCACTCTCACCTTGTCCTCAAGGTGAAAATCTGGAAATTGGCCTTGTATAAATGACGCTTCTTCCCACGTACTCTCAAATTCGGGTAAGTTGGTCCATTTTAGTAACAGCTCCAACCCTTGCACCCCATGTCGATAGTCTAACACATCTTCAGGTTGCGTAGTCCATTCCAGCTCCTCTGTTAGTGCTGCAGGTAACTCAGAGATCACTGTAGCCGAATCCTTGATAGCCTTTTTCAATTGCGACAAATGGAACACCGGGTGTATATTCGCTGAAGTGGGTAGCTCCAAGTGATAGGCCACGTTTCCAACTCTTCGTAGAACTGTAAAAGGGCCAAAGTAACGAGGAGCCAATTTTTCATTCATCCTCTTCGCCAACGACTTATGGTCGAATCTTCAAATACACACGATCCCCAACCTGAAATTCCACATCCCTCCTATGCGTATCTGCTGTTCTCTTCATCCGGTTTTGCGCCAACATCAGCTGTTCCTTCAACTCTAACAAGGCCACATCTCTTTCCTTCAATAGCTAATCCAAATCCGCCACACTTGACGCTCTAGACACATCATATCTAACAACCGGTGGTGGTTCCCTGCCATAAACCACCTGAAAAGGGGTTGTCTTGGTGGACACATGATAGGATGTATTGAAACAATATTCTGCCCAAGGTATCCATTGAGACCACTTCCGTGGCTTCTAACTGGCAAAAGAACGCAGATACGCTTCCAAGCAACGATTCACAACCTCACTTTGACCATCGCTTTGTGGGTGATATGCATAACTGCGATTCAACCTTGTGCCTTGTAGCCAAAATAATTCCTTCCATAAATTGCTGAGGAACACCCGATCGCGGTCGGACACAATGCTTTTAGGAACCCATGAAGCTTAACAACATGGCTAACAAACTCCTCGGCCACTTTCTTCGCGGTAAAAGGGTGTTGCAGTGGGATAAAATGTGAATATTTACTTAAACGATCCACCACGACAAGAATAACGTCAAACTTGCGAGATCTGGGCAATCCTTCAATGAAATCCATAGAAAGATCTTCCCAAATTGCCTGCGGTATCGGTAGGGGCTGCAATAGACTTGCGGGGGAAAGTGTGCTCGTCTTGTTTCGTTGGCATATCTCGCAACTCGCCACAAACGCTTTAATATCTGATTTCATCCCTTCCCAATACAGCTCACTCGAAATCCGCTTGTATGTCTTAAGGAATCCACCGTGACCTCCAACTGGGCTAGAATGAAATTCATTTAATAACAGATCAATCATATCTGATTTTGCGGGTATCACAATCCGATTCTTAAATCGTAACAGTCCATCAATAAAGGACCAATTCTCCATCCCTGCTGTTCCCATTTCTGTTGAAAGAGCCGTTACCACTTGCTGTAGCTTGGTATCCCCCGCAATTTCCTCCCTGATTTTTTGCAGATCCACAATCGGCTCTGCTATCAGCTGATTCAACTCTACCGCTGTCGAGAATCTTGAAAGGGCATCAACCACTTTATTGATCGCTCATGGTTTATAGTGGATCTCAAATGAAAATCCCAGGAGCTTAACCAACCAGCGTTGATACTCAGGAGCGACCTCTTTCTGTTCCAACAAAAACTTTAAACTTTTCTGGTCGGAACGAACAATAAAATGCCTCCCCAACAAATAGTGCCTCCACTTTTGCACTGCAAATACAATAGCCATCAGCTCACGCTCATAAACTGACTTTTGACGAGCTCTTTCAGACAATCCTTGGCTATAAAAAGCAATCGGCCTGCCCTTTTGAGACAATACTGCTCCCAATCCTATCCCTGATGCATCTGCTTCTATCTCGAATACTGTTGCAAAATCAGGCAATGCTAGAACCGACACCTTGATCATTTCTTCCTTGAGGGTTTTTACTGCCTCCGTAGCCTCATGTGTCCACTCAAAGGAATCCTTCTACAATAATCTCGTTAAGGGCGCTGCAATCGAACCATACCCTTTGACAAACCGTCTATAATACCCTGTTAGCCCCAAAAATCCTCACAACTGTTTTGGATTCTTTGGAATTGGCCAATCACGCATGACTTAAGGCTTCTCTGGGTCTGCCGCCACCCCTTCTCCTGAGATGATGTGCCCCAAATATTCTAAACTCTGCTGGCCGAAGCAACATTTTTTTTCCGTTTAAGAAGAGTTGTTGCTTCCTGAGTACCTAAAACACTTCCTCTAAATGTCGGAGATGTTCTGCGTAGCTGGGGCTGTACGCCAATATGTCATCAAAAAATACCAGCACCGTCTTCCTCATGAATTTTCGAAACACCTCATTCATTAGCGCTTGGAAGGTAGCCGGGGCATTAGTTAAGCCAAAAGGCATGACTAAAAACTCGTAGTGTCCTTCATGTGTTCTGAAGGCTGTCTTCTCCACATCTTCCCCCTTCACTCTTATTTGATGGTATCCCGACTTGAGGTCCAGCTTTGAAAATACTCTGCTCCATGAATCTCATCCAGAAGCTCATCTATGTTCGGTATAGGAAATCTATCCAGAATGGTCACTTTGTTTAATGCCCTATAGTCGACACAAAACCTCCATGACCCATCCTTCTTCTTAACCAAGAGTACCGGACTGAAGTAGGGGCTGGTACTAGCACGAATTATCCCCGTGCTCAACATCTCTCCTATTTGCTTCTCAATTTCATTCTTCTGAATGTGGGGATATCGGTAGGGTCTAACCCGGACAGGTTCTACACCAGTCTTCAGAGCGATTGAGTGACAGTGGTCGCGGTCTGGTGGTAATCCCGTCGGAAGCTGAAACACGTCATCGAACACCCGTATCAACTTTTCAATCTTCGGCTTCAATTCTTCCTTCCGTTCTTTCACCCCTTCCGCGCGCCAACATAACTCCACCAAGACACCCTCGTCTCCAGCTTCCACTGAACGAGCCAAAGCCTTGAGAGAAATTCTCGGCTTGTGTAAAGTCGGGTCTCCTCTAATCTCCACTTCGTCCCCTCCCACTGCAAATCGCATGCTTAGCTGCCTCCAATTATGTTTTATCTCCCCAAGAGTTGTCAACCAACGGAGACCAAGAATAACATCCGAACTTCCCATCCCAAGGGACAAAAAATCAGCCACCACCAATAATTCCCCTACCACCAATTCTACTCCTTTACACATCCCTTCTCCTCTAGCTACTTCCCCATTACCAATCAGAATCCCATACCTGGTTGTAGGAGTGACTACCAAGCCCAGGTGCTCCACCACTTTGGGAGAAATAAAGTTATACGTAGCTCCACTGTCCACCATGACGACTACTTCTACACCGTAGATTGTTCCAATAAGTTTGAGCGTATGTGGTTCCGAAATCCCTTCCAGGGCTCCTTGTGACAGCTCCACATGATTAAGGTCCTCATCTTCCCCTTGCTCCTCACTTATTTCCTCATTTTTTCTCGGTCTCATCTCCTGGGTTCTCATTCACAATGAGCACATACATCTCCTTCCTTTTGCAAACATGTGCCACATGCCACTTCTCATCACATTTGAAACACAGCCCCTTCCTTCTCTTCTCCTGAGCCTCTTATGCAGACAATCGACGAAATCTACTGGTGCTTGCATTGGAGCTTCCTTGTGATAGTGTTGGAGACGAATAGCGGCTCGTGCGGGGAGCGCTGTTCCCAGCTTGCGCTGGAATTGACTTAGGTGTCTGGCCTACACCCCCAGTACTTGTCATTATGGGCTGAACCATGTGGGCCGAACTGCCTGTGTGAGTGGGTTGCTTCGACAGACTCCCTTGAGTGAATCTGGTCGTGCTGGTCCAAGATCCAGCAGGAAGTGGCCTCAACAATCCCATATTCCACAAGTTGCTTGGGGATTGATGTTCCCTCAAAATCTGATTTCTCTCCTCGATCTTCTCAGCCATTTGAATTGTTTCTTGAAGATTTCTCCGGGGCAAGATCATCAGGTCTGCATTTACAATCGTATCCAGACCTTTGATGAAGATCGCCAGGAGTGTCTTCCGTTAGATCTTCGCACTGCATGGACAACAACTCAAACAACTCTGCATAAACCGACACCGTGGATTCCTGTTTGATCGCCAACAGCCTCTCTCGCAGGCTAAAAACTTGGGCTCCTCTGAATCGTTGTTCTTTCTTTGAAATCCTCCCAGCTGATGAACGATTTCTTTTTATCCTCCGTTCTCATCCAAACCAATGTCGGACCACCCAAGCATAACTTCATCGCACATAACTTTGCCTCCTCGTTCATCTCATACATTGAGAAGTAATGTTCAGCTTTATAGATCCAGATATCAGCCTCTTTTCCTTCAAAAAGAGGCATCTCAATCTTTCTCACATCTGGCTCCTTACGATACCCATAATGCACATCCCCTTTTTTTCTCCTGCTCGATTGTGAGTCACCACCCCTACACCCTGCTTGGGGCACAACCGCTGTATTGGAGACCTCCATGTTCTCCATCCCTATGGTTCTTCTCCTTCATCCAACTTGAACTGGGCTGACTCTCTTCTATCGGGGGGGTTCTATTCCCTTGAGGATCTGCTAGTAGTTCCTCCATCCTTTGGGTGAAAGCACTAAGGGTGGCTTTCAGCTCAGATCTCACCAGCCCTAGCTCCTCCCTCATTGCTGTCACCTCTCCTTCTAACACCGGAAGTCTTTTGAGTTCATTCTCAACTATTTCTAGACGAGACTCCATCCTTGTTGCTGGCATCCCACAACCCAACAAATGCTCCGCTACCAAATTGATAAGAACCTGTGTACCTTTTCCCTGTTGTATCTCAACAAGCAATGCAAATGAAAGAACAAGAGAGTGTGATATTGATCTTTCAGAATACTGTAACTGGTAAAAATATGTATTGTATTCGATATGAGTAAGAAAAGGTGACAAGCTGCTTTCGAGAGGCAGCTACTCTCCTTCCCAGAAAACTGGAACCTTACTATTGCCCAAGAAAAGAAAATCCACGATACTCATGTGTGTGTGTGTGTGTGAAAGTCACCCTTAAATTCCCCCTCTCCCAGGGAATCATCCCTGTACCAAAACCGAATTGTCAGAGTTTTTCACAACAAAATGATATTCTCCTAGGTATTGACAGCTGTCCCTGCCATGCTATCCTCCTTCTTCTTCCTTTTATAAACATATTTGATGATTGGTCTATCATGATACTGGTCTGATGCCATGCATGTATATATGCTGTGAGAATAACATGAAGAGGGAAAATGTTTCAGGCAATTTGCCAGAAGTCAGCAAACTCAGCATAAAAGTAAGTTCTTTCGGCCTTTCTTCTGTCATTCTCGATTTCCAGCTCTAGAATTCTCAATATGAAGTATATATTATGTGTTTCCGGATGAGAACGATTAGCAACACGAAACTCATGCACACATCCATTTATCTCTATCCAGCTACACCCAGGGATTTTTTTTAGTCCCCTGTCTCTTAAAAAGCTCCTCATTTTGCCAACGCCATCCCACTTTCCTGCAGCAGCATATATATTGGAGAGCAATACGTAGTTCCCGGGGTTTCTTGGTTCCATGCTCATAAGATTCTCTGCTGCAAACTCTGCAAGCTTAGTCGCAGAATGCATCTTACAGGCACTCAACAGCGCACCCCACACCCGAGTATCTGGTTTGAAAGGTATGCTTTTTACTAGCTCCCTTGCTTCATCGAGATGTCCAGCCCGCCCTACCAAATCCACCATGCAAGCGTAGTGCTCCTGATGGGGTGGCAAACAATAGGTTTCAGTCATCTCCTTGAAAATTACCCTCCCTTCTTCTATGAGACCTGAATTTACACAAGCAGTCAGTAGACCAAGAAATGTTATCCTGTCAGGCTCTAAGTTTAGTTGCTTCATTAGGGCATATAACTTGAAACATCCACACCATTCTCCATGCTGTGCATATGCACTAATCATCGAATTCCAAGTAATGATATCTTTGCTAACATTCTCCTCGTCAAAAAGCTTCCTTGCTGTCTCTATGCATCCACATTTTGCATAGCTGACCAGCAAAGCCGTGTTCACAGAAGCTTCCATATTTAGACCAAATTTAATCGAGGACCCATGAAGGTATTTCACTTGCTCTAACGCCCCTGTGTTAACACATGCAGGCAAGATGTTAATAACCGTAATGAAATCTACTCTTGCTCCTTCCAGTTTCATCTTGGAGAAAAGCGATAAAGCCTCAAGAGACCGATCATGGTTCACATATCCCTTGATCATCGAGCTCCATGAAGCCACACTCTTGCTTTCCTCTGAGTCAAAAATGTTCCGTGCATAACTCAGACAATCACATTCATTATACATATCAATAAGAGAGTTATGCACTGTTATTTGATAACCCAATCCATTTCTTATGACAATGGCATGAATTTCTTTCCCATATCTAACAGATTTCAACTGCCTCGCCGACATGATAGCTGGTATTGCAGTAAATAAATCAGCTCTTGTTCCACACCTCGCCATATGTCTCAGCAATTCCAAAGATTCTTGGGGGTTCCCGTTTTGAGAATAGGCAGATATCATTACATTCCACACAACACAATCTTTCTCATGCATCTTTTCAAATAAGGCTCTTGCGTCATCTAAACCACCCAACTTCGAGTACATTAACAACAAGGCTGTATTCACAGAGAAATGCTTAGGAAAGCCGACAACAAAGATCACACAGTGAAGAGCCCGTCCGGCTCTCAGTGAACCCAAATCAACACTGCATCTCAACAAATGAACCATAGAAACAGTATCAGGTTCAATCCCCTCCATTCTCATCCTCTCATAAAGCCTAAAACCCTCACCGGCTTCTCCATTTTGAGATGCCACCAAGATCATGGAATTCCATTCATCCAAATCTCTAGCAGGCATTCTCTCAACCACCTCTCTTACATTCTCAAACACGCCACCACCACTCCCACCGGTGTCCAAGAAAGCGGAACCCACGGAAAAACATGGCTCGAAACCCAGTTTTATAATATGTCCGTGAATCATTTTCCCACTGATGACATCCAACAAGCGAGAACACGAGCTTAACACAAATGGGTATGCTTCCTCGTCCGGGTACATGGATTCAATGACCATCCTTCGGTATACCATGAGGGTGGTTTCGAACTCACCAAACTGAGTCAAAACTCTCAGAATGGTGTTGTAAAGGACCGCACTTGGGTTTGATATAGAACCAAAGATTCGTTTGGGGAGAGAAAAGAGACCAAGGGTGACATAGGAGTCGATGAGCTTGGCAGCAAGTGTGGGATTTTGGTGGAGACCATGCAGAATAAACCTTGTATGAATTTGCCGAAGCTGCTCCGGCTTCTTGCAAAGATTTAGCAGACGGGTAGTAAACTGTCTTGTCTGGATGACAGTAAAGTGCGGGAATTTGAGAGGGAAACATGGGTTAAGAAGCTTCCCCATCCATGATGGTTGCATCCAAAGCATGGTTCTTGGAAGTAAAAAAGCATTTTGGACATCACAAGTTCGTTGAAATAGTTAAAATATATAACTAGCTTCAGTACAACAATTGCTTTCTGTGCAGCCGCAAATCAAATAGAACTTTTAAGAAGAGAGCATACATGAACAAACCAATTGCACCACTCTGTCGTGTCAACAGGACAAACCCAGCTTCTAGGTTGTCAGCATGCTTCAACGGACAAAAGTACAGATCCTAAAAAATGTGCAGTCACATAAAGACAAGGGTTTTTTATTCTTTTTAAAAAGTACGATATTTTCTGAGGATCTGTATAAATTGGTCTTATAATTTCATGAACCCAACTGAATATTATTTATACGTTGGCAATTACCCGAGAGAGCCATTGATAAGCTTAATAGAGATAATTAGATTGATTAGTTATAACCATAAGCAAGCATGGATAGATCATTAATGGAGAGCATCTTCCTCGAATCCTAAACCAGTTGGAAGCAAGTTCGTGGGCATTTTAGATACGAGAATGTTTTAGTTGGTATTTCTTTTGCTAATAAACAAACAATCATTGGTGCGCATGTGGTTCACCAATTAAAAAGGGCTGATTCCAAATTGCCCTATCCAAGCAAGGCAAAGCAAAGCAGAGTCGTCAAAACATTCGTCTCTCCCATCTCCATCTCCTTCCTGGGGCGAGTTCAATGGATAGAGACGGAAGCGACGGTCTTTCCATTGCTTCGTCTTCGGATTCTGCTCGTTCTATCCCCATTCGTTCCTCAACACCACGCGGTACTAGCCATTGGTTCTTCTGTTTTTGCTTCGATTTGATGCGAGTTTTCTGTTGTTGTTACTAGACGTAATGTGTAGTGATTCTTCTTGTGGGTTTTCCAGATTTCCTCTCTAAATTTAAGCAGCAGAATCTCCCGGCCTGTAAACCTGTTCTCACTCCATCATGGGTCACTCCACGCTCCATTCATTCCCAATTCTTCTCTTCATATTTGCTAAACTTGTTCTGATGGTTTCTCAATCGGTGTTTCTGGTGCTTTTCCAGGTTGTTGCTACTTTTTTGGTAATGGGATTTGCGTTCATTCCTGTTGGGCTTGTCGCTCTTCGTGCTTCTCGCAGTGTAATTGCCTTCTCTGGTTGCATTTTTTCTCTCTTTCCTATATAAAGTTTCCCGTTCCACTTTTTCTTCCTTTAGAAGCTTTTATTATGAAGCGGAGCAGTATTTCAGACTTTTCCACTTGTGTTCTGCTTCTTTAGGTTGTTGAAATCGTGTCCCGTTATGACGCAGACTGTGTGCCTGAGGGATTTAGAGGCAACAAAGTGGCATACATCAAAGATAGCTCACTTCCCAAAAATTGTACTCTGATCTTGAAGGTGGTACAAATATGTGTAAATTGGCTCGTTTTCTATGTTCTGTAAATTTTAAAGATCACAATCATCAGCTTACCAGGCTTTTCTTGCTTATTGTTGTTTCATTGCTGATAGTTTTGAGCTAACCCTGGGTTGAATCGTTGAATGTCTCTTTCATACTTCATCAAGCACCAAATTTTGGCAGATAGACAAGCAAGCATTGGCAATTTTACGGATGAGAGCCTTTCACTGTCATTTGCTGCGAAATTCTGTCCATGTGTTTGGGGCATCATTAGATCTGGACATCTTTATTAGTTGATTATATCTAACATAGTGGTTAGAGATCATTTACAATCCTTCTGCAGTTTTCTGCTACCTTCATCGACTAGTAATGTATCAAATTAATGCAGCCAATCAGTTGTGAACATGAAATTGTTCTTTCTATTGCCCGTTCGTTTAGTTTGCTACTAATTAGTAATCGTCTCCTTTGAGGTTTCTGTGCATCTAAGAACCAAAACTGAGTCTGATTCTCTAACCTTTTTTAGTTTGCTTATTAATGCTGCTTGATCTTATATGCATGGGATGGTTTGTTATTGTCATTTCACAATTGGTAAGTTTTGAAATGACTCTGTTGCAGGTGCAAAAATACATGAAAGCTCCAATTTACGTCTATTATCAGCTTGATAATTATTATCAAAATCATAGAAGGTGCGAGTTTGTTGTTTAATAGCAAACATGGACAAGTGTTGCTTTAACTTGTTCAAAATCTTTAATTTCCCTCTTAGCTTATATTGCTTCTTTATTTCATTGATTCCTTGAGAAAACCGTGTTGTTTTGTTATCACGTGATCCTAAGTTTTCAACATCCAATGCTGTCTTTCTGTTATCATGTATTCTGCTTCACTAAGTTCGGAGTACCTGGCAGGTATGTCAAAAGTAGAAGTGACAAGCAACTCTTACATGGACTGGAGTACAGTGATACAAGTTCCTGCAGACCGGAAGAATCAAATAACGGTCTTCCTATTGTCCCTTGTGGGTTAATAGCATGGAGTTTGTTCAATGATACATATCGATTTATTCGTGATTCAACAGAATTGAAGGTCAACAGGAAAAACATTGCATGGAAGAGTGACCGTGATCACAAATTTGGGAATCAAGTATATCCCTTCAATTTCCAGAATGGGACCTTCATCGGTGGTGGAAAACTAGATCCAACCATGCCTGTAAGTCTTAATTGAGTATGGCTTTACATTTGGCATTCTCTCTCCATCCCGCTAGGTTTTATGACCAGTTAAGATTCTATACCCTTATAATGCAACAGCATCACTTGCAGCAATTTCACCGCATCATCTTGCTTTCAGATTTGGCTTGAGGAGCTTGACAGTTTTAGTTTCGATGCCTTTAACTCATCTGATATCCATATTACCGGCTACTGACTGTATCAAAAATTGAATAGTGACTTATATCATGTAAACTTTATAGGTTAGTCCTTGTTTATCTCTGGTTCCGATATCACTTGCATAGAGATGCAGTTTGATGTAACCCCATATAGAACTTTCATAGTCATGGTGCAGAGGCCTATGCTGTAGAGTCAGTCCAACAAATGGATGCTGACCCATAGTTTGTGAACTTACTGTTCATGTTCGTTGTTGGGAGTAAGGCTACTCTTCTCACGTCTATGTATTTTAGCTAAACCTCAAAATCCTGGGACCCCTACTATCCTTAGACTCACCCTAATCTCTATAGTATTCATATTTTCGTAACAACTACATTATATGCCAGAAAGCTATCACTTTTAGTTGGCCCGTCCAAATGTGCGAGGCTAGTTTTTCTTCTCTTTAGCCATTCATTCTATGCTTTATTATTTTTCTTTCCTTGACTAATTTGTTCAGTTATGGGCTGAGCTCTCATCCTCTTGTGCTGTTTTTTCTTTGCATGCTTTCTGTCTCCTTTAAATTGTGGATATTGCTCTTCATTCACAGCTAAGCGATCAAGAGGACCTTATTATCTGGATGCGCACTGCTGCACTTCCAAGCTTCCGAAAGTTGTATGGTCGAATTGAAGAGGATTTGGATGTAGATGATGTTATTGTAGTTGACCTGAAGAACAACTACAATACATACAGTTTTGGAGGGAAAAAGAAACTGGTCCTTTCGACTTCAAGTTGGTTGGGAGGAAGGAATGACTTCCTTGGTTTTGCATATATATTTGTTGGTTCATGTTCGATAATCCTCTCCATTGTCTTCTTATTGCTACATGTTAAAAGTCCAAGGTACTACTGATTTTTTTCCTGTAAAGAATGCTTTGATTTTTTCTGCATACTCGTTTGCTGCCATGTCATAAAATGCAATCCCCAAATTCCACTAATGGTGCTTAATGCTATCGAAGCATTAACTTGCTTTGGTCTCGATTACAATGCATGGCATGTTACTCGCTAAATTTGCTTGTCATTAAACAAAATCCATCCCTATTACCGATGACCACACTATGCTTTATATATATATATGTTTGCGAGTCTTAATGAAGCCATTCTTCTGTTTTATTTTCTTTTAATGCATACTCACTGAATACTCATTTTTCCATATATCTCCTTTATTTTATTCGCAGATCATACGGAGACATCTCTTATCTATCCTGGAAGTAGAAAAGGCATTTCTGGTTGAAAGGGTCACATTTTCCTAGTCTGCCTATTTACACTGTGGTTCAATCGCATCACTTATATTTGGTGTCTAGTTTCAAAGGGATCAATGCCAATGAAGTTTGAATGAGATCAAGGGAATTTAAACCCTCTGATCAGAATGAAATACATAATTGTTTTGCCTGTCTAAACTTACTGTCAAGTTTAAGAGTGGTTTTTTTACTAATATTGGCACTGAATTAGACCAAACTCTGTAAGTAGTGAAATGATAGTGTTGCTGTAATTTACAAAAAGTTTGTCTGTTGAAGATATTCGACACCCAATAAAAGAATCTTAAACATGGTTGAAATGCAACTTTTGTGATGGATTTTATGATGAGATGTGTGATGTCAGAAAACCTAGGATTATGGAGTTATGTCCGAGCTTGAATTTCTGTCAGTAGGTGCTCATCACTCAGAATGATTGGACCTCCAACCATAGAATTGCAGGTTCATATAGTCGGTGTTCGACCTGCAAATAGAATTACCCCGTTCTAAAACTTGTGCAAGAGCTTGGAAATTAGTTCAATGGCTGTAAGTTTTGGACCGGAAGAAAGCTCATCAGCTTTCTAGTTTTCGTCTTTTGATCCTCTTTGTGTGTGGTTTTGGATTTTCAGGTAGTCGACGATAATAACTAACCTTTTCAGTTATATAATACTTAAGATTAGTGAATGCGTCTATATAAATGTTGTGCTGATAAAAGATGGCTTCTTCACTGTTACCAAGCATAGAAAATGTTTGATTCACCGCTCTCATAATAACTTTTACTCATCCAAGGTTAGGGAATGCATGGCACCCCCATAAGTACATATGAATCCGTACATTCATTTGATAAGAGAGAGTTCTCGGATGAACTTGCGCCTAAAACAGCAACAACTAATTAGAGGGGCAATACAAAATCACGGCATGAGTCTGCTTTGGGGAGAGTTTATGGTTTAGTTGTTCGATCTGGATTTTTGGTGGGTTCGCCTCCTCCTCCGACATGATTGATCTCAATACATCAAGAAATGCGAACCCAAAGACAGAATGATAGGAACAAGAAACAACGCTTGCATTGGTATCATGACTCCAGTTCTTCCGGATCCTTCTTCAGGAATGGTCTCCAACCGAGTGGGACAAGAACGTTTCCGGCGGCACATCAGAAGCGCCGGTGCAACGTCACCGCATTTCTGCATGTATCTTATATCCCTCACCATGTAGAAGAGAACGAAAAAGGGCTTTAATCGCAAAAGCCTCTTTTTTCTTATCAACACCTCCTTATTCCCCTGACGTCTTAAACATCAATTCTACCATTTATATGCCTGAGGAAAACCCCCGTCAAAGGGAAAGTGCTAAAATTAGCAGGTAAAGTATAGGTAGAGGTAGCAGAACTTTGCGGATCCATGTATGGTGGACAGGGCAGGTTGAAGATGTCTTAATTTGTTCCCAAAGCAAAGCCATCCGTTGTTTCCTTTCCCCATTAGGATTTCTGGTCTGCTAAAAAATGACCAAAGCTTTTTTTTTATTCATCAACTAATAATGCCTACTAGTTGCAAGCCTAAGTCGAGGACAATAAGGATAATCTGACACCAAGACAGAACTGTCTTAGGTGAACTTAAATTCATCACAAATACATCCAAGCTATATAGAGACCACAGGAATGCTAACAAAATACTTCATGGGTCACACGTCTTAGTTATATTAGTTACAACCTATATCTACTAAGCACGACTCCATCTATTGACGATAGGAGATGGCGGAGGCTTTGGTAGTTGATAGAAGCAACTTGATTGAGCAGACAAATCCAAACTAGTCCCCGCGCTTTCTCCTTCATTTTCCCCCTCTTCGAAAATTGTTTCCAATTTTATTTGAACATGGACCCTTAACACAGGACTTATGGGAGCAGGTGTAACCGCAGAGAAGGGAGCCCTTGGTGAGCTCTCATGAAGGTGAACCTTCACTGGAACAAGGATGCTGGAAGAAATAGACGCTGCTAAATGGGCGGATGAAGCAGCTTGAATTTGAACTCTTCTCATGTTTCTTTAATGCACTTGTATCTTTTAATGGAAGGAGGGGGAAGAGCTTAGCTTAGCCTTAGCTAGTTAAACAAGTTCATTTATATAGAAGATAAAATTACTGTTACAATGCTTTGGTTTTACTCTCTTAATTCAGGATTCATCATCTGAGTGAAAAGCAATGGACTTGGTCAAACATGACGCCGGGAAAGAAGGTGCTGGTTATTCATAATTTCCAGCAAAAGGAATGATGTCATGTCATTGTTAGTGAGGCGTTTGCCTGGTGAGCAGGAAAACAGTAGTAGGTGGAAGATTGTAGAGGGATGATGATGATAGGGCAATTAAAGCTGCGTACTGTTCAGTCCTCTTCCGATGGGTCTTCTTCGTCAATTCTCGAATGACTTTGTGGTCATCCGGATAGAACTTTACCTTTTTGGTGCAGCCCACAGTACAACGATGGCGAGTATTGCTTGCACATTTCTTCTGCCATGGCTGACACGGCACATTTCCCATGTTTGGACCTTTTTGGTATTGCAGAGAGATTCCATGGCGGAGTTGTGATCGTGATTCAATATCACCTTTACGACTTCTGGTTAGCAAGCATTTAATTGTGCCTACCATTCCTATGAACACGCCTGGATACCGACATGCAGCCCCTTCAAGCTAGCATTCTTATCCTCAATAATGGCAACTTGCTTTCAATCCTCTCCTTCCTTATTGTCTTCTTTGATACAACACAGATTACATTGTCGTCAGACGACAGCCTCCATGTGAAGATCATATAAGAACAGAAGAAGGAACCAGAAATGCCTGTAAAGTTAAAAATGGTTAAAAAGGTATCTCTGCTCGCATGCAGTTGTGGTCCTCAGCCCCTTTATAGCGACTGTTAATGCCATGGATAAGAAGCAATTGCTCAAACAAGTATCCAGAAACTGTTCTGCGTTTGGACTGTTTGACTTGTTACATCATCCATGTCCATTGCATCTGTGAGACCCCGTCTTTTTTGATAGTGTAGTCAGCAGTCGAATTTAGTTAGATTGTTCGGATTGGTCGATTTGAGTGAGTTGACCATTTGACCGTCATAGCTGACCTTTTGACCGAGTGACCTGGACATAGTCATAGAGCCTAGGTGTCATGTTTAGAATGTTTAGAACGTTATGTCGTTGGTGGTATGTCGATAATTTGCACGACGTGTCGTTTTGGAGATTTAACGTGCATTAGATTAATTAGTCGATTGATGCATTGTTTGAGGTTTGAGTCCTGAGGATATAGCCCAATCTACTCTTTTGACCCGTATAAAGGTTTTTGGATGCCCGTTTTGAGTGGCCGTAGGCCTTTGGGCCGATTTACCGTTCGTGGGTCCGATTTTGATTTCTCGAGCCCAATTACGTTTTAGAAGCCCGATTTCAATATTTTGAGCTTTTAATTTTTATTTTATCTCATTTAAGACATAATTGGGCTATTTTATTAATAAGTCAAATTACGGAAAGTTTTTTTTAAAAAAAAAAAAGTCAAAAAGTCAAAAAGTCAAAGTCAAAGTCAAAGAGGGCAAAAATCCAAAAGTGCCCCCACTTACCTTTCCTTTCTCTTTTCACGGGAGTGGGCAGGTTTCTTCAACATTTTCTCATTTTCCCCCTTGGTTGCCGAGAGCTCCAAAACCCCAAATTCCTTCAAAAATCCTCCCAATTCATTTCTACATCAAATTAAGGAGTGAGTCTTGTTCCAGAACCTAAACCTAACCCTCTTCCTTGTATTTCCTCAGGTATGGTGATTGGTTATAGTAGTTTTACATTTGTTTAGATATTTTTTTGTATTTTCGGATTTTATGAATTTTTACTTGAATTCTTCATTTTCTGGGCTGATTTGTGGTTGATTTAGCAAGATTAGATGTTCATTAACATAGTCTGATAGTCTAGATTGCTTGAAAACATCATTTGATCCATGATTGATCATTTTGGGTGCCAATGACATTTTCGTAATTTCGGGATTTGTATGATTTTGTGAAATTGGATGAAATTGGTTGATGTCATTGCTTGAGTTAGATTGTTTATGTGTTGTAGAGAAGGTTGGTCGAATTAGGAAACCAATTTTGATGTTGGTGGAGCTTGGAATTGGAAATTGAACTTAGGATCGATTGCGTATGTGAGGGAATTTGTTATTTTCTTAAGGAATTGAGTGGTTTGAGTTTCTAGAGGTTGAATTGAATAATTTGGGACTTAGAGTGAGTGTTTGAGGAGTCTCGTAGGTTGTTTTTATTTCTGGTCATTTTTCGAGTTTATTATTTTTGGGTTTGTTCTTAGTACGATTTTGTGTGTATGATTGTTTAGGTGGTATTTCAGCGATCGATAAGGGCAAAGGCTTAGCCGTCGAGTCGTCTGCGCGTCAAGAGGTGGGAGACTATGTTTCATTTACATGCACGAAAATATTTTGATTTAGTAATTAAAATTGGTAAATGCTTATTTTTGAATGGAGGCAATACGTACATTGATTTATAACTTGGCATGCTAGGTTCATTATGATGCATAAAACATTTATTTGAACCTATATGCATGTTTGTGATATGATTAAAATATGTTTGAGAATATTCGTATGCATCGAATTTTTGAGTTGTTGGGACTTCTAGGAAGTCTTTGATTTGATTTTGATTGCACTACATTTTATTTATACTATAACATGATTTGAGAATTTATCTGCATGGTTGCAAAGAATATGTATACCTATATTTGCTAGGTATGACTTGGAATTGACGGACTGCGCTTGGCCAATGCGAAGGTAAGTGGATGAGTATCCTTAGATAGAAGGATAGTCCCTTGCCTAGGAGTATGGATGAGTTATGTATGCCTTGTGGGAGTATGAGATGTGGTAGGCTACATATGTCTTCGGGCTTTTCGAGTTGTGTGTGCGTTGGGAATCATGTGATAGCGGATTTCTCCACTTTTCCCGAGGACAACACTGGTGGTAGGAGATTTATTAATATTTTGGAAATGTGCATTTAATTAGCCACCAGTGGGCTTCCGATTTCCCTTTGGCCGGGGTTATCAGTGGAGCAGTTTTAGAGGTCCACCCAGATAGTTTTTGAGCATAGTAGCCCATGAGAATGAGATTTTGAGATTTTTATACTTATTGGGCATGGGTTGTGATACATGGTGTTAATATCAAACTCATGCATATGCATTTGATTATACTCAATGCGAGATTGTTCACATGATTAGTAGCATGGACTTACTGTGATTTTCATTACAAAATGTTTATACTGGTTTTCGTGTATGCCTCTATTCCACCGGAATTGTTTATGACGCTGTGACTTTCACTGAGGTCCTTGAGATCTCACCCCCCTCTTGTTGATATTTTTCAGGACTAGGTCGAGAGCCTGTGTAGTTGACTTATTTGTGAGGTCGAGATTTCTGGTTTGTCTTAGGGCTGGACTACTGCATATGACACGTTTGAGAACTCGACACTATCATTATTATTTTGGATTTGTGTATGCTTGCTTATTTTGTTTGCATACTTGTTTATTGAAACTGTGATCCCTTATTGGGTTTGGGTTGATGCATGTTATTGGACTTATTTTGATAAAGTATGTTTGGGGCCGTGTGGCCTGTTGTGTGTGAAATTAAGTCTTCCGCTGTTTGTGATTGCACTCTGTGGTTGATTTTGTTGTGTCGAGGTTTCCGGTTAAATGCATGCTCCATTTTAAAGAAAATTAAGAAGGTTCAAATTTATATGTAATTTTATTTATTTTACGAGTTTGATTTGAGGATAAGCCTTGTGTGGTTTTAATTGGGCCACGAGTTGGGTCAATTGGGACTGCACGGCGGTGAGGAGCCCAATTACCGGGTTTGGGTCCTCACAGCATCAATATCTTACCTTGTTACCACGTGGTCCAGTCTATGCACATATACATATTTTTGACAGCTGATCAAGATAACTCGAACTTGGGTGAAACTTGGATCCTCTCGTAACCATCAGACTAAGTTTTTGTTTCTTAAATAGAAAAAATAACTCAATCGAACCAATTTTTTTTCGGGATTGGAACACATTAATCTCCATGAATTTCATGTGAATTCCTAATTGAAAATTATTGACATGGTCAAAGCTAAAGCTATGCATACATGCATATGGATCTTCCAAGCCACATTCTTTTCACCAGCTAAGAGGATTTGTCATGTATGGTTCCGATAGAGGCAAATCAGTGCCTCATTTTTGTGCAGCAAAATAAAACGCGTCATTCTGCACTTCACATTTGCGACCTCAATGGTCCAGTTGACAGCTTCCAACATCGGATGAACGGTACCAATTATCCTACGTCCACCTAATTAAAGATTCCATCGATCGACTAATCCTTGCATCAGTTTTTGGATGTGCTCATCCCGTACGTGCAACTTTTTGGGATAAAGACTAGCTAGCAGTGGATGCTAAGGTTGGTACCCTTTCGGAACAAAAAGTGGAAAAAAACACTAAAAGAGTTCTCTTGTCTTACGTTGTAGGACTAGTGAGTTGTGTTTTAGTTACAATAAGAAAAGCCATGGTAAGAACATATACAGGCAAGCAAATGGATAGATATATATGACCCTTGAATTCCCTGAAGAGGCAGGAAATTTATGTTCAGATCATCAGGATCAATCGAGCTAATTGATAAAAAAGTTGCACAAGACTCTCATTACCGTCCCGCCATATCAACAGGGAGATGGCAAGCAGCTGCTGCCGGTTAAGATACGAAAAGTGAAATTCGAGAGCCATCGTCCCAGACAAAAACCATATTTTTTTTGAGATATTCGATTTCCAAAATGATTTGACATATAAAGATAGTGGAACCCAAATCGAGGATGACGCCTGAGAGTACAGTACCGCAAACACCAAAGCCGGCAATCAATGCAAAAAGGCAGTGGCGGCAATAACAGGTAAGACTTACACTTCCACTAGCCTGTTTGATAGCGACCTTTGACTTCGATATCAACCTAAACCTGCACTATAAAATAGTCACCAAGGTCCGGTTCATACTCATCCAACATCACACCAGAGAAACACAAGACACCCTCTCGAGCTTCTCTTTCTTTCCTTTCCAAGCTCTATCAGCACCACAACATATTCTGAAATGGCAAATTCTCGCATCGCAAAGTTCATTCTGGAGGTCGCGCCACCTCAATATGTTAATATCGTTAGGCGCAGAACATCCAAGATGATGGAAACCATAATCGAAGAGGACAGATCAGAAGTAGTTGCTAACGCTTCTCTAGCTTCATATTCCAAGTCGTCTTCTTCTGCTGCTGTTACGGGTTCCAAGTACTTTTTCCAGAGGCACTGAAACAACTTTCGTTTCTTCTTATCTTAAATAAGAGAACTCTTGAAAGGACTTCATGAGTAGCTCAAATTGCTTCCATTTCTTGTGTTTTTCTTTTCCCCTGCTGGTTCTATCAGTTATTTTTTGGTAGAATCCATTGAAGACTTCCTGATATGGCTTAGGCAATCAGTGGCAACAGGGAATTAGGCATACCTCCATTACTGATAGTTTGGAACAGCAGTCTTGCACTTATTACTAATGATGGTACCTAAACCCAGGAAAATAATCATTTTTTCATTTCATTTCTAGTCAAGTTTTGATATTTATTGTACCTGTAACCCTAGGAACATGTCTGCAGAGATGTAAAGCAAGCTTTTGTTCTGTAAGAACATGTATAATCTTATTGAATAATATCTGTAGTTTCTTCAATATTTAATAATTATTTGAACCGATCCAAATTGAGAAAAAAATTATTTTTGCAGTCAAATGGATGCTAAAACATATCTCTAACAAAATAAAAATAAAAATGACATATGGGAAATAAACAAATGAAATATTTTACTAACATATAAGTAGATTATTAAAAATAATATTTTTATATTTAATAATGTAAATCTTATTAATGTTCAATTAAATCAAATCAAATCATTAATTAAACTATGATAAGTTGACGAATAATTAAGAGGTTAAAATTGTCATTCAGTTGCGTATGACTCGCCACGTAGAAGCTCACTAGCTCATAAAACAGACGCCTAGAGGCATCTCTCGTGTCTCTCACTTGGTTACTGTTAGTATTTTGGTTGCCCAGAAAACCCAGGAGGAAATCCAATATTCCTTCCCGGTTTAACGCAATGCGAGAAGAGGTTATCAGCTCCGGCCGGACGATGGATCCCACTCCTGCCTCCAGGTACCCTATCAATTCACTGCGGGGTGGTCACTTATATTGTTCAATTTTGCGCTATTAGGTTTTCCATTCTGTACAAATGAGCTCTATCCTATTTACTTCACTCTTCTCCTTCGTTGCAGTTCCGCTGGGGCATCTTCAGCTGCTGCTCCTGCAATTGCGCGGAACAGTTCCAAGGCTGCGGTTGTTTCGGGTGTTGCGGGTGGTTCACAGTTGCCGTGGGCTTCTTCTGGTAGTGCGTCTAGGCCTTCTTGTCGCCCATGGGAGCGAGGGGATTTACTGCGGAGATTGGCTACTTTCAAACCATCGAATTGGTTTGGGAAACGGAAGGTGTGTGTATCTCTCTCTGAGTGTATGCTTTTTTTCCGAAATTTTGGAATGCGAATTGTTTGCCGAAGAAGTTCGTTGAATTTGGATAGTAGGGAATTATACCTTTGTCACCGGAATCTAAAATGCTTGCTGAAGAATTGTATTTTAGGGGATTTGATTCTTTTGGAATGATCGTACATCAAATTTTTTGCATTGTTCGTTTTTGTTTTTTCCTGGGAATTTCTGATTGTTGTGCTTCTAATTCTTTTTAGGGTGCCAGTTCATTGGCTTGTGCACAAAAGGGTTGGATGAGTGATGATGTTGATAAAATTGTGTGCGAGACATGTGATGCATGCCTGACTTTTGCTTTGTTACCATCTTGGACTCCAGAGGAAGGTTAGCCATCGCTATTTCTTTGTTTTACATCTCCCTCTCTCTCCTCCCAGCCCTTAGTAAGAATCTCTGTCTGTCTTGGATGCTGGAGGAAGCTTAGGTGTAGGAATTAGACTGATATTATTCTTTCGCTCTCTCAATGTTTCTTTCTCTCTTTTTCCTGCTGAAGTTGACAGTGCTTCTGAAGCCTTTGCCAAGCAGCTGGATGATAGTCACCAAGCCAGCTGTCCTTGGAGGGGAAAAAGCTGTCCAGAAAGCTTGGTGCAGTTTCCTCCAACTCCTCAGTCTGATTTAATTGGGGGATATAAGGACCGATGTGATGGGCTTCTGCAATTTCAATTTCTGCCTATTGTTGCTGCATCTGCAATTGAGCATATGCGGATTTCTCGAGGTCCACTGTTTGATAGATTTCTTTATCAATCACAAAATCTTACCTTTGGAGAAGGGGATTTCAAGACAGAGGACACACTGGAACCCGAAACCTCACGAGATGGATCGTTCACTCTATATTCCTGTGTAAGATATATTTATGCACTTTTCCCCTTTTTTAGTAATTGGCTGACCGATTTATTCTTCTACTAATCTTTTATTCATGTTGTATGATCACAGGCCCAGAAACTGATAAGCCTGTGCGGGTGGGAACCAAGATGGCTTCCGAATATTCAAGATTGTGAAGAGCATTCTGCTCAATCTGCTCGAAATGGATGCTCCTTTGGTCCTGCCCAGGCCCAGGTCAACCTTGGACATTATCCTGGGGCAAGCAACAAAGCTCATTCTGCTACAGCCAACAAAGGCTCTGGTAAAAACAAAATGTTTGCTATGGAGTCCAGACATGACTTCAGGTCACCTTTACTTGATTGCAGTTTATGTGGGTCCACTGTCAGAATAGTTGATTTTTCTACAGTTCCTAGACCCTCCCGTTTTGCAACTAGCACCATCGATATTCCTGATGCAGGAAAAAAAATGGCACTGACACGAGGAGTAAGTGCAGCCAGTGGAATAAGTGGTTGGGTTCCTGCGGATGACGCAGAGAAAGAGCAGACTGAAGACCGAGATGAAGTGGCGACAACAGACAAGGGAAAGGTGCCACTGAATGCTGAAATTAGTTTGAATCTTACAATGACTGTAGGTTTATCTGTCTCTCAGGTGGACAGGTCAGTGATGCCTGAAAATATTCATGGCACATACTTGGGAAGGGACTTAATGATTGGTCAACCTGTTGACAGTGAAGTTGGTGGTCGTGCAGCTTCATATGAATCACAAGGACCCAGTTCTCGTAAACGGAGCTTGGAAATAGGTGGTAGTTCTGATGATAGGGCACACTTGATGACACATCCAGCTGACAGTGTGGAGGGAACTGTTATTGATCGTGATGCTGATGAAGTTACTGATGGGAGACAGTTTTCAGCAGGGCCTTCGAAGCGTGCTCGTGACTCAGATATTTTTGATACATACTGTTCTCCCTATCAGAGAGACTCATCTGGTGCTGGGCCTAGTAGTTCAGCGGGTCCTGAAGTTTATGCAGATGGATCTAAAGTTCCTTCATTTTACCAAGGTACTGACAGAGTAGCAGAATATCAGTTCGCCCGAGATTCAACACGTGCATCTTCTGTCATTGCTATGGATACAATCTGTCACAGTTCGGACAATGACTCTATGGAAAGTGTTGAAAATTGTCCTGTAGAGGGTTATGAAGTTCATTTCCCCTCGTCCAGTACATATGGTAATTTGGACATGAATGAGACATCAGAGTTGAATAATAGCAATCAAGCCCAACAAAGTATTTGCTTCCAACCACCTGCTGAAGTAGCCCCTGGAGAAATGGGTGTCAGTAGCACTAATGATGGTGAAGAAATTTTCAATACAGGTACTGTCACAGCTCAGGCTCGGGATGGGTTTAGTTTTGGGATTAGTGGAGGAAGTGTTGGCATGTGTGCTAGTCATGAAGCTGAAATTCATGGGGCTGATGTCTCTGTTCACAGAGCAGATAGTGTGGTTGGTGATGTAGAACCCAGAGTAGAAGATGTTGAAAATCAAGGGCAGACTGGTGAATCTACTCCTGATCGTGGTCTGATGGATGAGATCATTCCTTACGAGATAAATAGGGAAGATCCTCATGGTGATAGCCAGGAGATGATGTCTCATTCTGTGGAAAGAGCTGATAGTGCATCAAAGATAGATGGCTCAGCAAAGGCTGAATCTGTTGAGAGCGGTGAAAAGGTAAGCCAAAACTGCAAATTTTCCAATGATGGTGACGCCCAGCCTTCTCTCTCTTGTAATAAAGACATGTATTGTGATTATGGAACAAACATGAAGGGGATCGCAGATGCTGGAAAGTCATCATCTATTGACAATTGTCCATGCACAGAATCAGATTTTGCAGCTGCAAATGCGACAGGTATTCTTACTGTATTCTGCTTTATTCTAATTGTCATCAGCTTTTGTATTCTTGATTCCCCCCGGCTCTCTCTATCTCTCTGCTTTTTCTCTAAAAGATGTTAATATTGCAGTCTCTGGGCAGTTACCTAGTTGCTAAGAAGGTGAGGTAAAAGCATCCTCTTAGCATCATAGGTGCCTTGGACGAAACAAATTAAGTTATATCCTTGGCTTTTATTTCTCTTGTGACCACTATCAAACCCCTTGGAATTACAACGTGGATGTGCCACTTTGTTAAGATATTTTTCACGTTTATGTGTTTGGTCTGGTTTTTCTTTCCTTTTTAGTTGATGGTGTATGATCCTCTTAAACTACTGCACTTTGGTATTAATTCTCCAAATGGCTAAATCCGTAGGTTGGTATTTCTTTATCCTTTGTTTATATTATCTCATTTAGACTGAATGTCCAGTTTTATCATCAATTATGTTTTAAGACAATGCATCATATTTTGATTCTGCCACCTCCATTCCAGGCTCATGTGTCTTTCCCAATTGTTTTGTCCTGTTACTTATAGTTATTATGTTAACTCGTGGTGATGAGTCGTGACATTGCAGTTCTATGTTTGGATCCTTCATGTATTAATATGCATCCTGCAAATGCATGTGTCTGACATTGTAACTTACATATGTAGGAATCAAGTGTTGATTCATTTTCGTTTGGATTTTTTTGTTGAAATTGCTATTATTATTTTTTTTTCCAGTTTTTGCTTCATGATCTTTTCTTAACTTCTCTAATTTGTCTGTTAATTATCATCTATTGCACTCTCAGGTCCTCCAAAGGGTGGCAACAATTATGAAGAACCTGTAGAATTTGATCCAATTGCACATCATAATGAGTTCTGCCCTTGGGTGAATGGGAATGTTGCTGCTGCTGGTTGTAGCAGTCGTGGTTCTGGGAGCAATACAGATACCACTGCACTCTGTGGGTGGCAGCTGACATTGGATGCCCTGGATACTCTGCAAACTTTTGGCCATATTCCAATTCAGACAGTAGAATCTGAGTCAGCAGCATCTTTGCACAAGGCTAGTTGTTTCTTATCCAACACTTTTAATTTTATTTGTTATTTTTTGCAGAGAAAAGAGTTCAACCTTTAATTCCATATATTGCTTCTTTGGAGGCTTCCTTTATTTCCTTATCTGTGTTGTGAGCTGAATTTAGAGCTCAACTGATTAATTTTATTATGTTTCAGATGGTCTGTGGTGCTTTAAAGTTTCACTGAATTTCTAAGTTGTTGTCTGTGCGAGCATTAATATTGTAGTGTAGCAGCGAACTGTGATATTAAATCAAATTTCTTCTTTTTTTTTTTTTTAATTTGGTCCAAGTTAAAAAAAATCTCTGTTTTTCAAATATTCATAAAATTTGTAGTCCTGGACTTCATCAGAAGGCTATGGTAAATGCTTTCTTCCAGTACAAGGTGGGGAACTGAGCGTTATTTCGTTGGTTTAGTAATTAGGTTGTAATTGAGATTCACTTCATATCTTGTCATCACGAGTACTCTATTGTTATGTTAGTGAGTGCTAATGTGTAGCACCATCTTCTCCTCACCACTCTATGACAGGATAGTTAAAGCGGCAGCTTACAGTCTTTACTTGATTTTTTCATTTTTCTTTTCTATTTAGCTAAATTTATTTTTCATTTTTGTTTGGTTTTTTCTATTGTTCCTTTTGTTTGTATGTTCCTCATTGTTGTGGATTATTAAATATCAAACCATTGAGATGAATTTCCCTTTTTTCAGGACGAGCGTCAAACTCCCACACATAAACTCATTCGGCGACATTCTATGAGCAGGAGCCATGGGCAGCGTTGACTTGCAGCTGAACATGAAGGTATGGGCACTAATTATAATTAGATCGATTGGGGGGTTCTATTAATCTATTTAGATTAATCTGACCTGTAAGGTTTCTTCCACAAATGCCTGCATTTCCAATTATCATGCACCTTCTTATAATTGCCTTGTGAAATTGAACATGGATATTATGTCCTGCCTTTTGAAAATGATCAAATACTAGATTTTCCATTTACATTTCTTCAGAAGAAATTTTAATTAATCTATTATCTTTTCCCATTCTTTCATCCTTCCTCGCCTCTCATTTCTTTTTTATAGTCTAAGTGAATCATGGTGCGTTATTTGTTTGGAAGAACGTGGAACAAAATTAATGGAGTATGTTTTCACTAGCCATGACTGAACATTAAATAAAAGTAGAGACCTAGTTGGATGTCAGGAAATGGCACTTTTCCATTGCACTGGTGATTATGCTGAGAAGAAAGCTACTCTAGCCTTGTACTATAGGGCACACAGTGGTGCTTGTAATATCTCCTACAGTGCAGTAAAATGTGAGAGCTTCTGTTTATGCCAACCTGTGTAATTTTGTTCCCACATGTATGAGAGGCTATGATCATACGAACCCTTGTGGTAGCATGCATTATTTGGAACTTGTGTGGGTGAAGAAAGACATTCTGGATTCAACTTATATGAGAATGTGCTTGGTAAACTGCATCAGATATTTTCCAGAAAAAAAAAATAAATTTCCCCTCATCTTCAAGCATGTAAGTCTATGCAATTTTGGAACTGTGATTATCTAATATTTGTTATGCCATTTTGTGTAGGATCGGAAAAAAAAAAAAGGACCGATAGCGGCAGTGAGTTTGAATTCTGTTGTTTGGTGGAGGAACTGCTGCTGGTGGAACGTAATCGAAGGGGGTTCAATTTATCATCTGCTCATTTCACTTTATTATTCAACGATTTTGTTTTTAGTTGAAGTTGCTGTCTGGTAATTTATATGATAATTATTGAGATTTTGGGGATGGCTACCAATATCTGCTAACGTTACCCTTGCCCTTGTCCTTGAATGCATACTGGCTGGTTTTTGTTATTATTACCATCTTTAATGCAGCAATCAGACAAATGAATCATATTTGATTGTGACAGTCTTTGCCAATTTTCTTTATTTTTTTTAATATATAAAATACCAGTCACCTTGAAAAGATGCAATTAGATCTGTAATGGTTTGGATCAGATTCTTAGGATTACCAATTTTGTATTAAAACCAGAGTATTTTATATGCCTTAGCAATCAGAGAGAACAAAAGGCATCAGAAAGTCTCTTAAGAACAGGCAACCTGGGATTGAACTGCCCGCAAAGGGATTTGCTGATCCCAAGCGTATGTGAAAGTGAAATCCTTGTTTGCAAAAATTGGTGCCCCATTATTGATCAAGCACAGACCACCCTGTTGGGACAGTACGGATGGATCAATGTTTTCCACTGTCTGGAATCCATTGCATGCCAAATTGATGTTCAGCTGAGAGCATGGACAGTTATTTGTGATTGTCACACTCCACTCTGGCTTATTCACCACTACTCTTCCTGTATTGGTCTGGACAATAGCAAGTTCCGATACTCCGGCGCACTGGCAATTGCCTGCAGTGTCAAGACACAAACATGGAGAGTGGTTACTGCAAAATGGAGATCTTAGTGTAATAAAAACAACCTCTTGAGCTTACCTTTGGCGATCATACCGAAGAACATAACCATCAGGAGGATGTTAAACATGGTTGCCGCCATTTTGGAAGACTGATAAGCAGGATTCGTCCTTTGGTTTCCACAATTTAAAATAAACAACAGCATCCACACTATTTATAGGGCCACTGTTCCGTCAACTAAATTCGCTTTATTATGGAAAGCCGATATTCATCGTGATCCACACTGTAAATATCGAAATCTATTAGATATTCACGTCATTAATATTTCAAAATTGCAAGATATGGTTCCAATTATGGGATTAAATTAATTTTGTATTATTAAAAATAAAAGAGAGGTTGTCAGTAGACATTAATGTAATAGATCAGACATATAGAGATGATAATTCAACCTAAATCCATGAATATTTGCGCAGTTCATATTCTATTCATTATATTATGTATATAAAAATTCATTTTATATCAAATTCATATTATATCTATACTCATCTTATATTTTGTTCTTGGAGGGCATTTCTTCCGACTGATGTTATCTTTCACAAATTGAGATGCACTTATCTCTTCAGAACTCAAGTTCCTCAAATGAGGTTTTCTGGGGCTATTCTTCGTTGTTGAAGTAAACTTGGAATATAAACTCCTATTGGATACTGATTCAGACTTAAGAAATAGGAAGTGGAAAGTAGTGTGGGGACTGGGCAGGGTCCAAAAAGAATCAAGCACTGTTTTTTGGTTAACATTTATAGAAGCCTACTAACAAATGTTGACATTGAAAGTACCTTTAAGATTGGACCTGTTAATCTAAATACAAAATAAAATATTTAAATATATTAAAATTTTTATAAAATTAGAATTAAAATCTTTATACCTCTGGCCATTGTTGGTATTTTGATAAAGCTCATCCGAATTGGATTAAATAATAACCAAAAAATTTCTAAACACTAAAAAAACTTTACTAGATGAAGTAGAATTCAATATACTTTATTTGCTTTCTATATTTTTCATGCTTAGGGATCTCGGTTTCTTTGTCTATTTATATTGTTAATCTATCAGTAACAATATAAATATCATTAAATGAAACAAATAAAAATTTAGATTAATTAAGGATCATTAACGAATATTTTGTTAAATTTTTTTTAGAAATATTGAATATTTTATAACAAGATTACTTTATTATTTTCAAAATATTTATTGTTTACATTCTCTCACTTAGTCCATATAATCTTACTAAATATTTTAACATTTGATTACATAAGAAAAACATAATATATGAATCATGACAATATTTTCCCTTAATATCCGAGTAGTATCTTCTATATATTATATTGTATTATGTCTTCTCTTATTAATTAAGATTAGTTTATGAATAAATCCAATATTTATTCTAGGTCCAAACTTTAATAATATTTCTACAACAGAATATGTATACGAATAAATAAAAAATATCAAATTATATAGAGTTTCAATAACACATGTATGTTCCAATATAAAGATTAGAAAACGGAACTAAGCCCCATAGTTACTATATGATCCTTGAATTTAAATGGTGATATACGTTTAGTTAAAGAATCAGCAAGTATTAGCTCTTTGTCAATTTGTTCGGTGACCACTTTATTTTCTTTGACATATTCTTTAATAACCAAATACTTTATGCCGATATGCTTGCTTTGGCTTCCACTTTTATTATTTTCAGCTATATAAATAGCAGTTAAATTCTCACAATATATCCTTAATGGTGTAGCTATAGTATCCAGAAGTCTAAACCTATCGATGAAACTCTTTAACCATACTCCTTGTGAGGTTATCTCAAAACATGAAACAAACTCAGCTTCTATACTGGAAGTAACAATCAATGTTTGCTTGACACTTTTCCAAGATATTTACTCCATTGGCAAACATAACTATAGAACCTAATATTGATTTTCGTGAATCAACACAGCCAACAAAATCTGAATCAGAATAGTCAAT
Source organism: Passiflora organensis (assembly GCA_019739055.1). Classification (NCBI taxonomy): domain Eukaryota; kingdom Viridiplantae; phylum Streptophyta; class Magnoliopsida; order Malpighiales; family Passifloraceae; genus Passiflora; species Passiflora organensis. The sequence continues at coordinate 1,744,896 of JAEPBF010000136.1, forward strand.
TACTTCCAAGTTGTCTAATCGTTTGCTCATAAGCATATAGTCCTTTGTCCCTTGAAGATATCTTACTACCTTCTTTGCAGTTCTCCAATGGTCAATTCCTAGATTAGATTAATATCTTCCTAACATCCCAAATATAAATATGATATTAGGTCTTGTGCAAACCTGAGCACACATTAAGCTTTCAACAACTAAAGCATAGGGAATATATTTCGTTTGCTCCTTCTCAAAATTATTTTTTGGATACTGATTTAAGCTAAACTTATCACCCTTCACGATAGGAGCATTACTTTATGAATATTTTTTCATTTGAAAAATTTTCAAGATTTTATTGATATAGGTTTCTTGAGATAGACCTAAGATACATCGATGTTTATCCTAATGAATCTTAATGCCAATGACATATGATGCATCACCCATATCTTTTATATCAAAATTCTTAAAAAGAAATTATTTCACCTCATATAGCATATCCTTATCATTTGTTGCAAGTAAAATATCATCCACATATAGAACAAGAAAACAAATTTTACTCCCACTTGGTTTTTGGTATATACAATTATCCATTATATTTTCAACAAAACCAAATGAAGAGATAACATCATGAAATTTCAAATACCGTTGACGGGAGGCTTGTTTGAATTCATAAATTGATTTATTTAGCTTGCGAACCAATTTCTCATCATCACTTGAAGAAAATCCTTTAGGTTGTTTTATATATATGTATTCCTGTAGATCAATATTCAAAAAGGTTGTTTTCAAGATCGAAACGAGCTACCAATGTCAATTTTATCCATAAGAAATATTTCTTTGATACAAGACTAAAAAGTCTTAGTATAGTCAATTCTTTCTTACTAAGTAAATCCTTTAGCAACAAGTCTAGCATTATATCTTTTTATGTTACTCAATGAGTCTCTTTTAGTTTTGAAGACCTATTTACACCAAATGGATTTTTCACTTTTAGGAAATTATATAAGGTTCAAGACTTTGTTGTTTGTTATTGAATTCATTTCTTCCTTCTTGGCATTGTATCATAACTCTGGCTCTCGTCAACTCACTGTTTATGAAAAGGATTGAAGATCAGTTTCGGCTTCAACATTATAATCAGATTCTTATAAATACACTAGATAGTCACTAGGGATTGTTGATTTTCTTTCTCTAATAGATCTTATTATTATTGGAACAATATTTTCCAATAGGTTATGTTGTTCAATTATTTTTATTTTATGGTGAACAACTTGATCTATTTGAATTTTATCAGCAATTTATGGAGCATAAATAATTAGTTTTTAAACACTCAATTGAAGCTGAGAAGTGTTGTGGACTATAGCTAGTTTGTTAGTTGAAGTATAAGGCTGGTCTTTCTTAAGAACCATGTCTTGAAGAATTCCATTCCCACTAATAGAGTTTAAGAAATTTTGCATTTCTTAATTCCACAATCTTTGTACTATGAGATGGACAGTAAAATCTATATCCATTTTATCTTTCGGCATATCCAATGAAATACCAACGGATGGTCCTTGGATCTAGTTTTTTCTCTTGTGGGTTGTATACTCTTACTTCATACGGACATCCCAATATGTGCATTTTTTGCAAACTCGATTTTCAACATTTGAATAATTCAAATAATGTCTTAGGGATGTCTTAGTTGGAACTCGTTTTAATATACACATAACTATCTTTGGTGCTTCAACCCATTGAGATTTAGGTAGCTGAGAGTTACTAATCATATTACGTATCATGTTCAATAATGTTCGATTTCTTTTTTCGACAACACCATTCTAATCAGGTGAACCTAGCATGGTATATTGAGCAACTATACCGTTAACTTGAAGAAATTTTGCAAATAGACCTGGAACTTGTCCTTCTTTAGTGTATCTACCATAGCCACCTCTATCTTTTCTCACAATCTTTGTATGTTTTCTATATTAATTCTCTACTTCAGCCTTGTAAACCTTAAAGGCTTCTAATGCTTCATTTTTGTGATGAAACATGTAGAGGTGCATATATCATAAGTAATCATCGATAAAAATGATAAAATATTTCTAATTATAAGCATCTATATCTAGGTTACATATATCAGAATCGATAATTTCAAATATGGCCGAACTTCTCGTGGCACCTTTCTTTGACTTGTTAATCTGCTTACCTTTTATGCAGTCTACACAAGTATTGAAATTAGTGAAATTTAAATGATTGAGATATAGTCACTCACTAGTCTCATAATTCTGTTCGCAAATATATGGCCTAATCTGCAATGGCATAAAATAAAGGAATTTTCGTCTATAATAGAATTTTTATTGTCAATTTGAATATATAAAACATTTTGAGTGGTATTACTTAAGAATAAAAATTATCAACTAATATATCATTACCAATATATTTTGATTTAATAAATAAATCAAAATTGGTATCTGAAAAGTTAAAACGATAACCCAGAGTTATAAGTTTAGAAATTGAAATCAAATTTCTAGAAAAATTCGAAATATAAAAGGTCTTATCCAAAATTAAAAAATAACAACTTTTAAAAACTAATTTTCATGTTCCAATAGCTTCAATATACGATTCTATCTTATTTTTGAAATAGATAAATCGCTCAACTTCCATTGGTTTTTGTAGGTTTTGTAATCACTGCAAAGAGTTTGAAACATGGATTGTAAAACTAGAATCAATCCACCATGTGTTATTGTTTGTATTAACCATACTAGATTCATGACAAACATATGAGATTAAACTATCTCTCTTTTCAAGCTAACTTTTATACTTGACGTAGTCTTTTTTTACCTCTTCCTTCTTTTTGGCAAGGAAATTCCTAGACTCTTTCTTTATGTTAGTTTGGGGAGACAATTTCCCTTTTTCTTTCCATTTAGATTGACTAGATTTCTGTCAGTTGCCATAAATGCACTCTCTCCAAACTCCAATACCAAATGGGCCTCCTCTTCTTCATATATGGTCAATAGGTCATCTACTGTTTATTTGTTCTTATGTGTGTTGTAAGAAATTTTAAATGGACCATATTAGGATGGAAGGATTGTCAATATAAAATGCACCAAGAAAACATCTGACATAACAATCTCAAAGGCTTTTAAACGGTTTGTTATGTCTCTCATTTTATTGATATGCTCTTTTACGCCTTTCACATAATTGAGCTTTATAGATGTGAATTTCATAGTAAGGGTGTTAGCCAAAGAATTCTTTGAAGTCTTGAATTTTTTCTCATTAACATCTAATAATTCTTTAACCTTTTTATATTGATCCATTTAACCACGAACATCAGTTGGAAGCCTAATCTTTATGAACATGATACCAAGTCTATTTGGCCATTCTTATTTTTTATAAAGTTCTTTTTCAATTTGTGTGTTATTGTCATTCAAATGTGGTTCGTTCTTATGAGTGACATAGTCCATATCCAGACACCCTAAATGAACAAGGACATTGTATTTTCATGATATGAAGTTTCACTGGTGAATTCAGGGATATCAACTCTATTATCAATAATAGGTTGAGATATTACAAAAGCCATAAGCATGCTAATGACATAAAAAATTATCTGCAGGCTAAATTTTTATTCGATTAGATTTATTTATTATGATAGATATAGCATCTATATCTTTATGATAATCTATCTCATGATAAGATTTATTCTTATCGATCTTAAATATAATATTTTATTTAATTAAAGATATTGTGGATACTCTCTAATTAAATAAAATCTTTATGGATCATTTTTTATTATATAATATTAAATATAACATACAATATACTATATATGATTCCGAATAAATAATTTAACTCTATTAAGGTTGCTATGATTAAGCTTTAATAAAAATTATTTAATCACTTTTACTTTATGTCTATATAACTATATATGATTTTTTTTATAAATATTTTTATTTAACTAAAGCTCCTATAGCTATATCTTTATTTAACAAAGCAAAAGCTGTAATTGTTGTGTTACTAAATACTAATTTAAAAACAAAATAAAATATTTAAATATATTAAATAATTCTATAAAATATAAAATTAAAATTTTAATATCTCTAGCCATTACTGGTATTTTCAGAAAATTCCTTCAAATCAGATTAAATAATAACTAAGAAACTTCTAGACACTTAAAAAATCTTATTAGATGGAATAAAATTAAATACACTTTAACTTAGAATAACTTACTAAATAAGGTAAAATTCAATATTTGCTTTTTGTGTTTTTTTTCTTAAGAGACTTCGGTTTTTTTTCTATTTATATTGTTAATCTATCAATACCAATATAAATATTATTAAATAAAATAAATAAAAATTTATATTAATTAAATATTATTGTTTATTGGACCATCTTTGAGATAAGCGAAAGAGGCACGAAAGACATCTTACACGTACTACATGCTTGCCGACAAGGCTACTTTTGACGACTTTATTGCCTCCTAGTGTTCAGGATCACTTTTGGAATCCTTTTGGAGATATGGAAGGATCTTAACCAACTCCTCTTCTGGGATCCGAGAAAAGCTCACTCGTCAATAACAAAAGTCAAAAGCTATGGAGAATTGATCACGGAAGCCTGCAAGTCAAGCCTACGATTGTAACAGATCTGGAAATCAATCCATCTGATTAGTTGCTCTAGATCGAAAAGGTAGTGGTTCAAGCTAAATACAGATTGCTCATTTGTTGGATGGGACAATGGCGGAAAATGGTGTGGTGGCTTCTCCCTAAACTATTCCCTAGCGACCTCCATCCTGTATATGGAGTTACTTGGAATTGGGCAAGGATTTATCTTTCTGCTGGGAGCAAGGAATCATGAAGAACATCTTGGAAATCGATAGTCAAGCTTCGATTAACTTGCTTTAACATGATAATCACCGGTCGACACATCTCAATTGGTTAATCCCCATTGTCACGTCTCTTCTCTCAAGGAACTCGTTTGTCAAGTTGATCCACATCTATCGAGAGAGCAACCAATGTATTGACTTCCTAGCTAACCAAGCTTGCTCTCTGCCCCAGGATGCAACCATGTCTCTGTTATTTTCAGACTGTGTTGGTGCGTTGGTGCTGTATTTCCTAGGTTTTTCCAGAATTTAACATTAATACTCTTAATAATAATAATAATGATAATAATAATAAAAAGAATATGAAACCAATGACCTATGTTTTGCATTGATTATCTGTGCATATTCTTGGTTCATTTTGCATCCTTACTAAGTAATTACATTGATAAACTCGACGTCTTTAATGTGTTTGTTAAGTGTTGTGATTAAGCAGTGTTAAGTATAGGTTCATGTAGAAAATATAGAAGAAGAGAGCAATTTGGACGAGAAACGACACATCATGGCAAATGACGAAAACAAGTGTTACCTACGGAAGCATACCGATCTGTCAGTTGATTTACGCTGACCGGTTAGTTCTTTAGACTTATGTCATATCCTGTAGCCTACTCCAAAAGAGAACACCTTCGCCACGGAACTCTAAGAATAACAATTATGGTACTACCCTCAGAATCCCGTAAGGTTATTAAAACAAAGCAGTAGAAAATCACAACGGAATAAAATAATAATGTAGGGTAAAACGGAATCTTATTAACATCTAAACAAACAATCAAAATTCCAATCTCAAACATCGTATACTATATACCAATATAATATCCATAAAATCAAAGCACTAAAACATGTGTAAAACCAAAATCAAAATCATCTATATAAAGTCAAATATTCAATCTGGTCCATATGTACATATCAAATCAAAACACTGGCCAAACCTAAAATCTGAATACCACGTGGACGATTAGCAACCAGCTCTTGTAGCACAATTAGTTAAATATCCAGATGAAGGGAAATGGGGACCATGAAATGCATAATCGAAAATCAAAACCGAAATTATAAAATCCATAAAATCTCTCAAGAATATTCAAACTCAAATCTAAATAAAACAGTAATACAGAAAAGGTGAATCATTCACACACGCATACTTTTCTTATTTAAAAGGACTGAAAAGTCATTCAACAAAACACTTGTTTATCCCTGGGCCAGGGGAGAAGACTAGGGTCACTAGTAGTTTTTATTTTTATTTTATAAAAATATATCCCACACTAGTGTTGTCGAATTCTAAGATCAACCCATGTTGACCATCTCCCTTTGATATTAAATCCCTTCCATGATATGGGGTGCCAAAGGGAGTACGTGACCCATCGGCCACTAATCTTAGTCTAGGTTGTCAGTGTTCTAGAATACTCAGTAACCAGAATAGAAAGTAAAATCGGTCAAAACATGGTATACACAACCCAAAATCTCAATGTCACAAATAGACACATACTTTCACAGACAATCATATGTTTCAACAATACGTGTAACCACATGCACCTATTCACAATATGCCTCTCAATACCAAATATAGTAAAATCAAAATACCTGTCAAATACCAATACGATTCACCATTTAAATTTCTGAAAACATAAAACTCAAACATGAATTTTAAAACAAAACATGAAGTGAGGTACTGTGAGGACCCGAATCCGGTAATTGGGCTCCTCACCGCCGTACAGTCCCAATTGGCCCAATCAAAACCACACAAGGCTTACCCTCAAAATAAATTCAGAAATTATATAAAAACACAAGTAAATTTGAAAATTTTCACTTTCTTTTAAAAAAAGGAGCATATATTTAAACAAACATCTCGACACAACAAAATCAATCATGGAGTGCAATTACAAACAACGAAAGTCTTAACCTCACACACAACAGACCACACGGCCCCAAACATGCTTTATCAGAATAAGTCCAATCAACTCAAAACTCAAGAACAACAAAACATGCCCAAGGCTTCATGCTCATCTCATATATCGTAAACTCAAAAGAATACATCAATATCCAATAACATGCATCAACCCAGGCCCACTAAAGGGTCACAATGTAAATGAGCAAGCATGCAAACAAGTCAAGCAAGCATAACCAAACCCAAAATATAAAAGAGTGTGTCTAGTTTTCAAACGTGTTATATGCAATAGTCCAGCCCTATGACAAACCAGAAACCTCGACCTTAAAAATAGTCGGCTACACAGGCGCTCGACCTAGTCATGAAAACAACAACAAGAGGGGGGGGGGGGTGAGATCTCAAGGACCTCAGTGAGAGTCACAATGTCATAAACAATTCCGGTGGAATAGAGGCATATACGAAAACCAATATAAATATTTCATAATAAAAATCACAGTAAGTCCATGATAATAATCATGTAAACAATCTCACATTTAAATATGATTAAATGCATATGCATGAGTTTGATAATATCAACATGTATCTCAGGTCCATGCCCAATAAGTATATAAATCCCAAAATCTCATTCACATGGGCTACTATGCCCAAAAACTATCGGGGTGGACCTCTAAAACCGCTTCATTAATAACCCCGGCCAAAGGGAAATCGGAATCCCACTGGTGGTTAATTAAATGCACCTTTCCAAAATAATAATAAATCTCCTACCACCAGTGTTGTCCTCGGGAAAAGTGGAGAAAACAATTATCGCACGATTCCCAACTCACAGACAACTTGAAAGCCCAAAGGCACATGTAGCCTATCCCATCACCTACTCCCATAAGGCATACATAACCCATCAATACTCCTAGGCAACAGACTATCCTTCTATCTAAGGATACTCATCCACTTACCTTCGCATTGGCCAAGCGCAATCCGTCAATTCCAAGTTATACCTAGCAATTATATGTATATGTATTCTTTGCAAACATGTAGAACAAATCCCAAATCATGTTATAATTTAAAATAAAATGTAGAACACTCAAAATCAACTCAAAGGCTCCCTAGGAGCCCCAACAACTCAAGAATTCGATGTATATGAATATTCTCAAACGCATTTAATCACATCACAAGCATGCATATAGGTTCAAAATAAACATTTATGCATCATAAATATGCATCACACATAATGAACCTAGCATGCCAGGTCATTCATCAATGCACGTATTGCCTCCATTCAAAAATAAGTATTTACCAATTTTAATTAATAAAACAAAATATTTCTGCGCATGTAAATAAAACATAGTCTCCCACCTCTTTACACGCCGACGATTCAACTGCTAAGCCTTTGCCTCTATTGGTCGCCGAAGCACCACCTAAACAATCATGCACACAAAACCACACTAAGAACAAAGCCGAAAATAATAAACCCGAAAAATGACCAGAATTAAAAACAACCTAAGAGAGCCCTTAAACACTCACTCTAAGTCCCAAATCACTCAATACAATCTCTAGAAACTTAAACCACTCAAGTCCTTAAGAAAAACAACAAATCCCTTCACACACTAAATCGATCCTAAGCTCAAATCCCAATTCCAAGCTCCGCCAACATCAAAATTGGTTTCCTCAATCGACAAACCTTCTCTACAACACACAAACAACCTAACTCAAGCAATGACACCAACCAATTTCATCCAATTCATCAAAAACACAAAATTCCCGAATTTACCGAAATGTCATCGAATACTCAAAATGATCAATCATGGATCAAATGATGTTTTCGAGCAATCTAAAGTATTAGACTATAACGATGAATATCTAAGCATGCTAAAACAACCACAAATCGGAAAAAAAAGTGAAGAAATCAAACAAAAACCACTAAAATCCAAATTTACAAAAATTACTCTAATTAAGGAAAATTAACCATAAATAAACATATCACCTGAGGAAAAGAGGGGAGAGGGATTAGGTTGAGTTTTTGGAACAAAACTCACTCCTTAATTTGAAGAGAAAATGCAATTGGGAGGATTTGGGAGCTTTGTGAGTTTGGGAGGAACTCTCGGCAAAAGGGAAATGTGGAAGAATGGGGGCAGAAAGGTTTCTGTCCACTCACGTGCAGGAAAAAGAGGGAAAAGTAAGTGGGGGCAGTTCTGGAATTTTGCCCTCTTTGACTTTGACTTTGACTTTTTTTTTAAAAAAAAATTCTCAGAATCTGAAAATAATTATAACATGATTCATATATACCCCAAGTGGGCCAAAATAAAATTTAAAAACTCAAAATATAAAAATCAGGCTTTTAAAACGTAATTGGGCTCGAAAACCGAAATCGAGCCCACGAAAGGTAAGTCGGCCCAAAGACCTAAGGCCACAAAAAACGGGCCTCCAAAAACTTATATGTGGGTCAAAAGAGTAAAATGGGGTATGTCCTCTGGACTCAAGCCTCTAACAACGCACCAATCGATTAATTAATCTAATGCACATTAAAACTCCAAAACGACATGTCGTGCAAATTATCGACACACCACCAACGATATGACGTTCTAGACATCCTAAACTTGACACTTAGGCTCTATGACTATGTCCAGGTCACTCGGTCAAAAGGTCAACTCTGACAATTACTTGGTCAACTCTGACAATTACTTGGTCAACTCACTCAATCCGACCAATCCGAAAAATCTGACTGAATACGGGTGCTGACTAGACTCTCAAAATGACGGGGTCTCACAGGTACCCACTCACTAGTAAGTAACCATAACATAACAAATTAGACAACATAACAGATATCCAATCCACAATCCACAACAATCAATATAAGTTACACGTCTACATAAAATACAACCTTATAATCACCAATCATACAACCAACACGCAAAACGAGACAAAAATCATATTTTTCAAAAATACATAGAAATCTGAAAATTGATTAATAAACCCTCAAATTATATTTTTATCAATACAGTATGATTTATAAAATCATATTTTAACATTTAAAACCAAAATATATTTTTCAAAAAAAATTTAAAAAACCCATATCTCACAAACAACAAGTCAAATCGAAAAACCGACATTACCATCGCGTCCGAAACGTCGAAATCCGGTAATGGGGTCGAAACAGAAAATTAGGATTTCGGCCTGCACGTGGCCGAACGGCAGCACGCATGGCTGGCTTGTGACCGGACGGTGGCCAGAACTGGGGACGAAGCTGGAATTTACCAAAAACGGCTGAAATCTGCAATTTTCCTCACCGGAAAATCGCGAGTTTCTTCAGCTCCTCATGATCGCGTGCAGCCACTGATTGATGAGATTCCAATAACCAAGTGTTGCTGGCGACGAGAGCTTTCGATCAGTGATGGCGGTGAAGCTCAAGGCAGCCAGACAGTGTAGCTGCGTTTTCTGGTCGAAGAAGAAGAAGGGGGAATAAAATTAGGAAGAAAGAGAAGAAAAAAAGAATGGAGAAAAAAAATTTAAAAATCAGAATCCAACAAAAAAATAGCTTCTGCCAAAAACGCCGTTGTTTAGAAGAAATAAAATACTATTATTTTTATTTTTATTTAATTTTTAAATAATAAAATAATTCTAGAAAATACTATAAAACTTTAAAAATCCCAATAAATAGGATATAAATCCAAAAAAATTGAAAAATTCACCATAAATTCAGAAAAATCATATCTTTCCAATTAACTAAAAAAATATAATTTTCTGACAAATAGTTTTTTAATTAAAAATAAAATATCCTCTGAAAATTAATAAACTATATTTTAAAATTATAAAAAATCAAACTATATAATATAATCCTCATTTACATGCCCAAAATTACTTAAAGTCACAATATCACACATACACACAATCTATCACAAACATATCACAAAAAAATTACGAAACTACCCCTAAACATAAAACATGAAAAACCTGGAGTTTACACTTGACATGCCGAGAACCCATCGACTGGTCGGTGTAAATCAACCGACCAATCAATTCCTCAAGACAACTAAGCCGAAGCTATACCAACTGGTCAGTCACACAAGTCGGACATGATTTGAAGCCACCAATCGTCAATTGATTTTAGTTATAAATATAAACGTCTCTGATGTAATAATTTTTCATTGAGTTTTTAGTTTTTAGAGTGGACAGATGCAATTTCTTTTCTTTCTGCGAATAAACTTGATCCGTCAGTGATCAAGATAATGATATGTTTTGTTTTGAGTTTTAATTAATATCAAGTTATTTGAATTAATTCTTTCTCTCCATCTTTTGTTATCTTGATTTGCTGACGTAAACTTGAACCTAATTCAGCTGTGCTTGATAACAAAATCTAAAATCTACTTCTAATCTAGAATAATTGACAAACCTGATTAGTTTGTGTATAGGTAGGTCTTACTTGATTCAGAAGAACATTTAGGCTGTGACAATAGATTAGATGTCTTAGGGCAATTGTTTAAACTTGGTAGAACAGTAATATAACTGTCAAACCTAAAATTCATATTGATTTGGGCAAAACGATTCAAAAACCTAATTATTATAGTAATATAATTAATTAGGGGACTAGATTAGCTCTTAATAGTCTGGGAGGATATTAAGGGGGTTGAAAAATAATCAAGAACATATTACAAGAAATTGAAATTAAGTAGGAGCTAAGTTCATTCCCAAAATATTAATTGTACTAACTAGTTAAATTAAGTTATATTTAGATTAATTCTCAATATATTATTGAATTCATTTAACTAGAATATTAAGTTAGACGAATTGATTAGTTTTAAATAAATTTTCTTAGTGGGATAGATATTTATTTATTAAAACTATATTATTTATTGACAATTGGTGCACTTGCGATTAATAATAAATTCAATTTATGCCAACATATGAAGAACTTGATCTTGGTGTATCAGTATGAAATTATACTCTCTGATAAGAAGGCGGAATCATGAACTATTGAACATTCAAAGGGAGTTCAGCATCTTAAGAAGATTACTCAAAACTGCCCCCATTTCAGATGCCCTTAAATGGTCAAAGAATTATTCAGACAGATGTAAATGATATTTCTCGGGAGCTTTCTTTTAGAACAAATTGATGGAAAAAAAAATATTATAAGGATAATACTGCTGCAAAATTACTTTACTGCATAGTATACAAAAGAGATTATTGTTATCAAATATAGAATTTCATCTTCTTGGTCATCACTAATCATTAACTACGATGAACGGAATGATTTTTTTCAAACATACCAGAAAATCTGACAATAATTTTGCTGATTTTCTTTCCAGACCACCAAAACTTATATATTTGACAGAGTAAAGTAGATTCCTCTTATCATCATAACTTAAAAAATCCTAAAAGAAAAAAGATAAATTCTTTTCCACCAAGCGATAGTTTTTTGTTATCGGTGCCGTAAGTGACTTTGAATGCTCTTACTATCCAATCCTGCATATACGAATCCGGACCACAACATCATATGGACACAAATTAATCACCCAACAAAATACAATAATACATCACCAATTGTTCATTATTTTCCTCCTGGAATACTTGATAATCCAGAACTATATATGAAACATAAAATTAGTTACATAAATATATAATAAAACTATAAAAATAAATCGTAATATTATTAAAATATTTGATATAATATTTTTGTATTTTTAACATATTTTTGTATTATTATATTTTTATCAGTTATTATCAGTTATTAATTTATAATCTCATATCATCTCATCATATATAATATTATTATATGTAAAATAAAAATATTATTTTATCCATGAAAAAATTTCTTTAATCATTTTTTTTCTCTTCTTTATTGTTTGTTGTCTTTTATCAACATAAAATTAAGAGGATAATGGGTGCACTTTCTTCTTCAATGATCTACATCTATTTTTTTTTATTTTTTTAGATATTCTATTCTAAGATTGAAGAAAAATAAAGATTATTTGAGGGATTAATGATATCATTTTTTAATTTTTATGATATTTTCCAAGTTAGTCAATGAGAATATATTATCATAATAATTTAATTATATATATATATAAATTTTATAGTATAAGTATATTTTGCTAAAAATTAATAATATATTTTAAAAAATTATAATATTTATTTTTAAATTTTTAAGATTTCATTTATTATGAATGATTTAATTAATCCTAAAAAATAAATGATTTAATTAATTAGTTCTTAATATTATTTTTATTACATTTATAAGTAGTATTATTTTAAAAAATTATAGTTTTGTATACTTTAATATATAATTAATTAATATTAATTATTTTTTAAAAAAATATGTATGTATTTTTACGTTAAATGAAGTTAAGATCTAAAAAAGAATGAATGTTATTCTCTTCAAACAAATGCTCTCATATCATTCATACTATCTTATTTAAATATGTATTTTTTTTCAAAATTATTAGATTTGAGATTAATCATTAAAAATATATAAAATTTGATCTTCTAATTTAAAAATAAAAATTTAGTTATAAGAATAAGAAAATATCCGTTTACCATTGCACATTGGCATCTTACGATGCAATCCACTTGTAGCCAATCACATTTGATGGGATGCCACGTGTTGTTTCAAGGTAGCGGATGACTTGGAGACTTCATATGTACACAAATTAACCACCCATAGAATAATACATCACCAATTATTCTACATTTTTTTTATATAATATATTTTGTATTTTAAACATATTTTATATTATTGTTATATTTTTTCAGTTGTTATTAGTTATTAATTTATAATTTTATATCATCCCATCATATATCATGTATAATATCATTATATATAAAATAAAAAATTATTTTATATATATAAATTTTCAATAAATATTTTTCTCTTCTTTATTGTTTTATCTTATTTTATCTTTGTCTTTTATTAACGGAAATAAATCCTTCTTAATAGGTGTATTTTCTTTTCCAAAGAACTACACCTATTTTTTTACTTATTTTTTAGATATTTTATTCTTATATTAAGATTAAAAAAAATAAAAATTATTTGAGGGTTGAATTTGTATTTTTTTTAAAAAAAATATTATTAGTTTCTTTTTAATTTTTATGATATTATCTAACTTAGTAAATGATAACATAATATCATAATAATTATATATATATATTAATTTTATAGTTTAAGTATATATTGCTAAAATAAAGAATATAATTTTTTCAAAATTATAATATTTATTTTTAAATTTTTTAAAATTTTAAGATTTCATTTAATTAATCCTAAAAGAATAATTAAATTAATTAGTACTTATTATTAATTTTTATTATAATTATAATTATTTTATTATTTAAAAATTATATTTTTAATACTTTATATATAATTAATTAATTTTAATATTTATTATATTTTTAAAAGTATATATTTTTTATAAGATTATTAGAATCGAAATTTTTTAAATTTAAAAATATTAATTTAAATAAAAAAAAGGGAAACAATCCGTGGCACATTGCTATTTACAATGCAATCCAGTTGTAGCCAATGACATTTGATGTGATGCCACGTGTCGTTTCCAGATAGTGGATAGAATCTTCCCAACAGAGATAAAATGTTGTTGGCAAGCAGGGAGTGTGCTCATGATATAGTACACTGGATCGCCGGGGGTCATCCCATCCATTCATCCACCATGCCGGCGGCAGCCGCAACTACGGCGTTTCGTTGCTTTGCTTCTCAGAAACAATTACCTCTCTCATCAAATCCCCAGCAACCGATTCAACTGACTGTGAAGCCAAAAAGCCTCCTCCACCAACACCCACTGTACATCCCCGCTCAGAAGAACGTCCCCCACGAGATCAAAGAGAAGATCTTGTGCCTTGAAATCATGGGCATCGACTCTGGCAAGGCGTTAGCTCAGAATCCTTCCCTCCACGCGACTTCTCTCAACTCCATTCATTCCGTACTCTCCTTCCTCCAGTCCAAGGGCATCCTCCAAAACGATTTCACCAGGATCTTCGGCATGTGTCCCCAGATTCTGACTTCTGACGTAAAATCTCATCTTATCCCCGTCTTAAAATTCTTGAGCCAAGACCTCAATGTTCCCGATAGGGACTTCAGAAAGGTCATCAACAAGTGCCCGAGACTGCTTGTTTCTAGCGTTGAAGACCAGCTTAAACCCTGCTTGTTTTTCCTCCAACGCCTGGGGTTTAAAGATTTGAAAGCCTTGGCTTATCAGGATCCGATACTGTTGGTGTCCAATGTGGAACGCACCTTGATTCCCAAACTCAAATGCTTGCAAAGTTTAGGGTTTACCAAAGACGAGGTTGTAGGTATGGTATTGAGGTGCCCGGCATTGTTTACTTTCAATGTGGAGAACAACTTGAAGCCAAAATTTGATTACTTTTACCGGGAGATGAAAGGGAAGCTAGAGGACCTGAAGGAGTTCCCTCAATATTTTAGTTTCAGTTTGGAAAAACGGATCAAGCCACGGCACGCAGAGGCTGTGCAAGCTAGGGTTGTAATGCCTTTGTCAGTCATGCTCAAAAGCACTGATGAAGAGTTCAATGAGCAGTTGAGACAGGGGGCTGGATAGGTGTCTTGTCTCTCTGTTTTCTTGCACAGAACTTCCATGGACCTGTCAGTACTACTGTATATATCAATGGCAGGGCAATGTAATCTAAATTACTTCATATCTGGAAGTCTGTTTCCTGTTTGTTTGAGCTGTTTTCTGATTTAATACAAGCTTTTCCGAATTCCCTGGTATTGAAGATGATCAATAATGACCAGGTCCGAATCCAACTGACCAAATTCCTTCACATCCCGATAGTAATATTCCGAATTTAATGAGGGAGGTCATCCTGTCGGGATAGTTTGTGGAGCAGATGATGAATTGGGAGATCACTTGTTTATGCTAATTACATTTTTCCAACACCAAAATCTCGTCTGCTTTAGTATAACTATTGAAAACCCAAGGTGAAGAAGATAATCTATATGAATCTTTAGCAGGAGCATGTGAACATAAAGACAATGTTGATACATGAATTGTTCCACTATTTGACAATTTTTCTACTCGTAATAGCTGGTTCCTTGCCCTTTTCTGGTTATTGTTCAGTAAGTTTACTCCTCATTCTTCAAATTTGCTTTAGTGAACAAAAAGTATCTTGCATTGGTGCTGGCTAGAACAAGACATCATGCGAGACGAAAGCATCCCATGCATCCTGCAAGTAAATTCACGGCATATATAGGGTTCAGGCTCTTGTGCTTCTGGTTTTAACTTATGTTTTCATTTTCATACAGTATAAATTACTTTCAAGCCTTACCTGGAGAACTGAAAATGCCTTCTCTGCGACATGTTTCTGTGGTAGGGTCGCTTGTCTTTGCTGCAACTTGTCTGGGTGGAGACATAGCCTTGCTTTCTGGTAAGCCTTCTTCACATGTGAGCTCTCAATAAGCTTGGTTAGGGAGATCGCATGCCAGCCACTGCTGGGCCACAGAATCTGAATTGAATGATCAACAAAAATCATATTCATCTTTAGCATTCCCCATCTCCATCAAACACAAGAATAATCAAACTGAAGTGTTAAACGATCTATTACCTGATGTAGCGTTGAAAGTAGCAATCTTATGTTGGTTTCCTTCCCTGCTGCCCACATCTTTAAATCTTCATCCAGCAACTCCCTCTCCACCTTTATATTTTGCAGAAGACACATTAAGCAAAAAGTTATTTCTCGTCAGGATATTCCCGCAGCTTCTAGTTTTGCTACATTGTTAATTTAGAGATATAGTGGTATTAATCTTTCTGATACTCTGGTTTTCAAATTCAAAAGAACAAGCATCTCTATATGAAGTTCTACAATGTTTGTTAATATCAAGGAACTTACATCTTCTTTTGATCGTTCTTTTTCTTCTTCTCTCGTCCACTTATTCAGTTCCTGTCCACTGATTTGCTGCTCCATGAATTCATCAGTGCTGTAAGTTTCTGCATAAGCCCCAAGAACAAAGAAGATTGTCCTTTAGCCCCAGAAATGATCGAGAGTTTAATTCCTTACAACACAGGTTCCTACTACAATTATCACCTTGTGGTTTAGCTGAATGAGTCTGGTACTTTTCCTTGGCCCATGCAATTGCTTCATCAATACAAATTGCTTCATCGGTCCCCTCTCTATAATCTGAATTAATCTCGATGACATAAGAGCTCATTGTCTCGTCGTCGTCATCATCATCATCATCATCATCTTCATCTTCATCCTCCTCCATCTCTTCTTCAGGAGTGGGATCACACGGTGTATTTTCTTTTGTTTCAGGTAGTTCATGACAGAGTGAAGAGACAGGAGATGAAGAGGAGTTGAATTCCAAATCATCCACTGACACTCCAAAGCTTCTGTATGATTGGGGTTCAAGGCTAATGATTTCTGGAGATGGAACCTGCTGCGAAACTTTATAATAGGAACCGCAGAAGGTCTCACCATAATCATCTTGAATCTGATAACCCTCCGTACAGGAAGGGGCATTGCATGGAAAAGATTCCTTGCCCTGTTTCCCCGGTGGCCCTTCAGGTATCATGGTAGCAGAGTTCCATCTGCAAGGTGCATTGACCGGCCTGCAAAAGAGAAGTAAATCTCAAGCTCATGACTAGAAAACAAGATAGTCATCTCGCAGAGGCGGAAGAAGCTTCTTTCTTTCCGAACAGGGCATGGCAAATAAGGAGCTTGACAGGGATGAGGATGGATCCCACACAGAGGTTCTGGTAGACAACGCTTTATCAAAGACACCAGTACTAATTAAGGAGTGTACTACTACAACAGTTCTCATGTTAGACCCCTTTGCCTACCTTAATGCACTGTAACTGGGGACAAATTAGAACTGAATTTCATTTATTTTATGTGGAACTTGCAAGATCAGACCAGAGGAGAAAGGTGAAGATATGAACAATTTTGAACGGTTATCTATCGAGCCTAGTACCTGATCTTTGAAGCAAATGGATAGAATGCAGCGTCATCTCCTGTCTCCGGCCGCAGTAAAGGACTGAGCTCTTCCGAACTGAGAACCGACGAGGAGTTAGAGTTGGACTTCCCCTTGGAGTTAGGCCTCGACCGCTCCCTGGACCTACGGCCACTCTCCTCAGCTCCAAAAACATCGCTGTAGAATCCTTCTCCCTGGGCGGGGATCCTGAACGCAGGCAAGCTTCTTCCTCCTGCCTTTGCTGTCGGAGTCAGAAAGTCACGATGCCCGAAAACCTCCGCGTATAAAGAACTCATTGATGAGGGTGGCGATCTTGCAAATTCACCAGAGAATCTTCGTTGCAGAACACTCCTCGGTGGCCCCCCGAACACGTCTTCGAAGTCATCACGCTCTTGTTCTTCCATGGAACACCTCCGCTGGCGGGTTGACATAACCATGCGAATTCTCCAAGACTCATCCATCAGTACCTAACAGCACCTTTCTCGTTGCACAGAAACGTACTACAACTCCGTGTATCTGTACGTGCTTGTGCTGATATATAAGGAGATAACGGCACCGGTCTGCTTAATGGAAATAGGAACCGAGAAAAGTATCTTTGTGCATGAAAGCGAAAAAGGTGATGGGTTTTTCTTGCAGCGTGCTTTTGCTTTCGTGGTGTTTTTTTCTGGTTTGGCTATGTCGAAGGTTTACGTGTCCTGTTGCTTTGGTGGCTTTCCCTTGGGAGGTGAGATAATTATATGAGGGGTGTGGTCTCATATATTTGATGCGCTACAGAAACTGGTCATCAGACTAGGCAAAACATGCTTATCTGGAAAGATGATATGCTGAGGGCGGTCGCAGGATTTTCAGTCCCTACACATTATCATGTGTGTGTTTTGGATCTTTGGATTTGGATTGCTTTTTAATTATTATTTCTCATTTCTCAGTTTTAGACGGATACGAATGAAACAAACATAATCGATAGTTGGGTACGATAATAAACAAGAAATATAACAAATGATTAATGAATGAATGGTTTAGAGGCCAATGCAGAAAGTAAGGGCAGATCAATAAAAGTGATGGAAGTCAAATCAAGGCAAACGTTGTAGAGGTTGGTAGAAGTAGAAGAGTGAGGTCTTAATTGACTGTATTATTGAAATGAATGAATGTATTTATGCATGCATGCATCTGAAACCACAAAATCAGGAACAAGGATGGGTGTTTGTGCGACTAGGGCGACCAATCTGCAGGGGCTTCAGCCTTGATGTGAAGCCAAAGGGGATAGAGGGGGAAGAACGATGACAGTTGACAGACATAAGAATGCTACAAAACCCTATGTTACCCAACAAAGCGTGGTCAAAGGTATCCATGGAGTCAAACTACGTTTTTTAAGTGTTGGATTATTTGTTTTTCATTTTATTGAAATATATAAGATTTGATTTTCTATATTATTAGGTGTGTAATGAATATTATAACAGTCCAAGCATCTATGATGACATTGTTATTATATGTATGTAGGACCAAAAATAATGTTGATTATCAATCCCATGAGAAGGTAGGTAAAAATACTGAAAAGAGATTCTAGGGAGCAACTTCTACCGGTCTCTCTCAAAATCAAAGCATGAATTAACCTTTTTTCCAAAAGATTCTTACACTACTGAGAAGATATAAAAAGAACAACCAGTAAAGAGCTGGCAAGTATGACAGCGACTGATGCATCCATGTCTGCTTGGTTTTTTCAAAGTACTCAGGAACCATTCTGGAAGGCTCCATTGCCGACTCTGTTCATGAACCCCAATTCTCTTCTTAGTTACTAAAGACATGCTTAAAATGATCTTCCGGCTGTTCAGGGCTCGGAGTGGACTGACTCTCTGCTGATATTTAGTTAAGAAATTGGACTTCTCTGGCTGAACATTGAAATATATGTGCAGAATCACTGTAGCGAGATTTCAGGAATTTGGAAGAATCTAATACCTTTGAAGGTTGAATTATTTACTTGGTTAGGTTAGGTAGCAAGTGGTGGATTGCATACATCCTTATCAGTCCTGAGTAGCCTCTGTCATTGTTGCCAATCACAGCAGGAAAAATCATTTTCATCCTCTGGTATAATGCAACCACTCCAGCAAAAAGACCGGCGCTGCATCATCATTTGATGGTGGGGATGCCATTGGTTATGACCCTCTACGCTTGTTCTTTTTATCCATGATGTCCTGTTCTGAAACTGCACCACCCTTTTGTCTGAAAATGGATTTACAAGATGACATGAAGAAAATTTATGTACGTGGGAATTATATTCTTAAAATTCCTTTTTTATTCAAGTAGCAAATGCCGCGTGAAGAGATATATAAGATTCTCAAAAATAATTTACATAGGACCACCTGGAATGAACATGATAAGAGATACTGTAGGAAATCTGTTTCTTCTTCCTGTTTGATTCGAATCAAAATATCACGACGAGTGTATAGTAAAGATACCTTAGTATGCAAAAGCGATAAAGCTAGCCAAAATCCCCGCCATTGTCGCTCTTCTACCTTCATCTTTAATTCCATTCTCCACAGATACTGTGGCTTCTCTTTGGTTGGGGATAGGGGCACGAGATGCCCACAGGGAACTATCATAATCAACAAAGCAGACAACTTGACATGACATTATGAAAATGTACAACACTTTCTGGCCAAGTTGGTGGTGAAGTAGTTCAGAATCCTAAGAGTCGTTTGTTTGCCAGTAGTTCTCAACTTCTGTGTGTTGTGTAGAAGATGTACAGCCTTTCTGCAAACTAGCTGTTATTCAAAATCTCATCGAAGGAAACAACAGCTTAAAAAACAAGAATGTCTGAACATGCATCGTCACTGCTGATTCAGTAAAGTCAGGTTTTGTCATCGGATTTTCCGACTGTCAGACCGTGAAAATAAGACTCAACCATCACTAGTACCAGACTAGCAAGAAGCATCTTTCACATCAAAAAGGACGGAGAACCAGACCTTCAGCTATCGGCCTATTCAGATGATAATATCCCGGTATGTTTCCTTTGCGAAGACTGAACTGACATCATTTTTGAAATAGGCAATAATGCAAGGGAGGGTTACCTAGCAAATCTGTGACAAGATGGCAGCAACCATAACGTTATCTATCTGACAGCACATTTGAGGAAATATTCTTGTAAAAAGAGGGGGAAATTACCTCTGGGATACTAATGCACCATAGCCAACTTTGATACCCAACCAATTAAGCAAATGCTGCTATAAGCCATACAAGGACAGCAGGTGAACATGGCAGGAACAAGATCTAAAAAACTGCCCTTTCTAGCAGTTCTGTTGTTCATGTTCTGGGTTTGAGCATCGCAGAGGTTTCAAAAGCACAAGGAATTCACAAAATAATTCCATCAATAGTAAGGTGTACCCATCCATATCTGAGCAACCCTTAGTTTATAGACTTAAGAGAATTTTATGTAACAGAAATATATAAAATTGTAATAAGAAATATATTTGATTCAATCTTAGTTTACTGTTACCATATTTAACAATAATTGTAAATAGAATCACGTGAACGATATGAGTAAGAAATGGATAAAAGGAGATGTTATTTCCCATCAGGGAAGTTGAAGACACCAAAACAATCCCTATGAAACCCTGGAAGACATCCAGAGTCGGGGCAGAAATGTGATGTAAACAGACAGGATCATATCTGTCACATTCAAGAGTAAAAGACTAAGCTCGATTCAGCTGCAAATGCTGCTCAGAACGATAACCGATATTACCACGCTCCACAAACCGCAATATAAGGGTATCAGCCTCCTTTGCTTTGCCTTCTGACAACAGTTTCTTGCTAACCTTCTCGCACAGCTTCAAATCAGGAATCATATTACGACTAAACATCCTGCAAGCAACATTATATGCTGATAGGGGAATCCCTTTCATCAAATAACTTTCCATTAGCACGTGACATGTATTAGCATCAATTCTTGAGGCTGTTCTCAAGACCTTACCCAAAAGTTTATCAGCAGCCTCCAAGTTGCCAAAACTGCACAGCTTCTCGATAACTTGGTTATATGCTGTCCTGCACTTTTGACGTAAAAGCATTTTGTCCAATATTTTTAACAAATCATCCACTCTGTGCATTTCACAGTATCTATGAATCACTGTTCTATATGTCACAGGTGTCGGATCCAACCCTTTCCCTAGCATCTTCAGTGTAAGCTCCGTAGCCTCTTCTATTCTACCCTCTTTTCCCAGCGCATTAATTACCGCCGTGTAAGTGACTGCATCAGGATGTTTGTTGATTAGATACATATCATCCAGCAATGATAGAGCTGCTTCCAAATCTCCTTTCCGGCAAAACCCATGAATGACAGTGGTAAAATTGACCGCATTTACAGCACATCCTCTATTTAGACACTCCTCCATGAACTTTTTCGCTTCGTTTATTTTCCCTTCCCGGCAGAGTGATTGTATTAATAAATTAATTTCAACTGGAGTTGGGATAAAACCCTTTCCAATCATCTCCCTCACCACATCACAAGCCTCAAAGAGCTTTCCCTCCCTCCTCAGCCCATGCATCACAACACTGTATGTGATTGCATTTGGGGTCCACCATTCTTCTTCACTCATGTTCATCATCTCCCTTGCCTCTACCGAGTTCCCATTTCTACAAAGACCGTGTAATAGAGCTGTATATGATACAGTATTTGGCTTGCAACCATGCTTATACATTTGCTGAAGCATCTTTTTAGCTTGATCCACCTCCCCAGCACAACAAAGTCCATTTACAACAGAAGTGTAGGTTACAACATCCGGAATGCAACCTTTTTGGTACATTTCGTTAACAATTTCTTTTGCCCGGTCCATATCTCCCTTCTTGCAGAATGAGTCAACTAATGCACTATAACCAACCTTATCAAAATGGAACCCCTTTTCTTCAGCTTCCCTTAAAAATTGAAGTGCCTCATCCGAATGTTGATGCTTGCAAAGCGTATGAACCAGAATGTTATAAGTAACCTGATCTGGTAATAGCTTACCATCCTTCACCATCTTATCCATTAAATCCCTCACTTCCGTGACCCTTTTGTTCTTGCAAAGAAAACCCATCACTGTGTAGTAACTGACTTTATCTGAAGAGCAACCCTTGAATGGCATTTCTCCAATAAGATCAATGGCATCTTCAACTCGATGAAGGTTGCAGTATCCCTTGATTAAACAGTTATAAGTGACAACATCTGGGGTAATTCCAACAAGTCGCATTCTTTCTACAAATCTCAACGCTTTATCCAGCCTATTTGCCACCACTAGAACATGGACAGCAGTGTTACAGACCAACAAGTTAGGTTCAACACCTGCTTTTTGCATCATGTTTAAGACCTGCAATGCATTTCTCAACTTCCCAGCTCGACTATAAGACACCATGACGTAACTAAAAGCTTGAGGATCACGCACAATTCCCCTACGTCCCATGAGACATAGAACCCTCCTAGCACCCTGGCACAACTTAGTTTTACTTAGGACTTCGAGCATGGCATAATAGACAAATGGATCATGCCGGTATCGCCATTGCCGATCAGCCCAGTAGAAAAATTTTAGAGCAACCCTTTCATCAGCTTGGCACCGTAAAACAGCACAGACTTGTCTAGGCGTGAGGCTTCTCAGTAAGTTCCTCATATTCACTTCAAGCTTAGGATTCCAAGCCGATCTCTGCTCAATCAGCCTACAAGTTTCCCTCACTAGAGGATGCCGAAATTCTTCCTCCTCAATATCGATCCTCCTAATATCTTCCCTTTGTTCACGATTCCTATTAAACGAATTCAAAACGGAAAAATTATCATCGTCATCATCATCATCATCACCATCACTGTAAACGCCACCACTTCCATCCTCTCCATCTTCATCCGATACTTCAGTTTCATCAAATCCATCAAATCTGGACTCTTTACTCATTCTAGAATCATCATTACCAAAACCCATCTGTCCAAACTTGTCAAACCCCTCAAAATCCTCTCTTCCTTCAGCAAAATTACCACGCGAAAAAGACCTATAATGCTCACTTCCCGAAGACAATGAAGAGAAACGACAGGTAAACACAGCCCAGGGAAAAGGGTGAGCTACAAACCGAGCCGAGGATGTTACAATACCATCCTTCTCATTAGAAACATGATAAACATCATTCCAACACGGACATAACTGAAATAAATTACAGAGCTTACGAGAGTTAGCAGCCCCTTTTCGAATTGAAGCGTAAGGTTTGGAACTAGAAAACATGCTTCTTCTTCCGTTTTGAACATTAGATTGGCATAAGCAATGGAAAGAGACAGAGTAGCGGAGCGTTACACTCTTGCAAGTGCTTCTAAAATGTCTTGGCTCGTTTCGCCGCCCACGCACATATTACACGGGTCGGGTTATCGGATCTTTCGTGTAGTTTCGTCGGGGCTGGAGGCCAGCGGAGTTGGGGTTTTAGCCACTTAATTTCGTTTTCAGTATCTCACCAATTTCATTCGTTTCAAAATTAACATATTTCAATTTTTATTTATTAAAAAATTAAATACTTTCGGTTCGGGGAGAAAAGCTAAATTAGATAAAAATAAATAAATTTGAAAAACTTTGAATTTATTATGATAAATAAGTCATCGAAATTTAAAGAAAATTAATCTAATTTCGGACAACCATTCTATGCACACTTGTACAGCTTCTGTAGATTGTGGCCGTCAAGGCGGGTGCTGGCGTTAAAGCAACATGAGAGTGGGAAGGAAGAAAGGAATTGGGAGAGTTTGATTGTGTTCAAGACCAAAAAACATGTGGATTTGGAACAAGACCTGCGATTTGTTTGTGTTCATGACCTTGACCCAGTCTGAACCCACGACCCCAACTTGCTAATTACGTTCTTCCACAACACGGTGGGTGGACTGATAAGATTAAGACATTGAGAGGTTGCGTTGTTGGTCCCTCTGATAGTACGGTTGGGTTGATGAACAATGAGATCAGGCTGTCTAATCTAATCTTCTGTATGATTTCGCTGAAGTTTCCTCTTTTGTTTTCTTATTTGAGACAACCTAAACTGAAGTTGATTGTTAGGACTATGAATTCTCTTCTGTTGTTATCTTTCAGCGTCTTGAGAAACAGTCAAAGAGCAGACGAGCATTACGTCAACATCCCAAGTCTTGTGATTAAGTTTCTTCAGAATTAACTATCTAATAAAGCTTAAAAAAGTGCCGAGGAGACTGGAAAATTGGAATGAGTACCAGAATTCTTCGCTTGGAATTCTTGAAGCAATGTCCCCTCCACTCGGTTTTGAGTAACTTAAATCCACTTCACCAACACGTCTTTAGCAGCCATCGTTTGTTTTTATCCTTCTCTGTCTTTTGGGTTTGTTTTTATTTTAAGACATAGAAGGAAGGAAGACTAGTTGAAGCTAAGAAGGAAAAGAAATGGCATGCTTTGTGCCGTTTGACAACAACAATTTTGATGTGAGCTTTTTCGCCTTCAGGCCGACAGTGGTGCTCCATGATGAGCTTATTGAGACCCTTGAACATTTCTCAGCATGCACCCAGAGGCTCGGTTGTGTTCAGAGTTCCATATTTCAAAGCATCCATGGAAATATGGTAAGCAATAGTTAAATTAACTTGTTCACTATGCACTTGTATAGAATCAGGGAATCTTTACAAGTTGCTAATGTTCTCAATTCTTATAGTTGTCAGGTGTCTGCTTGTTTTAATTCCAGGGAAAGATTCTTGTTATTTGTCATAATAGAAAACAAAAAGAGCATTGATTCAGGTGTGGATGGTAGTGTTTCAGTGCAAATACCAACAGAGATTATCCTTTGTATTCCTTAACATATGACTGCTGCACATGTTGCTGCTGTTGTTCTGTCAAGGCCAAAGTCCTGTGCCTGTTTTTGTTTCTTTTGGCTTGCCTCCTACTGCCTAACTTACTCGCCATTTGGGTTACTTCCTAACTATAAATAATAATGTTCTTGGCCATCAGATTATATGGTATGGAGCTTGGATGAAGAGATCCTGTGAAAACAAAGAGCTGTTGAGTGAAGCCCTGGTAAGTCAAGCCAGTAACAAAATTGGTTTCCATCTTCTTTGCAAAGTACCATTTCTTCTGGGTTTGTTGTGAGAGTGGTTTATTTACGTAGCTCTTCATGCGTTCCCCTGTTTCTCTCCAGCAATCCATGTTAGCACACACATCAAGCATGGCCATTTTGATCGAAAGCGGCTTCTTTGATGCATATGCCGGAGAATCCAGAGATGGTTCATTGGCTGTGAAGTTTTCCACAGGAGACATAATTTTAATGAACATGATAGTAATGTCAAAGGCTGGAGACATTAATGGGCTCTCCTATGCGAACTTGGCTCTATTTAAAAGTCGATTCCATAAGATGGAAGGTGCAGCCTCTGGAGTTTGCTTGAGTTGCCAGAGCGGATGTAGGGTAGCATGTCTTCAAGTGTGGAAATCTCTCGAGCTATGTTACTCCTGGATTTTGAACTCCGACCACAGGAAAACAATGCTGCCTTACCTGGAACGTTTCACTCTTGACGTCAAGTATGACATCTTTCGGGTTGTTTATGTTAGCACAGACGTAGAATGTATTGAATCATCAACATTCTTCCCTACATCAGATGTATGATAACGAAATCCGAAATATATGGTTGAGTGACAATACGAATACGAATTGTCCACAGTTTATGTTCTAGAAACACATCTAGATCCAGACAGAAGGGCTTTAAGGCTTTAGCATGTTTGCCCTACTGCGGACATTCCTTTAAGGATGTTGTAAAATCGGATCAACAATTAAGAGCTGCACTGGCGTAGTATCATGGGGAAAGAGCATGTGGTGAATACAAAGCACCTGGTATTCTTGTCAAGCAAGGTTCAACGTACGGTAGGGATATGAGATCAATATATTATACTACGTTGACTCCAAATCCTGATCACCAACATGTCATGAATCTTGGAGAAGACAGGTGTGCGTGCATCCACAGGCGAATGATTTTCTTTTACACTTGTCCAGGTCATATGCGTACTAATGTCCGGAAAAAAACCCTCTAATTTAACTTGAGAATTTTGCAGCACAACAACTTGCATTTATGGCATCAGATATCATTGAAAATGCAATAATTGAGGCCCCGCTTTTGCTTGCTCAGCTATATTATAGGGCCTGGGGCAGCAGCAAGCCTATATAACACGAAAGCTTAAAACTTTGATCAAACCAGCCTTCTTTAAATGCCTGGACTACATATATATAATAAATTACAAACACGAACACTGCAAAAGCTGAAGCTCTTTTTCTTGGCCTTTAGCAGGAAATGATTCGAGCTTTTCTTTTCAGACCGTGCGAGAGAATGGCCCCCTGATGAATCGCAAATGACCCGCATACAAGCCTAGTTTCTTGCTAGCACTAAGATCTGCCATGAAATAAAGCATCCAATTGGTTTTTTTAGAGTAAGAAATGGCCCACTAATATCTCCCCCCCCCCTGTATCAGAAAGAGGAGGGACCATCATCATTGACCCTCAACTCAAACCGGCATGGTTAGTTGTACGTGGATTGAACTAAGGAAGCTAAAGATGGAAACATGACTTCATGTACCTAAAACACTTTGATAGATTGGAAGAAAGCTTATCATCCAAGGGGACCCATATGGAGAAAGCTAAAAAGATTGCATCCACATTTTAGTCAAATGTCATGTGCATAGTCATTCGATCTCTTCTCCCGCCCATTTGTTTTGAGCCTTTTACCCTACCAATGGAAAACTCGTAGCGAAACCTGAAGCCATGAACATCTCGGCTGTCATTAGTCAAATACATGCATTGACTTAAAATCCTACTTAGCGTCATTTCAAGGCTTTCAAAATCCTGTTTAAAACTTCTAAATATGTCTTCTGCAATTAGGTGGAGCAGTCTTGTCAGGACCTGTAAGGTCAATAGAAGTAGGCGGCACAGTGAATAAAATCTCTTGATATTTTGCTACTATCAGGAGGAGGGCATGGCTTGTCTGACCCAGATCAGGACCAGGCCAGTTCATGGTGAAATGGTCAGTAGAGATGATACTCAAAACCCATATCATGATAAAAGGTCAGAGAAGAACGTGAAGAAATGACAGAGTGGGGCAAGAGATGTGGTTATGGCTCAAAGCTAAAATTAATGCTCCAGCTTTTGTTAAATAATGAATCATACCACATTGCGTATAAAGAATGTTCTTGTACACATATCTTTTTCCGGCAAATTCTGCATAAATTGCTCTGTTTTGGCCGACTAATAGGACCCGTGAAAAGATGAACAGTGAGTTGTGGTGGGGGACAAGGGACCTTCGCTTTCTTGTTGAGCTTTGAGTATTAAATCCGGTGGATAATCTTGTGTGACTTGGTTAATGGGAAAAGGGCATTGGCTTTCGAGCCATAAAAGTATTTTATTGAAGAGGAATACTTGGGTAGTGACGAGGTTGAAGGATCACTAAGGCTTAAATTATCTGTTCATAATACTGTGGAAACGGAGTTGAACGGAGTAGAATATGGGTGGTAACTGGTAAGAATAGGGCAGTAGGCAAGGGAAAGAAGAAGGTGATGGGTTCAAGACGAAGGGTCACATTATAGATTTCTGAACCCTTTGATTCTGACACCTTACGGCCTTTACTTGTTCATTCATGTAATAAATTATATTATTTCCTTTCATAAATGATTTCTGATCTTTTCTCACGGAATTTCGCATTCAATTGAAATATTAAATAGTCTTTAGATGGATAGTTAGAGAGTGGTAGAATCCAATGACAAGCACGTATAGAGTTCAACTATGGTACAACTTTTGGACGCACTCTTCCTTGATTTATGGTACTGTAAAAAAAAGTGAGTGTGGCAGACAAGAAAATTGTAATTTTTCCAAGCCCCTGATGTATGCTTTTGTCCTCTGCACGGGCTTGACCATGGCTGCAAGAACATGAACGTGCTTCCGATGCTCATCTTCTATTGTCATATCTTCCTAACGTCAAATTCATCCTTTCATCATCAGCTCCCGCATATTTAGCTGAAGAGGATAATCCTGACATGAATGGAGCCTTGTTAAATCTTAGTTAGCTGGTATGTTTTCAACTTACTTTGTACACGCTGAGGTGCATCCATATTGATGATAATCTGTGCTGTTTCTTCTGGGTTTTCAACAATCTAGTAAATAGAACAGTAATGGGAAACATTTCCAAATCCAAATCCAAGTTGGTCAAACTAAACGAGCGACAGGGTAGAGGAGGGGGACCATGCAGAGGCAGTCGGTCAAGACTCCATTAGCAAACCCCATTAATGATGAAGAAGATCGGTCTGTGTTGTAATAATTAAAGCAAAGAAAACAGAGCCATGAAGGCAAAAAAGTGTGCTTAGATTAAAACATGCATTCCCTGTTTGTCACCTACTTCATTTTCTGCGATTGATTGACATATAATGACGCACGTTCACTTGCTTGCTTACTGTTCAAACCCGTCCGGGGAGAGGTCTCCATCATCATTCCCCACATTTGCCTCCAGTCCTCGTTTAAAAATATACAAAATACTATAGATTTGGCAAAAGGAAAAGTGCTTTCAATTCCTCGGCTGGTCAAAGTGAGGAAAATCGCCGACCAGACCCGCAAGGAAATGTGGGGCCAAAGGTGACGTGGAGGGATCCGAGTGGGGGCATTGCACCGTTTCTTTTTGGTACTATGTAAGCAAACTATGCTAAGCTAAGCCGTGCTTAAGCCGGATCGTGATTCTCTGTGGTCACAGTCTCAGGTTTGTCTGCTTCTACAAAAATATACACAAGAGAGACAGAGCAGGAGCCGGAGAGAGAAGGGGGAACTGAGAGGAGTTTGCGTGGCTCCTTCTGCCGTGTTGTTGCTGTTTGCTGTTGGCATTTGTGGAGAGAGAGAGGGAAGAAAGGGGGAGACATAGTTAAAACAGTTTTGGTAGAAACTTTGAGAGTTTGAGACGGAGGTAGAGATCTAATGGAGTACGAGAGGATACACAAAGTGCAGGTATGGTTCTACTCTGAACCCAGTTTCTGGTTTTGATTTTTTTTTTTGGATGGAAATAGGCTTACCTACTCCCCTCCTTGGTTTTCCTTGTCTGAATTTAAGAGACTTTGTGGAATTCCTTACTGATGGTCACATGTTCATGTAATGATGTAGGTTATGAAAGAAAATGGCTCTCTTGGTATTTTTCTTTTGATGTCTAAACAAAGAAGACGATAGATAGATACTTGTATCAAATTGTTGAGGTTTTCCATGTTTGGCGAGGAGATTTTGTAGATGATCATTAAGGTTTGATGCTATTGTTTGTTTTACACTTTCTGTAGACTGGCATAATATCTCCAAGCAAGTTGAGGATGAAACTCCTGGGACCTCACCATGGCAGGAAGAAGGAGGGATCGAACAGTAATTCTGCCAGGACGTCTCCTTCCAAGCTTGAGGATCATGAATTTGTCAAGAACAGTTTGTTAGCTTCCAATAGTGGGGATTTTCGCGAAGAAGGTTGGTAATATGCTTCTTCGTCAAGTTTTTTTTGGTAGCAATGTCTGTGATATTTTTTTGGTATCAAATAAGCTTTACTTATCTCATGGTGTGGTTTTGGATTCTTTTTATATCTTCTATACGAACCTTTCCATTCAAAAATTTATGTGCTTGAACCATGTTCTTCAGTTGCAGTTCCCAGTTTAGAATTTAAATCTGAGAATGTGAGGGATGAGACAGTGCCGGAGCTCTGCAGTGGTGGTGACCATGAGTATTTCCAGCAAAAGGAGGCACTTTCTGGGGAAAGTAGTGATTTGGGTTGTGTCAAAATGCATCAATTTGCAAAAGGTGAAACTGGAAATTCAAGTGCAGTTCACCCTTTGAGATTACTAGAAGATGAGAACCTTGATTACGATAGTAATGCTAGCTCATCCAGCTTCGAGTTTCATAATGAGAGAACACCACATAATCAATTTACAAGGTCGTTTTCAAGGCCCGTGCCATCTAAGTGGAATGATGCAGAGAAATGGATTATGAAGAGGCAAAATGCACAGCCTAATTATTCTAAGAAGAGTGCCTCATACAACCAATCTAACCACCGGATGCAGATGTCGAATAATACAGTGAGAGTTGCTCCGGAATCAAATGTTGGCAGGGTAGTCGACACAAAGCTCGTGGACACCTGCCAGCCCCCCGCAAAGACGAGTTTCGAGAAGTTCTCTTTCATTGCTCCTGGAAATAACTCCACTGGTGATCACCTGTACAGCGGAAGTTCCATTGTTGATCAGTGTACCCAGAGTCAGGACTTGGAGGAAGTGGCACAAAAAGAGCTATATTGTACAAAAAGCTCGAGCGTAGATTCAACAGGTAAACTTTTTCCATGAGTAATACAGTTTCATGAATGGCTGCCATTGTAGTCACTCATTGTAGAAGTGAATTTACTTAACTTGTTTCCATCCTAATTTCTTGTGTCAACAATGTATGTACTGAATCCTCCACTGGCACCTCACTGCCTGAAGTTAGTGTTCTTGCCATAAAGGTTTTTGAGGAAGTCTTGCTTGTCTTATTCTCAATATCCAGTTATGGCTCATAGTAACTCCATGCTATTCCTTTGCAGTTGTTCCTGTCATAAGATCGGTCTGTATGAGAGACATGGGAACAGAAATGACCCCTGCCACAAGTCTAGAGCCTTCAAGAACTGCCACACCTGTGAGTGCAACAACTCCACTTCGAAGTCCCACTTCTTCCATCCCATCCACCCCTCGGAGAGGTGCCCCTACAACACCTGTGGAGTTTGATGATGATACAAAGTGCAATACGGAACATAGTAAAGTAGAATTGACTGAGCAAGAATTGAAACTAAAAACTCGAAGAGAGATTGTAGCACTCGGTGTTCAACTTGGCAAGATGAGTATTGCTGCTTGGGCAAGCAAGGATGATCAGAACAAGAATATATCTTGTTCTGAAGCCAATAATATAGAGGAGCTTGATAGGATTGAATTCGAAAAACGTGCAGCTGCATGGGAAGAAGCTGAAAAATCTAGACATGCAGCCAGGTGTGTATCATGACATTGCTGCTTTTGAATTTGAAATTACCCACTGTTCTGTTGGATTTTGAAGTCATCTGACGAAAGTATGTTTGAGCTTTTCAGATATAGAAGGGAAGAAATCAAAATCCAAGCATGGGAAAGTGAGCAGAAAGCTAAACTAGAAGCAGAAATGCGGAGAATAGAGGTATTTAAAGTTCTTTTTGATTTCTACATCTATAGAGGCTAAAGGATGTTAATTTTGTAATCCTTCTGTTCATCCTTGTTTGAAGATTACCAGACATGGATCAAAACAATTTAGAGAAGAAATCCGAATTATCATATGATAGGGACGTTAGTAATTTGGCAAAACTCCATCTATGACCTGGCCAAAATCTACAGAAAATTTTTTAATGAATTGAGTACTTGTTAGAACCTGAGCTGTTATCTATCTTGTCCAAGCTTTACTTGTATAGGACTTACATCACGGATAATGTACTTGGCAGTTCTCACTGGCGTTTAACTGAGACTGTGATCCTTTTTGCAGTCCCAAGTGGAACAAATGCGAACACAAGCTCATCAAAAGATGGTGAAGAAGATTGCCATGACAAGGCAAAGATCTGAAGAAAAACGAGTTGCAGCTGAAGCAAGGAAGAACCGGGATGCAGAAAGAACAGCAGCAC
Source organism: Passiflora organensis (assembly GCA_019739055.1). Taxonomy (NCBI): domain Eukaryota; kingdom Viridiplantae; phylum Streptophyta; class Magnoliopsida; order Malpighiales; family Passifloraceae; genus Passiflora; species Passiflora organensis. The sequence continues at coordinate 1,777,156 of JAEPBF010000136.1, forward strand.
AAGTAGAATTCATCCGACTAACAGGACGGATGCCGTCCTCACATTACATGTGCTGTGGTTGGTTGTCATGAAACTGAAGACCAAATGGGAGAAATATGTTTCATTCTCTTGAGCCGAAGTGGCTTCCCTTGTTTTGGATTTCTTCTGTGATCCTTGTATTGTTGTCCTGTTCCTTCGTTTAAGTCTTGTATCTAATGGAAAAACCTCAGTCTTCTAGTCAGTTTGTGAGATTAATTAATCTCTCTTCATCTGGTTGTCTTGGCTAGGGAAACCAATTTTTATTCCTTAATCAAAGAGAAAGCCAATATCAAAACTCTATCTCAAACACAGTTCAAAATCTGAGAATGTTTACTCTTACAAGTCATAAATGTGCATCACTTTCTCGCTATCACAAATAGCGACAGAATGGTGTTCGTTTGCAGATAACTATCGTCATTAAAAGTTTCCTCCAAAAAAACCCTTCCGTCATTAAAATTGTCAGTAGTAGTTGTGATATTTCAGTTCAACGATGGAACAGTAAGGTTGATTGTACAGAGAAAGTAATAAATGGACAAATCAGAAGCCCAGAGCACGAAAATTCACTTACATTCGTGTCTAGAGGGAGCAACTTTGCATGCCCTGCTGATATTCGTGATGCAGCAAATTCAATGACACTGGCTGCTGGCCGGCCATCTAGGTTCTGTCATATCAACCTGAGAAACAAACTATAGATAAGTTAAATGTGCAAAGCTATCGGCGAGAAAAATGGAATCAAGTTGCAATACAGACAAAAGACCAGACAAGCTAGGGAAGATGATAGGAGCACTGATACGAGGTTGATTTTCTGCATAACCTGAGAAATTAAAGAACCAATGAGGAATCTTGCCTAGTTCACTTTAGTCATGAACATTTCTTACAGGCCGTGAATAGAACACAGTGATCAGTTCACAAGAATCGGGACAGAAATTCCCAAGACAATATAGACAATATATACTATAGAAGATTCCTACACCTCTCAGTTCCCACAAACCCTGATTGTTTCAGAATTTGACTGATGGATCCTAACCCCTGCATCCCTTTCCATAGGCCCAAGCCTGCTATTAAGTAAAGATTTGCTGGATTGATATAAGGAGGACGACAAGCCGAAACCCAAACCCAAAAAAGCTCTGGGTTTGAACAGCAGCCTGAAGTTTCATGGGCCTGTAGAAAATAGCATGAAATCCGAGAGAGCTACTAAGCCCATTTAAAGTCAAAATGTTACGGTTCGACCGTCAACCAAAAGATAGTAAGTCGGGCCCAGTCCAATATCAATAGAGTTTGACACGGAGCACTAGAGCCACATGTCAGTTATCCTGACTCAGGTTCGGATTCAGATTCGGGCTTGGATCAGCCGATTTTTATAAAGTTATTTTACAAATTTAAACATATTTTCACCATTACAAAAAAGATGATACTTATTTTTATCTGATCGGTCCGTATGATTTTCTTTTTCAGGATATTTTCAGGGAAATGAGAGAAAAAGACGACTAAAAAATCTGATACCAATACCATGAAACTGAAAAAAGGAAAAAAAGGGGAATCCTTTCTTTACTCTGTCCCAACCCAAAAGGCCATCCAGGGAAGGCAGTAGGGTAGCCCCACAGGATTTATTGAGGCTATTATTGTTGATAGTGCCCTTTCGTGTCACCATTCCATCCCTGAGGAAAGTAGTGTCAACAGCGAATGACCCACAACATGCATCCCATAACACAGGCCTTTAATGCCAATCTTTATACAGCAGCCATCCCAGTCCCACACCGCAAAAGTGAGGCCTCAACTTATCGCTTGTCCTTCTATCCTTTCATTTTCGATCACTGAATTTGAAGGGTTGGGAGCAGCTGCCTCACTTGCTATCCTTGCCGACAGAAAAAGGGTTGAATTGAAGGGCACGGCTCACATGTTCTGCTGTTGTCCTTCTTTTCAGTGTTTGCAGATGACAAGGTTTCAGGTTAATCTAGTTGTAAAACGCATGCACTACATTGGAAATGCTGCAACTGAGATCCTGTAGACGACCAAACTATCATATTATCGATTTCTGGCCTCCTGACAACACCTCCGTCCGTCCTTCCTGCATAACAATTCACTGCGAATCGAGGGCTAAGTGCCCTTTCTACCAATGGCTTGCATGAGGACAAACTAGATGCGTCATGTCCGTCCAAAATGGGGCTGTGGATGCCCTGAGCTGGGTTTCTGTGAATCCGGAGAGCATTGAAAAGATGGTCAAAAAGCAAAAGGCAGAGGCGGGCCATTCTGCCTGCTTCTCAGGACCAACGACCTACAACAATGACAGGCCATTTTCACATTCAATGCAAGCCATAAGAGGAGTAGCTTTCGACAACCTGCCAACATGTGTTAGTCACTCCTTGGGTTCTCTCACAAACACAAACAATAAGGCATGCAGTCATATGAACTTCACAGAGTTTACTGGTCTCCTGCTAATTATGGATAGCATTGTATGCGATACAATTGGAACAAGAGAAGCATGAGGCAGTATCTTCTAATTACAGTGATAGCTTACATATAAAAACTTACAGCTAGGATTAGGCCATTTTCCCCATCACCCTGAAGGGTTGGGATAGATGCTAATAGTACAAAAGAGACAGGGATGTCTTAACTAGTTAAAATATCTCAGTAGTCTAATGACCCCACTGAAGTTATACCGGTCATGTTCCTTGAATCCTGCCTGGTCGCATAGTCATCACAGCTGCCGTTGGAAAGCCTCTGGATTGGGACCGAGTTCAGAAGTTCTAATCCTCCTTTTCCCATTTTCTGCACTTCTTGGGGCGAGAGGATTTTGATGCACCACACGTTATTCACGAATTCCCTGATCATTACGAAAACCATCAGATACCGCTGAGTCAGCCCAGTGATTAAGAACACAATATATAACCTCTGTGTGTACCAAATACTTCATTTCCCTATCAGGTTCTTAATTTATGTTGTATCTTTCCTTGAAAGTTAAAAGGGTTAAAAGCAGGTTGATCATTTGGGTTTCCTGAGAAAACTAGTATCAGAAAATCTGATAAACAAACATACAAAAAGAGAGGGAGTTGGAAACTCACGGCCATGGGTCATCACCAAGGAGAAGAACATCATTCTCCCTGTCAACAAATACAAGCTGCCAGCCTGATCTCAGGGTGTCCTCCAGTTGGCCTTCAAGACCGAACATCCGAGCGAGCTCACCACGCAATTCATTGTAGCTGCTGAATTTAGTAATATCCAGTGACCTACCAAAGGACCCTTCCTTGTGAACCTGCATTGATTACATGATCAAGATTCATGATCAGACTTTAAAGAAGATTGTTGTAAGTTTACAATTGAAATATGGAATAAATAGGCACGACCTTGACAAAATGAGGAAAATTTATAAAAGATCAAATAAGTTATATGCCTTCAAAAAGTAAAAGGTAAGAACCAACAAATATTACCTTGACGAAGGTTCTATTCTGTGAGTTCAACTGTCCCGCATTTTCAGGGGACTGCAGGAAACCAGATTCATCAATGCAACTCGAAGGTGTCATTGCAGGGTTGAGAGAAAAATCATTGCCTGCAGTACTCATGTAATTGGAAGAGAAGTGTACAGTCGTGGAATCTGTATCACTGCTGACACTCCTAAGGTTTGAAATTCCATTTTGTAGTAGAAGAGAAGAGGGTTCAATGTTAACACCAAAAAGGAGATGGCTTTGCTGATCATTGCCACCCTCTTGGTCTATTGAGCACTCCCTGCCGGGGAAAGGTGGTAAGGACACCGAATTCTGTGCGATGTTTGTCTGAGGTGGTCCCAATGGTTCAATCTGAGGAAGAACACATTGAGATGTTACGGAAGAAATGAAAGGCTCAACAGCAGCTCGCTTGGATGGCCAAGCAGAAGAAGTTATCAAGGGACTCGTCCTAGGCATGTTGAGCAAATGCGATGATTCATCCTGGGGAAACGAGCCTAGAAGACTCTGCAATGGAGAAACAACAGGACTTGAAACAGGATGGCCATTTGAATCCGAAAAACTTTGCTGGTGGCACAGTGAAATGGCTTGCATCTGTGGAGCCTGGGATTTGGAAGTTGCAGCAAACTGAGAAATGGAAGAGACAACAGCTGGAATCTGTTGATGATCAACCAGCTGGTGCTGCTGTGGTAGTACAAGCTGCTGCTGCCGCTGCTGCTGCTGCTGCTGCTGCTGCTGCTGCTGCTGCTGCTGCTGCCGCTGCTGCTCGTGGTTGTGGCTATTAAAAACATGCTGATGCTGCAATTGTTGCTGAATAAGGTGTGACATTTGAGCCTGAGACGGATGCTGACTTTCTTGAACACTTGGAAGAAAGGCGTGCTGAGGATGAGATTGAGGCTGCTGTAGCAACTGGGGCTGCATTAGTGCAGCAGTCCTGCTGGGGGAATTTTGTTGTTGCTGAAATTGCAAATGCGATGCAGCTGATGCTTTAGAAGGATCCACTGTCCTCATCTCCTGAAGTGCAGCACTGGCCATGGCTTGATAGACATCATTTTGCATTCCCAGCATGGAAGGATCAACTCTTGGCTGCATCCACGGTGTGACTCCAATTCCCTGAAAATTCATGGATTGAATACCACGATCTCCATCTCCCCGCATCCACATAAGGGGAGAGTTCACTGCTAGATCTTCATCCTTGATACCTGCGAACAACAGATGCACAAATCAAGCACCGAAGAAATAAGCACAATAAAGTCATTTCTCCTGATGATCATTAATGTTATTTAAGTGCATAAAACCAAACAACTAGAAATGAATGAATTAAATTGAACTGGTAAAAAGAACAAGGCCTTAGCATATACAAGCAAGCCGTAAAGGCCTGCAAGGTGGTCTTACAAGCTTACCGTGAAAAGATGGTAATCCAGGAGGCCAAGGTCGCTTAAGCCTCAAGGGAAATGGAGAAGGGTACATGGGGAAAGTTGTTAGTGGCTCAATTTCCCAAAGGGAAACTCTTGGCTGCCTTTCCCCAGCTGTGGATTCATCCCATCCAACCTACATTGATGCAGTCATATAAAGGATATGATTTTTCAACCACACCCCAAAGAAAGGATGCAAAAGTGATGTCCAACTGCACATCAATTATATTCAAAGATAAAACACCATATCGGTCACTGGTTCCCCTCGTCATACCTTAACTGAACGCCAATGTGAATTTTGCCACTTAACAGGATCCAAGTCAGTTATGCCAGTTATTGTGCCCATGTACCTAGATAATCAAAGAATGTTAGATGTCTCTATTAAAAGGTTGAGTTATTTCTGGAGAAATTTTTCATGTATAAAGAGAAGTGAAGCAGCACAAGAAGAGAGCAAAAAAAACAGCTGATGGGAGGACTTAACTACTGGATAGGAACAAAGAGAAAGGAAAAAGTTGTCATATCATATGATATTAAGCAATTCGACAATTGATCATCTGGAATATAAACCAAAATATCTGGACTATAAACTTAACTATGAGAAGTTTGGGACATACCGTCGAACACTTGATTCCTCTGTCTCAAATAACATCCTAAAGCGCATGCCAACAGACACCCGAGTGTAATAGACTGCTTTGACATACTTCACCAATGGTATGACAAATTCGGAAGGGCTGGCCCTGAACAGAAGGTGCTTAAAATTTAAACAGAGTCAAGGACTAGAAAACTTTTGGAACTAACAAACAGACAGCAGATTGTACCTTGGATTGTAAAATATAGTGAAGCGGCTATGTGTTGCAGCCGCATGAGCTGCAGCAGCAAGAAGTCCCAAGTGCATGCTATCACTTGATAAGACAGATGAAGGCATAACAGTTTGAGGTCGATTAGCACGGCGAATCCCGAGGAGTAACTGATTCTTTTCATTCCTGACCACCACATATCGTCTATGATCAAGCCACCAATAAAGATTCTATTTTATGTTGACTTTTGTACTTTGACAAATTTCAAACTCAGGATATTCAGACAAGATCACATTGGCTGCGCATTTGGTATGTGCCCCCACATAGAAACCATGCAATGGGATGTTCCTTGGCAGGTAGATTGAAGATGCATGAGCATTTACCAATGAAGGCATGCATTCAGATGCATCCACAGTTGCTTTTCTTTCATTATCATTTGCATAAGAATTGATATTACTATATTTACACCATCAGGAAGGAGGGATAATCATTGACATACCAGATAAAAAGTACCGAATCCCCAGCAACAAGTCTTTTGGCACTTACAAACACACTCCACCCGGTGGTAAGGAGGTGCCTCTTGGGCTGGCCTGAACCAAGAAAAAGTGAAATATCACTTAAGAGGTCAATATATAATTTACATATAAATAACTATTTCTAATTCTCCAAAGAGAAACTAATACTCTTGCATCCGACAAAATAACCAGTTCAGCAAAATTTCAAATTAAAATTCACTGAACCCTATCAGATACTTCTTATCTGAAGTATAAAAATATAACATAGGAAATGAATACAGTTTTCAGAATGGAAGTACTGCATCTGAATAATTGAAGCGAGAGTAATGCAGAGAGATAATTCTACTAGAGAAAAGGTAACATTTCTTTATAAAACAGAGGGGTTAGAAAGAATCGTAAAAATATGGTACTAACTTCAATCATTGAGTTTCAACAGATCACACATCAGTCTTTATGGGATGCAAATTTTGGTATAGCATGCTAAAACCTCTCAAAATTCAACCGTGCTGCTTAACCAATAACAATTTTAAGAAAAAAACTCGCCTCTAAATATGTGCCTAAATTTCCACTCATTATCGTGCAGATCTCTGGCAATCAATTCTTGAGCAGGAGGTTGCTGCGAATAGTCCTGCAATTATATGTTAATATTAGAGACATAATAAATTAACAACCGTTGCTCTAGTTCCACAATCTCATAGAAATTTACCAATGGTGGAAACACTTTTTCAGCTGCCCGGCGAGGGACAGAAAATCCTCCATGAGTACTGGTGTCACTGGCTGTCAACGTTTTACAGAAGTAATTGGTTGGCTGTTTGCTAGGGGTGCCTAATTCTGCTGGAAGATAAGAAGCATCCTTTTGTTCTTGCTGCGAAACAAAGTTATTTTCAACCGTCAATGGCATTTGTTCTAAAGAATATGACTGGAAAATCAAATTAAAAACCCCCAAAGTCCAGTAGTGTACCGGACTTAGCGGCTGCAAGGTCATCTGCGCATAAACTTCATCCGTCTCAGCATCTGCCTGAAATTGAGCAATTGTTTGAACATTTGAAAAACGTCTAGATTTCTGCAGAAGCAGAATCTATAAACTACAAGCGCCTTACATGCATGGTCACATTGTGTAGCTGGCAGATAAGTTGCGGAGGTAAAGTTGGGTAGTTAGGGATACGAGCATCCACTTCTTTGTTGGTTGATGCAGCAACCTATATAACAAGCATTGAGATATGATGAACGCATAAATAGAATGTTTGACCTTTTCCAACTCACTAGAAGCAGGCAACACACAGATTGCATATACTTGCCTGCTCACTGTGACCTTGAGGGAAATAAACGACACGGCTTCCAACAGCAGGGAGAGAAACAAGAGGACCAGCACATGCATGCCAAAGTTCAGAATTCAGAACTCTCTTCTCCCCTGAAAGATCCAATCCGGAGCATTTCAAAAGGATAAAAAGCCCACTGATAAGTAACTATAAATAGCAATATATGCTGCTTAAGATCCGTGTGACGGGAAGACAAATGAAAATTGTTTGCAACTGTACAGTGAAGGAAAAGAACTAAATTAAACAAGAAATGTCCTAGTAGCCTCTACATACTCGCTGACGAGGCCGTTGAAAGAAATAAAGCAAGGGGAAAGGAAGAACTATTCACAAATGTTAAACAGCCAGCAGCGGAGTAAGTGAAACTCGAAAGAATAAAGGGAAGAAAGAGGCAGGAAGGATAGAAAAGCATAATCAAGCTTTTCTCAACCAAATTTTCGTTTTTCAAGATCCAATCTCATTCATTTGTGGTTCAATTTTCAGTCAACAGATGGACCCAGTTTTAGTTTACTCCATGGAAAAAGAAAAGAGATAAAACGGATCCCATTAATGGAGTACCACTACAGTCAGTGAAGGGAAGAGACTGGGGAGCATTTTCCAGGGAGAAAATTTTGCAGGCATGACTAACATGCCTTCATTGGTTAGAGCAAAAAAAAAAAAAAACATACCTTCATGGGGTTGTTGATTAAAACCAGCTGAAGATAGCCTCATTATGGTAGAGATCAACAACAACTTCAGAATCCAAGTCCAGACCTATAACTTAAAAGATCCAGAAAAACTACCTTTAACTACACCAATACAACACCAAATTAAACCAACTGAAACCAGTATAATTCTTCTCTTCACTTCCTTATCCCAACACAATATCATACCTTCACCTTTATCTCCCTCCGCCTCTAAACCCAAAAAGACAAATATTTTTACTGAAAGCTAAAGGTTTTCATTTGAAACCCGACGAGACAGCAAGAACCCTTGCAAAATGAGCAGTTAATAAAATCCTATATCCTCAACCGAAGCCGGTTTTGCTACAAAACACAATTGATTTCCGCCTCATCAATTTCGAAATATCGCGCAACCCCCAAGCTCTCCAATCATTGGCTCACAACCTTCATGCCGCTACTACAGCTTCCACAAATAAACACCCACATTCCAGATTAAAAAAACCCACAATCAACCCACTTGAGCTTCCCGAGATAGCAACTTCGTGATTACAGCAAAAGACCCATACGCACAGGCCTGAAGAAAAGCAGTAGATCTTACTTGAGAGTAACAAACACTAATGAATCTTGTAGATCTTACTGCATGTGCAATTCCAGGATAATGCAACTTGCAGGCTTGAGTTCAAAATTTGTTGTTTTTTCTCAATTTTTTTTCAAGACAGAAGCGGGAGCTAGCTGGTACTACACAGCTGATATACAACAGTAGCTGCTTCTGCTATATATATCAACATCTTGCCACAGAATATACATCAATTAAGAAGATGATGACTTTGGAATTGCAAAACCTCTTCTTAACACTAGTTACAATACTCCCTTAATCGCTCAAAGCTCCATAACAGAACACAAGCTCTATCTTATGCTTTGTTTTTTATATAGAAAGGGAATTAAAGGGTAAACTGGCAAAGCAAAGAGTTCACATAGAGAAGGGCAATGCTGTTTGTATGTATGAGAGAATAGATATTTATGAATAAGAAATTGCATGCTTGTTATTTTATGAATTCTAGTCTATAATTCAAACATTTTAGTAATGGAAACTTTACTATTCTTATCATCTCATTCACTAACGTTATTAGATCCTGTTTGTTTTATGGGAATCACATATCCAACTCTAATTTAAAATAAATAAAATTATTGATTATTTTATTATATACATGCTTACTCCATTTTGGGATACACTATTTATTATAAAAAGTAAATATTTTTAATATTTTTAAATATATAATATTTTTTATGTCTTCTAAAAAATTTTGAAATGTAAATAAAATAAAATATATTCTCTAGTTATTTTCTTATGATAAAAAATATTTTCATAACTTATAAAATTAATTTTTATAGATATTTATTAATATTTTTAAAATTCAGATATTGATGTAATATGTAAAAATAGTAGACTTTTTTTTCTTAAATTTATTTTTTATAATGGAGTATTAGATGACATTCTAAAATTATGAGGGAATATTTTTCATTATTGATATTTTATTTTTATATAGTATAAATTTTGTACGAATGTCTATCGTTTCAATTTGCAACTTGCAATATAGTTTGATTGTCGCGAATACTTAATATTTTTTAGTTGGTGTGATGGGCCAGCACTTAGTCCCCACGATACTTGCTACTATTGGATAACTAATATTCACATTATCAATTTAATTTTAAAATTATTTTTTTTTTTTATTTTATTTTATGATTGAATAATAAAATTATTTTTTTAATAAAAAAATTTGATTTATTCATAATTGATATTTACATATAAAGGGACTGAATAAACATCTTTTAATTTTTTTTTAAAAATATCATATTGTAATGTTACTTCTTTAATATTGTTCATAATTTTCATTATATATACATATATTCAGAATTTTAATTATTTATTGACATTTATTGGATGCCAATCAACTCTTTTTTAAAGATGGATGCGAATGATAAATTATAAGTATCTATATTTTAATCAATATGGGTTTATCTAATTAAAAAAATTAAAATAGCGTGGATTCACTATTTTCTTCTTGACAGATTTATCATTAAAATTGTTGATTAGCATTTAAAACCTGGAAGCGTAAAAAAAAATATAAGAAATATAGTAACAGTATGTCGGGGCCCACATCCACAGGACACTTCCTATAAGGACATCGTGACATCATCGAATCTAGCGAGGCTACACGGAACGCTGGATTTTATCGTACAAGTAAGACTGACACACACTGATGAAAGGGCAAAAAAAGGAAAAGTGAAAAAGGACAAATCTACACCGTTGATTAGGGAAATATGGGCCCAATGTGTTCGCGATACGACTTGACGTCGGACCCACTGTTTACTTTTTTAATTGGCTGTTGCCAGTCGGTGCGTGGAAGAAACGGGCACACGGAATTAAATTAAGCTGCTATTTCCTGATGGCAGAAACGTAAATAACAAAAATCGAAGGTGAGAAAATAGGACACGTAAAAATTAAATTGAAATTCGATTTTATATAATTAAAAAAATAATAATTTTTTAAAAATCTTATTTGTAATCCGTGTGAATGGAATATTACAGAACCGCGAAGGACAAACTGGCCTCTCACATGTCTGCATATTCCCATGTAGATGCCTTTTACATCTAACATCTAAACCAGCAAATCAAAATCACGTCATTCCAACTTGGGTTAACGTCAAAGCTCACGGCTTTTGCCTCATGCAAATATGGAAAATTAAGAAATTAGGGCATCACTTGATTCTTATCAATTATTTGTATCTGTCTCGATTCGGATTCTAAATATGATACTGTTCTATATATGTGATCTGTTTCATTGGTATCTGCTCGCTTATAATAACAAGAGATGTATTAATTAAGCAAGTGATTACTGGTGAAGTTAGTAGCATACAAGTGAGTTTGGACTTTCGAGTTAGGGTTTGATTTTGGGTTGTGTTTTTAGGTAATGATGGGATGGGTGTTACTTACAAAGGTCAAAGATGCCAATAAAAACAATGGTTAGTGGATGAGCAATAGAGAAGAGGCTACGAAGGTCCAGGTCCACAAAGCAGGAACGCTCGTCTTCTACAGTGAAATAACCCTTCAAAGAATGAAGCGATGCCATTGAAAGGTCTTCCTGCAGAGTTCCAGTTTGGACATGTCCTAGCAGGTTTCAGAATATATACAAGAAGAGAGTAACTGGAGTCCTGACCAACATCGATCTGTGGTTTTTCCTCAGCGTTTATGGCTTTGATCAAGGATCCTTGATGCAGTTCCAGAAAAGGGTTTTCACCCCAGATAGCTGCCACTGTGTTCTACAAGTGGACAGTACTGGTTTTTGACAGATTGCAGAGATTTACCGATTAGAAGGGGAGAACATTAGGTTGAGTCATTATCCCACTAGTATACACAATGTAGGGCAGCAGGTCTGGGGGGCTTTTAAATAATTAAGATCTTCTCTCTCCTTTTGACTAATCAACTTAAATCCTGACAAAGAATCGTTTGGCCGAAGGATATGCAATGAGGATAAAAGCTGAGCGCAGAAATATTATGATTTTCAAACCACAATCTCTTATCTAATGATGACACTCATAGTCTGTTGAATTCCAAGTCAAGGAATATGCTTCCTAACTCAAAATATTTCCACTATAATTATTCTCATCGCTTTTCCTTTGTTTAGAATACAAAAGCTGTTGTATTATCGATATTTTAGGATCGAAATCCCAAAAAAATTAATCATATAAGTGTCGAAATATTCTTTTATTTTATAAGAAGGACAAGAAAATATCACTTTTTCTTAGTGTCAATCCAGAGTATTGAATTCAAAGTTATTTCCGTACATTTTGCGTCCCAATGAAAAGGGTTTCTTTTTTTCTTTTCTTGTCATATGGAGAGAGATATATATATACAGTAACCCAAAAGCTGGAAAAACATAAATCTAAGTAGCATCCCAAATCATGAGATGTTCTTTTCTTTAGCATATTGATCTTTAATTATATATATATAGAGAGAGAGAGAGAGACTAAGCTTTAAGAGTAGGAGATTACTAAGTTCCAAGAAATCTGCAAGCTCTCCTGTTAAGAAGCTTGGCTGCCATGGTAGGGGGTGACTGTGTGCACGAGTGGAAATGCCATTGTCCCTTCCCTTTGTCGTACAAAGTCGATTCTGTCATTAGTCTCCGAGCTTTGTCTCCCTCAGTTTCTTACTAAAAAAGAATGCGCATAGCAGAATCAATGAATCTTTGGTCTGTATAAGAAAATTGAAGAAATGCTCGTCGTCAATTTGCATTAAGCTTATTATGATAGGATATCAACCTTAATAAATAGTAATCAAAAAGTGAGAAGAAATTAATTTATTTTTGTTAAAAGAAATTATTTTTTGTGTTAATTTCTAATTAATTATGGGTTCAATTGAGACGAAATTTTAAGATATTATATTAAAAAAAACATCATTAAAGAATCTTATGAATTAATCATACCCTTCAACCTCTAAATTGAATTGAGTTACCTTATCTAGAATCAGTAGTAAAAAGAAAAAAGAAAAACGACAGGCAATGAACCTGAAAACCACCCAAATAATTGAACAAGGAGAAGAGAAGAAAGGAGGAAGAAGGAGAAATTATAGCTGTCATAAAAGGAAAGAGGAGTTGGGTGGAAGATAATGGCGAATACCATGCATCTGGTTGACCCACCTTAAATATTCATGAACCATCAACAGCTAGTATATATTATATGGTGACCCTTTTCATTAGTATATAGTACATGGGGTATTTTGCACCTCTTGTCTTCTACCTCTCTCTCTCACGCACACAGGGTCACAGTCTCAATAGTTTTTAGTTTCTTAGTCAATTTCATTCTCTGTCTATACGCATAGAGTCAAGAAAAGGGGAAATTTATATGGATTTAGTGAGAGAAAAAGTGAGTGGAAGGGAATGGGGAAAAGCGATAAAGCGATACATGTCAAAAAAGCAACAGCTCACTCCTTAAGATTTTTGGGTCCCATGCGATTTCCCTACCTCATTCTCTCCAGATTTCGTCCCCATTGACACTTCTACTACTACCACCACCTCTCTGTGTTCAGTCCCTCTTTTCACCTTCAGGGTTGTTCCTGTATATGCAAAACTATCAGGAAAAGGGGATTTGGGTAGATGGGAAAGGGGAGCAGTACGTAGATTAGATTTTGTGGCTTAAAAAATGTGAATTGACTGCTATGTATAGTGCAGTACTGGGATGTGAAACTGATGTTCTTGGAACGTGGGTTAGCAACTGCTTCAATAATTACACCAAACTTTGTTGGAATGATTGATGGCGATGGAAGTTGATGTCTAGTGATGCACCTTTCACAGGCCATGGAAATATTGACAACAAGAAAATAAAAAAAAAACATTTGATTCTAAAGTGGTTCTGGTAGTCGGTAATGGTCCTTTCACTTCACAGATTTAGGGAGGCACGAAAGACAGGAGTGTGACATCCGCATCTTATCGTCTTGATGCTGCACCTGCAAAGGAGGAGACTCAATTGGCGTAGGCCTCACTACATTAACCATTTGATTTGTTATTGTTCGTGGATCATTGGGTTTGATCAAAAGAGATTGATCAACTTGCAGAATTGCCGCCAGCTGCTGGTTTAATTATGATATTCTCAGTTCGGGAATAAGAACTATATGGTTTTTGCATAAATCTCAGGTGTTGGCAAGTGGCATAGCTTAACAAACGCTCAGTTTTCAGGAATTCATATGAACTGTTAAGGCTTTTCTTAACGAGAAGAAGGCAGAAACTGCTGAGAAAGGTTACTGCTTAACGCCTGCAACTTTTCTTAAGACATTGGTTACAGCAAACAATAGATTTGAATTAATTGAGCCATAATTAATACCTTAAAAAGGATTTCAATGATTGAGTTTAAATGTACAGATGAACAGGGGAACAGTGCAGTTTGACTTATCTGGATTTCTTTTAAGATTTCTTGATATCCATTTCGCTTGTTTGTGATGTGTTTTTCTTTTTGTGCTTCTGCTACAGGTGCAACTACAAAAACATTCATGCGCTAAGAGGCAAGGTGATAGAAACACATATGCAACTTTCAAGAGATGAGAGTCAAAAGATTTTGCCCCCTGGCTAATAGCCAATGCATGATTTTGATTGGACAGACTAGAATTGTGATGCCATTTGCGGCTAAAACGAAATGATTAGTCATAAATAAACCCTGATCCGAACAATGAAAGCCACACCTTAACCTACAGATTAAGTTGCCGGATAGCCTATAAAGGATGTTTTCTTTGTTGTATTAAAGGTTGAGTGCAGCCAAATCCAAGACAATGGTAGACATTTTCAGAGAGGCAATGCTAATTGCTGGTTTAGTGTGGAGCCCAGGTGCTGTTAATCATCTTAAGCTAGTACAAGACCTGTTGATTTGTTGACAATGAAGGCAGGCAGGTTTGAAAGGGTGGTCACTACTAGTGATGATTAATGATGATGAAAAGGGTTAGCACATGATTAGCCTGTAATCCCTTCAACTCAAACCCTTTACCCTATAACAAGGACATGCAATGCTAATGGAGACACAAACATGGAATCAAACAACGTTGACAGTGTGTTTCTAAGTGTTTGCCTTTTTACCTTCTTTTTCCCCTTCTCTGGAAAACATCTGATAAGTGGGGGCAGAGCAAGGAAGCAAGCCTGCAAGGGTTGTATCTTTTCTTGATTGTGTTTTGGGTGACAGAGAGTCTCCAACACAACCAAGACTTAACAAGCATACTTGTTCTAATTTTGATGTTTGCTGGCCAAGCTTTTCTAATCATTTCTGCATCATCTGTGTAAGTGGAACAGGATCCTTTGTCTCCATAAACTTGTTAAAGTATGAGTCAAATCTCCAGTTATCATCTATAAACAACCCTTTGCAGGATTGACCCTTTGCACTAATGTCTGCTCAAGTCATTTCTCTATCACACTAAATAATCCCAGTTGTTTAAGTCAAAACTTTCTCTTTTCCTTCTGGGACCCAACCCTTTTTGTGTTTTTAATGGAGGGATCTGAGCATTGGATAAGGAAGCCAAGCCAGGCCAAGCCAGGCCAGGCCATCCTTTGCTGTCCCATAGTAATTATTTAAGATATATGGTCACTTTCCCGCTGTGTTTTTTTTTTCTTTTTTTTTTCAATCAGAACAGGGATCTGGAATTCCTGAGAGCAGAGTTATTCTGTGTTTAGTGTTGAATCTATCTAGGATAACAATTCCTGAGCCAAAATTATGTCTTGATCACTAAGGCAAGTCCAGGCAAAATCTGGAATCATTTCTCTCTCGGCTTCTTCAGGTAATAGGAACTGCCTCATAGTTTTCATCGAAAAGGCGTCTCTTTGCAGAGGAAAAGGACCAAACACAGTGATCATCTCCTCTAGCATTTGAGAAAAGATTCCCTCATCTCTTTTTCCACAGAGAACCTGAGGGAAAAAAAAAGGTTACGAATTATCTTGCGAATTTGCATGATCAGGCAATTATGTACCACACCATAGTATGAGGATTCTATTCTGTGGTTGACTGCAGAATATCCATCCTGGATCACAATATTATGGTCAAAGATCATCCAGGACATCCCACTATCTGCATATATTCCCCTTTATAATGCAAGATTTTTGGGAGAAGAAGTTAAACTGGCATATATAGTAAAGGTGTTTCTGATAGATTCTACTGTGGAAAACATTAGTATAATTGCAGTTTAAGCAAGAATCTAAATAATGGAAGGGGCCACTGGGCACAGACTAAAACAAATGATTCCAGGTGAGCAAAGTATGGTTCAGTTAACAGAACCTTTTGGGGCTCAATTCTTTATTCTTGCTTCAGTTTCATGGTTGATAATGATGAACATGTAAAGACTATGCAGGGGATATGATTTCAGATGTAGAGCCAGAGTGGAGGAGGGAGAAAGAGAGATAAAATAGCAATATAAAAGCACTTTAGAGATCTTGCAAAGTTTATCAGATAGATAGTGTAGGGCAGGGGGGAATAAATTAAGGTAGATGGGGAGAGGGGGACAATTGTGGCCAGTTTAGCATGCTCATACTTGAAATGTATGTGCTCTGGAAGGCACTAGGGCCAAAAAGTGGAAGTGTACCATGAATATGATTAACAAATAAGAAAAAAAAGAACCAAATCTGCTCAACCAAGACAATCTAATCCTCAAGACCAAAAGGCTTCACCTTGCTCTATTGTTCCTGTGCAGGGGATTCTTCAAAGTCCTTTTACTACCCACCTTTCAAAAATCATGTCTTCTTTTTTTGGGTTTGGTTTGGTCCCATCTTTTACTCCAGTGAAGCTGTAGCAGGTGTTTGCTCTTAATTATGAGGGATAACGTATCAGGTTAAAAGTGGTTTCACTAGCTCTGAAAGCAGAACCCTGGAGAACTTCATCAGGCTTTGAAGGCAGCTCCAAGTTAAGAAATAGGCACCCTGCAATGATGCTAAGAACACGACTTTTGGCACAGTTCCTCTGTCTCTACCTGTAACATCCCAACTTGAATTGACTTGGACCATCAGGTTTCAAGAATTGTGGTCAGTGAAATTACAAGAGGCCCATGTCAAGATGGGCTTATATTCGATGTTTACAAACAGAGAAGTTCAGGATAGTTGGCGCACATAAACACAATGATCCTTTTCTGGTTCTCCAACGTTTCTTGTTTTACCTCATCAGCTTCTAGTTTCATACACTAAATTTCAGAAGCTCATTCTGAGAGTACAAAATAGCAGCTATAAGCATCGCATCTCATCATCATTATCAAAGTCCATCAGGAAGTCAGTCAAGTTCTCGGAATCATCAATTGCCTCTTTGAGGGTCATGGGACCATTCTTTTTCGGTTTTGACTTCTGTCAAGGAAAGCAAGCATGAACAAAATGAGGCTTCAGATGTGGGGAAACAAGAACTAGTATTAGTACTAACAAAATGCAGGATGCACATTGAACATGGCAGAAAGTGAGACAAAGACTTTTAAATTCTCAGTGCTACTGAGGATTAAGGAAGATTTTTTGGTAGCCATTTAGAGTCACACTGCTGGAGAAGAATGTAAATAGTTTAGACAATTACCACAAGAATGAGAGACTTGCAATTTGAAGGAATAATTTAATTATATACTAAGAAATGCTATCAAGACTGTTCTTTTCCAGCACAAGCTAAATGCAAAATGCATCAATTATAAGACAAGACATCATAGGCCAAGACCACAGATATGGAGTAGGAAGTGCAATTGTGAAATGGCAAGAACGTATTTATCGGCTACTTGAGTAGAAAAAATGATTACTTTTGATTTGCGAGACTGGGGTTTGGTTTTGTAAATGCTCCAATTGCGTGTGATTGTCTCCTTCTCCTCCTTGTCACCACTAAAACCACCACCACCACCACCACCACCACCACCACCATTATCATCATCACCATCATCATCATCAGCTGCAGCAGCATCATCATCATCATCATCATCATCATCATCATCCTCCTCATCATCATCCTCATCATCATCATCATAATCACCTTCTTCTTCTTTGTCCTCTCCCTCATCTTTCACCGTTTCTTCTCCATCTTCCGCACTATCCTCTCCGTCATCCTATAGCAATTGTCAGAAGAGAAAAGCAAACGAGCGTTGAAGAGATCAAAGACATGCACACAGAATGATACATCAGAGGTATACCCAACCTGAACAAAGCAGATTATGATGTATAACAAGGCAACAAAACTTACATCATTTTCGCCGATGTCAACAGCTTGTGCCATAGCTTTATCCATGTCTGTCGTCTGCATTTTCACACATCAAGAATCAAACAACAAACAATAAAAGTATAATATCAAAAGCTGTAACCCAAGTATTCTTCGCTGGTAAAATGTCTATGTCATCCCAGAACAATGTTTCAGTAATTTACCAACCAACCTAAGGTGGTCTTGTTGTATCATTTTCAGTGTGATGAGGAAGAAAACAAGAAATTCTGCACGATAGGCAGACAGACATAAATTTAAGTTCAAAGATACATGAAATGGTCATAAACAAAACTAACATGACATTAGGAGGGATTTGAGACATTGACATCGTGTCTAAGCAGTATATTGACAACAACATATTTTGCAAGTCTATCACATAAGAAAATAGTTGAAAAGCGGATCTGCTTCGATCTATGTTACCATAAAGTAAAATACAATCTATGCTCCTCCGCATAATTTTGAAGTTCTTGAATTAATGTTCCTGCTCATGGTACCTTGTCCGTGTATTGAACATTATTAGTCCTCACAAGAGTTCTAGAACAAAGACCTAGCTGTCTCTTCCCATCTATGGAGATCTCAAATGCTATAAACATAATGACCAAAATGGGGAACAAACATAAAGCTCTGCAAGCCAGGTTAATCAACAATGTTTGAAATGAAAACATTAACACAAATTACGTACCCTTTAATTTCTAAATTTTTCAGAGCAAGATCAGATGCATATTTGACCCTCCAAACTCAACAATAGGAAATGATCAGATGCTTTTGGAAATAGAGAGAACTTTTTATGGCAAGAATAAAAGAACAAAAATTGAAAGCTAGGACGTTGTTAGTAATAGATTGCTGGTGGGGTCAATAACAACTAGAGGTAATTTTTCTGTCTAAACCAACTTGACTCATGAGAGTGAAGATGCTCACAGTGACCATGAAGACTTGTCTGTTATCTACTAGGATTTCAATATTGTTCATATCCTAGCTGACAGAATAAGATTTAAAAACAGATAAACATGAGGAACAAAAACACTCTCACATGCATCCCAAACTTTTATGGCCATTTTCTATTAAGAAAAGAATAGAGAGAAAAGGTATTAATGAAAAAGGTCAAACTGAGAAGGAAGGGGAGAGGGGGTATAGAAATTGGAAGAAACTGAACAAGTACAATAATGCCAACCAAAGTATAAAAATAAAAATCTAGATGTCAAGCAAGAATACATGTCCCTGATATTTGGTGCAATTGCAAGTAAAGGACGGTCATCTTTATCTCTCACATTACCTCAATATTTCGTGGCTTCTCCCTGGCAAGAATTTCATTGAGCTCCTCCCTAGTTATGATTTTGCCTTCCTGGTGAGTCAGAGAGAAAAATTTAGTACATATGCACCAAATAATTGTCATGATTCACACACAAAACTCTGTAATCCTATATATTTTCTGCGGACTTGAAATTTTCGATAGGTCAAAAAAGTAGAATGAGGCATGAGAAGCCCCTAATCTAACCGATATGCATTGAATTTTCTATTCTTGCAGAAGTCCAGTTGATTTAATTTGGATATCTGATCGATCTGAAATGCAAACCCGCTATAGAGATTAACCTTGGATAAATGCACATTTGCCATTCAATTACAATGCTGTAAGTCTGAGTTTGATAAAAATGGTATCCTCAGATGGTTATCTGAATTCTAAACAGCAAGCACATAGTCTATATAGATATATAATGTCAGGAAGAAGAAAGCTGAATAAGGGTCTAACACGTGCATGTTTGGAACACACAAAACACAGATGAGCAAATGATCAACTAATTCATTTGGAGCCCTCCATGGAAAGGTAAGGCACAAACATCTGTCAATGAGCAGATAAGAAAAAGGAGGAAACATGCCAAATGGTCAGGGGCAAGTTAATCTCCTTAAAAGTCTACTGAGTCAATTCATCAGTTTTTATTAAAAAGTGAACCATCTTATGTGTGCTCCAATCTTGGGATTTGATGTAATCTCTCCAATAATGTTTCAATTCAACTAACGAAACCCTACTTTGATTTCATAGTTAAAGCATTGATATCAATGAGAAACTGCTTTGACTCCTACACTGTGTGGAAAATTGGATTCAAACTCAAAAGCAAACCTCTTTTAGGTAATCCAACATAGTGGGTACTGGTTCATGCATATCTGCAGCCCTGTAATCAGCTATTTCATTTGGATCATGAATGTAGTTGATGGTTGGATAAACTGGATCACCACCCCAAACTGCAAAGTGCAAAATAATGGTCAAATGTTATAGAAGTTTAATGACAAGAAAATCATATTGCTTTCAAAGATGATTAAACTCAGGCACATTCAAAGACTGAAAATAAATGAAAATAATGCAGAAGCCATTGAGGTGCTGGAATATGTGGTTAAAAAATCAGCAGTCTAGGCAGAAGAGGTGAAAAAGAACTTGGTTCAGTAACAGTTATGTATACAGCAGATACCTGTGACATTTACTTGATTTCTCTTATACAATATAAAAGAACTAAGATTTCTATTTCAAGAATAACAAATGGACGGAGAAAAACAAAATGCTCACACAAACATAGTGATAATCACACGGAACAGTAGAAACCTATATGCATCAATTCTGTTTCCTCCACCGCATAATATTTTAGGGCAGACCGGTAGATAGAAAATTACCACTTCGACTAATTAATTAACAGCCCAAAAGCT
Source organism: Passiflora organensis (assembly GCA_019739055.1). Classification (NCBI taxonomy): domain Eukaryota; kingdom Viridiplantae; phylum Streptophyta; class Magnoliopsida; order Malpighiales; family Passifloraceae; genus Passiflora; species Passiflora organensis. The sequence continues at coordinate 1,797,750 of JAEPBF010000136.1, forward strand.
TCTGGCATTCGCAATTCTTTTCCGATCAAGAGCATGATTGCAAATAATCAAAACAAATACAAGGTAAAAAAGGCTCAAACTTATCAGCTTTGGATCACATACTTTGCTTAATTTGATCCTCCCGCAAACGCATTGCTAAAGGGTCCCTTCTAATACGAGGATCAAGCCCCATCATTACGCGATATTCAGCAGTTGTTTGCTTGCAAAACATTCGACCCAGTTGGAAGTTTTCATCTTCACCAGTCTCTTCAAAATGTTTCTGAACAGCTTCACGGGACGTGTCTTTGTCCCATGCTTTTACCCATTCTGAATAGTAAGCCATTGGCCCAATCTTCTTCATTCTATCTTTTTCCGCTTGAAGCCTAACCAAATGGACATAAAAATCAATGATATTTTGCATGATGTTCAAATTAATCCCAATGGATACAAATCTGAAAACATTATGTGCATATGTTCAAAATTGGAAATGCAACACTACATTGTTCTCTTGAATGAAAAAACTGTAAAAGCATACATAATCTTGTCATAAATTTCAGTAAAAGAGTTTACACCTAGGAATATACCATACCTTTCATCCTTAAAGATATGTTTCCTTGATTTATAAAGAGCAACTTCTGCTGCGGTTGGCTCATCCCCATAAAGCTTCACTTGCCCAGATTCTGCCATTGCTTTGAGAAACACCTACAAGTAAAAGGCATTTGACATGGAAATCCTTAAGATATAGATTTGGCCACTAAAACTATCATATCCCATCTGATTTCTTGTTTCATATAAATCCAATCACAATTCAAGATGCAAATGTCTAATGGACAGAACTAGACATAAAAAGCTTTTCCACAAAGCAGTTTCAGTACTACATATATTTATTGAACTTGTAAAACAGGATACGCCCATATATGAGTTTGGGATCCCTCAGAAGTAGGCTCACAGCACAACAGTAAGAAAATATATATCTATAATACAATATAACTAATGGCTGCACCAGTGCAGAAACAAAGACAAGAGTGACACAAAACAGATTTAAGCAAGAAATATCCATCTGTGGAACCAAGACCACATTTAACTTCAAGGTTAAAAGAACAAGTAACAAAAAGTTCACACTCTCGTATTGAATTGAGAGAAAACAGCTGCATCTTTAATTTTTGACATAACATAACACTGACTTTATCAGAAACCAGTTGTTTCAAATTATGTAAGCATTTCAAATTATATCACAGCTATACTAACCGTTTCGACATCAGGTTTCCTTTTTTCCCACCTGGACCACCTCCCATTATCTGGCTTTCTCCATGTCCACCATAAGTCGTTTTCGGTAAGTGCATTTTTTATTGTCCTCCTCTCTTGTGGATTTATAAAGGGATGAGGACGTCCAAGCTCCTTGTCTAATTCCCAATCAGTTAATGTTTTCTCAGATTCTGTCTGATAAATGACATAGTCAGATGAGACATTTTTAGGATCTTCTGCAGCCTCCTCGACATTTTCAAGTTGCTCAAGATCATCAGATTCTATGCTTGCTTCAGACGATTCAGAAGTGGCGACTGATTGCTTATTCTTCTTCTTCCTTCTACTTCCTGGGTTCTGCCCAAAAGATGGAGACCCAGAGGAAACACCTGTCGGGGGAGGAGCCCTGGCGGCCCTAACTAGGTCAGCAGTGCCTTCTGGCCATAATTCTGGTCCAGGAATACTTGAACTATGACCAAGTGTTGGTTCAAGTCGCCCAGATGTTGAGTCGAAGTAAACAGGATAAGGAGGACGGCCATCATTCACGCGCCCAGTGTCTTGATCCTTATTCTCAGACTTTGCACAAGGAAGTAAACGAGCCTTCCGAAATCCATGAAATCCAAATTGAACGTGCAACTTTCCAGATGGAAATGAACCTAGTAATGGTGACTGCATTACAATACAGAAATCACACACTTATCTGTTAGTGAATGCTGAAAAGAAACATATCCACGGTTCCCATTTCCCATAAATTTAATACTATTGCTTGCCACACACTTCTATAAATTTAATACAGTCTACCTATACACACAAACAGCACTCACAAGAACTCCTTGCGTCACTCCAAGCTGTCTTTCTGCTTTGCAAATAAAGTCGTGAACCTCGTCAGAAAAGAAAAGGAAAATGTACTCAAACCTGTAGGTGACTGAAGCATGGCTTCCCACTATCATGGTTGTATGCAGAAACTCCACACTTCAGTCCTTTAGCTGCCATAAACAGAAAAAATTAAGGCTCGCCCCTTCGAAGCGAAGCAAAGAAGAAGATAAATTAAGTATAATAGAACAGAAACACACCTTGGTAGAGCCAAGTTGAAGGTATAGATGCCATCTTAATCAACAAACTCAATTCTGTAGGAAACAACAGTTTTCTTCTAATCCGGATGTCGGGTAATCTTGAAGGAACTAAGCCATTCCAGACGGGAACCACTTCGTCAAGTCAAGTCTTGTCTTCACAAAGTTGAGTTCAATACAGGAAACTCAAAACCACTTCGTCTTTCCTCGGGTGGTTCTTAGAAGAATACAAGATTGCAGGGTTTAAGGTTGGGGATAACCCTAGGACTGGCGATTTAATAAAATATATTTATGTGAATATAAAATGAAATTACAGAAATAAATCATAAATATCACTATCATATTTAATAGTTAATTTAATATTTTATATATTATTATAATTTTTTACTTATCAATAGCCATTAATTTATAGTCTCATACATCATGTCTGATGTCATGATGTCATGATGCTTAGGACACCTAAATTAGATGATAGGAATCTCTTTTAGCTTAATTGTTCGAATCTGAGAATGTAATATTCTTAATTTTCAGAGAAAAACTTGTCACTCTCACACCTCTCTTACCTGATTAGCCCGTTATAGAAAACGATAATAAAATTATATTTTATTTTTTATGATAATTTTTTTATTTTTTATTTAATTTTAACTTCATCTTTATCTTTTATATCAAATTAAAATTTTTCAGAATGAAAATATTTTTTTATAAAATAGAGCATTAAAAACCATTATTACACTGGTTTAAATGAATGTTGTCTGACCCTCACTATCCCAACACTATTGAACAGGGGGGGGTCTATCATAAAAAAACAATAATGCCTTCTAGAATCTGGTAAGATTTGTCATTATATCAGCTCATCCATTTACCTCACGAAATATGTGGTGAAACTCCACCTTCTATCTGTGTTCAACGAGTTCTCGAATATTTGAAACAAGCGGCGAAAATTGATTATGTATCACTCGTTTTCTAGATTATTTCCAAAGTTATCTTACTATCAACTTATTGCCAAAATCACTCTTTCCATGTTAGATCTAGTCCCTTCATAATCCCCATTAATTCAATTTGAACGGTAGATAGAGCTGAATAAATCTTACAAAAGGAAAAGGAAAATAGGAAATAAATAGGTCAAGAAAGTACAGAGAAATAGTAGTATATATGAAGAGAAAATTAGAATTACTTACTTTTGACCACATTACAAAACATTCGACATACCTTTTATAGGCACAGGAAAGACGTGTATAACAAAAATGCATAACAATATTGGCATTATTCAAGCCTAAAATAATGGGTTGTTTGTAATCTCTTAGATAGCTTGGCATTGGTTAACTTCTCAAACTTACTCAAGTGAACTGTTGTAATCATATTAACTAAATTTGATATTCTCCCTCAATCTTAACTAGGTGTAGCTAGGTTAAGATTGTGTTGGAGTTGATAAAAAAATCTCGTGGTAGTAATTTTGTGAAAATATCTGCAATCTATTCGGCGGAGGAGATGAACAACCATGCATCTAGTGCCTTGGATGTGACTTGTTCTCTAACAAAGTTAAAATTGATTTCAATGTGTTTAGTTCTAGCATGAATATGGGATCTGCTGTGAGATAAGTAGAGCCCAAGTTGTCACACCACAAATATAGGGTCTAAATTGAAAAATACCTATTTTCTTTAAAAAAGATTGGACCCAAACAAGTTTACCTATTGCATTAGCCAAAGACCTGTATTCCTTCTCTATATTAGAATGTGTCACAGTAGCTTGTTTCTTTGAATTCTACGAAATCAAGTTTGAGCCAAACTAGATGGCAAAACCACTGGTGGGGCATCAATCATCAAAACAGCTAGCCCAATCAGCATCGATGAATGCACTTAGCTGAGTGGAGTGTGACCTTTGAATGACAAGTGCTTAGTGTAGTCTTAATATAGCGCAAAATGCGTTTGACAGCACCCCAATGTTCATCAATGGGTTCGTGAAGAAATTGACATACTCGATTGACTAAGAATGCTATGATAAGGCGCATTAATGTTAAGTACTGAAGGGCACCAACGATGCTTCGATACTAACTAATATTTGGATGGTGACAAGATAGTTCCTTGACTCTTGGAAATCTTGATTGATGATGCCATGGGTGTGCATACAGGCTTACTATGTATATTTGTGCGTTGGAGAAGATCGGCAACATTTTTTTTTATGAGAATTATTCCATCAGTAACTTTGGAGACTTTAATACTAAGAAAATTGTTAAGTTTGCCAGGATTTTTGAGGAAAAAGGAACTGGAGAGTCATTGAATCAAGGAATGAACTATTGAGATGGATAAACTAGTAATTATAATATCATCCACATAAATAAGAACATACATGGTGATGATAGAATTCTGGAGAATAAAGGGAGAAGTGTCTGTTTCGAAAGCAATAAAGTCGAAGGAATGGACTTTACTACTTAGTTGAGAAAATCATGCATAAGATGATTTCTTGTAGATACGTTGCATCTTCATAATCAGGAGGTTGACACATGTAGACATCTTCTTCAAGGACACCATGGGGGAAAGCATTGTTACTATCAATTTAATGCATGCACCAGCCTTTGGAGATGACTGTTGGAAGGATGAGCCGAATGGTAGAGGGCTTCACGATCGGGCTGAAAGTGTCAACATAATCGACACCATATCATTTTTTGAAACCTTTAGCCACCAATTGTGCTTTGTAACGATCAATGGACCCGTCTTGTTTGTATTTTATCTTGAAAATCCATTTAGCATCAATGAGGTTGATGCCAAATGTAGAGAAATAAGATGACATGTATTATTACATAATAGAACTTGATATTCAGCATCCATTACCTTCTTCCAATAAGAGATGGCACGAGCTTGGGTGTGTGTCGATGGTGTCGTGGAACAGAACACTTTGCGTCCATGTGAGTAATGGATGGTGCCATCAGTGAATAGCTTAGGGCGTGCATGTGGAGTATCAATAGGTTGAGAATGACTAAATTTGACTAATTGTGATAGAATTGAGGGAGCATCATTTTCAATGTCAATGTGAGTCTCGGATCTTATATATTGACCATTTACTATTTGAACTTGATTTGTTATACCATAGCATTCTCAAACAGTCAGACAATTGAGGTTATTGGTAAGGTGATTGATTGCATTAGTATCAAAACACCAGTTTGTGTCGCTTGATGGTGCAATAATGGTTGCAATAGCTTAGTGACGTCTTTCAGGCTGATAGCTATAGTTGTGACGATGATAACAGATGAGTGCACCAAGATCAGATTTAGTACATGTATAGCATGTGGTTTTAGAGTTACTGGAATCAACAAAATTGTGGTTGGAGATGTAGGTGCATTCGGTCAAACGCCCATGACCACATCCTTGTCATGTTGACATTGAGGGCCCGCCATTATTTACCATATGTTCCGCCATGTTTGCCAAAGGAGCAAGCTGCAGTGTATTGTGATACTCCATCCTATATTCATGATTAACAAGGAGAGCATACAGATTCGTCAAGGAAAGTCTGTGCCCACTACTGCAGAAGTGACAAGGGATTCAAACTCTAACCATAGGCTGGCAAGGATATAAGAGACTATATCTTCATCTTAGAGCGGGAAGCCAATGACTGTCATTGTGTCAGCTAGACTTTTCATCTTGTGAAAGTAATTCGTAATTGGCATATCTTTCTTTTGCGCATTAGATAGTTGCAAATGAATTTGCATAATACATGCTCTAAAATGAGATGCAAAACTATGTTTTACAGTTCTCTTGGCGTCAACAGCAATTGAAAGGAAAAGAATTTGACCAAGTATTTCTTCTGTCAATGAAGACAGGATAGCACTCAAAACCAATTGGACTTGTGGTGCCAAGTGATATAAGTCGGGTGTGGAACTAGATTAGTCTTGTCACTTGTTGTTTGGGTGATTGTGGTTGGTGGAGTTTGTATTGTGCCATTAATGTAGCCTAATAGTTATTAGCTTCAAAGATAAGGGATGAGTTATGCCTTCCGAAGAAGAAAATTATCTCTAGTAGGCGAACATTAATGAAGTGAGAAAATGATGGAGTGGATGGTGTAAGAAGGATGCCAGAAGAAGAAGTGAAAAAAGCAAGTGAGAAAGTAGAGGACGTGGATAAGATTGTAGACATTATGGTATGTTAATGTCAATCTAGCTTCACTACCATAAAAGAAATAACTCTGTTTTGATAAAAGTAAAAGGAAACAGAAAAGAAGTAAGCTAAGAAAATAGAGGGAGAGAGTAACATAGATGAAGAGAAAAATATAATTGTTTTTTTTATGTTGAAAAATAATTGAAGCCTTGTCTTTTATAGGCACAAAAAAAGATGTGCATAACAAAAATACACTACAATATTGGTACTATTCAAGCCTAAAATGTTGGGGTTGTTTGTAACCTTCCAGATAGCTTAGGTTTGGCACCACAACTTCTCAAACTTTGTTAAGTGAACTTTTATAATCATATTAAATAAATCTAATATTCTATAGGTAAATCCTCTTAACCAATCACCATTCTTATATTGAATTATGAATTAGCAAAAGAACCATCTAAGATCAACTTGATCCATCCCAAATATTGGATTTTTCCATCTTACCTTTTAACACTATCCGTTCTATGTTTATGACTCGATCAATTCTTGTGTTGTATTTAGTTATTTCCTCAGCATACTTCTTACATCTTTTCCCGAACCATTCAACTTTGCTATCCTCTCCCAGAATAAATTTATTATGGTTAGTCCATAAAGAGCTGCATGTCACTCCAAATAAAAGGCTTAAATCTAACATCATCGATCAGACCCAGTCGAGAATTTAAATTAGTTGAAAGTCATTGCCTAGCATTATCTCCAAAGACCTCTTGTCTAACACTAGGAGTTAGGATTGATTGTCAAACTAGTTACAGATTGCAGCCATCTCTAAGAATATTTAATAAATTCTCCTGATAACCACTACATACTGAACACAAATCATTTTCTTCCAACCCCTATTTGTATTTATCAATCTCTTTCGAAAGTTCTAAATTGAGATACTTATTAATAATTTTCCTCATCTTAATTGGGATATATTGAGTTCATTCAAGAAAACCTATGCACCCATTATACTATTTTTCCTCCTCTAATATCATCTTCAAAAGTTTATTTGGAATTGTTGTCAGTGCATACTCGACCCAAGGAGCCTTTAAATTTGTCCACTTATCTATTCAGAATCTATATTTTTGTCCATTTCTTACACTTTAGTAGGTCCCTTGTCTCCATAAGAAACTATAAGCTAACCAAACTCTTCCAACGATGAGAAAATCCTCTGTATTCCATTCCAACCTATTTTAACATCTTTTAATTAGATATTTTTTGCTTAGCAAACTTGCCCAGACTATATCTTCCTCTTAAAAAAATCTTTATGTATCATTTATAATATAGGCTTCAGCCATGGTCTTTAATTTCCTCAAACCTAATCCACCTAATTCCTGTGGTTGCTACTTGATCGAATTGATCCGATCATAGTAGGCAAATTATATCCCAACTAACTAAATGTGTGAAACTTTTTTCTAGTTATATGTCTAGTTAGCACGTTTAGGTCTAGTCAACGTCGTCTTAGTGATCTACATGTTCGTTTAACACTTTGATCGAGTCGGAAATCGAGATAGTAAAAATTACCATTTTTCCCATGTTGGATTTGAGTGTGTTTTTGGGTTCATTTTGAGTAGCTGGATGTTTTAGGGTCGTTCTGTAGGCCTTCGGGCTGATTTTGTTGTGTTTGAGCCCTTTTACTTGTGTTCGGCTCATTTGTTCTTTTTCGGGCCCGTTTATTTACTATAGGGCCTTATTTGTTCCTTTCGACCCTAATCTGGTATCTCCGAGCAGAGTCTGTTTATATCCGAACCCACCTGACTGTTTTCGGACTGGACTTGTTTTTCGAGCCCATCCACTAGGGTTTCAAGGTCAGGTTTTATAAACCCTCCTTAACCTTGTCAATTTACCCTAGTTGCTTCTATTTTGCTTTCAGACAAAAACCCTTGTCTTTCTCCTCCCTCTTTATTTTTACGCTACAAGCCTTACCTTTGATTTTTGTGCCGCCATCAGCCTTTCTTGAGAGGCATGCACTCCTCCTTTGAATCTACTACTCGCATGAAGCTCCCTTCTTTTTCATTGTTTGATTGTTCGTGTTAAGCCTGAAAGTTTTTGTTAGTTTTTTGTGTCAGTGAGGGAACGGTAGGATTCCTTCTTTTCGTATTCTGATTTTGGTTTGCAATCGTAGATTCTAACATTTGTTTGATTCAGGTGGTTTTGGATCTGAATTGCGTGACAAAGGCAAAGGTCTTGTCATCGATTATTCTGCATGCGAGATAGGAAACTAAGCCTCATATGTTTGATCTGTAATTATTTTCGTTCTTGTTGCTCATATTTTCATTTTTCTCCTTTTTAACGTAATATATCACCACCCTTGATTATGTTGTTGTCTCTCTTTTTTTTTTATGATTTTCTTTTGGCCGTAAAGCATCGCTTTCCTTCTTTTCTTTTCTAGGGGTAATAGGTTTTGACAAAATATAAATGTAGCAAATATATTTCATTTTTTACAACATCGCACCTACTTATTTCTTGGGTCTTTTGTTGCTAGCACCTTCAAATAAAAAGATGTTTCAATTTTTTTTTTGTTAACCATTGCCTTTATAATAAAAATTGTTACACCATTGTTTCCTATCATTTTTGTCCTATCCTTAATTCCTTGTTTACTATTGACCAATACTCCTCTGTTGATTTGTTGATACACAATGTCCTTTTTCTTTTGGTCTTCCCTTTTGCGCAGCTCTTCTTGGTTGACCTTGGTAATTTTTTTTAATTTTCCAAATCAAATCGTTCCTACTAGATGATATTTAGGAGTTGTATATGAGGTCTTCCATATTAGATACGTCAACTAACTTATTAAATATATTTATTGTGTTAAAATGAGCAAATCATGATCCACAACATAATATACAAATATGGTCATTAAATGGTATATTAAGCAAAACGTAACTACTCTTAATTGTTTTCTCTTGGCCATTAATGTCATAACTAATTTGATTGCCAATAAATCTTTTGTGAAGTGCATTACTATTATTGTCCATTTAATCTTTTGTGAAGCAAATTAATATTATTGCCTATTAACCTTTGTGAAGTGCAGAATCTTTTCTTTTCCATAGCCTTTAATTCGTGGGTCTTATGTTGAGATAGTTAGGCTTGATTAAAATATTAATAGATGATATATACTCTTATATATATATTTACAGTAACATTAATATGTTAACAATAACTTATGACTAGCAGTTAATTGTTGCCTATTAATATATTACTATTTTACCCGTTGTTGTTTCCCCCTCTCATGCGTAGTTAGTGAACCATAGGCAATGTTTTGAGATGTGAGTTTCGTACGACTTAACTGAATTATCACACCTGCATATTTTACACGGTTTTCTTTTCTAGTATTTCTTTTCTAGTATTTCTTTTCTATACTCACTTTGATGTTTTGATTATTACTATTTTCTTAGATATTTACTATGTTATTGGTTATAGTTTTATGTTGTGGGCTTTAAGCCCGATTTGTGATTTTGAGCTTGTGATAGTATGAACCTGTCTTTTATTTTGGGTTTTTATTTATTTAATAAAGTCATCTCTGATGATGTGTCAGATGTTTGCTTCATATTTGGCATGCTCTATTTCTTTAAATATTAAATATATTTATTTTGGGAATCGTGTTTGAAAAGTTTTCGAAGTCTTGTGGGATTCGGATTGGTCCATGTGTTGGGCTTGTCCGGGTTCTATGGCAGGAAGGGGCTGGTTTTCGGGTTGTGTCCTTACAAAATGAATTATCCTTTTTGTGGGACTAGATCCCCATAAAAATCTTCTACACTCTATGTCTCTATCATCATATAATCCATTTAGGTACCTATATACTTTGGATGTAAGAGACTAACATAGCCTGCAATATAGACTGAGTTAGGGTAACTTGTCCTATTAATGAAAGTTATAGATTTTTCCACAGTTGGGTCTTTCTCTTGATTTTCTCTAAGATTGGAACAAATTTAGCCCTTCAAGACCTTGATTTTTATAATGGAAAACCAAAATACTTACCTAATGAATCGATCTATTGAAAGCCTAACTCTGAAGTGACAGAATCCATTGTGGTTTGGCTGATGTTAGAAGAAAAAATAACCATTGTTTTGCTATGATTCACCCGTAATCTACTAAACCTGTCCATTACTTTTAAAATAACTGGATCTTGTTCGAGTAAGGCTTTGGCAAATAGGAACATATCATCTGCAAAAAAAAAAAGAAGAAATCAACAGTGCTTCTTTGGGTTGTTTCCATGGAATCCAAGTACCTTGCCCAACATATACTTTTATTATTTGTGTAAGTCTTTCCATACACAATACAAACATATAAGGTGATATAGGGTCTCCTTGTTTAACTCCTCTTGTGGATTTGAAAGTAACACTCGGACATAATAAACTTATCGACGTTGCCTGCTTACACTAGATTATTAAAGCACATATTTCTTTTGGAAGCTCAACATATTCCATGGTGTCTCGTATAAAAGACCAACATAAGCGATCATATATCTTTTCTAAGTCCAGTTTAATCATCATTCAACCACTTTTACCTTTTATTTTTCCCATTGAATGCTCTGATGCAATCAAGATGTTATTTGTTTTTTGTCTTTCCAATATGAAACTTGTTTGTATAGGACCTGTAACTACATCCATAATATATCGTAATTTGTTAGCAATAGTTTTAATGATTAATTTGTAACTTAAATTACATAGATTAATAGGTATGAATTGACTAAGCTTAGTTGAATTCTTTGTTTTTGGTATGGGGATAATGTTTGTCTCCCCCAAGGTTAAATCAACTGAACATGAGTGGATTGTCAATGTCACCATCTTAAAGAAGATTCATTTATATCTTGTCAATGCTTTTGGTAAAAAAATTGTTGGGATTCCATCTAGTCCTGGTGCATTAAGTGGTTTTATCATAAAGAGGTTCCTTTTATCTCTTCCTCTTCTACTGGCCCAGATAATATATAAATATGAGATTCATTAATTTTTGAAAATTATCCTTAAAGCCATTAGGAAGGTCTCATATTAGTGTTCTCCTCTTGATAAATCTTTTGAAAGAAAGAAGTAGCCTTCTCCTTCAATGATAATAAGTTGTATTGTGATCTCAAAGATTCATAGAATCACTCTTGAGAATCTTCTTTTATATTTTTATTTTTTAAAATTCCCGTAAAAGTTTATCTTCAAGAGATAAAGAGAGATTTTGTAGGATAGGTTTCAAAAGCCTTTTGTACTCCACCCAACCTAGCCAAGATACATTTTTTTCCTTGTTAAAATATTAATGTTCCAATCTCGAATTTTTTTCTGTAAAATCAATCAACCCTTCAACAAACTCCCTATCCTTTCTTAATTTTTCTTCGATAATTGTTGGATATTAGGGTATGCTTTCGGTCCAATCAATGAGTTACGTAATTTTTGTATCATATTCAAATAATCAGTAAGGTATTCGTTCTTTGGAATCGCTATTTAGCAAGTATAAAAGAACAAGTCAATTGATCTTATTTTGTTAAACGTGGGTTATCAAGTGTGTGACTTGATTGTGAAACCCCATTTGTAAAAGAAGACCATATATAAATCTCAAGTTCAACATATTATTAAAGTGGACACTAATAACATATGAACTTGTATGCAGATGATAGATGACTAAGTTTCACAAGTTATGGGTATGTCGATAGTATTTCATCACATAGACATCCTATTAGAGAATAGCATGTTAGATTGACCCGACTAAGAGAACACAATATGGATCATGGATCGTTATATGAATCTCATATATGATTCTCTTAACAATCATCGAGTCGTAAATCCTAAAACTGAAATCATCACAGGTATTTCAACGATATTGATAATTGTCGTCCAAACATAGTACTTACAGGCTTACTGGTTTATAGTTGAGGACAGACAAAATGGACAACATTTATCCCTCTTATATAACAGGAGTAAACAACTCACTGGGTCTCTTGATATATTGAATGAGAAGAAAAGCTTGACTGAGCTCAGTTGTGATCATATTAGGATATAAATCACAAATGTAATCATCGAATTCAATATGGATCAAGAAACCAAAGTTTGAGCCTACGCAAGGATAACGGATCCATGCCTTATGGCCCAAATAGAGATATTACCATAAAGGAATTAATACGAACCAAATGTTGGTTATTGACAAGTGCGAGATCCTCACCCTTCGAGTAGATTGGGCTCAAAAGCCTAATTGAGTTACGAAGAGGAATTAGTGGATTTTGAATCATAGCTCATATTTATTATAAGTATAATGGATAGTATGAATGTTTATAAAGGATTATCGGATTTTATATGGTGACTTTTCTAGGTTGGATCACTATATATTTTTAGGGTCCATAAGATATTCGATTATATTTACGATAACCTTATCCCATTGTGATGAGTCATTTGGACTTACAGGTATCACTTTTTGATTTCAACTTTGTTAAAAAGAGCATCGAAGTTGCTTTTATTTAGAATTCGAGACTCAGGATATTTTCATTATTTCAGCACTCAAAACTGCTATGCTTTAAACTATGAGTCTTTTGATATGTGTGTTCATTGAATATGTCTTTTTCATTCAAAGAAGTATGAATGATTTTATAAAATTGTATTAAAGGTTAATTATATTTTTTAAAAATTATTATAATTAATAATATTCTCATTTATTATTTTATGGATGATAAATAATTGATATTAGAATTTATTAATTTTTTTTAAAATAATTATTTAATATAAATAAATTAATAATAGATTAATCGAATAACCCATGCATAATTAAAAACTTCCATAAGTATATTCATTAAAAATCTATTGACTTTTGGATTGAATTTGAATGGATTTGAGTGGAATTTTAAAATATAAATTTAAATATAAAATTTTAAAAATTTGACTAAATCAGTAAATAAATCTGATTAAAAAATTAATAATAATAATAATAATAATAATTTGATAAAAAAATTTTAAATAATTTTCTTTTATTTTCTTTTGGGAGAAAAGGAGGGAAAATCTGGAAAGAAAAGGATCGTGGTTCCACAGTTGGACGGAAAGGGATAGTTGGGTAACATTGCCTCTTCTCTCTTTCTCTTCCCTCCCACGCCACGCACGTCTTCCATCCATATTACAGACCCACTCTCTTTCATCTCGTGCTTCCCCTTTTATGGTTTTATCCTCCCGAAATCACGTACTTATCTTTACCTTTTTTTGTTCTGAAATCAAGCCCGCATTTTGTCTTGTCAATCGGTTAATCTCGTGCATCGGCTCATTTCATGCGAGAATGCTGGTTGTTGCTCACGACATTTCGGGTGTCTGCTTTTGAAAGTTGATAGCAGCTATCTTCGCGCTTGATCTCCTCGAGTCCACAAAGGTTTGGGGTCTGTTTCCAGAAATTTGATCTACATTGGCGCCTTTGTGAAGGTTTTTGGTGCTTTTGGGTTTTCGTTTTGTGTTAGGTTTTGAGCTTGTATTGTGTTGTTTGGGTCATTTATCCCTGGGTTTTTGTGGAGTCTGAATTGATGCGTTGGAACATGGGTTTATTTTGAGGAGATTTGGGTTTTATGTTTTTGCTTGTGTTATTCGTGGGTTCTTTATTTGTAAGATCGTTGAGAGAAGTTGGTATGGTTTGATAGAGTATTTTGTTTGCATTGTTGACCTTTGGGTGTTGGGAAATGAAGAGATTAAAGGGTGAACCTTCTAGCTCCAGGAAATGCAAGCTGTCACATTTCTTGCTGGGCGTAGGTGCGTTATACTTGGTGTTCTTGGGATTCAAGTTCCCACACTTTTTGGAGATTGCGGCTATGTTGAGTGGGGATGATAGTTATATTGGACTAGACGGGGTTGTTGGAGAAGATAATGAAGATTCAGATATAAGCAAACCATTTAGGAGTTCTGTTTATGACACGTTCCATCGGAAATTGGAAGATAATGAAAACCTAAATGCGCCTAATATGCCTAGTAAGGAATCTTTTGAAGAAAAGGAAGGGTCTAAGCCTTTAAAACCACTTCAGCATCGATATGGTCGAATAACTGGAGAGATTATGAGTCGAAGGAATAGAACTAGTGATTTATCATTACTTGAAAGAATGGCGGATGAAGCTTGGACACTGGGTTCAAAGGCATGGGAGGAAATGGAGAAGTATGATGGAGAGGAGTTGGGACAGAATGCTGTATATGATGGAAAGACTGAGTCATGTCCTTCGTGGGTATCAGTAACGGGGGAGGAGTTGGTTGGTGGTGACAAAATGATGTTCCTTCCATGTGGTCTGGCGGCGGGTTCATCAATATCGGTGGTTGGAACACCACATGTTGCACATCAGGAGTTTGTGCCTCAACTGGCTAGGATGAAAAAAGGTAATGGCATTGTCATGGTTTCACAATTTATGATTGAGTTGCAAGGTTTGGAGTCAGTAGAGGGGGAGGATCCACCAAAGATTCTACATTTGAACCCCCGACTGAGAGGAGATTGGAGTCGGCGCCCAGTCATTGAGCATAACACCTGCTACAGGATGCAATGGGGCACAGCTCAGAGATGTGATGGTTTGTCATCTAACAGCGATGAAGACATGTTGGGTAAGGATTATAATCACTTTAACATGCTCAATTCTTTGCTCTATTTTTTTTCACACCAATTGACTAGATGTTATACTTGTATTGTGGTTGAAATATATCCAAAAGCAACTCTACTCTCCATCTGTATACAGAAGATCTCTATAGTTGATTTTTGATACTTTCATGACATTACCAAAAGAAGCAAAAGATATATTTTGCTTCTTTTGAGGAGAATGTTACTATTAGGACATTAGGGTGTTGGATTCCTTGAACTACTGGCAATGAAATCTCCCCATTGATTTTGTAAAGCTCCCAAGTTCTTACTGCCTCAGTTCTGATTAGTATCTGGTAGCATTATTTCTAGTGAAAAACTGTGAACTGCAGTCTTCGAGAGGATAGGATTTATGTAAGAAATATTTTGTTATCATAGGGGAGGTAGCATAAGGTTTGACCACAAGTGGCATAAAAGGTGTGGTTCCTTGCAAGTTGCTGATGATGCTTGAACTTCTTATCTATTGAGTTTGTCCCATGAGAAATAATTATCTGAAGTGTAAAGTTAATCTGGCTTCATGTTTATAGCGATTAATGAGGTGGTCTTATGGTTATTTCATGATTTTAAGCTGTTGACTGTGGTTAGCTCCTTGAAATTGCTATCTCTGTGAATCTCTCTCTCACACACCCTCATACACATGCACCCAAAAAGCTTCAGTCTCTGCACCATCACACAAGAAAAACCCTCAGATTAAGTACACATGCACTAATTATCGAGGTGAAGCTTAAATCTCTCAACTCCATGTTGTAATTTATTATGTTACTTGGTTTCTAATTTTTGTATACTGCAGTGGATGGACATGTGAGATGTGAGAAATGGACTCGGAATGATATTGTAGACGCAAAAGAGTCCAAAACAACCTCATGGTTAAAAAGATTCATTGGGCGCAAGCAGAAACCAGAAGTTACCTGGCCATTTCCATTTGTGGAGGGTAGATTGTTTATCTTGACCTTGCGAGCTGGTGTTGATGGATACCATATTAGTGTTGGGGGTAGGCATGTGACCTCATTTCCATATCGCACGGTATGTTGATAAATGGAGAAGTGCTATTTATTCAAACTTATTTTTCTGTACATTTCTTATCAATGTGGTAAAATGTTTTTTTTTCTCTTTTAAAACCACAATGTTTATGCATTTCTACCAATACCAGCATAGATATGGCTTCTTTTCTTATTTTTCCATTATTTCCTACAGACTTTAGTATAGTGATGGATATTGAGTGTATGTTTTGTTGATCATCATGATTATGGAGAGTGCTTCCCTCTGTGGTTCTGCAATTCAAAGACACGCTGTTTTAAATTTTTGGTTACTCCTCCATTGAGCTCAAACATGGGTTTCTTGAAAATTTTGGCTGTGGTTAGGGTTTCACACTTGAAGAGGCAACAGGTTTGGCAATCAAAGGAGATGTGAATATTCATTCAGTTTATGCCACCTCTCTTCCCAATTCTCATCCTAGTTTCTCTCCTCGAAGAGTACTGGAAATGTCAGAAAAGTGGAGAGCTCGACCTTTACCAAAGAATCCTATTCGACTTTTCATTGGGGTATTGTCTGCTTCTAATCATTTTGCAGAGCGCATGGCAGTTAGAAAAACTTGGATGCAGTCATCCCCAATGAAGTCCTCAGATGTAGTTGTTCGCTTCTTTGTAGCACTGGTAAGAATGCCATTTTTATTTTTGAAGAATGCAGCTTTTCTTTTTGTGCTAATACTTTTCACTTGGCTATGGAATTTTTTCATTTATTTGCATGCCAAAATTACATCTCTTGTGTTGAAATTTGTCCTTTGAGCATGTGGTGAAAAAGTCAGCTGTGATTGTAGGAACCTTACTCTATATTTCTCTTGTATTTTATGTGGTAAATATTGCACGTACATGTAACTTTGTCTGTTTGTGTTTTTTTTTTCTAACATCCATCTTCAACATCATTCTTTTCTTGATAAATATTCATTGTCATTTCTTTTATATCATTGCGTCTTCTTTTCTAACAGTGACCAGCTGCTTTTCAATTTTTTTCTCTCGGATATTTGTATAGAAACCCTTCGCAGTTGTTTAATATTGATTATTAATGTTCCTTGTTATTCATGAAATTGACTTGCAGAACCCAAGGAAGGAAGTGAATGCAATACTCAAGAAAGAGGCTGATTACTTTGGTGATATTGTGATTTTGCATTTTATGGATCGTTATGAGCTTGTGGTTCTTAAAACCATTGCTATTGCTGAGTTTGGCGTAAGTTATTCCATTTACCCTTCTCATATTAATTGGTTCATTTTCTCTGAATGTTTGCACTTGTTTTATGAAAATTTCATGTTATTTGCTAGCTGCCTTTTGCTACAGGTCGAAGCTTATCTATGAGTGCTTACAGGCTTCATATTCCTCTGTGCAGGTTCAGAATGTTTCGGCTGCATACATTATGAAATGTGATGATGACACATTTGTCAGGGTGGAAACTGTCTTGAAAGAAATTGATGGAATCTCGCCCAAAAAGTCTCTTTACATGGGCAATCTCAACCTTTTACATCGTCCTCTGAGAAATGGGAAATGGGCAGTCACTTTTGAGGTACACCATGTTGCCTGGGTTATGTGAATGTGATTTTATTCAACACTGGGCGCACAGTGTCTTCACTCATTTTATATTTCAAGTAGCGATATCCACTCATAACTGTTATTAGGTCTGATCCACTTCTGGTGATGAATATATAATTTAGATCGGAAAATTCTCATTGCTAAAAATTGTTTTTGCGAAGCTCACCGCTGCTTAATTTCTTTTTTTTTCCTCAAGAAAATCAGGGTCAAAACTGTTATATTGAAAGGAAATTAGGGATGGTTTTCAAGTTTTTATGAATTATGTTAAAGTAGTGGACCAAAAGAATTTATGAAGCAGTCTAACTTGTGTTTGCAGCCATGTTTGACCGAATTAGTCAGCTGAACCATGTTTGCCAATTGTTTTTTTAGGCTGAACTAACCTGGTTCAGCAACTGCATCCATGTTGGAATGTCCAGTCCCAGGTTTCAAAATATTTTATAACTGATGAACTGGGATGGGCGATAACTATAGGTTGATGAGCTTTCTTGGCAGAACAGTAATTGCCTGTGTTGCTATTCATTTAATGAAAATGTGTCTTAGAGCTTATAAATGTATGAAATTAGAAACGGTTGCTTGTTGTCAGAAATCTAACCAAAATCTTTTTCAACTGACATCTTATCATACTCGAATATTGTGTTCTTTGCGAATATTGTATTTCTTGGTCTGTTATATGTACATGGTTCGGAGAAAGAAAACAATATCCATCAAGTTGTTCCCTATGTTACTTCAATTGTTTCTAGTTGGTTCCATTCTGTTTTGATGGACAAGCTATAGCTTTGTTACTTTTTGTTTTAACTCTCTGCAATTGTTCTTTCATTCCTAAAGGATATTTCCCTAATGAAACAGGAGTGGCCAGAAGCGGTATATCCTCCTTATGCCAATGGACCAGGCTATATAATATCTGCCGATATTGCAAGATTTATTCTCGCACAGCATGCCAATCAAAGCCTCAGGGTTAGTGATGCTAATATCCTCTCTAGTAACAACCTGGCAGGAAGGGTGGCTTCCATGTCACCATTTTTTTTTTCACTGTAGTAAAGGGAAGTTCTGTTTCCTGTATTTTCCTCGAGTCTGACCTGATTAAAGTACTGTCACTTTATTTTTTTCAGCTTTTCAAGATGGAAGACGTCAGCATGGGAATGTGGGTTGAACAATTTAACAGTTCAAGGCCTGTGCAATATTCCCATAACTGGAAATTTTGTCAGTATGGATGCATGGAAGACTATTACACTGCTCACTACCAATCACCAAGGCAGATGATATGCTTGTGGGACAAGCTGGGTAGAGGTCGGGCTCGTTGCTGCAATTTTAGATGACGGATGTCTTTCAATTGAATGGGTTCTGAAATGCCTTCTGGATGACAATGGCAGACAGATTGTTGGTTGATGCACATTTTTTGCGCACACATGCGTTCTGTCGTGTGTTTGCATTTGCAGATTGCATCTTTGATCTTTGCCAATTTGTGTCCAGATAAGTGAGTTCTGGACGAGGCTGTTGTTTCAGTGGCGGCCTTGATTTTTGGGAAGAAAAACTAATTGGGTGATGGTTGCAACCAGGGAATTGTTGATATTAAGCCATTGCTCACCTGGCCTCGAACCAAAATCAAGAAAACTTGTGTATTGTATATTTTCTACTCCCACGCTAATTGGTGACTTACACCACCAATCTTGTTAGTTCACTGTAGTGACAAGCTCCAAATCTAAACTCCTTATCATGTCCCTCATTTAGTGTTTTGCCAGACCTGTGTATGGCCAATTCATATTCATGAGAAGAATACTGAGTACATAAATTATCTAGTCACTTTTTTTGGAATCAGCAAAAAACAAAAGCAAAGGGAGATTTTAATGGTGTGTGATTATCGTTAGTATTTATTAATTGATAAAAATTATGTTATTTCAAAAAGATTCAAAACTTCGAATATTAAGAATGAAATTTTTTACTATTCATACACTATGTCATGAAATTATTTCAAATAATGTCACAGTTGTTTGCTCAATATAAGTAATTCTTGCCTTACAAGTATAAGATTTACAGAAAGCTGACTTCTATTCGTCCATTCAAAATATTCAGTCAATTCTTGTTCATCCAATACATCTGCCTTTTCACATTAGGGCAGCCTGCAAGCTGAGATTGACTTCCACAAACTTCTCTATAGAATTAACTTTATGAGATGCAGCTTTGTAATATTCATATATCAAATTGCCATTAGCACGGCTTTGACAATTCAATATGATGGACCCAGTAAGTTGTTCCAGAGAACACGGATCCACAAGTCATACCCACCAATACCTTTCTGCTCCTGTCTTACCGTATCTATATATAGAGTTAGCGTCAAACAAATCCCAATTAGATTCCACCCTATCATGGCCATACCAATGATGATATCTAGCAACAATCCAACCTATATCTCCCCTACCACGAAAGGCCATCTCTTGGTTTGTGCCCATCAGCCAGCGTGTGTTAATCTTTCAAATCCCAAGACCTCAAACCATACCTCTCGACTTTCACAGTCGCTGTCCAACAACCTTCTTGATCTTCATATTGGGACCCCTCAAAGGTCACACCTGAACTACATCAATTGGAGTTTAGTTAATGAAGACAAGTACTCCATGCCAGTCATGTCACCTAGAGAGAGCATTTCGGATATGTGGCGAGAAATTCATGGTGCTGATGATTGGGATAATCTCTTGGATCCACTCCACCCTTGGCTCCGACGAGAGATTGTCAAGTACGGGGAGTTCGCACAGGCAACATACGATGCTTTTGATTTTGATCCATTCTCGGAGTACTGTGGAAGCTGCAGGTATAACCAGAGCAAATTTTTTGAGCAGTTAGGCCTCTCTAAGCATGGTTATAATGTTTGCAAGTACATTTACGCTATGTCACATGTGGGAGTTCCTCAATGGCTAGAGAGGTCACATTTGGTGGATACATGGAGTAAAGAT
Organism: Passiflora organensis; assembly: GCA_019739055.1. Lineage (NCBI taxonomy): Eukaryota > Viridiplantae > Streptophyta > Magnoliopsida > Malpighiales > Passifloraceae > Passiflora > Passiflora organensis. The sequence goes on from JAEPBF010000136.1 coordinate 1,818,246, forward strand.
TCCAACTGGATGGGCTTTGTGGCCATTAGTGATGACAAGGAGACACGTAGGATTGGTAGGAGAGACATTGTGGTGGTGTGGCGAGGCACAGTAGCACCGTCAGAGTGGTACAAAGATTTACAGGGGAAGTTGGAGCCTATTGGCAATGGTGATGCCAAAGTTGAGCATGGATTCCACACAATTTACACATCAAAGAGTGACTCTACTAGGTACAACAAGTCTAGTGCATCAGAGCAAGTTATGAAAGAAGTGAAAAGGCTGGTCCAACAATATAGGGACAGTGGTGAAGAGGTGAGCCTAACCATCACCGGACACAGTCTGGGAGGTGCACTGGCTCTTCTCAATGCCCATGAAGCTGGAGCATCGCTTCCAGGCCTTCCAATTAGTGTGATTTCCTTTGGTGCACCAAGGGTTGGGAACATTGCTTTCCGACATGAGTTAGATGGCATGGGGGTGAAAACACTGAGGGTGGTGAACAAGCGAGATGTAGTACCCCGAATGCCTGGATTATTTTTCAATGAAAGTTTACAAAAATTTGATGACTTCACGGGTAAGCTAGACTGGGTTTACACCCATGTTGGAGCAGAATTGAAGATTGATATTCATTCATCCCCTTACCTCAAACGTGGACTCAATTTGCCAGGATTCCATTGCCTTGAGACCTATCTCCATCTTGTTGATGGGTTCATCAGTTCTGACTCCACATTTCGAGCAGATGCTAAAAGGGATGTCGCCTTGGTTAACAAGGCATGCGACATGTTAATGGATGAACTTAGAATCCCCCATTGCTGGTACCAATTAGCCAACAAAGGATTAGAGCGTAATGCTCATGGTAGATGGATTAAACCTAAAAGAGACCCAGAAGACATACCTTCGCCATGCTCTTAATTAAGATCCTTATCCATCATCTCCCATGCACATTTTTTGTACACATCTAGGCATATGAGTTTATACTGAATGAATACAGGGAAGGATTAAACTTTGCAAATTCGATATATTTCATTGAATGGACTGGAGGAAAAACATTATGGCCAAATGAGTTCCATTAATCACAACTGATAATTAGTTTGGAGCTTACACTAACTGGAACATGCTAATAAAGTAGTAATAAAACAACACACTAATTGATAATTACATCTGCTATTGAACAGTTAATACACACTATTAACTTACTAGGTTATGCCACAGCAAGTTCTATATCAGTCAAATAGTAGAAATCCTATGCATTTCAGCCATACATTATCTTCCCTCTATAGTTCAGAACTTGACATCATCCTCCAAGATGTGCTCAGAACATATGATTCCTGGCATAACACAAAGCCCAAATTACTTTTCTTATTTTATTGCAAGTATCCTAGGAGAAATGTTTAGCAGAACTGATTCTTCTTATTTTCTCCCATCTTTTCAGCAGCATCTGCAAACTTTTGTAAAACTAATCTCTCTTCAGATCCGGATATAATAACATTGTGATGAGAGCATCCTATAATCATATCTTTTCTATTTACATCCGTCAAGATAAAAAAAGACATTCTATAAAATTTTTCGTAAAATAAGCAAAGCCAAAATGTTAGAGCGATTGCCTTCTTAAAGCCAAGACTCTTCCAAGTGACCATTCTCCGATCACAAGGTCGATCGGAACTCCAGTTGCTATATCACTGTGTTTAAACCTCATGGGGCACTCGATTACATGAGGCTCCAATGCAGTGAATCCCAAACGCGAGATTGAAAACATAACGGAACCCTTAGCATTTCATATGACCACAAAAGAAATACAGCAGTAAACAGAATCTAATAAAAAACAATCACGCAAGTATTTTACCTCCTTTTAAGACAGCTGTTTTCCGAGACCGGACAGCGAATACCTGAGACTGGGAGCCGCTACCGCTGCCAATGGGTAGCGGCGGCAGAGCAGAACCCGATGAAATTAGTGCGGGCCTGCGGGGTACGGTACTTTCTTTTCCCCCCTTATTTCGTATTGCATCTACAAAGAAAGACGACGCGTTGTTTCCAACAGATTGAACGACTTGTCATAAATATGTACAAGATATTATGTGTACGATTTAACCATCGAAACGCCCATATATGGAATTAATTGCTTCTTCCATGCCAAAACAATTTTTATATGTACATAATAAATTATATAATTATATTATTTCTGCAATTAACATTATAAATATGCAACCAATCATATAATTAACATCCATGATTGGAATAATCTTTGTTATTTGATTCTTCATTTAATGATTATTTAGTTTTACCTGATGTCATAATCTGGTTCCTAGACTTTCGGTTTAACGGGTCTGAACATGTATATACGTATGAAGGATCACAACTATTCAATTAAACTTCTAATTACATGACTCCAAAGATATATTTTATTATTAATGATTAATTCACATAACGTATATAAGTCCAATAACTCCCCCAATTATTTTTCGATCCCTTACAAAAAGTAGGTCTCACACCCATGGTTTTGTTATGTAACTTTTGTTAGAGTTTTATAATCAATTTTACAATTATATATTGACTATATCTTTAATAAAATTGAAATTACCTTTATTATATTATTAAAAAAATAAATATAAATTTAATCCAAATCCGTATTTTTGCCCGATCCCTACCCAATCAATGTGGATTTTACATGAGTTGACTGGATTTGGATAAAAATCTGAAATATTATAACAGATATGGATAGGGTATGGATTTGACTTTAATTCTCCTGAAATCCGATTATATATAATATATAATTTGTAATAAAAAATATTATTTTTATGATATTTAGGAATAAAACTGAAGAAAAAATTGAAAATATCGTTAAGTAACTTTGTGATAAATTATCGGATTTTAATTTGGAATACGAATATTATTTATTATACAGTAAATTTGATTTATTTATGACAACAAAGTAAAATAATATCTAATAGATATTTATTTAAAAATAAAGAGTTATTCAGAACAAATAATTTTTAATATGAACAATAAATATATAATAATATTTATAAATAAATATATAATAAAGTAATAATGAATAATTCGATTCACCCCAAATATAACCTAAAAATCTTTTAGGTTTACATTGAGTCTATATTTTAAAATTTTATGGATTAGATTTAATATAATTTTAAGATATTAATTTTGATATTAATTTTTAAAAATTCAACCCAACCGCATGATAAATTTTGTATACCCCTTATCAGGACATCCGGCCCGACCAATCAATGAAGTTGACATGTCATAAAAAAACTGTCAACGCGAGAGAACATTCTGGTCAACAAAACTATCACCACATAGGTTTGTCACATTATAAATAAACTTACAGTTAAGTAGAACTTAATTATCGCTTAAGCAGTAGTTCGTTAGCAAACTCAAGCAACGTAAAATCTTAATCATTAAATCTTAATAAAAAATAGCCTCCTCTAACAACAATGATAATGAAAGAATTAACTAAATATACAGAAATAATGATCGACCATAACCTTAAACCTACTGCTAAAAACGATGCCATTACATCACGAAGGCTTCCTTTAAACATAATTAATACACCTCCACCTGTCCCGATTTAACCCAAATTAACACTCTCTCTCTCTCTCCATCACCTTGCTTCAATTGTCGGCAAACTCTCCGTGCTTAGCTGTCACTACAAACTATCTGGCCGCCACCTAACAGGTGGCTCACACTTCCCATTTGTCAAATCGCCATCCTGTTGGGGTCATTCCTTCCTTCCTTCCATGTGCTTTCAAGCAAAGAACAGTATCAATACGTATGGAAACCCCACCACCCTCCAGCCCCCAGCGGCAGAGCTATATATTTTACTACTCGTATGGTGTCGGCAAATGAAGACCATCCATCTAAAGTACTATCCAACATGTATGGTAAAAGGAGTGGCAACGCCGTCACCACGCCGCGGTCGGCGGCGGATGAGGAGAGTGTTGAGTGGGAAATGAGGCCGGGAGGCATGCTGGTCCAGAGAAGAAACGGAATGGTTGATGTTCCGGTTCGGAATTTGCGGCTTCGGATTGCGTATGGTGCATTGCGTTATGAGATATTGGTCAGTCCTCAGGCGTCTTTTGGTAAGAGCTGTTTTGACTCTGGTTCTAAGTCTGTGTGTTTGTAAGAGGGATTAACTCGGTAATTTGGGGGATGGGGTACGGTTGACTACTTAATTAACAGGGGAGGTGAAGAAGGTTATAGCAGGGGAGACAGGGCTGCAGCCTGATGAACAGAGGCTAGTGTACAGAGGGAAAGAGAGAGAGAATAGGGAATTCCTGGACATTTGTGGAGTCAAAAACCGATCAAAAGTCATATTACTCCAGGACCCAATTAGTGTGGAAAAGAGATGCATGGAGATGCGTAAGAACGCCAAGATCCAAAGAGTCCATCACGCCATCTCTCAGGTCTCCATTGAAGTTGATAAGCTTGCGGGGCAGGTAAACTCGTCAAAACAAATGTGTTACCGTTTATTAAAAAAAAATACGGATTATTCTCTCCCCGATTTCGATAGGATCTCTACGTATTTATCAGTAACTTCATTTCTCAGGATGTATAAAGTAGTTATCTATGTGTCGTAGGTTTCTGCAATGGAAACATCCATCTCCAAGGGAACCAAGGTAGCAGAAGTTCAGATTACTACGTTAACCGAAATGCTTATGAGACTAGCAGTCAAGCTCGACGGTATTTCTGCAGAAGGAGACGCTTCCACCCGGAAAATTCTGCAGGTAATCTTCTTTTCACGTGAAATTTCCTTAACCACGTAACTGATGTAATTAACTCAGTGTGCCCTTGGTTTTGGTGGTGCAGTGTAAGAAAGTGCAAGGGTGTGTTGAAGCTCTCGACGTGCTCAAGGTTTCAAACGCAAATGTGAAGCCTGTTCTGGTGACAGCCAAGTGGGAGACTTTTGATCCTCCTCCAAATCCAACCACAACCCACTGGGAAATTTTCGATTGATTTTCTGTGCTCTTGTAATTTCTAATTCTTATTTTTCTGTGATTTTTAATGTATCTATGTCGTGGATAAACACAATTAAGCCAACTATTTCATTCCATAATTACCATTAACTATATGTTTGGTATCGAATCGATAAATGGTAGCTAAAAATTCATCTTTAAACTTGTTTTCATTATTTAAATTAATATATTATGGGATTAAAAATTAATTTATTATTAATATATTATTTATCCATTTCGAATGGTTATTTTCCGTTTCCTATATCAAACATATAGTAAGAGTTTGTGAGGTAAATTAGATATTATTAATGAGTATTCAAGTTGGTGGGATATTTATTTCAACAAATATGAACCAAAATCGGGAAAAAATTAATCTTAGTTATGATATTCTTTTAATTTGCAAAAATAATATTAAAAATCGGGAAATGAATTTAATAGTATTAGTAACAAAGTTTATTGCGTTATCTAGTCATGCCATTAGGGCCCGAAGGATAGGGGCTATATGAGATTCCGTTATAGAAGGACAGCGAGGCTGGGCTTAGTTCACATGTAGCCCAATATCCGGTGGGTTTGTACCTCTTTACGCACACAAACAAAAAAAATTTCTTTCTTTTCGCCGCCCGCTGGATTCAAAACTCGGCGCCCAAACTAGAGATATTTTGGCGGGTAAATTAGTTTCCAAGTAAAAACCCAGGGGCGTTCTGTGTTTTAGACTCTAGTTTTTAACTTAGCTTCCTAGAGAATCTACTTGCTTCTCTCCTATTTCACAGTATCTTTGTTCAAATTTTCCTTCACTCGATCCTCTATAGAGCAAGAATTGTGTTTATTTATCTATTTATCCATCTCCGGCAATGGGCGATCCAATCCACTTGGAGAAGATGGGCAGAGAGCTCAAGTGTCCGATCTGGTAATTTTCCGATTATTAGTGAATGGATACCGTCTTTTTAAGTTGATTTACAGATTAATGCCGTCGGTGCTTTTTAATCTTTTCACAGCTTGAGTTTACTGAGTTCTGCAGTCTCGCTTTCTTGCAATCATATGTTCTGCAAGTAAGTTCATCTCCGTTTGAAACTCCTCCGACTTTTTTAGAAAAATTGATTTCTTATGTCGTTTCTGTTTGTTTTCCGATTTTCTTACAGTGCGTGTATTCTCAAATCGATGAAGTCCGGGTCCGATTGTCCGGTTTGTAAAGTGCCTTATCATCGTAGAGGTACGTTTACTGTATATGATGTTTTCTTCTGGTATTGTGTCAATAGAGCAATAACCAGGCTTTTTTTTTTTTTTTTTTTTTTTTAATTTTCGTTTTGTTTAGAGATTCGTGCTGCTCCTCATATGGATAGCTTGGTGACCATTTACAAGAGCATGGAACTTGCTTCAGGGTTAAATATACTCGTCACTCAGAGTGCAGAATCGGCTAAGTTACCAGGTAGTTTGCTAGCAGAAAATGAAATGAAAGGAAATAAACATTTTCTTTTTTAAAAAATGGGCCGAACTCAATATTGCTATTGTCATTCCTATTTTACATAACATAGATGTAGGAGGTGATGCAAATTGTGGGAAAGAGAACTCCGGTGACATGACTAGAGAGGATAGCTTGGAAAATCAAGGAAAATTGAAGCGAAAAGGGTCAACGACAAATGACACGGCTGACTTGGAAATTTGCCATGCTGTCACTGAGAGACTTTCTTTTCCTACTAAGAAAAGAGTTCAGGTGCCGAAGCATCCTTTCTCAGAAACTTCACTGCACCCCGAGGAGGCAATTGGTTCAAATAGAAGCGTCAAGGATGGTAATAAGAACAGCTCACAGTGTGTAAAAGAGAAATCTTGGGTTGATGAAACGGGAAAGCCTGTGCTTTCACCTTTCTTTTGGCTTAGAGATGAAGATGTTGAAAAGCCAAGTCAGTCTACTAACAATGATCAACAATTGGAGATGACACCACCAGATCTTCCCACTTTTAGTGATATAAAGGACTCTGATGATGAAAGCACATCGCCTACTGTAAGTGTTACATAAGCTTATTACAAGTATCAAATTATTTTAGGTTCCTATGTGGAATTATATTGCAAATTTCCATGCTAGATTATGTTCGATGCAGTACTTAAGAATTTGAGCTGTCCATGAACTTGTTCTCGAATTGTTGCTCAACTGTTTTGGCAGAAGTTGGTCAAATCCAGAATCAGTTAAGTCATATTGGTATAGATATTTCTGTATATAGCCTTGATCTTAAATAATAGGGGAGGAAAGAAGAGAAAAGGCATAAAGGTTTTTTATGGTAACATCCAATTAAAATTAATCTCCACGGCAGCAAGGTATTTATAGATAAAATAGAGAACTTTACAATTACCAAGAATATGGCCTAATACCAGGTGTAAAAGACCAGATATAAAGATACCCAGCCCAACATGCTCCATAACCCATTGACTGGTCACTTAGAGCTTCACTTCTAAGATGAGTGTGTTTTCCAGCTCAAGCAAATCCTATGCGTGAAGTATGGAAATTTCATATTATGTTTCCTTTAAGCTGTGGTTTTACTTGTACTAAGCTAATCTGCACATTGATCGACATAAGCCTTTCTAGATTCTATATAGTTTGCTCATGTGCTTTTCTTATGTGATGTAGGGAGAAGCGAGTGAACAGTCAAATGTTGCTGGTCTGTCTGATATTGAGATGTTTGAATGGACACAAATACCTTGTTCCCCTGACGTTTCTTCAGGTCCTGATAAGATATCCAACAAGCATTCAAATGTTAAGATGCAGGTTGTCATGATAAGATACCATTTAAACTTATTCTGCTTTGTTATTTCTTTTTGTTGAAGTCATCTGAAGTTTACTGAACTTTCTTGCGAAATGAGAATACTTATGAAAACAATATTCATGGAATTCAGGGAAGTGGCATGTCCTCAGTGAGTGCCTATAAGAATGAGGATCCTAGTATAGGAAGTGACAAGTGTGTCTATACGACACAAGGAACTCATATTTTAAATGAACGACTGCCGAGTGAGTCCTCTCCGAGAACCAACAGTAATGACAATCCAATTGGCTGTAAAACATCCAACAAGAGAGTGAGGAGGGGAATGACGCTGAAAAAGTGTGCCCAGACGAATTTGGATAGAGATTGTAATGCTGGTGTAGATTCAATAACTGCACCAAAAACTACAGAGGAGGCAGCAGGCAATCATTGCAGCTCATCAATCTCACAGAAAGCTAGTAAGGGCACCAAGATGGCTGGTTATGATTGCGCAGCGAGAAAGACAAACCTCAAAAATGCTTCTTCTGTTTCTGTTGGAATAAATGCAAACAACAGTACCGAAATTGTAGCTGACAAGTTTCCTGCTCCATCATGTGAGATGTCAGGTGATGATGAAGATCTGAAAGTGAAGAATACTAGAAAATTACGTGGGAAGATCAATCCCCAGTGCCAGAAAAATCAACGAATTCAGTTGAAAAGACAAAAGATTAATTCATCTACTATCAATATGTTGGGAGAAGCTAATGCTGCTCAAAACCACACGGATGAAGATGCAAATCGTATGGCCTCTCTTTCATCTGAACCTGTTGTTCCAGATCCGCAAATCTCAGTTCTCAGGAAGAATTCTTGCAAACAAAAGGAAATTAAGTCAGCTCTGGTATCAGTCTGCAATCAAGTATCACTATATAGGAAACCTAGGAAAGTGTCTGTCAATAATATTTCAGAAGATGGGTTAGCCAACGACCATCAAGAACTTCATAATGAAGTCTCAGCAGTGGAAACTCAGTTCCCTCAAAATGTTAGTAATGTCTATACAAAAGGAACAGAATCCACCATTAAGGGTTCTGGAACACGTGGTGCGAGAGTTAAGGAGAATCCTGTCACAACGGGAGAGCACTGTCGGAAGATTCTTACCGATATAATTCAATGTGCTTTCTGCCATTCTTCAGAAGATTCTGAGGTACTCAGTATTTGTGTCACATAATTTCCTTTATGCAATCTGTGTATCCAAGAATCTATATTTTGACGTTTTCTTTTCATTATCTGCAAAATTAAATTTCAGGCTTCAGGAGAGATGGTTCATTATTCCAATGGCAGATCGGTGGCTGCAGATTTTAGTGGACACAAGATAATACATTCTCACAGAAACTGTGCAGAATGGTAAGAGAAATACTTGAGGTGCAATACTTAATGTAACTTGTCCAGTAAGGCATAAAAACTGCTTCCCTGATGTGAATTAGTTGATTGAAATGCTTTAAATAACAACGTGAATTCCTGTATTTTTACTCAAATATTATTGATGTTATTGACTTGACGTAAAACTGCTCTGCGGGATCAGTAGTCATTGGCATTTTGTTAAAATTTTGATTCAAGAACCTCTAGTGGTTATGTCTGTCACTTGTAAGGTTTGACTTAATGAAAACAAAATCTGCAGGGCACCTAATGTTTATTTCGAAGATGATAATGCAATAAATCTTGAAGCTGAAGTTACTAGAAGTCGAAGAATTACATGTTGCTGCTGTGGACTCAAAGGTGCTGCTCTTGGATGTTACGAGAAAAGTTGTCGCAAGAGTTTCCATATTCCTTGCGCAAAGTCGACACCTCAATGTCGATGGGATAGCGTAAGATTGTTGTTGAACTGCTTTATATATCTGACAATTCAAATTATAATTGATAGTTTTGTGCGGAACATGGTCTGAATATTCTCTTCAATGACTTGCATCAGGAAAATTTTGTCATGTTGTGCCCACTCCATGTTTCTTCCAAGTTGCCAAATGAAAACGCAGGATCTCAGAAGAGAATAAGGAAGAGTTGCTTTCAAAAAGGGTAAACAATATTCATTCTTCTTCATCATTGTAAGAATTTGAGAATTTATATCAAGGCCTTGTACTTGCTCCCTCTTTTTACAGAGCAATGCATAATCAGAGCAGTAAAATACTATCCAAGGCCATCAATAATTTTCCAAGTTGGGAATCACGTGAAACTCGTAAGAAGCTGGTCCTTTGTTGTTCAGCACTCACTGGTGGAGAAAAGGTAATTGAATATCGTCTTGCAGTTTGGCTCATTTTGTTGGCTGAAACGGGAATTTACATCATCAATTATAACTGCAGGAAATTGTTTCCGAGTTCGAGAGATCATCAGGAATTACAGTGTTGAATAAATGGGATTTGAGCGTCACTCATATCATTGCTTCAACCGATGAAAATGGATCATGTAGGAGAACCCTCAAAATTTTGATGGGTATCTTGGAGGGGAAGTGGATACTGAATATTGAATGTCAGTATTTTCTTTTGGCTTTATGATAATAATTTGTTTATATTAATCACTCATTGCACTAGGCTCTGTTTACTAATTTGTATTATGTCTACATATCATGAGTCATTGGAAAATAGAATGAGCATCTCCCATTTCCTTGTACCTATGTGCATATTTTTGACTTGGTGAAGCTCAGATTGTCTTGGAGTAATTGATTCCAAAATGATGCTTCCCGATGCACGGTGAACAGGGTTGGAGATTCATATAAAGGAAAAGGCATGCATTGATTCTTTGCGCACTCTAACCATTTCTATTTTTTGTACTTTATGTAGGGGTTCGGGATTGCATGAAAACCCTGAGATTTGTCCCCGAGGCACAATATGAAATTATAGCAGATATTCATGGAATCAGGGATGGTCCAAGACTTGGAAGATTAAGACTCCTGAACAAGGTTTGGTTCTACAAATCTTGGATTTGGTTTTCTGCTCTTGAGAATTGTGTTTATATATGACTCCTATGAATCATCTCTTTCCCTGATCGTTATGATCTTCATGGCACATTTGCCATATCCCATCCTGATCTGTTTTATGATATACTTTCTTGCAGCAACCAAAAATTTTTGAGGGATTCAAGTTCTATTTCATGGGAGACTTTGTAGCTTCTTACAGGGGATACATTCAAGATGTTGTTATCGCAGGTGGAGGAACCATTCTGCATAGGAAACCGATATCTGGATCCCAAGGGTTATTGGGCTCTACTCCTTCAACATTCATAATTTACAGCATGGAGCTGCCCGATAAATGTACTTGTACAAAGAAAAATACGATCTTAAACCAAAGGCAAGCCGACGCAGAAGCTCTTGCAAGTTCAACTGGAGCCAAGGCAGTGAGCAATTTATGGGTTTTGAATTCTATTGCCGCCTGCAAATTGCAAAATTTTGCTGAGTAATGGTGATTGGCGTATTTCAGTTCAAAGACCCCTGCATTATTCGGTACGTATCAATGGATGTATTTAATTATATTTGCTTTGTCAATTCCAGCGTGCAATTCTACTATTGAGAAACGATTGAAGACAAAGCAATAGAAGAACAGAACCTTCTTAAGTTCACATAAACCACGTGCCAAATCACTAATCATGTCTACCTTGACACATTACATTACAGTTGCTTCCCTATTAATATTCCAACAATACAAAATGTCAGCTCTGGGAAGTAAAAAAAGGTGGAAGAGTGAAGTCCCAGAATCGAGAACTCAAATTTTCTCATAAACCTTTGTATTGCTATGCATGTAGAGGAGACTTGGTGGCACCGATCTCTGCTTTTGGTTTTGAACATTCAGTGCTACTACTGTCATGCTTCGGCATGTCCATATCAAGACGATCAAACAGTTCCTCTAATGCCGCAATCTCCTTCCCAACATCTAGACTTTGATCCTCCCCTGAGTCTTGTCTGTGTCTGTAGCCACGGATTCGTCCAAGGCCTGATGCGACTTCCTCTCCAATTTCCTCCATTCGAGAGCAGATGCACATGTTTTCATGTTTCACACCTCTGTATTTTCTTTTTAGAGAACGATAACTATCGAGGGATTTCAGGAGTTGCTGTGAAAGCACCTTGTTACGTTCCTGAAGAGCCATGTCCCCTCCTCCACTACATTTCCTGGCCTTATGATCCTGGGCGCAGGATTTTACTCTATTCATCAGTGTCTCATTTTGCGCTTTGAGGTCATTGACAAGTTGCTCAGTTTCATCCAATTCATGAACTTTTTTGGCAAGCTCAGCCGCCATGATTTCCTTTTCCTTTCCCAGACTTGAACACATCACCTCCAGGCTCTTTCGTGCTGCCAAGGAGGCACTAAGCTGCCTCCTCAGCTTCTCTTTGTCATCAGTCACTTGCTCTGCGGGCTTCTTGTCCCTGTGCCCATGACTCGGCTTAAGATCTGTGTTACACCGCCTAAGCTCAGCAAACCTTTTCCTTCCAGATTGAGATTTTTGTAACCTCGTTTTAACGTCATCCAGAATGGTCATCATGCCAGCAACCCTCAACGTTCTGCGATCGTCATTGTCCTTGGAGGTCGCTGAATGTTCTTGGATTAGCTTTAACAGCAGCTTCACGTTTGTGGCAATACCTAAACCAAAGCATCATACAAATATACAGCATCGCAGAAGAGCATAGAGATCGATCATAGCCATCTAAGCCATTCATGAACCTACTTTTTCTGATCATGAAATGCAAGGATATTTTTTTTTTTTAAAAAAAGAGCGTTGGAAAAGACATCAATTACCTCCTAAACTATAATCTTCTCTTGTCTGCAAAGGTGCCAAATCAGGAGATGAAAAGGCTCGAACTCTGCCACCTTCCATTGGGAGAAAACAGAGGAAAGTAAAGGCAAAGCAAGATATAGACGAGTGAAATAAATCTTCTGTCTCAAGTGACAGGCAATGACCATAAAAGTGATAGAACGACCGTATTAGATTGCTTATAAAGAAGAACACAAAGTATTAAATGTACTTGGTTTTTCTTCTTGTTTGTGAAAGATTTCAACTTTGTATTCTACTCTCTATTACAGAGATCCAAAAACTGAGGGAGCATACAGTCTCCCTCTTTCCCTTCCAAAAGTGGTTTATTCTGTGTTCTGCTCCTCTAGTTATATCAAGGATTTAATGGCGTCAGCTCTTTTGTAGGGATTGTTGGTGGTTCTTCGCCGTAACTCCAGCGCGATGGTGGTGGGGATGGTTTTGGTTAATTTGACTTTTTTTTCATTGTTCGTTGTTGACTATTTATTTTCTCACAACCAGACAATAAAAACACTAAGAAAAAAGCGGTGTTCTGTAATTTTGTTTAACCAATACAACAAACCTATAAAGAATACTTATTTTAATCACTTCTCGTATATGTGTTCGAAGATTGGGGCTGTATGGAATAAAATGACTTCAGGCCCTCAAGCACTTTACATGTCTAAGGCCTAGGAAACTGAAACATTCTTAACTTATCTCTGGATCACCGAGCCCCTTCTCTCGGTTCCGTAGCCGTAGCCCACGTAAGACTAGGCTCCTAACCAGTAGCCACAAGTAACGATACTCGCCCAACTCACGTGAATGCCGACAAAACTAATGAGCTTGTAAAGAATATTATTATACTTGATATGTTTTTTTTTGAGTATTTATATAAACGTTAAAGTATGAATATAAAACATCAATACAAATTTTTTTGTTCTATGTTGCATCTTTATCATTTACTATATGGTAGCGAAGCAGGTTATTAGAAAAATGGTCAAACTCACCACTGATTCAAACATAGTATCTCTTATTTCGAGTCCAGTTTCTCTTTATTTCATATACAACTCTGACAATCCTAATACGGGTATTAGTTATGTTATTCTCACTGGAGAGAATTTCTCTGCCTGAGAAGTCACACTCTTGCGATCTCTGAAGGCAAAATTAAAACTTGGATTCGTTACTGGCATCATTAAACGATATGGATTAGAGCCAACTATGGTAGAGATCTGGGATTGTTGCGACTCTTTTGTGATGGGCTGGATTTTGACATCTGTCGATCCAAAAATCCGTGAAATCATTATATATGCAGAATCTTCGAATGACATGTTTGATGTTTTAAAGCAAAGGTATGCTAGAAAGAACCCACCTCATATTTTCTAGCTGAAACGCGAGGGGTATACTCTTGCAACTGGTCCTAGCCGCACCTATAATTATCACATCGGACAAGAAGAAGCACATGAGATGAGTGGTAAGAAATTATTTAATATTGGTGACAGCTGGATCATTGATAGTGGGGCAAGCCACCACATGACATCTCATCTTGCTGCATTGAAGAACTTATATCTCTTACCTCCGCTTATCAGGATTTTCAACCTGATGGACACATGTATTTAGCCTCAAAAGATGGCGAAATATCCTTATCTGCTGACCTTATTATTCGAGATGTTTTTTATATCCAAGATTTCACTTGCAATCTGATTTTCGTGCCTCAACTCACCAAGAATAATAATGTTATCGTAACTTATGATTCTATCTCATGTACAATACAGGACCCTATTACGATGAAGAAGATTAGCTTGGGTAGATTATGCTCGAGGATTTATTTCTTGGAAATGGAGATGTCTAAACCTGTTTCTATTGCATGTGTTAGCCGATCAGAGGGAGATCTGTGGCATAAACGTTTGGGGCATGCTTCTATATCTAAGATTTCTTTGTTGCCTTTCGAAAATAAAATATCACGAATGGTACATGGACCGTGTGATGTATGTCACCTATCAAAACAAATAAGAAGATCTTTTGATTCCAGTTTAAGCCAAACTGCAAGGCCGTTTATGTTGATCCACAGTGATATATGGGGTAAATATCGCACAAAATCTATGAATGGAGCTCAATATTTTCTGTGTATCGTTGATGATCACTCATGGGCTATTTTGATTAATTTGTTAAAAGAAAAATCAGAGGTGACGGATATCCTCAAATAATTTATCAGCATGATCAAGACATAGTTTGGAGCCATAATATAAAGAATCCAATCCGACAATGGCACTGGATTCACTTGCCTTAAAAAATATTTTCTGGATATGGGAATAATTCACAAAACATCCATTGTTGATACACCCCAGCAGAACAGAAGAGAGGAACGTAAAAATCAACATATCTTAAATGTCGCTAGAGCATTACGATTTGAGGGAGGATTACCTATCCGTTTTTGGGGAGATTGTGTTCTAACTGCTGGTTATTTGATTAATCGCACGCAACTTCTGTTCTTAAGGGGAAGACACCTTATGAAATATTATTCCATCGGCCACCAAGATATGAACATCTCCAGATTTTTGGTTTCCTTTGTTATGTTCTTAACAAAAGGTCTAATAAATTTAATGCCCGAGCATCTCGATGTATCTTTCTTGGATATCCTCAAGGACAAAAGGGATGGCGTGTTTATGATATCCAAACCCAAAAAATCTTCACTTCCTGAAATGTCATATTTTATGAAAATATCTTTCCCTTTAAGGTGACCCTAGTGCACACCACAAAAGGTCCACTATCGGATCTAGATATAAATATTGTTGCTGATCATAATGATTCCTTTATTTCAGGAAACACTCCAGCTCAAGATAATGTTGTGGATAATTTCAGAGTTGATAAGATTTCCACAATCTTGGATCACAATCTTGCTGCAGATACTCCCAATAACGTCGAGTTCAATACAGAAGCAAATGATTTGAATAATGCTCCAAATTCGCTGCAGATAATATCGAGATAAATATGGAATCAAATATTTTGGATTATGCATCAGATCTTGCAGATAATATTGATATTGCAGATAATCATCTTGTAGATAATATTGGGCCTACGATATCTTCAAATCCCATGAACCAGATATTTAAAGATCATTCCATCTGTGATAATTCAAGACCACCTTCCTCACGTGCACGCCATCCACCTCACTGGCTTGCCGATTATCTCTGGAAGGATGATACCCAATCTTCTACTACATCCCATTTTATTGCTAAAAATAATCAGTAGTCAACGGGCAATGCTTTCCATTATTATTCACCCTCTTATATTGCCTACATTAATGCTATTACCGAATGTAGAGAGCCTAAAAGTTATTCTGAAGCTGTGTATATCCCGCATTGGCAAGCCACGATGACAACTGAGTTACAAGCACTTGACAAAAATAGCACTTGGTCTTATGCTTTCCTTCCTCCCAAAAAACTTGCGATACAGTCTCGATGGGTATACGAAGTCAAACATAAAGCTGATGGATTTATTGAGCATTATAAAGCTTGTTTAGTGGCCAAGGGATACCCACAGGTGTAGGGGGAGGATTTCAATGATACTTTTGCACCTGTAAGTAAAATGACATCCATTCGGTGTGTCCTCACTATTGCTTCCCAACGAAGATGATCTCTTTTTCAAATTGATGTTAATAATGCCTTTCTCCATGGAGATTTTGGAGGAGGAGATATATATGGTTTCTCCTCCAGGCATTCAGACGCCAAAACCTGGGCAAGTTTGCAAGCTTCATAAATATCTTTATGGTCTTCGACAAGCAGGTCGCAATTGGTTCACAAAGTTGTCCAACACACTTAAAAGATTTGGATTCGTTTAGCACCTCGCAGAACAATCATTATTCGTGCATACCCAAGGAGAAAATCTGACGATCTTGCTGGTGTATGTTGATGATATTGTGCTCACTGGCAACAACAATGATGAATGTAAAAGGGTGAAGGAATATCTTAATCAGGAGTTCCACATCAAAGATCTGGGAAAACTAAAGTTTTTCTTAGGCATCGAGGTGATTAAATCACATCAAGGGCTGTTCTTATCTCAACGTAAGTATACACTTGATATAATAGCAGCATCAACTCGCCCATGATATAGGTGAATACATGAAAAATTCAGGCCAATATAGAAGATTAATTGGGAGACTACTATACTTGACAATAACGAGACCAGAAATCACTTATGCAGTCCATATATTAAGCCAGTTTATACAAGCACCACGAAAGAAACATTGGGATGCAGGAATAAGAATTGTGCGTTACTTAAAGGCAAATATCAATCAAGGAATTATGTTGTCTAGAGACAATACAGATCTAAAATTAATTCGGTATTGTGATGCTGATTGGGCTAGTTGTCCCATTACAAGAAGATCAATTACTGGTTATTTCATTACTCTCGGGAATGCACCAATTTCTTGGAAATCTAAAAAACAAGCTACTGTCTCAAAGTCCTCAGCAGAATCAGAATACAGGGCAATGGCAAGTGCTTCGAGTGAATTAATATGGCTGAAGTAATTGCTCAGTTTTCTTAATGTTGACATGGGTACAACATTGTTATATAGCGATAGCAAATCGGCTTTACAAATAGCAACGAACCCCACCTTTCATGAACGTACTAAGCATATTGAGGTAGATTGCCATTTCATACGCGAAAAAATTCAAGGCGGGAAAATTACAACAGCTTACAAACCGATACGAGAGCAAATAGCAGACATATTTACTAAGGCTCTTGGACAACAACATTTCGTTTACTTGACAAGCAAGATGGGTGTTCAAGACCTGCACACTCCAACTTGAGGGGAGTATTGGAAACAATATATTATCCTTGATATGTTTTTATAAGCATTTATTAAGATACGATATGGTATTTATGTTGTAAATATTTTCTCACATAATTCAGATTGTATACAAACCGATGTAAACGTTGAAGTATGAACATACAACATCAATACAAGGTTTCTTGTTCTTTGTTGCATCTCTCTCATTTCCTATAAAAGATAATGATATACTTCATTAAAACGATTAAACCTTGCAAATTGTTATGTTGTCATTTTATTAGATTTATTATATTAAATTATTAATACGAAAAATATCATTATTTTATGAAATATAAATACTATGGATATATTATGAAAATAAAAAATTATTATTACCTAAAAAATTATTAAAATAAAATATTCATATATCCCTTATTAACTTAAATTAATTAGAGATAAAATAAAAATTTTATATTTTAAATTAAAACTAACATGAATAAGGGCTTCCTGCCACACAAGGATAGGGTTACGGCCACACAAGGAACAGACATCCAGCGGGACCCATACAACTCCCATATCAGTAAGAACTTCTTCTCTCCCTAGGAGCATCAACGTTTATCCCGAATGGCCACCGGAAAAGGATCCTGACACACAAACACATACAAGCATGCACAAACAAGTACAAAGCATAATACCATAACAGGGTATCCTCAATCATGTCTGAACACAATCAGCATATTCAATTCACATAACATATGCAACCCAGACACTCAATACCTAACTCAGGGGTTTGATATAGTCTATGAGATCCATATCTCAATCCGAAATTCATACTCTCATCTTATAATCAAATCGCATGCAATACAACAAGGACAGGTATAAAAAAATCAAGAAAATAACAGGGGTTTTTGGAGAAACCGATGAGGCGTAGATCCTACCTCTCTTGTCTCCGAACAAGAAGCTACTCCTTTGTCTTTATTAGGTAATTCCGAACCACTTATATTATCACCCGGCGAAGACGAAAACAAACAAAGCATGCATATTCAATAATCAATTGAACAACCTATTTCCTTATCAATTCCACTCACCAAACCTATCAGAAACCAGTGATCAGATGCTGCAGGTGCCTCCCCCTTGGATGTGTGATGTGATAGCCAGGAACTTAACAAGATTCAACCTGAATTACCAATCAAATTAACTAAGCAAATTTCGTCGCTAAGAGTAGAGCATAAGACACTTTCGACTTTAACCATAAAGAATTTTAAAAGAAAAAAATTCATGATCATAAATCATGAATAGATTCTAAGCAATCATAAGAACACGTGAAATGACAACAGAAATCAACCGAATACAAAAATTGTAGAAATCTAAAACCTAATTCCGTCGCCGATTTTTAACTTAACCTTATATAAGGAAATATTTACGTTCAAATAACAAAACATATATTATTGTAAAGAGGATGAAAATATCTTTCCAAAAAGATATCATTTGTAGAAATACAATAAACGATGAAAGAGTTATGCTATTTTGAAGTTCAAGAAGATTTGGCAGTGCCTCCGGAAACCTAATTCTGCCGATGATTTTCAACTTATTTTTCGACAAAGAAATACAAATGTAAAAAAAAATACATATATGGTTGGAAAGAGGATGATAAGATCTTTCCAACAAGCTATTATTTGTAGAGATACAACAAACGATTAAAGAGTTATGCTATTTTGAAGTTCAAGAAGATCTGGCAGTGTCGCTGAAAACCTAATTTTGCTCCGATTCTCAACTTATCTTTTGACAAAGAAATACAAATGTCCAAACAAAAAAATTTATATGGTTGGAAATAGGATGAAAAGATCTTTCTAACAAGCTATTATTTGTAGAGATACAATAAACGATGAAAGAGTTATGCTATTCTGAAGTTCAAGAAGATTTGACAGTGCCGCCAAATTTCCACTTAACCTTAGAGAAAGAAATACTAATCTCCCGAAAAAAAAATAAAAATGGTTGGAAAGAGGATGAAGAGAGCTTTCCAAAAAGCTATTATTTGTAGGGATCCGACAAACAATGAGAGAGTTATGCTGATTTAAAGTTTCAGCGAATTTTAGCAGCTATAGGAAGGTGTAAAGGTTTTAGGCTATACGAGTTTTGTGTGTTTTCTATGAATGATTTTTGTGGGGTTGGATTTCTATTTATAATGGATGAGTATGGAATTAAGATTACTACTTTAAAGGCTTTATTAAAGTAAGATAATTACCAGATAATTAAATTCTTTAATTATTTTCTCCTATTTTTAGGGATTTTAATTTCTAAGATAATTATCTAGCTATAAGGACTTAGATTAAAGGGAATTAAAACCAGAATTAATTACCATACAACTCTTACCAATTTCAGTCATCACACATCCTTTTCTTCAGGGAAAAAATTGTCTTTTCACAAGTACTGACTTCTGGACTTCTAGGACTCACATCCTCCCCTCCTTACAGGAATTTCGTCCTCGAAATTTTAACATAAGTACCTAAGCAAACAGGTAAGGAAGTTTTGCACGCGTAGATTTCTCAATCTCCCAAGACTGTTCCTCAATTTGGCCTTCACTCCAAACAGCTAGTACCATAGGCATGTTTCGACTGTGAAGCTGTCGAACTGACCGATCTAGTATGACAACTGGCTGTACGGGATAGGATAGGTCTTTAGCAACTTCAACTGGTGCTTCTTTAAGCACATGAGCAAGATCTCGAATTTACTTTCTTAGCATTGAAATGTGAAATACGTTGTGAATTCTTTCCATATTTGGAGGTAGGCCAAGTCGATATGCAACAGGGCTGATTCTTTCGACAATGTCATACGGACCAATGTAACGAGGTGCTAGCTTACCTCGTTTCTGAAAACGAAGGACTCCTTTCCATAGGGTGACCTTCAAAAATACTTTGTCACCTACTGCAAATTCCAGCTCTCTTCGTCGATTGTTGGCGAAATTTTTCTGCTGATCCTGGGCTATTTTTAGCCTTTGTCGGATCAAGCTTAATTGTTCTGCTGCTTGCTCAATCAATTCTGGATTGTCTAGGTGTCTCTCGCCTACTTCATTCCAGAAAATGGGAGTTCTGCATCGTCTCCCATATAGTGCTTCATATGGTGCCATACCGATGTTTACATGAAAACTATTGTTGTAAGCAAATTCTGCTAACGGCAGGCATCGATCCCTATTGGTTTGCTGATCCAACACACTCGCTCGTAGCATGTCTTTGAGTGTCTGAATCGTCCTTTCTTATTGACCAGCGGTCTGGGGATGAAATGCTGTACTGAAATTCAATCTTGAACCCAGCGCATTCTGGTATTTCTCCCAAAATCGTGAGGTGAAACAAGGGTCACTATCTGAAACAATAGAAACTGGTACTCCATGCAATCGAACAATCTCGTCCAAGTAACGAACTGCCAATTTTTCTAGTTTATCTGTCACACGTATAGGAAGAAAATGTGCAGATTTCGTCAGTCGATCCACGATCACCCAAATGGCATTGTATCCTTGCTGCGATCTAGGCAAACCGGTCACAAAATCCATCGTGACGTGCTCCCATTTCCATGTCGACCAACGGGTCTTTGATGTTCGATCTTTACTTGTTGATATACGAGGCATCAGACAACGAATTCAGCAATGTGAGGTTTCATGTTTGGCCACCAATACTGCTCATTCAAATCTCGGTACATCTTAGTGCTTCCAGGATGAATAGTAAACTTTGAACTATACGCCTCTGATAGAATAAGATTACGAATATCAACATTTTGTGGAACACATACCCGGTTTTTGAATACTAATACTTCGTCATCTCGTATTCTGAAATCACGAACTATGACATCAACACCATCAGCAAGTTGCTTCCGAATTTCAGTAAATTTTGGATCCTCTAATTACTGATTCCGGATTTCTTCAATTAAGGTAGGTGGGACTTCGATTCGTGCCAACAACAAACCAGAAAAATCGGTGCCAAGATGCACACGGTTAGCTTTCAATTCCAACATCATCGGCAGGTAATGGGTGCGCATATAGGCCAAAACTGATGGGGAAGGAGGATGAAACTTTCGGCTCAGGGCATCAGCAAAAACATTCGCCTTTCTAAGATGATATTCGATGATTAAATCATAGTCTTTAATCAGCTCCACCCATCTTCGTTGTCTCATATTCAATTCTTTTTGCGCGAAGAGATACTTCAGGCTTTTGTGGTCAATGAAGATTCGGCATGTCTCGCCGTATAAGTAATGTCGTCATATTTTTAAAGCAAACACCACAGCTGCAAGTTCCAAATCATGTGTAGGGTAGTTGTTCTCGTACGGTCGCAATTGCTGGGAAGCGTAGGCAACAACTTTCCTATCTTGCATCAATACGCATCCAAGTCCAGATTTTGACGCTTCGCTGTAAACCACATACTCCTTTCCACAAAATAGGTAGGGTAAGGATAGGTACGGAAACTAACCGATTCTTTAGCTCTTTGAAACTTTGCTAGCATTTCTCATTTCATACGAACGACTCACCCTTGTGTGTCAGTTCCGTCAATGGTCCGGCAAGCGATGAAAAATTCTCCACAAAGCGACGGTAGTATCCTGCTAAGCCAAGGAAACTACGAACTTCGAACACACTTCTCGGAGGTTCCGAAGCAATCACGACTTCAATCTTCTTTGGATCAACTAACACACCTTGGACGGAAACAATATGGCCAAGGAAACAAACTTCGCATAACCAGAATTCACATTTTGAGTACTTTGCGAACAACCATCGATCCTTCAAGATTTTAAGAACAATCCGCAAGTGCATAACATGATCCTCTTCCGATTTTGAGTAAATCAGAATGTCGTCGATGAAGACTATCACAAATTTATCCAAGAATTCGTGGAACACACAATTCATCAGTTCCATAAACACAACTGGTGCATTGGTCAAGACGAATGGCATAACCAGAAATTCGTAATGGCCGTATCGCGATCTGAACGCGGTCTTCGGAATATCAGCATCACGAACTCGCAATTGATGGTATCCAGTTATGAGATCGATCTTGGAGAATACGATTGCACCCTGGAGTTGGTCGAACAAATCATCGATGCGCGGCAAAGGGTATTTGTTCTTCAAGGTTACACGATTCAGCTGCCGATAATCGATGCATAATCGCAGCGAACCATCTTTCTTTTTCATGAACAGAACAGGTGCTCCCCAAGGTGACACACTAGGTCGGATAAAACCACGATCCAGCAGATCTGCCAATTGCATTTTTAGTTCTTTCATTTCCGTAGGAGCCATATAATATGGGGGAATGGAAATCGGATTCGTACCAGGTACTAACTCAATACCGAATTCCACTTCCCTTGCTAGTGGTAGACCGATTATGTCTTTTGGAAATTCGCGGATGTCTAATGGAATCAGATCCACTTCAAGTACATTCGAACCCATGCCTACAGCACAGCCGATGTAGACTAGATTACAAATTAGTTGCTCTCCTAATGGAGTTAGAACCGCTATAGGAGGAGTCAAGAGAGATAGAGGTTGATCCGTGCTAAGTGCTATCCTTGGATTTACAAATGATTTGTTTACTCCAGGATCTAATAATACCTTAACATTTTGAGAAAAAACTGAAATAGTACCTGTCACCACATCAGGACTAGCCTCGGCATCACTTAGGGTGAAGAGCCTTGTTGGTCTTGGTTGTGCCTCGCTTGTGGATCCGTTGGGTGGTCCTCTTGGTGCGCGTGTTGGTGGTCTGGATGGGTTGACATTCCCACCTCGGCCTGCGTTTGGTACACCTGTGATTCGGCTTGGTTTCAGGCATTCCCTCTGAACATGTCCCATCTCGCCATAATTGTAACATCGACGTCGTTGAGAATTCCACGAAGATCCATTGGAATTTGAACCAAAAAAGTTATTTCTGTTGGTATTTCCATTTCCACTAATTTTCAGAGGATAGGACCTTAAAGGATAGGGTCTCGTTCGTCGTTTGAACTTTGAATCTCGCCTATAGGATCCGCGACTAGTAGCTGCAGATGGTTTCTTTGTTTGCACGATCTTTTCGGCTTCAGTCGCGGCAACAATCAGTTCTTGCAAATTCTGCACTAGTGTCGTACCAACGATGGTTTTGAGTTCAGTACTCAACCCATCCTGAAATCGTCTCGCAATCTGGTACAATGTACGAACTTCTTCTGGTGCAAATCGGGACAACTCCCTTAACACTTTCTCATATTCCAGCACCGTACGGGTGCCTTGTTCAAGTTTGTAAAAAGTTTGTCGCTGCTCGCTTTTATGGAATCTCGTATAAAATCTTTCGTCGAATTTGTACTGAAATTCTTCCCAAGTTGGCAAACAATCGCCGAATCGCAAGCTAATAGATGTCCACCATGCGAGGGCTTCACCCTCCAGTAGGAATGTAGCAATGGCAACCTTGTCATCATCTGTGATATGTAAAAACAAGGATACTCAGTATAAGGTGTCTAACCACTCACGAGCGGCAGTATCTCTGGCTGAACCATTGAAATCTTTACATCCCAATTATCGAGCTTCCTTCAACAATTTTGTAATCATGACGGGAAATCTCTTGGCTTCCTTAGGATATGCCGGCTGTACAAGTTCAAGTGGAGGAATAAGTTCTTCCACTAGTGCGGGTGCAGGAGCATTTTGAAATTGCTCCTCAATACGCTGCTGATTTGCAACAATTCCTTATAATACGTTTAAGATTTGTGCCATGACAGGATTAATGACTGGTGCGGCTAGTGCCTCAGGTTGGTTTTCGGGCTCAGCTTGCCCTTCTTGCTCATTTTGTGCATTCAGCTCCTCTTGCTCAACAGGTTTTTGTTCACCAAGAATCTCAAACCTACCCCGTTGATCGCTTTGTAGCCTCGAGCGTGCCATACTACATGAATACACCTTTATTACTCAACATATAATTAATATGATAAACAGAAGTGGTACCTGGTGGAGAGACGTGCACCGGACGATACGCATATGCTGGAAAGCAACATACAAATTTTCGAAAATCTCATGCACACATGCAAAGGTATTCTCGGCAATTACATCAACACTCATATATACTCTCAGAAATCATCATTAAAAATCAAGTAAGCATGGATTTACACAACATCCATATTCGGCAATATGCACCAGCAGTCACATACATATACATTCAGCAATACAGGAGTTAAATAGAGACATTCGGCAGCATGCATAAATCAACACACACATTCTTAGCAATGATAAGAAATACAACAAACACTCACCAAAACACATCAAGGCATACCAAGCATAAGAATATCCATAAACACACAGCAAATCAGATTATCAATATCATTACTTAAATCTTACAAATAAACTTTCTTTTAGCATTAGTTTACTTTCGGTATTAGCCCCTAAATGAGTGAGTGTTTGAGCATGTTCTTACCTACAATCACCAAAATCAACAAATAAGTAAGCATATAACAAATTATTTTCCCTAAACCTGGCTCCGCTACCAAACCTATAACGACCCCAATTCCTAACTATTACTTTTTGTTCTGATTAAGGTTATCACCGCCGTGAAACCCAAATAAGCCCAAATGACACCTAGGACCTATCTGAATCTGTTAGCATGTTTAGCATGTTTAGCATGTTTAGCATGTTTATACTAATGTTTAACAACATTTGAGGCATGATATTGGACAGATATTCTGGTAACATACGGAGTGAATAAAACATCAGCAGAAGTCTTTAGATTAAATCATTGGGTTCATAACACACAAGTCCCATAGGGATCCAAATAACCAGCAAGAAATCCTCCAACATATTTCGGAAATAGCAAGCAAAGGAGGGATCTTAAAATAAACCAGAAAGTAGCCCAATCATTCATGTTATATGCGCAAGTAAACAAGTATGCAAATGTGATGCGATATCGTCCCGCCATGCAGCCTTGATCTCACACACTGGTACTACGGATAATGGATGTACCTAACCCTGAAAAATGATAAAAACAATAGTGTGAGATTACAAGAATCTCAGTAGGGTCACAGCATCATAAGATCTGCAGAAACACACTATTAGTTTAGGATTATTTTTTTATAAAATATTGATATTAGTTTTCAAATAACCAACACACTATTAGTTTTACAATATCAAGTCTAATAATTTAAACATAACATTTGTGAAGTGAAACCATGTCAATGATTATTCATTGATACTAAAAAAACAATAGATTTTAATTGAGAGGCCTAAAATGAACAAAAAAAGTGAACTTAAACCCTTCAATTGCAAAAGAAAAAGTAGTTCAATTCAATCATAAACTTCAAAAATAACAAAAGAATAACTAATGCCGCCAGTTGATTGGATAAGCATATAAGCATAAAATTTGCAGAGGAAAATGATTATGAAGAATAGGTATTTCACTTGTACAAGTTGATGGTGCACAACATAATGGTAGAACAAGAACAAGGTTTGCACTTGAGTATATAAATTCTTTATTTCAGTTTCTTCCAACTTCATCATAAATCCTATTTGGCTTGGTAAGGATGGCACGAAATTATCTCACCAATTTTTTAACACAATTTGTTCTTATTTTCTACAGCTACTGTTGAGGAAGGGTGTTTAATTGAGGATACTCTTAATATCTTTTGTGAGATGTCAGGTCAAAAGGTGAGCAACAAAAAACGAGAAATTAGTTGTCAGATAATACGATTCCCCATTTGAAGCAACAGATTTGTGAGATTATTTATCTTGGAGTCCAAATTTTCCATGGCAGAATACAAAGGAATTATTTTCAGAGTTTGATTGATAAAAGTTAAGGGTCGACTTTCTAGCTGGAAGACGAAATCGCTATCTTTTGCTGGACGAGTTACCCTTGCTAAATTTGTTTTGCAAGTGATTCCGTCTTGTCAAATTCAAACATTTCTTTTACCTGTGGATCCAATCCTTCATATGGGGATCCAACTCAAAGCTTAAGAAGCTTCACTTGGTTAGTTGTGATAAGATATGCTCTCTTAAAGATAAAGGAGGTCTAGGTCTGTTCCTTTATATCTGAATCTAATAAGGTTATATTGATGAAGTTGGGCTAGAGATTTCTCACACAAACAGATAAACTATGGCCCCGTGTCCTTGCTTACAAATATGGCATGCCGAATTTTAGATTATATACTAACGGAGTCGCGCAAGAAGATATGTTCATCTACCTGGCGAGCCCTCTATGATGAATGGTCAATGAATTAATTTGGTCATAGATGAATAGGTCATACGAATATAAACCTGTTCATTGATTCTTATTCCATTCCGAACTATGCTAAGTGAACCATCCTTGTAAGCTCTATAGTAAATGATAAGCTAGCATTGCCCCTTCTTAGTAAGGTCGACGGAAAAGAAATCAACAATGGTCCCTAAATTGACATAGTTCCTCCAAAAACCTCTATATATGAACCTTTTGCATCACGTTCTAGATTTTGCTACATCACTATGCATTATTTGACAACAAAAACGTAGCATTAAATAGAATTGCATGCAACATTGGTTACCGCTGTTTGTTTGAAGATGGAGAGTACATGACAATGAAACAATAACAAAAACAAACACAAAGGCAATATTTCTCAATCAAACTAGAACTTTGCAAAATAGAAATAACTGAAAATAATGAAGGGGACAGGGTGGACGCAACTTTTGTTCATGTTTTAAATTGATTATATGGGTAAAGTCGTCAAATATATCTATGCTGGACACGTGTGTGAATTATAGATTTGATCCGTGTGTTCTCTCCAGATGTCGATATTAGTGCTAGTGCTGAAAATGAAAATATGAATTTTCAAAGCCGGTTATCCTTTGATGAAAATTAGGGATAAAATGTATATTTCTTACAATACCAGTAGATATGCTGATACGTTTTTATTAACCAACATCAACTCATAATTGAAAACAAACAATGGAAATGGACATTTATAATAAAAACAATTACTAACTAGAATTTGCTTATGCCAAATCCATCATCATCTTAGAGCTCCAATTAGAATCGAATAGGAAAATTTTGTTTTACAATTTATCTGTAGGCCCGGAATTATTGTTTTACTTTGTCTTGTTTGTTTTCATGTTTACAATAGAAACAAAAATTTGTAATAATATGTTTATTATTTTGCAACGTGCTAAAAGACAATTCTAGCCTTGTTTTATAACAATTGGCGGGATATTGTAGGGTTGAAATTTCATTTTCCGCCATTGAATACGACTTTGTTACCCATTGATGATTTCTCACCTTATCCGTCACAATGCCCATATGTTGCAAGTGTATCTTATTCCATACTGTCAACCGATAGGCAAGAAAACCTAACAGTGATTTCAATTGAGAGGACGATGATATGTAGCAACACTTATAATAAATATCAAGGACAAATAAGTCATGCAAAGATAATTTAAATGTATTCTGGCATCAAGATTTGCACTTGCACGTCAAATCCTTTTACGAAACAAACTTTAGAAACGAAAATAGCGGAAAAAAAACAGAATCATTTTCGTTTTTATCCACAAATTCCAACAAAACAATCACGCTGTCACACCTCTTCAACAAAAAATTCCTTTCTCATTCCATTGGGCAACTTAAAAATTGAAAAGTAAAACAGTGATGATAAGCTATTTATAATAGACTTCTATGCAACTGTTCTACCATCCATAGATAGGAACGTTTGTCTTTCTCACAACCACACAATAAAATCATTAAGAAAAAATCTGTGTTTCTGTACTATTATTTACCCGATACAATACAATACAATACAACCAAGCTATAAAGAATATTTATTTTAATCATTTCTTATATAAGGGCTCAAAGATTGGGCCTGTACGGAATAAAATACAGGCCCAAAGTTCAAATACTTGTCTTTTATCAATAAAAAAGAAAAGAAAAAAGAAAAGTAAGGGTCAGAGATAAATGGATATTTTACTCTGTGAACATCAGTCAGCCAGCCATCTGCCGTAAAATGGAAATCCACTGCTTTTCATATTATAGTAATGAAATCCACACCAGACCCCAATCAAATTAATGGTCAGGCCCTGTACATGTTTATAGGCCTCTCGACGACTTTACATGTCTTAGGCCTAGGAAACTTAACATTCTTAACTTATCTCTGGATCACTGAGCCCCTTCTCTCGGTTCCCTAACCATAGCCCACGTAAGACTAGGCCTCTAATCACTAGGCACAAGTCACGATACTCCCCCAACTCACGTGACAATTCTGTTTACCCACTCCTCCCGAACCTTCAATTATAGTTATTATTATTATTTTCCTCTTAAATTCCTTTAAAAACAAGTTTTTTTGTCACCTCAATATTACTGTTTTCATTTAATTTTAACTATTTTCCAGCTATAATAAAAAAGAGTAACAACAAGCACGACGTTGTTTGTCAAGAAGAGAGACAAAAAAAAAAAGCGATTCTTACTATCGGGTGATGCTTGCTTATCTTACGTGGAACCATATAAATGATTACACGTTTTCTAATTCTTGTCATTGACAAGGAACTAGAAAAAGGCGTGCACCTAACAAAGTGACCACCAATTCATGAAATTGCTATTTGATTTCAGTTTTGCAAGTGTTCTTTAAGGACCAATAATTAATGTTGTTTCCGGTTCTTAACATCCTCGAATTAGTGCAAGTTTAGCTGTAAGTTTGGTGACAGACGTTTAATGGTCGGGCATCGCAATGACACATCTTTCTGATACCTAAGAATTTAAGAGAGCTGGCATTTAGTTTTCCACCATCACATCTCTGCTGGCAATTTCTCTTTACAGAATCATTAAAAGCTACTCTCTCCCTTTTGTGCCCCTCTCTCCACACAATTATTTACTTAGCATTCTTAGTGTGTAAGTCATATTATATGTTTGGACAAACCTTGGATTATATATGTTTTTTAAAAAGTCAAAGATATTTATTTAATTAAGAAGGTTCTTATTATATCTAATTGAGTACTCCTCTGAATTCATGCCTAGCTAATTCCAAGACAATCTTCACCCACTTTCTCTCTTACCCATGAGCCTTGTCTATATAAAACACTTATGGAATATGAAACAGAGTATGCCATAAATTAATATGATAGTGTGTGTTTTAGTATCAAGATTTATTTATTGATTATTGAATTTATATATATACATATATAATACTTCAAAATTTCGAATATAATATTTGCGTTCCCATCACCAATTACTCATTTAATCATCACCGTTATCATTCCGAAGCCTTTTCGTCTTGAATATTTATATAAGAAAAAAAAAAAAAACCTAATGATGTATACCTATTAGAGGTGTGGGGTCACATCAGGAGGCTGCCCAGGTGGACATCTAGTAGGCATGCCACGTGGGTAAAAGCGATTGCTTTAATGGTGGGGCTTCGGAATTTGTATTCGATCATTTTATGGCGGGTCCCGGGCGCTTACGTGGGGTAGGGTTTTGGGACATTAAGGGGGACAGTGCCTTAAGTTAGCTGGTAGGCTGCCTGGTTGGCAGGTGATCACATGGACAGCCCCATGTGTTGTCAAACCTCTCTCCAGTTCTATTATTATTTAGCTATGAACCTCTCTCGCATATAATACCAAAAAGCCCCCATGGCGCGTGCACTTTACTCTCAACCGAGGGCTCTACTCTATTAATTGTTTTTCCTGACCTAATCTCTCTTCACCGTTCATCGTCTAATTCATCGCCCTTGGTATAAGTTTTGGGATTTTGTCATATTATATTCAAACACACAAAATATTATTTCCCAACGGTTTAATAATTATGTTGCGCAATAATTAGAAAAGGATAATTAATGAAGACTTTAGTAAGAATCTGAACCCTTGATATCTGTCCCACATGATCCCCACTCCTAACTTTTTTTCTAAAATGTAGTTTATTTATTAATATTTGTCAATATAAATCTGATTTCTTTTAAAAGTAGTTTTTTTTTTCGGAATGACTCCGATATATTTAATGAACCACAGTCATTCTCCATTGAGCTCGATATTTAATAGTAAATTAATATAAATCAACTCCAAAAATATGAATTAAAGGACATTTTAAACTACTGTATTAACTCGTAACTGGGACAACACACAACCCAACAGTCTCTATGATTGGTGACAGTTTAGAGAGTCAAAACCTACGAGGCCGAGTGGGTGAAATAGAGCACCTAGCTATATGTTTAAAAGAAATCTGCAAACTTATCTTATAACTATTTGTCGTTCTTATCACATCACAGTATCTAATAAATATAAAATAATAATTTCTTTTAAATCCAACTTATATATATATATATATATATATATATATATATATTTACATCTAAACGTTTGGGGACTATAGAAGAGAAGTGGAATAACTTACTGGTCCATCATTCTAATCATTCACATATGCCCACAACTGAACCCCGATGCTACCAATAAATTACACAATACGTTTTCGGACCATTACAGATTCCTACATTGTACCGACAACTGAAATGAACAAATTATGACAAGTTTTACACGTTAGGTCAGCCTCAAAGTTGATGGACAGAAATTAATAAAAATCACTCTAGGTCTTGTGCATCTTTATTGCAGAGTACATAGTTTCCGACGCATCATCCTATCCTATGTATCTTGCCTGCGTTTCATGTTTTCTGCAGAACCAAAGGCATATCCTCCTCCTCCGCCTGTAACGGATGACTGGAACCATTATAACAAAGATAAGATTTTGAGATACTCGGCGGTTAATTTGCTAAACATGTCAGGGGTTCCGCCATTTTAGAATCTTCCATAAAATGCTTGAATCATATCATGTGCGGACATATGCTTAATCTCGTCTATGTATATTTAAAAGGAAAAGCATCACCACCTATTTGATAAAATACCACTAGGGGGTAATCATCGGAGTTAAATATCCTACCTATAAGTTACAAGGGAGAAAGATTAAGAAGGCTCCAATATAGACAGATGACTATATAACCCGCCACAGACAACAAAACGTAGCTGGGCTGACTCAACGCGCGTCGCAAGAACCGTGGTCGGTCTGACACTTTAGAACAAGTCAAAAGCTGTCGGGTTAGACTTCCGCTGCGTAAACGACGACGTTCTTGACTTTTTCAGTCCGGGGATCTCAGGTGGTGTGAACGTTCTTATGAGGGCCAAGTTGAGTCCTTTGAAAAAGGGGTGCGTTTTGACGTCGGCAGCTCCGCGTTTCGACCCCAGTCTGCTGTTCGGATTTTTATTCAATAGTCCGGAAATCAAGTCCCGCGCGTGTTGCTCGAGCTTGGAGGATGGCGAGTGAGTCGGGAAAGTCAGGGGTTTTTTCACTATGTTACGCAGTGTAAGCTCATTTGCTGCAGCTGCAAACGGGGTGCGTCCGTAAATCAGTTCGTATATAAAAATTCCCAGGGCCCACCAGTCCACTGCGTTGCCATGGGATCCACCGGATGCGACTTCAGGGGCCACGTACTCGTGGGTCCCCACGAATGAGCATGACCGGGCGGCTACCGGCTCGGCGACGAATAATCTGTTGGGGTTCAGGGTTTGGATCTTTTTGGACCTGAAGCAGGAGCCGAAACAGAAAATCTTGGTTTTCTTCGTTGAGCGAGGCTTGGGGTAAAGTAAGGTACGCGGTGAAGAGGGATCTGGCGAGGCGGATGGTGACTCAACGGCTGGTATTGCATGCGAGCAGAGTGAGAGGTCAAAATCTGATAGCATGATGTGACCATCTGATCTGACGAGAACGTTTTCAGGCTTCAGGTCTCTGTAGATGATTCCCAGCATGTGAAGGTACTCTACCGCTACAAGAACCTCTGCTGCATAAAACCTGAGAACAAAAACAGGAACATATATTGACGTGATTTTCAGTTGGCAATTCCTGTAATGGAAACCAAAACTGGACAAGTAACGCAGAGAATCTGGGAAAATCTTCTGCACTCTGATACGATTGCATGGGAAAGGAAAAGGGTTTGCGCCTAATCTAGTAAATTTGTTCAGCAAAGTAACCATCATGAGATGGATTCATCATACTATTAATAGGAAATTCCAAATTATGGAAGTTTGCGGCTAAGTCAGAGAGGTGATTCGGACAAGTTTTTGGTAGCACATGAAAATATGGGTAATTAGACAGTGAGCTTCAAGCTCAATTAACGACTACTATTGATTGCTTTCGAGAGGAAAGAACAAAGAAAGACAAGGAATTAGAGAGAGCAGAGATTAGTTTAGAGCCCAGCCAAAAGACTAATATCTAAGAAGATTAGTTTATATGCATTGAAGGTGACTTAGCATAAGGCTAAAAGCAGACAAGATAACATCGTATCGGTCCATTGGACACAAGAAAACAAAAAAAAAACACAGAATTCAAGCCATGCAAACATCGATTGGGTTTTACTCCTAAGACAATAATCATTTAAAACACTTTAAAAATTTGCAGCTTTTAACGATTTTTATATAACAAAGCTTGGTTTTTTCCTCATACTAAGAAATCATGGAAATATCTCGGTAAAGAAGATGACAAACCTGGCAGAGCTCAGAGAAAATCGTTTATGGGGCTGCTTATGTCTCAAAGAATGCAAGTCACCGCCTGAACAGTACTCCATAACAATGCAAGAAAAATGATCGGCCTCAAACTCCGCATAAAGAGTGGGCAAAAACGGGTGGTCAAGCATTTTCAAGATCCTCCTCTCCATCTCTGCTCTATGCACCTTCTGCTTCGCAGCCAAGGCTTCCTTGTCCACCACTTTCATCGCGTAATGGCACAACCCATCATCGTCATCCTCATTCTTGTTGAGACGGCAGAGGTAGACGGTGCCGATGTCCCCGGACCCAATACGACGGATGAGGCGGAAGTCTCGCGAGGTGAGTCCAGTCTTGCGGCGGAAGATGGTAGAGTAGGCTGTGTCGCAGGAGGAGCGGTGGGGCTTGATGGCCAGGTTCTCGGGGGAGGATCTTGAGGTTTGAAGGTCGAAAGAGAGACGGCTGTTGCTGCTGCTGCTACTGTCGCTACTCATTGAACTCGTGCTTGAATCAGAAGTCTTTAAGCTTAAATCACAGTCTGAGTCTCTGTGGTGACCACACTGTAACATATTTCGGGATTTCAGGAATCCAGCCTCCCAGGGTTGTTCTCTTGCCGGCGACGATAATAACGCGTGGAATCAGCTGAACAGTCGGTAGAAGATCAAACCGGAATTTCAAGAGGCGAACACAAGAAACGAATATATGAACTTTAAGAGAAGAAAGGGCCGAGAGTTATATGGTTACAAGGCCAGAACGATGTTTTGAATGCTGCCTGGTGCTTCTGCCCTTCTCGACCAAAAAATTTAGGGTCTGAGCTACACACAGTCCGTACGCAAAAACCAGTTTCCAAGATGGAGAACTGAGAAATTTCTGGTGTTCTCTTCTGGTTTTTTAATGAGGGTTTGGTTTCAAGAACTGGAGATGGTCGTTGAAGGGTATTTATGGTGGGGGCAGTACAGTGATATAGCGGTCTCCGTAGGGTGCGTTGGGGGAAAGTAATTATGATACGGTAAAATTAATTTTAATTTAGGCTATTTAATTTCACTGCTGGTAAGTATTTAATATTTTCTAGTTAAAATTTGAAAAGAAAGGATAAAAAAGGGAATAAAAATAAAGGCATTCTGACTCTTGTCGGTTTCTGTGTTAATCTTTATTGCCTTTAGATGACGTCAGCCATCGGCACGTGCGTGGAAAGCCTATAGAGAATATGTCACGTGGCACAGGTTGCCTCGATGTCTCTATTTCTCACTTCTTTTTTATTTATTTTTTTTATTATTATCATTAATTAATTAGTAAATTGAAGACTAAATAAACTACCGTGGTCGGTCCATTTTTACCTAACTAAGCCAGTAAACTATATTCTACAGTCTTATAATTATATTTATTACACTATTATTTAAGGTTTTTGTTTTGCGAATATTAAGGAGATAGGTGAAAGGTAATAGTCAAAGTCAATAGTAAGTATTGATTAGGTGATTTTTGTTAACAAGTACCCGTTTGGTTACCACATTGTTCATGTCCGTGTGGGGATAGTTAAAGAGCTTGGGTTTGTTGTTTATTAAATCAGCAAGGAGTTGAGATGAAGCAAGAACGAGGGGGAAGAACCCAAGGACGAGCTCTTTATCCTAATCTCATATTCCGGTCACCGGAGGAGTACGGTATAGAGGGTGAAACATGGAGATAGGGATGTCCTCATCCGTGGTCAGTATATAGGATTCGTGGAACATATATTGATCAGACGTAGTAGCTATTGTCATCATTATTAGAGTGTATGTAGGGCAACATAGAAGGGGAGATGTAACATAGCCCGGGAAATTTCTGCCCACTTTGTACGGTAGTTCTTGTTCACTCAACATCAAGAGAATTGAAAACGGAAACCCATATCAAATTCCTGTTCAAAACCCAAATTCGGGCACAATGGAGAGAGCACGGAGGATTTAATTACCCCAAAAGGAGCCAAAGGAAACATTAGTGTATAGCTATTGGTATTGCAATTTGCATGCATGGGATATAACAGCAGGATTGGAAAGAGAAGGATGGGTCTTTTGGTAGCTGGAAGTGGAGGAGGTCCACCAAAACTAGATTGGTCCCTAAAGAAAATAACCACTCCTTGGAAGTCTGCACTAGTCGATTGATTTTGGGTTGAGTGATTTTCTGTCGTTGTCACATATTTTTTACAAGTGAAAATTAATGTATGGCAAAATATAGAGGATGGTGATGCAAAAGCCAGGGGTCCCATATGATAGTTGTGAGACAAATAGGGTGCCAGGGCAAAGGCCAACCAAAAGTGCTGCTAGTGGGAAATTGTTGGGGTATAGAGACTTGACAATTCTCCTTAGGAGGAAGCCAATGACCCACATTTTAAAAAGGCTGGTTCTCGGTGATGTCAATTGCAAAAGTTTGAACTGACCTGGAACCAGACATATTCACTATTTATTCACATGACCAACACCACACAAGTGATTACAAGTGATTTGAAGAAAGATGTATCCCCTCCACCTTGCCGGTGATGGATGGCTAGCCACTCAACCTTTGGAATCATATCAAGGATTTGGGTTTGCGCCCTTTTTTTCTCCCATTTGGGGTGTGGATGTTTGATTTAAAAAGGGAATATCTACATGATTTAGAGATCAGATAATTGGATTCCATTCTGCAGGATAAGACTGTTGAGTCTAAGTATTTGATGACTGTGTTTTGTGGTGTCGATCAACACACCGGGAAGATATCAGTCTGTAATCCATTGACTGGCGGAAATACTCTTTTTTTTTTTTTTTTTAATTTCTTAAAAAGACTAACCAGTCCTGGGTGACAAAGTCATGTTCCTAAACCAAAAAGAATGTGGCAGTGGCATTAATCGATTTAAGGTAAACTAGGTGCTGAAATGCCAGGGACCCGAAACAACAATCATGTCATGTTGATATGTTGATAATCGAGAATGAAAGAAAACCAATCATTCTTCTGGTGCAGAATATTGTGGGGGGTGGATGGCTGTGGTCTACAACCGATATTTTTTTCTGGAAATTAACGGAAGAAATTTGAAGGGATAATTGTGATAAGGGCCCAGAACTTTTAAATTTTTGTTGGCGACGAACTTCTCTAGTAGGTTTCAAATTCTTATCTCGGTTGATATTGTGGGCCAAAACTTCCTTTGATTTGTTCATCGCCACTTTCTAGGTTTTTGGCATTTTCCCATGCTTGCTCTTCTCCTGTCCTGCAAGACACTGAAGTGAAAGTTCGTAGGCAATAATGGGAGACCGGACTAAAAGCATAAATAACCTCAGAACTCAAGTGATCATTCAGCTTACAAGACCATCAGGTTTGTTGGCTGTGATGGATTTTCGGTTCCTCAGATTCCAGATGGGTTTGTCCAGTCTACCTGCAACTCATCTTAATCTGTGCGAGTACAGTGTCTTCTATTCATTTGACAAATGGACTAGTTAATTCTGATATTGACATTTGATTCAAAATCTGAAAAAATATTAATTTTATAATGGAAGATTGAAAAACCTGCTTTAGTGTAGAATTGTATGCAATCGGGCAAGGCACATCAGCATAAACCATGGATGCATTAGATTACAAAATTGATCTATTAATGCAAGAAATGTGCCCAAAGACAATAACAGTAATCAGGTGGATGGTAACTTCAAGGAAAAAGCCTAAAATACGAGTTCAAAGGAAGCATGATTAGAGAAATGATGGGAAGAGACTTGGAAAGTCAGTGAAAACACCCCACCAATATTCCCGGTGTTTTGATAGGCCGACAGTCGGACAAAATATGCAACAGAGACATCTTCTCTTTTCAAACACCTGTATTGAATTGATTAACAATGTGGGATTAGTTAAACACTACAATTGGTGTATAAAGAAACTTCCCTCAAAGCTTGCTGTGATAATGTCTGTATCAGTGTATAGCAATTAAAAATGGAGAACCCTTTTGGGAATCCTCCAGGTTTTTCTGTCTCGGTAACCATAAAGTGGGGTACTTCCCATGTTTCCAGAATTGTTTCACATTGCCTCTGTGCCTTTTTGATTCAAAAGGCATGTGAAAGGTGGAATAATTAAGGGTTTTAAGGCATCCAACTGCTAGATTTGTCAGGTTTTTGGGTTATGAACAGCAGATCAAGCCTAACCAGATCAAGTTTGTCAACTGTTTATTTATTGTACATTCACAGGCCATTGTCGATTGACCAGATGAAAATCTTGACTATAATTAATAAATAAATACTGTTCTATAATGCCTGAGGGTCCACTAACAATAAACGGGTCCAATTCGTTTCACTAGGAACAAAAATGTCAAGCCCAAATATTAATTGGACTGAGGCTCAAATACAGCCCATAGGCCCAGATAATTGAGGGTTTTGTTCTTGCCTATTGCCTATTTCACATAAGCCTTATAGGTCCAAAATGGCCCTTTCAAGAGAATTCTCGAGAACTTGATCTGACAAAAAAGGGGATCGTACCTCAGCTACACTGCAGGAGCAGAATCAATGGTGCTCTTTAGCTGGCCTCTGCCACCCTTCTTAAAAGATCGTACAATTATCCACATTCTTGAAAATCCGAAAAAGATATTAGTGTTGTTAGTCATCTGAAAAAATTGATATATATGTAATATATAATATAAGACAAGATCTATGTGCAACTGTTTGATTTCCTCATTTCGGCAACTTTACCTGTACCTAGGAAGTATAATTAATCAGATACAGAACCATTTTCTTATGTCACACGCTTAATCCTCAAAAGGAGAAAAAGCACATGATTTCCCTTGAAGAAACCCCTGATTCCTAATACTCTCTTACCATAAAAACGGGGAAGGGGGTGTTTCTGTTGTTAAGATTTACGCCTACGTACTAATAAACCAAGTCTAATCATACTTGCCAGAGTATAGCTAAACCCAGTGTGTTTGCTTGTGAAGTAGTGGAGGGAAAGGGAGAGGGTAAGAGAAGAAAGAGGTTGTCCGTTTGTGACTGCCAGAGGGTTAAATAGGGGGTGTACCGTTCTTCACTTTTAAACGAGGAGATATAGAAGCTTTCGAATTTCCTGTCACGGAAAGTTTACTATGGGAAACGATGTACTGGTTTTGCACTGTCTTTTGTTGCTGCAATGCTTCTTTGGTAGGCCTTTTTCTCTTCTTGTTTATCGTTTTAAGTTTGATAGCATGTTAGTTAGCTGTTCTTGGGGTTTGATACTCGACTTGTACGTAGGGTTTCTTTTTGTTTATCTTGTTTTTCTTCTTCATCTACCTCAAGTTGTAGTAGTGTAAGAGTGTCATTTTCGTCTCTGCGGTTGGCCTTGAAGTGGCTTTGCAGGTCGAATGCTGTTTGTCTAAACCTTACAGAGAGCCTGTTTCCGAGTGATTCTTTTTCTTTTCTTGTTTGTTCCCTGTGATTATATTTTACACAGACAAACATTCCTGAAAGAGCACAGGTTTCTTTTAAAAAAATTGGGTTGATGTACTCATTTTGCTCCAAAGTTGAGGAGCCAATAGCCATCTCTGCTCTTCTTTCTGATTCAATGAGGCTTATTTTTCACATTGTTTCATGAACAATAGATGGTTTTTGTTTCTGGTTACTGTGCTCTCTCTTTATTGACCGGTCTTCCTGATGGCTTCAGGATTAACCCCTCTTGCAAACTGCATGCTCAGGGGAATACTATAATGGCATTGGACCATTTATGTCCTTTCAGAGGCAGGCTGGTCCCCACTCATCAGATTAATACAGATTTTCACTTGTTTAATCGTCATTTCAGTTTCATCTGAGACCTGCTTGTTATATGAAAGTTGGGATATTGTAAGTGAAAAAGGGGAACAGAGAGAATAATGGAGCGGAGACACTTTGCTTCCTAATTGCACCTTAACTGATGCTGTGACCGTTCAATAGTTTATGAACTGGAAATAATTCTCAAAGGACCTTAATTTAATTTAAGTACTTCCTTTTCCTGCTTTTAGCTTTAGTATTATACATATTCTATATTCCAAAAGATATTGATTTGATTTCCCCGAATTAGTAGTCCTCTCGGTGGAAGCAAAGATGCAAGAGAAAGCAGAAGCAACAGTTCCTATCCCAACTCTGTCTCCTCCAGAAGGCAACACGACTTTCCTAGAGGGCACGACTTGGTGTGTGGCCCATCCAGGTGTTTCTCAGATCGATTTGCAGAATGCTTTGGACTGGGCTTGTGGTCTGGGGATGACGGATTGCAAGCCAATCCAAGAAGGCGAAGCCTGCTTTGAACCCGACACTCTTGTGTCTCATGCCTCTTATGCATTCAACAACTACTACCAAACTAATGGAAACTCTGACATTGCTTGCAACTTTGGAGGAACTGCCACCTTAACTAAAAATGACCCTAGTAAGAAAACCCATTCCCCGTTCCACCCTGTTGCCAATGTTTTGATCTTTCTTTGTGGTTTCGATAACTTTTCTTTGTGTTTTCTATCTTACAGGTTATGCAAAATGCGCCTATAATGCAGCAGGGTATAATATATATGTTCTCCTGACATGCAATACTTACCCTTCATCTTGATCAACGTTCTGATACCTCCCCTTTCTTTTACAGACCCGTCGGCTCGTCAGCAACTCCGATGCCCAAGTTCAGACCAAACTTGAAATGGTGGAAGTATGCTGCTCTTGTGCTCGGGAAGATGCTTTTGTTAGTATTTTAATGCGAGGAAGAAGCTTAATGGCTACTGTGAAGCTGTTCCGCCAAAACAGTTCTTCGCTTTAAGCTCAAAGAATTAGGTGTTGGTTTAAGAGTTATAAGACTCTATTTATGAAAATATGCAACCTATCTATAAAAAGTCTTGTCTCTTATGGATTTAATCAAGATTCTAATAGAGTTTTTGTTTCGTTGTTAAGATGTGATTGAAGTTACGAGACCATCTCTAGTCTCCCTATCTAGAACCATATTCCCACAGCCATTCCTTCATATAC
Source organism: Passiflora organensis (assembly GCA_019739055.1). Lineage (NCBI taxonomy): Eukaryota > Viridiplantae > Streptophyta > Magnoliopsida > Malpighiales > Passifloraceae > Passiflora > Passiflora organensis. The sequence goes on from JAEPBF010000136.1 coordinate 1,857,827, forward strand.
TCCACCATCACTTCCTCTCAAACAAACAAGTTTAAAATTGAATTTATCTTTAATCGCAAAGCGTATCAATCTCAAGGGAAAAGTCATATAAAATCAATCAATTCACCAAGTTACCAATTAGATATTAAAATTAGGGTTGTTAGATAATTTGAGAATTAATTTAGTTATTGTTCAATTCCAATGTTCTATAATCTATTCTTGATTATCATTCAATCCCCTAATATCTTTCTAGATTATTAAGAGTTAATTCAGACTTCCAATTAACTATATTTCGATGATAATCAAACTTCTGAATCATTTTACCTAAATCAATATGAACCCTAGGTTTGGTAGATATATTCATATTCTACCAAGTTTCAGCAATTGTCTTAGGATTTCTAATCTGTTGTCGCAACTTATTTGTTCTTTCGAATCAATTTAAACTCACTTGTAGACAAACTGACCATATTTGTTAATTAGTCAAGATTAGAAATAGGGTTAAGAATTTGTGAACAAAACGGATTTGAATCCCAATTTTACGTCAGCAAATCAAGATTTTAAAAAATAAAGCAAAAGAATTAATCCAAATAGTCTTGACATTAATTAAAACTCAAGTAAAATATATCGTTATCTTGATCAGTGACGAATCGAGGACATGTTTTGAAGAAAAGACTTGAATGTGTAAAGTGTTCGATGAAAAATAATACAACCTAACATCTATTTATAGTTAAAAATAAGTTGATAGTCCTTATCTGTATGTCGATAGTCCTTATATGTATGTCGATAGTCCTTATCTGTATGTCGATAGACTTTATCCATATGTCGATACTCTTTATCCTATATGACCGATCGGTCTGTTAAATCTTGGTCCAATCGTATTGGCTCCTCGTCTAGTGGACCGACCGGTTGGTTTGATCTCGGATTGCTAGATTGGTTAGACCGATCGGTCGGTGCTCATGGTCCGACTAGTCGGTTGTGTCTCATCTTTTAGACTGACCAGTAGGTGATGTCCAATAGACCGATCGATTGATGTTCAACATGAATTCCCTTTTTGATAGACCGGTCGGTTGATGTGAACCGACCAGTCAGTGGCTATCTGCAGGTACCCATTGCTTCAATGATCATTCTAGCATCATTTTTCATCTGAAACGGCTCCCTTTTATGGTTAAAACTAAACGAAGGTCTGTTAAACTATAATACTCAACAAACGATAAAAAATATTTAATTTAACAATCCAATTGTTTAAATCGAATAGACAATATTAAATCAGATTTGACCAGTGCTTATATTGCTCTATAAATACGTATAATCTAATTCTTTTTTTACTACATTTGTCTATAACATTTGTACACTTCCAACATCATCATGATATTGTAAAAAAATGAGAGTTGTATAAGTCCGACATCATCCTGAGCAATCTTGAAATATCGTATGAGGTACTATTTTATACATATCTATTTATACATTTTTTGTCCTATTAGTGCCTAGCCTTGATATATGTTAACTTACTATATATGTCCTATTCAAAGCACGAATGATATCATTTTTGGCCCTGTTCGTTTAATTGGAAAGAGTGGCGTTGGTCTCCAAAATTGGAGTTATTTCTAATTAGTTATGTTTGATAACAAATAAGTGTTGGTATTGATATACAGTTACTGTATCCGCTGGAAATCAAAATTTAAAATTTAAACTTGGTAAAGTTGATAAATGTCATTCATGCCCTTCAAATATTTATCACATATTTTGACATTATTATCCTTTGACGTTGCTGCATACTCAATTTTCCCCTCTCCCCTCTTCATTTGTTTATTGTTATACTACAAGCAATCGAAGTAATGAGTTTCAGTTTCAAAGTAAGAGACAGTTCTAACATCCAAGATTTAGGCTTTCCAGTAATCGATTGTCGGAGAAGACTGTCGTATTCTTTCTCCCTTCTCATTTGTTTATTGTTACTTGTCGATTTCAGTGGGTAAGGTAACAAGATCTGCAAATCATCGTTGTTCGTCTGGCTGCCAACCCATTTGAGGTATGTTTCTCTCCTCGTCATACCTCTTTACTTATGGGTAAACATCTTTGTATTCACAAACCCAAGTTCAAACCCTTTAATTTTGTAGGTTATTATTATATGTATACCTTTTATGAATAAAGATATGAATAAATATAATCACTAGTCCAAGATGAATCACGGTTGATGGCCATATAGTTGTTTCTTATTTTCTTAAAAGATTGCATTTGGGTTGCTCGTTCTAATCTTCTCCAAGATGAATCACGGCTGATGGCCATATAGTTGTTTCTTATTTTCTTAAAAGATTGCAGTTGGGTTGCTCCTTCTATTCTTCTCCAAGATTAATCACGGTTGATGGCCATATAGTTGTTCAGTCTTTTCTCTTTGTATAAAAGTACTGGTTGCCATGCCACATTTTGCTTTAATGAATGCATCTTTTTTCTTTTATCTCCAACTTATTGGGTTTCCACGTATGTGAACATGTATGAATCTGTTGTAACTTGAAAGCAGCTATTTACGTATACATATTTTTGTAATAGGATATGTCGGCCAATAATGAAATCGACATGAGGGACACTGAGGAAAATGATGCCATTGCTCTTGTAGTCCACTTTTGGCTTAATTTAGTTGAGCTATTCTGTCAAAATTTAGATGCCCAATTGTTTCTCTTGGGAAGGTGTTTGTTAGGTACGTCTCCATCTGTGTCTTCATTGTATTTGAAAGCCATGCGACGAGCACATATGGAGGCATTAGTGTACCATAGTGATGCTCGTTGTATTGAACAGCTACGAATGGATAAGATCACTTTTCATACCCTGTGTAACTTGCTGGAAAGTGAGGCTGGCCTCCAAGAGACTCATCATATGAAGATAGATGAACAAGTCACTATGTTTTTACACATTTTAGCACACCATGTTAAGAATAGAGTCATTAAGTTTAACTTTCATCGTTCTGGAGATACAGTGAGTAGGTTTTTTAGACGGGTTTTAAGTGCCATTCTTAAGTTACATCCTATTTTATTGCACAAACCGAAGCCAGTTCCCTTAGGTTGCACGGATCATCGATTGAAATACTTTCAAGTAAGATCACTCCCTATACCTACATTCAACATATGAACTATTACAACACTCTATTCTCACACCGTCAAATTGTCCTTGCAAAATTGTCTCGGAGCTATTGACGGAACTTACATTAAGGTTATAGTCCCCGTAACACATAGATCCCGATACCGCAATAGGAAAGGTGATATCGCCCAAAATGTATTGGCGGCATGTTCCTGGGATGAACGTTTTGTGTACGTATTGGCTGGATGGGAAGGTTCTGCAGCGGATAGCAGACTTCTACGAGATGCCCTATTTAGAACAAATGGACTTAAAGTGCCGCATGGTAACATTCCAATTTAATCATTTTATTGTTTTCCTTAATTTTAATTAATAGCTAATACAATACTTGTATGTCATGTGGTCAGAGCAATATTACTTGGTCGATGCGGGGTTTGCAAACGTACCCGGTTTCCTCGCACCGTATAGAGGCGAGAGATATCACTTGCAAGAGTGGCGAGATGGGCGACACCCAACAACCGCTCGAGAGTTCTTCAACTATCGTCATGCATCAGCACACAATGTTATTGAACGATGCTTTGGACAATACAATACAAACACAATCTAATACAAACACCCAACAACCGCTCGAGAGTTCTTCAAATCTCGTTGGGCTATCCTACGTAGTCCTTCCTTCTATACAATACAAACACAAACCAACATCGTCCTAGCCTGTTGTCTTCTCCACAATCTAATTAAAGACAATATGCTAGTTGAGAGAACTAGCGAGGGTGTTCATATTGAAGTTGGAACCGAGGATGTGTCATACATAACGACGGTCCGACCTTGTGATGAATGGAACCAATTCAGGGATTCATTAGCTTCTTCCATGTTTGATGAATGTCAACCATCGCATGCATCGACTTGTTTGAAGTTTAGCTTTGTGTGTTGTATTCATCGGTGTGTTATCTATGTTTGCCGACTTTTATCAATGTTATATCTTGGCTTCATAATGTTGTGACCTTTGTATTTCATTTTTATTTGTTCACTTTCAATTTATCGTCATATTGCATCATGTATTTCGTGATTAATTACTATGTAACTTGTTATCATTTTTACAGTTATGGTGTTCGGCTTGGGAAGTGATTCACATAGGTCGTCGAGCACAACATCAGGTGCACGTCGAATTGTCCGATGCTACTGCGGTAGTGCTTGTATCTTACGCATTGCTCGTACAGCGAAGAATGCTGGGAAAAACAAAACGAAACAAACATCTCACTTTCTACACTGAACTTCTATTACCTAATACTATATAGCACATGTACAAAAGAGGTCGCAATACTAATATGCTCGACCTGTTTGCATCATTAATGTAGCATATGATGCACCTATACTAATAGTAAGTTATATGTGGATCTACTTCAAATGACATTGATGTCCAAAATACAAAAGAGAACCCATTCTACATAATAAGCAATGTAATCCACATGTCCAAAAAATTACCAATAATACCATATGCATCTATTGAAGGACTGACCGCACCCAACTCTCTTTGTGGCGATCATCGATTGCAAAAAAACAGTCCAAGAGGTCCCGATCACTACCTAGGATGCGGTGTGCATCATTCCTTTCTAATGGAGTGAGAGACATGATATCGCATAACTTGATCCATAGCTCTTGACGCTTTGTCTGAATATCAGCCCGTGTGATTGCAACAGCAAGCTTGTCAGCAACACATCCGATTGCAGCAACGATGGCGTGAGTGTTCTCCTTCACAACACCAATAAATTCCTCATCCCGATTAACTTTCCTCCTCTTACCGTTCCTAGGATCTGCCCTTGCATCAGGATCACCAGAGGATTCAGCTTCAAAAATTGGCACTGCCTCATCACCGGAACCATCAGACGGAGAAGAGTACCCTTGTTGTGATTGCATAACGGCTGCTACATAATCAGCTGCACCACTACCATTTGCCCTATCCTGACCGAAAATGATGCCGAGTTCTTCATACCACTTGAACGGCCTCCCTCTAAATTGGGCAGCCGCTTTATGAGTCTGTGGAACAATAAAGAATAATCAGGAGTTGATTAAATGTAATGACAAATCAAGTTTGTAATTTTCACAAAGCAATATGAAAACATTACCTTAAGATAGTCATCCCACATCGCATCGTCGACGGTCACACACTTGTTCACAGGGTCCCAGCCGAACCCACTTGTATTGACATACAACATATCATATACTATGCCAAAATGCGTCTTTAATGTCTTCAAGCGAGAGTATATATGTGGGTCAGCTCGAATTCCGGAACCAGGCTTCCTTATATTCATCTCACGTTCTACTGCTGTGAATAGGCTAGGCCTGAACCCACGGTCTGCCTTATATTTGCTAGTGACTGTTAAATCCAGAAGGATTTGGATCAGTAAGCCATCTTCTTCATCGGACCATGAACGCTTGGTCCTATTTGGATGTGGATTGCTCCCCATAGGTATGGCCACTGGTATTGCAGGACCTTGCAACATAAGGAAAATCAATTATTAACAATATCATAAACGAATTCACGGAAATAAGTTTAGCATAAATGGAAGTGCATTGTATTACATCTTATAATAAAAGCAAACGATTAAGGATGTGAGACAAGAAAGGGATATACAATTACATTGAGATCATATTATATTGTAATTATAAGTACGACAGGAACATACTGGGTTTAGAATAAATTGCAAAAAAAACACTACAATAACAATAATGTTATATTGCAATTACAAGTACAGCAGGAATATACTGGGTTTACAACTAAATACATAACTTTACATGTGGATGTGATTGCTAAAATCAACACTAATGGTAACAGACAGACAAGCAAAAAGTGTGTGAGATCAAGTAAGGTAAAAAAGGATAATACGGCAGGTTTTATGTGTCCAAACCTGGGGACATGGGTACGGGGCCATGATCGGTGCTTGAGGACATTGGAGAGGGGCTGCGATGGTTTCCTTCATACATCGGTGACTGCACACTCTCGTTACCTACGGGTGATGCAAAAAAAAAAAGACACCATTAGCCAATAAATGGACATAAACGAAATATTATTGAAAGTACCAATGCAGACGAGTTATAACTGTAAAAATATATCACACTCCTATAGCACATTTGTTCACAATAATACTACTATATTGATTACAGTGACGAACGAAAACATCAATAAATTTGGAAGGAAGGCAGGAGGCTGTAGGAGTTACAAGCATATACCATTCTTGAGGACAACAATAATAGTGAAAAAGTTATGTTAAGCGATGACAACAACAACAAAATTAAAGTCAAGGCAGCAGACAGTTGAAATGATGATTTTTTAAAGTATGTTTGCGTCAACAACAATTTTACTATGGCATGAACCACGAGTGTAAAAGAATTACATTTCCATGATAAGTGAAGGAATTGCTTAGACCTGAAGCATGAGTCTTGGCAACAGAACAATGCAGAACAACTCAAAATAGTTTGATGAAATACAGGTACTATGGTAACAAAACAAACATTGTGTAGTTCGAAATATGGATGAAAACCCAATCAAATGCAGACGACAACATGCTTTATTCATTGGAAGAATGAAGATCAAAATACCCAAACATAAACGTGGAATACAATGGCTACAAAACATGAAATTAGATTAACAACATAACTCAATCAATATCAATGCATTTTCACCACTATGCATAGAATGAGCCGAAGGTACTGTTAAGAAAACCTTAAAACATAACAACAAAATGGGGATTTCAGATATGGAAAATGGCGATGAAACAAAGGGTGGAAGAGCGACTGAGAGGTTGATGGGTTGTGGGCACTATTTCTTTTACCACTCTCATCAGACGAAGCCATGACCACAGTTTCACACAAACGGTAGAGGCTCCTCGTAGAAAATGATTTTGGGGAAGATAAGAGTTAAAGTGAAGGAAGGTAAAAAGTAAAGAGCCAACAATAGGTGGATGGGTACCCAAGATCAGATCCTTTTTTAATCTTCATCAGGGGAAGTAGTGTAAAAGTCAATATTGAGTTACACGTGTTGAAATCGTGGGTTCGATCTACGTGACAATGCCACGTGTCCCAATCTAAACATAGGCGCCAAGATGAAATTTACATGTTCAATATCCCATCATTGGCCACAAAAGCAGGGATAATATTGAGAATAAATCAATAGGTCGTACTGCTGCAGGCCACTAACCACATCCCTATAACCAAGACTAATTATTAAACGAACGTGAGAATGTAACTATACCGTACAATCACATGCCAGCACTAATACAATTTACATTTCCACCAAAAAACGAACACACCCTTTGTTTCTTTTATTGAGGATCAGCTTAGGGTAGGAAGGATATTGGACCTTTTCAATCATTGATTGGATTACAAATTGTACCTCACGGTAATATTTTAGAACTATACTAGTACGGTCTCCATTTCATATGTTATCTAAAATCATAAAAGAAAAAATTTAGTATATCTTATTTAGATTTATAAAAAAATCTTATCTTTATCTTGTAAAATTTTCTATACCAAATCTTAAAATATTTTTTTACAGGAGATTTAGGCCGATCACAAAATCGTATCCCTATATCAAAAAGATTTTAGATATAGGAGCGATCACAAAATCTCATAATCATTTATTTTGAGATGATAAGTATATCTTTCATTTATGTTTATTTAATAATGATCAAATCATTAATTTATAATATTGAAGTTGACATTATTTTATAATATTTTAATTCAGAAATTTTTGCTACGGAAAGAAAAGTTTCGTGGATTCCACTAATAAAGTATTTTTAAATATTATTTTTTAGATTTTATATTATCTTATACATATTTATTTTTATTATAGTTAATATTCATTTGTGTTATTTTACTATTGTAAGATATCTCTCGTCTAGAATAAAAAATATTATTTATACATTATAAAAGTTAGACATTAGTTACTTAAATTAGAATATAAAAAAGCATTTTATATAAAGCAAAAAGAATATCATTTAAAATATAACAATAACAATTTTAATTTTTTAAAAACTCTTATCCCTATAGTCATTTTTTAAAAATTTAAGCATAAAATTTTAATTAAAAAATTAACAGATTTATGAGATAAAAAAAATCATTTGCTAGTTAATAGGAGTTGGAAGATTTTTTTTTTTAACAAAAGCTATAGAGATTTTTATACTTAATTTTATGTCAATAAGTATGATTATCCAAAAAAATATCATTTCTTTATCAAATAAATAGTTTTGATGAGAATGGAAAATAGAGTTCATCTCGTCTATGTGTTTAGGTTTATCTTTGAATCATTAGTAGTCAAGTCTTATCATTCATTTATAACTCGATATTAGTTAAGAATTTATGCAATTTAATTAATAACATTGAAAAAACTCAATACATGTGATCCAATCAAATTCATGGCAAAATTTTAGAAATATTATTAATTATTAACAAATAATTATTAAAATAATTTATAACATATTTTATAATATTAAAAATTACTAACATGTAATATTGATTGATATGTGATTTATCAATGTGTTATAGATTTCAATAGAGAATGGATGGATTGCCGACAAGAAAAGGGTAATGGCATTAGCAAAAATTATGTCAATGGTATTGCAAGGTTTTTGTATTATGCATATTCTCAAACTGATTTGGTAACAATTGATAGTCAAATTAGATGTATCTGTAAAAGATGTCGAAATCTATATTATCGAGATATGGGTGATATTCATTATCATTTAGTGAAGACTGGATTTACCAAACCCTATATTCATTATCATATAATAAACATCTATCTTTTGTAGTACTAGATGACAATACATAATCAGAGCAAAATTGGGAAAATCAAATATCTGATTTGATTAGTGTTATTATATGTGGGAACCATGAAGATCATGATCTTTTTCATACCATGGATGAAAATCCAAACCCACAAGCACAAAACTTTTACAACTTGTTAAATGCTAGTGAAGAGCCATTATGGGAGAAGTATACTAATTCTCACAATCAATTATCTACTATTGCTCGGTTTCTCCATGCAAAATCATATTGTGGGTTCTCAAATACACAATATGAATATTTTACAAAGATGTTCTTAGGATTTTTGCCTGATTATCATAAATTACCTCAAAATTTTCTAAGTGTGAAAAAATTTGTGCGAAAGCTTGGATTGGGTTACCAAACTATTGGTACGTGCAAAAACTTATGTATGATTTTTTATGGTGAAGATGTCAATAAATCTGAATATGATGTTTGTGGTCAACAACAATATTGAAGCATTGGAAAGAAAGGACAAATAACATTTAAGAAATTGACATACTTTCCTATTACGGAACGTCTTCAATAGTTACTTATGTCCAAACATACTGCTCAACATATGACTTGGTCTACTACTAATATAACTGAGGATGACAAAATGTCGCATCCTTTTCATAGTGAGGCATGGATCCATTTTAACCGTATGTATCTTAAGTTTGCTAATGATACAATGAATGTAATGTAAGGATTCAAACCCAAACTATAAAGACCCTTACCACCGTGAAACCCAAACAAACCCTTTCAAGGACCTATGTGAATCCCACAAGGCTTATGTCATGTTAATTACAAATTTTAAATTTCATTTTTATGTTTTCAAAGGTTGGAGCATATTAACATTAGAATTACAATCTGGTATTATACGGAGTGAATAAAAACGTCAGCTGAAGTCTTTATAATTAATCAAAGGAACCATAACACACAAGTCCCAAAAGAGTCTGAAAATCCAGCAAGATGCCCTCAAATATATTTCGGAAATAAATAAGAATAAGAGGGATCTAAAGAATCAGAAAGTAGTCAAATCAAACTGTATGATCACGAGTATATGTGCAAGCAATCAGCAAAGAAGGAAGCATGCGAATGTGATGCAATATCGTCCTGCCGTGCAGCCTTGATCTCACACCCCAGTACTATTAACAAAAGATGTACCTAAGCCTGAAAATAGGAAAAACAGGGGTGAGATTACAAGAATCTCAGTACTATCGCAACATCATAAGATATGCAGAAATCTAAACAAACATATCCCAATCAATATCAGATCATCCTATACTACTAAGGGGTATCAAGCAATCATCAAACAAACACTATAAGGATAGGGCCGAAAGTAACAAGTTTTGGGTGGACGAAGAACACTTCTGAAAACAGAAGTACATAGGTAGGTGATACATCATCTAATCTGAACAATTGAAAGGCTGTCCCCTTCCACCTATATTGTCTAAGGCTTAGCTACACAAAAGGTAAATGGTTAGCAAACAATCTAATTACCAAGCCTATTCATCTTGCCACACAAGGATAATGACATCTTGCCACACAAGGATAATGGCATTTTGCCACACAAGGATAAGGGAATCCATGCCACACAAGGATAATGGTATCTTGCCACGCAAGGACAAGGCAACTAGCCATACAAGGACTAGGCTTCTAGCCACACAAGGACTAGGCATTCAAGGAGCTCTTGCGAGGGGATTGCCACCCATGTGACTCCTATACCAGTAAGAACCTCTCCTCTTCCTAGGAACATCATTGCTTACCCTGAGTGGCTATAGGAAAAGGATCCTGACACACAATCAAGTACAAGCAAACAAAAGTAAGTACAAGGCATAATACCATAACAAGGCATCCTCAATCACATCACAACACAATCAGTAAGTCCAATGCAGATAACACAACTAAATTAGGCACACATATCCTATTATAGGGATTCATAATTTCCTAGGGAACCACAAACCAATCCAAAATCATGCATATCAAACCTAAGCATACGCATACAACAAGGGACACAAACTGAAACATCAACCAACAAAAAGGATCTCTGGAGAAATCAATGGGTTATAGATCCTACCTATCTTGTGTCTGAATAAGTAGCTAATCCTTTGCCTTTATCCAAAGGATCTGAACCACCTAAACACACATAAGGCAAAGACAATACCACACTAAGCATATAAGTTCAGAACCAAATAAACATCATAGTTCTTTACTAATTCCATTCACCAAACCTATCAGAAACCAGTGATCAGATGCTGCTGGAACCACCCTCCTTGGATGTGTGATGTGATAACCAAAAACACAATAAGAATCAACCTCATTTTTCAACCCAATTCATAATACAAATTTCAGCACTAAGTTAGGGTACAAGGGAAAATTACGATTTCATGCATAAGTAGGTTATAGGTTGCAATTCTATGATAGCAAGGAAGGATTAGGTTTCAATTACTCAAATGATTAAAAGAAATAAAATAAAAAACCAACAGACAAACCAATTGAAAAATTTTGGCAACAATAGAGCAAGGAGTAGGGTATGCCGATTTCACGTATAAAGAGGATACATAGGATAAATTCATGATATTATAACAAGAATAGGTGCTAAACAATCATATGAAAAAGAGGAACAAAAACTAAAACCAATTGAAGGAAAGAACAAGGAATTTCGGCACCAACATAATGGAAATTGTGGTAGCAATAAATATAGGGAAGCATTAACCTTCTGATGATGAAACTGAGATAACAAGATGAAGGATGAAAAGAGGATTCCAACGAGCTATTATTTACAGAAATTTGATGAAAGATGAAAGAACTCGACTATGGTTGGTGTAGGATGAATTTCGGCTGCAAGAGGGATTGGAAGAGAAGGTTTCACATGATAATTTAAGGTGTTTTGTTGTGAAGACATGTGTGTGGCCAACTGATATGTTTATATGATTAATGAGACTAAATTTCCCTACTTTTAAGGCTAGATAATAAGAGATAATGCTTTGGATTTAATTCTGGAATTATCCCTTAAGAGTAGGAGATATACCATTTAAGATAGAAATGAATCAGGGAAGAAATGAAACAAGAAGGAAATGAAATGAACCAAAAGAGGAAAGAACCTTCAATACCATTTCTGGCTACCACACATTCATTTCTTCAGGGGCAAAATGATCATTTTAGCTGAACTGGTATCTAGACTTCTAGAACATCTATGAAGGAAAGGATCAGGGTCTCACATGTAAGTTTGGGTCTATGCACTGATGGTTTTAGTCTATTTAACTCTAATTCCAATCCTCAGACATGTTGGCCAGTAATAATCTCAGTTTATAACCTACCACTAGGTATGTGTATGAAACAACAATGTCTGTTGATACTTGGTCTAAAAAATCCAGGGAGGAATTTTGATGTCTGTTTACGATCTTTGATTGATATACTTAAGAGTTTGTGGGAGGTCGGTTGCATGACATATAATGCATATAGAAATCAGAATTTTTTTTTATGAGAGCGACTTTATTATGAATAATTAGTGATTTGCCTGCATATGGTATGTTGGCTGGTTGAATTACACATGGTATGTTTGCTTGTCCTTATTGTCTAGTTAGTACCAAATCTTTTACACTACAGTTAAGGGCTAAACTATGTTGGTTTGATTTTCGTTGACGATTTTTACTAGAAAATCATGCATTTCGTCATTAGCAAAATCAATTTTTTATTGGTAAAAAAGAGACAAATTTGCCTCTATCATATCCATTTGGTGTCGAATTATAGTCGAGTATTTGTGAAGTCCATCATGTACTATTTGGATTTTAATTCCGAAGACAGAAGCCTATTGGCTATGATTTAACTCATCATTGGATGAATTTTTTATTTTTTTTGGAAATTGGAATATTGCAAAACATTATTGATTTGGCATAATTTGAATGCTATGCATGTAGAGAAAAATATCTTTGACAATATTTGGAATATAGTAATGGATGTGTATAGAAAAAAAGAAGATAATATAAAGTCTATTCAAGAATTGCAACGGTATTGTAGAAAATCTCATTTTGAGTTGATACAAATGGGTGGGAAGTGGGTAAAGAGGAAAGTTCCATTTGTTTTGACAAAGCAGCAAAGAAAAGATGCTTGAGATTGGCTTATGAATGTGAAATTCCTAGATGGTTATGCATCAAATATATTGAATTGTGTAAATTCAGAAGATGGAAAACTATATGGTTTAAAATCACATGACTATTATATTATTATGAAAAAACTTTTACCTGTTTCATTTCATGGAACACTTCCTTCTCTAGTTTGGCAAGCACTTACTAATCTTCATCAAGTCTTTAGAGAGTTGTGCTCCATCTAAATAATATAAAGATGCCGGAAAAGAATATTGTGGAGATTCTTTGTAAATTAGAAAAAATATTTTTTTTTTTTTTTTGATTCTATAGAGTACTTACCAGTTCATTTAGATTATGAAGCTAAAGTAGAGGACAAATACAGTATCGATGGATATATCCATTTGAGAGGTAAGCAATATAATTTATAATATTAAATTCTTATAGTTCTAAAAGATTTATATAATGCAACTATATCATGTATATTGCAGGTATTTATATAATTTGAAAAAGAAAATTAAGAATAAAGTTGTTATTACCTGCTCAATTGCTAAGGCATATAACATTGAGGAGATTGTTAATTTTTGTTTTGTAGTTCAATGATAATGTCATCACCCATACAAATAGACCTGATGATGTCAAATTTGATGGCGATGATTCTCAACCATCTATTTTCAAGCATCTTGAGCAACCATTAGGTGTACAGAACAATAGAACAATTATAACGACCCAAACTCGGAAATCGGGCCGTTACCACTGTGAAATCCGAACTAGCCCAGTATGTGGACCAATCCAAATCTTACAAGACTTTTTAACTTTTTAAAATACCCAAAATACAAAATATTTAATTTTTTTATAAAAGAAGCATGTTCAATCATAAGTTCACATATGTCACAATAAATAGTAACCGGAGTAAACCAAATACACAGTGAAAGACTTTATTATAAAAAGTAACTCAAAATGGAACCCCAACAGGTCCATAACATACAATCTCAAGAATTTCAAACTCAGACTTCAAGTCCACAACATAAACATACTATGTCCCCAAACATAATTGAAATCCATCAAGTATAGCCCAGAAAGATAAAAATAAGTTTGTAGTAAAAGTGCTAGAAAAACCATATGAATGACGTGCGTGCATATGCGATAGTCCAGCTTATACCTTAGCAACTTACTCCTCGTAAACAACGTACTATGACTCATGAACTAGTCATGAAAGGAAAAAACAATAATAGCGTAAGATTAAAAGAATCTCAATAGGGTTACAACATCATAAGCACTACGGGGGAACAACTAAAACAGGAGTAGAAAATATTTACTTTTTAAAATATACTGTATTGATGCAATATATAACACCAATAACATGCATTTGATTTTGAAAACATGATATGCAGATCCAGCCCAATAGGTTATAATACAACATGTACGACAAACTCGGGCTAATATTACCCAACAAAAACCTATTAAGGTGGACATAACAAAACACTTCTCAAGTAACCCCACTAAAAGGAAACCAGAAGCCCACTAGCAATGTTAATTTTAGTTTTAAAAACATACTTACACGTATCCCCTATTCCCAATGTTGTCCGAGGCTAGGTAGAGAAAAATGTATAAACATATCATACCTGTCTCAATACTCAGAACGAACAAACCTACGAAAACATGGCAGGTAATACGATACAACACCTATACGACTCCCAAATAGGTAAGTTACTCTCTCCTAACACTAAGATTCTGTATACTCACCTTGTATTGGTCAAATAGACTTTTGTAACCGAGGATACCATAACAAACTCATATATACGTTTATAAACTAGTATGCTTGATAAAATTATAGTACCAAAACAATACATTTATAAACCAATATACTAGATAAAACCACACTACCAAGACAATATATTTATAAACCAATAAACTTGATAAAACCATAGTACCGAGACTTTATGTTTTTAAACGAGTGTAAAACATGCACATGCATTACACATCCTCAAGTATACTCAGTTTAACTTGTCTTACCAAACTAAGGTCACAATATAACATGTTTAACAGACAATAAACTCACATATCATGCATAAAGCTCACGAGAAATATTTACTATGATTCCAAGGAAACAAACCAAAGGCCAAATGAACTGAAGAACGAAAACATACCCATTATGATATGATCTTAGCTTACCAGACTTAATCTCACATTACTGAATACTTACTGGGCTTAAGAACCTCACATACCGGATATAAGACCAACTTACCGAGTATAAAACTAACTTATCAAACACAAAATTGAATATTAAACTTGATTATCGGGCACCAAACTCACTGGGATGACAAGGGAATAACTCTGTAAAGACCCAAACCCAACCTATTAGGACCCTTAGCGCCGTGAAACCCAAATAAGCCCTCACAAGGTCCTAATTGAATCCCACAAGGCTCAAATCACCTAATTGTCAATTTTATTGGTTGATTTATATGCTATTTAAAGGTTAGAGCCTGTTCATACATTAATGAATTTTTGGCGTATATGGAATGAGAGAAAACATTAGTGGAAGACTTATATTAATACTCAAAACAAGTAGAAACATAACACACAAGTCCCATAAGAATCTCAAAACATCAACCAATAGAATCATGTATATTTCGGAAGAAACAATGAAGGAGCAACAGAGATTGAAAAGCCAGAATGCATATCCACACAAGTTCAAAGACATGACATGTGCCTTTACAAGAAAGGGATGCATATGATGTGCAAATTCGTCTAGCCGTGCAGTCTTGATCTCACACCTTTAGTACCAGCATCAAACACACCTAAGCCTGCAAAAGGGGGGAGAAAAGAAGGCAATGAGCTCTTGCTAGGAATAACCACCCATAAACCTCCCGGTTCAGTAAGCAACTCCCCTCTCCCTAGGAGCAACAATACTTACCTCGCATGGCCAGCGAAAGGATCCTTCAAACAAAGCAAAAATAAGGCACATACATGCATACACACAGTACACGCATACCCAAATCACACAAAGGATCATCAATCAAATCACAATACAAATCAAAGATCAATCCTCAAAGTCATAACCGAATCAGGAAACCTATTTTCCAATTAACTTATGAGATTCCCTATCATCATAGTCACACATTTTGCAAGCATATAACCAAGATAGGCAATCGAATTCAATCATATTCAAACAATCAAACAATAGGGTAAACAAAGGAACCGATGAGGCATAGATCCTACCTCTCACGTGTCTGAATCAAATGCAATCCTTTGCCTTTCCTATAAGATCAGAATCTCCTAAGCAATTACAAGGCAAAGACCACACAATACTAAGCCACAAGACTACTTAATTTAAAACCAAAGGCATTGGGAATCCTTACTAATTAATTTACCAAAATCCAGCAATCTGGATGCATCAATATCTTTCCCCTGAATGCGTGATGTGATGGTCGAAAACTCAGTAAGAATCAACTTGATTATTCACCCTAATTCAATATACAAATTTCAGCAACATCATAAGGTTTATAGAGCAACTTGCGATTTCAACATTATAGAGGTTAGGGGTTGTGATTTCATGAAATTAAGAAAGGAATAGGTGTTTATAACATGTACAATCAAAAGAAATAAGATCATAATCCAATAGGTTAATCAATTGATCAAGATAGACATCAATATAACAAAGGTAAAGCATACTGATTTCATGAATATGGAAGATTCAAAGGATGAATTCATGATTTTACATAATTAATGGATGATAAACAATCATACGAACAAAATGAACAATAACAGAAATCAATTGAAGGCAGAATCACACAATCTTGAAACCTAATCACGCCGAATTATGACCTAAACTATGAAAAATAAAAACTAAACTTCAAAAAAAACCCAAGATGGTTGGAAAGAGGATGAAGAGATCTTTCCAACAAGCTATTATTTTCAAGAATTCGACAAAGAATGAGAGAGTTATACTATTTTGAAGTTAAAACAGATTTTGGCAATTCCGCCGAAATACGATTTAACTTTTGACAAAAAAAAACTAACCTCCAGATGAAAATCTCAAGAGGGTTGGAAAGAGAACAGAAAGAGTTTTCCAATAAGCTATTATTTGCAGAAATTTAATAAAAGATAAGAGAGTTATGCCAAGATAAAGATCAACGAGTTTCGGCTAGGGTTTTGGCAAAAATCGAAATTTGAGTGGAAGGGGATAAATTACGAAATTTCTAGTTGGGTTTTGCTATGTTTAGGAGGGATAGTGTAAGGACCCGAACTCGAAAACCAGGCCCTTACCTCCGTGAAACCCGGACAAGCCCAACACGTGGACCAATCCGAATCCCACAAGGCTTAGACGACTTTTCAAACACGATTCCCAAAACAAACATATTTAAAATTTCAAGAATTGGAGCATGTCAAATAATAAACGGACATCTGGCACAAAAATCGGAGTAAAAAAAATATCACAGCGGAAGTCTTTATTCGGATGGACAAAATATTCAAAACGGAAAACGGGTCAATAGAGTCACAAGCCCAAAATCACAAACTGGACTTAAAGCCCGGAACATAAAACCGTATTCAGTAGAGAAATAAACGGTATAAAATATAATGTGAGTCAAAACATCAAAACGAGTGAAACAGGAAATGCCAGAAAAGAAAACCGTGTAAAACATGCAAGTGCGATAGTCCAGCTAGGTCGTAGGAAACACTCACACCTCAACGTCGTCTACTGCTCACGAACTACTCCTGAAAGGGGGAAACAACAACGGGTGAGATAATAAAATCTCAGTAGGAGTCACAACATCATATGTCTTTTACGGGGAAACGAGAGCACAAACAAGAAGAGAAGAAACGGATTACTATACGAACAAAGACGTAATCGAAACAACCTAGAGAATATGGAATTTCACACATTTGATTTTATAACGTAAAACATGATTCCAGCCCAATAGGTTATAACTCAACAACTCGTAACGTAACAAGGCAAACAATGTGAATCAAAAACCCATCGGGTTAGACATAATAAATCACTCCTCGGGTAATCCCCGCTAAAGGGAAACCGGGAGCCCACTGGCAGTGTAACTTAATATTTTTAGAAAAATACTGAATACGTAACCCTTATCGCCAGTGTTGTCCGAGACTAGGCAGAGAAAACACAACACATATCATACCCGTCTCAATACTCAATACGAATCAACCTGCGAAGCCGTGGCAGGCAAACGAAATGAACCAACCTGCGAAGACGCGGCAGGCAAACGAAGACAACACCCATACGACTCCCAAACAGGTAAGCAACTCTCCCCTAACACCGGGATTCCGTATACTCATCTCATATTGGCCAAGCGAACGTTTTATTAACAATAGATACCAACTGAGGCATATAGAATGTTTATGAAACAAACATCACAGTTCCAAATACTTAATGAAAACAACAATAGATACTACTTTTAAAAAAAAATCAATATACTTAATAAAACCACAATACCAAAACCAATCAATATACTTGACTAAACCACATACCTTCAAAGTATGTCCAAATAATAACCCACCCTAAATAGGTTAAATAATTAATATTTATAAGATACAATAATAACACACTTATGAACCCCATGAGTGCAGATTAATAGTAAAAGGCTTGTATCCCATATTCATTAATCAATTTATTAAGGAATTATATAGAAAACTACAAAGGCAAGAAATTACAAAAAAAAAGGAGAAAACGAAAGGAAGAAGAGAAGTTAGAAGGGTCGGCTGGGTAAAAACGGAAGCAACAGGGGATGCCAAGGGGAAGGAGAAAGGACGACGTTCACTCTCGATTTCACTATGGACGCACTGGAGAAGTTCCACCAAGAACGCATTCAGCTGGGTGGCTGGTGGCAGGGCTACGACGAAACTGGGGCGAGGCTTCTTACCTTCACTCAAACAGGAAATGGGTCGGCTGAATTTTAGAGATTTCTGGCTCAAGTTATTAAGCACTGAAAGCTCCATAACGGGTGAATTTGCAGGTAACAGCCAAGACCAGGTCGCAGCCAGGACGAAAAGCAAATTAACAATGCTTGCTAACCTTGCAAAGAAACAGAGCCAGGACAACGATTTTGGTTCAAAAGTTAAAAGAATAACCATGAAGCGAAAGGAAAATACACATCACTCAATTGAAAGGAAGAAGAAGGGCACTAGCAGGGCAAGTCGGGTAAACGCAGGAACAGCTGGTGCGGAACAAACTCACAGTCGCACGATTTCCAGTGCCCAGGGGAAGAAGAAGGGGTCGTCGTTCACTCCCGGTTGCACAGGGCAGGCTCACGGCATCGGGAGCTAGGTGAAGAAGGAGAAACACGCCCCACTTGACGTGAAAGGAAGGAAAACGAGCCGGGACCCAGTTCGCACAGATCAGGAGGAGGGCAACTCACGGCACCAGAACGAATGGAGAGGAAGAGAGCACACCCCCGCTCGACATGAACGGGAGAAACAGAGAGCATAAGTCCGAGTTGCACACATCCGACAGGGGACGAGCTCATGGCCTCGAAAAAAAACCAATGGAAGAGAAGAATGCAAGCCTCACTTGACATGAAAGGAATGCGAGACGGTTTCAAAGCTGGTGCGAGGCGAGTGCTTTGCTCAACGAGGAAACTGGGTCAGATTTCAAAACTGGAATGGAGAATTAAATAGCAGCTAAGTAGTCTGATTCCCATGCTCATCAAGAGATGGTTAAGCTATGTGTTGTGTTCTATTTGACTTTAGTGATCCTTCTAAGAATCTCGGAGAAAAAGGATATAAAGAGGTAGACTTTTCTGGGGCTTGTTGATTATATATCAACGGTGACGACAAGGTTCAATGAGGTGGCGATGCAGGAATTAACAAAAATGGTGGCGGCTAACTTGTTTAGAATGCTTCCATCTTCAAATCATGAAAATAAGATTCCTGAAATTTTTGAACCAGATGAAGAGGAGCCGGATACGGTCACGGCTCATACGAGGGGTTTAGGCGAAAACCAAAAAAGGGAGAAAAACAAAGATTTCGTGCAAGGGGTAGATACCAGTGACGACAGTATGTTAGGCAGGCCAGGCAAACACTTAAAGCAAAAGACGAAGCCGATGCAGTGGATGGCATAACAAATAGAGAAATAACATCAATAAGTTAACCTAGATGGAGAGCAACATAGTAAACAAAACAAACATGAGTTCGTTAATAGACATAGGCAGCAGGGATTCACAAACCACATCACGAAAGAATTACGAGTGGAGCCAAGGATTAGGGATAAGACAGAATTTGAAGAAGACAAAATCATAAACAAAAGAACGAAACGATTGCCGATCAGACGTATGAGGCATAGTCTCCTACCTGGTGTGCAGATGAACTGGTGGCAATCCCTTTGCCTTTATCACGATACCCCGACTAAGATCCACCTGAATCAACTCACTATCAGAACAAGAAATCACAGACCTAATTTAATATACGGAAAGAAAATTCCTACCATTCCCTCACCAATCTACTAACCTGACGGACAATCCAATAGTGGGAAAAAGGAAGGGGCTAAAGGCGGCAGATTGGAAATAGCGTGAGGGAAAGAGAACAGAGGACGAACGGTTCCGGGTTTCTGTCTGGAGTAAACAGTGACAGTGATTAGGGTAAGCAAACAGGCTTAAAAGGATACGTATAGGGCCTTAGGGTAATCAAACAGGCCCGAAAATAAGAAAAAGATATGAAGAAGGCCTTAGGGAAATAAACAGGCCCGGAAACAAGCCCGGGTCCGATAGAGGCAAAACAGTAATTTTCTTACCGTCTCGATTTCTATCTCAGTAAAAAATTCAAACAGACACGTGGACCACTAAAACGAGGTTGGTTGGACGTACGACTAGGACGGGGTTTCACAGATAGGATAGCCACTCTTTTATAGGTGTCTAAAGAGGTTTAGCTAAGAGATAATTCTCTATTTTAAAGCTTAAAATAATTAAAGGATAATTCTATTTAAAAAGATAATTCTATTAAAAGAGATATTCTATTTAAAAGGAAGAATTATCTAATACCTTAGATAATAAGGGATAAAATTAAGGATAATTAATATAAAAATTCCAGAATTAAAATTGAAAAATCTGGCAGCAACCATTTTAGTCCATCGCACATTTATTTCTTCAAGGGGAAAATAGTTATTTCAGCTATATCGACTCCTAAACTTCCTGAACATCTAAACTATGAAGGATCAGGGTCTCACAAACTCAGAAGGAATATCAATAAGAGAAATGAACAAAACTAGAAAGGAAACTGATCGGTCAGACAATTCTAGTCTAACTAGTCAGACAATTCTAGTGCAGCTAGTCGGATTAATCTAACAAATTGGTTGGATGGACTCCGACTGGTTGAACTAACAAAATAGAATGGTCAGATGTACTTCGACTAGTCGGACTAACAAAACAGACTGGTCAGACTATAGTAGTCTGACTGGTTTAATCTAAACACTTCACAAATAAGACAATTTCTTCTCGTTTTACTCCACAATCGATTGTATATCGAATTCCATGAAACCACGAACATGAAACCATGATCTATACCAATCCAGATACAATCAAACGTGTTTAACAAACATAAATCCTCAAACAATAAATCAAATACGAAGATGAAGCATCAATTACAAAGATAAAACAATAAGTATGATTAAGCCTTAGTTCAAAACCACACATACACAATAAAAACATAAAAACTAGTAACTGATAGAACTGATGAGGCATAGATCTTACCTCTCATGCATAAGAATCTATAACAAGACCTAAATAACTAGAATAACCACAGCATCTAAATAGACGAACCCTTATTTAGACGAGTAGTGGAAATAACTAGAAGAAAGGGACGAACAATTAGATAAGATATAAGGTAGTCGAAAAATGAAAACAACACGATACAAATACTCCTTATTGTGCACGATGAAACAAAGGTTGTGCACAGATTTGGGAAGAGATTGAGCGGCGCAGGGAGTAGAAGATAAAACGGGAAGATTTGTGTGAGATAATCGGGAAGGTAACTATTTGAGAGAAAACAGGAGAGAAGTGGGGAAAAGGAAAGAAATTGACGACCAATGACCAACAGGCTATCTAGTCAGGTTTATTTAGTTCGGGTTCCGAAACCCTAGTGGGTCGAGTCAGAAAAACGAGCCTAGCCTAGAAAAACAATTTAGGCCTAGAAAATGAACTCAACCCAAAAAGTACATGATCGGTCTCGAAAGGAAGGAATGTGGCCCGATAACAAATAAACGGGCTAAAAAATATATGAATGGGCCGAATACAAACAAATATGTCCGAATATAAACGAGTCGTCCTGAAGGCCTACGAAATGACCCAAAAATAGCCGGCTACTCAAAACGAGCTTAAAAACACGATCGGGGTCCAATAGGGAAAAATGATAATTTTCCACTACCTCGATTTTCGACTTAGTCAAAGTGTCAAATGAACACGTGGACCACTCAAATGATGCTGATTAGACAGACACTGGGACGGGGTTTCAAAAAAATATTGTTGGATGATGAATTGAACCATATGAGAACAAATATTCTCATTAACTGTGAAAAAATTGGGCCATGTCTGGAATAAGTCATCTGACATAAAATATTTTACCTTTTTAATAAAATATTTGTTTTAACTATTATTCATTTTACTTATTTTTGTAGACATTTTTGCATAACATTAAGAAGTTATAATGAGGATATTGGTGATATTGAAGTCACACAAAAATGTGATGAACATTTTGCAGATTGGTTAAGTTCGGTATGTCTTTTGATGTGAAAAAAAAGATTTTATAAATATTACCAACATTACATATAATTTAGTTAATGAAAATAATGTGTGTATGCAGTTAGATAATATGAATCAGTATGATGAGAGGATATATCATATTGCATACGGATCTTTTCATTCTGCTACGTTTTACTAAGGATATATATTACTAATGATTTTAGTTTTGAATCATATGATACATGCGCAGACAAGGCAACATAAATTTATGGTGTTTAGGTTAAATATCATATCACGGATGTGAAAAGTCTTGATTATTACGGACATGTACAAGAAATTATCGAATTATAATACTTTGGAAATAATAAGATTGTCCTTTTTAATTGTTATTGGTATGACTCAGAGATGAGAAGGGAAATAAATATTGACTATAGAATTGTTGAAGTCAATAGTCGATTACATTTAAATACCAAAGATATTTATGTACTTGCCTAATAATGTCAACAAGTATACTACTTAAGTTATCATTGTCCAATAAGACAAAATGGGCTTGTTGTTTGCAAAACAAGTCCAAAGCAAAGAGTTGAGATAGCCACAAAGACAAATACTATTTTGGAAAGCGTAAGAGAAGAGCCCGATGATGATTCTGAATCTTATCAGTAAGAAGAGTTATACCAAATAAGTCTAATGCTTGTTATTGCTAGTGATAGTCAGCATATACCCAAAGCATCATTTCTCGTTGAAAAGGATTATATTGAATATATTTCCGATAATACTAATAATGATGACGACCTGATTGATGATGGCATAGAGGATAATGAAAGTAAATATGATGAAAATTGATATATGTTTATTTAATATTATATTTATTTATGTTAAGGTGCTTTTAATTGTTTAAGAATTTATTTATAATTCGCTTAATTTTCTTGAATATATTTAACATTATGTTATATGATTAATCATTTACAATTTGATTTTATAAATTGATGTTATATTGATATGTAGACATAGTATCTATTTTTATTATTTGTGCATAAAACTAATAAATTTTTTTTTCTAAGCATGTTTGCATTTAGAAGAGTGGTGGCAAAAAATTTACCACATATTCAACTACCTTTATTATTGTCTTCACATCAAATTGATAATGGAATAGCCATTTCAAATGATATTCAATTAGAGAAAGCATCTAATGATGATCATCCCATCCTTTTGAGTCTTATGGTTCTCAATATATATCTATCGATGGAAAGGTGAAGCTAAAATTTAACAACAACAAAATCGTGTAAGTATCATATATTTTTATATATTATATATATTATTATTTTTAAATTTATTAATGTTATATAAATTATTCAATTAAAATAATCAAATTTTTTTTTACAGAATTCTTAATCTTGAAGTATCAAAATTCATAGCAGACACAACCAAAGCATTCTACAAGGAATCGTGGACATCACGGCACTTCATCAGATGTACAACAACAAATAGTTGAGTTGTCACAAACAGTAGCACAACAACA
The DNA here is from genome assembly GCA_019739055.1 of Passiflora organensis. Classification (NCBI taxonomy): domain Eukaryota; kingdom Viridiplantae; phylum Streptophyta; class Magnoliopsida; order Malpighiales; family Passifloraceae; genus Passiflora; species Passiflora organensis. Next base: position 1,881,967 of record JAEPBF010000136.1, read on the forward strand.
AGGCTTGATATAAGGGTAATTCTATACTAGTCTGGAACTACCACATCATCTGTGGTCCTAAGACACAACCAGTTTTAAAATAAAACCAGTCTGCAGTCTATGCGGCTACTAACTTGTTTTAAAACAAAATTGGGTGGAATGGTAAACCTGGTTTTTTATCCTTCCTGCTCAATCTGAAAAACTTATTTTGGATTTGAATTGATATCTGTCCAATATAATCTTGTGTTCTCAGGTAAATCTAGAGAAGAACAAACAGTCTGGTTGGTAATATCTTCCAATGTTCAAACCAAATCTTCAAGTCTTAAATTTCAACCGTCTCTTTTGATATTCAAATCGCATAACATATCCATAAGCAACTTGTAATATCTTAAGGATGTTAACTTTTTTGCTTCAAGTTTAACAGATTTGATTATATTGTGCTGATTTTTTCAGGTTTATTATATACAAAGTGAAACGTTAAAAATACAATTTTGGAGAGTGAAGGATTTTAAAATGATTTGGTGTAACGATTTTGGGATGGTGTACTCCAAACATGGATATTGTCATGGTTAAATCGGTTAATTTGGTAGTGTACTCTAATACTAAATATTAGATCTAGACTTACATTGTTGATTTTTGTAATATATTTAATATCTTTTACTAAGTAACTATTTTACAAGGACGATTATTGTATAATTGAGATTATGAAATATGTCAAAAAGTTCTTGAATAATACACATGAAATGCACTCGTTAATGTTAATGCTAGAATGACGATACTTACAGAATATCGGGTCTACATCTTATGTATTATGCTTTAATGTTATTTATATTGTATATTATTTGCAGCATATTTAATTTGTACCACATGTAATGTGATATCAAGGTTGGTTAAACATGATACACATTACTAATATCACATCTCATGTGTACCCCCGTGTAATATATAGAAGGTTAATTAAATATGATACACATTGCGTGCTCACATCTCCTATGTATTACATGTAATGTGACATCAAGATTAAACATGCACTAGATTATATGCAACATATTTAGTGTGTACTGCACGTAATGTTTGATCAAGGTTGAATATGTACTACATTATATGCAACATATTTGATGTATACCGCCTGTAATATAATGTGAGATCAATATTGAACATGTACTACATTACATACAACACATTTAGTTTGTATTGTTTGTAATGTGAGATCAAGGTTGAATATGTATTATATTATATGCAGCATATTTAGTGTGTACTATGTGATAAAAGGACAGAAGTGATGTCTCTTATACCATATGGGCCCCTATACCATGATGCATGTCCCCAAGGATGCAACACACACTCAATTGCACCCAACATTATCATATGCACATGGTCAATGGGACACAAAGCATGTGTTACCATATTAACGTTTTATCTATCTGTTTGGAATCTCACGAATACCTGAAAACAAGTAAAAGTCCATAATTTCTAAAAAATTCCATAACTCCCAACAACATACCTAACTCATTTATATACCTTTATAAATTTAGCACATCAATAAAATCTATCCAACCAATCATTGAAAACATTAAGACACAATAAACTAACATAACATAAAACAAATGTTAAAATATATTTCAAACCTTAGATTTCTAATATTGCTCCCTTCACAATGAAGAACGAACTCGCAGTCAAAAGGAGAGAGAATAAGCCATCGGGGAGAGAGAATAAGAAACTTGTGTTTGAAATCTAAAATCAACTTTTTAGATTGGGCAGGAAGGGTAAAAAGTCAGGTTTACCCTTCCGCTCAATTTTGTTTTCAAACGAGTTAGCAGCCACATGGGCTGCTAATTGGTTTTATTTTAAAATCGACAGTGTCTTGGAACCACAGATGATGTGGTGGTCCTGGACCAGCATAGAATTATCCCTTAATACAACAACAATCTCAAATGATGAATCATATAATGGGTACTCTCAATAGAGCAACAAGTTCTCCTCAATCACAAACTAACTTATACAACTCTAGTAGATTTATACCATCTTATCCATTCTCATGTGCACCTCTTCATTAAAAGATGCCCTTCCAACCGTATGATTTGACACAATATAATAATCAAATATTATATTTTTCTATCCCTCCATCAACACAAGTTCATTTTCTTTCAAACCATAACAACTCATCATTCCAACAACTTATGGTTAGACAATTTCCTCCAAACAATGTCTAATTCTCATTTCCTCCACTACAACAACATATATTTCCCCCTCCAATTGAACCACGTTTTCCTCCTTCATGAAATTCATAAATGATTATTAATGTTTAATTATGAGTTTGCTTATTTAGATTTCTATTTAAACAAACAATGTTATGTTATTTGTTGATGTATGTTTTAAGAATATTTTGAATTTTTAGTATAATTAATGATTTTATTAGAACATTGTTCAATTTTTTTTATTTTTGATGCTAAAATTAAATATATTAAACTCTCATATGCAATTCAACATTTAAGAAGATATAATATCAAAAAGATAATATTTATTTTGTTTATTTAATTTCTACACTCGAATTTCGATCTTTATCCATTCATGCTAACATTATATGTTAAATGATCCCAATATCGGTAAATAAAGGCCTCCTGCCATCTTTTTTACTTTGGATTATTTTTGAGCCTCATATTACAAATCAATAATAAATAGGATGACCTTTTAAAAAAATAAAATGATATTTATAATAATTGAAAATTTATAAATATTGATAAAATTATTATTATTATTATAAATTTATTTTTAAAAAATTATTTCTCCCTTTTCACACTATTTATTTTCTAAAGGCAGATGTTGTGATAAAATTTTGTGCTATAGTAAAACCAATAGGGAAATATAAAGTCATATTATAATACCAAATTACAGGTGTAACCATAATATTGATCGATTCATTGTCTCTTTATCTACCGATTCATTGTCTCGTTATCGGGTAATTCTTTGCTGGTCTGGGACGTCCACATCATCTGTGATCCTAAGATACAAACCAGTCAGTAGCCATGTGGCTGTTGTTTTGTTTTAAAACGAAATTGGACGAAAGGGTAAACCCGACTTTTTATCCATTCCGTCCATTCTGAAAAGCTGATGACTTGGATTGATACCTGCCCAATATAAACCCGCGTTCTCAGATTAATCTAGAGAAAAATAAATAGTCTGCTGGTTGGTAATATCTTCTGATGTTCAAACCAAATCTTCAAACCTTAAATTTCTACTACCTCTTCCATTGTTCTAGTCATATGATATGTCCATAAGTAACTTGTAATATCTTAACGATGTTAAATTTTTGCTGCTGGTTTTACAAATTTGATTATACCGTGCTGATTTTTTTTTCAAGTTTACAATATACAAAGTGAATTGTGAAGAATACGATTTTGGAAAGTGAAGAATTTTTAAAAGATTTGGTGTGGTGTACTCCAAACATAGATATTGTCATGATTGAATTAGTTCGTTTGGTGGTGTACTCCAATACTGAATATTGGATCTAGACTTACATTGGTGATTTTTATAGTATATTTAACATTGTTTATGTGAGGACCCGTTCCCGGTAATCAGGAGCCTCACCGTCGTGCAGCCCCGATTGATCCAACTGGTGGACCAAGCGGAACTACACAAGGCTTATCCGAAAACAAAAACAAACTCTGTTTTGCGAATCATAATAAATACACACATTTGAGTATTTTTGTTGCAAAATATGGCACGCAGCAATTGATACTCAGCATAACTTACAAACAACGGAGTGACCAACACATGCAGCGAAAATATCAGATCACATACAATTTGCCTTACGGCCTCAAACCCGCAACACCATGAGTCCACACTCACAGATTTCCAGAAATTCAAAACTACACCACTTCTTATATATCAAAATATCAGAGTATGCAAGCATGAGTTGTACATATATGCACCAGCAAAATACACAAGTGTGTAAATATACAAGAAGATGTGAAGGATGCTGAGTCCAAAAACGTGCATGTGCATTTGTCCAGCCCTACGACCAATACCGGGATAGTAACCTCAAAGTTGAATAGCTAGCTCTCACACCTTAGTCCTGAAACAAAAAGGGAGGGGGTGAGATCAAAGACCTCAGTGGAAGTTACCGCGTCATAAGCATAAACGGTGGAATAGAGACAAAACCAAAGCATAGTATCAAACATTTATTCAAACCAATTCAATCCATACTCTTCAATGTAGCCATTATAAGTGCACACACCAAAATGCAAAAGGAGGTAAAAACAGTTTTGATACTTGGCTACTATGTCCAAAACATAACGGGGTGGACACAAACCACTTTCATGTAACCCCCGCTAAAGGGTTACCTAAAAGCCTACTGATGGTTTTCAGTTCCAGCATATATCTAAACAAAACCCCACCATCAGCATTGTCCCAAAATTGAATGGAGAAAACACAATCTGTCACATTCAATTTTGCACACGTATATAACGTCGTAAGATATATATGAAGCATTTATAAGGCCTTTCCCTTCATCGTGCACACAGCACTCAATATACATACACAGCACCACCCATACCTCTCCAAGGTAAGCAACTGTCCTCTCTATAGGACTCCATATACTTACCTAACTTGATCAAGCATTAACCGTCAACTCCAATCGGTACAGTGACCAAAAACGAATTTTTCCAGTATGGGTCATTAAAAGTAAAAATTCATAAGATATTCCATGCATGCATTTAAATATTGCCATCTTAGAATCAGGTGCCAAACATCTCAAAATAATATTCGAAGTATTCAGCCACAATAGAAAAAGTATCTAAGAAGCCGAAAAATCATATCGTATGGAAAGTTGCAAATCCCGTATGAAATTTCATGTACACCAAACAAATCAGCATGTTTCAGCTTTTGAATATCTAGCATTCAAACATGGCCAGAAAATTATCATTTGAACACAATTGTTAAACACAATTCAAGTCATGCCTCCATTCAAACCAAAACATTAGATCATATATGAATTCTGAAAACAAAACGTTACGCATATGCAAATGAAACATAAACTCCCACCTCTCGTTGCGTCGATGGTTCGCCAACGATATCCTTTCCTCTACTGATCGATCCAGTACCTCCTAAACAAGCACAAACCATACAGCCATACTAAGCATAACCAATCCAGGAATCAAAAATGCAAAATAATTGAAAGCAATCCTATGGACCCTCTCACGCTGCACACACATCTACATTCCCCTATCCAATCTCAATACTCAAATCATATCCAATCTAAACAACCAATTCATATCCAATCTAAACAACCAATTCATATCCAATCTAAACAACAAAATCACAGTACTTCAGATACCCTCATTTGACCACAACCACTCAATTAACATACACCAACATGATCAAGAACATGAAGAAACAACCCCCTGATACTGTTCATCCGAAATTCACACAAGAATCAGAGGTTGTTTCCATGCATTTCCATCCATCAAAAACATTCAATCACATCACTAGCAACCTGAATAAACCAACCAATCCAAAAGAAAACCAAAGATTAAGCACTTACCAACAACTCTGGAATTTTCGTCCAGAATGAAGAACACCTCAAAATCAGAACTTAGACACCAATCTAACAGTGGAAAAGTGTAGACAATTGATGGGAAAGTGTTTTGGGACAATCCCCCACAATTTTTTGGGGTCAAATTGAACAAAGTGTGGATTTTGGTAGGTTGGAAGGGTGAAGGAAGGAGAAAAACGAGTTAGGGCTGGTTGTGTGTGTGTGTTCTGCTGGGCACTTATGCAAGAGGAATGTTGAAAGGGTGAAGTGTAAACTTGGGCTGATGGGTAAAGGATGTAGTGAACTTGGGCTGATGGGTTTCAGGCCCAAGGGCTGATGGGTTTTGGCCCAAAAGTTTAACAAGGCTGGACTGGCCAATCGTCAGCCCGTTTCGTCACATTTGGCCCAAACGGCCCGCGACCGCTCAAAACGGACCAAAATCAACTTGGTTTGTTTTCCACTGACTCAACCTCGATCGTCTAACCTATCTCACTCACACTCATACGTAAACACTCTCAGATTCACTATAGGTTCCTTAAAGGCTTCCTACGGCTGTGCTCCCAAACTAGAATTTTAGCATCGGCGCGCTGCCGCTGGCACTAACGCTACCGTTGACGCTGCCACTGACTGGCACTACAATAGACGGGATCTCACAGTTTACCAAGTAACTATTTTGCAAGGACGATTATTGTATGACTAAGAATATGAAATGTGTCAAAAAAAATTTGAATAATGCACATGAAATGCACTTGTTAATGTTAATGTTAGAAGGACGACACTTGCAAAACATCGGGTTTATATCCCGTGTATTGTGCGTTAATGTTATTTATATTGTATATTGTTTGCAACATATTTGGTTTATACTGCATGTAATGTGACGCCAATATTGGTTAAACATAATACACATTACTAGCATCACATCTCATATGTACCCCATGTAATATGTAAAAGGTTAGTTAAGCATAATACACATTACGTGCATCACATCTCCTGTGTATTGTATATAATGTGACACCAAGATTAACTATGTACTAGATTACATACAACATATTTAGTGTGAACCGTATATAATGTCAAATCAAGTTTGAACATATACTACATTATATGTAGCATATTTGGTGTGTATCACTTGTAATATGAGATCAAGGTTGAGTATATACTTATATTACATACAACAGATTTGGTGTGTACCGCATGTAATGTGAGATCAAGGTTGAACATGTCCCCTAAGATGCAACACACACTCAATCGCACCCAACATGCTCATGATCAATGGGATGCGAAACATGTGTTATCATATCAATATTTTGTCAGTCTGTTTGGGATCTCATTAATACATGAAATCAAGGAAGACTCTATAATTTCTAACTTCCATAACTCCCTAATAACCTCCATAACGCCTTAATAACCTCCATAACTCCTTAATAAACTCCATAACTTCCAACAACATACCTAACTCATTTATATAGCTTTATAAATATAACACAACAATAAAATTTATCCAACCAATCATTGAATGCACTAAACATACAATAAATTTATATAACATGAAATACACGTGAATATATATTTTGGACCTTAGATTTCTACCGCAATTGATTGTCTGTTTTGGATTCAACAAAGTTAAATCTTTTTTAATATTAACAAACTCGACATTATTTCGGGATGGGTTAGAAACATCTACGTAGAAACAACACCACTGCCCTCTTCATAATGAAGAATGAACCTGTATTCGGAGGGAGAGAGAATAAGAAATTTTTGTTTTAAAAGCAAAATCAGCTTTTCAGATTGGGCAGGAAGGATAAAAGGCCAAGTTTATCCTTCCACCCAATTTTATTTTAAATCGAGTTAGCAGCCACATGTACTGCTGACTGGTTTTATTTTAAAATCGGCTGTATATTGGGACCACGGATGACGTGGTGGTCCCGGACCAGCATGGAATTACTCTCTCTTTATCTACCAATTTTCTATCATAAATATTTTGCTGACTTTATTCATCATATTTCTTTTCAATAAAAATCTTTTCCTCTCTCTCTTTCTTTCTTGAGTCTTTCTTTGTATCCGTTTTTGTGTCCCATTGGTAGGTTCTGTCCACGTCGACAACTATTTTCTCTAGCTTGAACGTCATCTTCCCAACATCTTCTGGACACTAAAGATATTGTGAAGGCAGGTTTTTTTAACGATACATGTGCAAACAGAGACCTTTTCTGTCATGAACACAATTTTGATCATTTTCTTATGGCTTCACCATGACTTGAACATTTTTTACCTTGTTTGGAATATCGTCACAAAATCCTTGTCAATATAGAAAAGCCATCCAGAGTGCCATATACAGCCTAGTGCGAATCTGGAGCTCAGATCTAACCAAGTTTGGCCAAATTCGGCTTCCCCACCCATGATGGCTCAAAAAGACAAGGTTGCTTATAGTTTTGACCAGTTTTGGTCAAAACAATATACCATGCTGTGTTTTGGATTTAATAATATTTTATTAATATAATTTATTAATATTAAAATTTAATATATTATTTATTATTTTTAAAAATCTTCAAAAATTCATAATAAATATCATATTATTCTGAAAAATTCTCATAAAATTTTTATAAATTTATTTTGAATAATACTATTCATCAGCACCCAAAAATTATTTTTCTCATAAATATAATATTTACTAAAAATTAAATATCTTTATATTTTCTTTTAAAAAATATTATAATATTAAATCTATTTCCGGAAATTCTCGAAAAATTTGTATACCCTTGTGTTACCATTAATAGTCCAATTTAAGATCTTAAAATTCAAAAACCACCAACACTTCTTCTTTCTGGAATCTTTCTTTGTATCCATTTTTTTGTCCCATGAGCACGTTCCGTCCATGTCTACGACTGCTTTCGTCTTCCCAACATCCTCCGGCACTAAAGATACTGTGAAGGTAGTTTGTTTTAGGAGAATTTTTTCTGTCAATTCACTTTGTTACAAGTTAACTGTATCTATGTATGATATCTAGCAAGGTATAACGTGAACACAGTTTTGATCTTTTTCTTCTCGCTTCTCCATGACTTGAACACTTTTTTACATTATTTGGAATATCTTCACAGAATCCTTGTTAATAGAGAAAAGCCACAGGCACTGCAAGGTACAGCCTAGCCTAGTGCCTGATCTAACCAAGTTTGTCCCTATTGTGGTCAGGACAAAACAATGAAGTTCGGAACAACAAAAGGACAAAGTAATCTGGAGCTCCGATCTAACCAACTTTTTTTTTCTTTCTTCCTCACTCTTTCCATACTCATCTTTCACTTGTTATTCTGTTTCTATCTTTTTATCACAAGATTTATTTCCTACTCTCTCAGATTTTCACCACTAGTCACATGGGAGTTGACCGATGAGCACGAACAATAATATCCTTTGTTGTTGTAGCTGCTGCAGCGAATTGATTCTTTGGAGTTTATTGCACACCAAAGGTATTTTCGGTTTGATCTTTTGGTGCCCTGTGCTCTTTCGAAATTATAAAACTAACTTTACCTGTTGAATTTTCAGCTGGCTACCAACAAATTAGAGGGTTGCACCTCTCACACAACTTGGATCTGAAGTACCATTTTTTTCAAAAAATGTTGAAAATACAACAAAGAAGTCGACACTGGCGAAAACTGGAGTTGCTTCATCCGCACCTGTGGGAGCTGTTTGTGTCTATGTGAGGCGTCACTAATGTTTAATTAGTTTTGTTAAGCTCCATCCCAGAAGAAAATTCATTATTTTTTTCTGATTTTAATTTGTTATTGTTATTTTACTATAATAATTTAATAAAATTTATGAGTGTATTCTAAAAAAATTATATTTCGTTATCAATAAAATAAATATAAATATATATATATATTCTCTAATATTTATTGAAAATATAAATATATTAAAATAATATTTGTATACATTATAAAAAATAATAATGATATATAATTTTTTTTAAAATAAAAAATATTACAAATTGAAAATAAATTAAATTAAGTTTTTAGATGAGGTAAAATACATTATAGTTAATTATTATTTAAATATTTATTAAATTTAGAAATAATATTTTAAAAATTTTATCTAACAATAATAAATGTATCTGACAGTAATAATGACACCTAGTAATCATCTCTATCCAACAGTAATAAAAAGAATATTTAGTTACTGAAGGATCTAATTAATACGTATAATGTATATATATGGGAATTAATAAATCGGATTGATTCTAATTAATGTACCATAAATGGAATCAATTAATTGCTAGACGATCTCTCCTTATTATCTGTCATCATATCCATAAATGTATAAATAAAGGATCGGATCGGAACGAGTCTACTCATTTCATACCCTCTCATACGTATAATATATATATGGAAATTAATAAATCGGATTGATTCTAATTAATGCACCATAAATGGAATCAATCTTGGAGATCTCTCGTTTAATCCCGCGGATTATGCAATAAGTCTACTCATTTGGTAAGAATATTTCGACTGTTTATTGTGTATTACAGATTTATGCTTTGTCTCTATATAAAGAGCATATATTTACAGTATAAACGTGTGTATTCACTTGGTATATATATATACATTTCATCAGTAGACATGGCGGCGTCAGGAAAATTTTTTTGTTTCGTAGCTGTTTTCATTATACTATCTCTTTACCTCCGCATTGCAGTATTGTCCCACTCGACTCATCAAAAATCACCATTCGGGTTTATCAAGGTTCTTCAGGACAGCAGAAGAGGCGACAGCAAGGAAGGTCTATCCAAACTCAAAAGATACCTTCACCATTTTGGCTACTTGAACGAGAAATACTTGAATAGCGACCGTGGTGACACCGATCATTTCGATGAAGACCTTGAAATCGCCATCAAAACCTACCAGCTGAACTTTAACCTCAAGCCCTCAGGAGTTTTAGATGCGGAGACTGCGGCAACAATGTCGCAGCCACGGTGTGGAGTGCCGGATATTGTCGATGGTAAGACCAGAATGAACTCTGCGGGAAACTACAGCCTCGACTACAAGTTTTTCCATGGATCTCCTAGATGGCCACTGACCCAAAAAGTACTTACTTGGAAACTTTTGCCCGGGACTCGAGAGGATGCTGCTAAGCCAATAACTGATTTCGCACTGTTATCATGGAACGGTGCGGCTCCTTTTCAATATCAACGAGTTGACGGGCAAGCAAATTCAGACATCAGGATGAGTTTTCGGACAAAAAGTACAGACGGCACCCTGGATGGGCCTTTGGGTGTTCTGGCATATGCGTTTGCGCCTACAAATGGAACTGTGTTTTTTGACGCAGATGAGAAGTGGTCGATTGATGGACCTGTCCCAGGAGAAATCGATATGGGAACTGTCGCGTTGCATGAATTAGGACACGTTCTTGGACTTGCTCATACCTCCGATCCTGTTGCCGTCATGTTTCCTATAATAAAAATTGGAGAAATGAAGGGTTTGGGAAAGGATGACATTGCAGGCATAGAAGCGTTATATACACCGTGAGAACAAATGTGGAGATTTATATATATATATATATATATATATATATATATACATACATACATATATATTCCCTGTTGGGGATACATTATATAGAATAAACCGGCCTTCGTCTACGTACGATCGTCTTCCTGATGATGTAGGCAAGGAGAAGGGACAATCATCCCGGACCTGCTAAATCTTTAGTACGTAATAAAATATTTATAGAATTTTGCTATCTTAATCTCCTTTGATTATGTTTAAAATCCTGTGAAAATGCATGCATGCATGTATGCATCTAATGCATGATGCTTTAGATTTTGGAAGTTATATTAATTAATTGCCAGTTAATATTTATCGAAATGGATTAGAATAGCTATTCCCTCCATTGGTAATCTTTTGTTTTAGTTGTTTTTTGTTAAAAAGATATATATATCCAACAAATAACCTTATCCAGGTGAGTGACCCTATAGCATGGAGCCATGTCAGCAGCACGTATCTGAGTGTATCCGGTTCCAGCTCTCCAGAGCCACAAGTTTATATTGTGGCTCTGTTGCAAAAGCTTCTCTTGGTTTATAATATTTCCAGATCCTTGGTAGTGACAATTGTTCAAATCGAGGAAAAGAAGAGAAACACTGCGTTTGTTCTGTGGTGATTTTAATTTCCTTGGAAGTAGCAGGATGGCAGCCTCCATGATGACTACTACTCTCCCGCAATTCACTGGACTAAAGCCCCAGGTCTCATTTGCCCCTGCTAAATCCCTGGTCAGTCTTCTTCATCCGTTTTGTTCTGAACAAGATCGATCTATGATCAGTAGATAAGTTTCTGCTGGTTCCATGTTAAAGAAAGTAACAACCTGCAGGTTGCTGTTCGACCCAAGAGACGCAGGGGAGGAAATGGAGCTATGGGTGCTCGCATGGATTTCATTGGTTCACCCACGAACTTGGTAAGGATGGATGGATTAGAAAAGAAAAGAAACGAAACGAAACGAAAAGTAAAGAAGAGATCTAATTTCTTCTTTTAGTGTGATGGTAACCAGATAATGGTGTTGACCACTGTTGCAGATAATGGTGACCACAACAAGCTTGATGTTGTTTGCTGGACGATTTGGGTTGGCTCCATCAGCGAACAGGAAAGCCACGGCTGGGTTGAAGCTGGAAGTGAGGGACTCGGGCCTGCAAACCGGTGACCCAGCTGGTTTCACTCTTGCTGATACCTTGGCTTGTGGGGTTGTCGGTCACATCATTGGAGTAGGTGTTGTTCTTGGTCTCAAGAGCACTGGATCTCTGTAAAAACATCTTATCAAGTAATTTCAATTTCAGTGCCGTCCCCTTGTATTTTAATTTTCTCTGTTCATACCCCTTTTTGTTAAGCATATTACATCTGACTCTCCATTTCACATGTCTCGCTAGCTCTGAAAAAGGATAAAACTGGTTAAAATGTAGTTTATTTTTCACTAATCCGAACCGAATTGAAATAAATTTAGATTTTGTATTCGATGTAAAAAAAAATAAAATCAATTATCAGTGATATATCAACCTGCAGTAATTTCTTTGAAGGTTAAAGATATTGGATTCAATATGAAATGATATTATTGATTTAAATTATAATTTTCTATATATTATAAAAAAAAATTCTGTCTTAAATTTTTTAAAATTGAATTTTACTAATCCAATCCAAAATTAATTCAGAGGTGCTAAAAAATCTGAATGCTTGGTAAGTACGGATTCATTCGAATATTAAGAGCGTGGCCATAAATATTGATTTTTTTCCGAAATTTTTAAGTATATCCAAAACTAAGATTCAAACTTTAATCAATAATGAATGAGTATTACCACTATACTTCGAATTATATAAATAATGATTCGTATATGTTATAACTACTTAATAAGTACATACTTATTCAAGGTATATTTTGAGAAAAAATAGTTTTAAAATATAATTGAGAACATATAATATTATAAGGAGACATTATTAGAGTAAATTAAATTATGGAATATACTTGGTACAAGCTTATATTTGGAATTTATCTTTTTTGTTTCAAAAGAAAACACTACTGTCAAACGGAGGTGTCGTTACACACGCACAACCGTCATGAGCATCCATTGTATAGAGTTCATTGGCGCTCTCATTCTTGCATCGGCAACTTCACTAGACCCTAAGAGCTCAATCTCGTTACTGTGCATGACTTCCTAACTTGCTCTTCATTTTTTCTTGTGAGGTTGCTTGGATGATCTTGTCTGTGCTATTAATTAGGATTGTCGTGTGTGGAGGACTCAATCGGTTTAATATTTGTATTTTAGCTTGTGATATTACGAGTAGCTCAATGATCCAATGATGAATGAATCCCGCTTTGTTTTTGCTTAGGTTACTTGTGATGATGAATTCGCGTGAATGTTTTTTGATATAGTGCCATAAGATCGGAGTTTATGGATAGACTGAAAGGAAGAAAGAAGGATTTGGCGCGGTGACCAGTGATGTTGCCATAATGCAATTTGGTTGTTTAATTTTAGGCTATTTCGATTTTGATAGTTGTGTGCTTAGTGTCTGGTGTGCTCTTAGGGAATGCACCCGTATTGAAATCTATTTGTTTACTCCTCAGAGTATGTAGATAAATTACAAGTTTAACTTTGGTGCGTTAAATTACAGGTTTAACTTTGGTGCGTCCTTCTCAATTTTGTTTATCTCTTCACATAATTTTTCCAGATAGATTTTCTTAGTCAAAATTTGATTTTGTTCCATTTTTTTTTTGTGGTTGAAATGTTTATGTTTTTGTTATGAAAGAGAAGATTACGGAGTTTGATTGTAGTAGCGTGGATTAGGAGTATTAAATGCAAGAGAAAATTACGGAGCTTGATTGTAGTAGTTCGGATTTCTAGAGTATTATGTTATCATGTGATCATATCGATATTATAAAGAGAGAATAATAGAATATATAGATAATTAGGTAATAATAAGGATTTAAAATAATTATTTTCCTTTTCAATTTTAATCGTTGTTCATATGTAGTGTTGATGACCTGTTTTTAACATGGGTCATCCGTTATGATTTTGGTTCGATTTAACGACAATTGCATGCTAATTTTGTTAAATTAGTGAATATTTTGATCGTTTGTTGAGTATTGTGGTTGAGTAGGTGTGCAATGGTTTTTAGCGGCAAAATGTAGCATTTTCGTATGAAAGACGCACCAAAACATCGAAATTAAAGTTGGTGATTGCGAAAGCTAACCGACCGGTTGGTAAACGAGAAAAAAGACAAAGATGTCGAAACTCAACTGACCGGTCGATTTACCTACACCAACTAGTCTGTTCACCCAGTCAACCATGTCGAACATCAACGAACTGATCGATTAATCTACACTAACCAGTCGGTTGCACGAAATCAACCTCAAAGATATGCGGATAAGGACAATTACTTAAAGGATAAAGACTAGTTACCTAGGGCTTTGTAGAAATAGATGTCAGGAGGTCATTGTAAAACATAAAGTTCTTAGTTTACAAACAAAAACATTCGTTCTTGTTGTTGGATTCATTATATTTTAGAGACTAATCTACAGTATGTTGTTTGGATTTGAAGTATGACAATTAGTTTTGTTTTATTTGTTTTCCTTTCTTCCTATCATTCTGGTCTCTAAGCACCCAAACAGGGTTCAAACCTGAATCTGTAATCTAATATCTGAGAAGATTATTTTGCCTTGTTCTTCATTACGAAATTGTTCACTTCGTTCTAGGTAAATCTAATGGTAGGAATGTTGGTTTAGGTTCCGACATAGGGGTAGAATACCTAGGTTGCTTAATTGTTAAAATATGAATATATTTGCCAAACTTAGGGTTCATACTAGTTAGGGTTAATCAACTCTTAGCCGAATTAGCATAGAAATATAGCTAATTAGGGTTATGGGTTAGTCAATAACAACCTGGGAAGGTGTTATTAGAATTAAGGGAATCTTGAACATCTCCTAAGTTAGCTAGTAAACACAGATTTAAGGTGAGAATTCTAAATACGAATCATTGTTTATTTCCAAAAAAAAATCAATTACTGCTATTTACTTTTAGTATGTTCTCAATTCACAAAATACAAGCTATTCAATCGATTTAGTTAGAGTAAAAAGGTTTGACAAATTGATCAGTTTAGACAGATTTTCCTTTAGATCGACACTTTATTGATATCGTGCACTTGTGATTAAAGTTAAATTCAATTGAGAGATGTATAAGTAAAAAAGCAACAATAACACAAACAATATTCCACTAGGTATTGGGCTAGAGAGGTGGGCTCTCCCCAGACAATAATTTATATGTGAGAGTTGGAGATGGTTTCTCCAATTGAGTTGAGTTGTTCCTTAAGGAAGGGGTTCCTCACAAAAAGTAGCTTATGCAAATACTTTTCGAGATGTATGGATAGATCTTGAAGAAAGATTTATACAAGGAATTTCCCCAAGAGTATTTGAGCTGAAAAGATTGATAGCACTAATGCAACAAAAAAAGGTATATATTCTGATATATTATGAAAAATTAAAAAAATGTTTGGAGTAAGATATAAAGCTTAAGACTAGTACTAACTTGTACTTGTGGTGTTAGAAGAAAAATAGAGGAAATTTAAGAGGAAGAAAAGTCTCTGACGTACTGATGGCGTTAGAAGATATGTACAAAACGTACGATCACAAATCTTAAGCATTCAACATCTAAATGGGGAGGATGTATATAGTTGTGGCACAAGTAGAGAAGCAACACAACATAGCTATTAGTAGAAATCTCACAATTGAAGCCATAACTTTGATGGTCAAAAGATCACTTAGACAACAAAGATGGGCCAAGAAAGGTGAACAAGGAGGAGAACAACTACATTGCACCTACTGTAATAAAAACAACCATGTGCAAGAAAGTTGCTATAAAATTAAAGATTTTCCACCAGGATGGAAGAAGGCAAGACCAAAGGGAGAGCAACATCAATCACGATCCGGTACAATTCTCATAAAGAATTGAGCATTCATAGAACTATGAATGCCAAAAACGATCCCATGCTCACTGAGTCACAAATATAACAACTTATCAAGCTACTTGAGCAACAAAGAACAATATCATCTAGAGACACTTCAACAAATATGATTTCACTAGACAACTCTAGTAAGATGATGACACAGATAATTTATACGGGAGCTATAAACCACATTACTTATGATGTTAGGTCACTGACAAATACACATTGCAGACATGGTATGATTGCAATATAGAAATTTTAATGGAAAAATTATAGCAGTCAGTGCTACAAGATTTATACAGATCAGAGAAAATTTGAAATTAGATAGTATTTTGGGAATACCAAAATTTTATTTTAATTTATTATCGATTAGTAAAGTCATACAAAATTTGAATTGCACACTAACGTTTGAGCCTGAATTTTATGTAATATAGGACTCACGTTTAAGGAAGCTGATTGGGATGGGTAAAGTGAGGAATGGGTAATATTACTTGGAGCCGATAAAGAAGGAATGTGCTTTTTTAACAATTGCAAAAAATAAAGAAAGTCTCTGGCATCTACTAATAAGACTAAAGAAAAAATTCCAATCTTGGGGATAATAGCAAATTCAGCTAAATTTCCTTTTTTTCATGCATGTCGTAGAGCAAAGTAGACCAAATTGCCTTTTCCAATTCACAAAACAAAGGGTATGAAAATTTTCTATTTACTGTATTATGATATTTGGGGATCGTATCACACCAAATCACACTCAGGTGCATAATATTTTCTCACTATAGTTGATGATTGCAATAGAGCCACATGTGTTTATCTTATGCACAACAAATCACAAACAAAAGAATATTTTTTTATGTTCTTTAATTTGGTCCAGGAAAAAGCAAAATAAAAAGATTGCATTCAGATAATGAACTTGAATTTGAACATTCAGATTTGTTAAAGTATTATGTAGAAAATGGAATAGAGAGACAAACAAGTTGCACTTACATTCCACAACGAGTTGTCGAGTAGAAGCACATACATCTACTAGAAATTGCTAGAGCACTCAGATTTCAAGCCAATTTGCCAGTACAATTTTGGGATGAATGCGTACTGCTACGTAACTGGTTTATGAGATAGTGTATGGACAAAACCCCACCTATGAGCATTTGAGAACATTTGGCAGCCTATGCTATGGGCATACAAATGGCAAGACAGGTGATAAGTTTGTAACAAAAGGACAATTTGGAATCTTTGTGGGATATCCTTATGGACAAAAGGGGTATTGTATATTTGATATGGAGATGCAAAGGATTTACACATCATGAGATATTCATTTCTGTGAAAATATATTTCCTTATTTACAATAGAGATAAAATAACGAAAAATAGATTAGCGAAATATTTCCTTATATGGGATATGAAGTAAACTCGACTGACACAATGGTTCAAGAAACTAGACAAAAAAGTGAAAGAGTTAAGGATGATGACAGAGCACAGATAAAAAATTGTGAAGAAGAGGTGAGAAATAATCAATAGGAAGAGGGACGACAACTTACCACAAGGAGAACTAGACAAATTTTCAGAAAGTTGTCTAACTATGATTATAGCTTGCCACCATCACTTATGCCACAACCCATTCCACACATACTAAACCCTTTGGCTTACTTATTAATACATTCTATATCTTAGTGTATCTTATTCAAAATTATCTGATAAACACACAACTCTTCTATCGTCTATCTCTTAAATAGATGAGCCAAAGACCTTTGCATAAGCAGTTAAAGACAAATATTGAAGAGAAGTGATGGCCGATGAAATAAAAACACTGATAGAAAATAATACTTGAAAATTAGTATGTTTATCATCAAGGAAATGAGCAGTAGATTCCAACTGGGTGTACAAAGTGAAATTTAATCCAGATGGATTATTTGATTTTCATGAAACATTTGCATTAGTTGCTAAGATGGTCATTGTAAGTGGTTTACTTGCTGCTATAGTGACATAAAAATGGGAATTACATTAATTATATGTAAATAAGGCCTTTTCACATCGAGACTTTGAAGGAATTTACATGAAAATTCTTGAGGGTTTGTTCAAAATCGGGAGAATAAATTGTGCAAATTATAAAAATCTCTTTATAAATTACGACAAGCTTAAAAAAATTGGTATTAAAATTTTACTCTATCCTTATTTTAGGTTGGATTTATGCAATTTGCATACGATCATTCATTATTTTTATATAAGAAAGCAAAAGTATTCCTTGCAGTACTCATATATGTGGATGATATGATTATTTTTAAAAATAATACAAGAAAAATTGCTTGATTAAAGGGATGTTGGAACACAAAGTTTGATATTAATGATCTAGGAGCTCTAAAATACTTTTCAAGCATTGAGATAGCACAATCTCCAATTGGGATTATTTTGAACCAGCAAAAATATATTTTGGACATCCTAATAGAACGTAGCCTCGCAGGTTGTAAATCGTGTCCTTCACGTATGGAATCACAAAATAGTCTTGATGACAAGATAGAAGAGAGTTATGAAGATGCGGGAAAGTATCAATGATTAGTTGGTAGATTGTTGTATCTCACAATAGCATGCCCATATATTTGCTATGTTGTAAACACATTGAGTCAATTCACGTAGGATCCAAAACAAACTCATTTCAATGCAATAATACGAATACTTTGTTATCTCAAGAATGCATTAGGGCAAGGTATTTAGTTCCCATCAAATAACCACTTGAATTTGCATGTCTATTGGGCCGTGACACGTGTTCCACTCCCTGCATACCGCATCACCCGAGCCACAAGCTTGGATGATGTCCTGTCACATCCTATGAACGACACGTCGCTTACTAATGCAGACGACAAGTCCCTTGCCTCCTTTTGCAAACAAACTGTCACACAATCTAGAGGTGAACAACCCGTTGTCTGGTCAAGTCTTCAACCTATAGACTGCGATTTGCTAATTTTTTTCAGAATTCCAATACTCCTCAAAACCTCATAAAAGTCAGTTAGATTCATAACAAAACATAGCTATGATGATTTCAAACCTATCCCCACAAGAATCATTCGATTTCAAGCCCTAATTAACCCTTAACATGCATTCAAAATTTTAAAAACTATGAACTCTAAATACTCATCTTCAACTCACGAAATCCTCATGAAAATGGTATAGAATCACTCGGAAGAAGAAGACACACACAAGGAGGGGAAGAATCGTCGGTTTTGGAACATTTTTGGGTAATTATGGGATATGGGCTAGTATCCCGTTCTCTTTCCCTCTTATCCCGTTTTCACGGGTCACCGGAAGGAACAAAGAGTTTGCAAGCGACAACCAATATAGGGGAACGAAACGATGTCGTGTGACTAATGCTAAAAATGACGTCGTTTTATTAAATAATCTTTCCCTTTTCTTTTAACAGATAAAATGATAAGGGATTATTTTAAATAATATTAATATGATAATAATATAATATTAAATTAGATATTTTTTCTATTGTTTGACTAATTTATTGCTACCTTACATAACCAAATACGAGACTCTTTACTTATCATGATAGAAAAAAAAAGGATTTATGTATTCTTGAGTGGAATGTGAAGGATTCTGATATAGTGAAAAGGTTTAAATTAGTAAATATTTTTTATTCTGTTATCAATTTGCTTATCGCTGTTGTGGTTGCTTCATGCGAATTTTATGTTTTTTTGGTACACATATATCTATTTTATAATTTAGGGTGCATATATTAAGTTAGGTGGGCACATTATGTTAGACGTGTAGAGTTTCAATGGTAGGTTTGTTTAAACTCAACGGATCATATTTGTTGATATCATACGAGCAAGTCAGTATTTCTGCGAACAGCGGCGCCACCGCTACAATGAGGACTAGCTCATTCTTTTTATTACGATGCCAATATCAGATGTTAGCCGCCGACGGATGGATGAGATATCCAATGAAATGGGCGTTTTATTTAGTTTTAATTATTTCTCTCCACAAAATACACATTCCAGATATTATCAAGACAATCTCAACAAACAGCTTTACATAAAAAAAAAAATTCTTTGTCGGTCCAATCTCTCATCATAACTTTTTGATTAACAAAAAGAAAGCATTCTATTTTTGTTTCCTACACTGAAGAGATTTGCGAATTCATAATTTGTAATTATTTCGCCCTCCAGTTTTGACTTCCTTTTTTAGGTCCTCGATGTAATAAATAATTGTTATAGTGCAATTACCAGCTAAACCTAAGTACTCAAATCTCAAAAGTCAAAACTACCATTCAGCCACAAAAAAACACATTTTTTACCTTACCCAACAGAGCCAGGGGAACAGATTCACAGTTCCACGTTTCATGGACCCATCTTTAATACTTCCCCCCAGGTTCATATGCTGACATTTTCACTGTCCCCTCATGGAGAAATAAACACCCCCGTGAAAATTACAGGCCTTGCTCTCCAACTGCCGTGGTTTTGTTTTCTCTGCAGAAAGTCGCTTCTGTTCTGTGTCAAATAAGACAACCTCGACGTAAGCCGTGACGACCGTTCCTATATTCAGCTCACTGTTGTTTCTTTGTCAATTCTCCAAAAGTTTGTCTCTATTTTTATTGTTGTTATTCTTCTTTTTCCATGACTCTTTTTGATTCTCTACAAGAATTAGATTCTCTCTGACCTTTTCTCCTTTTCTCCTTTTCTCCCTCCCTATCTCTCCCTCTCTCTCCATTCATTCGCTGCTCCTTCCCACCACTTGTGAAAGGTGAACAGCCACTCTCTCCTATTTCTTTTGAGAAAAAAAAACAAAAAAGAGTTCGCCTTTGCCGACTCAGATTTGTCTTTTATCTTTCTGATCCTAAATAGTTTTGCTTTTTCGTGGTTTTATTTTGCCCAACGCTTTATTGGATTGGTTCTGTCCTTAGTTGCTTATTTTTAGAAGGTAGTGTTGTGCTGGTCTTTAGTGCTAATTGTCTGGTTTTAGGTTTATCTACGTAGTGTTGTTAAAGCCTGTGGGTTTGAGTACGGTTCTTCTGATTGGATTTGTTTGCACGTTTTTCGTACTTTTATCATTAAATGTTCTCTCAACCTGATGGATAAGTGATTAGACGGACAGGAAAATGGCCCCTGTACTTGGATTTTTGGCTTTTCAGTGGCTTCATATAGGTTGAATTTGGGAGCTAAAGGTTATGTTTTTACCGTGTTTTTTTTCTTTGTATTTGATTATTGAAGAGACTAAATTATCAACGAAGAAGTGAAGCTATGTTGTTTTCTCCGGTTTCCTTGGAAAATTATTTATGTAATGACGTGCATTTAACAAATATATTGTTGAATATATTGATAATGACACCTTATAATCCTGAAAAATATATTGTTTATTCAAAAGAATTGTTAGATAGGTATTAGGGATGTCCTGCTCTATAATGCTGGACACATGTGTTGTTTACTGTGTTTATCTTATTACAGGAATCGTTTCTCGAGGATTATGCATTATTCTTAATAGGGGTGGTGAACGTGGACCGAAAGAATGGCTTTTAAGCCGTTGGATTGGTACTGCCGGCCGGTGGCAGATGGGGTGTGGACAAGGGCAGTGCAAAATGCATTTGGCGCCTATACACCATGTGCCACGGACTCTTTGGTTGTTGTTATTTCTCATTTGGTTCTCATGGCACTTTGCTTCTACCGGATGTGGCTTATCAAGAAGGATCTTAAGGTTCAACGGTACTGTTTGAGGTCCAAGTGGTACAACTACATGTTGGGGCTGCTGGCTGCCTATTCACTTGCAGAGCCATTGTTCAGGTTGATCATGGGCATTTCGATACTCAATGTAGACAAACAAACTTCCCTTGCTCCATATGAGGTGGGTTTGCTTTCATTTCGACTTGCAATCACATGTGCATTTGTCTAACTTTGCTTGTTATTTCTGGTTGATGACATATAACATCGTGTCCAATATTTCTTTCAGCATATTTCCTATATGAAAAAAAATGTATTTATGTGCACTATCACTGGTGTGAACTTCTCTTGTAATTTTACATCCAATTTCTGCTCACTAATATGTATAAGCATGCCACCACTCTCATTGTGATGCTATCATATTACTGCGCCTCCGCCTGATCACAGTGCTGCAATCAGTTCTATCTGTTTGTCATGACTCCATTTGTTTTGATCTGTCTGAAAACCCTATTTCTAATTGGGATAGTCCTTTGATCATTGTAAGTTCAGCCAAGATGTATAGCAAGCTCATAGGATGAAGTCAGGCTTCTTGAAATGGTGATGTTCAGCTAGCATGAGTAACTTGGAAAAAGATGTGACTGCTAGCAGAGTACTCTGATGAGTGTGGGGAAGTAAGAAGAACAAGAGATGCATAGTTTGATAATAACAGGGATAAAGAATGTGAGTGTTGGGTAATTATGGGGAAGGACTGAAGCAGGAGTAGGTCAGAGTGCACTTATAGAGGAGGAGCTATAAGAGGGGTAGTGGATGTGCCTTGATTGTGTCATCTAATGAATGATTAAGTCAAATGTTGGGGCTTTTTGCTGTTGATTGGAAATATTGGGTGCTGAGTTAGCCTTGAGGAATTTCTTTGCCAGTCTTTTTTGAGCTCATCTAGTTGTAGTCGGCTTATATTATGGTGAACATTAAACGCACTTAGTGGCTGCATCGTTTGATCCTTCTTTTTGCCTTATTTTCAATTCATTTTGTTGGTATTCTTTATTTATATTTAGGTGAGATTTCCACTGTAAGCTGATCATGATATCCAAGTAATCTTATTCTAGCCCTCAATTGGCAGGTTGTTTCCTTGATAGTTGAGGCTCTTGCATGGTGCTCTATGCTAGTCCTGACTGCTGTGGAAACAAAAGTCTACATCCGTGAGTTTCGATGGTTTGTTAGATTTGGGTTGATCTATAATTTGGTGGGGGATGCAGTTCTTCTCAATCTTATCCTTACAGTAAAGGAGTTCTACAATAGGTTTGGTTTCCAGTACTTGTTACACAATCTTTGTTACTCTTATTGACAACAATTTTGTTACTCATGATTGTTTATTATTCTTGCAGCTCTGTACTGTATCTATACATTAGTGAGGTCTTTGTTCAGGTTTGTTACTCCTCCTTGAATCCTCTGTCACACCTACTATGAAAATTGCTTTCCCGTGCCATTGGTTGCTAGTCTTTGGAGTTAAACTAATAGCTAGTTTTTCAAATTGGCCGACTGTAGCTCCCTGGCGTGTTTTCTGTTTGCAAAATGAACCCAGGCCTCAGAAACAAGAATCTTTATGAGGCATGCCTTATGAAAGGATCCTGAACTCAGAACTGAAAGTGATTAAACGCAATACATGCTTTGTTGGTTGTTTTCAATTAAAAAAGTTGTGCTACTTGATTTTTTCAAGGCATTTTATCCCATCCCTACTACTTGCTCAGCTGGTACATTTTTAAAACCTCATTGAGTCTGTTGGCACGGTATGATGGTGCTCTGTGAAATTTGGCTGGGTTTTTATTCTTGGTTTTTTTTCGTTACAATTTGGTATTTCAAACAAATGCCATGACACTCACTATGAGGCGTTTCATATGTTGTATTAATCATGACAGCAGTGGCTGAAGGTTGTTGGATATGTCCTTTGAACAATATCTGAATAAACTAGGTTTAAGCAAAATGCAATTTTCAAATATTTTGTCTTCTGAGAAGATTTTTTTAATCATATTCAACTAGTATTTGTTGTTTCCCTTTGAGCTATTAAGATTGGTTCCTCATATGGAATCTTCATTTTGGATTAGGCTTTGTTTGGCATCCTTCTACTTGTTTATGTTCCTGACTTGGATCCTTATCCCGGTTACACTCCAATTCAAACTGAATCTGATGTTGATCATGGTGAGTATGAAGAACTTGCTGGAGGAGAGAACATATGTCCTGAAAGACGTGTCAATATAATTTCGAGTAAGTACATTCATATACATTATATTTCATTATAAATTTCTGGTACTTGGACACTTTCAAGTTATTTTTCAACTCTATTCGTAGTCAATGGTATTTTTTCCTTGTATTTTGTAACTCGTCCTTGTGACACCTTTGAAAAAATTGTAGTGCTGTTTCACCTCTTCTATAATGTACATATCCCATCGCGGAATAAAGTCCTGCAGAATGGCCTACAACACAACTTAAATGTTATAGACATGTTTATTAAGGTTTCAGTATCTTGTTTCTTCCTTCAAAGAATATCTCATTAAGCTGGTATGATTCGAAATGTATCAATCTAGCATGATATGATGAGTATAATTATTTCTTTTGCACACATTGTTTTTTGGCTTCCTAATACTACACTGACTTCTGTTTCATTCCCTAGAAATTTTATTTGGATGGATGAATCCCCTAATGAAGCTAGGCTATAAGAGACCTCTCACGGAGAAGGATGTCTGGAAACTAGATTCATGGGATCGAACTGAAACCCTGAACAATAAGTGCGTCTTGCTTTTCCCTATATCTAGTTTTAGAGTTCATCTGCCATGCTTAACTATGTTTTCTTAAGCATGCTTTACTTTTTCCTTAAAGTTTCTTTATACTTTTAAAGAGTTTGTAAAAATGATAAATCTGATTCTCAGGTTTCAGAAATGTTGGGCTTCCGAATTACGCAAACCAAAACCATGGCTTTTAAGAGTATTGAATAATAGCCTTGGAGGAAGGTAAAAGTAGTTGCAATATGAAAATAGTAGTTTTTTGTTTATTTTTCAATTATGTGATTGCTTTATTCTTTAAATAGTGCTCGTACTTCTTTAATGAGTTGGTTAATAAGTTTGTGTAGATGCAGTATTTTACGGAATTGAACTGTCTTTGCAAACAATGAAGAGCTCCTGTTAATACTACAAGTAACTAATGATTGTATAGTTCCAGAAATTTGCTTCTATTGTTAATATGTAATTTGTGATGTATGCTGATGAAATGTTAGTCCTGATAATTTCTTTTTGTTGCTTGCATAGAGGTAATGCTTTTCTTGGAGTCTACAATTGTTTTTGTTGTTAAATGCAAATATGCCTGTGTTATATTCAATGACTGATTAATATTCTACTTTTACATTTTTAGGTTTTGGTGGGGAGGCTTCTGGAAGGTAAATGTGTTTGCTTCAATATGCAACTTAGATTTCTATTTGCTTAGACTTGGAAGCATAGTGTAACATGCATTTTCGGCCTTGAGAACTGATTGTGATCATAATGAATTTATTTCCAAACTGAGGTATATGGCGGCGTGTGCTTTTTCCTGTCCTCCACTTTTATACGTGAAATTCATAGAGATGTCTGTACCTCTTCTTTTCATCTGACTTCTTTTTTATCTTAAAATTACTTCCTCCTTAAATTGGTTGCTTTAACTTTTCATTCTAATGGAGAATGAGTCTCTCTCAAGTGGAATGATTTTTGCAAAATATATTTTTTTCTAAGCTTTCATTCTTGGTCTGTTCGCTTATTTTGTTTAAACTTTAATGGAGTGTGCTGACTCATTATTTTGAGAATGTGCTAATATGTAGATTGTTATTCTAGTGTTATCTCATACATTGATTTTGGTAGAAAAGTGAGACACAAATGTTTTGTCGATTTAACATTTTTGTTTAATTTGAACAAACCTGTAGATTGGCAATGATGCTTCCCAATTTGTGGGTCCTCTGATTCTGAACCAACTTCTGAAGGTTAGTCTTCATTTACTTAGTTCTTTGATGGTTTGGCAATTCTTTTCGTCACTTTCTGCTTCATCGGCTTGAACTCAAAGACTGATTTTGCAATTTGACTAATTGCTTTTGTGACTTGAAGGTGGTCGAAAGGGCTTTATTGCTATGTCTCGTCAACGTAGTACTATTAATTATCTAGTATCTCTTGCTTTCCTGAGAGAAAGTAGAGGCCATCGCAGCTTGATGTGCCTGCCTTGCATTTTTTTTTCTGATGAACTTATTTTCTTTCTCGTCTGTCGCAATTCTTTATCTTACATATCACAAGTTATTTTTCCTATTGAATTTATGTTATTCACATAGATGGCCGCAACGGAGTTGTGATGCATGAATTATATGTTTTGTAGAACATAAATGTGTGTGATTTTCATTTGCATTATGTTGTGTGATTCTATTAAATGATTTTCTGTCATTCATTTTTTTTATTGTACAACCTCCAGTCCATGCAACAAGGTGATCCAGCTTGGATAGGATACATCTACGCCTTCTCAATTTTTCTTGGGGTGGTATGTAATCCTTCTACCTGCCTGGCTGTTAATTTTCGCATTCTAATTAAGCTTTTCACACATTAATGTTGCTACTATGTAAGACACTGAACATGCCATGCCCATGTACATGTAAATTCAATCCACGTGGAATTTCTAATAAATTCTTCAATATCACTCTCTAGCACCATTTAAGGGGAAAAAGAAAAATAGAGCACATTCCAGTTGGCTTACTACTGATTCTCATGATACTATTCATGCTTCTTTTGAGTAGCCTATTTTTATTTCCTTTTGTTCATATTCAGCAGGATTTCTTCTCAATTCTATATGCTGATGTCCAGTTAAGCTTGTGGAATTTCTTATTATGTGAAATGTTATTCAGGTCTTTGGAGTGTTGTGTGAAGCTCAGTATTTTCAGAATGTCATGCGAGTTGGTTTCCGGCTGAGATCAACTTTGGTAATCTCTTTTCCTTATTGACTATTTTACTGTAGCATTAGCTTTTGGCTCAGGACCAAGGTCTTTTGAACTTCTAAATCCTAGATAGCGTTGTCTTGGGGTATTGATAGTTATGTTGCCAAACCATACGGCCACTATTAAATGCCAGCACACTGTTGCTTTTCTTTTTGGTTTTTGTCTTGTGGTTGTACTGTTATTCAGCTGATGAGGATAAGTAGGCCTGTCAGTAAAGTCATGGATTTACATGGAGCTAACCTTGCATGATGGGACTCTTGATTTGTTTTTGTGACTCTTATGTTTTAGGTTGCTGCTGTATTTCGGAAATCTCTAAGGCTAACACATGAGAGTCGGAAGAAGTTTGCATCTGGAAAAATAACCAACCTGATGACAACTGATGCTGAAGCGCTTCAGGCATGTCCTCTCCATACCCCTTTTATGTGCATGTGTTGAGGTTCTTGACTATTATAACTTGTTGGTGCGCTTTGACACTCTAAAGCAAGAACTGGATTCTTATGCACAGCACTGAAGTGCCTTGTTTGGTTTATGTGCTGATCCTAAGATCTTCTTTCTCAAAATAATGTGTAGTATGGTTCTTGTTTGTGATGTATCTCCATTGCGCTCATATAAACTCTAGAAATTTAACGAAGAAAAGATCATGACTCTATTATTTGCCATTGAAAATCAGACCGGTAAATTGTTTATCTTTTAATAACATTATGGTAGGGAAAGATAAACTTGGTTGCACTCATTTCAGGTCACTACTGCTATGAATTTGCTCGACTGGAAATTTTTTGTCAGTGTATGCTTTTAAGTCCAGTTTTCTGGACTTCAAGGAGTGGAGGAAACAAATAATGGATGACCTATCTTTCTAAAAATATAAGAACTATCACAATAGATATAAACAAGGATACACATGTATAATATAGTGAGGGATAGCATTGACTTTTCCTTGTAACTTTTGTATATTGATTTTGTGGATTATCTAATACTAGGCTTATTCTTGATCTATATCAACAGCAAATATGTCAATCACTACACACTTTGTGGTCTGCCCCATTTCGAATTGTTATTGCACTGGTTCTTCTTTATCAGCAGTTGAATGTTGCTTCTCTTCTTGGTGCATTAGTGTTGGTTCTTCTGTTCCCCATACAGGTAAGTCAATCACTTGAGTGATTTATCTTCTAATGAAATGCTACTTGTCTTTGGAAAATTATCAAAGATTACATTCTGTCAAGAA
Source organism: Passiflora organensis (assembly GCA_019739055.1). Taxonomy (NCBI): domain Eukaryota; kingdom Viridiplantae; phylum Streptophyta; class Magnoliopsida; order Malpighiales; family Passifloraceae; genus Passiflora; species Passiflora organensis. Next base: position 1,909,795 of record JAEPBF010000136.1, read on the forward strand.
AAAAAGAATTTGAAATTATTCCAATTCAGTTTCAATTTTTTGTCTCATTTAACCCTTGAAATGACTATAAAATAGAGTGTGTAGTTTTAGGGAATCGGTGACTATAAAATATTCTGCTTTATACTTTAACATAGTTAGGGATTTCTCTATCTATACTAGAATAGATGCTCTCTATTGTTGATTGAAAACATTTTAGGCTTTGTTACCCAGTCATCATTGTCTTTCCCATTCATTTATCCATAAAATCTCCTGCATTAGACTGATGCCAAATATTTTTTTCCTTTTTCTGTTTGAGAACAGACATACGTTATAAGCAAAATGCAGAAATTGTCTAAGGAGGGCTTGCAGCGTACAGACAAAAGAATTGGCCTCATGAATGAAATTCTTGCTGCCATGGACACTGTGAAGTACGATACATCTTTGGTATTACATTATATGCATTGAATACTAAAAGGTTATCTTTACTGACCCTTTTTTGTTCTATTGATATGGCTTCAGATGTTATGCTTGGGAGAATAGTTTCCAAGATAAAGTTCAAAGTGTTCGAAATGATGAGCTATCATGGTTCCGGAAAGCATCTCTCCTAGGAGCGGTATTTCCTGCTAGAGTTTGACTGCTGCATATATAGATCCTACGCTGACCAATAAATAAAGTGTTGACCAGATGTTTATATTTGTTATTTTTGTCTGATATTCACTGTTATGCTAACCTGACCAATGTAAGAAAACCGATGACTTCATTCTTTTCATTGATATTTTATGCTATGATTGGAATTGAAATAAATGGAGGGGGTCAGGGATGAAGAATATAGGAGGGAATAAAGTAATTGCCTTTCTTAGGATATTATTACTGGTGAGATGGGAGAGACACTATTCAACTATCGTTTACACAAGTGGTGTGCTTTCGTTTCTCTTTAGCTTTCCTACCTGTTTCCTCCCAACCAAAGTTCTGGACACAGAAATTCTGGATAACGATCAGTATATGAAAATAAATGGAGAATACCATATGTTCCAAATTTGTGAAATGCTGTTTTTTTCTGTGTCAGATGGCTTTGTTGATATTATATATTTTTTTTTCACTTGCATGGTAAATAATTCTAACTTTGCTAGTTATTTGTTATGTGGTTTTCTAATGTTCTGTTGTTTTGCAGTGCAATTCTTTCATACTTAACAGCATCCCAGTAGTGGTGACTGTGATTTCATTTGGTATGTTCACTTTACTCGGGGGAGACCTGACACCTGCAAGAGCATTTACATCTCTCTCTTTGTTTGCTGTGCTTCGATTTCCCCTCTTCATGCTTCCCAACATAATCACTCAGGTTTAGTAGTCTTTTCATTTTTATTTCAATATGCTTATTGCTAAGATACTGCGCTTCTGTGCAGGGAGAAGACTGCTAACTTGCAATATCATGGTTGTATATGCTTTTACCACAGTAATTAGTATTGGTCCTGCTGCTTGTATTGTTATTTAAGAAGTTTGCTCGATTTGATATTTTGGTGGATGCTGTTCTGTGTCGAAGTTATGGAACTACTATGGTTGTTCTTACTGTTATGTTGATGATTAATTTCTAATATGCCAAATGCTTTTTAAACCATTTTTACCTTGTATTCTTTGCTAAGTCAACAAATGGTGATTTCGCTTTTGAAATTCAATTTTGTTTTTACTCATCTAAAGCCGAACATTATATAATGAGAAATCTGAGTAAAAGTCTTACTATTTCTAGCTTCATTCTTTATTAGATATTTAGCATACTGTTTGGAAATTCTTAACTAATTTAATCTCATTAATTGGTAATCCATTGAAATAAAAACACAATTTATTTAAGGTTATATTTCCTCATGAGCTTGTGAAATTTTGGATTGGAAACCAGAAGGATGCTGGCCAGAGTCTTTGCAGCTTGCATTTGTTACCATATTGTGTGATTTTAATTAAATTCTTTTTACGCATATTTATTATTAATTTTTTATGTAAAAGTATGTTTTGTACAATTTTTAATTTTTTTTTTATTTTGGTTGTGCTTATCCCTAATTGATTGATTGATATGACTTTATTTAGAATGCCTTGTTACTGTTGCTTTTCTTTCATATTCTGATCCTGCTGTAACACAGGCAGTAAATGCAAATGTATCATTAAAGCGTTTGGAGGAGCTATTTTTGGCTGAAGAAAGAATTCTACAACCAAATCCTCCCCTTGATCCTGAACTACCGGCAGTCTCAATTAGAAATGGTTTCTTTTCTTGGGATTCACAGGTTTAATTCATCAACATCATGTTTCTTGCATAGCATAATGCTCTTTGTTATTATATTTACATTTAAAATAGCTTAATGTGTAAATCATCAATGTTTCTTGAGGTAAAACTACAGCCTAAGCTACTCTTTTTTTGTGTTTATAAATGTATCGAGAATGCTACTTTGTGAAGCTCCGAATTTACTGATTTAGCAATATTGTTTAATCAAATTTCTAGTTAGTACTAAAAAAGGTCCGGGACTCCAAGTGTTTTAAATGTGAATATGGATTTATGTGTATCCCTGTGATGTAAAACTAAATTCATTCAGTTGTCATTATTGACCTTAATAAATCTCCATAGCAATATCAAATCTGGTATGAGCTAATTCATGCGTTCACTAGCTCAGGTATATTGTTATTGTTTTTGGTGCTTGCATAATTTCTAAACTAGCCAGCTTTCATTTTGGCTGTTCTGTCCTATTTGATGAAATTAATCAAAATTATTTTTGATAGAAGAGTAGAAAAATAATATTTACACTTTACGTTGTGTACTTGGCAAATCTGTTTCACACGGGATGCACTTCACTACCAATATGGTTATCAAGGCTTATAATGATTGAATTTTTCCTTGTATTACAGGCAGATAGGCCAACATTGTCAAACATCAATTTAGATGTGCCAGTTGGTAGCCTAGTTGCCATTGTTGGCAGTACTGGAGAGGGAAAGACTTCACTTGTTTCAGCAATGCTAGGAGAGCTTCCTGCAATGTCCGATTCAACTGTTGTTATCAGAGGAACTGTTGCTTATGTTCCACAAATTTCTTGGATATTTAATGCAACTGTAAGTTATTGCATGTTTATATTGTGTGGTAGGTACATTCTGTCAGCCTAAGCTGTAGTCTTTAAAATGTTTGTGATCATTAAAATCTTCTGGTTGAATTTACTTAAGAGTTCCCTACTTGTTAAATGTTTGACCATGTATCTCTGTGTTTGCAGGTACGTGATAACATACTATTTGGATCTCCCTTTGATTCTGCTAGATATGAGAAGGCCATAGATGTTACTTCCTTGCAACATGATCTTGACTCACTGCCTGTAAGTTTTCTAAGAAAGCTATACCATACTCCATTTGATGATCTTAATCTTCAACTGGGTTTGCTCTAATTCATTGTCTATATTGGAGATTAGGGTGGTGATCTCACTGAGATTGGTGAAAGAGGTGTAAATATCAGTGGTGGGCAAAAGCAAAGAGTTTCCATGGCTAGAGCTATGTATTCAAATTCAGATGTTTTCATTTTTGATGATCCGTTGAGTGCTCTTGATGCACATGTGGGTCGACAGGTAAGCCGATCATTCATTAATCTCTTTGATATTTTATATTCTCTTGCTATGTTAGGTCTAACGTTAACTGTGATGTTTGTGGTTTTTATATGCTCTTTTACTAGGAAGCTACTCTTATTATGCAAAAAAAGTAAAGTACCAAAGGGCGTCTTCTCTGAATTGCAACTACCATTAGTTTCTTAAAGCTTTATACACTAGCTTCTGTGATGAATAGAGATGTAATGAGGCTTTCTTTTGAACAGTTTTACTCGTCTATTAATTCACTCAAATAATCAACTTTCCATTTGTTTTTTTGTTGCCTTTGAATGTATTTACGAGATTTTCATTTGAAGTGTGGCTGTAATTTTGTAATGTTTATTTCTTTTATCACTTGTGCTTATGAGTTGTTTTTTACTATGTTTACTTATTCATTTTCCACTGCTCTAACATGCATTTCCCATTACCATTAGGTATTTGAAAAATGTATCAAAGCAGAGTTAAGTAGGAAAACAAGAATCCTTGTCACAAACCAGCTCCATTTTCTTTCACAAGTTGATAGAATTATCCTTGTTCATGAGGGCATGGTGAAAGAAGAGGGAACTTTCGAGGAGCTTTCAAACAATGGCCCACTGTTCAAGAGGCTAATGGAAAATGCAGGAAAAATGGAGGAGTATGTTGAAGAAGATGAAAGTGTTGAAATTGTTAATGATAAGACCCCTTCAGAGCCTGTCACTAATGGAGTTGCTGATGACTTGCCCAAGAATGCAAGTGATGCAAAGAAACCTAGAGGAGGCAAAACTGTTTTAATCAAGCAAGAAGAACGAGAGACAGGAGTTGTCAATTTGAAAGTGCTAGCTAGGTAATCAAAGATTGACTTCATTGAAATGCTTCGATTTTAATCTTTTCAACAATGTCAGAAGGGTTGCCACTATTAAATTGTGTTAACAACAGTCTTGTGAAAGTGATATTTTAATATGTATCGACAGTATTATTTCATTATTTCTTTTCCAAAAATATCTGGAAAATATATTTTATTATGTCTTCACAGGTACAAGAATGCATTGGGAGGTGCGTGGGTGGTTATGGTACTTTTTACATGCTATGTCGCAACAGAAGTTCTGAGAGTTTCAAGCAGTACGTGGTTGAGTAATTGGACTGATCAAAGCTCGCCTAAGATATACGGACCTCTTTATTACAATCTGATATATGCTTGTCTGTCGATTGCACAGGTATAAATATCTACGATTAGATAACTCACTTTACTTGCCATCGTACTTTGTCTTTTTGCTAGAGTGCATTTGAGATCTATCTTTATCTACTATCATTTCTGTGAAATGGGTGTGTTCTTTAACATCTTGCTCAAACAGTTTTCTTTTCAGTGGAGATTTTCTGTAAACATATGTACTCTAATGTTTGTTTGCTTTCATCCAGGTTCTGGTGACATTGTTAAATTCGTATTGGTTGATTATATCAAGTCTTTATGCTGCCAAAAGGTTACATGATGCTATGCTCGGCTCCATACTAAGAGCTCCGATGGTTTTCTTCCACACCAATCCACTGGGACGTATCATCAATCGGTTTGCAAAGGATCTAGGTGACATTGATCGAAATGTTGCCATATTTGTGAACATGTTTCTGGGCCAAATATCGCAGCTTCTTTCTACTTTTGTACTGATAGGAATTGTGAGCACAATGTCCTTGTGGGCCATAATGCCACTATTGGTTTTGTTTTATGTAGCCTATCTGTACTATCAGGTATATTTTCCGCACAAATTCTTCTGGTCTGGATGCTAAATTTTCTGTTAAATGCATTTTATGGAACATTTCTTTAAACTCCAAGTTTCCTGGGCTAAGTTTCTAATTTCTGTCCTGGTATTTCTATATTATGTCTCTACTTTTGATATTATTCCAGGGTGTTTAAATGCTAACCAGTGCCCCCCCTTTTGCGTTGTTAGTATATGTCAAAGAACGTAGTACTTGGGTTTAAGATGAAAATAACCTACTTTAGATATTAAATCCATTTGGCAGAGAAGTAGTTTGCATCTGTGTGCAGTATTTCATAAAAAGCAGAATATAATATGTGCATTTGTTGTATTATGTAGAGCACAGCCCGTGAAGTAAAGCGCCTGGATTCCATCAGCAGATCACCTGTGTATGCGCAATTTGGAGAAGCTCTGAACGGTTTGTCAACTATCCGAGCATACAAAGCTTATGATAGGATGGCTGATATTAATGGGCAATCTATGGACAACAATATTAGATTCACCCTTGTCAACATGAGTTCAAATCGCTGGCTTGCAATTCGTCTGGAAACAGTAGGAGGCATTATGATCTGGCTTACAGCTACCTTTGCAGTCATGCAGAATGGAAGGGCAGAGGACCAAGAGGCATTTGCATCTACGATGGGTTTGCTTCTCAGCTATGCCTTAAATATTACTAGTTTGTTGACTGCTGTTCTGAGACTTGCAAGTCTTGCCGAGAATAGTCTAAATGCTGTGGAGCGGGTTGGTACATATATTGAGCTGCCGTCAGAGGCCCCACCTATCCTTGAGAGCAACCGTCCTCCTCCTGGATGGCCCTCCTCTGGTTCAATCACATTTCAGGACGTTGTTCTTCGTTACAGGCCTGAACTTCCGCCAGTTCTGCATGGATTATCTTTCATGATTTCTCCTAGTGACAAGGTTGGGATTGTTGGAAGGACTGGTGCTGGAAAATCTAGCATGCTCAATGCTTTATTTCGTATTGTGGAACTGGAAAGAGGAAGAATATTGATTGATGGTTATGATACTGCAAAGTTTGGATTGATGGATCTGCGCAAAGTACTTGGAATTATACCACAGTCACCTGTTCTTTTCTCAGGTATCAAATTCCTAGAATCTTGGATTAATTGGTTCTTTTTTTCCTTGTGTTGAAGTTGAATCTTCAAGGAGTGTGTTTTCTGAATTTTTTTTCTTCATTCCAGGAACTGTCAGATTCAACCTTGATCCTTTTAATGAGCACAATGATGCTGATCTTTGGGAGGCTTTAGAGAGGGCTCACTTGAAGGATGCTATCCGGAGGAATTCCTTGGGTCTGAATGCCGAGGTAATCCTACAGTTTTTCCTTCTATTGGTTATTGTAGAACTAATAATTGGATTTTTCCTGGGTTAGAGGCATTGGTCAGAAACACCTTTTCGTACTGTTAAAGGTTTAGAGGGTTAGTAATCAAATAAATAATCAGATGCACTACTCTTACTGTCAATCTTCTGTTGATATTGTGTAAGGATTAGATGTGTTCATTTGTTTAAGGATTGTACATTCTAAACTGTAATCTTCCCATAATATGTTCAGGTTTCAGAGGCAGGAGAAAATTTTAGCGTTGGACAGAGACAATTATTGAGTCTTGCTCGTGCATTGTTGCGGAGATCCAAAATACTTGTTCTTGATGAAGCCACTGCTGCTGTGGATGTTAGAACTGATGCCCTTATTCAGCAGACTATTCGTGAAGAATTCAAATCATGCACCATGTTAATTATTGCTCACCGGCTTAATACTATCATTGATTGTGATCGGATCCTTCTGCTTGATTCTGGCCGGGTATGTCTATCGCTGTTGCTTGATTTCTTTTATTAATTTGTTTCATAGTATGTGGGAATTATTTTGTTAACAATCCCTAGTCCAAGATAAGAAGGGTAGTGTTTACTTGATTAGAAAGGAACATATCACTCGGGCCTATTTTGTGCAAGATTCTTCCATGGAATATACTGATCGGGTTTTACGTATTATTTCCTTTACCGTTTATGTTTTCAGGTGTCGGAATATGATTCACCTGAGACATTGTTGTCAAATGAAGATAGTGCATTCTCTAAGATGGTGCAAAGTACAGGAGCTGCAAATGCTCAATACTTGCGCAGCTTAGCCCTTGGAGGTCAAGGAGAGAGTAGGATTGGCAGAGAAGAGAACAAACAGTTAGATGGGCAGAGGAAATGGTTGGCTTCTTCTCGTTGGGCTGCCGCTGCACAGTTTGCGCTTGCCGTTAGCCTTACGTCATCACATAATGACCTTCAGCGATTGGAAATCGAGGATGAAGATTCTATCCTGAAGAAGACAAAGGATGCTGTGATAACATTGCAGGGTGTTCTGGAAGGGAAGCACGACAAACAAATCGAAGAGTCATTAACTGAATACCAAATCTCCCGAGATGGATGGTGGTCATCCCTTTATAAAATGGTCGAAGGTACAAACTGGTCGTCTCTTGCATGTATACATCTCTACAAGCATTTTGGTCTGAACCCTCTGGTTCCATATGGTCTTGAATCAGACACCATACATACCAAGCATTGCACTTGCAAGCATGTCCTTGATAACCCTCCAAGGAATGACCTAACAAGATGACCTTATAGCTTTCTTCAGTTCATGAACATTCTCTTTTTGTTTTCCAGGTCTTGCCATGATGAGCAGATTGGCCAAGAACAGACTATTCCAGTCAGAATATGGCTTTGAAGACAAATCCATTGATTGGGATCAAGTTGAAATGTAGCAAGTAGTACTTCTCTGCATCGGACTCTACTGGCTTGGAGTACAACTTTGCATGATCACCTTCTTTTTTTGTTAAATAGGAAAAATAAAAAAAATCTTAGCTTCCAAATTTTGTTTTTTTTAAAATCCTGTCTTTAAATATTCTGAATTTGGGACCTTTAGTTGGGTCTTCAAGGATTATATAGTACCCAAAAGTTTGATATGATAAAGTCTCTTCCAATCCATATTTGTTATAGTTAATTATTTATTTTGGTTTGAATATAAAGATCATATTATATAACACATTGGGAAATATAGATAATTTAATACATAGTAACTTTTATTTAAAATGGACTAATCTCATTAATGTCCATACGAGATTTTTGTAATTAATTTTTACATTTTAATTATTTAGTTTCTTTACTAATTTATTATTGGGACTAGTGTTTGGATTTATATTTTAATATCATATTTTTTGAAAAAAAGCTCAAATTGTAGAAATAATGCTGTAATTTTCTTTCATCTAGTACTCAAAAAAGACAAACCCTAATCAATTAGGTCCACCACGTCCTATGCCAGCATGCGGAGGAGGGGGAAGAAGATGAGTCAAACCATTTTATTTTATACGATAATCTTTTTAAATTGTTTTCTTTTGTTTGTGACTTTTGGATTGTTCTCTTGGATTTGTCTTTGTAATGGGACAAGTAAAAATTGGTCAATGGACATCCCATTACTTGTTCACATCACGGGTGGATCGTGGATGTAATCCAGACCCCTCTGTCAATAATTGGCAAAGAGAAAGAGTGATTCCTTTTTGCAATGGATTGTTGTTTGCTTGTGGCTGGCAGTTCCCCCCAATGTAAGGGTGGTCACGTAAGGCATGACACCAGCAAAACTACATGTAGCATGCCTCACAGTTCCATAACTCTTCACCTGTGGCTGTAATCGGTTCTCCCCTTTGAAAACTATATATAGGGGTTGAGTGTGCAGGCCACGTTACTGTGGAGTGGCGCTAAGTTTTAAAGATTTTGAAGTTGGGTGCTAAACTCTTATCTTGATTCTTAAAGGTACTATGTTCTTTTCTTTGATCGTGAAGAATTCTGTCGGCGGTTGGTTGTTAGTTAAACTTAGTAGACGTTTAAAAGTTTTCATATAAAACAGAAGTGATGTTCAAACGTTGAACCAAAGGAAAAAAAATGGTTGATTTTTAAGGGTGTAATGGTTTCTCGTTTGTGTATGCTTTTCTAGCGTGGTGTTGGTGGTGGTGGCGTGACAGACATGGGTCTGGAGCCATTGGTTTGGTATTGTCGACCGGTGGAGAATGGTATTTGGGCTAAAGAAGTGGATAGTGCATTTGGAGCATACACGCCCTGTGCCATCGACTCATTAGTGATTTGTATTTCTTATTTGGTTCTTCTGGGTCTTTGCGTCTATCGGATATGGCTGACTACCAAGAGTACCAAAGCTGAAAAGTACTGTCTGAGGAGGAAGTTTTATAATTATATGCTGGCGCTGTTGGCTGCTTATTGTACTTGTGAGCCTCTGTTAAGGTTGGTCATGGGCATCTCAATTTTTGACCTTGATATGCAGTCTGGAGAGTCTGGCCTTGCTCCATTTGAGGTAAGCTTTCTCACATGATTCAGTAAACCTTTTGTCGGCATAGTTTAAGATCACTTTCTGATTTAGCCCGTAGAGTCTTCAATTTTTTTAAGTGTTATGTAAACATAGAGTCATGTTTCTTACTTGTAGTTTACCGTATGGTTTGACAAGGTTCAGCTACATTCCTTTTGTCTTTGTTTGATGAGCTGTTATTAGACGGTCCCGTTAATATTTCTTAGTCATAATGATTTTGTTCCCGAATTCTAGCCACCATTGATTATTCTTGGAGCTACTGAAATATGCCAACTAAACTTGTTCGTTGCCTGCTCTTGCAGATGACTTCTTTGATCATTGAGGTGCTTGCTTGGTGCTCCATGCTTATTATGATTGGTTTAGAAACAAAAATTTACATCCGACAATTTCGATGGTATGTGCGATTTGGAGTCATATATGTGTTGGTAGGGGAAGCTGCAATAATCAACCTCATCCTATCAGTCAGTGGTTATTACACTAGGTCAGTATTCCCGCAACTCCATATAATATCTCTTCTTTATGTTCTCCTTTGCCAATCCTCCAAATATACTGGTCAGGAATCTAGGTCAGTTGGATTATGATACTGATCGGAAACTAATGCCAAATTGTTTTTCATGCATTGCTTTAAAAAAATTAGCTGATCCTACAGGCTGTCTTAACGTTAATGTAGTTATGTGAATGGCCATAGTGACGGTTTAATATTCTTAACTTTTTCAGTAGGATTTACTAATGGATATGAGAATCAGGAAAATATATTTTCAAAGCTGGGAAGATTCATGGAATAAAATTGCAATGCTGTTCAAAAATCCTAAAACATAGATACCAAGAATAAATTTACTCATCTAAATTCGTTTTCAACCTACATAGGTGGTTCCATCAAGTAGTCACTATTTTCCTTCCATTAATTTGGATTTCTGAAGATTTAGCTACTCGTTCTCTGTTAGGAGTCTTCTTTCCAGCAATGACAACAAGGAACATCTTTCTGAAAGCTCAATTACATTTTTTTCTATGCATAATTATAAATTTCAAGTGACACCATGAGAATCATTAAGGAATCTTTCTTTATCCACTATGACATACCACCTGTAGAACCTTTTGTTTTATGTTTGTGTAATTTCACCAATTCCTACTGTTGATTTGCTTAAATAATTTCATATCTGGGTTCTTAAATGACAATCAAGGTTTTACTTTTTATTTTAAACCTACAGTTTCCTGAACTTGATGAATAAATTTTCATAGTGCTAAAGCAGCACATTTATTCGGGATATGAAATTTCTCAGCACAAAATTTTGATGATGCTTGTCATGGTTTATTCTAGAGTCACCTGCAAGTGAACATTTTGTAGATTCTGAGGTTAAAAATGAGGCGCATTTATTTTGTTATGCAGATTTGTGTTATACATGTACATCAGCACGTTTCTCTGTCAGGTTAGTTACCTCTTTTTGTATTCTAACAGTCGAAGAGATGACTAACTCTAACTCATCTGGTATTTTTCTGTTTAGAAATAAAATGGTGCATTAAAAATAGGTTCTCGGAGATGGCTAAATATTATTTTCCAATGCCGTTATTACTTTAACCATTCCCATAAGCTTTTTCTTTATTTGTTGTAGGTTTTATTTGGGTTGCTTCTTCTATTTCATATCCCCAATTTGAATCCTTATCCGGGCTATGTTATGATGCAACCTGAGTCTATTGACAACGGTGAATATCAAGCTCTTTCTGGAGGAGGGGAGCAAATATGCCCTGAGAGACATGTCAACTTATTGTCCAGTGAGTAATCCCTTTAGTCTGGCGTTGCATACCAATAGTTCCGGAAACTTAAGTCATTACGTATCATTTCACTGTCGAGAAAGAAAATTAGATGAACTGTGTTTGGCTGGTCCGAAACATTGTGGTTTGATTGTTTTATAGCTGCTTGTTGTATTTTGATGGTTTATTTTCCTCTGGCAGGAATATATTTTGGATGGATGACTCCACTTATGCAGCAAGGCTTTAAAAAACCAATTACTGAAAACGATGTTTGGAAGCTAGACAATTGGGACGAGACTGAGACGTTATTTACAAAGTTTGTACCATGTTCCTGCTCTTAGATAATAGGGCTTTTGGTGCAAATCTAATCACTTTTTGCAAGGTCTTAAAATATAAAACTTATGCAGGTTCCAAAGTTGCTGGGTTGAAGAATCTCAAAGGAAAAAGCCTTGGCTTTTAAGAGCAATAAATAATAGCTTTGGAAGAAGGTATTGGTTGATATATATGCTATCTTTTGACTTGCCTTCTTTTAGTATTATTGACATTTATTGTAGAGATTTCCCTTCTTACTGGAAATATCACCTCATTTTTGTAGGTTTTGGTTGGGAGGGTTTTTTAAGGTAAAGAGTTCATCAAGCTTGCAATTATCCTCTATCTTAGTGCAATATAACTTATTTGAGTGCTTTAGTTGATAGAAAGAATCCCTTAGATCCCTTTTACCTGCAAGTTTGATTCCAACAGTAAATTTTTTCTCAACATTAATTCTGAGATCTTATGAATATCAATTGCTGCTGTGCAATTTGTATCTTTTGTAAGCTGTTCAAACATATGCTGTATGTATTGGGCATGCTTCGTCTTTAGATGTGATGCACCATTCTGTAACTTAATCCACATTCGGGTATTACATCCAATAAAATACAGTTTGGAAACTTTCTATTGATGGAACAATTTATATGATCTCACAACTGTTATTTTGGTCTGTGTAGATTGGTAATGATCTTTCTCAGTTTGTGGGGCCTGTTTTATTGAATCATCTCTTACAGGTTTGTTTCTATAGTTTCAAGACCTTAATTTCTTAAATTGCTGTTTATCAGGTCCTTTGCTACTGCATTCATATAATTGAATCGCCTTCTGAGAAATCAATGAATAAGATGGAGAGAGTACGATATTAGATTCATTAAAATGTTCTTCCATGCCTTGCATAGAATCTTAAGGTTTCACAAGCTTATGATCCTGATTAACTATTCCTATATAGTCGATCAAATTAAAATCTTTTGTTACTTAACCAAGATGAGAAGTGAGGGATTGTGACTGGAGTGCAATTAGTGTGATTGGACAAAAGAAAAAATAGAAAGTCTGCTTTTCTTCTTCACCCCCAAGGGAGAATCAATGCAAAGCATTTTTTGAATATATACTAGCAATCAAGAAAAATATAAACTGAGTATAACTCGTATTTACTTCGCACACATCACCAGCAGATCCATTAAAATAATCAATCCTTTGTGTTGTCTCGGGAGAATTTTAGCAATCTTAATAGCTTGTCTTAGCAAAGATTTCTTTCTATGGAAGAACTCATATTAGCAATTATGTAGCTCATCTTAGAAGTAAAAGAACCTGAGGCTGAGTTATGATTCTCCCATTACATCCTGCAGTCTATGCAAAGAGGTGATCCAGCATGGATTGGTTATGTCTATGCCTTCTTAATTTTTCTGGGGGTGGTAAGTGTCCTATCTTACCTTTTTTTTTTCCAGAATTCTTTTCTCACTGTTTCATCTTCTTTTTTTTTTCTTGCCTAGATATTTTTATTTGCAAGTGTAATTGTGGCGTTCTGATATATTCATTTTCTTAGCATGGATAAGAATGTTTCAATTAGTTTCACATTTTCATTCTCCAATCTCACAAGTCTTGCATATGCTTGGTCGTATTTTTCTTTTCATGAAACTACCAAATAAACTCTTTTTTTAAAAAAATAGGACATTCAGTTTCAATAACATTTAATGAGAGTTATTCAAAAGATTCCTGGGAGTCATTGGGAGTTTGGCTCCAAAACTGAGTTTAAACCTTGTGATATAATCATGAGTTTTATTGAAAAATAACTCATAATTATATTTGTACTAAACTTTGAACAATAACTGGCCAAAGGCGGGAGGACCTGTCATTCTGTTCTTTCTAAAGCCAGTCTAGGAGATCCGTCTTTCCCAAACCCTGTTTTTGCAAGGTGATCTCTACAGTAATTGATTTCCCTTGAGAGTGGGTGATGGGCACATTTTTTTAAGCAATTCCTTTTGTTGATTAAAAATTTTGATACATAAGGTATTCTGCTCCAAAAAGATGTTGGCATAGATTTCAGTTTTTTGTTACCTCCTAATCAGATCAAATTCAAGTAATGACAGAAGGACACCATTGCAAAAACCAGGTGATGTATGCAAAGGGAAAAGTGGGTGTGACAAAACACAAACTGTATCCATCTTATGATACAATATAGCCTACTTTGAGGGTTTTTTTTTTTGAAACAAATAAAAGAAATATTTTTCATACGTATAAGTCATGCAATGAAAAGCTTTCTCTGTTATAATGAAATAAGACCTCAAATTTCTTTTACTCCGAAGGCAAGTATACTTTGTCCATTTCTAAAACCTCCTCCCCTTTTCTGCTAACATTCTAATGTTGCTTGGCTAATTTCTTTATTCCATGGATATTACTATGTTTTGTATTTCTCATCATTCAAGGAATATGTATGCATCGTCTTCAGCAATAGAAGTTTACTTTTTGATCGGTAGCTTTTTTTGCTTGGTTCAGACACTTGGTGTGCTATGTGAATCACAATATTTTCAGAATGTCATGCGTGTTGGTTTTCGACTGAGGTCAACTTTGGTGAGTTTATTTATCTCTTTTAGCCATGTCGTTATGTATATAGAGATATTTCTGATAGTACTATTCAGTCTTCTCTTCCTTCTGGCTTTCTCCGGAAGCCACAAGTAGATTTCTCTTGTGATCTTTTTAGATAGGATATATCCTTACTGCTGTCAGATAATTTTGTAGGTGGCTGCCATATTCCGGAAAAGTTTAAGGCTAACTCATGAGAGCAGAAAGAACTTCCCATCTGGGAAAATTACAAATATGATAACAACAGATGCCAATGCACTTCAGGTATATGCTTATGAACAGCTATTATCCTGCATGCATGCATTCATTCATTCCATGAAAAGTCTGAACTATCGACCATTCTCAATCTGTTGACATTGATATGTTTCATCTTTTTATTTCCTGTTGGCGTACTTAAATGTTAAGCTCTTTGCTCTTTTCTCTGTTCAGAGAATATCCCAGCTACTTCATGGATTATGGTCAGCTCCATTCCGTATCACTTTATCTATGGTTCTTCTTTACCAGCAACTAGGTGTAGCTTCACTTCTTGGATCGCTAATACTAGTTCTTATGATTCCATTACAGGTAAAGAGATATCCTTTTACAACCAATCACATTTTCTCTGTTTAATCTTGATTTATCTAGTACTTGCAAAAGAATAGAAGTTCATTATTCCAGTTGAGAGTAAGTATCAATAAAGGAGAATGTAATTACTGAATAGTATCTGCTTTCCACTAACTTTCTCATGCTTAGACGAGTACTCTGACTAAACAAGCTTTGTCCAAGCTGAACTTTTTGAGAACTATAATGATATATGCTTTGATGAGTTTGGTCATAACTGATAGTTCTGCATTATAATGTTCCCATGAGGTAGGTTCCCGAAACGCAAAATTATATGTTCTAAATGTAGTACAAGTTAAGAGCTATGAGGTACGTAACTACTTAACATGGATTCACTTTAGCCTTTAGATTCTCATCTTTTCAGTCTTTCTGTGAGCACAGACATTTATCATTAGCAAAATGAGAAAGCTGACCAAGGAAGGACTACAGAGGACTGATAAGAGAGTTAGCCTCATGAATGAAATATTGGCTGCCATGGACACTGTGAAGTATGTCTGGATTTGACAACTGCCTTTAGCTTTCCCTTCAAGTTTTTTAGAGCTCACTATGGTTGATCTGTCATGTTCCTATTCTTTTAGATGTTATGCATGGGAGAAGAGCTTCAAATCCAGAATTCAAAGTATTCGGAATGATGAGCTGTCATGGTTCCGCAGTGCTCAGTTCCTCTATGCTGTATGGCACAAAATCCTGGAAATCTTCTTTTTCCATTAACTTTTTTTTCCCAATACTAAACATAATACCCTTCTGCATTTGTGTTAATTTCTTGTCTGATGTATGCCACACTGCTATGTTACCAAGTACCGAAAACATGAATATTACATGCATTGATAATGAGTGGCCTTGTCTTGCAGTTCAACAGTTTTATACTGAATAGCATCCCAGTTGTTGTGACATTGGTTTCATTTGGAGCATTTACTTTGCTTGGAGGGGATTTGACACCTGCAAGAGCCTTTACCTCACTCTCTCTGTTTCAAGTGCTGCGGTTTCCTCTAAACATGCTTCCTAACTTGCTAAGCCAGGTTCTGTCATTTTCTCTGATTCATTGCTTAGCCTTCATAATATTTATATATTTAGCAACACTAAACTTAGTAGATAGTTTCACCGTCTTCTAATGGTATACTTGTTTGGTAGGTGGTGAATGCAAATGTATCATTACAACGCCTGGAGGAACTACTTTTGGCTGACGAGAGAGTTCTAGTGCCAAACCCACCACTTGAACCCGGGCTTCCGCCCATCTCAATTAAGAATGGAGACTTTTCATGGGACTCAAAGGTTACTCCATATTGCTTTATTACAATGTCGTATAGCTAATTTAAAGATACTTTTATTGTTTTGATACCCAAAGTTCTAGACCAGCTAAGCTGAGGAGAGAATTCTGGTGCCAAACCCACCACAGAACAGAGGGATTGCCTCAGGTTTCTGAATTTTTTATTACAGAGATTAAATTCTTAAACGTGTTGTTATGATTAAAACAGGGGTTCATGTCAATCTTAAATTTTCTTTGCCTTCTCATGAAATAAAAATCTCTTTTGGAAAATAATTATCCTTCAATTCCCTGATGTCATACCTTAATAATGTAAACCAAAGAATTTTTCATTCTAAAGACAAGGTTGAAAAAACATTGGCTTGAACAATTTGAATCATGCCAGGTTGTTTAATAGTGGATCTATTTCTTGCTTTAGTTATTTTAATATTGCTTAAAGGGTGGCAGAACAACCGATAACTTTGATCGGAATACTGATGCTGTACTTAACCTTGGGTAGATTTTAGAATTTCCCTTGGTTCATCATATTCAATTTTTTTTAAAATTAAAGGGGTATCCACCGTCGACAATAATTATGCAATTAGTGTAATGATAACTATCTTAATAACACATTCTTCTCTCAGAGAGAAAAGCCCACATTGTCAAACATCAATTTGGACATACCAGTTGGCAGCTTAGTTGCTATTGTTGGAGGGACTGGGGAAGGGAAGACCTCGCTTATATCAGCAATGCTCGGTGAGCTTCCTCCAGTTGCTGATGCAAATGTTGTTATACGGGGGACTGTTGCATATGTTCCTCAAGTTTCCTGGATTTTCAACGCTACTGTGAGTTTCCAGCTGCAACCTATGCTTCTCATTCTTGTGATTCACAGGTTACAGTCACCTAGTGCACACTTCTGACTTTGGAAATTCACTCATTAGGTGCGTGACAACATATTATTTGGGTTGAAGTATGACCCTGCGAGATACCGTAATTCTATTGATGCAACTGCTCTGAAGCATGATCTTGACTTTCTTCCAGTTGAGTGGCCTGAAAATTTTTTCTTTGCTGATCATGAAATGCTATTTTAAAACATGTTCTGGATTATCACCTCTAATTTTCCTTTCTTAGGGCCGAGACCTCACAGAGATTGGTGCAAGAGGAATAAATATAAGTGGTGGGCAAAAGCAAAGAGTTTCCATGGCTAGAGCTGTCTACTCAAATTCAGATGTATACATATTTGATGATCCTTTGAGTGCTCTTGATGCTCACGTTGGTAGACAGGTATTACTTGCATTTTTAAGGGTTATATTAAGCTTGTCCTTGAACTTGAAGCTGAAGTAATGAACAAGAAGATTTTGCCACAGCAATATATGCATGCTAGGGCCACAATGATCTATAACCAGGCATCTTGCAGGCTTAAAAGTGAGATTCCTTTGAACTAACTATGGGACATATGAATTTAATTTTAGGTCTTTAACAGCTGCATCAAAGAAATGTTGCGAGATAAAACCAGGGTTCTTGTCACAAACCAGTTACATTTTCTACCACAAGTGGATAAAATTATCCTTGTCAGTGAAGGTATGATTAAAGAGGAAGGAACCTTTGAGGAACTCTCCAAAACTGGCAAACTGTTCCAAAAACTGATGGAAAATGCTGGGAAAATGGAAGAGATTGAAGAAGTGGAAGAGAAAGTGGACTGTCAAAATCATGACCAGGTCGAACCAGAATTTAAATCTGAAAGTGTGAACGAGTTGATGCAAAATGTAGAGTACCCAAAAAAATGGAAAGGAGGGAAACCTGTACTTGTCAGGCAAGAAGAAAGAGAAACAGGCATTGTTAGTTGGAATGTTTTGATGAGGTAATACGGGTATTGTTTTTGAATATTTATGAAATGATATCACAATACTATTGTTGCAATGCCACTTATTTCCTGCATGACATTTATGCACTCGAAGATGCAGTGGAAGTCTCATTTGATATGTTTTACAATTGCAGATATAAGAAGGCATTAGGTGGCCTATGGGTGGTTATTATACTAATTACGTGCTATCTATTAACTCAAGTTCTCCGAGTTTCAAGTAGTATGTGGCTAAGTTTCTGGACAAAACAAAGCACCTCAGAAGACTATAGGCCTGAATACTATATTATCATTTATGGAGCTTTGTCATTTGGACAGGTCAGTGAACTACAATCCATAATTCAACTCATCTCCCTATTCAAGCTTCTTCTACTGCCTGCTTTTAAATTTTGTTTTCTAATCATTCCAATAACTTGAAAATATTTTTTTCTATAATCTAGAAAATATTTTTGTTTTATAGTTTGCCCAAAAAATTATAAATTTGAGAATTTTTATGAGCATAATTTGTACTCTATTTTCTTGTCTAGGTAAGTGTCACGCTAATGAACTCTTACTGGCTGATTATTTCAAGCCTTCGCGCAGCCAAAAGGTTGCATGATTCGATGCTAGACTCTATCCTACGAGCTCCAATGCTGTTCTTCCACACCAATCCATTAGGACGAATCGTCAATAGGTTTGCGAAAGATCTAGGTGAAATAGATGGCAATGTTGCCGGTTTTGCAAACATGTTTTTGAACCAAGTTTCCCAGCTCCTTGCAACTTTTGCACTGATCGGTATTGTGAGCATGATATCGCTGTGGGCCATTATGCCACTTCTAATATTGTTCTATGCGGCCTATCTATATTATCAGGTATGTTATGATTCCAAACGGCATAACTTGGGAGTTATCAGCCCCTTGCAACTGTTCTATTCAGCCTATCTATATGACTCACAGGGCCTTTATTGAATGTTATTATCTCTGATGAAAGAAAAGAAGGGTGTTTTTCTGGCCACTTGTTAGTTAATGAGATCACCTTGATTTTTCTTAATCGTATGTTCCAATATCATATCTTTTCTTATCCTGGAACTGTGAAATGGTTGGAAGTTATTCATCTCCACTTGTCAAATGGCTCCAATTTTGGCAGTAATGTTTATAAATGTGGTTGTATATGTTATACAGGCTACATCTCGTGAAGTGAAACGTCTGGATTCCATCTCCAGGTCTCCTATCTATTCACAATTTGGTGAGGCACTAAATGGTTTATCAAGCATCCGTGCATACAAGGCATATGATCGAATGGCCAGCATCAATGGGAAGTTTATGGACAATAATATTAGATTCACACTTGTGAATATTAGCTCAAATCGTTGGCTCACCATAAGATTAGAGACATTAGGAGGGGTCATGATTTGGTTGGTAGCAACCTTTGCAGTAATACAGAATGAAAGAACAGAAAACAAAGTGGCATTTGCGTCGTCAATGGGTCTACTTCTCACTTATGCTTTAACTATCACAAGTTTGTTGAGTGGAGTTCTAAGACAAGCAAGTCAAGCTGAAAACAGCCTGAATTCTGTCGAGCGTGTTGGAAATTATATCGAGTTGCCTTCTGAAGCTCCAGACATCGTTGAGAGCAATCGTCCTTCACCTGCTTGGCCTGCATCAGGGTCAATTAAATTTAATGATATTGTCCTCCGGTATAGACCAGAACTTCCCCCCGTCTTACATGGATTAACCTTTACAGTTTCACCAAGTGAGAAGTTAGGAATAGTAGGGAGAACTGGAGCAGGGAAATCTAGCATGCTTAATGCATTGTTTCGCATTGTCGAACTGGAGAAAGGAGAAATAATTATTGATGGCTGTGATGTAGCAAAGTTTGGGCTGACAGATTTGAGAAGTGGCCTCAGTATCATACCACAATCACCGGTTCTTTTCTCAGGTATTTGCTAGCAGTAAACTTGGAACTTTGTTACTTTGCTAGCAGTAACAATTATCCAGACCACTGGATCTTCTTAGATGAAATACTTTTACTTTCCTGTCAACTTTATCCGATTTGGTACTTTTAGATTTAGTCATAATTGTTGAATCATATAATGTGACCATTAACCATTTTTATTTGTGTGAATGTACAAATTTATTAGTACTTTTTTAGTCATTTTGCTTGGACTGTTTAATGAGCATCTCCAATCTTATTTTCACTTGTTTGATGGTTTTATTAACCATATGATCACTCAATATGTTTCTTTTCTTTCCTAGGAACTGTGCGTTTTAATCTCGATCCATTCAGTGAACATAATGATGCCGATCTTTGGGAGGCCCTGGAAAGGGCTCATCTAAAGGATATTATCAGGAAAAATTCGTTTGGCCTTGATGCTGAGGTATTTAATAGCTTCATATCATCCATTGTCTTGTTGCTTTAGCGGTTTATCTTTCTTGAAAGGAGAAATAAGTGTTTCCAGCAGCAAATGGAAAATATTTTTTTTTATTAAGAAAATATGTATACGCCTGCACTATATCTGTTCCTTTCCTGTATCAGGTTTCGGAGGGAGGAGAGAACTTTAGTGTAGGACAAAGGCAACTACTGAGTCTTGCTCGAGCATTGCTCCGACGATCAAAGATTCTTGTTCTTGATGAAGCAACTGCTGCTGTTGATGTGAGAACCGATGCTCTTATACAGAGAACAATTCGTGATGAATTTAGATCTTGCACAATGCTTATTATCGCCCACAGACTAAATACCATCATTGATTGTGACAGGATTCTTGTGCTTGATGCTGGTCAGGTATGCCTTTTTAACTTGAGTGTTTTTCTTGTAAAATTCCCAGTTTCCTACTTACTTGGAAAGGTGAGTTTCTTGAGATTCATAATTTTTCACTATTCCAATATGACATATCCTACTATTTTGCCTGGCTAGGTTTTAGAACACGCGACCCCTGAGCAACTGCTGTTAAATAAAGGAAGCGCATTCTGCAGGATGGTCGAAAGTACAGGGCCAGCCAATGCCCAGTACCTACGTAGTTTGGTATTTGATAGCAAGGAGAAGTCCAGTACAAAAGAAATCACGCTGCAGAAGGGTCATCCTAGATG
The DNA here is from genome assembly GCA_019739055.1 of Passiflora organensis. Taxonomy (NCBI): domain Eukaryota; kingdom Viridiplantae; phylum Streptophyta; class Magnoliopsida; order Malpighiales; family Passifloraceae; genus Passiflora; species Passiflora organensis. The sequence goes on from JAEPBF010000136.1 coordinate 1,930,873, forward strand.
GATAGCCTCCTCAAGATGGGCTGCTGCTGCTCAATATGCCCTGGCTGTCGGGCTTACTTCTGCACAGAGCGATCTTCAAAGGTTGGAAGTTGGAGGTGAAAGCAACATCCTGAAGAAAACAAAAGATGCTGTCACGATCTTACAGGATGTGCTGATGGGGAAGCATGATGAAGAAATTGATGGCACGTTGCAACGGTACGAGGTTTCCAAAGATAGATGGTGGTCAACTCTCTACAGAATTATAGAAGGTATCATTGCTTTTGTCGTAGGAAACAAGATATAGTAGTATCCTATGCTTTCCATTCTGATCTGAAACTGGTTTTCTGTTTCAGGTCTTGCAGTGATGAGTAGGTTGGGTCAGAACAGGTTTCAACCATCAGAATATGACCATGAAAATGAATCTTTTGACTGGGAGAGGTGCACTTAGTATTATTATATTCTTAATGTTTGTATTCTATCTTTAATTATTTTAAAGCTAATATATATCCTACATCATCATGAGGATTCCACCTCATCACCTCATCCTGGTTTCTTGTCCCTTTCTAGTTTGATGAGTTCCAAAGAGATCTTTCTATGGCTCTCATAGCATGCAACAATACGAAAGAAATATAAACCTTTTTTATCAAGTAATGAAGATACTAAAAAGTAGTGCTCTGTCACAAAAGAAAATAGGCTTAGAAGAGTTCAAATCCTGCACAATGGTGATTATTACTGTTTTTTTAAATTAAACAATATATATCATCTATAATAAACTGTTATTAACAAGCCAATATTTCTCAAAAATCTCTCCCTCATTACACAGACAAGTTGTATGATTCTATCACCAATTATATACACTTATCACAGTGAAATACATTACAAAATTTGTCATTAAGGATCAGAAGATGGTTATACTGCTGTGCATGAGAGCAATTGATTCACACACATAAATAATTATATATAAATAATAATATAAATATTTCATATAATCATGATTAAAAATACTATCATTCATTTGATTAAATAAATAAATATCCTCGTCAATCTCAAGACTCATATACTTAGGATGCTCATATACTTCTATCGATCCTGTACCTCCTATACCTCCTTATGTTGGAAGGTTTATCATAACTCAACTTTCTGCATTATGCAGACAGTATTGAAGAATGATGTCTTTCAATCAATGTGCTAATGTGTTAATCAAGGGATCGGTATTCATCATCATTTTCTGACTGATGAAGTCTGTTGCCAGAAAAACTTGTCATCACTGCAAGACCTGAGACAAGAGCCAAGTTATGGGTCAGAAGAAATATGGTAAACTACATAGTCCTTTCTCATTAGACTTTTATGTGAAAGGAAGCTCTGGCCACTGACCAAAGCCAAAACCAACTTCAATCATACTACTTAAGCAGAGCTATGTAAAGTCTGACCTTCAAGACTTTTGTAAAGCGCTGACCACCAACTATCTTTGGGGAATTGGTACTGTTGCAATGTATTGTCAATTACTGAATCATGCTTCCCTAACAAGACCTCCTGCAGAGTAGCAACGGCATCTTCTGTTTTCTTGAGCACATTCTTCTCATCTCTGACTTCCATATGGAGATGATTATTTCGTGAAGAACTGAGGCTGCCAGCAATTGCATGCTGGGCAGCAGCTGCCCATCTTGAAGAAGCTGTCCATCCTCTCTGCTCATCCAGGCTCTTGCTCTCTTTTCCAAGTGGTTTCTTCTTTTTACCTTCTACTGCTAAACTACGCAAGTACTGAGCATTTTCTATCCCAGTACTTTGTACCATCCTAGAGAATGCACTGCCTTGGTCCGAAAGCAGTGTCTCTGGGGATGCATGCTCCAAAACCTGAAAAGCGAAATGATAGGTTCTAAAACAATATCGTATGAACCTTCCCAAGAACAATGAGTTTGAAGGTGTACCTGGCCAGCATCGATTACAAGGATTCTGTCACAGTCAATGATGGTATTTAGTCTGTGAGCAATGGTAAGTATTGTGCAAGATTTGAACTCTTCTCGAATGGTTTTCTGTACAAGGGCATCGGTTCTAACATCGACAGAAGCAGTTGCTTCATCTAACACCAGAACCTTCGATCTTCGAAGCAGTGCACGAGCAAGACTGAGCAGTTGCCTCTGTCCAACACTGAAATTCTCTCCTCCCTCGGAAACCTTGAAATAAGGAAGACATGTATCGTAAATGAGAATCATTTTTCGTCTGTTTCAAGTCATGCATGTAACCACAGGTATTTTGCAGAGGAGCTAAGGTACTAAAGCAGACTCATTCCCAAAGTATGATGCCATGACTAAAAAACCAAGTTAGATGAAAAACAACAAATTATGATATGATGGAGGAACATCTCATCTCCAAGATATTTGGATGAAACAAAAGAGATGAGTTATCTATGTTTCTACCTCAGCTTCCAGTCCCAAGTTGTTGTTCCTGATGACATCCTTGAGATGTGCCCTCTCCAGAGCCTCCCATAGGTCAGCGTCATTGTGTTCATCAAATGGATCAAGGTTAAACCTCACGGTTCCTACAGAGAGAAAAAAATGTTGAAAAATATGCTGAAAGGTTTGCAATTGATTCAAGAACAGAAACTATTTGTGAAACATAATTGGAATAAAAGACAAGTACTATTTGGTACTTATGATACAGCGAAGTTACTGTTCTCGATACCTGAGAAAAGAACCGGTGACTGTGGTATGATACTAAGAACTTTTCGTAAATCTGTGAGCCCAAACTTAGCAATATCATAACCATCAATGGTTATTTCTCCTCTTTCCAGTTCCACAATGCGAAACAATGCATTAAGCATGCTAGATTTGCCTGCTCCAGTTCTTCCAACTATCCCTAGTTTTTCAGTTGGCAATACTTTGAAGGATAGTCCATGCAAGACTGGAGGAAGTTCGGGCCTATAACGTAGAACAATATCCTGAAAAACAATAGATCCAGAAGAAGGCCAAGCTGGTGGAGGTCTTTCCTTCTCAATTATATCCGGAGCTTCTGGAGGCAGATCTATATATGCTCCAACACGCTCAACAACATTGAAAATATTTTCAGTCTTACTCGTTTGTATTAGAACAATACTCAACAGACTGCTAATATCTAGAGTATAACTAAGGAGAAGGCCCATTGTCGAAGCAAACTCGACATGGTTTTCTGTTTTGCCGTTCTGCAATACAGCACATGTTGCTGTCAACAAAACTATGATCCCTCCCAAAGTTTCCAACCTCAAGGAGAGCCAACAACTAATAGCAAGATTTGCAAGGTAGAGCCTAGCACTATTGTCCATCAACTTCCCATTGATGTTGGCGATACGATCATATGCTTGATATGCACGAATACTGGATAAACCATTCAATGCTTCTCCAAAATGTGAATATACAGGGGATCTGCTAATGGATTCAAGACGTCTCATTTCACGTGATGTAGCCTGTACAGTATGTATATATTAGACTGTAATCATGAGAAATTGTTTGGATTTGGCAATTAACATAAAAATAAATTCCATCTATGAACTAGATGCTTGGAAAGGCTACAAGTGGAAACTCTAATCACAGTTTTTGAATTTCTTAGTATATATAGATTCTGTTTCTCAAAAATGGGTTTCTCCTAACATTATAATGATCAGCATCAATGGAATGAGAAGTTAAAAGGTACTAAACAGATAATGCTAAATAATGTTATCTACTGGACAAGATTGACAATCTAATGATCAAATGCAGATTCCTGGTGTCGAATTTGGAATGATAAAGCCTAAATCCACCGAAGCTGCCAGCACCATGTACATTCTTGTAGGAAATTTACATAGATATGTTTTCTCTCCATTGAAACATCAGGTTTATTTAGATAAACTTGTAGATATGTGCTAAGGTGTCCTAGAATTTGTGTTTATTATTTTGCATAATCGGAGACTACAAAGACAAAAGCTTGGGTAGGAAGAGAAGCTATAAGTGGAGAAAGAGTAAAACAAAGACAGATATAACATATCATGCATAAATAATATGGAATACATCATTTTACCTGATAATATAGATAGACTGCATAAAAAGGGAAAAGAATCGGAATAACGGCCCACAGAGATATCGTGCTCACGATACCAATCAGCACAAAAGTCGAGAGCAGCTGCGAAACTTGGCTGAATAATGTGTTTGCAATCTTAGCTACGTTGAAATCTATTTCACTCAAATCCTTAGCAAACCTATTGATTATCCTTCCAATAGGGTTAGTATGAAAGAACAGCATAGGAGCTCGAAGGATTGAACATAGCATTGCATCATGAAATAGTTTTGCTGCACGAAGACTTGAAATAATCAACCAATAGGAGTTTGTGAATGCCACAGTTACCTGAACCAGCAAAGACAGAGATATAATAAGCAAAATCCAAAATTTTCTTTTTTTTGAACATGGTTCATGGGAAAATTAGTTGTTCCAACCTTTTTTATGGTTTACAGGTTTAAAGAACAATGTATCAGCCAAGAAAGAATCTTAAAAAATGATGAATGAGTTTGGGGAAAGACAAAATAAAAAGCATTTGAAAATGGATCTGCTGCTAATGCTTCTTTTTTTCTGAAGCATTGCTATTCACTTCACTAACACTTTCGTGACACAAAAATTGTATCTGAAAATAAGAATTTTGACCTCACATGTGTCATTGGAGTGTGAATAACAAATGCAGGAGAATGAATATTATCGCATTTGATTTTAATAGTAACTATGACAAACCTGACCAATTGATAGAAGTGCAAAAATGAAAATGTAGTATCCAGGCCCACCACTTCCCAAAGCACTTTGATATGCCCAAAAGCTTAACCATTTGCTGCTTGATACTCGAAGAACTTCAGTTAATAAGTGGCACATCAAAAGTATGATGACAACCCAAATGCCTCCTAATGCATTTTGGTATCTGTAAAGTGCAAATATTGATTAGTAGTTAAAACTCATTAGTGTATCACACAGTTTTTTATCATTTTGATGTTTCCCGAAAAAAAAAGAAAAAAAAAAGAACTATATTGCTTCTGAAGGAAGCCCATGAAGTAGAGAAAAAAGGTCAGTTAGTAATGTCACACATGTTTATGTTGGTATGAACATTAGCAGAATAAGCATTGTCATAAGATGCTTTATGAGCCAAAGAAGCCATGATTTTTATACAGAAGTGAAATCATTGTATTAATCAGATACGTGGACAAACTCTCTGACGTATGATTTCGGGAAAACGTTGGACACATTACCTCATCAGCACATTCCAACTTATGATCCCTGTTTCCTTTTCTTCTTGCTTCATAACAGCAAATTTCCTTTCTTCCCTTTTTGTTGTAGATCCTGGATTCTGCGACCTTCCAATCACATTAGCTGCTAGTTCTGCACTGCTATCAACATCTTGAATGGTCTCTTTTTCTTCCACTTTTTGCTCCATTTTCCCTGAATTTTCTATGAATTTCTGGAATGCTGCACTGTTCGTGGACAAGTCCTCAAAGGTGCCTTCCTCTTTGACCATACCTTCACTAACTAGAACTATTTGATCCACCTGTGGAAGAAAATGTAACTGATTCGTGACCAGAATTATTGTTTTTCCTCGTAGGTCTTCTTTCATGCATCTGTTGAAAACCTGAAAATAACCAGGATTAGACCAACGCTCACCTTGTAGAAAGCCTCAAAATAAAAGTTTCAAGATGTGAACTAGGGGCTCATCATCCAGATAGTTTCCTAGTCCTTGATGGTTAAAATTGAATCGAGTTAATTGATAATAACTTATGTGGTGAGCTCTAGAAAAGTAAATAATGTAAATCTTCTAAGCTCCAGTCATGCATTGCAGAACATATTTTGAGAGCCCGAAAAAAAGGTGAACTCATACTGTTAAAAGACAGACTAATACCTGTCTGCTCACATGAGCATCTAGTGCACTTAGCGGGTCATCAAATATGTACACATCTGAATTGGAGTAGACAGCCCTAGCTATGGATACTCTTTGTTTTTGCCCACCACTAATGTTTATCCCTCTTTCACCAATCTCTGTAAGGTCATAACCCTGCAAAAATATTAAGTGAAAAAACTAGGAGACTTTCTACATTACAGAAAATCAATCACCAGCAACAGTTCAAGATCACTTAACTGGAAGTAAATCTAGATCATGCCATAATGCAGCTACATCAATCGCTTTCCAATATCGTGTTGGATCATACTCCAAACCAAATAATATATTGTCACGCACCTGAAAGTAGTGATTTCTGTTTCAGTGGTATGCATGGTGGTAACAAATAATTCAAGAATTACTAGAAAAGAAAATGATGAGATTGATATGTAACAAAATAAAAGTCTAAGATAAATCAAAGAAAACATAAGTTTCAACTCACTGTGGCATTGAATATCCATGGAATTTGAGGAACATAAGCAATAGATCCTCTTACAACAACACTTGCGCCTGCCATGGGAGACAGCTCCCCAAATATTGCTGAAATAAGCGATGTCTTTCCATCTCCCGTTCCTCCAACGATCGCAATTAAGCAGCCATTTGGTATGTCCAGGTTGATATTTGACAGAGTGCACTTAGGTTCCTGTAAAAGTATGCGTATTGATATTGTTGCTCTAACAAAAAGGCATTAATATCATCAAGTACCAGAAAATTCAATATAGAACTACAAAACTAACCAATGTCAAGGAATATTACCTTAAGCATCATGTTTTTTATCAGTATTGAAGTTAAATGTGAAGGAAAAACCAACAGCAGAACATATTGAACCAAAGTGTCTGGAGACTAACAATTTCATATGTAAGACCATTATATCAAAAGGAATCAAAGTTTCCAAAGGTGGAGGGAAATACTCGGTAATGAGTCCTTTCCAACTTTATGTAGCAACAAATATGTCAATGAACTGGACATTCCTTACAAGTCGCGATGGAAGAGAAAAGATGGAGAAATATAGACTAGAAGTTAACCTTTGAATCCCATGAAAAATTCCCATTTTTAATTGAGATAACTGGAAGACCGGGTTCAATGGGTGGATTTGGTGCTAAAAGTTTCTCTTCGGATTGAAGTAGTTCTTCAATGCGTTGCAAGGATACCCTTGCATTTACAACCTGCCACACAAGTTTAAAAGACAATTGCACATATATTAAAAAATAAATAAATAAATATATATACATATATACATACATATATATAACTATACATACATACATATATATATATATATAACCATACATATATATATAACCATACATATATATATATATATATATACATATACATGTATACATATATATACATATATACATATATATATACATACATATACATATATACATATATACATATATATATACATACATATACATATACATAAATATACATACATACATACATATACATATATATGTATATACATACATATATACATATATATGATGTATATATATTTTAAAAAAAGCCAATCCCAGTAGTTTGACAGATAAAAGAAAATAAACCTGCGTAATTAGGTTGGGAAGCATTTTTAGAGGAAATTGTATCACTTGAAACAGAGCGAGAGATGTAAATGCTCTTGCAGGTGTTAATTCTCCACCAAGCAAAGTAAATGTCCCAAATGCAACCATTGTCACAACAGCAGGGATACTGTTCATTATAAAGTTGTTTAACTGAAACAGAAGGCAAATGTCACACATTCATGCATATACATTAAATAACAGTAGTATGACATATTGAAGGTAGAATGCAAGATTTTCTATGCCATAAATGAAATGGCTGGATTGTTCTCCTTTAAGTGAGATATCATTTCATTCAAAAAAAAAAGGTGAGATATCATGCTTTTAGTAATCATAGATCCGCTATGAATCATGCTTTTGCCATGAATCGAAGCATGTTAAATCTTTGTGATGGGAAAACTGAAATCAGTAACAAAAGTGTGAACTAATTTGCACGATAAACAAAACTAATGTTTTAAATGAGCTTTTGTTGCATATGCAACTACTTGGTTGCTGGAAATTTACATCTGAATGCTTAATCACTAAGTAAGCAACTCAGTATCAAGTGCAAAACTCAGCAAAGCACGCACGCATCTACTGATGACGGTATGAGATATCCTTTGTCCATGAGTACAACAAGAAAATGAATATTGGTAGCTAAATCACCTCCCAATTTTCCCATAAACACTACAAAGTGCAAACTGTAGTGTTTCAAATCTTCTAGCATGGCCAAATAAAGTACTTATATCAAGAGATTCTCAAACAATTTTGAGAAATAATATTATTTATTCACAAATATTATGGCATTACTAAAATAGACAGAAGCACAAGGACAAAATCCAGGTTTATGCATTATATCTTACAGCTGATAGAAGCTGTGCATTACGGAACAAACATATCTCGTCATCCCGTATATTTTGTACTCGAGACTGGAAACTCCTCTCCCATGCATAACATCTGAACCATTTTTCATTACAGAAGCTGTCATCACATAAAACTACGTAGTAAATCATCCATCCAAAAGTCTTGAATAGTCAAACTTACTTCACAGAGTGCATGGCAACCAATATTTCATTCATGAGGCTAACTCGACTGTCAGTCCTCTGCAGTCCTTCCACGGTAAGTTTTTTCAATCTCCGAATGACAAATGTCTGTTATAAGAAAATAATCAGAAACTGAATACAATATAATCAGGGTATAATCAATGAAAAATGCGTAGACTAACAAACCATAGAATTAGATCAAAATATAAGTATGAATGATTCCACTTCTTGCTTAAAGCTGAATTTATAACATGACGATAAACTACAATTTTGAATGAATAATAGCTAAAACTTTGAGAAGAATCAAAAGGATATTCACCATGAAGGAAATATTTTGCAGTTTCTTCAAATGGAAACTGAAGATCTTTGGAGAATTAACTCTCTATTGAATGAAATAATGTACATATATATATGAACTATCTAGGAAAAGATGAGCATAAATATCCCTAAAAACTTAGCACAAATCAGCTCGGTCAGACACAATTCAGAATTCCACAGAAGCCAAGGCAAGTATTTATGCTAGTTCATCAAAGTTTCTGTTGCAATAGACTTGCAAGTTTCCTTCCTATATCAGAATAAGCTCATGATGGAGTCTTCTTATGTTTTGGATAAATCCATACTGTTATTTCCTACATACTTGATGGAGTTGATTGAGGATGGAAGAGGAGACTACTTGGGAAATGTGCTTTGCATTTTGGTCTCCGATGTTATGGAAAAATATGACATCGGGGATGTGGCAGAGGTCAGATATGCCATGGGATTGGAAACAATTATCTTCTGATTCTTCTTGTTGTCTTGTTCTGTTAGTTTTTTAGATTTGATGAAATTAAAACATATACATACATGATATCTGTGCTTAAAAGAGACTCACACACAGAAAAATGAAGAAAAAATGCACCACCTGTATGAAAAGCATGACCACAAGCACTAGAGTGCAAATAAGTGAGGCGACACCTAGTTGCTGGTAAAGAAGAACCATGGTTACAACAATACGAAATGGAACAGACCATAATCCATGCAGTTGCTCGCACATTTCCTGAACATTAAAATGGCATGTCAGCTGCAGTTTTGTTATGGAACTAAAAGATGCTAAAAGAAAAAATCTTTCACTGGTGCAACCATTTGTTTCTTACGCATATAAAATACTGTCAGAAATTGTTTCCCTGTTTATTTTGTATATGTGTGTATTTAGTAAAACCCCGACATTAGCAACCCAAAAACCAGATGTTGTCTTCATCTTATTGCACCACAGATTCTGGAAATCAATTCATCTGGCCTCATATAAGTGTATATGTCATTCTCACTTCTTTGAATGCTGTATGCATAGTGCACTTTCATGATAACAATATGTGCTGTATGGGTTGTCCGGCTTCTTCAATTGAAGGTCAAGAAAGCTCCAGGCTTCCGATTATCAATTTAATACAGCAAATTCTGATTCAGCACTGATTTTACTGTATAACTATACTGATGAGTGAACGAATGCGAATTGAGGTTGTTTACAGAGTGCATACCTTCACTCTACCAACATCCACAGTGATCATATTTGTTATTCTCCCCGATGGGAAGTTCTTTTGACCTTCATGAGTTAGTCTCAGGGACTTACGAAATATAGCAGCCACCTGCAATTAGAAGAGATACTATAGAGATGAAATCTTTTTTGGAAATATTCAATCATTTAGGAAAAACAACTCCACCTAATACCTTATTATGGTTAAGATTATTCACAAAGAAGAGAAATAAAATGCTGTCAGTAGAGAGAAAATCTTACCAAAGTTGATCTTAGCCGAAAAGCAGCGCGCCAAACATTATGCACAAAGTGAGAATCACATAGCACACCAAATAACTAAACAAGAAACATGAACTAGTCAATCCACGTATAGTGACTTGGAACCAAATGCATTTAATAGTTCGTGAAGTTGATGGAACTTGTTAACCTTTTAGGATACTGTAGAACCAAAACAAAAGAATTTATCCATACGATAAAGTTGAAAAAATTAACCAGTCATTGACACTCTTTAGATCAAGGAATAGTGGAAGGTTCGTCATACTATTTAGCAACATTTAAACCAGATTTGAATTGGAAACATAAGTTATTTCTTCATCTCATTTTCTTTAGAAAAAATCAGAGCAAAGACCATTTTGTTTCATCTAATCATACAAGTCACGTGCATAAAGTTGACAGAAGATGAGTTAGGAAACATACCACCCCAAGGAAGATTGCAAAAGCATAAATGTAACCAATCGAAGCTGGATCACCTTGTTCCATTGACTGCAGAATGTGAGAATGGAATTAGATATTCTTTAGCCTAAACCCCATTGCAAAACAACTCTAGGCTTCACATCAAATTACATATAATCAATTGAACGATTGAGAAATCAAGAACCAACTATTTTATTTGCTTTCATTGACTTTCGTACTAAAAGCAGCTAGAATTTTCTTGAGATTTTTGCACAAGTGCAAATTGATCCTATTTAAGCTACTCCAAGTATCATTATCTGTCTAGTGTTTACTATAAAAACTGCAACATCTACACTATGATAAAGACATTCCCTATAGAGGATAGGAAAAGAACTTTCAGGTTAAAATCATCATTTCTAGTCAAAACAGTTCAAATTTTTATAAGTTGACAGCATACATGCATCATATCAGTGCTTGTAATGTGGTGGGGTTAAGAGTATATGAATCAATTGTAGAAACAAGATGCAAAAAAAGGAAAATTGTTTCAGTAGGTCTCCCTACCCCAGCTATTTGCCGAATCAATCACCAAACATGCAAAAAGATGCCCCGTTATTCCCATCTCTTCCCAATATAAATCTAGTGCTGGCTCACCAGCTAGTTACTGCAAGATCATCTCCTCCCTAACATAGTGTGAAGTATGTTTTGACCCACTATTAACTAGCATGAGATGTATATAAATTCGCTTTATATAGATTCAAATAGCCACTACACGAAAAAAAAAATCCTTAACATCAGAAAAAAGGAGAAAGACAGGACGAATCATTTATAAAATGAGGTTGCCAAGAAAGAAAGAAAATAAACCTGTAGGAGATGGTTCAGCAAAAGAGGCCCAACAAACTGAGAAAGGTCAAAGCCAATCTACAAAAATGTTAAAAAAAAAAGACCATAGCTTATTAAGTCTGCATAAGTTTTGGCATTAATAGAGAGTTCGCATCTTCCACTACATTAAATCTTCATAGTGACATAAAAATTAGTAGCAGGGACAGAGTACTACAAAAATTTTAAAACCACACAGTAAAAATTTCATATAACAGGTGCTGATTGAAGCCCAGGGAGAGATTAGTTCTGCAATTTGGCATGGATACTACTATAATTTCAAAAAGAGAATACAATTTGTTTATAACACGCAGCCTGACACTAGAATGTCAAAAGATTTCCGCTGTCAAATTTTTCAGTTTTGGTCAAACTATTCAAGGGGCAAGCCTATTGATTAATTTTCCAAAAGCATGTAAGAATCCTTCCTTGTAATCTGAGCTATTAAACCACACATAAGAAGAAAATGCATGACATAGAATTTTGAAAAAAGATTAGTCATTACCTTAAAACACCATCCCAGCAATAATCTGCTCAGAATGTGTACATGAAAATAAATTAAATGATTTTGATACAGGTGAAACAGTTCATATATCTGAATAAATTAACAATTCGAAAGTAAAACAAAACCCCAACTAGAATTAAATGAAAGGAAATGATAGAAAATATCAAAAGTTGATAAAATACCTTCCCCCCATGCTTTTGAACAGCACTCTTACAAGCTTCAGCCTTGGCTTTTGAGAATCTTCAACCCAACATCGCTGAAACTTTTTGATTAGCATCTCTGACCAATCCCACTTGTCTAACTTCCAAATATCCTTCTCAGTTAATGGCTTTCTGTAACCTTGCTGCAAAAGAGGAGTCATCCATCCAAAACATATTCCTACCAAAGGACAAAAATCCAATATATGTAAGTGAGCATCTCAGAAGTTCAAACTAATCTACATTATGGCTATTTTTTCTACTATATCAGGAAATGAATTGAAAATTCAGTTCAATATTCCGGAAATATAGACAAGCAGGCTGTGGAGTAAAGGAACAACTTGAAAATAACTTGGCGTGCCTCTCAGGACATATTTGCTCTCCTCCATGAAGTGCTTCATATTCACCATTGTGAAACGATTCGGGTTGCAGTTGCATCAGATTGTAACCCGGACAAGGATCTAATTTGGGAATGTAAACAAGAAGAAGAATCCCAAATAAAACCTACTCCAGAAAATAGCCCAGAAAAAGTTGTTACTGTTATGCCTGTGATGAATGCAAAGCAAAACTGTTTTTAAAAAAAAAATCTATATGACATGATCTTTTAAGTTTAGCATCAGTGTAATATAAGGTACGTGGAAATTTTTGATAAGTTGAAATACCCCTTGCAGCATGAAGTGCAGGTAGTCTAGGTCTTATGTATGTTAGGAAGTTTGAAACAGGATTAACGTCAGGAACCTCCCTGGTACTATGACATGACAAGAACATTCAACTAGCATTAGACTTGCCCTACATAATAACCAAGATAAGACATCCAAATTAATGTCCATTTCCCTATCATTGTAAGTGAACCCATATAAGACTCTGATATACATGAAATCCAACCAATAATGCTTTAAGAAGTATAATGACTACAGCTTTGAAGCACCATTATGAGGCTCATATCTAGGTAATCTCTCCCTTGATGTATCACTCTTTTCATTTTATTTAATACAAAAGTCCTAGTTGACATTAAGAAACTTCTAGAGCATGAGAAAAACCGGGCTGAGGTTGTTAAGATATCCACAGCCACACCAAAGGACTGAAACTTTGTCAAACTGAAGCTGACCCAAATTGTATTTGTACATAGCAGGAAGAGGAATCAACCTTATAGCATATAATTACAATCCTTACTTCAACGACCTCGTGAACGAATAGTGTTTGTTTGTTAGTCACAACGTAAAAATCAAGTGTAGTTTTCCATGTGTATTTCAAATAATACAGATGTAAAGGAGGTAAACAAACCTGACAGAAAACCACAGTGATGTATAGATACAATGTTAAACTGCATAGTCAAAAGAAACATGATTGAATATTGAGCCCATTATATATTATTAGATTGTAACAATAGAAATAGTTGACAAATTCTGCATTGATTCTCATATAGGCTAACCATATAAAATCTATATCTAGTTGCCCGTTCTCATTAAAAATCTCTTAAATGCCATAACATTTTATATGCAAATATACACCAAGAAAAGAGCATACAGTTTGAGGTTGACGAATATCAGCAAACAGAAAGCATCCTCTATTACTATTGATTCTGCAAACAAATGATGAGCATATTCTTCCAAATCCAAATTCCATGTCAAGTTTTCTAGTGCTAGACATCCCTACTGATGCATAAATCTATATCAGATCTCAAATCTCCAACTGGAATTAGAAATTGTGGAATGTATCCCCATTAGTGTTTTCACTCTCCCGAAGTTTGTGCAAATGTCCGAGATACATATTAGTACAGTAAAATAAATTGTCACTCAATATTCTCTCTTGTTCACAAATGGTAAAAGGGTTGGCAGAATCTCAAATGATCACCACCGCAATCCATAATCATCGTTATTCTTGTGAGCTAAGAAAAAATTTAGCATTAATCGACTATGTCGATTAATTCAATTTCTATGCTACTGCTGTCGAAAAATTTCTCCACAGCACAATTTAATGGTTCGCATTTCTTGCTTACAAGCATAAACAAAACAACAAAACAGAACAGATCACCAAACTAGATGAAAATGAGGAGAAAATAAACTCAAAAGAGCAAAAGTATCATGATTAACAAATTTTGTTCTATTGCTTGTATTAACATTGCCCTACTTTCTCAAGAAAAATAAAACTTGGAGATTGAACTTCATCAACTTGGAAAATGAGACAATAACTAACCTATGGTAACGGTTGCTCACTGACAGAACAAGATCAAAGACTGCTGCCTCCCCTACCAAGACATAAATGATGCCAATGCGAACGTACCATCGAAATGGCAGGATATAGATTTTCATTTCCAAACTGATCATGATAAACATAGAGCACCAGGCACAGGACTCGATAATCAAAGAAACGATCTGCATGAGAAAATAAAAGAAATTACATGTATCTCAACCAAAGTTATCTTTCTGTTCCCAGGGTAACACTTCAGACATCCAAACTTGTTAGTATCAATGACCACAAACATTAATGGTATTCTAAATTCCTGTTGATAACCATAAGAAACAGGATAAAACTAGTTACGAAATTAGATTAGTATAGCAAGTGAGCAAAATACTGGCATATTTTCCCGAGAATTTAGAATCTACAACAAAGCTTCAAAGGCGAGAACCTCTGGCCTCTTCTATCTCTCAAACAGAATGATTATTCTACCAAAGTACGTAATACTTAATCCTATTCCAATTTGACAACCTAATTTACTTTCAAAATGCTGTACAATATATTCCAAGAATACATTATCTAAAGGCAGAAATGTGGCAGTCATTTATTATAAAGAAAACTAACCTCAAAGGGAGCCAGGCCTTTCTGTCCATCTAAATTAAAAATTGAGATGCCCATAAACCATCTCAGAAGGGGCTCAACTGTACAGAAAGCGGCCAAAAGCCCCAATACATAATTATAGTAATTACTCCTTAGACAGTACTTTTCGGCTCCTGAATTCATCCGAGTCAACCATATTCGATAAAAGCAGAGTCCCAAAAGAACTAAATGAGGAATGCAAATCACTAGAGAATCTACGGCACAAGGTGTATAAGCACCAAATGCATTGTCCACTGCCTTATCCCAAGTCCCATTTAGCACAGGTCTGCAATACCATACCAATGACCCCATAGCCATCTTTCTGAGACCACCCTAACAAAGAAGCACAAAAGAAGGCTGGTTAACTATTTCCACTTTCCTAACAATATTACTGCAGATTTAATACTTGATTACTTTTAAACTGCAGGTTTCTTCATATTGCTATTACAGCAACAGGAGAAGAGCAGAACTATTTGACTCACGAAATAAAACATTTACTGCAATCTTCGATATTCACCTCTTACCAAGACAACAAACGCATAAGAAGATGGCACGAGAAATTTGAAAGAAAATTCAATAACCCAACTGTCCCTGAGTAAAAAGAAAATGACTTTTGTTTGTTCACATACAGAACTGTCCCTTAACCAACATTTCCCAGGAGACATAGAGATGTCCGCTAGTGTACAGAACAACAATAGCATCTGTTATGCACACATAAAGCTTCGTAATGGCATGTAAATTCGCATTACGAAAAGCCTTTTCATTGAGCAAAAACAAGCGATTGCCTCTGCTCTAATCCTTACCAACCCAAAGTCTTCCGAAGGAATTAATGAACTTCAATGAACTGTAAAAGACAGAGAAAATGAAACGGATTGACCCTTCATCTGACTTGGAAAACAAAAGAAGATGAGTTGAATAACAACCCATTTTGCATATTTACGAGTTTCAACCGCAGCTTTCCTTAAAATCATTCGTCCATTCCTTTTGTCTGAGCCCAGACACTAACAACCATGAACTCCTCACGGCTTCCAATACTAAACATAAAAATTACTTGTAAAGGTACCTTCACAAACCAAGATTGAGTTCAGGTGTTGTCAGCTTCATAAAACTTGGGAGAAAACCTCCTCTTAGCTAGGAGTGGGTTTCCCTCGCATGGAGAGTTCAGTTACACTTACAAGTGATGCTTTCAGTTTAGCATGCACTTAGAATTTGGACAATGGAAAACATGACTTTACAAAGGATAAGGAGCACGCGAAAGAGACAAAGTGCTTGCAGACATTCTGGTGGGTCGTCAATTAATTAGAGTTTAATATTCATAATTAAAGACTAATCATATAATAATCGTAGTAGGTGGCGTCGACCAATAAATCAGTCAATTTTAGAGGACTAATCGAATCTAGTGAATTTTGAATGTAGATATCGTCTGCTATTGTATCACAACTTGAAGTACCATCCAATCTATATTCTCACATATCTGTAAGATTAACTTCTGTTTGGACATTTAACACCTATCAAGATAAATATTATATTAACTCAATATACAAATAATTTTTTTTTATTATAATCATAATATTACATGTTTAATCTCTGTCCACAATAAAGATGTTTAATTACTTATCCGTGCCCGCCAAGTAAAGTTGCCACTATCTGATTTAATAGCAAAGCTCCATGGACAGTGACTGAATTTCGTTTTCATTGATGCAGAAAAGAAGCAGCCAAGAAAGGGTGAGGAAGCTTCGTAGGAGATTTCCTCTAACCAAGAAACTGCATGACAGTAACCCTGAATCATTAATATAATGAAAAAGACGGGTTGTTTAGTGCTTGCATTTTGATCTGCAATGGTTAATCAGTGAATAACCGATTCCTTGAATTTTGATCTGCTAAAGTATTATTTCAGAGTGGTTTCGGATGTATCACATTCAACTGCTGAATTTCCGTGACTATGAACAGCTTCTAAGGCCTTGGCATAGGCACTTGAGAATCCCATTAGCGCCTGGAAGACACTAGGGAGGCTTGTTTTCAGGTTGTTTAACGTCATTGCCCTAGTAACCTGGATGCAGTTCTGATAATTGGCCTTCTCGGTGTCTACTCTTTTCTTTAAGGCTTCAATTTTCCCACGCTTAATCGAGATGGGATGTTTTGGGCTCAAGTTGGAGAGTTCATCTCCATCTCCAGTTCTCCAGTCAAGCTTTTTTTCCATTTCTGCTAGCAAGAACATCTCCTTTTGCAATCTGTTCTCCAGTTTGTCAGACTTTTTCTGCAGGCTGTGTTCCTCAACCTGCTGCTGCGCTATGGATTGGATGGCAGACAAAAGATTCTTAATGGCCTCCAAGGCTATCTGTAAAGAGATACCAAATCAGGAAAGAAACTAAATGGAAAACCATTAAATTGTACAAGGACAGAGATGAGTTTGCATGGACTTTCGTCTACCAAACCTGTCCAACGTATATGAATAAAATGCATAGAAGATTGCACTAATATGGCACAGTACAAAAATGTGAGGGATAGCCGACTGATCAGAAGGTAAATAAAAATTAAGCAAGAGAAGCCTATTCCAATACCTTGTCTGGTAATTTGTCAAAGACAGGCTGCCATTCTTCGCAGAGTTTGCGAACTGCTGTCAAGCAATCACTCTGTTGCTGGTCGTCCAGAAGGGAATCGGTGAGATGGATCCACTGGCAAAGGGTTCTCACATACTCTTGTTGGGATTTTACAAGTTTGCAGAAGCTGATATGCCAGGAGGCAACCTCAGTTTCAAGCTGAGCAGTAGCCTGGCGGTGGTAATCAGTAGCCAAGTCTATGCTTTGGTTGTCAGTGAGATGATCCAACTGCTGGCAGATATGATTTTGGACTTGATGACACTCATACATTTCTCTCCACATGTTCTTCAGCCTGCATACACAATCAACCCAAAGATAAAAACAACTTTAAGGGAACTAGAGGAATTGGTTAGAAACTGTGAAGCTGTAGAAGAGACTGAGCTCTTAGCAAAAGCTTACTAACATGCCAAAGGCCTAGGTTGAATTCACCTCAAGATAGAAATCATGATAACAATAGACAACAGCAAATTTAATACGTAATCGTTCCAATCAATAGACAACAGCAAATTTAATACGTAATCGTTCCAATCATATGATCTTATCACACACTGCCTTTTGACCGGGGGCTTAAATTGAACGATTTCTGATAGCACTCCAGGATCAAATGAGCCGACTGATGGTATTTCAGAGCGGCAAACACAGAGGGATATAGTAAAGCTTTTCTTAGTATATAGCCGCAGGAAGAATGCTGACTCATAACTAACTATTTTGTCCTATCTTCCTGCGGCTATATACTAAGAGAGGCTTTACTATATCCCTCTGTGCCCGCGGTTCTGAAATACCATCAGTCGGCTCCTTTGATCCTGGAGTGCTATCAGTTTCACTCGAGGATAATGAAACAGAGTTAGATGACCTATGTGGAGTAATCCTAAATCCTCAAGAAATCATCTTCATTCGTTTATTGATTTATCAAATAAAAGAGAGCATTGACAAATGCCTAAAAACATTTGTTACCCAGAAGTTAGTGTGACAAGCTGTGGGTGCAGCTCCACGTCAATGACTTCCAATATAGATGAACAAGAGCCACCAATCGAATGCTGCAGACGTTTGATATCAGTCTCCAAACCCTCCACACTAGATCTGGTCTTTTCAATCTTGGCCCATTCATGGTTTTCTTCTTCTTGTCTTAGCAATAACATGGTTTTTTTCTCAAGCTCTAATTTGGTCACTGCCTCTTCCTGCAGTATATGTTGATTGCTTAAAAAATCCCATCAAAACATCATACATGAATATACTAGCATCCTTACCTTCACTTCCTTGTAAAGTTTCTGCTCTGCAACATATAGTTTGTCAAGTGTGAAGCAATGAGCTCCAAGTTTGCATGGTTCACCGGCACTACAGACCATCGGAGCATCTTTTGCAAAATAAAGTGATTTGGAAGACCAATTCCATGACAATGCACTGAAGACCTTTGTAGAATTGCTCCTCTTTCCTGTCAGATAAAGATAACTTAACTTCCAAAAGGAAATTCACAATGAAAGCACTTATTGATGATTCAGATCATCACAGAAGGTTTATACTAAAAGAGGTCATGCATTCATACAACTGAAGTTCAAAGCTAAAATGCCCTTCAAGAATAGCATTTTATAGGAAACAATCGACTTATACATCCTATCTCGAGAAAGAATGGTCAAAATGATCCTATACAAATTGAAAATTTGATGTTTGTAATCTTCTATTTCTCGATGCCCCCTGCAGTACTAGTCCATTATTCCTTTGCAAGTAATCGAACATTACAATCTTCTTTTGTAATTAAAACAAATAAAAAACGTTCATGAAGGTTGCAAAACAAATGCAGTGTGCTGGACATGCAAAGGGTTTAGGGCTATTGCCCAATACTCAGCCTGTGAAAGTGTTACCATGTAATAGATTGGAATGTAATCAAAGGAGAAGATTCTCACTTTTATGTTCTTTGAGATTCTGTGGCAGAGATGTGTCCCCGTTGGAAATGTTCATGAGAACGGCAATTTCCTTTCCACCGGCTGATCCTTTCAGGAAATAATCATCCAAGTCTTTGACTAAGCCCACTAAGGTTTTCTTGCTCCTCGCCACCGTATCTGCGGTATCTTTGGTAGACAAGCTCGTCACAGATGCATTGTCATCAACTAATTCTACGGCAAGTTGTTTCTGTTTCAGCAGCTGCTGCTTCTGAGGAATCGAATTACTAACGGCATTTCTGATTACAACTTCCCCTTTGGAATCTTCTTCCTCAAGTTCAGTCCTAGTCTCTGCCAACTTTTCCTGCTCAATAATTGGTTCTGCGATGTGACTCTTCTCCACCAACTGTGAAGATGAAAAATCAAAAGGGTCGCCCCAAAAATGCCAGGACGAACTAGGAATTATGGATGGTGGTGGGGTGCCACAATCATCCTCATCAAGCTTAATACTTTCTTCCTGAGCCAATTCATCTTTCTGATCATCAAGGGATTTCCTAGAATCAGGACTAAAAGGGGGAGGAGGGGGAGGAGAAGGAGGCAAAGGGAGGGGTGGAGAAGGCGGTAATCTGAGGCCATAAGCAGTATCTTCAAGTTCTAATGTCTCGGATTCAGTGAACTGCCTAAGAGTTACACCAGTATTCTTTAGTGCTCTTAAATAAGACAATTGGGCATCAGCGAATTCTCCTCTAAGCACCACCAATAGTTTCATCAACCTCTTCCTCTCCTTGCAAATCTGCACTCTCTCTTCCTTATCAATCCTTGATGCAACACAACCCATCTTTCCAACACCACCCAGATCAGCACCTTCGCTGCCTTTTTAAGCCGAAAATATAATGTAACTGCCTAAGACCGAATGCAGTCTCGGACTTTCGAACGTTAAGACCAGAGAGCCAAGTGGTAGACAAGAAAAGCAAACTTGGTACATATCATATGATGGATTCAAAGCTGCAAACGAAAATCTCCTAAAGGTTGCAATTTCTTTTCCTCGGCAAAATTGCTCAAAGGACAAAACTAGGGTCCTTAGACCAGGTTAGGCTACTCTTTAAACTGCATTCACTCGATTTCTTACTGATTCAGAAGCCTACAAGCAGAGAAAATGTGCATAAAGTAGGCAGCTTCAAAATCTCCAGAGCAACCAAAACAAGCATTAGTTCAAACCCAGAAATGGAAACAAAGAAATACTTGGAACTAGAAAAAAAAAAAAAAAACCCCAAATAGGTCTAACTGAGAATACACCCACATCCAGAAGTTTTGAAATCCTGAAATGTAAGAAGCAAAAAGATGAAATAAAAAGACAAAAGAAATTATGGCACTGACATGGAAACTGGCAGAGACAGAGGCAAAAACCTTTTTCCTCTGCCGTAGAATTTAATTAAATAAAAAAAGCTCAAGTCACTTCTTTTTCACGTTCTGGCTGTTTTTTGACTTGAGAAAACTTACAAAATCCTCGCTCCAAGACATGGTTTTCGAAATCTTCTCAATGCAAAGGCTGCTTTTTTAATAGAAGGAAAAGAAAAGGTCATTGCCAATTCCATTCCGGAGGTGAAAACAAGAGAGAGGGTCTAGGCTAGAGTCTCGAGTGCCCCAAAGCATCCTAGGCATAGAAGCATATACATGGCGCTCTTTTTGTCACAGGCCAAAAGCCAATAGAGTGTTCATTTGGTCATTGGAAAGAGTTCAATTTTTCTTTATGAGAGAGTTCTTTTTAATCGTTATTTTAAGTAGTTTGATTTTGCAAAATTATCCAATTTTTTTTTAAAAAATCCTGTTGTTTTACTAGTGCCTGAATGATCACGAAAAAAAGGTAGGAAGCAATAAAGACAGAAAGAAGACCAACGGACAGATGACAAGGAACAGAGTGGGACATGATACCTGTGTGTACATGAGTGTCTGAGGATGGAAAGATGAATGGATGGGTTAGGTTTTTTAGCTTGGAAGTAAATAGCTGCCAATTTGCAGATGATGCGTGCGCATTTAGGAATGGTCTTTGGTTATGGCCGTGTCAGCACCAGCGCATCAATCATTAGTTATCATCCTATCTTATGCACATGTCTAATGTCCTTTTTTATCTCTAATGCCAATCCTTAACTGCTAGCTCAGATCATCTCTTTTCCAGGTCGCAAACCCACAACTTTTACTTCTTGAGCAAAGCAAAATCTGCATCTCGAATGGCCTTTTCTTGAATAAATGGACTTCTCCTGAGGATACATCTCTGCAATCTTGGCCCAGAAGCTTGAATCTATTTCTACTTTGCCTGCAGATCGCACCTTCCTCTGCTCACAGGTCACATGTTAAAGTTTGGTCATTAACAAGGGTAGAGAAATTACTGATAGGGCATTTAAGCACCCTGATCGGAGTTCAAATTCTAAAAATATAAATAAAATATATATTGTGGATAAGATATATGCATATATAGATCAAAATCCAACAAAAAAAATTTATCTTGTAATCCAGAATGATATTCTTCGTTTATAAAACAACAACTCGGCCGTAAATGAATAATAATAAAGGGAAACCCAACCGAGAAGAAAACAGAACACTGAAACAGTGATTTTAGTTTTGGTTCATTGGATAAAAAAATCCAAGCAGGGAAATCCCAACCCAAATTATGTAAGCTGATGCATACATACTTTTTTTTAACTTTCTGAAAGCAATGTTAAGAAAAGCTCCTTTTTTCTGACTCATAAATACGGTTCAGAATTGATCTCCTTTCTGGATGTTGAATGGCCCTTGCCGGTTGCCATGTCGCTTATGATTGACCCTTTTGTTTTCTCTTGATGACGCAGGAAAACACAAAAAACAAAGCATCAGCAAAAAAGCAAACCTCCCATAACCAAGTTGATGACCTTCATTTCCGAACAATCTTGCTTCTAAGAAATTTTAATTATTATGTATTACAAATTTTAGTCGATCCCTCCAATTCAACCCATGAGAAGAAACGAAGAAAATATATTCCGATGATATAGAAAAATCTTTAAGCATTTAAACCCTTTGATCAATGTCAGCCCTTTGGTCCCTCTTAACGATGCATGGTCATAGCACTAACTGCACTACCTTATACTTTAGTCTTCTTACAGTACCAACATTCTGGTGCTGTTGTAGTAAACAACAAGCATTGTACTCCTCCTAGGTTTTCTTTCTTCTCTTTAATGGATTGCATGCGACAAAAGTAAACGCATACACATGGTCTAGCTGGACAAGATGGCTAGGTACTGTTACATATGTCAGTTATCAATAATTCCACGCCCACTACCTCTGGTCAACTGTGCTAGGTACTGTTTCATATGTCTGATTAACGACATTGGATGGTCATTAGAATTCTTATTTTGGGCTGCAATGAGTATGTTTGAAGATCAATGGAGCCACATCTGATGTGATGCAAGTGCAAAGAGTAGTGACTTAAAGACTCTAATTAATACCGAACATAACCAAGGTTTTTTCATTTTGTTATTTTTGGTAACAGAAACACAATACCTAACTTGGATTATCTCTTTTGTCTTCTTGAAGGAACCTTTGGTTTTATATGAAGTTCAACCCTTTTTGGCACTGTATATGATGACGTTGGAGACTTCATTTCTTCTCTCGTAATAGTTCAGTAGAGCACTTTTTTCTTTATTGCCTGCGTGGCTATGGTTCGCTCTGAAATCTAATGGGTTTTCGCCAGCAGAAACATTAATATTGGATGTCTGGGACAGGGAATTGAAGGGGTTGACCTAAAGTTGGTATCTTGTTAACTGAATTAAATTTGTGGTCTTTGTTGTGGGAATTTTGTGGGTTTCCGGATTTTTCTTAAAGTGAGTATTTCTTGTTACAGTGGTTTCCAGGTGTTACTTGAAGAACCTGAAAAGATTGGACAAGGAGTTTACTGTGACTAGATATTTATGCTGATTTTGTCTTTGGTTTAGTCGAATAGATAGGACACAAGGCACTGCTTTTTGATTCAATTTGAATTTTGAAGTGTGGCTTTTGATGGCGGTGGTTTAAGGTTGAAGTTTTACAGGATTCGGGGTTGTCGATGGTGTAAGCTGCTTTCGAGTGGGGCTTGTCCTGGAATTGGACTGCTTTCTTTCTGCTATAGTGTTTAAAGTAGTTTGCTTTAGGATTTGTTTAATTTCGGGCTTGAGGCTGTCCAGGTTTTGAAGATTTTTGTTGCATGTAGACTGAGAAAATGGCTTGCGTGAAATTGGGTTTCAAAAAAGATGCATTTCAGAAGCAAGGGCAGGCCTGGTATGTAGCTTTCTCGAACTTGTATTTGAGCTTACTCATGAATCTCTTCTTCTTGGTCTTTCCCTTTTCAGTTCACTCGGCTGCAAAAGCTACCTTAATCTGAACTTCATGTTACCTGTGATTTTCCCTTGCTTTTTTTTAATAGTTCGCCTTCACTTCCCCAGCAAATCACATGTATAAGTAAGATTTTTCCAGGTTTTGAGTTGAATGCCTTCTGGTTTGTTGAGTTGCTGAGAGACTGATCAAGTCAATATAAGCTCAGTTTGCCCATTTTTGCTATGCAACGCACTGGTCAGAGTTGGCCAGTGGCTGTGGAAGATGGACCCTATCGGATGACCAAATAACTTTTTCTGCTTGCTTTTCCCTCCAATACTGTAGTGGTCAATACAGTTTCTCTTTGGCGTTAATTCCTTTTCCTTGATCATTTGTGCACAATCACACTCTTTCGTGGTGTGGCAATGCTCTCTGGTATTTGATATAGCCTTGTTTTGAAAATATCATTGGTATGCAATTTGTGCAGGTTCTGCACAACTGGACTTCCTAGTGACATTGTTGTTGAAGTTAGCGAGATGTCTTTTCACCTTCACAAGGTAATGTTCTTTCTCAGTCATCTTTATTTTATATGTTCATTTGAATATTTGTTCTAAAGCTTTAGCTGGGTATGTACCAGATACACTACCCGTTAACTGCACAGTGTGGTTATATATGTGATGTTTTCTGTCATTTGAATGCTTCAATTCGATGTTGTATACTACTAGGAGTTACCATACCATCAGAAAATAGTACCTGTCTATTCTGCGGCTCGGTATATTTTAGTTTTGCTCTAGTTGACTTGTTTTGTTGATTTGAGTTCATCAATTTAGTCCTCCTAGTCCTAGATGTTCAAACTTTACTTGGTATGCATGCAGTTCCCTTTGCTCTCTAAAAGTGGGGTTATGGAAAGATTAATTGCCGAAGCATCCAAAGAAGATGAAAGATGTGTGATTATTCTTCCGGATATTCCCGGAGAGGCCAAAACGTTTGAGCTTGTGGCGAAATTCTGCTATGGTGTGAAACTTGAGCTAACTGCCTCAAATGTTGTGTGCCTTCGTTGTGCTGCTGAACATCTTGAAATGACTGAAGAATATGGGGAGGGAAATCTAATTTCACAGACTGAAAATTTTCTAAATCAAATAGTCCTTCGGAACTGGAAAGATTCTCTTAGAGCACTGCAAACCTGTGGTGATATTCTGCACCATGCTGATGAACTTCATATTACAAAGAGGTGCATTGAATCATTAGCCACAAAGGCATCCACTGATCCACATCTATTTGGGTGGCCTATAATGGAGCATGGACCGACGCAGAGCCCTGGTGGCAGTGTCTTGTGGAATGGGATAAGCACAGGGGCTAGGCCAAAACATGCAACTCCGGATTGGTGGTACGAGGATGTGTCAAGTTTAAGTTTGCCTTTGTTTAAGAGGTTGATCTCCACCATGGAATCCCGTGGCATCAGACAGGAGATTATTGCTGGATCTCTTGCCTTCTATGCAAGAAAGTACCTACCCGGGTTGAATCGGCATCAGGGTACTAGAGAATCTAGTTCCCGTTTGATGCCAGTTGCTTTGGGGACTCCACCATTGGAAGAAGACCAGAAGGTATTATTGCAAGAGATTGACCAATTGCTACCTATGCAGAAGGGTTTTTTCCCAACTAAGCTCCTCTTTGGTCTTCTCCGGACTGCCATGATTCTAAAAGCAAGTCCCTTAATTTTGGCCAACATGGAGAAAAGGATTGGAATGCAGCTTGATCAAGCAACTGTAGAAGATCTTTTGTTGCCCAACTTTTCGTATTCTACGGAGACACTTTACAATGTTGACTGTGTGCAGCGGATTCTCGATCATTTCCTTGCCATGGATCATATTACCGGCGGGGCCTCTCCTTCTGCAGTTGATGATGGTCTACTGATTGGATCACCATCATTGACACCAATGACAATGGTGGCCAAGCTGATTGATGGATATCTCGCTGAGGTTGCCCCTGATGTCAATTTGAAACTACCCAAGTTCCAGGCTCTTGCTGCTGCAGTTCCTGATTATGCCAGGCCCTTAGATGATGGCCTTTACCGTGCCATCGACATTTATCTGAAGGTAAACTCCTAGACATTGTCTTCATCCAATCTAACCAAACAAAATAACGCAGGGATGTGGTCAGATGATTACTTGATGTTTTCACTTTCCATCTGAACCCCATTTTCCTGTTAACAAGCTACTGTTATTAAAATAAGCTAAAAGAGAGAGGAATGCTCCTCCTGGGAGCACTTTAGTTCCTGTTCAATCTTATTTATTTGTGTGATGGTTGTCTGACTTGCAGTCACACCCATGGTTGGTAGAATCCGACAGAGAACATCTTTGCAGGCTGATGGACTGTCAGAAGCTCTCCTTGGAGGCCTGCACTCATGCTGCACAGAACGAACGGCTTCCCCTTAGAATAATCGTGCAAGTTCTCTTCTTCGAGCAGCTTCAACTCAGGACTTCCGTAGCCGGCTGCTTTCTGGTTTCGGAAAATCTCGATGGTGGCTCGAGGCAATTGAGAAGCGGCATTCTCGGTTCTACCGAGGGAGGCTGGACAACAGCTGTGCGCGAGAATCAAGTCCTGAAGGTTGGAATGGACAGCATGAGGATGCGTGTTTCCGAGCTTGAGAAAGAGTGCTCCAGCATGAGGCTGGAGATTGAAAAGTTGGGCGGCACCAAGGGATCCAGCACTTGGGGAAACATGTCAAAGAAGTTCGGATTTAAGATGAAGTCTCAGATGTGCAGTGGCGAGGAAAGGTCAGTTAGCAACCTGAATAAAGCCAGTGCCAGGATGGAGAAGGCAAAGAATAGGCATCAGAAGGACAGGAGTAACATATCTCCAGATGGATAAGAGTCCAAGACCCCATCTCTTCAGCCTTGTAATACCTTGTTTTCCGTTTTTTTTTTTGGATTCATTCCACTATTGTTATTAGCTTGTAGTTCAGGAACCTGTCTTCCATCACCCTGATTTTGTATATCAGTCTTGGTAAGATGGTTTCTGTCTTTTTACTTAGTCAATCTGTAACCATGTAATGGAGATTGAAAGTTGAAAGTGAAACTGTAAAAAATTGTGGTTCTTCCATCTTACTATGGGATATGGGATATGGGATTTGATGTTATATTTTATTTAAAGTCCTCCTAAGTATATGGTTAGTTGACATCTAATTTATTATTTATCATATGTTTGATTATATTATTTATGCAAGCATTTTTTAATTACAGTTAATTAAAATCACAATTAACATGGAGGACAAAATTGAACGGCAAAGTTTTAGTCAGTCGATCCCAGGTTAAAACCAAATCTATATCAGTCAATGTTCCATTCTTCCCGGCAACAGCACCAAAAAGATAAGAAATCAAAGGAAACCCAAAATTAACTGCCACCCTTAGCGTGTAAAAGTAAAACAATCAATCCCCGTCCCACCCCAATAGCCCATAGCGTAGACGTAGAGACATAAAACGCGCCCCGCTATCTATGTACACATTTTCAATTCATTTTCAAATTAAAATCAGTTTACGTCTCCTTGCCACTTTCAGATCTGTTTCTTCCTCTCTTGTGCTCCTTCTTTGACATTCCTTTTCCTGTTTACAAAATCCGGATCTGGGCCAGGGATAATACGCTAGCGGATCTTTCAGACCCGGAGAAAGGAATCGAGCTTGATGGATAATAATGCGGACGTGGAAAGCGGCGGGGACGAGGAGTTCCAGGGGCGCACTGGCCGCCGCTCCTACCGCCCTGTGGTAGCTCACGATCGGGCCGTGCTTGAGATGTCATCCATCGATCCTGGATCATCCTCCTCCGCAAATCACATGAATAGTATCCCGTAACCTCTTATATCCTTGTGATATGTGTTTTCTGTTCTTTTTTTTGTCTTTTTTAGATTGAAGTAATTTGGCAAACTCTATTTCCATTTTCCACGTCTCGTTTTACAGAATAGAGAAGGGACTAACAAGAAATAATGCGTTTGATGTATGATTATTGGTTGTTGGTGCAGAAACATCAAGGTGGATTCCCAATTAAATAATGCTTCTCAAGGCGCGGCTGCTGCTAATGGAGGTGAAGACGGTGAGAGGGACAACAAATTGGAATTGTTTGGTTTTGATTCGCTCGTCAACATTCTTGGTCTTAAGAGGTATACAGTGTTGCGGTTTATAAATCTTTATCTACGATTTTAAGCTCTGTTTAATCCCATTTTTTTAATCATTTTTGCAGTCTCGTGTTGTTAGCTTCTTCTACATGTAATAAAAGCTGGCATCATTTCAAAATTCATGTTTAGAGAATATATGGCCGGCATGTAAATAACTTCATGATAGTATGAGTAGTGATGAGGGTTTAATGGGAGAGGTACATCTTGATGTCTGCTTTTCTATTCAATTCTGTTGTAACTTTTCCATCTTTATTATTAGAGCTGCATTGTTCAAGCCTTATGTTCGACCCTTGGTGTACCCTATTATGGACTGCATATTTTAGGATAGCGATCTCATTGACTTTGTAATCCTCACAAATTAAACTCTCATGAATAGTATGCTTCCACGAAAGCCTTGTATTGATCTTGGTGATTCATATTGGGTTTTGACTTGATCTTCCAGTATGACAGGGGAGCAATTTGCTGCACCTTCTAGTCCCAGGGATGGTGGAGATGGGCCCAGCAATTATGAACGTCTGAGGGTATGCATTTTCTTCAGTATGAGACTATCTTAAAGCATGTGTTGGATTATTGAAGGAATTGCACTGGGATTTTCTTTGATCTAGATTGATGCTTCCCGCTCTTTTAACTTTTCACTTCTAGTTGTTTTAGTCGTACTAGTGACAGTTTGTTTTGATTGGGTTACAATAAATTGAATTTAGATGCATGGAATCAATGCTGATCATGCTGTTTTTGGTTATCTGCTTTGTTTCTGGACTTTTTCTTCTTCACATAATCAATAATTGTAGAGCTCAGGGCAATGTTAATAATATTCTTTGATTGCTAGGATAAACTGCTTAGCCTGACACAATATGCTATTACATCTTTTTATGTCCACATCTTTCAGGCGAATGATGTTAAACTGGGGACAATGATGGGTGTTTTTATCCCTTGCTTACAAAATATATTGGGAATTATCTACTATATCAGATTTTCATGGTAAGCCTTCTATACTTTGATGTCAAATTTGCTTATTTTTCCATGACAATATCATTTTATTTTAGGCTTAGGTGTGACCATGTAGCATATTTCTAGTAGATATTGATGTTCCTCTGCACCTGAGAAAAAAATGTGACAAATTTTTAGTTATTTGGACTTGCCCCTCAGATTCATTGTCACCTATATTTAACTATCTGATTCCCTCTTTAGGTACACTAAGGTTGTAGCTGAATAGATTTTCATGCTTGCATGAAATGGCACCAATGTGCTTACATGTCCAAGTGTTCATATCAGTCATGGTATTGAGAACAAACAGAAGTCTACATTTTTCTTTCTTGATGCAACTGGAATCATATTGTTTTGCATAAAAGATAATAATTTTCTTAATACAGATGAAACTTAATACTGAAAAAAGTTTGTGGGTCTTTGGAATTCATGTTTGACAACATGCATATTTCTTGTCTTTGTGCTTTTTTTTTGTGAAGAAAGGCTACATTATGTAATTTTAGGTGGTAGGAGTTGTTATGAAATTGAAGAGATCAATATACCTGCTGAATGGACATCTATAAACTGCATGGTATTGATGAACAGTTGCTGAATAGTTGCTGTTGTGGCAGTGGATCACTTGTAGGAGTGTAAAAACAAACAAAACTGAAAATATCTAGTATATTCTAATTTCTTAAGGTGTATTTTGTAAGTAGTGCTATTTGAGGTAGAGAATATAAGTAGTTTTTTCTTATCTTCAGGAGGCTAATAACACCACTGCTACCTCTTTCCTGACTTTGATTACATGTTTGTCTTGTGAATGGACAATATATGTTGGTTTTTGAGTTTACATGAATGCAGGATTGTTGGCATGGCGGGTATAGGTGAATCATTACTTCTGGTGGCATTCTGTGGTTTATGTACTTTCTTAACTTCAATCTCACTGAGTGCCATTGCTACGAATGGAGCTATGAAGGTAACATGGCATGATTAGATTGCTTAATCCTGAGAATAATTTAACAATCTTTACCAAGTTATCAGTTTTCTAGCTTTTTATATTGACATGATTGTTTTAGAACTACACTATGTGATTATTGGTATTCAATTATGAGGTTTTGGACCATTAATTGATACAGAAAATAGACATATTGGCATATATATGGATTACTCTTCACCCATCTTGATGGTATGAATATTCAAATTTAAAATTGAATTGTTCTGTAAATTATCATTTCTGATTGATTAGACAATGATATTGTCTTAAACTATTCTATCTTAAATTAATTCTGAGATTAGTTTAACAATCTTTACCAAGTTATCAGTTTTCTAGCTTTTTATATTGACATGATTATTTTAGAACTACACTCTGTGGTTTTTGGTATTCAATTATGAGGTTTTGGACCATTAATTGATACGAAACATAGACCTATTGGGATGTATATGCATTACTATTCACCAATCTTGATGGTATGAATATTCAGATTTAAAATTGAATTGTTCTGTAAATTATCATTTCTGATTGATTAGACAATGATATTGTCTTTAACTATTCACTCTTATGCATTTCTAGGGTGGGGGACCATATTATCTCATTGGTCGTGCGCTTGGCCCTGAAGTTGGAGTTAGCATTGGATTATGCTTCTTCCTCGGAAATGCAGTAGCTGGAGCTCTGTAAGTATATATTAGAATCTTTTATGGTACTACATGGCATACTTGAAGGTCAGAGGGAAACAGCATTCTGTAATTGTTTAACGTCTGCCATTTTCTTTTGCTTTTGTTTGTGCTTTTAGTTATGTGTTGGGAGCTGTAGAAACATTTTTGAAAGCTGTGCCTGCTGCTGGGATATTCAGAGGTGATGTTTAAAAATTTCTTCAGACATTATTGGACTTTTATGACAACCTTTATAGCATTTCAATTGAATCTTAAACATGAAAATATCAGTAACATATATTTTTATTATTTTATCTGCAGAGACAATTACAAAAGTAAATGGCACAGTAACTGAACCCATTGAAAGTCCTAGCTCACACGACTTGCAGATTTATGGAATTGTTGTGACTATCATCCTATGCTTCATTGTGTTTGGTGGCGTGAAAATGATCAATCGTGTTGCTCCAGCTTTCCTTATACCTGTACTATTCTCACTTTTTTGCATATTCATTGGGATTTTTGTGGCAAGGAAGAATCATCCTGTCGGTGAGTGTTTATACCCTCAAAGTTGGCTTTTACACTCTATACTTTTGAATGCATGTAATTAGCCATCAGTGCTAGTTGCCTAAATGTTTTTCATGAAGTTTATGTGGACTGCTTGTTAAATATTGACAACCTTGGCGTCCCCTTTAATGTTATCTGCCACTCTTGGCCTCATAGGACGTGGTTGTCAGCATGTTTAGATTCCTTAGACAAACTATCAGTACAAATTATGGCTTTATGCATCAAGTTGGTTATGCACCTTGACCACTATAATTTTCCAGAAGTGTTTTTCATACAATTTTCTTTGAAAGCTGATTTCCTGAATAATGAATAAAATTATCTGTTGCTAGTGAATAAATTTAACTTTTTCTCTTGCAATACCCAATACAGATGGAATAACAGGCTTAAGTTCAGAGAGCTTCAAAGAGAACTGGGGTCCAGCTTATCAGTTTACCAATGATGCTGGAATACCCGATCCTAATGGAAAGGTTTACTGGAATTTCAAGTAAGCATTGGCAAGTGTTTTCAATTCATTGGATTGTTTTGCACAAAGTTGATGAATTAAATATGCCTAGTTGCATCTTGTTTCCAATCATAAAATCTGTAGGCAGATGGAATTGACAGGTTTCTGTTATCTTCCCAGAAGCTCTCCAACACACCTTGATCTAACACAAAGTTCCTTTATTTCTTAGGAAAGAAACAAGAACAGTTTATATGTTCAGCAATTTCTATAGTAATTTTATTTATTATGAGTGACCTAGATTCTGAAAGTTCATGGGATAAGGTTTAGCATTACTGCATCCCATTTTGTGCCATCCTCCTGTCACAAAAAATGGAAAAGAAACACCATTATCACAGATATTAGTTGTATGGCAGAAGACTGGCTAACCAGGTGGACTATTTTCAGATAGTGTGCTATATCTTGCTGATTATCTCCTTATCAATTGAAATTTAGTGCCTGTTAATTTTTATGTAACTGCCCCAATATGCTCTGAAACTTTGAAACTCACTTTCCCATAAATATGTTGGGTTTCGTCATGAAGTTTTAATAATGACTTTTTTGGACTTTTGGCAGTGCGCTGGTTGGACTGTTTTTTCCTGCTGTAACAGGAATTATGGCAGGTTCTAATAGATCAGCCTCACTGAAAGATACACAGCGCTCAATTCCTATTGGGACATTGGCTGCTACTCTTACAACAACGGCAATGTACCTGGTTTCTGTGATTTTTTTTGGAGCACTAGCAACTAGAGAGAAGCTTTTGACAGATAGGTAATATATTTTCTTCTGTATTGTTAGCTTTTTGTGTTAATATACTGCATAGTGATTAGTCGTTAGCTTCTTGTGGAATACTTGACATATTTGTTTAAGATGCATGTTTACTGGTTTTCTGTTCTTTTTATCCAATGGTTACGAAGTGACTAGTTGTATTCAATGTGAAACTAATGATCGGATGTAGGTCCTCATGACCACTTCTCTCTTATGATTTACTTTGGTCTTGGTGTATTTTTGATGGGAAATAAATCCTTGATGCCGAAATTGAAATAGTCATAAGGATAATTCATAGGTTGTGAAGTTTCTATTTGTTTACGTCGCAGTGGAAAATGCAAGATATGCTATGCCATACCATTTCTTATGCTGTTAGGGAGAAATCAAAAGAGTTCAAACTCGGCAAAATCTTAAAAAATTGTGAATATAACAGTATTGGAAACTGGACTTACTAATCCATATGTTTCATCTGTTTACAATGATATTATTTTATTTTAAAAAAAGTTAAATTAACATATCTCTATTAACTTCATTTTGCTTTCATGAAAAATAAAAAAAAGAAAAAGAAAATCAAATAAGAATTGAAAAAGCAAGACCCTGTTACTTTGAGAATAAAATTGTATTTTGACTCCATTTTCCAGGAAAATAAATCCTGAGCTCAGTTGGTATATTTCTATTAGCCTATTGGATTTGATTGCATTGGGACTGACAGGGCTCAAATCTGCAGCTTCTGCCTTGACAGCTAGGTGCTTTGACCAATTAAACTACAGTCCCTGGGAAATAAAATAAATAAGGTGTACAACGATTTTTATGGTTTCAAAAACATCATTAAAATAACTGTAATTTTGATGTTGCATTTATTCCATTTTTTTAGCTTATTTTCTTGCAGTTACATCCATCTTGGTGGTTTGGCCAATGTTATGCATGAGGAATAATCTGTTCTGTTGGGGGACCCATTTTGCTAGTTTAGTGGGTTGTTACCTTATTGGAAATGTTTATAGTGTAAAATTTTTTTATTCCTCTTCTTGAAAACAAATATTGGTTGTGAATTTAGACTACTTTCTTGCTGACTGGAAATCTTAATACCCTTTTTACTTCAAATTTTTACTGCTGAACTACTCTTTTTATTCAGGCTACTTACTGCTACAGTTGCTTGGCCTTTTCCTGCAATCATACACATTGGTATTATACTTTCAACCTTAGGAGCTGCTCTTCAGAGCTTGACTGGTGCCCCACGTTTGCTTGCGGCAATCGCCAATGATGATATTTTGCCTATTCTCAACTACTTCAGAGTTGTAGATGGGCAAGAGCCTCATGTTGCTACTCTCTTTACTGCATTTCTGTGTGTTGGATGTGTCATTATTGGGAACTTGGATCTTATCACACCAACTGTGACTATGTTTTTCCTTCTGTGCTATGCGGGTGTAAACTTGTCTTGTTTCCTTTTGGATCTTCTAGATGCTCCTAGTTGGCGCCCACGGTGGAAATTTCACCACTGGAGCCTTTCACTTTTCGGAGCATCTGCTTGCATAGGTAAACTGTCTTTCGCTTTCTTTTATCCATTTTTGTAGTTTGTTTGTCCACTTTTTATCTGGTTGTGAACAGAAGAGTGTCCATGCTCACCAAATTTAGTGATTGTATTACTTTTTTGCAATCTTACTAAATTACTGGTTTCCCGACACTACATTGACTAATAAGGTCGTCTATTTTTCTGGTCTGTTCCCCTCACTGTGTTGACCGAAAAGCATGACTTTTTGGTGGTCTCTGATCACATTCTATAGATATTGTTTGCTTCAGGAAATTTGATGTCAATAAAAAAATGAAAAATAAACAACTAGTTTATTTTTTTGCTTTTGAGCTTGTTTTCCAGATAGAGAATGTTGGTTGGAGTGCAGGTGTAGTGACATCAGAATCACCATGCTAATTATATTGATAATTTGTAATGGTATTGTGGTTGTTTATCTGTGTTGCCTATATATTCTATGGCTTGTGAAATTTTATACAGACTTGTCACTCAGGGACAACACCAAATGTTTGCACATAAGACTAGCGTTGGAATGATATTCAACTGTTATATGCTTTCTTGATTTGTGTTCCATCTGCAATGTTGCATATTAACTAATTTCTACATCAATTTTGAACGTTATCCAAGTTTCAGAAGCTCAATGTTTCAGTGGCTTATGATGTTCTTGTTTTTCACTAAGTTGGTCTGGAATTTTTCATGTGGAATTTTTCATGTTTATTTGGTTTCATATAATAAAAAGTGGAGTTTTGTTTCCTTCCATACACATAATGACAAGGATACAACAATGAATCATAAGCAGTCGTTATCAGGAATCACCATGTTAGAGATAGTAGAGCGTACACAATGGTTGTGCTGCATTAAATCACTAAAAACACCCTAGCCGTTCTTGATCTTAATTCTGTTCATTTTCTTTTCATGCTTAGTGTATTTGCATGTCTATGTCAGTCTTTTTTTCAAAGTGTTACTTACCTGCTGCATTTATTTTGCTGCAGTTATCATGTTCTTGATTTCTTGGTCATTCACAATTGTTTCTCTAGCCCTTGCAAGCCTCATATATTATTATGTCAGCATTAAAGGAAAGGCTGGGGATTGGGGCGATGGATTCAAGAGTGCATATTTTCAACTAGCTCTTCGTAGTCTCCGTTCCTTGGGAGGTATGTATACCATTAATGTCTCAGTAAATTCTTTCTGATATTCTCATTCACTATAGCTTTATTGCTCCTAAGTAGCCACATATTTGGAACTTCCATATAGTTTGTTCTGATTTGCTATTTCTAGTTACCCTATTTGCTGTCTGTATTATAACTATAAACAGCAGAATGGCTTACAGCGAAGTAGGACTTTATCGATCTAATGCATATTCCATGAAAGCGTCCCAGATTTTTTGTTTCTGAGGCCATTAATAAATTTCTTTAATTTTTTTTCAAAACATTTCCATGATTTTTCTGTCTTTTTTTATGATGCCAAGTTGTCTGAGTTAAACAAAGCGTGATTGCCTTGTATGCTTTATCAATTTTATGCAACTGCCTATTTTTTATTTACTTTTTTGTGTTTGCTTTTGCGGTAAGCACTAGCTTCTAATATGTACATGTATATAGATATTTTATCAATACTTTTTAATATCAATCATATGATGGTAATTCTATGCTGTTTTTAATATTCTCGTATCAAACTGTTCAGGATCTGCATTTGATGTCACTGTAGACCTATCTCCAATTTATTTTATCAATACTTCTTAAATGTATGGGTCTTGATTTTTTTTCTCACTTCAACACTTGTCACCTGTCAATTTGAACTCTTGAATCTTCCCAGTTCGGACACACTAGAATCATCATATTGAGGTCCACACATTCACTGGTCACCAGTTACTATATTTCTGGCTTTGATCCCTGTTTTGTATACTTTTTGTTTTTCTATGCTTGTGGAGCCTGTGAGTTTGATGCTTCCTTTTATTGTCAGCTAACCAGGTCCACCCAAAGAACTGGTATCCCATTCCCCTTGTATTTTGTCGGCCATGGGGAAAGCTGCCAGAAAATGTACCTTGCCATCCTAAGCTTGCAGACTTTGCAAATTTCATGAAGAAAAAAGGGCGTGGAATGTCCATATTTGTCTCAATATTAGATGGAGACTACCATGAACTTGCTGAAGAAGCTAAGACAGCTCACAAGCAGCTAAGCATGTACATCGATTACAAACGTTGTGAAGGTGTTGCAGAGATAGTTGTGGCCCCCAGCATGTTTGAAGGCTTCCGTGGGATTATTCAGACTATGGGCCTTGGTAACCTGAAGCCCAACATTGTTGTGATGCGTTATCCAGAAATTTGGCGTCGTGAAAACCTAACTGAAATTCCAGCCACCTTTGTTGGGATAATAAATGATTGCATTGTTGCGAACAAAGCAGTTGTTATCGTCAAGGGCCTTGATGAATGGCCAAATGAGTATCAAAGGCAGTATGGGACGATTGACTTGTACTGGATTGTAAGAGATGGCGGCCTCATGCTTCTCTTGTCGCAGCTCCTCCTCACCAAAGAGAGTTTTGAGAGTTGCAAGATTCAGGTCTTCTGCATTGCAGAGGAGGATTCAGATGCAGAGGTGCTCAAAGCTGATGTTAAGAAGTTTTTGTATGACCTTAGGATGCAGGCTGAAGTGATAGTTATATCAATGAAGTCATGGGATGTACATGCGGAAGGTGGACCTCCACAAGATGAATCTATGGAAGCGTTCACTGGTGCTCAGCGTCGTATTGCTGGTTACTTGTCCGATATGAAGGAGAAATCCCGAGAGGAAGGGACTCCACTAATGGCCAACGGGAAACCTGTGGTTGTAAATGAGCAACAGGTGGAAAAGTTCCTGTACACAACCCTCAAGTTAAATTCAACAATATTAAGCCACTCAAGAATGGCAGCAGTTGTGCTTGTGAGTCTACCCCCGCCCCCAATGAACCATCCATCCTATTTCTACATGGAGTACATGGATCTTTTAGTGGAGAATGTACCGCGGATTTTGATAGTGAGAGGATACCGTAAAGATGTTGTAACTCTATTCACATAGTTTGTCAAATGACTCGCTTACAGGACAGTAAAAGATGCAGCAAATCCTTGTTCATATTGTTGTGTATTCACAATTTTTTAGGCCAGATGTTGCATTCATTCTTTTTCATTAATGCCATTCATGAATCTGGCATTTTGTTTCACAATTTGAATGGTAGAACTTTGTAATTGTACAGCCCATTGGGTCAAATTTTGTGATTTTTGTCGTTTCTTATGAGCAGCAGCATATCCAGATGTGTTTTATTATCCTAACATCACTTTCTGGTTCGCATCAAGGTATGTAAAAGTGGACCCCTGGTTTTTGTCATGTTTTCATAATAATTTGATTAGTTAAAATATATTATGAGTCGCCAGCTTTTGTTTAATAAAATGTCCCATCCAATCATTTGTAGCTGAATAACATAATCCGCTAATCTTGACTAACTAATCTTTGCAAGAAGCTAGAGAGATGTTTTCCTCTGACCACTCTCTACCCAAACCCAACAACCAAGACCCCGTTAACCAAGCCACTTTCAAACACATCCCCATACCAAGACCAAAACATCCCAACCACACTCTCACCCTTTTGTCACCTCAACCTTCACCACCGTCTCTCATTCCTGCAGCCATTGCTCCGGTAATCGATGGAGATCATGTTGATGTGAGGAACAATGAACATGAATTAGCATTGGAGAAAACTTATGTTGAAGCGGCTGTGAAAAACTCGATGGTGGATGGAGTGCAGAGGACGAATCACGCATCGGAACATCCGAAACCTTCCAATAGCACTTGGGAGCCCAGGGGGTTATTTAATAAAGATAAATTTGTATCTTATTATGTTGATTTTATACCAAAGGATTGGCATGCAACTAAGCTACGTCAACTTATTGAGTGCTGGGAACGTGTGGTGGATGTGTTCATTCCAAAGAAATGATCGATACGCAACTCGCGTTTTGGTTTCGTTCGTTTCATTAGAATGAATGATACGGAGGAGAAACGTATGGCGAAACTAAACAATATTTTGCTCGATGGAAAGCGGCTCAGTTTTAGACTGTCTTGCTTTGGTCCAAAAACAATGCATTCCAATGTGATGATGTCTAGGAAGTTGCAGATAAGGGAGGAAAATGGGAGCCTTGGTGAAGAGGAAGGTGCTGAAGTTCGGGGCAAACGAAGAATTTTCAGCTCAGGGGTGATAGATAGATCCTTTGCTGAGGTCGTGAAAGGTAGCAACAAGAATGATATGGTGTCGGTGGTGCAAGTACAATCCTCTGCAACTAATCGGGAATGGCTTACCAGAAGTCTAGTGGTATTGTAAGAGACGGAGTCCTCAAAAAGCATAGAATCCCCAAGAAGGTGATAGTTCGTCCAATGGGCGGAGAATCGTTCATGCTCACTTTCCCTTCCCATGAAGACCTAAGCAAGGAATTAGAGAAGAACAGGGTGTTATGGAATGAGTTGTTCGTAGATTTTCATCCATGGAGTTCTGCAGTGATAGTTTCCAGAAGAAGATGCTGGGTCAAAGTCTTTGGAATCCCCTTTCATGCTTGGAGTGAGGAGACTTTTAGGAAGCTGACACAAAATTTTGGTATTTTGGTGCAAGTGCATGAAAAAACCTTCAATTTGGATTCCCTAGAAGCTATTTTTCTCAATATTCTCACTGATTGCCCAGAGAAAATATCAAGAAAAATACAGCTGATGGTTGACAATTGCCCTTTTAATGTCTTGATTCTGGAGATCACGGAGTTTGACAGTGGACATGGAGAGGTGTCTGGCGAAAAACAAGACTGTTCTAGGCAATGTGCTACAGGTTCTTCATCTTGTAGAATGGGCAAATCACCGTCTAAAGGAGTTTCATTTGAGTTAGACAGCACTCCTCTACAGCCTCGGACGGAGTGCAAAAAGGTGGCCTGCGAAATAGAAGCGGGTAGTAAGGGTGGGGAGGACCTGGGAGAAGATAGTGGGTCGAAAGGTGATAAATCTTCTATCCCTCCAGTGGGCCACAAGCTCACAACAAGTAGCCCAAACATTTATTGTGTATCGCCAATAACTCTGAGCTCGGAAGAGGGCCTCTTAGAGAGACAGGAACACAGGCCTAAGCAAAAAGAGGCAGTGAGAGAGGTACGAGAGTTTCACGGGTCTACTCATGAGATTTGCAAATGCCAGGAGGAGATGGTCACGACTGAAGATTCTATTAACACTGCTCAAGACACATTGACAGATGTTATAGCGAAGATTACAAGAAGAAAGTTAAGTAAAAAAGAGGTTCATCCTGGGGTAGATGACAGACATGTCGAGAAGGTGAAGATGAAACCAATTCAGAGTAAACGACTCGAGATTGTTAGACGAGATGCCATGGAGGTTTTGTGTGAAAATGAGGAGGACTCGATTTCCAAGGTGACAGAAACACAAGAAGAAAGAAGGTCCGAATCAATAGACATTCTTGCACCTGAACGAGATGTGACCCAAGAGAAAAGTGGTAACGAGGCCTTAGATGAAGAAGTCCAAGCCACGCTGGAAGTGGCTTATCTACTGGGACTATCCCAGAAGCAATCTCGCGAGGAGATCCGAAAAAGAGTTTATGAAATGGTGGAAGAGGAAGGCGAAGATTGGAGAAGTCAAGGGAGAAGCTAGAACTCTCTAATGGTGTTTCCGTTGAT
Source organism: Passiflora organensis (assembly GCA_019739055.1). NCBI lineage: Eukaryota > Viridiplantae > Streptophyta > Magnoliopsida > Malpighiales > Passifloraceae > Passiflora > Passiflora organensis. Next base: position 1,970,528 of record JAEPBF010000136.1, read on the forward strand.
ATAGGGTGTGCTGTTGTGTCTTTATGATCAACATATGTTCATGGAATATTAGAGGGGGGAACAGTAGGTTAAAGAGAACGGACGTGAGGAACCTGATTTTTTTCTTTAAAGTAGGGGTGTGTTTTATTGTGGAGTCGAAATTAGAAGTGGTGACGGAGGAGATAGTGAAGAGTTTCTGGCCAGAGGTGGAATTAGGGTGGTGTGCGAGTCCATCAAGAGGTAGATCTGGTGGCATCCTGGCTTTGTGGAATAAACAAGTGGCAAAAGTTAGAAATTCTTGTTGTTTTACTAACTGGATAGTTTTGGAGTTGGAAATCAGGGATACAGGGTATATGTTCATTTGTGCAGGAGTTTATGATCCAAGTACCACCGAAGAACGAAGTTTGTTGTGGAGGGAGATTCTAATGTACAAGCAGCAATCGAGCAGGCCATTGGTCATATTGGGTGATTTTAATGAAGTTTTATCCCCTACAGAGAGAATGGGTGTTTCTTTTGATCGTAAAAGTGCTGAGTGTTTCCAGAATTTCATACATGATGGAGATTTGATAGATTTGCCACTGAACCGAAAGCAATTCACGTGGTTCACGGCCAAACGCGCATCCAGATTGGATAGAGCGCTTGTATCCCCTGATTGGCTGGCTGAGAATGGGGCGTTCAAATTAGTTGCTGGCAATAAGAAATTATCAGATCATGTACCAGTTATCTTAAGATCAGAGATAATTTATTGGGGACCTAAACCTTTTAGATCCTGGGATACTTGGTGGGATACAAAAGATTTTGCGAAGACAGTCAAACAATTCTGGCAAGAAGAAGGAAATCTTTTTCCGGGCAATTTTTCAGTTATCAAGAAGTTCAACTACTTGAGATCAAAGCTGATATGGTGGAACAAATACTGTTTTGAGAATCCTGAAATAAAGCTAAAAAGAATTCTGCAGGAGTTGAATGTCCTAGGCGAGAAAAGGAGTCAAGTCGAGGAGAGGACCAGCGAGATTGAAGGTAGATATAGCGATTTGCTGATAGCGAAATGGGAAGCCAAGAGAAAAGTGGAGTTTATGTGGAGACAAAGATCGAGGATTCAGTGGCTTAAGTTAGGAGATAAGAACACTAGATTCTTTCACATTACAACAAGGATTAGACAGAACAAAAATCATGTTGGGTGTATAAATGTTGGTGGGAATAGAGTGGAGCAACCGACTCGAATTAAGAACGAAATCCGGCAGTTTTTCAAGGCTATATTTTCACAAACAGAAACACAACATGTGGGTTTGGGCAGCTTGCTATTTACTACATTGTCAGAAGAGGAGGCAAATCGATTAGAGGATCCTTTCGATGATAAGGAGATTAAAAAGGCCTGGGATATTATAGCTGAAGATGTGACGATGATGATTAAGGAATTTCACCGGAGTGGAATTTTGCCTAAAGGCGTCAATACATCTTATTTGTTTCTAATACCGAAGATTCCAGGGGCGGAAGATCTGAACTATCTCCGACCAATAAGCTTAATCAATAGTATTTACAAGATTATTGCCAAGCTGTTGACTTCTCGACTAAAGTCGGTGATTTCCCCACTAATTTCTCATGTTCAGACAAGTTTTCTTGAAGGAAGGAATATTACAGACTCGGTGATGATTGCGATTGAAACTATAAACAGTCTGAAAGAGTCAAAAACAAAAAGATGGATATTTAAACTTGATTTAAGGAAAGCTTATGACATGGTGAATTGGGGCGCCTTACAAGAAATTATGGAGGCCATGGGCTTCAAAAGAAGATGGAGGAGATGGATAGAATAAGAGATGGATAGAACAGTGTGTTTCTACCCCTAAGGTATCGATATTGGTGAACGGCACGGCTACTCCGGAGTTTTTAATGGAAAGGGGATTGCGCCAGGGAGATCCTTTATCTCCTCTTCTTTTTAACATGGTGGCAGAAGCTTTGTCAAGAATGATTAAGAAAGCTGAGGATTTGGGCCTATTTAAGGGCATCCGATTAGGGTGTCAATCTCTAACTCACCTACAATATGCAGATGATATTATACTTTTCTGTGATGATGATCTTAATGGCTTGTTGAACCTCAAGAGAATCTTGAGATGTTTTCAGCTGTTCACCGGATTGAAGATTAATTTCTTCAAAAGTTCTTTGATAGGGATTAATCATAGGCGGGCAATAGTGGAGAAAATGACACAAAGTCTCTGGTGTAGGGCTGGATCACTACCCACCGTGTATCTTGGATTTCCTTTAGGGGCGAATCCCAGAAGAGCATCAACATGGTCGCCGATGGTTGCAGCATTCAGGAGAAAATTATCCTCTTGGAAAGGAAGATTTTTATCACTAGGAGGAAGAATTATTCTCATTAAATCGGTGTTACTTAATCTACCTATATATTATATGTCAATTTTCAGGATGCCCAAGAAAGTAAGGAAGGACATTGAAAAGCTCCTGCGATGTTTCCTATGGAAAGGGATGACTGATAAGCAATGTATCAATAAGGTGGCCTGGAGAAAAGTTTGCATGGACACAAATAAAGGGGGAGCAGGTATCGGGTGTTTGGAATTAAGGAACAACGCTCTACTGTCAAAGTGGTGTGGCGAGTAATTAACGAGCAGGAATGTTTATGGAGTCGTCTAATGGCAGAGATCTATAATCCAGGATTTTCAAGCAGAGGCATTCTTCTACAGGGGAGAAATATATCCGTGGTGTGGAAAGATATTCTCAAGGTCTTCAATGGAGACAATATCGAAATGAAGAATCTGAGAAGCAAAATGGCATGGAAAGTCGAATCTGGAGATAGAATCCGATTCTGGTTTGACGTTTGGTTGTTAGAGGATTCTTTGGAGAATTTATTTCTGAGACTTTTCTCAGTCTCATTACAGCAAGATGCCACGATTGCACAAATGGGGAGATGGACGGAGTCGAGATGGTCATGGGATCTGTTATGGAGAAGACCGTTGTTTGTGTGGGAGAGTCAAATGCTTGAGAATCTGTTAGAGAGATTAAATGCGGTGGTGATGAGTCAAAATAGATCGGATACCTTTGGTTGGGATCATGGGAGAGAAGGATACTCGGTGAAGGCTGGGTATAGTATCTTAACTGCATCACAATTACAAGAGAATGAAGATTTAATTCCCAACGTTTGGGAGAGCCATGGACCCCTCAAGATTAAAGCTTTTGTTTGGCTTGCATGGTAGAACAGAATTTTCACTAAGGCAAGATTATATAGGCTGCGATTGTTGACCAATACAGAAAATATAAGCCCAAGATGCGGACAATACGAGGAGAATCAGGTTCAAGCGTTGATGGATTGTAGAGAAGCTTGGAGATATTGGACGTCAGTAATGAAAAGATAGGGAGTGATGTGGGTTCAACCCAGAAATCTGGTGGAAGTTTTCATCCAATGGAGATATCTGGCTATTTATAAATATCAAGTGGATAGCTGGTACAACATTTTTCTTCATGTCATCTGGGCTATCTGGCTTGCAAGAAATGCAGCCGTTTTTAGACAGATTCACAAGCAACCATAAGATATAGCGCTTGACGAAATGCTATGAGGTCTAGGATGGGGGGCGGCTAATAGGGAAGGGGTAGAGATAAGGGGGGGCGATTTGAGCGCGGTGATAGACTGGCATCAGATAGTTAGATGATTCTGGTTAATGCCATAGAATAGTCTGGATACTTGCTGATAGTTAGATAATTTTTGCTTAATGCTGTAGAATAGTCTGGTTACTTACAAGCGCAGCAAGTATCCCGAAATGATCTGTGGGACAAGGTAATTTTTCTTTTTTAAGGAGATGTGATAACGGTTTACTGTAAATCAGTGGAATGGAATAAAATCGTATTATTCAAAAAAACATAATCCGCTAATTCCAAGTTGTATTCACGTCTTTTACTCGGGTGATGTTTATCGTCTCACAATTTATGAATTGCTATAGAACGTTTAACATCATGAATTCGATTTTTCATTTCGGATGTAAAGTATTTCAGCTTGAATTTAGAGGTAAAGAGCTGGTGAATGAAATGTTTTAAGAGTTTTTCAGTATCCCTCATGAATTTTCGTTCAGAGCTACGGTTCTTTGGTTCCCTCTACTAATTATTCTTTATTAAAAAAAAAAAAAATCTTTTGGATTGTAAATTGTTGGATGGTGTAGGATATAGTTCAAACGGAACAAAAGTTTTATATCTCCAGAGAGAATGTAAAAAAAATGATGAAATATGGGAGTCGCAGTTAGACATGAATTATTTTATCGTTTCCATCAGGATTAGGGTTTGACAATGAAGGTTAAGGATAAGGTTATGGCGAATTTTATTCCCATAATGTATCCCTCTCTTTTGTTAGTATAGAATAGCCATCCAAATGTGCAAGGCTTCCTTGTCCCCTGTGTGAACCTCAAAGAGCAGAGTCAAAGAAATCGACACATATCTGCTTTTCAACCCCAAATCAGTCCTTATCATCATTATCAACGCCCGCAATTGTAATTCAAACATGTCCAATTATTTCCACTCACAAACACTTCACATCCCCCCTTACTGCTCACGCTTTTCCATTGACTTGTATCACATAATCTGTCTGCTGAAAACCATTTACAAATCCATTTAGTCAACACATCTCTGTTTGCTCTGCTTTTGTCCTTGTTCTCTTTGGTAACTAAGATGGGATTCTGCTAGCTTTAAGGATAAGTTTTCCGGCATTTTTAAACTTATATTCATAAATAAAAATAAAAAAATATCAACTTTACCTTAATAAATCATAAATATTTACCTACACTCCTCCCTGCCCCTCCATAAATATGAAAATAAATCTCATTGATTATTTTCCAATAGGGTTACAATAACTGGATACAGAGTGTCTCTGTCTCCTTCCTCCCTGGAAAAAAGGCAACATTTCCATTTTAATTATAACGTACCTTCCACCCTTTTCCCTCTTGGAGTGACAGTTCATGTATTTCCCCCTCACCTTCTAAATCAAACCATCGTAACCTTTAATTTCTTACCAATCTACTTTCTGCCACAGGTAGACAACAGATTCCAGTTGTCTTTTCCATGATTCCTTTCATTTGGTCAAAATTTAGAATATACCTGCCAACTGGCGCCATCCTCTCTTTTCTTATATATATATGTATATGTATAATGGATGTCATGGAGCCGTACTAGAAACATTTTTTCCTACCACTTGATAGTTCTCTTGGTCTTGCCTGCAAATTAATTATCCTTTTCAAGTTGGGTTTTTAATCAGCCTGTTAATTAGCTCTATCAGGTGATGATGGCCGAGTTTCGTAATTACACACCCTTTTGTGTTTTTTCTTCATTCATGTTTTATAACTTGTCATTTTGTAACGTGTTTATGAGTTTTATTTACCAGGATGAATGTTGGCAATGAAGCACCGGGAGGAGGAGAAGGGGTGAGGAAGAGAAGAGGATGTTCGTGTACGGGGAATGATTTCTTCCCGGAAGAATCATTCCAAAGCTTCGGCAACTACCTACGGGCGGTTCGGGAAACTCCTATGAGGTTCAAGAACAGGCTTCTGGCCAGGTCACAGGACACCACCGAGCTCCACGAAGTCAAGGCCAGGAGTGAGCATGAGATGAAGAAGAACCTCACGTGGTGGGACCTTATATGGTTTGGTATTGGCGCTGTCATTGGAGCCGGAATCTTTGTGCTCACCGGAGAAGAAGCCAAGAATGATGCTGGTCCTGCCGTGGTGTTGTCTTACGTTGTTTCTGGTGTTTCTGCCATGCTTTCCGTCTTCTGTTACACTGAGTTTGCCGTCGAGATTCCTGTTGCTGGTATGCCTTTGTTTTCTTCTTTGATTTTCTTTCTTTTTCTGGCCCCCAGACGGGCCAGACCGCAGCTTCTTGTGCACTGGTGAAAGAAACGTTAATGGCTTACTTTTTTGGTCAACTAAGAGGACAGATCCACTTAATGCTGCAGCTATCCTCCTCCATATTTGATTTTTCAGAGCTGTGTCTCATTCTGAAAAGTCTTCACATACGTAGTTGAAATGTCTTTATCTCATCAACCTAACCAATTACGGATTTGGAATTATTCTGACAAAATGTTTATATATCCTCAACCTTTTCAGGTGGATCGTTTGCTTACCTGAGGGTAGAGCTAGGAGACTTCGTGGCCTTCATCGCTGCCGGCAACATCATTCTTGAGTATGTGATTGGTGGTGCTGCAGTGGCTCGGTCATGGACTTCCTACTTTGCCACCCTTCTTAACCACAAACCCGAAGACTTCCGTATCATAGTCAATAGCCTTCCCAGCAACTATGGCCACCTTGACCCTATTGCAGTGGTTGTATGCGCCCTGGTTTGTGTATTTGCAGTCATGAGTACTAAGGGCACGTCGCGCTTCAATTACATTGCCTCAATCATCCACATTGTCGTCATCATCTTCATCATTATTGCTGGACTTGCGAAAGCAGACACCAAAAACTATAAAGATTTTACTCCCTATGGTGCCCGTGGCATTTTCCAAGCTTCAGCTGTGCTTTTCTTTGCTTATATTGGATTTGATGCTGTTTCCACCATGGCTGAAGAAACCAAGAACCCTGCTAGAGACATTCCGATTGGTCTGGTGGGATCCATGTCAATAACCACTGCAGCTTATTGTGTCATGGCAGTGACACTGTGCCTGATGGTGCCATACAAGCAGATAGATCCTGATGCTCCCTTCTCAGTTGCGTTTCAGTATGTTGGTTTGGACTGGGCCAAGTACATAGTTGCTGCTGGTGCATTGAAAGGCATGACCACTGTTCTTCTTGTTTCTGCTGTTGGTCAGGCACGCTACCTCACACACATAGCTCGAACTCACATGATGCCTCCATGGTTAGCTCATGTCAATGGGAGGACCGGAACTCCAGTTAATGCCACTGTGGTGATGCTCGTTGCAACAGCCATTATTGGGTTCTTCACTAATCTTGGCATTCTATCCAACCTTCTCTCCATATCCACATTGTTTATCTTTATGCTGGTGGCCTTGGCTCTTTTGGTGCGCCGTTACTATCTTACCGGTGTCACCACAAGGGCAGATCTTGCCAAGCTCGTGGGGTGCATCTGTGTCATTCTTGTCTCTTCAGTCGCCACTGCTGTGATTTGGGCTGATGAAGGAAGTGGGTGGATAGGATTCACCATTACCATTCCATTGTGGTTCTTGGCTACTCTAGCTATTAAGGTTTTTGTTCCACAAGCAAGGAATCCAAAGCTATGGGGTGTTCCACTTGTGCCGTGGCTCCCATCTGCTTCAATTCTTATCAATATTTTCCTCTTGGGCTCCATAGACAGGAAGTCATTCGAAAGGTTTGGTATCTGGACTGCTATTTTACTGGTCTACTATTTTCTCTTTGGATTACATGCCTGCTATGACACTGCAAAGGAATCAGAGCAGAACAAGATTGCTGAGAGGAAGATAGAAGAAGGGACTGAGTCCTTATAGACTGCGTTAGGATGTGCAGAAAATAGAACAAGTAATCATATTATTCTGATGAATATAGCGTTAGTTTACACTTTCGAATAAGGTATATTTATGGGTTTCTCCCCTCAGTAGTTTAAGTTTTTGATGAACAAGCCAACTTTGTGCCCTTGTTCAATGTCTATGTTCTTATATCTGTTTTTTACAATGTAAGCCTATTTACCAGGAAAGTAAGGCTTCCATGGAAGGACAAGTTCATAAAAAATATGCAAGTTTCACTCAGTTTCCTATGATTCTGCGTTGTAGTTTATCAGAAATGGTTTTCCGGACGATAGTAGCTCACAGTGCAACCTTCAGAATTCCAGAAACTGTGAAGAACAGTTTGAATGCAAACCCATTAACCCAAATCTTCTTTGACGAGTTAAAATATAAACAACATAAACTAAAATGAAAGCTACATGCGTACACTCAAATGTCCTGATTCAAGGAACGAATCACTCTCACAACAGTCTGCCTTCTTTCTTATGCTTAACAATCTATTAGCTTCTATATTTATAAAATTGTAAGACTAGGTTGAAACTAGTCCACTGCTCAATTATATAAGAATTATTTCTGTCTACTGGCAGATATACAGCAGTTTCCTGGAGGGACAAACTGCAAAGTTTACACACGCACTTGATGTGAAACCAAGCTTCGGATTTCTTTTTTACCCACAAGTTTTGCGTACAGGATATGGAATTAAACACCAAAAACTCATGATTGGTCGTCGTCAGGTCCATCTTTTAGCTCATTTATTATTCAAGCAAGCCAAATGCATCTATCAACATAGTGTTTAACGTTTTCCAGGAATAATGGTTCCATTTGGCAGGACTTGTTGTTCTCATCGAAGACTTAAAATGTCAACCTTTCGGCCAATAGTTTTGGTATCTATTGCCGAATACAGCAGGCATCATTTCTTTCCTTATATTTGAAACTAAAACACCATTTCCCGTCATAAAGGTACTCTTTTAAAGCTTCTGATTACTTAGCCCTCCCGATTATAGTTCATGGAGGAATAGACAAGCATCAGCGAAGGGTTTTATTCTGTTTCTTGTTCTTTTTTTTACCTTGTTGATTGTTGAAGGAATGGTAGGAGCAGGAGAAGGTGAAAGCGAAGCAGGAATCAGGAAAAGATCGTGCACTTGCACAAAGAATGATTTTCTTCCTGAAAAATCATTCCGGACCTGGGGCAGTTATGTCCAGGCTCTTCGGGAGACTCCAATAAGGTTCAAGGACAGGCTGCTGACCAGGTCCAATGACTCCACAGAGCTCCATGAGGTCAAGGCCAGGAGTGAGCATGAGATGAAGAGGAACCTCACCTGGTGGGACCTTATGTGGTTCGGCGTTGGCTCTGTTGTTGGAGCTGGAATCTTTGTCCTTACCGGCCTTGAGGCGCGGGATCATACTGGTCCTGCTGTGGTGTTGTCTTATGTTGTTTCAGGTGTTTCCGCCATGCTTTCTGTGTTCTGTTACACTGAGTTTGCTGTGGAAATTCCTGTTGCAGGTATATATAATTATAAAAACTATGTTCACTTTTGCTATTTTTGTTAGTCCAACCATTTCTTTCGAGAAAGAATTAGTCTTCCATATTATGTTGTTCTGGAACAGAATTCCTGCAATCTGCCAAATGACTAAACAATTTCTTTGAATTAATTGGTCAGTCCATTTTTTCTTTTCAGGTGGCTCATTCGCTTACCTCAGGGTGGAGCTAGGCGACTTCATGGCCTTCATCGCCGCCGGCAATATCCTGCTGGAGTATGTGATTGGAGGTGCTGCAGTTGCTCGGTCATGGACGTCCTACTTTGCCACCCTCTGCAACCATGATCCTGACGCCTTCCGCATCTTAGTCCACAGCCTTCCTGATGACTACGGTCACCTTGACCCCATTGCCGTTGGCATTTCCTGCATAGTATGCATCCTTGCGGTCCTGAGCACCAAGGGCTCATCACGATTCAACTATATCACCTCTATCATGCACGTTGCAGTGATAGTCTTCATCATTATAGCCGGTCTTACCAAGGCAGATGCCAAAAATTTCACCCCTTTTGTTCCTTATGAAGCGCGAGGTATTTTTGTCGGTTCTGCTGTTCTTTTCTTTGCTTATGTTGGTTTCGACGCTGTTTCTACATTGGCCGAAGAAACCAGGAATCCTGGTCGTGATGTCCCTATTGGTCTTCTCGGTTCAATGTCGATAGTTACTTTGCTTTACTGTTTAATGGCTGCCACACTGTGCCTCATGGTACCCTACAAGCAGCTCGACCCAGATGCTGCATTTTCAGTTGCGTTCCAGTATGTTGGTATGGATTGGGCCAAGTACATTGTCGCTGTGTGTGCCCTGGCAGGAATGACCACAGCTTTGCTGGTTTCTGCCGTCGGTCAGGCTAGGTATCTCACGCACATAGCTCGTACCCACATGATGCCACCATGGTTAGCTCATGTCAATTCAAAGACCGGCACTCCTGTGAATGCCACCATTGTCATGCTTTCCGCAACTGCTATAATTGCCTTCTTTACCAAGCTCAGTATTCTCTCCAATCTCCTTTCCATCTCAACCCTGTTCATCTTCATGCTCGTGGCACTAGCCCTTCTTGTCCGCCGGTATTATGCCAGTGGTGTCACGACATTCTCGAACCTTGTCAGGTTCATCGTTTGCGTGACACTCATTCTTGGTTCTTCTGTTGCCACTGCAATCATCTGGAGTCAAGGTGGAGACGGGTGGATTGGATACGTCGTCACCGTGCCAATATGGTTCTTGGCCACTTTAGCTCTGAAGCTATCTGTTCCTCAGGCCAGAGAGCCAAAACTATGGGGTGTTCCATTGGTTCCATGGCTGCCATCAGCTTCAATCATAATCAACATCTTCCTTCTGGGGTCAATTGATAGGAAATCATTCGAAAGGTTTGGTGTGTGGAGTGGAGTTTTACTGGTGTACTACTTCCTCTTAGGGTTACATGCCTCCTATGACACCGCCAAGGAATCCGGAGAGAACAAGGGTGTTGATGGATGGAACAAGTTGGAGGAAGGCGATGATTCTGCAAAATCTGGCGCAGCCAATGCCAGTTGAAAGCCCAATAAAAAGTTTTAAACTGTGTGGATTGGGCCCTTTTGTTCGTTTGTTTCTCAATTTCTTTTAAGACTACGTACAATTCAAATAGTTCAAAATATAGGCCCATAACAAAATGGGCTTTTGTTTTTATCTGTAGTACATCATTTTAGAATGTAGATTTGGGCCGAGCCTATCAGGCTTTAACAAGGCTCGTAAGATCACCAAAAGAGGCTTTGTGATCTACACAGCTTAATAAGAGAGAGAAACAAATCCTGTCATTCTCCATTAAGATTTATCCATCTTTAACCCGATATTTAGTATCTTTGTTTTGTTAGTTTTTACAAAACCAAAATTAAATTGTTATATTAGTTTTAATTTTATAAATCATTCTATTTTAGACTTTGCAAATCACGAAATCACGCACAAATAAGATATTATTTATAAAATTAATCATTAATATAAGCTGATGTTGAAATGTTGGGTAGAAGGAAGAAATGGAAAAGCTAATATTTGAAAGCATCGAACGGGAAACTTTATCAAGTCTCATTGAAATTTTACAACACAGATGGACCCTTGATCATACATTAGTGGTGGGGATTTAGCCCAAATCCATGGGTATTTGTCCAGTCCCGTACCCAATCAACTAGGGTTTAGTCTAAGTCAATTGAATTTGGGTTTAGGCCAAATTAAAAAATATTATAATATATACGGATAGAATATAGATTTAATATAAAATTCGTCTGACCTACTCATATATATATATATATATTATTAATATTAAAAAAAATTAATTATAATAATATTATTAGTATTATTAATATTACTAATATTACTTTTATAAAAAAACTACATCAAATCCTTATTGTCGTTGAAACCATCTTTTTAGGTTAAAATGATGCTCATCTCTTTTTAAATCTAGTTTCCTGCCATTTTCATAGCAACAAGAATCAAAGTAACGCTGATATTTTTTTGAGATACGAAAAAAAAATTGTATTCAGATAATTATATATATCCTTCAATTATTTTCGCTCCATTACTTAGAAGATGAGACATAAAAGATCTTATAATATAACAAATTTCCTTATCAAAAATTATGTTCTGTATGCTATAATTTACATGGTCAATTCATTTACCAAGTTTGGCAACCGATGGAAGCAACATCTTCCCTCGTATTACAGGTGTTGGAAACTTGAACTTCGCTTAGTGACGGAAATGAGAATGCTCGGAAATGGCTGTGAGAGTCCATTGATGAAGGGAGGACGGAGGGGAGGAAGAACGACGACGACATGAGAGTTACTTTAGGGTTTAAACTGTATATGGGCTACAATCATACAAGCCCATTCTTTTTCACCCCAATCCGCTTTCCTTTGGGAAATTACAGTTAATTACATACACTACCTCTGTCTAGCACCATTGATCTTTTCAGAAAGAAGAATACCATAAAATCAAAAACTGGAACTGCTTCTTGATATTTCTTCTTTCACTCTGCAATTCAGAAAAGCTTGCTTATCTATTTATACAAAACAAAAGCTAGGTTGATCTTAATCCACTCTTGTACCTAACATTTCAATCACTGAGTAACTAGGTAAACTACTATAGATTACAATATCAACCTATAAGCTAAGTAATGATGTAGTCATGTAGCACCATGCAGCTTTGTTTGCTTTTCTTCAAAGTCAACATTTGCAGTTCCTTTAACAAAATATAAAAAAAACGTGAGGATCACTTATCCAACAATCCCCCTTGATCCGGAAGTTCTTTGACTCCTAACAATTTCTTCAACATGTCAAGCCTTCCCCTTTGGAGCCCTTTTGTAAAGATGTCAGCCAATTGTTCTTCTCCTCTGCAGTACTCTAGTATCACTTGTCTGGATTTTTTTGCCTCTCTTATAGAGTGGTATTTGACATTGATGTGTTTGGTCCTCCCATGGAACACATGATTTTTGGCAATGGAAATTGCTGATTTATTATCCACAAGTATTGGAGTGGGTTTTGTTTGCTCCTCTCCCAACTCTTCCAGAATTCTTCGGATCCATATTGAATGATTTACAGCAAGAGAAGCTGCTACATACTCTGCTTCAGCAGTTGATTGTGCCACCGTTGCTTGTTTTTTTGAATTCCAGGAAAATAACGATTTTCCAAGAAAACAAGCATATCCATATGTGATTCTCATATCTTCATTTCCTGCCCAGTCACTATCTGAATAAAGCTTCAAAGAACAATTGTTTTCAGCAGCAAACCAAATACCAATGTTCACAATTCCTTTCACATATCTTAGAACTCGTTTAGCTGCTACAAGATGAGCTTCACTTGGATTATTCATAAACCGTGACAGATAACTAGCAGCAAACATCACATCTGGTCTTGTTGTAGTTAAATACAACAGACTTCCAATAATAGATCTGTAAAGTCCAGGATCAACCTTTTCCAATCCATCATCCTTAGACAATTTCTCATTTGGAACTAAAGGAGTTACAACAGAATTACATTGATCCATATTGAACTTCTGCAACAGACTCTTAGCATAGCCTTTTTGATTGAGAAAAAACCCAACAACACCTTGTTCAACTTGCACTCCCAAGAAATAGCTCATTAGACCAAGATCAGTCATTTCAAACTGCACTTTCATGCTCTCTTTGAATCTAAAAATTTTTGCTTCATCTCCACCAGTGACGAGTATATCATCGACATAAATAGATACAATTAATTTTGACTTACCATAATCTTTAATATACAAGGTGGCTTCATTCATGCTTCGTGAGAATCCTTCCTCCAGTAAATAAGAATCAATTCTGCTATACCAAGCTCTGGGAGCTTGCTTCAATCCATAGAGTGCTTTGATCAACCGATATACATATTGCTTCTTATCTTTGATCTCAAATCCAGCTGGTTGTTCTACATAAACTTCTTCTTCTATTAAGCCATTTAGAAAAACTGACTTAATATCTAACTGATGCACTCTCCATTGGTTTTGTGCAGCAAACAACAAGTATACAACGAACAGTATCAAGTCTGGCAACCGGAGCAAAGGTTTCTCCATAGTCAATCCCTGCTTCTTGTGAATATCCTTTGGCCACAAACCTCGCTTTTAATTTTTTTACAATACCATTAGCACCTGTCTTTTTCTTGTAAATCCACTTAATTCCAATCACATTTTTATTTGCTGGCCTTTCTATCAAAAGCCACGTATTGTTTTTCTCAATCATCAAGATTTCTTCTTTCATTGCACTCATCCATGTTTCTTGTTTAGCTGCTTCTTCAAAGCATGAGGGCTCGATAAATACTGGAAATACCTGATTATTTTTTTAACTATTAGAGGTGAATTGGTAATTGTATATTTTGATTTTCCAAATCTAAAAAATATATATTTACAACGTCAACATAAGCTAACCTATAAAATATTTGCAATTCTTCCAGAAAAACAACAACAAAAAATTATGCCAACAAACTGATTCCATTTACTTTTTCGGGAGTCCAAACATGACCTAAGGTGTTCCAAAACTATAGGAAGTTCCATAATGCCAATTGAAAGCCCAATATTATGTTTTCTATTGTGTATGATGGGATTGGGCCCTTTTGTTTGTTCATTTCTCAATTTCTCTTTAAGTGATCCACCTACTATTCAAATACTTTCCAATATCAGCCCATACAAAGTTGGGCTTGCTTTTAGCTTATGCCTATTAGTTTAGAATCAAAACAAGGATGGATAGCTTGGATTTGGACTGAGGCTATCAGGCTTTAAATTGTTCCCATATACCCCATTAAACTTATCCATAAATCTTCTTTTAAAAAAAAAATTAAAATTCATCCACCATCATCATAATGAATAATATTTTTTTATAACTTAATTGGTTATCTTTTATTATATCGTAATCACCAAATAAATTTATATCCAAGTAGCCTAAAACTCTATAGAGCAACCAAATGGAATAATGACCTATTAAGGGGGGTTGGTATATCTGACCTACAAATCTAGAGCAATTCTAAATGACCCAAAATTTGATGGCATAACCAATCAAGATGGGTGTAATTAGTCCAAAATTTCAGTATATTTTATATACAAAACCAAGACCTTATGAATCAAGCCCAACCCTCGTATTTTCATAAATCTATCTACTACTACGTTGTCTGAGTTTCAGACCAAGCTCAAATTCGTACAGTATGCTTGAGGGAATCTCAGTTGGTTTAGTTACCCGAACCAACACGAGTTTGTTTCTTGAATATCAAGTCAATATTTACTCACCATCAAACCGCTTAAGAATAGCAGATTCCAGCAGATAGATATTATGGAGGATAAAAAACGTACTAACAAACCAAAATCTAAGTTGAAATAATGGATTATATACCAGGGTTATGTATTATCATTTAGATACTAATAGAGTGGATTACTTAACACTAATTGGTTGTGTGGCAGATGATATAGAAGATTTGGTGGTTAATTTCTTATCCATGGTGTGAGCTGTTGGTGGTTAATTAGATCCGTTTTATACTCTGAAAACTGTTTCTTGCTGGACAAAAACAGCCTATGGGGACTGACAAGGCAATTTGCTGCTTTTTGCTTTGCAGAACACGAAAGATTGCCAGTCTAGGAGTGTGAACTCTGATATCAGGCTTGATCCTTTCAGTAGTAGATTCCAACAAGGTTGCACTGCACTGAAGGTTTGCATGTTTTTTCCTTTGTTTTTTTTTTTTTGTTTTGTTTTGGTTGGTCATTTGGTTTGTTAGTTTGGGTATGTGATGCAATAACTTGTGTAGGGAAACAATGGTGATCAGTCCTGATCGGAACGGAGCGAAGAAAAGAGGATGCATGTGCAGCAAACAGGATTTCCTGCCAGAAGAGTCATTCAAGAGCTGGGGTAACTATGTCAAGGCATTGTCCAGCACGAAAGAAAGGCTCAAAGACCGTGTCCTGACAAGATCCCGAGACAGCATAGAGCTGCACGAAATGCGAGCTCGTAGCGAGCATGAGATGAAGAAAACTCTGAATTGGTGGGATCTGCTTTGGTTTGGTGTGGGGTCTGTGATGGGGGCAGGAATATTTGTTCTCACAGGTCAGGCTGCAAGGAATTACGCAGGTCCTGCAGTGTTTTTTTCCTACTTGATATCAGGTATATCTGCACTGCTGTCAGTCCTTTGCTACAGTGAATTTGCTGTTGAGTTGCCGGTAGCAGGTGGCTCATTTTCCTATATCAGGGTGGAGCTTGGTGATTTTATAGCTTTCATTGCTGCTGGAAACATTTTGTTCGAGTATATAGTTGCTGGTGCAAGTGTGGCACGATCCTGGACTTCTTATTTCGCTACCTTGTGCAACCGAGACTCCAATGGTTTTCGCATCTATGCCTCTTCTCTTGCCGAAAACTACAACCAGTTAGACCCAATTGCTGTGGCTGTTTCAATCGCCATATGCGTGGGTGCATGCTTGAGCATAAAGGGCTCGTCAAGGTTCAATTCTATCAACTCCATCATCCACCTGTTGGTCTTGGTTTTCATCCTTGTCGCTGGTCTTACCAAGGCAAATCATGAAAACTTTGAACCATTGGCCCCATTTGGAGTTCGGGGCGTTCTGCAAGCATCAGGAATTCTGTTTTTCGCGTATGTAGGATTCGATGGGGTGGCAACTTTGGGTGAGGAGATCAAGAACCCTGGCAGAGATATCCCAATAGGCCTCATTGGCTCCATGGTGATTGTCATCGTATCTTACTGTGCACTTGCAGCAACTCTGAGTTTGATGCAGCCTTACAAAGCAATCGACGCCGATGCGCCTTTCACACTTGCATTCCAGGCCGTGGGGATGAAGTGGGCGAAGCTGATAGTCTCCCTGGGTGCATTAGAAGGGATGACCACAGTTTTGCTAGCAAACATCATTGCGCAAGCTCGGTACTTAACTCATATTGCAAGGACACACATGGCACCTCCCATTGTTGCATCCATCAATGAGAGAACAGGAACACCAGTGATTGCCACCGTTGTCATGACCATTGCAAACTCTGTTGTAGCTTTCTTCACAAGTCTTGATGTTTTAGCAAACCTTCTCTCCATTGCTACCCTGTTCATCTTTTCGCTCGTAGCTCTCGGAATACTGGTGAGACGGTACTACGTTAGCGGTGAGACATCGGATACTGATAGAAACAAACTCATAGGGTTGTTGGCTGGGATTATCGGATCCTCCATTGCATGTGCTGCTTACTGGGCAGCCAGCCAAAATGGATGGATCGGCTATGCAGTGACTGTACCAGCATGGTTCTTATTCACACTTGGTCTGCAACTCACACTGAAACAGGCAAGGCAACCAAGACTTTGGGGGGTGCCACTTCTTCCTTGGCTGCCATCTGCTAGCATTGCTATCAATCTGTTCATCATGGGATCCATTGATGTGGCCTCATTCATTAGATTCGCAGTGTGGACACTGTTATTGCTTGCCTACTATGTATTTATAGGGCTACATGCTTCATATGATGCATCTAAAGAGATTGAAAGGGAAGCTAATGCAACAAATGAAACTCAGCTTGAGGCAGGTATCACAGAATGAATGGCAGCCCAAGTAGAAGCATCAACCTACTGTCAACTTGCTGCATTCAATAATTGAACAGGCTAAGAATTTGTTTCAAATCCATATTAGACCACAATCATGTATTTTCTTGCTCTTAGTTTAAGGTCGACAGCTTTAGAGGATGATTCCTAGAACATGTCAAGATCATATGATCTGCATGATAAGCTTACCACATTTATGCACAACTATTTCTTAGATTCCCATCAGGATGATAAGCAGTATTATCATGTTATGTGCGATTCATTTGATAAGTCAAGATTGATTGCATGCATGATTGTTGCAATATCCTCTCCGGTCCATCCATTCATCATTTGTGGACATGGTGGCATGCACGTTGTCACGTCCCGAAATTGTGCTGCATGGGAGTTTTATTCAGCAAAACTCTTGGTCCGTGACAACATGCATACATGGGAGGGGTTAGAAACGCAAAGTGGTCAAACAATTTATCATCATTGAAAATGTGATAATGTACATAATTCTAACACCTCCCTGTTTTCTGACCACTGTGTAACACATTCATACACAAAAAAATTCATGAAACAAACAAAGATGGTGACCATACAAATGAACAATTGGGAAACAAGGTTATGAAGAAGCTTGAGGTCCTGCACACCTAAAGACCTATATACGAATGTATCATCATCTGAATTCAATTTTACATTTACTTTATCTAAGTTATGTCTCTATCTTGAGAAGGGAATTGAGGGATGTACTGTTGAATCGTTGAGCAAAGCCCCGAACCACAAGCACTACGACGTCTCGCGTATGCCGGGAATGAACCATTAAATCGACTTCATTATCACCGTCTACAACAATTCTAAGCCGATGCTGATCGTTCCGGAAAACCTCCACCTGGAATGAATGATCTAGAACATTTAGATATTTTGGCTTTAAACAAATCAAGTACTGAATCAAAGAAGACAGGGAAGCAAATGCAGAGAGCAATGACAGAATGAAAATCTTGAGTTGAATTCACAAGAGAAACCACTTGTGCTAATTCTTGTCAATGTTTAAAAAAAAAAAGGAGGGAATCCTACAAGTCTAACTTGATGAGTGATGGGAAACTATAATGGTTGAAGATGGGAGAAAAAGACGGATATAAAACAATCTAAACTGTAGAGTGCAAACTTACATGGAAGGGAGGAGCATAAGTTCCACGAATTTCAGTGGTTGGAAAAGAAGTCTTAGAACCAGGCTTCACAACTTTAACTCGTTTTCGATTGACTTCTAGGACTCGTCTCTCAAGAGTTCCCTCTCCGGGAATCTACAATGTGAAATGGAGAATCATCACTCATTTTCATTTTCAATATTCTCATATTAAGCACATAGAAATGCAAGCGTAGAGAAAGAAACCTTGTTTGATGACCGGTCCTTATCACATAATGCCTGTTATAAAAGATCTGAAGTGATGAGTTTATGGATAAAATAAGCAAAGGTAATTATTTAAACGAGCCCAGACCAACTTGGAGAACAACATCATATAGTAATAAACTAAGTTCAGCACTCATGGGCTAATCATTGTTCAAGAAAAGAAAATCCCACAACATATGTAAGAGTCCAAATTAGGAAGACAGACAGAAATAATTAATCGAATCATCCAATTATTCAAATTTAGCGAAGAATGAAAGAGACAACTCAATATGTTTTGTCGACTACACAAATTGTCATGGGCTATAGATGAAGAAAGTACTTGGGGACTATAAGTATGTTGATAAATGAAGCATTCTGGCAAACCATAAATAACAACCACACAATCCAAAACATAAATATTTGTTCCTAAACGTGCAAACCAAGCATCCATTAATGTGTTAATGTAATTCATGTTATTTAGAAGACTATTGGGTGATCTTCACACAGATTTTTCATTTTGGTTTGTTATCTTCTGGTGCAGAACAGTTAAAAGCAATTCAAACAAACTGAGGAACTGCAGAAAACAATCAAATTGATTGAAAGACATGAAGATAGACACATACCTCAAACTTAACTGCTCCAAGCTCAAGCTTCTGCTTCACTTCTTTATGAACATCGGGTTCTGCAAGTTGATATAAACCAAATTAGCATACATATATCTAGTAGCTTGTTGGCTAGGAGTATAAGGATAAATATAGGAGTTGCTCTAACCATAAGTTGCAAATCACTCATGAGTGGAGACTACGCATCAGGTATCATAAACATAAGAATGCCACACACATTAATCTTGACATTTTCCCTTTGCTCTGAGAGCATTATCATGGACTACATAAAAGCTCGTTAACACTGTCCGTGCAATGCTTACCCAAGTAAAGACATCAGCTCCACCCTAAGGACTATAAGAATTAAAGAACCACAAGCTTGAAAGATTTTAACTTAAGATTCATGTACTTGTAAGAATGATACAACTTCTTTTGCTAAGGCATCTGAAAGACATTATAGAACACTATAAACAAACATGTCATAGCAGCTCACCAACAGATATTGGCTCCGTCGATGCTGACACAGGTTGCCCTTCAATGCCATCTTCCCTTACAGGAGTATAAATAGCCACCAACCTATAACCCACATCATCAACATTTGCTTCATACATCCTTCCTACCTCCCCTGCAATATCATTTGATTTTTAAGCCAAATATTTTGCAGTAATTTTAAACAGAGTAGGATCACCTATTCAGATATTTAACATTTTTTCTCTCTATATACAAAAAGATAGATCTTGAATTTATTCAAAGGAAATATTTTTAAGAAAAAGGGTAGCAATTTGAGATTTCACCATTGCTTAAACAAGATCATTTTTTATTAGTTGAAACAACAATGATGTCTGAATGCGTCTAAGAGCTTGAACCGTTTTCCAAATGAATTGTCTTTTCTATTTCTGAAAACAAATTATTGTACAAGCAGAACAACTGATGATAAGGTATGAATCAATTTATTAATTAAGCTATCAAGCCAAGCAATTTAAGCTTTCATGATGTAAGTTATATAAAATCCCCAGTATGTGCTACCATAATTTAATGTAAAAAAAAGGCTCAAATTTTTTTCGTTAATATTTCCATCAAGTGCTTTTTTTTGCTGAAATGTAATATTAAACAACATTGAGGGTTAACACAACACACCTGGTATGGAGATCAGATCAGGACTGCCAACCATTGATCTAAGCCATTGAATTCTGCTTTTTCCTTCTTTTCCTCCACTGTAAATGCCTCGAACCGCATACAGATTGGTGTGAAATCCCCGTCCCTCAATCTCTAGCTTATCTATTCTAGGAATGCCTGAAGATGAAAAGATTATTTACCACCAAAATGAAGAAAAACGTTCATGAGGACTTGCTTTCTAGAAGCATTGAGTGCTCAAAACCAAAAATTAAACACAGAAGCAATCAAATGACAAGAAGCAGTCAAATGGCAAGAAGCATAGCAGAGAAAACACCTGAGAGAAAATAGAAATGAAAATAAAGTTCACCATGCAAGTTTTCCTGTCACAGGCACTTCGTAAAGTAGAGCCTTTAAATATGAAACAGACAATAAAAAATTGAAAAGATAGAAAAGGTTATATGTGGGCCCTAAGCATGCATTATTGCAGAGTACATGGAACTGTATTCGGACATGTTTAAGATGAAACTTATAGTCAAGGTAGAGATGGATAGGCGATACCTCATAGTATTGGTTAACTTAAGAGAAACACATTGAAAACATATTTTAAATTGATTCCATGATGAATGAAAGTCACCAAGATTAAACTGACAAAAACAGTAAGAAGGATACGTCTCAAGAGATAGCATTAGAAAAGAAACAGACCTGGCAACACAGGATCAGTCTCGACATATGCCGGTTCACTTGACCTTCCAAACACATCAGTTACAATGCATTCACATCTCAGGCATCGACCAATATCCTCAAGCCGCAGCTTGTAAGAGCAGGAACGTTGTGAAAGTAAGGATTCAAAGGAGTTTCTGTCCCCTGTTACCGATGAATGGAACCTGTAAAATACAGAAGTAGTTAGCTTCATATTCATGTTTAATTTTAAAAACAATTGGTGAGGCTTAAGCTGTTTATTTTTTCTTAACATTAGCTTTAAGCTTTTAAGATGTTCTGGCAACTAAGTTGATTGGAAAATATTGTCAAAAGGCAGCAGTGACTACTTGTCATCAGAGAATACAACTACATTAAGGCTCTAGAAAAGAGAATATAGCATCATACCACTGGTATCTGACAGCTTTCTTGTACTTGCTCCAAATGTGCTGTTGCATCTCACTATTTGGAATTACTTCCACAGCAGTAAGTACATCACCTTCTATAGCTTTTCCAGTGAGAGCAAGTATTTCCACTTTCAGGAGCTCTGTGACATATAGGCCATAAAAAATCTTCAAGATACAGGATGTTTGCATGTGTATAGGACAATTAAATATTGACGCAGGAATAAAAGCCAAAACAGCGCACCAATATTAGACCAGATGCATTCAGCAGGGCATAGAAGTTATATGTTATTACAACAAATTTTCTGTAAGAAATGAGAGAAATCTAATGTGGAAAGTCAACAACACAGACAAATTATCAATTGATACAAAGGGAAGATTCCACACATACACAGGTCTACGCATGTTAACTAGAGACTATGATCACTATAAGTACATTTTATTAGAGCTGCATTAGTTCAAAGGAAACACTGCCATATAAAGTGAACAATTCCCTTCTGAAATGCTTGGCCACATATCTCGCTTATTTCAAATCATCCAAATGTCCCTCAAAAGAGTAATATACCAGAAACAAAACATTTAAAAAGCCTGACAGAACACCAAATTCTACTGGTTTTCTTATGATAGACTGGAAAGACTTAGGAAAGTAAATAATGCACCTAAACCCACCCATTGTTTGATTTTTCATTCAAGTGCAACTATGCAATGAGCAAATATGTGGTTCCCATACTTAGCAACTAGTTTGGAACTTGCACTTAATGATCTAGCCCAGTGCACAAGCTTTTCAGGCTCCAGAGTTTACCAATAGTATCTTGATCAAAAAGGCTCAAAATAAAGGAAATGAAAGGATCCAAATAAAGAGGCAGTTTCCCACTAGCATTACATTGGACTCCGAAAAGAAAAACATTCTAATAATTTAAACCTAATGCCTTGAGGAAATATCAGAATCACATCTTCAAACTAGGAATGATTCTGATATTACAATGGACCAAAATATGACAATATTCTTATGGGACCATTACATTACATCCTCCTATATCAAAGGACGAAATCAACAAATGTAAGTTTCACTATTTGGAAGACTTGAAGTTGACATTATATGATAAGAATAAAGACAACTTGCATAGAGGCTAGTGTTCTTTTTATAATTAAGCACCTGGAAGAACAATGTCAGTTGGCTCAGATAACTTTAACTCTCCCACCACAGAGTCTGAACGCACTGGCGTATAACTGCAAGAAACGTTAAACAAATATAGTTGAATAGGTCCAACTAACAACAAGGCTTTATCACATACAGAGGCATCATAATCCGACCCAGGATATGAAATCCCAACAATATAATTTGAAACCTCAACAACTGCAAACATGTTAATGTTGGTCAAAAGTATGTAACATATCCCTCTCTAAATGAAACTAACTTAAAGCAGTTGTTCTGTTATGATAGTGATAAAGAGTATGAACAAGTTACCCGAACAATAATCGACAATTGTAATCAGCATCTGTGACTTTGTAAGTTCTAGAGTTAGCCCCACCGATCAGATTGATGTTTCCCTCATCCGCTTCTCTATACCAGCTGAAGAGGCTTGATCCCTCATATCCACCAAAATATTTTCCTTCTCCATAATATTCACCCGAAGAGATTTTATTTGCATGAACATCAGATACTACTGGAGGGGCTGCCACATAATTTTAGTTATGTTAAAGGATTATATTAAAAGAAAAATCTAAAAACTTGGAATAAGCTGGCAGATAGATCAACTGTAATTACATTAAATTACTCTTTGTATTATGGCTCAACCATTAGGACTACAATCCTGTACAATGCATGAGATGAATCAAGTTCATCACATGCCACCAAAACAGACATTTACATGCATAAGAATTAATGAAGTCCTTTTATAATTAAATGCAGGTCAGCCACATCTCACATTCAAAGTTGTTCACAAGATAGGTGTCTACATTGCCGTGTCAAAAAAAGAAGGCATCAATATTAACCAGTGTGAGGAAACACGAGGCTGGCTGTACCTGGGTTAACTGCAGAGTTGGAAACTGCAACCAAAGGTTTTCCACATTTACCATCCACACGAGTTGGCCGCCAATGCAATGCTAAATATGCACCTACATCTTCAAGTGATGGTGTATATGTACTGCCACCAGAGCACAGTTATCTCAGGATCTTTATAATAATGAGAATCAAATTTTATAGAGTGAAGTCCCATATAATTTATCAAGGGGACGGATTACATTATATATAAACTTACAGAATTTTACTGCATATGACAATCTCATCAGAAGTATTAGATATGTCCATTAATTCAGATCCATGCAGCTTATCCCTTGTTCTATACCAAATATACTCTCCACCACCTTCCTGTCCACCAAAGTACATTTTTCGAGGGACCACCTCTGCATCCTCAAAGCAACTAGGAATCACTAGTTCCAATCCCACTGGATCCGCTGTGAAAATCAACAACCATGAAAATAAACAAAAACAATTGAGTGCTATAGGAAAATTTTATAACCCAGAAACTAAGCAGGACGGTAATAATTACTATTCGAGACAAAGATTGACAAGCACGATAACCATGAAGTACACAGGTGATTCATAGTTGTGCAAACAGAAATCAAGTCAAACAGTTCGGAAAGAATTAAATAAACTGAGTGACAAAATATTTTGGATATAATTAGCTTCTCTTTGGTAAAAGGGATCCATCATTATATGTTTCACTCACAAGAGATTCAATTTGGGAGAAACTTAAGTAATAGGTTGCCTATTACATATGAACCAGGTCAGCTGGACCTTCCTAGAGTAATTATTCATATCCTCAGGAGGCTCAGGTCACACAAAGTTTGAAAGACAAGTCTTTTGACACAAATAATGAACCATGTTGTTGAACTATAATCGAACAACAGGTAGAGCATGTGAGTCAAGCCTCAACTAATGCAACTCAAACTTAATGAAGCAATCCTTTGGATCATGCAACTTTTATTCAGTCTAAATTTGAAGCATGGGAAAGTTACTTTTTCTCCAAACTCAGTATCATAGTCTTAAGGACGTTGTACTATGAAAAATAATTTCACAAGAAAAAATAAAATTTCACTGAATAAATAATTTGTTTCCATGACTTTCAACCTTATATATTAAACCAAGAAAGCTGACTACTTTTATAGGACAGCAAATAGAGCAGCAATATTCAGAGTTTCCTTCTGAAAACACTAGTGGATATAGGATCTACTTTTATATAGGTCTAGTCTGTAGTGGGGACATTCTTAAGCCAAGAAAACATTTAAAAGCTCAGTAATTTCTTTCACTGGGATCAAAGCAGATGATGTTAAACATAAAGATCATACTAGAGCAAGCTATGGAAATCAAACTCACCAGGTGCGATCACATCAGACATTATGCTCTTAGGGCTTCCTTTCACACCATCTTTGCGTACTGGCATGTAAACAAGTTGAACACATGTTCCCACATCCTCTAAAGTCAAATCAATAAACTCTGCAAAACGTCTAGACAATTTAATCCCAATTTCTTAAGGGTGCGCCAAATAGCAAGAAACATGCCTTCTTAATATGCATAGCTTACCATCAGCAGTCAGTTTCTCCCTAGCACCATTGTTTTTCACTCTAAACCATTCAACAAAGCAATTTCCTCTCTCCCTGAATCACAAAATTTGGTTTCAAATGAAGACACAAAGATACAAAGGAACAACAGCAATTTCATTACTCATGATAGATAACAGGTGGTTCACTAGGTCTCACCCCCCACTATAAGATGCAACAAAGCTCAAACGCTGTCCTTCCATCATTGATCCAAGAAATTCCAATGACTGACAAGTTGGAGGGCCTGCAGTTCATAAGATTGAAGGAATGGTATTACTGTTTCAAACGAATGTATAATGTTACCAACTCTACCACCAGAGAAGCCTGTACACACACAGAAACTAGAAGAGAGAGAGGAGAAAGGTAAGAATGAACCACAAAGGTTAATACTTCAACAAAATCTTGAATAAATAAGAGGTCAATCATGGGGAATGAACATATACCTGGTATGATAGGTCCAAATTGTTCAGAAAGAACAATAGGACCACGTGCACAATCAATCCTGACAGGTTCACATGAGACCGAAACAAAGGATCCAATATCATCAAATGAAAGTATGTATGATGCAGTAGAAGCACCACAGATTTCAGTTTGGGTACCATCTGAACTAGTCTGCATAAAAATAGCACGAGTTTAGTTAATAAGAAATGAGATGTGAAGTCTCCCCTCAAAAGGAAAATAATACTGAGCCCGACAACTTATGGACAACCTAGTTCATAACGTAATTGATACAGGTTGATGATTAATTGAGTAAGGTTGAACTTTATGCTTAAAAAGTTCTATTCTATAAAGCACAAGACAGTGGTGCTCCACATCAGAAAATGACAAATAAAAGTTACTTAACAAGAGGAGGAGAGAGTTTATTTAAGAATATAGTACCCGAAACCAACGTAAAATGGAATTGCCCTCTTCACCTCCCCAGTACTTCTTTTCAATGGTCAGGGCAGTTCCTTCAACAGCTTCTCCAACTATTTGTAGAGAGAGCACTTTGGGACTTCCTGATCGCAAGTAATATTGTAAAAGATTTCAAATAACACGAATATAGAACATCAGTTCGTCACAATCACTTGATATGACCAAGGAAGCATTTGAAATGATGTAATGATTTGTCTGGGAAGGATCAGAAGATAAACACAGAAATAGTTTGTCATTCAAAGCAAAAGCGCCAAATCATAAAATTAAAGAAAAAATCTTTGATATACTAGAACTTATATGTAAATTTTGGGGCAGGCACTGCAGAATTTATTATTGAAAATGTTACACAATTATAAAGGGACTGTGCAAAGAACCTCAAAATAACCCTTTATGGATTTAGCAAGTAGAGTCAATATATTTCATGATCCAACTTTTAATATTCCATACCTCGTGTCAATGCAACAACTTTGGTCGAGTGCATATTATATATAAAGTTAACAGAACTTTGATAACATTTCTGCACAGAATAAGTTTTATATGGAAAGGTTTACCAAGCATACTTAAAAGAGTATAGCTGAATGTTTAAGGAGAAAAAAATGTTGAACAGCTAGAAGAAATACAAGGCCAATATGACAAAGGGACTTGAAAACCAGCAGTGAAGAGAGGTGGAAACCAGACAATTTTTTACAAATATGATCTTTCTTTAGAGTTTGGACCAAGGTTATAAAACCTGGACTTGAACAGAAGGTTCAACAGGTTAAACCCGGACAGTGCTTGGTCAGTTGAAAACCCCTAATTTATAAACCATTAAAAAAATAGGTCAAACCCGGAAGCTTTTTTATGAACAAGATGAACTAAAATAATACACATACTTTTTATATTTTTGAATTAAAATAATATTTTCTCATTTATTTAGATGACAGACTATAAATTTTCTATTTTACTTTTTGTTTCAGAACATCATAACTTGAAATCATTTAATGTGATAGTAATTCAAATTAAAAATCGAATATAAATCCAAAGATAATAATGATGGATATGACATTTGATAGAGCTTAACTATTACGAATTTTTATTATTATTTGGATCCTAATAAATAAGTAATAAAATTTAAATCTTATAACAATATTTGTTATACTATTTTCTTATGGTGTTATTATGATTTGTAATTATATTTATTTTTTTAAGTTTTTGAATATTTTATCTGATAATTACGGTTTGATTTTCCAGTTTTAAATATAGTTTTATCAGGCACCCTAAAATCCCTAAAACTTTATGCTTTTCCGAATTGATAACCAGTCCGATTATAAAAATCTTGGTTTAGACTTTTGTAACCAGAAATACAGTCAACAACTGTAGTTATAATAAACGGTAAAAGCTCTAAGGGTAAAATCTTCTTAAGTATTTCCATCTAATGCATCTGAATATAGCAACAGAACTGCAGATTACAGACATATTGGCACTTAAAATCTTCTTAAGTATTTCTATGTATACCTAAGATGGATTTTGAACGCTGCAGTGTAAACTACTCAGATGACTATGAATGACTATGAATGACTATGGATTTCATGGGTTAAGACTATTTGCATGGCTTTCTAACAAATAACTCACAAACATCTCTTTGCTAAAACATTTTGCAAAAACATTTTGCAAAAACCAGTGACATGAATAGCATGTAAAATTAGTAAGTGATTAGCAATCTTTTCATGCAGGTTACACAATAAGATTGCCTGAACTTTATCTCCATCAAAATGCAAATAATTTCCAAAACTTGAGACCATGAAATTACCAGGTTGAACACGTTCCTGCCCCATGCAAGTTCTTGGCTCACCAATAATGGCATCATCACGTACCGGGACACATTGAAACGATATGAATTTACCAATTGCATCTTTAGTAACACGATACTGAAGAACTCCAGAACCCTCAGGTATTAGGGTACCAGTCTCAGTTTCAACCTGAAAATTCCAAGCAACAACCATGTTGATACCACTGTAAATTCATTCCAGATGCAATGTGTTGCATATATCTAATTTAGCTACTTCAAGGATAAGATAAAATGAAGACCACTACAGGACCTTTCATGCACATCTTGGCATTTTCTGTAGAAAAGAAAAAGGGAAGTTGTACAGAAATCCAAGATAAAAGCAAATTAGAAATGAAACTTGGCACTTCAATATATGTACCAATTAACATAGTGCTTACTGGTGGACCGCATCTAAAGTATTGCACAAGTGAAGGATGCAAAGAATAGGAGTACATATGAAAAAATTAAGACCAGAACTAAGGATCAGAAATTGTTGTGTCATGAACTATATCAATCAGAATTGAGTACATACCTCATGAAGGTACCAATTATACACACTTTTCCCTTCTTGACCCCCTATATAGCCATATGATGCTGTCAAAATTTCACCTTCAGTGTAGTCACCGGTAATAGATAAGAAATTTAGGCTTGGCGGAAGAGCTGAAAGGAGCCACAATAAAACAGTAAGTAGACCAAGACAAGGCTTGAGATGGAATTGAAGCCAAAACTTATATGTTATTCATACACAATTTTAACATGCTCATGGTAAATATATTCACTTACTTTCAATCTCCCTTTCAGATACAGCAAATGCTGGTTCACCAGATTCACCATCTGGAGTCATGGGAGTATATTTTGCAACGATGTAATATCCAACTGCTCCCAATGGTATTCGAAAAGCCTAAACAGAGACGAAAGCTCAACAAAAAGAAAAGATATGATTTATGAGGAAAACAAACACATTTTTCGCTACAATTATAAACCTACTTTTGCAATCTTAGGTGCGGTCAGTGCTTCAAGGCCATGTTCACCAATAAAAGTTGAAGAACTTGTTTTAAACCACTGAACTCTGCTAGAACCTTCAGTCCCTCCCATAACAACACCAGTGACAGTAATCTTGCTGTTTTCTTTAAGGTCACCAATTATCTTCACATTTTTTACTTTTGGAGGTGCTGGAGATTGGGGAAAACAAAAAATGTGAATAGTAAGTCAACAAAATATGCTCAAGGTATGCACTGAAATATGAATACTCCATGTTTAACCTACAAAACCCTCTAAGCCAATGAACCAGAAATATCTTTATTTCAATGAATGTACCAATTAATTACTACAAAAAAGAGAATAAGTTCATAGCTCTTAGAAACAGAAGTTCAACCATTAAAGAGGCTCACTGTTTTCCAACCAAGATGAACTCATATTATTCAAAATACCTAAAACATTTTCTAAAAGGATCGATAATGAGAAAACTACAGCACAAAAAAACACAGTAAGCATATTAAATCTACCTCGCTTCACTGGGTGTGACACTATTGACATAGATTCTCCTTCATGTCCTGCAAAGAGTGGCAATGACCATTTAATATAAAAACTTTAATGCTAATAAATGAAGCTATTAATGGACTAACCTTCAAAATTGATTGGTATGTATGCAAAAGCTAAGCGTCGCCCAATATCGTCTTTGGTCAAAGTATACTCACACGTACCGGTGGAAACAGGTGCAAAATCTCTGCCATATGAAATAAACAAGGCAAAGCTCACAATTACTATAAGTAAATTGGGCGATGGTAGGAGTTTCTTTCCAGGTATGTATTCAAATATGAAGCCTAAATTAACCACAAAGCACCAAACTATCAAGAACAGAATCTAAAGCAACATTAGAAGTGAACAAGGTAACAGAAGGCGAGTGAAATGAAGGAAAAAGTATTAAGATCCATTTGTTTTTCTAAATTGATTTTATTACAGCATCATGGAGTGTGATTTGAGTACACTAACCCAGTGTTTTTATTCTCCCGTAACCATTCAAATTTGCTGGGGCCTTCTCTTCCCCCAAAGTAATCTCCAACTCCTTTTATGATATTTCCTTCAACCACATCTCCAACAATTTTAACGTTCGTGACTGATGGAGGAGCTGCAAAGAAATTTTGTATTGTCAGGCCTTTTTTATAGCTTGCATCAGCCCCAAAAGTTAAAACAATAAAGGAAACATGTAGGACCCTTGAATAAATAATACAAGGTATAGTTCAAGATATTTGCAAGGACTAGATTCAAAGAAACACTTCATTTCTGGAATACCTGCTTTAACAAAATCAGTGTACTTATACTGAGGTTCCCCTTTGGCACCTTCTTCAGTAACTGGTGTATACATAAAAACCAAGCTTGAATCAATGTCATCTATTGTCAGACAGTACTCCTCATCTTCTGCTCCAGCAATAACAACAGGGCTGCTATTCCATTTTCGCCTTAGCCAGCTGAAAAATAAAATAATAATGTTAAACTATATACTAGTCTTCAGATTTGAAAGAAACGTGTACACATATATGTAAACATCTGAATGCAAGTTCACATTTGCATAGATCAAAAATTAAACCTCACCTAGCAACACCCTTTCCTGGTGTTCCACCACACCATGCTACCTCCGCATAACCCTTAATAGTATTTCCTTCCACCAACTCCCCATGCACTTCAAGGTTCACCACTTTTGGGATCCCACTTCCTTCACAAGGTGAAATGATGAGGTTTGGAAAGATGAGAAATATGTTCCCCATCAATTTTGGTTTCCAAGATAAAGAGCATGGCATTAGCATAAACAAAAGCCCGTTGGACATTTTTCAGCACATGCTTTTTTTATCAATAGGCTATAGTACCAATAGCCTTGCAACTTTCTGCCTCAATCTCAGTCTGTTTTCTATATCCTTAGGACTTAATATTACAGCAAGCATAGATTCTAGTGCTGCTCAGATGCCACACATACACTAAAAATGCACAGTCAAAAAGCTTGACTGACAAGCAATTCAGCTAAAACCAATGAGTTAAATCCCATAAAACAGAAATTAAGTACCTCGTGAAACCCGTGAAGATATCGCAAAAACAGGAAGATATTCAGTTTCTCCCAGCATAGGAGAGCATTCGACTTTCAGAAATTTATCAATATCTTCAGTCTTTGGCCAATATACCTGATCATTAAACAATGTTATCAGTGCAACATAAGAATCAAAAGTTTTCATTATGGCCAACCCAACTCTCAAGTATGACTCATATCTCTGCATGAATCAGTTACCTCGCCAGTGGCTTCCGGAATTGCAGAGAAGTCTGAAAGCACTCGCTCCCCCACATACCATTGATATCTTAAGACTATTTCTGAATCGACACTGAGAGTGTCATCTTTGACAAAAGCAAAGTGACAGCGGCAGGCATCTTCTTCAGAAGGGTGATCAACAGAAGCATCTTTAAGCACATAACCCAGGGGGAAATGATTTCTCCATTGCTCAAAAAGAAAGCCAAAAGTTGAGTCTGTTCCAGAAAACCAAAACAAAAGTCATAGCTCTCTGCCAAAATCTCAATATATATATAGAAACTGTAAAAAATGTTTCTTTTTGTTAATTTCTAAAAGAATTAACTGTGTGAGACTTTTTAACACCTTGTGGTTGATTATTTAGAATCAGATTCACCTCAAGTCCAGTGTGAGATAACCATTGCGTTCTCCAAGGGGCACAAATGCTTTGAGATGTCAAATTCGATCTTTTTCAGATAATAGTAGATTATTTTTAAGTTTGTCTCATAATATTTTTTCCAGTACTTTCTAGTAAAAATAATCCATGCAGATATTCTATGCCTAATTTTTTTTGCCTTACTTTTTTTATGAAAAACTAATGCATTAAAAAATAATGTCAAGTTACATCAAGTAAACAACAATCAAAATCCAATAAGCGCACCAAACCATCAACAGGTTGTTCATAAAGCTGTAAATCAACACCTAAACTCATGCATTGGTTGGCAAGGTAATCAGCACACCTATTAGCATCCCTAAACAGATGAATGTACTGACTCTCACAAAAAGAAATCGCAAGGTGTTTGACATAATCCAACCAACGAACAATGAATCGCCAAACTGTGACTGCCCTGCAGCAAAGACCAAGCTTCCCACTTGTCTGTTTCCACTATCAACAGCCCAGTATCTCCCCAGCAAATTTCCATACGTAGCCCATCCACTACAGTATGCAATTCAGCTTCCAACACCGAGCAATTGCTATGAATTGCTTTAATTTTTTATTCCTATGGTTTTTTATTTGACGATGAATTAGGCTATTGATTTTGACAAAAATTATAGCCTTGATTATTCCCAAAAGACAGGTGCACAGAAGAGTAGGCAAATGGCATCTTCTCAATCTAAGGAAAACGTATAGTAAAAGTTAATACCTATCCAATTTCATTTTATACCCTACTCACCTCTTGTAGCTCCATCCCAGCAACTCTATAAAGAAGCAGTAAAGACTACCTTGTCCCAAATGTTCAGTTCAAAGATTACAAAAAAGAAATCCTTGAAAGTTATAGATTTTTTCCCCAAGAAAAAAAGATCTCCTTTACACAGATTTGCAACTTTTTCTATTCTTTCAAAACCCACAAGACTGCATCGTCATGTATTATTACCCCACTCACAACGGTGTACTCACATCTCACATCAAGTATGCCCAAGAACAATGAAGAAAGGTTCATAAACCAGTAATATATAGGAGTGAATTGTCATCCATCAGAATAAGCCAGCATGCACTGAACTGTCACAGTTTATGAAAGCACTATTTCTAAGAAATCAGAACATATGTACCTGCTGCATTCTCTGGACGACAAAGTTCCCAACCATTTCTGATACAAAATGCTGTACATGCAGGATAACGTTTGGCAATTGCTACTTCCTCACGGGAGAGATCTATTAGAATTCAAGTGTAAAATAATGAGAAACATAGGCACAGAACTTCAAAGGAAGAAAGTTCATGATAAAGTTCTAGTCTAACAAACCTAAGAGAAAAAAGGAATAGCTGGTCTTCTATGAAAAAGTAACACGTCGCTTCAATTTGTTAGCAAAGGATAAACAGCAAGAAGGTAGACATTCAAGAACTGAACAATACCTCTATCATTAAATTTTTTCAGCGTCCGACCAACAAGCAAAATGGTAGCTGCTTCTAGATGTGTCATCTTAAGAATAGGATTCTCCTCAACTCGTAAATGCTGCAGTTAAGCATAATTATTAAAACAAATAAGCGTTTCATGCCTCTGTCACTGATATCCTCAATCCTATCTGACCTTTTGTTCAAAAAGAACATTGAGTAGGTAATACACAAGTAAAGAACATCACAATATTTAAACAGATTACATGTTAACCCATAAAATTTTCATAAATTGATAGCAGCGAATTGAATGTTCAAGAAGTCTTAACACCACTGCACTGGATTTCAGAATGGTTTCTGACATATTAAATTTGGTTTTTACCCATATATGCAAGGAATCAGACTTTCATAAGCCAACAATACCGTGACAAAAAAGTTAGGACAATAAGAATAAACCAGACAACCTAGTGATGATTGACCTCGGATTCATATTATAACAAGGCTCAACCTTTTTCCACAGCTATTCAAAATCTGTGTTGCGACAAAAATTACAACAGATATGCTTTACTATCTTAACCAGTTTGGAAAAAAGAATATAACAACAGCTTTTGCAGACAAACACAATCATCTGATTCTATTTGAACCAGATTCTCTTTCTTATTATGGGACAGCTGAACCTCATCAATTCCATCAACACTGCAGTATTTAGAGAATGTTTGAATGCAACATTATCTTTTGCCAATCACCAAAACAATTGAAAAGCATATAAAGAATTAGCCAAACCTCGAGGGCAGGCAGATGTGGGAAACCCTTCAGAGTAGCAATTTTATTTTTGCTGGCCGCTAACACCTGCAACCAGGGAAAAGAAGAAAGCAGTTTAGAAATTTCAATAAATTGTTCCACTTATTGTATATCAAAAAAGGAAACAAGAGGCATTAATTAAGTAGAAAGAATGCTACCTGAAGTCGAGGTTGACTTGCCATTGAGAGGGACTTTAATTTATTTTGGGCAACAGACAGAAACTAGACGAGAAAAAAGGTGAATTACTCACAAGGCAATCCGCATGAAAATTGATAAAGCAGGGAAAAACCATGAATTAAGGTAGCTGGATAGTGACGATAAAAAGCTAACCTCCAGGTTAGGAAGTTGAGGAAGGCTTCCAAGAGATGTAATTTGATTCCCAGCAAGATACAGTTGCTATAAGGGATAGAAATGTCAGGGTCTCATGTATTAGGTGATTTACTATCTGTTTGGGACTTGAAAGATAAATGAGCATGAGAAACCAACCTGTAGGAACTTGCAATTCCCTAGAGGTTCAAATCCAGGACCTTTGAACTCATTGAAACTCAAATCAAGGACCTAGAATAAAGGCAGAAGACCAATTAGTAGCTAACATCCACATTTGTTAGTAACTAAACCAACACACATGAAGGTTGGTGCATGAGTTAAGAAAGTTCACTTCTTTAATTTAATAGTTGATGATTTAAAAAGTGATCAAGACTGTTAATGAGGAAAAAGAATTGCATACTTTCACCCTTGTCAGTATCTCAATTCCTTCCAGGGTAGACAAGAGATTGTCTCTGAGATAAACAAACTGTCAAACAGCCATCAGTGAAGGAATGACAAGGAAAAAATCATTGGTCAATGTACCTTAGCATATATAATTTACTAATGAAACAGGAAAGAACTGCGATTACCTCTAAATTTGCTGATAAGTTCAGCCCACTAGCATTCAGACTACGAACTCTATGACCCCTAAGATCCAATCTCTGGTCCAATAAAACAATAATCAGAAAGTGTTCATAACAAAAGGTTAGGCAGAGGAAAAACAAGACCAAAAAAAATGAAAAATGGAACCAAAATAAAAGGCATCTAGTGCATGTCAGACCCTGGAAAGCATGGCACAAGCAGAGCATATAAGAATGATATATGCTACCAAAAACACATCAATTTATCTACAACCATTTCCACCAGACAACAAAACTATACTCGAAACCAAATGTCATGGTAATAAGTAGTTCTTGCAATATCGTTAATATTCTTCTTTTACTTAGATATGTATACTGTTCACTTTCTTTTACACTGTCTGATTTCAGCAATTCATCTCCATTTGAAAGCTCGATACAAAAATCAAAACCTCAGGAATAAGATAAAAAAGAGGACGAATAATCATGAAAGAATATTCATGCAAGTATTCTCCCAGATGGGAATAGAAGATAGCATGGCTTCTACTAGTTTCTATGTCCTTTTCAGATTAGGGTACTGGAGTGTAAAAAAAGTACATATAAAATATGTAAATTACGGCTAACCTTAATTACTTATATAGAGTTAAAATCCTTAGCATCCAAAAAAAAGGCCAGCTATGTGTTAAGCCGGTCAAAGAAGAGGTATGAAGTTAACACAAGAAATAAAATATTCAACACCTTTCGATGGAGATGAAATTTCAATGTCCTTTAGTTATGGAACCCTATTATTCTCAAGACAAACACCAGAATCAAAAACATCCATACAAAATATTGCACCCCATATTAAGTTGTAGTAAAAAGTAACAAGCTTGTAAATGCTTAGATCTAGGAGTGTGCTTACCACATCATCCCCGGCTTTGATATCAACCTGTGGAAGAACAATGAAGCGAGAATCCCGGTTATCAGGAGTGCCTGATCGCCTCCTCCCTGACAGGTTAGAACTCCTGTCAAGAGAAGTGGGCAAAGACCCAGTTCTCAGCCGGCTAGAAACTGAAGGAGACTGAGTTGATGGTGAAGAAACTTTCGAAACAATCTTTCTACCCACACTATTTCCAGTACTGTCCAATGAAGTAGAACTAATCCTTTTTGAAGAAGAAGAAGAAGATGAAATTGAAGATGTTGGCTTAACTGAAGACTTTTTAAGACTTTCTGGCTTGCTTACATCAGATGCACTTGATGCCCTTGAACTCTTACTCGCAGATGACAATAAAACAGAGTTTCTTGCTTCAGACGGAGTAGATGGACTAACAGTTTTTGTGACACCAGGAGGCAAGGAACTCCTTCTCAGGTGTGGAAGAGACCTCCTCATTGTATCTGAATCAGTATTAGTCCTTTTTCCATCAGAAGAATCAGAGACACCATTTTGTGATCTTACTACAGAGGCAGTTCTCTTCTCGGGCACCCCGCCAGTGCTATTTCTCCTAGTCCCAGGAGCAGAGCTGGAACTTCGCGATGCGGCACTTACAGTAGGTTTGGTCATCGTCAAACTTAAAGTTGAACTGTCTCTCGCTTCACCGCTCTTTCTAACAGAGCCAATTGGTGACAAAAGCTTTGATTTCGGTGAAATTGTAGGTTTTGTAGCATTTAAAACCCTTTTGGTGCTTTCCACTGAATTTACAGATGATTGTTTATCTGAACTCTGGGGCCTCTTCGCAGGCTCTTCACCTGATGGTGTTGCAGGTTCCTCCATCTTAAGCAAAAAGGCTCTCCAAGGACCAGTACCTTGATAATCCAACTACAAAAGAGACATGAAACTTAGCAATTTGAGTACATTGATTGAACAACAAGGAAGAAAAACCCCATTGAAAGAAATATATCAAATTATGTAAATCAACTTGGTCTTTGCAATGTTAACCAATGAAATATTAGGAGAGACTCACAAATTTCACGCAATGCTATGCACCTACTACTACCCCACTGATATTAGTTAACAAGTCTTTTTCAATAATTGAAATCCCAAACAATGAAATAATTATAAAACATATTGCATTATCTGTACACTCTTAACCACCAAAAAACGCACCGCAAAAGCCAGCAACAAGTTAAACCACCGACAAAAGTTTTAACCTTAAGACCCCAAAAAAGCAAGTAAAAAACACTTGCAGTTTTTTTTAAAAAAAAAAAAAAGAAGAGAGTTTCCAAGACAGCAGCCAGTGTCCTCGAATTTAGAATATCATGGTAGGATCTTGCACGAAAATGCAGGTTCATTGACGAAAAATCAAACCTTCTGAGATCCAACTTGAACAGAAAAATGACATGGACACAGAGATTTAGTGGGAGAGCAAAAGTACAAAATGTGAAACAAACCCAGCAACCAAACAAAAAAGGAGAAACTTACATGAAACAAGATCTGGCGAACTTGAACTGAAGCTGAAGTAACCGAAGACAAAACAACAATGCTTGCTGCTTGCTAAGGGGTTCCTTGAAATCCGGCAAAAAAAAAAAGGGAAAGCAAGGAGATTTTTGTTTTCTTTACTTTTATGAAAGCGTGGCACAGATAAAGTACACCCAAAAGGCAAAGAACATTTAAAGTAAGAGAGAGACTGCGCGTTAAACAGAATTGTGAGGTTTGCTGCACAAGCCAGCCATTCAGACAGAAGGAGGTGTGTTAAAGAAGCGCTGGCGGTAAGAAGATTTAGCTTTGGAGAAAGGAAGAGAGATGGGTTTGTGGATAGACCAGGGGAATCGAATTTCTTGCTGTCTCCTTGATGCTCTGTAAGAACAGAAAATGGCGGAAACCTTGGGGGTGAGAGTGACCCGTGCAATGTCTTGTGTGGGGTCCTCCAGTCCCAATAGAGTATTTGAAGATACTGTTCTTTTGTAATAAATAATGTCTTCCGGGTTTTAACTTTCTATTCGGACCACTAAAAGTGGGAAGTACTTAGAATTCAAAAATTCGCACGTTACATTACATCAACCCACAACAAACTGCTTCCAGCTGTTTTTTTCTTCCACTCATAAATCAGGTAAAGTGAACTTCTGTTCCGAGATTTAGGCAACCATTTCGGTTACTCTTCATTTTTCGGATCCGCACTTAGCTTTCGTTTATTTAAACCAACATCCACCTGGAATTTTATAAAATCAACAAAATAAAATCATCACCTCTCGTTTGATATCATATTTTTATTAATTTTGTTGGTGTGGTTGTTTAGTTAAACTAATAAAATTTTTAATTGGTAGTTAATAGTTTTGATTTAGCAAAATTAATGGTTAATTCAAATTGTTAGCCATATATTTAGTTGACTTATAGATTAAGATTGAGATTAGAATTAAGATTAAGATTATATAAAAGTTAAAGATTAGAAACTGATTAGATTTGTAGCGGAGCCAGGTTGGCAAAATACTGTATACGTATCGTAGATACGTGCTTGGTCAGCTGGTACGGTGGTCCCGGTAGCAGGAAAGGAGTGTAAAGCCGTTGGTCAGCTGCAGTGGATATATTTCTTTGGTGTTTATCTTAGATATATCTATACCAATATCTATTATCTTCATTGAATAAATAAAATTAATATAAAAATATAAAAAATTAAAATATAAAAATATAAAAATATATATGAATAAATAAAATAAAATAAATAGACTTTTATTATAATAAAACAAGAAAACATAATTGAAATTTGCATAGTTATAAAATTAAAATCATTCTTGATTTCTTGTACTTAAATCATTTGGATCATTAAGAAAATCAGAAACATCTAAGTGCGCCATATCCTCAAGGCCATTAGCAAATTTAGTGAAATCATCTTGGACAAAGTTTGTCTCCACATTCTTGCCTTTAGACTTCAAAGATTCTTGATATAGGTCGACAAAATATTTTGGTGTACGACAAGTACGTTGTCAATGACCTTGCATTCCACATCAATGACAATTACTAATTATAATTTTTTTCTTTATACCACCCATTATTTTTTCATGTCCTTCATCGTTTATGACTTTCTGATTTTGGAAGATAAATTTACTTGATTGACCACCATCATGACGAAATTTATTATAACCTCGTCCTCGTCCTCGTCCGCGGCCTCGACTACGACCACGACTTTGGTTATGTGATAGCATCACATTCACTTCAGGGAATAGAGCAGAACTAGTAGGACAAGATTCATGATTTCTCATCAACAACTCATTGTTTTGTTCAGCCACCAAAAGGTATGAAATCAACTCAGAATATTTTGTGAAACCTTTTTCACGATATTGCTATTGTAAAAGCACATTTGAAGCATGAAAAGTAGAGAATATTTTTTCAAGCATATCAACATCAGTGATATTTTCTTCACATAATTTTAATTGTGAGCTGGTTTTAAATAATGCCGAATTATATTCACTCACATATTTAAAATCTTGTAAACGAAGATGCATCCAATTATAACGAGCTTTTGGAAG
This sequence comes from Passiflora organensis, assembly GCA_019739055.1. Lineage (NCBI taxonomy): Eukaryota > Viridiplantae > Streptophyta > Magnoliopsida > Malpighiales > Passifloraceae > Passiflora > Passiflora organensis. The sequence continues at coordinate 2,009,287 of JAEPBF010000136.1, forward strand.
TATCACTATTTTCTGGTGATCATACTTTTCGTTTAAATTTTTCCAAAGATCTGCAGGATCTTTTACTGTGAGATATTCAGATTTCAATCTCTCATGGAGATGATGATGAAGAAAAATCATAGCCTTTGCCTTATCTTGATTCGATGCTTCATTTGATGTTTTGATTGTCTCTCCAAGTCCTTTGGCATCCAAATGAATTTCAGCATCCAATATCTATGATAAATAATTTTTTCCAGTAATGTCAAGAGCTTCAAACTCAAGCTTTGCAATATTTGTCATTGTAAAACTATAGAATATTAAAAACACATAAAATTAATCACATAATAAGATAAGAAATAAAATTTTAATTTAAACATAAGAAATAATCTATAAGAATAACATTTAATGATGGTAATATTACGATAATATAATATTAGAAATTTAGAATTTATTATTTATTTATTTTAAGATTATATTAGAGTAATGATTATATTATAAAATCGACATAAATTATTTTTTAATATAATATATATTTAAACAAATAAAATAATCATGAACTTAAATTTCTAAAAAAAAATATAGGAAAATAAAATTTAAGAACATACAATATGAAACAATAATATTACAACATGATTATATCTAAATAATTATAAAAATATACTCACACAAATATACCTTTGTAGAAACTAAGATTCTTGTTTGTTCTTTGTAAAGAACTCTTGTAAGACTCTTGATTCTCTTTTTGTTTATAAAAGTATCGTGCTGATAACTTGTTATAGAATATATAGTAAGAAGAATTGAGGAGAAAAGAACAAGAGAGAAAATTAAGAACAATATAAAGAGTATAATATCTTATCAAGTACTCAAGCAAGTGTGTACAAAGCAAATAATGTTACCATAGGTAACATTATAAGGTACATGAAGAGACATTGAGAGATAAAGAGTTTATTCATTACACAATTGAATAGACATAATAAAGTTTTTTGTCTTTTCAATTTTCAAACCTATAATATTTATAACATTATAAATAATTTATAAATATTTTAAATTAACATATTTTTTTATTATTTAATACAAAATTAATTTATATAAATCAATAATTTAAAACTAATAAAATTAATTTTAAAATTACAACACCAAGAATTCTATGTATTGAATGAAGATTAATTTTAAAATATCAAAACCAACAAACACAGCTATTAAATGGAAATTTAATATTAAATAAATTATTATTGTGATTATGAAATAATTTATGTTTTAATAAATAATATCATAAAAATAATTCATATTCATCAAATATATCATATAGTATTTTATTAAAAATAATTTGATAAAATATTTTAATTTAATTTATCTAATATTTACTAATTTTTTATCTAATTTTATAAATAAAAAATAAATTAAGAATGTATATTTTTTAAATTTTTAATATTGATAAACAAATTATTTTATTAGATTAGTTTATTTTTAATATTTTTAATTTAATAAATCAATAATTTCCATAAATATAAAATTTAAAGGATAAACATCGTTTTGGTACAAGATTTGTCTTCTCGTTCCAGGTCGTCGTTGCACATTCGTATTCGTAACTATATTTTCTTTTAAAAAATATTAATATTTTGGTAAATAAAAATCCTCCCGCAAATAAAATTTATTTTTGTAACTTTCTCAACGCGTGGGTCCATATCAGACCCACTAATGATATGAACAATCTTATCTAAACATCATGTGTGGGGCCCAATAAGGACAACATTGCAGTACAGCATGACAATCACTGTTCAGGACCCTACTTTTGCCTAAACCATCATATCCTGGACAACACAATTTTGAGGCGTGGCCCAAAAAAAATAAGAAAGAATAAAATTGTTTCTTCTTCAAAGAAAACACAAGCCCAAGCCTGTTATTAACACAAGAGATATTGGATTATTGGGCCTAAATTAGGTTGGGCTTGAGGGTTTCTAAAAGGTCCAAGTTATGGATGTTTAGACGTCAAAAACCCCTTGAACTAAACCCCTGGCCTCCATTGCCTAACTCTTTCTTTCTTCACATGCAACATCTCCTTTGTATTTTCTTGCTATAGTAACAATTTATCATGTAAAAGATAGAAGAAGATATTGGTTTTGTGTTTATAGAGTTTAGTTTTGTTTTGGATGATAATTTGTTGACACATTACCACTGATAGGCAACTAAATTGGTAAAAGATATCTTAAAAATAAAATATCTATGTTAAACCCTAGTATTCGTTGTCGTCCTGCCCTTTCTTGCCTCCCTCTGCTCTTTATTTCTTCAAACAACACAATATCTCCTTTATTATTTATATTCTCTGGCTGCAATATCATCTTATAATGAGGAAAATAGAATAAGATATTAATTTTGTGTATGAAGAATTTGGTTTTGTATTATAGGAACTTTAAATAAAGAAAAAATAAAAGGACATATTATTCATATGATTCAAAATATTACAAAGCACTTCTCAATATCTATAATTTGTATATATAAAAATTAACTATAAATATCTCTTGGTAAAAACACAATTCTTATATATTTTATTACCAGCATAAAACCTTGCAACATGTTAAACCCTATTATTCAGTGTCGTCCCGGACTCTGCCCTTTCTTTCTCGTACTGATCTGGAGCTAGACACAAACGCGACGCCAAGTGACTAGCTCGACATAAAATCTCATCTTTCAAGTTCGTCCCTCTACGTAGAAAGACATGAATCCCAAGAAAAGGGGGGCGCCCAAGAGGACGGGGAAGAAAGTTTCCATCGCTCAGGACTCGTTTTTTAAGCAGAAGCGTCAGAAGCGTGACCTTCCAGATGAGGAAGAGGAAGACATACCTTCTGAGGAATCTGGAGATGACGAAGAGAATGGGTTTAATAGCGGAGGAGAAGAGGACAGGAATTTTGAGGGGGAGGCGGAGGAGGATAAGTACGCCAATGAGACGAAGGATGAGAGACGGCACCGCCTTGCGAAGGCATACGTGGAAAAGCTCAGGGAAATTGCTGGGCGGAAAGGGTTTGGGAGTGATGACGATGGTGAGCAGGAGGATGAGGAAGAAGAGAGGGATAAAGAGTACGAGAGGGAAGGAGAGAGAGATTCCTTTGTGAAGGGGGCAGGAAGGAAGACGGATGCACTTGTGTCTAAGATGTTGATGAATGAACAGATGCTGAAGAGTGGCCGGATAAGAAGAGAGCTTGCTTCAAGGTATCTAGCTGTTTATTTATGTTGCCATCGTCGTATGACTTTACCTATAATTAGCGATATTGTTTCTATTGGTCCAACTTTTTCTTCTCGCACTTTTTCTGATTTGTGAACATGATTTCTTTAAAATTCTGATTAGTGGAAAGAATTGTTATCGTTGTTTGTTTTTGTGTGATTTTCTGAATGCTTTCACATTAAATTTATTGAACACTGCCTATGTTTGTGTATACTGTAGGGTTCAGCAACCAGGAAGTGGTAATGAATTTGAGAGCCTGGTGAAACACAGGCAGTCTGTCACTGCCGTCTGTTTATCTGATGATGACATAAAAGGGTTTTCCGCTTCCAAAGATGGTTCAATTTTAAACTGGGATGTAGATAGTGGGATAAGTGAGAAGTATCGATGGCCTAGTGATGATGTACTAAAATCACATGGGGCTAGAAATCCGGAAGGCCGGGCAACTAAGCATAGTAAACAGGTTTTAGCAATGGCCGTCAGCAGTGATGGCCGGTATTTGGCTAGCGGGGGACTGGATCGGCATGTTCATCTCTGGGACACTCGTACACATCAACACATTCAGGTAATATTTTAATGTTGACTCATCCTTTGGAGACTATACTGATTTTAACTGTTTCTGCTTCATGTGCATTCCTGTTTCTATGTATATGAGCTCTTAGTTTTATCTTCTGCATTATATGTTTCGGATTTGTGGAAAGATGCCCTTCCTTCATCATGCCAGGACTTATTATAACTATCCCTGAATCCATGATAAATGGCAGGCTTCCCCTAGTATTCTTGTGATCTGATCAGTTGGAATTGAAATAAATCCGTATACAGTACCAAAAGCAGATCATGTGATGGTGTCCTGAGTCTGTCTCCCAAATGATGGCAGTCCTTTTTTTTTTTTACGATCTTCTGTTCATACGTAATATTCTTGGGAATTGTCTCTAGATAAATGGTTTTCCTACAATTGGATTTCTCAGCCTGTAAAAACTTGAAGTTTAATTGTATCTTTATATGGTATGCTACATTTCTTTGTTACAGGCATTCCCAGGTCACAGAGGTCCTGTATCATGTTTGAGTTTTAGAGAAGGGACTTTTGAACTTTTTTCTGGCTCTTTTGATCGGTCTGTCAAGATATGGAATCTGGAAGACAGAACTTACATAAACACATTGTTTGGTCATCAAAGTGAGGTTCTAACAATTGATTGCTTGCGGGATGAACGCGTGTTGGCTGTTGGGCGTGATCGGACTATGCAGTTGTTCAAGGTACATGAACTCTCCCACTGACAATACTCAGTTAGTCCACAAAACATATTCAGGTCAGGGAAACTGGAACCTGTATTAATATCATGGTGAATGTTAACCTTTTCTACTGTAGTCATTAATTTGAGAGCTGTGGCACACCAGAAAATGTCTTTTAACTTGTACAATGCTTCCATCGGATCTAAATTCTAGCTATTACTGTTGAAAGATCTGATTCATCTGTGTCTGTGATTTCATGTTTAGTTCTGGGCATTTTGTTGAAGTAATTCCTGTTTAATTGGGTCTCTTGTATTCAGTTGGATGTCTGAGCAATGAGGAAATATATTATCTTCTTTCATTAGATGTGTATTTTCAACTGACTTTGACTCCTTTTTGTTTTTTGCTACCAGGTTGATAAGGAGTCCCGGATGGTATATCGTTCTTCTGCATCGTCTTTAGAATGTTGTTGTTTTATAGACAATAATGAATTCTTGTCTGGCTCGGATGATGGAAATATTGAACTTTGGGGAGCACAAAAAAAGAAGCCTGTTTACATTGTGAAGAATGCTCATTCTTTGTTGGCTGACACCAAGACTACGGAGCAAACAAATGGTGTGAATAAGTTTGATGGTAATACAGGTAAGCTTATGATATGCTCGCTTCCTATATTGAAGGCCCCTGCTGGTTGTCAATCTTGAAATTTTGGACTTGTTTGATGCTATTAAGAAAACCAATAGCCTATCCTTATGTAGATTTTCCTTACATAGATTTTATATTTGATGTATCCCTCTCTGACCTTGAAAGAATTGTTGTATGGCAGCATTGTCTTGGGTGAGTTCTGTCGCGGTATGTAGAGGCAGTGATGTTGCTGCTTCAGGAGCTGGCGATGGTTATGTTCGATTATGGGCTATTGAAAGTGATCCCAAAGGCATCCAACCTTTGTACAGTCTTCCGTTGGTAAGTTATCTGTAATTTTAACTTGATCAAAAGCTTCTATTGGGTATCATGGGGTTTTAAGTGGCATTACGGTTTGTGCAACCAAAGTTGCTTCTGTTAATGAGATGTGTGGATGCATATAGCCTTTTCTGTTCTGAAATACCTGCAACTTTGTAGTTTGATATTTACGTATCATATCTTTTATCATGGAATTGGAACATTCTATAGCAGTAGAAAAGTGTAACCAGTGCAAGGATTTCTTCTGGCTTGTAGAATAATTTTGTTAGTGTGCTGAAGCACCTTCATTGATGCTTTGTCATTATATCCTATCAAAATTAACTTTACATGGTTAAACTTTTACTAATCTACAAAGCATGGGGGCTGCAAGTGGATTTACCAAGATCAAGCAAGCCTGGCCCTCTTTCTCGACTCAAGTAATTATTTTACTCGTCTGTTTTTATGCATATGGCCTATATTTCTGGAAGAAATACTTTGATCTACTTGTATGGAATATGGAAATTTTAGGTGCCATGGATTATGACTCCTCTTCAACTTTCTGGATCTACTATTTCTTCCTGTTTCTTTGCTCCTGTGATTTCTAGTTATTTGAATGTTTGTTTTGGTGTTGGGTTATAGAGTTTGTTTCTTAAAGTAAGATTTTGTGCAACACAGGCGGGGTTCGTAAATTCCTTGGCTTTTGCAAAAACTGGAGAGTTTCTTGTTGCTGGAGTTGGGCAGGTAAATTCTTCTTCATAACTTCTTTTTTAGTACATATATTATTAGTTCATTAATATTTTGTTGCTGCTCTGTGCCTTTCTTTTAGGCGTATTAGATTGTTTATGATCTTCTATCATTCAGTGTCTCTTTTGCTTGCGCCATGTACAGGAACCTCGCCTGGGCAGATGGTCACGAATATCTGCTGCTCAGAATGGAGTTGCGATTCAGCGGTTGAAGCATTCGTAGGCTTGGAGACAATTTCTTGACCCTTTCCCCAATCTTCTGGAATCACAATTTTGCTGTTGTGTAACTTTGTTTTGTCCTAATATTAATTGTTTATGGCAGTTCTTCATTTTTTATTTTTCCTTTTACTGCCATGACCTCTTTTCTAAGGAGAAAAAGAAATATATTAATTTTGGATTTTATTTTAATTTAGAGTAGCCACGACATCCTAGCTTCAACAGAATTGTGCGGTTTATTGCACAAGCCAGCCATGGAGACAGGAGGAGGTGTGTTAAAGAAGCGCTACTGGCTTGCCCATATGGGGCGTTTTGTTAGCACTGGAGTCCATAGATTTGCAGTGCCTCCTTCTAGTATTATTTCTTTGATGCATAAGGATTGTATTGGGTCTTATTTTTTCAGACCAGGAGATTAATATATCTTTCCTGAGCTTTCTTATCAAAAAAAAAAAAAAAAAAAGAAGCGCTACTGGCGGTAAGCTTGCAGTCTCCTCAAGCTCTGTAAGAACAGAAAATGGCAGAAACCTCGGGAGTGAGAGGGACCTGTGCATTGTCTTGTGTGAATAAATTAAATTGTTGATCAAAATTTTAAGAAAATTATTTATTATTATTTTTTAAATTTGACAAATATTATTTTAATAAATTAAAATCAATAAATTAAAGATTTTGGAAACGATAAATTCTATAAATTCTATATATATGAAATTTAACGAAAAAAATTTATGCGTATCGTGAGGGATTTATAATTTGATAAATATAAAATTTAACGAAGAAATTTATCGCATGGTTTAGGGATTTATCTTCCCATCCTATCGCACACCCTATCTGTAACTATATTTTTATATTAATAATATTAATAAGGATAATGATATTTTGATAAATAAAAATCTCGGGAAAGTAAAATTAAATTCCTTTCTATAATTTTCTCAAGTCCTTATCAGGCCCACCAACTATCTGAACATCTAATCTGGTGTGTATGGGGCCCAAGTAGGACATCGTTGGAATATAGCACGAAAATCACTGTTTAAGGCTCTATTTTTGTCCAAAATCATCAAGTATTGGACCACAGGCAATTCGGCCATGGCCCGCCAGAGAAAAACCAAAAATAAATTTATATATACATGAGAATATGAAATAGTGGATTATTGGGTCTGAATTGGGCTTGAGGATATCTAAAAACTCCTAAGATTCTCGTCTGCGTCAATCCACGGCAAAGAATATTTATTCTATTTCTCAGATTCTTCATAGATGTGACGCAACCGACTATTTTAGTAACATCCAAAGCTGACGATTCCGATTCAGCTCCTTCGGTCTGAAGTCATTTGGTTTCGGACCACAGAGAGGAATCAGATAGCTCAAATCGAGAACTAAGAGGAAAAAATGTCGAATGTTGCGGGCGAGAAGCCACTGAGGAAGATGGCGGAGGCGTTCAAAGGACTGGAGGCAACCCTGAAGTCGCAAACAGCGGAAGTAGAAGTGGCTCAGTTCTCCCACTCCTGCTCTCTAGTCTCCCCTCTATTCGGATGCCTAGGCATCGCATTCAAGTTTGCTGAGATGGACTACGTCGCCAAGGTAATACCAGATTGACGATCTCATTTTCCATTGCCGTTGCAAATCAAGATAGAAGGATTGACTCTATGTTGATTGATTTATAACAGGTTCGTGATCTTGCAGAGGCGTCGAAATCGATCACGACGTTGCCGGGGTTACTGGAGAGGGACATGGAGATGGATTGTGTGAGGAAAGGGGGGAGTCATTCCAGAAATCTCTTGAGGGTAAAGCGTGGCCTTGACATGGTCAGGGTACTCTTTGAGCAAATCCTTCTAACGCAGTATGTCTGCTTCTTGCTTTCTCTACTGTAACAAGTTACATTCTTACTTTGGATTTAGGTTAGCTATGTGATTTATTCAAATTGAATGCCTTGCACCTGAACATCTGTTGCCCGGTCTACTTCTCTTTGTTGTATGCATGCTTAATCCTTGATTGCGTTGATGCATCAGGATCAAAGTGGCAAACATTCTTTTTGTAGAACTGGGTAGAAGCAGCTTCTTGTTCCAATTTCAGCTAGAATGACTTGATGATGTTCTTTGGTTGATTCCTTTGGCAGGGGAAACTCTTTAAAGGACCCTGCTTCCAAGGCTTACGCACAGGTATTTGCAGCACACCATGGGTGGGCTATCAGAAAGGCTGTTGCCGCCGGCATGTACGCTCTTCCAACGAAATCACAGCTGTTAAAGAAGCTTAATGAAGATGGTGAGTGTTCTTACTCAATAATGCAAGCATACCGTCGTCCAAAACCCATGTTTCAGGGATTAAAATACTTTCACTGGTTCAGATTTGAGATATAAGTCCTTTTGATAAACTAGTTCTGACTTAAGGTTTCCTGCTGCTTTTGTACCTTCTCCTTTATCTGTTATATCAGATTGTGATCGTAGTCTATGTTGAATGGTTTTTCTTGGCAGAGACTTCCGCGAAGATTCAAATGCAAAGTTACGTAGCTGCATCTGCTCTGGTCATTTTATACATTGACAAACTTTTCTTAACTAGAGAATTGGGTATAGATTGGTGAGAAGCGGAACCCCCGCAGAACCCTCTTCCACAATGTTCATAATCATTTTAATTGTTATTCTGCTATGTAAATTAATAAAACTTGGATCGTTTGGAATAAATATTTGCTATACTGAATATGTTGAATAACATTATTTGTTATTATTATTATTATTGACAGAAGTGTTAGTAAATATTGATACAATAAGCTCGGAAATAAATTAGCTGATATAACAAATAAAATTGAAATAAAAAAGCTTTATGATAGCTTCTCTTTTATTGAACAATTTGAAGAGATCAGTTGTAAAATTGTTAATTTAGTATAAAATTGATGAATTTAACAAAATCTTTGTTCGTATGAATATATCTGCTAAATCTCATCCGGAAATCCATAATTCACAAAAATTGAAATAAAAATTATTACGTCAAAATTATAAAATTTCATAATTATACAAAATAATTATAATGTAAAATCGAAATCATAATTCGTACAGTCGAAAATGATGATATGATTTCGTCAAAATTATAAAACTTTATAATTATACAAAAATAAGTATAAAATAATGATATCCTATCTTCGGCAGACAAAATGAATAGAGTGGTTATATGCTAGTATCGAACATAAATGAAAAAATAAACTAATAAAGGAAAGAAAAAAAAAGAAAAAGAGTGAAAACCGCCTTGTTAGAGGAAGAGAAAGAAACACAACCTGATTTCGCTACGCCGCTTTCAAATCCTAAGAACTGATCGGTGAATCCCGTTCTTCCACAGTCTCCCTTGTTTCAGTCTATTATGATCAGCTTATTTAAACCCTAAGCCTAACTGCCAACGCTGAAAAAAATTAATACGATGGAGGATGCAGATGGAGTTCTCAGCTTCGACTTCGAGGGGGGTCTCGACGCAGCGCCTACCAATATCGCCTCTTCTGATGCGGGAAACCCGTCGGCACCCGGCTTCTCTGCCGCTCCTCTAACGTCATTATCGGCGGATGCGTCTGGTGTTGCGGCAGCGGCCGTGGGGGCCGCTCACCCGGGCCGGAGGAGCTTTCGGCAGACGGTGTGCCGACACTGGCTTCGCGGCCTTTGCATGAAAGGCGAAGCTTGCGGTTTTTTGCACCAATTCGACAAGTCACGCATGCCGGTTTGTAGGTTTTTTAGACTGTACGGGGAGTGTAGGGAGCAGGATTGTGTTTATAAGCATACCAATGAAGATATTAAAGAGTGTAATATGTAAGTGTTGGTTGAATTTACCGGATATTCGGTTTGGAATATCATAATTATTCTGTAGTCGTTTGGTAGCTTGGGTCTTTGTGTCTTGATATGATGAATTTATTTTCGGTAATAGATAGACTTTTAAAAACTGGGAAAATGCTGAACATACTGAAAAGTGATTGTTTGACCCATTCCCCCATTTTTTCTTTGCGTAATGGGGTAGGAGGAACTGTTCGCATTGTCATGTGAGCTTGATGAAGATGAATGCAAGCATAATAGCTAGCGCTTTTATTAACATGGACTAGTTTTGATGGTATCCAACATTTTGACATTTAGTATACATTATGCGAATGATAAGAAATGAGCATGGGAATTCATTTCTAGTATTCTATGGTTGCAGGTACAAGCTGGGTTTCTGTCCAAATGGTCCTGACTGCCGGTACAGGCATGCAAAGCTTCCTGGACCTCCACCTTCTGTGGAAGAAGTGCTTCAGAAGATTCAGCAATTGAGCTCTTATTATGGGAATGCCAACAGATTTTTCCAACCACGGGGTGCCAGTTTTCCTCAGCAAACAGAAAAAAATCAGTTGCCACAAGGTGCTAATGCAATCAATCAAGGTATTAACGCAAAACCGGCATTGACAGAATCTGCTAATGCACAGCAGCAGCAGCAGCAGCAACAACAACAACAACAACAACAACAACAACAACAACAACTAGGACAGCAGTCTCAACAACAGGGCAGCCAGAACCAGGTGCAAAATCTAACAAATGGGCAACAGACTAACCTGGCAAACAGGACTGCTACGCCTTTGCCTCAAGGAATATCTAGGTGTGTTCAGAGCCCTGTGCCCTTTAATCGGGTTTTGTAAATCAACTATTATTATATTGTTTGGATATTGTCAGTAGAGATATAAAGACAACGGCAAACGATATTTGAGGACTGTTTGTATTTAATTCTGATATTATAATAAAGCCCATTATTGCTTCTAATTTGAGAGAATATAGAAACTTTTTATCTTTAGTCCTGAGATTTATTATGATTTGGATATAACCTATTGTTTTAAAAGCGAGCTATACTCTGGTTCGGTATGATGCTAAGTGTCTATAGCTGCAGTTGCAGAGGCAACTACCTTTTGCTTATGTCCCAATTCTGGTGGTATGCCTCATGTCTTGATGTTAATCTTTTGCTCTGAGGCATACATTATCCATAAAGGTGGTTTTCTAGTTATTAAACCGAGATTCTTCTGCAGCTTTTTTAACCAGTTCTCTTGCAGCCTCAAGTTTTTAAACTAATTCTGGTCTTTTAATTGTTTGCTTTCAACCTTTTTTTTCTACCTTTAACTACTGTATTTGAGCCTACCCTATATAATACTTTCTTCTATACGACTTAGTACTTTGAATATAATTAGTTAGAGTTGAATAACGATTTGTAAATTGAATTAGTACAGTAGAGCTGCCTGTTGAATTATTTGATAATATTTGTGCAAAATGTTTGTGTGTGGGTAAATTTTGCTATTATTACAGCTCCTATGTCATCAGTCTTTTTAATCAGTTATCTTTTGTGATAAGCTTTCTTTAATAGATGGAAAAAAGAATGAGATAAAATGAAAAGTTTCTGGTTTGAGAAATGAACACCACATTTTTTAAGAGTAAACCCTGCTTGGAAGGCTTTGCTGAAGGCTCACTAAGGGATTATGATTTAAATTTGAACATATGGCTTTGTGAACTGATATAGAATTGCTACTGGTTGAAATAGATGTTTCAAAAATATGCTGTTAAAAGTTTTATGGCATCCAAGGTTGTTCTATTCTCTCAAATGGCTTCTTGTTGTGTTGGAGACAAGAAAAGTGTCGGTCTTTTGCCAAATTGGTTTTTACAAAATGTATAGCAAGCCTTGATGTGGTTTTCCCTTTTGCTGTAGCTGAGTTGCCTTGAGAGAATCTAATGAACACTCCAAAATGTTGTCATTCATTTGGCATAAAACTCAAAATGATAATTATTGTTTATCATCTGCAATGGTGCCTTCCTCGATGAAAACCCCTATGTTATGATAGGTTGGAAATTTCTTTTTGGGTAAGAATTCAATGTACTTTGCTTATTTTATTTTATATTTGAAATCTTAGGTATTTTATTGTTAAAAGTTGCAACCGAGAAAATTTGGAATTGTCTGTACAACAAGGTGTTTGGGCAACTCAAAGGAGCAATGAAGCTAAACTGAATGAAGCTTTTGACTCTGCTGAAAATGTGATTTTGATTTTCTCAGTTAACCGGACTCGGCATTTCCAGGTTAAAATGGAACATACTCTTCTTAAATTGTTCAATTTGTCTAGATTACCTATTGTGTTAGTAAAAAAGTGATACTTTCTTGATGGGTTTTTCTTAACTTGTTAGGTTTCTGAGTTCTATCTATATTGAACCTAGAACTGTCTTTGATTGAATAGGGATGTGCAAAGATGACATCCAAAATAGGTGCTCATGTTGGTGGGGGAAACTGGAAGTATGCACATGGAACTGCTCATTATGGACGGAATTTCTCAGTCAAATGGTTGAAGGTCCTTACTATTTGATGCTTTATGGGTTTGTTCATTTGCTTTAAAAGTTTATGCCTGGAGTTGTAAGAAATGGTTGCTCCTTTACCAAATTGCAATCTGATTGTCCCCTCTTTTTTCAGAAGTTAAAACATTTTTTTACTTGGATTTTAGTTTGTTAAACATAGTTATTTTATGGAGCTCTGCCTCAGTTTTCATTGTCATCTCTAGCTTTGTCTTCCTGGTGACTCTGAAACTGTTCTATGTCAATGCCAGGCTATGTAATGGTAGTGACATGTTTGTTTGTTTTGGACTTTATCCTTAATGAGTTGATGAGAAACCTTTGTCTGCACCAATGTTGTTCACTACTTTATACTTTATTTTGAAGGCAATCAGATTAAGCAACGTCTCATTTTATCCCCTTAAAGAAACATCTCAATCTTATTGATATATCGATTTTTGCAGAAATATGTAGAAATATTACAGCTCGGAATCACTAATTAAGAATGTAATTTGAGTAATTGCATTTAGATTTTATTTAAGGATTTGAATATTAAGGGGGACAATTTTCCTTACTGAAACCTCCAAGCTAGTGCTTCTCTTGAACTTTTCTACTCTTCTTGCTCACATCTTTGTAAACCGTAGCATTAGTATAAGGGCTACTCATGGTCTATTCAAAGCATAATCGTGAGTCCATGACTGATATCCTCAACTGAAAATATAGTCTGGTGTTGCTTGAACCTAAAGTTTCCAAATAGCAACCGTGTTTTATTGGTTTTATCTGGCTAAAATTTATCAAGTGGTATAGGAGCCTTCTGAAAGAAACTTTGAGCTATACACGATGCTATGAGCTTTATAAGATGCTTGGCCAAGAAGGATATGCATTTGCACTGGGGCAATCAAGTTTTCTGAATCAGATGCATGCTAATAGTTGGTTTTGTGCATGCACTGTTTGCAATTTTTCTCTATGCAGTTATGTGAACTATCCTTCCACAAAACTCGTCATTTGAGGAATCCCTACAATGAGAACTTACCAGTAAAGGTAATTTATTTTTTGGAACAAGTCATAAAGCAATAGTCATCAAAATATGCTCTGCATCAAGATTGTCCTTCCTCCTCTTCCTTTTTGCTTCTATTGTCCTTATATATTTTCAAGATATTGAAAGGACCCTTGGCTTATGTGTATACAGTATTGTTTCATTATGCTGTAATCTTTTATGTACTAAAATGCATCCTGAAGTTATGAAAGCCAAGAACATTAGTTTACTACATTCTGCATCTTGTATTGGCTACCTTGTGAATTGATAACAGTTATTGTGTGCACTTGGCTTCTTTACGCTGCATTTTCATGTGGGGCCAATTTTTGCAAAATTAGATTGTTTGTGCTTGCTGGATAGCCAGGATGAATGAATAGCTTGCTTGTTTCTTCAATGAATAAGGATGTTGTGCTTCGTTATTGAAGTTTTGAATAATATGTTATGGTTAGAATTCTTTATTATATCACTGCTTTATTGAGAGAGCATAATATTGCTGGATGGATTGTAATAACTTGTCTTCATCTAAATCTACAAAGGATTAATCAATACTCTAAGCCTGCAATTCAAAAGACTAGCCTTAGTCCTTTTATGAACTGATGTATTTTGGATTGTTTAAATCGGATATGAACCTAATTACTCCTTTTCATCCCTTATCATTACTCCTTCAGACTCTCTCCGATGATTTGGTTTCTTAACATTCTCTAAAGTTTTTATCTTGGTTACTGATGCTATAGTTTATTTTCAAATGTTATTATGGCCTGCGGTCAGCTATGTATTTGACTCATCTCTATATATATGACTGATCTAGCAACCTTTTTTTTATTGCAGATCAGCCGAGATTGTCAGGAATTAGAGTCCTCTGTTGGCGAGCAGTTAGCTTCCTTGCTATATCTCGAGCCAGATAGTGAGCTTATGGTATGTTTACTTTGTTTCCTAAAACTAAAATGATCAGCTACTTCAAGACGGTCTTCAAGGAGGTTGTCTTTTTCATGATTTATGCGCTGGGTAGCTGTTCTCATGTTCAGAAGAATTCATATCGTCCTAGCGTTAGCATTATAATGTGAACTGTGTTTTTAACTATTGGAGTGGAGATGGAGTAGAAAGGATTTAACTATCAGCACCAGAAATACCACTCTTTTCACCCCTTGAACAATCAACTGTGGTGAATGGATGCTTACTAGAGTTGCCATCTTATTCATGCTCAACTTGTGCACAACACTAGATTTCGTAATTTGATGAATCTGAATGTCATTTACTGCTTGTGCACAGGCTGTTGCGGTTGCGGCAGAGGCAAAAAGGGAAGAGGAAAAGGCCAAGGGGGTCAATCCGGTCGGTGGAGGTGAGAATCCAGATATCATCCCATTCGAAGATAATGAAGAAGAGGAAGAGGAAGAGGAAGAAAGTGAGGATGAAGAGGAAAGCTATGGCCAAGCTGGTGGTGGAGCAATTCTTGGCCGGGGGCGAGGCAGAGGAGTCATACTGCCTCCTCACATGCCGCTGGCTCATGGAGCCAGACCCATGCCTGGGATGCGTGGTTTCCCGCCTATGATGATGGGTGCTGAGGGTTTTCCTTATGGACCTGTCATGCCTGATCTTTTCAATGTAGGACCCCGAGAATTTCCTCCATATGGTCCAAGATTTCCTGGTGCTGCTCCTGGCATGATGTATCCTGGAAGACCTTCCCAACCTGGAGGTGTGTTTCCTGGTGGTGGATTTGGCATGATGATGGGTCCAGGACGTGCCCCCTTTATGGGTGGGATGGGTCCTGTTGCCATGAATCCTCTTCGAGGCAATCGTCCTGGTACTATGCCATTTCCTCCAATCCATGGACCACCCTCTCAAAGTGCCAGCAAGGTTGGGAAGAGAGATCAAAGGGCAACAGCCGCTGATCGGCATGACAGGTATGGCGCTGAAACAGACCAGGGGAAGGGCACATCTGGGGCACTGGAAGATGAGTCGCAAGAAGGGTTTGGTGCAGGACACAGCTTTAGAAATGATAAAAGTGAAAGTGAGGATGAAGCACCAAGGCGGTCTAGACATGGGGAGGCAAAGAAGAAGCGCCGAGGGTCGGAAGAAGATGCTACCCTGGGCTCTGATCTTTAGAGGATGCCACTGCCTGAGCATCCATAGTGATGGTGTGACGTGATCCACAACACCATCCCATAGCCATATTTATTCTCTCCCATTTTTATTACTTTTACATTTGACCAGTAGAAATGTTAAAGTTTCTACATTTTTTTAGTAAGATAATTTGACAGTTAAGTTAGAAAAAGTTAAATTGGTAATTTGTGTTATGAATGAAGAATAATAGATAAAAATAGATATTATTTATATTATTCAGATTGTTACAAAATAATCTTAATAATATCTATAGACATAATAAGTAATTATATATTTCTTTTAGTAAAAATATAATTTTTTATATTTTTTTTTGGATTATATATATTTTTTCCGCATCAGTACTAAACAGAAACGGCCAAATCGATTATGCAATCATTTAAAAATAATAGTAATCTTCAGGATTATTATAGGATGCTATTGATTTATTCAAACATTCAAATAGCAAAAGTCTGAGTGATTTTATAAATATTATTATTATTATTTTATTATTACACAAAAAGAAAAAAAAATCATACTAAAAAAACTATAAAATATACGTTAGGCCCAAATATGAAATTTTAAAATAATATCTATGAACGTGTATTTTACATGCAATATTACAACTAAAATAAGATATATTCTTGTGATCTTCTCGGTTAATTTTATTTTGAAGAATTGTCTCCTAATTCGATGCAACATGACACTCTAATTATCTGACAAATAACTTGACCTTAACAGCTAGAATCTAAGATTTGTTGCAACAACTAGTTTGCAACAACTAGTTTTCTCTCTATGAAACTAAGTTTCGGAAAGCTTAGGATACTACCCTGGTTTGAAGTGTAAGCAAATTTTCATCAAAAGTCTTCTTAAACTCAAGAGATGCCAGGCGACGACATTCCAATTGAAATTCTTGGATATTAACTGTCACGACACCTACACGAATAAGATATGTCATCCTTTGAAATGAACTTGTGAACTGCATAATTTTCTCTTCAGATATATTCATTGCTAGACTTAGTTTAATATTTTTTAATATACTCCACATAGCTTAATCTTGCTGCATTCATTTATCGCTAGAATCATATTTTTTAAGAACAATATCTGTTAGGTATACTCCTCTGCTATCTCCTCCACAGTCATCCTCTTTTTATCTTTGATGAACCCTTCCACAAGCATTAAATTATTGCTCAAATCAAGCTTCGATAAACATTGTTTTATTCTTTAACAATCTTACTCCTTGAGCAAAAGAGACTTCCTAGTTCCCACGGCCGCTATTGCTAGAGGCAAGGTCTCACTTTTACTTAATATAGCCTCCGCCAGTGGTTGAAGTTCTGTGAGACAGCCATATTCCATTCCAGAATGCTTTTTTTTTTTCCAGAAAAAGTGCCCAAGCATCTTTTGCTTGTGAATGTGGCTCCAGTTCCAACAAAAGAAGGCTAGATTCTTCATCATTATTGATTCATGTGTCCATTACCAATTTACGAGTTCATTTTGGAATATTGGAATTAGAATTAAAATTAAAAATTATTTTAATCATTAATTTAATTTTATAATAATATATTTTAATTTAATTACATAATTGAATTGTGGTTTAATTGAAAACTGTTATAGAATATAAAATAAGAAGAATTGAGGAGAAAAAAATAAGAAAGAATTGAGGAGAAAAGAACAAGAGAGAAAACTAAGAACAATATAGGGAGTATAAGATCTTATCAAGTACTCAAGCAAATGTGTACAAAGTGAACAATGTTACCTCCTATTTATAGGTAACATTATAGAGTACATGAAGAGACATTGAGAGATAAAGAGTTTTGTAGTTATAAAATATTCATTACACAATTGAATAGACAAAATAAAGCTTTTTGTCTTTTCAATTTCCAAATCTATTATATTCATAACACTCCCCCTTGAATATTTTGAATATTAAGAATGTGAGTATAAAATCAGAATACTGTCTCATTAAAAACCTTACCAAGAAAAACCCAGTGGAAATAAAAACTTGGTGAAGGAAAAAAGAGTGCAGTGCATACTCCCCCTGATTTAGTTATCCCTTTAAATCTTTCAAACGTTGCATTCCGATCTTTCGAACAAGCTTTTTAAATGTTGATGTGAAAAGAGTTTTAGTAAATAAATCAGCCAGGTTATCACTTGAGCGTATTTGTTGGACACTGATTTCCCTTTTGCTTTGAAGATCATGAGTAAAGAAGAATTTTGGTGAAATATGTTTTGTCTTGTCACCCTTTATGTAGCCTTCCTTCAATTGAGCTATACAAGTAGCATTATCTTCATACAGTGTAGTTGCAAGTTCTTTATCACTTGATAATCCACATATTTTTTTTATGTGTTGTGATATTGATCGTAGCCAAACACATTCATGACTTGCTTCGTGAATTGCTAAAATCTTTGCATGGTTAGAAGAAGTAGCAACCACAGTTTGTTTCACCGACTGCCATGAAATGACAGTATTACCTATAGTGAATAAATAACCTGTCTGCGATCTGGCTTTATGTGGATCTGACAAATATCCGGCATCTGCATAACCAACTAAATCAAAAGTGGATAAATTTGAATAATATAAACCCATATCCATTGTCCCTCGTAGATATATAAAAATATGTTTAACTCCATTCCAATGTCTTCGAGTTAGGGAAGAACTATATCTTGCTAGTAAATTTACTGCAAATGATATGTCAGGTAGAGTGTTATTAACAAGATATGTAAGTGCACCAATAGCACTAAGGTATGGAACCTCAGGACTTAAGAGTTCTTCATTTTCTTCACGAGGTCGAAAAATACCTTTTTTCACATCAAGTGACCTCACAATCATTGGTGTACTTAATGGATGAGCTTTATCAATATAAAATCTTTTAAGAACTTTATCCACATAATTTGATTGATGAATAAATATTCCTTCACTTAGATGCTCAATTTGAAGACCCAAACAATATCTTTTTTTCCAAGATTTTTCATTTCAAATTCGTTTTTTAAATAGCTAATAGTTTTATCTATCTCTTCATGAGTTCCAATGATATTTAAATCATCAACATAAACAGCTATTATAACAAAACCAGATCCATATCTTTTTATAAAGACACATGGACAAATTGGATCATTCTTGAAATCTACTTTAATTAAGCATTCACTGAGGCAATTATACCACATCCGTCCAGATTGCTTCAATCCATATAGAGATCTATTTAACTTTATTGAATAAATTTCCCGAGAATTTGATTTATTTGCATCTGGAAATTTAAATCCTTTAGGGATTTTCATATATATATCAGTATCCAATGAGCCATACAGATAGGCTGTAACTACGTCCATTAGACGCATTTTAAGCTTTTCATGTACTGCCAAACAAAATAAATATCGCAATGTTATTGCATCCACCACTGGAGAATATGTCTCATCATAATCAATACCCAGTTTTTGGGTAAAACCTTGTGCGACGAGTCTTGCTTTATATCTCACAACTTCATTTTTCACATTTCTTTTTTGCAAAAATACCCATTTATATCCCACCGGTTTTACACATTTTGGTGTATGAACTACAGGTCCAAAAACTCCATGTTTTTCAAATGACTTTAATTCTGATTGAATTGCGTCTTTCTACATTGGCCAATCATTTCTATTTTTACATTCCTCCACAGAGGTAGGTTCAAAATCCTCACTTTCTTCTATAATATTTAGCGCTATATTATATACAAAAATATTGTCGACAAGTATTGAGCTTCGGTTCCATCTTGTTCCTGTAGTGACATAGTTAATCGAGATCTCTTCATTCTCTTGTGTTTCTTCCTGAATTTTATTAATTATGTCAACTAGATTTTCCAAAACTATATCCTCCTCATGACCATCTTGTGTAGTTGCTCCTTTCTTTTTCCGAGGATTTTTATCTTTAGAACCGAATGGTCTTCCACGTTTCTGACGTGGTCTAGATTCACTAGCAACTTTAGATTGTCTTTCAGGGACATCAATTCTTATCGGAGCATTTACAGCTGGAACATGAGACCTAGTTATTCTTTTAAGGTCAGTAAATGCATTTGGCAGTTGATTTGCAATCGTTTGTAAATGAATTATCTTTTGAACTTCATGTTCACATGGATTTGTTCGAGGATCAAAACTAGATAATGATAATTCATTCCAAGAGATCTTCTTTTCCAACTTTTTATTTTCTCCCCCAAGTGTTGGAAATATAGTCTCGTCAAAATGACAATCAACGAATCTTGTCGTAAATCAATTTCCAGTTAATGGCTCAAGATATTTAATGATAGATGGAGACTCATATCCAACATATATTCCTATCCTTCTTTGAGAACCCATTTTTGTACATTGTGGTGGAGAAATTGGAATATATACCGCATAACCAAAAATTCTTAGATGGGAAATATTTGGTTCCTGACCATGAACCAAATGCATCAGAGAGTGTTCATGATAACTTGATAGCCTAATACGTATAATTGTTGCTGCATGTAAAATAGCATGTCCCCAAACATAAACTGGAAGTTTGGATCTCATAAGCATAGGTCTTGCAATTAATTGTAAGCGTTTTATAAATGATTCTGCAAGACTATTTTGTGCATGAACATAAGCAACAAGATGTTCAACCTTTATTTCAATAGACATGCAATAATCTATAAAGGCTTTTGATGTAAATTCACTAGTATTATCCATTCGAATATACTTTATCGGATAATCAGGAAATTGAGGTTGCAAACGAATTATTTGTGCAAGCAATCTCGCAAATGCCATATTGCGAGATGATAGTAAACATACATGTGACCATCTAGTTGATGCATCGATCAAAATCATAAAATATCGAAATGGTCCACATGGTGGATCTATAGGCCCACAAATATCTTCTTGAATTCTTTCTAAAAATTATGGAGATTCAATTCCAATTTTCGCTAGTGATGGCCTTATTATTAATTTTCCTTGAGAACAAGCAACACATGAGAATTCATTAGATTGAAAAATCTTATTTTTTTTCAATGGATGACCACAAGAATTCTCTATTATTTTTAGCATCATTGTTGAACCGGGATGACCTAACCGGTCATGCCAAATTTTAAACACATCAATAAACTGATGGTTTATTATAGAATGAGATTCTATCATTGTAATACTTGTGTAGTACAATCCGGAAGAAAAACGGGTAATTTTTCTAATATATACTTTTTCCCGAAATTATAGAAGTTATGCAAAGATACTCAATGCTTCCTTCGTTCATTGTCTCAATATGATATCCATTCAAACGAATATCTTTGAAACTTAGAAGAGTATAATGCATCTTCTATCATTATTTTGGTTCCACCAGATAGAATAATATTTGCTCTTCCGGAGCCTTCAATCAATCTTGTACTACCACTTATTGTATATACATTGGTTTTTCTATTATCCAAATAAGAGAAATATCTCTAATCCCTCAATATTGTATGCGTTGTGGTATTGTCAACCAAACATATTTTCTTGGCGTTCATCTTAGATATATCCATGCCAATATCCATTATCTTCATTGAATAAATAAAATTAATAAGAAAATATAAAATAAATTAAAATATAAAAATAAAATATGAATAAATAAAACAAAATAAATAGACTTTTATTATAATAAAAAAAAAGAACATAATTGAAATTTGCATAGTTATAAAATTAAAATCATTCTTGATTTCTTGCACTTTCATCATTTGGATCATTAAGAAAATCAGAAACATCCAAGTGCGTTATATCCTCAAGGCCATTACCAAATTCAGTGAAATCATCTTGGACAAAGTTTGTCTCAATATCCTTGCCTTTAGACTTCAAAGATTCTTGATATAGGTCGGCAAAATATTTTGGTGTACGACAAGTACATTGCCAATGACCTTGCATTCCACATCGATGACAGCTACTGATTGTAACTTTTTTCTGTATGCCCCTCATTATTTTTCCAGGTCCTTCATCCTTTACAACTTTCTGATGTTGGAAGATAAATTTACTTGATTGACCACCACCATGATGAAATTTATTATAACCTCGTCCTCGTCCTCGTCCGCGGCCTCAACTACGACCACGACTATGGTTATGAGATAGCATCACATTCACTTCAGGGAATGGAGCAGAACCAGTAGGACGAGATTCATGATTTCTCATCAACAGCTCATTGTTTTGTTCAGCCACTAGAAGACATGAAATCAACTCAGAATATTTTGTGAAACCTTTTTCACGATATTGCTGTTGTAAAAGTACATTTGAAGCATGAAAAATAGAGAATATTTTTTCAAGCATATCAGCATCAGTGATATTTTTTCCACATAATTTTAATTGTGAACTGATTTTAAATAATGCCGAATTATATTCACTCACAGATTTAAAATCTTGTAAACGAAGATGCATCCAATCATAACGAACTTTTGGAAGTATCACTATTTTCTGGTGATCATACCTTTCGTTTAAATTTTTCCAAAGATCTACAGGATCTTTTATTGTGAGATATTCAGATTTCAATCTCTCATGGAGATGATGACGAAGAAAAATCATAGCATTTGCCTTATCTTGATTCGATGCTTCATTTGATGTTTTGATTGTCTCTCCAAGCCCTTTGGCATCCAAATAAATTTCAGCATCCAATATCCATGATAAATAATTTTTGTCAGTAATGTCAAGAGCTTCAAACTCAAACTTTGCAATATTTTCCATTGTAAAACTATAAAATATTAAAAACACATAAAATTAATCACATAATAAGATAAAAAATAAAATTTTAATTTAAACATAAGAAATAATCTATAAAAATAATATTTAATGATGGTAATATTATGATAATATAATATTAGAAATTTAGAATTTATTATTTATTTCTTTTTAGAGTAATGATTATATTATAAAATTGACATAAATTATTATTATTTTTTATAACATGTATTTAAAAAAATAAAACAATCATGAACTTAAATTTGTAAAAAAAATATAAGAAAATAAAATTTAAAAACATGCAATATGAAACAATAACATTACAACATGATTATATCTAAATAATTATAAAAATATGCTCACCGAGATATACTTTTGTAGAAACTAAGATTCTTGCTTGTTCTTTGTGAAAAACTCTTGTAAGCCTCTTGATTCTCCTTTTGTTTATAAGAGTATCGTGCTGATAACGTGTTATAGAATATAAAATAAGAAGAATTAAAGAGAAAAAAATAAGAAAGAATTGAGAAGAAAAGAATAAGAGAGAAAACTAAAAACAATATAGGGAGTATAAGATCTTATCAAGTACTCAAGCAAGTGTGTACAAAGTGAACAATATTACCTCCTATTTATAGGTAACATGATAGGGTACATGAAGAGACATTGGGAGATAAAAAGTTTTGTAGTTATAAAATATTCATTACACAATTGAATAGACATAATAAAGTTTTTTGCTTTTTAATTTCTAATTATCTTCATAACAAAAACTTGTTTTTTCATTTTCTCCATAATGAGAATGCAACCATCCCTAAAGCCCAAATCAATGCCTGTTGGTATGGTAGTTGATAAACATGTCACGGATCGATCTTCCAGATTCACACGCGTGTACCCTTAACTTTTTACTAACACCTTGTTCGGTGCGTATTTGTGGAAAAGGAAATAAAAACCGTTTGTGGGCCAATTTCTGTTTTACTTTATTTTCTTTTGTTAAACAATAAGAAATGGAGTCCTAACCGATTGTTATTACATTTTTTATGTCACGTATCGGAGTTAAAAATTTCAGCGTAATAATTGTCGTATGCTCACTATATACATTGTTATCACATCTAGTAATGCACATAATAAACCTATAAGGCTAAAAATAGACAATGAATAGTGGAGATGCGATAATATGAACAAGCAGAAATAAGACAACTGATTTATTTAACGATAATATTGTGATCCAGGAAACATCGGATTAGTTATGACTTCATATGCCCAGAACACCACTTCAATAAAAACAAAGGTTTTCAATTTACATAAGTCATTTATGGCGTAGCAATACAACCTAGGAAAATACAATGTCATGTACATATAATGCTAGAGTCCAAAATATGAATCCTAACTTGACGTTACGTTAGTTCCCAGTGCATTGACTGTTTTTCCGGAATGAAGTCCGCGGTCATATCTACCTTTTCATTCTTAGTCAAACATGAGATTTGGCAAAAACCGACCAGATGACCAGACAAGAAAACAAACATATTATTTTAGACACATTCATGCAATACAATGACTGAATAGACTAGCATACAATAAATGTATCGATAAGTCAACAAACACAGTCACAATCAATATATGCAGCACTATCGAAACATTACAGGCATTTACAACCATGATTGGGCTAGCAATAACTCTTAGTCTATATAGATTCTAAGAATATGATTGAGATTCGTTAGTGACACTTCATGTAACTCCTCACATCTTTTCACTTGTTATATTGTATGATGATTTGGTATGTCCCAATGGGACGTGCACAACACTTGGTCCAGACCACTGAGGATGCTGGAGTGATAGGTGATGGTACCTCCATGTATACGATCCCTTCATTAGGAATTCCTATCATACATTCAGTTAGCACATTTATATAAAAATCCTATCCCTCCTTAGGAATCCATCGACAAGTTCATGTCTCACTACCATACTCAGATAGCTCTCAAGAGTCACAAGGGTCATCCCATGTTGCTGTGATGCGTGATTCACCTCACAATTTCGGATACGACTCGATGCGTCATATACTCTTCAATAATGCATTTCACACTTTCATACCAAGCATAGCAATCCAAAATATGCAACACTTCATCCCATTTAACAATTAACATGCATTTCATACATGCGATTCAGCATAAGTACGATTTCATGCTATTATTTCATTTTAATTTTATCTATTAACGCACTCATATAGTTATGCCAACGACTCAAGTAATTAATTAAAAGAATCTGTCTACTCACGGTTTCCCGATGTTCGAAGTGCCCTCACTTGTTTTCCTGGGTCGATTCCTTGAGATCCTGCATTAGTAGGTATTCACCTATACATAACGATATTCGGTTCTTATATTGACAATATTAGAGGGCTATAAATACATAAAATGATACTTCCAAACCCTCTACCCAGCCAATTACGGTCCTAAATCAAACCGAGAATTTTCCTTATTTTTTCTAATTAATCCGAATCTTATTTCATTTTTTCACTAACTAAATCAACTCCAAATTCTATAAATTTGGTACACCATTAGACTATAAATTCAATCCAGCATTTTTTATAATTTTTTCTTAATTTTTCTCATTTTTTTCTGCCATTTCCCCCAATTTTACTACTATTTTTGGCCATTTTTTTGGAATTTTATTAATTTCGACCAATAACAAATCTCCACGTGGCATCACTAGGCTAAGCCTTACTTGACTCTAAACCTGCCTGAGGAGGACACATGTCCTAATCTGAACGTACCACACCTTGTCCAAGCTTCAGGCTAGGACCGAGCCTAATTTCCCCCATTTATGAACAACTTGTCACTCATTCCATGTGAGTGACTTGTCGTTCAGGAACCTATCAAATGATAGGTCACCTCTTGATTGGAGCAGACAACTCGTTGTTCAACTGGGCCGTCTTCAACCTCTAGCCGAGCCTCCTTAACCTGCAAACCCTAATCCCAAATTTTTCTACTCTTCGATTCAAGCAACAAACCTCCACTAAAATACAATGAGTACATAGATCGTCCTATTCCGAACTTATCCCATCTAAAAATCAACATTTTCCGTCAACTAAAACAACCAATCGAGGATATATGATACCTGGTCTTTCTGGTAAGAAACTCACCAAATTCTGGCCTTCAGAAGACCAGAATCGCCCCCAAGACAGACCGGACGAACTCGTGCGAAGGAGAGGAACAACTTGGAGATGAAAATCGGCTTTGGCATGCATTGAAGGGTAACGAGACATCTAACGGTGTAATACCTCGTTGTGTCAATGGGGACTAGCCGAGACCGGGAGTGCTCTAGACGACACCTGGTCTCGTGCAGATATGACATCATTTTGGAATCCTTCAAAAATGGCATCATTTGATGTAAACGACTTAGGCCTTCTAGAAAGACCAAAATGACGAATCGTACAGTCGTTTTGACTATTTTGGTCAAAACAACTCACATGCCTGTCGTTTTGAGTTTAACCACTATAATATTATAATTTCTAAATATTAATAAAATGATAATAAAATATATTATTTATAAAATTCTTCTAAAATTTTAAAAATTTATAATAAATCCAATAATACTCCGAAAAATACATCTAAAAATTCTATGGAATTCTTATGAAAAGTACTATCCATCTGTACCATCAAGTTAATATTTTCATATCCTTATATTTTTCTAAGAATTTAAATATCTTATAAGATATTCTAAAAAAATCATAATAAACCACATTATGATTCCAAAGATTTCTAGAAAATTCATCAAATATTTCAAACCACCAATGCACCTATTTAAGGTCCTAAATACTAATAATCATCAATACAATCATCATCTTATATTTCGATAATCAATTATAAAACTAATCATAATCCTCAATAATTACATAAATTCTCCAAGAATGAAATTCATCTATTTAAATTATCAAAACCAACTTACAAATTCATCATAGATCCGTAGATATGGGCTATAACCCACTAACCTCATCAATTCTCAATTAGGTTTTCTAGTCCAAGCACTTCGGAATTTTTCAGGGTTTCACAGTTAACGTTGGCTAACTCAAAAATATTATTTTATCATATTGAGTGTGTTGACAAAAATACCCTCAATAGCTTTATCCATATCTCCACTTCTAATATCGGTGTCCTCAACAAAAATAGATGCGACCTTATCGATTTTCTGCAATAATGTTACATATCTCTCTCTATTGCAGTCAATCATATGCAAGAAACTTTGTTGTGGTACTACTACACATATATTTGAACAGATCTTCACATTTAACATTATTGAAGAGCTGCCCACATCTACCAACAATAGTGAAAGCACAAGTTTGATATCTTATGGTGAGATATTCCAACTTATGGGATTTTATATTTTTTGTTTATATTTTTGTGTGATTGTTGGTAATAGGGATGTTCAAAATTTCAGTAAGTGGATGTTCTTAATTATTGATGAGAAAAAAGTCACATTTCATACAACAATTGACCAACATTGCTACAATATTTTAAGTTGAATAGCCATTGTGTGATATTGTCACCTTTGTCTAACACATTCTTTCTTTTGATTATATTTTTATTAAATATTTAGAAAATTTGTTCCCAATTCACTGTAATCAATAGTTATTTACCTGGTAGTAATGTTTTCTTGGTTGAATTATTTTAAAAATACTAAATAGTAGTAACTTAATTTCCTCCTTTTGGGTAAATAGAATGTCTCTAGCATGATCGATTTTGTAATCATTATTATTCCTACTTACTCATGAGCTTTGTAGACTTATTAATGAAAGATTTAATTAAATTTATAGTATGTTCGATCGTAAGCAAGTAAATATTCTACATTCATCGAATAGTTATATTCTGTATATGGCATCTAGATTATGAATTGTTTTATTATTGCCTTAATAGAGATTATAGACTTTTGAATTTATAACTTGTGTGGGCATATGCAATTTTTTCATTATAATGTATTGTAACACTTTTACTTGTGTAAACATATTACTTCACTATCAAGCATTCCTACTTATCTTAAATTGTGAACTCAAGTAAGTTATGATAGTATTGTATGCACATGTTATTTCTGTTGTAATAGGCAATGTCAAGTGTTGCAGATGTGCATATGATGAAGAAGAGAAAAATAATGAACATCAATAGAAATTCAATTTTGGTTGGAGCTATTTAGATTTTATTTCTAGTTTCTAGACTTTCATATAATATACATGCAAATTGTCGATCTCAACACTATCTCATGTAATTAGTTCACTATATTTGGTGTCAATTCAACATTTCTATATGAATGAGTTAGTGTACAAGAGTGATATAATATGTATCCAACAACTTATGATGAATAGGTCTACCTTCCAATCTCTTTGTAATATGTTTAAGAGTTCAACTGGCCTTGTCGACACCCCACACTTGGATATTGACAAACAAGTTACGATATTCCTCCGTATACTAGCTCACCATTTAAAAATAGGTCATCGATTTCAATTTTCATAGATTTGGTGATACAATAAGCAAGTATTTCTATTGTGTATTCTGAAACTACATCCACTTTTAATTCATAAACTATGACTAGTTCTAGAAGGATACAATGATCAACAACTAAAATTTTTTAAGGTATTATACACTATAATTTACATATGTTTGTACTTTCATAATATTTTTACCTATCAATTGCATCCTCTTCAACTTGGTATATACATCAAAATTACAATTCCGTTCACAGACAAGGCTCATTACCACACAAGAAAAGATGAAATCGCTCAGAATGTGCTAGCAGCATGTTCATTTGACGAGAAATTTGTTTATGTACTCGCTTATTAGGAAAGTTTAGTCGCAGATGGCCGTATTCTACATGACGCACTCAGTAAACCACCGAGTCTTAAAATTGCTTGTGGTATATTCAGACAATGTTATTTATTCGCTCGTTGTCCTTATATCTTCTTGTAATTCTGGTGTCATAGCATACTAATTATCATAATTGTAATAACCAATGGAAAGTTGAGTAGATAATAAGAGTTTCTATCCTCATGTAGAGTAGTCCCAACATAGTCAGCACACCCATTTCAATGAGTGTAATTTAATCCAAAAATCGTAGATAACTCTTCACAGAACTTGAAAGATTTACCTTGGAATTGCATAACTGACTTGTGTACCTGCACAACAGGAATAAAAATATCAAATGTGGGAGAAACTGTGGGTTATAGGATTGGAAAAGAACCTTACTATTACATGGTAGAACTTAAATTATACCTTGAGAAAATCCTCCTACACTTCATCCTCAGCTGTAACATATTTGTTAATTGGATCACACCATTGTGTTCTAATAGAGCATGTCATGCACAATACTAAAATGTGGTTTGAGTGTCATTATGTAGAAAGCTATGTGTGGGTCAGCTTGAATGCCACGACTAGGCTTTCTCCGGTTGAATTCTTATTTAACGACAGTGTATCGGCCTTATACTTGCCAGTGACAATAAGGTCTAATAAAATCTAAACAAGCATAATGTTCTCTTCCTCAGTCCAACATCATTTTCCATGATTGACTCGGGGGGAGATGAGTGTATGATATCCAATAGGCATTGTTATATCTGATAGACACAGAGAATTAAATATGATGCACGCAGGATATAATATCAAGATCAAACTAGTATATGAAAAGTGAAAAGTACGATTCATAGTACTAGTATTAAAACTAGTGAAATACATATGCATAAGCAATTAGGAACCAAACACGAAGATAATTATATAGTAGGTATAGATGATAAGTTGTAACATGCCAGTTTGAACAATGACGATTGCATTAATTTCCATATCACAATGCACTATATATAGTGGAAGAGAAATTTTAAAAATATTTATATGCATAGAATGGTATATGAAGTGTGAGTGATGTTAGCAACAAACACAAACAACATCAATATGAAAAATATCAATATTGTATCAATTTAAGCTCCCGAGATCACCTTAAATTCACCCACTCCAGGCCATTAACAACCAAAGTTTCAGTTTTTTCTTACATGTTTCCTACATGATCTTATTTCATCAAATATTTATTGTGACTCAAAACTAATCACATATTTTGTTAGGATGCAACTTCAATTGTCTAAAATACCGTTCAACAATATTTTATGCTGATAAGTGTCTAAAACACCATTCAATAATATTTTATGTTGACGTATGTTTGTAGTTGAAATATCACATGGTGTAGTGATGCAATCATGTCTCCATTTGTTGACATGATAAAACTCCCCACTATACGGGACAAGAAAACCATTTGCATTTGTAAAACTAGCATCCGCCATGTAATAAGAACATAGAACATGTTTTCCAGTATTATAAATAGATTCAGTAGTAAAAAAAATAATGTTTTGTTATCCAAATATACTATTTGAATATGATATACCATTTGGAATTTTAAGGCCAATTCGTATGCCAAATGCATCACATATAATCCTATTATTGGTAGCTGAATCCTCCCACAAAGATGTACACAAATTTCTCTATCCCATGAACAAGTTACCAAGACAGTTTGAGATATCTCTCCCTTTTGTGTTCTAAAACGAGATCTCTCAGTACTTGATATCATTAACCTTGATGTTTGTGCGTAGCACCAAGAAATCCCTGTAAAGTAATTACACTAGAAATAAATACATTACATCTATATGAAGAATATATAAATTAAAGTCATCATAAAATATATTACAGGTAAAGAAAAATATACTGTAAGAAGTTGTGTCTCTTATTGATAGAAACAATCCCTATATATAGTTACAAGAAGGCGTAAATAAGGAAGAAAATATTGAGACAATAATAGAGGTCAATATTCATGCACTAATTGCAGAATAAATGATAGGTCAAAGATATACAATCAGTATCAATGCAATCCTGATATGATTTCTGATATGATTTGTTGAGATTACGATTTTACTTCCAATATTCCCCTTCAAGTTGGAGCGTGCAGATCTAGTACGCCTAACTTGCTCACCAGATAATTAAACTGTTGTTGACTTAGGGCCTTAGTCATAAGGTCAGCCAATTTTTCCTTTGTTCCAACATGTTGCGTAATGAGTTGACCTTTCTGTATCTTCTCACGAATAAAATGACAGTCTATTTCTATATGTTTTGTCCTTTCGTGGAAGACTGGATTTGCTGCAATATGGATGGCAGATTTGTTGTCACAATACATCTTTGCTGGTCCAACTTCGATATTCAAGAACGTTAGTAATCCTTGCAACCAAACAATCTCACTTGTTGCATTTGCCATCGATCTGTATTCGGCTTATGTCGAAGATCGCGATACAACTTGTTGCTTTTTTTATTTCCAGCATATAGGTGCAGCGCCTAATTTGACAAGATATCCTGTTGTAGATCTTCTTGTGATTGGACATCCCTCCCAATCGGAATCACAATAGACTTCTAGTGTGAGATTAGAATTATTGCAAGGAAGAAATATCCCACGACCAGGATTACCTTTTATGTAACGAATGACACGTAAGGCTACTTCCCAGTGTTTTGTTCGTGGGCTTTGCATGTATTGGCTTAGTAGGTGCACTGTATAGGTGAGGTCAGGCCATGTGATAGTCAAATAAAGTAATCTGCCAACCAGTCGCCTGTATTTTTCTGGATCAATGAACGCAATCCCTGATTCATTAGACAATCTGTGTTTCTGTTCTATTGGTGTCGTAGCTGGTCGTGCACCTAACAAGCCACAATCTGCCAGAATATCTAGTGAATATTTCCGTTGACAAAGGAACAATCCACGTGAAGATCTAGCTGCTTCGATACCAAGAAAATATTTGAGAGTTCCAAGATCTTTGATCTTAAATTTTTGATTTAGGTAATCCTTGATCTCCTTGCACTTTTCTGGACTGTTACCTGTCAATATTATATCATCCACATAGACAAGAAGAGAGAGAATGACATTACCACTTTTACACATGAATAGGGAATGCTCTGTTGGCGATTGTGTGAAGCCAAAATCTTGCAATGTGTTTGTTAGCTTGGCAAACCAATTTCTTCCTGCCTGTCGTAGTCCATATAAAGATTTTTTGAGGCGGCAATATTGTTCTGGTTTTGGAGTCCGAAAGCCAGGTGGTGGATCCATATATATCTCTTCATTTAAGTCGCCGTGAAGGAATGCATTGTGTACATCCATTTGATGTAATTCCCATCCCTTTGATATGGCTATAGTGAGTAAGCAGCGTACCGTAGTCATTTTAACAACCGGAGCAAATGTTTTTGTGAAGTCTTCCCCCTCAATTTGCGAGCATCCTTTTGCCACCAAACGTGCTTTATATCGTTCCACTGTCCCATCAGCTTTATGTTTGATTTTGTAGATCCATTTGCATTTGATGGGTTTATTGTTAGGTGGTGGTGTCTCATATGTCCAAGTTTGGTTTGCTTCTAAGGCATCAATTTCAGCCCTCATTGCTTCTCGCCAATGTTCATTTTGTACTGCTTGGGCATAGGTTTGTGGTTCGGTACTAGTTGTGATAGCAGCAAGAAATAATCTGTGTGGAGGAGAAAAATTTTCATATGAAAGATAAGTACTAAGAGGGTGATGCGTACCTGAGGAAGATGAGTGGCATGGGGTGTATTCGTTTGATTGGGAGACAGCATGACACACATAGTCTTGAAATTTTAATGGAGTTGTTCGATCTCGTTGAGAACGACGTGGCACTTCTAGCTACAAGATGCTTTCTTGGTTGTGTTCTAAATCTTGTATAGAGGACATGTCACGTGCTGAATCACTAAGGCCTATTTCTTGAACAATATTGTGAGAAGAGACTTGTTCGTGAGGTTCATTAGTGACCAACTTATCATCATCAAATGAAGTAGTCGCATATGGCTGGTGGTCATTAACTTCTGGAGGAATGACTTGCTGATAATGACTCCGAGTGTCAAAAATATCACCTTGAATCTTTTGAATGTGTACTGAACATTTTGGATTTCTGTAAGGAAAAATATGTTCATGGAAGGCAACATCACGAGATACAAAGCATTTTTCTGTTTGAATATTATAAACTCGCCAACCCTTTTGGCCCGCTGGGTAACCAATGAAGATACATTTGGTAGAGCGAGCATCAAACTTATCACGTCCTGGAGCATGATTGTGAGCATAATATAATGATCCAAAGATGCGTAGATGATCATAAGAGGGTTTTTTGTCAAAAAGCAATTCATACGGAGTCTTTCCATTGAGAATTCTGCTAGGTGTACGATTGATGATATATCCTGCTGTTAAGACACACTCACCCCAAAAATTAATTGGTAGACCAGCATCAAACCTTAAAGCCCAAGAAACATTGAGAATATGGCAATTTTTTCTCTCTACTCGACCATTTTGTTCTGGAGTTCCAACACATGAAGTTTCACGTAGAATCCCATTCTTATCAAAATAATCTCTTAGAGATGTGAATTCTGTGCCATTATCACTCCTAACCCGCAGGATGTCTTTTTTGAACTGAGTTTTCACCATGTTATGAAAACTGATGAAAGCATTACGTGTCAAGCTTTTATCCTTCAAAAGATAGACCCAAACAGCTCGTGAAAAATCGTCTACTAGACATAAAAAATAATGTGCACCACTAAGTGAACGTGTATGATATTTGCCCCACAGATCACAATGTATGAGTTCAAAAGAACCTGCAGCTTTATTATTGCTAGGGTGGAATGTTGATCGAGTTCCTTTAGCTCTATGAAAAATGTCACAAGAATCAAGATGACTATTAGAGATTTTATTTTTGAAGGGGAGATGCACCATGGTAGTGAGTGATGGATGCCCAAGTCGACGATGCCACAACCAAGTTTCTTGCTCGTTACAAGTTGATGCTGCCATTGCTTTATTATGTGTCATGCTCGTCAGGTAATAGATTCCATTTCGAATTTTACCCATACCAATCATCTTCCTCTTGGTGTGGTCCTGAACAAGATATGTATTAGATGAATAAGTCACGGTGCAACGCATGTCATTGGTCAGTTGAGAAATAGAGATCAAATTGAATTCAAAATCAGGAACATAAAACACGTCTGATAAAATCAGACTTGGATTAATATCAACTCTTCCACATTGAGTGGCTGCTACTGTTGATCCATCTGGCAATCGTATAGGTGTTGGTTTGTCCATGTACTTCAAATCTTTGATCGTGGTCAACTCACAAGTCATGTGATGACTTGCACCACTATCTAAAATCCAATTGGTGAAAGCATTCTTACCAGTCATGGTCTGAGAAGATTTTTCTTCCTTTAGAATATTGGCTACCTCGAGAGCTAGTTCTTTCAATTGATCTTTCTCAAAATCTCCATTGCTGGTAGTTGTATGCATGTGCATTTTTTCTTCAGGCCGCTCCTCAATTCCAATTTCTGCGACATGGTTAGCTCCATCAAATCTATTTGATCGGTTTTTGTTTCTGACCATGTATTTGTTTCCATGTTGCTTGCTTCCTCTGTAGTGGGGTTTCCCTTTTAGAAACCAACAATCTTTTCTTTCATGGTTGTCGTTGCCACAATAGTTGCATTTGACTTTAGGTTTGAATTGAGCAACAAGGGCGGCACCTTCTGCTTTGATCTCTGGTTCAGAGACAGTCTCATAATGTTGTTCTTCTCTTAGTGCTACTGCGAATATCTTATCAAGACTTGGTAAAGGATCAG
Organism: Passiflora organensis; assembly: GCA_019739055.1. Classification (NCBI taxonomy): domain Eukaryota; kingdom Viridiplantae; phylum Streptophyta; class Magnoliopsida; order Malpighiales; family Passifloraceae; genus Passiflora; species Passiflora organensis. The sequence continues at coordinate 2,043,351 of JAEPBF010000136.1, forward strand.
TATTGATGATTTGGCTCCTCAAGATTTCATACTTGGTATTAAGTCCAAGCAAGAATTGGTAATCCTTCTCAACTTCCCTTTGTTGAATACTATTCTTAGTGGTTTCTTCACAGCCACAAGCAGGGAGAGGGACATATCGTTGTAATTCATCCCATAAAATCTGGAGTTTTCCAAAATACTCAGTAACAATCATGTTACCTTGTTTAAGAAGTTGAATCTCCTTGCGCAGCTGGAACATGCGTGGGCCACTGTCTTGTGCATAACGTGTCTTTAGAATAATAAACATCTCTCTTGCAGTTCGTGCATGTATTAACATGCTGCAGAATCTTTGCTCCACGGATGACATAATCCATCCCTTTACATACGAGTTACAACGATCCCAAGCAGTAGCAATCATGGAATCTGATGGTCGTATAAGTGTCCCATCAAGAAATCTCATTTTGACCTTTATTTGAAGGCTGTTCTCAAGGACGGCAACCCAGCTACTAAAATTCTCACCATCAAAAAGTATAGGAGTGATTGCTATACTTGGATTATCCGAGGTTGATATAAAGTAGGGAGAATTGGGATTAGTAGTGTGCGCACTACTTTCTACCTTTAGGGTAGTTATCTTTTCTCCTTGATTGTTCATACTTTATGATGCACGAAACAATCCGGAAAAAAAAAAAGGTTAGTGTTTAGCAGGTAAGGCTGCCTCCTACTTCGCTACCATAAAGAAAAATATACTGTAAGAAGTTGTGTCTCTTATTGATAGAAACAATCTCTATATATAGTTACAAGGAGGCGTAAATAAGGAAGCAAATATTGAGACAATAATAGAGGTCAATATTCATGCACTAATTGCAGAATAAATGATAGGTCAAAGATATACAATTAGTATCAATGCAATCCTGATATGATTTCTGATATGATTTGCTGATTACGATTTTACTTCCAATAACAGGTAACCTTAAAATATTTAAATATTTGATCACTCTAATCTGTCGCGAATGGTTGTGTTTTTCTATAAATGTTATATGTAGGCACATGACACCCCATAACAGATGTCTAAAATACCTACTAATAATTTTTCCTCGTTTATAAAATGTAAACTTAGTAACTCTATGGTTGCTTGATAGGATGACTCAAAATATGCAAAAATATTACAAATTGCTCTTCAATTTTCATACAATATGTGTTATGTAGGCCACCAGTAGTTTTCAACATGCCACACGGCTTGCAAAATATATATAGTGGCTTAATTTTCTGCTTCCAAAGATGGCTCAATTTAAAACTGGGATGTCTATAGGGGTATAAGTGAGAAGTACCGACGGCATAGTGATGATGTTCTAAAATCACATGGGGTTAGGGATCCGGAAGGTCGGGCAACTAAGGATAGTAAACAGGTTTTAGCATTGGCTGTCAGCAGTGATGGCCGGAATTTGGCTAGCGGGGGATTGGATCGGCATGTTCATCTCTGGGACACTCGCACACTTCAACACATTCAGGTAATATTTTATTGTTGACTTATCCTTTGGAGACTATACTGATTTTAACTGTTTCCGCTTCATGTGCATTCCTGTTTCTATGTATATAAGCTCTTATAGTTATCTTCTCGCGTTATATGATATGGATTTGTGGAAAGATGCCCTTCCTTCATCATGCCAAAACGTATTATTGCTATCCCTGTATTTAATATCGTGGTGACTGTAAACCTTTTCTACTGTAGTCATTAATTTGAGAGCTGTGGCACACCAGAAAATGTCTTTTAACTTGAACAATACTTCCATCACATCTAAATTCTACTATTACTTTTGAAAGATCTAATTCATCAGTGTCTGTGATTTGATGTTTAGATCTGGACATTTTGTTAGAGTAATTCCTGTTTAATTGGCTCTCTTGTATTCAATCGGATGTCTGAGCAATGAGGAAATATATTATTTTCTTTCATTAGATATGTATTTTCAACTGACTTTGACACCTTTTTGTGTTTTTTCTACCAGGTTGATAAGGAGTCCCGGATATATCGTTCTTCTGCATCGTCTTTAGAATGTTGTTGTTTTATAGACAATATTTCTTGTCTGGCTCGGATGATAGAAATATTGAACTTTGGGGAGCACGAAAAAAGAAGCCTGTTTGCATTGTAAAGAATGCTCGTTCTTTGTTGGCTGACACAAAGACTACGGAGCAAACAAATGGTGTGAATAAGTTTGATGGTAATACAGGTAAGCTTATGATATGCTCGCTTCCTACATTGAAGGCCCCTGCAATCACCTGCTGATTGTCAATCCTAAAATTTTGGACTTTGTTTGATGATATTAAGGAAACCAGTAGCCTATCCTCATGTAGATTTTATATTTGATGTATCCCTCTCTGATCTTGAAACAATTGTCGTATGGCAGCATTGTCTTGGGTGAGTTCTGTTGCGGTATGTAGAGGCAGTGATCTTACTGCTTCAGGAGCTGGCGATGGTTATGTTCGAGCATAACCATGATTTTATTAGTAGCCACGTATTTCACGGCTCACAGTGAAGCATTGCAATTATATCAGACAACACCTGTTTCTGCACGTACGACCATAAAAAAGAAAATCAATAGAAAATCAAGTAAGTCGAACTCAATCCATCTAGCCCAGTTTTCGTTGAGTCAACAAGTACAGAAGCTCTTCTGCTCGGCAACGCTTCTAGAATTTAGTTTAGCCCACAGATAGAGCTCAACCCAAACATTCGGTTCAGCTCAAGTCCAGTCTAGCTCAATTATGCCCAATTTAGCCCATCTTCCACAAGAAACACAACAACCAACAACCTATCCAGCCCAAACAAGAAAGCCATTCCGCTCAGTTCAGCCTAGCTCTAGCTCCTCAGGCTTAAACCAAAGCTCCAGATTAAACTCAAGGCCATACTACCAGTCCACTCTAAGCCCATTTTCTTACTGTTTCACAAAATTAATACCCAAGACTATCATAGCCCAACCTTACTTTCCAGTCTACCAAATTGAAGCCCAACAGCTCAAATCCAGTTCGACTATGATGTATAACCCGGCCCTTATTTCATCCTCGTATTTGTCTAAATTTTTTTTTAATAATAAAAAATATCCCAATCAATAACTCAACTATCTAAACTAATCTCAATTAATTTCAACCTATAACTCAACTATCTAAACTCATTTTCTTATCTTATAATCTAATCTGAAATTATGAATTGAAACTTGACCAATATTGCTGTACACGTAATATTACGCAGTAATAAAACAAAGTTTTATACTATGATCCGAAAGGTAAAAATGAATAATATTAAACATGTTTTTCGTGCCAGGAAAAATGTACAATTTGACAAAGCATGTTTAGGGTGAAACTGGTGACTAATAATTAATAAAATATTGGACTGCATGATGAGAAGAAAGGACAAGGTGAGGACCAATTTATCCTGCCTGTTCTTAGGTTGGAATTTGGAAAGAGTACAAAACTTGCTGTGTGTAGGGATAAGAACCAGTGCTGATAAATAACATTTGCCCATTGACAATGTGCAGGTGATTCTAAGATACAGTATGTCCCAGTCAACCACACTGGGCTGGTTTTCACCTTCCCACCTTATCAACGAAGCCGGATGCGCGGCTTAGTTCAACGAGACTGATTCTTAAAAATATGCACCCACCTCCCCCTTCATCAGCCACACACCTTTCGGTTTATCTTAGTTGGCCTTGGTTTTCTTCCTCCTAGACCACGTCTTTTGAATCATCTTTAGTGGCACTAGGAATCTCTTCAGTTCCACCAGCCATCTTCGCATCATCAGATGCAGAGGGACCCGTACCGCGTTCTCCATCATTCAACTCTAAAGATGCAGAAGCATTAGGATTAGACCTGTCTTTTGTATCATTGTGTGATTCTCCAGCTGCGCCTTTCTCTTTAGTAATCAATGTATCAGAAGAAGACAAAGGTTTAGAAACCACTGCAACACCATCACCAGCCTTGGACTCTGAAGCCACTTGAAGCTCACCGTTTGACACACAAGGCACATCAGACTGAGAAGGGTCATTAGAATTCAGCGTCTCCCTCCACTCAACCCACTCAGTTGACTTGTCAGTGGCACTAATTTCACTATCCTTGTTGCTGACAGACGTATGATCTACTTCTGGTTTAGAAACTGTAGAAGAAGTCGCAGTGTCATCCAATTCATTATCTTCACCTAAAATAGCCTCATCAGAGCCCTCACCACCAACGCCACCAGTCGCCTCTTTATTAAGTGAAGATGAAACAAGTGAACCCGCAGACTGCTCATCAGTAACTGTGCTATCCTCAAAAGCAAACCAGTTGGAATTTGTAAAGAGAGAACCACTGCAAACACCAAGAAGAGATAAGATAGATCACCAATATCATGTCATTTAAAAAGGTATATTACAACAAAATCGGATCCCAATACATAAACGTATGATGTAATCAAGCATTTGATCATTCAAACTATTGCTGTATCCTAATTCACAAGGATCGATTTGACACTAAACCAGAATTAAACATGCCACAAGCTAGCATATGACGATTCACTATCTTGAAATGGCAAATATAAGCTATAAGCAGCAGCCGTGGCACTAAACCATGATAAAGGACAGCTTTCTGTGTAGCTGAAATAAACATCAACTTCTATTTGACAATGTTTGCGTCAAAACCTTGGAGTCTAGCTCAACCAGTAGCCCTTCTTAGGCAGAAATTGGTCACATGTAGTTTGCTGGAAAGTATCGCGATTTTTAAAAAATCACTATTCATATGCATATCATACAAGGGACAAAATAAATGAAAACTAAGAATAAAGGCCGCAAAAGAAACCTGTTTCACAGAATGAACTACAAACAGAATAGGCAACACCTGATAGCACTGTAGTCCTATAACAACGATTGAATTATTTAATCAAATAAGGTAACAGTGAAAAGCAGATCAAAGAAGGCCAACCTTTCCTGGTCACCTCCCAAACGCAGAGAGGATATAACAACTTCAGCTGATTCATCATCGAAGTACACATCCTGCCACACATTTACATTAGAAGCATGCATGTAGATGCTTAAAAAATGGAAGATATTATTGCCAAATATTTCCATTGATGATTAAATGCAAGAATAATCAGTGGCCCATGCAGAGAGGTCTTCTATCTATTATCCGATGGAATCCAATTTAGATATGATAATGGCTACAAGGAAATAAACAGATTATAAGTGAAAAGCAAGTCATAGACATCAAGTAAAACAAAACACTTAACACACCAGGGATGAAGCACAGAAAGGGCTTAGGATCACATAAAATGGTCTAAAGTTGTATATCCTAAAACTAGTGTATTAACAGTGATTCAACTTAATATAACCAGTAACGAAACTTGGATCTTATTGGAAAACATGATGCCATGAAAATTCAGCTGGAGTCATCCAGAAATGGTACATATGATCATCATCCAATGCATGAATGAAGAAAATCTAGGATCACAAAACACTACAAAACAGAATCGCCATCCAAATATTTCTTCTAAATTTCATTTGAAATAGAATAATTACTTGTCCCTGTTGGTAACAAATGAGCTTCTAACTCAGCAGTATTCCTGCAAGTATGTCGAATACAAACTTTGACATCTTGTCACAAAAATGCAGTCCAACTCTAGCAGCGAAAAATAAGCTCATGCCCCAAACCCTCACTGCTTATAATTTAACTGGGAATTTTGTATGCATGATACATTCACCAAAATCCAAATCATCTAATTAGATTGATTTCTAGGCATACTCAATCTGAAACAGGATCCTACCTCATCATCTCTTTCAAATGAACCATGCACCTGCAAAGAAAGGGCAGAAAAATTACAGCGTTTGCAATTGAATGAATGCAATGATATGCCAGGGAAGCCTAACATAGATTAAGATATATTTAAATAATCAGCTTTACATAAGTAAATTCATATCTGTAGAAATTGTTGTAACATTCTGCATGCACATCTGATGTGGCCTGTGAGACTACATGCTAGTTACATGATTGAAGAGGCTAGTAGGGGGAACCATATATTTCAGTTGACAGAACAAAGTTGTTAGGGGCCACTTTAGTCATTGGGACAGGGGGCACTGGTTGCCAAAGCCAAAATATAGATCATACTAGTATGTAAAAAAAGTCTGACAGAAGAACATGTCAGTTGCAGATTATTCCATCAAATATGCCTCTAATGTACTAGCCAGTATACTCATGCATTTTATGTCATGATATTCAGAAACAAATAGTAAGTGTGAATTTACTCTTGTCCCGCAATCAGCCAAAAGCCAAATTAAAGAGTATTTCTACTCCACATGCTGAAGAAAGAAATCTCATTTTAAAGGTGCATTTGTAACATCTGTGGAACAAATCAATTCTTTGCCCAAGCCTGAACTCCCCTAAATCATTTGTTATATATCTCCAATCTACTAGCATGTGAACCACATCTTATAAAAAGAGAAATATGGAGAGAAGTTCCAAAAGCAAACCTGGTCTGTATCATCATTGCTGTAGAGGCCATATCGAAATGCCTCAGTTAAATTATTTGCAAGGGCTGCTACATCATAATCTCTATCTCGATAATCATCATCATCACTATCTCTATGATCTTGCAGAGCAGTTGGCCTCCTGCAATAGTTTTACCAACATAAACCAAAATTCAGACAAAATTTGGAGCGAAGAGAAAACCTAAGGGATCATGCTTGCATATGATTATATATTTTATTTTATTCCAGGTTTTAACCCCGTAAATCATATGGCCGAAAAATAATGGTTTGAGCTCTCATTATAGCTCCGTTGGCATTGCTGATGTCTCTCAAAATGACAAAGGAAAACAAAAAGCATACAGATCACAACATCAACAAATCATTTGTCAAACAAAAAAAAGAAAAGCATTTGACAGTTCAAATAATTTGATAAGGGGCCTCCATACAGTCAAGCTTGTCTGCCACATTTTGATATAAAAATTTCCTTACAATACCATTTACCATGACCATTAAAATCATACACAAGAAACATTTCTTTTCTCCAGTTTCAAATTCAACATTCCCAGAACCATCCAATTAAGAGATGCAAATTACAATGAAATTCTGAATTTGAGAAGAGTAAAGTAACAAAAAGAAAACCTACCCGCATACCCACTGATGGACATTTTCCACCGCATTGCGTTTTGTTAAGACACTTGTGTACCAATCATTCCATTCTTCATTTCCCTGCAAAAAGAATAACCATGATGAGTAACAGCATAAATGCATAACAGTGAAAAATATAATACTAAAACCATGATTTATAAGTCCTTGATATGCTGTGTAATGAATCATCAGAGACTCAGAATTCAAAGCGTAAACCCAAATAAAGGATGGCAAACTAAAAACGAAGACAAATTTTAGATAAACATGACAATGATCATACTAAAATTGTAAAATCTAAGGCCTCAATTAAAATAGACCAATAGACCATCATATCAACCTCAAGTTGCTACGTACATTTGGCTACCAACAAAGTGATCAATTAAATACTCACAGGCTAACTAAACCAGCTTCAGTTTTTATTAATTCCTGTCGGCTAGTCACAAATCTGAGCATGATTCAAACGCATACGAATTGGCAAGTATTCCAGAGATTAAGGTAAACCTGTAAATATGTCTGAATATCACTTTTATTATTAGCCAGCTGAAGAAGTTTGTTGGATATACGTGTCAAGTGCCCAATGTTACCAATCCTTGGAGGCAATCTCCCATCTGCAGGGGTGGTTGGCTGCAGGAAATATATGAATGCAGTTAAAGTAACAATGAAATATACAGCATATTCAGAATGCTAGAGTATAAAACTGGACGCAACATTATACACATTTCAAAAAATTTGCAAAATGGGAGAACTAATGGATAATTAAGCAGTAACCTTTTGCGTATTTCAAAGAAAAACACAAAATGGTAAAGAAATTACCTTGTTTGGATCAGCTGGCAACATAAAATTTTTTTCCGCCTCAAGTATTTTATCAAGAAGATTGCATTCTTGGAGAAGATTTGCACTGAGACTAGCATTTTTGCTCTCTACACATGAAAATATTATGTTTTCTACATGGTGATGCAAAAAATTATTATAAGGGTACCTACAGTCAAATAAAACCACAGTAAGTTCTTGGATCTAACAATTCTTCATGGCATGGCATAAATTCGTATACTTACACAAAAAATAGGTCTAAAATCCTCTCAAGAGCTCCAAGTTGAATTAATTTCTTCTCAGCAGCTTCGCTACCAATTATTAGCAAGACAGAAACAAATTCTACAATCTGAAAAAAAAATTGAAATGAACAATGATCAATGAACCTGTGTTACGATGATGGGATAAAACAAGTGAAGTTTTTTATTGAAACTACTAAACCATTCATACAGCTTAAGGCGATCAAGTATCAACAGCAAGCAGATTTTAGGGAAAAAAACAATATAAGGTATTAATATAATAACCTTTATGAAACCCTAATGTTACCTTGAGATAGCAAACATGCTTACCTTCAAGCGGTGCTTTCCAAGAGGTGGCTGCAACTTGCCATATGTGGTTAACAAGACACTGTCCGAGGAAGAAACATGCAAAAGCTTCAGTAGATCACCTGAACACAAACAAGATAAATTTTCATTCTCTTGAACTAAATGGAAGTACAACATTCTCTATGCTTCAGATTTCTGACTAAACAGTGTAGTACAACACATATAAACACAAGCTGTGTTAAGCTTGAGCATATGCGTAAATCATTGGATCATTGACCTTAATTTATGTCATATCTTCTCCTGAAAACATGTTAAATCTACTCTAAATAAGGATCATAAGAATGTAGGGAACATAAACGTCATATATAGAAATAGATAAGATCTTCAAATGTTTTTCTTTTTGGTCGCCCATTTCACCACAGCTCAATAAGAGAGTGAAACAAATCCTGCCATTCTCCATTAAGATTTATGCATATGAAGATGTCTGTAGCCAGAATAAGGTAAACGGCATCCACAGGATGGCAGAAATCCTCCATAATGTGTTGACCACATAGCACAAGAACAAAAGAAAAGAGAATATTAAAGAAGAAGATACATTTTGGTTGATCATCTGACAGTAACACACAAGTTCAACTATTAGCTGGACAAGTGATTTAAAAACAAAAAGATTCTGTTCTCATGCTCACACCTATGGTCTCATGTATAATAGCAGAAGTCCAGAAGAGTTGATCTGGACCCACCCAAAAATTACATGCGCCAACCCTGCAGGTGGTCAATATAGCACTGCAAGGATATCTGCAGAGCTATTGAGTATAAGGTCTTGTCCTTGTGGACAAGAAAATGCCCGTCAAAAATTTCCCTGGTTTTCACTTGTTTTTTTTTGGTTTATCAGAAACAGCTCAGAAAGACAGAGAGATGCAGGAAGCAAAATTGCGACATTATCAAGTCATTAAGTCAAAGAAAACCCTTGAGGGAGAAAACTTACCTAAACTCTCCAGCATTCCTTCAACTGTCTGAGGACTTGAGGTTATTGTTGACCCATGACTTATTTGACGGTTATAAGTATGATAGGACCCAAGTGTTGGCCTTTTGGGGTCTAACAAGGATATGCATATAGACAGAGAGTTAACAAGGACAGACTTTGGGCGTGATTCTTCTAACGCATGACGAAACAATCTGCTGATAAAACTGTACACCAAAGATAATGCCCATTGATTAGACAATAAAGATGCTACACTGTGTATATTAAGCAGATAAACATAGGACTCATACGGGAAATAAACATTACCTTGGGCTAGATATTTTAGAAGCAAGGCCGGGGGGTGCAAATCGTGTCATAGCACAAAGAGTTTCAGCAGCATTAGCATGCACCTCCGGGGAATCCTGTCAAATCCATTCCCACCAAAGATTAACAAATCTAGGTAACATAGTTACCAATCTGTCACTAAGTCTTATCCTTGAGCAACATAGAGGCAGAGCTTCATCCAGTAAAAGGCAAAAAACACTATGTTTAACAAAGCAAAGAATCACTAAGGTAATCATATAGCTTACAGAAGAGCTGAACTTATCCACTATCATCTCTAACACATCTGTATCTTGAATCCACTTGATAGCATCAGCAAAATTTGTATAAACAAATTCATCACCTCCGATCAGACGAATTAATACCTGTGTAATAAGAAAGACTATTCTCAAAGACGTTTCCTGATTGAATAAAACCCAACAAGATTCTTTAAGAGCACAAAAACCTCTTCCAAATAAAATATTCGATCATAATACTTCCATTACAAATTAAAATGAAACTAACTGTTGAAAGTAAGATCTTAATTGCAGTGACAAGAAAAGAAGCAACTAACAATTAGGAAAGTATTTACAGTAAAATTAACATTTGACAAACTATCATCTAACTTCTAAGAAATATATGCCACTTCATACATTGGATTCCAAAAAAAACAATGAACCAGCGAACAAACACATGATGCACCAACCACAGATCTGACATAGAAAATAGAGTAGTGTAAACATTTATCAAATATCTTAGAAGCCAAAAGCATGAAGGAAGAACCAGAGGAAAAGTAACAGCCAACCTCCATGATGGACGTAATGCCAATAAGATCAACCAACTGTCCAAGAATTTCAGGATGATCCTAAAAGCCAAAATAGCAACGACATATTAGCTTAACAATCTCATACTTCATGCAGAAAAATTGAAACTTCAAACTGGTAACAGTTAGAACAAATCACTGCTAACCAGAAGCATGAAAATGCATCAAGAATCTAGCAAAATATAAGCTGATGTTGAAATGTTGGGTAGAAGGAAGAAATGGAAATGCTAGTAGCTGAAAATTGTAGGCTGAGTTACTTCATCATGTCTCATTGAAATTTACAGCACAGATGGACCCTTGGTCATACTCCATCTATTGCTGAAACAAAGAAATTGTGTTTGGAAAACAAGATACTTATGACATAATAATGGTAGAGTTAAGCAGGCATTAGACATGAACCATGTCCACAAAGAAAAATTTGCTAACAATGAGAAAGAAAATTAGAACCTCCTACGTTAGCTCAAAAGAAAAAAAGAATCTCATCGAAAGATCCTATGTCTAGCTCCTTTCCAGAAGAAGTAACAACATCTGTTCTTTAGTTGTATATTTCTTAACCATTTTCTTATTGCCTTGGAAGCGAGTAAAATAGCAAAAGTGTTTTTGCACATCAAAGGCTCATGTAACATCAAGCCATCCAACAGAAAAAAGAAAAATAAACTGAAGCACCATGGAAAGATTCTTCAATTACAAGATAATAAAATAAACATAAGCAATTTAACTCACTTTGACATAATTAATCAAAGGAACTGTCTTCCGCAACAAGAGGCATATGACGACCTAGCAAAACAAATTTGTGGCATAAAAAACCAATGGTAGAACAATTATAATCCCCTTGAACCTCAGAGAGAAGGTAAAAACTCTGGTAGAACACAAACAATTATCATTTTGTTTAACTAGGTAAAAAGAAATATCTTCAAAGACAGACCTTGCTAAAATACCCAGCCAGTAGCGTGTTATGAGAGTTTTTAGGTACCAAAAATGAGAAGAGTAGATTCATCAGCTGTGCAAAATAAAAGACCAGGCCATTAGAAAGTTGGTGTTATGGAAATGCTGCAGATGCAGATGGGATAATAATTTTAAACTTCTCACCTCCTCATCTTCTACCAATGTTTTGAGTATCACATCAACCTTGCAAGTAAAGATCTCACATGCTACGAATGGAAGCCTATACACAAAGTAAAATGACCATATTAACAATCAAAACCAGACTAACACTCCATTCCCACTCCCAAAAAAAAAAAACCATGTCCAACCATACAGCTATTAGCAACACCTCGGGGCTATATTGGCAAGAGAAACCCGAGAAAACATACTTGAAGGTTTGTCTTGAGTCAGCACCCTCAGATGCTTCTTCCACAATATAGCGAACAAGTAGTTCAACTTGAGCCCTTTCCCGCAAACTGCATACAAAACGGCATATGTATGAAGCAAATAAAAGGAGACTTACAAGTTGATAATAATATTCTACAATTTAAACCTTGCACTAAGAGTGCTTAAATAATTCAAGCACATATATGTATGAAGCAATAAAAGGAGCATTACAAGTTGATAAGTCGCAAATTAAGAGCCTTGCATTCTTGTATAATTTCATCCTCATCAAGAAGCTCCTCCAATGTAACATTCTCTTTATCTAACAAGGCCTCCACCTGCAATTGAGATGCAAACACTCAACAACAAGCATGATATGCATTTTCCAGATATCCAAATAAAAATAAGCTAAAATCTGCCTTTACTGCAAGTTAAAGAGTAATCTAGCAGCAAAATGTGGATGAATCATTCCATTTTGACGCACATCCATAAGACCAAGAATTGTTTCATCCCTTCATTGAGATTCACTAGATAAAAGACTGAATGAAAAATATGATTAGATCAATGCAGAATCCAGCACTAAAATTTTCTTAGTATAAGAGCTTTCAAAATTTTTGGTCCAATGAATACAATAATTAAAAAAGCAATGGATGAAAAAAAAGACGTATAGCTTAGGCCAGTTAAGTTACAGACATGAACGTGTCTATTGACGCAGATAAAAGCTCTAGTACAGACAATAGAGCCCAAGTTAATTTAGCTACGGGTTTCCGTCACGGCTCAATGAGTTCAAACGTCAGGTTTATTGCAATAGAAAGCCTATGCGTACAAAATGCATGAAATAAACGAATGCCAGTGGAGCTCGAAATTCGGAAGATGAGGCAGAATGGAGGAATTCATTATAAACATAACACATGAATTCCAGATAGTGAAACCACAGGAACTTCTACTCCAAACTCAATTTCAAAAATGACTTGCCAGCAAATTCTCTTCTGTCAGAATGCCATTTAAAATTGTACCTTTAAGCAATATAGAAGACGAAAATTTTAAACGGACATCCTAATAATTTCCACAGCCAAATTCTTCATTCTACCACAGACCAATTAAACTATTTGTCATCTTGCCAAGAATTACCCCACGGTATTAGAAAAGTTCAATAGCACAATAGGGAATCAGGCGAACGGTGGAACAAAATGCTCCATCGCATTACATTACAAGTTCTATCTCTCCCATGATTGTCGATTCCCCTTCCATCCCTCCCCTTACGCGTCGATTTACTATAAATTATATTACAGCCAAATTCTTACTCTAGGTTGGCACCCTAGCACCAAAGAAAATCAACAGCTCAATACTCTAGTCCCATTTCTCTCATTCAAAACTTTAAGGAGAACATTTCCATCCTCCATCCAACTAGGTACGGTACACACATATTCTCTCCAAAACCAGAAATGAAACAGCAACCCAAAACGTCGGATAGCTCACCGGCGACACCGTGGAGAGACCTGTCATGCGCCAGAACATGGCGAATTCTATTCAGGAAGAGAATCTCCTCCGCCAGGCGAGACAAAATTCAGATCTGCAAGTCTCACAAACTATCAGAATCCCACCACGTCTTCGGAAACCCTAGATTTCGCCGGTGGTTACAGCTTCCCGAGCGCTGGATCAAAAATTGCAGGGCGTTGTAGAGTTACCTATAATCGCGCGGGAGTTGGAGGAGAAGAGGAGACGAGAACATGAGAATTAAAATGGAAGAAAAAAAATAATAAATGTGGCGATGAAATATCAATATTTGTATGTTTTAATTGTGCTTATTTTCTTCTGTTTTATGGAATCCGATAATAATACTCAGCAGGGATAAAGAAGAATCGCAAATGTTTTTCTTTCTAAAAAATATTAGAAAAAATAACGCACTGATTACTCGGATTATATATAAATTTGGCAGTATATAATAATAATATTGAATATTGAATATTGAATAAAAATGCCAATATTTGCCTCCTTGGGAGATTGTTGTCCACTTGCTTGGTGGTGGACCGGTGGAAAGAGACACTTAATTTAATCTCGCGGTCGTTTTCGAAAAAAAAATAAAAGCTCATTTGGACTGGTTTGGTTGGACAGACGAAAGCACATTTAAAGCTTTTATTTTCATAATTCGCGTTCAGTATCGGATATTTAGACTGTATAATATATATTAAATTTGATAATCCTAATTTTGTACTTAAATCAAATGAATTTTTTTTATTACAGAATATTTCTGTTTTAAATTCGATAATGCAAAATTTATAAAATTCTAAGCCAAATAAACTTTTATGTGTTGTATACAAAAATTCCTAAGCCACATATAATTAATTTATTTTATTATATCATAATAGTTTTACTATGTTATATATACTAAATAACAGTAAGTCTAGTTGGCGGAATCAATAATTTTTTATTAAAAAAATCATGAATTTTATCATTCAAATGAAAATACTAAAATCATGTATAATTATATTTTGTCAGTTAAATTATTACTTTTATATCATAATTATTTCCGTCATATCAACTAAAAAGAAACCTAGTTGGCCGAATTATTAATTTATCATTCATGGTATAATCATATTGAAACTATCTACATACCATTGATATCTTAAGACTATTTCTGAACTGACACTGAGAGTGCCGTCTTCGTCAAAATAAAAGTGACAGCGGCAGGCATCTTCTTCAGAAGGGTGATCAACTAAAGCATCTTTTGCAAAACTGGATCTGGAGTTGGGCAGGTAAATTCTTCATAATTTCATTTTTAGTAAGTGCATTATTACTTTATTAGTTTGATATACGGAATTATCCATTTTGGTTTTACAAAATTATTCGTTTTAAAATAATAAGATAATTAATTTTGATAATTATGAATTATTTTATCATTTATAAAATAAGATATTAATAATTAATTTTAATATGATATTAATCACGAATATCAGCTGCGATTCAACGGTTGAATCATTCGTAGGCTTTGAGACATCTTCCTTAGGGGTGTTCAAAAAGTCGGGTCGGGAATTCTCGTTCCCAATCATAATTTTCCCGATTTTTTCCAGACAAGAATTTTTCCCGTTTCCCGTCCGTCCGAAATACAGGTCGGGACGGGAAAGTCATTTCCCGTTTCCCGATTTTTTAGACAGTTATCACAAAAATCATTCATATATGAGCACATAGTTCCTCTTTGATCTCATCATCAGTTCACGAATTTCTACCCAATTCAATTGTTTCTATTACAAATGCAGCAATTATGGTAAAGATATAAGCAGCAATTCCTCTTTAAGCAACATAATCTATTAAATAAGCACAAGATCAATACTCATTGAGTGCCCAACGCAACTAGCATTTGGATTTGAAATTCATATTGGGTCTAATGAATTAAAGAATTTAGTTACCTTACAATAAAGAATGTCATTATTAGCATGAGTTCAAACTTCAATCGGATTTTCCAAATCCAAGTCTGCAATATCTGTAAATACAACAATAAAGAATAAAAAAATAAACCAATTAGTATGATCAATCACAACAAACGCTATAATCAAAAAATATATCATTAATATATCATTAGAAAACTAAATTACTAACCAGTCTCAAGCATTTCTATATCAGCAGGAGTTTCCTCCATGGTGATACAATGTGACACTCCTGGTAACCAATCTGCAGTGCAAATAAGAACTTGCACCAACTTAGGAGACAAAGAGCTCCTATATGGATCTAGTATTCTCCCACCAGTACTAAATGCAGACTCTGAAGCCACAGTTGAAATTGGGACAGCTAGTACATCACGAGCCATGGAGGATAATATAGGAAATCTAGCTGCATTCACCTTCCACCAATTAAGGATATCAAATTTGGGAACATCCTCCTCAACATCCTCAGTTATATACTTATCCAATTCCGACTTGCTTTCACCGAAGCTGCTTTCACCATGCTTAAGTCTTTTATACAAATTTTTCATCTCCTTTCTTTTTATCATTCTCCGTCTGTCATCATCATCCCATACATCTTCCATTGTTAAATCAATAGGAGAGGTTTCTTCACTACATTCGGAGGCTTTTTGGTTGGAGGCAGAGGATTGAGGGAACATGGCATCACTGTAACCTTTGAACAACTCAAAAATTGCATTCTTAATTTGCATCCAAATATGCTCTCCTACTATCTCACCATATGCTTGCTTCAATGAAAACTCAACAAAACCAAACTTATTCCTAGGATCAAGAATTGCAGCCACAAAGGTAAGAATATTGCATTTATCTATATCTCCCCAATACTTATCAAATTTAAGTTTCATGTTTTGTGCCATTATACTGAAATCTTGATCCGAACTAGAAATCCACTGATTCAATAATGTGAAAACATTAAGGATTTCATCCAAATATGCATTGCATGTCACATAAGATGTGCCAGACACAAACTTAGTTAAGGCAGTGAAATTACTTAGACAATGGCATAACTTCCTAGCTGCTGTCCAATCCCCCGCTTCCGGTACACCAAGCCAATCATCTTCAGCATTCCGATCTCTATCAAATGTTTCCATATCAAGTCTGAAGTTGTCATCAACCTCACTGAACCTCTCAAAAACAGACTCAAATTTAGAAGCTGCTTTTAGCATCATGTAGGTGGAATTCCATCGAGTTGGTACATCCAAGGTCAACAATGCCTTAGTTGAAAGTCCTTCTGCCTGTACACATTCTTTAAATCTCTCCAACCTTGCTGGGGATTGCCTTACATATCTTACTGCCCTTCTGATCCTGTAAATTGCTTTTCCACTGAATTTAAGACCATCATTGACAATCAAATTCACAATGTGGGCAATACATCTCACATGCAAGTATTTACAACCCAATATGCTACCTTTCCACCTGCATAATTTTTTCTTCAATGAAGATACTGCAACATCATTAGCAGAAGCATTATCCATTGTGATAGTAAAGACCCCATTGATTCCTCACTCTAATAAGCATTTTTCTATAGCAGATGCTATCTTTTCCCCTTTGTGACTCCCTATAGGACAAAAATTAAGAATCGCTTTCCGCAATATCCATTCATCATCAATGAAATGGGCAGTGAGGCTCATATAGTTCGTTCGCTGGTTGGAAGTCCAAGTGTCAGTTGTTAGACAAACCCTCTGACAATTGGTGCTCAAATACTTCTTTAACTTCTTCTTCTCTTCAATGTATATCTAAACACAATCCCTTGTTACAGTAGACCTAGAAGGACATCGAAACCTGGGACATGATGCTTTCATTACATTCCTGAAACCTTTTGCCTCAACAAATCTGAAAGGCAACTCATCAGTGATTATCATTTCTGCAATTGCCTTTCTAATTGCCTCATTATCAAACCTGAATGTAGTAACAGTTGTCTTTCCACCCTCAACACCATCAGCAAAAACAAAGTCGATCTGTGATTGATTCTTCAAGGCATTCTTCTTAACACAGTTATTACTGTGATATATTATGCCAGAAGTCCCATGCCTCTTTGGATCAGCCTTAATCTCCTTGCTGCACTGAATACACCGAGCTATAACCTCGCCCGATGGTTGCACTATCTTGGTAAAACTCTCCCAAGCTATTGGCAACTTACTCTTATTCTTTTCTTGATTCAATACAATATGATCCATACCACTGTTGCTCTCTGCACTATTACGATCATTATCTCTCATTTCTTGGATCTCAGGTAGTTGTATTCTTTCCATAAACGGTGAAGGGACGGTTGATAATATAGGAATATCATCATTGACAGCTTCCTCAACTATAGGAGTAGATGCAGATGCAGCTGAACTCCCCATAATTGATTGAGAATGTGAAGAATGTGATGAACCATCCACGACGATTTTGTTAAACATCATTGACAACTTAATTGAAATTAAGAAATATAGTATATACAGTTAAAAATAAAAATTTTAAAAAATCAGATCTTGCGAAATATTCACATAAAAAAAAATAAATACAAATACTTATCTCGATGCTCATAAACGATAAAATATTAGGTGTTAACACTGGCTAATACTGATTTTAGAAAATGGAGACAGTTGGCATATTAGGAACAGTTGAGGGAGACAATTGTTATAATATATTGATAGAAAATGGACAGTTGGCAAAGAGAAAACATCGTTTGCACACAGCAGAATAATGAGGAAGACGAAACGTGTGAGATAAGAAGAGGAAGACGAAGAAGCAGAAAACAGGAATAATGAGCAAAATTACCTTGTTAGAGCTGTACAGTCAGAATGCAAGAGGAGAGGCACTTCTCAGCTTCTCGTTTACGCGGTGGTTGGCAGGCTTCAATTCCTTGGAGAGAAAATTGATGAGAGGAGACAAGGGCTGTTGTCGGGAGAGAAAATTGAGGGGAGAAAATTTAGGTCAGATTGAACATAATAAAAAAATAAAAAAGGGGAAAGTTTGTTCACTGTTGTCGGGTCTGGAAAAGTCAGTAAATTTCCCGACCCGACAATATCGGTAAATTTTTACCGAATTAAAATTCGGAAAAAAATTTTCCCTTCCGATTTTCGGGAAAACCTTGTATTTCCCGACCGATTTCCCGACCGATTTCGGACGGGTCGGGAAGGGAAATGGTGGACACCCCTGATCTTCCTGACCCTTTGCCCAAACTTCTGGAATCACAATTTTGCTGTTGTATAATTTTTTGGCCTAATATTAATTGTTTATGGCAGTTCTTCATTTTTTTTATTTTTTTATGAAATCTTGATTTTATTTTAATTTAGAGTAACCACGTATTTGACGGCCCACAGTGCAGTGGTACGTCTTCCAATTATCTCAAACCATTTGTTTCTGCAATTACGAATAGACAGTCAAGCAAGTCGAACACAATAAATTTAGCCCCCAGTACTTCAGTCAAAAAGTACAGAAGCCCTTCCAGCCCATAGCTAGAGCCCAACTCAGATATTCGGCCCAACTTGAGTCCAGTCTAGCACATCAATTTAACCCATTAATCAAGTCCATCTTCTAATAAGAAACCCATTCCCCTCATCTCAGCCTACCTCCTCAAGCTTAAACCAAAAGTCCAGATTAAATTCTAGACTGTAGTGCCGGTCCAAAAGTTCAGCCTAGTCTAACTTCCTTCATAAATTAATATCCAGTACCATCATAGCCTAACCTCACTTTCCAGTCCACCAAGCTCAAAAGTTCAAATCCAATTCCGCTAAGGTGTACAGCCACATCCTTATTTTAGCCTAATCAAGCCCAATTTGACCAATTTAGCTATGCATGTAATATTACGCAATAATAAAACAAATTTTGATATCATGAATGATTGGAGACTTTTGTGTAAATTTGTAAGGACCCAAACCCAAACATCGGGCCCTTACTGTCGTGAAGCCCGGAAAAGCCCGATACGTGGACCAATCCGAACTTCACAAGGCTATTTTGACTTTTCAAACGTAAACCCTAAAATATAATTTAAAATATTTACTAATTATAGCATGACAGGTAAGCATTAAATACATGGCACAATAAATAACGGAGTAACAGTCAAAACAACGGAAGTCTTATTACAATAACACAAAACAAACAAGTGAAACCATAACTCACAAATCCCAAGTATCTGAAAACAAACCAAATGTCCAATCAATAAATACATAACAGTGTGCCAATAAAAACCAAAACATACTAACATGTGCAGATGCTATAGTCCCAGCGAGTAGTCCCGACGCTCACATTGAAAACAGCTACTGATCACGATCTAGTCCTGGGAGGGGAAAACAAAAACGAAGGGGGTGAGATTTTCGAGAATCTCAGTAGGGGACACCAAGGAGAACTTATCAAAGGAGAGGAGCAACAAGGAACTCATTAGTTCATCGCTAAACCTATGAATTCTCAAAACTTTAACTTTACTGTTTAGTTTATAAAACGTTTACTCACTGGACCCGGAAATGTATTTTTTTCTTTCAACATAGAACTCAACAAGGGTCGATAGAAAAAACATGGGCGGACTGCAAATCACTTTCCGGGTAACCCCCGCTAAAGGGAAACCGGAAGCCTACTGGTAGGTTTTACATATATATTTTTAAAACATTTACATACATAGCCCCTTCTACCATTGTTGTCCGAGACTAGATTGATTGATAAAACTTTATACGTATAAGATCAACTAGTCCTCTCAGATCATCCTGTGAAGCAGGGAACATACAGCAACCATACACCTCCCAACAGATGAGTGTCTCTCTGCTTACTCTCAGAGACCGAGCACTCACCACGTTTGACCAAACAGAACACAAGTAACAAGTAACATGAAAACTTACATACTTCAAATTATATACTTTCAATAACACTGGAATACTATATTTTTACAATTAAAATGCCATAATTTTAATTACAATAATTTTCTTACTTCACGGGCAATGATATAGAATCAGCCTAATTTATACAACAAATCAATCAAATGGAATTTGATTGATCATATGAAATTTTAGAGATATATTATGATACTTTACAGTTGCATACGAGAAAAGATCAATGTAATTTGAACAATGGATCAATCGGATGGGCTCCGATGGACTATACGATGAATCAATTCAAAATCAAGGTAACACGGATTGTACAATAGAGAAATACTCATGATGGGTAACATATTGTAAAGACCCTACCTTAGGGGCTGAAGAAGAGGAAGCGATACACTTGCCTTTGTCCTCAACACTCGCCCTTCCTAAGAACACAACATTAAGGTTAGGCTCAAATAAACGGGTATTAACCTAAACAATAAAATTTAAAATGACTATAACTCAACAACGACATATCAAATGGAAAAACGGATCGCGTTATTGCGATCAGAACATCGAAATTACCTAACAGGGAGGTTTTTATCTTTTTGGTCAACGATCGGTCAACAATCAATTATTGGTCAACGGTCGGTCGGCAGTTGCCGGTGGCAGCCAGAAAAATCCAACTTCATCCAAAGGAAAATTTTTACAAACACCAGGAATACAAATCCAAAAAACAAACTTCAAAACTCACCTCTGATCGCCCTGGATCTACGATTTTCCGATACGAAAATTGAAACTTCCAGCCTCTGATCTACGCACGTCTGTGGTCCGATGAAGATGAAACCAATGACCAGTTGCTCGTGACGACGAGAGGAATGCAACGGTGCGAGCGGTGAGACAATCGGACGGTCGGTGACAATACCGAAGGAGAACGATGACGGTGAAGAAGAGGAGAGGCAGGGGAGAATCAGCAGCAGGAGAAAATGGCTGGAGAAGGAAGGGGGAAAAAGGGTTTATATTCTGTGGGTGACGTGGCAAAAATTTTGCCACGTCAGCCACAGGTCTCACAAAATGACACTTGCCCAAGGTGTCACAATGCCAAGGAGACAGATTGTCCTCAGACAGGCTGTTTGGCATAAGTTGTTAAGTGATACGAAGTGTGTTGGTACAACAAGCTCAAAGCCCACAGCCAAGAACAACAATCCCAATCATGCCTTCGTTCTTCTTGCAGATACGAATGTACACCCTGCACACCAGGCAAGTTTGCCTTCCAACAATTCCTCGACAATGAAAGAGAGAAATTCACACAAGGAATATTACTAAACCCAGATATCTTGATGATTATATATAATCATGATTGTAGATGGTGAGGAAAGAAAATATACAAAATAGAGAATAAGAATTTTTTTAAAAATTATGCCATGGGTTAAATCCACTGCATTGAAAGCAAAATTCGATTAGATCTTGGTGCAATCTAAAGATCGTTGCTTTTCAAGGTTAACACAGTAGCACACCTCTCACTTGCATTAGTGGAAAGTGCACTTGGAACAAAATGACTACTACAATTGCTCAAAATTTGGCTAAGCTCAAAGGAAAATAAAAAATGTAGGAATAAGAGATTGGTGTAAGAAAATTGTGTGTATTGACAAATGAACAAAACAAGCTATATATAGCCTTGAACATAAGAGGTTACAAAAACAAAGAAATAAAAGCTATAAATATAATTAAAAGAATTAATGGGTGGTTACAAAAAACAAAGAAATAAAAACTGTTAATTAGAATTAATATTTCAGCTTTTATTATTTCAGTTTTAATTTTTGAATGATTTATCTTCAATGTGTACATTATTGTACAATTATTCAAACAAAAACCATGTCATTTCCTACAATTCCTCGCAAATGACATGTTTAATAAAATATTTTGGGCAAAGGAAAGGTTTATATACTTAAATAACAATATCTTTTGATTGAATTGTTGCATAATGAATTAAAGTAACAACTTAATCAATAAAAGTAAGAATCAGTATCTTTTAAACTTTTAATGATTATATATTAAATAATCTCCATAACACATATTATACCTTTAATGTAGATTAGTTTCGCGATATGATACTTATCAATAATGCACATGCTCATACCTTGGTCTTTTTTATGAATGCTCTAGAAAGTTTAATTTATTTCTTTTATAATAGATGACCCACCTATATACTCATATAATATGTTTTATCAAGTCTAAACTTTAGGCCACCCTTCATAAAGGACTATGAAACATTCAAGAGCTTCACATATCTAAAAAGATCCATCAAATCCTTCTAGATCACCATTAAAGGCTATGGATTAAAAAATTTAAGATTTTATCCATCAAGTTCATAATTTATAAGGACCACCTAAAGATTTGGGCTGAAACAAATAAGAGCATAATGCTCAATCTATGGGCTTAAGACCCATTCCTCTTGAAGACTCAAAAATAATCTTCCTCGTTAATCCTTTAATAAGAGGATCTGCCGAGTTTCTCTCAGATTAAACATAATATAGAGAAATTACTCCATTTTCAGTAATTGTTTTACCATACTATGCCTTATACGGATGTGTCTTCTCTTACCATTATACATATTATTCTTGGCAATTCCAATGGTAGCCTACAAATCACAATGTAAGAAAACAGCTAGATAGTGATGAGACCGGAGCACTAGTTGCACAAATGGTGGTGAGACCGACATTGATTGATGAGATTCGAGCCGGTCAGCTTGAGGATCCAGCTTTGGTCAGAGTGAGACAGAGTCTGGATATCAATGACCGTGCAGAGAGCTCCGTCAGTGAGTACAGAGTTAGAGATGACGGTATTCTGACTTTCCGAGGTCGTATGTGTGTACCACATGACGAGGAGTTGAGATAGAGGATTCTGAAAGAGGCTCACAGTTCAGCATTCTCTGTACATCCGGGTAACACCAAGATGTATAGAGATTTGAGACAGTCTTATTGGTGGTCAGGCATGAAGAGGCACATAGCAGAGTTTATTACTCGATGCTTGGTTTGTTAGCAGGTGAAGGCCGAGCATCAGAGACCAGCAGGCATGTTACAGCCGCTTCCCATTCCAGAGTGGAAGTGGGAGCATGTCACCATGGACTTTGTGGTAGGTTTACCACGTGTGCAGCGAGGATACGATGCCATATGGGTGATAGTGGATAGACTCACCAAGTCTGCACATTTCCTCCCCATCAGAGTGACAGACACACCCGAGAGACTAGCGTCGAGGTACATGGATGAGATTGTCAGATTGCATGGTGTGCCAGTGAGTATAGTGTCGGATCGAGATCCGAGGTTCATTTCTCGATTTTGGGAGAAGTTTCACAGTGCATTGGGTACAAAGCTGAGGTTCAGTACAGCATTCCATCCACAGACAGATGGTCAGTCAGAGTGGACTATACAGATCCTAGAGGATATGCTTAGAGCTTGTGTGTTGGATAGGCAAACCACTTGGGATCGATGATTACCCTTAGTGGAGTTTGCCTACAACAACAGCTTTCAGAGGAGTATTGGTATGGCGCCGTATGAGGCACTGTATGGGCGCAGGTGTCGTACTTCATTGTGTTGGGATAAGGTTGGTGAGAGGCGTCTTGACGGTCCAGAGTTAGTGGATCAGGCTACTCAGTAGGTTTCTTTGATTAGAGAGCGGTTGAGAGTAGCTCAGAGCAGACAAAAGAGTTATGCAGATCACCGTGGATGAGACTTGGAGTTTGCAGTGGATGATAGGGTATTCTTGAAAGTAGAGCCTTGGAAGGGAGTGATCAGATTTCAGCAGTGGGGCAAGCTAGCCCCGAGGTATATTGGTCCCTACCGTATTGTTAACAGAGTTGGTCCAGTGGCATACAGATTGGAGTTACCACCAGAGTTAGAGAGGATCCATAACGTCTTCCATGTGTCCATGTTGAGGAAGTACGTGCCGGATCCATCTCATATCTTAGAGACACCACCGATCGAGATTGCCAATGATTTATCTTATTCGACTAAGCCAGTAGCCATAGTGGATAGAGCAGTGAGACAGTTGCGCAGTCGCAATGTGCCTATGGTTTACATTTTGTGGCGTAGTGACCGTATGGAGGAGAGGACTTGGGAACCAGAGCAGTTGATCAGACAGCAGTATCCACATTTGTTTGAGGATTCCGGTAAGTGAATTTCGGGGACGAAATTCTTATAAGGAGGGGAGGATGTGAGACCCCGTCTTTTTGATAGTCTAGTCAGCAGTCAGATTTAGTTAGATTGTTCGGATTGGTCGATTTGAGTGAGTTGACCAATTGACCGTCATAGCTGACCTTTTGACCGAGTGACGTGGACATAGTCATAGAGCCTAGGTGTCATGTTTAGAATGTCTAGAATGTCATGTCGTTAGTGGTGTGTCGATAATTTGCACGACGTGTCGTTTCAGAGATTTAACGTGCATTAGATTAATTAGTCGATTAATGCATTATTTGAGGTTTGAGCCCTGAGGATATAGGCCCATTCTACTCTTTTGACCCGGATAAAAGTTTTTCGAAGTCCGTTTTGAGTGGTCGTAGGCCTTTGGGCCAATTTACCGTTCGTGGGCCCGATTTCGGTTTCTCGAGCCCAATTATGTTTTAAAAGCCCGATTTCGATATTTTAAGTTTTTAAATTTTATTTTAGCCTACTTGGGACATATTTGGGCTATTTTATTAATAATACAGATTATATGAATTTAAAAAAAAAAAGGGCAAAATTTCAAAAACGCCCCTGATTCCCCCTTTCCCCTTTTCTGCATGGGAATGTGCAAAAAAGCAACAAAAACCCCCATTTCCTCCATTCTCTTCATTTGCCGAGAACCCCAAAACACAAAAACCTCCCTATTCAATTTTTACTTCAAATAAAGGAGTGAGTGTTATTCCAAAACCTAATTCTAACCTTTCTCCTTGTATTTCCTCAGGTATGGTGTTTGGTTGTAGTGGTTTTATATTTATTTAGGTATTTTTTGTATTTTCGGATTTTATGAATTTTTACTTAATTTCTTCAATTTCTTCTTTGATTTATGGTTGATTTAGCAAGATTAGATGTTCATTAACATAGTCTGATACTTTAGATTGCTTGAAAACATCATTTGATCCATGATTGATCATTTTGGGTGTCAATGGCATTTTGGTCATTTCGGGATTTGAGTGATTTTGTGAAATTGGATGATGAAATTGGTTGATGCCATTGCTTGAGTTATGTTGTTTATGTGTTGTAGAGTAGGTTGGTCGAATTAAGAAACCAATTTTGATGTTGGTGGAGCTTGGAATTGGAGATTGAACTTAGGATCGATTGCGTATGTGAAGGGATTTGTTATTTTCTTAAGGAATTGAGTGGTTTGAGTTGCTAGAGGTTGATTTGAATAAATTGGGATATAGAGTGAGTACTTAAAGGGTCTCTTAGGTTGTTTTTAATTCTGGTCATTTTTCGAGTTTATTATTTTCGGCTTTGTTCTTAGTACGATTCTGTGTGCATGATTGTTTAGGTGGTATTTCAGCGATCGATAAGGGCAAAGGTTTAGCCGTCGAGTCGTCTGCGCGTCAAGAGGTGGGAGACTATGTTTCATTTACATGCACGGAAATATTTTGCTTTATTAATTAAAATTGGTAAATGCTTATTTTTGAATGGAGGCAATACATATATTGATTTATAACTTGGCATGCTAGGTTCATTGTGTGTGAGACATATTTATGATGCATAAAACATTTAATTGAACCTATACGCATGTTTGTGATATGATTAAAATGTGTTTGAGAATTTTCGTACGCATCGAATTCTTGACTTGTTGGGACTTCTAGGAAGTCTTTGATTTGGTTTTGATTGCACTACATTTTATTTATACTATAACATGATTTGAGAATTTATCTGCATGGTTGCAAAGAATACGTATACCTATATTTGCTAGGTATGACTTGGAATTGACGGACTGCGCTTGGCCAATGCGAAGGTAAGTGGATGAGTATCCTTAGATAGAAGGATAATCCCTTGCCTAGGAGTATGGATGGGCTATGTATGCCTTGTGGGAGTGTGGGATGTGATAGGCTACATGTGCCTTCTGGCTTTTCGAGTTGTGTGTGCGTTGGGAATTGTGTGATAGCAGATTTCTCCACTTTTCCCGAGGACAACACTGGTGGTAGGGGACTTATTAATATTTTGGAAATGTGCATTTAATTAGCCACCAGTGGGCTTCCGATTTCCCTTTGGCCGGGGTTATCAGTGGAGCAGTTTTAGAGGTCCACCCCGATAGTTTTGGGCATAGTAGCCCATGAGAATGTGATTTTGAGATTTTTATACTTATTGGGCATGGGCCTGTGATACATGGTGTTATTATCAAACTCATGCATATGCATTCGATTATATTCAATGTGAGATTGTTTATATGATTAGCAGCATGGACTTACTGTGATTTTCATTACAAAGTGTTTATACTGGTTTTCGTGTATGCCTCTATTCCATCGAAATTGTTTATGACGCTGTGACTTTCACTGAGGTCCTTGAGATCTCACCCCCCTCTTATTGCTATTTTTCAGGACTAGGTTGAGAGCCAGTGTAGCTGACTTATTTTTGAGGTCGAGATTTCTAGTTTGTCTTAGAGCTGGACTACTGCATATGACACGTTTGAAAACTCGACACTATCTTTATTACTTTCGATCTGTGTATGCTTGCTTACCTTGTTTGCATACTTGCTCATTGAGATTGTAATCCCTTAGTGGGCTTGGGTTGATGCATGTTATTGGACTTATTTTGATAAAGTATGTTTGGGGCCGTGTGGCCTGTTGTGTGTGAAATTAAGACTTCCGTTGTTTGTAATTGCACTCTGTGGTTATTTTGTTGTGTCGAGGTTTCCGGTTAAATACATGCTCATTTTTAAAGAAAATTAAAAGATTCAAATTTATATGCAATTTTATATATTTTACGAATTTGATTTGAGGGTAAGTCTTGTGTGGTTTTAATTGGGCCACGAGTTGGGTCAATTGGGACTGCACGGCGGTGAGGAGCCCAATTACCGGGTTCGGGTCCTCACACATATCCTTCTTTTTGTGCTTCAAATGATTTCGATAATCACTCCAAGATGATAGAAACTTTTCTAGTAAAACATTAGCGTGTAATATTTCACACATTTTCATACCTTCATTAAGAATGTTAGTCACCATATTTTCATAGTCATGCACTTGATCCATGATTGGCTTGTCATCCACCATGTTATTGTAGCCATTTACCCACGACTAGACCTTGGTGCAATCTAAAGGTCGTTGCTTCCCAAGGTTAACAAAGTAACACACCTCTGACTTGCACCAGTGGGAAGTACAGTTGGAACCAAATGTCTACTACAACTACCCAAAATTTGGCTAAGCTCAAAGGAAAATAAAGAATGTAGGAATAAGAGAGTAGTATAAGAAAATTGTGTGTGTTGACAAAAAAACAAAACAAGCTATATATAGCCTTGAGCATGGGAGGTTACAAAAACAAAGAAATAAAAGCTGATAAATATAATTAAAAAATTAATGGGTATTTACAAAAAATAAAAAAATAAAAGCTGTTAATTAGAATTAATATTTCAGATTTTATTATTTCAGTTTTAATTTTTGATTGATTTATCTTCAATGTGTATATTATTGTACAATTATTCAAACAAAAACTATGCCATTTCCGACAATGATGTTGTTAAAAATAAGGAAATGGTTAATAGTAATCATGTAAAGGTTTATTATAAGAAGAGCTTAATGAGAATCAGAATGGCATGATGTGATTACCTCAATTCCTTCCTCTAAATTCTTCTCCTAATCTTCTCTTCCCAAAATTCACATCATTTGGTGCTCTTGTTTTTTTTTGAGAATGAAGAGTATCCCAGTCGATAACCAGACTAATCTTTCTTGTGGCTCGACCACCCGACTCACTTCACAGGCATTTAGCCTGCACCCATGAGTGGTACAGTACAGCATCCACCTCTTTGTGTGAGACCACTACCAACAGTGCACTTTTCATACCTTACAGTTTTCCCGGATCGAACCCGGTACCTTGAGTTAAGGGAACGCAGTATGCTGTACCAACACCTCGTTGGTATTTGGTGCTCTTGTTGAGAGACTCGAATATCCTGGGTGTTATGGATGAAGGTACGATAACCAGATATAAAACTATGGAGGAGGCTTTCCACAAAATCTCCAAGGAGCTGGAAATTATGGCGGTTAGAATGGACAATTAGTCTGAAGAGTTCGCACGCCATACAACCACCACCGAGTAGCTTCAGAAATCGGATGAGGCACTCATGGAATCCCTTCCTCATGTTGAGAAATAGAGATGACCCTACAAACTCACCAACCACCATTGTTACCCACGCCCTATACTCCATCATAACTACCATCATCATCTTCCTTGTCGTCCTCATCCTCAGCTTTTCCAAACCAATTCTAGATATTCGACCCCTCATGAACGATTCAGGTCCAGGTTCCCAAACTGGAGTTACCATTTTTCTCGGGTGATAACATAACCAGTTGGCTGTTTCAGATTGACGGTTCTTTGTCTTTCATTGAACCCAATCTTGCCTTTGCTTTCTTTTACATAGTAGGGGAAGCCTTGCAGTGGTTTCAGTAACCTGGGAACAGTTCACGACAGATGTGTTGACTTGCTTCAACCCATCTCATTATACAAATCACCAAGGGCTGTTGTTCAAACTCCAACGGACCTCCACGGTTCACAACTACATGAAAGAGTTTGAATCACTCTCCACCCGCACCAAAGGGTGCACAACGAAGCACTTGCTCAGCTATTTTCGTTTGGGCTTAAAGGAGCACATCAGAAGAGACGTCCATCTCTTCAAGCCTTTTACACTTTTGGAAGCTATATTCATTATCTAACAATGATATACCTGAATTCACGCCTCTACAATATTTCACATAAATTCTAAAACTTTAAAGTCGATTTCTTAAAAAATTATAAAATTCTAACAAATATATGTATTTTCTGCGATTTTTTTCTAGTTTCAATAACTCTCTCTGAAGAAAACTCACCTTCTTCTTACTTCCTTCCACCAATTTGAAGAGAGAGAATTCTGAAAGTCAATACCAAAAACAACTTTTGAAAGTTATTCTTCTTATTTCTGTTTTTCCACGGCAAGGCTCATATCTGTTTTCTGACATCAAAAACAAGTTTATAAAAAAGTGCAGGAAGGGCATCATCGTCAACTGACTCAAGCGGGACATTGCTACCCAGGCTATTGCCACGTATTTTTAACTGGTAGTCTTCTCAAACGGCGGGTCATCTCAAGTCCCAGCATAGACGCAGCAAAACCCACGTAGAAAAACGTCGTCCATACGACCTAATTAAATTAAATTATATATATAGTCATCGCCGGTCATCGCCAACCAATCAACGGCGCTTGTCTAGGTCACTTACCCGATACAAGTTTATTTACGGGTTGAATATGTATTTATAATAATACAATAACTCTATATATTTATAAAATCTAAATTTTATAATTAATTGAATTATCAATATTAGATATCTATTTTACTGTATCTTAAAATAACCCGTACATTATGTTGAAGCGATCCAACATAACCAAAAATTTAGCGACCCAAGTCGCGTGAGAATCTTTAGGTAGATGCACCAACTAGATATTTATTTGACTGAATCGTATAAACAAGAAACGAAAAAGAAAAATTTGACCATTAATGCTTCTTGTAATCTTCTTGATCAAAACTCTAATGTCTTGGGACAAATTCAAAACTCCAATATCGTTCCTGTAGTGACAAGACTAGAGTTTTGATGTCCCTGCTTGGAGGAGATCGATCGAGTAAAGATAACCAAGATTCGTAGTGAAGAGAAATGGAGAGGTTATGGGAGGACTTCAATGAAGAGCCATGCAAAAGGTTTCATCCTTTAATGATAAATGGAATATCAGCTCCTCCAAATTAAGACGGAAAAAAAAATTGAGACAGAAATTATATTAGCAACTTAAAAACCAAATCAAACGGTTTGCTGTTTGGTAGGTTAGACTAATCGTGGCGCCGTAAGTCAGGAACGATTTTTAGTCAGCAAGTCAAGGACATAGGAATGATACAAAGCATAATTAATAATTTATATTCGCAATAAATAGATAATTATAATTACATAATAGATTTCATCCAAATCTTTTCCTCATTTTCTTAATTTTGTAAAGTATAATCATCAAACAATCTTGCCCAAGAAAGCCTAAATATCATATTGTCAATTTTGCCCCGTAATGAACATTTTTGTGTAGAGAAAATACTGGAAAATTTGCAGCAAACTAAACCATTTTCTTACCGGAACATCCACATCCACATCTACTTAGCCTCATCATGAGAAGTGAGAAGTTAATTGGGTTGATCATGGAAAACGACCCCCTGGTGCTTGAGGGGGGCGAGGCTGAGCTCTCGGTCGATCATAGTCTCGGCCATTGCCAGTCGGACCATCCGGTGTCCTGTGAACGACAATACGTAACTTAGCATAACATTTGAGGGCACATCGATCAACCAGCAGCTAGAGCTTTGATGTGCATTCAATTACGTACCGGAGTTTTTGTGAAGTACAAGAACGGGAGAGGAGAAGTAGACAGCATAGGCGCAGTAGAAGCCACAATAACCTCATCTCTTGACGCTTGTAGTTCCCTTCTCGTTCAAATGATTTAAAAATACGTACTCAAGACTCCAAGTCGTATAAGAGTACCCTGTCATCGCCAACCACCACCGGGGCTTGTCAAGGTCACTTGCGCGGTACAAGTTTACACGGGTTGACTATGGTGTGTAAGTCTACAATAATGGATCTTGACTTATCCTTTCTTTGTTGTGTTGGTAAGGAACCCTTGTTTTGACTCTTTTGTATATAATAATACCAATATATATCGTATTTCCTAAAAAATAAATTTAGATTTTTTAATCAATAATATTAATGCATTTATAAAATCTAAATTTTATAATTGTTATTCATATTTTGATAATCGGGACTGCATGAATTTTGATAATTGTGATTGGAAGAAATTTGTATTAAGTATGAAATTCTACTTCCACCCTCTATGATTTGTCATTGTTCTAACAAAAATAATTTATTTTAAAAAACGGTTTATTTAATTTTCCTCAAATTTCAAATAAAATAATTATATCTGCAAATCCATCAAACATTTTAAGGCAGTTAATTATTAAACAGACTTAGGTTAGTAAACTCTTTCATAAAATTTCTTTCTCGTCTCTTAGTTTATTATGTTTTTATTTATATTTTTAAAAAATATTTTTTTGTATTTTAAAAATAAATGAAGATGGAGCTTTCGTACCTAAATTTTTTAACTATCATTATTTATAATTGATTCAATCATATTCAAATTCATATGATAATGATGTCATTGTGAACTCCAGTTGCTAATCCTATGTCACTTAAGACAAGAGGAGATGATATTTAATCAAATGCTCATTTTCAATTTTTTTTATATTAATGGATATTTATTCAAAAATTTTAAAATATTTTATACCCAAAACCAAAATTATTATATTGGGCTAATCATCAATAACCTTACTTAAAGAAATTATATTATTTTATCAACCAAATACTGTATCTAATGACTCTAATCCTAAAAATATAAGTTACTATTACTCTGTTCATAGAGTATCTATATCTCAATAGGTATCAAACAAAATTCCAAAAAAAAAAATTACAACTGATGAAAATAATCGTCTATTCTTAAAAAAGATTACATCCGTGTTCAATGGTGAGAAAATTGAAACGGCAACATCGCATCTGGAGAATAGAATGCGGGTCATCTCAAATACAAACACGCTGGTATAATTTTCATGGAAGTCCAGAACTGGATTGTGGTTGTGGTGAGCATTTTATTCATAACAGAAATAATCATTAGCAAAGTTAAATTAAAATAAAAATATGCAGACATAATAGCCTGGTCATCTTCATCACAAATTCCTTTAATCATGGTATTTTACCCACTGGTGCTTTTGGAGGTCCTGAAGAAGGTCTCGGCTGATCCTTGTCACGTCCTTCGAAAGGTGGCGGCGGAGCAGTTTTGGGCTGATCCAGGTTATGGCCTTGGAAAGGTGGTGGCGGAGCAGTTATCGGCTGATATTCATATTTGGCCCATCGAGCTTTATAGTGCGGCGGTACCCTGAGAGTGACAAGCGAACAATATTTGTTAGTTCAAAAATGCATGTGAGCAAGAAAAACTCAGGCCCAGAAAAACATGAACCGCCCAGAAATTTGATGAATTCAGTTACCGGATTGCTTCTGAAGAGCAAGGAAGGAAGAAGATAAGGAGACAGCACAATCCCAATACAACCCAAAACAGACTCATTTCTAGACTATTTTGTATATTTGACTCTTCCTTCTCCACCGGGTACGAATGTAAATATATATGTATATAACTCAGATAATCCTATATACAACTGCACAATCCATTTCTTTTTAAAATTAAATAAGAAAAAGTAAAAGTCATATCCTTTTTAAGTCATATATGTCGTCTTTGAACTGAAAGTCATATATCCAAACAGTTTGACTGATGATTTCGATAATTATGTCCATATGAACATATATTTGACCCTGTAAAATCAACAATCGGTTAACGTGTCTGCACTGCATTTCTTTATCTCTACGCGTAGGGTGAGCAATATTATTATTTTAGCATGTTTATTTAACGATTTAATTCCATATAGTCAATTAGTCTATCATTCAAGATTAATAACTAAATAAAGGTTTTGTTTAATGTTGATAAAGATTGACATCTTAGGAACTCTCTTTTTTCATCGATCTTACAGTTTGTGATGATTTCGACAATTATATTTGACTTTATATCCTAAAAATTCCGCCCTGCATTTCTATAGCTCCACGCGTAGACTTCCTGCCGAGGATGTGAAATACTATCTATTATTTTAACATGTTTGTTTAATGATTTAATTCCATTTTTCTGTCCATGTTTTTTTGTAAGCGCGTGGCCCAAGGTGGGGTGCAAATTTTTAATCAGCCCAGTGTGTGGATGGAAATGCAAACAGAAAACCAACATCTCTCTCATGGGTTAATTAAACATAAAAGATATAATAAATATGTAATAATATATTTTTTAAAAAAGATCAAACCGATAATTTAGTATTTTAATAATAGATAGAATGATGATTTTTTATTATAAATAATAATATTCTGATAATAATTTTATTAAATAAATATATATTATCCACTATTATTATTTATTTATTTAAGAGAAAATTAAATTAGTGGAAAGAGAGACTTCATATAGAATTTAGTATGGTATACTTATTACAATCAAAATTAATATTAAAAATAAATTAGTGAATTCATATATATATATATATATATATAATATTATTGTTAAGTTCAGTTAATAAAAAAATAGAAAAAAATATATTTAAGTAATATAATTAATTAAAATATCTTGGTAATATATATTTTTAAATTCAGTACTAATATATATATATATATATATATAAAATCTATTTTAAAATAACAAAAATTATATCACAACAAAACATAAATAAAAGACTGAAAGTTTATAGTTTGTCAAATAAAAATTTAGGCGTGTCTTACGCAAACTTTTTTTACAATAAAAAAAGAGTAAAGATAAAAAGTGGGCCATAATTTAAATAAAAAAATTAAATAATTACAATATATATTGGTTTGGCTTGTTTGATTCCAATTTATACAATCTAGTTGTTTTCTTATGGAATATTACTTTATTAATTTTATTAGATTTATAATTTTTTTATATCAATAATTACTATAACTATAAAATATTTAAAATTTAAAATTATAATAATATATAAAATAAAAATATAACTCAATATTTATATTAAAGAAAAAATTAATATAATTAATATTATTTTAATATTTATTTACAAAATAAAATAATTTTTTATCAAATAATATTAATGAAAAAATTAATAATATCCCTGTATAACTGTAAAAAAAACTAAAATTTAGCATACAATCCATTTTTCATCTCCCTAGTAGTGATATTCTTAGCATTGTCTTCCTTCAATATTCTCATTTCTTGTTTTATTAATTTTTTTTTTTCAGTTGTTTGAATGAGGGATGATTTGTTTAATTTTATTCTTATATATTTTATTTACGCAGTTAATTGGGAGAAGATGATAGAGTGTTTCTTTTATTATATTTTATTTTTTAAAAAAATTATTCTATCCATTGACATGTAACCGGTTTAAACAATCCTCAAAAAGTTAATTAGATTAACCCGATATAATCTTTTTTTAAATACCTCTAATACTAAGATTCATAAAAACCGGATCTGATTCTGCTTTAACCCAATTGAACCAGCCAACCTTATAGGAACATTGGATTTCTCATTTCTTGTTTTACGTTTGTGTCAAGAGAGAAATTTAAGAAAGATAATAATGATAAATGGAATATCAGCTCCTCCAAAAGGAAAGAAACATTAAAATCAATTCACGGGGTTTGCTATTTGGTATGATGGACTTGTCGTGTTGTGGTGCCGTAAGTAGTGATCCTTAATTTCGACTGTAAAATCAGGGATTCATCAACTTTGCGTATTTCGAGGCATATTTTTATTCATCTCTAATATTGTTGTAACTAATATCTTTAATCATATTGTAATTATTGATTTTAACTCGACATTACCCCAAAATAAATATCCCAAGGAGATAGGATTGGGGGATAGCTTTTAGATATGTCCAGAGAATTAAAGAGTAAGGACCCACCTTGTAACCGACCCGTTTTCTGCAACCCCCAGCTGTGGTGTTTGCTTTGTAATGGGTATTTAGAGACAAAGTTTGTAGCTTTGAAAGACACTCACTTGGGAAGCCCTTACTATAATTTTTTTTTTCTGCTTCTCGTTTTGTGGATTGTGGGTTTTCTCAATCATGGTGGCAAGAATCCGCCTTAGGTGACTAAATGGTGGCGGTGGCTCTTCTCAATCCAACCCTAATCAGATAGACTCTTATGGAGGTGGATAAGTGAATGGCTAGATTGCTAGAACTTCAATGTAAGGTGGCCAGAGGAAGGACAAAGGTGGGGATGTCTGAAGTTAGTCTCAGTCCGTTAAGTATCAGAAATAATTCTCACGTACAAGAAGGAATCTTTAAGGATAAAAAAAAATGGCTCCTAAGAGATCTCCTGTCGGGAAGTTGCCAGCTGCTGCAATAGGGGAATGGAGAAGAATGTCATTGCCTGAAATGCTGGTAGGAGAGACGGTAGGAGAAATTCTATAAGCAAATCAATTTGCTATGGAAATTGCTGCAGCAGCTGCCAGCAAAGCCAAAAAGAGCATCCTTGAAGACCTAAAACTTCAGTTATCCAACATAGGAAGAAAAATAAGTTGTTATGTTGTGTTTTTAATCTAACAGTTTAGATTAACCTCGGATAGGAAATAGAAGATAAGAACTATCTATAATACACATATTCACTTGGGAGCAATCAGATAATCATTTCCTATCATCCAATGCCATGTTCTATATTCTCTCAATAATTAAATCTTTCTCTCCCATCTGAGGATGTAGGATTTATGGCCAAATATTGTCAAATCCTTGTATTCTAAATTGAGTGTCACCACAAAAAAATTTTATGTCTTTTTCTTTATTTTCTCTTCTATTATTTTATATCGAGGATGTGAATAAAAAGATCCTAACAACTAGTAGCAGAGCAAGAGTAGATTCCCGATCTATAGGATGGAGAGTGAAAATATAAGAATCAACAAGTTTTATGGGATTGATTTCAATTTGTGGAAGATGTAAATTGAAGACTATCTATACCAGAAAGATTTTTAAGAACCCTTGTCAGGAGTGCAGTCGAATTCTATGTCACAGGAGGAGTGGAAGCTTAACGATCGACTGATGCCATGGTTGATTTAGTTGACTTTATCTATAAAGGTTGCTTTCAACATCATCAAGGTGAAGACTACATAAGATCTATTGAAGGCGTTGGTGAATATGTATGCTATGTCACCATCAGCAAGGTACAAAATAGAAAAATTTGGTGCGAGATCAAACTTTAATCTATAGAATATCCGGATGAAGTCATCCCTAATGTTACAAAAATTGTGGAGGGAAAAAAATGAAGAATTTTATGAATAGATGAAAGAGCCGAAAAAGAAGACCTAAAAGAGGAGGCATTGAGTGTGATATTCATATGTCTTATATACAACATTCTTTGCGGGATTGCTGCACAAACATTAATTGCAACTATATGGAAGAAGTTGGAGGAACTAAACATAATGAAGTTACGAACCAATTATCTCTATATGAAAAAGAGATTATATAACTATTCGCATGAATGAAGGCATTCTTGTGAAAACTCATGTAGATAAGTTTAATTCAATCATTATGGATCTAACATATATATATATATATATATATCAAAATTAATATGGAGATCAGACCTTGTTTCTATTGTATTCATTATATGTTATATTCGTCAATACTCTATTATATGAGGTGAACAACATCACATTTGATGATGTCAGTAATACCCTAAAGTCAAAGGAGCTGTAGAAGAATTTCCAGGAAAATAAAATAGTGGGAGAAGGTTTGTTGTGCAGAGAAAGAACACAACATAAAATTTTCAAAAAAAAAAAATCAAAAAATAGATTGAAACCTAAAGCAACTTGTGGGGAGTGCCATAAAGAGGAACACTTTAGAAGAGATTGCTCAAGATTAAGAAAGAAGAAAGGAAAGAGAAAGATAGAAAGTTTTTCACATATTACTAGCATATGTTATAGTTTTGATGATTAAGATGCGGTGAGTTCTAATCACAAACAAGATATTTAAGTCTTGAATTCTGGTGGTAAATACCATATTTGTCTCCACGGACATAAGTTATCTTATTAGAGAAAGATCAAAGAAACAATTTATGTGAGAGATGATAGTCCATTAAAAATTGAAGGTATTGGTAATGTCAGATTGAGAATGTTTGAAAATATCATCAAAAGTATTGAATGCTGACATGTTCCTAAGATGGAAAGAAACTTGATTTCTCTTTCTATGTTAGATAATTAGGGATATAAATATCATTCAAGTGAGGATATTCTGAAAGTGTATAATGGTTCTACAGTTCTGATGAAGGGGAAGTTGCAGTGTGAGAGCCTGAAATCTTTGTATTGTTTGGGTTGGAAAGCCCAAGGAAGGATCATCGATGTTAACAGGTCTTAATCAGCAATTTAGAATTATTTACGGACTTATGGTATGGTTCAAATGTTTTGGAGATATTATTTATTATTAGAAATTACTATAATTATTTATTTAATGATTAAAAAAATCATAAAGGAAGAGGTATTACTGATTTTCAGTATTTAGGAGTTTGGATAGGTCCAATAGAGTTTTAAAAATATTAGAGAATTTTCCAAGAAATTTTGGAAATGAATTTGAAAATATTGTGATTTTCTGAAGATAAAAAAATTTAATTTATAGTAAATTAAATATTTATGAGAAAAATAATTTTATAGTACTGATGGATATTACTGTTCATAAGAATTCTTTAGAAATTTTATGGATATTTTTTGCAATAGTATAGTATTTATTAGGATTTTTTAATAAATAAGAAGTAATATTAATATTTAATATTAATAAATTATACTATTATTTTATTATGATGTTCAAAACGACATTGACCAACGTTGTTTTGACCATCATTGGTCAAAATGCATAGATGATTGTCGTTTTGGCCACCTTTACAAACGTAATGTCATTTTTACGAAATGATGTCGTTTCGTAAAACACCCCATGCGATGTTGTTTTACCCCGCGAATTGGCTGCCGCTTCCCTTCCAACCGATGACACCCATTTTCAGTGAGTCTAACGGTATAAGATCTCGTTTTTGCCAAGTTCCCATAACAAATGGCATGAGCCACGAAACTGCCCCCAAAACATCCCTTTCGTGCTTGGGAATTCTTCCTGAGGATTTTGATGTTGAATCTTGCCAAAACCAGCTGACTTCCAGTGAGTTTTTATCCGGAATAAACTGGATCTTTTCTTCCTTTGTGTGTGTGAAACTTGATAATTTTTGTGTGGCTAGATTCGATTTAGTTTAGGAAACATCTTGGTTTAAGTTTGGTCAAGTGTTGTGGCGTGTTTGAGGATTTAGGATTTTGGGGGAAAAAACCTGCAAGTTGGGCATGATGAGGAAGAAGACAACCCGGACGACTTGTCGTCCGTGGGCCATCTAGACAACAGGTCGCCTGGGAAGGAATTCGAGCGATGTGTCGCCTATATGAGCAGGCGACACTTCATTTTCTAGTAAGGATGGTACGACCCAAACCTTAGGCTCGGGAGATGCTTAGCAGGCAAAGGATGAACCATGTGTCATGATCCTGGAGGTTCGGAGTTGGCCTGGCTGTGCCTGGAGCTGCTAGGTGGTGCATTCTGATTGGTTGGAAATTAAATAAACTACAAAAATAAAAAAATCGACAGAAATGATAGAAAAATCGGAAAAAATAGCAAAAAAAGAGGAAAATTCCCCAAAAAATAATGCAAAATACTAGAATCAGTAAGGAGTCTTGTGATACCAAAAATTTTAAAATTGAAGTTGATTTGATATGTCAAATAATTAGAACAAGATTCGGAAAAATAAGAAAAATATCCGAATCGGTTCTGGATTAGTTATCAGATAGAAATGCGTCGAAATACTATTATAGATGTGTAAATTAATGTGTGCTTATATTATCTAGCACGTGATATTAAGAATTTGATTATAATTGCATATGTTGGTGGATACTTACAGGTAATGGGCCTCGAGTAATCGGTCTAGCAAACAAGCAAGAGTTTGTGGGATAATAGAACTCTAAACCCGTGAGTGGACAGATTTTATTTACTTGCTTTATTAGTGGCATGAATTATTATGATTATCAAGAGATAATTAAATAATTGTTAACGTGAACTTTTATGCATGCTATAATTGATCAGTATTACGGTATACTCGGTATGTTAAGCCCATGCCATGCTAGGTAATAATGTGAGTGTTGCATCCGGTATGATATGATAATTAGTATACATGCAATGCAATGAGTGCATCGGATACAAGAGATATGAAATGCACATGCATAACATAGGATAACCTATGAAACTCTTGAGAACTCTCTGAGTATGGTAGCGTGGCGCGGATATGCCAATAATACCAAGACTATAAGGTGGGACAGGAACTACACAAGCAATTAGATGAACACAAGACAGGTACTACACAAGCAAGTAGATGAACAAAAGACAGGTACCTATAGGGTGGGGATCGCTTAGGTGAGGTTGTCGTCACCTAACGTCCCGGTGGAATCAGTGTAATGGGCAATGTCATAAAGAAGGAAAAAGTAAGTTGGAACTACCACTAATGTATCTCAATCCCAAATCTCAAAAATTCAATGGAGTGAGAAACAATGTCAGCCTGGTCATAGTCTTGATTGTTTGAAACATCGTGCAAATATGTCATATTTTGACTGTGACTGTTCTGCATATTTTTGACTCATTGAGTTTATTACTGTATGCCAGTGTGTCTATTTAATTAGTGTCTGATTAAATGTGTTATGTTATATATGTTTTTCTCGTCCACTCACATGTTAAATTTCTGTCAAGCTTTTGGCATGAATGTAGGGTTAAAGAATAGGAGCTCGCTCCCAGGCATAATGTGAAGACTATATTGAAACTAAGTGTGATTGAGGTATTTATAAGGATTCATATTCATACTTGTTTCCCCTGAGTCAATTTGATTGTGTTGAGACACTAGTATGTTACTGTTAATGAAATTGGTCTTGTACACTATGTAATATGCCCATTCCTGAATTATTTATTCCTGAGTTGTTCGATGTCATCCGGAAATATTAGTACTTTTTTTATATCTGCTGTGCATTAATTTAAATACTTATTCTAATATTGACTATCTTATTGATTATTATACCACTAGTATTGTTGGTTTACTATATGTATTGTTGTGTGATATAGCAGTGTACATAGTGGGCTTACAGCGACTGTTGTGCAAATTTTTTTAAATTCTAGGGTGTGCCGTCTAGTCTAAGCTATATTATCTTTAGGGCGGTGTGGTTAAAGGAGGAGCAATAGTGGCTTTTGGGAGTAACAATATAACCAATGAAGGATTATCTTTACATAACAATCAGAATCTTTTACGTAGAAATTAGATATTAGAATTTTGCAAACACGAGGTATTGGGGAAGCAAATAAAGATGAAGTTTGACATAACCTAGAACCAACAAATTGCATGCAGTCGCTACTAAGCCGACTATATACAATGCTAGAATCCATAATAATATATATAGTAAACCTAAAAGGCTGGTAAAATAAACGAATAATATGTTTTACGATAATAAAAATATATAATAAACAAGATGTGCAGCAAAAATAAAAGAAAAGACTGGTTTTGTCCGAGTGACACCACAATACAAAAAAATATAACGTTACCCACATTTACTCATTGCATTTTTTATGAATATAATATATATATCGAGACCTCACAAGATACTATCAATCCATATACTTCTCATGCCTAAGGAGAGAACTCCTATCATTACTCCTGCACTCAAACAGATTCAAAGATCTGGCATAAGTCGACCAAGTAAGTAGACGGTAAAAGCATAGACCAAACACTTCATAAATAACCATACGACTTGCAGTGAATCATACCAGAACACAATATTCTTTTTAATATAATCATACATTATGACACATAAAAAACAACACAATGAGGTCATAGTCAGATATATTTATGACTTCTCAGCGCATACGAGACTGTGATTGGGCTGCAAACACGAGGTGTTAAGGAAGCAGACAAAGATGAAGTTTGTCATGCCTTGGAACCAAAAAAGTGTGTGCAATCACCGTGGGTCCTCTATATATACTATTAGAATCCACAACAGTACATATAGTAAACTTATAAGGATGGTAAAACAAACTAATAGTAGTGGTTACGACAATAAAGATAGATATTCAAAAAGATGCATAGTGAAAATGAAAGAAATAACTGATGCCATCCTTGTGATATCACAACAGAGAAAAATGTAGCACAACAGAGAAAAATGTAGCACAACCACCCACATTTACTCATTACATTATTTATTTTAGGATGAGTTTAAACAATCAGACTCAGGGGAGTTATTATGAATATAATACATATATTGTTACCTAAATAAGATCCTATCAATCCATATACTTCTCGTGTATGGG
Source organism: Passiflora organensis (assembly GCA_019739055.1). Classification (NCBI taxonomy): domain Eukaryota; kingdom Viridiplantae; phylum Streptophyta; class Magnoliopsida; order Malpighiales; family Passifloraceae; genus Passiflora; species Passiflora organensis. The sequence goes on from JAEPBF010000136.1 coordinate 2,084,636, forward strand.
GAGAGAGCTCCTATCATTACTCTTACACTCAAACAATTCCAAAGATTTTACAGAAACCTGTCAAGTAAGTGAATGATAAAATTATAGACCAAACAGTTCATAAATAACTAATATGACAAACAATGAATCATGTTAGCACATAATATATTTTTCAATGTAGTAATACAATGTGGCACACAAACAAAAACCTAGTGAGGTTACAGTCAATTATATGCACAACTCCTTAGTGCATATGAGATTGTGATTGGGCTAGTGACGATTGTGTAAAGTATATAGTTATTTAATGGTTATTCATTAGTTATTTTAGGAAATTCATTAAATAAAACTATGATTTTATGCTTGTGTATACTAATTTGGTGTTTGAGGATGTTGATACTTATTTTTAGAAGAACAACAGCCAAACAAGGGGCAAAATTAGGTAGCCTACCGGTCTAGTGAAAATAGCGATCAGTCAAGTGCTTGATGCGAGTCAAGCCTAGAAGACTGAAACTAAACAATCGATCATGCAACTACATAAGTTAGTCTAAGAGGAATGGATGTTCGATCGTGATTGTAGAGGAGTGATCCAAAGAAAGGAAGATCGATTGTAAATATATGTAAACTAGGCCAAGACATTTTTAAAGGACCCAAGACCTATCGAAATAAAGTGATGACCAATTGACTATGAGATATCAAAATTACGAGTCAATCCAAATTCCTACACAAGATCGGTTGGGTTGATAAGTTAGGACCAGTCATACGATGAGATATAAATAGATAGGCTAGGTTCATAGTTTAGTAAAATACTATTAGTAGACTTCGAATGTTATATTGAATGTTTTAACAGAAATTGATCTCAAAGTCAGAGTCAAGATGATAGTGTTGTTTTTAAGTACATAGTTTGTTTAAAAGTGCTGTGTGTTGGACCCGTTTGTTATTTAGTGAAGGTAATTAGATGTTTATGCTTTTGAATAATTATTTTTTGATTATGTTATTGTAAACACCTCTCTTTCATGGGTGATATATGATTCTGTTTTGATTGGCAGCTTTGCTTTCTATTTTGAATGATTCCTTATTGGTTTGTTCTTGTGATTATTGAATACCAAGTCTGATCATCTTGTTTCAACTAAAACCATAGTAGAGTAGTGAGTGGGGGAGGGTTACAGGAAAAAACCACTAGAACCTATAGAGATAGTAACATACCTTATGATTTCTAGTTCTAAAAATGAATTAGATTTTCATCATCTTTCCTTTATAATTCACGCATAGGAATATAAAAGAGCTGACTACAATTGATAATTCTAGGTGACTTCGTAAGAAGCCCTACAAACTCTAGATAATTCGTAGGAACCTAAAATAGATCTTTATCATAATCTCTCCTAATTAATTTATAAGAATATAACATGATTGGAAGTGGGTGGTAGTTCTAGGAGGCATTTGGAAGGAGCTCTTGTCACATCTCGACCAAAATTTTTGTGGGACAATTGCCGTATACCCACTATATACACTATCATAAGACACGATAATGCATATAATAAACCTACAAGGCTAGTGGTATAGGAATAAAGCAGAGATGTGATTATATGAATCAATCAAATTACTATGCAGCAGAATCACAAGAATGACACGATATTGTCCGAGAATATATCATATATTAGGCAATTTAACAAATGCTACCCAAGAATCAAATTACGACGTTCGCTCTAACATACTCAAACATTCTAGGGAAAAACGTTATGAATACGATGTTCGTGACATTACCTCGATTGCAGATGCTGGTAACCCTTTGATTCATCATTTCATTCTCGTTATGCATTGGAACGAGCTCCTAATTATCATCCTTGCATTTTATGCCAATATACTGGCAGAATCCTGCCAGGTGAGCGGACGGAAAAATGTACAAGATATTCCACACGCAATCATAACATAAGTCAAGGAAACATGCTGTCATTTAATGAATTAATCACTTCATACTTTAATGCACGTGATCACAGTCATATAATATGCAACAAACATACGGTTCTTCAATACATGCATGATAGTGATTTGGGCTTGGCAATATCTTCTAGCCTATCAAGGTCAGGGATGGGACTGAAGTTCGTCAGTGGCACTATATTCTCATTATCATCCATTTTACCTGTGAGACCTCGATCATTTGTCCTAGAAGTCCAGAGACCAGTGCATCTGAAATGACCATTTTACTCCTAAAGAAGTGGATGTTTGGTAGCCGGAAATGGTATTAAAGGTTTAGTCTTCTTGATTTCATTTATATTCTTAAAAGATAATTCCAGAATTAAATCCTAAGCATTATCTCATATTATATAGCCTTAAAAGTAGGGAAAACTAATCCCATTAATCCTATAAACATACCAGTCGGCACACACACATTTCCTCACACTAAAAACACTCAAAATCATCACGTGATATACTCTTCTTCCTCACCTTTGCTGCTGAAATTACCTTACACCTAACCATAGACGAATTCTTTCATCCTTCATCAGATTTCTGCAAATAATAGCTCGTAGGAAACCACTTTTTATCCTTCATCTTGCTATCTTAGTTTCATCATCAGATGGTTAGTTCTTCCCCATATTAATTACTATTGTAATTCATAAGGTCTTGGTTCCGAAATTTCTTGATTGATCCATCAATTGGTTTTAGTTTTTGTTCCTCTTTTTCATATAATTTTTTAGAACCTATCCATGTTGTAACATCATGAATTCATCCTTTGAATCCTCTCTATATGTGAAATCGGCCTACCCTACTTCTTTGCTTAATTATTGCCAAAATTTGTCAATTGAGTTGTCTATTGGTTTCTGATCTTGTTTCTTTTAATTGTATGGGTAATTGACACTTCCTTGTTATCATGAAATCACAATTTACCCTATTTCCCTAACTTAGTGCCGAAAATTTGCTTGGTGAATTGGGTTGAAAAATTAGGTTGATTCTTGTTGTGTTCTTGGCTATCACATCACACATCCAAGAAGGTGGTTCCAACAGCATCTGATCATTGGTTTTTAATAGGTTTGGTAAGTGGAATTGGTAAGAAACTAGAATGTTTATTTGGTTTTTGAATATGCATGCTTAGTATGGTATTGTCTTTGCCTTATGTATGTTTAAATGGTTTAGATCCTCTTGATAAAGACAAAAGATTAGCTACTTGTTCAGAGTCATGAGAGGTAGAATCTATACCTCATCGGTTTCTCCAGAGATCCTTTTTGCTTGATTGATGTTTCAGATTCGTGTTCTTTTTTTATGCGCATGCTTAGAATTGATGTGCATGATTGTGGATTGGTTTGAGAATCCCTAGGCTATTGTGAATCCTTATGATAGGTAGCATGTGCCTATTTCAATTGTGTGATGTGCAAGTGACTTGCTGATTGTGTTGTGATGTGATTGAGGATGCCTTATGGTGGTATTATTCCTTGTACTTGCTTGTGTTTGCTTGTACTTGATTATGTGTCAGGATCCTTTTTCGGTGGCCATTCGGGATAAAAACTGATGCTCCTAGAGAGAGAAGAGGTACTTACTGTAAGAACCCTAAATCCTAACCTATTATTATTTACTCCTATTAGGACCGTTACCGCCGTGAAACCTAAATAAGCCTAAAAACCTGGACCCATTTGAATCCCACAAGGCTTACACATATAATTTCTGATTTTTAGCATGTTCATTCTTTGAATTCATAACAATTGGAGCATGATATTAGATAAGCATTTTGATATCATACGGAGTTAATAAAACATCAGCGGAAGTCTTTAAATTTAATCAATGAATCCACAACACACAAGTCCCATAGGGATCCAAATATCCAGTAAGTAAACCTCCAACATAATTCGGAAACAACAAGCAAAGAAGGAATCTTTGAAAAACTAGAAAATAGTCCAATCATAGTCCATGTTATATGCGCAAAGAATCAAGGAAACAAGAATGCAAATGTGATCTGATATCACCCCACTATGCAGCCTTGATCTCACACACTGGTACCATGAACAATGAATGTACCTAAGCCTGAAAAATGGTGAAATAACAGGATGAGATTTAAAGAATCTCAGTAGGGTCATAACATCATAAGATCTACAGAAATCTTAAACATACATCTCCCAAACAACATCAGATCAGTCTATACATCTAAAGGGAATCACACAATCATCATTCAACAATAATGGGATAGGGCTGAAAGCTAAGGTTGAGGGTGGACTACAAACACTTCTGAAAATCAGGAGTACACAGGCAGGTAAATCACTAATCAATCTCATCAACAGGAAAGGTAATCCTCTTCTACCTGTGTTGTCCAATGCTTCGCTGCACAAAGGATAAAAATGTTAGCACACAAGCTAATCAGCAAGCCTATTCATCTTGCCACACAAGGACAAAGAATCCAAGTCACACAAGGACAAGGGCATCTAAACCACACAAGGACAAGGCGTCTAGCCACACAAGGACTAGACATCTAGTGTGCACATGCTAGGGATTGCCACCCATACGATTCCCATACCAGTAAGAACCTCCCCTCTCCCAAGGAGCATCAGCGTTTACCTCGAATGGCCGCCGGAAAATGATCCTGACACACAAACACGTACAAGCATACACAAGCAAGTACAAAATATAATACCATAATAGAGTATCCTCAATCATGTCAAAACACAATCATCATATTCAATTCACATAACACATGCAAATTAGGCACTCATAACCTAACTCAAGGGTTCGATATAGCTTAGAGGATCACATCTTGATCCGCAATTCAAGCATACTCTATACAATATATGCGCATGCAATCATCAACAAGTATATGCACCAAAATCAATAAGAAAATAACAAGGATCTCCAAACGAAACCGATGTGGCATAGATCCTACCTTTCTTGTCTCTGAATAAGAAGCTACTCCTTTGCCTTTATTCAAGGGATTCGAACCACCTATAACATCATAAGGCAAAGACAAAACAAAACTAAGCATGCATACTCAATAACGAATTGAATACCTTAGTTTCTTACCAATTCCACTCACCAACCCTATCAGAAACTAGTGATTAGATGCCGCAAGTGCCTCCCCCTTGGATGTGTGATGTGATAGCGAAGAACTTAACAAGAAACAACCTGAATTAACATCTTAATTAACCATGCAAATTTTGACACTAACAATGGGGAGTAAAACAAATTACGATTTCATGCATACAAGGTGTAAGGGTTGCGATTTCATGTTAACAAGGAAGGATTAGGTGTTTATAACATGTATAATCAAAAGAAACAAGGTCAAAAACCAATAGGTTAATCAATTGATCAGAATCTGCAATAGTAGGGAAAGGGTAGGGCATACCGATTTCATGTATAGAGAAAATTCAAAGGATAAATTTATGATTTTACAACATGAAAGGATGTTAAAAAATCATATGAACTATAGGAACAACAACATAAATCCATTGAAGGCAGAATCACACAATTTTGGAACAAAGCCCACCGAATTACGACCTAAATTTTGACAAAGAAACACTAAACTTCCGATAAAAAACACAAGATGGTTGGATAGAGAATGAAAAGAATTTTCCAAGAAGCTATTATTTTCAGGAATCAGACAAAGGATGAAATAGTTATGCTATTTTGAAGTTCAAGCAGATTTTGGCAGCAATAAGGAGGTGTAGGTTTTAGATTGGACGAATTTTGTGTATTTTCAATGTAAGGTTTAGGTGTGGCCGGTTTCTTTTTTATATAGGGTTGGATGTGTGATGTGATAGTCCGGAACTTAACAAGAAACAACCTAAACTACTATCTTAATTAACCATGCAAATTTCAACACCATCAATAAGGCACAAAACAAATTGGGATTTCATGAATACAAGGTGTAAGGGCTGGGATTTCATGTTAACAAGGAAGGATTAGGTGTTTATAACATGTATAATCAAAAGAAACAAGATTAGAAATCAATAGGTTAATCAATTGATCAAAATCGGCAACAATAGAGAAAGGGTAAGTCATACCGCTTTCATGTATAAAGAAGACTTAAAGGATAAATTTATGATTTTACATCATGAATGGATGCTAAACAATCATATGAAGTGGAGGAACAACAACAGAAATCAATTGAAGGCAGAATCACACAATTTTGGAACCAAACCCACAGAATTACAAACTAAATTTTGACAAGGAAAAACTAACATTCCGATGAAAAACCCAAGATGGTTCGATAGAGGATGGAAAGAACTTTCCAAAAAACTATGATTTTCAGGAATTAGACAAAGGATGAGAGAGTTATGCTACTTTGAAATTCAAACAGATTTTGGAAGCAATATGGAGGTGTAGGGTTTTAGGTAGGATAAATTTTGTTTATTTTCTGTGCAAGGTTTAAATGTGGCTGGTTTCCTCTTTATATAGGGTTGGATGTGTGCTGTAATAGCCAATAACATAACAAGAAACAACCTGAATTATCATCCTAACTAACCATGCGAATTTCGACACTAACAATGGGGAATAAAAAAAATTGCGATTTCATGCATACAAGGTGTAAGGGTTGCGATTTCATGTTAACAAGGAGGGATTAAGTAGAAGATTAAAAGGGTAGGGCATACCGATTTCATGTATAGAGAAGATTAAAAGGATAAATTTATGATTTTACAACATGAATGGATGCTAAACAATCATATGAAGTAGAAGAACAACAACAGAAATCAATTAAAGGCAGAATCACACAATTTTGTAACCAAACCCACCAAAATATGAACTAAATTACAAGAAGGAAAAATTAACCTTCTGATGAAAAACCCAAGATTCTTGGATAGAGGATGAAAAGAGCTTCCCAATAAGTTATTATTTGCAAGAATCAGACAAAGGATGAAAGAGTTATGTTATTTTAAAGTTCAAGTAGATTTTGGCAGCAATATAGAGGTGTAGGGTTTAGGTTGGACGAATTTTGTGTAAGATTTAAGTGTGGCCGGTTTTCTCTTTATATAGGGTTGGTTGTGTGATGTGATAGCCAAGAACTTAACAAGAAATAACCTGAATTAACATCTTAATTAACCATGCAAATTTCGACAATAACAATGGGGAATAAGACAAATTGCGACTTCATGCATACAAGGTGTAAGGGTTGCGATTTTATGTTAACAAGGAAGGATTAAGTGTTTATAACATGTATAATCAAAAGAAACAAGATCACAAACCAATCGGTTAATCAATTGATCAGAATCGACAACAGTAGGGAAATGACATACTGATTTCATGTATAGAGAAGATTCAAAGGATAATATTATGAGTTTGCAACATGAATGGATGTTAAACAATCATATGAAGTAGAGGAACAACAATAGAAATCAATTGAAGGCAGAATCACACAATTTTGGAACCAAACCCACCGAATTACTATCTATATTACATTAAGGAAAAACTAACTTTCCGATGAAAAACCCAAGATGGTTGGATAGAGGATGGAAAGAATTTTCCAACAAGTTCTGATTTTCAGGAATCAGACAAAGGATGAGAGAGTTATGTTATTTTGAAGTTCAAGCAGATTTTGGCAGCAATAGGGAGGTGTAAAGTTTTAGGTTGGACGAATTTTGTGTATTTTCAATGTAAGGTTTAAGTGTGGCCGGTTTCCTCTTTATATAGGGTTGGATGTGTGCTGTGATAGCCAAGAACATAACAAGAAACAACCTGAATTAACATCCTAATTAACAATGCAAATTTCGACATTAACAATTGGGCACAAGACAAATTACGATCTCATGCATACAAGGTGTAAGGGTTGGGATTACATGTTAACAAGGAAGGATTATGTGTTTATAACATGTATAATCAAAAGAAACAAGATCAGAAACGAATAGGTTAATCAATTTATCAGAGTCGACAACAATAGGGAAAGGGTAAGGCATACCGATTTCATGTATAGAGAAGATTCAATGGATAAATTTATGATTTTACAACATGAAAGGATGTTAAACAATCATATAAAGTAGAGGAATAACAACAGAAATCAATTGAAGGCAGAATCACACAATTTTGGAACCAAACCCACCGAAATAAGAGCTAAATTTCGACAAGGAAAAACTAACCTTCTAATGAAAAACCCAAGATCGTTGGATACTGGATGGAATAACTTTCCAAGAAGCTATTATTTGCAAAAAACAGACAAAGAATGAGAGAGTTATGCTATTTTGAAGTTCATGCAGATTTTGTCAGCAATAGGGAGGTGTAGGGTTTTAGGTCAGATGAATTTTGTGTATTTTCTGTGTAAGGTTTAAGTGTGGTTGGTTTCTTCTTCATATAGGGTTGGATGTGTGATGTGATAGCCAAGAAGTTAACAAAAAACAACCTGAAATACCATCCTAATTAACCAAGCAAATTTCGACACTAATAATAAGCCACAAGACAAATTGCGATTTGATGCATACAAGGTGTAAGGGTTGCGATTTCATGTTAAAAATAAAGGATTAGGTGTTTATAATATATATAATCAAAAGAAAAAAATTAGAAACAAATAGGTTAATCAATTGATCAGAATTGACAACAATAGGGAAAATGTAGGACATACCAATTTCATATATAGAGAAGATTTAAAGGATAAATTTATGATTTTACAACATGAATGGATGCTAAACAATCACATGAACTACATGAACAACAAAAGAAATCAATTAAAGTCAAATCACACAATTTTGGAACCAAACCCACCGAAATATGACCTAAATTTTGACAAGAAAAAACTGACCTTCCGATGAAAAACACAAGATGGTTGGATAGAGGATGAAAATAGCTTTCCAAAAAGCGATTATTTGCAGGAATCAGACAAAGGATGAGAGAGTTATGCTATTTTGAAGTTCAAGTAGATTTTGGCAGCAATAAGGAGGTCTAGGGTTTTAGGTTGGACGAATTTTGTGTATTTTCTGTGTAAGGTTTAATTGTGGCCTGTTTTCTCTTTATATAAGGTTGGATGTGTGATGTCATAGCCAAAAACTTAACAAGAAAGAACCTGAATTACCATCCTAATTAACCATGCAAATTTTGACACTAACAGTAGGGCACAAGACAAATTGTGATTTCATGCATACAAGGTGTAAAGGTTGCGATTTCATGTTAACAAGGAAGGATTAGTTTTTTATAATATGTCTAATCAAAAGAAACAAGATCAGAAACCAATAGGGTACTGAATTGATCGGAATCGGCAACAATAGGGAAAGAGTAGGGCATACCGATTTCATGTATAGAGAAGATTCAAAGAATAATATTTTGATTTTACAATATTAGTGGATTGATGCTTTGAGGAAAACTGTCAGCATAAAGAGGAGAAATGGAGGGGGGGGAGAGGCTGGAGGGGGGAGGGGGTTTCTTTCGTTTTTTCTGCACAGTCCAGTGTAGAAAAGAGGAAATTAAGTGAAGGGCATTTTTGCATTTTTACCCTATTTTGATTGTTGACTTTGGCCTTTGATTTTTTTTTTAATAAATTCTGAAAATCTGAAATAATTATAAATTGACTCACATATGCCCCAAGTGAGCCAAAATAAAATTTAAAAGCTCAAAATATGAAAATCAGGCTTTTAAAACGTAATTGGGCTCGAGAAACCAAAATCGAGCCCACGAAAGGTATATTGGCCCAAAGACCTCCGACGACTCAAAATGGGCCTCCAAAACACGTACGCGGGTCAAATAAGTAGAATTTGGTATATCCACTTGACTCAAGCCTCGAACAACACACAAACCGACTAACTATTCTATTGCACACTAAAACTCCAATACGATGCGACGCACAAATTATGGATACACTACCAACGACATGACGTTCTAGACATCCTAAACCCGACACCTAAGCTCTATAACTATGTCTAGGTCACTCAGTCAAAAGGTCAACTCACTTAAACCAACCAATTCAAAAAATCTGACTGAATCCGAGTGCTGACTAGACTCTCAAAATAACGAGGTCTCACAGCTCGAGTCAGGGGATGGGAATGAGCTTCGTGAGGAGATGCAAGGCGCCCTCATTGCTATCAACTCTTGGATGCAAGAGTTAGATGATTTCAAAGTAAATCTCCTTGCTGAAATCACTTTATTCAAGGATGATTTGATTGAAATCAGGAACGAATGCAAGAAGGGCATAGTTCAAGGAGTTGCCAAGCCCAAGGTGAAGCTGGATGTCCCGAAGCCGAAGTCATTTTGCGGGACGAGGAATGTTAAGGAGGTAGAAAACTTTCTTTTCACCCTTGAGCAATACTTTCAAGGGGTAGGCATGGAGAGCGATAGAGATTGACTTTCCTAATCCTCATAGTATCTTACCGATAGTACCATAACCTGGTGGAGGATGAAGCATTCTTAAATTGAGCGTGGCATCTTGAAGTTGGAGACATGGGCTGATTTTAAAAGGCTCCTAAGAGCACAATTCTCACAGAGAAATGTGGAGTTAGAGGCGAGGGAGAAGCTTTGCAAGTTGTCCCACAAAGGCGACATCCGAGACTATGTGAGGGAGTTCACGGAAGTGTTATTGGAGATCCCAGACATGTCTGAGACGGAGGCCATGTACGTGTTTCTGGGAGGCTTACAAAGTTGGGCCAAGTTGGAGGTTCATTGATGCAATGTCAAAGAGTTCAACGATGTAATTACCGAGGCTAAATCCTTGGCAGAATTTGAGAGGAAGCTCGAGGCTTCTAGCCCACCTAAGCCTAAGAGTTTCCGCGACTACAAGGCTAAAGGTGGGGGAGTATTCCATGAAGCTAAGAAGTGGAAGGAGAAACCTCTCAAGTCCTTCCGTTCAGCCAAACCCACACAAGAGGGAGGTTAACATCGGGGCAAGGGTGAGAGACCCAAGCTCTCATGCTTTCTATGTGAGAGGCCGCATAAAGCTATGGATTGCCCGTTGAACACCGAAGACGAGTTCTATGCAATTGTTGAGTGCCGTTAAAGCCTCAACCAATGGTGCCAAGGTGGAGCAACCTGGGATAATGTTTGCTAGGCCCATTGTACAAGAGAGGGAGTCCCGTGCATTGATCGATACTGGTGCTACTCACAACTTCATGAAGAAGGAGGAAGCACAACGACTTGGCATCAAGTTTCAAGAGGAGAAAGGCTAGTTAAAGACGGTGAACACTACAGCTCAACCAATCTTTGGAGTAGCCCGAGGGGTCGAGCTACAAATGGGAGAATGGAAAGGTAAACTTGACTTCTCCATTGTTCTCATGGCTGATTTTCCGATTGTGTTAGGGATGCAATTCTTGTATCAAATGAGAGCAGTCCCAGTGCCTTGTATAAACACCCTCATACTTTCGGAAGGAAACCAGTGTTGCGTGGTGCCTGTTGCTCTAGAGAAGAAGCTGAAGGCAAAAACACTTTCAGCCATGCAGCTGAAGAAAGGAGTAAGGAAGCTTGAACCCACATTTCTAGCTACCTTGGTGATTGATGAAGGCACAACTGCTGATGACGATGTGCTTATCCAAGTTATGGAAGTTCTTGGGGAGTTTGCCGATGTGATGCTCAAGGAACTCCCAAAGAAGTTACCACCCATACGGGAGGTAGACCATGCTATCGAGTTAAAAGTCGGGGCCAAACCACCTGCAGAGTTAGCTGAATTTTTAGCTGAATTACGAAGGCAAATGAAGGAGTTGTTGGATGCAGGTTATATCCAACCATTTAAAGCACCTTACGGAGTACTAGTGCTTTTTTAAAAGAAGCAAAATGGGTCGCCGAGATTGTGCATCAACTACCAGGCCTTGAATAAGGTAATTGTGTAGAACAAGTACCCCATTCCTTTCATCGCTGACTTGTTCGATCAACTTGGGGATGCAAGATGGTTCACTAAGTTGAATATGAGGTGAGGCTACTATCAAGTCCGTATAGCAAAGGGAGATGAGGCTAAGACTGCATGTGTCACACGATATGGATCCTATGAATTCTTGGTCATGCCATTTGGTTTAACAAATGCACCTGTTACCTTTTGCACACTAATGAACAAAGTACTCCACAAGTTCTTGGACCAGTTTGTTGTTGTGTATTTGGATGACATAGTGATTTACAGTAGAGCACATCCAACATATAAGGATGGTGTTTCAAGGTTTGAAGGACAATGAGTTGTATGTCAAGCGGGAAAGTGTGTATTTTCCAAGCAATAGGTGACTTTTCTTGGTCACATAGTGGGCGGAGGAAGGATCAAGATGGATGGCACCAAGATCCAAGCTATCAAGGATTGGCAACCACCAAAAAGAATCACGGATCTTTGTTCCTTCTTGGGGTTGGCCAATTACTATCAGCGGTTCATACGAGGGTACTCTTCCATTGTCACACCCTTGACCGAGTTATTCAAGAAGAACAAGGCATGGGATTGGTCAAGTGGATGCCAAGAGGCATTCGATTCTTTGAAAGCAGCCATTGTGGAGGAGCCGGTGTTAGCATTTCCTAACCACCTACTTTCATACGAGGTGCAGACGAATGATTCAGATTTTGCAATTGGTGGTGTCTTAATGCAAGAAGGCCACCCAGTTGCCTATGACAGCAAGCTGAATGATACCGAGAGGTGGTGCATGGTGCAAGAGAAGGAGATGACTGTCGTGGTGCATTGCTTGCGAGTTTGGAGACATTACTTGTTAGGGAGCAAGTTCATTGTCAAGAAAGACTGACAACATTGTCACAAGCTACTTCCTTTCGCAGAAGAAGTTATCGTCGAAGCAAGCAAAGTGGCAAGATTTTTTGGAAAAGTTTGATTACATACTTGAGAAAAATTCGAGGAAGGTGAACTTTGTGGCTGATACTCTCAGTAGAAGGGCCGAACTTACAGCCATCAAGACTCATGACAAGCACCTTGATGAGATTTAATCAAGGCGGGTGAGCAGGAAGCGCATGAACCATGTGGAGTATTTAGTTCATTGGAATGATGACCCTCCTAGTGAGACTAGTTGGGAGAGTGAATCCAATTTTTGGAGACATCTAGACGAGATCGATGAATTCTTGAGACAGCACACAACGAGGATGTTGTTGAGTTTGGTGGGGGAGAATGTCATGACCCAAAGTCAGACGCATCATTCGACTTCGTTTGTGATACGTCCCTCAAATCGAGAGCCTCAATCAAGAAGAATCGGTACATTAATGGAGAATCAATCAGAGGCAATCAAGGAATTCAATGGGAATATGTTCTTACAATATAGGAGACCTGATTTGGGGAATCAAGGTAATCAGTGTAATCAAAGATTACTATAGATGGGAAATCAGTCATTAGTGCTTGCCTTATATATCTTTGTATAGACACCGTTAGATCGGTTGACTCGATCTCCTTGTATTGGCTATATAAGAGGTGCCTCCCCTCATTTGTAATCATCCAGCAATTCTTGCAATATTGAGAGTTTAGAGTTTTCTCTCCATTCTTTTGTGTCCTTCTCTCTTTTGGTTGTGTTCTAAGCTTAGCATTTTATCTAGCTTTGTGAGGAAGGCTGACATAGCCTATTGGAAGAGCAATAGTCTAAGACCGTACGATGAGTTTCTATTCCACAAAACTCTAGTTCCGTGACAAAATGTACTTGGAGATAGTATTTTAGAATATTTAATCTTTTGTTATCTGTCTCTAAACTATTGATATTATGATTAAGACCATTCCAAAGAAAGATTCTACACTGGAGCAGAAGACTAGATCTCCTGTGATTGGCACGACTAAACAGGCTGCTAATCCACACAAGTTCTTGATTAAGTCTTCTCCTCCTGCTTCTAAATTTCAAATCAAGGCATCTCTCTCGCCAACAAGACTGGCAACTTGAGTAAGAAACCAACCAAGGTTTCCACTGCATCACAACTGCGCAGGTCATTCTCGCCTTCAAGACTGGCCAACAGATTGTTTTCTCGATTAAAGAGCAGGAAAAGTGTGCAGAGAAATGATGGTTTGATGAGTGGATTGAAACAGCGTGCTGTTGGACCATCACCAAGACGATTCTCACTAAGGAGAATCTGAGAAGAGTGTGGAAATTTCGTTTATCAACTTGTGTGTGACTTTGTTGAAATTTACGCAAAAAAAGAAGAAGAGAATTTCACTATTTTTCAAATACATTTTTCATTATCAATCCTCATAGTTGATTCTTTCACAAATCAGAAAAAGTAAAATACAATCTAGCAAGTAGCAACCCAAATCCCATGAGAACAAAGTTTGTACAAATTAAAGCCAAGTGTGTAATCTTATTCTCTCATAACTCCTACACCACTTACATGGGCCTTTCAGATTCGAAGCATAATCATAGCTACTAAGTGATTATGCGGCAGGAGCATAATCATAACTATTGTCGTCGTCGTCATCACCGTCATCGTCACCATCATCGTCATCGCTGTCACCCTCAAGGCATTGCGAAGGTGCACAATTGTAGTTTTGATAGCCATAGCCATCTCCATCTGCATATCTCTTGCGCCAGGAGGCAATGACTTTGGCAGTGACGACATTTTGAAGATACTGAGACTGATTTGTGTTAAAATTGCATTAGAGGTTAAGAAGCTTAAATAGAGTACTAGCAAGTGTTTTATAGTGGGGCTTTTATGCCTATGACTAGTGCGGGCAGAATTTGAGTATTAACAGTTGTAACTTTTAATGGAACTGGAGAGAGTTTTTAAATATTCTTGTACATAACTACCTTAAGTGAGTATTAGAGGACAAATGCTCATAACAAAATTGTGCCCGAACTTTATTAGAACCTATATTACCAATCAACCTGAATATCAATCTTTTGCATCTAAATGACTGAATTGAACAAACAAAAAATGCAAAAGGAAAATCCGGATCGAGCAATCTAATGGGAGTGACGACTAGTTATGACCCATGTAATCTTCCTATTCAAACCTCCAATGTTGGTCAAGATTGATGATGGGTCCAAAGTCTGGGAAATGGTCTGAAGCCATGACATCTAAAATGGATTTAATGTCTGAAAATTAAGTTTGGAACTTGGTTGATTTTCCTCAAGGGGTTGTCTCTTTGAATCTAAATGGATCTTCAAGAAGAGGATTGACATGGATGGAAAATTCCTTTTATACAAATCTACGTTAGAAGAACAAGTTTTCAAACAAATCTAATGAATATAGATTATGATAAAAAAATTTCACCTGTAGATATTCTTAAATCAATTTGTATTATGCTTGTCATTGCTGCATACTATGATTATGAAATTTGGCAAATGGAAGTCAAAATCCTATTCCTAGATGGGAATCTGTTTGAGGATGTATACATGGTGCAACCCATGGGTTTTGGTATGGGACCTCGTCCCTCTAAGTGTCCAATCATCATTATTGTACAGTGAGAGTGATCTAATTTGGTTTGTCGTAAGTAATAACCTGTTTTTAACACTGGTTATCTGTTATAATTTTGATTCGATTTAAGGAAAATTTCATTCTAATTATATTAATTTTGGGAACATTTTGCTCGTTTGTTGAGTGTTGTGATTGAGCAGTTGTATGATAGATTTTGGCGATGAAAGGCAACATTTCATCTGAAAAATGCATTGAAATAACGACAAAAATGTTGGTGAATGCGAAAGCCCACCGACTGGTCGGTGAAAGCCAAGAATTTTGCGTAAGCATCACTGACAGGTTGGTTCACCAAAAACAGAAATCAGATGGAATTGCCGAAGCTCAACCGATTGGTCGGTTGAAGGACACCGACCGGTCGATTCACCCAGACGAGAGATCAGATGTTCGTGCTGAATATTAATAGATCGGTCGGTTTACTTACACCGACCAGTCGGTTGTACAAGATCAAGCCCAGAAATACATGGATAAGGAAGATCTGATATGAATAAAGACTATGTCAGGGCCGTATTTTTTTTCATCAAAGGACTATATGCACTTTCTTTATTATTTTAAAAAGGGCTCTTGATCTGTCAAAGATTAAGACGTTGGCATGTTTGTTTGAGTTTTAACTAGTGCAAAGACTTTTTGGATTAATTCTTTCTCTTCATCTTTTGCAATCTTGATTTCTTAACGTAAAACTGGGATTCATATTCGATGTAAACTAATTACAAATTCTTAACTCTCTTTATAATCTTGAATAATTAACAGACCTAGTCAGTTGTCCATAGGTAAGTCTTAACTTATTCAAAAGAACAATTAACTTTGACAATAGAATAGAAGTTCTAAGGCATAGCTGAAACTTGGTAGAATAGTAATATATTTTTCAAACCTTGGATTCATATTGATTGGGAAAAATGATTGAGAAGTTCAATTATTATAGGAATATAGTTAGTTGGCATCTGGATTAGCTTCTAATAGTCCGGAAGGATATTAAGAGATTAAAAGATTTTCAAGAATAGGTACAAACTATTGGAATTGAACAGTAGTTGGATTTTTTCCCAAATTAACTAACCATAATTCTAACATCTTACTAGTTAACTTAAGTTTAAAGTTTAGTTTAACTATCTCTCATTATTCGATTCATTTAACTAGAATAGTGGATTAGGCGAATTGATTGGTTTTAAATGACTTTTCATGTGGAATTGATACTTGTTCTTTTGAACTATATTACTTGTTGATAGTCGTACACTTGCGATTAAAGGTAAATTCAATTTTATACCAATAGTGAGCCTTTGACTAGTTAACCGAGTTGGTTTGACCGAATTAGTTTGACCAAGGTAGACTGTTCGACCCGAGAGTTGACCAGTGAGATGGAAAAAGTCATAGGAAGCCTAGAACGTGCATCTAGATGTCTTAGCGAGAGGTCCAGGTCAAGTGTCGAGGTCTGAGTCTGTGGAAATCGATTGGGTCGGTTCCGGGTCCGTTTTGAGTGACCATGGGCCTTTAAGTCGAAAAACCTATTTTGTGCTCGTTTATAATTTTCCAATCATATTTACCATTTCTTAAGCCTAATTAATTAATTAAAGCCTATTTTTTATGTTTTATGGTTTAAAACCTCTTTGTGGCTCATTCAGGCAATATCGGACTTTTAAAGGCTGACATTTGGGTTTTCCAGGATTTTGGGCCCAGAGTATAAATAGCCAGCCCAGCCCAACACCTAGAAATTTTTCTAAGTGTTCGACACTAGCAGTCCCTTCTCCCTTCCCCCTTCTCTCTCACACGCCACTTTCCACCCAAAGAGCCCATTCATTTCTTTTCTATTTTCCTTCAAAGAAAACCAATGCGCATCAATTCTAAACATTTTCCTAACCTCCAGAGATAGATTTCCACTGATAGTTTTGGATTGAGGAGTGGAAATCGAATTGTTCTTCATATTAGGGCACATTTGGGAAATTTGTGGTAATTGCCCTAAATCTTCGATTCCTTTTTTTGTGGTTTCTAAGCTAGGGCACCTTCAGATTTTTTTTTTTTTATGTTTCTAAACTAGTTTTGTGGTTTGGATTGTGTGAACACACCATCTGATCCGTGGGTGAGAGTTTTTGGTTCCGATGAAAATTTCGGTAATTTCAGGAGTTTTGGAATTGATGAAATTGGTTAGTTTCTTTACTCGAATTTGATGATTTATGTGTTGTGGAGTATGTTTGTGGGATAAGAAACCCAATCACAATCAGAGCTCTTAAATTTAATACTCTAAAAATTAATATCCTCTTATAATTAATAAGTTTTGCATCCCCTGATGTTGTTCCTTTGTTATAATTAATATTCTTCTAATTTTTAATAATTAATAAAATCTTAAGTATTTATTAAATTTTAGAGGTTACCGTATTTTTGTTCATCCATGTATCCAACAATGTCTAGGAAATATTTTGGGTTTCCAGTGTATTCTGTAGATGGTGTTAGACTCTTAGCGTACTTCTTTAGTCTACTTTATCAATGTCCAGCATCTGTACCACCATGTGCATGGCATGCAGCTGATCGTGAAGACTAGGAGCATAGCATGTCGCTGATCGCGAAGACTAGGAGTTGTGTTATCTTGGCCGACACTCCCTTTTTTTACCTAATCTATGTTGTCGTTACTACCTGCCACCAAAACGATAAGCTCATCATCTATCAATTATTAATGCGATCTTGCGATTTCTTTGTTGGATTCAAGAGATTCTCAATTGATATCAGATGGCTTACGATAAGTGCCTAAATTGTTGCTCTATGATCTTAGTTAATCGCATTTTCCTCTGTCTATATATTTTTATCCTCTTATGCAATTTGGTTGCGGAAATCCCAATGTGCTTGAAGTAGTTTGCAATCACATGTTGCAAAGATCTCCTTCTAAGTAGCTCTACTCCAAAGCACGAAAGTTAGTTGGTCAATGATGTAAATATTAGTGGAACCTAGTTCGTCCATATTAAGCACTGCTTGTAGCTAGTAGCGGCGGTAATGATGCTTAAAGGATGAAACTATCCTAGCATTCATCGGTTGGATTTTGGATATGGTATTTGGCAGAAGCAGGATGATTTCAATATTGGACATTTTAAGATTATGTAAAGGCCTATTATCAATAAGAAACGATGCCACAATTTACTTCTACATTAAGATAATATATTATTATTTGATAATAGTCTCAAGCCATGTTACAATTTCAGCCAATCATATGATGATTCTCTATTATTTAATAATATATTAATTATAAGAGGAAACTCCATTAATTATTAACCTTCAATAATTGATAATTTTCTCATCCACATATAATATTAAATTTGAGAGGTCTGACAGCATGTGGTTGGTTGAGCTTGGGTGTCAATTTTGAGCTTTGGTTGGCTTGTGTGAGGAGTCGGTGGTTCGCCCACTTGTCAGATTTCTGAATTCGTGAGCTGAGCGTGTTGTTAGTGTGAGTTATGAGTTAGTTAGAGTGTCCTTGGGGTCTTCTAGGTTCATTTTTAATTTTGGTCTTTCATCAATTTTTGTCAAATTTGAGCTTATATGTGCTTTGGTTCAGTTTTTGTGCTTAGGCAGTACTGAAGCAGTCAATAAGGGAAAAGGTACTATCGTTAAGTCATCTGAGAGACAAAAGGTGGGAGTTAATATTCATTTGCTTACACGGAAATATTTTGGTTTATTGAGTTAAAATACAGAAATTGTTTGATTTTGAATAGAGGTCATACTTGCATTGTGAATGATGTCCATACTAGTTTCATGAACTTTCTTGCCATGTTTTGGATGCATTAACTGTACATTTGAACTCTTAAGCATGTTGGTTGTGTGTTTATGCTTGTTCGGAGGGCATATGATATGATAAATGAACCCCTGTGATCGATTCAGTTCGAGACCTTTGAATTGTGAGTTTTGTGACTTGAAAGGTGTGTTTGGTTGCCAAAATGCCTTGGTGAGGGTTCCTAATGGTTTGGGGGAATTTAAGGGTCGTATTGAGTGAGTTCCAGGCTACGTATCTCGTTTGGGGTGAGTACCCACCCGTGTACCCTTCCAATAGCTCGTGTACTTCTCTAAACAGAGAAGTACAAGGCCTGTATAGGAAGACTACATGACTGTGTGTAGTTACATAGCCTGCACAGGCGAGTACACGAGGGTGTACTCAGGCCGTATACTTGTACAAGTACACGGCCTGTTCTAAAAGTACACAGCTATGTACTACAGCCATTGCACTTTTACACCACCTGTCCAAAGAGACCACACGCCTATATACCTTTTTCGCAGCCCCTGTAACTTTCCCTCAGCCCGTGTACCCCACTTTGACACCCCTAAACCTACCTTATCTATCAAACACCAAACAAATATCAATGTACACATTAATAAACCTTTGATGAGTGTATATATATACACATGCTTTTAGGACTCATTTGGAATTGATGATTAATGCTCGGCCAAGAAAGGTAAGAACATGGAATCCCAACTGAGCAGAATATTGCTTACCTAATGTTGTTGTATGGATGGATTATATATGTATGCCTAAATTTTCTATGACTAAGCATGTTGCCTAAATTTGCTATGACTTAGCAGACTATGTGTTTTTATGTATATATAGAATGGTAATTGAGTACAATAGTGTGTTTTCTCCTCTTAATTTAGGATAACATTTGCAGTGGGGGATTATATATATTTTTAAAATGAAAATTTGACTGCCAGTGGGCTTTCGGTTTCCCTTTAGCGGGGGTTACTTGAAAGTGCTTTCTGATCCACTCCGATAGGTTTTTAGCGGCACAGTAGCCCATATGACGATGATGTGTACTGTGGATTTATAAAACCTGTTGGGATGTACTTTATTGCCTTATGTTCCACAACTCATGCATTATATGTTATTGCTTAAGAAATGCATTGGGTGTACGTTTAGTATGCATGGATGATAATGGTGTTTAAATGAACTGTTTTATAATGGATTTTATGTATGCCTCTATTCCATCGGATATGCTTATTATATTGTAACTCCCACTGAGATCTTTGATCTCACCCTCTTTTATTGATCTTTTTAGGGCTAGTTTGTTAGCCATAGCCATTCATCTTTGAGGTCAAGTTCTCTCGGTATTAGTCTTAGGACTGAACTATTGCACTAGCATGTCTTGGAAGCTCAGCATATTTCATGTTTTGTCATTTTCATACTCTAGCATTATGCATACTTAGTTTGGATGATCTTATTTGTTATGCACCCATCGTGGGCTTGTTTTCTGGATTTGACATTTTAAATGCTTGTATGAGACAGATTTCAATTTATATCATAAGATGCGTGCCTTGGACACTGTTGTGGATCCAAATGGGCTTGTGTGTGTGGACTCAATAGTTACATGTTTGTGGTCGTGTGGCCTGTTGCTTGTGATTTAAGGCTTCTATTGTATATGTATGCTTACTCTGTTGATTGTTACGTGCTGAATATATTTTGTGATGTGACATGCTCCTTGTAAAATAAAGATTCAAATTTCTATGTGTTTTGGGGTTTTAGTTTCGAAAAGTTAAGATGAGTTTTATGTGATTTCGATTGATCTATGTCTTGGGTCAATCAAGACTATATGGTTGTGAGGGTCCCATTTACCAGGAGTGGGTCCTCATACGGTTGGTAGCAGAGCATGGTTGTTTATGAGTGTATTGGGTGAAAAATTGTTTTAAAATAACATGTTTTACAAGTGCATCACACTCACTACACATGCATGGTCCACCATAGAGTTTCTCTAGAGTTCTTACTGTCTTTAGGCTTATACCTATGAATGCGTGTCAAGTTAGTGGAGATGGCCCATGGTAGAGGTTGTAGTGCTTTTAGAGGCCGAGATGGCCGAGGTGGCCGAGGAAGCCATGTACAAATTCGAGAGCTATGTGAGACCTCAAATGCTCGTGGGCCAGCAGTAGGAGTGGGTCAGCCACAGGGTGCACTAGAGGCATAGCCAGAGCAGGTAGCGTCAATAGCCTAGGATTAAGTTTTGCTTTAAGTGTTAGCTGTGATTCAGGACACTTTGGGACAAATGCAATAGATGATGCAGGCTGCAGTAGTTCGGCAGCCACATGTTACTATAGAGCCAGAGGTACAGCAAGCTAAGGTTCAGGGTGGCAGATTACCAGTGCAGCTATCCAAGCTATCGAAAGAGGCTAGACACTTGGGGTGTGAGAGCTTCTATGGCACCAACGATATGATTGCAGCCATGAATTGGAAGGACAAGGTTTTTCTTACTACACAAAATTTGAGATTGTTTGCTGAAGACAATTTGACGTTAGCTCTCTGTTTGTTAGAGAGGGACACGGCTAGTTGGTGGAGCCTGGTAAGGGACAGAAATACAAGCCAGCCAACCTGGGAGGGCATCGAGAAAGAGTTCGATTGGAGGTACAGTACTTCCAAGATCATAAGAGTTTTAAGTTCTATCATCTTCGCTAAATAAACAAGATAGTATCTGAGTACGAGATCGAGTTGTGGGTACTAGCACACTTTGTGCTCAAGTCGGATAGGACAAGTGATATGATGGCCAGCAGATTTGAGCAAGGGCTCAACTGGATGTCCATGGTGTTTTGGCTTCAAATACTTGTAATGACTTCGAGGAGTTAATGGTGAACAGCGAGGTCAGAACTAGAGGTGCAAGGATATTTCAGCTAGAAAAGGTCCTTACCCTTTCGTGCAAACGAGGTCTCAAGGAACCACCTAAGTTACTACACACTCACAGCTCGCTTGCTCGATCGTTTCAGAGTGTGAGTAGGCCGTCTGGGCCACCCAGTATGAGAACTGCAGGAAGTTCCACCTACCTCGTTGCCCGCAGCCACCCTGATGCTTTCAATGTGATTAGTTGGGGCACATAGCTAGAGAGTGCCCTAGAGTTCGAGCAGCCTAGCCAGGTGTTTCGCAGTCTAGATTTCTAGAACTTTCAGTAGGTTAGAGGTCAAGGGTCAGTCATATGGGTTCACATGGCTCGACCAGACTACCTCAGAGGACTCAAAAAGACAGTCCTTCTGCTAGTCAGACTACAGGCCAGCAGTCACAGTAGACATGTCGCTTTACTTTGGTTAATGTGAAGGCCATAGCCAGTCCGGACATTATGACAGGTACTATTATTGTTTTCTCTTCTTATGCTAAATTCTTGTTAGTCCCCAGAGCGAATAGATTTTCTGTTGGTCCTAGGGTAGCTAGGAGTGCTGATAGAGAGTTTGTCATGCCTCGGACTCCAAATTTATTTATTTTTACGTGACACCCGTCATAGGTCCACTATATACACTGTCTAGTTACTCGGCAATGCATACAATGAACCTATAAGGCTAGAATAAAAATCGACAATAGAGGTATATTCAGGATTATATTAAATAAACAAACAGCAAAAGACAAGGAAAAGACGATATTGTCTGGGTTAACATCGTGGAATATCTATTACTACGTGGTCTCAGTAACATTCATATAATTTACAATCAATTATGTTTACCCAAGGTTCACTAGTTACCCAAAATATCATACATGTGGACTAGAGGAATACATGTCATGTACGGCGTATACTAGAATCCATAAAGTAGTCTTAATCTCAAATCGTTTAAATTCTCGATCAACTGTTTGCCCGAAGGGATGCCACGATCAATTCATAATCAATCCTGTTTCAATTCAGATCATAAGATCTGGCAAAAACCTGCCAAGTAAGTGGACGGGAAAAGCACATATAACATGACATATGCATACACACAAATAATACTAGAAACATAGGCACACGAATACATCAACTAGTCACAGTCAGCATGCATAAAGAATTCGTTCACAACAAGACCGTGACTAGGCTTGGCATTAACTCACAGTCCATTTGGTGCCAGGAGTAGGACTCGGATTCGTCAAGGTACTTCTTGTTTACCTTCGTTATTTACCATTGCCTAAAACCACTGACGATGCCAGGATGTTAGGTGATGGTAGCTCCACCTAAGCGGTCCCCACTCTGCAGGATCCTGACTCGTGTCTGTCGGCTTGCTCATGTAGTTCATGTCCCACCTTATAGCTTCGTATTTGGTATCTCCACACCTCGCTACCAAACCCGGAGATATCTCAAAGGTTACATAGGTCACCTTATGCGAATTCATGGTTTGTATACTCACACCTAAATTCATTCAATGCATTATATGCGTTACAATATAAACACGCAGCAAAGCCCAAATATATGATTCATTTTTTATACTTAGCATGGCATTTCATATTTACGTAATTCATATCACACATGCATTTAAACACACAACTCGTCAAGCAACCAGGCAATTCTCATGCTTCCTAGTAGCATGCATACGCTCTTGATTTATCTCTTTGTTATCTTATTAACTTCATGCCAATACTCGAACTAATACAAGTTTCGTCCACTCAAGGGTTTCGTAGCCCACACTAGCATTGATGGCTTGTCAGATTCCTCAAAGTCCTGCCACTTGTAGGTATCCACGTATGCACAAATATATACAATAGCTTTAGAAATCATACTCAATACATAACAACACATAAAATTATGCATCTAACTCCTTTAAATCGACGTGTTTCTATCCCTATATCAATACGAAACTAAATCAGAAAATTTTCCTACTTTTTTCTATTTTTTCGAAATTTGTAGGATTTATTTGACTTACAAAATCAACTCTAAATTCAATAATTCTTATATCACTAGATTTGTTATTTTTTATATATTTTCTGTAATTTTTCCTGAAATTTTCTGATTTTCCTACTATTTTTCTCTATTTTTACAGCATTTCTACCCATTTTTTCTATTTTCTGGAATTATTTTAAATTCCAGCCAATTAGAATATGACACATGTCACCATTAGAGCGCTTTCGGACCAACCTCCGAACCTTCAGGGTTGTGACACGTGTTCCACTCCGCCCGCGTGCCACATAGGATTAAGCGACACCCAAAGAGTAACACTAATCCTCACATACACAGAGTAAAGCTTGATAAAACCTATCCCAACACGTAGAACTCGTCCTAACGAAACTAAACATGCATAAACCATAAAAAAATCATGGCCAATTACAACCACAAAGAGGAGAACAAGAAACCGACATTCTGGGCTAGGGATTACCTAAATCCGGTGAGATTCTAGTCGGAGAACACACGAAAATGGTAGGAATGCACTCGCGCACGGATGAAGAAAGTTTTGGAGAAGGAAACAGGGCCCAGGACAAAATGGGGAACCAACTGTTTCAAATGGGATATTATCCCGTAGGTTGACAGGAGAAGGAAGGGAACTGGGAAGATGAAAGCGGCAGCCGGTTCCTCCCGCAAAACGACGTTGTTTCGGGCCTCCCCCGAAACAACGGCGTTTCGATGCATACGCACCAATAATATAACATTAATGATATTTATTAATAAATAAATTTAATAAATCTTCAAAAATTTATAATAAATATCATATAAAATTGAAAAATACCCAGAAAATTCTTATACAATCCTTATATATAGTATTATCAAATAAAATTTAAAAATAATTTTTCTTCTTAATTTAAAATTTACTAAAAATTCAATATCGTTTAGTTTGCTATAGAAAAATCATAATAATTAGAATTACACATCCGAAAATTCCTAGAAAATTTTTCCACTCATATAATCGATCAATAATCTTTCCAAAGTATTAAAATATAAAAATTATAAACATAACTCATTATAAGATTTTTCATCCATAAATCCCATAAATGAGATTAATATCTCATTAATCATGAAAATTTCTAAAAATACAATTAATCAATCTTAGGGTCATCAATACTTGTTTAAAACTGAATAATGTATATCCCAATAATACACATGTCACAAATCTCGTATTTCTAAGCATAATGGGTACCGGGTGGTGAAATGACCTAAATACCCCCAGAACCTGTTTCCAAGAAAACGCACTCCGATGTTTCTTTTTCGGAGTCAAAATCTCAAATCGACACCTATGAGTCCCTTTGAATCATCAAAAATGGATAAGGATTTCGAAAACGTATCCGCATCTCTTATGGGTCCTAAAATTGGATAGTGGCCCAAATCGATAAAACTGTTGAATAAATTCTAAAAATCCTTCATAACCACTCAGAGAATCCATCCCATTCGTAATACATCTGGGCTATGATTCAAGGCCCATTTATTTTGTCTTCAAAATTTTGTTCGGGCCTTCAGCCCATATAACCCAAAGGGTCAAGATCTCACAGAGTTGTCACCCTTAGATCCACCCATTGAGGTTTTGACCCTGTTAGGTGAGTAGTTGGCTTCCAACAATGTTTATTTGGGCTGTGATCTAAGGATGGGTTAAGTGAAGATTGAGGCAGATCTGATTCTATTGGACATCAGGGAATTGGATATTGTTTTAGGTATGAATTGTTTGGCTAGATTTAGAGCATGAATGGATGGTTTCACAAAGAGGGTATGATTCAGTTTGGCTGATGGCACAAAGTTTTTCTTTGAGGGTGGCAGACGAATAACATCGTCATGTGTGATTTCTTGATTAAGTGCAAGACGAATGATCAGTAAAGGTTGTATAGCTTTCTTGGCATATGTCAGAGATGTGCAGTTGAGTGCTGGAGTTAAGCAGAATATTGTAGAAGAAGAATGTTGATACCATGTTGGCACCCTAAGAAGAATGTTGTAATACTGTTGACACTAGATTAGGTATCAGTATTCTT
The DNA here is from genome assembly GCA_019739055.1 of Passiflora organensis. NCBI lineage: Eukaryota > Viridiplantae > Streptophyta > Magnoliopsida > Malpighiales > Passifloraceae > Passiflora > Passiflora organensis. The sequence continues at coordinate 2,110,488 of JAEPBF010000136.1, forward strand.
CTTAGCACATGGTGACAATGAACTCACTATCACTAGATATACAGACACTAGCTTTTAGACTAATAAAGATGATTTCAAGTCTCAATCAGGTTAAGTTTTTGTTTGGCATAGGAATACCAAGGATAACACACAACAATATAAATCACATATATATTGCCTAACATTTTTGAAAATTATTTAACTAGGATCTAATTGTTGGAAAAATTACATGTCATTCATTTTAATATATTGTAACATTTTCTTTATTTTTTATGTTACAATTTTATTATTAATTTGTAACTTATGAAACCTAATTCATAATGGTCATAATTCCTCCTAATGGCCATAATTCTTCATAATGATCATAATTCCTTTTAATTCTTGGCTTTTGTAACTCTTATTAGAGATATCTATATAAGGAAAGTATGAACATGCATTTGAAGATATAATCTTTCTTCTCTTGCTCTCTTCCTCTACTTTGTGTATAAGAGTTATTCTCTTACTACATATCTCTTTTTTATTCTTTTATGTCCCCCAATATAGTGTATTTTCTTGGTTAATGTTACCATATCCTTTCTTGACTAATGTGAGTATTCTGGACAAATTGTAGTCTACTAAATTCCAAAACCTTCAGCCATGAGTGTACATGTTTGAGGATTGTTGTGTTAACCTTAGAAAGCGTTCGGTATAGTTGATTGCACCAAGGTCTCACCAAAATTCGCTTTCAAGACAGTGATTATTATCACGGCACAACAAAAGATCTAACGGTTGTTTCTATTTCTTGTTTTTTTAATTTATTTGCTTTGTAGGTTCCAACAATTTGAAAGCAAATGTTACTCTATTTTTACTTAAAATAGTTACTATTGGATTTTTATTGTTCATGTGATTAACTTAGTAATATGTCAAAATAAGATATATTATTTTGAAATGGTATTTCTAAATAGTGATTTAGAGGAAGAGATTTATATGGAACAATATGAAGGTTATGTGAATCAAGATCAAGAGAGAAAGATATGATAATTAAAATAACCTTTTATGATTTAAAATTATTATCAGACAACGATATGAAAGCTTGACTAAGCTTTAGTAAAATATTTATTTTTGGTGAATATATTTTAAGATTTGTAAATCTTATTTTATTATCATATGTTTACAAATAGATAATTTGTTTATATCTGACACCTATATATATATCAATTTTTCTGAAAAACATCTATATAAACTCCTAAACATGCTCTAACTTGAAACTTGAGTTTCTTGCTCTTGAGTAAGCATGACAGGAAGCTGAGAGAGGCTAAGGAATCTTTTGGTAGATGTTCTAATGTGGGGAAAAAAATCAAATACATACCTTTCTATATCGATACCCACAGGTAATTATTGAAATTTTTTATTTATAATAAGAGAAAGCACATTTATATGAGATATGGCATTGTCGACTCAATAATTGGAAAACTAAGTTGTTTCTTGAGATTATATAAGATTTATTGAGCTTTGAGCCACTATTATTCCATAGCCTAAGATTTGGATGCTCCTACTAAAAGGACTTGATGGACAAGATATTTTTTATCCCATAACTCAATATTTGGATGGTCTTATTAAATAGCCTTGATGGATAAATTGAAATGTTTAGATCCATAGTCCTTAGTGGTGGTCTTATGCTAAAAAGACTTGTTGAATTAATTGAAAGGTTTATAGTCCTTTCGGGAGTACATGTAAGGTTTTGATGGATATAAATATGAGGAAGGATGAGCTTTAGTAGCTCTTAATAATTTCATAGCCCTATTATTGGGTAGTCAATAGACTTGATGAAATCTTCTTTATGTGTATAGGTGGGCTGCCTATTATGAAAGATATGATTAAACTTTCTAGAGCACTTATGATAACCAAGGTATACGCGTGGCCATCAATAGCACTTGTTGATATTATCGCGGAATTAGTAGACATTAAAGGGATGATATGTGTTATGGGGATTATTCAACTTATCGTCAGTAGAAGTTCAAAAAAAACTTATTCTTATTTTTATTGATAAAATTGATGTCTCATTTCACTATGCATCAATTCAAATCGAAAGATATTGATGCTTAAGTATTAACCTTTCTTTTGCCTAAAATATTTGATATTTTTGTTGATAATATGCAATTTGTAAGGGATTGTTGGAAAAATTGTATGTCATTCATTTCAATATATTGTAACATCTTCTTTATTTCTTATGTTATAATTTTATTTTTAATTTGTAACTTATGAAACCTAATTCATAATGGTCATGATTCCTCCTAATGGCCATAATAATTCAGTATGGTCATAATTCCTTTTAATTCTTGGTTTTTGTAACTTTTATTAGAGATCCCTATATAAGGAAAGTATGATCATGCATTTGAAGATATAATCTTTCTTCTCTTGCTCTCTTCCTCTACTTTGTGTATAAGAGTTATTCTCTTGCTATATATCTCTTTTTTATTCTTTTATGTCCCCCCAATATAGTGTATTTTTTTTATTAGTATTAGCATGTCCTTTCTTGACTAATGTGAGTATTCTTGACAAATTGTAGTCTACTAATGTTGTGTTAACTTTGGGAAGCGTTCGGTATAGTTGATTGCACCAAGGTCAGACCGAAATTCGTTTTCAAGACAGTGATTATTATCACGGCACAACAAAAGATCGAACAATTATTTCTATTTCTTGTTCTTTTAATTTATTTTCTTTGTACATTCCAACAATTTTCCGTCATTGGTGATTTGATTTGATGTATTTAAGGTGCTGAAAAACAAGATCAAACACACAAAATTTTTCTTAAAAAGGCAATTAACTTCTTAAGCAAGCCTTGTATTTAGTGTTGCAATAGTCTAGTCTGTTTGCTTGATTATTATTGTTTTTTCTTTAGTGTGGATGGAAGTCTGTATGTTCGTTTGTGTGAAGAATGTTGTATTACTGTTTTTTATATTCTCGAAATGTAATATATGCCTGTACTATGACATAATTAGATGTTACCTTTTACTTACAACGCTCATTTCACGCTCATTTCAGGCAATCAGCACCTTTGAGCTTCCATGGCGCGATCTGTTATTGGCTGATGTGAGCACTGAGCCGAAGAACAATAACATCACTACTGATGATTAAAGTTTGACATGAACTCCAATATATAGTAGCCTTTGTTACTTATTCTGTGATTTGTAATTCCTGCCTGTGGTTTTTCATTTTTTTTACTGAGGCTTTTATAACTTGAATGACATTAGTATATCAGTCAACGAAATTTATTTAACAATTGTTTTGTCAATAATAAGACAGTTGTTATTGTCTCATTTGTGGCGAAAACATTGCTTATATAGCTTTTATCAACCATCATAGTGTATGATGGTTTATTATCTGACTTTGTTTCTAGTTATTTTTTTATAATTAATTATTTTTTTAATGGTTAACATCAACGACTTTACGAATTGATTTTTTTATAAATTTGTGGGTTAAATTATATTATTGTGAGTATTGTTGTTGCCCTTACTCACAGGTCTTATTGTGCTGGTGACTTTATAAACTCTTGATGATAAGTTTCATGGTTTAGGTCTTCATTCCCACCGATTTTGTGAAACCCCGTCCCAGTCAGCGTCGTATTAGTGATCCACGTGTACATTTGACGTGTTGACCGGGATGGAAACCGAGACGGCAGAAAAATTACCGTTTTGCCCCTATTGGACCCGGGCTTGTTTCCGGGCCTGTTAATTTCCCCTTAGAGCCTTCTAAGTACCTGTGTTTTATTCTCGGGCCCGTTTGTTACCCTAAGCCCAATACGTACCCTTTTAAGCCTATTAGCCTACCCTAAGCACCATCACTGTATACGCCTCAGACAGAAACCTAATAACTGTTCGCTCTCTATTCTTTGCAATTTGCCGCCTATAGCCTTCCTTGTTCCACTGCCAGATTGTTAGTTAATCTACAGATCAGTGAGGGTACGATAAGGGTTTTGTTTCTTCTCCGTATGTAGATTGGGTTGTGATTGTTTGTCTGTTATTGCTTCGATTCAGGTGGATCTGAATTGGGATACTGCGATAAGGGCAAAGGGATTGCCACCAGTTCATCTGCACACCAGGTAGGAGTCTACGTCTCATATGTTTGATCAGCAACTGTGTCATTCTTCTGTTCATGCTATCGGTTTCCTTCAATTCCTGTTGTATTCCCTGTTGTTGGTTTCTCTCTCGTTTCCTTCGTATTAGGGTTTATAATCTTTGCTGAAATTATGGTTGGTCTGGTTTTTACTGTTCGTATTTGTGTTTGATTCCTTTCTATTTATATTATTTCGTCGCTTCTCTGTGACATTGGCTTAGCACAGTGTTGATTTCTCCCTCTTCATTTCTTTGTTCTGTCACGTACTCAACCCGCAGTTGTTTACCCTTTGTCTTCTCGCTTTTACGTCGAGCAAGACGTGTCTTCCCTTGGCCTTCCGCATCGAGTTGCCCTGTAACCTTGTGTTTCCAGCTCACGCCTTATTCTCTTTCTCTACTCGTGTAAGCCGATTTCATGCTCTCCTCTTTCTTCCGTTTGCACAGGTTGAATTTGTACTCACCCTGTTGGTTTTTTCGAATCCACCAACTGGGTCCTGCGCCCTTCTTCTTCCTCTACTCGTCAAACAAAGTGTGCCTTGTTGCTCTCACGGGTTCCCAGCTAACTGCGTTTGCCTTACTCATCCGACTCTGTAGTTGTTCCCCCTGTGGCTCCACGATATCCATCATCAACTGCATAGTATCCCGGGTATGCCCAGCTGACCCATCTTCTCCTCTTCCCCTGGGCATCAAATCGCACCTCCCTCTCCCAATGGCCTTTTCCTTCCGTCACATACCCAGCTGTTTGTCACGCACCCAGTTCACTTCTTCTTCACTCCAGGTGCTATGAGATTGTTCCCTGCTATACCTTTCACTCCCTTCCGTGGTCACAACCCATTATCACCATCTCTCTCCCTTCGCGCGAATGGGTCTTTCTTCACCCAGTTCGCACTCTATTTCTCTCCTCGTTTCTTGGTTCTGTTCTGTACCCAGCCCACATCCCCTTCTTCCAGTTGTTTCTTTGTTCGTTATGACACATACCCAGCTGGTTCTTCGCGCGTACCCTGTTAACTTTTCCCCAATTTCTTTCCTTTCTGGTCCTCGTTGAGCGAAGCACTCGTCTCGCCTCGCCTCGCACACGTGGCTCTTTCTTCTGTTGCATCTTCTTCTCTTCTTTGATGAGCATCCTTGTTGCTTCACGGTTCTCCCCGTCAGCTGTTCTGGCATACCCGTTGTACCCAGTCGAGGCCTCTTCTTCTTTTGCGTTGGGCATGTCGTGCTTGTCTTCTTCCAGGGACATCACCGGCTATATACATTTTACCCAACTTGCTGTTGTTAAATTCTTCTTCGTCCTTCTCCGTCGAACGAGTGCCCTTCCCTTGGCTTCGTTGAGTTTCCTTTCACCCTTCATTTCGTACCAGGCTTGGTTTCCTACTTCCCAGCGATTTCATGTTCTTCATTCTCAATTCATGTGATGCGTGCCTTGTTACCCTTCTCCCCACCGACTATTCCTTGTTCATGATTTGCTTGCGAATCCCCTCTCTTCCTCGTTGATTTCCTTATGCGCATGTCCTCTTCCTTTGGTAGTTTGTACCGTGCGTGTTGGTTCTTCTTTCTTCAACGATCCGGGCTTCCCTGTCCTTCCATGGTGACTTGCACCAAATTAATCAATTAATTAAGTAATTAATTAATAGTAAATGTTGAGAGTGAGATTTATACCTAATATTCTCTAATATTAAAACATGGGTATCATTAAGACTTTATTTCCAGATCTTCAAATATTGGTTGGTTAGTCTAACTTAATTGTAAGGTTAGTTTAAAACGAAATATGTGGTTGGTCCAAGTACAAGGAATTATAAGCTTATGGATTTGGGTATTATGGTTTTATCGAGTATGTTGATTAATACCGTAGAATTATTGGAACTGTAACATTTGTCAAAATTTATTTACGTGATTTTTATAAACAGTCTATACGTATCAGTTTGGTATATACAGTAGTAAAACGTTCGCTTGGCCAATGCGAGGTAAGTAAACGGAATCCCAGTGATAGGGGAGAGTTGCTTACCTGTTCGGGAGTCGTATGGGTGTTGTTATCGTTACCTGCCACGACTTCGCAGGTTGGTCCGTTTTGAGTATTAAGACGGGTATGATGTGTGATATGTTTTCTCTGCCCAGTCTCGGACAACACTGGCAGTAAAGGTTACGTATATATTTATTTATTATTTTCTTAAAATATAAATTTACACTGCCAGTGGGCTCCCAGTTTCCCTTTAGCGGAGGTTACTCAAGGAGTGGTTTATTAGGTCCATCCCGATGGGTTTTACTTAGTTGACATTGTCAATAGTATTGTGTTACGAGTTGTTGTTATATAACCTATTAGGTTGGAATCGTATTCTACAATATGAAACTTTAATGTGTGAATTCCATAGCCTCCTGATTGTTTCCGTTACGTCCTTGTTCATATAGTAATCCATTTACACTCTTCTTTGTTTGTATTCTCATTCCCCGTAAGGACATATGATGCTGTGACTCCTACTGAGATTTTATTATCTCACCTGTTGTTGTTTCCCCCTTTCAGGAGGTGTGAGTGCTTCTTACGACTTGGCTGGACTATCGCACTTGCATATTTTTCACGGTTTTTCTTATCTGGCATTTCCTGTTGACTCGTTTTGATGTTTTGACTCACTTTATATTTTTATGCATTTACTACTCTGCTGGTTACGGTTTTTATGTTCCGGGCTTTGTGACTGTATGGACCCGTTTTCCGTTTTGAATATTTTTGGTCCATTCGAATAAAGTCTTCCGTTGTGGTATTTTGTTCACTTTGATTTCTATGCCAGATGTCTGATTCTTATTTGATATGCTCCAATTTTTTTGAAATATTAAATACGTTCGTTTTTGGGAATCGTGTTTGAAAAGTCGTCTAAGCCTTGTGGGATTCGGATTGGTCCACGTATTGGGCTTGTCCGGGTTTCACGGCGGTAAGGACCTGGTTTTCGGGTTTGGGTCCTTACAGATTTCTTTTGATTTATATGATATGTGATTCGTGATTCAATTTTTATCTATCAATCTCTCTAACAAGACATTGCAAGTTTGGCCATTTTACTACATTGGATTTTTCCCATAAAATTCTTATATTTATATTACTGAATTATAAAAATATGAATATTGTTATGAAGTTGAATGTCTGTTGGTGAATGAATGTTACTCTTCATAATAGGTGTCTTCCAACAGATGTAATCATTTTACTGTTTGTTTCTTCTCATGTCTATAAATATAGACTTGTTGTATACGATCAATGAGATATCCTACAGTATTTGAATATCATCTCTCTTTATTCTCTTCCTAATTCTTGTGTATATCTTTTCACTTTTTATTATCTTCTTATATCTTATGTATATCTTTTCACCCAAGTTATCACAAAACTCTCTTAAAATAAAATCAAAATCTTTATCTTCTTTGTTACAAGATATCATCACAACAAAGGAGAGAGAATAAATTATTCTTAAATAATCTGAAACATATGAGTTTCTGCGATCAAAGAAAAAAAAGTTAAGTATTTTATCTCTTTATCTAAATTTTAATTTTTTTTAATATGATAATTGATATATATGAGTTTTATTTAATCTTCTCTTTGTTATTTACATGAATTAAAAAAAATATATCTATATAGAAATAAAATTAAAAAAATCTAATAGATAGGTGAGCAATATATTTAGTTAGTGATTTCTATTTTTTATATTATTTATTACTTGTAAGGTGGTATATTCAAATATAAATTTATAATTATTTTTTAACTATATAACTATATTTTATTATTCAGTTATTGGTCTATATAATTAAAATTATAAATGGATTATGTGTATTATAATCCCAATTCAGTTTGAATATATATACAATTATCATTTTGGTGATCGTTTAACAAAAATTTTTTAAGGAAATTATTTATTCCTAAATAATAGGGATCTTATTTTATTTTTGCTTGTTATAAAAAGAGAAAAGGATAAACACCTAATTAAGAAATCAATTATACAGTAGATTAAAAAAATTATTATAAAATTATGAAGTCGAAATCATCTATTAAATTTGTTGAAAAATATATTTGGAATGAAATAGATGTCCTCATAAGTATTTTTAAATAAATTAAAAATAAATTTTAAAAAAATCAAAGGAAAAGATAATTAATTTTATTATTATTATTATTTTATAATTTATTTTTTTATTATTGAAAAACAATGTTATTAATTAAAATCAAGGTCATTCATTTCGCACCTGTTTTTGACATGTTGTTGCATATATATCATGGTAAGATTATAGAATATGTTATGCTCTATAAAAAATATGTAGGTATTATACCATAATTTTCTTTGGCAAAACATGTGATATTATAGTTATTATTACAAGATAAAAAATAAATTAGAAATATGACCAACTGGTAAGAGTCTAATGTTTATAAATTTATTATTTTATTATTTCTTATTAAATATATATTTTTATATAGTAGTGATTATGACTGAGAATAAAAATAAATTAATAAAATATGTCATTTTGATTCATTTTTCTAAAATGAATATGACATTATGTTATAATCGTGTATGTGACCGTATCTCATTCTGAAAATTAAGCATCATCTCCTGAAATGAATGTGTTGTAATATTATATTCATGATTATGGATATGGTGACATATAAATTGATAATTATGCGAAAATGAAATAAATTATATTATAATAAAAACAGTTTATCACACAAGTTTTCACATAAATGATTATTCTGAAGAGAAATGTCTCATTATGATGGTGGATAAATAATGTTACAATATATGGTGAATCTGACTGTGAATAAATATTTTAAATTTGTCTTATATATGAAAATCCAAGATGTATATATATTGCAAAATGTAATGATTGAATTTTTCAGAAAGTTATGTTATGTCAAACTAATTGAAATTTATATTTATCAAAGCAATCATGATGTATGTATTTTTATAAAAAGATTCAGATCTAAATTTGGTATGGTTGTTAATCATCATAAGAAGATGAAATTAATGAAATTCTTATAGAGTAATAAAAAATCATGGATTATATAAAGACTGTTATGAATATCAAAGGTTTGGAAATTGAAAAGACAAAAAATTTATTATGTCTATTCAATTGTGTAATGAATATTTTGTAACTACAAAATTCTTTATCTTCCAATGTCTCTTCATGTACCCTATCATGTTATCTATAAATAGGAAGTAGCATTATTTGTTTTGTACACACTTGCTTGAGCACTTGATAAGATATTATACTCCCTATATTGTTCTTAGTTTTCTCTCTTATTCTTTTCTCATCAATTCTTCTTATCGTTATATTCTATAACACATTATCAGCACGATACTCTTATAAACAAAAAGGAGAATCAAGAGTCTTACAAGAGTTCTTCACAAAAAACAAACAATAATCTTAGTTTTTACAAAGGTATATTTGGGTGAGTATATTTTTATAATTATTTAGATATAATCATGTTGTAATGTTATTGTTTCATATTGCATGTTCTTAAATTTTATTTTCTTATATATTTTTTTAGAAATTTAAGTTCATGATTGTTTTATTTGTTTAAATACATGTTATATTAAAAAAAACATAATTTATGTCAATTTTATAATATAATCATTACTCTAAAAAGAAATAAATAATAAATTCTAAATTTCTAATATTATATTATCATAATATTACCATCATTAAATGTTAGTCTTATAGATTATTTCTTATGTTTAAAATAAAAATTTATTTCTTATCTTATTATGTGATTAATTTTATATGTTTTTAATATTTTATAGTTTTACAATGACAAATATTGCAAAGCTTGAGTTTGAAGCTCTTGACATTACTAGCAAAAATTATTTATCATGGATATTGGATGCTGAAATTCATTTGGATGCCAAAGGGCTTGGAAAGACAATCAAAACATCAAATGAAGCATCGAATCAAGATAAGGCAAAGACTATGATTTTTCTTCGCCATCATCTCCATAAGGGATTGAAATCTGAATATCTCACAGTAAAAGATCCTGCAGATCTTTGGAAAAATTTAAACGAAAGGTATGATCACCAGAAAACAGTGATACTTCCAAAAGTTCGTTATGATTGGATGCATTTTCGTTTACAAGATTTTAAATCTGTGAGTGAATATAATTGGCATTATTTAAATCAGCTCACAATTAAAATTATGTGGAGAAAATATCACGGATGCTGAAATGCTTGAAAAAACATTCTCTACTTTTCATACTTCAAATGTGCTTTTACAACAGCAATATCGTGAAAAAGGTTTCACAAAATATTCTGAGTTGATTTCATGCCTTCTGGTGGCTGAACAAAATAATGAGCTGTTGATGAGAAATCATGAATCTCGTCCTACTGGTTCTGCTCCATTCCCTGAAGTGAATGTGATGTTATCTCATAACCATAGTCGTGATCGTAGTCGAAGCCGCGGACGAGGACAAGGACGAGGTTATAATAAATTTCGTCATGGTAATGGTCAATCAAGTAAATTTATCTTCCAAAATCAGAAAGTTGTAAAGGATGAAGGACCTGGAAAAATAATTAGTGGTATAAAGAAAAAAGTTACAATTAGTAACTGTCATTGATGTGGAATGCAAGGTCATTGACAACGTACTTGTCGTACACCAAAATATTTTGCCGACCTATATCAAGAATCTTTGAAGTCTAAAGGCAAGAATGTGGAGACAAACTTTATCCAAGATGATTTCACTGAATTTGCTAATGGCCTTGATGATATAACGTACTTGGATGTTTCTGATTTTTTTAATGATCCAAATGATGAAAGTGCAAGAAATCAAGAATGATTTTAATTTTATAACTATGCAAATTTCAATTATGTTTTCTTGTTTTATTATAATAAAAGTCTATTTATTTTGTTTTATTTATTCATATTTTTGTTTTATATTTTAATTTATTTTATATTTTCTTATTAATTTTATTTATTCAATGAAGAGAATAGATATTGGCATAGATATATCTAAGATGAACGCCAAGGAAATATATTTGGTTGACAGTGCCACAACGCATACAATATTGAGAGATAAGAGATATTTCTCTTATTTGGATAATAGAAAAACCAATGTATATACAATAAGTGGTAGTACAAGATTGATTGAAGGCTCCGGAAAAACAAATATTATTCTATCTGGTGGAACCAAAATAATGATAGAAGATGTATTATACTCTTCTAAGTCTCAAAGAAACTTATTAAGTTTCAAAGATATTCGTTTGAATGGATATCATATTGAGATAATGAACGAAGGAAGCATTGAGTATCTTTGCATAACTTCTATAATTTCGGGTAAAAAGTATATATTAGAAAAATTACCCGTTTTTTCTTCCGGATTATACTACACAAGTATTACAATGATAGAATCTCATTCTATAAGAAACCATCAGTTTAATGATGTGTTTAAAATTTGACATGACCGGTTAGGCCATCCCGGTTCAACAATGATGCGAGAAATAATAGAGAATTCTTGTGGTCATCCATTGAAAAAGAATAAGATTTTTCAATCTAATGAATTCTCATGTGCTGCTTGTTATCAAAGCAAATTAATAATAAGGCCATCACTAGCAAAAAATTGGAATTGAATCTCCAAAATTTTTAGAAAGAATTCAAGGAGATATTTGTGGGCCTATACATCCACCATGTGGACCATTTCGATATTTTATGGTTTTGATCGATGCATCAACCAGATGGTCACATGTATGTTTATTATCATCTCACAATATGGCATTTGCGAGATTGCTTGCACTAATAATTCGTTTGCGAGCTCAATTTCTTGATTATCCGATAAAGTCTATTCGAATGGATAATGCTAGTGAATTTACATCAAAAGCCTTTATAGATTATTGCATGTCTATTGGAATAAAGGTTGAACATCCTGTTGCTTATGTTCATACACAAAATGGTCTTGTAGAATCATTTATAAAACGCTTACAATTAATTGCAAGACCTATGCTTATGAGATCCAAACTTCCAGTTTATGTTTGGGGACATGCCATTTTACATGCAGTAACAATTATAAACATTAGGCCAACAAGTTATCATGAACACTCTCCGATGCAATTGGTTCATGGTCAGGAACCAAATATTTCTCATCTAAGAATTTTTGGTTGTGCGGTATATGTTCCAATTTCTCTACCACAACGTACAAAAATGGATCCTCAAAGAAGGATAGGAATATATGTTGGATATGAGTCTCCATCTATCATTAAATATCTTGAGCCATTAACTGGAAATTTATTTACGGCAAGATTCGCTGATTGTCATTTTGACGAGACTATATTTCCAACACATGGGGGAGAAAATAAACAGTTGGAAAAGAAGATCTCTTGGAATGAATTATCATTATCTAGTTTTGATCCTCAAACAAATCAATATGAACATGAAGTCCAAAAGATAATTCATTTACAAACGATTGCAAATCAACTGTCAGATGCATTTACTGACTTTAAAAGAATAACTAGGTCTCTTGTTCCAGCTATAAATGCTCCGATAAGAATTGATGTCCCTGAAGGACAATCTAAAGTTGCTAGTGAATCTGAATCACGTCAGAAACGTGGAAGACCATTCGGTTCTAAAGATAAAAATTCTCGAAAAAAGAAAGGAGCAACTACACAAGATGGTCATGAGGAGGATATAGTTTTGGAAAATCCAGTTGACATAATTAATAAAATTCCGGAAGAAACACAAGAGAATGAAGAGATCTCGATTAATTATGTCACTACAGGAACAAGATGGAACAGAAGCTCAATACTTGTCGACAATATTTTTGCATATCATATAGCGCTAAATATTATAGAAGAAAGTGAGGATTTTTGGCCAATGTGGAAAGACGCAATTCAATCAGAATTAAAGTCATTTGAAAAACGTGGAGTTTTTGGACCTGTAGTCCATACACAAAAAGGTGTAAAACCGGTGGGATATAAATGGGTATTTGTGCGAAAAAGAAATGAGAAAAATGAAGTTGTGAGATATAAAGCAAGACTCGTCACAAAAGGTTTTACCCAAAAACCGGGTATTGATTATGATGAGACATATTCTCCAATGGTGGATGCAATAACATTGCGATATTTACTTTGTTTGGCAGTACATGAAAAGCTTGAAATGCGTCTAATGGATATAGTTACAGCCTATCCGTATGGCTCGATGGATACTGATATATATATGAAAATCCCTGAAGGATTTAAATTTTCAGATGCAAATAAATCAAATTCCCGGGAAATTTATTCAATAAAGTTAAATAGAGCTCTTTATGGATTGAAGCAATCTGGACGGATGTGGTATAATTGCCTCAGTGAATGCTTAATTAAAATAGATTTCAAGAATGATCCAATTTGTCCATGTGTCTTTATAAAAATATATGGATCTGGTTTTGTTATAATAACTGTTTATGTTGATGATTTAAATATCATTGGAACTCATGAAGAGATAGATAAAACTATCAGCTATTTAAAAACGAATTTGAAATGAAAGATCTTGGGAAAACAAGATACTATTTGGGTCTTCAAATTGAGCATCTAAGTGAAGGAATATTTATTCATCAATCAAATTATGTGGATAAAGCTCATCCATTAAGTACACCAATGATTGTGAGGTCACTTGATGTGAAAAAAGATATTTTTCGACCTCGTGAAGAAAATGAAGAAATCTTAAGTCCTGAGGTTCCATGCCATAGTGTTATTGGTGCATTTATATATCTTGCTAATAATACTCAACCTGACATATCATTTGCAGTAAATTTACTAGCAAGATATAGTTCTTCCCCAACTCGAAGACATTGGAATAGAGTTAAACATATTTTTAGATATCTACGATGGACAATGAATATGGGTTTATATTATTCAAATTTATCCACTTTTGATTTAGTTGGTTATGCAGATGCAGGATATTTGTCAGATCCACATAAAGCCAGATCGCAGACAGGTTATTTATTCACTATAGGTAATACTGTCATTTCATGGCGGTCAGTGAAACAAACTTTGGTTTCTACTTCTTCTAACCATGCAGAGATTTTAGCAATTCACGAAGCAAGTCGTGAATGTGTTTGGCTACGATCAATATCACAACACATAAGAGAAACATGTGGATTATCAAGTGATAGAGAACTTGCAACTACACTGTATGAAGATAATGTTGCTTGTATAGCTCAATTGAAGGAAGGCTATATAAAGGGTGACAAGACAAAACATATTTCACCAAAATTCTTCTTTACTCATGATCTTCAAAGCAAAGAGGAAATCAGTATCCAACAAATACGCTCAAGTGATAACCTGGCTGATTTATTTACTAAAGCTCTTCCCACATCAACATTTGAAAAGCTTGTTCGAAAGATCGGAATGCAACACTTGAAATATTTAAATGGATGACTAAATCAGGGGGAGTATGCACTGCACTCTTTTTTCCTTCACCAAGTTTTTATTCCCATTGGGTTTTTCTTGGTAAGGTTTTTAATGAGGCAGTATTCTGATTTCATACTCACATTCTTAATATTCAAAATATTCAAGGGGGAGTGTTATGAATATCAAAGGTTTGGAAATTGAAAAGACAAAAAATTTATTATGTCTATTCAATTGTGTAATGAATATTTTGTAACTACAAAACTCTTTATCTTCCAATGTCTCTTCATGTACCCTTTTATGTTACCTATAAATAGGAGGTAGCATTATTTGTTTTGTACACATTTGCTTGAGCACTTGATAAGATATTCTACTCCCTATATTGTTCTTAGTTTTCTCTCTTATTCTTTTCTCCTCAATTCTTCTTATCGTTATATTCTATAACAAAGACTATTTTATTTGAGTCTTTGTAAATCAATAATGTTTGATAAAAGTGCTATAAAAATTTAGGGATAAAGTTTATCCATTAAAATTATCCTAATGTGATATCACATATAAATCTCGATAAGAAATAGAATCGAGACTTATGTTTGACATGATGGTTATATATATATATATATGATCATATCACGTATCGAATGATAATAATATTTGAGATGTTAGTCGATTTCAAAAGGATAATATTATCAGGAGAGTAAAAAGTATACATTGCACTCTTTTTTCTATTTTTTCCACAGAATTTTTCTTAATAAGGTTTTAACAAGGCAATACTTTAATTGCATATTTATATATATTCGATAAAAGATTATTTAAAAGATTTGAATGGATATTTGAATATGGAGAATATGAACTGTACTATTTATTTTTTTTCAATTGGGTTTCTTGGTAAGGTTTTTAATGAGACAATATTCCAATAAGGATTTTTCCCATTAGCTTTTCTCAGTAAAAAAGTTTTAACGAGGTATTTAGTCATATAATAAATAGATATTCAAAGGGGTGTTATGAAGTTGAATGTAATGTTCCACTTTTTACTATTGATTTCTTATCATGTCTACAGATATAGACTTGTTTTATATGATCAGATAAGATATCCTACAGTATTTGAATAATATCTCTTTTTATTCTCTCCTCTTTAGTGAATTTATATTCAATAGCCGACACACTTTACCACCATCCATCACTCACATAATTAGGAAGACTAATGCATTATCCTAAGAAAGGTTGTCCAAAAAGTACTTTATCACTAATACAGCAATGCAAAACATATTGCATATCTTATCATCGTTTATATATAATCGTTTTCATTGATAAGGTATTAATATTTTTTTTATAATTCATGATAGTTAGTTAATCTTCAAGTGGTCACCCGTCTCTATGCTCTTGACCTCTATCTGCCATGTTCGCTGTGAAAAACTCTTTACCTGTTTCCGGGTTAAGGATATTTATATATCCCTGGATGTGATAGTCATGCACCGAAGACTGCTAACCAGCTGCCTACATAGTGTCAGATTTTGCAACAAGTCGTCGTCAGTGGCATATTTTGATGATGGCAGGGAGCATGGAGCTTTAAACCCATTATCGCCGGTGGTCATTCCTGCTCTGGTAAGAATTTCACCAATCTCCTTTAGGAAAGCGAGAGATAATGGAAAGTTTCTAATCCATTCGTAGCTTTTCCTGCTTGGCACGAAAGTTTGTAAGCTCTTGGCTGCTCAGAAGGGAATCTCATAGTGAAAAAAATTACTCCAAAAATGTAAACTATTTACATGGCCAATCCCTTGCCAAGTTTGACGAATGAATTAGGTAAGAAATGTGGGTTCGGAGATTGGAGTGTATATGACGATGGAATTCTCACTGTTTTTAGAATTTGATAAAAAGTTCTGCATGATTTCAGTGACTACGTACTCAGTGGTGGCTGCAATATTTCTACTTCTAAGCACTGTCTCCTTTGATCAGTTTCTATAATTGAGAGTCATATTTATAACTGGAAAAACAGATCGACCCTATTTTTACAGTTTCGTGCTGCAAACAGATCGACGCGGTTGGAATCATTACTAATCAACATCAAGGAAAGCTACCCACACTGACTCTATACGAAACTGACACTTTGGTTTTCGAAGCTTTGAATATCTCTTTATAAGAATCAGTTGTGTTTCATTTTCTTCTTTGTATATAGCTCGCTGCTAGAGAAAGGGGTAATTCTGGTGTTTCGTTTGTTTCTTGTTCTGTCAGTCATTTACAAAACTGAGGCAATGACGGTACGTAGGTTCTTCGTGCATTTTCCTTCTGTTGTCCAGATACAGTCATTTGCTGTGTATGATTTGCTTCTTTTCCTACTGGCTGTGCAGCTGCATCAGAAGATCGTGTTTCAGGTACAAATGCACTGTGAAAGAAGCAGGAAAAAGGCCCGCACTGTGGTGGCGAAAACAGACGGTAATTTTAGGGTTCTGAATCAGTAACGTTTTTCTCCACCATTTATCTTCATTATCATTGTAGATTTGATGAACAAAACCTCTCTACAAAGGTGTTCAACTGACATTTGTCTGATTCTCGCAGGTGTAACCTATCTGTCACTGGAAGGAGAGAACAGAATTGTGGTGGCGGGATGTGGAGTGGACATTGCCAAGTTGTCAAAGAAGCTGAACAAAGAGGTGGGATGTACTTGCATCATCACAGTTACCCTCCTGAAATAACTTGCAAACCTTGGTTTCCCATCAGAACTTCACCTCTTCCCTTGCTTTCAAATTTGCACTTTTATTATCACAATTATTGTTACAATTAATAGTAATCAGAGTGATTAAATCAAGTGGTTTCCTTCTTCCTTGTAACGTACGTCAAGCAATAGGTTCTTTGACATCACAAGAAAATCTTATTTTGATACAAAAATTCAATGGTATCCAACAACCTGGAGTAAGTTAATTCCATCCTTTCTGCCCTTAAAACCCAACTTGAGCGATACACTAAAAAAAGTGAACCTGAATCGAAGTTAAACCTTCAATTCTGATATACATGCATTCAGTGTTCAAGTGCTTCTATCCATCATACCCCCACCCCCTCTCTTGGCTCATCAAATTGCAAGTCTGCACAGAGAATTAACTATCAGAGGTGTAAAGCTGTGCATGTATCAGATTTAGGACCAAAGCATGAGCAAGTCCAACTCGAAGAAGAGTAACAAGTATCAAGAATAGTCACAAAGTACAGTAGGATTGATCTAATGCACCATATAGATCTATAATCCATCCCTCCGTGGGTTACTTGTTTCCAACATAAGCCATACGGCAGATTAAGGTATATATATATATATATATCCAAGCTCCAATATACCACAAAATGGATTCGAATATGCGCCTGAGTGCTACCAAATACTCCGGCAATGCTTGACAAGTTAATATGCATCTGAGTGCTACCAAATTCTCTGTTTTGCAGGTTTGATTATGTTCTCCTAGTGCTTTTGTTCTCCGCAAGATAATTTTACCTAAACTCTAAACAGTTGACAGTATAGCTCCGCTTAACTTATTCCAGAATTTACCAACATCACTTACCTTGAGCACCGAAACTCGAAAATTCAAAATCACTTTGGCCACAGCTTAAGCCAAACCTGAAAGCTTGGTAAGCTTGTGCCACAGATATGTGAAGCAAAGATGGTTCATTTGATGCAAAATGCAGACAGCAGTACAAGATCAACCCAATGACTTGATATGCACTTGATTTTATTATTATTCAGTTGCACAACCATCAGGGCTCTAGCACCAAATAGAACAACCACAAACCTCTTATCTAATCTTTTCCTTGCCGCCGGTACCCTTCATCGCTGCGTTGACCTTGTCAATATACCCTTCAATTGGCGGCGTCAAAGTCGCCATAAACCTCGTCTTTGGAAATGGGGTAAAATCTGGCACCAACGCCGCCTCCCTGAGTTTCTCCGGCAACGCCTCAATGGCCTCCTTCTTCAGCCGCAGCAGCGTCGACTCGGCGGCCTGCCGCGCCCTGTGCCGCCGCATCAACACCCTGCTATACTCCTTTGCCAGCTTCTTCCCGTCTTCCTCCGTGAGCTCGTACTTGGGTACCTTGTCCATATCCACCAGCCCCAAGGTCACCAAGTCCAAACCCACCGTACCCATAGGCAACGGCGTGTCGGGCACCCCCATCGCCTGCCTCCCACCCTTCTTCAAAATTGCCTTCTCCCTGATCCGGTCTTTGCTCTCGAGACCGAGCTTCTCTCTCTCTGCTTCCCGCTCACGGTCTTTAGGCTTTAAGAACCGCACTGGGGTAGGGGCGTTGAGGCATTCATCATACAAGCGTTTCTTCTCCTGCTCCTGACGAGAGAAGACGGGTGCCGAGTCTTGGCTGTCTGCGGGACTCTTTCCCTTCTTGGTGTTCACTTTCGATCCTTTCTTGGGTTGTCCGTCTTTGGCCTTGGATTTACCTTTCGCGGTGCCGCTTGCGGAGCAGCTCTGGAGAAAGAAGTGGTGCTGGGTTAGAGACTGGATAGAGCTTCGCTTAGCGATCCGAAACATCTTCCCTCGTATTACAGGTGTTGGAAAATTAACTTGAACTGCGCTTAGTGACGGAAACGAGAATGCTCAGAATTGGCGGTGAGAGTCCATTGATGGAGGGAGGACGGAGGGGAGGAAGGACGACGACGACGACGTGAGAGATACTTTAGGGTTTAAGCTGTACACGAGCCACGATTATACAGGCCCATTTATTTTTAGCCCAATCCGCTTTCCTTAGGGAAATTATAATTAATTACATTCACTACCCCTGCCGAACACCATCTCAGTCTCCAGTCTTCCATTTTTCCTATTGCTCGAAGCTCAATTCCTTCCCCCTTTCTATTTTCTATTCAGTCGTCAAAATTAATATAAAAAATAAATAAATAATACAGTAACCATAACCTTCAAGCTCGAATTCATCCTACTTCATGGATACCCAATATCCTAATCAGCCCCAAAACCACTTTTTCATACTACAATACCAAGTCCTTTGAATACAAGATTTTCACTGATTCATGTAGGTAGAGCTGCAATTCGACTATCTAGGGTTTGGGGTTTTCTTTTTCTCGCAGAAAATCGTGACAGCCGGCAGCGAGGGAGGGAACGGACCTTACCCACGTCGCCAAATGTTAGGTGGATTGTATGGGGATCTCCCTCCGCCGTCATCTGCGGAGGAGGATAACAAATCCAATACCAACGCCTCGACTGTATGGTCGAGCAGCACGTTAATGGCGCCTCCTACCCTCCGTAAACCTTCCACATCATTGGCTACGCCGACGACTATTTTGAGATCCCAAAGTAAAGGGAAACCCCAAAACCCTAGTGCGCCCAAAACCCTGGCGGCGCTGCCTGTACTATCCGTGCTACCTGATGAGCCAGCACAACCGGCACTGGTAGGGGTGAACTCTGTGGTGGTTGAGGAGTATGATCCTTCGAGGCCGAATGATTATGAGGAGTATAGGAAGGAGAAGAAGAGGCGGGCAGCGGAGGCTGAGAGGATGAGGGAACTAGAGAGGAGGAGGCAGGAGGAAGAGGAAAGGGAGAGGAGGGAGAGGGAAGAGAGGGAGAGGGAGAGAGAGAAGGATAGGAATATTTCGGGTGAAGAAGCTTGGAGAAGGCGTGCGGCGATGAGTGGTGGCGTGCCACCCAGATCTCCTTCACCGCCTAACAGCGGAGATGGGTTTACGATTGGGAAATCTGATACTGGTGGATTGGGGCTTGGTGCAGGTGGGCAGATGACTGCTGCACAGAGGATGATGGCCAAAATGGGCTGGAAGGAGGGGCAAGGACTTGGGAAGCAAGAGCAAGGAATTACGACGCCATTGATGGCAAAGAAGACTGATCGTAGAGCTGGTGTGATTGTGAATGCAAGTGAGTCAAAGTCTGAAAAGAAGGTGAAGAGTGTGAATTTCAACGGACAACCCACTCGGGTTCTGCTGCTCAGGAACATGGTATGCATACACTTCGTCTTTTTTCTTTGGTTGGAAGGAAGGATGTGCCTGTGCTGTATGAAATTGATTTTTGCGACATGTGGGAAGCAGTCTTATCGGTGTAAAATGATGGCCATGGCAAATGCGTGCTAATTCCCAATTATTGTTTTGTTGTATTCTGAAGTGCTTGATAGGAATACCCATGCGATGAATGAAGTCTTATGAACATACACTCAATAAAATTTTGTTGGTCTTTTTCATTTCCACCACTACAGTCCTCTTTAAGACTCTTACTGATCAGTGTTGGTACTGCAATATCTGTTAAATTCACTAGATTAGACAAAATGTAGTTTTGTCTAGTATATAGGCACTGCAAGCTTGTGTTCTGTGCTCGTTGTAAGGCCAGAGTAGTTGATCAATTAAAAGTAGTTCCTGGAACTTGGTTTTGGTGACCAAGCTCTGGTAATCGCAAGTCTAACACAATGCAGCTAGATGATTTAAAAGGAGTCATTTTTGCTTTCACAGGTCCTTGAGAAATTAAATTTGTGGTTGGTGATGCAATTAATTTTTTTCTGTTTAGGCCATTCAAATGAGCCCAATACTAATGAATCCTGCATTGGAAGTAGTAAGTAATATGCTTAGGAAATGAGGTTCCTATGGTTGTTTTGACTCTAATGGAGTTGATAGTTTGGTGGATGGAGCTTCATGGTAGCATTCCTTGAATTTGCTATGAAATAGCATTCCTGGTATTGGCCATGAAAAGAATTTATGATCGGCTAGTAAAATTGAGGTCATTTTTGTGTTGCTCCGGCTATTGTTGTAGTGGCAGTGGTCCACGGGCAATAAAGCTTCACTTAGTACTTTAAATCGACATTGGTATATGATGGAAATGTCACAGAAATTACCTGTTTAACTTAGGATGAACAGCTTATAAATCTCATGGTTGAAATCGCTTTATCTGATCATACTCTTAGTTTCTCTGAAACCCTTTTGTTGATTTAGAACTCAAAAAGATTCTTTGAAATCTGCTTCACCTTCTAAGATAAGTTCTCCGTTGCATCTGCTAAAGTAGGTATTTTAACATTAGTTCAGGTCCCTGTCTTCCCCATCCCTCTGGTATTCTGCTACATTCTTTGCAACAGTAGGAACAAGTCAAGTAGCGTAAATCAATCAGAAGTTAATCAATACATAAAAATATGATGTTAATACAGTTATTCTTTTGTTCCCTCCACCCATTTGGTACTCATTCATAATAAACCTGTTACACAATTACTGGATGTTTGAAATCCATTTTAGCCCTACTTATTCCAATGGTGAAACCATTTCTTGTTAACCCTTGGGGGGCTTTATTTTTGCTCCCCATTATATCTAAACTTTCCTGACCATCTCTGTCTTCTGAAAGGTGGGCCCTGGAGAAGTAGATGATGAGCTAGAAGACGAGGTTGCATCTGAATGTGCAAAGTATGGAACTGTTACTCGGGTTCTGATATTTGAGATAACAGAGCCAAACTTCCCACGTCACGAGGCAGTCAGAATTTTTGTGCAGTTTGAGAGATCAGAGGAAACAACTAAAGCATTAGTTGATCTTGACGGCCGGTTCTTTGGGGGCAACACTGTTCGTGCAACATTTTATGATGAGGAGAGGTTTAGCAAGAACGAACTAGCTCCCACTCCCGGTGAAATACCTGGTTTTTGACAGAAATGGCATCTTTTGGCAAAGTGATGTAAGGCTCTTCTTTTGATCCCAATTATTAGAAGAACTAGGATAAGCTGTAAGAAAGTTCGAACTTGGAGTTACTGGCCTTCAAACAGAGTACTGATTGTAGCTTGACAGCCGTGATTCGGACTATTCATCAAAGGCCACGGCCACACATTTTACCAATTTTAGCAGATAACAACATGTTTGCGATGGGTTTAGTTTCTTATATCATCGCTGCCTGCTGCCGGAGCTCTGATACTGAAATTATGATTTGGATTTGGGGTTGGAATGGGTTCAATATTCTTATTGGGGCTTCCTATTCTATTAGAAGGTTGACATGGGTTCTGGAAATAGGTAATTGGGTTTGTTACTGTTGTTTGAAAAGCTCTTTTTTTGGTAAACACTGTTTGCTGATGGCAATTGGGCTTTCACTTGTGAATTGTTTAATAAAATCTGCTTTGTGGCTGCTCGTTCAGTATGTTATTTATGCAAAGCAACATATTACAGACTCTAGAGCCTAATCAAAGATCCAGCTTCTTGTTCTACAGGAATCAAGCTGCAGTATCTTGCTCTTTAAACGAAGAAATCTCTGGAGTAAATCTATCCTCTTTTCAGAAAATCATACTACTGCAGGAGCAAATAACCCTAGACAACAAAAGTAAACTTCTTCGCAAATATCCATCAACAATAGCCTAGAGTGCTTGATAGTGGCTAAACCTAGTAATCTCATCTCATCTCTCTAAGTGTCGAAATGACAATGATTATGACAACCCTTTATCAAGATTAGTCAAAAACTAATCATGGTCATTTCAACAGTTGAGAGATGAGATGAGATTTACTAAGCTTAGGCACTATCCCGCACTCTAGACTTTCCTTTCAACGTAGGGCTCTTTACTCATCTCCTGCAGAAATATGATTTTCTGAAAAGAAGATAGATTTACTCCAGAGATGCTTCATTTAATGAGCAAGATATGCGGTTTGATTCCTGTAGGACAAGAAGCTGGATCTTTAGTTAGGCTTTGCAGTTTGTAATAAGTTGCTTTGCATAAATAGCCTCCTGTAGAACCATTTTCTCTTGCTTCTTTAAATTTTTTGCTTTACAGAATATTGTAAATAGAGTATTTTAGAGAATACTAATTGGATATAACAATCATACATAAATTATAAATAACACCATAATAAGTATCACATGTCTAAGGTAAACATTAAGTATATTATAAAGAGTGTGTTACATTGGTTATGGTATATCTTTTGTAACACATCTAATGTTATTTTTAGCATGTGTATGTCCTAGGATTGAGGATAACCCATTATTGATGTTCATACCCTAGGTTATATGGATGTGTATGCATCTAATGTTATTTTCGGTTTGTTACTTTTAGTATATCAAAATAATATAAAAAGAAGAAATACAGTAGTTATTGTAAATGATACAATTATGATAAAAATTAAAGATAATAATATTTTTATAACTTAACTTTATACACCAGTATGTGCAAGTGACAATGAATGACGATGATAAAAAATCATTGGTAAATCCCACAGTGGTGCTGGAAAGCACCTTAGAACTATCCCGTCCACTATATTTCCCTAAGCTTCTTTACTTCTTCTTGGTTTCTGAAAAATCATCCATCTTTGCACTTTGATGGGGGTTTAGTGTTTTGGGTAGTTACCGATGCTAAAGATTAAAGAAACAATGGCATAGTGCCATGAAAAAGGATTTTACAAAAGCATGCATGCTCGCCTGAATCTTGAGCCTGGAAAAAGGCAAATTCTTTTTCTAAGAGAAAGAGTAAAGTGCAAGCATGAAATGATACTGCAATCCACAAAAGTGGAAAGGGATAAAGCTTCAAAGGCACAGAGAGTCTCTCCCTTTCTATAGTCTCCACGCGGGAGCAACGGCAACAGTGCAATCTTCTCGCCAGAAAAAAAAGAAAAGAAAAGAAACTAGCAGATCAGTAAAAAGGAGACATAGAGACAAGGAGAGGGCAAGGAGAGAGCACGAGCTTCAAAACCACAGTGTGCCTTTAGCACTCAACTTTTAAATGCCTCGAATTTTCAAACGCTGAAAAGGAGCAAACCCTTCTCCTCCCCCATTAGGAGCTTGGCTTAGCATCTCTGGCAGGGCCCATCTTCGCACCATGTCATGTGATGTACATGGAACGAAGTACAACATGATGCATACATAACATCGCATGGTGTAAACAACGCATACACTTAACTTTGCAGAAGCTAAGCATGTCAAATGTCCTACAAATAAAGCCACATCCACTGGCAGCAGGCCATGCAGGGTACTCGTCGCTTGTGCATTAAACCAATTAATTATCCAGAGGGAACCCAGTTGTTTGATTGGTCAGAAGATCACTAATTTTACTAGGCATATTAATTTTCTTTTAGAATCCTTAACTATCAAAATTCAGGAAGGAGAGCTTAAGATTCTTGTAGGGCCCTTATCTGTGATCTAAAACTATACGCTCTGCTTCTGGGACATGATTGTGGTCTCATCACATCACAAAGTGTGGTTTTTTTTACTTCTCTTCCTTTTGTCATCAGTAATTTAACTCATATTGAAAAACGAGATATCAGCTGTTATTCGACTTCTTGTTCGATCCTCACACCTACTTAGATGTTGATTTCTCAAACACTTTTTTCTCAACTTCCTTCCAAGTTCATATATCAATCTATTCACCCTCTTTTTAACTCTTTCCATTTTATTGGATTCTACCCGAAAGAGTATTTATTGGATTCGTTTTCGGACATCTGATCCAGATGTCACCAACAGGTCACACTAAGCTTCAGGCTAAATGGCTACGTTGTCCTCTTCAGTCGCCGAACAATCTAACATGTTAGCAGAGCAATCGAAGATGTTAGCAGAGCAACAACAATTGATGAAATAGGTGGATCCAGCATCGTTTCTTAGCATACAACATAACATGTTCATCATAAGCAGGCATCGATGGTGATACCAGGTGATACCAGGGCTTGATGGTTTTAATGTTGAGCGGTGGATGTTTCACGCAGATCAGTATTTAGAGTTGTTTATCCATTTTATCATTTTACTTGGATGGTGAAGCTTCTGATTGGTATCACTTGATATATCGCAATGGCCAGTTATTTAGGTAGAGTTGAAATGGAAACGGAAACGGAAAAAGAAACGGAATCCGTTTCCGGACGAAACCAACACAACCTTTCAACCGATGGACTTGGATACCTAAGAAGGTTTACATGCCAAACTTAGTCAAATTCCAACTGTGGGACCCATTCTTGTGCGATGTCTAGTCAGTATTTATCGTTAGGGTTCTATGCTCAGCTTATCCTCCGCAGCAATATGATTTTCGGAGAAGAGGAAAGATTTACTCCAGAGATTTCTTCATTTAATGAGCAAGATACTGCAGGACAAGAAGCTGGATCTTTAATTAGGCTCTGCAGTTTGTAATAAGTTGCTTTGCATAAAATAACCTCCTGTAGAACCATTCCTCGTTGCTTCTTTTTATTTTTTGCTTTAGCAGACTACTACAGTAAATATAGTAATATACATAATGAGATCCTGGACCTTAATTCGTAGCCCTTAGTCTCCCTTTTGGATTCTTGATTTGATCTGTCAATCTTTGTCTCTGATTGATCTTTAAACTGACTAAAGCAACTGCATGCCTATCTTTTAGCCGACACTGTTGCAAAACATTTGTGCCACTATTAAGCCTCTGAGAAATTAAGCCAGAGGATCATTTACTGATGAGAAGTGACGAGATGATGGTGCTTTTGCTTTACTGGACCTGCAGAAACTAAGACTCGCTTCGCTGCCTAAGGTGGATACTTTCTAGCTCTAGCCTTGAATATCTAACTTTTCTCACGACTACAAAGATGATCTGTAGAATTTTGACCTTCCACAGGTGAAGTTACACTTTGGCCTAATTGTCAAGCTCTGAGGTGAAGTTACACTTTGGCCTTCCACTTGCTGTAGAATTTTGATTTGACAACAGAACCACATAACAGGATACTAATAGATGGAGATACAGAAAGGGACAACAGCAACCCATAATCTTACAATGGTAACAGCATTCATGTGTGTGTCTCACAAGGTCTTTAGGTAGTGATAAAAGCAAATAAATAACATAAGACATAGAGCTAGATAAGTTTGGTGGGTGAGTTATCTTAATTATTTGTCATCACACGAAGGACCAGTTCATGAAAGTAAAAGCTAGGCAGTGATTGGAATCATCATCGTTCAGGACTTTCCATGCAACAGCTTGCTCGTAAGAGACTGGCCTCCCCATGCTAGAGACACATATCCCAGCCGGCAGATATGCAAAGCCCTGGAATATATGCAGTATGAGATCAGATAAACTAACATACAAGAAGCTCAAAAGAACTTCTGCAATGTGAAGCAAAAGGAAAAAAGGGTTAGGTATCCTCTGTCAATCAAAGGGTTAACTCTGTTCCACAGGATGTTGTTTGACATTAGAAAGTACTTTCACTTCTTTTCAAGATAATTGAAAGATAGCTCGTGCTAGCTCAAGGTACTGAATCATGTTTATACCTGTTGCATAATCTTGGAGAATTCAGAGCAGAGTAGCTTCCGACCCGCCTCGTCGAGAATTTTGTCTAGCATGATATCTTGAAGGGCAACGAGAGTGGTTTCGAGCATGTCAAGTCCAGCCTGGTTTGCAAAAGTGAAAACCGGAGATGCCTGCAGTTTGTGTCACAATTATGTTAAACATCATCGAGACTCCTCCATAATAATTGGAACTAAGAAAAATTATTACATTTGTTTTCAAAGAGCAGCACAAGATTGCATCTGAGTGGTGCCAAAGCTGCTTCAACAAAGCATCACCATCTTGAGAATCTATCTCAAATAGACCTCCCCCTGTATGGATCCTGCAACAAACCACATTATAATCAGATAAATTGGGTAGCGCAATCAACAAAAAGTACTTAATCAAATGAAGGATCAGTAGTACTAGGCATTTTTTTCCCATGTAGATTGATAAAACATAAACCATTTACCTGTAGCTTCTGTATATCCATCGTGCCAAAGTAAGAGCCTCAGGAGAGCCGGGAAGGGATTTTGAACCAACATGGGGGCTAAGTCGAGATGGGGATATAGCCATTGCAACCCTCTGAACCGACCCCACAACATTACGCACATACTGCCGAGCCATGGCAGCCACATTATCCCTCACGTGGTTCTCGAAAGTGAATTGGAAGGCAATTGTCAAGACTGACCTAAGGTTAAAACTACTGGTGTCTGCTTTAGAAGATGTCCGTGCAGCACCAGGTCCTACCTCAAGTGTAGAGGCTAAATCCAATGTGCGAGTAGCAGCAGGACCATCCTATGCCACCAGGAAAAAAGAGTAAATAAAAACCAGTAATTGTATTTATTAAAAAAGGAATAAGAAAATAATTCACTTTTCCATAATTTCTACGAGGAATAAGAATGAATTATATCTCAATGATTACAGTAGTGAGTTAAAGAAGCCACCCAACTGTTTTAGGATCCAGAGGTATGACACGAAAACCAGACGATAACAGAGGCGCATCGTCAGCGAAAGATTCATCTATAGGTGCAAAAACAAGTTGAGCACAGGAGCCAACAGCACTTTCATCAACTCCACTGCATAGCTGCGAATGGATATAGGCAGTCTCATCAGTAAAAGGTAAAGGCAAATAATATCTCCATATATCTCCCAGGTAATAGTGCTGACATCCTAACCTGCAGCAAGTACATATCATGTGCCAAAGCAACATCTTCAGGGGAAAATGCATGACCTTCCAGCCGAACAACCTCCAGGAACTATATACGAAGGAATGTGGATTTCATATCATGGCATGTTCGGAAAAATGATAACAAAAAACTGCAGCAAAGTACACTTCATAGATACCTCCTCCTGCTCTATGGTGTGGGCTAGAGGTAGAATGACCTGGCTACTAGGGAAGCCGCCAGGTCGTGGGCAAGGAACTGCATAAGGACTGGCCTTCAGGCAAGCAGCAGAGTAAGTATCAACACCATAATCAGCCCACTCTGACCGGTGTTCCCGAAGAAAACGAACAAGCAATGCAGGGGGGACATCCTGTAGAGCAATGTGGAAAATGGGCACTAAAATATCATCACAGACAATCACTTGAAAGCCAAAGGAGATATTTTCAATACCAAAGGTGCATGTCCAAACAATAGTGTGAAAAAACCAACCAGAGATAATAATTCCATTATTATAGCTTTGCTTTCAAGAAATACCTGCAAAAGCATTGAAGCCTTGGCACAAAGCACTCCACCCCCAAATGTTGGGAACATTGATGCATTATAATGTGACCCAAGAAATTTACTTGGAGATGAGTTGACAACAATGGTTACATCCTCTCCACCATCAGCACCAAGAATAGACCAGCCATCATCCGCAAACCCATTGATGGCATCATTGAAGCCCCTGACATTCAATTCAAAATATAAGTTGAGCATTAGAAAATCATTGCATATTTCAAAAGAAGAGAGCTGGCAAAGAAATATTATTTGAACTCCGTCAAAGTCAAACCAGATATCAGTTACTTCACAGTTCAAATAGTAGGCAGCGCCCAGTTTCTAGAAGGCCAAAACTTGGTAAAGTAGTTTTACCTGGAGAGCCTCTGGCTAAATGTTCTTAAAACAGCTGGTTGGCGACCACCTCCATATTGAATTTCTCCACTGGTCTCTAGCGCAATTTGTCGCACTTGGCGCAAGGCCTGTACAATTAGGTTAGAAATAAGTTGATTACAAATAAATCAAAAGGAAAGAAAAAGGGATATCAAGCTTGTGGTTAATCTTACAGCCATTGTCACTTTTTGTGCCAGAATTTTGGAAGATTCATAAAGTGGCCTCAAGACTTCAGGAACACTCCAAACCTACCATTATTAGAAGTTATAATTAAGGAACACCAGAAACCATGAAAACCATAATTCAGTTAAAGAAATCTTAACAGTTGGAAGAAATCTGGTTCTTACATCCAAATCAACATGATCAACAATGTGAAGGATGGAGCCACCACCTTCACATGGTCGAATAAGATAGCCACTTGGAAGCATTTCAGCTCTCACAAAACTTGAAGCAGGAGGCCCCGACGGGCCACCAGTGGAAGAAGTCAATGACCTCTCACATATCTGCATAAAATTTTGAGAGACGATATGGAGTTTGCTCTGCATATCAAAGATCATAAAACCCAGAAAATGTTCAATAAAAGAGGGACCCCAGAGCACTCACAACAAGACTGCCATCTTCCAAAGTTGTCGTGTATCTCAATGTCCAAAAGTCACGTGCAGCAGCCAATGTTGTTGGAGCAAATGTCTGGTGAAAAAACAGCAGATAGGCAAGGAAAGAGACCAATCATGCAAAATAACAAGGATGAACATTGGATAAGACAAGGCAGACTATATTGCAAAATAGCTCAAACCTGCATGTACAGAAGTTCAATTGTCCCTCCACTTCCAGTGGGAATTACACTCAAAACGTCAAGGCATCGACAGTCACGAAACCAAGACAGACGATCTTTGAGTATTTCAGCAACCTGAGCAGACAAAACATATTAAATATATATTTAACCAGGGCATCCAAATCATATTTAACGACAGGAAGAGGAGACCTTCGTGGGCTCTAGACTCACGAGGCCACAGGCTCGTGCTGCTATCCCACTACAGTTGCGGGAAATAGCAACGATGCCTATAGAATCCGGACCAGGCTGCATTGTTATCAATACAAGAACTTCATTAGATCATGGAGGCAGAACAATAAATCTCTCAATACTAAAACACAATTCAGAAACTTAAAAGGATGATTTACCTTCATCCCAATCATCTGTACCCAGTCGACAGCAGTTCCTGTAGCCTTGGAAAGGAACTCTGCCAAGGTTTCCTCAGCTATTGCGAGAATACTGACAAACAATGAAGAGTTGAGTTGTTAAACCAAACAAAGAGAAGATGACAGGACAAACATCTCAAGGGCAATTACTCACCCAGCTGGGTTATTAGCATCCCGTTGAGGATGCTGAGGTGTTGGGTTTTGCTGCTGTGGCTGCTGACCACTCATGACCACAGACTCGCAGCTATTGTCTGTGGTCGTTGCTGAAGCCTGTTCAAATTCCACCAACAAAAGATCTCATTGCACGCTCACTAAAGCACACCATAATAACTTTTGCAAGTTTGTTCCAGAAACCAGGTGACCTAATTGAAAAGATTAAAGGAGCTTACAGTATGCAGTTGCTGACGCATAAAACCGTTCTCATAAACCAGATGAGAGACCTGCTTCTGCAACCGGTCATTCTCTTCCATCAACAGCTTGTTCATGGCACTCAGCTTTCTATTCACAGTCTGCAGACGGGAAGATTCCTTTCTCTGCTTCTCACGGCATCTTTTACAAATAATAAGAAAAGAAAACCAGTTAAGAGGTTAATCCATGACCAAAGTTGGTTTCAGTACAGCCACCACATGCTGGAGAGACCAGAGACTCCAAAGCATGGGGAAGCTCCATTTTAATACTCGTTCTATCTAGCATAAATATTCCTCTAGTGGTAAACATTCAAACAAACCAAATATCGAGAAAGTGAATATTACAGGGAATCACAACCTCAAAATCCTGAAAATGGTCGACCAAAAAGGTGCCAAAAATCAGAGATTTCTCGTAACTTAAATCCATTAGAAGTGACAATGCATTCCACCATTTAAAACACTAAGAGAAATTCTCAAAGTTCAAATCTTTTAAGAATTAATGTTGGTCAAAAGAATTATAAGGAAAGACATGATAAGCATATCGTGAAGCACTTGAGTTTAACAACTGGTTTTTGGTTCCAAGGGAGAAACAGAAATATTAGAATAATGCATCAGAACTCTCAAGCTTAAGAGGATGTTCTTCCTGGGTTCTTTATGACCAAAACAAACTTCAACCTCAATATATGTCTTAGATGTATAATAAAAAAGTTCAGCCCTCACAAGTACAAATATTTAGTTAATCATCCTACCAAAGCATATGATGAAAAAAAAAGAGAGGAGAACTGGTTTACAAGCGATTCAATTCTGTCACTATTGCGATCAAATTCAAAACCAAATTGAAATCTTGAGCTCAAGATGATTGAAAAGGAAAAAAAGGAAAACCACAGAGAAAAAAATTTACAGCGTCGTTATCTCAAATCTCATCATAATTCATCTTTAACAGGCTGAAAATGGATGAAAAACCCCCACCGAGAATCATCAATGAAGAAAACAGGTGCATTTAAAGCAGATGAAAGATGAATCACTTTTTTATCCATAGTAAAAGATAATGACCCTTTACGATTTTGACATTAAGCCTGATTTCTCAAAATCTAATAAGAAGATCGGCAACAAGGAAATGTCTTTTGGGAACCCTACCTCTTTTACGAGGAGGCATGATACAAAGAAGAAGATATCTAGAAATAAAATTCCATATCTTCCCAAAGCCCAAAATAGGATATTCCGTTGCTCAGAAGACAGAAATGTGCTTCTAATCAAAAGCATAGGAAGAAATGAACAGAACCCATATCCAGGTTTCCATTTATCCTAAAGTAATCTATGAAAACAATAGTGAACATTTAAGAACTCAAATTTTCTATGAATAGTTGACCCAAAAATTTTCTGAACGCAAAAGGCCATGGCAAAAGCAAAACGTCTACCTTCCAGGAAAGTATACTGTAGAACATCAACAGTAACGGACAAAAAAATAAATATCTTTATTGCAGTTTTTTGTAAGCATGACATGCTTGGAGAAAGATGTCCATGACCGTGCGATCTAAGTTAAGAAGAAAAGAGTGTGCCTTTATCTTACCTGCGGTTCTGAAACCAGACTTTGATCTGTTTTGGCTCAATGTTAGAGAGAATGGGACACTCTCTAATGAGCTGCTGCCTTCTCAAAGAGCTTGGCTTTGGGCATTCAGTGTAAACTCTTTCAAGTGCCTCAACCTGCTCTGGAGTATACCTCACGTACTTATTCGCGTCCATCTGCTTAGTGCTTGCTTCTTTATTGTGCATAGAGAGAGTCATATACCGAAGGAAATAACACGAACACCCAACTAAGAAGAACGCCTAAATTATTCAAAAGGCCTAAGAACAACAAACTACCCCCGGGTTTTCTGTCTTGAGGTGCTCAAAGAAAAAACTACGGAAGAGAATCAAAAAACAACTAAGACCCCAAGTGCCGATTTTAGAATACTATAGATGGAAAAGGTGTGGCGTCTCTGGTTTAGCTCTCGATTCTCTTCTCCTTCTCCTACTCCTTCTGCTTTGGTTGTTTTTCTGAGGATGATCTTGGCGTCGCAATGGTTGTATCAGGCAGGCTCTCTCCTCCAAGAGGAGCCTCCTCGGTCCTTCATCAGAAAGAGAGTAGTGGTGGTGGCTTGGCTTGGCTTTAGTTTTTCACTGTTAATCTCTTCCCTTTTCTCTTGGTATCACTCTCTCCCTGTGCGTCTAAATAAACCCAAACTTCAGAACAGAGAGGGAGGGTCCCGTGGTCTTTTATTCCTGTACGCCAATATCGAGATTCTTACTTCACACTATTAGAGGAAAAGAGAGGATGCCGAGAAAATAGTCAGAAAAGAGAAAACAAATAAAACCAAAGACAAAACAAAACAAAACCCACAGATAAAAGATGTTTTATGGAGAGAAACAGTCTAACAGAGGTGTGAGAGACCACTTTGGCGTCTTTCTATGCCTGAAGAAAACGAACAGAGACAAACAGCAACAGCCAATAGTAAACGAAAAGCAAGGTGCATCATTATCATGCTTACTTGTAATAAACAAAAGAAGAAAACCCTTTTCCCCTTCTGTTACTGCATGAAAAAGTAAGAAAATAAGGAGAAAAATGGAAATAAAGGAGGCTGTGCTGATGTCTTTAGCCTGACAAAAAGAGCATAGACGTTAGAGGCTATTTCCTAGCTTTCCTTCACTCTTTTTTCTTCTCTGTGGGTTAGCTATGGTTTTTTTATTTAAAAATAAATAAATTTAAAGTCACCCAAAAAGGTTCATACAGCATTACTGCACTGTGTAGACGCTGGCCTCGGCATCACTTCTTTCTTTCTTTCTTTCTCCTCCTCCCTTTTCTCGCATTGGGTGATGCATGCATGTGGTCATGGCTCGTATATATATATGTACTAGAACATGTCTATGCATATTCATTGAGGTTCATGTGGTGTATGAAGATGGATGGATGATGTGTATAAATTATTTGTATTTGTTTATTACAATGATGTGTATACGTGGCAGGCGTGAAGAGAGAGAAAAGAGAGGAGGAATGGACAAAGATTTCCTCAGCATCATTAGCTGAAATTGAGTTGGGTTGACTCGGGACTTTGAGTTGCTACTATCAGGCTAAAGGCTTTGCTTGGAATAGGCAAGTCAGGGTAGCCAACTTATGTTACACCCATATACTTATGTAAATATTTGTTTTTATTGCGTCATATATATGATTTTTTAAAACTATCATAATTAAAATTACCTTGGTAATATTATATACAGTTAGGATATGTTCGTGTTGAAGTTACCTCTAATATATTTGTCACGTCCCCCGCTCATATTAATAAATATCTCTCGGATTAAGCTATTTTATAGATATGGATTAGGGTGGATTAAATTCAGATAGATATTTAAACATGGGATATTTTCCTTCGTTTTGGGCAATGATGAGAATGTGACGGAGGATTTTGCAAAGGGAAGCACTTGAGAGCTGGGTTTTTTTACCTCAGGTGAAATCTTGCCAATTGGGTGGTGAACAATGGCAATCTAACGTGAATGAATGGCAAGAGAGCAGTCATCGTGGCTAGCTAGTAGCTTCATGCTATAGTTGGAAGCAAGAATGGCCATTGGTTGTTAATGGTTTAAATATATTTAAGTAACAATCTAAATGTTTTGTGTCCTTTTCATGTGCAATGCCATCATGAACACGCTTTTATTTTCTTAATGCCAAGTACTTCATCTCCTGTGTTAATTAGGGTTCTCAAAGCCTTAGATCATACTGCGTTTGTGATTTAAACTAGAAAAGAATGAGAACAGATGAACTTTGAAGCTTCAAAAAATGGGTTCCAAACTTCAAAATTCTCACTTTGTAATTGGTTAAGATCACACAATACCAACCAACAAGCCCTTTTTGGTGACAAATGAGAGTGTTTCCCACCTAGTTTGCTCCATCCCTTCACTCATAAGGATTCAGGAGAGAAGGGGTGGGAAGGACAGCTTTGGATGCTTTGAGAACATGCAAGAAATTACTTTATAGCAATTGTCAACCCGGTGAAAATCCACAAGTCAATCACTTTTCACACCATTATCTTTCTATCCGATGTAATCTAGCTAGCGAGCGAGCTAGCTTTAGCTATATATATCTTGCAATACAGCAACAAGGCACCACATCCAGGTTTACACCAAAACAATTAATGGGTTATGATGGGTTCCCTCAAGGTCGATGATCGATGATAGGTTTCGCTACACAGACTCACTTGTTGTCTTCTTCCTGTCTCCCTGGGTACATCAATGATAACGAGGACCCTCCGAGTCGCATTTTTCCACCTTTTACCACTCCTTTTGAAGGGGATGAGCACTCTAAATAAGGAGGTTTGAGACAGTAAAACCCCACGAATGGGGCATGTCCACTGAGCCATGTTCCATATCGCATTGCGTGATTTTGCAAACTTTACAAAGGTGGGAGTCGTTATCCTGCCTCCCCTCGAGGGACCCAAGCAACTTAATTGTATGGCAGAGAGGCGGTCCCATGTTTTCTCATGCACCAAAAGAGAGCATTTAGACAATTAGACTCCACAAATTTGACCCCACCATGCACATTCTCCCTCTAGAATTATGTGCCTTGTTTGCCTTTGCTTCCATTTTACACCTCTATCTCTCTCTCTCTCTCACTCACTCTCATTTCCGGACCCATGCATGATAGAAGATGTAAAAGGTAGACATGGGTAGACTCCAAGAATCCCAGCTTGATAGGCCGCTCATGCCAGGCAAAATCCTGATATCTTAGCTACTAATTATGGCGCAATACTTAACACTAAGCAATGATTACGAGTTATATTAAAGCATTTACCGCATTAATTCCTATCTCTCAAAACCTCGAAAAGGGAATGTGAAAAGAAAACCATGGCTGCTAATGGCATTAATTTATCAGTTACATTTTACAGGTTTGCTGCCTCCAACTCCAACTTTTGGCATCAAATTAAGGAGAAATGGATACATCATCCAACAAATTTTCTATGTATGGTGAAACCCTCTCCCTTTTTTTCTTTCTTCCTACATTTATTCTTCTCTAACCACTTTCATTAATCTTTAATTGAAATTACTGGTCAGACATCATGATAGTGTGGTTAGCTAGGCTTGTTGTTTAACCAAAAAAGAAAGAGCAGCTTTTGGGAGAAGGCTCTATTCCTGGTTGCTTGCATGGTATAATATATATTTATCTCACCGTTCTTGTGTCATTTTCCACATTGCTTCTCATGACCTGCATGCCTTTCTTGTCAAGGTAGTTTCATTTTCCATGGATTAGTATACGTACCCTATCTCTGCATCTTTAAACCCTAATCAACACAGAAATTAATGATTCCAAATCAAAACAAATAAGGAAACCATCCATCTGCTTGAAATTTGTGGAAAGTTGTATATATATGTGTGAGTGGTCCTGCGGGTCTAAAGTCTGGCATTATTGACAATGAGAATATGAACAAAGCCAATCACATCCTGCTCATGCTATCAGGCTGTCCTAGACCATCCGGCCAACAATCTAATTCCAAAATATGAGAGACAAATGAAGACCATGCATCAGGATTCCAGTTAAAGACAAAACACGAGCTATGGCAAGAAATGAAATGATTAGGAGGTTGAAATTTGTGGGCATGAGATGATGCGAAATAAAAATAAGGCAATTATCTATGCGTTGAATTTGAAGATTCCAATGAAGAAAATATTATTGAGAGATATCAATGTTTGACTGATCAACCCACTTACTGACATCCATCTCATATTTGTCTATATCATCTTAATTTTATGATCGATGTAATTATAAAATTTAACGACAATGAGAGCAGTGTAGATCATAAGTGCTGGATTCAGACTGAACATATGGATTATTGAACCTAAGGCCATAAGAAAGCTCTAAGAATTGGACCACTGTCGTAGCAGACTGGCAGGCACCTCTTCCACCTTGATGGCTTGGAAGGAAGGTCGGCCACTCTCAAATCGGGCTGCAGTCACAGACTAAACAATTAAAACCAGTAAATATATGTTAGGTTTCCAGATAATCCAACATATCAAAGAAAAAAAAGCAGCAAGAAGATGATAGAAGAAGACCGAGCAGTAAATGAACTTTATCGGATCATGTTCCCTTGTTTTATTGTTTGGTAAAATAGAATAGCAAGAGTCAACATACTAAGAGTATCGCAGGTTAACACCAATACCAACATGAGCCATCTAAGCTTATTAAACAAGGTCACAACAACACAAGGGTTCTGAGGAGCTGAAGCCGATAATCTGATTTTAACTAAACTACTCAAACATGACGAATGCTACCCAACATCCAATGCGGATTCTCCAGCCTGACCGCGATTCTTGAAACCAAGAAATGCGCACATGGAAGACTTAACTATCACTCGCCACACGGAGGAGCAGCTAAAAGAAAAATCCACAGCAAAAATATAGCTACCGATGCTCTTATTTACAGTGCTAACTTCATCTTTGCAAACCCCCCTACAAACCATCTACTAGAAAAGGCTATACAGAGTAATGAGCTGTAGAGTAAAGCCCGCACGAAGATGTAGTGACACTCTTGGCTGTGATTTCCCCACATATATGACTGACTGACAACTTTGCGGCCTTGCATGTACTGCCGTCAGCTCAAGTGAATCAAGACTTGCCATTCGAAGAAGTGATGCCATTTTTATTGGCACCAAGACTGATATCAGATTGTGATTTATCATCCGATGTCACATCATTCTGTTGTTTGCTCTGATCTTTCTTTGCATTGAGAAACCGGCCGCCACATCCCCTAGCTCTTCTCAATGCATGCAGATGCCGAGATTCATGCAAATAAGGCTGCAGTTGAGATGAAAGTAATGAATTTTCTGAATATAATAATAAAAGAGAAATGTATAATCAGCAAACCAGAGGCACTCAGGAATTCTCATTAAGTTTGCTAGCATATGAAATACATCGCAACCATAAATACCAATTTCGAAAACTTGAACTATTGCCAAATGCACATATTAGTTAAGAGAGCTTTAATAGATTATCCTAGCAACATACGAATATTCATAATTTTCAACATGTGCAATTAGCACCCTTGTAATGAAATCGAACATATAGAATAGAATAGTCTAAAAAGTTAATATCACCTTTTGAATGCAAAACTGACATTAGATCATTCAAGAAATTACAAAAACAAAACACATTGATGTCCTCCGTTCTTTCTAACCCTAGGGAATTAGAGTCAGAAGATCATAAAGGACAAAGGACTGGAAGGTAAAGTAGTCTAACTCATCAGGACCAGTTCCTGCAATAAATTACCAGAATATGCATGATTAAATGCTCGCTTCTCAGATAATTCACACACAATGTTGAACATAGCTGGTAAGGAATTGGTTCCTTGCAATCAACAACATACCTTTCGAGATTTCACAGCTTTGTTTTCTGATTCAGCTTTTGCACGAGATTGCCGGCGTCTAAGGATACCATGATACTGTTTTGCGTTAACAAACACAGGTTCTTCCACAGCATCTGATGGCAAAGGAACTCCAGCCTGCTGAATCCCCATCAACTGCAGGTGGACCTGAAACAAAAAGACGTATGTTCATACATTAAATATGTTGCAATTTCACAAGGACTATGGCTTTTCAAATAAAAGAAAAAGAAACCAGTCCAATAAATGCAGCATGAAGGTTAATACCATTGGTTGGCCACCATAAGGCTGTGGAGGGTAAGGCTGAGCATCATAGGGAGCAAATATACTTCTATAGTATGGATCTGGATATGGATAAGCTGCTGGTGCCTTCAATTCCATAAACAAGTTCAAATAGTATGTCAAAACTCTTTGTATATTACTAAAAAACTCATCATACAGAAACAAAGTTAATCAAACTGCCTTTTTCAGCAATCCTACAGTATAAAGTAACATTATAATCAAGACTTTCCAGCAAAATTAATGCTACTACATTTTAACAGTACAAAGCAAGAAAATGAAAATCAAGAAACTTCCACATGAACGAGATACACATAATAAATGCTCCAATCACTTGTCAAATGAAGGTGCAAGATCATATAACAGAAGGAAGTGTGGATAAACAAGATGCATATCAAGAGTTGTCCACATGCTAGTCATATTGGAAGTTCAGTGAATGCTGAATAGAAATACAGCTAACTGAAATTTGTACGTATGTTATATTGGAAAGAATTACATTTGAGCTATTAAGCCAAACAATAGTTCTCTACAAGAAAAAGTGCTCTTATCACTCGTCAGAAAATATAAATACTGATTTGCATGAGCATACAAGAAAGGGTTAAAAACTTTTCACAGAATATAATACCATTGCATGTCCTGCACCTAGTTGTGGAGTAGCGGCATATTGAACATCTGGGGTTGAGATGCCTGACTGTGACATCACAGTGCCAGAAGATGAAGACTGAACCTGAGTTTCTACATGGTTTTGCTGCTCGTCAGCTTCACAGTTATCTGGACAGACATTTCACAAAGCAGATTAGATGACATCCAGTAAGTAAAAAGTTACATGCATATGCAAGTTGTTTCATAGATCAAGAAGTACTCAAATTTCGACACCACAGTTTAGGCATGAATTATGAATGGAAGAGAAAATGCTTTTAATCAAAGACAACGGCTTTCATCACCAGAGAGTAAGCCGTATAATCATTAATAAGCAAACACACACTAAAGTTCAACCTATCATGGGAATCATGAATATGCAAGGACATAAGAGAAAGTATGAAAACAGTAATTATAGGGAAAGCCATACTGTCAAAGATAGACATTGATAAAATTTCAAACACCACACAGATAACTTCAATCCTATTTCCTCTGCTGTTAGCAATCCTTGGATTTCTGAAGTGGAACATAAATCACTAGGATTATCCCTGTAGAGAAATATCTCTAATTTAGACTAGCTTTTCTATGAGATGATCTCATCCTCCCATTTAATATCATTACAACATACAGTACATCAATTATTTTTAAGCCTGCACAACAAATAGATTCCATCCTATATTCAAAATCATTTGATTTAGAAAAGAAAAATTCAATAACAACACAAGTTTGACAAAGCTTTTGGAAAAATACCTGAAAGATTATGCATAGAAGAAGTCATGAGGCTTTATGATCCCAACCTCAAATCTGATCAACACAATTGGGAAAAGCAAAAAGTTTAGGTCACAGAGTTCCTAAAGCATTGCTTATGACAAAAAGGAAGCTTTACACCTTCATTACAACCATACTCTAAATACAGGGCACCGTGAGTGCATCTTCCTATCACAGCAGTATGTAACAATGAAATAATAATAACAAGCAAGATTTAAATTTAAGTAGGTCTGCAATAGTTAGTAGCTGATTTACAACCTTGAATTGTTCAAGTACTCCTACTTTAATCCACATATAACCAAGCTCGCCATAAAAAAGTTTCCTTCAAAGCCATGTTAAAATAAATTAGCACTTTCATATTTATATACCAAGTCACAAATTTTGTCAAACAATGTATAACTACTTGGTTCAGTAACATCTAAAAACAAAGTTTGTCCAAGCTAACTTCAGGTTCAGAAAAAACCTAGAGAGCAAGCTTGTGCATGCTGACCCACGATATAGAATTTTAATTAGCCTTGATACAAATTTTTCACCCAAATAACCAGCACAAGCATCTAGATAAATGACTGTTATACCAGATGCTATCACCAACAATTTGTTTACCAA
The DNA here is from genome assembly GCA_019739055.1 of Passiflora organensis. Classification (NCBI taxonomy): domain Eukaryota; kingdom Viridiplantae; phylum Streptophyta; class Magnoliopsida; order Malpighiales; family Passifloraceae; genus Passiflora; species Passiflora organensis. The sequence goes on from JAEPBF010000136.1 coordinate 2,150,431, forward strand.
TATTTGCTTCTTCTCTTTTCATATTTAAAACCAGGTTACCTTTGGCCTCTCTTAAAAGAGGACGTCTTTGGTCTCTCTTAAAAGAGGACGTCACTACTTGGACTACTCGAGCACAAGGTCAACAAGAGCCAAAGTCAGTCCTTGAATCACTGACGGTGGTACAGACCTACATTTAGCTCCTACTGGACCATAAGACAAATGGAGTTCTGATTTTCGTGTATTATCCTAGAAGATTCATCACTCCAGGGATGGAAAACTACACAAGATCAGACTCCAACTAAAACAATAGTGAAATAAATGAAAGATACCTGACATGAATATGCACTTCCATTAAAAAAAATTTCAAACTCACTTATATCAGAATCTTCCCACATTTCTCTATCAAAAATCAGGTTAGCACAAATGACCAAAACACAATCAACTAAAACTAGGAAAATTAACTTAAAGAAGCCAAACAAAATCCTCGCTCACATAAGCCTATCAATAAACTGCAACAAAGGTACCCGAAAATCAACTCCGTTGGCAAATATTCCCAAACTAACCCACCCAAATAGAACACAATTAGCTCGTACGACAAAAGTAAACAAAGATCAGTACAGCTAAACTCGCCTGAACCCGAAAATCCGAACTCAAGACTCCGCCTAAACCAAAAGAGAGAACAAAATTCAATCCTCAATTCTTATTCTTCAACCAAAATCTAAACTAAACCTACCAGGAAAGTTTCCCAGAACAACGCAATTATGCATTTGACGAAAGAAAAACTGCACAAAATATTGAAAAAAATTAAAGATCAGAACTGTCACCACCTCTCCCCCAGCCTTTCAATTTCCAAACACAAACAGAACGAAAAGAAACTTAATTAATAAAAAAAAGAAGAAAAAAAAGTCATTTCTACGGAATTGATCTGACAGATGAAGAAAAAAGAAAAAGAAGAAAAGTGTAAGGAAGAGTAAGAATTAGGGATTGTCAGCTCCTAAACGTGCCTTACAAGGAGAAAAATCTGTTCTTCCAGGAAGATAACCGACGGCCTGCTGTTGTCGTGATTGGTTAACGGTGATGTTTCGGAATCCTCTGTTGGTGCAGGTATAAATGAACCATGTGGCTCTTCTATTGTTTCTGTTATAGGGTAAGTGGATGGCTTACATAAATGAAATATTTTTTTTACCACATACTCATTTACTCCTTTCTCCTCTTCCCGTTCATTAATAATTTCATGGACCATTTCTAATCTAGCGAATAAACTTTATTATTTCCGATTTTAATCATTATGACCTAAGATTTGGTTTGGGAAGTGGGTTTTATTATATAGTTTTTATTTTGATCACAGAATATACCCGGTGGAACCTCTACCACGGTAAAACCGACTCCTTTTATCAGGTCAAACAATCGAGAATGCGCCCGGATAAAGAGAATCATATAAAAAAGGGCTTTAAAGGACGGGTAGTTTTTGTGATGTATAGCAAATTTGAGTCGTCGGATGTCAGTGAGGAATCCGGGCAGGAAAGAGAAACTGACTACGAAGCCCAGGAGAGGCAATCAGGTCCAGAAATGACGTGGAGCCCACCAGGGACCGCTGACCGAAATTTCTGCAAAAGTGTGTGGTGATGTGTACGTTCGGATTAGCCACACGTAGGCCCACAGTAAGGGTTATGATTAGGGTGCTGATTATTGTTTTTTTTTTTCTTTTCACGTGGCAGTGACAGTCTTCATGGGCCTCGAGGCCTCTGGCAGGTATATGAGCCATAGCCCACGGACTACTTCCCTCCCGAGCCAAAGCGGTTGAGCTGCCCTCCCTAAATCTGGTACCCAAGCCACTAATCCATAATTATAGTGATCAATAAGCTTGATTAATTAACTAAATTATAAAATTAGAACTGAGTGAGAGGGAGGAAGGTGAATAGCTACTTGCAAGGGACATGTCCCTTGCTACTTTCCAAAGGATCACGACGCACTACTGAGATTTCTCCTCTCTTATTATGCGATCAATCATTCAGCTTGATACGATCATTTCTCGTTTTGGAACAAAATTCTCTCTGGTGAAAACCCCAAACCTTCGAAACTATTTTGTTTATTTTCAAGTGTGTGACGTTAACTTTGATGCGGAACACACATCACTGTATCATAACAATGTGCTTGCTCTGTTGTAGTGATCATTCTAGTCTGAGTTACGTCTGACAGGTTCCATTTACTGTTCCGGTTGAATAACTTCACTCTATGGAGATCAGCTTTTACGGTGAGTGTGCTGCTTGTTTTCGCTCGTTATACTTCTAAGATCACCTAAAACCTAACCAAATTAAGTTGTTAGACAAAAAGAAGTAGCTTTCACTTGAAAAATTGGGGAAGTTAGCTTTCTGTGTATGTGTATGTTTTGAATGGAGGAATTTTATATTAGTTACTAATCCACTGTTGTTGTACTTCATAGTTGTTTATGCATCTCAGAAGAAACTGATCTGATATGCTCGGATTATGCTTTTAGAACAACAACTGGACTGATTACCGAATAGCATCTTCTTTTTCTAGTTGTTTGCGGGGTGAGCTTGTGCCAAACTTTACGTATGGCTATCTATGTTTGGGTGCATTGGCATGCTAAATCAGATATCAACGTAGACCACCCTGATTTTGGTTGCAGAGGCACAATGTAAGCATTGGTCACATATCATGGGCTCCTCCTAGGAACGGTTTGTTGAAAAACCGCAATGTGGCTTGTGTGTCAGTTCAACAAGCCAACAGATCTAAGGTTACGGCACCTTTAGAGTTTGAAGGTGCCAAAGAGCCACCAAAAAATTAGTACAGGCCCAAAGAACCTTTCATAGCCACTATTGTCTCGGTGGAGAAGCTTGTAAGCCCAAATGCTCCTTGAAAAACTTGTCATGTAGTGATTGATCATGGTGGCAATGTTGCTTTCTGGGAAGGAAAAAGTTATAGCGTGATCCCTCCTGCAAGTGATTTTATTTTCTGGTGTTCCTTAAGACTTATTTCTCTTTACTGTCTTAGCTAAAAGTAGTTTACTATGTACGCATTCCATTAGTTTTTCCCAGAAACAGACATCAGTCCTTTGTTGATGGGGAAATTCTTTTAAAGGTCATGCATATGCTCGTCCGGAATTGGCGCCTGATATGTTTCTTATTCCCTTTATTTGTGTACACAGAATATCTTACAGTTTAAATTATCAAATTTTACCCATATATGTCAAGTAACAGGTATGTGGGATCGTGCATGATGGTTTTAATCTTCTTTCATCCTCAATGAGCCTGAAGAATTTTATATTGCATTAAGAAGCATGTGAGCACTCTTCCTTGGAGTGCACTGTGTCTGAGCTGTTCTATATTGATGTACTGTAGGGTGAATATGTAACAGTTTCAGTTAGCAAGTTTTTACCCATATCTATTGAATAACGAGGATCAGGGATCGTGCTTGGTGGTTTTAATGTTCTTTCATCTTCAAAGTAAGCCCGTAGGATATGATATTACAGTGTAAAGCATGTGCGCTGTCCCTGAGGGGGCATCTGATAAAGTTGGAACCATACAGAGAAAATTAGCATGGCCCTGGGCAAAAATGACATGCGAAAATCGAGAATTTCATAAAAAAAAGGAAAAGCATGTGCGTACTCTTCCATGAAATGCTCTGTCCTGTCTGAGATGTTTTCACTATTGGTTTATAGGGTGAATAATTCTGGATTTCTTAGTATCGGAGTTAATGTGGTTGAAATTCTCACTGATTTTGATGTACTCCTTGACTGCTTCATGATTCTCAAGTTCCATCAAGTACTGAGATGCAAGATCTTGCCTCAAAGTTGTTTTTTGGAAATTGTATTTTTTAGAATATTGCAATTGGGTGTTTCTAATTGAACTGCGCTTCACTTCATAGTGTGGAAACCCACAGAAGCCAGGGAGTCCCCACAACGTACGTCTATATTTGATTGCATCGACCTGGTATGGAGACACTTTTGATGGCAAGACAGCTAGTATATGGGTTCGCCGGGCTACCATCTATGATCCTGAAACTGGAAAGGAGGATCCTTTGAAGAGTGGGATATTATGGAACAATTTCCTGTGCAACCCAAAGCCTGGAGACAAGGTTCAGATGACTTGTACAGCCTGCTAATTTTTGGTGGAGAGACAGAATCTATTAGCTGTCTCCTATTACCATAGTTTCATTTGGTTCATATCCTTATGCGAAGATGCTTGCTTCTAGATTTGGACTCTAATCGTAGCTGACAAAAAAAAAAGAAACCTGAGCTTGCTCAGTTGGCATTAATATATGTATATATGCTCACAAAATATTTGAAACCACTACTCTTCATTATTATTAGTTTTTTTGTGGTAGAACTGCGTAACTGGATTTATCGCATTGCTTATGCTTAGGACATGCATAACGCAACCCACCGTCTTTTCTTCTCTTTTTGCTAATCTGCAATCGATCGCATTGTTTTGCAGGACCATCTGGCAAGAAATTGCTTTTGCCTGCAGAGGACTCCAACGCCACCCTCGTTATGACTGCCACTGCCACTGGCGTGGCTCCATTTAGAGCTTATCTTCGGCGAATATTCATGGAGAATATTTCCACTTTCTAAGTTTGGTGGCTTTGGGTGGCTTCTCCTTGCGGTGGCCAACACTGACATAGTCTTCTCTTCTCTGCAATGAAGAATTCACCAAATACGTTGAGGACCATCCAGACCATTTCCGCTGAGGAGTACAGTGATGAAATCTTCAAACTCTTGGATGGTGGAAGAAGGCAGCAATTCCTTCCATTGTCATCAGTCAATTAATGTAGATAAACCCGTATTATTTATGATCAAAACATTTTAAAACCAAAATTGATTATAATTAATTTTGCAATTAAATTAAACTGAAAAGATAGAAATTTGGAATCTTTTTACTAATATCAAGGATGAAATTTTCCATGCGAGTGCCTTCTGTCTGTTTGTGAAAAGTTCATACTAGAAGAAGAAAGAGGAAAACTTTTGGTGTTAGGTATGGAGAGAGAATTATTGGCGTCTATGGAGCTCTTATGTCTTTGGTAGGTTGGGTTACTGTGTTGACCTTGGCTGTATATAAAGATTTTTAACATTTGTTGAATTGACAACATAGATTCTTGTAACATGTAGATGTACCCAGACGAAATTACCTTTGATTCTATCGCCATACTTTTAGGTGATGGCATTTGGGGAGGGGAGCGGAGGGTGATTCCAATTTCCAACCTATACGAATCATTCTCCCATCCCTGTAAACAATGGTATTTCTTTTTTTTTTGCCAAAATAAGACAACAGCCAATAGCACGTAGTTTTCCTACGCATAATAAAAGCGTCTCTGAAAAAGTTTCAACTTTCTTTATTCTCTCTCTTCCTGCACCCAAACAATCAATAACCAACCTCCCTTTCTATCTGAAAAAAAAGGCTGTTGATCGCCAATTGGTTTTCAGTGCAGTGGTCAAATTTGCAGGTAACTTTCATGTTCGATCCGTCTCTCGCAATCTGCCAAGTATATCCACTTGTCTACTTTTGTTTCTTCAGTTTTTGTTTTGATAATTTCTAGCACCAAGGCCTTTCGTTTTGCTACTCTTTTAAGAACTTGGCTATGAAAATCCAGATGGCTGCAAATCTATCATTTTTTGGACGGTCGACGCAGTAATGTTAATAATTTTACGCATGGTTTGGGTTCTATTGTCTCTCTTGACGAATAAGCTAAATATTTTGTTTCTCTATTGTTTCGCTGCCAAAAATAATTGTGTTATTGAGTCAAATTGGATTATTGTTATTTGGTTTCTGATCAAGCATTGCCTAAGTAAGTTTCTGCCTCAGTTTTCGGTTAATTTAATTGCTTTCATTTTTGGGATGTTGATTGGGCACCATAGTTTAAATTTCGTACTCAAAACTTCGCGTGCTCAACGATTATAGGTTCCTCCTTTATCAATTGATCTTGATCAATTTTAGTATCGTGCCCCAGATATCATGTGCACTCCAGACCAACATTCCATCAATATGGCTTGGCTTGAATGTTTACAATTGTTAATCATCGGATTAAACAACCTCGATTCCTTTGGTTCTTGTGCAGGTTTCTCGGCAGATATAGTTTTTGAGTGATTTTTTGGTTATCAGCAGAGCAATGAGCCGGCTTCCTCATTCTTCCTCAGGTATGATCTTTATACTTCATTTTTGGAACTTGAACCTTGGGTTTATTTTCTTCCTCTCTCTCTCTCTCCTCTTTTTGTTTTTCCAATTTCAAATGAACTAATAAAACTAGTACTTGATGGAGAGTCTGCTGCCTATGACTTTATTGGGGATGGAAAACTTGGTTAGATGTTTCATTAATCAGTGAACCTAAAAGGGACATCTGTTATGGCTTTCAGTGGAAGTACTATTTTCTTCCTAGCCATTAGCCATGTATGTGGGAGCTCAATTAAAGTTTGACTTACGGGATTTTTTTTTACTCATATGCAGGTAAAAGAAGATTAAAAGATTTATTAAACCAAAGTGATAATCGCACTTGTGCTGATTGTGGCGCTTCAGATCCTAAATGGGCGTAGGTTCAGCTGTTTTTATTCCTCAAGAATTTGTAGTGCAAATATTTACACATTTTTACCTCTAGCATCCTTCTTAATCTTATTAACCAACAGGAAAATAACATTTTCTTTAACCTTTATATGGTACTGCAGAAATAGCAACAGAATTGAAGAAACATAATTGAGGAAGAAATGCTTAGTTTTTTCATGTTTCCCGTCTATCAAGTCATTAAGAAATCGGTTGACAACCTTTCTTTTCAGGTCAGCAAATATTGGAGTCTTCTTATGTCTAAAATGTTGTGGTGTGCACAGAAGCCTTGGTACACATATCTCAAAGGTAACTGGCTCTTAATTTTCATGACTTTAGCAAAGTATTATTAAGGGTGCAACTGTAGTGAATGGTTATGGTTAGAAACTTGTGGGTGATGTTTCATCATATTGAACTTAGGAACCTGTTTCAACTTCTGAAGCATAAAAGAGTTCATTTGAATCTTTTCTTTCAGATATCTTGTAAAAGTACTCTATTCATCCATAGAAAATTTTGTCTTCTGTGGCACATTTTAATTGAATTCTTCTGGTAACCCTCAATATATAATCGATATAGAAGCATTAAAGTGGTCAGTGATAGTTGGATCCCTTAAGGCTGCTTTTGATTTTTGGATTGCTTAAGGCTGCTTTTAATGGTTTTTGGATCACTTAAGGCAGCATTTGGTAGTTTGATTATATATAGAAATCTGGTTGATGATGTCACCTCAAACTCACTTGTTGGATGGGATTTTGGATTTATTCTCCCTTGGTTATTAACAATAAAAAGAAAATAAATTTTATACACAAGCATGAGAACTTGAAGTAACCAAGTACATATTGTAAATATTTCTCTATTATTATTAAATAACACAAGTATATTTAATATGGACCTTCTCGGTTATGACTTGTGTGTCATTCTTGTTTTTCCCTTGGCACTCCTTTTGGAAGGTAGACATGATATGCATGCATGGCTGCAACTATGTTTGTAAATAATAGTTCCATATTGAGCACTAGGATTGGTTGCGATTGGGATTTGCTTGATCTTTTGTTAATTTTGTGTAAATTGTTGAAACATGCATAATCATATTTGGATCAATTAGAAATATTAAGTATACTCTTCAGTGCTTGTTTTCAATTTGCATCAATCTCTTAGTTAAGGGCTTCATTCTTTCTTTGTGTTGGTAAAAGCACCGAAGAGTTTAGTCTAGATTGCTTATGAAAGTGTGACAATCATTATGCATTAGATGGTTGATATCGTCGGGTTGAAGTTCCTTTTTTTTTTCTCATCATTGCATCTCATAAAATTAGAAAGGATTGCCAGTCTTATGTTCTTCATTTTAAGGTTTCATATTCTAACGTGTGTTGAACTATTAGTTGAACTACCATCTGCATGATGCTCACAACTAATGCGCTCAACTATTAGTTGAATAATCATTCACTGATTCTTCTCTCACTAGAAACAATAATTGTTAATTCCAGGTTTTATCTGTGACATTGGATGATTGGTCTGATGAGGAAGTTGATGCTATGATTGAAGTTGGAGGAAACTCTTCTGCTAATTCAATTTATGAGGCTTTTATACCTGAAGGAGTTTCAAAGCCAGGACCCGATGCCAGTCATGAAGAGCGAATGAGATTCATTAGGTCAGAAAACTCTTGTCTTGGATAAATGAGGAAATTAAAACATCAAGAACTTAAGATTGTTTTCCCACTTACATTCTATTTTTCTCACGACTTTTCATGTCAATGCTGTTTGAAGTTTGTATATTGTTTGTCTGGACAATTTTATTATGTTACCCAAAATTATTGCACTTGCATGGCAAGTGGAATTGATAATTGCCATTTTCATTTTTGTAGATCCAAGTATGAGCTTCAAGAATTTTTGAAGCCTAGCTTGCGTATTTCATCTGGAAAGTCGGCTTCTTCTTCTCTCAAATCAAGTTTTTCTCTAAAAATTCTGGATAATTTTCGAGTTTCTGGCAAGTCAGACATATCGGTAAATCTTTTGCTAGATCTTTTTTTTTGAAGAAACATCTCTTTGCCTTCTGTTCCACACTGTGGGAAGTCATTTATGTGAATACCTTCAGTGTATCTGACATTTTAAAGTCACAGCAAGAAGGCATGGTTGAATTTATTGGATTGTTGAAGATCAAGGTTAAAAAGGGTACCAACCTGGCTATCAGAGACATGATGTCAAGTGATCCATATGTGGTCCTCAAACTTGGGAAACAGGTTAGCCTTTTTTTTTGTTTCACTTACTAGTTATGTTATGTCCTTTAAATTCATATTTTTAAAAATATTCACATAACAGGTACTTATTATTATTTGCCTTCAATTTTTGACTTTCTGGTAACTATCTCTTCGTGAGCTAATTTAGGTGTACGAAAACTGTTAGATTAGTGATTGATTCCATATAATTTTCCGGTGGTGTGTCAATTTGGCGAAGAAAAGAAGTTAGATTCTTTGTAAGCTTGCAAAGGATGTTACAATTTAAATGGTACTAGTTGTTGATGATGGATTGGTTGCTCATGTTCCCAGACTGTTCAGACAAAAGTTGTAAGGAGCAACTTGAATCCTGTTTGGGATGAGGAACTGATGCTGTCCGTTCCAAGTGAGCATGGACCTGTAAAGTTGGTAAGCCTATCCATTCTTTCTCTGATGCTATTATCAGCTAATCTTTTTATCTAAGTTACTTAGCTCTCTCAATGCTTTAATGGTGCTGATTGCTTCTTTGGGTTGAGCATTTTATTTTCCAATTCGTTGTTGCTGTTTGGAAAACATACTGAAAATTGTACTGTAATTTTCTTTTTGTCTGTGGAAATCGTGCATTTGATCAGACGAGCATGGCTTCTCTCTTCTGTAGAATCTTTACATCCCTTACCATTGTACGGATAGCCATCTGTCTAACACAGGTTTTTAGGTTCAGCCTCGGATGGTTACACCCTGCTTGCAGCAGTTCCCATCTCCTGGGCCATGTTTCTGACCAGCTTTTTTTTTTCATCGAATTCCAAGGCTGTTCTTTTCTTCTAATTTTTCAAGATTACATGTTGCAGGAAGTTTTCGATCATGACACGTTTTCTGCTGATGACATAATGGGTGAAGCTGAGATTGATATTCAGCCCTTAATAACATCAGCCATGGCATATGGGGATCCGGAAATGTTTGGAAACATGCAGATAGGAAAGTGGTTGAAATCCAACGACAACGCCCTTACAGAGGATAGCATCATCAACATTGTTGATGGAAAGGTCAAACAGGAGATGTCACTGCAGCTCCAGAATGTTGAATCTGGAGAACTAGAACTAGATTTAGAGTGGTTGCCTCTTGACCAATAGCTACATATCTTGAGTGAGTTCTTATTGTTCATTTAATAAGGAGGTGAATATATACTTATCTGAATTGTTTATATGTAATGCCAGCAGAAATACCTTCCTACCTTCTTCAATTTACTTTCTTTCCTTGATGTTATAATCTTTGTTCCCATTGTCTGGGATATTGTAATTTTAGCTTCATAAAATGTTTAAACACCATAAAAATGATTATTTACACATTGTCTCCCTTGTATTCCCACTATATAAGCGGGCTTGTTTTTATTTTATTTTTTTTAAAAGACGAGATTTTTGTATATTAACACCAAAATTTGTACAACTTGATCCACCTGGCTTTGCTTACAACAGTTTCCCAAAACATAAAGCAGACCGACTGTGAAGAACCAAGACACCTACTTAGAGCAGGTAGGCTTTCAAAATCTCTTGCCAATTCAGATGTCTAACCAGAAACTAATCTGATCTCCCTTGCCTAGCTTCCATCTTAGCTGTTTTCTTGTCGTCACAACGAACAAGTGATCTACGTTTACACAGCTTGCGATATCTTTCCATATCCTGTAGATGTTCTGATTAATAAACGTGATTCCCTCACTCCCCATATTCGGCTAGTACAGCTCGGACACAATTTGCGCCCAAAGATCCTCCAAGTTCGAGAATAACTTCCAGCAGGCCTTATTTCTGACCTCCACATTCCCAATTCCAGCCCCTCTTCTCTCCATAGGAAGACACACTTTACTCTACTTCACCTTGTGGATACCTTTAGATGTGAAACCCTGAATTTTGAGTTCTAGAAGTCAGTGCAAGTGAAAAGACGATTTTTCCCCTGAAGGAAAGAATGTGTGATGGCCGAAATTGATAAGAGTGGTATGGTAGTTAATTCTGGTATAAATTCCTTTTAATCTAAGTCCTTATAGATAAGTAATTGCCTTAGAGATTAAAATTCCTAAAAATAGGGGAAGATAATTACAGAATTTAATTCTGATAATTATCTTACTTTATTTAAGCCTTCAAGATAGGGATTATAAGCTCATAACCATCTTATATAAATAGAAGCCAACCTCCACAAAAATCATTCATAGGAAATACACAAAAATCGTATAGCCTAAAACCCTAACACCTCCCTATATATGTCAAAATTTGTTGAAACTTTAAACCAGCAAACGTACTCATCGCTTGTCGGATTCCTGCAAATAATAGCTTGTTGGAAAGCTCTCTTCATCCTCTTTCCAACCATTTTTGGTTTTTTGTCAGGAGATTAGTATTTCTTTCTCATAAGATAAGTTGAAAATCGGCGACGGAATTAGGTTTTCGTCAAATCTTCTTGAACTTCAAAATAGCGTAACTCTTTCATCGTTGGTTGTATTCCTGAAAATAACATCTTGTTGGAAAGATCTCTTCATTATCTTTCCAAAAATCTATGGTTTTTTGTCAGGAGGTTAGTATTTCTTTCTTATAAGATAAGTCGAAAATCGGCAACAGAATTAGGTTTTTGCCAAATCTTTTTAAAATTCAAAATAGCATAACTCTTTCATCGTTTGTTGTATCTCTACAAATAATGCTTGTTGGAAAGCTCTTTTCATCCTCTTTTCAACCATATATATTTTGTTGTTTGTACGTAAATATTTCCTTGTCTAAGGTTAAGTTAAAAATCGGCGACAGAATTAGTTTTTTTTTTAGATTTCTACAGTTTTTGTCTTCGGTTGATTTCTGTTGTCGTTTCGCATGTTCTTATGATTGCTTAGCATCTATTCATGATGTATGATCATGAATTTCCTTCTTTTAAACTTCTCTATGCTTAAAATCGAAATTGTTCTATGCCCTATTTTTAACGACGAAATTTGCATAGTTAATTGGAATGGTAATTCAGGTTGAATCTTGTTAAGTTTTTGGCTATCACATCACGTTTGGTGAGTGGAATTGGTAAGGAAATAGGGTATTCAATTGATTATTGAATATGCATACTTAGTTTGTTTTCGTCTTTGCTTGGTGATAATATAGGTGGTTCGGAATTACCTAATAAAGACAAAGGAGTAGCTTCTTTTTCAGAGACAAGAGAGGTAGGATCTATGCCTCATCGGTTTCTCCAGAGACCCCTATTATTTTCTTGATGTTTTTGATACCTTCCCTTGTTGTATTGCATGCGATTGATTATAGGGTGAGAGTATGAATTTCGGATTGAGATATGGATCTCATAAGCTATATCGAACCCCTGAGTTAGGTATTGAGTACCTGAGTTGCATATGTTATGTGAATTGAATATGCTGATTGTGTTCTGACATGATTGAGGATACCTTGTTGTGGTATTATTCTTTGTACTTGCCTGTGTGTGCTTGTACGTGTTTGTGTGTCAGGATACTTTTCCGGTGGCCATTCGGAGTAAGCGCTGATGCTTCTAGGGAGAGGAGAGGTTCTTACTGGTATGGGAGTTGTATTGGTGGCAAAGCCCAGCATGTGCGCGCTGGATGTCTGGTCTTTGTGTGGCAGGTAGCCCTTATCCTTGTGTGGTTTGGGATGCCCAAATTTGTGTGTGGCTTGAGAACACTTGTCCTTGTGTGGCAAGACGACTAAACCCTATCCTTGTGTGGCAGAAAGCCCTTATCCTTGTGTAGTTTGGGATGCCCTTATCTAATGAGTTCCACCTACCTGTGTACTTCTGATAATTTCGGAAGTGTTTGTAGTCCTCCCTCAACCATAAATTCGGCTCTAAGCCCTTTCTGAATGATTCTTGAATTGCGTGATCCCCTTTAGATGTTTAGGAATGATCTAATACGAATTGGGAGATTTGTGTTTAGGGTTTCTGCAGATCTTATGATGCTGCGACCCTACTGAGATTCTTGTAATCTCATACTGTTATTTTTTACCATTTTTCAGGCTTAGGTACATTCACTGTCCGTGGTACTAGTGTGTGAGATCAAGGCTGCACGGCGGGGCGATATCGCATCACATTTGCATACTTGATCCTTGTTTACTTGCGCATATAACATGAATGATTGAGCTACTTTCTGGTTAATTTTCAGATCCCTCCTTTGCTTGCTATTTCCGAAATATGTTGGAGGATTTCTTGCTGATTGTTTGGATCCCTATGGGACTTGTGTGTTATGAACCCAATGATTTAATCTAAAGACTTCCGCTGATGTTTTATTTACTCCGTATGCTACCAGAATATTTTTTCAATATCATGCTCCAATTGTTGTTAAAAATTGAAATAAACATGCTATAAAAATCGGAAGTTAATGGTAAGCCTGGTGAGATTCAGATAGGTCCTAGGTGTCATTTGGGCGTATTTAGGTTTCACGACGGTGATGACCTTAATCGGAGCAAATAGTAATAGTTAGGAATTGGGGTTGTCACATTAGATTCCACGCTACCTTTCCAAAGGAATCTTTTCATTAACATCTCCAGCTCCTTCTTAACTTTTACTGGTATCTTATGCATGGACATAAGGAATATCGAAACCCATCATTCGTGTATTGGAGATGTGAAATTGTCTTAGAACCCATCTTAATGCCCCTTACGAGTCCTCTTTCTTCTGCTTTTTGCATCAGTCTGGATAGAGTTTCTGCGATAATATCGAAAAGAAGTGGATACATATAACCCCTTCTTTATCTCAAACTATTGGGTTAGAGCCCCATTAACCAATACCGTGATTTTTTTTGTAGAAACATAGCATTCCATCCATTCCATCCACTTCTGCCACTTACTCGGAAAACTCATGACATTCATAACATCAAATAGAGCTTCCCAACAGACAGAATCATAAGCTTTTCGAAAATCTACTTTTAGACACCACCCACGTTGCCTTGAAGCCTGAAGCCTTAGTCATGTCGATAACTTCTGATGCAATCATAACCGATTCTAGTAACTGCCTACCCTCAATGAATCCCACGTGGAACGGGAAAATGAGATGAGCAATAACTTTTCTAAGCCTTTTTGTCAGTGTCTTCGCGGCAACCTTATACACCCCATTAATTAGGCTTATTGGTCTGAAATTGTTAAGACTGGAAGCTCCTTCTACCTTCGGAATTAGAATCAGGAAGAAATTATTCACTCATTTTGGAAATCTGTCATTGTGAAAGAAACTCTTGACCAGCACCATAACATCCTTTGCGATCACTCTCCATGCCTTCTTGTAAAATAGGAAATTGAACCCGTCTGGCCTTGGTGCCTTGTGACTCCCACAATCCCATATCGCTTCTTTAAGGCCTACTAAATTCGATAGCCTACTAAATTCAATCCTGTCGATTCCTAACCCCTGTACCAAATCGGATTGGAACAGCCTTTTGAAGTAGCATTGAGTTTCCTTTTTTATCTCCTAAGGCTCAAAAACTGATCTTCTGTCCACAATAATCATGCCCATGTGATTACCAGTTTGCCTAGCGCTAGCGTAGATGTGGAAAACTCGGGAATTCGAGTCTTCCAATCTTAACCATTGTACCCTAGAATTCTGTCTCCAACACGATTCGATTTGGTTCTCCAGCTACTGCTTCTTCTCTTGTAGCACTCTGAGTTCCATCTCACCGTGATCACCAGTAATGCTGTTTGCTTCTCTGTCTTTTTCCAACCTACCAATCTTCTCAAGAACCTGGGACAGTTCTGACTCTGGTCATTCCGATCATGACCTGCTCTAAATCTTGAGACTTTTCTTCAAAAATTTCAACTTGCTCAAAAGAGTATATCTACCTGGATACAGCACACACCCTTCATCCCAGAAGCTCTTTACAACCTTTAAACTCACTATCTTGCCACCATATATTCTAGGATCTAAAAGGCTTGGACCCCATGAAGCATTCACCGCTGTGATCATGATTGGGCAATGGTCAGACAATCATTTATTGCCGACAACCAAGGTATGACCCTTGTGATTCTCCCTCCATTCCATGATAACAAAAGCTCTATCAATTCTTGATGCATGCCAAGATGAGGACCAAGTAAATCTACGTTCGCACACCAATAGGTCTATGAGCTCCCCCTCCTCTAAAACTTTTAGCATGATTTCTGCTCCCCTCCTGTCAAAATTGCCACCTAACCTCTCTAGAGGTGACAACACCTCATTCATATCCCCTACAAAAACCCAAGGCCCCTAGTGGTTCGATTTGAATATCAAGATCTCCTCCCATAGATCCTCCCTCCTGGAAGGAATATTTGAGGCGTAGATGCCTGAGCAAAATATCCTATATTCTGAAAGGATTACTACTATTTCTAGCACAATCCACTTCTCAAAACAAGAAACATTGGTTATTGTCACCCTGGACCAATCCCACACCACCAACAAGCCTCCTGCTCTACCTTTAGCCTTACTAGCACACCACCCAAACCTACCACCAGGTACAATTTTTCGAACCACTTGTGTGATCATCTCTTCCACCTTCATTTCAACAGTGAAAAGAATGCCTAAATTCTCGTTCCTGGAGAGGCTCCCAATATCTCTCCTTTTCAATTGGCTTCTAACACCCTATATATTCCAAATTCCTATATTGATTGTTTCCAACAAAAACACCAAGCGGTAGTTGGGTGAAAAGGGTCAGACTCCCCCTCAACCTCCCCAATTCCCTTGCTCTTCCTCCACCATTTCTACGATCTTAGTTGTCAAACGATCCCTTGAGCTTTTACGGTGAAGCTCAAGCTTCTCCATAACCTCAAAAGTTGTTCTGACCTCATCATCGATATCAATGTTCTCCTCCCTCTACTCTCCTTGGCCGGTTTGTTTATATTGTATATTGTATATTGCATCATATGTTGTATAACTGTGTTTGCCCAAAATATTAAGACAAGATTTATCTCCTAATCGATATGGGTTGGGTTTAGTCGAGAAAGATTGAGTTGGATTCAAAGTATGTGAATGTGAATAAAATTCATTGTATTGGTAGTGTCTATATTTTAATAATTATCAATGGAATTCTGTCAGGAAAGATTAATCATATAAGATATTTTTTTTTTAAAAAAATATCTCCATAGATTTAATAAGATATCAAATACAATTGTTAAAACTAAATTCTCTTTTGTTCATAAAGAATGAAAAAAATGAAGAATGCTTATTAATACAAGAGTAGAAATATATGAATGAATGAATAAAAGAATGGATAAATAAATAATGGTAAGAGATCATGGTTTTGGGTTGAGAACAAAAGAGGAGGGGTTTTTCCTTCTGCAGGACTATGCCAAACCTCTCATCCACGTCCAATTATGAAGGATCTTCATCATTCGGCAAGGACTAGTCGAAACAATGTAATAGAGAGGCCAGAATCAAGCAGACTTCCTTGGTTGCATTGAGGAACCTTTTAGGCTTGAAAGATAATGGATCTTCCTAGACTGAGGGATCACGCGCTATAGCCCATACATTGACGAGCACCTTAGAATCTTTTGGAATTGTGTAATCCATGACCTTGCAAGTTTTAAGTGCTCTGCGTGGGATAAGGAATGGTGCAACCTTAGTGTCTCTGTAAGGATCCAAACCTGAAAACTAGGTCCTTAACGCCATGAAACTCGAACAAGTCCAACACGTGGACCAATCCAAATCCCACAAGGCTTAGAAGACTTTACAAACACGATTTCCAAAACAAAAGTATTTAATATTTCAAGAATTGGAGCATGTCAAATAAGAAACAGACATCTGGCACGACATATCATTGGAGTGAACAAAATACCACAGCAGAACACTTTATTTAAATAAACAAAATATCCAAAACAAAAGACGGGTCCATACAGTCACAAGCCCAAAATCACAAACTGGGCTTAAAGCCCGATACATAAAATCGTAGCCAGAAACGTAGTAAATGCATAAGGATATAATAATAATCAAAACATCAAAATAAGTCAAAAAGGAAATGTCAGAAAAGAAAACCATATAAAATGTGCAGGTGCGATAGTCTAGCCAAGTCGTACGAAGCTCACACACCTCAAAACACTGTCTACAGCTCACGAACTACTCCTGAAAGGGGGAAACAACAGCGGGTGAGATAATAATCTCAGTAAGAGTCACCGCATCATATGTTCTACGGGGAAAGAGAGACACATACTAAAAAGAGAAGAAATGGTTTACTATATGAACGAGGACAGAACTGATGCAACTCAAAGAATATAGAATTCATACATTTGATTTTATAATGTAAAACATAGTTCCAGCCTAACTACTTGCTCACGGATCAACTAGGGGAAAAGGAAAAAGAAAGAAAATTATGCATTTTATAGAAAAGTTAATTGACGCATTTGTTTGGAGTAGGTTTTGGCTTTCTCCTTTCTCTAATAATAAGGTATCCCAAGCTCCCCTTTTTTTTTACTCAGTGCGCAGGAGTACATTTTTGTTTTCCCTTTACTATACAATGGAGTGTAATAAATAGAAGTCTCCCGCCAGCAGTCTTCTCTTCCTATCATTTCACTTTGTTCAAGAGATGGCCGACAAAGGGGAAGGGATGGGTGGTTCGAGAACAGCAACGAGAAATTAATTGTGACATTAATAATGAAGATAAAGCAAATGAGGGCTAATATATTGTTCTTAAATATATATTTGCTGACCCAATTTGTATATTATTCTGGGGCATGATCTACTATTTTAAACCAGTTATCCATAGCAGCAACTTTTTTTCTTTTGAAGAAGCTGCGATTGTTAACGTCTGTAAAGGCGCCTAAGTCTAGGTAATGCTAGGAGCAGCGCCTACTTATCAACGGAACCCAAAGCCAAAACGGCATAACGAAAGATTGATATCTGTAATCAAAAGTTATGTATGTGCATCGTTCTTTTTTTTTTTACAATTTAAAAGGATAGATTCTCAATAACAATAAACAAAAGAAACCTATCGTACAAGGGAATAGAAAAAAAAAAGCATTTACTCTGAGTTAACAAATCAACAAGGACTATAGGTTACTAGAAGATAAGAACTTATGGAAAAGGGGAAAACTAAAAGGAAGCAAAGAGAGTAGAAACAAAACATAAACAAAAAGAATGAGATTCCTTTTTATTAAAAGGTATCGGCGGCAAAAGATTAATAAACAATCACACAAAAGAATTAAGGGTAAGGCCAAGGATTGAGAATAAGACAAAATTAGAAGGAGACAAAGGACACAACCGATTCTATTTTTAAGAGAATGATTAACAAAACAATCACAAAAGAATTATGGGTAGGGCCAAGGATTGAGAATAAGACAAAACTAGAAGGAGACAAAGGACACAACCGATTCTATTTTTAAGGGAATGATTAACAAAGAAAAAACAATCAACGAAGAAACAACAGGCTGCCTTCTTTATTTTCGATTCATGACAAGCTGGGATCTGTCGAATCAACCACGGTGACAAAATTTGCGAGCGTAAGACTCGGTTATGGCCATAAAATTGGGAAAATAGCAAATATGACTATGGGGCTTTAAGAATGGCAGACGGGAAGGAAATAAAAGAAAAGGGAGGGACTGTCTATAGAATCAAATCTATGGGACTGTGCTTACAGAAGGGCTCGGCTTCAATCCGCACTGTGCTTGTCTACCGTATCAAGAGTAAACCAGCAACATAACAACCAAATAAAAACAATAAAATAAGAGGAAACACTAGCAACAAGGACGAGCAAGGACAAAACGATAGCCGATCAAACAGATGAGGCGTAGTCTCCTACCTGGCGTGCAGATGAACTGGTGGCAATTCCTTTGCCCTTATCGCGATATCCTGATTCAGATCCACCTGGATCAAACTACTATCAGAACAAACAATTGCATACCAGAATTAAGATACGGAATAGAAATTCCTACCGTTCCCTCCCCGATCTATAGAACTGACGAACAAACCAACAGTGGAAAACAGGGAGGAAGGCACACCAAACGAAGAAGAACTGATGGCGGCCAATCAAAATAATGTGAGAAAAGAATTCCAGTTAGGGTAAGCTGATGGGCTTAAAAAGGTATATACAGGGCCTTCGGGTAATAACTAGGCCCAGAATAAGATAAAGGTACGAAGTAGGCCTTAGGGACATAAAATAGGCCCACAACCAAGTTCGGGTCCGATAGGGGTAAAACGATAAAATTTTACCATCTCGATTTTCGTCCTGGTTAACATGTCAAACATACACGTGGACCACTAAAACAACGCTGACTGGACATACGACTAGGATGGGGTTTCACATTCTCCTCTCCTTACAAAAATTTCGTCCTCGAAATTTACGTACCGCTCAACGAATGGGGTTAAGACCGCGATTGATGGAACCAAGGATGACAACGAACGATCTGCACTAATTGCAATTGCTGAGGCCCACAAACGACCTATTCGCTCTGGGGTCTAACAATACTAACACATAATGAGAAAGATTGTAACAGTACCTGTCACCATGTCGGGGCTGGCACAAGCCTTGGCTTCGGTCAAAGTGAAAAGTCTAGTTGACCTCGGCTGCGATGGCTGGGCAGACGGTTGGCTACCAGAAGGTCTGTCTGGTGCTTTGGATGGAGGCCTGGAAGAAGCATGTGAACCAGCGTAACTATTGCTCGATCTCAAACTTTCGAAAGGCGGTGAGACATTACGCCTCGGCTTCGGACAATCTCGAGACATATGGCCGAACTC
Source organism: Passiflora organensis (assembly GCA_019739055.1). Taxonomy (NCBI): domain Eukaryota; kingdom Viridiplantae; phylum Streptophyta; class Magnoliopsida; order Malpighiales; family Passifloraceae; genus Passiflora; species Passiflora organensis. The sequence continues at coordinate 2,169,820 of JAEPBF010000136.1, forward strand.
CTCACAATTGTAGCACTTCCGCAAATGCAGACAAGGAGGGATGTGGTGCTGACGGTAACTAGCACACCATGGCATAGATGGTCGACTCACACTGTTACTAGAAGCAGTTGGTTGTGATTGGGTGGTCCCGTGGCTACCTCCTCAGAAATGAGGAGGTCTCGGAGGATACGGTCCTGCGGAATGACTCGATCTATGATCATATCTCGTACCGTGCTGCATCGGCCCTCTACCCGACGAAAAATCTCTACGGTCCTGACTGTGAGTCTTCTGCCTCTGAATCATCTTCTCAGCGTCGGTGGCAGCAACGACCAAAGCCTGCAGGTCGTAAATCGGCGTCGTACCCACAATCGATCGGATATCACTGTTCAGCCCATCCTGAAAACGACGAGCTAACTTCGCCTCCAAACGATCCTCAGCCGGGGCAAAACGAGACAACTCCCTCAACTCCGACTCGAACTCCAACACGGATCGGGGACCTTGCTTCACCTTATAGAACTCTGACCTCTTCTCATCCTGGTGAAACTGCGTATAGAACCGGTTATTGAACTCGCCCGAAAACTGATCCCACGACGGCTGCTGACCTTCATACATCAAACTCACTGCGGTTCACCACGATAAAGCTTCCTTCTCGAATAGAAAGGTGGCCAGGGTAACCTTGTCTTCCTTGGAAATACGTAAAGCCTGTGTAGTACGACAAACCGTATCAAGCCACTCCCGGGCTACAGCTACGTTAGCTGTCCCGGAAAAATTCCCGCAACCTAACTGAAGGGCTTCCTTCAGCAGCTTCATAATCATCACTGGGAGTCTCCCGGCATCCTGCTGTTGAACCAGGGCTTCTGGTCGCTGCACCGGAGCTGCGGGTGCAGCCGGAGCGGGAACAGGTGGCTGCTGTGCCACTAACTGCTGCAATATGGCTTGCATGGTGGCTAAAATTTGAACCAACGCCGGATCCTGACCCGGCACCACTGGGGCTGTTGGAGCTGCCTGAGCTACAGGTGTGGCCTGACTAGTGGGTGCGGCTAGGGCTTGTTGATCCGCCTGTATCTCGGGCTCGACCGGCCCGTGAAATGACTCGCTACTCTTATTTTAGCGATTCCGAGCGACAGCGGTACTACGTGTCCTAACCATAGTGGCTGAGTATAGGACACAACAATAACAAAAAGTAAGTCTAGGAACTCAAACAAACTACCTAAATGATACGACGCTGGACTATGCACGTGCATGTGAGAGTAAAACATATTTTCCGAAAATAACTTTGAAACTGATTTGTAAAACCATGCTCCGCTACCACCCTTGTAAGGACCCGAACCCGAAAACCAGGCCCTTACTGCCTTGAAACCCGGACAAGCCCAACACGTGGACCAATCCGAATCCCACAAGGCTTAGACTACTTTTCAAACACAATTCCCAAAACAAACGTATTGAATATTTGAAGAATTGGAGCATATCAAATAAGAAACAGACATCTGGCATAAAAATCGGAGTGAACAAAATACCACAGCGGAAGACTTTATTCGAATGGAAAGAAAATATCCAAAACGGAAAACGGGTCCATATAGTCACAAGCCCAAAATCACAAACTGGGCTTAAAGCCCGGAACATAAAACCGTATTCAGTAGAGAAATAACCGTATAAAATAAAATGTGAGTCAACACATCAAAACGAGTCAAACAGGTAATGCCAGAAAAGAAAACCGTGTAAAACATGCAAGTGCGATAGTCCAGCCAAGTCGTAGGAAGCACTCACACCTCAAACGCCGTCTACGGCTCACGAACTACTCCTAAAAGGGGGAAACAACAACGGGTGAGATAATAAAATCTCAGTAGGAGTCACAACATCATATGTCCTTACGGGGAAACGAGAAGACATACAAAGAAAAGGGGAATCGGATTACTATACGAACAAGTACGTAACGAAAACAACCTGAAGAATATGGAATTCACACATTTGATTTTATAACGTAAAACATGATTCCAGCCCAATAAGTTATAGCTCAACAACTCGTAACGTAACAAGGCAAACAATGTCAATCAAAAACCCATCGAGATGGACATAATAAATCACTCCTCGGGTAACCCCCGCTAAAGAGAAACCGGGAGCCCACTGGCAGTGTAACTTAATATTTTTAGAAAAATACTGAATACGTAACCCTTACCGCCAGTGTTGTCCGAGACTAGGCAGAGAAAACACAACACATATCATACCCGTCTCAATACTCAATACGAATCAACCTGCGAAGACGTGGCAGGCAAACGAAACGAACCAACCTGCGAAGACGCGGCAGGCAAACGAAGACAACACCCATACGACTCCCAAACAGGTAAGCAACTCTCTCATAACACTGGGATTCCATATACTCACCTTGCATTGGCCAAACGAATGTTTAATAACTATAGATACCAAACCGAAGCATATATAGAAGGTTTATAAAACAAACGTCGAAATTCCAAAATACTACGTTTAAAATTAATGTACTTAATAAACCACAATACCAAAACCATCGGCTTATAAATCAGTAAACCACACATCCTCAAATTATTTCCTAGTAGGAATTTACCCTACGACTAAATTAAACTAAATAACTAATATCTAGAAGATCCAATAATAGTGTCTGTCATAAGTGAATATTAATAATGAGTACATGTGTCCTATGTTCAATTTTATTAATTATTTAATACATTGATTAATTACTTAAATACAAGAATACAAGGAAGGAAAATATGAGTAAAAGCAATCAGTGAAGAAACGGAAGACGACACCTCGCTCAACGAAAGAAAGAAAGAAGAAAGGAAAAATAAAGGAAACTAAAAGAACAAACAGGGCAAGTCGGAAAATGAATGAAGAGGAAGGGAGCACGCCTGGTACGAAACTGCAAAGAGAAGAGGACATGGATGAAAGGAAATCAACGAGGAAGAAAGGGGCACGAGTTCGGGTTGCACAGATCCGATAGAAGGTGCGCTCACAGCTTCGGGAAACAACTGAAGGAAAAAGGGCACATCACACTCGACTTAAAAGGAAGAACAAAGCAAAAAGAAAACATTGGAAGGCCAGCTGGGTCACGCAGGAACAGGGGAAGTCGAAGAACCGAAACCAAAGTGAGTACACAGCACTCTTTGCATGGAACCTGGCCTTTGTCAAGAAGGCGGAATCGGAGGAAAGTTACTCGCAGAGAAGACGACTCTTACGAAAGGCTCCTTGAATCTAGCCGCTCGACAGGAGAGCGAAGAGAGACTGAGAGAGAAAGTGAGTGGGTAACGCAAGAACGACATTTGGTGCCTAGGGAAGAAGAAGAGAACGGCGTCACTGTCGGTTGCTGGGTATGGAAGAAGAGAGCGCAGGAAGGGCAGTGGAAAACAATCAACGAAGAAACAGCAGGCTGCCTTCTTTATTTTCGATTCATAACAAACTGGGATCTGTCGAATCAACCACGGTGACAAAATTTGCGAGCGTAAGACTCGGTTATGGCCATAAAATTGGGAAAATAGCAAATATGACATTAGCGAGGGGGGAACGGCTCATGGGCATCGCCAGATCAAACCTATGGGGCTTTAAGAATGGCAGACGGGAAGGAAACAAGAGAAAAGGGAGGGACTGTCTACAGAATCAAATTTATGGGACTGTGCCTACAGAAGGGCTCGGCTTCAATCCGCACTGTGCCTGTCTACCGTATCAAGAGTAAACCAGCAACATAACAACCAAGTAAAAACAATAAAATAAGAGGAAACACCAGCAACAAGGACGAGCAAGGACGAATCGGTAGCCGATCAAACAGATGAGGCGTAGACTCTTACCTGGCGTGCAGATGAACTGGTGGTAATTCCTTTGACCTTATCGCGATATCCTGATTCAGATCCACCTGGATCAAACTACTATCAGAACAAACAATTACATACCAGAATTAAGATAGCGGAATAGAAACTCCTACCATTCCCTTCCCGATCTATAGAACTGACGAACAAACCAACAGTGGAAAACAGGGAGGAAGACACACCAAACGAAGAAGAACTGATGGCGGCCAATCAAAATAATGTGAGAAAAGAATTCCAGTTAGGGTAAGCTAATGGGCTTAAAAAGGTATATACAGGGCCTTCGGGTAATAACCAGGCCCGGAATAAGATAAAGGTACGAACTGGGCCTTAGGGACATAAAATAGGCCCAAAACCAAGTTCGGGTCCGATAGGGGTAAAACGGTAAATTTTTACCATCTCGATTTTCGTTCCGGTCAACATGTCAAACATACACAAGGACCACTAAAACAACGCTGACTGGACATACGACTAAGATGGGGTTTCACACCGTAGTCAATCAGTTGATTCGATGATTACGCTGACTGGACATACGACTAGGATGGGGTTTCACACCGTAGTCAATCAGTTGATTCGATGATTTGTCAAATCCATTAGCTAGAAAAACATCCAAGAAATCTTTCTTTGGAGCAGGAGCAGTACTAGTTGGAGATAAGTTTTGCCTTCTTTCTTGTATGAGAGTTTCCCATACTGCACACATTGCCTTAAAGCACTTTGTCGTCTTTCTTCTAAGACCCTGAGGATCCAATGCAGCAAGTATGGGATAAAAATCTGCTATATTTGGAGTGGCGGACACCTCCACCATCTGACTGATCAGACCTTTCAGTCCACCGGGTACTCCATTATCCTTGAGGCTAATCAAGTCTTTTGAGAATACAACATTCCCCAGTGTATTGAAGACAGTAGTGAAAACAACTTCTCCAATATTAACAACGTCTCCTTCTCTGCTTTTCAAATACTCCACCATGTCTCTGACCTTCTGTTCCCTCGGGATGGCCTGTGCTTGGATTGCTTTGGCTGAGAAAAGCTCAGTCTTGCACAAAGTTCGCATGGTTTTCCAACCATCCGTGCAACTTGGGGTAAAGAGGAGACCCATATGATCAAGGTCGACATTGTCCATAGGCGATGCATTTGGAACATGTCTTGTGGAGAGCAGACGATGATGGGTCTTCAGAATCTGGGTTGCAGCCGCTGGTGAAGACACGACAACAACCACCTGAGTGCCAAGCCTTAAGGAAATTAAAGGACCGTAAACTTTGGAGAAGTTAGTCATGGAGATATGAGGTAAATTTCCAATATGGGGAATGTTCCCAATGACTGGCAACTCCATCCATACATATATATATATATATATATACATGTGCTCTCCTGTTATATGGTGGTCTTCCTTCTTGACCATCACCACATCTGACTTCAGCCATTTTTTTTCAACTTTGGTAAGTTGTCAAACACATTTTTTGTTTCTTTTTCTTTGAGGCTATGAGACAAAACGAATTATATGGCCTTGGTACAATAGCGACGCACGAGAACCTGAGTTGACTCGTTCGTGGATTAAAAGCCACTCCAGGCATAGCACGACTATTGGTTTATATCAAGGTAATCGTATAGATATTATATTTATAATATTTTTCTTGAATAATATTGAGTTCCATAGAAATTATTGTATTAAGTGTATTCCTGAAATTTTGCAATATCAGTCTTTCTTTCTATTTTTGGTGTGTACTAAGCTAGACGTTTGATTTATTGTCATTTTTATTTTTTTTATTTTATCATAATTTTATAAGTTCACTACATTATTATAAACTCCAAAAGTATATATAGTGAACCTATAATTATTATCACGCGATTTGTAAATTCCGGGAACAACAAATATTCTTGACGACAAGGACAAAATGGAGGTCTTCCCATGCAGGTTTGACCATCACCGGCGCTGACTTCTGACATTTTTTTAAAGTTGTCAAACAATTTATTTTTCTTTTTTTTGTTTCCTTTTCCTTTGAGGCTTTGAGACAATGTGAACTATATGATCTTAATACAACATGAACGCATGAGAAACCTGAGTTGACTCGTTATTGGATCACCACTATAACAAACATATGCTGCAATCCCTTGCTAAATTCCCTCTCCGTCACTCTGATTAAATAGAAGTTGATTTTCAACCTTCTTAGTGTGAATTGAAAACCACCTTTTCTATTCCAAAATAAATTAGGTATCGATCAAAATTAATAATGATGATGTAATATATACATTTTTATATAGATAATGAGATCCTTAATTAATTCAATAAAGATATAATTATTGATTAATATATTATATGATGATAAAAGGAAACTAATAATAATAATGAAACCTTCTTGAGGGGAACAAACCGTGATGGTTTCCTCTGTTTAACATTGATATGGCAGTACCAACAATGTCAGCATCCTTTTCATCTAGCAGACAAAGTCACTTGTTTTCGAAGCTACCCCAACTACTTCACATCAACTGTCAAGTTTTGTTTTTAAAGTTATCAACCACTATACATCTGTTAGAATCATGAATAGCTAAAGGTTACCATCTCCAACTCCTCGTGGGTTGAAACAGGTTCTCATTCTCAACCTGTATGAAAAAACTACAAAAATTCCTATAAGAAAAATATGAATGTGAGGGGCAGAGAGAGAGATGGAGAACAGGCAGAAAATGTCAGAATGGGATGATAAATTCATAGCCAAGTAACTCGATGTTTTTTCTTACTCTAACACTATTTCTTAAATTACTGCAGCAGTATGCCTATGGGGTAACGAATTTGGTCTGATACAGGAAAAGTGGAACCCTTTTGCCACAGCAACTGTAGCACAAAACCGGGCTGCCTCACTCGAAACCCCCCACACTGTCATTTTGTTGGCCGGGTCCAGGTTGTCTCCGACGTAATCATATTCCCGTAATACACCTGTTTTGATGCTTCATCCCAATAAGCCTAGACAAAAACAAAAAGAGTAATGACAATATCCGCCTCCATTTTCGAAGTCCGGCATACAAAATATAAAAGGTAATCATTCCTATCATTTATGCAATGCGTAGAACATTTATGCTGCACCCATGTCATGATACTATCGTTTCCAGAAACCATAACAACAATTCAGAGCCTAGTATGGAATTGTTCAACCTAAGTGCCTATGTTTCTGGTTTAATAATAATAATGACTCGGATTCCAAATATTATATTGTTGATGATTTATGCATCGCAAGAAAGCTTGGATGCGGTTTTTTTTACGTCCAATAAAAACTTTGATGGTCTTGCCGTAAGCCAAAATCTTACGATAATTATAATCAATACAAAGTGCGGTTAACCCTCCAAGATGAAAGACTGCTCTCAGCAGTCAAGCCTCACCGCTCACAAATATTAAAATGTCAAAAGCCCAAACCTATATGCAGACATATGACCTAAGACGACCAAGTAAAGCTAAGTAATAGGATATGATGATTGAATGAACCTGCCAGCCAGAAGGGAGACTCTTGGATAATTCTACTAAATCAGGCTGCTGCTTTTCATCAGCGGGTGCCTCTGGTGACGTCCTCGCAGTTCCCTTGGCTGCTTCAGCTCTTTTGCGCTTCACTCTTTCACGCCTTCATAAAATTATTGTTTTATAAAAAATCGATACACATAGAAAGAAAACCAGCAATTCAGTCACAGTATTTTTGTGTAGAAGAGAACAAATAACAATTGAAGTACAATGCTTCTGTGTAGAACTGAAGTTTTTAGACCATTCGGAGTGGACAACAAACTATCATTCAATGATAACCCACCTCCTCATCTCTTTTTAGTAAAAAAAATGATTAAATCAAACACAGGACTACTAGAGATAGCTCATACTTCGATAAAATAGCAGAAACAATGACATTTTTTTCCCCACTCCTCTTCCCAGAGCTCCAGTTCAATTTACCTCAAACAAATTAAATAACAAAGGACCAGAATGACATACCAATCGCCCCCAAGTGGCTGAAAATTAGCATTATCTCTGGCCTCTCTGCTAGCTATTTGATTTGCATGCCATTCCTGTAAACAAAACAATGTCACATACCAAAAGTAGATTGAAGAGGAGGTTTAAGCAAAGAAATAAGTTCACTTTCATACCTCAATTACTCTCTGTTTCTTCTTCTCTAGTATCTCATAAGCATTTTCAGGTTCATGCTCCTCATTCTCTTTCAACTCCTCTTTGGCAGCTTTCCACTAAATACATTGAATGCGACATATAAATGACCATAAATGTGCATATTCACACATTAAGATAATGATAACTTCTTAGACTAACTAAAAAAATCAAGGATGAAAACTTACCTTATCCACCAAACTAGACACTTTCTTGTTGGACCTCAAGGAGGGTGCAACAGCAACTGTCCGCTTTTTACCACGCAAAACTAATAAGAGAGAATGCCAGAAAGAACTTGGATCAACAACAGTACACCAGATTGGTAATATCCCATTGTATTACATGTCATAATATGCAGAAAAGTTTGTTATAACCTCTAGAATTATGTACTTTGGAAAGGTCATTGATTGAATTAAACCTCTTTTTAATTGAGATGCCACAGTTAGAAGGGTAAAGTCAAGCAAAAAAATGCATAAAGCATTACTTGCAGCAATAATAGTTAATATTTAAGTGATATAACTGGCTGAGGGAAAAGCTCAATTCCGGGATGGGAAGAACCAATGCATATTGTCCTTTATGGTTAAATTAACACATATTAAGTCAAGGACTCGAGGACTACACAAAAAAAAAAGAAGCTAAAATCCCAAAAGACAATCAATATGTCAAGGAGTTAGAGATTGCCCAAGAATATATTTAATCCACAAGTCACTTAAAACACAAATATTTACCTTTCGATACCTTGGAAGCTGTCAATGGTGTTGGTATGGCTGCAGAAGCAGTAACAACATTGGTTGATGGTGCAGAAACACTCACTTCTGTAGAAGTAGTAGGCACTTCTGTAGAAGCTCGGGGAGGAGCTTCGATGGTAGTTGAAGTAGAAGGAAACCCGACAGATTGGGAATCAGCACCAACAGCTGGAGTATCAAGTTTCACATCAGTCACCACAGGTCCAGACCCATCAGCATGTCCAGTGTTGTTCAATGCAAGGGCATTATAGCTCAAAACACCAGGAACAGGAGGCACTGATCCATCCTGAACAGTGTAGTATGGAACTGGCTCCACAGAACTGACAATGACTGAAGCAGCTTCAGCATACATATTGGGAACAGCTTCATAATATAATGATGCATTTGAAAGAGAGCCTTGATTTGCATCTGCCTGTCCGTAGAAATTATCACCTGGGACAGTAATTGCATGCCCGTAATATTGGAAAGTTGAATCAGGAAAAATTAAGTTGTATTGATCTTGATAAACAAGAGACTGATTTGTCTCCGTATAAGTTGGAAGTTGAGAATATGAATGTTCAGGAGGATCATCAGGAGGTGGAGGAGGAAATTGCTCATTATCAGGTGGGGGTGGAGGAACCGGATCATTCTCAGGTGGAGGTGGAGGTACCCATTCCTCCTCTGGAGGAGGAGGAACAGATAATGCATCCTCGGGGGCCAAGGATGAATAATATACAGGTGGAATTGGCTGAGCTAGTGGCTCAACTGCTCCAAAATCTTTGGAGCTTGAAGCATCTCCAACAGTTGTGAAGATAGCCGGAACTTCATCTTCAACATCCATGTCAACATCCATGTCAACATCCATGTCAACATCTTCTGCAGAGTGAAACTCGTGCTTCAGCTGAGCAGCCGCATTTGTTTCTTCAGTAGCCATGGTACCACTTTCAACATATCTTGTCTGTGATCCTGAAGGTGATCGCTGGCCATCAATGTCATCCCCAAGCACATTTTCATTATTTGAAACATTCTCACATTGGACAGAAACAGGTGAATCAGATTTTCTCATTTTGTCAGTTGCATCTGAACCAGACATGTGCCCCAAATTTTCCTCAGATACTTTTCTTTCTATGCAAGATAAGTCGGTAACAATCTTAACATCATCATCCATTTGTGCACACACAGCAAGTTGGTAGATTTCATTGTTAACGGCATCTTCTAATCTCTTAAGCTGAGATTCAGAGTACGTCCAGTATGCAAGTAAAGACGCTCCATAAGATGAAAGTGATTTGATATCGGAGAGCCTAACCTCTACTTCTACAATGTACTTTGACATTCGGTCATTAACTTGTGAGCAGTCACCATACCTGATGCACAAACAATACATTTTAGAGACCAGAGAAAGAGGGAATAATTATAAAGATGCTAGAATGGTATATCTTTTTAAACCTAGTCAATTTATACAAGAAAACACCAGAGGGATAAAATCATTTCTTACCCCTTCAGCGACTTCAGTCTATCCAGCAAACACTGACACTGTTTTGTAAGCCTAGTTGAAAGTTCTCCTCCTCTTCTATCATCATCCATGTCTACAGCATCATGACTATGATCAGATACTGCCACTGCATCATTAATGGAAGTTATGTTAATCCCTAATCCACTCTGATGTACATCATTCCCCAAGAATTTATGTTTCAGCGATCCACCTGTATCTGCCTCACCACCCACATCCTTTTGTGTCCCATTTTGATCCACCTCTTTGCTCTTAGGAAACGGATCATTACATGTGGAGTCATCTTTTATTAGTACATCTGAAGAATTTTCCAGATGAACACCTAAATTTGAACTGGATACATAGGTACTCATGGGAGCAGGTTCAGTTACAGTGCTTTTATGATCAGAGTTCAATTCAACAGTCTGAGCCAGTACATTCGGCACCTCCCACGAAGTTTCACCAGTTTCAGTATTCCAGTAATAGTATTGATTGCTTTCCTCATGCATGACAATCCTCCAGCCAAAACTCACATCACCAGAAGCCTGAGTATCAGATATTCCAGCAGAAGAGATTTGCTTGGTTGAAGCCATTTCTATGGATGCATCAGCAGAGCCAGTACCATGAGTTTCTCCACTATCATCAGATTCCACAGTCTTCAAAGCGTTAGCTGGAGACGAATTTTTTTCAACTTCCTTCTGTTTAACTGTCTGAGTGGCAGGATCTTCAATGGCATTCAAATCTGCACCTTTTTCTTCATCAAGTGGTACCTCCTAATAAAAGTAAAGCATTTCTTAGCATTGCAGATAAACAGAATTTGTAACTGAGTAAAATGTCAAAGATTGATAAAATAAATCTGGTAAGAGAAGCACCCACTGCTTGAACATTAAAACTGTAAAATTAACATTGGATTGACATCACGATTTAATGGTTCCATGAAGAAGACAACAAAATTCAAACACAAAGAAGAAATAGTATTTGAGCCAAGATAAGGGAGTGGATGATCAAAATCAATCATCATCCCAATCCATTGCATAGTTTGCAATTCACTTTTATGTGGTACCTTATGTACCATATTCCAATGTTTACCTTTTGTTGAAACTTTAAAAATACCACGCTAAAATCAAAGAAACAAAATGTTGCTCATCCAAAATCTGACATATATTACAACTTAAAAATGTCTAGTTGAGTACTGCATATTTAATAACAACATTGAAGATTTAGTCCACTATAGCAATAGTAATCCCTCAGTACCAAAATTTTAGGGACTTCCCAAGACACACATTTGAACTACTCATATCCATGCAAATGCAGAAACACTTGTGCAGTGATATGCACAGTATTATGTTTCTGATTTGTTAAACATTTGTCAGTAACGGATTTTCTACCACATAAAACAGGCCACATTGTTCATGGCAAAGACTAGAAAGAAGCTTACTCCTCAATGCTCAAAAGTGTAAACAAAATATCATGGAAACGAAAATTGAACTGCCCCTTCAGATGTACTGTATTTTTAGAATAATTAAATTACCTGATCTTTGTGGTCAGATAACAAATTATCAGAAATATCCTGGTCCTGGTTTGGTGTTTTGCTTGAGTCCTCATCCAATTCATCATCACTATATTGTCCGAGTAATTGAAGAGGGTTTTGCGGCTGTTGACCTGCAGAAAAAACAAAGTAAAATTTGAGATGCTGAAAAAACCACAATATAGCCTACTTGAAAAGGACATGTATCAGAAACCAAACAAAGAAGTGATTCTATAAATTCATGCAAATCATAGTATCTCCACCGAGAAAAGGTGAAGTACACAAGTTTCATGAATTTTGTTAATAATTTCAAAAGCAGAAATCTGATCATAGCCGCCTGTAAGACAGGAAATAAGTTGTTAGTGGAGAAAAAACAAAAATAAAAAAGACAGAAACATACGTACGAACCGATAGGAAAATATCCCAGAAGAAATCTCCAATTGGTGCTTGGAATAGCGGATAACAGAGTGGAAGTCATTCAAAAATTCACTGTGGCAGGGCCCAACCTGATCCGGAATGAATGAATATTCCCATGACCACAGCCGCACTAAAATCTGACAACAATACTCGGAGGCAAACAACATAACATGGCACCAAAACTCATGCCCTCTCTACATAACCCTTTTGAAGAAAACTGACAGAACCCACCTGAAGACGATGGTGACTCAGGCAATCCAGCACGTTGTGTGGGATCTATGTCCCCTCCAACTTCGTCATGCATAGAAGAGCCACCCAAATCTCCTATTAATTTTAATAAAATGCTTAAAAATATAATTCACTAAACAAACAACAAATTCAGTCAAAACATGACAACTCCTGGTTAACTTGGTTTTTTAATAAAGAAAGAACGACAGTTCTGTAAATTACGTAACTAATTATTCGGTGAAAAAAAAAAGCTTTAGTTACGGTACACAAAACCTAATAAATCTATATATTCGTATCCAGTTAAATAAACACCCAATCCAACGCTTATATACACCGCTATTCAAGCGCTAGTAATCGAATTTAAAAAGAAATTAAGCATTGAAATAACACTACTAATCAAATCCATTGCTCGTTCAGGTTTCATATGACTCATATAAAAACCTAGTTTAAAAACTAACGAGACAATCAAAACACAGAAAAAAACCACTCCAGTTTAAGTAGTCGATTCATGCATATAGAAATAGTACCAGAGGGTTCAGCAAAGAGATCAAGCTTGACGCGACGGCCAGTGTTGCTCATGGCTGCCAGGCGACGCTCTTTTCTCTTCCCCATCGATTGTTCAAAAAGCAAAACTGAATCCAAATTTTGCCGACTTGCTCGGACTCTTCGATTCTTGACGAAGAATAATTGAAAAATTGCCCTTGGTTATCGTCCTCCTAATTTCCGCTTCTTCTCCTATTGCTCGCTGGCTAGCTCTTTGAAAAGAGAAGCAGCAGAACTAAAGCTATTTATATATAGCACATCGTCTTGCAGCCACTAGAAGTGCAATTTAACGAGCCTTACGAACCTTGGACATTGGACAAGGATCTTGAGCTGGCCTGCGTATCCCTCTGGAACCCGATCGAGCTTTGTGTCCAAGGTCCAGTCCCTGGAATTCTAGGCCTAGAACCGATATTATAACCCATAATATTATTAGATATAATATTAAGGGTGATTAACTACATCCAACGGGATCGGACTAATTTTTATATAGTTTTAGTTTATTTATAATAAAAATATATTTTTATATCGAGATCAAAATAAATTAGTACATATTATATTAATTTTAATATTATAATAAAATTTGATTTAATTCAATAATAAATTAAAAATGAATAAATAATTATATTCATCCTATAATAATATATTTTATTTTATTTAATTGACCAGTAAATTGTCATATTTAATATTAAAAATTTTCAAGATATATTGATAAATTTAAATAAAAATAATAATAGAAGCATACATAATTTCGATTTAGTATTATAAATCATTGTTTAGCACAGCATAAAATGGTGACCTTCTTTAAGACTAGAACTTCCCTACGACAGCGAGTGAAATTAAAGCCCCAATCGTCCTACCCATAGAAAGTTCCAAAAAAGTTATCTTTTTTTTCTATTTCATTTCAATTTTTTTTGTTTCATTTGTCTGTGTCTAATCCACATTTTGAGCTCTACATCAATTTGCATATAATAATAACACAAATATCAAATATCAGAATGTTACATTGCTCATAGATATTTTTTTATTTCTAATGTTTGTGTGCAGTCAATCAAATTGTGTATAGTCCATCAAATGTATGCTTATTTAGTTCTTTTCTAAGATCATAAAATTAATTTTATTTTAGTTGGATCAGATTTTTCTACCCGATTCAACATAAAAAATATAGTTATTATATAATTTTTTAATTATTTTTAGTCAAGAAACAAAGAATCGAAGCGAGTCTATGAAGTTTGAATTCAATTTTTCTTTCTGAACAATCAATGGGTAAAGAAGCCACGAAAGAAGAAAGAATTTCACACACTTTATTGAACGATTGGACTATTTAAATATAGATATAGAGGAGGAAAACAAATATTCCAAGATACTCTCCCAATAATCAAGAAATCAAATAAAAGTAAAAAATTATAACTAACTAAGCTAAAGAATAGAAAAAAGATATCATAAAATAAAACAAAATAAAATAGTTATGCTAATATAGCCCCTTAAGTTCGGGAGCGAACAGCAACATCTAATTTGTATAAAAGTGGGTGTAACTTAGTTTTAGAAAGTGGTTTTGTGAGACAATCCGCCAACTGATTTTGAGAATCAACACACACGTAGAGAGTTGCTATTAATGAACAAGACTACAAACATTGTGAAAATCAACAGCAATGTGCTTTATGCGACTATGAAATACTAGACTTTCATAGAGATATGCAACACCCAGGTTGTCACAAAAGAGAATGGGTGGCTGGTGAAGAGGGACACGAAGTTCACTTAATAAGTTTTTAACCCAAATGGTTTTAGTAATAGCATTGGCGATACACCGATACTCTGCTTCGGTAGAGGAACTAGCCATAATGACTTGTTTCGTGGAGGACTAACTGATGAGATTGGTACCCAAATAAAGAATTGGACTAGAAGTAGAAGTAGGGTTTATAAAATTCCAAGCTCAATCAACATCAGAATACATGTAAAGATTATTGTCGTGAGAACGATACAGACGGATACCATAATTGAGTGTGGACTTGAGGTACCAAAGGACATGTTTAGTAGCTTTTTAATGAAGTGCAGAAAGAGTTTGCATGAACTATGAAAGTTTATTGATAGAGAACACAATATCAAGTCGAGAGAAATATAAATATTGAAGTTTACCAATAAGACGCTGAAATTGTGTAGCTTCTATTGGTGGAGAGTCATCATTAAGAATTAGCGGTTGGGATGTACTTATGGGTGTTTGCACACCATTGCAGTTAAGCATATATTCATCATAAAGAAGCTCTTTGACATAATTAGATTGGGTGAGAAATAGACCATCTGCACGGTGAATAACTTCCACAACCAAAAAATTAGGAGAGAGGATCAAGGTCTTTCAAAGAGAATTTATAAACAAGAACAGAGACTACATTATCAATAAATGTGGAAGAAGTATCAGTGAGAATAATATCATCGACATATACAAATAAGTAGAGAGTGATAACATGACCATGATAAATGAATAAAGAGTAATTAGATTCAGCTCTTGTGAAGCCAACAGAGAGGAGATGGTCCTTCAAAACATCATACCAAGCACGAGCTGCTTGCTTGAGACCATCGATGGCTAGCTTCAACTTCCAGATATAAGTCAAAAATTGAGGATCAACAAAGCCTTCAGGTTGTTATATGTAGATGATTTCCTACAGTGGACCTTGAAGAAAGCATTATTAATGTTAAGCTGTTGGAGGGACCAATTCTTTTGAACTATAGTAGCAAGCACCAATTTGATGGTGGTGGATTTGACCACTGGACTAAAGGTGGCATGATAGTCAACTCTAGGATGTTGTGTGAAACCTTTAACGACAAGCCTTACTTTAAAATGATCTAATATACCATCAGGTTTTCCTTTGATTCTGTAAAGCCATTTGCAAGAGACAATATTATAGCCAAGAATATAAGGAACTAAATCCCAAGTACGATTTCGATGAAGAGCATCAATCTCTACCTTGATTGTATCGGTCCAATTGGATTGAGACTGAGCTTGTTTATAGGCGAGCAGGGGGTTTTCTGGTACTACCTGGGCAAGGTAATCAACAATTGTTTTTGGTTTGAAGATTTTGCTAATAGAACGAGTGGTCATCCTATTGGTGGTGGTGGATAAGAAACAGTTGAAGGGAGATAAGGAGTGGGATAGGGAACATGATGTGCAATTGTTCTTAAGGAGGAGGAAGGCATGGGTCGGGAGATGGTGGGCATTGATTTTGTGTATAAAAAAAAGAGATATAGATGGAGATAAAGTGGGAGAGAAAAGAGGTTGCTAAGATAAAATAGGGGATTGACATGGAGAAAAAAAGAGAGTGAGAGGAAGTAGGAGACATACCTTAAGATCTTGATGGCAACATTGAATCTGCAGATGTAGGTGCTGCGGTGGATGAATTATGGGGACCAGGAAGGAGGAAGGTAATATTGTTAGGTGGATATAATGGAATAGATTTTGGGATTTCAAAATTTGAAGAGGGATTTGGTTTGGGGGTGGTTAAAGTAGAAGATCTAGGATGATCCCAAATATTTTCAAATTTTAAATATTAAATTGAAATTAATGAAGAAATATATTTTCATCAAAAATAGCATCTCTGGAAAAATAAAATTTTCAATTTTCGAGAACAAAACATTGATGACCGTGGTATTGATGTGAGAAACCAATATAGACACATGGTGTTGATTTAGGAGAAAGTTTGTGAGGGACATAAGGTTTAAGCCAAGGATAACATAGGCAACCAAAAATTTTGATAATGACAGTTAGGATTTTGTTGAAAAATTTTTTGAAATAGAGATTGGTTATCTAGGGTGGGGGCGGGGAGTTTACTAATTAAATAGGCTGAATGGTGACGGGCATAGCTCTAGAATTGACTTGGAAGAGAGGCTTGATGTAGCAAAATTCTTAATAGTTCAATGAGATGGCGATAACGACACTCAATAGTAGCAACTCTTTGTGGTGTGTAAGGTAGAGATAAGAGATGTTGGATGCTATGAGATTGTAGATAGGATGTAAGGGATTTGTATTCTATGCCACCATCTCTATAAAGATATTGAATTTAATGGCCAAAAGATTTTTCTAACAAAGGATGAAAGTACTTAAAAATATCAAGGACTTCATTTTTACATTGTAATATATAAAGCCAAATGTATTTTGTGAAGTGATCAACAAAAATACGATAATATAATTTTTATATCAATAGAGAGATGGCCCCCAAAGATCACTAAAAAGTGTTTGGAGAGATTGAGAGCTTGAAAGGGTGAAAGTATAAAAAGGGAGACGATGTGATTTATTAGAATTGCAGGAATTACAATAAGAGAAGTGATTTTTGTTACTAGAAGACAAATGACAATTATTGAGAATGAAATTCAAAGTTTGTGAATGAGGATGACCTAAGCGACGAAGCTATGTTTCAATTGAAGTGACGGTGGATATGTGATTAGTAGTAGGTTAGAAGGTGAGGGGTTGAGGGCACTTATATAGTCCATCTTTACTCTACCCTTGTACCAACAGTTTCGTCATTACTAGATCCTTTATACAAAAGAAGAAGGAAAAAATTCAATAGAGGTCAGATTGTTTTGACAAAATTAAGAAACAGAGACTAAATTGTATTCACTTGAAAGAACACATAATGTGAGATCCCGTCTATTGTGGTGTCGGTCAGTGGCAGCGCCAACAGTAGCGTCAGTGCCAGCGGCAGCGTGCCGATGCTAAACTGTTGGTTTGTGAACACAACCGTAGGAAGCCTTTAAGAAACCCATAGTGAATCTGAGAGTGTTTACGTATGAGTGTGAGTGAGGTAGGTTAGAAAAGCGAGGTTGAATCCGTGGAAAACAAACCAGGTTGATTTTGGTCCGTTTTGAGCGACCGCGAGCCGTTTGGGCCACTTGGTGGACATTTCAATGTCAATTGGGCTCATTTGTGTGACACGAGCCGTCGATGGCACGGTCCAGCCTTGTTGAACTTTTGGGCCTGAAACCCATCAGCTCAAGCCCACACTTCAGCCTTTAAATACTTCTCTTCCAGAAGTGACCAGCACATTCCAACCCTAACTCGTTTTTCTCCTTCCTTCACCCCTCCAACCTACCAGAATCCACACTTTGCTCAATTTGACCCCAAAAATTTGTGGGGGATTGTCCCAAAACACTTTCCCATCAATTTTCAACACTTTTCCACTGTTAGATTGGTGTCTAAGGCCTGATTTTGAGGTGTTCTTCATTCTGGATGAAAATTCCAGAGTTGTTGGTAAGTGCTTAATCGTTGGTTTTCTTTTGGATTGGTTGGTTTATTCAGGTTGCTAGTGATGTGATTGAGTATTTTTGATGTATGGGAATGCATGGAAACAACCTCTGATTCTTGCATGAATCTCGGATGAACAGTATCAGGGGGTTGTTTCTTCATGTTCTTGATCATGTTGGTGTGGTTATTCATGTTAATTGAGTGGTTTTGGTCAGTATTGATAGGAAGCGTGTTGATTTTGTGCGGAAGTGATGTTGGGTTGGTAATGAGGGTATCTGAAGTACTGTGATTTGGTTGTTTAGATTGGATATGAGTTGGTTGTTTAGATTGGATATGATTTGACGGTTTAGATTGGATAGGGTAATGTAGATGTGTGTGCAGCGTGAGAGGGTCCATAGGATTGCTTTCAAATCTTTTCCATTTTGATTCCTGGATTGGTTATGCTTAGTATGGCTGTATGGTTTGTGCTTGTTTAGGCGGTACCGGATCGATCAGTAGAGGCAAGGATATTGTTGGAGAACCATCGACGCAACAAGAGGTGGGAGTTTATGTTTCATTTGCATACGCGTAACGTTTTGTTTCAGAATTAAAATATGATCACATGTTTTGGTTTGAATGGAGGCATGACTTGAATTGTGTTGAAGATGTGTTGTTAGAATCATCATTTACTTGCCATGTTTGAATGCATCAGTTGGATGTTCAAAAGCTGAAGCATGTTGATTTGTTTGGTGTACAGGAAATTTCATAGGTGTTTTGCAACCTTTCATACGATATGATTTTTCATCTTCTTAGACATTTTTGCTATTGTGGCTGAATACTTCGAATATTATTTTGAGATGTTTGGCACCTGATTTATAAGATGGCAATGTTTAAATGCATGCATGGAATATTTGATGAATTTTTAGATTTAATAACTCATACTTGATGAATTATGCTATGTGTTTATGCATTGTGTTCTGGAATTGACGGTTAATGCTGGATCCAGTTAGGTAAGCATATGGAGTCCTTATAGAGAGGACAGTTGCTTACCGTGGAGAGGTATGGTTGGATATATTTATGTATCTTGAGTGCTGTGTGCACTATGAATGAAGGGGAGTGTTGTGTGCACTATGAATGAAAAGGCCATGCAATTGCTTCGTATATATAGTATGACGTTATATACGTATGCACAAAATTGAATGTGATCACTTGTGTTTCTCCATTCAATTTTGGACAATACTGATGGTGGGGTTTTGTTTATATATATGCTACAACTGAAAACCATCAGTAGGCTTTTAGGTAATCCTTTAGCGGGGGTTACGTGAAAGTGGTTTGTGTCCACCCCGTTATGTTTTGGACATAGTAGTCAAGTATCAAAGTTGTTTTTACTTCTTTATGCATTTTGGCATGTGCACTTATGATGTCTACATTGAAGAGTATAGATTGTACTGGTTTGAATAAATGTTTGATACTATGCTTTGGTTTTGTCTCCATTCCACCGTTTATGCTTATGACGCGGTAACTTCCACTGAGGTCCTTGATCTCACTCTCCCTCTCTATTGTTTTGTTTCAGGACTAAGTTGTGAGAGTTAGCTGTTCAACTTCGAGGTTACTATCCCGGTATTGGTCGTAGGGCTGGACAAATGCACATGCATGTTTTTGGACTCAGCATCCTTCACATCTTCTTGTATATTTACATACTTGTGTATTTTGCTGGTGCATATGTGTATAACTCATGCTTGCATACTCTGATGTTTGGATATATAAGAAGTGGTGTTGTTTTGAATTTCTGGGAATATATGAGTGTGGACTCACGGTGTTGCATGTTTGAGGCCATAAGGCCCGTTGTATGTGATCTGATATTTTCGCTGCATGTGTTGGTTACTTCGTTGTTTGTAAGTTATGCTGAGTATTATTTGATGCGTGCCATGTTTTGAAAGAAATAAGTTAAATGTTGTGTATTTCTACGATTAGCAAAACAAAATTAAGCCTTGTGTAGTTCCGCTTGGTCCACCAGTTGGGACAATCGGAGCTGCACGGCGGTGAGGCTCCCGATTACCGGGAACGAGTCCTCACAAGGTTGGTAGCGGAGCATGGTTATTTTGTGTGCATTGAGTGTAAACTGATATTTTGACAAGTGAATCACACTCACGGCACCTGCATTGTCCAGTATAGAGTGTGTCTAGTTGTCTTGTTGTTGTTTTTCTTAGGTTTATACCTATGGCTGCGTGTTTTGTGATTTTAGATGGCACCTAAAAAGAAAATGAGGAGACCATGCCGAGTACAGGCATAAGATGTTGAGGAAAGATCCGATGCCCGTGGACCAACAGAAGAGGCACAAACAGAACAGACAGCACAGATAGGACAGGCAGCACCTATGGCCCAAGACCCGGTTTTGATTCAGATGTTGACAGCGTTACAGACAACTCTGGGTCAGATGCAGCAAACAATGCAACAGATGCAGCAAACAATGCAACAAATGCAAACTGCAGCTACTCAGCAACCACAAGTGCAAGTACCGGTACAGCCTGAACCGGAAGTGCAGCCAGAGGTAAGGCAAACTGATGTACAAGGCGGTAGATTACCAATACAAGTGTCCAAGCTATTGAAGGAGGCAAGGCATTGGGGCTGCCAAAGTTTCTATGGCTCGAGTGATGCATTAGTGGCAAAGCTATGGAAAGACAAATTAGTATTGACAGCTCAGGATCTGAGGATTTCAGTTGAGGACCGAGTCATATTGGCTACCCGCTTACTGGAACGTGATGCAGCTACCTAGTGGGGTACCATCAGGAATCGTTATGGCGGCCAGCCCACGTGGGAAGAGTTCGAAAGGGAGTTTGATTTGCGGTATTTTCCATCTCATTTTCAGAACAATAAACGGTCTGAATTTTATATGCTTCGACAAGGTAACAAGACCGTGGCGGAGTATGAGACAGAATTTCGGGCACTTGTTCATTTTGTACTAGAAATTGAACATGACATGTTTGTCTTGGCAAGTCGATTTGAGCATGGGCTGAATCAGAATATCAGCACTATCATGGGGCCAAACAGTAGCACAGACTTTGAGAAGTTAGTTATGGAGGCCGTGAAATCCGAGGAGATAGCACGGGGACAAAGTGGACAAGTCAGTTGGTCGAGGGACTTTGGTAAGGGAAAAAGCCCCATGAGGTTTGGCAGCCGGTTTGATCGAAGACCAGAAAATAAGAGATACACCCCATATGCTACAGCCCCTATTAGATCACAAGGAACATCTTCCTTTGTGACTGGAACGCAACCTGCCCACTCGATGTCCAGTTTTAGCAGACCCTTTGGGTATCCATGATCTTATCTCAGCCGCTGTTATACATGTGGTCAGCCCGAGCACTTCTCTAGAGGTTGTCCTCGGGATGGCACCGCGAGATCAATGACATATAAGTCGAAAGCCTTAACCATGTAAATGGGTCAGAGGGCTGGAGTAAGTCAGATAGGCTCACAAGGATCAACGAGACCACCAAGTAGAGCACTGGTGGGACGACCATCTAGTAGCCAGGCTATGAATCGATCGTCACAGCAGCAATCACAACGACCTCAGACACGCCTATTTACTTTGGCGGATGCAGAAGCGAGCGCCAATCCAGATGTTGTGACAGGTACACTCATTGTCTTTTCTATACCTGCTAAAGTATTAATGGATCCCAGAGCGAATAGATCCTTTATTGGTCCTAGGGTAGCTGTGAGCGCGGATAGGGAGTTGTCACCCCTAGAGCCACTCATAGAAGTTTTAACTATGTTGGGTGAACGGTTGGTCTGCGAGAGTGTCTATTTGGGCTATTTGTTGCGAATGGGTTTCGCAGAAATTGAGGTTGATCTGATTCCTTTGAATATGAAAGAGATAGATGTTATCTTAGGGATGAACGGATTGGCTAAGTATCGAGCAAAGATGGACTGCTTCACAAAGAAGGTGAATTTCAGTTTGGTAGATGGGTTAGAATTTTGTTTCGAAGGTGATCGGAGAATCATTCCTTCATGTGTCATTTCATGGCTGGATGCCAGGCGTATGGTCCGCAAGGGTTATTCAGCT
Source organism: Passiflora organensis (assembly GCA_019739055.1). NCBI lineage: Eukaryota > Viridiplantae > Streptophyta > Magnoliopsida > Malpighiales > Passifloraceae > Passiflora > Passiflora organensis. The sequence continues at coordinate 2,191,954 of JAEPBF010000136.1, forward strand.
TTCTTAGCATATGTTAGAGATGTGACGATTGAGCCACTGGAGCTGAGCAGGATACCAGTAGTACAAGACTTTCCCGATGTGTTTCCGGAAGACTTGGTAGGGTTACCACCGAAGAGGGAGATTGAATTTGAGATTGAGTTGTTGCCAGGGACAACTCCTATTTCCATTCCACCATATCGGATGGCACCAGCTGAACTGAAAGAGTTCAAGACTCAACCGAAAGATTTAGTGGATCGTGGATTTATCAGACCTAGTGTTTCACCTTGAGGAGCACCAGTTTTATTTGTCAAGAAGAAAGATGGCACGTTGAGACTGTGTATTGATTATAGACAACTGAATCAGGTTACGGTGAAGAACCGGCACCCGTTGCCACGCATTGATGATCTGTTTGATCAGCTGCAAGGAGCCTCAGTATTTTCCAAAATTGATTTGAGATCAGGTTATCATCAACTGAGGGTTCGTAAGTTTGATGTGCCAAAGACAGCTTTCTGGTCATGGTATGGGCATTACGAATTTCTGGTGATGCCGTTTGGAGTGACTAATGCGCCAGCCATGTTTATGGATTTGATGAATAGAGTCTTTCGTGAATACGTAGATCAGTTTGTTATTGTATTTATTGATGACATCTTGATCTATTCAAAGTCGGAGGAGGAGCACTTGGTACATTTGCGGGCTGTGTTGGACAGACTTAGAGCACAGAAGTTGTATGCCAAATTCACAAAGTGTGAATTTTGGTTGAAGGAAATAGGTTTCTTGGGACATGTGGTATCAGCAGAAGGTATACTTGTTGACCCCAAGAAGATAGAAACCATTGTGTCATGGGAACCTCCTCGTAGTATCACGGAAATCCGAAATTTTCTTGGTTTGGCCGGTTATTATCGGAGGTTTGTGGAAAACTTCTCCGTCTTGGCAGGTCCATTGACGCGTCTAAGACGCAAGGGGGTGGTATTCGCACTCAAGATTTGGCGGCATTACCTATATGGTGAAACGTGCAAGGTGTTCACCGATCATAAGAGCCACAAATACCTTCTCACCCAGAAGGATTTGAACTTGAGACAACGGAGGTGGTTGGAATTGATCAAAGATTATGACTTGGTGATTGACTACCATCAGGGCAAGGCGAATTTCGTCGCTGATGCATTAAGTAGAAAGACATCATCTTCCTTAGCCTATGTTTGCACCGAGTACATGCCTATGTTGATGTGTCTGAGAACATCTAGAGTGCGACTTGATAGTGATGAATCTGGAACGTTAGTAGCACAACTGATAGTGAGGCCGACGTTACTAGATGAGGTTCAGACCAAGCAATGTGAAGATTCAGTGTTGAGTCAAATAAAGCAACAGTTGGAGGAAGTAGATAGTGGTACTAGTACATTAAGTGAGTATCGTGTGACAGAGGATGGTATCCTGACATTTCGAGGATGAGTGTGCATCCCTCATGACGAAGAGCTTAGGAAATTGATTTTGATGGAGGCACATAGTTCAACGATTTCCATTCATCCGGGCAGCACCAAGATGTACAGGGACTTGCGAGAACAATATTGGTGGGCTGGAATGAAGAGGCATATTGCTGAATTTGTAGCAAAGTGCCTAGTGTGTCAGCAAGTCAAGGCGGAACATCAGAGACCTGCGGGATTACTACAGTCATTACCCATTCTGGAGTGGAAATGGGAACATGTGACGATGGATTTCGTAACATGGTTGCCGAGATCACAACGAGGTTATGATGCACAACAGTTTAGGGAACGCCATTGTGGGACCCAACCTACTTAGGGGGTAAAGTTATCCAATCCCACATTGAAAAGGAGTGTGAGAGATCTTAGGCTTATATGTATTGTGTGAATGGACCATTTGTAATAAGATGCATCTTTCGGGCCAAGCGATTAAAAGCTCAACTCAGCGTTACACTTGTGATCCATCACGGGCACATACACCTCTGGGCTCGCTGGGCCATGAGTCCTAGGGTCGGGTCATGATAAATGGTAATGGAGCCGATCTCCCTCCCTCTTCTTTGTGGACTTGGGTCATGTTGTGTGTTCAGTTCACATTTAGGTCCATGAGTTTGGGCCCAAGTCAGTTACGTTTGGGCTTCCCTCATGAGGACACGAGGTCTATAAGTATGGGAGATTGTGAGACCCAGCTTGCATAGGGATTCAAGTTACCAAATTCTACATCGGAAAGGAGTGGAGGAGGTTTTAAGCTTATATGTGTTCTGTGAATGGATCATTTGTAACAAATTACATCTTTTGGGTCATGTGATTAGAAGCCAAATTCAGCGTTGTAGTTGTTATCCATCACGTGCACATACATTTTCGGGCTTAATGGGCTAGGGGCCGGGTCGTAACAGCCAATATGAGACCCCGTCTTTTTTAGAGTCTAGTCAACATTTCGATTCAGTTAGATTTTTCATATTGGTCAGTTTGAGTGAGTTGACCAATTGACTGTCAGAGTTGACCTTTTGACCGAGTGACCTGGACATAGTCATAGAGCTTAGGTGTCGGGTTTAGGATGTCTAGAACGTCATTTCGTTGGTAGTGTGTCGATAATTTACGCGACGTGCCATTTTGAAGCTTTAGTGTGCAATAGAATAGTTAGTCGATTGGTGTGTTGTTCGAGGCTTGAGTCCAGTGGATATACTAATTTTTACTCCTTTGACCCGCGTATGAGTTTTAGAGGCCCATTTTGAGTGGCCTGAGGTCTTTGAGCCGACTTACCTTTGGTGGGCCCAATTTTTTGTTTCTCGAGCTCAATTAAGTTTTAAAAGCCTAATTTTCATATTTTGAGTTTTTAAATTTTATTTTGGCTCACTTGGGACATATGTGAGTCATTTTACATTTATTTCAGATTTTAAGAATTTTTTTTTAAAAAAGTCAGATTTTTAAAATAAAAAAACTGTCCCTACTTAAAGCACCACTCACTCACGTGAGCACCCAGCAGACCAGCCTTTCCCCTCCCCTTCCTTCTCACGGTTACAAGCCAAAGGTAAGGTTTTCTTTTCTTTTTCCCCAATTTCAATTCTCTTCACCAATTGATTTCCCTTTAAAATTAGCAATTGGGACTTGTTCCAAATCATAAACTCAACCCCTCTCCTTAAATTTCACTTGTGTATGTTGGGTTTGGAGTGGATTTGGCCAAATTTAATTGTTTAGGTCAATTTCAATTTTAGAGGTAAATACTTAATTGCTTCCATTTTCTTTTCCTATTTTTGGTTATTTTAGCATGCTTAGATGTTTCCTGTGATGGCCTGACGCTTTAGATTGCATGAAAATATCAATTAATCCATGGATGATCATTTATAGTTTTTTATGGCAATTTTAGTAATTTTGGAAAATTTATGTTTTTATTGAATTGGATGAAATTGGTTGATTCCATTGCTTGAGTTAGGTTGTTTGTGTGTTATAGAGAAGGTTTATGGATTTAGGAAACCAATTTTGATGTTGGTTGAGCTTGAAATTGAAATTTGAGTTTAGGAAGGCTTGGGTGTGTGAAGGGGTTGGTTATTCCTCTTAAGGGATTGAGTGGTTTGTGTTTCTAGAGGTTGTATTAAATAAATTGAGACTTGGAGTGAGTGTTTAGGGGGTCTCTTAGGTTGTTTTTAATTCTGGTTATTTTCGATTATATTTTTTTTTAGTTTTATTCTTAGTGCGCTTTTGTGTGCATGGTTGTTTAGGTGGTGCTTCAGCGGTCAGTAAGGGCAAAGATATTACCGTTGAGTTGTCGGCGCTTCAAGAGGTGGGAGACTATGTTTCATTTACATGCACAGAATTATTTTGTTTTATTAATTAAAATTGGGTAAATGCTTATTTTTGAATGGAGGCAATATGTGCATTGATGAATGACTTGGCATGCTAGGTTTATTATGTGTGAGGCATATTTATGATGCATAAATTGTTTATTATGGACCTATATGCATGGTTGTGATGTAATTAAAATGCATTGTGAAAATAACTATATATATTGATTTCCTGAGTTGTGGAGGCTCTTACAGAGCTTTTGAGTTGATTTTGAGTGCACTACATTTTATTTAAATTATAACATGATTTGGTATTTGTTCTACATGTTTACAAAGAATATGTATATATATAATTTCTAGGTGTGACTTGGAATTGACGAACTGCATTTAGCCAATACGAAGGTAAGTGAATGAGTATCCTTAGATAAAAGGATAGTCCCTTGTCTAGGAGTATGAATGGATTATGTATTGTAAGGACCCAAACCCGGAAAGCGGGCCCTTACCGCCGTGAAGCCCGGAGAAGCCCGACACGTGGACCAATCCGAACTCCACAAGGCTATTTTGACTTTTCAAACGTAAATCCCCAAAAATAAAATTTAAAATATTTACAAATTACAGCATAGCTGATAAGAACTAAATACATGGCACAATAAATAACGGAGAACATTTAAAACAGCGGAAGTCTTATTTCAATAACACAATACAACAAGTGAAACCATAATTCACAAGCCCCAAGTATCTGAAAACGAAACCACATGTCAAATTAACAAATACATAATAGTGTGCCATTAAAACCAAATCATACTAACATGTGCAGATGCAATAGTCCCAGCGAGTAGTCCCAACGCTCACACTAACAACAGCTACTGATCACGATCTAATCCTGGGAAGGGAAAACAAAAACGAAGGGGGTGAGATTTTCGAGAATCTCAGTAGGGGACAACATGGTGAACTTATCAAAGGAGAGGAACAACAAGGAACTTATCAGAGGAGAGAAACAACAAGGAACTTATCAGAGGAGAGAAACAACAAGGAACTTATCAGAGGAGAGAAACAATAAGGAACTTATCAGAGGAGAGAAACAATAAGGAACTTAACAAAGGAGAGGAACAACAAGGAACTTAACAAAGGAGAGGAACAACGAAGAATTTAACAAAGGAGATGAACAACGAAGAACTTAACAAAGGAGAGGAGCAACAAAGAACTCATTAGATCATCACTAAACTTGTAAATTCTTAAAACTTTAACTTTACTGTTTACTTTATAAAACGTTTACTTACTGGACCCGAAAATGTACTTTTGCTTTCAACAAAGAATTCAACAGGGGTCAATACGAAAACATGGGCGGATTGCAAACGTTTACTTACTGGACCCGAAAACAATATAGAACTCAACATGGGTCAATACGAAAACATGGGCGGACTGCAAATCACTTCCCGAGTAACCCCCGCTAAAGGGAAACCGGAAGCCCACTAGTAGGTTTTACATATATACTTTTAAAACAATATTTACATACATAGCCCCTTCTACCAGTGTTGTCCGAAACTAGGCAGAGAAAACACAATACACATCATACCTGTCTCGATACGTAATACGAACCAACCTGCGAAGACGTGGCAGGTAAACGTAAATATCACCCATACAACTCCCGAACAGATGAGTGTCTCTCCGCTTACTCTCGGAGACCGAGCACTCACCACGTTTGGCCAAACGTACGTAAGTAACATGTAACGTAAAAATTTACATACTTTACAAAACAAAAACTGGTTTAACTTTCAATAAAACTGATATACCATACTTTACAATTAAAACTCAACAGTACGATGTATTATCATATACCATTACGGAAACCTTTGATTATAATCTTTTTCTTACTTTACGAGCAACGATACGGAATCAGCCCAATTTACACAACAAATCAATCAAATGGACTTTGATTGATCATATGAAATTTTGGAGATACATTATGATACTTTACAAGAACATACAGAAAAGGTCAATGTAACTTGGACAATAAATCTATCGGATGGTCTCCGATGGATTACACAACGATTTAATTTAAAACCACATAACGGATTTAAAATCAAGAAGTACTTATGATAGAGTACATACGGTAAAGACTCTACTTTACAAGAACATACGAAAAATGACAAAGTAACTTGGACATGGATCCATCGGATGGACTCCGATGGATTATACAACGATTCAATTTAAAACCAAGGTACGGATTTAAAAATCAAGAAATAGTTATGATGAACACATACAGGTAAAGGACCCTACATTATGATACTTTATAGTTACCTATGGAAGAGAACAATGAAATTTGGAACAATGGACCAATCGGATGGGCTCCGATGGACTATACAACGAATCAATCAAAACCAAGGTAAAACGGATTTTACAACAAGGAAATACTAATGATGAACCACATACGGTAAGGACCCTACCTTAAGGGCTGAAGAAGAGGAAGCGATGCACTTGCCTTTATCCTCAACACTCGTCCTTCCTAACGAAACATAACATTAAGGTTAGGCTCAAGCAACGGGTATTAAACCTACACATAATACTTTGAATGACTATAACTCAAAAACGACATATCAAACTGAAAAACGGATCGCGCCATTGAGATCAGAACGTCGAAATTACCTAACGGGGAGGTTTTCACTTTTTGATAAAAGTCAACGGTCAAAGGTCAACAGTGTTGCCGGTCAACGGTCGCCGGCGGTGGCCGGAAAACTCCTACTTCATCCAAAACCAAAATTTTTTACATCAACACGAAGCTACAAACATCAGGAATACAAATCCAAAAACCAAATTTCAAGACTCACCTCTAATCGGCCGGGATCTAAGATTTTCCGGTAAGAATTTCGGAACTTCCGGGCTCCGATCTGGGCGCGTCCGTGGTCCGATGAAGGTGAAACTAACGGCAGGTTGATCGTGACGCTGAGAGGAATGCAATGGTGCAAACAGTTTGAAAATCGGACGGTTGGTTTTGATACTAGAGGTAATTGAAGAAATGGGAAGAAAAATAAAAAATAAAAAAAAATTAAAAATGGGAGGGGGAAGAAATAAACTCACCGGGAGGGGTTTACTAGTCAGTTGCAGATCTCACAACCTACCCCCCTTACAAAAATTTCGTCTCCGAAATTTACCTACCGTACTACTGGAAGAGATAAGGGTAACGTTCCCGCATAGACTCCTCAGTCTCCCAAAAGAGCTCCTCGGAACTACCACTACGTCAAGAAACTCAAACCATAGGTACTAAACGACTGCGAAGCTGCCTAATCGACTCGTCAACAATAGCCACTGGCTGAACTGGAAACGACAAGTCACTGGCAACCTCTACCGGCGGTGCATCCAACACATGTGACGAATCCCGAACGTACTTCTGTAGCATGGAAATATGGAAGACACTATGGATCCTCTCCAAGGACGGTGGCAAAGCAAGACGGTATGCCACTGGTCCAACCCGCTCAGTGATCTCATACAGTTCAATAAAACACGGCGCTAATTTGCCTCGCTGTTGGAACCGAAGTACTCATTTCCATGGTGCAATCTTCAGGAATACTTTGTCACCAACCTGAAACTCAAAGTCACGACGTCGGTTGTTTGCATAACTCCGCTGTCTGCAAACACTGTCTGATCAAAGTCAACTGTTCTGTCGCCTGATCTATCAACTCGGGATTGTCCAGACGTCTCTCGCCTACCTCATCCCAACATATCGGTGTCCGACAACGTCTACCATACAGCGCCTCATACGGTGCCATCCCGATACTGACTTGGAAACTGTTGTTGTATGCGAATTCTGCCAGTGGAAGCATATATCCCACGAGTATGTCTATCGAGCGCACACGCTCGTAACATCGTTTCTCCCAAAATCGGGAAGTGAACCTCGGATCTCGATAGGATACTATGGACACTGGAATTCCGTGCAATCTCACAATCTCGTCCATGTATCGAGAAGCAAACTTCTCCGGTGTGTCGGAGACTCGTACAGGAAGGAAGTGAGTAGACTTGGTCAACCTGTCCACAATCACCCACACCGTATCGAAACCTCGCTCAGTCCTCGGCAAACCTACAACAAAATCCATCGTGACATGCTCCCACTTCCATTCAGGAATCGGAAGCGATTGGAGCAGACTGGCGGGTTTCTGATGCTCGACCTTGACCTGCTGGCAAACTAAGCAACGAGCGACAAACTAAGTGATGTGTCTCCTCATCCCTGACCACCAATACTGCTCTCGCAAGTCCCGATACATCTTGGTGCTGCCGGGATGGATAGAGAACATAGAACTGTGCGCCTCGGTCAAAATCAACTAACGCAACTCCTCATCTCGAGGGACACAAATTCTACCTCGGAACATCAGAATACCATCATCTCGAACCCTATACTCATTGACTGTATCACCACTAGTAACACTATCCAACTACTATCTCAACTGAACCAACACTGAATCCTCTAACTACTTGACTCGGATTTCCTCAAGTAAAGTGGGTCTGGCAACAACCTGAGCCAACAACGCTCCAGAACCATAATTGTCAAGCTGAACTCGAGATGCCCTTAAGCACATAAGCATTGGAAGATACTCTGAACGGATATACGCCAAGGAAGAAGAAGTCTTCCTACTCAAAGCATCGACAACCACATTGGCTTTCCCGGGATAATAATCGATTACAAGATCGTACTCCTTTATCAATTCAAGCCATCTCCTTTGTCTCAAGTTAAGTTCCTTTTGGGTTAAGAGATACTTGAGACTCTTATGGTCCGTAAAGACTCTGCAAGTCTCACCATACAGGTAGTGGTGCCAAATCTTCAATGCAAACACTACAGCTGCTAACTCCAAATCATGGGTCGGGTAGTTACATTCGTGTGGCCTCAACTGTCGAGAGGCGTAGGCGACTACCTTCCCATCCTGCATAAGTACACACCCCAAACCGTGCTTTGATGCATCACTATACACCACATACTCCTTACTACTGACCGGTAAGGTAAGGATAGGAGCGGAAACCAATCTAGACTTCAACTCCTCAAAACTGTGCTGACACTTCTCGGACCACACAAACGGTTCACCTTTACGTGTCAAATGAGTCAACGGTCCTGCTAACGTTGCGAAGTTCTCCACAAAGCGTCGGTAATAACCGGCTAAACCCAGAAAATTTCGTATCTCAGGCATATTACGGGGAGGTTCCCATGAGACAACAACCTCGATCTTCTTGGGATCCACCAATACTCCTCTAGCCGACACAATATGTCCCAAGAAACCAACTTCTCGCAACCAGAACTCACACTTGGAGAACTTGGCGTATAACTGCCGAGCTCTAAGTATCTCCAATACCATCCTCAAATGCTCAGAATGCTCCTCCTCTGACTTTGAATAAATGAGGATGTCATCGATGAAGACAATCACGAACCGATCAAGGTATTCCCGGAATACCCGGTTCATCAGATCCATGAAGACAGCCGGTGCATTCGTCAATCCGAATGGCATGACCAGAAACTCGTAGTGCCCGTAACGAGACCTGAAAGCTGTCTTCGGAATATCAGACTCACGGACCCGTAACTGGTGATAACCCGATCTCAAATCAATCTTTGAGAATACCGACGCCCCCTGCAACTGATCGAACAAATCATCTATTCGGGGCAATGGGTACTTGTTCTTCACGGTAACACGGTTCAACTGCCGGTAATCAATGCACAACCGTAGTGAACCATCCTTCTTCTTTACGAACAATACCGGCGCTCCCCATGGAGAAACACTGGGTCGAATGAAACCACGATCTACCAGATCCTCCAATTGAGCCTTCAGCTCCTTCATTTCAGCTGGAGCCATCCTATACGGCGGGATGGATATCGGGTTTGTCCCCAGGAATCAACTCGATCCCGAACTCAACTTCTCCCTCTGTGGTAACCCGACTACGTCTTCAGGAAATACATCCGGGAACTAACTGCCAACCAGAACTTGATTCAACTCCGGCGACTCGGCTGAGGTATCTCTGACATGAGCCAAAAACGCTGTACAGCCTTTACTGATCATCTTTTTTTTTGAACTAAGCCATGAGATCATACAGGTAGGCACAATACGTCTATCTCCCTCGAAGCAATAGTCGGAACTAATCGGGGAGACTGCCCGGATGTCAAGCGGAATCAAATCTGCTTCCAACACAGCTGTACTCAATCTCCGAATGCAACCAATATACACTTGACTGCACATCAAAAGCTCACCTAACGGGGTCTGAACCTCAATAGATGGAGCTAACAAAGATAACTGACGATCTGCACGAGCTGAAATTCTAGGACCGACAAAAGATCTATTTGCTCCTGGATCTAACAAAACTCGAGCAAGAACCGAAAATACAGTAATAGTACCTGTCACTACGTCTAAGCTAGCACAGGCCTCAACATCAGTCAAAATAAAGAGGCGGGACTGTCTCGTCTGTACTGGTTGACTAGACTGCTGACCCTGTGTCTGACTACCAGAAGGTCTACCTGGTGCTCTGGACTGTGGCTTGGTAAGACCCTGAGAAGGTGTACGACTGTCACTGGGTCTCGAAGCACTAAAGGACTGTGATCTCGGCTTCGGGCAGTCCCTCGCCATATGACCAAACTCGAAGCAGTTATAACACTGTCTGTTCTGTGGACACGGCAGAATGTGGCGTCTCTGACATCTGTCGCACCACGACATGAGTCTACCTGTACTCAGACTGGAAGCTATCAGCTGTGACTGGGAAGATGTGTGACTATCGTCTCGTAATTGAGACGACCTCGGGGAATACTGTCCTACCTAACGACTCATTCGACGGTCAAATCTCTAACTGTGCTTAACTGACAAGGACATCCTAGTTAGTCTAACGTGCAGTGTAGTGAGTGAAAAATCATACTTTAAAAATATTACGAAAACACTTTCAAAACTCGGTTTGTAAAAACCTGGGGCTCCGCTACCACTCCTGTAAGGACCCAAACCCGGAAAGCGGGCCCTTACCGCCGTGAAGCCCGGAGAAGCCCGACACGTGGACCAATCCGAACTCCACAAGGCTATTTTGACTTTTCAAACGTAAATCCCCAAAAATAAAATTTAAAATATTTACAAATTACAGCATAGCTGATAAGAACTAAATACATGGCACAATAAATAACGGAGAACATTTAAAACAGCGGAAGTCTTATTTCAATAACACAATACAACAAGTGAAACCATAACTCACAAGCCCCAAGTATCTGAAAACGAAACCACATGTCAAATTAACAAATACATAATAGTGTGCCATTAAAACCAAATCATACTAACATGTGCAGATGCAATAGTCCCAGCGAGTAGTCCCAACGCTCACACTAACAACAGCTACTGATCACGATCTAATCCTGGGAAGGGAAAACAAAAACGAAGGGGGTGAGATTTTCGAGAATCTCAGTAGGGGACAACATGGTGAACTTATCAAAGGAGAGGAACAACAAGGAACTTATCAGAGGAGAGAAACAACAAGGAACTTATCAGAGGAGAGAAACAATAAGGAACTTATCAGAGGAGAGAAACAATAAGGAACTTATCAGAGGAGAGAAACAGTAAGGAACTTATCAGAGGAGAGAAACAGTAAGGAACTTATCAGAGGAGAGAAACAACAAGGAACTTAACAAAGGAGAGAAACAACAAGGAACTTAACAAAGGAGAGGAACAACAAGGAACTTAACAAAGGAGAGGAACAACGAAGAACTTAACAAAGGAGAGGAACAACGAAGAACTTAACAAAGGAGAGGAGCAACAAAGAACTCATTAGATCATCACTAAACTTGTAAATTTTCAAAACTTTAACTTTACCGTTTACTTTATAAAACGTTTACTTACTGGACCCGAAAATGTACTTTCGCTTTCAATAAAGAACTCAACAGGGGTCAATACGAAAACATGGGCGGACTGCAAACGTTTACTTACTGGACCCGAAAACAACATAGAACTCAACATGGGTCAATACAAAAACATGGGCGGACCGCAAATCACTTCACGAGTAACCCCCGCTAAAGGGAAACCGGAAGCCCACTGGTAGGTTTTACATATATACTTTTTTAAAAAAAGAATATTTACATACATAGCCCCTTCTACCAGTGTTGTCCGAAACTAGGCAGAGAAAACACAATACACATCATACCTGTCTCGATACGTAATACGAACCAACCTGCGAAGACGTGGCAGGTAAACGTAAATATCACCCATACAACTCCCGAACAGATGAGTGTCTCTCCGCTTACTCTCGGAGACCGAGCACTCACCACGTTTGGCCAAACGTACGTAAGTAACATGTAACGTAAAAATTTACATACTTTACAAAACAAAAACTGGTTTAACTTTCAATAAAACTGATATACCATACTTTACAATTAAAACTCAACAGTACGATGTATTATCATATACCATTACGGAAACCTTTGATTATAATCTTTTTCTTACTTTACGAGCAATGATACGGAATCAGCCCAATTTACACAACAAATCAATCAAATGGACTTTGATTGATCATATGAAATTTTGGAGATACATTATGATACTTTACAAGAACATACAGAAAAGGTCAATGTAACTTGGACAATAAATCTATCGGATGGTCTCCGATGGATTACACAACGATTTAATTTAAAACCACATAACGGATTTAAAATCAAGAAGTACTTATGATAGAGTACATACGGTAAAGACTCTACTTTACAAGAACATACGAAAAATGACAAAGTAACTTGGACATGGATCCATCTGATGGACTCCGATGGATTATACAACGATTCAATTTAAAACCAAGGTACGGATTTAAAAATCAAGAAATACTTATGATGAAAAACATACAGTAAGGACCCTACATTATGATACTTTATAGCTACCTACGGAAGAGAACAATGAAATTTGAACAATTGACCAATCGGATGGACTCCGATGGACTCTATAACGAATCGATCAAAACCAAGGTAAAACGGATTTTACAACAAGGAAATACTAACGATGAACCACATACGGTAAAGACCCTACCTTAAGGCTGAAGAAGAGGAAGCGATACACTTGCCTTTATCCTCAACACTCGTCCTTCCTAACGAAACACAACATTAAGGTTAGGCTCAAGCAACGGGTATTAAACCTACACATTATACTTTGAATGACTATAACTCAAAAACGACATATCAAACTGAAAAATGGATCGCTCCATTGAGATCAGAACGTCGAAATTACCTAACGGGGAGGTTTTCACTTTTTGGTCAAAGTCAACGGTCAACGGTGAACAGTGTCGCCGGTCAACGGTCGCCGGCGGTGGCCGGAAAACTCCTACTTCATCCAAAACCAAAATTTTATACATCAACACGAAGCTACAAACATCAGCAATACAAATCCAAAAACCAAATTTCAAGACTCACCTCTAATCGGCCGGGATCTAAGATTTTCCTGTAAGAATTTCGGAACTTCCGGGCTCTGATCTGGGCGCGTCCGTGGTCCGATGAAGGTGAAAGTAACGGCAGGTTGATCGTGACGCTGAGAGGAATGCAATGGTGCAAACAGTTTGAAAATCGGACGGTTGGTTTTGATACTAGAGGTAATTGAAGAAATGGGAAGAAAAATAAAAAAAATAAAAAAAAAAAAAAAATTGGGAGGGGGAAGAAATAAACTCACCGGGAGGGGTTTACTAGTCAGTTGCAGATCTCACATGTATGTCTTATGTGAGTATGTGATATGATGGGCTACATATGCCTTCGAGCTTTTTGAGTTGTGTGTGAGTTGAGAATCGTATGATAATATGATTTCTCCACTTTTCCCGAGGACAACACTGGTGGTAGAGGACTTATATTTATTTTGAAAATGTGCATTAAATTAACCACCAGTGGGCTTTTGATTTTCGTTTGGCCGGGGTTATCAATGAAGCGATTTTAAGGGTCCACCTCAATAGTTTTTGGCATAGTAGCCCACGAGAATGAGATTTTGGATTTGTATACTAATTAGGCATGGGCTTGAGATACACATATATATTATCAAAATCATGCATGTGTATTTGATCATATTTACATGTGAGGTTGTTTGCACGATTAACATCATGGTCTAACTGTGATTTTATTATAAAATGTTTTATACTTGTTTTCATATATGCCTCTATTCCACCGAAATTGTTTATGACACTGTGACTCTCACTGAGGTACTCGAGATCTCACCCCATCTTGTTGCTGTTTTTCAGAACTAGGTCGAGAGCTTGTGTAGCTGACTTCCTTTTGAGGTCGAGGTTTCTGATTTGTCAGGCTGGACTAATGCATATGACATGTTTGAAAACTCGACACTTTCTTTTGTATTTTGGATTTTGTTATGCTTGCTCATTGACATTGTCACCCCTTAGTGGGCTTGGGTTGATACATTTTTTTGGATATGGATGTATTCTTTTGAGCTTATGATATATGAGATGAGTATGATGCCTTGGGCATGTTTTGTTATTCTTGGGCTTGAGTTGATTGGACTTATTTTGATGAAGCATGTTTGGGGCCGTGTGGCCTGTTGTGTGTGAGATTAAGACTTCAGCTGTTTGTGATTGTACTCCGTGACTTATTATAATGTCGAGGTTTTCGTTTAAATACATGCTCCTTTCTAAAAACAATGAAAAATTTCAAATTTATATTTATTTTTATATATTTTGCAAATTAGTTTTGAGGGTAAGCCTTGTGTTGTTTCGATTGGGCCACAAGTTGGGCAAATTGGGACTGCACAGCGGTGAGGAGCCCAATTACCGGGTTCGGATCCTCATAGCCACGGTTGGCATTGGACTTGTCCTTTGCAATTAGTTGAGGTAAGCCAATGTTGGGAGGACTTGTTTGAAGTTCGTTGGGCAACTGAAATAATTATCGACCATTTTGATTTGTGAAGATTAGCTTATTTTAGAAGAATCTCATGATTGATCAGTTTGTCAAACAGTTCTTCATATGATATCTCTGTTTCTCGAGCTTGGATTGTAGCTGAAATAGAATCATATTCTGGGCCAACTCCACTCAGAATTTTCATAACAAACTCGTCATTGTTGATAGGACCTCCAGTTATTGCAAATTTATCTGCAATGGTACAGATTTCTTGAATGTAATCGGTCATTGATTTGTGCTCCTTTATGATAGTAGAGAGAGAATTACGTAGACGGAATACTCTTGTGTTTGACTTGTTGGCTTAAAGTGTATGGATAGCATTCCAAACATCCTTGGAAGTCAATGTTCTTATGATAATTGATGCAATTGTTGTATCAACAAATGTCATTAAGGCATTTTGTATGAGCTGATCTTGTCGAAATCAAAGTTTGTTTTCTGGATTGGGCTGGTCTTGATTACTAGTGATGAGAGTTTTGGATGGAATTACCATTAATCCATCGAGAAAATGGTAGAGATCATGACCCAACATAAGAGATTTAACTTGAGCTTTTCAAGTGGCAAAATTACTTAGTTTTGAGAGTTTTAGTGGTAGTTGTGAGTTGAGATTGAACTGTACTAATTGATTTGTGGCTTGAGCAGCAATAAGTGAGTCTTGTGGATTAACTATTGTATAATTGGAGGTAGCCATGCTAAGTGTGTAGTATAGGGATCAGGCTTTTAAAAGCTTGTATAGGCTCTGCTACCATAAAGAAGCCAAGGAAGAATAAGGAATTCTACATACTTTATTGAATGATTTGAGTGTTTAAATATATGTGAGAAAAATAGATATTCCAAGATACTCTCCTAACAATCAGGAAATCAAATACAAGCAAAAACTGTTACTAAGTTAAAGAATAGATAAAAGATATCCTAAACTAAAACAAAATAAAGTAGTTACACTAATAATGGGGAAGAGAAAAGAGCATCGTCTGGCTGCCGTTAGCAACACTAGTCGTCTTGTCAAGCTCAATCTCTTCGCAAAACCCTCTAGTACTCTACTATATCTGCATGAATTGTAGAAAAACTACTTAAGCTTGGGTTTTATGTGTTTTGATTCTCTTGTTAGTTCTTAAACTAGGTTTTTTCTTACGGTTTCAGAGACAAGGAAGTTCCTGCTACGACAGAACCAAATGGGGAACTGGAGATGGCCATGGACGAATAGTTGAAGGTTCATGATTTGAAACTGACTACTATAATATCTCAATATGTTATGTCTAGAGACACATCCCCTATCACTTTTCTATTTATAGGATATGTTAATGAGTATTTGGTACAAGTCGAAAACTCATATAGTTTCATTCATACTTGCATTGCTTGTTTTCTCAACCTCTCCGTTGAACCAGTTAATTGATTCGATATTCTTGTTGGTAATGGTGAGAAGTTGACTTGTTCTAGCAAGGTGATCAAATGGAAGGTGGAAGCCCTCGGTAGCAGCCTAATCTGCATCTCTTAATATCTTGAGAAGAATGATAGTTACGAATTTAGGGCTTGTTAGTTTTTGTGTCTAATTGACTCCACATCACCGGAATATCCCCTCCTTGGATGAATCTACTGTAGAAATTTGAAGATATTTTCTTAAAGCCAGAAGGAATAATTATTTGATTAATAATTATAATAATTGTTTTTTAATTTGAATTATTAATACTTAAATAGTCATTTATTTAAGTGTTGAATTTAATGTTTATTTTAACTGGATACGAAAAGTTAAATTAGATATAAAACCTTCAATTATTTGGGCAATATAGTGATGATGAATTGGATGAGGACTCAATCAAAATAACAAATTATATTTTTTTTCTGATAATTTGTTATCTAACCACAAATATCAAGTATTTTAATGATTCTAAAAATACAAATACACTCAAATGGATTTCAATTTTTATTTCCATGATAATTTATATTCAATTTTAAGCATTGAAGGATAAACTTCTTTTTAGTTAGTAATGTAGCGTGATATAGGATCTTTTATTTAACAAATCAGAAACAAAATATTGTACATATTAGTGCACAAGTGTTGTGCATTTGCATGGACATGAATAATTCAAATGTGTGCTCTCAGAAAGTCCCTAAAATTTTGGTACTGAGTGATTACTAATGTTGCAGTGGATTAAATCTTCAACTTTGTTATAAAATCTACATAATTGACTATTTTGGATCTTTATAATTATTGTCAATATACTAATAATGATACAATTTGTTGATTGATAAGTTTTGATTCTAATCCTGGGACTGTTTTTGGAGTTTGGGTATTGTATTTGTTTGTGGAAAACAGTATTCAGTTAGATATTTTTAAGTTGTAGATATCAAATTTTGGATGAACAACATTTTGTTTCTAAAATATCATAGAGGTATCATAGAGGTATCATATTTTATAACAAAATAATTTTTGGAGATATACTAACTAAAACAAATAAAGAGGATTAGTTTTATATACTGATTATAAATTTAAAATTAAATTAAAATAAAAAATTACATAATAGAAAAAGATTACGATCGTTTTATTGAATAACAGGAATATGAAAAAATTATAGTCCCTTCAGTTAATCAAAATTGAGAACGTAAAAGATTTAGATAAAAAAATTCTTATATAAAGAATAGATACCGAAATAAGAATCCACCTAATTTATTAAGAGAAAAAATTTAATAAAAAATTATTTGTTATAAGTATAATTAATCAGGACACCATAAAAAGGATTATCCTCTTATTAAGAAAATAATATCATTAGATATAAAAAAAATTTAACTTGCTAAACTTGTAGAAAGATGAATTGAGTAATTCAGATAATATATAAACAACAGAAGAAATAAATTAATTCTAAGATATAATCAATTATTTGTGAATGTATAATTCCTTGTGCTTATTATAACATAAATATCATTAACTCTATCAAAGAATTTGTAATATATTTAATAACAAAAATAGAAGATGAATATTTACTAGATTTTAAAAATAATATTTATAAAAAAGACTTGTTACATACTCTAAAATATTATAATTTTTAAAATATATATATAAAAAAGAGAGAAAAAATTATTTAATTGATTTTAAAATTTATATTATTTATTTCATTATGATAAAATATTTATCATGCTACTGCTGAACTTAATGATATTTGTGAATGTATAAGTCCTTGTGTTTATTATAACATAAATATCATAAATTCTATGAAAGAATTCGTGATAAATTTGATAAAATAATAGAAGATCTAGATTTTAAAAATAATATTTTGAAAAAGACTTACATACTCTAAAATATTATAATTTAAAAGAAAGGAAGAACGTATAAGAAGAAATAGAAGAAATCGATGATGAAAAAATTATTTAATTAATTTTTAAATTTATATTATTTATTTTATTATGATAAAATATTTATTATAAAATAATAAGTAATAATATAATAATAAATAATTTTGATAAATATCATTAAAAAATATTATTATAATAATATTTTTAATTAAAAAATTAGATATTTCAAGGTATATTGTTTTAGTTTGATTAATATTAAAATTTAAATATTTATCTTTAATAATAGTAAATTCGAAATATTTTAAAAATATCTATTTGATATGATATCAAATCAAATTATATTATTATAAAATAAATATAAATATTTATTTATTTTATTTCCTTTTATTGCAAATTTAATTCCCACGAAGACTGTCACGGTTTTTCAAGGTTGTCGAAAAGGAAATGACAACAGAGGCATGGACTTATGAGTGATTTTTGACATACTAGTGGGCTCAATGGGCCCCTTCGCCTTTTAATAATGCTGGACTGCAAAGTACGTGAGGCGCTACGGGCACACAAGCTCCTTGTGCATTTTGCCTGCCAGGCGGGCACGCATCGGGATGATTGGATCTCCACACTTTCTTGTCGTTTCCTTGGGTTCCTCTATTTTGTCACTTATCGTTAATTCATTCTTTATAGGATACGCATCATATTATTTGACGAAAATAGAAAAAAATCGGTAGCAGAGGGACAGTATCTAGTTGTTTGCAACGACGTCGTACTGCCATCATCGACCTTTGCTATCGAATAATCAATACAAAGACGGGGGAGGAACAGAATTCCATCGCCATCAATCCCTCTTCAGCAAATAAAGGTAGGAAGCTTGTTGAGCCAAGCTTCAATTGAATGGTCTTTCGATCGAAGAGAGTTGCTGTCCAGGGCATGTATTGACACCTCACTAGCTCGCGGTTATTTAATTTCGGTCGAAATTAATAAGTGTAAATAAAAGAGAAAGGCTGAATCCAACCTAATTCCCGCAGATTTTTGCGCGTACGGACGCTACCTTTCTCTTCCATTACTTTGGTTTCTCTCGAGGTGAGACACTCTGTTAAGTTTATACCGTTGCTTTCTTATTCTTAAGGAAGGGGGTTTCAGTAACTGGTTGACGGTTATTATCTGTATCCGAACCGATCGTTCGGATTTTTGATCGGTTAGAATTGGAATTGTGAGTTGTTTATTACTTCAGTGTTTGTAGTGTTTCCTGTGGTTTTGAAGCATCTGCTTGTTGTTGTGTTTCACTTTGATTTTTCTGGGATCTTTGATTTGGATTTATCTCTTTTTTTTATCTATTATTTTTCCCCGTTGGACCAGTTTTTAGGTTTGTGAGTGTTTTATATGGATATTGATTTGGCTTTGATGCTGTTGTGTGGGAACCTGGAAAGGTATGTGTTGTCCAATTGGCGTTATTTTCGAGTTTTGATTGGGTAAGTCGATTCTCTCCGGATTTGAAGGACCGAGAACGATTTTACATTTGGATGTTTAATTCTGTGTCATCATGGTTCTGGTGTTTTACTGAGGAGGTGAGGAGAGTTAATGACATGGCGAAATAGGGAGGCTATAGAAATTTAGATCTTTGTCTGTGGAGAAAGACGCATTACTCGTAGTGCTAGATACCAGTTTCGCTTATCTTTTCTATTTGATTTTGGTTTGAACCTGTCAAAGAGTTTGGGAGTACAGACAGAGTTTTGGTGTGACCTGTTGTAAATTCTTCACAATTTAGGGTGGTTATGACCAGCGCGTCCTTGGTTCATATGCTAACGGGTTAGTCTCTTTGTGAGTCCAACTTTTTCCCTGTTGACTTGGTGACTCTAAAATGCTTGCTAGTTTACTTGCCTTGTTCTTCTAGATGTGGGACCCAGAAGTCTTATGTGCTTTCATTTTATCCACTATCATGTTCACAGTGGTAGCTTCAAGTGTTCTTAAGTAGTTATGTTTTAACATGTGTGGTTAGCAAACTGGAAAAAACTAGTCATTTTGCATTAAAGGTTGCAGCCTGTCTTCTAACCCAACTATTTCATTTGGTGTATTTTCCACGGGGAAGAACATGTTTCAGAAGTTAGTGTTGTTTCATAGTTTAGCTAGATGAAAATGTAAAGCAGATAAGGAACAACTCCTTTTGTCAGTTTGCTTGTTCCAAAAAGCATGAAACGATACCTATTAGTATCGAACTAAGATTTTTTTAAATTATATTCTTCAGTATTTTCAACCTGATCAAATATAGTGCATACATTTTCTTCTTGAACCTTTGTGCTGCTGTGCCATTTTGACTTCATTTCCCGTATCCCTCATTTTATAACCCATACCTGTAGTGGGTTTTAACCACAGCCAAGGACATGTGTTTTTTAATTTTACGCCTTTAAGTTATCTTTCTAGATTTGGCATAATCCTTCTTTTTCCTATATGTAGATATACTCTTGAGAGTTCCTGTTTCACTCACACAACATTTCTCTGTGGGTCAGCTAACGTTGGAAATGGTTAACCGGTAAACTACTTTGTTGATTGATCGTTTAAACTTGATCCCCATGTATATTGATTGACCTGAAGAGAACATTTTCCTGTGCTACCCAGGTATGGAGTGTTGTGAAGCGCATAAAATATCATGTTGCAGTGCATAAGGGGACTCTTTACTTCCCTACTGCAGTGTTGTGATCTTGATTTATATAAACAATCAAGAGGCCTTGAAGATCCCGAACTTCTTTCCAGGGAGACAGTGTGTATGTCAATGGCCTGTTAATAATTGTTGTTGCTAGTCTTTGATTTGTTGTATCCTATTCCTTCTTTTGCTTCTTTTTTTTGTATATATTGGGCATATTAAATATTGTTTATGTGTGATTTATAAACAGCTAGCTATTTCGGATTTCCTCTCATAGAAATTTGTTATAATAGCATTTAGAAATTTGAATGATAATTTGTTCAGCAGATTCATGTTGATGAATTGCTGACCAATCAATATGTTGTTGGTGCTTTACTTTTTGACATAGTTCTTTTAGATTTTCATGTATGCTAATCTTGTTGCAGTCAGTGTAAGTGAAATAGAGGCACTATATGAGCTCTTTAAGAAGATAAGCAGTGCCGTGATTGATGATGGTTTGATCAACAAGGTTTGCTCGTATTCTACCTTATTTATATGAAAAATTGTGCATAAGCTTTTTCTACATATTTGTATCAGTTGGCCATGAACTCTTACGTCTCTTTTATTTCTTAGTATAGATACTATTTTAAAATTATTTATTTTGAATCTCTTGATTATAAAACTTTCAAACAAGTCACAATAAGCATCATATGATATATGTGTTTTTATTTCCTTTTACAGGAGGAGTTTCAATTGGCACTGTTTAAGACCAACAAGAAAGAGAGTTTATTTGCTGATAGGGTATCTTTTCTCTTGGAAGATTTTCTCGAAATCTTTCATTCTGTTGTTATAATATTGCATATGGTTGCTATATTATTAGATTCCTTTCTGCAATTTGTTATGCTATGTTTATGTTGTTTTTATACGCTTAATATATTTTCAGGTATTTGATTTGTTCGACACAAAACACAATGGGATACTAGGCTTTGAGGAGTTTGCAAGAGCCCTCTCTGTGTTTCATCCAAATGCCCCTATTGATGATAAGATTGAGTGTATGTTGGAGATTAACTATATTTTTTCTATGTTATGAGCTCCGTTTTCCTTCCGTGAGGATGTTTTCATTTAGCATCATGCACACAATTACATTTCCATACTCGTTTAATATATTTTCTTGTAACTAGGGTTATTACATTTAGGCTTCATTTTTTATGTTTACCTGGTAATTCCTGTAACCTATGTTAACCTGTAATGTAATTTTGCAGTCTCATTCCAACTATATGATCTAAAACAGCAAGGTTTCATTGAGAGGCAGGAGGTAAAACTAATTGTTTCAAGCTTTGCCTTTTACTAATCTGTATCAGATTTAACTCTTATGAATACTTATATTTTAGTTGAGTTTGGTAATTACACTTTTGATATGTAGGTAAAACAAATGGTAGTTGCTACTCTTGCAGAATCTGGTATGAACCTTTCAGATGATGTTATTGAAAGCATAATTGACAAGGTGCTTCCTCAAAATAGTTCATCTAATTTTTCTTTATCTTGTTCATGTTCCTGTTTTTATGCAAAGATTCAAATCTTAAATTTTGGAGCCTTTATTTCAGACCTTTGAGGAAGCTGATACGAAACATGATGGTAAGATAGACAAGGAAGAGTGGAGAAGTCTTGTTCTGCGTCATCCATCACTTTTGAAGAATATGACACTTCAGTACCTCAAGTGAGTTGAAGTTCGATTTGTCGATACTTTTCTTTCTTGACTGACTATTATGCTTCTTTATTATGACTCAATATATTTAGCTGGCTAGAAAATACTATCTACAGCGACAATGCTTCTCTTATAAGTTCAACTGTTGGTGAAATGCAAGTTTTGATTCTGAATCCTTCATTGAGCAGGGATATCACCACTACATTTCCGAGCTTTGTATTCCACTCCCAAGTTGATGATACCTGAAGCCAGATAATGCATTCTATATCGACAAATTTGGTGGTTATGGCTTGTTTATTTCCGGACGGGGCGAGATAAGTTGTCCTCTGTGATAATTGTTATTTGGACAGTTTTGGGTTGTGTATATTCACATAGAGAACCTGGTATCTCCTAGCTGAGAGTGAGAATGATTTTGTGATTCTGTCTCCGCAAAGTTGTGAAGTTTTTTTTGTTTGCAAATTTTATTTCGCTACTGTTGAAGGCTTCTTTTAATTTTTTCTCTGAACCAATACTTTTTAATTCGATCATCAGCAACAGATATCCGTGACTTCATAACAGACTGCCGTTAGTATAAAACAGTGAAAGCAATACTAAAACGGTGCTAATTTCTCGTATCATACCCGTTTCTTTTGACTTGCCTCACTTTTAATTAGTTTGTCGGGTTGAAACTATTTCCTGCCATGAACGAAGAAGACAAAGAATGGAGCGGCCACCGGCTAATATTCACGCGTTTGTTCAAAAGACGAAACTATTTTTATTTTTATTTTTTTCTATAAAGACGAAAGTTCTTCAAACACCCAGTAAAGCGACACCACAACATCTGTGGGTCTCACGGTTTGCACATAATTATTCGAATGCAGTGCATGACATAAAAGAAACAAACAAAAGGAATGACTACAAAACGACGCCGTCTTTCGGTTGCTTCCAGCTTAAATGGACATACAGACGCGAGAGGTAGTATATTTTGTTTCGTAGAGAAATGTCCAAACCCATCGCTATGGCGACTAGACTCAACGTGGCGTTAATCATCACGTTCCTCATGCTCATGCACGGCGCCGGAGCTAGAGAACTACGCCCTTCCTACCACGGGCTGGACTACCAGACCACTCCGCCGGCGGGAAAGAAGTTACCGCCGGAGATGAAATCATTCTTTGGAGCATCATCGGCGAAAAACGCTTCGGCATCGTCTTCTGGCGGCATGGCGTTGCCGAAAGCAATGAACGCAAACGACACGGCGTGGTGGAACAGCGTCAACGGCGGTGGTAACAAAGGCCGAAATCACGTGAGGCACGTGCTTCTGGTGGCGAGCTTGGTATGTGGGGTCACTGGTGTGGTTATATTAGTTACTTCTGGTTTGATTTATATTTTCAGATACAATAAAAGGCAAAACTTAGGCAATAAGTGATAAATAAAAAGAAAAAAAAAAGTAGCATTGCTTAGTTAGTGCTCCTCCTTTACATATTCCTCCAGCTAGTGGATTGTTTTCCCCTTGTCTCCTTTTTATCTTTATCATCTTCTTCTACATGGGTTGCTTAAGTTTTAAGTAGTATCAGTAGCCTTTGTGAAGCTTAAAAACCCAGAAAAAAAAAAAAAGAGGAAAAGAGAGAAACGAGAATGGCTTAATTTGTTCCCATTAATCTCCTTTTCGGCTTTCCATCGGTATCTCCATCGATCACCTTGGAGTCATGACTTGACATATTTACCCATTTGTTACAGTGGTTTAACATTAAATGTAGCATTAAATTTGTGGTCAGTTCAAAGCTTGAATTGTGTAACACCAGAAAGATATCACTGTATATTGTTGGATGCTACTGGCATGAATAGTTGATTGTGTCGGCTGGTGTATGGTCTGATCCAGCTCATGTTTGCCATCAGGGTTTTAATTAATGGTTAGTTATGGATTACATCAGGTTCCAGCATCCGAATAGTGTAGATCTTATCCTGTAAAAAGTTTGGGTGTTAAACTATATATTTGGAGGTGATGAGGAAGGCAAGGCACCAAGGTTTGGCTGGCTTCCTTTTCTAGTCAATGGCCCTACTAGGGAGAGAAAATCAACTCAATGGCTGGACTCCGGAGCCTCGAACTTGTGGGTTGTCGGGGTTGTGCCTTTTGTTTGTTGTGTGCGTTAAAAAGGTGCAATGAGAGCAGAAGGTCTTGAGATTCACTCTGTTGTGGAGTACATTTGTTCATTATGGTGCACATGATTGTTGGGCAGCTTAATCATGAGGATTTTAAAAGTTTATAGATTAGATATTGTAATTATGTCAAAATTATTATAGTGGTTAGTTGATGGTTAATTGGTTATATCTTATAAGCCATTGACCTAAAATATCAAACAAAGATGTAAGTATCTTATTCTATAATTGTCACATGTTGCCTAACTAGTAGTAACCGATAGTGGATCTAGGCCACAAATTTTCAAGTTGGAGCTTGTTTGATCTACATTTATACTACAAAATTCTATTCATTTTGCTACAATCCATTATGTAACAAATGTGTACATAACAGTATTTTTGTTATTGATTTGCTATAATAACATTTATAATAAATATATTTGTAGCAAAATCTATGTAATTAACAATTTTGTACCAAATAATTTACTATTTTAGTATGCTAACAAATTAATTATATTGTATTTATTATTGTTAGGTATATTTACTACATAATTATTGAAGTTAGGTCAACATTTTTAAATTTATATTATTTAAATTTGATAAATCTTTAAATAAAATTAATTATAATATATTTTATTTCATTTAAAACATATAATATTAATAATATATTTTGATTATAATATATTTTTAGTTTATTTTATTTACGAATTTTGATATTTTATATTTTTAAAATAAAATTTAAAATTATATATAAATATTATTTTAATATATTTATATTTTAAAGAAATGCTATAATATATATTTATTTTATTAATGATGAAATATAAATTTATAATTTCTTGAATTATTATTAAGATAGAAATAATAAATTTTTATTACAACATAACACCATAAACTATATTAAATTATTATAATAAATTTACAATATCAAATTAAAATAAAAAATAATAAAGACGATAAGGTTGAATGTTTCTTCGACAAAGGGATGCTTCCCTGATATAGCAAACAAAGACACATCAAGGAAAGGCACCAGCTAAACGTTGATGGCACCAGCAATTCTCGACCAAGGAGCTGGACATGTGGATAATGTTGGGGGGCAAAGTGCAGCTGGGCGCCAAAAACTGCAAGTTGCTAAAGGAATACTAAGTTAATAATTAATGAGTAAGTGAATGAAAGAATCAGTACGTCAAAATACTTTCTTTGTAAAGACAAACAAAGAAAATATTCCAAACAAGCAGTTAGTGTAGGTTATGTAGTTTTGTATCATATTTGAATAATTAATAAAATTATTTATTTTTAAAAATTATTATTTGTCATGTATAAAAAAATTAGTCTATTGATCTTATTTTGTTAAATATGGTTCATCATCAAGTATGTCACGTGATTATGAAATCCCGTTTATAAAAGAAAATCATAAATGAATCCCAAGTTTAACATGTTAATATTAAAATAGAACAATAGAAACATATGAATTTGTATGTGGACGATAAATGAAAAAATTTCACAATTCATAGATATATTGATATCATTTCATCACATAAATATTCTCTATATAAAAATGCAACATGGATCGTCTTATAAATCCTAAAATCAGAATCATCATAGGTCTTTAGATGTATCAATAGTTTTGGGTATTTCATTGACATTTATAATTGTTGTCTAAATAGAGTATTATAAACTTACAAGTTCGCAGTTAAGGATAGATAAAATGAATAATATTTATCTCTCCTATGTAACAAAGAATAAAAAAGTATTAATAATATATAAAATTTATTTCTTTATTTGATAAAAAAAATATGCAATATTATTAATATAAGATAGTACTGAAATCTCTTTGTAATTGATCAGAATTTTGGCAACATCCCCTTTACAGCTATAAATATGAACCTTTCCTCATTATTTTCTGAAGTATAAAAATCTACTCCCTCCCCTTGTAGCTGTCACATAACATAGAAGGAAGTGAAATTTGATTTTTTTTTAATCCATTAAAAATGTGTTGAATAACCAGAGAAAAAGAATGATAGGGATAAAACATTGACGAAGAAGAAGAAAAAAGCTATGAAATGGAAGAGTCCAGAAAGAAAGAGTGAGATGAACATATTTTTATAGGAAAAAGTGAGATGGTAAATAAAAGACAGAATAAAAAACAAGAAATGATAGATAGAAAGACAATGAATAAATGAGTAAAGATAAAAAAAAAAAAGAGAGTAAATTTTAAACAAATAAATTATTTCTAGAAGAAAATAACCGCGAATAAAGGAAGAAATTTGTTTATTAAAAAATAAATTTGTAAGGATAATAACAATGTGGCACGAGGGAGGGAAGAAAAAAAAAGAAGTAAAATATCAGGAAGAAAGTAATGGCCAAAAGAATATCTAAATATGTATTATTTATTAATTTCATTATTTATAAAAAATATCGATAGTCATGGATTTAAAATCTTCACAAATATCTTTTAACTAAAAAAATAGAAACGAAAATTATTCTAGTTGATATTGACTTGCACTTGCATGAGACTCAAAAGATAACCTACATATCTTACTCCAAATAACGACTAAAAATCTTCTTATTAAAATTTATTTTTATATTTTATTTTTGGTAATCGTTTGATGCGGGGATCTTAAGCTGAAAATGTTTGAGGTGTTGAAGAGGGAATTCCTATAAAACTATCATTTTAAATTTTAAATTTTAAATATCAATATCCTCTATCATGATAATTCATGATAAATTTTAAAATAATAAATTTCTATCAACGAAAAAAAATTTTAAAAAGAAAATACTGCATTAATATAAATATTATCTTTTTATAATTGATATTATATGATTTAATTATAATTTTATAATTTATGATAATTTAATATATGTTTAATTTTTAGCATCAAAATTCAAAAAAATAAATAATTTTCTAATAAAATCATTAATTATACTAAAAATTCAAAACATTCTTAAAGATATCATAATTAACAATTCAAATAAGCAAAATGAGATATTATATTTGATTTCATGGTGGAGGAAAATATGATTCATTTGGAGTGGGAAATAAACATTGTTGCAATGAAGGAGATGAGAATTAAATATTATTTGAAGGGAATTGTCTAACCATGAATTATTGGAATGATGGATTGTTATAGTTTGAAGGAAATTCAATTTGTAGAGGGAAGGATAGGAAAAGATGGTGTTTGATTGCGAAATTATGCCAAATCATATGGTTGGGAGGATATGTTTTGACGAAGAGGGTGCATATGGGGATGAGTATAAGGAGGTATAAATCTGATCCTATGATGAGTATCCAATATATATTTAATTATTTGAGATTGTTGTTATGTTATTGTTAGTGAAAACACAACTAATTATATTGTCGATCTGATCATAGTGCCATATATATTGGGTAGATACGAGGCTTGCCCTCAATATACAATCTCTCAATACTCGTAATAATTCAATAAACTCGTCATTTTCTAGATCTATTAATGGTCTTCAACCATAATTCTATATTCTCTGATGGAGCATTATAAAGATTAGGTCTATATTTTTCGTCATTAATTGATAATATTTTTCTTGCAAGTTAAATAATTTAAAATATAAGATAATATATATTAAAATAAATTATAAAAATATATAAATTATACTCTTATTCTATATAAAATAATAATTTAATTAACTTATATATATAATCCCTGCTTTGTCGGCAATAAATATGTTCTTTCCTTTTTTTTAGTATAAGCCAATGAAAATACTTATACATGAGTGGTTTACCTCCCAATTGCTTTTTCTACAAAAAAAATTAATATATTAATAAATATACTAAAATATAATAACATGATGAAAATTTTAGAGTTTTAATTATCATTTTATTTATAATATCTAAGAATGTCATCATGTTGACTAGACATATTAGTAGCATTGCATCTTCTTGTATCCCAAATTTTTTACCTTAATAGCCAGGTCCAAATAATTCTCTCCATATGCTTGGATGGATTCAACCAGGAACATATCCATCCATTTGAGTTAAATCTATAATATTAGTGTTGTGTTTAGTTTTATCTCTGGCTTTACTAAATGCATCTTTCAATCACATATAACCAACTTTATTACGAATTCACCACCATATTTCTATCACCAATTGAGTTATCCCAATGGTATTTGGACTGAAAAACAAATCACTATATTATGTTTCTAAGATGAAAGACAATAAACTAATTATATATTTATTAAAAACCTAAAAATAAAATCTATGATAACCCGAACACAATAATACTATAATCCCCAAATTTTATAAACTAAAACAATGGAAATAGAGAGGGAAAGTGCCTGAATTCCGGTATCGATATAAATCAGGATTTTTTCACGTGGTAAATCAGGATTTGTGGGTTTTTGCTGTTCGTTCGGTATCGAGCCATGAAACTCACACCGAAAGCCTCCCCTCCTTCTCCCGATTGTTCCCAGCTTGTTTTGTGTTAGATCCGATATTTTCTCAGTCGGTTTCAGGTAAAATTTTAACCTGAAAATTTGGGTACTCTTTCTTTGAAATCATTCGCTTTATTTTGTTCAATTTACGAATTTTTGGTATGGATGTATTCAAGGCAGTGTAGACTTTGTTTTGATGTAAATTTTGTTGAGTATGGATGAGTGCTAGTGTAGATTGAAAATGCTCCGACAAATCACTGGTGGTCAGGTCATCGCGGGTCGTCTAGATAATATTTACTTATTTTAAAAATTATCAAATATTGAAGATTTTTTAAAAATTTTCTCTAGTTAATTTAAAAACATATTTTTTATTATATTAATTATAATATTTTAGTGTATCAATTAATTATCTAAAAATAATCAAATCCTTAAGAATGTCTTCTTTTAATTCTTTTCATTAATTAATTTTTTTTTAATTTTATATTGATTAATCTATTTTAACATATATGGTATAGGATGTTATGATTATAAAGATTTGAAAAATATTATAGAGATTGATGAGAGAATAATATTACTGAGAGATTAATAACATAATAATTTTATAGATATATGTGTTATTTAAATTTTACTAAAAAAATAATATTATTTAAGTAAAATATTTGTAGATCCGTAGTAAATTTTGTAAAACTTAGGTATATATATTGATAATTGTGAGACTCTAACGAATCTCTTAAGGTATCTCACAAATGAAACTTTTTAGGACGCAAAATTGGTTGTTAGAGAACTTGTATGATATGGAAAATATGAGAGCCAGTAAAGTTATATTTTATCTTATCATTATTGGTAATTAAATATAACTAAACAGAAATGAATTTAATTTGGTATTAAAAAATAAGGTTTTCAAACCAAGTTAAAAGATTCCAGATCAAATCAACTTCTCTGTGTCGTCTGTGACAATCACAAAGACGAGGATTTTTTAAGGAAAGTGGTGATCCACCGACGAGTCAACTCAGGTTCTCATGCGTCCATATTGTACCAAGGCCATACAATTTATACTGTCTCAAAGTCCCAAAGAAAAAGAAAGAAAAAAAAATGTTTGACAACTTACCAAAGTTGAAAAAGATGGCAGAAGTCAGCTGTGGTGATGGTCAAGAAGGAAGACCAGCATATATAACAGGAGAGCTCATGAATATATATGTATGGATGGAGTTGCCACGTTTTAGGCGAACCATTCAAAAGACATTAAACAATTGCAAGTGGGGCTGCGTTCTCTGGAAAATGACAAAAACTACTATGTACGGTCAACTATTCTTCATATATATCTTGGCTCTGTAATTAACTAATTAATTAGAGTTAATTAATATTTGGTTATTTATATAGGAGGTTTTGATTTCTTGCATATTCGTCTTTATATATGCTGCAATTTATGTCAAACTAGCCGGCTACCGATCCAAGTCAATGTCCTCCAATTTCATAGAACAACAGAATTGAGATTGTCAGAAAATACAGTAAGACGACGGCCTTCTTTTTTCCCCTGTATATACATATATATATATATATATATATATATATATATATATGGAGGAGACATGCATGGAGGTGGCAGAATTCAAGTCTTTATCGATAGTACGTTACAGGATAATCGATCTAGCTCTCACCCTCGTCATAATTAAACATATTGTTTTACTTTCAACACCTTTTCAAAGAATATGCTTAATCTCTTGCCCTTCCTCCTTATTCTTCTACTTCTACCTTTTCTCTATGTCATCATCTTCATGCAAGTTAGGTTTTCATCTTCCAAGAGGAAGCCTCTCCCACCGGGTCCTAAGCCATGGCCAGTCATCGGGAACATTCCCCACATTGGAAATTTACCTCATCTCTCCATGACTAGCTTCTCCAAAGTTTACGGTCCTTTAATTTCCTTAAGGTTTGGCACTCAGGTGGTTGTTGTCGCGTCTTCACCAGCGGCTGCAACCCAGATTCTGAAGACCCATGATCGTCTGCTCTCCACAAGACATGTTCCAAATGCATCGCGTATGGACAATGTCGACCTTGATTATATGGGTCTCCTCTTTGCCCCAAGTTGCACGGATGGTTGGAAAACCATGCGAACTTTGTGCAAGACTGAGCTATTCTCAGCCAAAGCAATCCAAGCACAGGCCATCCTGAGGGAACAGAAGGTCAGACACATGGTGGAGTATTTGAAAAGCAGAGAAGGAGACGTTGTTAATATTGGAGAAGTTGTTTTCACTACTGTCTTCAATACACTCGGGAATGTTGTATTCTCAAAAGACTTGATTGACCTCAAGGATAATGGAGTGGCCGGTGGACTGAAAGGTCTGATCAGTAAGATGGTGGAGGTGTCCGCCACTCCAAATATAGCAGATTTTTACCCCATACTTGCTGCATTGGATCCTCAGAGTCTGAGAAGAAAGACGACAAAGTGCTATAAGGCAATGTGTGCTGTATGGGAAACTCTCATACAAGAAAGAAGACAAAGCTTATGTGCAACTACCACTGCTCCTGCTCCAAAGAAAGATTTCTTGGATGTTTTTCTAGCTAATGGATTTGACAATCATCGAATCAACTGGTTGACTACGGTAACAAAACGTGATCCATTTATTTCTTACATGTAACAGTACGTTTTTCTATTTTTTTCAACAGGTTTAGGAAAAAATGTGTTAAAAAGACTATTTCTAATACTTGGTGTCTAATTGGTTTCCAGGAATTGTTTGTCGCGGGCACAGATACAACAACTGCTACAGTGGAATGGGCAATGACTGAACTTCTGAAGAACAAACAAGCCATGAAGACAGTATCCGAAGAGATCCAAAAGGAAACCAACGGAATGAACTCACTGTTGAATGAATCACTCCTCTCTAGACTGCCGTATCTAAACGCATGCATGAAGGAAACACTAAGGTTGCACCCTCCCGCCCCATTCCTTGTCCCACGCAGAGCACTTGAAACTTGCGAGGTTATGGATTACACAATTCCAAAAGATTCTAAGGTGCTCGTCAATGTATGGGCTATAGCGCGTGATCCCTCAGTCTGGGAAGATCCATTATCTTTCAACCCTGAAAGGTTCCTCAACACAAACCTGGACTATAAAGGCCACCACTACGAATTCTTACCCTTCGGTGCAGGAAGACGACTTTGCCCGGGATTACCACTGGCAACCAAGGAAGTCTGCTTGATTCTGGCCTCTCTATTACATTGTTTCGACTGGTCCCTGCCGAATGATGAAGATCCTTCAAAATTGGACGTGGATGAGAAGTTTGGCATAGTCCTGCAGAAGGAAAAGCCCCTCCTCTTTGTTCCCAACCCAAAACCATGATCTCTTATCATCATTTATTTATCCATTCTTTCATTCATTCATTCATATATTTCTGCTCTTGTATTAATGATCATTCTTCTTTTTTTTTTTTTTCATTCTTTATGAACAAAGAGAATTTAATTTTTATTATGACAACCTCTATTCATATTTTTAGTTAGATTTGTCTTTAGCTTTTTAAATCCGTTGGCCACCGGATGGTAGCACCGATAGAAGATCTATCTAGCAATGGAGGTGGGGTTCTGATGGTTCTTAAAGCATGTGATCATTGTGGATAAATCCCAGAGGAGAAGTACTATAATTGCTCTTGTCTTTTGAGCATTTTTCTTTCTATACAAGCAGAAAGTAAATTCATATGAACATAAGAAAACGGGCAATGTTCTGCACCATTTTGCACTTGTGGGAATATCAACTGACAAGAACATCCAGAAACAGAGCTTCCTTGTTCAGCTGCAGATACACAGGAACCATCTAATGGACAAGTCTCTTGTGTAATAATAGTACTAGCTAGCTTCAAAACAAACAGTATACCATACACACCAAGCATGGAACCTATAGCAACATGGGGCACCATTAGGCCCGGTAGTGTAAAGGGTACGAGGGAATTTCATATCAACCCAAGTCACAGAGATTTGAGCCAACAGAGCTACCTCGTGAGAGGCTAGTTTGGCTGCTGCTTCTGTGGAGTCGGCACCGGAACGAGCCCGGATGTGTGGTTGGAGCGCAGAGACAGCTATATTTTGTACTGGGTGGTTTTGGGGTTGCCAAGGGATTAATCGACTTCGGCGAACTTGGACTCTTAAACGATGCATACCTCCTGATTGCGTCGGGGTCGATTGATTTTGCAAACATAGTTCCTTCTTCTTTCTGATTCTCGTCAATGGTCTCCAGGTGATTTTCTTCTTGTGCATTTGTGTTCTTCTCCATTTTGCTAGCTAATCATTCCATTGCAATGTCAGAAATTTCTCAGCAAATTCATATTACATGATATTGATAGTAAGTTTGATCTACCTGAGCCAAGAGTTTCCGATCACCAACAGTTCCAGGAGAAGGTTTCAGAATGGAACAAGCTACAATTTTGGGTTTTGACAGGCTCCATTAATATGGGGCAAGAAATAATTTTGGGTTCTGGGGTTCTGTTTGCGGTTGCAAACTTGCGGTACCATGTCAATCAACAATTTAGAGCCACTAATCTTCTTTCTTTCTCGAGTAAATATAGCTACAGCCATCAATGGATGACTTTTATCAACCCATTTGCTCAGTCCAAGAGTATCTTCACTGGTCAAAATGATTAATTTTTGTCATCGAAATCGGTTTAGATCGATATAACAATCTCTGTATATATCCCCAATACCAAACATCTATTATAATGGAAAGAATTGTGTAAAGGTTTTGGGATATTTGGAGGAGAATGGATGCTGATACTCTTGAAAGGATGGCTCCATCTCATTCCTCCTCCATGTGTACTCAAAATGAAGAACATACAGTGTACAACCACCATGGGGATACATAAATTCTTATCGAGGAAGATGGAAGTGTAAAAATATAAGAAAGAATAGCACCTCCAGGTGACAAGGAAAAGAGGAAAACAGAGAAGAAAACCCTGTAAAAGCTCAGCTCTCTCTTGTTTTTTTTGATAAATTCAGCTCTCTCTTGTTACCTTGCTTCTACCTCTCCAGTTCTTGTTTACAAAGAGGGCAGCAAGATATTATTCTGAGCCATTGATCTACACACTTGAGATGAAACATGTGGGAACAAGGTAAGTGTGTAACTTCTTCCTTCTCTCTGTACTTTGACAAGCAAATGCAGCATTCCTGCCAACGCCGTAGAACAGGTGGTTCAGAGGAAATGGCAGATCAGTAACATGAATGTATGAAACGATGTAGGCACTTTTTTCTTTTTACCAATTCATTTTTGACTTACCAAATCTTCATTTCCAAGCTCTAAATCTGTGTCTGTGTCAACAGCTTCATATCGCCAACATGGTAAACTTGAAATTTGATCATCAGATGCCCCTCTATCAGCAGATCCCATGTTCATATTGTAACCAAGCAGGCTGCTAACGAGCGGCACACAGCAACATAGCAGCAGAAACAATAGAAACGGACATGAGTAACTGAGAGCATTCCATGCAAGAAGTGAGATGCAGAGCACATGAAGATTTGGAGCTTGGTCGAATGATCCAAAGCGAGTGTCGAAGACCCAAACATTACCCATTACAAACCATATGGCAAAGAACAGCTCCAGAGAACTCTGACATTTGTTCATCAGATGCGAGCACCTGCACACAGAGTTTAGCAACCAATTGGTAAACCCATGACCAACATTTGCAAATTTCTTTCTTCAGGTGAATCATCTTGTGATTTCAGTCATTTTCGTTTAACGATACTAAAAGGTTTGCTTTATACTATAATCAACTTTAAATACCTGGATTCTTCACTGCCTCTCTGTTGTTCCAGATCAGGGTAAACAAACCCATCTCCTTGAGAAGCATAAAGCTGGGGATAACGCCCATAAAGAAGCAGCAGGCTAAGTGCACAAGCGATATCATAACCCACAATCCATAGTCTGACAGGCCAAACAGGTGTCTCTTTATTTGAAATAGCCAATACGAAGGTGATAATAGTCAACTGGACGATGAGAGTTATAAACTCCAGGACCATCCAAGTGCTAGAATTAAAGGGATTAGACCCAATATTTGATCTTGAACCATTTTGGTAATGGAATACTCTTCTCAAGAAATTGAACCATCTTGCTCTAGATATCCTCATCGCAATTCTTATCAAGCATGAAGAAAAATGAGCACGTGGAGCCCTGTTTCTTGCAACCACGGCCACTCGACTTTCTCCTGCCGGAGCATCTGATGAAAATTGAGCACCTGAATCACACAACTCCACTGGAAAGGGGTGCCGGGTATTCATTGACAGATGTTTAAGGTACAAATGGTAGGATAACCCTGTCTGATGTATATATTTATATATTAAAAGGCCTGGTCGTCAAACAATACCATGATCTTGTACAGGTATATAGAGCTAACTGCAATCAGAAAAAAAACATGAACTCTACGTGATTGGTAGAGTGATCACAAATATTGTGCTGGCGATCACAGAAAAAATAGGGCTTGGTTGGAAGACTCAGATAGTCATGAGTATTCAGTTGGGAAAAAGTACAAATACCAGCAGAGTGTGGCCAAAGACTTGAATCATATTAGCTTCGTTTTTTCCAAGCTCGAGACTTTGTCTCTCAAAGCCTCAACCTTTAAGCACAAACAATGTCTGCACCAGCTGCAAAAGCTCCCCAACTACAATAATTAATAGCATCTGAAGATCCCAAACTTTTTACTGATAAAAGAGTATGCTTCAATTCAAAACGCTCTCAAATCCGCCACCTAAACGAAGAACCAACCACCACCAAAACGGTCACCACAGTTCAAAAATCCACGTGGGATATTTAACCATGGACTCCAACAATTTATACGCACCGAACACAGAGTTGGGGAGATTACAGAGAAATACTGTGCATCGGAGGAGATGGGCGTGTCGAGTATGACGGGAAGGTGAAGGTTGGGTTAGAGATAGTGACCAAGAATCAACCGCACATAGCCAAATCAGCCTTTTTGCTTGGATTCCAAGGGAAAAAAGATAAAACAGTTTGGAGAGAAGCTCGCTGAATTGGCCAACCGCTGCCAAACTTCCTTCTGGTCTCTTTGTTTCTCAAGTAAGCAAGGGAAGCATGAGACAGTGCAACTACTTCAACAACAAAAGTCCCTCTCTTTGTTCGTTAATAGAGCGGACAGAAGCAAGAATAGAAGACAAACTAGGATTTTTTTACTACTTGTGTTTCAGTTAATGTTTCCTTCTCATTCATACTTGCTGTCTCAATTGGGAAAGAGAATAGAAGATTGTTTTTTGGGGTATTTATCGTTTCTCGATTCATTGCAGGGGTAACTGTTACTTTGGGTGAATCTGAATTTATGGTAGTAGACCGCCCACCTAATCTCCATCAAGTAATCTGTGCAGTAGAGTATTGGCCCATTGGCTGTTATGTGTTTTTCATTTGGTTATTCACCTGCTTTGCATTAACATTCAAGGGCATATCTTCTCGGTTGCAGGGAAGCATAGGGGTCCTTTTCAACTTTCATGCCCAGCCCTTGTATGGATCTTAATGCATCTAAGTCTATTAAATGATGGGTATTCCATTAGATTTTGCAAGTTTTGAACACTGATTTAAAGATCTTTTCCTGGGTATTGTACCCCTACCATAGTTCTTGTTCCTGCTTTTTTATTGCAAGGACTGGATATTGATTGGTGACATGAACAATTCTCAGAAAGTGGATAACTATGAAGTATGAATTTTTCCTTCTTTTTTCCAGTTTCCTGCTGATGACATTACCATCTTTGACAAATCAATCAACGTCTGATAAGATTGCTGGAAAACGTTGATTAGTAATTAAACAAAGTTCCTCATTAGACACGGATTAACCATGATTGGACAACGTGTGTCAAGGAAAACTCCAAAGGTTCTGATATGTTCTTCTTAATGCCTGTGACTCGCCAATATCTGAAATCTCTTCCAGGGTAGCAGTTGAATGCACTGGCCAATCAGTCATTGCCGCGAGCTAGCATAGGTGATTTCACCATTGCCTGTATGATGACATTGACATAAGGAGGCTAAAAAACCTTTAGTTTAGTCAAGAGAATAATGAGGTGTCTTCTTATCTTGTTCTACTGCTTAACACTAAGCATATTCTTCAGTAAAATGAGCACGGAAGAGAAGAGAAGATAAGCACAAGCCGTTGTTCACACTCAAGCATGTGCTGTTGTAGACCCATCTGCTGTGTTTCTGATGCACAGGTAGAATGTCATCTTCAGACTGGGACAGAAGTTAAGTTGCCGCTGGTTTCTGAGATCCTAAATATATAGCCAAGTAAATTCCACAAGAAATCTGTGTAAGGTTGTTGAGAAATACCATTATGACTTGGGATTGCATTTTCAGAGAGGCAGAAATACACAAGTGGGTAGCCATACGAAATCCCATCACGAGAAACTTCTCTGTCAATAGACAAATAAACAGACCCGTTTCCTTCTCATGGCTGCGTTCTCTGCCATGGAAACTTCCTTGGTGGTGGGGGATTTCCAGTTGTGAATACGGGCTTTAGGTCCGTATAAAACTTTTTGACTGTTTATGTCCATTTGAGCCTGCAGTAGGAAACGGGCTGAAATTAGGCCCAAGACCTACGCTCCACCACATGACAGACTCACTTCTATATAAATAACACGCATCACGCGCGTAAGACTTTTCCTTTACCGTGTTCAGGTACTCTGATTCGAGCTGGAGGTCGATCCCATTCCTATCCAATCGGAGGACAAAATTTTCTCAATTCAAACGGTGGCTCCCTTATCTTGGTTTCTCCTCTCGATTCCTGCCGTCTATTTGTGGTTAATCTGTTTTGGTCGCAATCTATTTTTTCTTAGCCTGAAATATATGCTAAGAGAAACCCTAATTATTATCTTTTTGTTTTTCTAGAGGATGAAGTTACATTCTCTTTAGTGGCTGAGGATAAAAAGTTAGAAGTATGGTTAATGTTTGGGGTTCTGTTTGTTTTCGTAGATTCAGGTAACTAGAGGTTGAAGACATGACAACTGCCGCGAGACCTACATGGGCGCCTGCAAAAGGTGGCAATGAACAAGGGGGTACTCGTATATTCGGGCCATCGCAAAAGTACTCTTCCAGGGACATTGCTTCCCATACAACCCTAAAACCAAGGTCCGTGATTTATTTTTCTATGTTTATTATTGTTTGACGTTGACTCGTACCTCTTTTGGTTTTCGATTTTTCTTTTTTATATTTCTTGAAAGCATGGTGTTGAGTGGTTTTTCTTTCATACCATTATACTGTTTATGCATCATGATACATTCTGGATACATACAGAATGACATTCTTGTAATTTGTTATTCTATGCTTGGGCGTTGTCTTTTTGATGCTTATTACCAAGTCAATGGGTTGCAGGAGGGAGGGACAGGATACCCAGGATGAACTGCAGAAGAGAAATCTCCGTGAGGAGCTGGAAGAGCGTGAGAGGAAGCATTTTTCGTCAAAAGATAAGTCTTACCACGGTAATACACTCTTAAACGAATATTTCTGACAGTGCTCCGATTTCTGAATTTTTCATTTATCCTTTGATGGCAGCTATATTTGGGCATTATGGTTTCACGTTCTAACTGATAGCTTTTGCTTGATGCAGATGATAGAGATCGCAGAAAGAGTAATCAACTCCTCTTAGAAGGTTGTTACTCCAGCTGTGCTGATTTGTATTTCAATTTTATTCTCTTATTGCATTATGGATTACATAAAACTGGTTTCTTTCATTACAATACTAATTATGTTATCTATATGCAGGAACAAAGAGGGGTAATGAAGCCCGTATTGCTCCACGCAATGATGATGCTGATGATTCTGATGTGGATGTTAACAATGACGATGACAGGTGGCTATTTCTTGCAAACATATCAAAATTCCTTCTCAGATAGTGAAACTCTGATTTAATGATTTAATAAAGTTACAGTACTTTAGTGTTCTGCTAATACTGCACGTATACTAAACTTGGTGCAATTTTGTAAATTCTATGTGCTTGTGTATGTTAGTTTTGCTTATTTATAACTTGGGATTCCGGTCTACTTTGTTTTTACTTGAAACATGATCAATTACAATCTATGTGTCTATGCTTCTATTATCCAAAAATTTGCACGGTGAAGTGTCTTGGACTCTAGGAGGGAACCATGATTGTCTTTGTATGCATTTTGGTCATTTTAGAGTGCACCAACTAAGCTTACTATATTATCAGAAAGTAATTTTGCTATCATGATATGTGGATTAAATGTGGTGTACTGTCTGAGGTAGGGAGGATGGTGCACTAGATAGATCTAGGTTCTTCAGAGTTCTTTTTTTCTTTTTTACTTCTGAAGATTGATTCCATGGCACCTTTTTTATGCTGTTTCTAATCTGCTCTGTTATTTTCATTAGTGATGATGATGATGAAGACGATGATGAGGATGATACCGAAGCTCTTTTGGCTGAACTTGAGCGGATAAAGAAGGAAAGAGCAGAGGAGAAACTGCGGCAGGTACATTTCCTTTAATAAATAACTCCTCGGTGCCATTGTTCATTTTTTTCTTTTTTTTAATTACTATTTCACACTTGAGTGCTCAAGTGTCAGTAACATTGAAAATATCCTTGCGGTGGCTCTCTTCAGGATATACAAATTATGTGTAAAGTTGATCACTGGCTTCCATTTCTCTTGTGTTTTTGCAGGAACAACAGCAGGCTGCTGAGGAGCTAAAAGTTAAAGAAGAGCAGCTCCTTAGAGGAAACCCACTGCTCAATAATCCCACATCATTTGGTGCTAAAAGGAGGTCGGTGGCCGGAGTTGCAAACATCTGTAGTTCCCATTTATCAATACTGTTATTCTCATGTATCTTGATGCATTCCTTGTCTCAGGTGGGACGATGATGTGGTCTTCAAGAACCAAGCTCGAGGTGAAACCAAGACTCCTAAGCGGTTCATCAATGACACTGTTAGAAATGACTTCCACCGGAGATTTCTGCAGAAGTACATGAAATAGTTTTGCCAGTTCGAAGCTGAGAAGCCATTATGTTTATGGAGTTGAAACTGGTCTTGTATCGTCTTGTACTGAAAGCAGTGATTTTATACCGTGCTTGCTTGACTTTTGCCATTTCTATCGAGAAAATCGGCAATGGATTGTGTTTGATTGGGTCAAATATTCAAGCAGAAAATGTTGCTCTACTTATAGTCTCTACCTTAAGTCGACTACTGTATCGATATCTGATATCTTCCAGAGATGACACTCTCGCTATTCAACCTTCTCCTGATTGCAGTGCTTTGGTTATGAACTATAGCTTCGGATTTGATTGCAATGTCAAGCTAATCTTGCATTTGTTAATGCACAAGAAAGCGATAGAGTTAATCAGAAGACAAGGATATAATATTCATAAAAGTGATTAATCTTGTTTCCAATATGAGATTGCCCAGGATATATATTCATAAATTCCTCAACATAAAATGAAAGAAATCCTGTCTTTCAATTTCAATGATTATATTTTCACTTACAAGAATAAATACATAGAGAATATACAGTTATCCTTGCCGGAAAAATCACTAACAAACAGAATACCAGAAAACAACACAGATTTACAAATAGAAGAGCAGAAAACAACACAGATTCGTATGCAATAGAAGGGAAAAAAAGAACCAAAAAATAGTAAGAATTGGACAAGCACCTCAAATGGACAGGAACAAGGCAGTGGCAACAGACTGGCAAAGGCATAAAATGGTTCAAACAATCCATGTATATGAGTCCTACATAGGATCCTGTATTACCCAATAGGAAGTCTTGCTACTCAGTTTTCTTGGGATCTTCTTCTAAAACGAATTCTGTATACAAATCCTTAAGTGCAATCACGACTGTGGTTATCAAGGGTCCCATGATAG
Source organism: Passiflora organensis (assembly GCA_019739055.1). Classification (NCBI taxonomy): domain Eukaryota; kingdom Viridiplantae; phylum Streptophyta; class Magnoliopsida; order Malpighiales; family Passifloraceae; genus Passiflora; species Passiflora organensis. Next base: position 2,232,522 of record JAEPBF010000136.1, read on the forward strand.
CTCCCTGCAGAATGGAAGTATAGAAACCAAAACTTGCATCAAAACTGAATAGGATAATCAAGGAAAGCATAATCGCAGTACCAACTTTGGAAATGAAGTGGATAGTTAGATACCTCCACTGCAGATGGGAACAATGTCATTCCACCAATGATGCTAAGCCCAGTAAGGTATTCATTATAGCCAGGAATATCCTCCTGGATTTCAATTGCACCATAGTTCGTAAGAACAATGTGGATAATGGACAAACTAATAGCCAATATGTATCTGCTTTCGACAACCAGTTGCAGAGCTGCTGGAATTGCTGCAACCCAAGTCGGAAAGATGGGAACCAGAGGGCTGATGAAGGCAAGTACGGTTGACACATACAAGAAGTGTATATTGTACAGTCTAAACAAAAGCCATGTAAGACAACCCTGGAAAAATGCAATCTCGGCTGTCGCCAGGAGAACTCCAGAAATAGCATTATCAAGAACTTCAACACATCTAGTCCTGGCTGAGTTTGGAATTGGAAGCAAATTCATCACTTGCTCAGTCACCCCGCCGGAATCGGATGTGATCAGAAAATACAATAGCCAAAAGAATATGATCGACTGAGACAGAAAATTGAAAACCTCAGCTGCTCCTGAGATGATGGAACTTCCAACAGAGAGCAGAACTTTTGCACTGCCGCCTAAGACAGATGCACTGCTGGCAAATACGCGCTGAGAAACATCCATCCCTTGAACAGCAAACCCTTTTGCCTTCTCAACTAAATCTTCCCTGCTGATTATCAGTTCCCTGAAAATTGCGTCCAGTTCTGTGTAAATCTCTCCCCATTCCCGGTTGGTAATTCTCTCCCTCAGATTGACAAGTTTTTGTGTGTAGGGAGAAGGAGCCATTAGAGCCACTGATGGCTCGGAAGAATTAGGCGGAGGACTGGTGACAAAGTGCTTGATCCCTGTAACAAGCTCAGTCAAATTATACTGCATCGCCAAACTGTCTATTTGATCAGAGACTGTTGCGTAGAAGGTTGTGGTGTATCTATCGACCATTCCAGGAACATCATTCTCATCCATCCACTGCTTAATCCCCAACTTCTCAGTATAATTACTCTCTTGAACATGAGATTTCAATTGAATGACAGCGCCTTTCCCTTCCATTCCAATCTTATACGAGAAAAATATCAGTCCGGCCAAAGACCCAACAATCATACCAACAATCAACCCAATCGCAACCAGTGTTTCCAATCTCTTCAATATGCCTCCAGTGAAAAACCCGCTAATAGGACTACGCCTAAAGCTGTTAGTCCTAAATGAAGACACAGCAGAAAATGTAGAATCCACAGTTTTCGCACTGAACAAGAACCCTGAAGCGAGAATCAACAGGGAACCCAAGCCACCGGTTCTCTCATAAGCGATCACAAAAACCCCAAATGACAGCAACAACCTCAACAACTTTGAAAACCCACTTCTATTCCTCCTCGCCCTGGAACCAACTCGTTTCGGTCTCTTAAGGAAAACCCTCAAGAAAACATCCTTAATATCCACAAGGGTACCTATAAATGCCTTAAAAACGGCAATAGGAACTGCAAGAATAGTCTCGGTGAGGCCTAGCTTCAAAGGCTCGGTCCAAAACCCCACAAGGGTCTGCTGTATCCCCCTCAGAGGAATTGAACAAAGTATAGCCCATTGAATAGGCCTTAGATACACTTGCAAGAGCTTGCACACAAAATAGAGCACTAAGATTGCAAAGGCCAAGCCAGCATGAGCCATGGCAATACAAACCGCAAGGCGTACCTGAGGGTCACCCGAGAAAGAAGAAGCGTTTGTGCTGTCACAACCTGCATCCCGCTGGTTTGGCACGCTGGACAGGGGTGCATCAGGCGGTGTGCTCGTAGAAGGTTTACGGTACGAGGCGGATCTGAACATGTCCTGCCACGGCAGAGGAGATGATTCGGGTTTAGAATTCGAGTCTGTGTAAGGTACTAATTCCATTTAAAGAAAAGAGACCAATATAGCCGGACAAAAGAACTGCAGAAGACAGGATTTGGTTGTTATTCTACTGATCTCTTGTTTTGTGATGTATGTATGTATGGTCATGTAAGAGAGAGAGAGAGAGGAAGAGGTCGTGTAATACTCCAAGAATGTTCTTTGGTTGTTTCCCTTTCCTGAGAGAGAATAACAGATTGCACAGAGGGGACCAATGGGAAGCAACCAGATGGATCAGAACACGGTTAGATTTGGGTTTCTGCAATGAAATGACAGAAGGATCTTTAATGGTGAAAGCAGATAAAATATACATTATGGTGTCAGCGACTTTTTGGAGTCACTTTCAATGATTGAAGTGGAGGGCTTCTGTCAGTTAAATTGTGGACGTAAAGGTATAGAGATATGGACATAGATGCCACTCCATTGACTTCATTATCACCACTGATCTTTATCCCATGGCTCCGACAATATCCTTAAACTTAATCTTGTCAAAGATCTTACCCTTGAAGTTTGAGGGTTTTCCTTATTTATGGTTTGATTTTTTTGCTTCTGCCTTTTCTTTCATTTCTTGAGATGTTTTATGGTATTTGTCATATGGTTCATAACTGTGAGTTTCGTTTTGAATTCTGACAGATATAAATAAAACTGATCTAAACAAATTAATCTTATTGGAGGGAAATAAAATTAGTACTGTCCGATGATACTTATTATATTCTAAGAGTAGCACAAAATTTCCATCCAAATCCATACTTATTAATCTTGTCAATACCATTATTTGCCACTTTTCATATGGATTTGGATGGAAATTTTGTGCTACTCTTAGAATATAATAAGTATCATCGGACAGTACTAATTTTATTTAGGAGATCCCTCTACTATTCAGCATCCTACAAGTAATGAAACCAACTTAAAAATAAAACAGCTTACTCATCACCTTAGTCAGCTAATTTTTATCTAATCATTTTTTTACTAAAAAAAGTCTACTCAGCATCCCATTAGGGCATCTCAACTGTCTGCTTTATTGATTGAGGCCATCACTCATGCTTCACGACCGTCTTCTGGAGTATCTTGCTATCAACGTTTAGAATTTGTTGGTGATGCCGTCTTAGATCATCCCATTACAAGGCACCTGTTTTTCACATACACAAAGCTTCCCCCCGGTCGTCTCACGGACTTGCGAGCTGCGGCCGTGAATAATGAAAATTTTGCTCGTGTTGCCGTCAAACACAAGCTCCACTTGCACCTTCGGCATGGATCAAGTGCCCTTGAAAAGCAGGTTTGCCATCTCATTATGTTGTAGTTACAATGGCTTACTCCTGCTTTTCAATGTATGACCTCAAATTTTCATCCGTAGGAGTTGTGACTTTTGTTGGACATATTTCAGATCCGGGATTTTGTGAAAGAAGTTCAGGATGAGTTACTGAAGCCAGGCTTCAATTCTTTTGGTTTGGGAGATTGCAAGGCTCCAAAGGTTCTGGGTGACATTTTTGAATCCATAGCTGGTGTTATATTTCATGATAGTGGACGTGATACTTCAGTTGTTTGGAAGGTTAGTTCTAGTCAGGGAATTAGCATATAGCCTAGCCTTACATGATTTGTCAAGTATTCTCATGACGCATATGCCTCCCTTTTTCCAGGTTTTTCAGCCTTTACTTCAACCAATGGTCACTCCAGAAACACTTCCAATGCACCCCGTAAGGAAGCTACAAGAATGGTGCCAGCAACAGGCTGAAGGCTTGGAGTACAAGTCCACTCGAAGCGGTAGCCTGGCTACAGTTGAAGTTTTCATTGATGGTGTCCAGGTAGGAGTCGCTCAGAATCCACAAAAGAAGATGGCACAGAAGCTAGCTGCTAGGAATGCGGTTGCTGTTCTAAAAGAGAAGGAGACCACCGAAACCAAGGAAACAGAGGACGAGAATGGGAAGAAGAAGAAAAACGGGAACCAGACATTTACCCGACAAACCTTGAATGATATCTGTCTACGCAGAAACTGGCCTATGCCATTTTATCGGTGCGGAGAGAATGACTTCATATTCGTGAACTTTCCTGACCAGAATGATCCAAAACCCAATGTTTTCCAATGATGTTTGCTATAGAATGAAGTGTTACAAGAACACAAAATAAAAGGTATTACATAATATATGATTTTCTGATCACAGAACTGGTTAACATCAGACAATCACCAGGAATAATTGGATTACAGAAAATCAAAGTTGAATTTTGCAGTATTCTTAAAAGAATCGTTTTCCAGAACGATTTATTCAAAACCGTGGAAACCCTCTCTGGTTGAAGAAGAACATTAAACTGTGTCTGTCTACCGCCTCAGGGTGTGCAGGATGTACTCGGCATAAAGGTCCCTGCGCCAAGAAATAACAAGAAGCTTTTTAAGAACCTGAAATCTGGCCCTGAGTACATCTTGTCGGATGGGGAAGGCGACAAGTAGGAACCCACCTCCACCTCTCTTGCTTCTGAAGTGGGAGGTTGTTTGATCAGAAGGAGGGGGTCAATGCCAACCCTTCCAAAATTTGCCGCCTCGTACTAAATGGGTTCCCAGTCACCGGCGGCTTCAATGTTGCCCCGCTATTGGCATAAGCGGCGGTTCTTGTGGTTTTCAGAGTAGAACTCCATGATTTAATGCTCCCACCAATGATTGAATTATGCTGACTAGATTTATTTTATTAAAAATGATTAGATAAAAATTAGTTGATTAGGATTAAACAGTGATGAGTAAGCTGTTTTATTTTTAAGTTGGTTTCATTACTTGTAGGATGCTGAATAGTAGAGGGATCTCCTAAATAAAATTTCTCTGACCGAGAAATTTTATTTAGGAGATCCCTCTACTATTCAGCATCCTACAAGTAATGAAACCAACTTAAAAATAAAACAGCTTACTCATCACCTTAGTCAGCTAATTTTTATCTAATCATTTTTTTACTAAAAAAAGTCTACTCAGCATCCCATTAGGGCATCTCAACTGTCTGCTTTATTGATTGAGGCCATCACTCATGCTTCACGACCGTCTTCTGGAGTATCTTGCTATCAACGTTTAGAATTTGTTGGTGATGCCGTCTTAGATCATCCCATTACAAGGCACCTGTTTTTCACATACACAAAGCTTCCCCCCGGTCGTCTCACGGACTTGCGAGCTGCGGCCGTGAATAATGAAAATTTTGCTCGTGTTGCCGTCAAACACAAGCTCCACTTGCACCTTCGGCATGGATCAAGTGCCCTTGAAAAGCAGGTTTGCCATCTCATTATGTTGTAGTTACAATGGCTTACTCCTGCTTTTCAATGTATGACCTCAAATTTTCATCCGTAGGAGTTGTGACTTTTGTTGGACATATTTCAGATCCGGGATTTTGTGAAAGAAGTTCAGGATGAGTTACTGAAGCCAGGCTTCAATTCTTTTGGTTTGGGAGATTGCAAGGCTCCAAAGGTTCTGGGTGACATTTTTGAATCCATAGCTGGTGTTATATTTCATGATAGTGGACGTGATACTTCAGTTGTTTGGAAGGTTAGTTCTAGTCAGGGAATTAGCATATAGCCTAGCCTTACATGATTTGTCAAGTATTCTCATGACGCATATGCCTCCCTTTTTCCAGGTTTTTCAGCCTTTACTTCAACCAATGGTCACTCCAGAAACACTTCCAATGCACCCCGTAAGGAAGCTACAAGAATGGTGCCAGCAACAGGCTGAAGGCTTGGAGTACAAGTCCACTCGAAGCGGTAGCCTGGCTACAGTTGAAGTTTTCATTGATGGTGTCCAGGTAGGAGTCGCTCAGAATCCACAAAAGAAGATGGCACAGAAGCTAGCTGCTAGGAATGCGGTTGCTGTTCTAAAAGAGAAGGAGACCACCGAAACCAAGGAAACAGAGGACGAGAATGGGAAGAAGAAGAAAAACGGGAACCAGACATTTACCCGACAAACCTTGAATGATATCTGTCTACGCAGAAACTGGCCTATGCCATTTTATCGGTGCGGAGAGAATGACTTCATATTCGTGAACTTTCCTGACCAGAATGATCCAAAACCCAATGTTTTCCAATGATGTTTGCTATAGAATGAAGTGTTACAAGAACACAAAATAAAAGGTATTACATAATATATGATTTTCTGATCACAGAACTGGTTAACATCAGACAATCACCAGGAATAATTGGATTACAGAAAATCAAAGTTGAATTTTGCAGTATTCTTAAAAGAATCGTTTTCCAGAACGATTTATTCAAAACCGTGGAAACCCTCTCTGGTTGAAGAAGAACATTAAACTGTGTCTGTCTACCGCCTCAGGGTGTGCAAGATGTACTCGGCATAAAGGTCCCTGCGCCAAGAAATAACAAGAAGCTTTTTAAGAACCTGAAATCTGGCCCTGAGTACATCTTGTCGGATGGGGAAGGCGACAAGTAGGAACCCACCTCCACCTCTCTTGCTTCTGAAGTGGGAGGTTGTTTGATCAGAAGGAGGGGGTCAATGCCAACCCTTCCAAAATTTGCCGCCTCGTACTAAATGGGTTCCCAGTCACCGGCGGCTTCAATGTTGCCCCGCTATTGGCATAAGCGGCGGTTCTTGTGGTTTTCAGAGTAGAACTCCATGATTTAATGCTCCCACCAATGATTGAATTATGCTGACTAGATTTATTTTATTAAAAATGATTAGATAAAAATTAGTTGATTAGGATTAAACAGTGATGAGTAAGCTGTTTTATTTTTAAGTTGGTTTCATTACTTGTAGGATGCTGAATAGTAGAGGGATCTCCTAAATAAAATTTCTCTGACCGAGAAATTTTATTTAGGAGATCCCTCTACTATTCAGCATCCTACAAGTAATGAAACCAACTTAAAAATAAAACAGCTTACTCATCACCTTAGTCAGCTAATTTTTATCTAATCATTTTTTTACTAAAAAAAGTCTACTCAGCATCCCATTAGGGCATCTCAACTGTCTGCTTTATTGATTGAGGCCATCACTCATGCTTCACGACCGTCTTCTGGAGTATCTTGCTATCAACGTTTAGAATTTGTTGGTGATGCCGTCTTAGATCATCCCATTACAAGGCACCTGTTTTTCACATACACAAAGCTTCCCCCCGGTCGTCTCACGGACTTGCGAGCTGCGGCCGTGAATAATGAAAATTTTGCTCGTGTTGCCGTCAAACACAAGCTCCACTTGCACCTTCGGCATGGATCAAGTGCCCTTGAAAAGCAGGTTTGCCATCTCATTATGTTGTAGTTACAATGGCTTACTCCTGCTTTTCAATGTATGACCTCAAATTTTCATCCGTAGGAGTTGTGACTTTTGTTGGACATATTTCAGATCCGGGATTTTGTGAAAGAAGTTCAGGATGAGTTACTGAAGCCAGGCTTCAATTCTTTTGGTTTGGGAGATTGCAAGGCTCCAAAGGTTCTGGGTGACATTTTTGAATCCATAGCTGGTGTTATATTTCATGATAGTGGACGTGATACTTCAGTTGTTTGGAAGGTTAGTTCTAGTCAGGGAATTAGCATATAGCCTAGCCTTACATGATTTGTCAAGTATTCTCATGACGCATATGCCTCCCTTTTTCCAGGTTTTTCAGCCTTTACTTCAACCAATGGTCACTCCAGAAACACTTCCAATGCACCCCGTAAGGAAGCTACAAGAATGGTGCCAGCAACAGGCTGAAGGCTTGGAGTACAAGTCCACTCGAAGCGGTAGCCTGGCTACAGTTGAAGTTTTCATTGATGGTGTCCAGGTAGGAGTCGCTCAGAATCCACAAAAGAAGATGGCACAGAAGCTAGCTGCTAGGAATGCGGTTGCTGTTCTAAAAGAGAAGGAGACCACCGAAACCAAGGAAACAGAGGACGAGAATGGGAAGAAGAAGAAAAACGGGAACCAGACATTTACCCGACAAACCTTGAATGATATCTGTCTACGCAGAAACTGGCCTATGCCATTTTATCGGTGCGGAGAGAATGACTTCATATTCGTGAACTTTCCTGACCAGAATGATCCAAAACCCAATGTTTTCCAATGATGTTTGCTATAGAATGAAGTGTTACAAGAACACAAAATAAAAGGTATTACATAATATATGATTTTCTGATCACAGAACTGGTTAACATCAGACAATCACCAGGAATAATTGGATTACAGAAAATCAAAGTTGAATTTTGCAGTATTCTTAAAAGAATCGTTTTCCAGAACGATTTATTCAAAACTGTGGAAACCCTCTCTGGTTGAAGAAGAACATTAAACTGTGTCTGTCTACCGCCTCAGGGTGTGCAAGATGTACTCGGCATAAAGGTCCCTGCGCCAAGAAATAACAAGAAGCTTTTTAAGAACCTGAAATCTGGCCCTGAGTACATCTTGTCGGATGGGGAAGGCGACAAGTAGGAACCCACCTCCACCTCTCTTGCTTCTGAAGTGGGAGGTTGTTTGATCAGAAGGAGGGGGTCAATGCCAACCCTTCCAAAATTTGCCGCCTCGTACTAAATGGGTTCCCAGTCACCGGCGGCTTCAATGTTGCCCCGCTATTGGCATAAGCGGCGGTTCTTGTGGTTTTCAGAGTAGAACTCCATGATTTAATGCTCCCACCAATGATTGAATTATGCTGACTAGATTTATTTTATTAAAAATGATTAGATAAAAATTAGTTGATTAGGATTAAACAGTGATGAGTAAGCTGTTTTATTTTTAAGTTGGTTTCATTACTTGTAGGATGCTGAATAGTAGAGGGATCTCCTAAATAAAATTTCTCTGACCGAGAAATTTTATTTAGGAGATCCCTCTACTATTCAGCATCCTACAAGTAATGAAACCAACTTAAAAATAAAACAGCTTACTCATCACCTTAGTCAGCTAATTTTTATCTAATCATTTTTTTACTAAAAAAAGTCTAGTAAGCATCCCATTAGGACATCTCAACTGTCTGCTTTATTGATTGAGGCCATCACTCATGCTTCACGACCGTCTTCTGGAGTATCTTGCTATCAACGTTTAGAATTTGTTGGTGATGCCGTCTTAGATCATCCCATTACAAGGCACCTGTTTTTCACATACACAAAGCTTCCCCCCGGTCGTCTCACGGACTTGCGAGCTGCGGCCGTGAATAATGAAAATTTTGCTCGTGTTGCCGTCAAACACAAGCTCCACTTGCACCTTCGGCATGGATCAAGTGCCCTTGAAAAGCAGGTTTGCCATCTCATTATGTTGTAGTTACAATGGCTTACTCCTGCTTTTCAATGTATGACCTCAAATTTTCATCCGTAGGAGTTGTGACTTTTGTTGGACATATTTCAGATCCGGGATTTTGTGAAAGAAGTTCAGGATGAGTTACTGAAGCCAGGCTTCAATTCCTTTGGTTTGGGAGATTGCAAGGCTCCAAAGGTTCTGGGTGACATTTTTGAATCCATAGCTGGTGCTTATATTTCATGATAGTGGACGTGATACTTCAGTTGTTTGGAAGGTTAGTTCTAGTCAGGGAATTAGCATATAGCCTAGCCTTACATGATTTGTCAAGTATTCTCATGACGCATATGCCTCCCTTTTTCCAGGTTTTTCAGCCTTTACTTCAACCAATGGTCACTCCAGAAACACTTCCAATGCACCCCGTAAGGAAGCTACAAGAATGGTGCCAGCAACAGGCTGAAGGCTTGGAGTACAAGTCCACTCGAAGCGGTAGCCTGGCTACAGTTGAAGTTTTCATTGATGGTGTCCAGGTAGGAGTCGCTCAGAATCCACAAAAGAAGATGGCACAGAAGCTAGCTGCTAGGAATGCGGTTGCTGTTCTAAAAGAGAAGGAGACCACCGAAACCAAGGAAACAGAGGACGAGAATGGGAAGAAGAAGAAAAACGGGAACCAGACATTTACCCGACAAACCTTGAATGATATCTGTCTACGCAGAAACTGGCCTATGCCATTTTATCGGTGCGGAGAGAATGACTTCATATTCGTGAACTTTCCTGACCAGAATGATCCAAAACCCAATGTTTTCCAATGATGTTTGCTATAGAATGAAGTGTTACAAGAACACAAAATAAAAGGTATTACATAATATATGATTTTCTGATCACAGAACTGGTTAACATCAGACAATCACCAGGAATAATTGGATTACAGAAAATCAAAGTTGAATTTTGCAGTATTCTTAAAAGAATCGTTTTCCAGAACGATTTATTCAAAACTGTGGAAACCCTCTCTGGTTGAAGAAGAACATTAAACTGTGTCTGTCTACCGCCTCAGGGTGTGCAGGATGTACTCGGCATAAAGGTCCCTGCGCCAAGAAATAACAAGAAGCTTTTTAAGAACCTGAAATCTGGCCCTGAGTACATCTTGTCGGATGGGGAAGGCGACAAGTAGGAACCCACCTCCACCTCTCTTGCTTCTGAAGTGGGAGGTTGTTTGATCAGAAGGAGGGGGTCAATGCCAACCCTTCCAAAATTTGCCGCCTCGTACTAAATGGGTTCCCAGTCACCGGCGGCTTCAATGTTGCCCCGCTATTGGCATAAGCGGCGGTTCTTGTGGTTTTCAGAGTAGAACTCCATGATTTAATGCTCCCACCAATGATTGAATTATGCTGACTAGATTTATTTTATTAAAAATGATTAGATAAAAATTAGTTGATTAGGATTAAACAGTGATGAGTAAGCTGTTTTATTTTTAAGTTGGTTTCATTACTTGTAGGATGCTGAATAGTAGAGGGATCTCCTAAATAAAATTTCTCTGACCGAGAAATTTTATTTAGGAGATCCCTCTACTATTCAGCATCCTACAAGTAATGAAACCAACTTAAAAATAAAACAGCTTACTCATCACCTTAGTCAGCTAATTTTTATCTAATCATTTTTTTACTAAAAAAAGTCTAGTAAGCATCCCATTAGGACATCTCAACTGTCTGCTTTATTGATTGAGGCCATCACTCATGCTTCACGACCGTCTTCTGGAGTATCTTGCTATCAACGTTTAGAATTTGTTGGTGATGCCGTCTTAGATCATCTCATTACAAGGCACCTGTTTTTCACATACACAAAGCTTCCCCCCGGTCGTCTCACGGACTTGCGAGCTGCGGCCGTGAATAATGAAAATTTTGCTCGTGTTGCCGTCAAACACAAGCTCCACTTGCACCTTCGGCATGGATCAAGTGCCCTTGAAAAGCAGGTTTGCCATCTCATTATGTTGTAGTTACAATGGCTTACTCCTGCTTTTCAATGTATGACCTCAAATTTTCATCCGTAGGAGTTGTGACTTTTGTTGGACATATTTCAGATCCGGGATTTTGTGAAAGAAGTTCAGGATGAGTTACTGAAGCCAGGCTTCAATTCCTTTGGTTTGGGAGATTGCAAGGCTCCAAAGGTTCTGGGTGACATTTTTGAATCCATAGCTGGTGCTATATTTCTTGATAGTGGACGTGATACTTCAATTGTTTGGAAGGTTAGTTCTAGTCAGGGAATTAGCATATAGCCTAGCCTTACATGATTTGTCAAGTATTCTCATGACGCATATGCCTCCCTTTTTCCAGGTTTTTCAGCCTTTACTTCAACCAATGGTCACTCCAGAAACACTTCCAATGCACCCCGTAAGGAAGCTACAAGAATGGTGCCAGCAACAGGCTGAAGGCTTGGAGTACAAGTCCACTCGAAGCGGTAGCCTGGCTACAGTTGAAGTTTTCATTGATGGTGTCCAGGTAGGAGTCGCTCAGAATCCACAAAAGAAGATGGCACAGAAGCTAGCTGCTAGGAATGCGGTTGCTGTTCTAAAAGAGAAGGAGACCACCGAAACCAAGGAAACAGAGGACGAGAATGGGAAGAAGAAGAAAAACGGGAACCAGACATTTACCCGACAAACCTTGAATGATATCTGTCTACGCAGAAACTGGCCTATGCCATTTTATCGGTGCGGAGAGAATGACTTCATATTCGTGAACTTTCCTGACCAGAATGATCCAAAACCCAATGTTTTCCAATGATGTTTGCTATAGAATGAAGTGTTACAAGAACACAAAATAAAAGGTATTACATAATATATGATTTTCTGATCACAGAACTGGTTAACATCAGACAATCACCAGGAATAATTGGATTACAGAAAATCAAAGTTGAATTTTGCAGTATTCTTAAAAGAATCGTTTTCCAGAACGATTTATTCAAAACCGTGGAAACCCTCTCTGGTTGAAGAAGAACATTAAACTGTGTCTGTCTACCGCCTCAGGGTGTGCAGGATGTACTCGGCATAAAGGTCCCTGCGCCAAGAAATAACAAGAAGCTTTTTAAGAACCTGAAATCTGGCCCTGAGTACATCTTGTCGGATGGGGAAGGCGACAAGTAGGAACCCACCTCCACCTCTCTTGCTTCTGAAGTGGGAGGTTGTTTGATCAGAAGGAGGGGGTCAATGCCAACCCTTCCAAAATTTGCCGCCTCGTACTAAATGGGTTCCCAGTCACCGGCGGCTTCAATGTTGCCCCGCTATTGGCATAAGCGGCGGTTCTTGTGGTTTTCAGAGTAGAACTCCATGATTTAATGCTCCCACCAATGATTGAATTATGCTGACTAGATTTATTTTATTAAAAATGATTAGATAAAAATTAGTTGATTAGGATTAAACAGTGATGAGTAAGCTGTTTTATTTTTAAGTTGGTTTCATTACTTGTAGGATGCTGAATAGTAGAGGGATCTCCTAAATAAAAATGTATCATACAATTCAAAGATGGCAGATATTTATCTTGTGGCGGAGGCAGAAGTAAGCCAACAACCGGAATCCCACAGCCATGGCCACCAGCACCCAAACTTCCTGCAGACCGCCTCTCAAGTTCACAGTGTCAAAAGAAGGAGAACTCTGCAGAGGACGGCACCCTCCATGGCTCTCACACTCGTACAACTGATCCCCTTCATATTGAACTTTCAGCAGTAGTCTAAACCCATAGTACATGAAAGACATGTACTTCACCCACTGCATGAACTTCGGTATGTGCTGCGGGAAGAAGAAGGATGTCTTGTTCAGTCCAAACCAAATGTTAAGCTTTTGAGTCATAAAGGACAACAGTGGAAAGGTTTTGCAGCAACAGAACTGTATACCTGTGTGTAGTAACCTCCGGTAAGAAGGAACAACATCAAAACTAAAGAAGCAAACATCCCAGCTCGTTTGATGTTCATGCTCGCAGCTCCAAATAGTTCTCCTACTCCCTTGTAACTCGAAAAAGAGATTAGTTTAGTACTTAAATGTGCAGAATGTTAAGTTTTTACATTGGTACTTAACTCACTTGGCTTGTGACAGCTATCAGTTGTGTTGCAAATAGTGTGGATAAGAAGCAGGAAAGTGTTCTTTTGAATCCAGCCATGAAGTACACAATGATCATGAAGAAGGTTGGGTAGAAAACATGAGCCATCATGTCACACAAAGTGCTGCAGACATAGTATACACTTAGTCTATACATATCTGCTTTCCTTTCTCTCACCAAATAGATCTTCTCAAATGGGAAGACGTATACTGCTCCAAAGATTGATGCAGAAGTCCAAAATATGCAGATGTAGAACAACAATCCAGTCTGCAGATTAGATGTGCAGAAGCTCCATTGTCAGAGATGGATGGAAGAGTTAAAAGTACTATCATGTGAGTTGGTTATAAAGGAGTGGGAAAGAATAACCTGATCCCTGAGTTGAGCCTCAGTTTTGGTTTCAGATTTCCACCAAAGAAGGCCTAACATTACCGCGATACCAAGTGCTTGAATTAGCCTTAGCTTGTCGAAGTAATCTCTGCGCCTTTCTTTGAATGTTCTCTTGTAGATTATCATGGCCTGTTCAAACCAACCAAGTGTCCAATCCTTTTTCACTTGAATTGCCTGTTGAAGATGCTCAGACACCTTTGAGCTTCGATTATTCTCTTCCTTCTCTTTTGTCTCCAGGAGAGTTTTGTACTTCATCCGAAGGTACTGGTACAGTGTACAGAATAATAGGGGCGGCATGATATATATACAGAATGTTTCAGAAGCAAAGCCAATATAGAGATCTTACCTTTATTACTGACTTCTCAGAATCAAGAGTCTCTTGCAGTGCTGGTAGATCTTCAGGCACGCTTATGCCAATCACTTGTCCAGTTGCCAAATCAAGCAAAAATTCTGCAGGATTCATAGCTATCTCTGGGTTGAATCTCAGAGCAGAGAAATACTCCAAGGACTCTTTGGCCTTCCCATGGTAGACAGGGTAACCTTTTGATATCAGCAGAAGTTTGTCAAACGTGTAGAACATTCTGCTCGAAGGCTGGTGTATTGTTGTAATTATTGTCCTTCCTGCCTGTAGGCCATGAAACATGTTCTTTACTGAACTGGTTGGTCATCACTGGGATGCATAATCAAAAGGAAAGTAAGCTTTCTTAGACTACCTTGGCCAGCCCCTGGAGGATTTGAAGCAATCTATTTGCTGAGGTAGAATCTAAACCTGATGTTGGCTCATCAAGCAACAACAAAGAAGGATCAACTAGGATTTCATAGCCTATGCTGGTTCTTTTCCTTTCCCCTCCCGAGATTCCTGGAACAAATGCTCCTCCAATTCTTGTATGACGACATCTATTTGAAATGTTACACAACAAGACAATGGTTATTGAATGATCTGGTCTCATGAACGAAAGGCCTGCCTGCCTGCATACCTTTCAAGGCCTAGCTCCTTTATCAGCACCTCCACTCTTGCATACTTCTGTTTCCGGCTCATGTTTCCTGGAAGCCTCAAAAACGCAGCAAAGATTAAAGTTTCTTCGACTGTAAGTTGTGGCAGCAGCACATCCTCTTGTGTCACAAATCCAATCCTATGCAGAAATCATCTTCAATAGAATGCTATCACAAAAAAACTGTTCTATAGGTTTGTTGAAGTGCCAAGAAAATTGTTCTTAGTACTCACTGACCTTCTCTTGAGTGCTGCGCTGAAAGGGATGTCGTTGTAAGTAATGGTTCCTTTGACATTTTCCTTTAGTCTTCCTCCTATTACCTTTAGCAAGGTTGTTTTCCCACTACCAGAAGGACCCATTAGAGCCAGAATCTGGCCAGGGCCTACGCTTCCTGTGATGCCTTTCAAGATTCTCTTGTAGTTATCTTGCTCCATGTTCCGCTGCGAGGCAACCTTTGAAACTGCTGCCTTCACTGTGTTGGCAGAGGAATCTCGTCTCCTCTTCACCTTAAACTCCACATCTTCAAACTGCAAATGTTGAACTAAGAGAAAGCTTTTAGATGCTGGCTACCATCTGACCCAATAAAGAATGAGGATGAAAGGAAGAAAACAAGTGCGAAGGTGAAACGAAAGATTTTTTTTTTTCCAGGAAACAATGTGTCGATCGAATCGAAGCCGGGAAAGAAATTAGTCATGCGATCGTACAACAAAAGGGCTGGAAAATGACAGAGACAGTACCTTGACAAATATTGGAAGAGGGTGATCCTGATTCAAATTCAAGTTGGCGTCCTCTATATTGATCTCTGTATGCCTGTTTCTGAGATCGGCTTGAGACATGAATTCCATGTTGTGACCAAAGCCATTTCTCCCAGCAATTTGCACCGACCCCATTGTTGGAGGAGACAATGACATGTCCTCAATTTCTTCGACTTTCCTGGCTTCCATGTCCTTTGTCAGACTCAATGCAACAACTAGAAAGCTCACTCTATTTTAATGGATGGTGTATCAAACCTGCAGTGTTAAGTGAGTCAACTGTAACTAACCAAAAACCTGCCTGCATCCTAAGGAAGGTTTGGTTCCTAGGTCTCATGCTCTTTGTATGTCCAATGTAAAGACTATGGCAGACTGCAATAATTTTCTGTGTTGATTTTAGCTCAACGAGCACTTGAAGAACATGCCCACCACAATGTTTCTCAACGTATGACAAAACCCATTTTCAGGTTTTCTGATATAAGCTCGCAGAAAACCCGAGATACCAAGAAAAATGGCAAAACCCACTTTCGGACAAGAAGCAAGGAAGAGAAATCAAGTTTAATTCTGTCCTAGGTTGATGTACAGAAGTCATATTCTACTCAAGTATATAGGAAAACAAACAATTATCCCAATTTTATTTTAATTAAATTAAAAAATAAGAAGATGTTCATTCTTTATATGAATATCTTTGAAGATAATAAAATTAATAAATTATACTCAAATTTCAAGTATATATAATCTGTAGTTACGAAAGTTCGAATCTTGGACGGATGTGTAAAAAAATCTAGTCTTTTCTACTTTTGGGTCAAATACAAGCCGGGTTCCCAGGCTGTACTTACCGTAGTAAAAACCTCAGCTTTTAAGCGAAAGAACAAATTCCAAACTGTCGATGAAATTAATGATGGAAGAATCGCGGGAGGAAAGGACACTGTTAAGCTATCTCGGTAACGCAGGCGTTTCAATACCTGATAGTGTTTTGGCGATCACGGAACTGACACCGGCGGCTTTTGTCTCTGTCTGCGCTCAGAGTCTTAATCTCATGGATGCGACGGCTTCGTTTCCCACTTCTTTGCCCGGTTCTACCATCGACAAGTTCAAGATCTGTTCGGATATTGCTCTGGCTATCAAGCGACTGGGTTACATTGGAGAGATGAGCTACTACAAGGTAATTGGGGGTTATTTGTTGTTGGGTACCGTTTGGTTCCTGAGAAAATGGAGACTGCAACTAGTATAGGATTTGGGTTCTCTTGAGGGTTCTATTTAGTTTGACTTTGTTATTGTCTGATTGATTGAGATTAGAATGGATTCAAGAGTAAATTTTAGCGACTCAAGAGTTGTGAGCCCTTCCTGGTTATTTATTTTCTTGTGAAGCTTTTAAGCTTACGTGGAAATTGTGCTGATGAAGATGACATAGAGTACTAAGAGTGATGGATTTCGTGCTGTTATTGTATGGAAAATTGTAAAATCCGCATAGTTTGTTTGATGAGGATTTTACAGTCCTGTGATGTGAAAATTGTCTGGATACTTAGTCAAATTGCTTTGTGATTGTACTGAAGGTTCCATCATGTGAATTTTGAAGTTGTCTTCAACTAGTGAAGTTACTGATGATCAACACAGAATCTGGAGAAAGTTTATGGACAATCTGAGCCTCTATATTCGGATGTCTATTCAAACATTTCTACTGATTTCAAGATTTTAAGTTGTTGTTTGTGCTCCAGAAGATGTATCTATCGCTGTAGATTTTCTTTTCTACTGCAAGATAGCTAGACAAAATACCCTACTTGGAGAAATTTCCATGTGCTTGTTCTATAGCTATGAAACTGTTCTGTTTGGCTGGTTTGGGTTACTTAATCAGTAATCGATTCATTTTTTTTGTAATGCATATAGTTTTCATCAAGTACTATGAACCATTCATTCGTTGTCTGAAGCATACCTGTTTATGCTGTTCATGTCACATGTGTACTTTCTTTTGTCATCTCAAACTATTACTTCTGTTCTTATTTCTTAAAATTATGCTTAGAACAGATTATATGTGTTGCTTACGGCAGCTCCTGTATCCCTCTGAAGATGACTTGTGCAAGGTGGCAAGATTCCTAGTGGAGAGGCTATCAGAATCATCTGTGGCAGCTAAAACCACAGATCCAATGGAGGTAAATGGTAGAAGAAAAATGAAAGATTATACTGAAAAGAATGATAATGGAGGATTAAATCTCAACCTTGTGGAAGAAACTCTAGAAAATCTTACCCTCCAAGACATAGAGTCAAGTTCTAAGGATGAGGAGGCACACTTCAGTGATCCAAGGACAGAAAGTTCCAGCGTGGATGGATTATGTACTCTGGCGAGTGGAAGGCATATGAATGACAAAGGGAAGTCAATAGAGGGTAATCTGGAGAATGAAGATGATGCTGATCAGAGAGATGATATCCAGGAAGGGAATTCTTTTAACGACAAGTCATCCAAGGTACAAGCAAAAAAGAAAATTGTTTACTGTAGGAAACACCTTTACAACATAATAAGTGCTAATTTTATAGTCAATACTAAATAATATCTCCAAAATATGAAATGTAATTCAATACAGGAGAAAGATATGCAACCTTGCTTTCTGTTGTGAATAACATTTTAGAGGAAAAGAGATCTGATTACTTTTCTCATGTGGTTTCTACTAGATAAGGTATGACACAGAAAACTTGCAAAATCAAGAAAAGTTGCTCATGGAGGAGATGGCTGTTGGGAAGTCAAAATTGCAGCATCTTGAGGAAGAGTTTGAACTCTTAAAGGCTGCATCAGAAATGGCTTTTGATGTTCAGCATTCTGTTAACTACCACCTTGAAAAGCTAAATGAGCAAATACATGCCAGAAAGTGTAATGTTGCAGAAGAGATATCACAGGGGTAGGATGCGTTTTTCCTGTTTCACAATAAAATAGATCTTTACTTGTAAGAACACAGGCCAAATCATTGGATAAAAACAACATATTCTCTGCTTTTATTCGGCCGCTGATTTCATGCAGCCTAACTTATCTTTTTTCACAGAGATGCTGTGAGAAGATCTCTGGAAAAAGAAAAGAGAAGTCTTCTGGATTCTGTTTATGCAAACATACCAAAGGCTCAAGAGAAGGTCCAAAAGCTGACAGAAGCTGACCAGGAAAAGCAGCTAGTCCAGTCCCAAATCTGGAAATTGTGCGTTGTCAAAAGTAAAATATGCAAAAGCATTGCATATCTCATCCCGTTCTTATTTCTTGTATTTTGCTTGTATAGGGAAGAGGAGCATTCTAAACTTCTGGCAGAGCTTGAGAAGCAGCCCAAGGTGCCCCCTAGAACAACCTATACTGAGAGGATAAAAGAGATTACAAAAAACAGCCGGAAACAGGATGCTGATATACAAAAGATTATAAGAGAAACTAGGCAGCTTCAGTTAGAAAGTAATTCTATCCAAGAACGTCTTCATCGAACTTACACAGTTCTGGATGAAATAGTTTCCAGGTTAGTTTCTTTTTCTCTTTTCCCTTTATGGAGTTGGGTTGACACTGATGGGCGATATTTTGTTTCCCTGTAAGAGCCACCTATGTATTTCTTGCTTTCTCAAAACGAGCATATTTACACAGGGAAGCAAAGAAAGACACTGTAGGGCGGCAGGCTTATAGGCTCCTCAATATCATCCATGACAGTTTTGAGCAGATCTCTGAGAAAATCCTTGCTACTGACAGAACGCATAGAGAAAGGGCTAAACTTGAAAAGAAGCTCGCAGCACTGGCCTCCCGACGATCAAATGTAAACAAACTACAAGCTGATCTTGAAGCCATTAAGATGGAAAATGAGAATCTAGAGAAACGTCTACAAGATACTTAAGACTCAAATATTTCAACTGTGTTATTTTTTTTGTACTCATTCTTGTCTGAATTTTGTTGAAACGCGGGAAATTCCTTAACACCTGTTTGTTTATCAATCAAGTCAAAGAGGTAACAAACGGATGTAGCCATGACCCCCTTCTCGAGCAGCTTAAATTATTTTTGAGCTAGTCCATCACCCATTGTGTGTGGGACATCCTAGAAAGATATGGTTTCATCGAGCAATTCAGAGAAACGAGATAAAGGAAGAAAATTTAACCATTAGAGGGGTTAAGCCATACACAGCTGTTGATGCAGATGACTAATCTTCGCTAACATGTACTGGTTTTCCAGGTTTTTCGTCAATAAGTAGGGGTTTTCGATGTTGTCTGGAAGGTTGTAACCCTTTAAACTAGGGTTGATGGGTTGGCATTACCCCTACAAGGATAATGGCTACTGATGTTCCTGATAAAATAAAGAAGCTACCTTTTGGGATCCTTTGATAAATTCATATATATTGATATATTCATCCATGCTCATCCTTTTATGGATAAGGCTAGAAAACACTTTTTATAAGTTCATCGACTAAGTGCACAAATCTCCAATACTTATCATTCAAGTTTGTAGGACTAAGTGAATGATGAGAATGTTCTGGATTTGATGTAAATGATTTTTCCTTGCTTCGGCCTTACACTAAATCAATCTAAAATTGTGTGCAAGTTAATTTATATACTACAAGCCCCCCTTCCTCTCAAGCAACCTCAGAGAGAGGTGACATATGTCAGGTTGTAGTAATGTCTGACGATCTCTCAAGGAAACTAGTCTTTGTATAAATTAAGGACTCCTGCCATCTATAGATACCTCTTCCACTCATGTTTCATACTTGTCCGTTAACGGTTAACCTAATGTTTATCCCATCTCAATTCTCGTTATTTGCCTTTATCCCAATCGGGCAATGTGTCTAGTATTAAATTTATGCCGTCATCGTTGGATGCTCTACAAATATTGGATGAAACAGAAGCAGCAGTTTGGTTGGTTATATGGTTGCTAGACTCTCTGGGCAGCCATCATGCGAGAAGGTTCAATAAGAGAAAAGACAGTGATGCAGGAGAGACAGGTGGGTTATTGAGTCATTGTTTCGATTCTCTTAACGTTTCTTGTATATTACCTACCATGTATCTTGTTTCTATAGAGTTTTCGTTTCGTTTCCCTGTTAATGTTTTTTATCCGAGAAGACATGATTTGTCTGTCGGGGGAATCCTTTGTCTTTCTGATTTATGACAATCTCTCCCCCATCGTCGATTTTGATGTTTCTATCCCTGTTTTTGGATTGTCGATTGCTAGTTATCGACGTGATCAGTTTCCTTTGATACTGCTCGAAGACTCTTCATAGGAATCTGGATTTGGATTTTGGGTTTGTTAACGGCGCTTCTCATCATCACTATCGAGTTTTGAGGATACGAATAAAATTATATACGATCGATAATGATATTCTTCTATTTCACACGACCATAGATTGTCGTTATCATTGATACCAATGAGTTCGTTCCTTGATAGTTGATGTTTGTTAAGAATGATTCTTTCAAGGATTTCCTTCTGTGCATTCATATGTTATATGTAGAACTTTGTACATGCAAGCAAGTTGCAATTGTCCATGACTCAGGTTTCTCTTGTTGTTGAACTCGCTAGTTCTCTCACTCCAACTTATCAGGTCGGGCATTTGAAGAACTCAGAGGCTCTCTTCACAATGATCTTCGAACCTCAGATGGAGCCAAGCGCAGACAGCAACAGCTATGCGGACCCATTGTGGCAATGAGCTTCAATTTTTTTGTTTCTATTGGGATTATCATGACAAACAAATTGGTCAGTGCCTTCCCTCTTTTCCATTGTTGTTCTTGTTCATTTAAACCCATTCAGCGGGGTGTTATTAGAAATCCGAAAAAAATAAATTAATTCTACTATAGACCGACCGACGAGTGATATTTACGAGAAAATCTTATTTTCTGTAATGTGGTTGCTTACAGGTTATGGGGAAAGTAGGTTTTAATTTCCCAATCTTTCTGACATTGATCCACTATACCACAGCATGGATTCTAATGGCCATTCTCAGGGCGTTTTCTCTGCTACCTATCTCTCCGCCTTCTAAAACCACTCCATTCAGCTCTCTCTTTTCCTTGGGTGCTGTCATGTCATTTGCCTCTGGCCTTGCCAATGCCAGCCTGAAGCATAACAGGTTTAGATTCAGAATTTTTTTCTGTCTTCAACTCTGTTTTTACGCCAACTTCATCATATTGCATTTCCTTACCCTCCATCTCCTTTGCAGCGTCGGTTTCTATCAAATGGCTAAAATTGCAGTCACTCCTACGATTGTTCTTGCAGAATTTGTCCTCTACAGGAAAACCATTTCTTACAAAAAGGTTAGAATATTTATACCAAAGACTCAAAAATCCAGATACCATCCATTTAATGGATCTTCTTCCGACATAAAATTCCTTCAATGGATGCCATGGTGCAGATTTTGGCTCTAGCAGTTGTCTCAGCAGGAGTGGGAGTCGCAACAGTAACAGATTTAGAGTTCAACCTCTTCGGGGCTTGCATTGCAATTGCCTGGATAATTCCAAGTGGTGTAAACAAGATCCTCTGGTCTAACCTACAAAAACATGCCAATTGGACTGCTCTTGCGTAAGTGATCATTGTAACCTCATCCTCAGTTCCGGCAATCAGTTCATGTTCTTGAACAATGTTCTTCATGCAGGTTGATGTGGAAGACCACGCCAGTAACAATACTATTCCTGCTAGCTCTGATGCCATGGCTGGATCCTCCAGGAGTTCTGCTGTTCAAGTGGGATATTCAAAACGCATCAGCCATTTTCGTGACAGCTCTGCTTGGTTTTCTCCTTCAACTGTCCGGTGCTTTGGCGCTGGGGTAAGACTCTCGATCACTCAACCATACTTTTTGGATTTTCCAGTCATCGCTGTTGGATATTTTCTGCAGTAAAACTAGTCTTGATCCACTTCATCTTTACAGGGCAACTTCTGCAACCTCTCATGTGGTCTTAGGACAGTTCAAAACATGTGTGATCCTACTTAGTGGCTACCTAATCTTCCATTCAGATCCAGGGTTTCTGAGCATCTGCGGAGCTGTAGCAGCTCTAGGTGGCATGTGTTTGTACACATTATTTAACTTGCAGGAGTCCCAAACAAAGTTGAGCAGCCAGATCGAGGTGCCAACCTTGCCTTCGTCAAAACCCAAAACTGAAACTGAGCCTCAACCTCAACCTGCTGTTCAAGATAGGACAAATTCGGACAAACTTAATTTTGGTAATGTTGCCTGAAGCTGTAGCTAAGCTTCTCCAATGGGGATTTTTTTTTTTTCTGTTGTTAGAGATTTTGATTTTGAGTATGATATTTAATGGATCAAATGTACAGAATAGATTTGATGCATACATATTTACCTTTGGCTTTACATTATTTATTTTTATTTTTTAAAAAAAATTAAAAATATTTATTGTCAAAAGAGACTCGACTGATCCAAATTTTTATATACATTAATTTATTTAGTTTTATAGAGAATATATATATGAGTTAATAATAATGCTTAATCTTTTATGACCAACAAAGACTTCTAATATTTAATTTTGATCCGAAAAGATACTAAACTTATAATTATTAATTATTTTTATCCTAAAAATATTATAAATATTTATAACTATCAAAATAGATTGATTTCGATAAGTAATTTACTATTTTTAAAAATTTTAATTAACTAAATTTTTTTTAGTATTGATACGACATGTAATTTATAAAATAAATAGAAATAATTTTTTATAGATGATATAATCATCAATATATATCATTATAATGCTGTAAAAATACTTAGCAAACATGAAAATCACAAGAAAAATAAATTTGAGAAGGCGGTTGAAACAACAGGAATCGAAGGGCAAAACAGAGATTTCGATCACACGATCTACCTTATATTAACCACACACACACACACACACAATGTCCTTACGATACCTAGCTCAATTTTCTCTCCGTTTACCCTTTGAAAAATCTTTACCGGATAGATCAAGCAGAAACTTCAATATTCATCTCTATGGGTTCCAGATCGAGAAACGACAACCCCCACAGTGGAGATAGCGCTTCCCCTGGGTTCGTCTCTCTCTCTCTCTCTCTCTCTTTCTCTTGCTTTGCGAATCTTTTAACTTTATAGATTTAGGTTTTAACTGAGTTGTGCTCGATTTCTGAGAAGATGGGGATTTATATAATTTTGTATTTGTTTGAAACGCAGGAAGATTTTTATTGGTGGATTAGCTAAAGACACCACCTACGGTGAGTTGTTAATTACTCTCGAGTTACAATTGATTATTGGTTGTGACGAAACTGGGTTTTGTTTATTGTTTACTAATTTTATTTTTGTTGTTGGATTCCAGCGACCTTTAACAAGCATTTCGGGAAGTATGGGGAGATTACCGATTCTGTGATTATGAAAGATCGTTTCACTGGTCAGCCGAGGGGCTTTGGGTTTATAACATATGCTGACCCCTCTGTCGTTGACAAGGTGATTGAAGATACCCACATTATCAATGGAAAACAGGTAAATTTATGTAACTTTGGACCTTTTCTCTTCTTTTCTATTGGAACTGTTTCGATTTTATTTTATTTTATTTTATAGCAGTTTATTTTTCAAACTGACTAACATATATATGTAAAATTACAGTCAGTTTGTGGAGTCATATTATATTCAAAAAGAAACTAGCTGTTATGTCTTCACAGAGCTCCATGATATTTTTGTCTCACTCGTACTTGTTTTGATGGATGGTGAATAATGTCATCTTCACAAGTTTTTATTTTGATATCTGATTGATCTTCGTGGAGCAGGTTGAGATAAAAAGAACGATTCCTAAAGGTGCCGGACAGTCCAAGGACTTCAAAACAAAGAAGATTTTTGTGGGTGGGCTTCCTTCATCGGTCACAGAAGGTAAGTCCACATAGGAAGATTAATTTTTTGTGTGCTCTATATTCTTTAGACCTTCTGATTGATATCTGGAGTTTTTTCAGATGAGTTTAAGAACTTCTTTTCAAAATATGGGAAAGTGATGGAACACCAGATTATCCGAGATCATGATACCAACCGTTCACGAGGTTTTGGGTTTATAATATTTGACAGTGAGGAAGTTGTGGATGAAATGTTAGCCAATGGAAATATGATTGACATGGCTGGAACTCAGGTGAGATTGTTTGAGCTATATGATGAAGAAGAGAACAATATGAATGATTTTCTTGTTTATTATAGTAATAAACTATATACATTTGATGAAACTATTACTGAAATGATACGTTTGGTTCACTTCGAGATTTAGATTCAGTACTGTAGCTTTTTGGTTCTAATATAGCGGTGGAGATTGTTTCAGGTAGATCTCAGTGAAGGACTCAAAATAGATTGCCTGCTGCAGAACCTAGGTTAACCTAATTGCTTTGTTGTAGGTGGAGATCAAGAAAGCTGAACCAAAGAAAGCCTCAAACCCACCACCTGCTTCATATGTTAGCAACTCTAGGGGCCGTCCATTCAATGATGGCTTTGATCCATATAGTGGTAATTATTCTGGGTATGATGGAGGGTTTGGCCCTGGACCCTATAGGGGAACTGGGGGCCTAGGCAGTAGACTTGGCGGTGGGTATGGATATGGTGCAGGTGGGGGAGACTTTGGTGGTGGCTACGGAGGCTATGGAGGGAGTGGCTTAGGGGGTTACCGAGGTGAATCCTCCATTGGTTATTCTAGTCGTTTTGGTCCTTATGGGTCTGGTTTCAGTGGGGCATACGGTGGTGGTAGTTTAGGCAGCTACGGTCGGGGAGGTGGTGGTTATGGTAATTATGGAAGTGCAGGGTATGCCGGTGGTTATGAATCAGGTCCAGGTGCCAGTTATGGAGGAACAGGTTCCCTTTATGGAAGGGGAGGCTATAGTGGCAGTAGTCGCTACCATCCTTATGCAAGATAGAATGAAGGCTTTTTCATGCGGATGCTTAAGCTTTGCCTAGAAGTCCTCAACAGGGTCCTCTAGTTTAAAAGTCTTGTGAACTGATAGGCACATCCCCTACATGTACTAGAGATCTCCAATCACCGCACTTGAGGAAGCGTTAAGGAACAGAAGATTAATTTGATTAGCATTGTCTCTGTTATTGTATGGCTAGACGTCATAGTTTCTGCTTCAACTTAGTTATAACTTATCCTAGCTGTTTCTTGCTTGTGTTGTAGACTATGCTATTGTGGTTTGCCAACTCTCTTAGTTTTATTTTAGATAGTGCTTGCATTTGCATCAGTTTCTTTTGCCGACCGGTTTTAGGATGGAGGTCTGGCACATTAAATAGAGGGTTTTTTTTCTCATAATCTAGTCATGACATAAGTGGATTGCTCTGTCGCACTTTTAACTATGAAAGGCAGTTGGGGATAGATGATTTTGTGTGTGTATAATAAAATAAGAAAGGAGATGTTTTAATCAAAGAAAGATGGTCATATGGCGGTGTTTGATAGGTCACTCTCAATGTCTCAACATTTTTTATTATTATTATTATTATTATTATTATTATTATTATTATTATTATATTCGTTTCTTTTGTCTTGCTTTGCTTTGCCTGTCTTGTGGGCGCGGTGGCGGGTTGATATGATTTGCAGGCTTTTAAAATGTTTTGTCACCTGGTGGAGTTCCTGACGCAACTTCAGAATCCTTGCTCTCTTTTATTTGGCGGGGACACTGGGGAGCCTACGTCCCTTGTCAGGCACCCTAATATTGACGTCTTTCCTGTCTATTTTGGGTTTTCTTTTCATACTTTTTTAAAAAATTTCTCTTATTGTTTTCACAAGTTTATATCGTGGTGGCTTCATCCGTAAGAGTATTAGTCATAGCATCTGTACCCTGTGCTCAAATGTTATGGAATGCCAAGCAAACAATTTTGAATGATTCTGCTTCCGAAACCACGAAAGCCAGAATGTGTATAAGCCTGTCTATATATTCATCCAATTGCATTCTACCGACCCAATGCAAATTTCAACAGTTAGAAACTGTTTGAATTAACATTAAATATTTAAATAAATAGTTATTATAAATTTAATATTTTTGTGAAAGATCGAGGTTGTACCTAGTAATTAACGGCTTCCTTCAGGATCTATACATCCTTAAATAAAGAAAGCTTGCAGAAAATGTGGTACAATACTGTTTCCATAGGTACATTGATGTAAGGTAAATTAGGAAGTTCATTGGGTATTTGAGAGAGCAGGGCACCCCTTGACACTAACGCCGGTTGGACATTTTGCAACATCTTCAATTTGCATATATAACAAACAGTATAAGAGATGGTAAGTTTGAGCCCACACGTTTTTGAAGCTGACTAGACATTCTCATAATTGAGCACAAAGCTTTAGGCTCCGCGGCCAAATATGTAGTAGCCTCTCCTGCTTGTGCTGCACAGGCCAAAACAAAGTAATCACTTACATGGCAGCATTGACCTGTCCTCTGAACGGCCAAAGCCTCACGCCCTGTTTGTTTTGCTGAGAAAATGAGAAGGAAATTGAATTTCATTTGTGGCCTCAATACTCAAACCTTGTTTATTTTGGACGCAGGAAATAAATTGGTTTCTATATTACTATTCAATTCGAAAATTGGTGAAAAATGGGATTTGCGTGAAATTATGTATATATCCTTTTATAGTTTATTTCATAAAATTACTCAGACCATTTGGTATGTTCTCTTGTTCTTCTTTGCAAGGACGATGTCTCCCAACCTCTACCTTCTTCACCGATCATCATAACTTGTCATATTGATGACCTGTGTTTGTAGTGGCTATTTAATTCCTATTTAGTAATATTTGGATTTAATCACGAGTTATTTTATATAAAAAAAAAGATTTTTTATCATATTTGTTAGATATTATTTAGCAGGTTGTTGTAATAGATTTTTGGAATTGAACACGTTCTAGAGGAGCAATTCATGCAAGGAAATTAGGAAAACTTGAATCATGTGAACTAGACCCAAAATGTGAGAGTACGAAGATCAATTCAAGGCTTGATGATCAACGACCGGTTGTTTCACTTGTACAACCGATCAAACTTATCAGGTTGGTAGCCAACGAGCCAAATCAAAGGACAATCGGTCGTTTCACTAGTATGACTAGTTGAACTGACATGGAGTACACTAGTTCCATGAACGGTCGGTCGTTTGCTCATCAAAGACCGGTCAAAATTATATTTATTATTTAAACAAACTATTGTCAGTATTTTTATCTATCGAACACTTTACGCAATTGAGTTTTATCTTTAGAATGTGTATTCGATTCATCAATGATTAAGATTTCGATATGTTTGTTTGAGTTTTAATTAATGTCAAGATTACTTGAATTAATTCTTTCTCTACTCCTTATGCTATCTTGATTCGTTGGAGTAAAATTACGATTCAATTGAATTATGTTTGATAACAAGTTCTTAAATTTATTTCTAATCTAGAACAGTTAACAAACTTGATCAGTTTGTATATAAGTGGGTTTTAATTGATTCATAAGAATAATTAAGCCGCGACAATGGATTAGAAATTCTAGAGCAATTGCTTATACTTGGTAGAATAGGAATACATTTGTCAAACCTAGGGTTCATATTGATTTGGACAAAACGATTCAGAAACATAATTATCATAGGAATATGGTTAATTGAGAACTTGAATTAGCTCTTAATACTCTAAGAGGATATTAAGGGATTGGAAGATAATCAAAAGCATATTACATGACATTAGAATTGAGCATTAGTTGGATTAATTTCCAAAATATTTAGCCGTAATAACTTTACAATTTAACTAGTTAAATTAGGTTAATTTATAATTTGTTAATCGATTCATTTAACTAGAAAAATGAATTAAAGGTAAATTCAATTAATTGGTTTTAAATAAATTTCTCTATGGGATCAATACCCGTTCGTTAGAACTATATTATTTGTTGACAGTCATGTACTTACGATTAAAAGTAAATTCAATTTTACACCAACATAAATCCACACCAACGTCAACTATGTCTTTCATATCCTTTTACTAGGATTTGGCAACCGCACTCTCTAACACACATTCTCTAGGCACGGTTAGTGATGCCTGGAGACCAAACACTTCCTCTTCCCCAAAATAGTATGAAGCATTATGGCATAAGGCTTTACCAATCATAGCTCCAGGATATGACATTATTGGGAGATATGTGCTTGTCAATGAAAGAAGGGAGGAAAAAAGAGACAATGGAGAAGTAATTTCTCATGATGGAGAATGATGCTAGCTTGAAGTCAGGTATCGATAAAGTATAGGGGTAAATCTAGAATATTGGTTGAAATTAAAATGAATAGTTTCTGACTTAATGACACATGCCACGATTCATGGCAAGGAACACGTGTCGTCATTGGGTTGATGGGTGGGAAAGGAGTTTAGGCCAAACGTAAAGCATTAGTAAAATTTTTGAAGGTGTATTAGTAATTTCATGCACAAACAGTGCACCACATGAGATCACCTAGCCCATTCTCTTCTCATATGGGCTTGCGCACAAACAATGGAATGGGATATAGAATACAAAGCAGGTGGGTCGGAAATGGACCTTTTTTAGTTTTCTCTTCAATCTCCGATTCCCAAGCAAAACAAACAGGCCCTAACTTGATTAAGGGAGGATTCGAGGGCATCCATTCATGGAATAGAAATGTCATTGTACATTCTATTCATGGTTTTTTATCATATATTTATTCCAATAAGTTTGTCATGTGATACCATATTAAGTTTTTTTTGTTTGGTGAAAAAGTTCTAAAAAAGGCGGATAGGATAAAATAATAAACAAATATACGGTTTATTATCATATCTGATAATAATAAATATAATAATAATTTTTTTCTCTTATTTTTTTTCAAATCTTCTTTTGGAAGCTTCGACACTGTCTCGATTGATCCAATCCCAATGCAAGTTGATAAAGAAGAAAACAATTAGACTGAGTTTTGAAGTGAAATGCCTGGAACTTTAAGAATTGAGGTTTATCAATAGAGACCACGACTTTGGTGCATAGCCGTCACGTCGATTATCCATTACTAGTAGTGGATCAGGTTATCATGATGTGTTAAAATTAACAGGTTTGATGGGTTGCATATGTTTCAAGGGTTGCATGAGTTGTACAGATTATATGGGTTTCATAGGATCTATGGATTCCATGGCTTTCATGGGATACACAATTTTTGTTAGTTTTATGGGTATTGTGGATTTTGTGAGTTTCTTGAGTTTACATTGAAACAAACAAATAACGTACTATCAGTTGTTGTATTTGAGTTTTAATGTAGATGGTATAAAACCGTAATTGAAATTGATTATTTTTTTGGGTTTTGATTATGGTGTTATATTTCATTGGTTGATGAGAAATGTACAACATGTGTAATTAAACCATGTTTGTGAAATACATATGAATAAAATAGAATTTATCAACGTATTACATAAACGTGATATGGAAATAGAAAATCTTTTGTGCTACTTATTGTGTTATACTAAGTGAATTAACATGGATACATAAATATCATATATCATGTGTTATGAATATCGCATCTCTTATGAAATAAAATAATAGTCATATTTATATAATCAGTGTACTATCAATTTTATGAATAATTAGTATACAAAATTTGATATTTTTTACAAACATGAGTGTTTTCTTCTATACTACATTGTGTCATGGATGAGCACGAACAAGTGGAGGGAAAGGATCCCAATTCATTATAGCGGGAGCTGAAGATAGCAATCGTATTTTTTTTTTTCAAATGATTCACTACATGTAATGTTTATGGGGTAAGGAATAAAAATAATTGATTGAAGTAGTTGGTAGAGAAATCACTTGTTTGTATGAGAGGATATTCAAAGTTCTGTATAAACATGAATAACGAAAAAGACATTGCCTCGAATATGGATGTTGGTGCCACGCAAGAATTATGTTTAAGGTAATCAAGAGTGCTTTTGAAGTCACACATTTTCATGACAATCACAAATATATAATATTAGAAGAGAACAAAATACACTTTATTTCCTTCATAAGAAAACTTGGAGATTAAGTATTTGATTGTATCCTTTGTTGAAGCTGATATACGTCCATCAAGAACAATTAAATTCCTTGCTGACAAGGCTGGATCCCAAAATGTCAATTTCATAGAAGATGATGCTCACAATTACGTACAAAGGCGAAGAGATAGTTTGATTGGTCATAAAGATGCTCTATCGGTTCTGAATCACTTTTGGAATTTGCAAACCAATTATTCAAATGGAGCCTGATGATAAAGGGAGGTAGATGAATTTGTTCAGGAGAAATTATATTTTTTGGTTACATTATCAAGTTTTCAGTGATGCTATTATCTTGCGACATGATATTCTGGAGTATAATGTGATATATGTTATGTTTGGGGATTAATAATCATTGTAATAACGTATTCTATGATTATGTCTTTCTATCTTATAAGACGCGGTCATCTTTGGAGTGATTAATTGAGATATTTTTAAAATCTATAAATGAGAAGCAATTATCAATAACTTTAAACATAAAAAAATTTCACAAACCTATTATCTGCACTTGTAGCTGTATTAAGGTCAATCATGTCTTTATTCAGCCATCGTTTAGTGCATATTGAGAGAAATTCCATGAAAAATATAAGTTATCTGATGAGAGATAAATGTTTGAAAGAAACTTTTAACAAATTGTTATGACGAATTAGAAAGGTGGATGAGTTTAAAATTATATGGTACCTAATATTAACGCAGTACAAACTGGAACAAGTTACATGGTTGTCCAAGTTGTATGACTTGAGACACTATTAGTCTTTTGCATTCAATTTGGATGTATTTTTCATAGATATAAAGTCAACATAAATAAATAAAAATATCAATAAAATATTCAACCAGATTTTTAAGATGACAATATTATTGATTGAATTTATCCAAAATTAGGAATAAAAATCACGATTAATACAAAAGTTTGAGTTATTGAATGATTACAAGACATATGAAAAACTCATAGTTGCAATCGATTTTAGGATATTACAACATGCGGTTGAAGTATACACTCGGACTATATTTTATAAATTTCAAATAGCTTTGTTAGATACAATTCCAATAAAACTTGATAGCCAAAGTTGTGATAATTGTGTCATACTATTCAAGATGCAAAATGGTGAATATATTTAAGTTGATACTAACGACAAAAAAATATATTATAGGTATAATCATTATAAGACAATGGAATTGTTATGAAGTCATGCGTTAAGGGTTATGCAAGTTGATACTGAAATAGATAAAATTTTATATTGCTATATTCTGAAATAATGTGACATGTCTCGTACCGAAATCCAAATACGTGGCAATGCCACATACCAAGGCACGCTAGGCATCTATAGAACTCGTAATAAACACAGCGAAAGTCTATTTAAAATCAAACTTTAAAATATCTAGAAACGAACGCAAAACAACAAACATGGTTTAAAATAAAATAGACAAACTAAAGTATTCTCAAGTAGAATCATTAAAGCATCTAAAAGAACTCTAAATCCATCAAATATAAACTAAATAGAAATACCACAAACTAGTCCAAAATCAATGCCAAACTCAACACCCCTCTATATCTCGATTTACCTTTGAAATATAAAACAACAATAACAGATGAATATAACTCAGTAAATAATTAACCATAGTCTTAGTTGAACTAAGCATGACCCAAAACAGTTCAAATATCATATCATAAATATGTTATCGAGTAAATAAAATAAGACAATAATTAAATTCAAATACCAACAAAATCTTCAAACCGATATCAGAATAATAAAAATATAAATAAATCAGTATAAACGGAATAATCAACATACAGAGAGCTATGATCACTTTTACTCCGGTGGCAAGGGTTCACATACAATAATCCTATGAATGAGTCCAAAATATTAAATCTGATGACGTTATATTGTTTTTATTATAATCTTGAAATCAAAGAGTTCTGAATATTTCTATTATAAATCCTAGAATCTGAGAGTCTTGGACATAGCCAAAATTTATCTTTTTGGAAACTGAAACATCATATTGATTTCACAAATAAAAATCTTTTTATAAATACTTGTTGAATATATATATATATATATATATATATATATAAATTCTATTATTAAACCAAAACCTTCAAAATACAACTTTATTTCCAAAGTGAATATTTTTTCAAACTTGTCAAATATTTTTTTAAAAAATAATTTAAAATATTTTCTAAAGATATTTTCAAATAATTTTTTTAAAAAAAATTCTTTTTAAATTCATAATTTTTTTTTATGCAGGTATACTCTTAATTTTTAATCTAAAATTCTAATCCTAAGATTTTCTCAAATCTCGATAATACAATAATATCTATAATTACTACTGAATGTAACTAATCGAAACTATGGAAAGCCACTTATCTCAAAAGTTGTGTAATTTCTAATTCCATAATTAATCACAACTAATATAAAGCGCACCACATAAAGGAAAGAAATGATAACAACAAGAAAAACAATGCAAAATAGGATAGCGAGAAAAAGATTGAAAGGCCACGGATTGAGGTGGAATACTTGGTGGCATCAAATGCAATGACGGAGAATAGGAACTTAACAAAAATAAGACAACAACAGAACAACACAAACAAGAGGCAACAAAGTAGATAGTGGAAGTGCAAACTTGATAAAAATTGGGCAATAATAATGACAAGAGTATGAGGTGAGGGTGTGAACTCAGCAACGACTCAGTCTGGGATGTTCAATGGAAGGTGAAGATGTCTTGGTGGATGGGTGAGAGTGGTCGAAGGAATATTTGTTTGCAGATCCAAGGAAGATTATAATATGTACATAACGTGTTTGAGAAAATACCTGAGAGAAAACTGTCTAGCTTAACTTATCTTTAGGCAACAAATAAAGAGGATCTTTATAGGCACTTCACCAACTGATAAGCAATCCAACTTAAATCTCCCATAAACCCATGCCTTCGGTGACTCCCCACTCCCACTCAACTGCAGTTAATGTATGGTTTAAAAGAAAACTACCCACATTTAAAGGATAATTGTCCACGTTGAATCACTTCTCGGAACTGATCTTAAATTGAAAACCCATGTCTTAAATTTACTTATACACATATTATTATTATTATTATTTATTTATTTATTTTCTAAAAATTACGGTTATCACACGATGGACAAAATCAACCAAGGTAAACCTCAATTTCGATAGTTACACCAAACGAAAAGGTCAAACCATCGTGACCCCTAACATAACATATATGAACTTATTAATGAGAAGGTAGTTTGCAATAATAATGGCTATATCAACACAAAAAAGTAGGACAACATCACATATTTATATTTTTCCAAAATGGAGAAGTTGTTCGTTTAAAGAGGTAATGTTACAATTGACACTGAAGCAATGAGTTCTGAAAATAGACAATTCATATCCCTCATTGGGCAACCTAAATCTATAACCATATTAGAAGATGAACATGTAGTATATAGTCCCACAACAAGGTGGTCAAAGGGGGAAAAGAACAAGAGGTTGAAACCTCAATTTGAGAAGAAATTATCAAGAAGGACTAACAAAAATGACCAAGTGGTACAGTCATAAGTGAGGAATTCCAACGCAATTGATGATGCAATTCCTATTTAGCCTTATCCTCCTAGCATCACAATGCCACCTCAGGTTAGTATATGAATACATATGTTAGTATGATTTGAACGTAGATGCTGGATGTTATTATATCATTATTCATTTGTTTTACTTTGCAATGACTAGTTGGAACTTTTCCATTCACCCCATATAGTTGGAATATGCCATATTCCACCTAGGTTCATAACATGATTTTACATCTTTTACTTCCTTATTTTGTTAATACTTCGGCGTGAAAATCTCATTGAACCTTAACTTTATTGCTAAGTTATGTAAATTTCTTTCCCATTCGAAGCATATCCCGTTATAAAGCACAATCAGGCTTATAACTGTCACGACCCGGCCTAATAGGCCCGGACGTGTATGTGCGTGTGATGAATCACAAATGCAACGCTGAGTTGGGCTTCTACCCACATGGTCCAAAAGATGCATCTTGTTATAAATGATACAATCACACAACATATATAAGCCCAAAACCTCCCCCACTCTTTTTCGATGTGGGATTGAGTAACACAGACCCCATACGGGCTGGGTCTTACAATCTCCCCTCCTTATAGATCTCGTGTCCTCACGAGGAGAGCCCAAACGTAACTGACTTGGGCCCAAACTCACGAACCCAAACTTGAACACACAACACGACCCAAGCCCACCCGGAAAAGGGAGCGAGATCGGCTCCGCTACCATTTGTCAGACCCAGCCCAATAGGCTCGGACATGTATGTGCACGTGATGGATCACAACTGCAACGCTGAGTTGGGCTTCTACCCACATGACCCAAAAGATGCATCTTGTTACAAATGATACTATCACACAACACATATAAGCCCAAGACCTCTCACACTTCTTTTCGATGTGGGATTGAGTAACATTGATTTAAGTTAATATAGACCTGACCTAACTTACATAAAGGGTATAATGTGAGTATTTTTTCTTACTTTGCAATACTTATTCATGCCTTTTAAAAGTTATGTTCGGCAATAGTAACTATCCAAGTTGAAGAAAAAGTGAATGTTGAATTAATTTTGTGCATCCTGATTATATAGAAGGAAGGATGTTAAATTAATTTGGTACAACGAGCTAACAAGTATAGAGCTCTTTATAATGCACTTTTGTTAATATATATTGACCCTATCGTTGACAAGGTTATTGAGGATTCCCACATTATCAATGGAAAACAGAAAAATTTATGTAGCATTGGACCTTCCTCTTTTTTTCTATTGGAACAGTTTCGATTTTATTTTATTTTGCATCAGTTTGTATTTCTTACTGACTAGCATATTTATATATAACATTACTCGGATTCAATAATTATGGTGAACGTGACACTCAAATACAGTTCGTTATAGTTTTTGTACTCAGAAAGATTAATATCAAAAGACTTGTGATTCAGAATTCGAGAGATATGTTATAGGTTTGAATAGTACTCAAATGTGTGAGAAGAAAATATTAGGAATCGATTGTCAATATGTAGGTTAGTTTAATAGACTTGTGACTTTGGACTTATAAGTATGAGATTGTGGAATCACGATTTGGGCCATAAGAATAAAAGCCCAGTACACACCTATTTTCAGGCCCATTAAGCTAGGACGAACACCTAAATTTTTTCAATTTTGATGTGACATTTCCTTTTTTATTTCTAGTTCACAGTATATATGATTATCTAGTTACCATCAGTTTATGATCACATACTTGCATAAACTACTTAATTCTTACTACTTTTGATATGTGGTTACCATTAGTTTTATAATCATATTATACCTTTTATTTCTATTTTGTTGTGAGGGGAAAACAAACTTGGGATTTTCTTTTAGTTTGTTCAATTCTATCTATGGATATTCAGGTTGGTGATAAAGCTTTTTATGTCTTTCTAGTTTTCTCAAATTCTTTTCATAAGATGCTTGATAAGAATATTTTGTTGGCTAATACAAACGATATGGCCTAAAATAAGTCTTGAATCCAATGTTTTGTTACTAAAAGCTGTGTGGCCCCAAAGACTAGGGGTTTGATAAGTTTAAATATTTAAATAAATAATTATGATAAATTTATTATCTTTGATACTATTAACAGCTTCCTTCGGGATCCAGACATCCTCAGACAAAAGAAAGCTTGCAGAAGATGTGTCTTATAATACTGTTTCTGTAGGAAAAAAAAATTACATTTGATGATGCCTAGGTAAATTAGGAAGTTCATTGGGTGTTTTAGAGAACAGGGCACCCCTTGACACTAATGCCAGGTGCAGTTGGACATTTTGCCACATGGCAATGGTCAGAAGCCTCTAAACCCCACCAAGCTGGACCATAGATGTCCTTGGATTGAAGGGCGAAATAAAGGATTATTCCCATGAAGGCGACACCAGCATCCATGGCGGCTGACAGGATATAGGTATGCCTAGCCCACCAACCCTTGTACTTATTGTAAATATAGTAGTTGAAGAAGAATCCAACAGTTCCCCAACTTAGGTAGTGAACAGCTTTAGCTGTTGGCATGGCGGCCGTAGCTCCCAGAATGAGGGGCATGTGAATGTACCTGACCAGCTTGTTTTCAGGGTATTTACGGGAAAGTAACCATACAGGAACCGGAGCAAGTGCACCTACGAGGAACCACCAGTTCTGCTCAGGGTAAACACCTTTACTTGTGAACATCCTGAGAGGCCCGACTACTCCCCATATGATCGAAGCATTGTAGAAAACATCTGCTCCGGGGCATGTCCATGGACTCCCCTCCGGCAGTAAGTCTGGATTGCAGATGCCATCAACACTGGAAAGAAGCCACCACGCTGTGCCAAAGTAGACTGTTGAAGCAACAATTGTTCCTGCAAACTGTGATGCCACCACAGATCGATCAAATCAACCATATCTGGAAAAGCTGAAGACCTGGCCTGAACCAGAAACGACCCAATTTAAGAAAGTTTACCTGAACAATGAACATAGCCCTGGGAGGGACCTTCATGTAGTGGCCTAGTTTGAAGTCCCCGAGGAATCCCAGTGCCTGTGCCATGCTAATATAGCCGTATGTCTTGAAAGCCACGTTAGCGATAGGCTTCCCTGGATACATATATCCAATGACCAACTCGGTAATGACATTCAGTCCCACTTGCTGCGTACCAGTTGAAATGATCATCAGTGAAGAACTGTGAGGATGAGGATGTTCTTCTAATTAATCAGTTGTGTTATTTTGGAAAAGTGTACCGTATTCGTTGTAGCCTGGATTATCCCGACGGGAAGGGTGAAGAACAGTGCTATGAAACAGGCCAGGATAAGTCCCCACCATGGAAGCTGAAGCTGTTGGCCAAAACCTTCAAGAGCAAGGAGTGCGAGACCAAAGGATGCCACCAAAACGGAGATGAACCACCACTGAGGGACACTTTGATAGTTCTTCTTCATCAGTCTCGCGTGGACATCATCAAATCGGTCTCTCGTTGCGTTGGCTGCCTTCCTCCACAGGTGCCAAATTGCCCTGACCATGGTTGTTTTGGCAAGAAGATCATAAGATGCCTCAAGTAGAAAGATTTTTAAGATAGAATTAGCAGAGGTGGAAAAAACTTACTTTCCCTCAAAGAGCAGGACATGTGAGATAGTGGCCATCAGACTTGCAAAACTCAACCCATATATGAACGCGAAGGTGACACTCAAATACAGTTCGCTATAGTTTTTGTACTCTGAAAGATTAATATCAAAAGCCTTCTGGTTCAGAATCCGAGTAATGTTATAAGTTTGACCAGTACTGTCAAATGTGTGGGAGGAAAAGATTGGGAATCGCTTGGCACTGTGTAGGTTGGTCCAGTAGGCGATGGGAAGAATAACATACATGAACAAGAAGAATCCGACCATGGTATTGGCAATGGCAAAGAACGGTGTAGCTAGAGGACTGTATAAGAATCCGGCAACAGTTGACCAGTCAAGGCCAAAGGAGCCGATACCGAGGCCATTCAATCCTGACCCTATCTGTTGAGCAGTGATAGAATCCTTCCATATCCAGCAAACAAAGGAGAGGGCAGAAATTGAAGGGAAAAACAGGCCTGGAATGGTATAGTACGCGAAGCTTGATATAAAAACCA
Organism: Passiflora organensis; assembly: GCA_019739055.1. Lineage (NCBI taxonomy): Eukaryota > Viridiplantae > Streptophyta > Magnoliopsida > Malpighiales > Passifloraceae > Passiflora > Passiflora organensis. The sequence goes on from JAEPBF010000136.1 coordinate 2,270,457, forward strand.
TCAGAAAGAATTGCAGCCTGGTACTCTCTCCCTTGGCTCTCTTCTCCTTCTCATGCAGTGCCCTGAAGGAGTAGTGCATGAGCTGTTAAATGAATATCTGCAACCAATTAGCAGTGGAGGCAAACAAATAGCAGTACCTGAACAGAGAGACCTGGACGAGGTTTGCAGGCCACCACATGTATGGTGAATCCACAAGAATTTTCCTGAACAACCCGGCCCATCCATACCCAAGCAACTGCATTTCATCAAGGAAAGTGATTACCGGAAGATTCAGGAAACAGTTTTCCTGATGCTTGAATTCATGAAACTGTGCAGAGTTATGTGTACCTGAGTTGTCTGTGTCAACAGCATAGCGGAGACAGGATGGAGGCCCCTACGGTAGAAGACCTTGATAATCGTGATGATGTAGACTGCGTAAACACCAGTTGCCCCACAGTTGGCAAATATGGTGATCAATACATGTTCCTTCATATTGAAGGGCCCTGGATTCAACGAAAATGACCAGTTTGTGAGCGGGACTCTGATTTGTTTCTTAGGAAGTGATGCAGCCATGAACTTTCCAAGTGGGAGCACAACAATCTGGGCAGAGACTGCACCAACATACAGCTGATTCTGACGGTATGCGAAGAATTGATTCACAAAGGAAAGAAGACAGCAGGATGCTATCCCAAGAACCCATGTCCGAAATGTCAATACTGGTTGTGTTGGGTCGTCGGTGATTGGAACTGTGAGCCTCACCTCCTCAATGGGATTGTCGTTCTCTTCTTCCTTGTCTGCGTTAGAAAAAGCCATGGAACTATTCATACAATCTTGCCAATCTTCAAACGTCTCAATTACTTTCCATAGGCCTAGGAATTTATGTTTGTAAACATCTTCCTAGGAGTTTTACAAAAAAAACATCTTCCTAGGACGTAAGACCTCGTTTCCAGTTCATATGCACAACTCCAGCATAACATGGCTTTGCTGCTCAAACTAAGCTACATAAATGTAGCCAGGCCTCAAGAAGATCTTTACTACTTCACCAGCCAGATATAAATCCAAAAGAAAATAATTTTACGAATAATAAATATATTTTTTATATAAATCACACATCCCGGTGCCATTAAATGCTTGTTTTCGAGAACATGTGCATCAGCTCATCAACCTTTGGCCTCATGTGCACTTGTTTGCTCTCCTTCATGTTCTAACAAAATCTTGAGTCAAGCTCATGACCATTCACAAAAGAGAAAACAGAAGAAGATTGTTCTTGTCTGTACAAAACTAATTTCTCCTATGGAGTTACCTTCTATGTTAGTGCAATTCATACCGGGTTGAAGCTTCTATGTCAGTACTTTCTAAGAGGACCTGAAAAGAAAAGAAGAAGATGGAGTTACCTTCTATGTCAGAACCATTGATACCGGGTTGAAGCTTCTCAGGTAACTTGGGCTGAAGGACGACTTCATCACCTAGATTTCCCATCTTTCTTTCTGCCTCCACTGTTTGGCCCCAAGAGGATAGCAATAATTCCCCAGTACATGCAACTCCGTAAAAGCTAACCCACGAAACACGTTTATATATTAGAAGTTACGTACAACCCAACATTGTCCACCAAAATCCTTTCCTTGGGCAATTTTCACTATGTGAATCTTATTTCAAGTTGACCGAGCGACTTTTCATGCCTGGAATCTGCAATCACGACGGAAGCATCCTTCCTATGTCTAGCTGTCCAACTCGGTAGCTTGGATAGTATCTAAACCCAGCTCTAGCAAACATTGTCTTTTTCTTTTATTAATGTCCAAAACTATAACATTGGTTTTGTAGTGAATTGTTTATAGGTTTCTGCCATGTTCTTGCTTTGTGTGACTGGAAAGTACTGAAGAGTTTCTTTCAAGATCCAAATAATGCGTCTGTCTAATTAGTAGTCTTCCTCCAAGTTGGTCTGCTGCTCACATGAACCGGCGGATTAATTTATACCCAAGGAATGCTGGACATGGACATGGACATGATAGCTTTTGCTTCGAGTAAGCTCATTGAGATGGGACAAAGATAAGAACAAACTCGCAGGTAAAACTGACAATGGCAATAAAGAAAACAAAAGACATTATTGCTCAGGACAATTCCCACGTACTTGCTCTTATTTAATGTTGTTGCCTCACCAATGTAAAATTATTTTGCTAACACAGGATGATCTAAAAATCTTGAGTAGATTGTAACAGTTACTGATCAAAATCCGATCGAAATCGAAACATGTTCGAAGAGATAGATAGTAGTAAGTGTAAATGGAAACCTGTATCAAAATCAATATTAATTGAGTGAATGGTATATTATATTTAATTTCCATTGCTTTTAGATTTTATAATTCTATTCTATGATCACAGAATTTGGCTAATCGTTTGATTTTATTACTAGCTGCAAATTAAAAAGAAAACTAATTACAGATGATAAAGCAACTACTAGACAGAATATTTAAAAGTAACTGAGCACAACCCTATTCCACCTCCATCAACAAACTAACTGTAGATACTGGTTTCATCCATGTCTTAAGAATCTCACTCAATAACAGGGCATCCTTTGACCGGAACTCCTGGTGCAGTAGGACACTTTGCCAACGGACAATGATCGGAGCTATCAAGACCCCACCATTCTGGACCGTATATTCCATTGGATTGAAGAGTGAAGAAGAGGAACATCCCCATGAAGGCAAGACCAGCGTCCAAGGCAGCTGATAGAATGTAATTGTGTCTGGCCCACCAATTCTTGTACCGATTGTAGATATAATAGTTGAAGATGATTCCCACTATTCCCCAGGAGATGTAGTGGACAGCTTTTGCTGGTGGCATCATCGCGGTAGCTCCCAGAATGATGGGCATATGGATCAGCTTTATCCATTCCTTGTCAGGGTATTTGCGAGACAGTAGCCATACAGGAACAGGAGCAAGAAGCCCAATGAGGAAGAACCAGTTCATCTCAGGGTAAACACCGTAATTTGCGAACATCCTGAGCGGGCCTATCACTCCCCATATGATAGAAGCATTGTAGAACACATCATCTCCGGGGCATGTCCATGGACTCCCCTCCGGCAGCAAGTCAGTATTGCAGATGTTTGGAACAGACCTGAGAAGCCACCAAGCTGCGCCAAAGTTTACACTGGATGCAACTATTGTTCCCACCAACTGCAAGTCCATGAATACTCAACCATAACTATCTTGATCATGGAACCAGTGAATCTCAAAATTTTGAGAACCTGTAATTAATGAGTGTTGCTTACCTGAACCATGAACATGGCTTTGGGTGGAATCTTCATGTAATGACCCAATTTGAAATCTTGCAAGAAACCCAGAGCCTGTCCCATGCTAATGTATCCGTAAGTCTTGAAAGCCACATTGGCTAGAGGCCTCCCAGGGTATAAGTATCCGATGATTAGCTCTGTGATCACGTTTAGACCCACTTGCTGTAGATTGGTGGAAATGTGTTAGAAATCCTGTGGTAAAGAGATAATAGATTAGGAAAAACACTGCTAGTGTTTGAGCATCTGTCTGTACGTACCATGTTTGTCGTGGCTTGAATCACCCCGATAGGTAAAGTGAAGAAGAATGCTATGGCACAAGCTAGAAGAAGTCCCCACCATGGAAGCTGCAACTGCTTTCCAAAGCCTTCTAGAGAAATAAGAGCAAGAGCTAAAGACACAACCAGGATTAGAAGAAACCACCATCCAGGGACTGATTCGTAGTTCTTCTTCATTATTCTTGTGTGCACGTCGTAGAAATTTTCTTTTGCTGCACTTCTCGCCTTGCCCCACAACTGGATAATTGTTCTTCACAAGGGTTTCGAAAAGTAAGATCACAAAAGACATCAAAGTCGCGGGATAAATTAAGACGAGAAGACTGAAAGAAACTTACTTGCCGTCAAAGAGAGCAACATGGGAAATGCTAGCCATTAGAGTAGCAAAACTAAAACCATATGCAAAGGCAAACAAAATGCTTAGATAGAGTTTGCTATAGCCCTCATAAGCTGGCAGGTCGATTTTGAAGTCGTCATTGAGAATCCGGGAAATGTTGTAAGAGCGACCAGTTTGGTCGAATGTGTGAGAGGAAAACAAAGGGAATTTCTTCGCCTCATATGCGTTGTTCCAATAAGCAGTAGGCACAACGATATACAGAAACAGGACAAACCCCACCATGGTATTTATGATGGCGAAGATCGGTGTGGCAAGAGGAGTCCCCAGGAAACTAGCAACAGTCGCCCAGTCAAGACCAAAGGAGCCAATACCAAGTCCATTGAGCCCTGAACCAATCTGCTGCGCGGTGATGGAGTCCTTCCATATCCAGCAAACGAAGGAAAGAGAAGACAATGAAGGGAAAAAATATGCTGGAATGACATAGTAAGCGAAACTGCATATGAAAACAATGGTGAAAAACTGCAGCCTGGTGGTTCCTCCCTTTGGTCTCTTCTCTTTCTCATGCAATGCCCTTCAGTTTCCATGTACAAAAAGGTGTCAGGTTTTGGACATTTTAAAGCTTGCACAGTTGTCTAGTTCGAGTGACAGATGACGCAATTACCTGAAGAGAGATACTTGAACCAGGTTGGCTGGCCACCACATGTAAGGCGACTCCACAAGAATGCTCCTAAATATACCCGCCCATCCATAACCCAGCAACTGCATTTAAGGAAAGTATTACATAAAATCTGTGTAAGAATCTAAAGACATTAATTGTCCCTTTTTTGACAGATCTTATTCAACAAGTGTTTACCTGAGTTGTTTGTACTAGCAACATGGCTGATAAGGGATGGATGTGCCGGTGATAGAAGGCAACGACTGATGTGAGAATGTGAACTGCATAAGCACCAGAGGCTCCACAGCTTGCGAAAATGGTGATCAAAGCATGTTCTTTCATGCTAAACGGCCCAGGATTCAGCGTGAAGGGCCATTTTGTGAAAGGAATGTAAAACACCGTCGTTGGCAGCGTTGAGGCCATCAACTTTCCAATCGGAAGAGTCACAATCTGCACAGAGACCGATCCAACAGATAGCTGATTCTGGCGATAGCCGAAGAATTTGTTCACAAAAGCAAGAAGAGCACATGACAATATCCCAAGAACCCATGTCCTGAATGTGAGTGCTGGCTCTGTAGGATCGTCTGTGATCGGCACTGTAAGCCTTACTTGTTCAATCGGATTGTCATTCACCTCTTCATCATCTGGAGACAAAAGGAAAAAAAAAAACAACATCCAACATATCATAAGAACAACTAGAAAAACTATCAAAACTGTTGGAATCATCACTTGTAGTACTCTTAGCATGTCCAATGACGTAATAGTAAATTCTGACAGGGACGGACCAAATCAAAACCATTGTTCAGGAGGACTAGGAAAAAAAGGGTTACCTGCTATGTTAATCTTCGACTGTTTGCTCTCAGGAAAACTACTAGAATCAGGGACTCCATCGTTCTCAAACGTCGCCATGTTTCTCCACCTTTTTCAGGATGGAGTGGGTAGGAATCTGTAAACAAGTCTCGAGTAGTTTTGCCCACTCTCTTTATATATCAAAAACGCGGATTCCTCGGCTAAAAACCAGTAATTTCCACCCGCAGGGTAAGGTTTAACTGTTACGATAATTAACTTGCTGTCCCGATATTCCTTCCTTTAAATCTTACATGAAAATTCCCCCCTATACATTTATGACAGACAGAATGAACCTTGCATGAAATTCAGCCTATATACTCCCCACTTGTTCCTGGAAAATTGCCAAAAGAATTAGCCTAAATCCTCTACATAATTCCCCGTCAAACACAAAAAGCTGTTTGTAACAGACACTCTCAGAAATAATAGCCACTAAAAGAGATTCCTGTCCATTTTTGCTATGTTCATTGAACAATTCTAATGCTGCTGATAAATATATGGAATTACAGTTCACAGAAGTTCACAAAAGTTCACAGAAGGCTCTCTCTGTCATCCTAAACCTGGTAACACCTGTCACCCTAATAAAGACAGTAACCATTTACGGATTCTCTGGTTATTATGCCACCTGCTTACGGTTTCCTTAGGAAGAAATCCTGAAAATCGACAGCTAATTAGTCACATTTATTTCAGATAATAAAAGCGTTCCTCTCCATCCATCCCTACCACCCAACCAAAGACTTGAGAAGTTGGTGGAAAGGGCATGCTATTGTTTGAACTCAAAATAGCAGCAACGAACGACAGCATATAACATTCCATGTTTGTGGGTTTACTGCCATCCCATTACCGGCTACGGCTGTCTTGGCATGATCCATCCATTCTTACATAACCCGCAAGGTGGATTCGAATGTTTTTGCTCGGGGTTGGTTTGTTACTTAACATCATACGTATTCTTCTCCCTAGCTATACGATGATCATTATTTTAAGCTCACACTTCATGGGAGCTCCATTTTTTTCCGGCCCTTCATCAACAATATTTGCATGACCGATCGAGAGATTATCTTAATGATCTGTATCTTTATTGTTTGTAATTCCTAGATCTCTATCTTAATTATCTTAATTTTAAAAATCTTAATTGGTAATTAAGATAAAATCAGTTATTGTCATACCCATCACCATATATTTCACGCTTCTCGAAAATCAAGAATCAGGACATATCAGAAATGGACAAAGATTAATCATTCCATACCTTTAAATACCAAAAAAAGAGAAAATTTCAGCTGCCAGATCTTTATACCATGTGTGAAATTCGGCCTTTTTAAAAATTTAATATTTATTTTATCCTTATTTCCGTTTTCTTTCCTTTTCCTTTATGGGCGTGAAGCCATATACAGTACTGGGAAGCTCCACTAGCTGCCCACGCCATCGCTATAGAGACCGCTCACATCCTAATGTCCCCCTTCTTCCATAGGCCACAGCCAACTCCAAACCACAGTGGTTAGGAAACGCCTTTGGTTTGGTAATACTTAAACAAAGGTGTTTTTTTAGTATAAATCTTCGATTTTTTAAATAAATTAGATAATTATAAATTCAGCAGAATATATGAATGACAGATTTATATATTATAATTATATTATCAAAATTATCTTTATAATTATAATATTTTTAATTTTTATATTTGTTTAGTTTAGATCACGCTTTTTATCTTAGTTATTTTATTTTTTAATCAAAAAAATCTAAAATATCGTATATTTTTTCTCATCAAGAAGTATAAAAACTTAGCAGATTTTTTTGTTATTACTATTTATTACCACATATATAAATTTTTATTTAACCAAAATTAAAATAGCACTTTAATTTTATTTTTTTATTTTTAAAATATTAAAATTTTTAGTTTTTATTTTTATGTTTGGTATATTATTTTAACTTTTATCCTTGTATCATCACTTTCCATTAAACAATTTACACGTATATATATATATCATTATTAAAAAAATTTAATAAATTATCTCATTTAAATTATTTTTTACCAAACAAAAAATTAACAAATTTTATTCTACAATTATGATATACCAAAAATAAAATTTTGTTTCTGTTTATTAAATAAATTTTTAATTTTTATATTTTTGGCCATGACAGTAAGCAACCACCAACCTAGCAAGATTCACATACTAGATTATAATTAAAAAATAAAATTATTAAATATTATAAAAAATAGAAAATGGGATATAAGAGAGATATAAGATCCATTTATTGCTTTAGAAATACAAGGAAGTCCAACAGGTAAATGATGGAGCCAGGCATAGCCCATTTTCTAGTGGCCCAAGGCCCACTTGTTTTTAAACAAGGCTCTTAACCCTGAGAAAAGAAGAGAGATAGATAAACAGAGTCACGGCAAACAGGTCCATTATGCTCATAAACCCCTAAACCCTAGCCGATCGTAAAGACAAGTAAGCAAGAAGAAAAGAGGTGCACTGCAGAAACTTAGGCTCTCTATTTGTATGCTTAGAGTTAGTCTTTAGCAACGGTGCGGCTTATCTCTTAGTTTCCGTGTGCCTTGTATAGTTTTCAGCTTCAAGTGTTTGCTGATTGGCTCCTTTTTTTTCCCTGAATAATGTGTTTGCTAATTGGGTACCCTGGAAGAGTGTTTTTGAGTTGATTTTTTATGCTTGGGTATTTAGTTGCTATTTTTTTTTTGATGAATATATATCTTAGTTGTGTTAGTTCCAGTTATCGACATTTGGTAAGGTAAAATGCTGAATTTTCTAGTATTTGTTAGGAATGCTCAAGTGGAGTGTGTTTGACCTGTATTCCGAACGTTGTTGGTGGCCTGCATTAGCTTCGTGTTTATGATTTGTTAGTATTTTTAGTCGTTTTCCCCTCTTTTATAATGGCCTTGTGTTTGCGTTCAATTATTCCGTATAACTTCAAGCTTGGGTTTCAAATTGGCATTTACGAATTTAAATCTCTGCTAATATTTCTTGTATCCTCGATAGGTTAAATGGAACCTGCTGCGCAAAACAAGAAAAAGGCAGCGAGGTCACAAAAACCATTTAAGATCACGAAGAAAACTGCCAAACATAACCCTAAGAAGGATGATATCTTGGATATCTCTGATAAGGAGTGGAAAGAAGCATTAGTGGAAGTTGGTGCACTAAAAAAGAAGAAAGGGTCAAAATCACCCAAACCTCCACCCAAAAAGAAGCAAAGGAATCATATTTTAATGGAAGAACCCCAAAAGGAGGAAAGCATGTCAGAGGATTCTGATAATGAGGATGAAGCAAAAGAGGACTTTGATGATAATGATCTAGGGTCAGTTTCTGGTTCTGATATTCTTTCTGATGGTGATGATCCTCTGGCCGATGACTTCTTACAAGGAAGTGGAGAAGGTGGTATATTGTTTTGCCAAATTTTATTTTGAATTAATATCCACTCGGTGGTTTTCTCATGCTACGGTGTTGCTATTTTATTATTGCAGAGGAAGCTTCAGGGTCAGGGCCAGGTTCAGAGCCAGATTCTGTTGAGGGTTCAGATTCAGATTCTGACTCTGATGAATCTGATATTGAAAAGAAGTCAAGGGCTATTGACAAACGAAGAGCTAGAGAAGAAAGAGAAGCAGGGGAAGAGATGAAGCTAAACATTAGAGAAGAACCTGATGAATTCAGATTGCCGACGAAGGAGGTTTGAAGTCATCTCTCTCCATCTAATCTTTCAATTTTCAGTAGTTATAATTTTCAAATTGTCAGTTCTTCTTTGCGTTTCTTATCATTCTAATTTCTTTATTTTGCATGAATAACTAGGAACTTGAACACCCCTCTGATGGTGCATCTCTTCAAAGAAGGATTAGAGAGAGTGAGTGAAATGGTTTTATTGATTCTCTGCTTATGGCAATTAATATTTGGAAGTGATTGTTTAACTCCGGGCCAAAACTAATTCCAAGATTCAATTTTACTTTAGTTGTTCGAGTACTTTCAAATTTTGGAGATCTAAAGCAAGAAGGGGCAGCGAGGAAGGATTACATTGAGCAGCTCAAGATGGATTTATGTTCCTACTATGGCTATAATGATTTTCTTATTGGAGTTTTCATAGAGGTGAGTGATCAACTTTTTTTCAGCTAGAATTAAATTTCATTTGCCCCTGTTTTTCTCTTTTTCCTTATCATTCCAAAACCCCAGTGGCTTGAAATGCTATAATTTGTATAGTAACTCGCATGTTATAATACAGATGTTTGCAGTGAACGAGCTTATTGAGCTTATTGAGGCTTTTGAAAAGCCACGACCTATTTGTTTGCGAACTAACACTTTAAAGGTAAAACAAGAGTTCAATCTTTCTACCTCTTTTTTCTGGCTTCTTGTTGATTGCATTCCTGTTATATTTGAACGATCTTCCTTGTTTTATTAGACACGAAGACGAGATCTGGCCGATGTCCTCTTGAACAGAGGAGTGAACTTAGATCCTCTGAGCAAGTGGTCTAAGGTATGCCTCTGCTCTTTAAAGTTTTATTGTATCATGAGCATACAAGAAGTTAACAAGATGCCAAAAACTCAATTGTAGGTTGGACTGGTGGTCTATGACTCACAAGTGCCAATTGGTGCCACTCCTGAATACATGGCTGGTTTTTACATGGTAAGTAATATTCCTAGGTCAACGCAGCTAGTTTCTATATTTTGTACTTCTTTTCTTTGCTTAACTGTTGTGACTTGACAGCTGCAAAGTGCTAGCTCATTTTTGCCTGTGATGGCCCTTGCTCCTCAGGAAAAAGAGCGAATAGTTGATATGGCGTAAGTTACCGCTCCTTATTTTTGTGTATAAAATTTTTATAATCCATCCATTTCAAATAAGTTTTACTTTTAGTTCTTCTTTAAGAGTTTATTGTGGTAGAGTCTTGAGGAATCCCTTTTATTAGTCATCTTTGACAACTTTTATAATCATGGGATTTTGTCCTGTTGTTATTGATAATAATTTATTCTTGGTACAGTCAACTTAGACTGGACAGAAATAACTGATACTGCTTTTATTTCCTTCTACTTACTGCTCCCTTTTCTCTCTCATTTCTTACATGTTTAGAAACCTTACTAAAAACACAAGTGTCACTTCCTGTCATCTTCTCCTGTATTGCCCCTTAATCCATTGTTCTTCATTTTTTTGAGAAAGCAATTTAACAAGGCTATTCTGAAAAAAAAAACCGTTCTACTGTCCTGACTGGACTAGTACTTGAACACACACAAACATATTTCTGCAAGGCAGAGTAAATTTATCCAAACAGGTTGATAAGTACTTGGATTCTCTTCTTTCCCTCTATCCACAGCGCCACCCCGACCTACAACTTCTCAGTCATTGCAACACAGACCTCTCATGCATGGATGCTCTATATTCATATTTCTTAAGTGTTTTGTGTGGCATTCCAACTTTTAAACACCATACATGCTTCCTGCAGCAATTTTTATCTTGATAATGGCCTTTACAATATGCAGGGCTGCACCTGGTGGTAAAACAACTTACATTGCTGCTCTTATGAAGAATAGTGGTATGTGGTGATTTTTAGCAATTCAAATTGCACTTTTATTACATTCATTTAAATTAGGATGTGCCTTCGATTGTAGCAGTTGTTGAAGTTATATTACTGGTATAGAGCCAAACTTTTTACATCCTAAAGAGTTATTTCATTGTTTTGTCTTAACTCAATTTAGTTCATGGATGGCTGTTGTAGAACCTTTCCAGAATTTGGTGCGTTAATTTTGACATTGTGGCTTGCATTTTCTGTGAAGAGAAATTTTACAGGAACCAAGTGTTGTCATTGTTTTCTATATGAAGTATATCTGCTAAGTTAGTAGCAATTTAATCATTATCACTATTAGTATGATAAAATGCATTTATCCCATCGTCAGTGTTTTCTTCTTTCTTTTAAAATTGTCATGATATGAATGATGCATTGTTTTCAAGACTCATGCCAGTACACGTTTTGATTCTTTGTATGTGCTTATAGATTTTTTTTCTTTGCTGTTTGTTAAGTTCTTATTTATGTAGATTTTAATATGGATTCTTCATTGATGTATAATCTGTTGGTATTATTCCACCAGGAATCATTTATGCGAATGAAATGAAGGAATCAAGGCTTAAGTCACTGACTGCAAATTTACATCGTATGGGGGTAACTAACACCGTAATTTCCAACTATGACGGAAGGGAGGTTTGTGTGACTTCACCTTTATATCTGCTCTTATTCTGGTCACTTTAGGATTTAGGTACATTTGCACTAATTTTTTTCTACTTTCCTGTTCGCATTCCGATCTTGGATAGGCATATCACATATTGTGTTCTGTTTGATGTTAACTTCGCTCTTAGTTGATATTAGATGTTTTCTATGATATATAAACTTGGATATCAGGAATGTCTAAAGAGATTGGATGCTGTTGCGATTTATCAAATCATACTGTGCAACATACTTACAGTGTGTTTAGTATTGTAGAGTTGCTAGAGTTGGAGTTGTTTTTCTAAGTTAATAAACCAATTCCATGTCTGTTTATATTTTGATTTGGTTACCAAAAACCAATAGTGTTTAATTTCCTTCTAGTACAGGAAATAAGTTTCAATTGTTGAAGCGTAGGAAATAAAACTCCATCTAAAAACTACTCATAAATTTCTTTAAATAACTTTTTTGTCCTTAAAAGTCAAGATTTTTATTTTAATATTAATGTATTTCTCTTTTCGAATTAATAACCACATAGAATTGATTATTAAAATCTAATCTAAGACTAACACAAATGATTCTATGTACCAAACACCCCGTTATGGTTTTGTTTGTATATCTTTTATTTATTTTCTGTGTAGTTCATTTTCTTTCATTCCTCAATGACAGCTTCCTAAGGTTTTGGGTCAGAACATAGTTGATCGAGTGTTGTTGGATGCTCCCTGCAGTGGGACTGGGGTGAGAAAAACATACTCCTACAAACATACCTCATCACTTCTTTTCTCATTGTTATATGGTGTGACTTTTGATTCTCCTTGATTTTGTAGGTTATATCCAAAGATGAGTCTGTCAAGTCCTCTAAAAGCTTGGAAGATTTAGAGAAATGTGCACATTTGCAGAAGGTGTGTTTAGTTGTGAACTACCACATTCTTTTCTTTACACAGTCAATTAGAGGGAATTATACTCCGATTTGCCTGTTGTTTGCAATGAAAAGATTAATAATTGCTCCAGAGCTTGCTGGTCAACTGCACCAAAAAATCTTAAAATTTGTTACTTTTTAGGTCAACAGAATGGTATTTTGGATCTTTCATTTTTATTCTTTCCAATCAAACGATTGACCTTTTTTGACAGTATTTTCTCTCTCTTTGTATTGTTCAAGTCTTCTCAAAACATTTTTTTGTATGTAGCAATTGATTCTTGATGCTATTGATATGGTCGATGCGAATTCTAAATCTGGGGGATACATTGTTTACTCGACATGCTCCATGATGGTTTCTGAGGTTTGTTTACAGGGATGCTATTGTTGAACTCTACCTTATTTTGCTTTTTTGTTCTTTTTTAATTGTGAAGTTTTTTTTTGCAGAATGAGGCAGTCATTGACTATGCTCTTAAAAAGAGAGATGTCAAAGTCATGCCATGTGGACTTGATTTCGGACGTCCAGGGTACCAATTCTCTGTTCTTCTACAGTTTCATATTGCGCCTTACTTTATGAATTAAAAAAATGATGGTTCTCCCTTTTCTAGGTTTATACGATATAGGCAGCACCGTTTTCACCCATCATTGGAAAAAACAAGACGATTCTACCCCCATGTTCACAACATGGATGGTTTTTTTGTGGCAAAGGTATTTCTTGAATATGAATCTTAATTTTAAAACAATAGCATATTTGTGCGCAATTTTATAGCTTGCGTTAATGTCTGGATTTTCTTATTTTGCTGTACCATATAAGAATGATTTTCATTATTCATGTAGCTTAAAGGTGCTTACATCACTAGTGTGTTTTATGATGGCACCTTGAAGGTTTCTTTCTCCTTGCATTCTATCTGCAACTGTGCTTACACCATGATTGTATTTTCTTATTGAATATGTTTCGCACTGAGGCAATGAACCTTCGATTTTCTCTTAATGTACATCTGCAATTTTGTGATTGCCGGTCCTGCAGTTTTGGATGACTTTTTTACTTCTATTTCGTAGTTAAAGAAAATGAGCAATTCAAAGCCCTCAGCTGCAGCTTCTGAACCTTTGGACTTGGAGGACCAAGCGCCCAAAGTAGATGAAGATAGTGAGAAGATAACCGAAGGTCATGCTTTGGAAAAACATGAAGGTTTGAGCAACAGTTTGCATGATGCAGAACTTGTATCCCCATCCACTGCTAAAAATCAAAAGAAAAGGAAACTTCAGAAAAGTGCCAAGAAAACTAAAGTTCATGAAGCCAGAGAAAGTTCCTCAGGAAAAGATGAGAACTTAAGTAATGGTTTGCCCGAGGGGAATGAGTCATCACTTCCTAGTGCGAAAAAGAGCAAGAAAAGTAAATCTCAATGGAAAGATGAAATCTCTAAAGCCAGGTAAAATCTCTAACTCCATGTTGATCCCGCTTTCCTGGCTCAAGTAAAATTTATGTACTGCAAATATGCTGAGGCATGGTTCTGTGCCCTCTGTATCCTGTTGGTGGAGATTAAAAAGACAATTGTAAAATTCAACACAAAATATACCAAGACAGATGTTGGATGTGAAAAGATAACTGAAGGTTTCACATGTTTTCAAGTGGACGAGGAGTGTTCAAATTTCTTCCTTCTGTCTCTTCAGTTACAGCATATATTCACATTCTGCTGCTAGAAACTTTCTTTCACCACAACAGGTTGAAAGTTATTCGTTGAATTATACTGCAGGGAGGAGAAGAGAGAAACTCAAAGGGCAGCAAAAAGGAAGCCCGCAAAGAAGAGTCGGGGTGGAAATTGATTGATATCCACCAATGACCCTGCTGTGATTTTAACACAAGGAAGAGAACAGGGTGTTACAGCATTGTATTTGCCAGAGAAAGCGAGCAGCTATGATTAACCAGCTCAGACCACAAATGAGGAACATTAATGCCACCCTTATCCAACTCTTTCTGTAACACAAGATACTCTGATTTAGTTAATACAAGTTTCTAGATGTAACGAGTAGGACTTGATCTCATAATGCCTGTGCAACTCCATCCAGTTTTGTTCGTGAGAAAGTGATTTTATTTTTACTTCACAACTATTTGTTATGATACAATCAAGTATTTATAGTGCCAATTCTTTTGGAATCTAAACTTGCATACATTCTGGCCAATTCGTTTTCATCTCCTGGTAGAAAAAATTTGCCTGAAAAGAGAGTTCAGTAGTAACTCATGGTAGGCTCTTTTTTTTTTTTTTTCATTTATTGTCTCCTGGTTCTTCTGGTTCTTCTGGTTCTTCTGGTTCTTCTGGTTCTTCTGGTTCTTCTGGTTCTTGGACAGTCCGTCACTTCATGTATATGAGATTCATTGATAGATTACAATTAAAATTTGTAAATAAATGAATTTTAGCTAATTTTTAATAAAAACTTCTTCTATGGTTTAGGGAACAAGGACGGACAACAAAAGATGTCGAGGAAAATCTGGTCCCCAAAAATCACAACACCTGGCAAAATAATATTAATAAATTATAGTTATTGCTATATTTTGTATGATTTGCTGTATTTAACACAACACACATATCACCATTTGATCCTCACATTAAAAAATAGAATAATTATTTTCTTACTAAGAAAATTACTAAATTATTCTTTTTGGATACTCACATAATCTGCAGATCTGTAGATAAACTGATACTATCAAAACAAAACCTTATAAAAAGGTAATCCTTGATATCCAAGTTATTCTTACAGCTCAAAGGTTAAGACCAGAGAATAATTGACACAAGGTACATGTGATGTTTTTATTGGGCATGCTTTCATTATAGACATAGTAATAAGCTAATTCTCCTCTCCCTCCTCTCAATTGATGATTATGTGCCCCCCAATACCAACACTTGTGGAAATCTTCCTACTGTACGTATATGTTCAGGTCAAAACCTTGGTATAATCTAATAATATGATATGATTAGAGTTTCTTACTCTATACAGTACAATTTTGTAAGCAAATATTCTGTCACAATATTAATATTTGGTATATTGTTATGGAAGACCCTGAAATTGAAATTGTTGAATTAAAATTTATTATTACAAAATTAATTCCAACTCAGAAAATTATAGTCTAAGATGGTTTGTAAGGAGATATTAGTTTGAAAGCTTGACTGGCAGTCTAAGCCAATTAGGTCCACAGTTCAGTAATGTTAGGCAGCAGAAGGCAGTGGTGCCTATTTGGCATTTGGCATTGGAACAAGTGATGGTCATCTGGTGCAACGAAGAACCCTAATTGGGAAACTGGCAGAGGCCCAAAAGCAGGAATGGGAGGGAGAGTCTTGCAAAGGCCCCCACCAGGCCACCATACAACCTCAAAAAACGACAAGACCTAGAAATCCCAGAACCCAAAAGAAAAGATAAATTGGAAAAGAAGGCAGAGAGAAAAGGAAAAACAAGAAAGGGGTCGCTTTGGCTGTGAGTTTGACCCCTCTCTCTCTCTCTCTCTCTCTCTCTCTCTCTCTCTCTCTCATACATGGTAGACCCAACGCCTTTTTTAGCACTACTTTTCAAAGGCCGAGCCTTTATTTTCTTCTTCTCTTCTTTACTCTCTCTCTCCACACATTTCAGGGAGAGGGAGCTCTCACAGTTCGCTCTTTTTTATCTCTCCACCCAGCGATTGAGTGATTGAGTCCACTGTGTGCTCTCTTCTGTACCCCACCATGGAAGCTAACTCTCTCCAAGCTCTGATCTTTGAGGAGCTTTTGGGGCATTATCCTTGTTGAGATTCCTTTTTTTTTTTCACTTGCTCGTTGATATGCTTGGTGCGTTTTTTTCTTCTCTCCTTACTGTTTCTTTTTCCCTCTTATCCTTTGCTTTGCTTTGTGTTTTGGCATCTGGGTGTTTGTAGAGGTCTGGATCCAAATAGTCGGGTCTTTGCTGTGTGATCTGCATGACTTTCTTCACCATTTTATTATCTTATGGTCCTCTGGGTTTAATGGGTGGTTTGAGCGTTACATGGAAACTGCATTTTTGGATGGGTTGGTTGGCTTTTTATTGAAAAGTAAATCTTTGTTGACAGGAGAATGGATTACCATTTTGTGGTGAAAAAGTTTATCACTTTTTCTTCGATTCTATAATTATAAATTCCTATTGGTTTACCTTGATTGGTTTATGGAGATGTTATCGGACCTTGGTGTGCTGTCGATCTTATGCTGCTTAGCTTTTACTTTATAATTCTGACAGGTGCTTGGTTGATTTCCTTCACTCTATGTGGTAGTTTTGATTTACTTGACAAGTAGAGTAGCTTATGTCATGTAGCTGTCTTTTGTGCTTGGTTGATGTGGATCATTTTATTGTAATATTTTAGCATGTTCTGTCTCTTCTCTTGCTCCATTGTTGTCCTTTTATTATGGAGGAGCATGCTTCTGGCTTGCATATTTTTTACCAGTGCCCAATCTGCTCTTTTTCGGAAAAAAAAAATGGACGGTATGCTGATCAATTTTCAAATTTGATCAATTGCAGGATGTCTTTAATTCTTCCCTTCATCAATCCGGAGATGAAAGTTGGTGGAGTTGCTGGTGTATTTCTCATTATTGGGGCTCCCTCATGGATTTCCCCCTTTTGATCTGTGTAATATATCTTTGTAGCAATGGCCTCAAAAATTAGTGCTAAAACTTCTGCAGAAAAGCAGAGGAATGTCACTGGTGGTCAAATCCAAGAAGGAAATTTCCGTGGACCTTCACCTTTACAAACTTCAAATACAACCAAATCAGCGCCAGTTACTCCTAAGATACCACCTCAAGGTGTGCCACAATTTGTGTCTAAACAGGTTTTGGTAGCAGCAACAGAAGAAAAGAAGTTGCCGAATTCTCATAAATTGGATTCTGCTGATTGTTTAGCCGATAAAGTGACCTCTCTTTTGTCCCTTGGTGATACAAAAGTCAGTGCAGCTTATCGAGGCCTTGAAGCTAGTGGGATTACTACCCTGCCGGAAGGTAGTGAAGATCAACAAAAGAAAAACTTTGAGCAGGGAGTTGGTCCTACTTCAATCAAAATTGGTGATGGGACCAGCGAACCTGCAAATACTGTTGGAGGTGCCAAAATTGGTGAACAACCTGGTTTTGTTGAGAGTGGGAAGACCAGTTTGCAAAGAGGCAGCACAAGCAGTGATGTGAGTGATGAAAGTACTTGTAGCAGCTTAAGCAGCTGTATCAACAAACCTCACAAGTCAAATGATATGCGATGGGAGGCTATACAGGCTGTACGAGCAAAAGATGGTGGCTTGGGTGTGAGCCACTTTAGACTGCTGAAGAGGTTGGGCTGTGGGGATATTGGAAGTGTGTATCTCTCTGAGTTGAGTGGAACAAACTGTTACTTTGCTATGAAGGTTATGGACAAGGCATCTTTAGCAAGCCGCAAAAAACTTCTACGTGCTCAAACAGAGAGAGAAATACTACAGTGCCTGGATCATCCTTTCCTTCCAACATTATACTCCCACTTTGAGACTGACAAGTTCTCATGTTTAGTTATGGAGTTTTGTCCTGGGGGTGATTTGCACACACTACGCCAAAAGCAACCAGGAAAGCATTTTTCTGAGCGGGCAGTGAAGTATGGATCTTTCCCTACACATGCTACATAGTTCAAAACATATTCTTAATTTTATGTTTTGTTTGGTGCATCCTTTCACAAAATGCCTTAATTTTGTCAAATATGTTGTCTCATCTTGTCTATCAAGTTTTTTATGCTGATAATGACTTCTTTGTTTGTTTTGTCCTATCTTTTATTTTCAAATAAAATCTTTGAGTAAGCTGTTTGATCCGGTATTTGTTTTATGGGACTCAAAATCTTGTTATTTGATATGCATGAGATTATTGAGATCAGGGAAATGCTGTCATATGGTGTATATAATTTTTGTGTACAGTGATATGTGGTATTATCTACAACTCATTTTGGAGCTCAGAAAGCTGAAGAGAAAATAAGCTAGGAGAGGGATGTTCTATGTCATTGCTGTGATATGTGAGAAAGTCCTATAAAAAATAGAGCAGAAAACATACATATGGCTGTTACTAGCAATATTGTATTTCATCTAAGTTATTCCTGCATATCATTTTACTAGTTTAGCCAAAAATAATTTTATCCCATGTCTAGTAAGAGTTGTTCTGCAACCTGTTAGACTGAATCGGAAGCATCCCACAGGCATTTTTATATGTCAAGTAATGAAACGCATCTGAAACCAACTATTTGGACTTGCATCAGACCGGAACGGTTGAAAGCACTGTTCAAGATGTCTTTCATGTTCCTTGAATGTGAGGCTGATGTTGTTTCTTGCATTAATTCTCAGTTTGGTATGATATATTTTGCTGCATTTAAGTTTTGACATGATACCAACTGCGACATCCTCACCAAACAAGTAAAAGTATTTCAGGCATGTTTATTAATTGCTAGCCCACTTTGTCTGGCAAGTGGCTTGGCGACTTCCAAGGGATTTTCGGCTTTTGCATTCATATAGAGATGGAAAAATAGCCTCTCATTATTGAGTCTCTTAATTTTTTTAAAATAAAATATGTTCTGAATCTTAAAACCTCTTTGCTTTTCCTGTTATTGTCCCTAAAATATAGAATACTGTATGTTCTTTATATAGTTCATACTTAGCAAGCCTCCTACAGTTAACATTTGGTTTATCATAATCATGAAGCTACAATAGACTCCTTGCTCTGCAGTAGAAACGAATTCTCAGATAACTTTGGTTGCTTTCAGCCATTGTCTTCCTGAATTATAGTTTGCATATCCAGCATATGCTTAATAATGTAATGTGAGCATTCACAGGTGGGAAACTTAGAAAATAGGAGGGAAGCTAGAATGTCTTGCTGCGTGGATTTTTGTATCAACTTACAGTATCTAAAAGCACTTGGAAGCTGAGGAAGTAACTCTTTTTGATTTTGTTGATAATTAATACTAACAGTTAACATCATTATTGTGTATGTAGGTTCTATGTTGCCGAGGTTCTCCTTGCTCTGGAGTATCTTCACATGCTTGGGATTGTTTACCGTGATCTCAAGCCTGAAAATGTTCTTGTCCGTGGAGATGGACATATAATGCTTTCCGACTTTGACCTTTCCCTCCGCTGTGTTGTAAGCCCAACCTTAGTGAAGTCTTCAGCTCCTGAGGGTGAGGCATTGCGGAAGAACCCGGCTTATTGTGTTCAACCAGCATGCATTGAACCATCATGTATCCAGCCATCATGTGTTGCCCCAACAACATGTTTTTCTCCTCGTCTCTTTTTAAGCAAATCCAGGAAGAACCAAAAACCCAAGAATGAAGTGGGAAACCAGGTCACCCCATTGCCAGAGCTCATTGCGGAACCCACCGATGCCCGCTCCATGTCGTTTGTGGGAACACATGAATACCTGGCGCCTGAAATCATTAAAGGTGAAGGCCATGGAAGTGCTGTTGATTGGTGGACTTTTGGGATCTTTCTGTATGAGTTGTTGTTTGGTAAAACTCCTTTTAAAGGATCTGGGAACAGGGCTACCTTGTTCAATGTCGTCGGCCAGCCGCTGCGATTTCCGGAATCACCAGTTGTCAGTTTCGCTGCTAAAGATTTGATAAGGGGTTTGTTAGTGAAGGAGCCGCAACATAGACTGGCCTATAAACGGGGAGCAACTGAGATCAAACAGCATCCTTTCTTCGAAGGTATAAATTGGGCTCTGATTCGTTGTGCAAGCCCCCCTGAGATCCCAAAGCCGGTCAAGATCGAGCAGATTCCGGCAGTGCCTCCATCATCTGGGGACAAAGTTGCCACTATTTCCAACCCTCGTAATCAGAACAATTATCTGGAATTTGATTTCTTTTAATTTCCTTTGCTACTGATTGCCATTCCGTTTATTTTCACTCAAGTCCTGGGAAGATGTAGAAATTCTATATGCTTATGATGTGGAAAGCAGAGTTTTTTTTTTTTTTGGTTCCAATTAATAATTGTCATATGTTCTTTGTTGTTGCAAACATTTTCATGTTTGTATTGCAAGAAAATTTGTATCTGTAGTAATGCAAAAGCTTTTAAGCTATAAATGTGGAGTATCAATTCTTGTGGTGAACTCAGGATTGCTTAAAAGCTTCAACTACAGTTCAGAACCAGGTATGTGATACTGCTGATGGTCTCCTTCTCATCTGTTCTCCTTCTGCTCTTAAGCATTGATAGGCTTCCTGCAATAACCAATCCCAGGTATTATCAGAATCATTGATAGATACCAACGGAAATTGAGGAACTAATCCTGCAACAGACACAACAATGTCCTACCCCTTGTTTTTAGTAGGAGGAAACAAAAGACACAAAACAGGAATGTCCCCAGAAATATACTGCAGATTTTGGTGCAGCTTTATCTAAAGGCAGCAAAGAGCATCATTCTCAGGAATATCCAACTTCTTCTTAGCCATGATTCTATAATTGTACTCATCATCATTATACGAAGACACATGCATGTCTTAAGAATAAGTAACTTTATTTTTATGTCATAAATTCCTCAATCACAAGTTATATATGTCATGTCATCCACTGTACTTGTAAAAATAAAAAAGGGATTATCCATCAGATTATTTTTTTATATAAAAAAAAAGGGATATACCACATGGAAAAGTGGCATCAAACTGTATGTGCAGATCATGGCCAGCTGCCATATTATGCTTAATGGTATTAGATTCTTACACAAACATGGAATCCGATGAGTTTAAAGAAGTGGGCAAATCCATGTAAGAAAAGACAGCTATAATTTAGAACATTTAATCTTCACATGCAAACTGTCAATAAATATTACATTATTAGTTTAGTTCTATGAAGATACGAACAAAACTTATCGTTTGAAATTCGAAACTCAAGAAAAAATAATTTATCGTAGGATCGACATAACATAACATAGAAAGAAATCTTTAATTTATTAAGGGCGAATGTTTTGCGCCAAACCCATATTAGTTTGGGCATCTTATTCCCATTTTTGGTTTTAGCAAAATCCCATGCTAAAGTAAGAAAAAACCCCTAGCGTAGTGAATCCTTTTGTTGTTAGGCAGAATATATAAAGCAAGAAAACAATTCTTCTTCTTCAGATTTGAGAACAAAAGTTGTGGTGAGAAGATGGGTACATACATTATCATATGGCATCTCTGCCTAGATGAGATGAGCCTCTCTAGAAGCATATTAAATAATTAGTTAGGTGTTTGCTAAATTTAGAATTAAATATTGGGTGAGAATTTCTTGCACCTACGCAATAGCCATATCCTTTTGGTGCCAATTGGTTCTTTTTAATTGAATTGTTCTATCAATAAATTGGGTAGGCGACAAAGAAAGAGAACCCACTCGTAACATTCTTGTAATTAAGGTTATAAGGTCGAGCATCCCACTCATAAAATTCTTGTAATAAAGTTTTTATGGTTCTTATAACTATAATTTTGATATGGGTTTCATATAAATTCACCAAATTGACTAAAATGTGGTGTGTCAATATGGTAGGGGAATTAAGAAGTCTTCATCTTTTACCCCACCATTTATCTTTTTAGTGGGCAAAAATATTACATATTTCAGATTTGTCACAAGTCACATGACTTGTTGGATGCTCTTGATGTAGGGTAGGGTAGGGTAGGGTAGGGTAGGGTAGGGTAGGGTAGGGTCTTGAAAGTTGAAACTATCTCCATCTCTCTTGTATTTTATGTATATATTATTACTTTCTGACAGAATATGAAAAGTTCAGATCCTATCATTACTTTTGCTTAAATGGGTATTAAATTGTGTCTATTATGCTTTTGACTTTGGGTGGATTATTTTTCATGTACTATATATACCATAAAGGGTAACCAATTAGAAAACTTTGACATGGTCCATTGTGGAGTTTACATACTAATTAATAACAAATACAGTTAGGGTTTCTGGATCAACTGAGAAAATAATGTGAAAGAATCAAACCTTGCAAATTGTAATTAGTTAATTCAGAAACTCAAGATGGTTAAAGGAAAGGCCTTTTTCCTCATAATTGAGTATTAATGGGATTTTTTTAAATGCATATGACTCTTTTTAAGTATTTATTCAGAATTCAAGAGAATTCGAAGAGAGGTATTAATTGAAATCCAAAAAATATTAATTCTTCAGGCCCACAAAAATACTATTATGATAAAAGATAATTGGGTTTTTCTTGAGCTCCCCAGGCCACGAACAAAAAAGCCATAAAAGTGCACAAATAGCAAAATAGGGACAGGAAGCTATAGCAAAAAATTGTTGATGATTTGTAAAATCACCTGGTCAATCAAATAGCATCTTCTGATATTTATTCTGGGTTTTCTTTTAATTACCAGAATCTTGTAATAATTATT
Source organism: Passiflora organensis (assembly GCA_019739055.1). Taxonomy (NCBI): domain Eukaryota; kingdom Viridiplantae; phylum Streptophyta; class Magnoliopsida; order Malpighiales; family Passifloraceae; genus Passiflora; species Passiflora organensis. Next base: position 2,293,285 of record JAEPBF010000136.1, read on the forward strand.
GTTATGGCTGAGTTAAGTTTCTAATTGATTGAAAAACAAGAAAGCCATTGGTTTAATATAGTAACCCAGAAAATTTGGGTTGATGTTGAAAGGAAATATTTATTAAGACAGATTTGTTGCAGAAAATTTGGGTTGATGTAAAAAGGAAATCTTGATTAAGACAGATTTGTTGCAAAAGTATGTAGTAGTAATTTTTTGTTTGAACACCGACATGCCAAAAACAGATATAGAATAGAAAATAAATTTGCAATTAAAATGGCCACACAGGTCAGAGCGTGCTTCCTTCTTTTTTTCCTGTGGATTTTTCTGTTGGCAACCATTCATTTCTTTCCCAAAGTACCAACGACATTCATGTGGAGATAGAAACTCGTAAAACCAATCATATATAGAAAGAGAGGGAAACTTCAGATTGCAGTCTCTCTGGGTGAGATTCACATGCCACTTTTACTCTGCCATTGGTGGTGTTAGCTTTAAATTTGGTTACTTTGGGGCTGTAAGAAAGAAGTCGCAGATAGAGAGAGGACTGGGGAGTCCAAAGCAGGAACGAACAGAACAGAACTGAATTTTCTTGATTTTTAACAAGGTTTTGTTGCTTAACTTGAAGGATAGTTATTGTGCTGTTACTATTTTAAGGCAAATAACAGAAGAGATGGGTATTGCTAATGAAGATGCGATCAAGGAGTTTCAGTCTTTAATGGACCAAGGTCAGCTCTTTCTTCATAGTCAGTTGATTTTTTTACTTTTTTATTTTTATTTCACTGCAATTGTTGATGAAAATTTTGACTTATAGTTGTCTGCTTTTTGTTCCGATTTGATCAGTTGATGAGTCCATGAAGAAGACTTATCAGGTTAGTTTCGCTCTTTGTGTTCTTAGTTCCTTGATCTGTCTTCTTTATGATATAGGGCAGTAATTTGGTTAGTCAGGACTTGAATTTGCTTAAAGTTAAAGCTTATAAAGCCATAGTTTCGGTCTTAAGAATTTTTTTATAATTTCTTTTGAATTAAGTAGATAAAAGTATAATCTGCAGATTCTTTATTTTGTGAATGTGAAATTGATCCGGGACATGCCACCTCACGATTATATTCTTCTCTTCTTCTCTGATTTCTTCTGAGTGGTTGATGATTACAAAATGATGTTATTTGCACATGGTTTGTCTTTGATCTGCATGGTAGTCAGGATAGAATGGATTGGCAATACCATAATCTTTTTTTTCATTCCTTGTTCCTCCACCATTTGAAAGTCTTGTTTGGATTTGTTTTACTGGAGCTGAGTTGATTTTTACTGCAATTTAGTGGAAACTATCATGAGAGACAGGATCAAAATACCCATGGCTCTTGCATCCTGGGAATACCCCTGAACGTATCAGGATTAAATGGCTTAGAGTTGTGATGTTTTTATTAGCATGCTTAGGTGCAAAATAGTAAGTCAAACTTTAGTGGTGTGTGATTGAGTGCATGAGCTGCCTTACTTACCACATAAAGGGTATAAGAAACAGGAACAGAGAGTATTCCAGGATAAGGTGAACAAATAATATATTGCATAAAGCTCCTGTAGGTTCTCTCCTGTTGTGCGATGGTTTAACATTGGCTTTGTTGGAAAAGGGATTCAATGAGATGGCTAAGGACTTTCAGATAAAGTTATGTGCAGTGTGTTTCTTTAATATTTTTTCCTAGAAAAAAAAACACATAAAAGATTTCTGCTTCACAATGTATTACCGATGAAGCTTAGTTTGAGTCTCTATAAATGTTATGGGAAGCTGTGAAAATTCATGAACTTCAACTTTTTCTGTAATCTGCAGAATATGCATCAGGGTTATCCAACAGAAACTTTGGTTCGTTTTCTGAAAGCAAGGGAGTGGAATGTTGCCAAGGCCCACAACATGGTTAGATCCAGTAACTTTATTTATTAATATGGCTAGGAAGCAAATCATGAGGACTGTTGTATCTACACTCTTTTTCCTTTTTTCTTTTTTTCTTTCGCTCTTCATCACTTTTGATCGCTTTGTTTCCCCAGTTGATTGATTGCTTAAAATGGAGGATACAAAGTGAGATTGATAACATTTTGGCGGTAAGTTTGTTAATATTTCTATGCATTGGTTACCTTTTCTGTGTTTGATGTCACTGTATCTGATCTCTTTTGATGCTTTTGCACATGAACTGCATTCCAGATGAGAACTTACTGCTTCTAGTCTTTCAAGTTTTGCTAGTAGATGCATAAACATCTTTATCATTCTGAAATCTGTCTGGAGCTTGAATTAAGTCAAGAATAAAGGACCCAAAAGGATGCCCAACCATGCCACTCCAGAATAATGAATCAATGACTATATCCTAACTTGCTTCATTAGCTTCCCATTGGTGCAAGATTATGCTTTCGCTACAATGATTGAGACACATAAGCTTTTTTAATTCATTTGTTTATCAGAATGCCAACTCATAAATAGGAGTAGAAAGCTATGCTCGGCACTTGTTACTTGGTTATCCACTTTACTTGGAGCACCATATCGGTAACCTCAACCACCTCTTTCTTGGATATTATTTCATCCTTATGTATTCACTCGAAATTCCTATCAAATGCCTTAAATGACTCTGGATATTTGGGTGTATTTGTCATCAAAATGAAATTTCCTGAATGAACCCAATCTGTTTTTGTCTGACATGGATATGCATTGGACCCATAATATTATGCATTGGATATGTTTTTGTCTGAATGAAATTTCCTTATGATCTTATGATGTTTGTGTTTAGTGTAGTCCAAAATTGAGAGGTAGAAGATATTTTAATCGTTGTTAGCATATTACTCATTAAAAAGGGACAATCTCCTTCAGTTCCGGTTCAAAATTCTTCACTGTGACTTTTCTTATGATTCTTTCTTGCTCCTTTCTACGTCTTTTATTTCATATTGTATGTTGGATGCTGTGTAAGATGAGATTTGCTTTACAAATAAAATGACATATCACAAATGTTATGAGGGAAAGAATCCTGTTAAATATGTAGTGTAATTAGCCCCATTAATTGATCTGATTATTTGTTGTACAGAAGCCAATCATTCCTGTTGATCTGTATAGAGCAGTTCGAGATTCCCAGCTTATAGGTTTATCTGGTTACAGTAAAGAGGTATGTGGGTTGCAAGGTTTATTTATTTTCTCCTAGACAAAGCATCTATTCATATTCTTCAGTGAGACAGTTTATTTACTGATCGCTAGTCATTATCCTTATGACTTTTGTAATCTTTGTACTTTATTTTTCGTTTTAATGCATTTCGACTTTCATAAAAAAAATAGTGAAATAGTTATTTGTCCCGGAAGATTTGATGATTCAGCAATATATACTCAATACAATTATTTCAAATCTACTATCATTTTTTTTCCTTTTGTATGGAATATCTTGATACAATTACTATAATCATCTTTCGGCAGTGGCTTATGATAATTTGAGCATTCTAATTCTAATTTTTCCCTGTTTAATGAATTTTACAGGGTCTTCCAGTCATCGCACTTGGTGTTGGGCTCAGCACTTATGACAAAGCATCTGTAAGGATTTTATAAATTTTGGCCAATTAAGGAATTGTTTACTGTGAATTTGCATCAACATGTGATGTGAGACCTCTGTGTGTGTGTGTGTGTGTGGGAGAGTGAGAGAGAGGTGGAGGAAGACAGGGAAACTCATAAACATAACTGTAGTAAATGATTCTTTACTTTCCTCCAGGTATTCTTTCTTTTTGTGCAACTCATTTTGGACATGTGGAGGGAGTGATAAGAGATAAAATAAGAAATTTCTGTGTTAGTTGTAATGCTGGTGTGGAAGTGGTTTTTTGCTTTTGCCAATCCGTGCTTAGGATAGTTCATGTCAATTAAGTAGGACCTTTTGCATATGATCTACTATGTCAGCCTGTTGGCTTCTGGGTAGCCATTTCAAAAGCTAAAATTGTTGTTGAATAGTGGTGGTTTGTGCATGTTGATGTATATATATCTTTTATGTTCACTGATAATGTTTTCTTTGCTTATAGGTAAATTACTACGTGCAATCACACATCCAAATGAATGAGTATAGAGATCGTGTAGTATTGGTGGGTGTAATTTCTTGTGAATTGAGCGAGCTAGTTAATTGTCTTGCTGTCTGGTCTGGTACCTGACTTATTACTCTTTGTTATAGCCTGCTGCCACCATGAAGTATGGCAGGCATATTGGCACCTGCATTAAGGTATTAGATATGAGTGGGCTAAAGCTTTCAGCATTGAATCAATTGAAGGTATGTACTTTTCCTACGTCTCTTTTTCATTTGATTGAAGATATTATAATTCTGCTGTTTTATAGAGGTGATGCAGACATCTCCGCTTCTTGTTTCAGCCTGTCGTTGTATTTATCGATCATACTAATGTCTAGTACAAGTGCATATAACATGTATGTGGACTGAAAATTGAGAGTCCAGAAAGTTCATGAAATGCAGTAGGATATATAGAAGTAGCTACTGATAATTAGAACAGCCTCTCTAAAGACGAACAGTGAATTGGTTGATCTCACAATATCTGTTCATGTATTTTGGACATTCACAACCTTCCTTTATTAAACAGATGTCTATTCCTTATCTGTACATGCATTTGGTTTATCTCCAATATCCTCATTCCTTTATTGTTTTGAGGAGTGTTTATGATTTATTTTATTCATTGTTGCAGTTATTGACTACAATATCTACCATTGATGACTTGAATTATCCAGAAAAGTCTGAGACATATTATGTTGTCAACGTTCCTTACATATTTTCCGCATGCTGGAAGGTATGCAACTTGTTTTTCTTGTTGTAAAGATTTTGGAAAAATCCTTATTATCGTATATTTCCTTACGCAAACAACTCACTGTTATTTTTGAAATATGCTGGCAGGTTGTGAAGCCTCTTCTACAAGAAAGGACCAGAAGGAAAATCCAGGTTCTGCAAGGATGTGGACGAGATGAGTTGTTAAAGGCAAGTTAGCATTCCGTGATTTCTTGAGTCCCTCAGATGTGCGCTTTTACTCTTTACATTGCCCCTAGCCCAGTTTTTTCTTTAAAAATGGAGAATCTTCCCTGCCTGTGAGTCTAGTTTATGATGGTGGTATACTAAATCTATTCTTTCTGTAGCCTCCAATGTCTCTGTAGTTCAACTTCATGAATTACTGTATGTGGATATGGATAGGCTTTTTTGGTAAGTAAATGTGCCGCATTTGAAACTCATCGTCACAAGTTTGCTTACCATACCCTGCCTGAAGAGTTCTGATTTTCTGCCAGGGGACAACATCTGAATTGTTTGTTCTTCCATTTGTTCTTTCTTTATATAGAATAATATTCTTAAACTTGAAGGTTTGTGCTTGTCCTAAATTGCCTTACTACATGGACAAGTATTTTCTTTGATTGTTCATCTGGAAATGTTAGATGAAGAACACATATAACAATTGTCTCCTCCAAGACCGAACTAATCAGATTTTTGGTTCCCTTGATTTGTCTTGAATGCAGATTATGGATTACTCTTCGCTCCCACACTTTTGTAGAAAAGAAGGCTCGGGTTCCTCGCATCGTGCAGAGAACGGAAGCACTGCCAACTGTTTCTATTTGGATCATTCCTTCCATCAACAGCTATACAATTACATCATAGACCAAGCAGAGCTTTTAGAATCTGTTATGCCCATCAGACAGGGATCAGTCCATGTAAATTTCCCCCAGCCAGACCCAGAAGATGCCAAGATTGTCAAGACAATAGAATCTCAGTTCCAGAAGCTCAGGGATCTAAATGGGATATCTAACTCATTGAATTCCCTTAGTTTTAAATTGAAAAATTAACCCCCCGAAAGAACGGACACAATTCCTTGCCGGAGCGGAAGGCAAGTTCTTAATTCTGTTATCAAATGTTATTATAGCACTTTCTTGCATCAGATGGATGCAGATTAAGAAGAGAAAGCTAATCTTTTATATGATTATGTTGTTTTAACAGTATGTTGACCATCTTTGCAATCTATGAGTACCTTTCTTTGATAACAGTTCTTATAGGAACGCAGGAATGAAAGAGCATAAACCAGTTGCTGCTGTTGTAGCTACAAGATATACTATACGATGCCAGAATATCTCTCCGTCGATGACAAAACTAATCTCTTTTCAGACTAGACTTTTATCGGTACTTGTGACTATAAACAATCTATCAACATAACAAACTTAATTCACATCTCAAAGACTTTCAGGTATGATTAAATACTAAAGGAACCCCAGTCAATGTCACTAAGACCCTTGGTCGAGGTGTAGATCATCTCCACATACATGCAGATGGATCCAAAACCATTCATTACCACGATGCATTCACATGACCTGTACAAGACTTCAACGAAAAGCTTTTCACAAATCTTTCAGCCAAAGCAAGTTTTGGTTATTATCCTTATCCAAGAAAAGCCCAGCAGTAAATAATAGGGGAGATTCAGTTTCATGAGGAAGGTATCAATGGAAAGAGACACTCGTAGCAAGTACTGAGATGGTGTCTAGAACGAAATCTACAAGAATAAGAAATCATAAGTTGATTGAATGCACAACTTCATTACAACTTCATTACAGCTTCAAGTTCAGAAACCATGAACACAGAGGTCAGAGTTCTACAGGAAAACAAAAAATTTTAAAAAACACACGTTTCTTACAAATAATCATGGGTCTTCAGTTGAACCCTTGTTCCTCTATATACCAATTATTTCAAGTACAAGAAATCTACAAGCAGGACCTCGACGTTCTATCTCAATTGTTTGAGTTTTTGTAGCATTTGTACGCAATGGCAACTGATGCTGCAGCGCAAATAACAGCCATGGCTGCATATGTATCTTCACGTTCCCAGCTCTCAAACCATGTCGGCATGGCACAAACTCTACGTGTAGACGATCCTTTTCCATTATTACTCCTGGAGAGTAGTTTCTTGCTGCTCTTCTTCTTTTCAGGGGTCACATCTTTCTTTTCTGGTAAAATGGGCTGTTGGCAGCAGAAAGAGCTACCATTTGGCTGACAAGAGCTTCCATTTTGCTGACAACAGCCCCTACCATCAACTTCTGTCATGAATGCCCCAGTGTTTGTTTCATCTATTTGTGTTTGTTTTAAATCGTTAGTGTCCTTTTCCAGATCTGCATCACCATAAAGTTGGAGTCTTTGCTCAAGAGATTTAATTTGATCTTCTTCAGACAAACCCATCTGGCCCCTGAATGAAATCAGCAACAAGATGTCTGATTAAAAAAAACACTCTATCCTGAGTGCATACACATCAATAAACAGAAAATAAAGCTACCAAAACAGCTGGAATGGACATAGTCATATGTATCCCCTTTTCCATAGTTGGACAGCCATTGCATTTTGACATTTTCCATGACTCAGTTTGATCCATTGTCAGAGAGACTAAGGAAACCTCCTAGACAATCCTATCATTCTTTCAATCACACCACCACACAACTATATCTTCAGAATAGGCAAAAATTAATGGAACGAAAGATTGCCTAAATAGCCAGTATCAACCACAAGAACTGTAAAGATGAAATTTAAACAACTACCTCCACAGCCCGTCCACAATCTCACCCTTTCCAATATGCTGCTCAAGTAATAATGGTACATCATCTGGGGTAACATATCCATACCTGTTGGATTGTGAAAAGTAACAAAAAGGGTCCATATTATATTAGGCTGCACATTACTGCAGCCACAGGGAAAATGAATAAAAAAATATATCTCAAAATTTATGACAAAGGCAATATGAATATCTTCACTTACCAGTGTCCAGTGACAGCTCCATTGACACTTGACCCAAATATAATGACATTTCCTGCATATTTATGCCCTCCGATATGGGAACATGGGCTAACCGACACTTTATCTTGAAGACCATGTAATTGTATTTCCTCTTTGAATCTATTGATCACAGCAGGCCCACAAACACCACAGCGACGATCACGAGATCCATGAGAACACACAAAGACATATGAACCCTTTAATGTTTCAGGGGTTCCAGGCAGCCATTCACCATTCTTTACAAGTACTTCTTCCACAAATGTGTCGACATCAAAATGTGTCAACCTCCTGCATCAATACTAGATCAATCTCAGAACACAAGTGGATGAACAGAAATTCAAGAAGAAAACGTTATCTGAAAATAGAAACTGTTGACCTGTATCTGATCATGTCCGGGAAGATTAATACATCACCATTAGATGTCTTTGTTCCATCATGCCCCTCACATATTGTTAAGCGGATCTAGATGACAAAAGTTTAAACAAAAATAAAGTCTAGTACAAAGCATATGCATTTATCTTCTTTGCTTACTTTCGAAAAGAAACAAGTATATTTAACCGAACTCCATCGGAGTGAATCCTTAACGTGTAAAAGAACATCAAAAGCGTTTTTACAATGCATTACCAAACAATGGCAAGGTATACTACAAGGTAAAAAACAAAGACCATTAGATGCGTGGAAATATTTGTAAAAGAATGCCACATATACTGATTTGCAATTCATTAAGTGGTTTAGTTTCCATAATTTGCCTACAATATCTAAAATAATAATGCAATCAACAGTCAAAAGATGGAAGCTTCAACGTTTAAACGCCACATTGTCAAACTATTTTATTCAGATCCACATCCTTCAAAAACTTTGATTAAATAATCAGCACACAATCAATATGTTTGTATCGAGCATAATATCATAAAGCACAGATCGCACATGGTAGCAGCGCACACAGCCATCCATTTTCCACTTGCTGGTTATGTCCTTCCCCATATACTGATTACTATGCTTAACATCAAAGCCAGCTTTATGAACACTATGTCAGCAGCATACTCAATAAATGAGTTACAGTAAAATGTTTAAAATATGCTTCTCTTATTAAGTTTCAGTATCTACTAACAACTCAGAAAATAGAAGCCAAACACTCAACTTAAATGGGAAATAAATGCCTTAATAGAATCAAAACAAAGTCACATATAAACTTGAGCAAATCCAGAAACCACCAAAAGCCCACTTTAACTCACTAAAAATCAAATAAAATACGCATCAACAGCCAAGTAACGAATGCAATAACGAAAACAAGTTCTAATTGGCACAAAATAAAGCCAGCCTACATCACAATCAAAGCCAAAAGCCACTGACAAACTCACAAAAGGAACTTCACATCATAAAAATCAAATATTTGCAAAACAAAGGCACAGAAACACACACACCTCTCTCTTCATATCAGCTTTTCTAGCCATGACCGCAGCAGAGAGCAACCTAGGCAGGCGATCAAACTCCGCCGCCTCAATCCTCGGTGGCCAGACAGAGGGGTTCTTGTAACACAAGAACAAGTGGCGCTCATAGAACTGCACGCTCCCGGCAAGCTGGCTCTGCCTGAACTCAGACCTGGAGAAGCCAAACTCAGCATCACTGCTGCTGCTGGCACTGCTATCGTTGAGGAATCCCGCGTCGTTCTGGAAGCTGTTGGAACCGCTTCCAAGGTGAGAGCTTGGTGGGTCTGCAGCAAGAAAAGAGGGGTCTAAGTGGTCGGAGACTGTAACTGGAGAAGACGAGGATGACGAGTTGCTAGGGTAGGAAAGTGGGTGTTCTTCTCTACTGATTGTCATTTGCTTTACTTTCGTTTGGTTCACAGACATATGGAGGAGCTATGACTAAAGGGTTCTGGACGAAGAGGAAGAAATACCAAAACTTGAGAGTTCGGGAGTGAAGGATTGGAGTTCCAGTGGCATGGGAAGTAGTGAGCAAAAACAGAGATGGAGACTGAGATGTGATTCTTGACGGCTCCCGTTGATGGTTTAATTCTGTTTCCTCCTTGTTCTCTCTCTCCCTATCAATATGTTTTTATATTTATTAGTTATTTTCCTCTTTTTTTTCTGCCCACCTCTCTCATTACCAAACAAAATCTCTAAGAAAATTGTGTATTTTCTCCAATTTATGTTTTTTTTATAAAACCTAACTATAAAGTTTTTGATCTAATATAAAATTATTTTTATTAATAATATGACTAATATGTTCGGATTTTGTGCCTAATGTGTTAACCAAGAATTAAAATCTTAATTAAATAGACATTGAGACTTTGATTAAAATGATTTTAGTAAATAATACACTTTAATATCTATAAATATATATTTCATACAGTCATTTAAGATATATTATAAAATATCCAGAATATCTATGAATAATATCTCTTTATTGTCTCTGTTATATCTATTTCTTTATTTTCTTTCTCTCCTTTTTTATTTATAACAAAAATATATTTTTTAGAGTTTTATTTTAAAAAAAAAGTTAAAGCCAATTTTGAAAGAAATCATGTCCATGAATAAAAAATAGGATTTGTAATTGGGAGAAAATAAGAAAAGAAGAATAAAAAAACCCGAAGAAATATGAGATTACGGAAGAAGTAGTACCAACAGTTTTGTTATCTAAGCATACGAAAAAAGAAGAAACTGCAGAAGAAAAAAAAAAATTTCGGTGCTTTCGATCTCTGAATTTTCCTGCAACTGCAGTCTTTCCCTACATCGCGTCAATCGTTGTGATTAGCTTTGTAATGTCTTAAACATATTTCTGTTACCAACTCTGTGCAGGGATGGAGTTCCATCTGATTCTGAAATGACACGCTTCCAGAGCTCGTCAGATAGCTATGAACAAAGCCAAAGGTAAAACATTAAAGGATTATATTTGGTATGTTACCAGTTTTGGATCGCTCTGAAGTTGCTCTCTGAATTGCTCGTAGTCTTCTGTGTCCAGGATAATCCAAGCTGCTGTTAGAATCGCTCCTGCTGCGATGACACTGGCCTTAAATTGTGTTACTTTGATGTCTGCAATAGCAAGGAAACACACCCAAGTTATGTACTATCTACTTTTGGCTCTACGGTATCCGGGGTTTCGAATCCTGACGAATACGAATGGAATAGCCCGTAATCGTGTCGAATCCGAAAACAAGTACAAATACTGAAAAACAGTCAATCGTTTGATGCTTTTTAATTACCATCTTTTGCTAGGTTGATGATTTCATCAACAAAGTCAGGATCGAAGCTTAAGTTTGGGATTCTAAAGTCAAAGTAGTCCAAAAAGCAGAGGGCATTGACAGTCTTCATTCGCCAATCGAGTGTAAAGAGAATAAGAAGCTCAATCTCAAGTAATGTCTGTCGCCTGACCGGCATGTGACCTCTATTCCTCTATTCATCAAAGAGAGATTGAGCAGAATGGTTGGAAAGTGGAAACAGTTGTTTACATTTGTAGGAAGGCAATAGAATGTTCATGCTATACCAGAAGCAATTCATATGATATGCCTCCCATTCTCATCTTGCAAGCAAGGGCAAGACAGCAGAGAGTAATAAGGTAGAAGCCGCGGGAGATGATTTGCATAACCTGATTAGTTAATTCCGGAATGTCATGTCAGAATGGTATCTTCCAATTCATTGGTTATGTTAGGCAACAATAGATATCAATACCTGTGCTGATTCTCTTTCCCTTGATATGAATCGATCAAAGTAATTCAATGCAAGAAGTTGTGCAAATTTATCTCTGCAGTTGGAAGTCGCACAAATCTGCCAAGAAAGCCTAGTGATTGAGTTGTTTTGTCAGGAAATTGGAAAGCAATCATAGTCTGGATTCAAGAAATCTGTTGAACAACAGAAGCATCTGGTCTAAACTAAACAATCAGGAGTTGTGTGCAGGATTGAGGCAACGGGGGCTTTGAGGTTCAGAGTTATGCATGCATAAACAAAGAATGGAAGATGCCTCAAGAAAAGATTCAAGCGAGAATTAGATTTACTGGAGTTGAAAGGATGAATGGAAACTAAACTAGAGATCATTTACCAAACCAAAGAAAGCAATTAGTTATAAGCATTCTACATGTTTCCGTGTGTTTGTTTCTTTTTTCCATTTTCTTTCTTGATTTTCGCAGAAACCAAACAGAAAAAGGATCAAAAGAAGAGAGTCGTTAGCATTCACTTCTTCAATCAACACCAAAGCGAGAATCCGAATGGCGTCGTTGTCAGCGTTCTCTGCATAGCCTGCGTCAGGCATGTACTGCTCTTCAATATTGAAGAACTCGTCAAATGCTTCTTGTTCTTCTTCTGGTAATGGAATGTTAAGATCATAATCCATTTGGAAATGCTAAAAGCAAAGGGTGGGAATGAGTAAATCAAACTAAAGAAAAAGTGGCGTGAAGCGAAGCTAGTCTTTCTTTTGTTTATTTCTTTGCGGTTCTTTAGTTATGGAAGTAAGGGTGATTTTGCAATTGCAGATAGTCTTTTTTCAAGCCCCTAAGCTTGGGCCAGCTCAGTTCTCTTATCCATCGGTCCAATGCACTGGGCTCTTAAATGAAAAGTATTCTCGTTTGTTTGTTTGTTTGTCGTAAGATTATTTTGGATTCAATATCAGTAAGTGACTAAAGTACACTCAAACTCCGATTTAACACCAATGTGTGATTAATCTCTTATCCAACTCCAATGCAGATAGTTTAAATGGAGTTGGCCATGCAAATACACTCCAACGTTGAGACCTTTCAGGTAACAACTTCTTCTTCATTGTTAGGATTGTTGGTCCTGGGGAAAGAAAGAAAGAAATCTAAGTTCCCGATCACGTATTTGGGCTTACCACTAGGAGCGAATCCAGCAAGGTATAAAACCTGGGAAAGGGTGATAAGTAAGTTCAGATGGCGACTGGCTGGCTGGCAAGGGCGTTTGTTGTCCCTGGGAGGTAGACTTACATTAGTAAAATCAGTCTTAAACTGCATTCCGTCATTTTATATGTCATTATTTAAGGTGCCTAGACGTGTTTTGAAGGAGTTGGAAGGGTTAGCTCAAAGATTCGTGTGGAGCGGGGTAGTGGAAAAACGATGTCTTCACAAGGTTAAATGGAGTAGGCTGTGCAGAAACAAAGAGAAAGGGGGGGCGGGTCTAGGGAGTATGGAACTGCAAAATAGAGCTATGTTGATCAAATGGTGTTGGAGGCTATTTAATGAAGAGGACGCTTTGTGGATCAGGGTGGTGAAGGATCGATATATTCCATCATTCACTGGCGAAGGATTGCAGTTTGCTTGTGGGAATGTGTCCTGGATATGGAAAGGCATTGCGACTTGTGTTAATGGCAACCACAGGGCTGCTGTTGCTGTTCGGGACAGACTGAAGTGGCAGTTAGGTAATGGTAATAAGATCCTATTCTGGAGTGATTTATGGGCTGGTAATGTCTGTCTTCGATTACAGTATCCTAGGCTTTTTACACTATCCTTACAGCAGGATGCAAGGGTGGAGCAGATGGGGAACTGGGTGGAGGGGCGGTGGCAATGGAACTTTAGGTGGCGTCGGTCTTTGTTCGTCTGGGAGTTGGCTGTCAGGGAAAACCTGGGCGCGATGCTAGCAAATTTTACACCGACCCAAGCCAAGATTGACCAAATAGTTTGGGATCAGGTCATGGAAAATTTATCTGTTCGTTTGGTGGCTCATACTTTGGAAGAAGTATTGGCGGAGGATGAGGCTCCTGCAATGCCAAATGTCTGGCAACTCCCAGGTCCATCCAAGAGCAGAGCGTTGGCATGGTTGGCGTGTCAAAACCGTATCTCTTCCAAGGGTCGATTGTATCGATTACGTCTCATTAGCGAGGAGGAGACCATATGTGAGAGTTGTCATCAGGTGGAGGATAATGCAAATCATGTGCTAATTTTATGCAAGCAGGCGTGGGTTTGTTGGATGGAGATGATGCATAGATGGGGAATCCAGGGCCCTCTACCGGGATCTGTAGGTGAACTAATTTGCCAATGGGGGGGGTTATATCCAGGTAAACATAGTAATCAGATATGGGATTGCATGTTATTAGCTGGGCTGTGGAGTTTATGGTATGCTCGTAATACTCGCTTGTATCGGAACAAAGTGCAAAGCCCCCGGGATGTTGCAATGACAGGGTTATTACGGGGTTTGGAATGGGCAAGAATTCACATGGTAGTGAAGGGACACGTCGGGGCTGAGTTACTTGCTATACAAGATTGGTATCAGGTTGTTATGTGATGGGTGATCTGGTCTGAACATACAGGTAGTTAAGATAAGTCTATGAATCTTTAAGATACTAGGTACCTCATCCCTAGCAGCTTTGATATTCATAGAATCTGGCATTTTTGTCATTGTAACCGTAGTTTGTTTTATTGTTGTTTTCGTGTAGTACCTGGAATATTCGGGGAACTCTATGGGTGTATTTCAATTTCGATTGAAATAATATCATTCTCCTTATATCAAAAAAAAAAAAAGAAAGAAAGAAAGAAAGAATATGGCGATCATAGCTGCAAATCATCAAACCACTGATCTAATAAATTGTCTCATATACAAAATGCACACTTCCATTGACAATTAACCAACGCCCTTAAACTCACTAGAGATCGATGATAGACATTCAACATTTCTGCATATGCATACATAACTGACTCCCAAAAACATGTTCCTCCCAGGCATTCAATAATCAATCACACACAGGTTTAACCAACGCCAGTGTTGCAGAGGCTTCTCACCCCAATAAATAAGGGGATCCTCCCACAATTTTGTTCTTTTTTCTATTGAAAATGCCATCGAGATTTGGTAAACGTGCTTTTCTTGACACACAAGTCTTCTCTTTCTCCAACTTTTGAACAGATGCATATGTTAGTGGTTTCTGTGTCTGGTTCCTAAGATGGTGAGGGGATGATTCCCAGTACATCTCTGCTTCTGCTTCAGCCAGAATCCGTGATGCAGTTTCAGCAGCTTTCTTTTGTTCTCGTTCATGCCACCTTTGAAGCTCTCCTTCCACTGCCCTCTTGGCTGCTTCAGCCATCTCTGCTCTCTTAGAAGCTTCCTCAGTTGCCTTCTTGATGTCATCCATCTCATTCCCCATTGCTTCTAACCTCTTCATCGCCTCGTTTTCACTGGCTTTTACTGCTTCCACCTGAGCCACGGCAGCTGCCACTTTCATTTCTGCCAATAAATCAGACTCCTCAACTTTCCTACTTAAACCATCAAACCCCTCCCTCGAGATTGTTATCTCGGCACCAGAATCATATATTGAGGCACGCGCAGCATTTGCTATATCTGTCAACGCTTTAGTTTGATCAAGGGCCATAGCTTCAGCTGTTTTTGCTTCTTCAGCTTCTTCTAGAGCAACAATCAGTTTCTTGTCTGCTTCTTCAAATGCAAAACTCGAGGCTTCAGCTACCTTCTTCAACTTCGCAGCTTTACTCTTCATCTCTTCAGCTTCTCGACATGAATTCTCTGCTTCTGATGATAGTTGCTGAAGAGTTGAGATCATTTCTTCAGAAACGCCTCTCAGTTTCAACTCCTCTTCCATAGCTGCTTCAAGCTCAGACTTACTCTTACGAAGCTTTACATGCAGGTTGCCAGCAATGGATTCTGTTTCCAGGTTGCCAGCAATGGATTCTGTTTCCACTTCTTGCTCCTTCAGTTTGGAATGCTCCTCCTTCAAATTTTCCAGCTTCAGCTTAAGAGAATCCACCAGGCTGCGCAAAGAGCTTTCCTCTTCTGCCACTTTCTGCAGGCACTCCTTAGCACCATCAAGCTCCAAAGTGGCAGTTCTCTCAGAATCCACATCTGATGAAGCTTTGGCACTTTCCATCTGCTTTTGTAGCATGCCAACCTCATCCATTGTTACAGTCAGTTGCTCTCCAAGATTTCTCGCAAGTTCAGGATCAAACTCATTCTTCAGTGCAAGCAGTTTATTTGTTGATGCTTCCAGGTAAGCTTTATAGGACTGCATCTTCATATCCTTTTCAGTAAATATTTTTGATTGCTCTTGACTGGCTTCCAATCCTGCAAGCTTCACTTGACCTATCAACTCTTGTAAAGATGATATTTCCATGGAGAGCTCGTCGACTCTTTCGACATTAGCTTTGAATATGTTTTCTGCCTCTAAAGCTTGGTTGTAAGCCACTAGTTTTGCTTCCAAATATATGTCATGCTCCTGATGAATATTTCTTAGCTCTTGTTTTGCAGCATCAAGCTCAGTATGTACAACCATATATTGTTGCTTTGCAGATTCCAATTCTTGGTTCCTAGCATCATTAGAAATGGAAGAGTGGCCCCTTTTTGTTTCTTCAATTTGCTTCACCTGATTCCTGGCAGCTTCTGCTTCCTTAATTGCTAAATCTTTCGATTCAGTAACAGTTCTGAGCTTTTGGATTAGCTCCTCCGCTGTCAATTTAGCCTTTTTAAGCTCTGCAAGTGCTTGGACCTTGGTTTTCTCAGCATTGTCTACTTGATCTTGTAACCTATTCAGCTCCTTCTTTGCAAGATGAAGCTGCGTCTCCTTGGCCAATGCTCTCTGCACAAACAGATGAAAAGTAGGAAATATGTTAAAACTTGCACATATTGGATGAATTTTGTGCAATTTCTATCGACATATCGGGAATCATGAACCTCAGTAGAAAATGGTTTAGGCTTCGTGCCGGCAGGCTTTTCCCCCGAGAAAGCACCATCACCGAAGAGAGTGACAGCATCTTTAACCGATTGAAATGGTGCTTTGGTGTCAATCTCTCCCACCTCAACTCTTGGAGAGTCTTTAGTATTTTGGCGTGCTTTCGCAACCATCCTGCCCTGCCTTTTATTTTCCTTCTAATTCGTCAAAACTCCACCTGATACAGAGGAGCATCTCATCCATCAGACTGCTTATCAGAAACAAAAGGATCACTATAATCATATCTACAAAAAGAGCATCAAAGATGCAAGCACCATTATCTCATATTCACAACAGAATCAACCACTGTCATTAGATAATGTGAGAGAAGCACAACTTCAGAGATGCTTCTCTCAAGTTGTTATACTAAGATCAGCTGTATGAACAGTATATGAACCAGAAAGACCAAAAACCAGGAAGACCACTTGTCCAACCAAGCCTAAAGTCCACATTTGTCCATATTCAACACATGGCAATAGAAAAACCTTAAGATATCCACAAAAGCTAAGACCTGAATTTCATCTCACATTTTTCTTAATCATCTGATATGGATCCTGAAAATATTTATGCCAATGAAAGCTGATAAATATACTAAACGGCAAACTTCTCGACCAATATGAACCATCAAAAGCAGCAAGCCTGGAAAACCATAATGCTACTCCATTAATTTAGTCATGCATTAAACGAAACCTAAGCAGTGAATGGAAGCATTTTAGCACAAGAAAAACAGAGTCATCTACGTAACAAACCTCCAAACCCTAAGACAAACTATTCTTTTGGATTTGACTGCGAAATTTTGACGAGACTAAGAACCCATAGCTTACTACTCATTCAGAGTCACCACTTCAATTAGTTTGTTACCCATAACGCAAGCCTAAACCCCACCTAATCATCTTTAAATTATCAAAACTAACAAGTAAACGTGTCAAATAAAGAAGAAAGGAGAATAGATAAAAATGACCATGAATTTTTTTTTCAAGTAAAATACAAGGACATTTAGACCTTTAGAGAAACAAGAAGTAACTAAAAGGAAAACCTGAATTTATCTGGCAATAAACCCTAGGAAGCTCTAGAGAGAACCCACAACAAGAAGAGTTGAAAGTAACAATCTTGGAGTCTTTCCCTCAGTTTCACAACCCGAACTGAGCTCGATCAGCTTCTTCCTTTCTGATACGGGTAAAAAAAACCTTTAAAACTCTTTGCACGAACACCAAAACCCACCAACAAAATTCAAAAACTCACAAACTAATCTCCGGCAGAACTTCCTGTAAAAGAATCTCAACGGAAAAGAGTGGTTCTTTTAGAAAGTCCTTACATGGGTTATAGGCATCAAGGATAGAACAGTATTTTTCAGAATACAAATGGTATAACCCTCTCGGGTGGGAAAAGAGGAGAAGAAAAAGACTATGAAAACGACGGTAAAGACGTCGTAGCCAACTTTATATCAGCCAGGCAAGTACACGAAAAGTAAAAGTTTTGAAGTGCTGCTTTTCTGGGAACCCTCGTGAGTGCGATATTGTAATCCAGGAACAATACCGCAACAGAGAAAAGCAGAGGTAGAATCGAGAATCTGTACTTCAAAATGCCAGCAAATGATTACGCAAAAGAGTATAACACTGGCGTTTTCCAGTGATGCTGCAAGCTCGAGGAAGCGAGGAAGATGGGAAATGTTATTTCAAATAGCCACAAGTACCCCGCAGTTTGCGTTACTACATCGCTAGTCTACATAAGATATGTGGCGACATCTTAATAGCTAATCTAATATGTCAACCAATGATCAGTTCCACAAACAGGGGAATAACTTGTAATAACTGACGAAAAAGTTTGGCCAGAAACATAATTAATAACAAGTCAAACAACAAGGGAGGCAATTAGAACGCTGTTCTTTGTAGTAAACCAGGTGGCGACCAGCTCTTTCCCTATCAGTATTACTAAAAAGCATCACTTCTTACGATCATGGTAGTTTTTTTTTTTTTTTTTGACCACAATATCATTATTGAAAATAATGACTTATTCCCTTGTTGATTGCAGATATTTTAGAGTGTGAGAACATGAGGACCTGATATAACATTGAAAAAATGAGAATGACCATGTACAACAAGATCCTTTTTGAACCCGGGGGGTGTGGTGGAGTGGTAAGACTCCTCCTCCCTTAACCAAAGGTTAGGAGTTCGAATCCTGCCTTTGGGTATGGAACACTTTAAAATTCCGGGCCAGCTGAACCCACCCTTAGCCGGTGCTTACGAGGCAGCGTAGGGGATTAGTCACTGTAGTCGATGGTGGATACCCCTATACTTTCAAAAAAAAAAAAAAAAAAAAAACAAGATCCTTTTTGAGTTGCGCGGACAAAAATTAACACAGTATCAGTGTGATTCTATGCACTCGTGTCCGAAAACACATAGCATGAAACACTTTGACCCGAAAATAAAAAATTACATTATGTCCAATATAAAAAAATTGAATCTTTAATTATTGGTTAATATAAATCCAAAGGGTATACTCTCCTGTGTGATTCTTAGAATTTACAGCCCTGAACAATACAAACTTGTTCATGTGAGCATCAAGATCATTGTTTTGACTGAGAATAAATAATAGAGATTGCAATCAATAGATGATTGCTTCTTCTTTTTTTTTCTCATATTGGGTTTTGAACTCTTACCATACATAGAATATACTGTTGATTCTTTCACATCAAAAGCTTTAAACTCTTACTTCCTTTGCACAAATAAGATACGCTGGCTATTGGATTTTCTCTTTCTGTATTCTAAATTTGATTCTTTGAACAAAAGTTGGATAAAACTAGAAAACTTAATTTGCTTCTATCGATATGTTTTTTTTAAAGATACGATTCCGTTGTATTATATTCATGAGATATTAACAAACTACAACATCCCTATGATACTCTATATACAATCAGACCCGAAAGTCCTTTAAAAACTGCAGTGAAGAGAGTTTCCAGTGCCATGCATGGAAACTGAGATATTCACTGCGTTTACAACACCTGATACCAATTTCTTATGGGGGGCAGCTCGTTACTGTTACAGATGCTAGGATTGCGATTGACTCTTGCCCAGCTAATGCCTTGAAGGAGACCCTCCGTTGCCACTTCCTTCGGACTTTTGCAGCCTTCTCTGAAAATATTATTATTCCTGGAAAGCCAAATGCTCCAGGTCACAGATAGTAATATGCATTCCCATACTTTCTTCTTTTTCACAATTACGAACAGGCTCCCCCACTGCTGTACTAGATCGATTACACTCCTGGGTTGAGCCCATTTCACTCCCCAACGACTCAGAGCTTTCGACTAGCATAGCCATGCATATTTGCATCTGAGAGGGACATGATTTGCATCCTTCTCCTCTTCTGTACACCAAAGAAATTGCTGCTCATTTGAATCTATCATCCTATGTCTAGTCAATCTTCCTTTCGTCATTATTCGGTTGCAAGCTAACCACACAAAGATCTTGCTCTTCATTGTTCTTTGCAGTCGCCAGATATTGGGAATTGAGATTTGCTCTTTGGAAGGTCATGTAGTTGCAAAGGTTGCGTCCAAAGCATTGTATCCTAGTGTAGTGTAGAACATCGACTCTCCTTCGTCTCACACCATGTTGTCATCTCTATTCCTGTGCAAAATCACCCGATTCAGCCAACTATTCAACTCTTCAAGCAGACTTTCTTCCCACACGAACAATCTTCTTCTCCATTGCAGATTCCAGTGCCATCTCTCCCCTCTCCACTCTCCCATTTGGCTCACTATTGCCTATTTTTGCAATGAGATCTCGTACAACCTTGAGAACTTCATTGCCAGTATCTCATTGCCCCACCAGTTATCATTCCAAAACAATATGCCGTCACCCCTCCCCACCTTCCATCTCAGTTTTTCTCATAGACAAACAACAATATTAGAATCACCATTAACACATTTTAGGATATCCGTCCACATTATGGATACCTTACTAGTGTTGAAAATTATCCCATCTGAAGTCAGTCGCAATTGGTACAGCTCCTAGAAAATATTTTCAAACAGGCCGTTAGGAGTTGCGATAATCTTCCAGCACCATTTAGCTAGTAAGGCCGAGTTTCTCAAAGCCAAGCAGCATAATCCCATCCCACCTCTATCAATATTAGCACAGACTCTACTTCATTTCACTTTATTTACACAAAGTCGTTCCCCTTCCACAAGAATCATCTCATCATCCTTTCCATCTCCTTCTCAACCTTCTTAGGTAGTCAGAAGATTGACATGAAGAATATTGGGATGCTGTGAAGAACCGACATAATCAGAATCATTCTTCCACCTATCGAAAGCATTCTGCCCTTACAAGCCATTATATGGTGTCTTATTATCTCTAAGACGGCCTCCATGTCTGGTACTTCCTTGGGTTTGCTCCGAGGGGCAGTCCTAGGTATTTAAATAGCAACGATTTTGCCTTGCAGTGTAGACCTTTCGCCATCTCTTCGGTGTCTTCTTTCCTAAAATTAATTCTGATGAGACTGCTCTTGTGGAAGTTAACTTTTAGTCTTATGAAGAGAACAAAGCACAACAATATTCTCTTCAAGTTCTTTAACTCTTCCTCCATCGTCGGCTAAAGAGTAGAACATTGTCGGGGTATTGCAAGTACGTCAGATTGAATCCACCTAGTTTGATTCCTTCGATGAGGCCTTTTACTTCAGCCTTGCGTATCATCCTAGAGAGCACTTCAGCTGCAATATCAAATAACAGGGAAGATAACGGATCTCCTTGCCTTAGCCCTTTGGCCATTGTGAACTCTTGTGTAGCAGATCCATTAACCATCACTGCAACCTTTCCAGTAGAAAAACATTGAGAAATCCATTCTCTCCATTTTTCTTTGAAGCCCATCTCCTTCATAACTTCTAGTACAACCCCCCACCTTACTGTATCATACGCTTTGCAGAAGTCGATTTTGAAGCACCAACCCCTCGTCTTGCTAGCTTTTATCACGTGGATTGCTTCGGCTGCTAACATCATTGAGTCTGATAAGCATCTACCTTCCACAAAGCCGAATTAGAGTGGGGAGATGAGGGATGACGTGACCTTCTTCAATCTCTTAGTCAACAACTTCGCTACTATCTTGTACAGGCTATTGATGAGACTAATCGGTCTGTAAGCATTGAGGGACGTTGCTCCTATTATCTTTGGTATAAGCACCAAAAATGAACTATTTATTCCTTTTGACAGGGTCCCCGTCGTGTGGAACTCATCCACCATTGTCATGAAATCCTTCTTGATCACCTCCCATGTATTTTTTAGGAAGAGAAAATTGAATCCATCCGATCCGGGAGCTTTCCAGCTTCCACAATCCCATATTGCCTCATTGACTTCCTCCATCATGAAAGGGATTATAAGCCTCCAAGCTTCATCCTCATCTAGCCTATTAAAATCTAAATTTTCAGCTCCCAGCCCTGCATCCCCGTAGGACCTGAATATTCGCTAGAAGTATCGTTGAGTTTCTGTTTTTATCTCATCAGGATTTCTCGTTATCCTCCCATCAATTTCAAGTACACCCATGTGATTTCATTTGTGTCTAGAGCTTGAGCAAATATGAAAAAAGCGAGTGTTCTTGTCTCCCAGCTTTAGCCACTATACTCTTGTATTATGTCTCCATTTAGACTCAACCCGACTCTATAGTTTCCACTTTTCCTCTTGCAGGATTTGATATCTTCTCTCCTCAACTTCACTTTCCGTCTCTCCACGCCCTCTCTGACTATCAATATCATTTATCTCTTTCAGTATCACCTGTAGTTTCTTCTTCGGGTCTCCCATATCATTATGTCTCCATTCTTTTAGCCTTGCCTTGAGGAAGCTCATTTTCCTGAGTAATGTGAACTTCCCGAGGTGTCTTTCTCCTCCTGCTACCTAGAAATTTCTAACTACGTCAAGAAAATTCTTCTCTGTCCACAATAGGTCTCAAGAACGAAACGGCTTTGGCCCCCATTGTACCTCTTTTTCTTTTAGAATGATTGATGTGTGATCTGATAGCCCTTTGTCCCCAGCGATCAAATTACACTGTCTAAATTCCGCCACCCAATCTATACTTGCTAAGGCTTTATCGATTCTAGAGGCTTTGGTGGCTGTATACCAAGTGAATCTCTTTCCTATTAACGACATCTCTACTAAACTGAGCCTATCCATGAGTGTTCTTAGTGCCTCAGCTCCTCTTTCATCGAACCTTTGCCCCAATCTTTCTTCGGGATACAGTGTCTCATTATAGTCCCCTATCATCACCCTTGGGAATCTGCTATTTTGTCTCAATTCCCAGAATTCCTTCCAAAATTCTAGTCTTTCCTCTGGTGGATTTGGGGCATGCAAGCCAATGCACACAAATTTGTATCCTAAACATAGAATTTCCACTCCCATTTCAATCCAGCGATCTGAGCTATTTTTGTTGTTCACTTTTATCATTGCACTATCCCAAACAACCAAAATACTCCGGCTCTGCTGAGTGAGTCCCTTGCAAACCCAGTTCCTTTCTTTCCTGGCCAAAGCTTATCCACTAAACTATTGCTTATAGCCTCCACCTTCGTCTCAGTGAGAATGCATAGTGCTATAGAATTCTCTAAGATGAGTTTGTGCACCTCCTTCATCTTCCACCGACTCCTAAGTCCCCTTATATTCCAGAAACCTATATTAATCATTGTTCTATACACTTCCATGAACTTTACCCCTCTTTTTCGATTACTGGTAACTGGGGTTCTCCCATTCCTCAATCTCTTCTTTGATTAGCTCGGTAATTTTCTGTCTTAGCTCTTCCCTGGAATACGGGTCATAAGTCCCAACCTCTCAATCATATTGAGAGTTGCCTGTGCTTCTTCCTCTATCTTCCTTGCATTCTCTATCTATTTTCCACCCAATTCAGCTTCTACCGAGTTAGGCACTCTTGACAAAGAGGGAAGTGAGTCCGAAACAACCACCATTTCAAGAGATTATGGGGCTTCCAATCTTCGACCTTGATCTCTTTGTAACGCATCCACCCCCTGAATTTCTGCAAAAGCGAGTTTCTCCTTCCTCTGTCTCGTCTTAATTTCCCCATAAGCCTTGACAATAATAATATTTGATGTGAAGCTGTTGTTGCCAAATCTCTTTGCATGTTCCCTTCTACTCTCATTCATTCCGCCTCGGTCTCTATAAATTGTTTTTGTTGGGTCAACTTCTGACACATTTTGTATTGATTCTACCCCCAATTCCTGACCTTCTAATACGTGATCAATTGATTGATAAATGGAAAGTTGAGGGTTAGAGGTGAGAAGAGAAAGGAATAGATATTGTCTAGAATCTCCGCTCCTTATTGAAACTGATAAGGCTTATAAATAAGCTATGAAATTACATCGTGTCTTCCAATCGTGGCATAAGAATAGGAACTAACAGAAGAAAACATGAACATGGCTAATAATAGGATTTCTGCAACACGATCTCTCATCTTGCGCAGTCAACACTTTAAGTACGTTCCTTGAATTTAGCTGGTAAACGGAATGTGCGAGTACTCCTTCTTACTGGGTTGTTGGTTTTGGTTATCTCCTCGCTGTCACGTTCCTTGATTGTAGGTAGATTGTTGGTAACAATACTACCCTCCCCAGAATTGACCTTGTCCTCAAGGTTGAAGGAAGGAAAATTGGAATGAAAATTGGTGACATCTTCCCATGTTACTTCCTCACGTGTATGAAGATGCCATTGAATCAAAACTTGATCCACAAATTTCCCAGTGCGCGAAATGGTGCGAAAACCCCAGACCTTATTCGGGTAATCAGCTGGAAGACCATCAGTAAACATAGTAGGGAGGGGAGCAGAATGAAGAGTAGGATCGCCATGACACTGTTTCAACAGTGAGACGTGAAAAACGTCATGAATCCGGGCCTCGACAGGGAGCCGAACTTTGTAGGCCACCGGTCCGATTTTGGAGAGAATTTGGAAGGGACCAAAGTAGCGCTTGGAGAGC
Source organism: Passiflora organensis (assembly GCA_019739055.1). Taxonomy (NCBI): domain Eukaryota; kingdom Viridiplantae; phylum Streptophyta; class Magnoliopsida; order Malpighiales; family Passifloraceae; genus Passiflora; species Passiflora organensis. Next base: position 2,317,667 of record JAEPBF010000136.1, read on the forward strand.
TTAGTGGATGCGAGCCGAGGAACGGAAATTTGACGAAACGACTTCAAGTGGATATAGACACAATCACCCTCAGAAAACTGTTTATCCTGACAGCGTCGATCGGCACGCTGCATGGTACTTCGAAGGTCAGCTAAGAGTGAGGCGCGAGTGCGCAATAAGTCATCTAGAGAAGCGATTTTTGTGGAACCGCCAACATAATCTTTGATAGAAGGTGGAGGGCAGCCATATAGGCCTTCGAAAGGGGTGTAGTTGATGGAAGAATGCCACGAGGTGTTGTAGTGATACTCGGCCCAATGGAGGTAGTCAGACCAAGAGCGAGGAAAATCCGAACAAAAACAGCATAAGTAGTCCTCGAGATACCGGTTAACAACCTCGGATTGGCCGTCTGTTTGCGGATGATAGGCTGTGCTGGTAGCTAGGCGAGTACCCTGCAGATTGAATAATTCTTGCCAAAAATTGCTCATAAAAATTGGGTCACGGTCGGAGATGATTGTGGTAGGGAAGCCGTGAAGCCGCACGATTTGTTTAGTGAAGATGTCAGCGACGAAAGAGGCCGAAAAAGCAGACGGTAAGGCGAGGAAGTGGCTGAATTTGGTGAGGCGGTCGACAATGACGAAAATGACAGTCTAGCCATGAGAAGGAGGAAGGTGAGTGACGAAATCCATAGAGAGGGATTCCCAAGTGCTATTGGGGACGGGGAGTGGTTGAAGAAGTCCCTGGGGTGCCGTGAGGAGAGGTTTAATTTGCTGGAAAACCGGACAGCGAGCCACATATTTTTTTACATCATCGCGAATGCCTGGCCAGTAAAAAGAAGAGCTAATGCGAGCGAGGGTACGCTGTGAACCTGCGTGGCCTCCAATCGGACTGTCATAATATTCGGATAGCAATAAATCATGCAGTGCTGCTTCACGGGGTATCCAGATCTTGTTGCAATACCAAATCAGCCCATCCCGAAAAGTGAAGGAAGATGAGTTTGACTGCGCTTCAATTTCCTTGATCTTAGCGGCGGCAATAGGACTCTTGGTAATGAAACGCTTAATGGCGCGAATAATGGAAAAAATCGGCTGAGAGGATATCAAGGCATGGAAGGTAGGTTGCGATTGCGGCAATCTTGACAAAGCATCCGCTGGAAGATTCTCCTTGCCTGGTTTGTAGTGGATTTCGAAATCGAAGCCCAATAATTTCGAAATCCATTGTTGCTGCTTTGGGGTATGGACCGTCTGATTAAACATAGCCTTTAATGGCTGGTGATCTTTTTCTAAAATAAACCGAGATCCTAGCAGATATTGTCGCCATCGCTGGATAGCCGAAATCACTGCATAAATCTCTCGCGCATATGCAGATTTTCCCTTGAGATTTGGCGAGAGTTGCTTGCGAAAAAAAGAAATAAGTCGTCCCCCTTGTGATAAAACAGCACCTATGGCATCGCCCGAGGCATCGGTTTGAACAACAAAAGGCTGAGAGAAATCCGGGAGGGCAAGCATGACGGTGGAGGCGAGAGCATCCTTCACGGTGACAAATGCGTCCTCAGCAGTTGGTGTCCATGTAAACGCATCCTTGCGCAGCAGACTTGTAAGTGGAGCCGTTAATTTGGCAAAATCTGGAACAAACCACCTATAATTGCTGGCTAGACCGTAGAAGCCACGAAGTTGGCGCACATTTTGAGGTCGTGGCCAGGAAGATAATGCTTTGATCTTTTCTGGGTCCACAGAAACTCCGTTACCCGTGATAAGATGCCCGAGATATTGCACTGATGGGCTGCCAATCAAGCACTTGGAGAGGTTAACAAAGAATTCATTATTGAGTAAGATTTTAAAAACCTGTTCGAGATGGTTTAAGTACTCATCCCAAGAGGAGCTGTAGACAAGGATGTCGTCAAAAAATACCAGGACGAATCTTCGCAGGAAGGGCAGGAATTGGAGATTCATCTCCGCTTGAAAGGAAGCTGGTGCGTTGGTGAGTCCGAAAGGAAGAACTCGGAACTCGAAATGACCATCATGAGTTCGAAAAGCTGTCTTGTGAATGTCATCTGGGTGCATCCGTAGTTGGTGATAGCCGGATCGTAAATCTAGTTTAGAGAAAACCCGTGCACCATGCAACTCATCCAAAAGCTCATCAACAGTAGGAATTGGGAAGCTATCTTTGATAGTGATGTTATTAAGTGCCCTGTAATCCACACAAAACTGCCAAGTCCCATTCTTCTTTCTGACAAGAATAACTGGGGATGAAAAAGGGCCTGTACTGTGTTGTATAACACCGTCTTGTAGCATTTGATTAACCTGTTTTTCAATTTCTCCCTTCTGGAAGTGTGGATAGCGGTATGGCCGCACCTTGACGGGGGAAGAATCCGGTTGGAGCAGTATGCGGTGCGTGATATGTCGATAAAGGGGCAGATGTGAAGGCTCCTGAAAAATTGGATAAAATTTGGTAATAAGATCTTCAAACTTGGCCTTGTATAATGTAGGAATAACGCCAAAAAAGTCCTTTGAGTCGCCTTGGTCTACGGCAGTAAGGAATAAATGATAACATGCCGCAAAAGCCTTTGTTTGATAACCCCTCCGAACTTGGCCCATAGAAATAGCAGATAAATCTGCTTGCTGAATCCCATGAATCTTAGCCTATAAATACCCAAGTTTAAGTCTGAAACCTCATTTCCTCCTTCCCCTTTCTCTCTCTTGTTGCTTATTCCCGATTTTCCTCTCCCTTCTCTCTACAAACCTACACAAATCTTTCCTTCACCAAAATTTTCACCAGAATTTGATAGGTTATTGTTACCCTATCACTTCCCCTTCTTTTCCCTTGGTTCTCCACTTGTTAGGAGTCCTAGAAGGGTATTTTCTGGGCAGGTTTTGCTTAAGGTCGAGTTTGGTGCTTTTGGAGGTAAGTTGTGATTTCTGGTTCTTCAAGTTAAATTCTTGGTTGTTTGATGTTTCTGGTGTTGTTCTTAGCCTACCCTGATGTTCTGTTCTGGTTTAATGCTTTGTAGAGTTTGGTTTGAGATTCTGGAAATTGGTATGTGAGTGATCATTTTAGGGATTTGATGAATTGGTTGTTGTTGATTGATTATTGTGCTTGAGGATTGTTGTTTGAGCTTGAGTGGCTTGGAATGTGAGTTTCTTGCAGCAATGATGGGGTGGTACGCCTCTGTTTCAGAAGGTTTGTTTTGGGATTGAGATTAAGAGGCATTGATGATGCCTAAGGTTGTTTTAGAGTGTTGTAGTGTGTCTTTTAGGTGAGTGTGTGCTAAGGGTCCTTAGGTTGTATTTTGTTAATTTTTGTGCCCTGTTTTTCCTTTAGTTTATGTCTGTGATTTAATATCTGATAGGTGGTGGTTTGGCTCTCGACAAAGGCAAAGGTATCGCCGGAGAGTCTACGCGTCAAGAGGTGGGAGTTTACGTTTCATACGTGTATACGAAATGTTTGATTTCGATAAGCTAAAATGTGACTTACATGATTTGTTTTGAATAGAGGCTTGACTGGAAAAATACGTTCTGAAATCATGCTAGAATCATACGCTTGTGTGCCATGATTTATGCATAAAACGTTACCTTAAAATGCTATGCACGTATGCTTGTCAATGCATTGGATGTTGGGCAATTGGTGATGTGTTTGTTGCTGGATTTTCATCCCAAGTGAGAGTGTTTTTGTACAGACTTTGAATTTGATATATAATCCATTCCTTCTTATGTTGGTTGAGGCTTTATTCTGAGTGGAATGTGGTGTTTTGTTGGTGTCAAACACAAGAGGATTTTCTGGAAAAATATTCTAGAAAAACTCAGTTTTGTTCAATCTTTAAATTGGATATGTAATCCATTCAATTGTGTTGGTTGAGGATTCTTTCTGAGGGGAATTTGGTACTAAGTGAGTGTCAAACACAAAGGAAAGGTTCTGGAAAAATATTATGGGAAAAAAATCCAGGTTTTGATCAGTCTCGTATATTTCTGAAAAAAAAATATTTTGTATTTTGCCGTAAGCTGGAAATACTCCAAATTAGTTCCGATTGATGCCAATGTCGTGTAATTTTTGTATGATGCATCTGTGATTTGAAATTTATGATTTTTAAGTGTGTTTACTTGAAAGAACGTCCCTTGTTGGGACTGATTGATTGAGTATACGATTGTAATTTTCCTACATACGAACTATACACGTATTTTCTAGGAAAATTGTGGAATTGACGGACGCAGCTAATTGATCAATCAGGGTAAGTAATTGGAAGGATTCCCAGGTAAAGGGGAATGGTTACTTACTGTTGTGGAGGGTTACGGAGGAAATTGATTGTGTGCCTAGCTGAGTGACGACTAGCAGGACACGTTGGACCCGAAGGGTCATGTACTGGTACAATGTTCTATGCATGCATGCTGAGTAATTGAATGTGATAAATGATTTGCTCCATTTAATTACAGATAACATTGATGGTAAGGGGTATTTCTGAATATTATTATGTTTTGACGAAATGGAATTAAAACCATCAATGGGCTTTGCGCTACCTTTTAGCGGGGGTAGTCCGAAAGCAACCAATGTCTGCCCCGTTAGTTTTGGACGTATTAGCCCGACTGATTCTGATGAATGTGGATTTTAAAATGCATAAGATTTTGTCTGTATGGTCATTTATGCATTTCTGGAATTTATTGTGGTTATATGCATTATAGCGAGCATGGATGATTAAATGAATTTTCTGATCACGTATGTTTCATAAATTGATTTGGTTATGCCTCTATTCCCACGGCTACGTGTATGACGCTGTAACTTCCACTGAGATTTTATTATCTCAACCCCCTCTTTTCCCCTTTTCAGGGCTAGTACGTGATCGTCTAGACGTTATCGCAGAGGTTTAGTCCCGGTGTCTTTTTATAGGGCTGGACTATGCATTCACACGTTTTGGAGACTCGGCATGCTTTGTAATTATTGTTTTATGAGCATACATGCTTGTGTTGGATTTCATTTTCTGAATTGCACTCGTTGTGGATTTATTTTCGGTTATGTTTATGATTATGAATGTATGATTCACATGACTGATTTATGAGTTGGTTTGAGTGCCATGGGCACGTATTAGTCCATTTGGGCTTGTGAGTTATGGTTTCGCAGATTAAAGACTTCCGCTGATTTTTATATGACTCCATTGAATGTTTAAGCCGAGTTGAAATTGAAACGTGCTATGCTCCAATTTATTTTATAAAAATTCAAATTGATACGTAATTTTGGGTTTGTGATTTGTAAGATTAAATTAAACCTTGCGTGACTTCGATTGATTCACGTGTTGGGTCAATCGAGGCTACGCGGCGGTGAGGTTCCCATTTACCGGGAGCGGGTCCTCACATAGAAGGCTGCAACAGTTAATTTTTGTTCCAATGGAGTATTATGAAACAAAAAGAAACGTTCAATTTGGAAGAGTCATCCAGCAACATTTTCCCCTACGAAGAAGGGAATCTCGAGTTTTGGCAAACGTATGGGCATTCTACCAACATTTGCATTTTCGTCCATTCTGACTCCCATCCCTTGCGAATTAACGGTCGCAGTTGAAGATGATGCGAATTGTGGAGTGGGTAATAGCGCTTGTGTAGCTGAGGTTTGTTTTTCAATCCGCACAAGGGACTGAACTAATGTCTCATGTGATTTTCGCAGCCACTCAGTGGTGCTATTGTTTCTGGAAATGTCTTCTGCCTGGCTTTGAATAGCTGTGGTCACTTCCTGCAGATCCTGTGTGACCTTGGCCAAGGCTTCCTCCAATGCTCTGTAACGAGTAGTAACAGATCCTTCTGCCATGAGTCACTGCTCTCAACGAAAGCACCAGTTGATACGTGATCAATTGATTGATAAATGGAAAGTTGAGGGTTAGAGGTGAGAAGAGAAATGAATAGATATTGTCTAGAATCTCCGCTCCTTATTGAAACTGATAAGGCTTATAAATAAGCTATGAAATTACATTGTGTCTTCCAATCGTGGCATAAGAATAGGAACTAACAGAAGAAAACATGAACATGGCTAATAATAGGATTTCTGCAACACGATCTCTCATCTTGCGCAGTCAACACTTTAAGTACGTTCCTTGAATTTAGCTGGTAAACGGAATGTGCGAGTACTCCTTCTTACTGGGTTGTTGGTTTTGGTTATCTCCTCGCTGTCACGTTCCTTGATTTAGGTAGATTGTTGGTAGCACCTTCTCTATTTAATTGTTCCCCCCTCGACAAGTCTTCAACATAGTGTCCAGTTTCGTCTTGTTTGGTCAACACCTCTCTTTCACTTGTATCCATGTCAAGATGTCCTAGATTCATAATGTCAGTCTTGGATTTCTCAGTACTCAAGTCTATGACATTTGGCCCATGCCTTTTGTCTCCTAAAAAATGCACCTTTTTGCCCTTTTGGGCCTCGTCTAGAGAGGTGAGCCTATCTTTGTCTAAATCAATCCTGATCTCATTTAGGCCCATATTGCATGTGCCCCTACTACCCCTTTCAATGTTGCCTTCATCATTAGGAGTCTCTAGACTAGGCTCCTTGTCAATTTCAAAAGACACCTTCCTTTTTGGTGATTTTCCTTTCCTGTATGGGGAGTACCCAGTATTGCAGTAGCTAGACAAGCCATGTTTCTCTCTTTCATCCGTCTTGCTCCCTCTTATTTGCAGCCCTTTGAGGACCGTGATAGGGAACTGTTGTCCTTCCACCGCTAGGTTAATCCTTGCCTGTATCTCTTCTGCTATTCTAGTACAAATGCAGACATTCGCCACCTCCAGATTGCCTCGAGATATGGTATCAGAATGGATTTTGATCACCTCGCCGAAAGGATTCATCATCTTCCTAAAGGACTCCTATGTCCTAATGTGTAAAGATACCCTTGCAATTGAACCCAACAGATTCTACACATGCAGACATATTCAGGATTCCACATGTGAAATTCAATAAAGATGTCGTTCCATACATTAATATTGGCTGCTAATTCTTCACTCAATGCTTCGTGAGACGGGAAGGTAATTAAGAATGAATCAGACCCCAGTCGGCTACAACTAACAGAACTCGGTAGGCGATGCTGCTTTAGAATCCTGTCTCAAACAATTCCCACTAAACTACATTTAGTAATTCCTACATGACTGCTGATGGAGTAACTTCGATTGTAAATGTTTCATCCTTTCTTGCTATCCCTGTGATCGCTTCTACGAACGACTTTTCCCCGAACTCCTTCTGGTCCACCTATCTTTGTGCATTTTGATCTCCAATATGACTGACTGCGTTCCTCAAGGACTAGGTCTTTACCCGATGTAGGAGTAGAACCATATCTAACTAAGCTGAATCTAAGGCAGCAACCATCGAATCTTGCCAAATTTAGCTTCTCCATCCTCCGAGCCTCCACTTCAGGCGCTCGAACAAATCTTACAAACCCAAATCGCGAGTTTCAGGCACTCCTCTTGCGAGGAATAAAGGCATTCGCAATAGGCTCCCATAGCTTAATAACCTGAAACAGTTTTACAGTCTACCAGTTGTCAGAAATGAAATCAACGAAGTAAGTAATAAATTTTTGGTCAGCGAAAACCCTCCTGGGTTCCCATGTCTATAAACTTGATATGTTAGTTGAATGCTTTCATAATGTTAAATCGGCACGAATGAGCTCCAACCTCAACTTCGATTCAAGTGGAAGAATAATTGGGTTTACTTAAATTAGAAGTATTATTTACAAGATGTTTTTTTTTCTTTTCGAATAAAAGAGTAATTGAAGCAAATTTCAATTGATTTGTTCTCTTTCCTTTTATGTTATCATTACACAATATCAAAACGACCACAAGTAATTCTGAGCAAACTTGTCCTATTGGTTCATGATTTCTTGGCATTAATTATACAGAGCAAGGATGAGGGAAAAAACAAATCAATACAGACAACTAAAAGTGGTACAGGCAAGAAGAGCAAATGCAGAAGTTTTAACAGTCAATGACATTGAAACCTTGCCCTTATCTTTCCTGAGGAATAGACCTTGAAAAAGGGGAAAGTTAACGATAACCAAAACTCCACAAAGCAAGATTTGTAAACACATTGTCTCGAAAAGACTCATCGCATCCTCAAGGATCATTTTCTTTACCGCTCCAACAAGACAATATAAATTCAGCATTGCAATTGTGGCAAAGATTGCCAACATTGGTGATGAAGATCCAAACTCCATTATCTCTTTCTCATATCTCTGCATCACCTCTTCATCAGTTGCTTTGGCTGATATTATGAACCCTGATTCAGTGAAGCCTAATACTTTTAAAATGGTATCGACGCTGGCAAAGAGGTAGGAGCTTGATCTTTTATATAGCCACATCCTTTGCTCGTTCCACCAGCCCAAGATTGTGCCTCCAGCCAAGAGAAATTCGACAAGGCTGTAAGTGCTCTCGGCCAATAGCACATACGCAAATGGTAGGAACCATGGGCTGGAGATCTGAATCAATGAAGGAAAACATAGTTAGGCGCATCCATTTGAGACTTGAAAGAACAAGTTTTTGCCCAATAGGGTAAGTATTTGATAAAACAAATAATGGTGGCGCACCTCCGGAAATAAGGTGTGGCCTTTCAAGAGATGAAGTGAGGGAATGATAGAGTAATATAAGGTTGGAAAACTGTTAGGAGCCCAGAGGTTGTAACACATATATCCCAGTTGAAGGCCAAGGCTAATCTTTCCATGCGCAAACCATGCAAGGCTGTATCTGGAAAGAAAAATCTGAAAATGCCCTTCAGACCATCTCTTATGCTGCACAAGTGTCTCCGGCAAGCTGGTTGCTGCAACACCCAAGAACGCATTCCTTTCTGGATTGAAGTATACTGATTTCCATCCATTGCACTGGATTGATAGCCCCGTTATCACATCTTCAACTAGACACCCATATCTCAGTCCCATCTGTGATTAGATATTCATTTCATTATAAGTTCCGGCAAAGTTGCATACACAATTGACCTGCAAAAGAAGTGGCACAGATTGCTTTTCATTTTTTATGAGTTCAGGCTCAAACCTCCTTTCCCCATTGAGTGTTTTGCTCGTAGGTGCAGCTTGCAAGAGGCTTTGTTTCTATTTCTAAATCCATTATGTTTTGTTGCCTATTGCGAATATTCCCTCCAATCTTCCAATCAAACTTGTGATGTTTGTTTAGTTTCATTCCACATAGAGTTACTCTTCGGTGAAAGCATCCGGTTCCAATGTACAGAGGACCTCCGAAACCATCCATTGCACGCAAATTCACCTTCATCACCAAAAAGTTTCGGGCTAAGCTCTACCGAGCAAACTTGAGTTACTCATAGAGATGAATGCTAAGTTAGTATGACACGTATAGCTTACTTACATAGTAGGATACTGGCATTTTATTACCATAGAGATCATTTTTGGTAATATTTTGGAAGCACTGCGGGAATTGCACAAATGCAATATCTCTGCCCTGTTCTTCATCCATCAAGAAGCAAAGTGCATCCCGAATGGTTAGCGAATTGTTGGAGTACATGTCACAGTCCACGTTGAGAATGATTGGTCCGTTGCTGATGCTTGATGATACCCTTATCTGCAAATTTCAAATCAAATCAAATCAAAGCTATATCCATAAACAAGCTATAGCATATTTTAGAGATGAGGCAGAGACATTACGGAGCAATTGCTAAAGAATGTATAGAAAAAATGTTAAAAATATCTACAATTCAGACGAATAACTTAATTACCAATGAATTCATGGCCCCAGCCTTGAAGTTGTGGAAATATTGAGGTCTCTTCTCTCTGGCCAAATATACAAGAATAGGCAGTATACAACCATCAATATCTTTGGCAAGTGGACCTTTTCCATCTAGCAATATCTGCACCAGTATCACAAAAGAAGAACATTGAGCCCGTGGATTGTATATATATACATATATAACTTGAGTCTGCTTTTACTTTTATGATGGTGTCATGATCTCTTCTGGAAGTGTGAGAATCCCACCGAGAAAATCCTTCATGTTTCATACGCACTTCTTCAGGGATTCGACCAAGCTTTGTTGCTGCTTCGATTCGATCCTTCATTTCTTCATATAATTTCTGCAAGTACTAAGGTTCGTAATTATCTGCCATTTTATAGGATTATAATGTCAAACATAAACAAGATTTTTTCTGCAGAGATCACTGGTTCTTTGTAATAATGATCATATGAAACAAAAGGACGTCTATATATATTGGATGGATAACTAATAGTACAGTATCACATTACCTTGATTGCCACAAATTGGCTGGTCTGATAATCTCCAAGCGGATTGGACACAGAGGCAAAGTAAGCTGCAGCAGACCTTGGCTCCACACTGAATCTCTTGCAATATGGTATCCATTGTCTTGCAAACACAGATGCCTCCAGGAGTGCATGGAATGTAAGAATGGATCCGGCATCGTCGGAGAGGTAAACTGCAAGTTTCTCGGGTGGGTAATCGTAAGCCATGACAGACAAAACAGTGTTAATCACCACTATTGGTGGCTCCATTAAGGGGTCTGCCGTGCACACGAATATGTCCACTCCAGGCAACTCATCCTCGTATCTGTTTTCCACAGCCATTCTTGTCATCCTCTCGGAGGTAAATTTACATTCACATGGTCAACAGATTCAGGCTAAGTTAATAAGAGAGAGACTAAGTGTACCTATGAGAAAGTCTATCCTTGAAGGTGGACCTGTAAACTGGGTTCCACCTAAGAGCTTGAAATAGAACCCAGTAGAAACCGAACCATAGCTCCGCTCCGAGCAATCCAAACCAAACCCATCTCTCACCTTCTCCTACTCTAGGCATATGAGACACTCTGTAAGCCCATATCAGGCAAATTCCAACGAGCACTGTCGATGCGAAGAGTCTGTATAAGACCATTCTCTTGGCCCTCTCTGTCTCGAACAAAGGAATATACTCATTATTCGCCATCTCTCTCTTGCACACATTCAGGCTTCAGCTGCTGTCTATTTATACTGGTCTAGCTTGGACTGACCTTATCCAAATGTCGGCCATAATTTCTCTTTCCAGTTTTCACGGCACAGTGACGTTTCTTGATTCTAAACATGATTGGTTTAACTTTTCTTTTAGAATTAGGAAAACGGTAAGGAGTCCACGGACAGGAACAGATATGTTCCGGGGCCAAGGAAAAACCTTTCAATGCGCAAATAGCGGGAAAGAAGAATCTGAAGAACCCACCACAGACCATCTTTGTTTTAGAATGAAGAATATTTCATTCCATGAACTATCACAATTTTCCCGGATAAAAAAACGATACCTTAAAACGTTAAATTAAGAGAAAGCAGTATGCTGCCGTGCACCAACGCCTAATTGGTACCACAGACCATCTTTTGATCAGCACAAAGTGCCTCAAGCAAGCTGACTGTAGCAACAACCCAAGAACGCCTTCCTTTCATTAATGAAAAATGTTGATTCTCATCCATTGAGCTGGACTGGTAGCCAGTCCAAACTGTGATTTGATAGTCTAATGTGGATTGGTTCCGATAAAGTTGAGTACGCATACCAAATACCAACAAGTTGATTTTAACAGAGAAGACTTTCGTTTTTTTTTTTTGAGAAATAAAGAAGACTTTTGTTACTCTCCTCCTATCCATACCCTCCCTCGTACCAGAACAAGATTTTGTGGCCGTCACCAATTCACAACTACTCTTGTTCCTTACAACAAAAAAGAGAACAATATCATCAGAAATTGAAGGATGGTCCACAGTTTTTTCTTTCCAGTTATAGCCCTGCAAGGTTCCCGCATCAGAGCAAACGTGTTCCTGTATGTTGTCTCCTTCACTGTTTTCCCTCAATAATATTCTCTTCATTTTTGTTCCACTAAAGTCATGGCTCTCTGTATTACTTTTTATTTTTTTTATTTAAATAACCGAGTGAAAACTGTAAAAGAGAATAATGGCCGACTTTAGGATAAGCTCAATAATGAAGCCAGATCGGTATAAGTAGACAGCAGCTGAGGCCTGTATGTGTGCAATAGAGACATGGCAAATAATGATTACTTTCCTTTGTTCAAGACAGAGAGGGCCAAGGGAAGGGTCTTATACAGACTCTTTGCATCGACAGTGTTCGTTGGAATTTGCCTGATATGGGTTTACAGAGTGTCTCATATACCAAGAGTAGGAGAAGGTGGGAGATGGGTTTGGTTTGGATTGCTCGGGGCAGAGCTATGGTTCGGTTTCTACTGGGTTGTAGTTCAAGCTGTCAGGTGGAACCCAGTTTATAGGTCCACCTTCAAGGAGAGACTTTCTCAAAGGTACACCTACTTCCTCTCTTAATAACTTAGCCTAAATCTGTTAACCATGTGAGTGTAAATTAGCCTCCGAGAGGATAACAAGAATGGCTATGTGGAAAACAGATACGAGGATGAGTTGCCTGGAGTGGACATATTCGTGTGCACGGCAGACCCCATACTGGAGCCACCAATAGTGGTGATTAACACTGTTTTATCAGTCATGGCTTACAATTACCCACCCGACAAACTTGCAGTTTATCTCTCTGATGATGCCGGATCCATTCTTACATTCTATGCACTCCTGGAGGCATCTCAGTTTGCAAGACAATGGATACCATATTGCAAGAGATTCAGTGTGGAGCCAAGGTCCGCTGCAGCTTATTTTGCCACTGTGTCCTATCCGCTTGAAGATGATCAGACCAACCAGTTTGTGGCTATCAAGGTAACGTGATGCTGTACTAGTCATAATTCATCCAATATACATAAACATTCTCGTGTCCTTTGATCATAATTACAAAGAACCAGTGATCTCTGCAGCAAATTCTTGGTCATGATTAGACATTATAGATCCTAAAAAATAATATTTTTTTCACCTTAGGCACCTTGTCGGTGAATAAACCAACATGGAATTAGAATGTATATGGCACACCGTACTCCATTTTTTTAAGAGCCTGCATGGTTAAAGAACTTACTATAACATGATTCTAGTGATAGATTAGTACTAATGAAAATCTTATGAACGGTTTAGGCTTTAATTAATCTTATGCAACATGGTATCAATTATCTTTATTTTGGTGATAGTTATACTATTTCATGCATACCGATTAGTCCCCTGCGAAATTTCACATATATTTATCTAGACTTAATTATGAAGAAGACGTTGTTTGAACTATGATATGAAAAGTACGAATTTTACTTTTCCTTGCAGGAATTATATGAAGAAATGAAGGACCGAATCGAAACAGCAACAAAGCTTGGCCGAATCCCGGAAGAAGTGCGTTTGAGACATGAAGGATTTTCTCAGTGGGATTCTTACACTTCGCGCAGAGATCATGAGACCATCATAAAAGTAAAAGCAGACTCAAGTTACACGGGCTCAATATATATATTCCACGGGCTCAATATTCTTCTTTTGTGATATTGGTACAGATATTGCTAGATGGAGAAGGTCCGCTTGCAAAAGATAGTGATGGTTGTACACTGCCTTTTCTTGTATATTTGGCTAGAGAAAAGAGACCACAGTATTTCCACAACTTTAAGGCTGGGGCCATGAATTCACTGGTAAGTTTATGCATCAAGAAGAAAGTCCTAGGTAGTGCCAATAATGAGAGGACTTGTCTCCATGTATGGCATATAAACAGGGAAAACAGTTGGCCCTACCTTATCCCTGTCGTACGACAATGCATCATAACTTACGATCACAGTCTATCAACTGGGGCACTGTGATTTCTCTAGAGCTCCCTGGTGGTGGATTCTTGAAATTTTTTAGTAAAGATTGATGAAACTCAGAGTTTGTTGCTAAAGACACAAACTGTTTCTCTATTATAAGTATTTATAGACAACACATGTAGTTCTAGACACTAGTGTTGTAAATTTTCATGCCATGCTCTTTAGCATTTGTTGCATGTAGCTTGCATTTTGTTCCATAATGTGTCTGCCCTCATCTGTAACATTTGTGACTGCTTGCTTATTGATATATAGCTTTGCTCTTGTAGCAAGCTTTTTGGTCTTCTGGTTTATTTGAATTGATTTGAAATTTGCAGATAAGGGTATCGTCCATTATCAGCAATGGACAGATCATTCTCAATGTAGACTGTGACATGTTCTCAAACAGTTCGTTATCCATTCGGGATGCACTATGCTTCTTGATGGATGAAGAAAATGGCCAGGATATTGCTTTTGTGCAATTCCCACAGTGCTTCCAAAATGCTACTAAAAATGATCTATATGGTAGTAAAATGTTGTTAATCTCCAGTGTAAGTGAAGTATATGTATCATTCTAACTTATCATTCGCCTCTATGGGCTACTCAAGTTTGCACGGATGAGCTTAGCTTGAAACTTTTTGGTGATGAAGGTGGATTTCCCAGGCATTGATGGTTTCGGAGGTCCTCTTTACGTTGGAACTGGATGCTTTCACAGAAGAGTAACACTATGTGGAATGAAACCTAACAAACATCACAAGTTTGATTGGAAGGTTGGAGGAAATATCCGTGATAGGCAACAAAACATACTGGATTTAGAAATAGAAGCAAAGCCTCTTGCAAGCTGCACCTACGAGCAAAACACTCAATGGGGAAAGGAGGTTTGAGCTTCAACTCATAAAAATTGAAAAGCTATCTGTGCAACTTCTTTTGCAGGTCAACTTTGTATTCAACTTTATCGGAATTGATAATGAAATCCATATCTAATCACAGATGGGACTGATATATGGGTGTCCAGTTGAAGATGTGATAACGGGGCTATCAATCCAGTGCAATGGATGGAAATCAGCATACTTCAACCCAGAAAGAAATGCGTTCTTGGGCGTTGCGGCTACCAGCTTGCCAGAAGCACTTGTACAGAATAAGAGATGGTCTGAAGGGGATTTTCAGATTTTTCTTTCAAGATACAGCCCTGCATGGTTTGCGCATGGAAAGATTAGCCATGGCCTTCAACTGGGATATATGTCTTATTGTCTCTGGGCTCCTAACAGTTTTCCCACCTTATATTACTCGATCATTCCCTCACTTCATCTCTTGAAAGGCCACACCTTATTTCCGGAGGTGCACCACCATTATTTGTTTCATCAAATACTTACCCTATTGGGCAAAAACTTGTTCTTTCAAGTCTCAAATGGATGCATCTAACTATGTTTTGGTTCATTGATTCAGATCTCCAGCACATGGTTCCTACCATTTGCATATGTATTATTGGCCGAGAGCACTTACAGCCTTGCCGAATTTCTCTTGGCTGGAGGCACAACCTTGGGCTGGTGGAACGAGCAAAGGATGTGGCTATATAAAAGATCAAGTTCCTACCTCTTTGCCTTCATTGATACCATTTTAACAGTATTAGGCTTCACTGAATCAGGGTTCATAATCTCAGCCAAAGCAGCCGATGAAGAGGTACTGCAGAGATATGAGAAAGAGGTAATGGAGTTTGGATCTTCATCACCAATGCTGACAATCTTAGCCACAATTGCAATGCTGAATTTATATTGTCTTGTTGGAGCGGTAAAGAAAATGATCCTCGAGGATGCGAGTCTTTTGGAGACAAAGTGTTTACAAATCTTGCTTTGTGGTGTTTTGGTTATCATCAACTTTCCTCTTTTTCAAGGTCTTTTCCTCAGGAAAGATAAGGGCAAGATTCCAACGTCATTGACTGTTAAAACTTGTATATTTGGTCTTCTTGCTTGTGCCGCTTTTAGTTTTCTGCATTGATTTCTGTTTTTCATCCAATGCTTTGTATCATTAATCCCACGAAATCTTAAGAATTACAAGTGATAAGATTGAACTTGTAGTGAGGGGTCCACATATCAAATTTAATAATATTTCGAGTTCCAAGCTAAGGATGTTTATTTTGTTAAGTGTCTAATTAAAGTTTGGACACAGAAACTATTTCTATTCTCTTTTAATTAATATTATAAAAAAAAATAATATCAGGGATACTATACTTGATGTTGGAAGGAAAAAATATTCAAATAAAAAACTGCAGCTATATATCAGCAGGATAAAAATATTATCTTTAACACTCCTTCCTGCTTTTGAAACTGCAAACTCAAAGGCTTTGTATCAGCCCACTGCTCTTCTCTTTTGCAATAAGTAAGCCTTATATCTCCATCTTCCTATACTTGTCTCAGGAAAAAAACATCTTTGATATTGAAGTGTTTTGTTTTTCCACTCACCTATCGGGAAGAAGAGAGGCTCCCCTGCATATGTTTTCTTTTTAATGATACGATTTCATTGGTAAGCTAATATTTATACAACAGAGTCTCCTCAATAAATAAATTATTGCAAAAGTTCAAGCAAAGTAGTACTCCTAACAGTAAGCAAAGTAGTAATCCTAACAATAAAGACAGTCAACAATTGCAGCTTTTAACGTGGTCAATTGCAGAAAAACTAGAGAGATGTCCTCTACTTTCTCTCCTATTGACCTTACCCACTCCGCGATACCAAACTCACTCACTCTTGTACCAGAAACACTCACACAAAAACAAAACAAATCCTCGGAGCGAGAGATAAAGGTGAATCCTTTGGCAACGAACAAGGAGTGGTTAAATAGGAGCTTGGTGGGGATTGTTAAAGACGGGATCTTGAGAAGACATAGAGTTTCGACAAACATAATAGTCCGAGGTCTTGGAAACGAGATGGTACTATTAACATTCCAGTCACAGGAAGCAATGTGCCGGGAACTGGAGGAGAGAAAGGGCCTATGGAATGACTTGTTTGTAGAATTCCATCCATGGCAACCCGAGGATGTGAGTGCTGGAAGGAGATGCTGGGTGAAAATGACTGAAATACCCCTACATGTATGCTATGAGGAGATGTTTAGACAGATATCTCGCCCCTTAGGTATGATGGTACAAGTGCTTTCGATGTCTCTAAGGATGGAGCGTTTAGAGGCGGTGTACTTGTGTATTATAACGAGGCAGTCCGAGAAGATTTGTGTGGAGTATAAGATCCAGGTGGAAGGAAAAGTTTTCTCGATTGCGGTTGCTGAAGTAGAGCGCTCAGAGATAGAGGGGCATATGGAAAATGGTGATAAGTTGTCGATGTCAAGCTACTGTAACACCGGGTTTTCACCATGCAGACGTGGGGATCCAACAAAGAAAAAAGTTTCGTTTGAACTTGAGCAGGAGGTTGTACAGTCCTATAAGATAGGGGAATGTGAAAAGGGAGAAGAAATAGAGGTGCTAGATCTTAATGAGATGTCGGGCTTGGACGCATGAATCATGATGGAAAGGGCGGACCAACTGGGTTCAGATAAAAGTTGTAACCAAAGACCAGCAAGCCTAGATACGGTCTTGGATAGAGAGCGACAGACAACGTGGTCTTAGAAGGATCACCAGGTGTGGATAGTGAGAATGTGGTAAAGGGAGGGACGGAACACATGGGGAAGATAGGAGAGGCGATAGATACAAATATGATGGAGGGTAGGGGAGATATACTTTCTCATCCACCCAAACAAAAACTTCTCGTTGGGCTGAATACGTAGGTTGGAGGGACAGAGGAAGTTGTGCACGAACGGGAAGGTAAAGAAGGTTCAGCGAACAATGAAAGCCTTGAATCTGAGATGGTTTTAGTGAAGGCTGTGGAAAGAATTGAAGGGAGAAAAAGCAGGAAAAAGGCTAGTGTCAGTGGACATGCAAGGTGCTTAAAAGGAAATCCGAGAAGGAACGATGATAGAAGGGAGAGTGGTAGAAAGACTGAGCTTGATACAGAGACTTGGAAGATGATGGAGATCCTCGACATGATGGGGCTCAATTAAAAAAAATCTCGTGAAGAGACTCGTGCTAAAGTCTTGGAAATGATTGAGGAGGAAAAAGAAGAATGGGAGAATCACAGGGGCAGCTAGGGCAATATGTATTTCCTGCAGATATGGAGAAAGATTGAAGAGAATGAAAGATATGGGTTTTTGGAATATAAGGAGTGTTAGAGGAAGGTTGAAGAGAATGGAGGTAGGAACGTTGTTTAGGCGATATAACTTGGGAATTCTGATTTTAGCTGAGTCAAAGTTAGAGTCAGTAAGTGATGAAGTGGTACAGAGGATGTGTCCTGGGAATGGTTTTGGGTGGAGTTGTAGTCGGTCTAGGGGTCGTGCTGGAGAGGTGTTGGTTCTATGGGACCTGAGGATGATAAAGGTAAATAGTGAGGTGGTATGGGAGAGATGGGTGATACTAGATGTTGAGGTTCTCTTATCGGGCTATAAGTTTATGTGTGTTGGAATACATGCTCCTAATACTTTGGCAGACAGGGCATTGATGTGGAAAGAAATCATTGAGGCAAAGGAGGGACCAGGAACACAGTGGGTGATAAAGGGGGATTTCAACGAGGTGGTGAAGCTTGAGGAGAGATCGGGCAGTTCGTTTGATGGCAATAAGGCAGAACGATTTAAAGATTTTCTGGCCAAAGGAGAACTAATAGATTTACCTCTTTACGGAAGCAAATACACTTGGTTCTCTTGAAGGTGTGCATCAAGACTAGACAGGGCTCTGGTGAATCCGGAGTGGATTGAGGGACATAAGGGGTTTAAGTTGTTTGCTGAAAGCAAAGGGCTATCGGATCATTTGTCGATTACCTTGAGCGCGGAGGTATTTTCCTGGGGTCCGAGACAATTTAGGTCCTAGGATATGTGGTGGGAACGAAAAGAATTCTTGAGTTTGGTAGGTAAGTGGTGGGAAGAGGGTGGTGTGGCTTTTCCAGGCAAGTTTTCTGTGATACGAAAAATGAATTATCTTTACAGAAAATTGCAGCAATGGAACAAGACGGGGTTTGGGAATCTAGAAAAAAGTCTCAAGGAGTTACTAGAAGCTTTGGGGAGCTTGACAGGTGGCGGCGGGGACTAAATAGGTGGGATAATGAGGAATCTGAGGGAGAGTATGGGCGCCTTCAAATGAAGAAATGGGAGTTATGGAAACAGGTTGAATCGATGTGGCGGTAGAAGGCCAGGGTGCAGTGGTTACGATTGAGAGACAAAAATACGAGATTCTTCCACATATGTGCGAGCCTGAGGTAGAGGCGAAATCATATGGGTTCCCTAGTGGTTAATGGGGAAGTTCTTCAGGAACCAGAAGATATTAGAAGAGAAACTCGAGCTTACTTCGCCAAAATATTCAACGAAGAGGATGATACGTGGGTGAATTTGGGCCAGTTAGGATTTTCTCAGATCTCAGAAGAAGAGAGGAATAGATTGGAAGATCAGTTTACAGTTGAGGAAATCAAGGATGCGGTATGGAATTATGGTAGTAATAAGGCAACGGGTCCCGATGGATTTAATTTCTTATTTATAAAAAAAGCTTGGGAGGTGCTGCAAGGTGATATTACGACGATGATCACAGAATTCTACATAACTGGATGTATTCCAAAAGGAATGAAAGTGGCTTTCTTAACTCTTATTCCCAAGACTCAAAGGGCATGTGAGCTAAATGCATTTAGGCCCATTTGCTTGATCAACGGGCTCTATAAAATAATAGCGAAGTCTTGGCAAAGCGATTGAAGTGGGTTATTGCTAAGGTAATATCCCCATATCAAGCTGGATTCATCCAAGGGAGACATATAACTGTTTTTGTCATGCTAGCATCGGAGGCCATACACAAACTAAAGGTATCCAAGGCTAGAGGATGGTGTTTCAAACTGGATTTTCGGAAGCCATATGATACAGTCAAATGGGATGCGCTTTTGGACATTATGGATAGGATGGGTTTTGGAGGAAGATGGTGTCGATGGATATATCAGTGTATTTCAACAGCAAGGGTTGCGGTGTTAGTAATCAGGGCTCCGACACCTGAATTTGTGATGAAGAGGGGATTGAGGCAAGGGGATCCTCTTCCCCCTCTATTGTTTGATGTGGTTGCGGAGGCATTGTCGCGCATGATCATTGTAGTTGAGGAAGAGGCGAGGATTAGGGGGTTAAAACTCGGAAGTTTGTCACTCACACATCTGCAATATGCAGATGACGTTATACTTTTCTGCGAAGAAGGAGGAGAAGAAGGTTTGAAGGTGTTCAAAACGTGTTCTGCGGTGCTTTGCCCTACTTACACGGTTAAAGATAAATTTTTTTAAGAGTGCATTGGTTGGAGTAAACCACCAGAAGGAGATGGTGGATAGGGTGGCTCAAGCATTATATTGTCATGCAGAGAAGTTACCAATTAGGTATCTTGGCATCCCTATCGATGCAAACCCAAGGAGAGCGGAATTATGGGGGAGTATGGTGAAAATGTTCAAAAGAAAATTAATAGTGTGGAAGGGACGGTTCCTGTCCCTAGGCGGTAGAATGACACTCATTAAAGTGGTCCTGAATAGTCTTCCTTTATATTACATGTCCATCTTCAAAATGTCGATAAAAGTACGAAGGTATTTAGAGATGCTTACACGACGCTTCCTGTGGAAAGAAAAGGTTAAGGTGAGGTGTGTGAACTTGATGAAGTGGGATAAGGTTTGGCAGGTGAAAGATGAGGAGGGGGGGAGGGGGCTTGGATGGGGAGTTTGGCGCTGAGAAACGCAGCTCTTCTTATGATGTGGTGCTACAAGCTGTTTTCGAATACAGACAGTTTATGGGAAAAGGTGTTCAAGGACATGTACCAACCCAGATTGACAGAAAAAGGTATCGAAGTAAATACAAGAAACATGTCAAATATATGGAAGGACATTTGTAGTGGTATCAACGGGAATGCTACACTGGCTCGATGTAATAGAGAAAGGTTCAAGTGGAAGCTTGGTAGTGGAGATTGTATTCAATTCTGGAATGATGTATGGATTAGTGATGAGTGCTTGGCCGATAAATTTCCCCGCTTATACAGATTATCAGTGCAGAAAGAAGGAAAAATTATGCAGATGGGGTTATGGGAAGAAGGACATTGGGAGTGGAATCTCCGATGGAGGAGAGCATTGTTGGAGCGGGAAGAATCGATGGTGAATAATCTAAGGCAGATTATTGATCCGTGCAGACCATTGAAAGACACCAAGGATCGAGTGGAGTGGAAGAATGGGTTGGAAGAATTCTTTATTAAATTATGCTACAACGTGATGGAAGCTGCATGCGAAGATGATCTGAGGGTGGTTAAGCCTAATGTATGGAAATTAAAAGGTGCTCCAAAGAATGTGGCATTCATATGGCTGGCATGTAACAACAATATCCTGACAAAAGTTAAGCTACATCGCCTAGGAGTGGTGGATGATGATTTATGCCCAATGTGTAGTAATGAGGTAGAGGATGTGAATCACCTATTGTTATCTTGCAAATATTCATGGCTTTCCTGGTCATTGGTGTTGAAAAAGTGGGGTGTGCTTGGAGTAATGCCTAGGTCGGTGATGGATCTTATTTCGCAGTGGAAAGGATCCTGCGGGAAGCGTTAGTCGGATATATGGGAATGCATCTTGTCCTCCATACTTTGGACTCTGTGGATGGCTTGAAATGCTAAAGTATTCAGGAAAACAAGTAAAAGTTCTGAGGAGACAGCCCTAAAGGCATACTATCAGGGGTAAGCTGGGCAAGAGTAAATATTCCAGGGTGTTCGATTAGTGGGGGAGAGCTTTTGCCGGTGGGTAATTGGAGGGAGATCTGTTAAGTGTAATAGCAAGGATGATAGTAAAGGTAAAGATACCTGAGTTCGTGAAATAGGCATCTTGCTCGTTTACTGATTTTGGTCTGGACCTTTTGATTTCTAGTCTAATCTGGTTTTGATTTTGCTGTATTTTGTTGTATACGGATGGTTGTATAGCATGCCTTCCCCAGGAAGGGGTGGGTATGTATAGACTTGCGTTAAATTAATATATACATCGTATTCATAAAAAAAACAATAGAGACGGTCTAAAGAGACTAAACTAAGATGCTTGACAATAATTCAGGTATCTTAGTTATTCTCTTCAACCTTTGCAGTCTCCCTCACTTTACAATTTGGTACCAGTTGTCCACCGTGCTCAGTTCAACACCTCTGAGATCCCCCTTTTAAATTGGCCTTTGCCCATCCAACTCCCATTAACATCCCTTTAAGCGCAATCTCTCCAGCCCTTTTAAGAGTTTGTCTAAACACTACAACATTTCTAGAGGTCTAGATAGACCAAGTTACATGAAAAAAAATACAATACCAGCTATCCACTTAATGATTGTTGGTAGCAAATCCTTCCCCATTGTCTATACGGATCCACCAAGTTTCTGGGTTGAACCCAGGCTATACCCCATCTCCTCATTACTGCAGACCATCATTTCCATGCTTCATTGCAATCTAAAAGGGCAAGTACATGGTGTTCCTCAACCTCATTACAAACAGGACAAAGGGTTTTATACTATTTAGAAGTTGTAGTCTACACAATCTCACTCTTGTGAGAATTCTGTCCTGCCATGCTATCCAAATGAAGGCCTGGATCTTTAAAGAACCTTGTCTTTCCCATCTATTAGAAATATCACATTAGACATCCATAAAATAGACCTTGACTAGCAGTCAATACCCAGCATTAACTGAGTAGCTATCTGTACCATCGCCCCAAATGAATTTGTCTTCCTTGGTTCTACTTGGGTTCATCCTGTTTAGCCTGTATATCAACAGTTCAAGAAGGGTCTCTTCCCATACCAATAGTGACCTTCTCCACCTCCACGTTCATCTCCAACCAGCCTCAAATCAGTACCCAATATTTCCTATTGTTGCATCTTTTTGTAATGAAATTGCATAAAGTCAAGGATAAAGATCTGCCAAGGGCTCTTCTTGTAGTCACCGATCTGTCCAGAATAAGCTTCTGTTGCCCGTTCCCAGTTTCCAGCACATATTTTCACAAATGTTCATTGCAAGTTCATCACTCCCATTAAATACTTTCACAATATCTTTCCATATAGTGGAGAGGATAATTCCTGAAAGAGAGATGCTGTCAGATGAGAGTTTAGGACTGTACAACCCTGAGAAGATATCAGCCCAAAGCCCTTGCTGATCTGAAAAAATTCTCCAACATCACTTTGTTAAGAGGGCTGCATTTCGCAAAGCAAGGCACCCTACTATTGCATCGCCCTTTTCCTTTTCACTACATACTCTCTTCTAGGAAATATTTGTTATTACAGCGAGCATCTATCACTCCTTTCCACAAAATCCTTCTTAGTAATTTCTGTGAGATCCTGATCCTTCCTATATAGATGTCCTAGAAGTCCAGGTACCGATGCAGCTGAAATGACCATTTTGCCCCTGAAGAAATGGATGCGTGATGGCCAGAAATGATTGTGTCGATTCTTTCCTATTTTGGTTCATTTCATTTCCATCATATTTCATTTCTTTCATGTTTGGTTTCTTTCCTATTATGAAAGTTTTTAGAAGATTTTTTTCAGATTTTATTCAGAATTATTTCTTAATCATTATCTGAGCATATCTAGGCTTAAAAGTAAGAAAAATTAATCTCAAAAGATCTTATAAATACATATGTCGGCCTACTCTATTCCAAACACCTAAACCTCTTTTATTTTTCCGGAAATACACCATTTTCTCTCCCTCTTGCTGCCGAAATTTACCTCCTTTCTTACCCTAGCCGAAATTGATCATCCTTCATCATATTTCTACATGTGATAACTCATTGGAATCCTCTTTCCGTGTTGCATCTTATTATCTAATATCAAAAGGTTAGATTTTTTATTTTAATTTGTATTACCAAAATTCCTAGGGATGTGTGTCGAAAATTTTAATTCTTCTTTCTGTTAATTCTGAATCTTGTTTCTTTTTTTTCGTAAGAGTTTTTGGAACCTATTCTTGCTATAATATAATGAAATCAGCTCTTTATCATGTTCCTTATGTTTGTCAAAAATTATACATTGAATTGGAGTGAATAATCAGGTTAATTCTTGTTGAGTTCTTGGCCATCACATCACGCATTCAAAGGGAGGTTACAGCTACATTTGATCGCTGGTATTTGGTGGGTTTGGTGAGTGGAATCGGTAAAGAACTAGGATGTTCTTTGGTTTCTGAAGATATATGTTTAGTATTGTGTTGTCTTTGCATTATGCTTATTTAGGTGGTTCTGATCCTATTGATAAAAAATAAAGGACTAACTACTTGTTCAAACACAAGAGCGGTAGGATCGATGCCTCATCAGTTTCTCCAGATATCCTATTGTTTGTTTTCTGGTTGCGGCTTGTGTTTTTTGAATGCGTATGCTTGTGGTTTAGTATGCATGCTTGTGGATTGATTGCAGGATTCCTTAGGTAATTGTGGATCTATATATTGAGAATTGAATGCTTATTTCAGCTATACTATGTGATATTGACTTTTTGATTATCTTATGATATGATTGAGGATACCCTGATATGTTCCTATATGCTTGTACTTGCTTATGTGCTTATATTATGCTTGTGTGTCAGGATCCTCTTTTCTGTGGTCATTCATGATACGTAACTGATCCTCCTAGGGAGAGGAGAGGTACTTACTGGTATGAGAGGTACTTACTGGTATGAGAGTTGCATGGGTGGCAATCCCCGACAAGTGAATGCTGGATGCCTAGTCCTTGTGTAGCTAGAAGCTTAGTCTTTGTGTGGCTAGTTTTCTTGTCCTTGTGTGGTTAGTTGCCTTATTCTTGTGTGACAAGATGCCCTTATCCTTATGTGGTTTGGATGCCCTTGTCCTTGTATGACTTGGATGTCCTTGTCCTTGTGTGGCTTAGATGCTTTGTCCTTACATGGCAAGATGCCTTGTCTTGTCCTTACATGGCAAGATGCCTTGTCTTGTCCTTACATGGCAAGATGCCTTGTCTTGTCCTTACATGGCAAGATGCCTTGTTCTTACATGAAAAGATGTCTTGTCCTTGTGTGGCAAGATAGAAAGACTTGCTTATTAGCTTGCTTGTTAACCTTTTACCCTTTGTGCAGTTAAGTCTTGGACAACATAGGCAGATGAAGGATGAGACTTTTTTTTGGAAATTAGATTATAAAATAGACTTCCTATGTACTTTTGGTTCATAAGTGATTTGAACATTTACCCCCTTTCTAATGTTACTTTCGGTCTATACCCCTACCTATACTTATGTGTTTGCTTGATGATTGTTTGAGCCTATTAGTACCATATGAGATCTGATATGTTGATTGGTAGATGCTTGGTTTGGATTCTGCAAATCTTATAATGTTGTTACCCTATTGAGATTCTTGTAATCTCATCCCGTTGTTTTCCTCCCTTTTTTTAGGCTTAGGTATATGTTCTGCCAATAGTACTGGGGTGTGAGATCAAGGCTGAACGACAGGACAATATTGCATCACATTCGTATGCACCTACCTTGTTGGATTTGATTGCGCAAATTCCCTATTCATGCTTGCTTGGTTGGACTACATTTTGACTTCTGATTTTCTGTTCTTTCCCTCTAAATTCCGAAACATGCATGAGGACAGATGTTGGATTTTAAGACTCCTTTGGGGTTTGTGTGTTATGGTTCCCTTGATTATTTATATTAATAAAGACTTTCGCTAATGGATTTATTCACTCCATAATATATCAGTTTGTAAGTCTAATATTTACATGCTCCAACTTTTAAAAGCATAAGAATGGAATCTTTAAATTGGTAATTAGTGTGACTTGAGCCTTGTGGGATTCGAAAAGGACCTTGCGAGGGCTTATTCGGGTTTCACGGTGGTAAAAGTCCTTATAGATTGAGTTTGGGTCCTTATAATTTCTCTACCTCCTTCAACACTTTCCAGGGAATTTTAAAGATGGACATATAGTATAATGGAAAACTTTATAAGACAAACTTAATGAACACAATTCTTCCACTAAGAGACAAAAACCTCCCCTTTCATTAAGACAATTTTCTTCTGACATTATTCATCACTAGGCTCCAGGTCGAGACTTTTCTTAGGTTAGCACCAAGAGGAAATCTTAAATATTTTGTAGGAAGGGCTTGAGTCTTGAACCATAAGGATTGAACTTTTCTCTCTACAGATTGCCTGTTGCTTTTCACCCCAATCTATACACTTTTAAAGAAATGGATTTTAAGTCCTGATAACAGCTGGAAGCATCTTAGAACTCTTTTAATATTTTTTAAACTTTGCTCATCTTCTTTACAAAAGAGGATAATATACTCCCCTGCATATGTTAGAATTGATATTCAGTCTAGACCAACTAAGGCCATATATGAGTCATTCCATTGCCACTTCAAAAGCACTCTTCTGCTCTGCTTTGTACACCTTCCTTAGCCACCTATAGGTTCCACACTGTCGCCATCAGTATGCTATCCCATATCTCCTGCTTCTTTCTACACATAAAGATGCTTTCCCAATGATTAACTAGATCCATGATGTTTTTAGGCTGTACCAAGAAAACACCCCATATACACATGATCGTCGACCAGTAGTTCCATGCAAACTAACATTGCACTAAGACATGATCTACATTATCTTCCATCTTATCACATTTCAAACATTGTGTCTCTTCCATACTCAAGCAGTTAAGTCTTGTTAATCTCCTGTCGATTAGAATTCTGTCCTGGCATGCAAGCCACAAAAATTCTCTACTCTTCGGAGTGCCATGATGCTTCTATATGTTTGGGATCAATACTCTCGCCTATAGTTCCTGGTGCTCCTTCAACTGCCTATAGTAGGATTTTATCGAAAACTGCTCTTGTCCTGTCTCCCACACAAACGGTAGACTTGACTTATACAATACCCTTCCAACCACCTCTCTATTTCCTTTACTAGCTCTTCTTCCCAAGCAAATAAGTATCTGCGCCACAAAAATATCCAAACCCAGTGACCATCTCTCCACCTGCCCATCTTCTCAACCGGACACATTTCCTGGCAAGAAAGTTTAAACAGCCTAGGAAATTTTTCCATTAACACTTCATCTTTATGCCATAGTTTCTTCCAGAATAAAATCTAGTTACCTTTTGCTATTCACCACTTCAAATTCTCACGAATGTGTTTAGCCATCGCATTGTCTCTGTTAATGTAGCCAACCATATCCTTTAAAAGACTTGGCAGATTATTATTCTTGAAGGTGATACCCTCACTACCCATTTGTGGTCCATGTACTTCACCAGATATTTGGGACCAAAGATTTTCCGTATCAGCAAACATCTTCCAGCACCATTTTAAGAGAAGAGAACGATTCCTTAGAGTAAGGTTCCCTACTCCGCCCCACCTCTTGACGTACTCTTGCAAACTCTATCCCATTTCACTTTATTTATACACTGCCGCTCCACACTCCCTTTCCACAAGAACCTTTTAGTCAACAGCTCTAATTCTTTTTTCATCTGTTTCGGTATCTGAAACGTAGACATCAAAAATACTATGAGGTTGTCTAGAACTGACTTGATTAGCGTGAGTCTACCACCCAAAGAGAGGAATTTTCCTTTCCACACCCCTAGTTTTCTCCTGAATTTTTCTTAGTACTACTTCCCAGGTCTTATAACTCTTTGGGTTTGCCTTAAGTTGCACTCCTAGATACTTGATCGGTAAAGATTCTGATCTGCACTTCAATCCCCCAGCCACACCATCAACCTCCACTTTGGAATAATTGACCCCTACCAGTGCACTTTTATAAAAATTCACCTTTAACTCAATGAGTAACTTAAAACACCTCAAAACTCTCTTTAAAGTTTTCAGCCCGGTGACCTTGTCTCTGCTGAAAATTATAACATCATTTGCATATTGTACATGTGTTATAGTACTGTGTCCCACCTTTATTCCGCTGATTAACTCCTTCTCTTCCCCCTTTTGGAGAAGCCGAGATAGTACCTTCGCCATTATATCAAACAACATTGGAGATAACAGGTCTCCTTGTCTCTACCCTCTTTTTATCTTGAATTCTTCAGAAGGGGCCTTATTTACCAGGACATTGACTTGGGTTGTTGAAATGCATCGCTCTATCCAGCTACACCACTTCCTATTGAAACCCATCGCTTCCATGGTCTCCAACAATGCACCCCATTTCATTGTGTCATATGCCTTACGAAAGTCCACCTTGAAGCACCACCCTTTCACTTTGAAAACTTTCATAGCTTGTAATGTTTCAAATGCAATCATCAACGAATCCATCATAAATCTTCCTTCGATAAATCCGGATTGTCACGGTGAAATCAATCTTCCTATTATCCCTTTCAAGCTCTTGGATAATGTCTTTGCTATTATCTTGTACAAGCTATTCAGTAGGCTTATGGGTCTATACATGTTCAGCCTCGCAACATCCTTCATTTTGGGTATAAAAACTAAAAAGTAGTTATTAATTCCTTTAGGTAAGCGATCAGCCACCTGAAACTCCTTAACCATAATCTAAATATCCTTCCCTATAACCTCCCATACCTTTTTCAAAAGAGGAAGTTAAAATTGTCTGGGTCTGGTGCTTTCCTGCTCCCATAATCCGATATAGCCACTTTCACCTCTTCATCCGAGAAAGGACTGGTCAGACTAGAATCCTTAGCCTCGAGTAGCCTATTGAACTGCAAGTTTTCCATGCCAATCCATCGTTTAGCATCAGACTGATAGATCTCCTAAAAATACTTAACCTCTCTGTTATTCTCTTTCGGGGACATCAAAACAGTATCCCCCACCTCAAGGGGTGCCATGTTATTTCTTCTTTGTCGTGAACTTATTGTAATGTGAAAAAAAATTATATTTGAGTCTCCCAACTATAGCCATTGAACCCTTGACTTTTGTCTCCACACCGATTCTATCTGACATTTTGCTTGCATCTTCTTTGCCTACAAGACTCTGTATTGTTGTTCCTCCTCTATTGAGATTGCCACCCCTCCTTCTCTGTTTGCATCCAATCTATCTAACTCCTCCAAAATCTGCCTAAGACTCCCACTATTCTTCTCACAATTGCTCTTATTCCATTCCTTCAATTTGCTTTTAAGAAAATTTAATTTTCTTATCAAAGCAATGTTGCCACGAAACCTCAACCCACCTTCCACCCACCACATCTTAATAAGCTCTAGAAAACCTTTTTCTTCCCACCAATAGTCTCATGTTCAGAAAGGTTTTGGGCCCTAAGAAAGTAACTCCTCTCTGAGAATTAAAGGAGTGATCTGACAAGCCTTTGCTGCCCACAAATAGCTTAAACTCCTGGTAATCAGACACTAATTCCATGCTAACCAGAACCCTATCAATTCTGGAAGCTCTTTGATTGGAGAACCATGTGAATTTTTTTCCCAGTGAAAAATCTGTGAAACCTCCCTCGTCCATGAAATTCCTCAACTCTATCAGTAAAGTGATGTCCTGTCTTTTCACTAGGTGAAAGTACTTTGTTATCATTCCCCATAATCTCCCACTGCAATTGGGAGTTAGCCTTCGCCTCCAGAATCTGGTGTCAAAAGTTCTCTCGTTCACCTGTCGAATTAGGAGTATGAAGCCCCGCATACGCACACTTGAGCCTCGACCTCTTATCCTCAATTTCCATGTACATCCACCACTGCAAACAAGTGTGATCCAACACATTCACTCTGATTTTATCCCACATAGCTATGATTCCTCCTGCTCTTCCCCTTGCCTTGGAGGCACACTACCCCAGGGAATCACCCAACCATATTCTATTTACAATGGCATCACTCACCCTTTTTAGTTTCGATTCCAAAATAAAACATAGGACTATGGCATTTTGTTGTATTACCGATCTAATATCTACTACTTTAACACTACTTTTAACACCTCTAATATTCCATACACATGCATTCATCATAATAAAATAAAACACCAAGCAACGAAAGACAAACCTTAAAGATTCTAACTTTCGATGTGGTCTCCCCAATCTTAGTGTTCCTCTTCGATCATGTGAATCCCCATCCCAGTGATCACTGAGTCAGCATTATTTTAGTGGTTTGCGTGTGCATTTGACACTTTGACCAAGTCGGTAATCGAGGCAGTGAAAAATTACTATTTTACCCCTATTGGACCCAATCATATTTTTGGGCTCATTTTGAGTAGCCAGGTGTTTTCGGGTCGTTTCGTAAGTCTTTAATCTGGCTCGTTTTTATTTGAGCCATTTATTTAATTTTGGGCCATTTGTTTATTTTCTGGTCTCGTTTATATGTTATCAGGTTGTAATCATTCTTTCTAAGCCTGATAGCTTATTTTCGGGCCATGTATATTCTTCTCCGAGCCTGTTCATGTATTTTCCAGGCTGATCATTTTTATTTTCGAATCGAGCCTATTTTTCGGGTTAGGTCACTAGGGCTTCAAGGCCCGAGCTCTATAAGTGGTGTTAGGGTTAGCCAATTATTCATTAACCGCTCACTTTTTCCTCTCCTACCAATTCCCTAATCTATTTTCCTATTTCTCTCAATTGTTAGTTCTCCGCAATTCCCTTAAGACAAGAATATATTATTTTGCATTTTGATTCTAGTGCTGCTAGTTTTTCTTAATTGATGCGCATCTCTTCATCCTATTCATCGTGTATGCTGGGTATCTGTATTCTATTTTCTACTTTTGCGATCATCTTGTCTACCTAGTTTCTTATTTCTTTTATCCTCTCTATGTAGGTTATCACTATGTTCGCCTTCGTGAGTTCGTCAGTTTGGGTATTTTATGGTGTCCATGTATCTGAGAAGGAGGTTCTGGATCTTGCGACAAAGGATTCCTTTGATTCAAAAATAAAGGTGGGAGTCTACGCCTCATCAATTTGATCGGAATCTATTTATGTTTTCGTTTTAACCTGTATTATATGTGTTTTGAATAAAGGCTTATACTTGTGATTACTTGTGTGTGTGATTGCTTCAATATTCACAGTTAGAGTTATTGATTTGAAGCTAATTTATGTGTTGATGTTGATCTTGACGATTAATTTCGCTTTGGGTTCTCGTTCCTGTATTTTCCTTGTGGTTGGGTTGTCTTTTCTTCCTTTTGATGTCGCAAATTTGGTGGCTGCATTCATGATGTCTTCCCTTCAGCTTTTTATGCGCTGCCTTCTTATTTATTAATATTATTTTTCTTTCTTTTTCTTTTTTTTATAGTGCCCGCTTGTGTTCTTGTTAATTGCTTCTTTGGGGTTGCCGTTTATCTTTTTGCAATTTTTCTTTGCTGGTTCTTTCTTTTAATTCTTATGGTACCACATCGTCCTTTTTGCTACATCCTTTACTGGTATATTTTGTCCTTTTGCGGTAAAGTTGTTGATGATGCATTTCATTGCCATCTTGTTACTTTCCTTCTTTCTTTTATCCCCATATGCGCAGCTCACTTAGACCACATGTTTCTTTTTGCCTTTTGTCTTTCTTGCAACCTCATATGTATGTACAATATGCCATGTGCCCTTTCTTTTGCCTTATTAGTTTTTGATTTTCTTTTCCTTTGTACTCTTGTACCCAATTAACATATGGTAAAGATTTAATATATAGGAGAAAAATAATATTCTTTTGGGATAATAAAATTATAGGTATACGAAAGGGTATGATTAATAGGATTTTATAATATGAGTTTATTGTTGGATTTTATAATAGGATTTTATGCCTCTTATTATTAATATTTATTTTTGGGTTTCAAAAAGGTATTATTGTTGAATTTTATAAATATTAGTTTATGAGCTTGATATAATTATAGGGGGAGTTTATACTTAGGTATGTTTGAGGATGTGTGTTTTGGTCATATAAAATCGTTCTTTGTTCATTTGACCTTTAATTTATTTCCTAGGAATCTCAATGTGTGTTCTAGTGAATTCTATGCTTACTATGTGATTTTCTTGTCCTCTAAACATGTTATACTCTAAGCCTTAGTTTGGTAAGCCAAGATCATATGAGTATATTTGAGGATGTGTGATGCATGTGCATGTTTTACACTCGATTATAGACGCATGGTTTTGTACTACTGGTTTAGTCGAGTATATTGGTTTATAATTTGTTTTGGAATTATGGTTTTTATCAAGTATATTGGTTTATAAACGTATTATTTTTGGTACTGTGACATTTGTCAAGTATATTGTTTTATAAACATTCTATATATATCAGTTTGGTATCTACAGTTTGTAAAGATTCGCCTGGCTAATACGAGGTGAGTATACGGAATCCCAGTGTTAAGGAAGAGTTACTTACCTATTCGGGA
The DNA here is from genome assembly GCA_019739055.1 of Passiflora organensis. Classification (NCBI taxonomy): domain Eukaryota; kingdom Viridiplantae; phylum Streptophyta; class Magnoliopsida; order Malpighiales; family Passifloraceae; genus Passiflora; species Passiflora organensis. Next base: position 2,349,544 of record JAEPBF010000136.1, read on the forward strand.
GTCATATGGTGTTGTATAGTTTTGTCTACCACGTCTTTGCAGGTTTGTTCATGCTGAGTATTATTCGATCTGAGTATTGAGATAGGTACGACATGTTTTTATGTTTTTCTCTACCTTGTCTTGGATAAAACTGGCAATTGGAGGTAATATATACATATATTTTTAAATAAACCATTAACGCTGCTAGTGAGCTTCTGGTTTCTCTTTAATCGGATTACTCAAGAGGTGATTTGTTATGTCCACCCCGATGGGTTTTAAATTGGGCATTATTAGCCCGTCTTCTGTTATTCATATTGTGTTACAACCTATTGGACTGGATCCGCATATTATGTTTTCAAAATAAAATGCATGCTATCGTGTTATGTGTTGCATCAGTTATGAGTATGTTTTCAAAAGTAAATATTTTTTATTTCTATTTTCGTATATGCCTCTATTCCCCCGTAGGATTTATAATGTTATGACTCCTGCTAAGATTATTATTTGACCCGTTGTTGTTTTCCCCCTTTCAGGAGTAGTACGTGAGCTATAGTATGCTGTTCAGAGGAGTGAGTGCTTCGTTTGACTTAGTGGCTGGACTAATGTATCTGCATGACTCATCATTCACAAGTTTTTTCTGGAACTTTTATTACAAATTTGTTTTCATTTTCTGGGTTCTATTTGACATACATTTGTTATATTTGGGTGTGGTTTACGTTGTGGGCCTAAGGCCCAGTTTTAGATTTTTTGGCTTGCTTTATAGACCCGCTCAGGTTTCGTTTTGAGTTTCGTTTTATAATAAAGTCTTTCACTGTGTTTTTGGTTTACTCTGGTTGTTGTTTATTGTGCCAGATATTATATTATGATTGAACATGCTCCTCTTCTAAAAATTAAATATTTTGTATTTTGAAAAGTCAAAAGCTTGATGGGATTCAGATTGGTTCACGACTTGGGCTAGTCTGGGTTTCACGGCAGTAACGACCCGGTTTTCGGATTTAGGTCGTTATAGATCATCTCCAACACCTTTTGGCAAAGCTCCTCTCGCGATCTACGAGTTTCCAGATCCAACCTTCCCTTCACTTCCAGAGTGACCCGTACCTCCTCTTCCATCTCCTCTTCCTCCCTGCTCAAAGTATTAGGAACTCGAGAGACAAGAATTGAGGGAGCCGTATCAGGTACCACTACTGCTCCCTGGGACTCAAATTCTTCCCGGAGGAATCCTTTGTAACTTCTTCTACTTATTCTTCTTTCCTTTCTATCACAAGCCCTTGCACCACGTCCGCGTTCAGACCTGATTTTTAGCACATATACCTTTGCTAGTAGTGTGTCCGAATTGAAGCTACTCCTATCTGAATTTTCCTTTTCGCACTCCCCGATTGTTGAGTGGGGCTGCTCTTCTACTCGATCTGGACCTGTTTTTGTGGCCACTCTCTCCAGGTCGCCACTTTAATTTGTCAACTGGGCGACAGCTTTCTTGTATTGCCTTATACAAGACTCGCAATTTTTCTGTCTGAACCCTAACACATTGGGAGAACTAGACCCCTCTCTGTCTTCTAAACTCGCTCAAACCCTCAGGAACCCTCACCAAGGTTTCTTGGCATTGAAAAACACCTCACAAGCCATAAAATTCATAATTCAAAGGGATCCAACACAAACAATCACACGGGTACAAACACAATCAATCACATGGGTTCAAACGTCACATTATATGTCCTTTCACATACATAAACACTCAACCAACATGTTTAGGAGTTAAAACATACGGTCCATGCATTCAAAACATGCCAACAAAGTTTATGAAGCTAAAATGAATGTTACACACAATGCACGTATGACCTCCATTCAAAACCAAGCATTTACTTTATTTTAATTCAATAACACAAAATATTTTCGTGTAAGCAAATAAAACAAAAGATTCCACCTCTTTTCACACAGAAAATTTGATGGCAATACCCTTGCCATTATCGATCTCTTCATTACCACCTAAACATATAATTTTAACCAAACCACACATAAACTCAAAACTAGAAACGAACCCTAAGAGAACCCATCAACACTCACACTAACTCAAAACTCACTCTAACAACACAATCTCAGCTCACAAAACCAGAAATTTCACCTACTGGAAAAACACCCAAACCTTACACAATCCACTCGTTGCTTCAAATCGATATCCAAGCTCAACCGATCACATGATGGGTTTTCTCAGCCCACAAACATACTTCGCAACTCACAAATAAACAATCCCAAGAAACAGGAACAACCAATGTCACGACCCAGCCTCCGGACTCTCGGCTCAGCAGGCCCATATGTGTATGTGCGCGTGATGGCTTACAACTGCAACGCTTGGTTGGGCTTCTAACCACATGACCCAAAAGATATGCCTTGTTACAAATGATCCACTCATACAACACATATAAGCCCAAGACCTTCCTCGCTCCTCTCCGATGTGGGATTGGGTAACCTGACCCCCCTACGGGCTGGGTCTCACAATCTCCCCTCCTTATAGACCTCATGTCCTCACGAGGGGAGCCAAACGTAATTGCCTTGGGCTCAAACTCACAAGCCCAAGCCCAAACATTAACACACAACAAGACCCAAGCCTACTCAGAAGAGGGAACGAGATCGGCTCTGCTACCATTTGTCACGACCCGGCCCCCAGACCCTCGGCCCAGCGAGCCTAGACATGTATGTGCGGGTGATGGATCACAACTGCAACACTCAGTTGGGCTTTTAACCGTATGGCCCAAAAGATGCATCTTGTTACAAATGATCCACTCACACAACACATATAAGCCCAAGACCTCCCCCGCTCCTCTTCGATGTGGGATTGGGTAACCTGACCTCCCCTACGGGTTCGGTCTCACAACCAATTTCAACAATTCAATCAAAATCTCAAACCACCCGAAATTATTGAAAACGGCATCGAAACCAAAAATGCTCATCCTTAGATTAAAGGGTGATTTCAAATGATCCAATCCACCAAACTAGTTTAGGAACATCGAAAGAAAACTAAAGGAACCAAAAATCAACAATGAAATCAAAGATTTAGAGCACTTACCATGAAATTCCCAAAAAGTCCTCTAATGTGAAAAATAAACTGATTTCGGCTTCTCAATCGGAAACTAATAGTGGAAATTGGTCGGGAAAGGTTAGGGATGTGTTTTGGGACGAAGCCCGGTAGTTTTCGTTGAACAAAAATTGAAGAATCGATCGGGTTCTCATTTGGTGGGTGTGGGCGTGAGAGAGAAGGGAAAGAGGGGGAGGGAAATGGCCTACTTACTTCCAACATTTAGAAAAATTCTAAGTGTTGGGTCGGGTTGGGTATTTAAACCCTAGACCCAAAATCTTGTAAAAACCCAAACGGGTTATTTTGAAAAGTCTGATATGTCCCGAGTGGACTAAAATAGGTTTTAAAAAAAAATAAACATAAAAAATAGGTTAAAATAATTAATTAGGATAAAAAATAGGTAATTGGGATAGGAAAATAATAAAAATGCTCAAAACAGATTTTTCGCACAAAGGCCCACAGTCATTCAAAACAAACTCAGAACTAGCCTATATTAATTTTCACTGACTCAAATCTCGACACTCAACCTAAAACACTCGCTAAGATACCTAAATGCAGACCTAGGCTTCCTATGACTGTGTCCACTCTAATGGTCAACTCATGGGTCAAACGATCAACTTCTCACAACAGACCAAAATCGAACACTCCCACTAGTCCATCATGTTGACTAGGCACTCAGAGGGACGAGATCTCACACTCTAAGGTTGATCTTTTGGAAATAACAACTTTTTTTTCTTGCCTTCTTGACAAGCCTCACATATTCCAAATATTTTATGTCATAGGTCTGAACCACATTGAGTGATTCCAACATAGGCATGTTTAGCAAACTGCTCCCAATCAAGAGTAAAACTCTTGTTTTTAATCTCTACACAACTCACATTTACTCTAAATGGATCAAAGATGATGCAGTAGTTATTTTTTAATTGGAAAGAGTAATTTTTTTCAAGCATCTGACTAACACTCAATAAAGAGAAATGGAGATGCCTATTGTAGCCAATGCCAACATTCCTATTGTTAAGGAGGTGGAGGAGGTCCGTCTAGGGAGACTACCCCAACATTCCTAGTAAAAAGAGAATGAAGACTGTGAATCATCTGTCGTCACTAGAGGCAAGGATCACTAGGATGGAGATGAAGGTTCCCGGTGACAACGATAAACTTGAGAAGTATAGCCAATGCATAGATGAGCTAGAGTCAAAGGATGTGAATGAGCCTCGTGAGGAGATACAAGGTGCCCTCATTGCTATCAACTCTTGGAAGCAAGAGTTAAATGATTTCAAGGTTATCTTCTTGCTGAAATTACTTTATTCAAGGATGATTTGGTTGAAATAAATAACGAATGCAAGGGGTTGCCAAGCCCAAGGTGAAGCTGGATGTCCTGAAGCCGAAGTTAATTGGTGGGACGAGGAATGCCAAAGAGGTGGAAAACTTCCTTTCACCCTTGAGCAATACTTTCAAGGGGTAGGCATAGAGAGCGATGGAGATCGGCTTTCCCAAGCCCCACTATATCTTACTGGTAGTGTCACCACCTGGTGGAGGATGAAGCATGCTCAAATTGAGCATGACACCTTGAAGTTGGAGACGTGGGAAGATTTTAAAAGGCTCCTTATAGCACAATTCTCACCGAGAAATATAGAGCTAGAAGCGAGGGAGAAACTTCGCAAGTTGTCCCATAAAGGCAACATCCGAGACTAAATGAGGGAGTTTACGGAAGTCTTGTTGGAGATCCCATACATGCCCGAGACGGAGGCCATGTAGGTGTTTCTGGGAGGCCTACAAAGTTAGGCCAAGATGGAGCTCCATCGATGCAATGTCAGTGAGCTCAAGGATGCGATTACCGAGGCTGAATCCTTGGTAGAATTTGAGAGGAAGCTTGAGGGTTCTAGCCCACCTAAGCCTAACAGCTTCCGCGACTACAAGGCTAAAGGTGGGGGAGCAGTCCATGAAGCTGAGGAGGGGAAGGAAAAGCCTTTCAAGTCCTTCAAGTCTTTCAGTCCAGCTAAACCCATACAAGGGGAAGGTGAAAATCGGGGTAAGGTCGAGAGACCCAAGCTCTTATGCTTTCTATATGAAGGGCCGTATAAAGTTGTGAATTGCCCAATAAGGAACAAGTTGGCAGCAATTTCCATGGAGGCCAACAAGATGGAAGCCCCAAAGATGAATTCCATGGAATTGTTGAGTGTCGTTAAAGCCTCAACCAATGGTGCCAAGGTACAACAAGCCGGGAGAATGTTTGCTAGACCCATTGTGCAAGGGAGAGAGTCCCGGGCATTGATTGATACTGGTGCTACTCACAACTCCATGAAGAAGAAGGAAGCACAACGACTTGGCATCAAGTTCCAAGAGCAGAAAGGCTGGCTGAAGATGGTGAACACCACAGGCCAGCCAATCTTTGGAGTAGCCCGAGGGTTCGAGCTACAAATGGGAGAATGGAAAGATAAACTTGACTTCTCCATTGTTCCTATGAATGATTTTCTAATTATATTAGGGATGTAATTCTTGGATCATACTATAGCAATCCCGATATCCTGCACCAACACCCTCATCCTTTTGGAAGGAATCCAGTGTTGTGTGGTGCATGTTGCTCGAGAGAAGGAGTTGAAGGCAAAAACACTTTCAGCCATGCAGCTGAAGAAAGGAGTAAGGAAGGTGGAACCCACAATTCTAGCTACCTTGGTGATGGATGAAAGCACAACTGCTGATGATGATGTGCCCATCCAAGTTATAGAAGTTCTTGGGGAGTTTGCCAATGTGATGCCCAAGGAACTCCCGAAGAAGTTACCACCCATATGGGAGGTAAACCATGTCATCGAATTAGAAGTCGAGGCCATGTCACCTGCGAGAGTCCCTTATCAAATGTCACCTCCAGAATTAGCTAAACTACAAAAGCAGTTGAAGGAGTTGTTGGATGCGGGCTTCATCCGACCATCTAAAGCACCTTACGGAGCACTAGTGCTTTTCTAAAAGAAACAAGATGGGTAGCTGAGATTGTGCATCGACTACCGAAACTTGAATAAGTTAATTGTGAAAAACAAGTACCCCATTCCTCTCATTTCTGACTTGTTTGATCAACTTGGGGATGCAAGATGGTTCACCAAGTTGGATCTAAGGTCAGGCTACTATCAAGTCTGCATAGAAAAAGGAGATGAGGCAAGACTACATGTGTCACACGGTATGGTTCTTATAAATTCTTGGTCATGCCATTTGGTTTAACAAATGCACCTGCTATCTTATGCACACTAATGAACAAAGTACTCCACAAGTTCTTGGAATGCTTTGTTGTTGTGTATATGGATGACATAGTGATATGCAGTCACACACTTAAGGAGCACATCCAACATATAAGGATGATGTTTCAAGCTGTGAGGGATAATGAGTTGTATGTCAAGCGGGAGAAGTGTCCATTTGTTAAACAAGAGGTGACTTTTCTTGGTCACATTGTAGGCTGAGAAAGGATCAAGATGGATGGCGCCAAGATCCAAGCTATCAAGGATTGACAACCACCAAAAGGATCACGGATCTTCGTTCCTTCTTAGGGTTGGCCAATTACTATCGGTAGTTCATACGAGAGTACTCTTCCATTGCCGCACCCTTGACCGAGTTATTCAAAAAGAATAAGGCATGGGATTGGTCGAGTGGATGCCAAGAGGCATTTGATTCTTTGAAAGCAACCATTATGGAGGAGCTGGTGTTAGCATTGCCCAACCACCTACTTCCTTACGAGGTACAGATGAATGTTTCAGATTTTGCAATTGGTAGTGTCTTGATACAAGAAGGCCACCCAATTGCCTATGAGAGTCGTATGCTGAATGATACAGAGAGGCGGTACACGGTGCAAGAGAAGGAGATGACAGTCGTTGTGCATTGCGTGCGAGTTTGGAGACATTACTTGTTGGGGAGCAAGTTCGTTGTCAAGACTGACAATATTGCCACAAGCTACTTCCTTTCTCAGAAGAAGCTATCACCGAAGCAAGCAAGGTGGCAAGATTTTTTGGTAGAGCTCGATTACATACTTGAGTATAAGCCGGGGAAGGCGAACTTGGTGGCGGATGCTCTCAATAAAAGGGTATAACTTGTAGCCATCAAGACTCATGACAAGCACCTTGATGAGATTTTATCAAGACGGGTGAGCAGGAAGCACATAAACCATGTGGAGTATCTGGTTCATTGGAAAGGTGACCCTTCTAGTGAGACTAGTTGGGAGAGTGAATCCGATCTTTGGCGACATTGAGATGAGATTGATGAATTCTTAAGGCAGCACACAACGAGGATGTTGTCGAGTTTGGTGGGGGAGAATGTCACGACCGAAACTCAGACTACACATCATTTGGCTTCGCGTGTGACACATCCCTCAATTTGAGAGCCTCAATCAAAGAGAATCGACATAATAATTAAAGATCAATCAGAGGCAATCGAGGAATTCAATGGGAATCCGTTCTTGCCATATAGGAGACCCGATTTGGAGAATCAAAGTAATCAATGTAATCAAAGATTATCATAGATGGGAAATCAGTCATTAGTGCTTGCCTTGTATATCTTTGTATAGACACTGTTAGATCGGTTGACTCGATCTCCACCATTCATTGACGAGTTGTATTGGCTATATAAGGAGTGTCTCCCCTTATTTGTTATCATCCATAAATTCTTGCAATGTTGAGAGTTTAGAGCTTTCTCTCCATTCTCTTGTGTGTCTCTCTCTTTTGGTTGTGTTATAAGTTTAGCATTCTAGCTAGCTACATGAGGAAGGCTGACTTAGCCTATTGCGAGAGCGATAGTCTAAGGCCGCATGGAGAGTTTTTATTCCGCAAAACTCTAGTCTCTTGACACTTCGCTTTGAATCTTTTGGTCTTCTCTTTTGTGTGAGCTTTGATTTGTGCCATAGTAGAATATCACGACCTGGCCCCCGGACCCTTAGCCCAGCGGGCCCGGACGCGTATGTGCGCGTGATGGATCACAACTGCAATGCTGAGTCGGGCTTCTAACCACATGACCCAAAAGATGCATCTTGTTACAAATGATATCATCACACAACACATATAAGCCCAAGACCTCTCTTGCTTCTTTTCAATGTGGGATTGGGTAACCTGACCCCCCTACGGGCTGGGTCTCACATAGGATCTCTAGGTAATGGATTCAAGGGCTTATTTTCTACAATAATTCCTAAAAATCAAGGGCTTTAAGATACGTTTGCATCTTCACTGAAAATATTTGAAAATTTTCACCAATAAAGACGGGTGGAGAAATCAATGAAATATTGTTGCTAAATTTTTTGTTAGTGTGGTTTGAAAAAAGAAGAATTTTTAAAAAGAACTTTGGTGGGGTTGTGTTTTAAAAGAGTTGCAGATCCTTTAAGACCAATTATGACTTCATTACTACTTGTTGGAACGAAAAGAGAAAAAGATTAATGCAGAGAAATAATTGATGAAAGGGTTAAATGGAGGTTGAGAGTGTTTGAAGATATTAACAAAGGCTAGTGATATTATTCAATTAGAAGTGAGGCATTTATAGGCAAAAAATAACAATATAAATAGATTATTTTGCTTAATTTATTCCTTGATTTGTTACTAGTTTCCAGATAGTTCAATGACTAACTCTTTAAACTAATTCTTCTTTAACACCTAGAATGTCAATATTGTAATAGTTTCTCACTCCTTCATCTTCCGTAATTCGAATTCTCTAATGAGATTCAACACTTGCATGCCCTTAATTCGACTATCTCGTTTGTATTCTACTTTGAGATAGTCTCATTTGGCTTTGCCTGGATTTCGAGACATAATTCAAGTGAAGACCAATGATGAAACTGCTACAAATAGACATGTCTTTGCCTTCTGATTTTCTAATTTTTTTGTCCTTTTGATTCTTCATTTTGTGATGCCATGGCTCAGAAAAAGACAGCTCCACAACTAATTGTTGGAAGGAAGAAAAAATAAAACAGCAAAAATGCTCGCAACAGAATACAAATTTTTATTTATAAAGAGTACAAAAATATTCAAATAAAAAACCTACAACGATAAAAGCAACATCTTTAACCCTTGAGAAGTGGTGTTTTAGTGTCATTTTTCAAAGGTGATAAAATGGATATGAATTATGATGGGCGTATCATTTGCATAAATTGGATCCCATCTCTGTCCCTGTTGTCTATGTTTTCTACATCATTTTTTCTGTCACTTCCTTTGTTAAGGTTTATCATTTTTTTTATATATTAAGATTGATGAGTGACGGATCAATTAAATTACCATGGCAAAGATAGAGATACTTATCTGAGAGAACATTTCTACAAGAAACTTTAAATTAATCATATTTCCTCTTAATCATGTTAAATTAATAGAAATTATGGCCTACTTTAGGATAAGCTCAATCCAAGACAAGACAGACCAGTGTAAAAGGACAGCAGGCAGGCCTGTATGTGTGCAAAAGAGAGATGACAAACAATGAGTATATTCCTTTGTACGAGAAAGAGATGGGCAAGAGAAGGCTCTTATACAGACTTTTTGTATCGACGGTGTTTGTTGGAATTTGCCTGATATGGGTTTACAGAGTGTCTCATATACCAAGAGTAGGAGAAGGTGGGAGATTGGTTTGGTTTGGATTGCTCGGAGCGGAGCTATGGTTCGGTTTCTACTGGGTTGTAGTTCAAGCTCTCAGGTGGAAACCAGTTTACAGGTCCACCTTCAAGGGGAGACTTTCTCAAAGGTACGCCTAGTTTCTCTCTTAAGACCTTAGCCTATAGCCGTTGACCATGTGGATTGTAAATTAACCTCCGAGAGAGTAACAAGAATGGGTATGTGGAAAACAGATACGAGGATGAGTTGCCTGGAGTGGATATATTCGTGTGCACAGCAGACCCCGTAATGGAGCCACCAATAGTGGTGATTAACACTGTTTTGTCTGTCATGGCTTACAATTACCCACCCGACAAACTTGCAGTTTATCTCTCTGATGATGCCGGATCCATTCTTACATTCTATGCACTCCTGGAGGCATCTCAGTTTTCAAGACAATGGATACCATTTTGCAAAAGATTCAATGTGGAGCCAAGGTCTGCTGCAGCTTATTTTGCCTCTGTGTCTCATCCGCTTGGAGATGATCAGACTAACCAATTCCTGACTATCAAGGTAATGTGATACTGTACTATTTATAATCCATCCAATATATATAGACATCCTCTTGTTTCCTTTGATCATTATTACAGAGAACCAGTGATGTCTTCAGCAAAATTCTTGGCTATGCTTGGACTTTATAAATCCTAAAAATGGCAGATAATTACAAACCTTCGACCTTGCAGAAATTATATGAAGAAATGAAGGGTCGAATCGAAGCAGCAACAAAACTTGGTCGAATCCCTGAAGAAGTGCGTTTGAAACATGAAGGATTTTCTCAGTGGGATTCTTACACTTCGAGAAGAGATCATGACACCATCATAAAAGTAAAAGCATACTCAAGCTATATATGTATATATATACAATCCACTGGCTCAATGTTCTTCTTTGTGATATTGGTGCAGATACTGCTAGATGGAAAAGGTCCACTTGCGAAAGATATTGATGGTTGTACACTGCCTATTCTTGTTTATTTGGCTAGAGAGAAGAGACCTCAATATTTCCACAACTTCAAGGCCGGGGCCATGAATTCATTGGTAATTAAGTTATTCGTCTGAATTGTAGATATTTTTAACATTCTTCTATACGTTCTTTAGCAATTGCTCCGTAATATCTCTGCCTCATCTCTAAAATATGCTATAGCTTGTTTATGGATATAGCTTTGATTTGATTTGATTTGGAATTTACAGATAAGGGTATCATCAAGCATCAGCAACGGACCGATCATTCTCAACGTGGACTGTGACATGTACTCCAACAATTCGCTAACCATTCGGGATGCACTTTGCTTCTTGATGGATGAAGAACAGGGCAGAGATATTGCCTTTGTGCAATTCCCGCAGTGCTTCCAAAATATTACCAGAAATGATCTATATGGTATTAAAATGCCAGTATCCTTCGATGTGAGTAATATCATGCCAACTTATCATTCATCTCTATGAGTAACTCAAGTTTGGTCGGTTGACTATAGCTTGAAACTTTTTGGTGATGAAGGTGCATTTCCATTGCATTGATGGTTTCGGAGGTCCTCTATACATTGGAACCGGATGCTTTCACAGAAGAGTAACGCTATGTGGAATGAAACTTAACAATCATCACAAGTTTGATTGGAAGATTGGAGGAAATATTCGTAATAGGCAACAAAACATACTGGATTTAGAAATAGAAACAAAACCTCTTGCAAGCTGCACCTATGAGCAAAACACTCAATGGGGAAAGGAGGTTTGAGCCTGAACTCATAAAAAATGAAAAGCAATCTTTTCCACTTCTTTTGCAGGTCAATTGTGTATGCAACTTTACCGAAACTTATAATGAAATGAATATCTAATCACAGATGGGACTGATATATGGGTGTCCAGTTGAAGATGTGATAACGGGGCTATCAATCCAGTGCAATGGATGGAAATCAGTATACTTCAATCCAGAAAGGAATGCGTTCTTGGGTGTTGCAGCAACGAGCTTGCCGGAGACACTTGTGCAGCATAAGAGATGGTCTGAAGGGCATTTTCAGATTTTTCTTTCCAGATACAGCCCTCCATGGTTTGCGCATGGAAAGATTAGCCTTGGCCTTCAACTGGGATATATGAGTTACTGTCTCTGGGCTCCTAACAGTTTTCCCACCTTATATTACTCCATCATTCCTTCACTTTATCTCTTGAAAGGCCACACCTTATTTCCAAAGGTGCACCACCATTGTATATTATTTGTTGGAAAAAATTGTTCTTTCAAGTCTCAAATGGATGCATCTAACTATGTTTTCCTTCATTGATTCAGATCTCCAGCCCGTGGTTCCTACCATTTGCATGTGTGATATTGGCCGAGAGCACTTACAGCCTAGTCGAATATCTTGTGGCTGGAGGCACAATCTTGGGCTGGTGGAACGAGCAAAGGATGTGGCTATATAAAAGATCAAGCTCCTACCTATTTGCCTCCATTGATACCATTTTAAAAGTACTAGGCTTCACTGAATCAGGGTTCATAATCTCAGCCAAAGCAGCCGATGAAGAGGTACTGCAGAGATATGAGAAAGAGATAATGGAGTTTGGATCTTCATCACCAATGTTGACAATCTTAGCCACAATTGCAATGCTGAATTTATATTGTCTGGTTGGGGCGGTAAAGAAAATGATCCTTGAGGATGTGATGAGTCTTTTCGAGACAAAGTGTTTACAAATCTTGCTTTGTGGTATTTTGGTTATCATCAACTTTCCTCTTTTTCAAGGTCTTTTCCTCAGGAAGGATAAGGGCAAGGTTCCAATGTCTTTGACTGTTAAAACTTCTGCATTTGCTCTTCTTGCTTGTATCACTTTTATTTATCTGTATTGATTTTCTTTTCCGTAACATTAATGCCAAAAAATCTTGAGAAATACATGTGGTAAGATTGAGCTTGTCGTGGGGATACACATATCAAAACTAATAGTATTTAAGATCCGAGATATAAACATCTCGACACAACATAATCAATCATGGAGTACAATCACAAACAGCAGAAGTCTTAATCTCACACACAATAGGCCACACGGTCCCAAACATATTTTATCAAAATAAGTTCAATCAACTCAAGTCCAAGGATAACAAAAGGTTCCCAAGGCATCATACTAATCTCATATATCATAAGCTCAAAAAAATACATCAATATCCAATAGCATGCATCAACTCAAGCCCACTAAGGGGTCACAATGTCAATGAGCAAGCATAACAAAATCCATAATACAAAAGAAAATGTCGAGTTTTCAAATGTGTCATATGCAGTAGTCCAGCCCTATGACAAACCAGAAACCTCGACCTCAAAATAAAGTCAACTACACAGGCTCTTGACCTAGCTCTGAAAAATAGCAACAAGAATGGGTGAGATCTCGAGGACCTCAGTGAGAGTCACAGCGTCATAAACAATTCCAGTGGAATAGAGGCATATACGAAAACCAATACCAACATTTTATAATAAAATTCACAGTAAGTCTATGATGTTATTCGTGTAAACAATCTCACATTTAAATATAATCAAATGCACATACATGAGTTTGATAATATAAACATGTATCTCAGGCCACTGCCCAATAAGTATATAAATCTGAAATCTCTTTCTCGTGGGCTACTATGCCCAAAAACTATCAAGATAGATCTCTAAAACCGCTTCATTGATAACCCCGGCCAAAATAATACACATTTTCAAAATAATAATAAGTCCCCTAACTCCACTGTCGTCTTAGGAAAAGTGAAGAAATCAACTATCACACGATTCCCAACTCACACACAACTCAAAAAGCCCAAAGGCACATATAGCTTATCACATCACATACTCCCACAAGACATACATAATTCATCCATACTCCTAGTCAAGGGACTATCCTTCTATCTAAGGATACTCATCTACTTACCTTCGCATTGGCTAAGCACAGTTTGTCAATTCCAAATCATACCTAGAAATTATATATATACGTATTTTTTACAAACATGTAGAATAAATCCCAAATCATGTTATAATTTAAATAAAATGTATTGCACTCAAAATCAACTCAAAGGCTCCCTAGGAGCTCCAACAACTCAAGAATTTAATATATATAAATATTCTCAAACACATTTTAATCATATCACAAACATGCATATAGGTTCAAAATAAATATTTTATGCATTATAAATATGTCTCACACATAATGAACCTAGCATGCCAAGTCATTCATCAATGCACGTATTGCCTCCATTCAAAAACAAGCATTTACTAATTTTAATTAATAAAACAAAATATTTTCGTACATGTAAATGAAACATAGTCTCCCACCTCTTGACGCGCCGACGACTCAATGGCTAAACCCTTGCCCTTATCGGCCGCTGAAGCACCACCTAAACAACCATGCACACAAAACCATATTAAGAACAAAGTCGAAAATAATATACTCAAAAATGACCATAATTAAAAACAACCTAAAAGACTCATTAAACACTCACTCTAAGTCTCAATTCACAAATATAACCTCTATAAACACAAACCACTCAATCCCTTAAGAGGAACAACCAACCTCTTCACACACCCAAACCTTCCTAAACTCAAATTCCAATTTCAAGTTCAACCAATATCAAAGTTGGTTTCCTCAATCCACAAATCTTCTCTACAACACACAAACAACCTAACTCAAGAAATGGAATTAACCAATTTCATCCAATTTATCAAAAACACAAATTTTCTAAAATTACCAAAATACCATCGAATACTCAAATGATCAATCATGGATTAATTGATGTTTTCGTACAATCTAAAGTATCAGACTATAACAATGAACATCTAAGCATGCTAAAACAACCACAAATTGGAAAGGAAAATGAAGAAATCAAGCATATACCACCAAAATCCAAATTTCACTAAAATACTCAAATTTAGGTAAAATCACCATAAATAAACATAATATATGAGAAAATATGGGGAGAGGGATTGGGTTTAGGTTTTGGAACAAAATCCACACTTTAATTTGAAGGAAAAAAGAAGTTTGGAGCTTTTGGGGGGCGGGGGGTGTTGAAGTGCTTTCGACTGAGGGAAAAGAAGAGAAAAAAAATGAGGGGTTTCTTTGTTTTTTTTTTCTGCTCACTCACGTGCAGAAAAGGAGGAAAAGGTGAGGGCATTTTGCTGCTGGACTCTTTTGACTTTGACCTTTGACTTTTGTTTTTTTTTTTGAATAAATTCTCAAAATCTAAAATAATTATAAAATATGAGGGAAAAGAAGAGAAAAAAAAAAGAGGTTTCTTTGTTTTTTTTTTCTGCTCACTCACGTGCAGAAAAGGAGGAAAAGGTGAGGGCATTTTTGAAAATTTGGTTGCCTGGACTCTTTTGACTTTGACCTTTGACTTTTGATTTTTTTTTTGAATAAATTCTCAAAATCTAAAATAATTATAAAATAAGTCACATATGCCCCAAGTGGGCCAAAATAAAATTTAAAAGCTCAAAATATGAAAATCAGGCTTTTAAAACATAATTGAGCTCAAAAAACCGAAATCAGGCCCACCAAGGATAAGTCGGCCCAAAGACCTCCGACCACTCAAAACGGGCCTCCAAAACACATACGTAAGTCAAAGGAGTAGAAATTGGTATATTCACTGGATTCAAGCCTCGAACAACACACCAATCGACTAATTATTCTAATGCACGTTATAACCCTAAAAGTCGTGCAAATTATCGACACACCACCAACGACATGACGTTCTAGACATCCTAAACCTGACACCTAGGCTCTATGACTATGTCTATTTCCAGATTCTTAGTAATTCACACTCAATCACATATATCATATAAAATCACTCGTCTATATCTTTAAACCGATATGCTTTTACCCGATAATCAACTCGGGATCAAACTGGGTATTTTTCCTAATTTTTCCATATTTTCAAGGTTTGTTTGATTTAATTAGCCCATCAAATCAAGTTCAATTAATGAAAATTTAGTACCACTAGACTTCAAATAAAATCTGATATTTTCTGTAATTTTTCTGGATATTTTCTCAATTTCTACCTATTTTTCTGATTTTTATATATTTTCTAGCTATTTTTTAAATTTTCTGGAATTTATTTTATTCGAACCAATCAGTGAGCAACAACTAGCAACACCAGGCAGTGCCAAGCCTACATATGAAGCAACATGATCATGACACGCAGCTTCTTCTCCACGTGCCACATCACCTAAGCCTTAGGCTCAGGTGTTACCTGTTCATGCCTATCGAATAACCTTTCGTCATATTGTCTGAGGTCAACTTCAACTTCCAGACGACGCACCCCCGATCTGCAACCCTAATTTCCAGCAATCCAACACTCTGATATATGCTGTATTATGCTATCTAAATACATCCAACACCGAGAAGGTCTCAAGCGGCAGCAGGTTTACTAGGCAAAACGATGTCGTGTGTCCTTTGAATCGCTACAGCATCGTTTCTTCCGAAACAACACCCGCCTTGCCCGAGTATTTTCAAAATGACACGGGTGGGTGTCATTTTGACCAATACTATTCAAAATGACAGCTCCTCCCATTGTTTTGATTAATGTAATATAATATAATAAATTTTAAATATTTTTCTTTTTTTACTTAAATCAATATAAAATTCATAATAATTCGTATACATCTTTGAAAACTATACCAAAAATTTTAATAAATTCCTTATAAATAGTGAAATCTATAAAACTAAAAATCATATTTTGTTCATAAATACTTGATTTACAAAAAATCAAATATCCTCTTATTTTCCCTAGAAAAATTATAATAATATCAAATATGATTCCAAAAATTCTTCAAAAATTTATACAATCTTTTTTATCATCAATATAGACCAATCTATGATCTTATAATTCCAAAATCACTATTATAACTTCTTTTATGATTTTTCAATCATAAAATTGATAATTACAATATTTTTCAAAATTAGTATTTCTCTTAAAAATATTCCAAATTGTTGCTTATTTCTGTAAATTATTAAGAATGGTGGGCTAAGTCCCACTAACGATATCGATCATAGAATGGGTTTTCCAGCCCAAATTTCTCAAAAATCTCCAATTCTTACATTGGGTCTACAAAACATGCGTCACATACGATATATTATACAAGTTGGGGTACATATTAAATGGAACATAAGTTATGAGATACACTATATTATAGAAAACCAGTTTATACATTTGATAAAGCAATAAGATAGACAATAATAATATAAAAATAACAAGAATTAATAATTTTAATTTAAATATAATAAAATCCCTTTATTCATTAATATTAGGTACAACAATATTTTAAATAGACTCAAGCAAATTTGATTCACAATAAAAGAAGCTAAAAAAAATAATTACACCACTCTTAAGAATTAGAGTTAGTCCAACATGACGAATTACAATGGACAAAACCAAGCATTAGAATATGATATTATAAGCTATATTACACTGGTCTTAGACATCCTGTTCTTAGTAGTAGGTTTTATAAAGCCTAGATACATGGACCTGTACTTCTTGTTGGACAGATCAAGCAACTAGTTCAACCCCCACCTTGTAACTCCGGTTCTCTAAATTATGCTCGTCAATGAACCTTAGGTTATCCTTAAAAATTTGAAACCTTTTTTCTTTCTCTCTCAGAGTCCTTGCACATGGCCATGACTTCGTCATTTGGCCTTCAGTTCTCTTTTGGTCCCATAATTTTAATCAGAAGGTGTGATCAATATCTCCAAAGCTGAACACAGTGAAAATTGAGAAGAGAAGGAGGTGTTCGAGCTAAACGAACTTATATATATTTAGTGCAGATTAAGTAACAAGTAAAAAAATAGAAGAAATTTTGATTGCGTAAAGACTGTTTGTGACATTGGCAACCTTAAAATTTTCCCAACATATGTCCAAGATTGGAAATACTATTTAATTTATTATCCTACGGTTGCACAAATCCGACGTGACGTACATGACCCACCATAAAGTTACCCTTACTTGAGAAGTGCTACTTGGTATCATTTTTCAAAGGTGATAAAATGGATCTGAATTTTGATGGGCTTATCACTGTTTGTTTTGCAATCAAAATTACATATGGGCCCGAAATCCTACTGCCATGCTATACTGGGCCCCCACCACGGGGTTGACATGACAATTTAGATACAAAATAGTTCCCGTGTGACGAGATACAGGCAATTGTAGCGTCTTCCGGCAAGACACAACCAAAACCGCAAACTTCTGAAACTGAACTCAAACTCAAACCCAAACCCAAACCCAAACCCAAACCCGCGACTCTCCTTAACTTGAGTTGTTGTTTCTGTTGGATAAGAAATTTTGGCTTTCCGAAAGATCTCTGTCGAAACTACTCCGCCTTTGAAGGTAACATCTGTCGGGAAACAAATTTCTTGCTTCGTTCTTGTTTGTCGTGGCTTTGATATTGACTTCACGATTTGATCCATCAATTGGGCCAAAGCATGACCTTTTCTTTTTGTTTTCTTTGAGTTTCACGGCTGGAAATGTACAACCTTTTTTCTTTTGTAGAGATCCAAGTTTTCAGAATTGTGATGTGTACCCTTTCCTTTACTTTTCCTAGCAGTCAAACTGCAGAACTATGTGATTAATGTGGGTACTTTTGCAATTAGTTCTATTCTCGAATGCCATTATCAAACCTACGGCTCACTGATCGACAATTTTTCTTTTTTTTTTTTTTGCTGATTTTATTGTTTCAGTTCATCCTTTTGTGTCATTGATGCTTAGTAAATTTTCCTTTGTAATCTACAGATGGGGATTGGGTTGAAAGAACTCCTTGTTGTCGCGTTGCTGGCTGTTCTATGGAGCCTGCAGGCAGTGTCTGGGATTAGATTTGTGATTGATAGGGAAGAATGCTTCTCTCATGATATTAAATATGAAGGAGATAATGTTCATGTATCATTTGTCGTCATCAAGGTCGATTCTTCCTGGCAATATGGCACCGATGGTGTTGACCTTGTGGTGAGTTTTTCTGTGCTTTTTTGGAGTCATCAGCTGTTGATGTGTTTGATTCATCTGTAGGTGTATGTTCTTTGATGAAGGGAAGATTATGCAGTGACTAACCCAATTAATTTGATCATAGCACAAACCTGCTTTACTCCGGTAGATGCATTGTACATCCTATCCTTTTGAAGAAAAAACTTGTATATGAATTCTGAATTTATCATGGATAATATTTGTCTTCTCATTTATGCTGGTCAGACTTGGTACTTAGCTTTCAACCACTTTGAAATTCAGATAAAGGGACCTTCAGGTGAGCATATTCAAGAATTTCGTGACAAGACAAGTGAGAAATTTGAGTTTATGTCCCGGAACAGAGGAGTCCATCGATTTTGCTTTACTAACAAGTCACCTTACCACGAGACCATCGATTTCGATGTGCACGTTGGCCATTTTTCGTACTATGATGAGCATGTGAAAGATGGTATGAGTTTCCATGTTCTGATGCAGCTATGATATGCCAATCAGGATATATAGGTGACTTACTGAGACCATGTTGCATTCTTGCAGAGCATTTTAAACCTCTGATGGATCAGATATCCAAGTTGGAGGATGCTCTTTACAACATTCAATTTGAACAGCATTGGCTGGAGGCTCAGACTGATCGCCAGGCCATCGGTATCCACTCTAGCCCTTTCTATCTGTCATATTATTCATCGATACGAGCAGGGTTTGTACCTGCTTAGTGCTTGCTGTTTAATAATTCTAGGTCCTAAGAACATTTAAATCCATCCATCATACCTATTTGAAGAGTCCATTGATATAAAAGTATAAATACTAACTCACACATGCTGGCAGCAGCCCCCTCCTTAGCCAGTTAGTTCATCTGCAGCCATGTCATTTTCCTTATAGGCATCTTGCACTGCATTCGTACAACCTCAATTCTACAGGCAATACGCCAGTATGATATCACTTGTGCTACCTAACAAGTTTTAGATTCGTAGCTCTATATTTTTTTGTACTTCTCTTTTATCATCCTATAATTATCTTCTTGTTCCAGTAAATGATGCTATGAGCCGGAGGGCAATGCACAAAGCCTTTTATGAATCTGCTGCGCTCGTCGGTGCCAGCGTTCTCCAAGTTTACCTTCTCCGACGCCTGTTTGAACGCAAACTCGGGATGTCTAGAGTTTAGCTTGAGCATTGCTGTGGAATACTTGTAAGCCTGTGCTAACTTATTCTCATGGCAAAACTCACGCTTGGCTTGGCCTTTCTAGTGCGAAAGAAACATGTACACCAACTTCCCATTTTGAAACTCTTGCACTTTGAGATGATCGAACTATACAGCAGAACTTTATGTCATGGGAAGTCTTGCTTCTGAAAGAGTTATGTTGGCTAAAAGTGGTTTTTCCATTCCTATTGAAGCCTGCTGTGAGACTCTATACTCACTGGTGGCTGGCCAGTTATCGTAGCAACCGTGTCGACCACGGTTCGACAAGCCAACGGATAGTAGCTCTTCAAGATGGTTATCGTTCCTTATTCGCTTTTAGCCTTCACGTACATATAGTAGCCAAAGGCAGACACCCTAGTGGGATTACTACACTAAACCTTAATCTATGCAAAATCGATAAAATTTCACTGTGCATGGAGAAGAGTTTCTTTAGGAAAGAATATATAAAAAAATATAAATATGTATTTCACAAACAAGCCCAAGCATAAGGTCAACAAATGCTCTACAGCTCATAACATAAACAGGTAATCAAAGACGGAAAAGGAAAAGAAAAAAAAAGAGAGATTCTTCGTCCATACATACAATAATTGCGTATTTGCTCCTTCCCCACACCATAACCAAGGTCTTACAACACAAAAAAAACAAATGCCAGCAGGATGCGTCAACGCTCTACAGCTCCTATTTCCATTTTCAAGTAAATATGACGTGGGGGCCATTTCCTGGGGAGCATACTCATCTGTTGAAGTTCTTACGTGGAAAGCACAACATCGTCAAGATTCGGCAGCGGGACTTCTAACGCAGCAAAACCACTTCTTCTGAAAAACATATGGGTCCATGTTAGCAGAATTCCTACTATTTTGAGATGCGTGATCTGATTGAATTCCTCCTAAGCTAAGGGTTCTCCCGTTAGGGTCGTCTGTCTGAATTGTTCAATTTTCCAAAAGAGCTAAATATGAAAGATATCCACCACCATCATCTTTAATCTTCTATCTCATACTTATTTTCGGTAAATGATAGGATTTTAAATGCCATTCAGATATTTGGATTCCTAAGTATACATATATATATATATATATATGGCTACAAGTGTATGCGATTGAATGCTCAATCAGACCTTTTAGTTATCAGGAACAAGATGATCAAAGGAACTTACAGATTGCGGCTTCCCAGGATCCACAGCCGGCTTAGTGTGTGGATTAGAATTAGCCTTTCCCGGTGATTCGGGATTGCCACCTGCCTTTTTTTCATTCCTGGCCTTGTTAAATATCACGGTAAACCCCTCAGCTGATGCGGGATCATTGACGTCCCATTCACCAAATTTTGGCAATGGTCGACCTGTGTCCTCCTGATGGGAAGAAATGCATATAAAGGAGGAGTTTACATCATGTTCAAAACTGATAACCGACAAGTAACATAGGTGTATAATCCCGATATTCGATGCACACAAAGCCTCGGTAATGTTATCTCAGGTATAAACCAGCAGCTCCCGTCTGTGCATAGACTGCGGAGTCAAATACACAAGCCACAAACAAAGACAAAGCAATTCATAAAGTAGTATTTCCATGAAATTCTAGGAATCGATGGGAGGAGAATGACATATGACATAAGCGATACATGATTTGTCATCCAAAAACTAACTGACCTTCTTCACACAGCATTCAGGTAAACAATCACATAATCAGTAAGACACGGACGAAATGAATAGGTGAAGAAGATGAAGAACAACTAAAAATGGCAAATTGAAACACCAATTTTAACGTCCCAAATTTGCAAACATCTCCAATTACAAAGTTCAATCTCTTGATCATCAAATGGTTGACTCTTTTATTTCCAATGTTTCATTTGCACTATTCCATCTTTCCATTAATTCCTTCAATATTTCGAAAAACACCAAATGAAATGGACCTTCTTATCTCTCACCTTCCAATTTGCTGATGCATACCCGAGTCTATTCAGTCATCACTAGGCCCTAAATCATTTACAAATTGTTCATCTGAACAACCTTTCCTCTATCGTGACAAATAACCCATGAGCACCACAATAAGTTCTTAATAAGATCTGTTACGCAATCGGGAAAAGAAGAAAATTAAGAACAATATTCATAGAAAAGAAAAAAAGTGTACACCATAGTCTACAATATTAAAATTGACCAATATTCTGTTCATCCCAACACAAGACAAGCACCCTATAGATCAAATCAAAAAAATTTAGAACACACAGACAAAACCCATCGGCAAAATCAGTACGAAGAGCTACAAAACAAACGATACACACAAAATCAACCAAACCGCACAGAATAAAGAAAAAACTAAAGCAAACTCCATAAAGATACAAACTTCCATAAACACACTTCCACATCCGCAAAACTCATAAGCAAGGAGAGGAACCACATACCGACATGAACTCGGTAGAGGAGAAAACAAGAGATTCTCGTGTAAGAAACGACTGATCAATCAGAGAGAGAGAGAGAGAGAGAGAGAGAGAGAGTGCGGGGAGACAGAGAGAAGCGGGGGTTTATTAGTAATGTTGTGAAGGGGTGAATTTAGGCTGCAGTGGGCCTAACGGTAACAAGGGTGTGCTAGCCGTAACTGACTGGTAATCAAAGGCTTGCCGTCGTCGTTAGAGTGTCCCTCCCGTCAGCAATGACGTGGACACGAGCAATTGAAAATAACGGAACAGCGGTATGAGCCGGAAAACGTTGGAAATTAATTTACTTGAAGGTTTGTTCACGTAAATATAAAGCAATAAAAGCTAATATTTTTTAAATAATAAATATCAGTTAAAATCTATAAAAATGATAATAATATAATAGTTCTTTATTATTATATTTGAGGAGCGTTGTCGGTAGCTTGCTTTATATCATTATATATGTGCATGCCCCAATGTACAAGTAGCTAATTAATGATAGGGTTTGGCCCCCTAACCCTTGTATTTATTTTGATTTGAATTGATTGAAATATTTGGATCACGCCCAACAAGATAGGATGGTGAACCAATTAGCTGTATTTCTAATTATATATAATATGCTCCAGCGACTATATAACAATAAATTTTTTTATAGATCTAAAAATATATAAATTGGAATTGCAAAAGCCATTGAGTTAGGTCCCCTGCAGGCACTCCTCCACCTCTGAAGCATGTTCCGCATATGGAGCTGAGGTTGTCCTGAAACGATGGCGGTGCAATAAAGATGCTCAAGACAGGGCTTGAAGAAGCGTGGTGTTGGTTAGTAGTAGTGGTGAGGAAACATGACATTACCCTTTAACTTGTTCAAAGATAGAGGATGCCTTCTTCTTCAAGTTGTCTGTCAAAGACTGCTGCAGAATATAGGATAAACCCAAATGCAATTCAATGAGGATGGCAGTTTAAGCTTTGAATCATGCATTCTAGACCACTGGTTGTGCCGATATTGGAATGATCAATCCGGGACCGCTCCGCATAGCATCACTGGTTTGTATGAAGCCCAACATTTTGGAGGTTTAACTGAACTGATGTGATGTGAATTGCTTCTGTAAAAATGATATGACCAGGCAGTAGATTTGATGCAGAAGATATGACATTACATTTGAAAAGAATATTCGTACCAAATAATAAGTCAGATTCTGGGCATTTTCACCAACTCTGAGCACCCTGTACTATCTTCAAGCACCTGAAGGATGAGAACTGATAATTAGCTCTAACAAGGAAGGATTGGAAGATTTAAAGCATCAATTACACAAGAAAAGATTAGCAACAAAAGCATCCATAAATGAGAAATTACATCACTACTCGGATCGTGCTTGCATCAACATAGTTCCCGAAGAAACCCTCAGAAGGTGAGACTTGCACCATCAACCATCACACGGTATTATACGTTAAATCCTGTCAACCATCAGAAGGCATCATCTACTGATTCTGAAATATAGGCCAAAGCAAAGAATGAACGTCCAATTATGTTGTAAAAAAGAGAGAAATAAACTTTCTGTTTTCAAAATTTTCATACTAAACAAGAAATACAACCATGGAAGGCAATCTACCTCATCCTTCTCTCTACAGATTAGACAATTTCGTGTGTAACATCCCAATAACATTTCCACCAAGAGAATTTGACATCATTTCCTTCTCTTCTGCCTAAAGGACTCCAACTTTCTAATGGCAACTCTGAACCCCTGATGCATGTCCCCGTTCCATTCTTTAGATATTATTCCCCTTTCCTGTAAATCCTCGAAAAGCATTTGGCTATGGCCAAGACTAATCTCATCGGCAGCAATGGCTTTCAGAATAACGTAGTAAGTTGTGGTATTGGGCAAGAGACATCTTTGTTTCATCTCCTCATACAGTTTAATTGCAGCCACCACATTCCCATCAGCACATAGGCCTGATATTAGAACATTATAGACAATAACATCTAGTTTCACACCATGAAGCTCCATTATACCTTTCAAATCTAAAGCCTCTGAAAGGTTACCCTTCTTGCAGAATGCATGCATCAGAGTTGTAAAAGTAGCAATAGTTGGAGTAAGTTGTAGCCGAAGCATGCGACGAAGCATCAGCATTGCTTCTTCCACCTTCCCAGAATGAGCAACTGCTCTTACCATAGCACTCTCCGCGACGTCCTGTGAATAAACACCAAGTGCTTTCATTTCATCCTTAATCCTGAATGCTCCTTGTATATTCCCCATCCTAAACATACTCCTAACTAGTGTAATATATTGTCTACTCTCGGGAATGAGACCCTTCTCTAACATGTCATGCAAAAGAAGATGATATTCCTCGAGAGCAGAAGCTCTGTTGAGTCCACCGATGATGGCTCCATGAGTAGTTACATCAGGATAAACACCGACAGAATTCATAATATTCAACAGATCAAAGGCCATTTTCATCATATCAGTTTCACAGCACCAAACAATAAGCGAGTTAAACATCAATATATCAGCAAGGAAACCTTGAACTATCATCTTTTTCAACATTTTAAGACCGACATCTGGCATACCCGATTTGAAAAGAACAAGAATCAGAGACTGGCAAGTTAACTTGTCAGGAAGAATACCTATTCTTGTCATGGTATTGTATAGCTTGAAGCATTTCGAAAAGTTCTTTTCCTTTAAATAGCCATGCAAAAGAATATTGTATGTAGTCAAATTAGGGCGAAAACCACTATTCTGCAGCTTTGAAAGTAGATTCTCTACTTTTTCCATTTTCCCCTTCCTCGAGAAACCATTTATTATCGAATTAATAGCAATAGTATCAGGGTATAACCCTTTGTTCTTCATCTCTTCATAAAAATATAGAGCAGCCTTTGATTGACCGACCTTGAACAGGCCATCAACCAAAATGGTGTACATGACCTTATTTGGAATTATCATCCCTTTTCTCACCGCTTCTCCAAAGATAAGAAGAGCAGAAACCATCTTTCCTTTTCTACTTAACCCAGCAAGGATAATACTGTAGGTATAACTATCAGGCAGCACATTAGATTCAACCATTTCATCAAGAAGGTCCATCGCATCACACAACTTCCCCAGTTTACATGTTTCAGCAATAATTGTGTTGTAGATAACAGTATCCACAGCAGAAGGAATATGGTGGAGCTTATCCAAAAAATTCTTTGCCTCACCTAAAATCCCACCTCTACACAGACCTTTAAGTAGACTACCATACGTGAAATGACTTGGTTGGTGACCACATTCTATCATCTTATCCAATGTAGAGAACGCTTTTAATGCATCACCTGAACTCCCATAACCACTTATAATAATATCAAATGTAACAGCATCTGGGGCAAGACCAACTGAACTCATGCGACCTATGAATTCCTCAGCCACTTCGACTTTTCCATCTCTACAAAGAGAAGAAACTAATATATTACATATGAAAGAGTTTACAGAATGACCACATTCCTCCATGACTGCACAGATTTTGAATGCTTCTGCAGTACTCCCCATTTTGCAATAATTGTAAATTAGAGTAGCATAAATGATATAATTTGCTTTAACCCCATCTTTATACATTCTACACATTAATTCCTTTGTATTTTTTACTCTCCCTGCTTTGCAAAACCCATTTATGAGCACAGAAAAGGTTATAACATCAGGACTTACACCATCCCCAAACATCTCATCAAGAAATTCCAGAGATTCATCAAGCAATCCATTTTTGCAACATCCATCAATCATACTTGTGTATATAACACAGCCAACGCCCACCCTGCTCATCTTCATTTTCTGTAGAACGTCTTTAGCCAAGTAAAATTTACCTTTATTGCACAATCCATTCAAAAGAGCCCCATATGTAACTTCATTTGGCCTTAATCCTTCAATTTCCATTCTATTCACAAGCCTCAGAGCCTCTTTACAATTACCACCTTTGCAGTGGCCATCAATCAACGCATTGTAAGTAACATCATTTGGCAAGAGTTTAAGCAAGATCATCTCATCATACATCCGAGTAGCAACCTCAATCTTTCCCTCCTTCACAAACCCATTGATAAGAGTATTATAGGTGCCTTCATTAGGGGATATCATCCTTTTCCTCATTTTATTCAACAACAAATAACCTTTTGAACTCCTATTATTTCTACAGAAATTATCAATAAGCATATTAAACGTGCACACATCCGCTTCAACTCCCTTAGACTCCATTCGAACAATCAGCTCAGATGCCACTCTATATCGCCCCATCTTGCAACACCAATTGAGCATGGTGTTGTAAGTAACATTAGTGGGAACATAACCACTTTCTTCCATCTTTCGTAAAAGATAACAAGCCTTCTTAAGCTTCCCTTGCGCACAAAAGATATTGATCAATATGTTAAAGGTAGCTACATCAGGACAAATCCTCCTGGAAAGCATTTGTTTGAAAACCAACCAAACAGAACCAACTTTCGGGTCCTTCACCATTGAACCCAGAAGCATGTTACAAGTATGGATAGAAGGGTTAAACCCTCGAATACCCATCAAGTTAAAAGTTTCCAAAGCATCACGAATCAATCCTTGTCTCAAATAAATCCTAATCAAAATGTCAAAAACACAGGGATTCGACTTGCAAAGAGGGTATGTATTCATTAACGCTTGAAAAACAGACCTCGAAGCAACAACCGCCTGTGAGAGATGCTTTAGAACTGTCTTGGCCGGTTCGTACATTCTAGCCCTCACAAGTACATGTGCAGTGAGCGCGAGTATGTGAACCTGGTGATTGTGTTCCAAACCAGGTTGTTTAGTCACCCAGTTGAGGAATTTAAGAGCCAGCCTCCCGTGAACTGGCCTCAATTTAGCCAACCTATATTCCATGTGGTTCAGTGACTCCCATCGAGCTATAGTCAGCATCGTGTATATGCTCTTCTCCATAGCTACACCTGCTGTTCCAACATAAAAAGACATCCTTTACACCGAGAAAGCAGAACCAAGTACACAAACAAATAAGAATGTACACTGATAACAAAAGCATGTTGACGCCGAATGAAAGAAAAGGGTAACACCTCACCTGGGGTTTGAGGGCCGCTTAAAAATGGGATCTTTGTGGGAACAAACTTGGTTTGGCGTAAGAAGAGAAGCACTTTCGGCAAAAAGGACCGGAAATTGGCAGTTGGAGAAGGATTTGAAACAGTGTTGTGGCTGCTGAAGATGTTGGACAAGAGGGCATCTCGCTTTCGTGGCGTTACTTGTGATTAACCTGTCCACAGATGCATTTCCATTAGAAGTTTTCTTTTAGTTCCTGCGCTTTTCACTATGTTACTTCTTGCCCTTTCAACTGCCTACCATATGGGGAAACCTCCATTTTCATCTTCAGAGTTCAGATGCCCTGGTTTGGAAGCAGACTATTTCTCGGACGACACGACGTCTCTAAACTTGGTTATGAAAAAATTAAGACAAAAAAGAACAATTTTTTAGTGGGAAAACTCTAAAAA
Organism: Passiflora organensis; assembly: GCA_019739055.1. Taxonomy (NCBI): domain Eukaryota; kingdom Viridiplantae; phylum Streptophyta; class Magnoliopsida; order Malpighiales; family Passifloraceae; genus Passiflora; species Passiflora organensis. Next base: position 2,377,211 of record JAEPBF010000136.1, read on the forward strand.
TCGTTTTCAATGTCATCCATATTTGCTTTTCCTGAGGCGCTCTCCCCTGTAAAATCCTTACAAAGGGGTTTTGCCTGAAAGAAGCCAGTCTGCTTATCCCAACTGACGACAATGGCGCACGTGCACTCCCTCCAAGTATTTGTCTCTGCGGACATACGCAGAGTTGCTCCTCCCAAGCCACTCAAGTTCTCCAAGGGAACCCATCACAGACCAAAGAATTCTGTTGCCATTCCTGGAAGGAGAAAAGGTAAGCAGCGGGTTCATGGTTTCGTTGCCAAGAAGAGTTTTAGGAATAAGAAGCTTCTTTTTCTTCTAAACCTCTATATAAACTCCTCAAACGGGCATATTCCAGTTTATATACGAAAAAATCATCTAATAGGTGTTTTGCTTAGCTTTATCTTATCGTGTTATCTAAGTGAATGTGGTTTTCAGGTTCTGGGGATCCTTCGCGAAAAACCCAGAAGTTGAATTTGGAGGTTTCTCCTCACAGAGCTGGTAAAGCATTACTTTTTCTCCTGCTTTTATGGTTCAACTTTTGTACCTTGGTTTTATGTTCGTGTATACTCTAGATTGTGTACGACTTCTCTTGTTGCTTATTGTTGGTTCTAGTAGTCCGCGAAGGGTTTTATGTTGCTTTTTGCTTGGTTTTTGGCTTATGTCTGTTTCGTTTGTGGTGCGTACAGTGTCTGCGGTGAGGTTGATGAGAATAGAGTTCGGTGGAGCTTTTGCTGATCTACTGAACGAGAAAGGCAAAGGTTCTGGTAATAATGAGATGAAATATGTCGAACGAACTCTTGGTTTCCGAACAAGGGACTTGAGTGATCCTGATCTAAGATTGGTAATCTTTTCTATGCTTCAAATTTTTGGCGCATGTCACTCTAAGACTTAGAAAGAACCTCAATCTGCTCCTTTCTCTTTTTAATCACTTGACATGAGTGTATTTAGTGAAATCTTCATTCCTTGTGGCTTGATTGGGATGATCTAATTGGGACTAGGAATTGGAAGGAAACATATTTAAGATAAAGCAAGCGGTCCTGCACTGGGTTTCACAGTATTTTCTTTTCCTTTCATCACACATTCATTTTTTTGAAAACATAGGTCACAGACATTGTTGGAGGCACCATTCGCTGGAGAAGGTATCTCGATCACTTGATTAGCTCACTACTCAATGACAAAAACACATTGAGTAACATGGAACCTCTTCTTTTGCAGGTATGGTGCATTTTGTTAGTTTTAGTTGCTTTTTTTCTCTTGCTGTATTTCCTAGAAAATGAAGGAGAGCAAGCTAAAGCTTTTGATATGTCTGCAATTTATTCATGATTATTGTTTCTTAAAATGTATTGTCTACACCAGCAAGTGTTGTTTTGGAGGCATAATATGCATGGCCTGTTCCAATAATAAGATAGACCATGAGAAGGTTTCTTGTAGGGTGTTTGGTATAGTGGTGCTGTTTGTGTTATTTTAGCATTCTAATGACTATGTATTTGGTGTCTATTAGTGTTGATTTTGTAAAACTAAGAGCATTGCATATCCTGAGCAGAAATCGACTTCCTTTGTTTTGTAAACAGAAATACAAAACTAGTCGTTCCACAGATAAATAATTTATGTTTTTGCCCCTCAACCATTTAACAGGTAAATAAGAGTATTGCTATCCAATGGTGTCAACTGATGTTATGAAATGTCCATTTTCACAACATTATTAAATTTTATATCAAATTACTTTTCTCTATGTACCATTGGAAGTTGCCTGTATTGAATTTTCAGTTACTTTATCTACTATGTGCCTTTATGGGAAGTTTCGGAGCTTATAGTTTGCCTGTGGTCCTATTCCTTGGGACGATGGACCTGGCTAACTCTCAACTTTCTGCTATTTTCTTAGATTCTTCGCGTTGGTTTTTATGAGATTGTCAAACTAGAGATGCCATCTTATGCTGTTGTTGATGAGGTAACTTTCTTGAAGTTCTTATATGTTGTTTTCTACTTATAGTTATCTAACATAATTTTTGCTAGCAAGTACTGAGACAGACACAAGGAGTTTTACTTCAGTTTTTTATGAGTTTTGAAAATTTCTCTTAACTGTAGAATGTGAGGCTTGCTAAAGTTTCTCTACGACCTGGTGCTGGTAACATGGTGAATGCTATTCTCCGGAAGCTGGTCTTACTTAAGGTTTGCTAGTTGAAGCTTTCTGTTACTATTCACCAAGAAAAAAAAGGAACTCTGGCTATCATCTCCTTTTAGTAGCAAATGCCTACCATGAATTATTGAGCATTTGGATTGCAGGAGAAGAATTCCCTACCTCTCCCCAAAGTGGAAGGTGATGATCGTACACAAGCACGAGCTCTTGCTATCATTCATTCCCATCCTGTAGTGAGTTTCTAGTTATTTCCATTACACTTTCTTTTGATATCATAAGAAGAAAACTCGGAATTTTGCAACAGTGACCATTGATGCATTCCTTAAGCTGTGTTTATTGGTGTGGAGAAAATTTTTAGCATTTTGATGTTTTATCAGGAACATATATTAAAAAAAATTATAAAATGAAAATAAATCATGTGCAAGCAAAAACTTGAAGTGGAAAGGCTGTTAAAGCTTACCTGATGTTTATACACACAGGTTTTGGATCCTCATTGTGTTTGCATTGATTAGTGGATTCGAATTCTGGTTGGATCTCCATCCGTCGAAATAGTCCTTGCTTGACATGTTGTGTTGCCCACTTCTTGCAAGATGGAAGTAGTACTTCAAATGTTTTTCTCTAATCTCACAGGATGGATCCCCCTGGTTTTCAGATGTAACAGAATGAATCTTAGTTTAAAATTGCACATTTATGATTTATACAAGATGTGGACATAAAGCTGTATGTGCTGTTAATGCTCAGGTGATCATACTTATCTCTATTCTGTTGATTGTTCTAGTGGATGGTCAGGCGCTGGACAAAGTATCTGGGGCAAGAAGAAACTATTAGATTGATGATATGGAACAACAGCGTCCCCAGTTACAGCTTGAGGTCATCTTTCTACATTTGTTTTTGTTTCATATGACAATGCTGCATAATGCTCATAATTTTGTTTTCCCGTACCGACACTAGAGCAAACAGAGGAAAAGGGGTTACCAGGGTGGACCTAGTCGCGAGGCTGAATTCATTGGAGGTGCTTGCTGATTAGTATTTTCCTCTTCATGTCATAAGAGTTTATCAAAAGATTTCTCACATGTAGCCTGGGGGAGACATGGTGGTATTCCTGAATGCCCATGATAACAGAGATTGATGCAGCATTACCTGTCAGCTAATGGCTTGATAGCTTTGATACTAACTATGATTTCTACTCTGACTTCTAGGTCCCTCATGAAGTTTCTTTGCATTTGGATAATTTTGTTCGAATCAAAACTGGAATGCAGGTAATATGATGGTATTCTGTCCTCTTTATTGTTCATGTAGAGTAAAAATATGTATGTTTAGCCTGTGTAGCTGAGAATATGGTATGACTTTTTATTGTGTATGTAGCCGAGGTGCCATTATTGTCTAAAGTCATGACTCTTGGTAATTGCTTGGTTCAGGTTGTCATTCAAGCTGGATTGCTGAAACAAGGTATATGTGCAGTCCAGGACGAGAGTGCAGGTTCATTTTCTGGCCATCCTCATGTAATTCTTCACCAATAATTTTTCATTAACTGATCGGAAACAAATACGGGAAAAGCAATAGAACTTAGAGTTGGAAATGGTTGGGTACAGTAAAGAAAATGTATCAAATTTCTGGTTTTCCCAAATATATGTTTGATGTGATTCTTTTGTTTGTAGCTCTTGAAACCAGTTGATCTGCTTCTGTCATTCAATGTTAGTAATACAAGTTCATTGCAGGTTTGATTGTTTCTGTTGTGGATCCTCAACCGGGGGAGAGCATTGTTGACTGCTGTGCTGCTCCTGGAGGAAAGACACTTTACATGGCGTCCCGAATGCATGGCCAGGGTATTTATCATGCGATTTCGGAAGTTTCTAATTCCTTTTTGAGCTTTGGCTTAGATTATAGTTTTGCGTTCGAACCCAGGATCTCTAAACCCCATAGTTCTTAAGATTGCAGAAATGTCATTTTAGACTCGTAGGCTATATTCTCTGTCTATGACTAGGCCTTGTTAGTCTAATGGTTCAACTCATATTTGAAGGATCAATATATGCAATTGACATAAACAAAGGTCGGTTGAGAATCCTGAAAGAGACAGCCCAGGTGCACCAAGTTGACGGTGTAATCACCACCATTGCTGCTGATCTTCGTAGCTTTGCTGTAAGTCAAGTTTATGATGAATAAACCTGGAGATTTGGGAAAAGGGTCCTCACTAATCTTAATTTTATGAAACCTTGTAGAAAGATTGTTCAGTGAAGTCTGATAAAGTTTTGTTGGATGCTCCTTGTTCCGGGCTTGGTGTTCTCTCCAAGGTAATTACTTTTTAGCTGCATTAGGATTTGATCCAACCATGGACTTACCTTTTCTGTGTTATTGAAGTTAAGATCTGCTTGTTTTTGGGTTTTCTTGATCTTATTCGAAGAGAGCGGACTTGCGATGGAACAGAAGTTTGGAGGATTTGGAAGAACTGAAAAGTTTACAGGATGAGCTCCTTGATGCTGCTTCCACGTGAGCTGAATTCCCCTTACCTCATCACTTGTCTCTCTCTCAGCCTGAGATCTCAAATGACAAAATACAAATTACTAAAGATTTTACATTGTTTTTTATAGATTGGTAAAGGCTGGTGGGGTTCTGATATACAGTTCCTGCTCCATAGATCCTGAAGAAAACAAGGACAGGGTGGAAGCATTTCTTCTCAGGCATCCCGTGAGTTCTCTAGCTCTTAACAAGTTTCTTATCGAACTGTTTTGCATCAAAATTTCTTTGATTAACATCTCATTGGTTTTCACTTCGTCATGTCAGGAATTTCACATAGATCCTGTTGACAGATACGTACCGCATGAATTTGTGACAGAATCCGGTTTCTACTACTCAGACCCGGTAAAACATTCGATAGACGGGGCGTTTGCGGCGAGGTTGATTCGCTCCCTATGAAGAAATTACTGTGATCATCGTGTAATAGTGCAACCTGAAAAGCTATCTTCCCATCCTCTCTGCGACTGTTGAAGATCATTGCATTTGCCAAATTCACTGACCTACGAAAAGTACAAAGATTGGATTTGAGATCTCACCACATCTTTGTATCTCCAAGACCCGCACTTTGATATGCAGTGGCATGGTAGCAAGTCTCGCAGGCTGCCAAGAAGGAAGACAGCTTATTCACTTACCTGGGTTTCAACTTTCCATGAACAGTGATGCCACTGAAGAGCCGCCGGGATCATTCTATATTGGTCATACATGGAAATCCAGCCTTTCGCACAGTGCAAAAACTGCATGGCCATAAAAACCGACCATTATAGAATAGTATTTTGTTGTATAGTCCTTCTGGTCACAGGTTCCTCTTAGGTAGGTATCTGCTTAGGTAAGCCATGGAAATGCAACTATGATGGGTAAAATGGGCAAACTCCCCAATGTAGCGTTTATGATAAATGAAAAGACAGGTTTTTGGTTAAGGTACTATGAAAAATTGGGTTCAACCCCCAGAATTTTTATTTTTTATATACATAGGTCCCACCACAGAGTAGCACGATAAATGATCGCCAAAAGAACAATTATTCAAACTAAAATCACAATGTTACGGAGAAAGGAACCGGCAGCAGTAGAGAGAGAGCCCACATACAAGAGGATCTTGCAAACTTTTATTCAATTAGATGTTAGTCTGGGTACTTACATTGACTAGAAGATCAGAAACCATGATAAACTGATAGCAGATAGCACAAGACCAGACAGTTACGAAAAAATTATGATCCCACATCATCGTTGATACAGATGAGCCCGACCAGTATATCATAAGATGATTGAATTGCTGGTCTTCATCTACAGATGGCTTGCAGAACATAAGTGTATGACCATCACACTACCAAATCTTCAGAAAGAATGCTTGGAGAATCCATTCTTTTCAGCAGAAACAAAACCCAGACTAAGATTCTACTTTCATATTTCTGACAGAAACAAGAGAGAGAGAAAACAGTCCAATAAAAGGGTAATACGGATCCGCAAAAGGATTTCAAGCAGCAGTAGTATCGTATTCCTGTATAGTTTGTTCCATGGCATTCAATTGGGAAACGATATACTCCAATTTCCTGGAACAGATTTCATTAGCTATTCTTGCATTGTAATCACTCTTTTCGAATGGACGGTACTCGCATGCACTTTTGATTTCATTCCTCAAAGTAAACTGGATATCCTGCTTTCCAGATCATTATGAAGCAACAGTTAAAACCCAGCTTCAAATAGCATTAGAAGAAAATAACCCATCATAGTGTCTTAGATACAGAATCGCCACCCGGCGGCAAAACATTGGAACCTATAAGTAGAGAAAACATAAACGGAATGAACAGAGCCAGGAATAGAGAAGAAGAGAGAGCAGAGACCTTGATCATTTGCATGAACTCGCGGCAGTGGTTAGTGATGAATTCCTTCCGGGGACCTGTGGGATTCGCGAGTTCGTCCATCACTCCACCTGCCAGCTCCAATACCCTAACTATGGTCTACGAAACAAAGAGAGTATCACCATCCCCTACATCAAAACATACAAAAATAACAAAGAAACCGCGGCTTAATCCGGAATAAAACTATATGATTACCTTCTCCACATTCTGTAGACGCTGCAGCGATGTGGTTTGCGTCTGTGAATCCATGCACTATACTCGCTGGCTGCTTCCAATTTGTTTTGTCAGTGTGGCTCTGATTGTCCTCTCTCGGCGGCGAGGGTTTTGATTTTCCAGCCCACCCGCGTCACCATAACACCGAGGCCGGTAAAAATCGTTATGCTTTTGGTACGAAAACGACATGTCTTCCCATCATGTTACCGCGTTCGCAATAAGCACCCTGTCGTTTGAATGGACCTTGACTTATATCTTTTCCGTAAACACTATTTAAAGGATGAATCCAACTAGTTCCAAAAGCTGGTCCAAAACGACATGTCTTCTCATTTTGCAACCCACACGCGTCAACATAATAACACCGTCGCCCCAAAAAATCTTTGGGCTTTTGGGACGAAAACGACATGTCTTCTCATCAGCGTTACCACGTTCGCAGTAAGTACACTGTCGTTTGATTGGACCTTCACTTTCGATTTGAACAGGAATGGCTTCTTAACTGGTTGATTCCTACACTATTCAGTATTATTAGTATGAAATCCAGTTTTCTTTTTAAACACTATTTAAAAGATGAATTCAACTTGTCCGAAAAACTGATCCCAAAACACTTAAAAATGCTTGGTATGTTTTGGTGTGATAATTCTGGTTGTAATTTGCTGTTTGTTCATAGTCAATAAATTCGCTTAGCTAAAAATATCGATCATGAGAACCTGCAGGCCGTTTGCAAGTAAATCCGCAGACAATAGGCTTACAGAGATAGCAGATTAGGTAAACTAGCATCTATGAGATCTAAGGCTCACTGTACTTCTGAACTTGATGATTTCATTTTGCTACTTCTCGTTAAAATGTGCAAGCTTCCTTAGAGATCTAATTTTAAAAGGATAAATGTATATATACATCATTACGAATGCTGCAACTTCCGAAAGTGATGTGGTAGGAGAGAAATCACAGTCCAGAATTACCCTTCCACAACAAAAGATCACAGTTCAATTAACATTGGCATGTTGCAAAAGTAAAGCTAAGACAAAGCAATATTCCAGTTTATTTACAATAAGCAACCATAGCTCTACATTGGTGAAATCAATTCCTATGTCCGTATCTTGAGCAAATCTGAGAATTGTATCATTACAGGATACTAAAATAAGAAACTGGACATAACAAACCCAACTCCATATATTTGTTCAACATATAGTCAAATCCTTTGTGTGTTTGCATAATTCAGGAAGGAGATGATAAAACACGTGAGCTTTACAATTAAAATAACGTGGTGAAGTTTACATGGTCGAACTGCTATTGAGATTACAAGGTCAGCATGAGGCTGTGTAGGTTGTACAAGCTGCAATTAGGCCAAACTACCCTAGGGAAATTACAAAAGTCTAAAAACTGTGGAAAAGTCTTAAAACAAAATAAAACCAATGCCTTTGAAGCATTTTTTTACAGAAACATTGAATGGCATGGAGTGGCTATGCCCAGCAAACACTTACTGTTGCAGAAACAAGATATAGCAGATCTTCTGTTGGTACTACAGCAGTAGTACTCTTTTCTTCTTGTTTTCTTGTTGGGTTGTCTTGGTCTGGTTTGATTTTATCAGCCTTTTGGTCTCTTTTGAAGGATCAACATTCTATTTTCCTGTAGTTCATCCTTCCACAATAGTAACATGTAAACTTCAAGCGTGACTTGGATCTATCTCGAGATTAATCTCGACTCTTATTACATCCACGAGTTTCTTTCCTACTCTGTTTCTCAATAATATTAGTCTCGAGATAGACGGCCTCACCTCGTTCCAATCTCCTTGCTTCTTCACCATGAAGACTATTACTGACGGTATCCATTGTGAGTTTTCCTTCCAGAGCTGAGTTACTAAGAGTAACCACAAGTGTATCACAACTTTCTAGTAAGGAACTGAGGAGTAAAATGACATGTAGCTCATCATCGGTCTTCATATCGATTTTTGTTAATTGATTTATGAGCCCCTTGAAACTATTCATAGATTGACTTTGTTACGAGGCATTTTCTTTTGAATCATAGACTCAAGTTTTGTCCATAATTCATAAGCATTTTTATAAATAGAAGTAGTGCTCGAAGAGGATTTTATCAATGTATTTACGGATCATAGCGACAGCCTTCCGATTTAGCAACTCTCATTAAGCATCGCTCTTGTTTTCTACCTTGTCTTTATAGATGATATGTTCATGCAAATCCTTGCAATATAAATGGTCCTCCATCATCGGCTTCTAATATGAGTAGTTATTGGCTGTAAACTTGAACATGACTCCATTATGAGGGTCGTATCCTCCATCTTGAACTACATAAGTTAATGATAACACCAACAAACCTGGCTTTGTTACCATTGTTGGGAAAAGTTTGATCCTTTCATGCTTCGTTAAGTTAAGATGGGCACTTAATATTTAATAATAGGAACATACAGGTTTATAATTCTCCAATATGAAGAATCCTTCTATTAATCAAAAGAATAGTAGGATTACAAGATTAACTCACACTAAGATGACTCACTCAAGCTTGAAGATAGAAACTTTCCAAGCTATCTCTCTTTTCTCTCAAAAAGGCTCTCTAACTCTTACTTCAAGGAGTAGATTCACTCTTGGTTTATGGGCTAGGCTAGGAATGAGAGTTCCTAAGTCTATTTATACTACTCCACCTCCTCAATGAATGATGAAGATCACTTGCATCCAAGGATGAGAATTCATCTTCTAGAATCCTCTACACTTTCCACTCTTTTTCACTTTGTTCTAAAACCTTTCATAGTCTTTCTAGAGGTTCCTCACATCTTTAGGATATTCCAGAGCCTTCCAAATTCTTCCATAAGCTTCTATAGTATTCTAGAGAGTTCTAGAATTTTTCGTAAAATTCTACGCTTTTTTAGAAAATTCTAGAATTCTCTAGATTTTCTTCAATTAAGGAAGGATCCTAGCAGGAAAGGATCCCTCCTTTCACGAAGTGCCCATTTTAACTTCACGAAGCGGGAAAGGATCAAGCTTCTCCCAATAATGGTAGTGGAGCCAAGTTCATTAGTATTGTCATTAGTTCATGCAGTTCAAGATGGAGGATAACGTTCCTCATAATGGAGACATGTTTAAGTTTATAGTCAATAATTACTCATATTGGAAGCCGATGATGGAGGACCATTTATATTGCAAGGATTTGCATAAACTCATCATCTACAAAGACAAGGTAAAAGGCAAGAGCGATGCTCAATGAAAGTTGCTAAATCAAAAGGTCGTCGCTATGGTCCATAAGTACATTGATTAAGTCCTCTTCGAGCATATTTCTACTTATACAAATATTTATGAATTATGAACAAAGCTTGAGTCTATGATTAAAAAAAAAAGCCTCATAACAAAGCTAATATAATTTGACGGTTGATGAAATTAGAGTATAAGGATAGTCACAATATGATTGAGCACTTAAATAATTTCAAAAGGCTCGTAAATCAATTAACAAAAATCGATATGAAGATCGATGATAAGCTACAAGCCTTTTTACTCCTCAGTTCCTTATCAGAAAACTAGGATATAATTATGGTTACTCTTAGTAACTCAGCTCTGGAAGAAAAACTCACAATGGATATCGTCAGTGATAGTCTTCTTAGTGAATAAGCAAGTAGATTGGAACGAGGTGAGACTGCCTATCCCGAGGCTAATATTATTGAGAAACAGAGTAGGAATAAAACTCATGGACGTAGCAAGAGTCGAGATTCGCATCAATCTCGAGACAGATCCAAGTCACGTTCGAAGTTTATATGTCATTATTATGGCAGGATGGGCTACAGGAACATAGAATGTCGATCCTTCATAAGAGACCAAAAAACTGATAAAGTCAAACCAGACCAAAGCAACCCAACAAGAAAGCAAGAATAAAAAAGTACTACCGCCGTAATACCAACAAAAGATCTGTTATCTTGTTGATGAAGGTAATATCCAAAATATCGCTTATGATGATAATTCTTGGATTCTCGATTCTGGTGCTTCCTTCAATGTTACTCCACATAAAAATTTCTTCTCATCATACCAAAGCGGGGATTTTGGTACGGTGCAAATGAAAAATCAAAATAGGAGTAAGTCTGTTGGGATAGGAGATATCATCTTGACAACAAGTACCGGATGCAATCACATCCTAAAGGATGTGAGGCATATCCCGGTTATGCGCCTCAATCTTATCTCTGCTGAAAAACTAGATGATATTAGTATGATAAATTATTTTGGTGAAGGAAAGTGAAAGCTCGCCAAAGGAAATCTAGTCATAGCTCGAGGAAAGAAGGAAGGATCATTGTACGTAATGCAAGCAAAGTTCTACAAAGAAAAGATGAACATCGCCATTGATGATATGAAGATGTGGCATAAACAACTTGGGCATATCAGTAAAAGGGGTCTTCACATGGTCGCTCGAAAACATCTCCTCCCTCATGTAAAAGGTAAGCAACTTGATCCTTGTGCTCATTGTTTAGCTAGAAAACAACACAAAATTGCTTTCCAAAAATCTTCGTCCAAAAGGAAAGAACATTCTCGACCTTGTACACACCGATAAGTGTTTAATGTCTGAGAGATCCCATGGTGGTGCATTATATTTTGTCACCTAAATTGATGATCATTCTAGAAAGGTGTGGTTATACCTATTAAAGAGGTCCTTTTGAAGCTTATTGCAATAAATATGGCATTAGGTTGGAGAAAACTCCACCTAAGACTTTACAGTTGAATGGGTTGGCTGAGAGAATGAATTGAACTCTTGAAAAAAGAGTTCGATGTGTGCTCTCTCATGCTAAGTTATCCAAATCATTTTAGGAAAAAGTTGTGATAACCGTGGTTGATATTATTAACCTCACACCATTAGTTCCTTTGGATGAGGCCATTCCAAAAGAAGTTTGAACAGGTAAAAATGCTTCATACAATCATCTCAAGGTGTTTGGGTGCAAGACATTTGTTCACATTTCCTAAGATAAGCGAGCTAAACTTGATGCAAAGACGAAGGAATGCATGTGAGGACCCGATCCCAGATACCGAACCTCACCGCCGTAGGACTCGAATTGACCCCACCGAGAGACCAACCAGAACCCTACAAGGCTTCTCTTACAAAATCCGTAAAGTTATAAAATTCTGATTGCCGTTTATCAGAAATACAACCAAGTTTATTGGATTCTCATATATTCAAGGAAACCTATACTAACTCATGAAAAAGTGTTTGAGCATGGTTCTAAAATCTTTGTATTTGTAATGGGTTTGAAAATATTTATTATTTTAAAAGAACAACTTAGTTTATTTCAAACACCAATTTGCGGAGTTGTTTAGCGGAAGGCTTTGTAAAAGGAAAAAAAATAAAATAATAAAAAAAATAGAAAACCAAATCAACCCAAAAAGGATGAAAGTCCAGTCCAAATTATTTATTGCAGTCTGAAATATAAATGTCAAAGAAATGTAAAATGCATGCAATCCACAAACACAACTGCACAGCCATAGTTCAACACCTACTGTCCGATGTTCTAGGGGAGGCTAGGCTTCTCCTCAGCTGAACCTGAAAGGGATAACAAATGGGGGTGAGATCACTAGGACCTCCGTGAGAGACACATCATCATAAGCGTTCACGGGGAATGAATAGAGGCAATACGAAAAACCTTTTCTTTTAAAATGAAAGTATAAAACCCGTGTAAGTAACATGACTAGTGAAAGTTCAAAAATCAGACCCAACGGTCCAAAATAAGTGGTTACGGTAAACGCATCATATAGTATCGAGAAATCCCACGGGACAGACGTAAAACACCACACGAATCGATTCGGCGCGTAGAATCGTCGGAGGCCCAATGGCAGTAGAGTTTGAGTTATTACAAATTATGCATAAATATCCCGCCGCCATTGTTGTCTGTGGAACGAAGGGAATACACACGTCCTCCATGCTCCATACTCACGACCTGTGATCAAAGGTCACATAACGCAACTATACAACTCCCTACGGTAAGAATCGCTCCCCTACTAGGGGACGTCCGAATACTTACCTCGCATTGGCCAAGCGCTTCGTGTAATTCACGGTATCATATCTCTCATATATATACCCACCAAAATGCCCCAAAAATTCATAAAATCATTTCAATGGAATAATTTACACATGTTCAAAATATCATACAACACATGTCTATCGAAATGGTAAAGTAACCAAAAATCATGCTAAATCATCTTTCATAAATTTTTTTTTTTTAAACATACATCCTTGTAAGTTCTTAACACCCCAAATCATGTCAAAACAAAAAGGAAAAAAAAACACTTAGAAAACGGCATGTGATACTCGACAACTCAAGAGTAAACATCACTCATCCAAATTTCTATTCTTCATCTTAAACATATTTAAACATGTGGGTAGTTTTCAAGCATATTTCACAAAACCAAAACACATACATAAATATTAATTTTCAAACACATGTTGAGTACATCACTAGTCGCAATTAAACCATTTCAAGCATGCCTCATACTCAAAACCAAAATAAAATCATTTATGTAAACTATATAAGAGTGAGTAGCCGATGAAATCGATGATACGAAATCTCTCACCTTTTGTCTCTGATCACGAAGTCCTTTCCTACAAGCCCTGCTATGCCTACCATAAAATCGTAACATACTCATGGTTAGGATCCATCAGATCTATACTCAAATCCAAAAAACACTTATGGATCTACTTGACCCAAGTATATATATATATACTATCAACAACTTACCTTGATGTATCTTGTTTGATTGTGACACTTGTGGATCTAAGGGTACTTCCGATAGGTTAAACTTAACTATTTCTCATGAAAGTTTTATCATAAATTGCTGACATTCTAAGAAGAACGTGGATATGAAGAATGAAAAATTTGGTCGAGTAGAAAAAAATATAGAAAATCTACAAGTTGCGGAAACTGTAGGGTGACGAGTTTGGCTTATGAACTTGGGGAACGAATTTCTGGGTTCAGTCTTGAGTTTCTTGGCAGGTTGGTTCAACGAAGAGTTCAAGGTATCAAAGAGGATGTTCAGATAGGCTTAGAGAAGGAAGAAAAATTGAAGAAGATAGGTACCAAGATCAAGAACAGATTAGTTCCAAATATAGAAGAAAAGGTCTGGTTGCAGCAGCACAAGTTTTGGTATTTCAGGTGAGACTTCTGGTGACTTAGGTGTACATTCAGGCAAACAAGAATAGACCAGAAAGTGAAAGAAAATGCATACCAAAGATAGGGAAAGTCGGACTCAAGATGGGGCACACAAGAGATGTGAGACCTCGCTCTTTTATCGTATAGTTATTTTTCAGCATTTTCGAGTGTTAGTTATTTACTAGACCTATTAGCTAATGACTTCGACGCCCGTACGAGTCATTTCGGCAATATTTTTATCTATTTCTACCGTATGATAAATATTTTTTTTTTCATATGGTAAACTTTACCCTGATAGATTATTTTGAGAAAGTGGTGAGGTTAGTTTGGTAAGTCCCCGAGTTATACCCCGTCGAGGATTCCGGACGAGTTTTGTTTACCGTGTGACGATAACATTTTACAATTGAGTCCGTAAATGATCCTAGGTGGACTTGAGTGAACCTTAGACACTTGAGTAATCCTATGAAAGGTAAACAATGAGTAAAATCATCATAGAGTAAAATCAGATTACACAAATCACAAAAATTGATCACCGTAAATTCCTGATTTTTTTTCCGTTCGTAACTCAGCAATTGCAATGAGTAATTACATAAGATTTTCACCTGGATTAAATCTACATTACCATCCCATACTTACTTCAGGGTCCACACCAAATACAGCCACAATTTGGGTCCCTTATGTGTTTATACAAGTTGAGTGTCTAATTGTGCCATTATTGTTCAAATCTGCATTCACATGCTTAACCTTTTGTGTAGACCACATTCTAAATCAAAGTTGTCTGTCATTTTCATACCTGATATTTTTTCTTTCAAGCTAAAGTCGGAATTCCTCTCCTGGTGGTGATTCTTTTGAATTTTTTTTTGGTTTATATTGGTTAATACCTACCTAACTAGACATTAAACACGTGATTAATTCAAACTTCAACCTTTCCCTAACACATTTGATTACGCATCATTTCCTGGCCCTCCCACCAGAATTTTTCTCTCCTTTTCCAGCTAAAACACACCTCTCCACTTACCCTTGTCTGCCATTACAAGATTCCCACTCACTTTCATCTGATTGTCATTGGTTTGGGAACCCCTTTGATCACTCACCATCTTACAAATTATGGTTCCTCTTGTATGCCCTCTCCTTTTCAGCTAAAACACACCTCTCCACTTACCCTTGTCTGCCATTGCAAGATTCTCACTCACTTTCATCTGATTGTCATTGGTTTGAGAACCCCTTTGATCACTTTCATCTATTTTTTTTATTATTTTTTTTTTTTCTTTTACAAAGTCTTCCGCTAAACAACTCCGCAAATTGGTGTTTGAAATAAACTAAGTTGTTCTATTAAAATAATAAATATTTTCAAACCCATTACAAATACAAAGATTTTAAAACCATGCTCAAACACTTTTTCATGAGTTAGTACAGGTTTCCTTGAATATATGAGAATCCAATAAACTTGGTTGTATTGCTGATAAACGGCAACCAGAATTTTATAACTTTACGGATTTTGTAAGAGAAGCCTTGTAGGATTCTGGTTGGTCCCTCGGTGGGGTCAATTCGAGTCCTACGACGGTGAGGTTCGGTATCCGGGATCGGGTCCTCACAAGAGGAACCAGAATTTGTAAGATGGTGAGTGATCAAAAGGATTCCCAACCCAATGGCAATCAGATGAAAGTGAGTGAGAATCTTGTAATGGCAGACAAGGGTAAGTGGAGAGGTATGTTTTAGTTGAAAATGAGAAAAAAATACTGGTGGGAGGGCCAGGAAATGATGCGTAATCAAATGTGTTATGAGAAGGTTGAAGTTTGAATTAATCATGTGTGTAATGTCTAGTTATGTGGGTTATTAACCAATATAAACCAAAAAAAAATTCAAAAGAATCACCACCAGGAGAGGAATTCCGACTTTAGCTTGAAAGAAAAAACATCAGGTATGAAAATGACAGACAACTTTGATTTAGAATGTGGTCTACACAAAAGGTTAAGCATGTGAAGGCAGATTTGAACAATAATGGCACAATTAGACACTCAACTTGTATAAACACATAAGGGACCCAAATTGTGGTTGTATTTGGTGTGGACCCTGAGATAAGTATGGGAAGGTAATGTAGATTTAATCCAGGTGAAAATCTTCTGTAATTACTCACTGCAATTGCTGAGTTACGTACGGAAAAAAATCAGGAACTTACGGTGATCAATTTTTGTGATTTGTGTAATCTGATTTTTCTCTATGATGATTTCTCACTGTTTACCTTTCATAGGGTTACTCAGGTGTCTAAGGTTCACTCAGGTCCACCTAGGATCATTTACGGACTCAATTGTAAAATGCTACCGTCACACGGTAAACAAAACTCGTCCGGAATCCTCGACGGGGTATAACTCGGGGACTTACCAAACTAACATCACCACTTTCTCAAAATAATCTATCAGGATAAAGTTTACCATCTGAAAAAAATATTTATCATACGGTAGAAATGGATACAGTAAAAATTTAGACATTGCCAAAATGACTCGTACGGGCGTCGAAGTCATAAAATGCTAAAAAATAACTATACGATAAAAGAGCGAGGTCTCACAATGCATCTACCTTCACTCACCTAAGGATGAATTTAGATACCGGCTTTGGAATCCAATCAATAAGAAGGTTATTCACAATAGAGATGTTGTATTCTTCGAAGACCAAACAATCGAAGACATCAAGAATTCAGAGAAACCAAGCTTAAAAGCAGTAAGAGTTTCGAACGTACTCCTATTCGACTTGAGGATCATGATACACAAGAAAATAATGATGCCGAAGATCATGAATCTGTGTTAGAACAAAGAAACCAAGAGTCTCAAAGTGAACCAGGTTAGGAGGAATCTCAAACTAGCTCTCCGATGACACAATAGCTAAGAAGAATCCTCAAGGGATAGAAGACCATCCACTTGTTATAACACAGATGAGTATATTATACTCACTGATGAGTATATTATGCTCATTGATGAGGGGGAGCCTCAAAGCTATAAAGAAGCAATAAGTGATATTCATAAAAAAGAGTAGAGAAGAGCCATGCAAGAAGAGATGCAATCCTTGCATGAGAATCATACTTATAAACTAGTGGAGTTACCAAAAGAGAGAAGAGCTCTAAAGAATAAGTGGGCGTATCGAATAAAGACCGAAGACAGCAACTCAAAGCCTCGTTACAAAGCTCGATTGGTTGTCAAAGAATTCGAACAAGAAAAAGGTATTGACAATGAAGAAATATTCTCTCCCGCGGTAAAGATGTCATCCATCCGGGTGATTCTTGGCCTAGTAACAGCACAAGATCTGGAGATTGAACAACTCGACGTTAAGACAACATTCCTTCATGGTGATATAGATGAAGAAATCTACATGAAGTAGCTTGAGGGATTCAAAGTTCTAGGCAAGGAAAACCTAGCATGCCACCTAAGAAAGAGTTTATATGGCCTTAAGCAAGCACCAAAGCAATGGTACAAGAAATTTGACTCTTTCATGGAAGATCATGGTTCCAAAAACACAGAAAGCAATCATTGTGTCTTCATAAGAAGGTATGCAAGTGGTGACTCTCTTATATTTCATAAGAAAGTAAAAAAGAGTGAAAAGTGTACAGAATTCTAGAGGATGAATTCTCATCCTTGGATGCAAGTGATCTCTACCATTCATTAAGGAGGTGGACTAGTATAAATAGAGGTAGGAACTCTCATTCCTAGCTTAGCCCATAAACCAAGAGTGAAGCCACTTCTTGAAGTGAGAGTTAGAGAGCCTCTTTGAGAGAGAAGAGAGATAGTTTGAGAAGTTTTTATCCTCAAGCTTGAGTTAGTCATCTTAGTGTGAGTTAATCTTGTAATCCTACTATTCTTTTGAATAATAGAAGGATTCTCCATATTGGAGAATTATAAACTTGTGTGCTCATATTACTAAATATTGAGTGTCCATCCTAACTTCACGAAGCGGTAAAGGATCAAGTTTTTCCCAACACTTGCAGATGGAAATAACAAATTTGTGCAGAAGAGAAAACAAAGGTGAAATCAGGTTAAAACCGACATGTCCTAAGGTAACAAAAAGAGATCAGTATCATAAAATCTCAAACATGTTTGGCTCTAAAGCTAGTTCACATAGGTAAAAAAAGGCAATTAATACTAATCAAAAGGCTTATAAAAAAAATGATAAAAAATAACATGAGGCACTTAATCAATTTGTGGTTCGTTGGAACTCTGACAATAAAGATAATCAATTTGATTAAACCTAACTGCTGTAATGAATAATGTTGGTGCCCAATTCAAAGACAAAAATGATCAAATCACGAGTAAAATATTTGACGCACTTTTGCAGCATGCAAGGAAAATTAACAAAAGCTATTAAAACAATTGCTTGTTTATCAGATGAAATAAAAATGAAAAGTAAAAAGGAAACGAACCTTCCACTGCACATAAGGACTCTCAAACTATTACTATAAAACCTAGATAGCATATTTCCGTTCATGTTTATTTCTGTCCTTGCAGCCTTTGTCGAATGTCTCCATGTAAGAGAACTACAGAATATAGCATATTATTTCAGTCAAGAAATAGAAGATAAATTCCATGGTACTATAATGAGAGAGAAGAGTACCTTCAGCTACATCACAAAAACTTTCTAGAGAGAAAATTGATTTTGGCTCGATTCCTTGCTGGGAAGAAACAGCCAGAGCCACATGATGTTTACTATATAAAGCAAGCAATAAACTGGTAAATGTTTTTCTCAAGTAAGATATTGGGAAAAAGAATGCATTAGATTATCTCAACTCTGCTCAATCCTACAGCTAAATGGCCACAAGGCAAAATATGCAGGTTCTATGAAATAGCAACATTCGTGCAAAGTTAAAATATATGCTCTGTTTGATTAAAGTATTTTAAGCACACACCTGGCCCATGAAGGAATAAATTTACTATTCAGGATATCATTATTTTCATCCTCATCTTCATCTTCATCATCAGAACTTTTATATGGAGAAATCTCATAACACTGTTCTTGAAGTATGTTGGAAACTAAGTTGTCACTCTCGCATGCACCCGAAATGTTGCTCATTTCCTATAATAACAAAGTTTAAGCGTAAGTACAAAATCCATGCCAAGGAACATTTATTTGAACAAAGTTTCTGATGTTCGCCAATAAAGATGACAGAAAAGCACAAAATTCATTTTAAATATCTAATTAAGATCTAATATCAATTAAGCAATTAGTATAAGAGATAATATGGCTGTTCCGATATAGAACCCAGGGACTGTTTCCTAATTGACATGAGAATGGAAATGAATTTGATTGTTGCCTGTGTGACTTAGGAAGTTTTTGCACCAAGTTAACTTTTAACAAGAAGAAAGTGGAAGCATTACAATGAAACTCTTGATTGATACGAGGCAATAGAACTTTTACCTTTGAACTAACAATGTAATTATCCATAACCTTAGTATTTTCAGGAATAAAGCTCTTTCTGATGTCTATTACTGAAAAGCTGTTATTGACAGGCTCAGCTTCGGCCACTTTGGGAAGATTGTTGCCCTCCCTAACGCTTCCCATTTTCTGATACTTCCCTGATTGGGGCTTGAAGTCCTTCCTCACATGTGCTCTTCCATCCTAAGATATTGTCCAAATAATGAAAATGTTAACGGACAAAGTAGCAATTTAAAATAATCGCATATCTTCTTAATGCTAAGGTTATACTTGGGCTCTGCCTTTAATTTCTCTTTCTTCTTTGTCAGCATGCAACTTTCCTTTATGTTCTTGCAGCACCCTTGCTTCACCAACACGCCTTCTTTTTCTTTCCTTCCTCTCTTCTTCCTCTTTCTGCCTTCTCTTGGCTGCCAGTTCTGTTTCCTTCCTCTTCCACCCTTCCTCCGTTTCCTTCTCTACTCTCAGCTTCCTCAAATTACTTTCCTCAATCTTCACTCGCTCAAGTTTGAAGGCCTCCTTCCTCATCTTTCGTTCATTCTCTTTCTTTTCTTCAAGACGTTTTGCAGCCTCAGCAGCCTCCAAGGCCTTGACTTTTATATCCCTTTTCCCTGCTATAAACCATCAAGTGAGTAATGATGTCATCAAATGAATCACAAAAGATATAACTGATCCGTTGAAATATTAAACAGAGAAGTGATCGTTGGAGGAAGCTAACCCTTCCACCAGACCAATGCCATGGGATGACTATACTGCAATCATGCATCTCCCACTTCTACATCAAACTGTGGTGTCTTTAAAGAACCAATTTCGCATACGGAGCAATGCACACTAGTCATCACAAGCCTGCAGTCATGAATGTGGCATGCACCTTCACGACAGCAAACAACATAGAGAAATTTCACTAAAAAATGAATCAGAACACACAATGTTGGATTCAACTTTCATAAACTTATAATTGATAAAGGCCATCAATTTTGCGCCCACAAGAAAAAATATTTGACTTGAGTAATCTTGGAAAAGAGGAAAAAGAATCCATGGGGAATCAAAATGATTTAAGAAAAGAATAGAGAGGAAGAGCTTTAGAAAGAATTTGGAGATGAAGAACTGTGACATTGGAAACAAAAACTTAATTGGAGGGAGAGTCATGTGGCCGATAGTTACTCAATAATCTGTATAAAGCCAAAATGAACGACAAGTTAACACAACTGGACTTTTTGAATAATGGAATTATAAATCTATCATTAAAAAAAAAAAGAGCAGATATCCAGATTTGGGTGGTGATGCATATTTATTTACAACATCAGTATCTAGAACATTTTTTTCCTTTTTCTGGCAAACAGTATCTCGAACAAGTGAAAACAAACATCCTTGAAAGATAATTTATTATTTACAGGTACAAGACAGGCATAGAAGTTACCGTTGATGATTGCAGCAGCATGTTTTTGTTGCACAAGAGGGAGAAAAGAAGTAACATTTGACACAATATTATTACGTCCATGCTCTTTTTCTAAGAGATTGGGAACACTGGCTTTTCCCGAAATCTTTGGCTTACTGAATCTGCTTTTCTGAGCAGGTGCACCCCTTTTTATACCATTTGCTCCTAGAGATGAATTGTTCTCCTTTCCCCTACTAATATTTGTTTTTTTGCTGCTGCTCTGATTTGCATGCTTCCATTTGGACTTTTTACAAGTGCCAGTGAAGCTGAATTCTGCGTTCACAAAAGCAAGGCTACACCTGTCAAGCATCTGAGCTTCATGCACCAACATACAATAACTTGACTTTTTCGTACTATTTGCAAGAGGTTTCACTTGGACCGAGCAAGTCATGTCCTCTGCATAAATTCCATTCTGGGACGGGGACACCATGTCTTCTGAGTTCTCATTTTCTTCACTGATGGAAGGAAGATCTGGAATGGAACTGGTTCGCTTCTCTGAACTACCTGATTTTGATAAGAGTTCATGATTTCCATCCCATATCTTCCCAACTGGAGACAAATAAGGTTTCCTAATGTCCCATGCAGAATGAGCATTGCTATATGACCGACAATCAGGTTCAGACCTTACATAATAGGGGTTGTTGGCTTCCTTACTCAAGAAACTAGGAAAGGCCTCAAACTGCTCGTCATTATCACCTTTCAAATCGGTGGCTCCTCCAAGCTCTACTCTATCTGATATTGCATTTGGAAGAGACTGACTTATATTTGAGCATCCAGAATCAACATCAATGTGTTCGCTAGCACTATTTACATTATATAAATTTTGTTGCTCCAGTCCATGCAAAAGTCCATCTGGGGGAGACTGATACAACTTCATCTTCTCATGAAAAGTATATGTAGTTGAAAAATCAGATAACGACGAGTGCAAGGAAGCAGACTTGCAGAGCCTCTCCAAGACACTCGCACATTCCAGTGCACTGTTAGGAAGCTCCAATTTGGCAATATCAATGGCTTCTCTTGCAATAAGTGATTGCTCATAATTTGTTTCCATTGCACAGTTCACCAACAAGGGTACATGTTGATCAGCAAGTTTTAGCCTAAGGGATTGGCTATAAGGAGAATCAACCGAACAACTTGACCAGATACAATTCTTACCAAAATGAGATCGCCTTTGTTGCTCAGATTTTTCAGTGTAAGCCAAGAATTCCGTATTTTCTAGGTCAAGTCCATCTTCTACCTGTTGCATCATTAGTTCCTCAGTTTTGATGAGTTCCCCTACTGGATCAATTACAATGCTAATGCCATCTGGCTTGTCAACTTTCTGTAAACAACCTTGAGAAACAGCTGATCTTGGCAAACTCGACCCTATAGATGCTCTTACTTGGTGATGCATAAAAGCAGTAGCAGTATCTGCACTTACACCCATTCTTTCCAAGCTTGGTTGCACCTATGAGACACAACAATTGAGCTCATAATATTTTCTAGACAATCTTGAACAACTGCAGAACAATAGGATCCAGAACACAAGAGAATCTGTTTTATACCCCACAAGCATAATCAAATACCATCTGGCATCCTTTGTAGATGTACAATCTATGCATAATTATTCTCAAAGCCATATCCTGATTATATTCTTAAAGGATTACCACATCCGTTCAAATAATAAACTTATACAGGCTTAAAACTTACTAGAGTTTTTTTTATATGACAATTTCACTCACCCCATCCCACCCCAAACAGCTTTGATTACGTTGAATCCAGGAGTTGCTAACCCTCAATCTGAGAAAATGCTATTGAGACAAGACTTGTTGGCAACTTTATAGAGTATTAACTGCAGATGGCATCTCCTCATGTCTTAAGGCATGGGAGGTAGGGAAAGTCTGGATTCAAACTCAGCCAAAATGATAATAGGGAGATTTAGGGATTGGGACAAGGGAACCAATATATAAAAAAAAACTTCAGATGCCAGCTGCCAAAAAACATGTCTAAATCATTAAACTGAGTTCTGGAAAGAGTAAAAAGCATTCTGCAGAGAAAGGAAGGAGCACAACATCTAGTTATCTACCAGCACAATTACCAATGAGTTAGGAAGTTAGATAAATCACAATTATGACTTCTCCAAAGAAACATTGCAGCAATGACGTTGAAACTCCATAAGTTTGATCACTGGAATATGTCAATATTTTTCAATTATAAGTTACTGACTTTTTGAAACTTGCAATGAATGTGCTCCTAATTGTTCACTGTCAAGCACAACAGTTGAGCACGTACTCTTTTTTTAAAAATAAAGTTGAGCAGTACTGTGCATTAGACAATCTACTGCAGCTGTATAACAGATTGATTATACAGGAGAAATATGTTTAAAAATCTAAAAGAATAACAAGATCCTTTCAAGATTCTTGTAAGAATCAATCCCTGGTAAAATGTTCAATCTAAAGAGAAGCCTTCTTAAAGCAATAACCTGATTCTATTTCTCAAAAGAAAATTGCACTTATAGTCAAATAACAAATTTGGTATAAAAGATTAACCATAGATGCTCATTGCTGAAAATGCTAATTCATATTCATAATCATTTTGCTGAGCTTTGGAAAGAATATAAACTATTTCTTTAAGTGAGAAAAAGCACTATAAGTAGTCATATATTTGCAACTAACTGATCTAGATTATTCATTACATTTGTTTTCTGTGAAAAATCAAGAGATTTTTTTGAAACTCCAATTTGATCAGTTGCTTAGGTCAGACTTCCTCTAGAAATTTCACAATGCATACATCAAATGAAAGAGATGACATTATTGCTTCACTGTATAGCTGGCTTTATGGGTCAATGCCAGACAATCCCTGTTTATACTCCTTTAACATCAAGGTGGACAGTGATGGCAGTGCCAGAATAT
Source organism: Passiflora organensis (assembly GCA_019739055.1). Classification (NCBI taxonomy): domain Eukaryota; kingdom Viridiplantae; phylum Streptophyta; class Magnoliopsida; order Malpighiales; family Passifloraceae; genus Passiflora; species Passiflora organensis. The sequence goes on from JAEPBF010000136.1 coordinate 2,400,798, forward strand.
TGCAATTACAGTACAAACTAAAAGATTAAAGAGCTCACAAAGTAAAGAAATACCTTCTCGGCTAACAGTTTAGGAGATGAAACTTCTGCTCCTATTATCTGGTGCCCTGTGTTCTGGTCAATATCTTCGATGAGGATCTCACTGACATTTGATTGCAAAGCATCCACAACCTGAGATATGCAAATTCTTTCAAACCTATTGGCATAATTAGGTTAAGTTTGTAATTTTCTCCTTATATTACATTAATTCTTACGTGATCTGCACAAAGGGTCTGAAAAGGCTTTCTCGTTAAGCGTGGGGAAATAGAAAGAATACTAGCTATCTTCATCCGCTTATGCTGAGGCCATGACCCCACATGGTAGGAATCTGTATATTGATTATGATAAATTAATGAATTTGACTCCTCCTGCCGGGTGCTAGAATTTTTTTTTCCTGTTACAGCATGACAATGTATCATGTGAGATTCAGAAGAATCATCCCCAGATTTCTCTTCTTTGCAAGAAAATTCATGGTCCTCAAGCAAGGGAAACTCAGTTGATGAGTTGTGCTTATCTTGCTTATAAGCTTTATCAACTATATCTTTAGAATGTGGCAAGGCAGGAGATTGCGTCTCCAAAGATGCACCTCTTTGTTTATACTCCAGTTCTGGCTCAGAAGATTTGTTAAAACAGCATCCTTCTGCATCGCCGAACTCAAGTTGAATGGGCTTCACCAGCATGTCAGGGGATACCTTTGAGATCAATGCTTCCATACCAAGGCTAGTACCATCTATGGTAGAGCCAGAAGTCGCACAAAAGGCTTGAACGAGCCTATCAGCATCTGTTACAACTCTGTCATCTCTTTCCCGCTCAACATTTCTATCATGTTGGAAGGTTTTTATTGCTAGTACACTACTCCGGAGTTCCAAAGCCTTTTGCCTGGACTTTGACCTCTGAATCTGTACCAATGATTGGATATGATCCGGGGAATGCACAGATGTTGTGTTTCCACAATCATGTGAAGCAGTTGCACTGGTATCCTGCCCTGGTACTCCATCTAGCGTGACACGTGGAGTATCATTGGAAGTAATCCAAGTCAAGTCCGATAAACTATCTCTGGCATCATTGCTCTTAGTAAAATACTCGTCAACCTCCGCATCCAATCCAGTAGGTAAATCAGGAGTCCTATCCCTTGGTTTTGACCTTTGAACGCATGATACCGACTGCGTTTGATCAGGGAACCTGCCCGATGTAATCATATTTACACGTTCCTGCGGAGATGAGGCATCGTTTGTATCATCCATCTCCGCTACTCCACTTGATGTACTGCATTGAGCATCTTTTGCAGGAAAATGAGGCGAAACTGATAGCCTATCGTGTATGTCAACTCCCTCGTCGATGGCAGGAAACTCAGTGGATAAACCGTCTGGTAATCCCTCGTTCTCAGAAGAAAGAATGGGCCCAAGAGCACCATGACTGCTGGAGTTAAATTTCGAAGCCCGAAGTACGACTCCCGGTACTGTCTCCTGTTTCTTTAGCCCTGTGACATGACTATATTTATCCGCATAGAATTGATCCTAACCAATCCACTCTCTACTGAAACTACAAGAAACAAAACCCCTAGACAACAGAATGGATTAAATATCCACAGCTAGGTTTTTATCCGAAGCACGAAACTAGAATTAAACACCGAAATGTGAAATTACCCGGAAGACGAGGGGACCAGAGGGAGGGCGGAGGGGCAATCCCTTCAAATAGGCAAACGGAGGCGAGATAGTCGTCAAAGAGATCGGCGCGGTGCTTCAGTTGCTGGATCACCGACCTATTCCTCTCGAAGATCTGCACCACCATCTTCTCTACCGTGCTCATTCTCACCAACAACTTCTCCTCTTCCATTCCACTTTCCCTTACCCACACTTAATCGCGTACATGAAAGGATCCACCGCCGAGTTCAAACGCATACCAAACACTTACATGAAAACGAGAAACGGCGGTAATAGAATTCAAATCTTGGCATTAACAAACCAACGGTTCGCGACGAATGGGCCGAAGGGGAATGGTATTACAACGTCCAAACGCCGTCGTTTTCTGTTATCTAAATATAAAAAGTTTTAAAAGCCGCGGGAGAAACCTTCTCCTCAACTATATTAATCTTTTATAATAAAACAAGGTATATTCCCCCGCGGTTTTTCTTTTCTGATTTTGATCTATTAATCTCTGTCTCTTCTTTGTTGAATTTCGGATTTTGATCAGACTGATTGACTATATATTATTAAAATTTTTAAACAAATTGGATAATTTCATATAAATTTATCATATTGTAATTTGATATTACATAGTTTTTATCTAGTGGAATAAAATATCTATTCAAATTTAATTCGAAATCATAAACAAACATCCTCGATTGTAACTTGAATAATTCAAGAATGCATTTAAAATAATCCGAGCCTCTGTCCATCAGCCATGGATGGAATGTTTTGCTTCAAATAAAGTTTAAAAAGACAAAAAAGAAAAAGAAAAACAGGAGGAAAAGCTTACATAGAAGAAGCAACTACAGGAATAGCTGTTCTTCCCCACTGTTCCATCCAATACCCAAGTTCGTACACCAATGTTTAGTCTCCCCTTTTTCTTTGTTTCCAAATATTTCTCTGCCTTAAATCATCCCTAGTTGAACTGAGCAAACGGATCATAACTAGCCTGAGCATTTTGAGAAGAAGAGCTCCCACCTGCACCGGACTGATCATCCCTGTAGTACCCGGTAAACATGGATGGATCATAAGCACCTTGGTTCTGATCAGGCACGATAGGAAATGTTGGTGGTGGTGGGGGTGGTGCATAATTAGGCATCCTTCGATTCAGGTACTCCAAGGAACTGCGCTTCAGGATGGGTTCCCGAATAGAAACATTCTCGCTCTCGCGGTAACGGCCGAGGAACACAGAGAGAGGCTCAACATATTCATCAAAACCCAGCTTCCCCATCGCCCACAGCACGTCATCTGCAGTGATGGTCTTGCGTTGCTCCCTCTGGCAACGCTCGTTGGCCTCACCGGTGACGAAACTGATGTACTCGGATACGCATTCCTGGATGGTCTCCTTGGCATCATCGGATATCTTTGCATGAGGAGGGAGGATCTTGCGCATGATACGAATCACGTTGGCGATTGGCAGGTACTGGTCTTGTTCCCGGACACAGGATTGGGGAGTCTTTTTCTGTTGAGGTTGTTGTTGTTCTGGAGCTTCCAGCAGCATCCCAGTATTGTTGTCGTTACCGCTACCACTACCGTCGCCGAATGTGAAGTTGGGAAAGTTGTCGGCATTGAAGCCGGAGTTCTCTCCCTGCATCAAACTCATATCTGGAATCAAAGCAAAACGAAAGAAAAACCATCAATCTCTGACATTATATATACGTGAAAACCTGAAACCAAAGGCAACCCAAGTGTGTGCCTGTCCTTATCCAAACTACAGCGTTATTGAACACAAACATATTTATGTTTAAAGAGTGCCATGAATGTGCTTTGGAATTGACCACAACCAAAAGCCTGCCTTCAGCTTTCTTGTAGATCTAAACACATATTCATACCAATTGGGATGCATCCTGTCATTACTGACCAATAAAGTTCTTTGTTCATTGAGTGAGGCTTCTTCAAGCTTTAAGAAGCCATGCATGGTCAAAAGTGACTTGGAAACCTGGGCCACATTTATGATTTTGTTGGGTTGCCATTAACTCTCTTGGCAAGGTCAACTGTTCTCTTCTTCTTCAATCCCCTCGTCACAACCCAAAGGAATTTTCGATTCTGTACAACTTGTATATGAAAGATGATTTGAGATAACCAGATACAGCCATTCTCATGGATTGCCAAAAGAATTAGTGCATTATAAATTTTAATTCGTGTCGATTGTAATCCCGAAAGAGATTTCTTCGCGGTCACGGAAATATTTTTCTAATGTAAAAATCATATATAATTCAAAATTATAAAAATAATACCACTTTTAATAACAAGTATATCTTTCAAATACCATATAATATTTCTATTTCCTTTTTTGTTTCTTTTTGCCTAAGAAAAAGGTGGAAACCTTTTCACAATTTTCTGTCACTAGTGGGAAAGTAGAACCGAAAAGGTTCTTTCCTATCCGGCCATTGGGATTTCCGATGCTAAACCAAATCTCAAATACCAGTACCAATTCCAATCAGATAGTTTATATTTCTCTTCATGAATCGGAAAAGATTTGAAAGGAAAACAGAAAGGAGACCAAGACTTGCAAAGAGTAGTGTATATATACATATACAGACTAATTTTCCAATCGGATTCAAGCCATTCTGTGTATATAAGAATGATTTATACCCAAATGAACCAACCCATAGAGTACCATATGCACGTTGTGTTGTCCGCTAAAGTATCGATACCAAAACTGCAAGAGCCAAACACTCATGCATGCCATGCCACCTATGAATTAATCAATGGAAAACCAAGCAAGGAAGGTGAAGAAATCACTGGTTTTCAAATCAGTGAAGCTATATGCACACACATCGATCTACCACTCCCGAAAAGGGTTTATCATCAGATTTCAGAAAAATGAAGTCTGTTACAGATCAGAAAGAGCAGAAGAGAGAAAAAACTGACATGCACATATATGAGCATCCACCTGTGCATCCATCAATGGAGAAGACAGACACAGTATAATTCAAAAACAAAAGCTATGAGTCATTGTTTGACACATTACCAGTGGTTGCTGGCCGTTTTGCATGTCCGGGATAGCGATACAACCCACTTCCACGTTCCATCTTCTCTCTCTCTCTCTCTCTATTTATTACAGCGATTCCCTCTTCGATCACTGAGCTCGCTCTGGCCCAGTAGCACACTCTGGATTTTATGTGTAGTGGGGGTGAGAACTACACTACAGATGCATATATCTTCCAAACATGTACATATATACATATATATATATATAGAGCTGAAGAAACCAAATGTGTGATAGGTTTTGTCTTTATCGGGAGGTGACAGGTATCCAGTCAAGCACCAACCATTCTCTCCTCACCTGAGTTATGTGTTTTTGGTCTTTCCAGACGACACTGGGCTTTGATTACGAGGTCATAACGTAACCTTGACCTTTTGTTTTGTAAGGGACTAATGTAATGATGAATTGACACTTGTTGCACCCAAGTATACATAGTAAGTACAGAGTGAAGTCTGTGTGAGACTTGACGTTAGGAGTTATTGCTTTCATTCTTTCTTTGCTAGGAAAAGATGGTTGAAATTAACAAAAAAAAAAAAGGTATATTTAACAAGAATAAAATCATAATTTATAATTTGTTTTGTTATTTACTGAATATCGTTAACTTATATTTTTATTATTTATTGCTTTTTTATAAAATTATTTACGAAATCTTTATATGAATAATTTAATTATATATTAGGTTTAATTTGTTCATATAGTTAAAAAATTCTTTACGTAATTGTTAATAAATTTCCTTATTTCGGATGGAAAGATAGATTTCGATACTAAAATTAGGACTTTCCAAATGATTGATGAGAGAATAGGTTATGTAGATATTAAATTTAAAATAAAATTTTGTTTAATAAAAATAAAAGGATAGATAGTTAATAACTTTTACAATTAGTATGTTATGCTTTGAAATGCAAATCTTTATGTTATATTTTTTTTTTGGTATATTAGTTTTGTTGATATTGATTTATCAATATAAAAATCATAATTTATTTCTAAATTTGATTTATATTGATTTTATATAAAAAAATTAATATTTTTTATCTGAAAATTCAAGAATTATAGAATTTATTTTTACTTCTTCAATAAAAAGTATAAATATCTTTAATAAAAGATAGCAAGAGTTAAAAATAATTTTATCCTTCTAAACCTTATAAATAATTAGAATAATATTATAACATATAGTTATTTTTTTAAAAAATTACTACATACATATATACAAAATAATGAGGCAAATTATTATGAAAAAATTATTTTACCAAAATTGTTAATGCTAATTGAGTTAATAAAATTTTAATCCTAATTATGTTTTCATTATATGTCAGTGTAGTTGAAATGTTCTTCACGAAATTGTTACTAAGTTTTTGAAAAATTGATTGAGATACTAATATTAGAATCACTAAATGGATAGAATAAAAAATATAAACCCTAAATCTAGAAAACCTTTTTTTTATTTTTTATGTGAGTTACCTTTAAACAACAACATGCTGGATTAAGATTTGTTTAACCATCACATCCCAACAAATACGAATAAAACAGATATAATTGAAAAGAACTGATGCCTAATCAAGACGCGATAAGAGATTCGTCTAGAAGCCAACAATGATTCCGATACCGTTCTTATTAAATGCATAACAAGACAAATGAAATAATCCAAAAAGTTTAATAATTATTATGATTTTGTCTTCAAATGAAGATTATTCAACTAAGTATCTCATGCAACTAAGATTAAACATTTAAAAGCTACTAAAACCAGCAATTAAAAGAATTATTGATTCCTTTTCCACCATATATAACTTCAAAACCAATGCCTCTTAACGCTCCTCCTTTAGCATATAACTAAATCAAGCAAACTAGTCTTACAGCACCTGATCCATAGCAAGGACGACCGAGTGTGAGATCTAACAAAACTCACTCAGTCATCACCAACTCTAACTAAAGCTTTTCTACACCTTCGAATAAACTGGGAATATATACAATCACCCTCCCAAGTTGCTTCCATTTCCTAGAATATGGTTTTACGCTTACGACCATTTGATCGTTTTCGACATGTTCTGCTTCCATTAAGAGTTCCAATTATCCTCTTGACATCACAATTACTTAAATGATCTGATTCAAATGCTTTAATGTTGGTGACAATGGCATGCGTTGTGACCTCAGTTTTTGGAGATATAATGCCCTTTCTCTCCACCACTGCATTCTGACCGCAGCACAGATCTTCTGTGGCCTTTTCTCTCAGTTTACTCAGTGCAGCATCCTTGTTGATGTCGACATCAGTTGAAACCTGCAAAAATATGAAACAAGGAAAAATTTCGAAAGGACTTGCGACAATTATGAGATTCAAAATAAAAGTTATCTCATTCTCTTACCTTTAAATTAAAAGGAACATTAATTTGAGTGCACAAGCAGCCACAGGTATCAATAAAGTTCAATTTCAACATAATTTCAAAGGCTTCTGTTGTCACAGTTCTCCTGATGCATGAAAATGAACTGTTAGTTCTCAAGCTTATGTACTTTAACAGATTTTGCCATTTCTCTTCACGATCACCAAGGGCAGGGGAGCTCAATCAAGCTATTTCCCTGCTCTCAGATCGGGCAAAAACATCAGGCTCAATTTGTTGTCAAAGTGTTTGTATAATTCAGTTATGCATAGACCATAACAGCAATTAGACTGAAGTAGAAGCATGAAAACTAAAATTGCATCGCATGTGAACAGAGTTTCATTAATTAGACTACCCTGTCCAAAGTTTAAAGCACAACAATTTTGCAAATTTGTGATGATAGTAATGCTGCTGAACGTGATATTATCATTGGTCAGATCCAAGATTCAAGTGCAATGAAATAACAGGTTCGTAGGATAGGGGGAGATCAGACTACCTTTTAAGGCTAAATGGATGCTCATGAAGGACTGCGGCTTTGTATTTTTCTGCCTCCGGGAAGGAAACCTGGAATGTATAAATGAAGAAGGAACAATTGCTGACAGAAGGAACAATTATCACTATGGCTTGATACCCATCGACCTCTTCTGGATTTTGTCGGGTACAAGATGATGAAAGACAGAAGAAAAGATAAAGCAAGAAACAAGTAATTGCTTTAAAGTATGGAAGGTACAAGGAGAATAGATTGCTTTGGTCTGGTATTAGGTAGTATCAGTCTTTGGCGAAAGTCAAAAGATTTTCACAGTTGAAGAGAACCAAAGTTATCTAAAAAAGCTTCACCTCAATGGACTTGATGAATGGCAATGGTGCTTTCAGGGAATGTACACTTGCCACGCGGAGGGTCCAGTTCACAAATCTTTTATCTGTCAGGTGAAGGGACCATATGAAAAGCTATAAGCCACTCTGCAAATAAATTATAAAGGTTACAAATAAATTTTCAATAGATGTTTCATATTGGCCTGGGCACAAGCATGTGTCACCTCATTTGAATGATGCAGGTGTATGAGAAGTTAGTGGTTCAAGATCTTAACAAGTCCTCAGGTCCTTGGAGACAAAATAATGATGAACAAATGATTCTGGTGTGATGAACACATCCAGTTAAAATTAGATGGCTTAAAATCAGACATCTATTGAACAAATGATTCTGGTGTGATGAACACATCCAGTTAAAATTAGACGGCTTAAAAACAGACACATGATAAGAAAAGGTCCCAAACACATTCAAAGTCTGACAGGCAAAACCGCTAGCTTCTCTTGGATCTTGTAATGGCCCAAGAAGATGAAGAAGGAACAAATGGAAGGATCATAGCATTTCCACAAACATAAGTATTACATGCACAGACACATTATTTACTATTATTGGAAAAGGTTTTGCATTTGCAGTATGCAAAAATCTTACCAGCACTCAAGGATTGATTAACAATGACCTGGAGAAGATCAATCCTGATATATGGAGGAATACGCATATTAAGTAGGCCCATAACTCCGGCAACAACCTGTTTTTGTTCAAATCAATAAACAGTCAACAGCACTAATAGAGTTATGGATCATACAGTTTCCAATAAATAGGAGCTATTATGCAGTGTTTAAGGATGCAAAGTAAAACAAGATGACGAAAAGACAGAAGAAAAGGGGCAGAGAGAACAAACAGGAAAGATCTATCGATGGACCCAGAAAGATAAATACCTTGTCAACAAACCCATGGATTACCAAACTTGCTTTCTTGTCCTTCGGAGTTTTCTGCATGCAGACAAATTTTAGTGTATTTATATTGCCTTTAGGTAGCTTTCCATCAACTAATACAGGATACAATGAACAAAACGGTAATGACATTCTGCATTTTATAGTAAAAGAAATTTCTCAATTTTCCCTATATGAAATCATAAATTCGGGCCATATTTGAAAGAAAGACCATGAAAAATGAAAAATGTACATAATTTTCCCTATATGAAAAATGAAGGCCATGTACATATTGCCATAGTTGAAAGAAAGATCATAAAATATGCTACTTCACCCACCGCTCAGCGATCACTTTAAGACTTCACTATAAAATCTTGATCTATTTGCACTAGACTTTAAGAGAAAGAACCTTCAAGTATCAAGAATAACCTTAAAAAATAAATAAGTTCTAAATAAATCTATAATAGCACCATGGAATGGAGAGTGAGTCATGCAAAGAATGAAATACCTGGAGATTCACAATCACAATTTTCCCCCCACCACGGAGGCACTTCAGAGGCAGATTGCATGCAGGAGTGATCTGCAAACTACAGATGTCGATATAATAATGACATTTGGAGGGAAAAAAAATATGTTGAGCTATAAAATATAGTAAGAGAAGTGGCTCTGAAAGTGCGTGCAACTTTAAGTTTCCAGAAATTAGATCATATTCTACTTCTCTTCATCAAACACGATTGTTAAAAAATCTAACTATTACTGTTAATTTTCTCTCTTTTACTAATTAATAGTGATTTCAGTAACCATAAGCAAAAAGACATAATAATAATGGTAGCTTGCAATATACATGCTGGTTGTAGTTGGCTGTAGACAATGGTGACTGGTGGCAGATGTGGGCAATGAAAATGGTGATAGGCGATGGTGGTCGGTGGTCAGTGGTCATTGAGAGTGGTGCGGACAGACGATCACATCAAGTGCCAAAGATGAGCTTTAGAGAATATTAGTGATTTCTCAGATTATTTTGCTTATAACCAAAAAAAGCTTCAATGGTACGGGAAATGACTAAAGCAACCCAGATATACCTTGGAGACAAATAACCACATTAGAAAAATCAGTAGCACTTCCATCAAAAGGAAACGATGGTTACCTTGTTCCTAAACATAACACAAGATCAGCCATCTTACAGTGCTTCTCAGCTGGAAGCATCTCCTTAGGAGGCAATGCATCCTGCCAAAAGGGATAGCAGAGATTTTCAGCAATATATTTTCTTGTAGAATTCCATCAAAAATCAAGATAACAAAAATAGTCTCAAGTTTGATTTTATCCAATTTTCCATTAGTTGTCAGTCTAAACAACCGTATGTTATGACCTCCACATATGGTACTAATAATCATCATGCCCGCAGATGGATTACTACCTAATTTTTCTCTCATGTATGTGGATTGAGGCAAAACTTGCAGCGGTCAGTTATACTAATTGGATATCTCAGTTGCTACCAATAGCGGAGTTCAGCACCTATTTTGACCAAAATCTTTGACATGAGACAGATATATAATCAATAGCGAGAAGCAACTTCGCTTTGCTTCAAAGCCAAGGCACCAAAGAATATAGGAAAGATAGGCCAAGTATCAGTTTATAAATTTTATTAAAAGTTAACTCATAGCATCAACCAGTAACAGGACTTGTCCAAAATGCTCAAGGAGGAAATCATAGCTTAAGTGCAGCATATAATGAATATCAAGCTGGCTAATTCGAATTATTACCTCCCAGTCAAGAACTGTATCTTTTAGTTTTGGCCCACATTTCACATTTGAGCAGCGGCGAGATGTATCCTTCAATCCAATGGTTTCCACCTCAAAGTCCCGGAAATACCTTCATAGATTTCACAACAATATCATAACTTAAACATGAAACAATTATCTGAACAGAATCATAGTTATATAAAGAAATAATTCCATAAAACTACAAATATCAGCAGTAATAAAACAAGAATTATTACAGCGTGTTTGTTTTCGTAGAAATATTCAGTTAGGATGGTTTTTTCAACAATAAAACCAATCATTCGGGGATATTAATAGATTTCTTTAATGGATTAAACCAATGAAATAATTAAGTATAAACCATTTAGATGATGTGAATGATGTCATCCGTTGTTTACAATGATATTATCAAGATAACCCTTATCATTAACACCAAAAGTATAAATATTCAATCTTTTATTTTTATTTTGGATTTTTTATTATTTTAAAATATAGATTTTGAGTCTTTTATTTTCATTTTAGTGCTGTATTATTTTTATTTTAGGGGTGAGCAAAAATTCAGTAAGATAAATTATAAACTGAATTTTTAAAAAAATTTATTACCATTGCTTTTTATTTTGCGTACCAATAATTTACCAACAAAAAAATAGATATTTTAACCATCCTGATTCTTTTACGTAAATCAGGACGGTAATTCATATACCATAACCATCCCCTCTTTTTTATTTTGCATTTAACAATAAAAAATTTAGCTAATCATAACAATATGATAATAAAAAAATTGAAAAAAAAAAATTCAATCATTCTTCATCTTTAGTCTTGACCGAATATTATGATTACTATATCTCAATAAAAAATAAAAAAATATCAAATATATATAATATATCCAGAATATTTTCTTAAGATGAAAAAATAAATACCTTAGCGATAAGAACATGTGAGAAATTAAAGTTTCTAAAATGAAAAAATTTCAATAAAAAAAGACTCAAAAGTGAAAAATATCAGATGATGAAGAAAAAAAAAAGAAACAAAGGTAGAACAAAAACATTAAAAAAACAATGAGTGATGAATCTGGAGGAAGAGAAAAACAAGATGAAAAGAGAGAGGATTCTAAAGAAGAGAAGAGAACAAATCTTAGAGAAACCAAATAGCAGAGAAATTAAGATGCAACTTTCTCTCTCTTGTGGCGTGATAATAGAAAAAACAAAAAGATGACTTTAAGAGGAGAGGCATTTTATGTTAATGATAAAAGTTGGTACGTTATCCGTAAAACTGTTACCGAACTAATACAACGTACAACAAACTAACAGTATTATCTAACATAACATAACATAACTGAATATTTTTAGTTTTAGTTTTTTGTCTCATTACGAAACCGTTTAACTTTAGTTTGAGAACGGTACATTCTGGACAAATAAAATGCTTACTCCTACTTTCCTCCAATATAAATTTACACGCATATATATTTTAATCTTGGGTTAAAATATATATATATATTATTAAAGATATTTTAGTCAGTTATATTATTTAACTACACTTTCTGATATTTATTTTTAACCATAAGAATTGTAAAATTTCAATATATATACATATATATTTCTATTCCACTAATTCATTTCTAATACTAATTTCCGTTCTGACAATTCCAGCATGCCAAACTCCATGTTCAAGAATAATAAAATCTTGAACTACAGGCAAAGGTTGTAAAAGGTATTAACTTACTCAACACGACAAGTAGGGCAAGTTTCCATGAAAGAGTTTCCATGCAATTCAGCAAGCTTTTCCCTAGGTATTCCGGAGCGAAGGTGGAGGCCATCAATATTCTGTACCACAAAAAACAATAAAAGATATCATCAGGGAGTCGAACGAATAGATTTAACTACAGAGATAAAAAAAGACAGAATAAGAATGAAAAAAATAAAAATGTTGCAACATTTTGTTGTGCTGACCAGCATATTCTAGGGGTAAAGGCACCACCATGACTTAGTGAAATACTAAAAAAGCAGCATTATCATGTTCATGCAAGCTATATTCAAAATGCTCAAGCAGTGCCCTAGGATTATAAAAATGAGTATACACCTCATAGTATAACTCTTGAATTAACAGTAATACTACAAGAATCCAGTCACAGCTATTCCCCGTGACAACCCCACTGTCCCAATGAAAGACGCAACATACATATGATATTGAAGCCACCACAGCACACATAGCTGACTCAACATTGTTATCCCTTAGGAACAGGATCCATAAGCAAGATGATATAATTTTCAAAAGCAGAAACATGAAAGATATAAGTAAGCAAATAATGACACGGAGCCATACCTGACTAATAATAAATTTCACAATGCCAGCTTTCTCAAGTTCAACCAATGTCATATGAGTAATGCTTGGCATTGCACGATGAAATGGAAGTGATGCTTCAGGTAATGACTTGCCCTCACGCTGCATTCAATCAGTGATGACTTAAGAAACCAACTAAGGAAGCCATATGCTTATGGTTAAAAAAATCACATATTGACAAAGAAGATTTATTTATAACAATTAAAATACAAAATTTACGAAAAAAAAAAAATACAGAAATATCCTAAAAGCTTCACAACCCCAACCAGGAATGACCAGATAAAATAAAACGATTCTAAACAGTGCACCAGTCAGCTCTTGCATAATTCACATGCCAGGCATTGTTTGCATTTTGTGTCATTTGGATTTCAAGCAACTTTGGCTGACAACTGGCTGCCCAATTCCCAGTAAAATACCTCCTAATTCCATGTTTTAGGAGGAGGCAGTTAAAAAGTAATATTAGAGCAGATATTCTCCCCGTACAATGTTTTGTCCAGTTCATCAACTATGGTAACCATCATCAGCCTAAAACCATGTGATCAAAATGGCAATTATGACATATTTTCCCATGAACTGTTTTCCGACTTTCTATATTTTGAACTCAAACCCAGAGAAGGCATAGTGAGTTTCATAGATTCCTTATTGTCTCTATAGCTGGCATTCGATCGTACAAGGGAAATGACTATTTATATTTACAATAGTGGTGCAGTGATTTGGATTCTTAGAAGTTGAATGCAAAAATGGTATGTATTTAGACAATTCCTCTAGATAACACAACAATGGATTTATGAAGCTCCAGCACAAATAAAGCACAATTGGACATGATTCTTGAAAGAAAGTGAAGTTCATTTATTGTTAGTCACCTGCAATGTCCAGATTCCCTTGGGGCCTCGAAAATCTGGTATGCCACAAGATGTTGATATTCCTGCACCTGTAAATACCACTAGATGCTTACTCTGCAATAAAAAACCAAAAGAGGAAATTATAAAAAGAAATGCACGTTAAATTAATAATTATTCAATGAAGCATGTAAAAACCCTATGGACTTAAGTAATTAAAAACACATTTCAAAGTATAAGTCATATGCTGATGTCAGAATTACTAAATACCAAAACTGAAATATGAAGCATGCTTATATACACCATTGGGAAAAGAATACGTGAATATGTTGGCTCAAACCTTTTGAATCATCTCAGCAAGCTGTTTAATCTGCCAAATCAAAATCAAACCAAGTTGAAATAAATTATAGAGCACTCTGACAAGAAAAAAAGGGGGAAAAACATAATGCAAGGTTGCATCGTAAATTTATTTATCAATGCCTAGCAAGAGTAACACTGTTAGGATACAACACATGTATGCAAATAGAATATACATATAGCAAGAGAATGTAGCTACACCACACTAACTCTTAAAAGTAGAGAAATACACAACTAAAAACATTATTCGTACAGCATTGACAAAAAAACTATAGGCATGCTAGACCTTATCACATGACGGAATGAACTAGTACTCGTATAATATACAAACTGAAAAAGGCATATCCAAAGTTTCCATTCCCATATTACTCTGAGAATAAAGGAAAATTTTGGTCAAATCTATCTAACAAACGCCAATCCCTGTTACGCTTATTCCTCCAAATCTTCTATTTCTCATCATACCAACACTTCATAAACCAATTTATAAATTTCTTTCTGAAAGTCTCTCTCATCCAACTACAAGATGCTAGCACCACATAGTATCTTCTTTTTAAAATCTCCTTTTTTAAATTCTCAACTCAACTTAACCAAACTAAGCCCTAATCTCCAGTTTACTGCTTTTTTTTTATGACGTGTCTGCCCGTACCCCACCCTGCCCCTCCCTTAACACCTTTGCTTGGATTTGAACCTAGGACTCCCTTAACCCTCGAATTGAGGAGATGCCATCTGAGCCAAGGCATATCGGCATCTCCAGTTTACTGCTATATGTATCCTTTTCCGACATTATGTTTTATTACTGAAATGGTGCCGAAGCAAGTTTGATTCTCCCCTTCCTCTCTTCCCGCATTAAACCAGGGATTACTTTTCTAGTAAAAGCACGGCCACCTACACCATGACACAAAATATGGTCTACATTGGCATTGTTCAAAGTCGAGCACACCTTCGAAGTATATCTTGCATACACCAGTTTTCATGTAATCAAAATATCGTCTCCACAACAAAAACTGTCTTTACATATTACCATTGCGTGCTCGAATCCAACACCCAAACAGATACCACACACCATGATTAATCGGAACTATGACATGAAACCAGCAAAACCACCTTAAATGCCAATGAAACATGAAAAGCCCTATTCCAGGAAAGAAACATATAAAAATGCACAAAATCTAGATTTTATCAAACCAATCTTCAAACCCAAAGTTCAACAAACAAGCTTAGAATGCATCGCCCGCAAAAATTTCCCCATGTTTACGGGCTTAGAGGAAAAAAAAGAGTGGCACAGTGAACCCTCGACGCAAATAGTCTACGACGCCACGAAACCAAGAAGCCAAGAACCAAAAAGGGAACCCTCGGAATGCCAAAAAGGAAAAAAAAAAAAAACACAAAGAGTTACTTTGTCTTGCAAAACATGAGGGGGGTCGAAGAATTCTGTCATTCCAACATTGCCCACATCTTCGATGAAAGATAGCTTCTCTGCATAACCCAGAGACATGGTAGTGAACACTGACGCCTTCTCTCTTCGCGCCGGGCACAGAGTTGATGATCAAAAGGGAGATTACTGTAGAGTTTTCCAAGGCTCTTTTTTTACTTTCTCCTGTTCGTTGAAAAGCATGGAGCTTCTGCCTCTTTTGAGGAGACCCCAAAAGGCAAAATCGTACCTCTCCCTCATAGTAAAATTTCCCATTGCCCCTCCTATGTTATGTCCAGCTCAGGTATTCTTCCCCTTTCCCTGTATTTTACACTATTGCCATTCTACTCCAAAGAAGAAATGCGGGCACTTTTAGGGTTAATTTAGTCTTTTTCTTATTTCTCCTGCTGTTAGTCCCTATTTTTTCCTCTCAAGACACGTTTTTTGGTTGCATTTTCGCTATATTTGGAACACAAAATCCAAAGTTTTAAATGCCTTTCCGAAATATATAATAAAATTTATATCAAATATGATTGGATATACTATGATTAGTCCCTTTTGCAATCAAAATTAAAAATTAAACTAATTAAGGATAAATAATTCTTATTATTCACCTACTAAAAATTTTATCTGGACTTGGTTTAACTTTATTTATATTAAATTTTGAATTTTGAATTTTGAATTTTAAGAATATAATAATTTTAAATTTTTAAAAGAAAATTTATTATAATAAAGATATTATCTTATTCACACCCAGATAGATTAGTCATTTACTAAAAAAAGACGAATAAAAAAAATATTATGGCTAAACTGCAAGGAATACATACGCTACGTACAAACAGACAGACATCGGTGGTCTGCTTCTGTGGATGTATGCATATGTATATGTATAGGTTCGGGTAGTAGACCACCTCTGCATGAACATGACAGGTGGTCTGCCATGCGGCAGAAAATCCCAAGTACAGAAGAGAAAGATGAAAGATGTTTGGTTATAAATCTCATGGATGGGTCGAGAGCGCTGTTCAACAGTCCGGAGTTCAGTGCTTGTGGGTGGTTTATATTTTCTTTAGAAAACCATATAGAGCACTTGTCGACGCCTGGAGTTCTTGTTTACAAGTGTGCATGGTTGTGGTGGCCACAGAGAGATATGCCAGCAACAAATTTTGCATCGTTCCTTCAGCTGGCGCTTTGGCTGTCAGTCTTCAGTCTTGGATTTGTACATTCCAGGAAAATTTCGAGAGAAATCTTGACTACCACAGCTGATGGTTGTACAAATTGCACGCTTTGTCAGTATCCCTGCCATCCTCTGGCCTCTCCACCCCCTCCAGTTTCTGATTATCCAATCTATGGAGCTCCGCCACCTCCTTCACCATCTGACTATCCTCCATATAATGCTCCGCCATCTCCAGCCAATTGCACGGGTGTTCCCGTCCAGTGCTGCCAGTACTCCCCTCCCTATCCCCTTGGATATCAGCCCCCTCCTTTAGCTATGGGATATCTGCCCCCACCGTATGCAGTGGAGAGTTGTTCTTGTTTTTCTTCGCCTTTTAATGCTATCTCAGCCTTCGTATTGCTGCTATTATTCACAGTAGTTTTGCTATAAGTTCACACCCCTTTTGCCTGACTTCAATTTGTAATAAAAAGCCTGCTGTTGGGCACTGTATTGCTTCTTTTGTCAGCCTTGATCAGCATATGGAAATGTTATGTATGGATCGCCTGTTTAATGCTTATATTCAAAGCACTTTATGTATATAGTTTATCTCTGTAACTTCTTCTTCTGTTATAGTTAAAAACAGCCTTGGCTATGGGCATGGCATCGCTGTTTTCAAGCGAGGGTATCGGCAGATTGGACTTGAGATGAATGATCTGTTACTAAACTAATGTGTTTTGTCGACTTCTAGGAAGCCAGCACTCTTGCTCGTTCAGGATAGGGATGATTTTAACTAGGTTTGGACTTGGATCTACAACTCCTTTGTCTGTTACCTTGGCCAGATGACAAAAGCCTTGTCTTTATCAGGAAAGAAAGCTTTTATGTTTCTTTAGGTCGATGCACCTGAACGAAACAAAAATAAAAAGTTTGCCACCTTTTGTTTCTCGTTCTTGCATTTGGCAGATCATTAATCTGGTCATTAGATTGATGTCTTTTCAGATTTCTACAAATATTAAGTTTCTGTTTTTTCGGATTTCAATCAACACGAGTGTATTCATTTGGTTTTGAACATATTTGCTTTGGTTTCAATCATTTTTCGATCGTATTTGCTATGGTTTTGATTGTTATGTTGTGTTTTTAATCTAATGATTTAGTTTTAGATTAAGTTGATATAGGATTTATCTTTATATTTAATTTAATGGTTTGAATTAAATCGAGATATATAAGATAGTGTTTATCTCTAAATTTTTTAATTCATTTATAAATATATATTGCTAGTTTGTAATAAAATGAATCCTCTGTAATCTATTATTCATAGTAGAATTTCTTTTTCCTGAACGTAAACTCTTTTTTTTGTGAACATTAAGGAGTGTGAATTGAGATATCCTAATATTGATTGTATTCACTATGATGGTTTCGATGGTATTCATTATGATTTTGATAGTATTAGTTATGATTTTGATCGTATTTGTTATGGTTTCAATCGCATTTGTCATGGATTCGATTAATAGAATTGTTTTCTATTAACAATTCTTTGTCTTAAGAAGTAACGAAACAAAAACATTAGCTCAGCAATAGTATTTCCTTTTCTTTTCTTTTTTTTCAGTTTGCCACCTTTTGTTTCTATTTTTGTATTTGACAGAACATAAGATTGATGTCTTTTCAAATTTGGATTGACATGACATATATTAAGTTTCTGTCTTTTCGGATTTAAGTCAACACAAGTATATTCGTTGTGGTTTCAATCATATTTGTTATGGTTTCCAATCGTATTCGTTATGATTTCAATCGTATTTGTCATGGCTTCAATCTCATTGGTTATGGTTTCGAGCATATTCGTCATGGTTTTGATCGATACGTATTAAATTAGATAATATTGATTAAAATGGTTATTCTTTTGTTAACGGAATTGTTTCCTATTAGCAATGCTTTGTCTTCTAAAGTAAACCGATTTGCTATAAACATAGTAACATAGCAGCCATAGCATAGTTTTACATTACAGTTTCAAAAATATTTCTGATTGCTTATGTATCAATGCATCTACAAACATCTTATACCAAAGAACAAAGGCATAACAAAAGGACATCATCCTCTTTGGAAAAAAAAAGTGAATGAAGGAAAGCACAACACACTCACTCACACTAAGAAAGACTAAGAAATTGACAAGAAAAAAAAATGATAAAATATTTTCAAGACATAAGTTTTTTTTTTTCTGAAGCTCACTAAATCCTTTGTGTCTTTTTCTATTCTTTTCTCCCCTATTATTTAGATCAAGGAGTGTGAATTAAGAGATCTTAACAATTGATCCTTCTGTGTCTTTTTTCACTATTTTCTCTTCTATTATTTTAGATCAAAGAGTGTGAAGTGAGAGATCCTAATAACTAGTAGTAGAGTTAGGGTTTATTCACAAAGATCTATAGGAACAGAGGGTTGTAAGGTACAAATCGACAAGTTTAGTTTGATGGATCCAATTTCAGTTTCAAGACTATCTATACCAGAAAGATTTTTATCAACCCCTATCAGGTATGAAGTCGGGTACATTCTGGGTTGCCTAAGGCATTTTGGATTGATACCATAAGCATTGCAACTTACCTAATTAACAAAAGGTCTACAATACCTTTGGATTTCAGGATTCCAAAAGAGGTATAAACAGAAAAAGAAATCAATACTCTAACTTGAGTACTTTTGGTTGCATTGTTTATGTTCATATTGATCCAGAAAAAAGAGACAAGTTTTATACGAAGGCTGTGAAGTGCTACTTCATTGGATATGGTTCTGACATGTTTGGTTACATTGAGATACCAAGAATAGAAAGATCCTTAGACATTGTGAGAGTTAAGGTTGAGTTACTAAAAAAGTCATCGAGTAATAGATCAAAATGTTGTTGTAGAACTAGAAGTGGAACAAGTTACACCAGAGTAGGTGCTGTGAAGATCTTCCAGAATTGTCAAGGTACCAAAAAGATATTGCTCATCTTTATATTATCTTTTGTTGATAGATGCAGGAGAATTCGAATCTTGTAAGGAGTCAAAATATGTGAAAAGGCCAATCAAGTGGGAGCAAACTATGGTGTTGATGAAGGGAAAGCTACAGTCTAGATTGTACTACCTTCAAGACGGTATGATTGAAGGGGAAGCAGTAATGGCTTATGGGAGCATCAACAAAGGATTATTTTTGCATAACAAACAACATCTGCTATACATAAATCAAGTATTGAATTTCTGCAAACATGAGATATTGGGGAAGCAGACAAAGTTAAAGTTTGTAACTAGCAAAGAGGAAAGACGGGTCAAGTTATCAAATATGTTTCCAAATGAAGTTAAAGATAGTATCTTGGGATATACTAATATTGTGGCATTTTTGTTATCTATTGTTGAGACTGCAAATATGATGATCAAGATAATTCTAAAGAAGTTTAGGCATTGTCTTAATTTGATTGGAAATTATGGGATATGGTAGAGCCATAAGGGGCTGTGGTGAGGGAGAAGATTATGCGGTTAATTGAGATTAAAACCAATGGGAAAATTGTTATGTTGTGGCTTTGATCTAATAGATTAGATTAAGGTGATATAGGATTTATCTCTATTTTTAATCTAATAGTCTAGATTAAACCAAGATAGTATATCTAAGATAGTGTTTATCTCTAACCTTATTAGTTTACCTATAAATATATACTGTTGGACTTAATCGAATGAAACCTTTGTATTCGACTATTAATAGTGGAATTTCTTTCTCCCCTATCCGAAGACATAAGCTCTTTTGGCCAAACCTCGTTAAATCTTCTGTCTTTTTCTATTATTTTTACTCCTATTACCTTTAGATCAAGGGGTGTGAATTAAGAGATCTTAACATTGATCATATTCACTATGATGGTTTCGATGATATTTATTATGGTTTCGATCGTATTCGTTATGGTTTTGATTGTTACGGTTTTAATCGTTATGGTTTTCATCATATTGGTTATGGTTTCAATCGCATTTGTCATGGGGTCGATTGATACATAATAAATTAGATAATGTTGATTAAAATAGTTATTCTTTTGTTAACGGAATTGTTTCCTATTAGCATTGCTTTGTCTTCAAAAGTAAACCGATCTGCTACAAACACAGTGACATAGCAGCCATAGCATAGTTTTACATTACAGTTTCAAAAACATTTCTGACTGCTTAATGTATCAATGCATCTACAAACATCTTATACCAAAGAACATAGGCATAACAACAGTACATCCTCTCTGGCAAAAAAAAGTGAAGGAAGGAAATCACAACACACTCACTCATACTAAGAAACACTATAAGAAATCGGCAGAAAAAAAAAATGATAAAACATTTTCAATGAGCAATAAAATCAGCCCACTAAGGCCAAATTTAGAGGAGCATAACTCCCAAGCACAAGCCCACCACCATGACAAAGAGTCTTCCTCCCTCAAGTCTCACTCCAGCATCGTCGTCAGCCGTGTCGTCTGAGACATCACCATCCGGTGCATCAGCGGGTGAATCAGAATCAGAATCTGATGGTGCATCAGCTACAGGCCGCTTCTTAGGATGCTTCTTACTAGATTTTGGTGCATCTGCTGCCTCCTCTGGAGCAGGTGCTGGAGCTGGTGTTGGTGCAGCCTTGAACAGCTCTTTGGGCAACAAGACCTTGCTAATGGTATATACAGCAAGTGGTTGCTCATCCATCAAAGTTCCTGTTATCTTAGCGGTCACACCCCTCGTCTTCAATGTCACTTCCTCACCATCATTTTGCACCTCAAAGTCAAACTTGTTAGCCCCATCTGTAGCTAAAGTGTTCATGATCCCATTGTTGGATTTCAACATTGACAGAGACTGATATATAGGCACGCCAAAGAATTCAAGGAATGACACTTTGCCTGCAGCTGTCAGGTTCTTGAACTTTGGTAAAAACACCTTGAATGGGTCGTCAAGAGGGCAAAACACCGTCAATCCTCCATCCAGGTTGTCCTGAAACCAGCAACATTCATAATTCAACAACATCTTCAAATAACTATATGAACTTGGGATCCGTAAAAGATCATAAAAGCCTTATATATTAAAGAACATCTTAATTCAAGAACATCTTCAAATAACTATACCAAAAATAGACAGTATCTTTATCGATTACAGGACTAATTTCTTTCCGATTTCGATGGATACTCTATCAATAGAACAAATTCCATTAAGAGCTGCATTTAGACCAACTCGAGGGTTCAAATTTACAGCCGTATTCAATACATCCATAAAGGAAATGAAAGCCACTCAAGCCATCTCGTGAACACACATGCACCCGTTAACTTTGCTTTCCTGATTATAATTAATAGCAAGGGCAAGTTGATCAGAATAATATTTAAATAAAATTAGAAACCAGGAAAATATGATGGATTTCTTCCTGGGTTCCCTTTAATTCTGGTTTGTGACTCACCTGGTATGTCTTAGAAGCCTCGGGATTGGCTAGCAAAGTGTCGGCGAACACCTTACATCCATGAGCAGACATTATGTTGGTCAAGTTCATCGCGCTTGGCTCCGGCGTCGGCGCGGCAGCCACTTGTGAAGGTAAGACATTGCTGATCTGGATGACACTTAAATTGTAAGGAATCTCCTGCAAGGCCTTGACAAAGTACACACCGAGGGTGCCATCGTTGTCCTCTGGCCCGAAGGCCACCTTCCCTCCCTTGACGTCAGTGATGTTGACGAAGCCGCTGGAGCCCGGGGCGGAGCCGGTGGCCTGGAACATGGTGGCGGCGAGGGCGGAGCCGTCGCGGATTTGGTGGAGCTTTTTGGCGCCGAAGTAGTCGAGGAGGACGTGGAGGGAGAGAATGTTCTTCATGGTGGCGATGGAAGGATGGTTGGCGAGGATGGTGTTCATGGCGGCATTGTCGACGGCGCAGACCGTGATGGTGGTTCGGCGGTTGATCTCGGCGGCCAGGTGGGTGAGGGTGAGGTAGTGGTTGAAGGTGGAGAAAGCAGGGTGGGAAGCTAGTATGTGAGTTATGTTGTGTGCACCGGTGAATGTCACGGTGGAGGTGGTAAAGACAAGGAAGAGTAGAGAGAGAAGGGCAGAGAGCTGCATTGTGGGTTGCTCGGGAGCTACAGCTGGACCTGGAAATGGAAGTGGAAGGGAAGTAAGTAACTATGAGTATGAGTAGAAGTCTTGAAGAGGTGGCACATCAAGTCTTGTAAGAAACCAGGCAGAAAGGAGAAAAGAAGGGATCTTGGTGTTTGGTGAGAAAGGGCTTGGCTTTGAGTTAATTTACACATGAGAGCCACTGTATTTCTTGCTGTGTAGTGAGAAAGAAGTGTAGGAAAGTGAGGGATTCTCCCTTTTCTTTATTGCTTTCTTCAGGTTATGGTTATGGGCTTGTAAAATCAGCTTTTCTTAATAGAAAAGTATTCAGTTGTATTATTAATCGGGATTTAGTTATATTTTTACTACTTCAATTTTTATTAAATATATGAATATAAAATATTATTTCAATACATAAACAGTCTTTAGAATAAGAGGGTACAAACCAAACGGAAACGGAACCAATATTTATCCATAAAATTAAATAATCAAAAGAAGAGGAAAGGTGATGATGGAAGCAAACACATCACGTGGATTTAGCATCACTTGTTAAGAAATCAAGGCACCCAGAGTAGCAGCCACATTAAAACAGACGCAGCAAAAGACCATATTCACAAGTATGGTATATACTCCATATTTGGGTCGGGCAGAGCAGCTCCACTCCCCTTTCGCAAAGCATCTATTTCAAACTGGAAAAGAGCCAACCCCACCATGTTAGGTCCCCAGGGAAGAGATCACAGGACCCAGTTCTGGTGCAGCTTAGATTTTATGGTGTCCATGATTAGAGAAGACCCTCGTTGCAAGTCGCTATAATAATTTTCTGTCAAATTGTTGACCACTAGATTTTCTGACACTTGACCACCATGCCCATACCCCACGGATCGGATGTTGTCTCTTCCATTATAATATACTCAGGTTCTGTCACTAGGTAGTTCTTCATGGTTTTATTAATTCTGATCCGTTTTGGATTAGAAAATAAAAAAAAACTAATTAGTTTCTCTGTCATTAAAACCCAGAGGCCTGGAGTGCTTAGGCTCCGCAGCAGTGTCGGCACACAGCGTGAAACACACAGGTGACAGGTGTAACTGGAAAAGTGCTTCAGATTGGAGGCATTTCTGTAAAATTAGAGGAATTAAGAGGGCCAATTGTTCTTTCTCCCTAGGCTGCCAAGAAGCACATGCATCGTCGCCACGTGGATCGATTGCACTTCTGCACCGACAATTTTCTTCTGCCCATATTTCATGGCTTTGATTCCTCTTCCTCTCGTAACGTCATCAACCCATACGCAAAGTTGACCGTGACTTTAAAACTTCATCTATATTTTTAATATATTTAAAAGTGGATAGAATGTTATGGTAAGATGGTAATCAAAATAAGGAAAAATTACAAATCAAAAAAAAATTCTCGATTCTTTTCTCTTTGTTTATTTCATGTAAAAAAAGAAACAGGGTTGGTTTTCATCCCCATGGCAGACACACATCCGTTCAAGCTAAGAATTTACATCACTTTTTACAATTCCCACGTCAGAAATTTGTAGGGGAACTCATGCCGTACATTTCTATTCATTCTACTTATGAATTGAACAAAAAATTGCATGTTATTAACCGCAAAAAAATTTCTATTCCATCTGAAATAGGTAAACGATCTTATCGTGTCTGCCTGCGGATGAAAAACATTGGAAAGTATTTGCCGTAACTCACCCTGCAAAAGAAAGTGCAAGTGAGTTCAATATAGGAACCGAGTCGGGCAATTCAACAGGTAGCGAGATTCTTGAATGCCCCCCCACTGAGACTTACCACCTCTAACGATTCATTACTATTACTGCCGATCAAATGTAACTTCTCCTTACAAACAGCCCTTAGCTGGTCAGTACAAAATAACTCAGCAGGTGGAGATACACATTCAAGCATTAAGCATATGCATATGAGAGCTATTCTATTGAAGAAATTGCATCAAATAAAACCTGTTCTAGTAATCCTTCAGGACTGCATGATGGGGTTTCGCTGTCTTTCATCTCGAAGCAGCTACAAGAAAAAGTCAGAATATCAACATGCTCAACGAAATATATTGCGACCTGGTCAAGGTCAGGCACATGCTACTAGATGGTAAACATCATGATTGGAGAAAAATAAATATGCAGCTAAAATCAGTGAAAAAGATATAGGACGTCCTTTAAACACATTGATTATATATATTGTAACTTGAGGAACCCATTTTTCTTTCACCCTATAAATTTTATGACATTTGTGGAGCATTCGCTGTTCATCAATTAATTATGTCACACATATCTCCTACCGTAGTTTGATGTTTCATGAATTTCTGTAGAATTCAAGACGCAAAGGAGAAATTCTCCAATTAAAATCTTACGATATCTGCATCGCAGCTCCATGACGAGAAAACACAGCAGCAACAGGACCATAACCATCTCTGATTGCAGTGTTATAATATCCAGCGGTAAGTTCAGCAGGGTGTGAGAGAGTTTGGTACCACCAGTATATTCCCCCGATTTTAGCCACTAGCGTCACAGGTGCTTGCTTGTTTTGTTGATATTTCTTCAGTGCCCCTGCTGCCTTTGCAAGAATAGCATCAGCATGACCAATCAACTTGCCACTATACCATTCCTACCAAGAATAAAACCAATTTGCTAGAGTGAGTATTCTAGAATCTATTGTAACCATATCAAGTAGCATCAATTGTTTTCGGATTGCATAGTGAAGTCACGCTACAAACATTCCTAAGAAGAGCCATGAATTATTAGTAGATCACATAGTTACTTTATGCAATAAACATGCCTACCAAAAACCATGCAATATGGTCTAGGTCATAGTTCCATAAATTAACTTCTGCGTAATAGGCACACTAGTTTGCACCTTAGCCAGTACAATTGAATGTATTTATCTCTATCATAAATACATTCCAGAAAGGATACATATTCAACTACCTTTCTATGAAATATTAGTTTCGTTGCACTGCAAAATGCATGGCTTTATTCATCCAGAAATTGGCAATCAGTTAATCTTGAAGAATACTTACGAGGAAGAAATGACCATAATCCGAGAGAAAGCTCCCCGGTCCCTCTTCAAAAAAAGGAACACCTTGTGGAAAACTGTTGTAACAACCGGCATTCTGAGGCCCCCCATCTCCCCAGTGAGGCTTTCCTTCCTGGCGTGCAGCCATCTTCAAATCCTCCATCCTGAGAGCAGAAAGAGCTTGTGCATATTGAAATAATGCAGTCGGAATAAACGGATGTAAGAGATTAACCTACATGTACTTATCGTAACACTGGAATTCGCCAATTCCAGGGAATTTCCATTTGCCACCACTTGGAGGATGAGCAGGATACCTGCATTGCAATTTCCAGTGAGGAAAACATAATAGCGACTCAAGTGATCATTGAATAAAGGCATGACAGTACCGAAGTTCTCCAGAAGGACCAAGGCCAATGCTTATTTGTTCAATTGTTGGCCCAATATGTGATTCAAAGTTGTTAACAAAACTGATGATGAAGTCTTCATAACACTGAAGTGCAGTTCGGCCACAGAAGAGAGGAATTTCATCAACTCCTAGCGTAAGATAATCAGCATTGGTGTCGCCATTTTTATCCCGGTAATATATATTCTTATTTCGTTCACCAATCTGAAAACAAAAGTTTTTAAGAGATGTTAACGAAAAAGGAATTAGCCCTCCGTTGCTTTTGGTTCCGCCTCTAAAATTTATTGATAATCATTGACTAAAAGCAAGTTCCAGGCTACCGTTGCTCAAGTTTGACCTTCTTTTACAAGATTTAATACTTACCAAAGAAAGTCGAGCCGGATCAGCACAATCAGACAAACATATGCCTAAACATCTAAATGTCTAGCACTGTCAGCTCTAAAATTTTATATTATCGGAAAACTGTCCAAATAGAGACCTGGAGTTATTCTGACTATTGTTAGCCCCAATGTCAAATAGCTAGCACAAAAGACTTGTATGAAAGAAAAAAAATATTAATTGAAGATAAATATGGAAAGACAAAAATCAAACAGACCTCTAAAATCCATAGTGGAAGGCTTACGCCACATGATCCGTTAGAACACAGGTGTGTGTTCGAGTGGAAACACAAGGCAACATGAATCTTTAGCCCCTTTAGAGATATCCGTCTGAAAAGTACTTCATACAGAGACCAATCATATTGAGAAGGAGACATACGCTCCACAACCCCCCACCAAACCTCCACAGCAATTCCATGCACGCCTATCATCTTCAGTGCTTGTAGAGAACAATCAAAATCCACAACTCTGGAAAAATAAACATGAAGAATGTATTACTTATCTATTTCAGCGCCAAAATATGAAAGAACGGGAAAAAAATTACAAAGACATCAACTTCCATTTGAAATGTATGAGATGCCATAGGTCCTTTTATTTAAAAAAATAAATCAGATTATCGATAATTGACGCCCTTATTAGACGAAGGTTTCAGGTTAAGGAAACACAGTCAAGGAAAATATTTCACACGATGAGCTGCATTTGAATGAAAGAGGGGAAAAAAAAAATTCAACAATCAGCCAAAATAACAGTAGAAAACGCACTCTCTGATCAGTGCAACCCCTGTAGGATCAACGTCAATCATGTCTTGGGGAATCATAACAAATACAGGCACCTTCCCATGGTTAGACATTTTCAGTGCCACAGGCTGTAATTTCTCTTGAGACTCCATGCTGCAGTAACACAGAAACAACCAGATATTAGAGTAATTCGTCGGTCAGCCTTTATTGCTATAACAGGTCAACTGAAATTTATACGTTAAGATTGGATCCGTAATTCCTAAATATAAAATTATCCCACCCAGCAAGTTCATGCTTGTATCGAGTTAATCAGCTGCTTATCTTACTCGATTCTCTATATATTCTTATACAGATAAAGAGTTCATTGCCTCCTTTTATTTCTTTATTATCAAAGAATGATGAAACTAAACATTGTCAACTAACTGTTCTTCTTATCATAATAAAGCTAGCTGTTCTCCTTATCATAATAGAGCATTGAGAATTTTCGAGAGAAAAAAAATCAAGAATAAGCACAAGATCAAAGTGCTACTTCTGAGACAGTATAAAAGGAAAGAAAACGAAACGAAAAGAGAGAAGAACAGTAAATGACCTCAAACTGTGATAACTGTTTCTTTGGAGCGATCGGCAGCGAGAAGATAGGAAAGGCTTTCTGATCGAAAAGCTTCGTAGATAGCTTTCAGTATTTCTCCATCCCGAGATACCAGTTTCTCCAAATAAGCAACATTTCCTACTCGCGAACCTCTGTGCGACTATTCCAGTCTCCGCCATTGATCTCTCGACGGAGAAGAGAGCGAGAAAAAATTCGTTTGGTTTAGTTTCTTCTTCCTTTCTTCTTTGTAAAATGCTAGATGCTTTACTGTCGCCCGCTTTCTTATATATCAGTCGTTTAATATTTAGTGTTGCCCGCGCTTTTGTTGTAATTATGGATTGGTGCGCTACTTTATATTTTTTGCCGTTTTCATGCAAGCCCCTGGAAAACTTCGAATAGCAATAGGAAAAATCTAAGATTTTTATAGTAAAATATAAAAATA
Source organism: Passiflora organensis (assembly GCA_019739055.1). Lineage (NCBI taxonomy): Eukaryota > Viridiplantae > Streptophyta > Magnoliopsida > Malpighiales > Passifloraceae > Passiflora > Passiflora organensis. Next base: position 2,429,113 of record JAEPBF010000136.1, read on the forward strand.
TTGAAAAAAAAATCAGAAATATGGATGATTTGCATGAGAAGTCATCTGTTATTTTTAAGAATCAGCTGCATACATATATATATTTTAAAAGAAATATACTATATATTTATCTTGTCCCAAATCCCTCATTGATTCTACAAGAGTTTCATCTCCTTATTAATATTAATTTATTTAGAATTTTAACTTCATTTGTATACAATAATATATAGAGCAAAAACTTATATGCAAAGGTTTGGGGAGTTTTAAGAAATCGAGGGAATGAGTGGAGTTAGTTATCCTGCGTGGAAAGTGGAAAGCCTATCCAAAACGGAAAAGTGTAAACTTCCAAATAACCATATTTCTTTTTATTCCGAATGTAGTTATAAGAAGTCCATATTAGAATGAAAAATAAACTTTTGAACCTAAAAAAAATAAAATATGCGGATGAGGCTTATCTAACACTGTAGCAACATGGGTCAAGCTCATTTGGTGATCCAATTCACAATGTTAACTACTATTTGGGCCCCCACCCCAAACCAGAAACAGGCCCACTAGCCCGCTACTTTTTCCCCAATCCAGCACCACCCATCTGATTATAGAACAGCCCATTACTAGAAGAACCGAAGGAGGATCCTTGCTGGCCACCATACTCTTCAACACCATACTCACTCCCAGTACCAGGCGCGTCCTTCTCACGCACCACAGCAGCATTCTTCTCCCCCTCCATCTCCCTGAACCTCTGCAAGTATACCTTCAAAGGCTCCACGTAGTCCTCGAATCCTAAGGTGGTTATGGCCCACAAAAGATCGTCACCGTTGATAGTCTTCCTCTTCTCCCTCTGGCACTTGTCAGAGGCCTCTCCCGTGACGAAGCTTATGAACTCCGACACGCACTCCTGTACCGTCTCCTTGGCGTCCTTGGAGATTTTGGCGTTCGCCGGCAGGGCCTTTTTCATGATCCTGCTAACGTTGGCTATGGGCAAGAAATGTTCTTGTTCTCTAAGGCACGAAGTGTCGCCGGTGTAAGTGTTGGTCGGGTTCTGGGGTCCTCCTGAGTCGTTGTCCGAGTCTGCCATTGATATCGGCTCACAACCCAGCTGGGAATTTTCTTTCAGTCTAATTCAAAGAGTACCCAATTTCTGAAAGTTGCTCTTGTGTTACCTGTGATTCAATAACGAGTGTATAAATGGAAATGGAAAGCTGGAGATATGAAGGTTTCAGCAAGCCTGAGCTATGGAGCAAGAAATGAATCGAATGGTGTTCCTTTCCCGAAAATCGGATTAGGAAAAGGGGATGCGGACCGTACGAAAAGTTGGAATAAAAAGGACAGTGGGGAGAGAGAGCCCTACAGGGTAGCTAGATGTCAAAAAGATAGAAAAGAAGTTCTTTGACACCGAGAGCAAGCACATAGATAATGGCAGCATTTTAGGCAGGGGCTAATGATGATTCAGAAGAAGCACATCAGTAACAATATTGCTCCAATCACTTGTTTCTGTTAGTTTTTTTTTTTTGATAGAATGTTTCTGTTAGTCTCTATTAACACTACATAGATAGTATGATGTTCAACGCCTAGTCTTTGGGTCCACACAGCTTTTAGTAAGGATTTGACACTTTTCTAAACTTTAGGTGAAAAAAAAAACGTGACAAAATATTCTATTCAGGGCTTGGTTTTAAGCCATATGGTTCGTATTAACCAACAGAATACTCTTATTCAGTTAGATTAAAGGATGGCCAAGACATCCCTACACTTCATGTTATTGTTACAGCAGCTCCAGCATATTACATAACCTCCAGCAGAGTGTAATAAATGATAAGCTTAGAATGCAAGATAAACACTTTAACAATAAATTACAGCGGGCTGTACTGACAACTGAACGTACCAGTCAAGTGCAGGACGTACAGGTTGGTGAAGACAGCAAAAGGTTAACAGGATACAGATAGCTAAACTATTTTCAGCAGTTATGCTACAAGTTTTCAGGCTTCCACTTCTTGAACGGAAGGCTGGGTGTCATTTTTTTCCGCTTCATCTTCTCCATCTTCATCATCAGCCTCGTCGGCTAGTTTAGTGAGCTCTTCCTGGATCATCAGTTTTATCGATGCCTTCCTTGGGGTGAGATCGGCATCAAATCGACGAGCTGAAAAGTTGCAAGATTTCTTTCAGCAGCAAGGATTGAAATCAAATTGATTGTTTTACGCTAAATTCAGTGAGCGCTAGTAAACAAATATTGTAATCAAGATAAACATCTAGAGTAATTAGACAAATCATTCCATCAAAGAAACTTCTATGATATACCAGCTCCTCTGTCACAACTATATACTACTAAAAGCAGGAACAGAATTTAGGAACGGAGAGTGATAACACATACCGAGGAGCTTCAAAATGTCGGTAAAAGTAGCCTGCATAATAAATTGAAGATTGAATTAGTCAAATCTTTAGGAACTAAATGTATTAAAACATCAACCCATCAAGATTTTAGGAGAGTTTTCAAACGAAATGAAGAACCACAAATTTAATAGCTAGGACCGTGCCAAAAAAGTTTTTCTAACTTGCCCACCAACATCCAGTTTTCTTTTGAACAATTCAGTGTCAGTTCAAAATGAAGGGAAAATATTGTTCAATCCTTTTAAAATTTTGCAATACAACAATAGAATAGTTTCTCAAATCAGCATGCGAACAAGTAAATTCCTGGGAATGAAATGTGTAAAGCAAATTTCCTGATAATGCTGAATACAAAACGAATAAATGGTACCCTAGGTAAATCAAACAGCCTCAAATCTACGAGCATCATAAATAGAGGGACAAGAAGAATTTCTTGCAGAATATTTGAAAATCATTACGACCCAGGAGGATCAAACCAAGCAAACAGGAAGGCCTATATGGTGGCGTTTTAATTGCTTATTGCAACCATTACAGAGGATCTACATAGTGAAGCCATACCGTATTGAAATCAACCTCCTTGAGAATTTCACATATGGCTTCTCTGAGGTCTTTATTGTCAGGCTTTAGTTTCTCAGCGGTATCTCTAGTCTTTTCCTTTCCTTTGGTAGCTATTTTACCTAAAAATAATATGTAAGAAATTTTGTAATACAATATAAAGGTCAATCTTTACGATAGTAATAACACACAAAAAAGAAAGCTTACCCGCTTTATCTTTGTTTGCAGATTTCTTTGCAGTCAATGACTTCTTAGGAACTTTTTCACTTCTCTTCTTCCTTGAGGAAACCTTTGGGCTAGCATCGCTATCATTATCAGCCTGAAGATGCTTTGAAGAAGATTTTTTAGGTGGGGCACTGGATTTATTCAATAGTGAGATTTTTTTGGGTTTGGCTTTAACAGTGGATTCTTTCTTTCTAGATGATGCTTTTGAAGTTCTTTTGTGTTTTCTGGTGTCTTCTTCAGATTCTTCTTCGGATTTATTCTCCTCCTCATTTTCAGAATGCTCGGACATCTCAGAGTCAAATTTCTCTCGAACACCATTTTCATTTTCCTCTTCCATATTTTCTTCTTCCGCCTCTTCTCCTTGATCCTCTTCTTCATCTTTCTCTTCTTCTATCTCATCTTCTGTGTCCGATGCATTCCTTTTTCTTTTTCGGGTTTTAGAAGTGTCCTCAAATTTTCTTTGACTCTACAACAGATTGCAAATACACAGATACAGTCAACACAAATGTAGGACAGGAACATCTACAGCCTGGTATTCTGGAAAATTCAGCACAGCACCAAAAGATGCACCAAAAAAAAAAACCTGTGGCCTGGCAGCATGTGGTATTACAAGCACAAGTTGCCAACTCTATAAGCACTATAATCAAACCTACAATAATTCACACACAAAGCTAGCAAGCATATTTTCTTTACTAAGTTACAGATGTCTGCATCTTAATCCATCTAACATATGATCACAATATGTCTGCATCTTAATCCATCTAACATATGATCACAATATGTCTGCATCTTAATCCATCTAACATATGATCACAATATGTCTGCATCTTAGTCCATCTAACATATGATCACAATATGTCTGCATCTAAATCGATCTAACAAATGTTCTACTTGTTATGCAATGTAGATCTGAGGAAAAATTATTTTTATTACAGAAGGAGAAAAATACCTTGGCAGAAGATTTTGTGCTCCCAGAGGTTGGACTTTTAGCCACTCTTTTGCGCTTATTGCCCCTTTTTGCCTAATTATTAGAATATCTTTAATCTCAATTTATATAAAAAACGATGTTTGGACAAACCTGAATCTATTGAGTTCAGCAAACAAACATTTTCCTCTGCAAGTAAAACTGTGCTTGTAACATGAGGTGACATCAGAAAATCTACCAGTTTTGCAACAATATCTTCCTGCACATCCATTTTACGATCAATACAATAGTCCCCTTATTGAAATTGCAAACAAGGAAGAAACTATGGTAAAAAGCTGAAGGATAGAAACTTTATCATTCAACCACATGAACAGGAAGCTAATATTTGAGTAAGAGGAAAGAACAATGAAAGAAGTGACACCTTCGCTGCAGCCTTGACAATTGGTATGTCAAGAAAATCACAAAACTCCAACAACTTCTCTTTATTAAACTTGTCAAACTTTTCTCCAACTTTAGTCTTCTGCTTTTCCTGCAATAGTGACATGGGAAAGATAAACCATTTGATTTTCTGAAGATAGGACAACCAATCCTTAAGGTGCCATGAAATTCTGCATCTGAAACTAAAATAAAAATTTGAACTGAAAAGAAACATTCTTGCAGGAATTGAAGTTTTTACCTCATTTCCATGCCACACAAAGCCAGAGAACCGGGAAATATTATTCTTGATCTGAGATGCCTGCATAGGGCAGGAACGATGTAACTTAAATGCAAGAGGCGAGTACTGTGAACGTAGCAACTCTATGAGACAGCACCTAGTAACAAAATGTTCTTAACCGTGCATAAATGAGTGTTTAATCGTCTTCTTTACCAAATAACAAGAGAAAAAATAGAAAAGAAAAACAAATGAAAGAATGAATAACCAAACCTTTCCTCTCCTTCCAAAAAGAATTGAATGAAGCAGTTTGAAGGAATCATCATTCTTCCGTCTTGATAACTTGAATGCAACTGAAAGAAATCACAGGCAGATGCTATTTACTCGTTCTGTATTCTGCTAGATAGAATATGCCTCCAGAACGAAGAAAATAAAAAAGAATAGATATCTACATAAAGGCAGACAATGCCAAAAGACTATATCAAAGCAGAATTTTAAAGGTATTGACACATTATTATTAAATAATTTCACAGTAAATGCTAGAGATTTAGCATACAGATTCTGTACACAGATTTTGACAACATTAACAACAAAATCATAGTTGTGATGCAGATAATGAAAAGGACATGCGACAGCACAAAAAAATTGGGAGAAGGTGATGGAGGTCCATGAGTTCAATTCTAGGATATATAACTTTGTATGCCATGAACCATTTGCGACAAGTTACTAATAATTCTTAATTAGGGCTTAACGACAAGAATACGGAACCTCAGACCCATCAAAATTCCACAACCAACCAGCACAGATAACACAGCCACTAGTTTCTAGAAATATGTGCCTTATATTAAGGGAAGATAAATAAAAACACTCTATACCTCTCAATGCAGTGCAATACATCTAAAAACATTATAAAGAAATACTTGCAGTGAAGCTATGATTCTCATCATTAGTAGTGTCACAAGTAAATCTTCATCCACAAATGAAAAACAGTCAGCTCCTGCCTTAGACAATTAAATTCCCTACACATATCCAAAGTACCCAATTAAAATCTTAACCATAATTTTCAGAAACATACATTATGAAAAACTCCCTCAAGAATCGTTTTCCATCCAAAACAGACAAGAATGACAACAAAAAAATAATAAAAATATCCAAGAACTATATTTTGCTCCCTAAAACATGAAGCTGCGAGATCAATAAAAATAAATCTAATTTGTGACTCTTATAAAGTACCTAATCAATGCAGAAACTACAAATGAAAATTCTTGTTGAATGAATTAAGAAAAAACCAGGAATGTAAATTGTGATAAATTCTCCACTCGGTTTTCATCTTATCAATAGCTTAACAGAGCCCACAGGACCAGAAGCTTGATGATTCATAGTCAGGAAACATCTGAATAGTTCCTAAAAACCAACTAAAAAACATCAATGTTTTCATTGAAGTTACTCAAAATTTCAACATTAGATGAGAAATAATCAAGCTTCCATTATCAACAACATAGTCTTACATGCATTCAACCTGAATCATTAAGTTATATTTAAAAGCAGATATCAAGACTGCTACAAGAAAGAAGAAAAAGAAAGAAAATTAGATTATTAAGCCAGTCCTATTTATACAACAAAAATGTAGGAGTTTTAAAATGTGGGTCATACTGTTAGGTATATCTTTGAGCTGGGTCCCACGGCCCTGCAACATCCAAGGCAAAAAGGAATAACTAAACATCAGCTCAACATAAACAATTACTAAAGAAGAACTCAAATAGAAATTAGACGTAAGATCAAACAATTACAACGAATTAAATATGATGGTATGCGTGATATCATCTATATATACCTTTTCAACCTGAAATTCCTTGGACGCATCTTTCTCCATGGATGCCACCAGCCTTTCGACAGATTTCCGTTCACGTTGAGGCCTGTCAGATGCAGGAGTTCTAGGCTCTGGTTCTTTCTCTTCTGCCTTCTTCTTCTTTTCTACTTTTTCCCCAGCAGTTTTCTCCTTCCGACCTTTCTTTGCTCCTTTCTGCTCCATGGTATCTTTTGCTTTCCCTCCCTCATCCTTGGATAAATCAGTCTCCTCTTCAATGCCTTTCTTTGTTTCCTCCATGTCATCAGCATCTTCCTCTCCTTTCTTCTCTGCCTCCTCTATAGAACCATCTGTCTTCTTCTCCATGTCCTCTTTGCTACCGTTGTTGCCTTCCAGATCTTTCTCTCCTTTCTTCTCTTCCTTTTCATTGGATTCATCTGCCTTCTTCTCCATGTCCTCTTTGCTATCTTCATTGCTTTCCACAACATCATCTTCTTTCTTCTCTTCCTCGTCAATGGATCCATCAGTATTCTTCACCATGTTATTTTTGGCTTCTGTCTCATCCTCAGCAATGCCATCTGTTCTAGGCAAAGTTTCCTCTTCCATTAAATCAACTCCTGTTTCCTCCTCCTCTTTTTCTTCCATGGTTTTGTCATCCTGCACCATGGGGTCCTCATCCATTTTTTCAATATTAGATTTCTCCTCATCATTTTTAGTTTCCTCCTCATATTTTACTACATTATTTTCCTTGATTTTGTCCTCAGATTCAAATTCACCTGATTGCTCAGGTGCACTAGTGCCATTTGCTTCTACCTCAGGAACTTGGATAGCTGTTTCTTTCTCACTCATTTGTTTAGCTTGGAAACAAATAACTACAATCAGCACATAATAACCTTTTCAGAGAAAAAAAGAGAAAAAGCCTAAAGAAAGATTGCACACAGATTGAAAATGCATCTGTCATATTGCTAAGGAAATAAAAATTGCATACCTCAGCATTTTAGCGGGAATCTACTACAGAGTTTAAACATACATTTCGTAAATGTAATGCATAATCCTCACAGAACATTTGGCTAAATCTTCCCAATTCAGCGTACAGTACATTTTTGTGGAAGATAAAAATGCAGGAAACAGAGCAAAGCCAGCAAAAGAAAACTTAAGGATAAACTGAACACTACATTCTGCTAAAAAAATTCAGTACATAAGCTTATAACTAACAATACAATAATTATGATCATTCATGGACCAAAACTAGGTAACACAATATAAACAGAAACCCGACCAATGTGGATTCCACAGATAAGATCTAAAAGCGTTTGAGCATAATTATCTACACATAAGTTTATTAAAAATGTAAATCCACTATCATCCTTTTTGTGTTTGAAATGACATGTAAGACCAAAGGTGAATAAAGCTAAGCCTAAGTTCCCGCTCAAAGGCAGTGAATCCACTCATTTCGAGCACCTTCTCGATAACCAGACACGGCACAGAAACCAAATTTCACTATAAAATAAGAAGAACAAAAAATAAGCTAAATCATAAAATTCAAGGCTTAACACAAGATGCCTCAAAACCCTAACCTCACAAGAGCACAACAGTACATCACAGTTAACCAATAAGTAGCAGCAATCATAACCGGAACACAAGAAATTGAAACTTCCCGGACACGAAAAGGCACAAAGATCAAGGACTTACAGGAGTTACAAGGCTCTATTCAGCTGATTTGGTAACTTCACAGTTTGTCCTCAGGGGCTCTTCTCCTCTACACTCTTGACTTTTGGGCACATTCTGGGTTTCTCGGTACCGTTAAGTGAGAGCGTGTTGGGCGCTTTTATCGTTCGGACTTGAAATCCGGATTTTAAATGCGGTTAATGGCCACGTAAGACGGGAACTGTCAGATGCAGGGAGGACACCATTTCGAAAATTGCTGAAATCATTGGACGGCTGAGATTCGGGGAGTATGCCATAGGAGAGAGCTCTTTTACGGCGAGGATTAAACGTACAGTGTCTTCACTAGTCAGGATTAGCTTCGGCTAGTGTTGAAAGTGGACCCCGCACTGGTTGCCAGAATTAAGGAGGTTTAGTCTGCTAATAATGCTTTTTTTAATAATCAAACCGGCGGTCATAGCGATTAGATCATAAATTTTCTGGTTTGATTCATTTAATATATAAATTAATATACTTTATATGAAATAAATTACAAACTACATCTTTTAAGGAAAAATAACGGATATGAATGTAATAATTCATAAAGATATATTAACCAAAATCCGAGAAAAATTAAAAAAAATAATCTTAAGGTAAAAAATATATATGCTCGAATTAATTCTCTTGCATCTAATAGCATGATGGTTTTCACAAGAGCTGCCAGTCCAAATCGCATAAGAAAAAGATTATTATTCAAACACATGACCTCTAGATATCAGAGGAATGTTTGTATGAACTCGTGTCTAGCTTAAAACAGATACAGTAGTATAGCTTCAACGGACCATTCACTGAGGATTCCATTTCTCAAACTGAGATTCATGGCAATGAGGGTCAAGCCAATCTCTAGAGGAACCCTTTTGCATGTTGGCATTCCCCTTTCCAACACCCACCAGTTCTTGCAAACTCTCCAACTTGTTCTCCCTCCCGGATCCGATGAACTTCCTGTCTGCTTCCTTCAGTTTCTGCTTAAGCCGCTGTTTATGGCCAGAAACATTCGGCTCCAGCTGCTTAGACTGTGTGGAATGTGAAGGCGGAGCCCCGTGAGGTCCAAGATAGATAGTTTCTTCTTCTATAGTCTGCGCAGAAAGAGAGTCCATGAAGGAAAATTGTTCACAAACAAAACAAAAGTACTTGCTAGTCTATCCAGAAATCGTACCTGTATAAGAGGAGGCTGCTTTACGATTTTCTCTTCTGAAGCCTCAGCTTTGCTTTGATCTGGATCTTCAATTCCCAAGCTTGGGATCACGAATCCATCAGTGTCTACAGAACAAATTTAAACCATGCTTGATAAAATAAACAAAGTAACTTGCTTGCTTCCATCCGCGAAGGAACCAAGACTATAATCACTCACTGCTGCTCTCGTCAGTCCAAAACAAATAAATATATAGGATGACACCCGGGATGGAACAGAAAAGCACTAGGCGATTCAATACTAGAGCAGTTAAAGAACAGGAGTAATGTTCCCCTAATTCTTTTCAGATGAAGAGGCGTACGGAAAATTTCAAATAGAATATGAAGAATGGCAGGAAATCGACAGTTTTGCACTAAATCATAGGATATTTCATGATATCAAAGTGAAATAACTTATAAGACAATCTGTAACTCAGCTTGAGGTTACTGCTGACCTTTCAATTAACAAGCATCGGAAAAAGACCTCATTTTCCATTGCTTAAGCCAATAAACTATTATGCAATGGCCAGGTTTATAATGGCAGTCCTTGCTAGTGGTTAAAGAGTAACAGGAAATAGAAAGAATTCCCTGAATCAATCGGCATAAGACTTAGTGGTAGACCGAGCTTTGAGGGTTGTGTGACACAAACTGATATGATTGATAGAAATAATGTTTATAATGGTTTTACCATTCATAAAACTGAGACCTGGCTAAATTGGTTTCAAAAAATCAAATGGGACTGGGATGGTAAAGATATTTGAGCTACATTAACTCAATGCAACACCACATATATCCATTGTCATAATTTATTACATAAAAGATTAAAAATTGTAAAATGATGTTCAAGTCACAGCAGCACAAGCTACGTTCGAAACAATGTATAAGACAGCTATTATTTGCGTCAAAATGCAAGAAAGCTTTGTCAGCAACGTTGAAGTAACCTTATTACCACCGAGCAACAAATAATTCGATGCAAATTGAAAGATTCAGAACAAAACATAATAAGAAGGCTTGTAGTTCCTTAAACATTTAATCAGAATTCAAGTCCCAGCTGTGAATGAAGTTTGTTATGCTGTTAGGGTGTCCACCTAAAAAAGTCTATCGAAATCTGAAGAGAAGTTAATCTTACAACTGACAAAGATACTAATCTGATATCCAGAAAATACTAGTCTAGTACTTAAACAATTTTTCAGTGAAATTTTTTCGGTTTAAAGTTTATCACATGCAAACTCCTACTTTCAGTTGGCATGACACTTTTGCTCTTAGCTTCCCGGTTTACTCTTTCCTCAATACTCTTCAATCTGCAGAGCGTTTATTTTTCCATTTTCTGTATGTCCTAAATAGACCTTTAAAATCTTATCCTAAGATTACCAAAACGTTACTTACAATGAAGCAAACCCCGTTTATTTTTCCATTTTTTTTGTATGTTCTAAAAGATTGAGACAATTCCCTGAACGAATATAACTTGTTTGAATCCCTTTCATTTAACTCTTCCTAAAGTTAGGGGACGGCGTCAGGTTAAGATGTCAGCTCTGCAGAATTGATGAAGAACTTCAAAATACAAACTGTAACACAAGTTTAAACCCCAAAATTTCAGATATCCTTTACCAGAATCTGACATAAAATGGCAAGCAATAACAGCGATCCGGTTCTGAACGCAACAAGGTATGCATACAATGTAGCCAATAAAAACAAAATTATTACAATTGTAAAAAAAAAAATCCCTCAAACAACTGAAACGTTAAATTGTAACAAGCCCATTTCAGAACAGCAAATCAAAAGCTAAAAAACCCGAACAAGATCCAGTTTTTCCCAAATTTCAAGAAAACCAAACAAAAAGAACAAATGTGCAAAACGAGAACAAAATTGCATACCCCACTCATCTTCTTCCTGATCAATGACTGGTGGAGTGGTGCGTGGTTCAGAGGGGTCCATGGGACGCTGACGATCATGGATATCAACTGCCACAGGGCGGTGAGCCCAGATGAAATGAGATCAGACGCCTGAGCTCGCCCACCCAACAAAATATCAGTGGTTCTGCTACTGCTACTGTTACTAAGCGACACGCAACGAGCTTCGCGTTATTGTTATGATAAATAACGAAATCTGATCATCTTCCCAAAAGTGAAGGTTTTTTTATGCTTAAAATATGGAAATTAATTTAAATTGAAACCCTAAACCTATAGAAGTTGACAGACTTCACTAGGTTGGTGACCCGGGAAGGGTATTTCCGTCATTAAATAACAGTTTAACTAAAGTCTCAGCTCTACGGTTCAACTATGGTCTAATTTAACTGTGGTCTCGTTAAGGCTTTATCCATCCAGATTGCCACATCATCTTTTTCACAAATTTTGGATAATATTTTCTTTTGGTGAGTATATTTCAAAATAAACAGAAGGCTTCTGTTAGAGATAATAAGAATAGACAGATTACACTACTAACTCAAAATTCCGATTCGGATTCTGAATTGTTCAATTCGTATCCGTATCCGTCAAGATTCGGACTCTAATAGTTAAAAAATTCCTTTGAAGACTGAGCACAATTTGATAACAAGAGGCTCCCTTAACAGTGGCTGCCATGAACCTGACCATTTTATTTCAAACCGGTTCTGTTTGCTTGTGAGAACATAGAAACATGCAAGTGATGGTGTCCGGTCCGGCATTATCAGCCCGTGGACTTCTTCCGAGTAATGGGGCTCCATTAATAAGACTCTGAAAGCGTGCAGGTGAAGAGATGGAACAGCATCATTATATCATGATACCTTGACCCTCTGATTGCAGACAATAGAAAATGGGTCATCATTGGAGATCACTGTGCTCTCCTGGGTCATTAGGTCGCTGACAAGATTGCAGGCCTACCTCTATTTTGACTACCACTTGGCTTTCCTTGTATTTATCTTTCAAAGTTTGTTCTCTTTACTAATTGCGGGTGGGTTTTAGACTTTTATTGGACTTTTGCCTCAAAAAGTTTGTTCTCTTTGTTTCTAGGAGTGGCTGCTTTCTTCACATTAAAGATTTTAATGGGATCTTGTTTGATTATGGATAAAAGGGGGTGTGTGTTTATGGGTTCTATGCTGCCATGTGGAAGGTAGAGTGATGCTGCACTTCCCACATGGGTTCTGCAAATCTCTAAGCTTTGAGATTGGGGATTGAAAGAGGTTTTGTTGCTTTCAAGAGAATCAGTTGCAGATAAGAACAAAACCTATATACTGTTTTCAAGTAGGAGGAGCCCAGCGAGAGGGTCAGGAGGAATTGAGACTTTCTGTGCAAGAATTTATAAAAGGACAGGATTACTTACTTCCATATCCAGCCAGATCATTGTGTTCTTGCTTGATGGTTATGGTGGATTTCATCTTCAACCATACGCCCCATTTCTTCTCCAACAAATTGCCTTTCTCTAACATGTGAGAAACCATTCCAATCCTTTTTTAAGTTTTAGGAAATGGTTTTTTCTCAGCGTTTCTTCAAACCTTCACCGCTTTGTGCTGCTGTCCTTGTGGCCTTTTTATTTTTCATCAGTTCACAAACTTTTGGAGGCTTCAGTTACCTGGTGACCATTCCTATTCTGTTTCTTTCAACCATTTTCATCATCACCCTCTCAAACAAAAAGGTGGTCGTTGTTGAGAATCCAGAAGAGGATGGAATTCCTAAGTTCAGCGTGCTTGAAGAAGTTGCAGAGAAAATAAAACCAGAAGAGCAGAATGCGGAAAACTGCGAAGCTGCAACTGAAAGCTGTGTTATGCACGAGTATCAAGTAGAATCAACAGATTTACTGTATGATAGTGAAAGCAGTGACGATTTCTTAGCAAGTGAGAGCTTTGAACTCACCTGGAAGTCTTCCACTCCCGTGGGCCACAACATCACAATGTCTGTAAGTTCCGTCTCAGATGATGAGGACGACGGCGATGATCTGATCGAGATCAGCCTGCCAACCAATAATTCAGATCCTGTGCATGAAGAGCAGAAGCACAAGTTGCCGTCAGATTTACCTGATTACTTCCCTGAATCCATTTACGGGCAAGAGGGTCTAATGGAGCTGTTAGCAGAGATTAATGAGTCCAATGACGAGGAGAACTTGATTGAAATTGACCTTTCTTTGAACTCTATTAAGTTTTCCAGGCTCGACATTGAAGGATGAGATCTGTGTTGAACAAGTTAATGTGGTTTTGACATGTTAGGAGATGGACTATAGGATTACAAAGTTCATCCCAATCTTTCTGTGATGCTTTCCTTATATATGAAGCTTGCGCAAGTAAGAAATCCCTTTCTTCAAAATTCGTTGCTCATAGCTAAAACACCCATATACATAAGTAAGAATCGTTACCAAGTTCCTATCCACTACAAAAGTAACAAAAAATTTCCTGTTTCGTGTGAGGAGGCAACGTGAATTATCAACTCAATAATCATACAAAAAATCTCCTCGTCGCTATTCGTGTGCGTAACAACGAAATCACTCACAGGCGAATTAGGCTCCAGTGACTCGGCAAGTATTGTCAGGTAGCTATGTTTTGATGCCAAGGAACTCTAAACCAGTTGCTTTTGGCGTCAAACCATGGTGAGCCAGATAATTGGCACCGTAGAACTTGCTCAAATGCCTCATCCCGTTATCGCATAGAATGGTGACAATTGTGTGACCAGGACCAATTGATTGTGCTACCTTAACGGCTCCAACGCAATTCATAGCTGAGGAACTCCCGAGAAATAACCCATCGTTCTTCAAAAGATACCTGAGAGCAGTTCAACATGAGCAAAATTCTAAAACGTAATTGAGTGGAAAAGAGTACACGATGTTTCCACTGTATTTTGAAAATGGATAAATAGAAGCTATCAATCCGGTGCTTAGATGGAACTAATGGAACACCTAGATAAGACTAAAAGGTAGAGAAAGGAAAGCACAGGATTGACCTTGACATTTCAACAGCCTCCATATCTGATCCTCGAAACGCACCATCGAGTTTAGCCATCCTAAAATTCTCAGTCAATCGATTAATTCCAATCCCTTCTGTTATTGTATCAAATGGATTCTTCAGCCTTTTCCCTTCCGCTTCCTCTCTGGTGTACATCACCCCTCTTGTTACTTTATTGAACAACCCAGAACCAGGTGGATCTATGAGAAAGCACTTGATGCTTGGATTTTTTTCCTGTAACAGAATATTAATGGAGCTCCTAACACAAGATCGTTGAAAAAATCAAACGGGAGAGAAGAATATCACCTGAAGAAACCTGGAAACACCAGCCACCGTGCCCCCTGTGCCTGCAGCTGCAACAAATGCATCTAAACAACCACCGCTTTGCTCCCAAATCTCAGGTCCCGTACCATCATAGTGAGCCCGGAAATTTGCCAAATTTTCAAACTGATCAGCAAAGAAACCCCCACTACAATAGTCTGAGAAGCCTGAACCATGTCTCCTGTAATCATAATTGTCACCATTAACTTGAAATGAGTATTTTCCATCAGATTGCGCAGCTTTCCGAAGTTCTGTAGCTAATTTGTTCGCTTCCTGTGCCCGTCTCCTGGCAATATTGACAAAGTGGTCTCTATGCGTAATTGAAACTGGTCTTACCCTTTCAACAGTAGCCCCCAGCGCTTCCAAAATTTGAGACTACAAAAACATTCACGCAAATAATTTTTAACTTTGTTGACAATATAAAAGAAAAGTGAGGAAAAAGGGAGACCGCATGGCACCCAATGGTTATGCAAGGGAGGGATATATTCACGCAATGGTATTGTTCAATCGAAACACATTCTAGTCATACCTTCTCAATAGCAGCATCATCAGGAATAACCACATGGCACTTGCATCCATAGGCAGGAGCCACTGTGGCAAGGCTAATAGCAGTACTACCGGCACTTCCTTCAGTAACAACTCCACCTTCAAAGAGTTGACCAGATTCTAAAGCCTGTATGTGGGAATAGGTTAGACATTGCCAACAACAGAAATTGTAGAAAATTACAAAAAATAGAGATGGCCACAATTTGAGACTTCTTCTAACATGGAGAGAGTCTTAGTCTCTAGCTATAGTAGGCAATCCATAAATTGTCATTAAGAAAAGGGTTAAAAGTCCTTCAAAACAAAATTTGAACTTAAATAGGAATGAGCAAAATTTTATACATACACACAACTTTTAGCAGCCTTGCAGGTTAATTTAGAAGATCTTTTTTTGCATCCTCAGCCATCACCTCCTTCTAGAGAAATTTTGTTGGTAGGATATCCACCTTAAAAAGTGCCGATTAAAACCCATGGAGAGAAAAGTCTTGCGACTGGCGAGATACTCTTCTATTCTAAAAAAATTAAAACTAATGCTATTACAATTTATCCCGTTGTACAAAGCCAACAATCATGTTCATTGTTCTGTTTGCTGCCTTGACTAAAAGTTAATCTACATTAAAATTTTCACAAATGGTGGCGACTAGAAGAAATCTACCTCTTCAATTATTCTCACAGCAACTCTATCTTTCACACTGCCTCCTGGATTTAGAAACTCACACTTCCCAAGAATCTGATCAGATAAAAAAAGTTAAATCAGTAAATCAAAATCAATTAAAAACAGTGATCAACCAAATAAAGAACAAGGAAGCATCGGGTTACACGACAACTAATGACTTCAATGGCGTTCATGGTTATAATTATAGAGTGTAAAATGAAAGAACAAGATAAAAAAAATACTACCATGGGGCAGCGTCCAGAGTAATATCAAAACGGAAACCGTAACCAACATACAGGCTATCATATCAGCATGCATTTATCATATCATTACTCCTAGAATGAGTATCGAGAAAGTCAGCTTGATCAATAGGGATATGTGAAAGGATTGGCAAAGCCAAAACTGCATTAATTTCTTATTGAAAACAGAAACAAGGAAAGGTCAAAATTAAAGAAAAGGAAGACAAATTCATGAGTAACTGGTTAAAACACCAAGATCACAAAAGCAAATAATTACACAGCTTGGACAAGAAACTGAAGAAAAATTCAACTCAAAATAAGGTATAAAATTTATTCCAAAATATAGAGAGAAAATTCAAATCTGGAGGAATACAGGAGCTCACCTCACACCCTGTAGCCTCGGAGAGGCTGTTGATTCTAATCAAAGGAGTGTTCCCAACAGCGCCAACGAGCCCATGTCTTGTCTTACTCCTTTTCAAACGAGATACCACCGTCGCCTTCTTGTACTTATACTGGTAAAGAAAGAAAGAGACCATAGCTAGGGATACGGACATGGCAGCCACAACAGCTCCTGTCGCTCTCGCAGGCGCCATTGTGGCGGTTCGTGCCTGAAACCTCAGAAAAGAAACCGTTCTCGGCTATTTATAGTCTTCAGCTCGTGTGGATCTATTCGTCCATTTTCTGGGCCGGGCCTATGAGCCCACACTTCTATTTTTCAGTTTTCGTGTTTGTCTGTTGAGCTAGTTGCACACCGAACGAAAAAATACAGGAATGCAATTATACAGTTAATGATAAAATATATTTTTTTTGAATTTAAATATATATATATATATAATTTTTATTTTATAAATAATTATATGAGTTAAGATTTTCTAAATTGAAATAAAATTTTAAAATTTAAAATAAAAATATTAGTCCACATCTGTCTTAAATAACGAGTTTGGTATGCTGATGTTGTTTGTTTTGGTTTATTAAAACTAAACTAAAATCATAATATATGTTTTGTTACCCTAGGTTTTGATAAACCATGATATTTTTTACTTTGTAAATTATAAAATCAATTCGTTATTTCTAATATTGTTCTTTTTAATAAGAAGGCATTATTATCACCAAAATATAATAATATTATGAATGATTAAATAGTTAATTAAAGAAAATCAAAATTAATAAATTTTGTTTAAATATATTATTGGTTTTATAATACTAAAATGATTTTACAATTACTAAGTAAATGCACGGATAAATTCCCGCCGTAGGTTACTGCATACCATGTTAGATGTAATCCTTCACAGAACTCTTGCTAAAAGCTTAACCAGTTTCGTTCCAGAAAGTAACCGACAGTTTTAGGGTTAGGACAGAGAACATACGTGCACATAGGATTTTTCTAGGGTTTTTTTCATGCGATGAGGAATCTAACTCGACCGAATATTTGGGGTTTGGAGAAGGAAGATTATAGTACAAATAAAATACTAAACGAGCTCCGATAACATCGAAAGACAACAAAAAAAAAAAAGAAAGAAAAGTTATGGTTAGTATATGGTAATGGGGTAAGTAAAAATGGGTAATTCGGGAGTCCAAAGTCTTATAACTCCTCTTCAGTTTTCACACCACAAAATATCCAAAAGGAAAGCATAGTCACTGGAAAAAGTAAGCTTATGCAATTGCAGTACACCGAAATTTACACTCTCCTTTCAGCCCAAAAAACACAAAAACAAAACACCTTCCCCAGAGAATCTCTGCACTGAGAGAAAACAAACACCTTAATCATTCTCTCTTCCCCAACCCCACCACTCATCTTCTCTCTTCACCACCTTCACCAACATCGATCAACATGGAGATCCAAGAAAAGCTTATCAAGTACAAGTACCACATCATCTCTGCCCTCATCATCGCTTTGGTGGTTGCCTTTCTAGCCTTTCTCGCGCCGAGGTTTCTCACAATACTCGCTTACTTCTGGCCGCTGTTCCTCTCCACAGCCCTCTTTCTCGTCGCTGTCATCTTCTTTGGGAAGACCTCTTTACCGGCTACCGACTCTTCCTTCCACAAAGCGGGGGAGGGACTCTTGGATTATGTTGCCGGTCAACCTGAGCAAGCGGTGGATAGTTTCAAATCTGAGCATGAGTAGGTGCTATTTCCTCTGCAATCTATCTCTCTAACTATTTTTGTTCCCTTACTCTTCCTTTTTTTCTCATCTGTAATTCCTTTTACCTCTCCTCACCCTGTCTTGCAAAAACTGTAAAAGTACTTCTGTTTAAAGTCGCTGTTAGTTATTAATAACGAGATCTAGTTGATATTATTTAGTATGCTCTAATTTATTTCTTTTATTTATCGCATAAGTGAGAGGGTTTCCGCTCGTTTTTCTGGCATAGTACGATGTATGGATTTCTGTTAGGTTTGGTAATTAATCTAGAATATGGGAAATAGAATCATGGCTTTAATTTCTTTATTATTATTATTTATTTTGGGAATATATACACTTAATTATGTATTTGTAATTAGAGATTAAAAATTATGTATAAATTTGATCATATAAAAAGATTAATTAAAAATATGATTAAAATGAAAATTATTTATGCTGACATGGTCGCACATAAGTCTTTAGATATGCTGTACCCGCACGTGATACAATAGCTGGCAACAGTTTACTGTCATGCCACGTCTACATATGTACACAATATACTTTTTCCTTTTTTTTTCTTTTTTTTTTCAGATTCTCGCGCGTTGAAGTCGATGGCGACGAATCCCAATCGTAAGATTAAAATTTTTCCGAATTTTAAAGTGATTATAAATTTATTCCGATTCATTAGACAACAAGACCAAAAACTTGATGTACAGGTGAAAACTTAATAATGCGCACTTAACTGACAACACCAATATTAGGCACTAGTACAAGTCGGTGACCAACCGCTTGATGAAGGCTCAATTCAGTTCTGTGTTGGAGTTGCTTGAGCAAGAAGTATATCAGAGGCAGACAGAGTTCCGGACTGATCAAAATCAAGATTCTCAAATTCCTCCATTATTGGAGAGATGTCTTCTTGGGTAACCTTCCCCATCTCTTTAAGCTTAAAAAGTATGAAATCAGCAGCTCTGTAAGGTAAATGAAAGTGGTTAGTCTTGAAATTAAACAGAGACAGTAAGCAATGACAAATGTACTGCGAAACTAGTAAGAACAGCATGGCATGGAGTCTGTCCACCAATCTGGAAAAATGACTTACCTGACAATCCCATCATCATCAAAATCTGCTTGCTCTAGATCCGCATTGGTTATCCTCCTGGTAAGAACCCAGTTCACCAGTGCCTTTTGTCTGCTCTCAGTGAATAACTCAGTGATGTAGAGAAACAATTGAGCCAGACCAACAGTGCCGGTCATTATCCAAAATATAGCGAACGCCCGACCAGTTCTAGTTGAGAAACTTTTGTCTCCATAACCCAAGGTTGTGATGGTTGAACATACACAATAGAAGGCATCTACCATGTCCAAATCCTCCACCATGTATAGGAAGCTGGTTCCAACCATCATGAGCACCGATAGAATGGCCATCGCCAAATAACACTTGTATCTCACTTTGTTGCTCTCAATTTCCTTCAGCATTGAAGCTGGACCAAGTTTTTGATGCACATGCAGAGCTTTCACCAGTAATATTTCCTGCCTCTCTACCAGGTAGTCTGCTGCTTTGCTGAGAATCATTCCTACCAGAGCCATACCCGAGAAGACAAAGCCGCAGGAGAGCAATTTTGCAGATTCACTATCTGGCACTAGGTCTCCATATCCTACAGTGGTCATAGTCACAATGCAGAAGTATATAGAATCAAGAATTGGATTGGTTTTCTTCCCTTTGATATCATCCCTGACAAAGTAAAAGCACATAGTGCCAACACCTAAATAGGCAGCCAAGAATATAGCAACTTGTCTCAAACTTAAAGAGGATTCATGACGAGGTAGTGGACCATCAGTTACAATATCTGGAGGAACAATGTCTACAAGAGGAGCACTTCTAACACGGCGAAATCTTCTTCTCTTCGGTGCACAAGCATTATCGATATCGTTGGTGGCACCAACCAATCCTGATAGCAACGGCTGTTTTGTGTCACTACAAGCCATATGGACAGTGTAGCAAAAATGATACAGTCTTGCTAGCAAACCTGAAAATCATAAATATGTTTCATTTAATCTAACCCTGCAAAAGAGATTCCTTCTGAACAAGATCCAACAAGAAAAGATTGCATCAAGCCACCTTTCTTCAACTAAATCATATACTTCCCAGGTCTACCATTTCTATGGAAGGAATTTGAACACATATCACCAAAATCATCATAAGTAACATACGCTATATGAATTAGCGAGTTACCTCTTTGCATATAAATAAAGACCGAACGCATAGCATCAGAAGTGAACAGCCGGGATTTCATACTAGCAGGTGCTAATACGATTCTAAGTGTGACTAAACTTCAGTATACGAGTATTTCACTAGGAATTTTGCAAAGAGTTACCAGCTGAAGCATTAACGCACTGAATTTAAAGCATTCTTAACAGCGAATTTCCTAGCAGTTTCCTTGCTATCCTCCAATTTTTACGTACAATCATGAACTGTTGTCCATTGCCCATAGCGGGAATAGTCTCTTCTTGTCTTCCCCACTGAAACAATACGATGGCAAAGGTACAAAGAACTGCGACAAGGAAGTTTCGTCCACCGATCCAAATTAGGGAATAGGGGTCAAATACCTCTACGATACTTCATTCCAACACTTTATAATACTTCCTGGATATAGCTTCATGTAACAATCACAAACAGAAAGGGGATTCAGCCCAAATTACCCACATTAGTTTACTCCATTGAGATCTTCACAGAACTCAAAGAATAACACCACTCCAACATTTGTGGATCTCTTAATTAGGCATGAAAAAGAAAACGAAGAGCTAGTTGCGGGTTCAATAATTAACGAAATGAGACTCCAAAGTAACCATACCTCAAGGAATACCACAAGCGAGTACCAGTGCTGAAAAGCTGGGAAGCTTCCCACAAAAGACACAAGCAAGAAATTTCATCACCATAAGGGGTAAAGAGAGATAGAGATAGACAGATTACCAGCAGACGAGGCACAATAGCTAGTATCCTGGAGACGATACTTGTCGGTTTGGTAGTTAGAACCTCCAGTTAGTTAGTTTGTCTTCTTACTTTCTATCGGCGGGAGAGGAAAAAACCAGCTAGAAGTTTCCTTTATTAGCTTTTTAATTTTACAAAGGAGAAGTGGGAAGTGAAAATCAGAAGACTGTGTCGGAATTAAATACATTACTACCATCCAATCAGTATCAGGAAGAACTCCCAAATGACGTGGAACACTGTTGAAATCAGACCGGTTAATCAGTAATAAAGTCAACACATTTTTTATAATATGATTGCGATTATTTATATATTTTGTTTATTTATTATAACATTTGACTCCTCGATATATCTAGCCCATATTTTTCATTAAAAATGAGATTTGGATGCAATACATTTTTAAATTATTAAAAACAAGATTAGATGCTTTCTTAATTAATTAAACATAAACATAGAACTAAAAGGAAACGAGCAGGCCCAAGCGAAAGCCGAATTAAAGATCAAGGCCCAGCTCAAACTAACATGGTTAGGGGAGTAGCCTATCCATTTATAAGAACCGGGAAACAGGCAAAACGAAGGGTCGAAGCGATCAAAAAATGGAGGGAAACGTTTCCATTTCAATCCCCAGGGGAAGAAGAGATCTGCTCAAGAAAATCAAAGGTCACTAAATTTGAAAAATAAATAAACGCCTAAATTCAGGTTCTCTAGTAGATTTGTTACTTACTTTTCTATGATACCAGAGTTTACTCGATCTCTGGTGAAGGATCTCGGCGAGGGACGATCCCCGATTATCCACATCGACAAATTCCGGAACTACTGCACAAATCCCGATTCCAATTGGTTCATCGCAGTTGTTAAAGCATAAATTCGTTTATTCGAATGTATTTTCGTAAATGTCGGAGCACCTACGGTGTCGTCTAATAGTCACTCACTCAAATTTTGCTTGTGCAGCTGCTGCGGCTCTGATTCGGCGAAGGGGCAAGAAATCCTCGTGATGTATCGGGACTGCCACGCGCACAGAATTGGTATTAATTTAGTGTGCTGCGCGGCGTTTGTTTCTGTCGAAGAACCCCAAATTTGTTTTTCTTTTAACGGTTATTTACTGGTTTTCTCTTCTGTGCCTGCGTTTGTAGATGCATTGTTGAGAGTGTTACTGATTGTACAGAAACTTCTGCAAGAGAACAAACATGGGTCAAAGAGAGACATATATTACATGCACCCTTCTTTGTTTACAGGTGTATCTCTCTTAGATGGATTATTTTTGCAATAATTTGCCTATTAACGACAAAATTTTCTTTCAAATTCTTTATGGGTTTCAGCGTTGAAGTATCTTCTATTTGTTTCGGATTGCAGAACAATCAGTTGTGGACCGCGCAATTAATGATATATGCATCCTGCTTCAGTGCAGTCGTCACAACCTAAATGTGGTGCGTATTTGTACTCTTTGGTTTCGTTCTTAATCTTTATTTTCCTAGAAAGATATTGATCAATAATGGAGCATCTATGGATTTGAATGACGAGATATATATGGTTTGACTTGCTAAATGATCGCTAGCAAAACGTTTAAATCATAATATGCAAGGAGGTTATGATAATGTTGAATTTTTGTCCCCATTTTAGGTTATTTATTGTAAATTGTATCTGCAGATTGATTTTCAGTTGGCATGTGAGAGTTGTTAGGGAATATCAGGCCTGTGAAGGCCTTTGGTTTAATTGTTGATGGCAAAAGTAGCGTTTCTTTCTTGATTTTTTTCCAAATTATTTCACAAGCTTTTGTATGTACGCTTGGTTCGTAATGTTGTTAGGCAATCTTGTTTAGTTACTGATAAACTGATGGAATGAAAAAAAAATAGCAGGTTTGATGACTTATGCTTGATTCTCGAGATTCAGTCTAACGATTTTTACTATTTGATGGGAATCTGTTTTGGCAGGTATCTGTTGGAAATGGGTTTGTATTCCTGATCAGTCTCAGCTCTTGCAAGATGCAAAGAGAAACTCAAAGTGAACGTTCATTGCCTAATATTTGCACTCATAAATGACTGATGCTAGATTGGTGATGGGTTGGTTACGGTTTATGGAAGCTGAAAAGAAGTTTGATTGCATAAATTGCCCTAGCTCAGTAAGAATTCGGTAACACATTGAATAATTTGAGTCGCTTTCCAGAGTCTCATTGGCTTTTGATTTACTTTCAGGTGCATTCCATTCCTGTTCATGTTGAGGAAGTTCAAGGTAGTGCATTCGTGCCTTGAAATCTTTGGATGTGGTCAGAATTTATGTAAATGCTCAGAAATAGAAATTGCTTGTTTGGAGTAAACTAATAAAAAAACTGATCTCTTATGAAAGTACTACATAATTTCCAGGGAAGAAATATCATAAATTTGGCTTGTTTTATGGGAATGTGATTTATTTCCACTAAAAAGAAAAGGTTTTGGCCACTACGGATTTAAAAAACGGATCCCTGCAAGTGCAATGGTTTATAAACATTTTTAGCAAATCCTAACTCTTCGAAACTACATAGATATTGTCAGTGTCGCCAAATACATACTGGTTGTGGAGAAGGAATCAGGTAAATGTTCTCGTACATAATGCTTATGTTTCCAGTAATGATCAAGCTTTTAAATTTTTCATATTTTTTCAGTTGCAACAATGATATCTTGGATAGCTGATATTAATGAATTGCAGTGTTCCAGCGTTTAGCAAATGATCGGTTCTGTAACACTAACCGCTGTATTGTAATCACAGTAAGCACAAAGTCTCGTCATTCATTTATTCTCTCCTCTCATTGCAAGTGGATTACATTTATTTTTGCATTTTGTAGGGAAGAGGTTATCCAGATGTTCCGACAAGAAGGTAGGAAGCTCCTTTCCATTTGTGAATGACGTTTTTGATATCTGCATGTAAGAGATTACTGGCTTCCTTTGATTCCATCTAATTTCTACTCTACGAGCTCATATTTATCAGGTTTTTGCGACTTCTTGTTGGGAAGTTGTATTTGCCCGTCTATTGCTTGGTAGACTGTGATCCATACGGCTTTGACATCCTGACTACCTACCGATTTGGTTCCATGGTTAGGATTGAAAATCAAAGAACGCTATTTTTTTTAACAATTATTTGTTTCCTGCAACCATATATAATTAGTAAAGTGACTGAGGCAGAACTTTAAGCTTTAAATCTTCACAACTGAGTTCTAACTCCATATTTTCTACCATGAACATCTCGACACCACAAGCAAATGGCTTATGATGCAAAGGTTCTGCGAGTGGCAGAGATGCGCTGGCTGGGTGCTTTTCCTTCTGATTTTGAAAAGTATGACATTCCCCAACAATGTCTTCTTCGTTTGAATGTTGAAGGTGAGACAATGGATGTCTTGTGTTGTAAATAGCTAGTTTTTCCTATGCTGTTTTCTAGTTTATGCTAGATTCTTGCATTTATTTTCAGACAAGAGGAGGATAGAAACCATGTTACAGAGATGTTATCTGCAAAAGGAAGTTCCACATTGGAGGTAGAAAGTCTGGCATTTCATGTTTATTCTGCGCTATTTTCCTTTTTAATGCTTTTCTTGCATTTGATATAATTTGGAAGAAGTATTCGTTTCATGCAAGGTCGGAACTAGAGTTAATGCTGCAAAGAGGAGTGAAATTTGAGATTGAAGCATTGTCTGTGCACTCAATCTCCTCCTTGTCAGACTCGTATATACCCTCCAAAATTGAAGGTGGACTGCACATGTAATGTGCCTAGACATAAACCAAGTTCTTTAGGGTCGAAGGATTCTTCTTTTAAAACGCTAAATTCATTTAAGTTTCGTATAAATTTAGTAATTGCAGGCAGTCCTTTTCTATGCAATTTCAATCTTTTTCTTGCGATTTTTTATTCAACGATAATGAGCAATATTCTTTATTTTTGTATCATATAATCAAATCAAATATAAAATTGGAAAGGAAACACCATAGATGCAAATTCTATTTAGTATTTGCCTAAATTAGTCCTAAATGGAAATTTTTTCATATTAAATGTTGTACATATTAAGACATCTGTCCAATTCGGTAAGACCGCCGCCAGATATGGTAACCTATTGGCTCTACAACTCCTAAATATTCTTCTAATAAACACAAGACCCTGGACCAGTGGCCACAGCTCTCAGATCATCGAAATAGTTCATAAAATTTACTTAATGAAAGGAGGGAAATAGAGGAAATTATTACCTTTTACTAGAATTATGGTGACAAGATCATTTCATTTTAGTAAACTGTTTATATTAATAGATGAACTTGGACTCGATTGAGGTAATTTGCTTTGTTGTAAAATTTACAATAAAATTTTTTTAAAAAAAAACTCAATGGTTATGATTGAATTACAAGATTCATTCATTTGATGGAAAAAAAATAGAGTTATTAACGGTAAAAATATTTCTCTATTGTAAAAGAGAAAAAGGAGGCATCTTCTCGGATGGAGCATAGTGCACAAATGGTTCGATTTTGCTGAACTTCTTTTTTATAACAATATATATATATTTTTTTTTAATCATTACTTCCTTCAACTCAAGTTTGGTTTTGTTCCATCTCTTCGATTGATATATCTTTTGAGTTGTTCAAAGTGAATGTCCGTATTTGAGCTGGGTGTAAGAGAAAGGTAATGGAACTGTTGCAGAATCTAGGATGTAAAGCTTTCCGGCTTCTGTTCTCACGCTTTATTATTTGTCTTTAGTAATTTCTTTCAGAAGAAAAAGATATTCTGATTCTTGCACCGCATTGTATTGGCTGGAGTATATTCTGTGGCCATAGATACAGAAAATGGGTTAGTGAAGGTTAATGGAAGAGTCAATCCCGGTAACAATTCTGCAAATATTTGACAAGTACGGTAAACATGGCGAGATACAATCTGTTCGATTCGATGGCCAAGAAGGGGGACCTAAGGATGCCCGAACAGGATGACCTACCACAGTTCTCCGCTCTGCCAACTAAGCTAAGGTCGGATTGTTGAAAGGTATATCTGTATTCTGATTCAATACATCTTCAATTCCTACCATTACAGTTTTAGTCGCTGAATTCATCTAGCAGAGTAGTCTATTTTAAGACCATGTCTGGATTGATTCAAGATATGGCAGTTTGCAGTTGTTTTTTGTGTTAAGGATAGCTAACTATACAATGGAAGTGTCATGAAGCTCATTGTTCATACTCGATCGGTTGTACGAGCAGCTAGCTAGGGACTGTAGTAATTGACAACGATGGTTGTGATTTCCAGGTCACTGAAATTCTCTGGTGCATACTTGTGATAATATCACAGTGCACATCCTGTGATGTCTCTGCTAGATTGAATAGTCTTTGTTTACTTATGGACTAGTTCCATTCAATGGTTAGTCTCAGACCAGACCCCACTTCATTATTGATTCGTTGCATTATTGAATAAATTGGACAATATCAGCCACTGTTCATTGCCCTTGTGGCTACATCGATCCACGAATGATTTCAATCATTCAACCCCGTGCTTTTTCACTGTTCAGTAGTGCTGGATACATATTCACCCCCAAGCTTCACGAATGCTAGCTACGTGGCCACCGTACATGTACATTGTTTGAACAAAAGATAAACACAGATTGTAGGGAATTTTGTCAAAATCAGGAGAAATTGTTCTCGACATTATAGCATACTGCCAAGCAGATATGCATGAATTGCAGAGGGTGCATGCAAGGACTGAATCAAAGAGGTTCAGTGATTTGATATGGGATTGATTTAACATTGAAAATCAAGAGTAGGTCGCAGCAAGGTAGACAGAACTTCTGTTGGTGATGTGAAAATGAATCCACAGGTAAAGAAAGGGAGAAAATGAAAGCGCATGAGTTTATAGCCACATAAGTGTAGAGAGGGAAATGGATTCATCTGCCACATACCATATGGATACAAGACAATTTCAGTCTCTTTCAAACATGGTATTTGAACAAAAGTTTTCTGTTCTCTTGCTGTACATTTAGCATTCTTGCAGGTTTCATGTCTTTTCCACTATTTGGCCCTGATCCTGATATTTATTTTGTACAGATTAGGCCGATGGCTGAACTAGACAAAAGACCTTACTAGCTAAGATCTCTCATTCTCTTGCCTTTAGAGATGTAATAAGCAGCTAATTATTAAGGGAAAAAGGCACCAATGAAGCAGCTAAAACGACTGGGAAGGAAACTCGAGGGATTCCTTTTCTTTTGATTGGAAAGAAAGGAATGGCGCGTGGTGGCATTGTAATTGGAAAACTGAGACAAGTTGGAAATCCGAGAGATTCTCTTGCAATAATTAGAGACATGTGTCAGGTTGAAGAGTGAAAACTGGAAAGAGGGCTGTAACCTTTATTTCATCCTCTTTTACATGTTTCATGCGTTGCGTGGTTTGGAGTAAGTGAAAAAGCCTTATTGGGCACTACCAATCTACATTGTCACATCTGTTTTCAGTTTTGTCCCCCACAAAGTGTGGATGTGCTAGAAGTTTTGATATTTTCTAGTGTCATTTGGATCCTACAGAATGATGCACGTGGAAAGTTCTTCCTACTGCATCACTATGGATGACTTAATGTAATCCAGAACTGGTTTACCTCTGATGTGCCAGAGAAGTTCTCTGGTAGCCATAATGATCATCACCTATTCTTTGTATATGTTCTGTTCGTATTTATCAGGTTTCGAATCCTTAATACATCCTCCCAATTTATATGTGCTTCATGAGGATTGGAATATGAAATCGATGTTTAAGATAATCATAACCATTTTAATTTTAATATATTCAATATCCTTTAAGAACTGTAGAAAAAGAACTACGTGGATAATTTCTCAATAGTTCAACTAACCAGTATTGGTTATCATTAATGGCGATTTAATTAGCATATCATATCGTTTTCCTTATGGACCTCTTTGTCCAACCAAATCAGAACATATAATTAATACTTGGGTAACATGGATTACCAGGTGATCCTTCCTTTGCCGACGTGCAAGCAGAAGCACCTCTCCATAGTCCATTCCACGTCAAACCATTATCTAGTTCTGTCCATGGATTTTTGCAGGTTTTTAACGAAAGTTCTGGTAACACACACTATGGTACCTGTAGAGCTAACAGAGGAACACTTTTTAAGCCGCAGACAAGATGAGGAGGAGACAAAAAACGAGAAGAAGAAATAGTTGCTACCAGGATATCGTTCTATACAAGTATTTGCTTGCAACTAGTCATCAGACTCCCTGCAGTAGAGCTATTAAGTTGAAAACTGGCTAAGATTTACATGCTAGATATGGAACAAGAGAGGCTTGATGTTTCTTTCTTTTGATCCAGGAGAGATCAGTTAACCATGACTAACTGCTGCAGCTGCCCTTCAATTCTTATCTCTTCTTTCATCTTTCTTATGAACTCTTCGAATTTCTTGTTTAACTCTTCTGTGCTCAGCAACCCATTTCCCTGTTCAACTTCATCATTGTCATCATCTTCATCATAATCTTCTTGAATAAGAAGTTCATTGTCTAGCATTTTTACCGCTATTTGGCCATCTTCTTCGATTAGTGATTCTCGTTCTCCTTCTTCATCTTCCACGTTCAGCTGCTCGGGCTCTAATGACTGGTCTTCTGCGTCTTCTATCTCATACGCTTTTTCTTTTTCATCCTCCACGGCAGCACTCTTTTGGTCCTCAGCAGTAATCTCCGCCAGGACGGATTTCTTAAAAAATGGCAGTTCTGACTCTGACGCTGTCTGTGGAATGTCGTCGTTGAAAGACATGTAACTGCTGCGACCAAACTTGGACGAACTGGAACCAGATAAACCTGAGTATTTTGTAACCAAGACAAGGAGTCCATTACAAAGAAGGAAGATGCAGTTCTTGTCAATGGTGTGGCTAAACAACTTGATAGGGAGCGTAGAGAAGTAGTCGTTCAAGGAATGGATGAGAGAAAGCACAGTGTCGTTAGACAAGAAAAGAGAAATCACTGAAACCGAAAGTAGAAGTTGGGTTATCTTCTTCAGAATGTCAGGTTTTGTCAACTGGCTCAGCTTTAGCAGATTTTGGAGCTGATTTTGATCCATGATTCTCCTCCTCCTCCTAAATATAATGGCAGGCTTTATATGTACGGGGTTGGCGTTCTGTCTTGCACCTGATCAGTTTCGTTTCAGGTTGTTGGCTGTAAGTTGATGGGTTGATGCGTCAAAAACACTAGCAGCTCCCATCTTATATAGAGGATTCCAACCTGATGGGGTCTCCTGGAGATGTAACGAGTTTACCTGAATACCCTTCTTTCTCTGCAAACTAGAGGTAGAGAATTTCACTTCCATAGGGTCTCGAAGGAAATCAAGGCCCCACTCTCGAAATGTGTGAAAAATATAGGCTTGCAGTTGCTGAGAGTTATCACTTAAGTCTTCTGAACATTCTAGCCTCCAACTATTCGGCAACAGTTATCCTCGAGTTTAACCAATTTTAGGCTGACAGATTCTGCAGATTCGTGTGGTGAGGGATATAATAAAGTAGTATTTTAAGTATTTGGATTTCGATCAATATCATCATCATTATATTAAGATAAGTAAAAACTCAAGGCATATAAGGTATAATTGCCAGGGGACCATCTTTTGACATGTTAATCTTCACAATTCTTCCACCTGTAAGACTGATAACACAAAAGCAAAGCCATAACTAGAGCTCTGCTATATGCTCCCCCATGCCAGCCAAGAATTAAAAGGGAGGGGATAAGCGTGATGTTTGGAAACGATTTCCTGGGTAGCAATGGAGGTCAGCTTGTAAGAATCATACACCTTTTGGATGACCTGCACATTTTTTCAAAGAACGGTCAGTGCTTGTTTATTTATACGTGTCGAGAAGAGATGGCTCGGCTCTTGACATGCAATTTATATCATGTGCAACACGGATCCCACCAACTAGAGTAAATGCCAAAAACGTAAAGAAACTGAGAAAGTGAAAAGAATATATAAAGAGAAGAAGAAGTCAAAAGCCTTCTGGAAGGACATGGAAAATTCGAGTCTTTTACCCCCAAGAACAGGTAATTAAGCATATGATCTTTTCTCATTCCATCTTCGCAAAGGCATTTGGAACCCATTTGGGCACTCCTCATGGAGCTCTTTGCACATTCTCGGGCTAGGAATTGATCATTTGGACATGCTATATCCATGCCGCGAACCTGTGTAAATGCAGCATTTAGAAATGGAATACCATTTGTAGAGCCATCTGTTCTTCTTTTGGTCTATTTGAAACGAGAGAGCTCGGGAAGAGAGGAGGAACCACCGAGCAGGCCAGGAAGCCGAGTGAAGATGAATCTACTTATATATAGAGTGGATTATGCTGCTCTTGAGCATCACTACTCTACATAATCTGCCATTCAATGGTTTCCTTTTCCTGGACAAGAACACCTTTCCATTATTGGAGCTTTACTGAAATGCTTCCAAGCTAAAAAAGAACGGTATAGAATTCTTAAATATTATCAATTTTTCATTCCCCTGTAAACATAAGAAATACAAAATCATAAATATTTTCTAATTCTATCATTAAATCATACCAAAATCAGAGATTCCAATCTATACAAATTAATTAATGAATCTAAAGAGAATATTTATTTTTTATGCGAAATTAAATTATACTCAAAATTAAAAAAATACCATAATAAAGCCCACGTAACAAACTCGAAAGTCCAGCCCATGGATAATCAGGTTCGCACAAAGTCCAGCCCTCGTCATAGAATAACAGCCCGTTTTATTCAATCACTGGCCTACGACATACATCAAATTTCTTTTTTAGGTCTCTGAAATTATTTTATTTTCTCTGGTATTTGTTAATTGTTATTTAAAATTTTTTACGCCTATTTTTTGGTTAGTTCTAATATTTATTTATTTATTTCTCCACTTTTTTACGATATTTGGAAAATGGAAAATGACTGGTATTGCGAGGAGTTGAGTTAACAACCCAACACACCCGTCTTTCTTTATCCCGAGTCAAGACCTCAACAGAGGCTTTCTAACGGATACTATACCAGAGGCTCTTTTATGCTACAAAATCCTTACTAATCCCTAATAGTTAGTTGCCAAAATTCACAAAACCCTAACGCACCCTTACTCACCAATGGAATCAGCAGTTTTTCGATCTCGCATTTTGTTATCCCGTATATCTCGAATCAAGGATCATTGTCGCCGATCATTCAATTCCAATTCCAATTCCAATCCCAGTAAAGAGTCCATCATCTCCTCCCAATCCGTCATCGATGAACAAACCGCCTCCTCTGCGGCGACGGAAGCAGCTTCGGCTGCTGGTGCGGCCGCCAGCTCGAAAAAGAAACCGTGGAATTTCTTGATGTACGGCCTTATCGCTGCCCTCACTGGTGCTACTGGCTTAGCCGGATATGCAACTTATGGTTCGTTTGTAGTGAAATTGGTTTTTTATATTACTGTAACTTATTTTAAGTGTAATTTGAGTCTAATTTGAATGATTTATTGGTTTTGCAGCTTATTCGTTGGATGAAGTGACAGAGAGGACAAAAGCCTTGCGCCAATCAGCGAACTATGCTACGAGTGAGGATGCTACTGCAGCTGAGGTAACTCCTGATTAGGGTCTTATTTTTTCGTTGCTACGTGAAAAACTTTTAATTGGGTTTTGTCAATCATTTTTGTTTTGCAGAAATATCAAAGCTTGCTTTACTCGAGTGCTATGACTGGTAAGATTATGAAACAGTGCTCTTTCTCTCTCTCTCTCTCTCTCTCTCTTTCGGTTATTGTGAATCAATTGGTGGAAGGAATGTTGGAAATTTCTAGGACGTGCAGTTCTCTGTGGGCAGCCCTAGCCCCTAGGACGTGTTTTCATTTTAGTTTATGCTTCTATGTTTCTGTTTTTTTCGAAGACTTGCCTCACAATGTACCAGGTTTGTTTCTGTTGTATTATTAATTTGTTGGCTCATGATTTTCAGTCCCTGCTAAAGCTGTAGAACTTTACTTGGACCTGAGGAGAGCGATAGAAGAACAAGTGAAGGTGATTTTCGTAATTTTGGTTGAAGTTTGGCATGCTGGATCATGCTTTTCACCTCTGGCTTTGCTGATTGTAATTATTTTTTTGTTTTATTAGGATTTTACTGAACCAGCCTCGGATAAGCTTCTTCCTGACTTGCATCCCTCTGAGCAACATGTTTTTACACTTGTTTTAGATCTAAACGAAACAATTATTTATAGTGATTGGAAGGTAAGGACTCCACTGGATTCCCATATTATGAACTCTTTATCAGCATTCTTAAATTTTTTAGATTTGGCAGCCCTAAATGCTGACTTATTTGGAGTGGCATTCTTTTCACCGTTTGGTCTTTGTGTCTCTAGACTATTGAAGGATTGCCCCCTGTATTCACGTTCTTGCTTGGATGCTCATTAAGGATTTGTATTTGATCCGATTCTGATGAAAATAATTTCTTTCTTTGTGTATGAAGCGCGATAGAGGCTGGCGAACATTCAAAAGACCTGGAATTGATGCCTTCTTGCAACATCTTGGAAGGTTCTATGAAATTGTTGTGTACTCTGACCAGTTGAATATGGTAATTTGGTCTAACTTCCTGCCATGATAGGTTGAGTATACTTTTTGAATTCCATCAAATTCACTGGTGTTCTAAATTTCTTTTCTATTCTTCTGGCTTGAACAGTATGTTGATCCTGTTCTTGAAAGGCTGGATACAAACCACTTTGTAAGATATAGACTGTCAAGGAGTGCCACCAAGTATCAAGATGGCAAGCATTACAGAGTATGTTATGATTGATTACTTACATCATATAATTCATCATATTAAATTTTTGTTCTCATGTTCTAAGGCTTTGCTATGTATGTTTTCTTTAGCACTCAACATGTCTTCAAATCTTTGTCAATTGAAGTAGACATAATTCTGCTGTTGTTGATTTTTCTTTTTCATTTGCCGAATATACTATTATCCCAACCCCAACCATAAATCTCCCTAATGGCATGTTTCCGACTTCTCCTAACCCCCAAACCTAAAGGCACGGGGAGATACCATCTGAGCCAAGGCTCATTGGCTGTTAATTTTTGTTTATGATATCAAACTGTGTGCTTTTTCCTATTAAAAAAACTGTATTTTTATTGATGAAATACCTTCTTGTTGTTGCCCATTCTAGTTTCATGGCTGGTATTTGTCGATGTTAAGTTCATCAAATTTGTCTACTGAGGAAATATTTAGAGTCACCTAGGTTACAGAATTTGCATTATTCTGTATCTTTGCTAGGTTTTGTGTGCTCTTTGATCCTTTAGATAGAGTACATTCGCATAAGTGTAGTTTGGCACCTGCATGCATAATATATATCTATCTTTTTTCTGTGCTTTCCTTCAATTTGCGCGGATCCTCAAAAGCAAAAAGAAAAAGGGCAGAGATACTCTATTGTGAATTAAATCTACATCCACTATGCTCAACATGCCTCCATATTGAATCCGTGGGTGTTTGCTGTTTCCTGTTAAGAACATGGATCACTCTAGGTTCTATTGTCATGACAAAAAGTGCTTGAGGAATCTGAAACTCTTGTTTGTCTCTGTGGATGTACTTACGTAGCTTTGATTTTGCGTATGCTTTTAGCCTTTTATAACAATGTTATTTTTGATATCAACTGTTGTCATGATTGGTCATGTTATAGGATATCTAGGCTTTGGTATTGGACTGCTGCAACTGGCCTCATTGAGGGTTGCTTTTTAACAGGGAACTTTTATCTGCTTATCCTGAGATACACCACAGTTAAATCTTTGGTTGTCTCTCATAACGGCTCATACACCAGCCAGAGCTTGGAATAATTTTTAAAGTGTTGCTATTTGCACTGGAAAAATGATTGAGTGTCTCATGTTGGATATTTCTTCTAAATGATTGGAGATACAAAATGGCCATATTTGTGATGTCCAAAATTCTTTTGACATTTGACCTCAGGTTTGAGGTTTACTGCTAACTCACACTGAAGATAATCGTTGATATGTGAATCTAGGTTCATTCTCATTGACGTTTTGTTAATTAGTTCTCAGTTGATTCTGGTGCTCTGATGACTGTTAACATATAATTGATTGATAAACTGAACCTTCTGATCATGGAGACCGTATAAACTTAAGTTTTTGAAGTTTCTACTTTATCTGCTGTTGTGTAAAAAAGTTATAACTGTGCTTGTTTAGAAGATATAGTTAATTTGGGTGATGCTATCTATAGCTTCTCCTATTTTCAATTCACCCTGGTTAAATTATTTTGCAGGATCTTTCTAAACTTAATAGAGATCCAGGCAAGATATTGTATGTGAGTGCTCACGCATTTGAAAATAGCCTTCAACCGGAAAATAGTATTCCGATTAAGCCATTTACAATTGATGGCAAAGGCGAGGCTGAACCTGATACAGCACTGCTGGATCTCATTCCATTCCTTGAATGTAAGTACATGTTATGAGAGAAAACACCTTTTGTACTGAGCTTGGGTACCAAAATTTTGACTTGTTGCCTCAACCAAACTTGATTGCATTTGCTATGGATTATTTCCCCCTCTGTGGTTTACATTCTGAAAACACTTGCCAAATGCTAGAATTCTGCAGCGTGCTTTAGAAATTTGTGCATATGCAAGAGATATTTTTCTGGGCATTAATTGTTCACCATTGGATGAAGGAACTTATTAAAACAGTTGATCTCCATATTGGGGGAGTAGAATGTCTCTATAGGGGCAGGCAATCTGTTTGTTCCAAATAAGCATCGTAGTATAACTTATTCAGTAAAAGTGCATCCCATAGTAATTTTTTCCCTCACCAACTCATTGATACGTTAGCGCATATCGGAAGGCTCACTTAGGCATAAAGAGAGCATGTGTCCAACTGCCGCATCGGTTAAGCATTCAAAATTCCTCTCCTGTCACATCAAGCATGAGCAGCTGGCATTGCAAACAAAGCTAACTAACAATATGAATAATGTTGTCATTAGAAAACTTGCTTTTTTATTGATTAAATAAACTACCTGTAATTTATGCCTGTGGTTTTCTCCTTTTCTTTTTCTGCATGCATTGAGTTCTGTTTTTCTAATACGATAATCGTTGCATCCGGAATAATCTGAAAGATGTGTAAAATGTGTCTACTTTCTTCTGGTGCAGATGTTGCTCGTTATAGTCCAGCTGATATCAGGACTGTTTTAGCATCTTATGAGAAAAAGGATATTGCACAAGAGTTCCTTGAGCGATCTAAAGACCATCAAAAGTATGTTGCTATAGTTGCTCAGTAATTTGTACTTGCTCCATTTATCAATCTTGTGTTAAGAAGATCTGAGGTTGACGGGCGGTGCATGCATTGTTAAATTAAATAAAATGATGAAATGATGTTTGTTGCAGGCGAATGCAGGAGCAGAGGCAGCAGGGTCGTTTCTGGCGACGCTGAGGTTGAATTTACAATGTAACATACAAGATTTCCAAAAGAAAAAAAGTAGTATGCGAAGAGACAACTGTGAGGCATAAAGCGCATTTTTTTTGGCAACAACGAACTAATTTATCTGCTAAATATTTATAAATTGATGAAATCTTTTTCTCGTGCATTCGTAAGATGATTGACATGAGAATTTTCCTTATTTTCTGTGATGAGACTTGGTGTAGAAATTGTTGCGTCAGTCCTGATCATTCAGGAAATCTAGATTTTTGGATGTAGCAATTAGCGAGAGAGTCAGCTGTATATTTCTTAATTTCTATTGTTCATTGAGAAGCTTTTCCTCCTTGCAAATGAAGTGTAGCCCAATGTACATTCTGTGCAACACTAGTAAAACACAATTGAATTCCTTGCACTTTCTCCAGAATATTGGTTAATATTATAAATCTATGCCAACTATATTGACAAACAATTTAATATTTTATATTAAATAAGTTTTTGTTACGATTATCATCTTTGTTACTGTATTTCAACTCTTATGATTGGCTTTTAGCATACTAGAATCGGTAGCCTGCTCCGGCCAAACACCATCAGATCTGACGAACTGGATAGGAATGGTGAGGCCTAGCCTCCTTGACTGCCACGCTAAGTTTCCTCAGGGAACTATTGCTCTATTAAAAGTACACCCCAGTTGCCAACAGCAACATCCAAAGACTATTAGCCAAACAAAACGTCATTGAATAATCAACTCAAGTGTCCTTCTCTTTGCAGTCCAAGTCATGCAAGTTGCAACTCTTATTAAGAACCTTTATCAGTCCAGTAAAAAATACTTTTATGGATTAACCATTTTTTTAACATTAATATTATAATAAGAGTAACAAAGCTTATATCGAGTAATGATCAATCTTTCCATTTTTATATATTAACCATCGATCTTTCTACCCTTCTTAGCTCCCAAGATTTTCTCGCTAAACAACCAACCATTACCTGTCAGTGCAGTACCTTTGTCCTGTTGGTACTACAATAATGAATCTTTCCCTCTTGCTTTCCTTTGTAGTACAACCCAACATAAGACCGGGATCCGGCCGTTTACTTTACGTCCCCATATCGTCAGTAGTATATTGTAACTTTCGATTCACAAGCAGACAAACATTGCCGGACCTTAAAAAGTTGTTTTTAAGTCAATAAACTGTCTTCGTGCGCTTTTGTTCTTCATTTCTTGCAATACACAATACATGTCTCGTTTTCTTTTCTTTCTTACTCTTCTCCTCTCCATCCTCCTCGTTGCCACGGCGCACGGTGGTGGGCATGATGACGACGATGCTGGTGATACCCCCGACGTCAATCTACGCGCGAGGCCTCTGATCTTGGTGAAAGTGTGGTGCTTGATCTTGGTATTTGTGGGCACATTTATCGGTGGGGTGTCACCGTATTTCCTGAAATGGAACGAAGGGTTCTTGGTGTTGGGGACTCAATTTGCGGGGGGTGTGTTCTTGGGTACGGCCGTGATGCATTTTCTGAGCGATGCTAATGAGACCTTTGAGGGCCTGACCACCAAAGAGTATCCCTTTGCTTTCATGCTGGCTTGTGCTGGGTATTTGTTGACTATGCTTGCTGATTGTGTGATCTCTTTGGTCATCGGAAAACAAAGCAGCCGGGGTGGTAGTGATATAGAGCTTCAAGGTAAGCAATTTTAGTATCTTTTGCATAATTGCATGTGTGAATTGAGCAAATTCCTGTCCTTTTTATCAATTTAAAAAAGGTTATCTTTTTTAATCATCTCTTCCGTAGCTTTATCCACCTCTGGTTCTGTTCGGATAACATGTTCGATGAAAGAAAAAGACATATCTTGTCTACAAAAGTGAAGGTTTGATATTATTTTCAGTTATTTAATTAGTTTGCTTCCTAGTTCCCAGAATTGTGGAAGGAGCAGTGACATTTACAGCCTTCTTGCTGATACATTATTGATTAGAGTTCCTTTGACTTAGTGTTAACTAATCTCAAAGTCAAAGTTTAGCAGTAAGTTTCATCAATTATTCAATGAACTTAATTTCAACAACGAATCTGATATAAAGATTTTATCTTTTCTTATTTTTTTATCACTAATCTCATCCTTATCTTCAGTCGAGAAGTCACGTGACTATTGTCGAGAAGAAAATCATTTTTTTTTTGTTTTAATTCATACAGGGAGCGTTGAGCAGGGAAAGAGTACTAACAATGGCGGTGCATCTTTTCATCAGGTGACGTTCTCCTCCTGGAATGGAAATAACCCTTCCCTGTTTTAGCAAGAAAAGCTGAAGTTTTTGTTTGATCTGTTTGTACTGGGTTACTGATGTGTTTGTGCAATGACAGGATCACCATAGTGCTACTGCAAAATCCATGCTTGCAAATGTCAATTCATTAGGGGACAGCATTCTGTTGATAGTAGCCCTGTGCTTTCACTCCGTCTTCGAGGGCATTGCAATAGGAGTTGCAGAGACGAAAGCGGATGCATGGAGGGCTCTGTGGACCATCTCTTTGCACAAGATATTTGCAGCAATTGCAATGGGGATAGCTCTTCTTCGGATGATCCCGGACCGCCCTTTCTTGTCTTGTGTTGCCTATGCTTTCGCATTTGCCGTTTCAAGTCCAGTTGGGGTGGTAATCGGGATAGTAATAGATGCCACGACTCAGGGGCCGGTGGCCGACTGGCTTTTTGCAATCTCCATGGGAATTGCTTGTGGGGTGTTCATCTTTGTTTCCATAAACCATCTTCTGTCTAAAGGTTACGCACCCAACGGAAGAGTTAATGTTGACACGCCCCCTTTTAGGTTCCTGGCCGTGCTGCTGGGCGTTGGTGTAATTGCTGTTGTCATGATCTGGGACTGAGTAGAGGATACCAGGATAGATAGAGTTTCTGGTTTGTCCTTTTTAGAACAATGCTATTGTTGCTGTATACGAATACAAGACAGAGATGATAGAATGAAGGCTCTTTTCTCTATTTACCACCAGATCGTTATCGATCGAAGTCTGAAAACAATTAATTCTGCTATCAATAAAAATACTCTTTCTATTCCCGCAAAAGAAAGTGCAGATAATTAACAATAGCCGAGTACAACTGAACTAGAAGAAACTGAATCCCACTCATAGCAATGGGGAAGAAAAGGGTTTGGTTACGAGGCCTGGAAAATTCTAATCAGCATCCAATATAACAACTTTATCTTGCCCCCAAAAAATAGAGGAAAAGAGTATAAGCATGCAAGTACTCAAAATTTTGTCAATAGCAGAGTTTATGCATGTGGAGAAATATCTCCTGAAGCTTATCCTTCCTGCTCTAAAGGTCGATGTGGAGATATTTGTCAAGTAAAACAGAAACAACGATGGGTCCAGCCAAATCCCCAACAGCACAACCTGAAGAGAACCATGTCAACCATGTCAATTAGTTTGGGGTGCATGAATCATATATGATATTTGGGTCAGCGTGCCATGTGTATTGAACCAGGAAACATAAAGTTCGAAGCCATGCTTGCTTACCAATCCACTGGCCAGTTGAAGGACGGATTAAAGTGGCACCAACCCCTGCCCCAATGGATGCAAACAGTAATGATGCGCTGCACCTGATAGTAATTCCAGTAACTTTCTTCCCCAGAAGTTTAACTTCTTCTGCGGTATCAACTTCTACCTTGTCACTTTCTTCTTCGGTTTTCACTAGTCGTCTAAAGAATCGATAAACTTCAATACCAACTTGGACAAGCCATGATGCAGCAACTCCTAAAAGGTGTCCTGTATACACATAAGGAGGAGGGTTTCAGTCAACCAGAAAGAACTCAAGAAAATATTTTCATTGGAGAGAATCGAAATTGTGCATGACAACTTTCACCTCTAAATGTAGTTCTGGAAACGCTAAAGAAGTAAACAGTAGTAGGCATTCCTCTTTGACTCTTGCGCACTGCTGATTTTGGAATATCTGCAAAAACAGATCGAATACTTCATTTGGTTTTTGATGAGATCCAAACAGAAAGCCAAGGTTACATTAATATTTATGGATTTCTTCATAGACAACAATGTCTGTTCAGTTCGTTCAGACAAGTTACATGCATGGTAATAATATTTTAGGAAAAGTTTACATTGGCAGAGAATTTACCTTTTAGGAATTTCCATGCCATCCGCTGTGAAAAATATTGCACAGCTAATCTTTCCAAAACCCGTCTTGTAGTCACAACAGTAGTCTGAGGTGGCGCACAAACAAGAAACTCAGTGAAGCTAGTTCTTCTTAAAAAAAATATTTTTTAATAGGATTGCATCTTCATAGTTCAAAAGAAAGAATCAACCCATTCACAGATTCCGAGTTGGAATTCAATTTAAAAATCAGAATAGTTTTTAACTGATAGAATGAAGCTCAAGCATATATAAAGATCCTGCAAACTACTATTTCCGTACACTGTGCATCCGGATGGGTAATATGCAAACCCTGCGAACACATTTCACAACAAGTATCCAATTATCTACCTTTTTTAGGATAAGTTATGCCTATGCAGGATGTGAAGAGATTTGAAGTT
Source organism: Passiflora organensis (assembly GCA_019739055.1). NCBI lineage: Eukaryota > Viridiplantae > Streptophyta > Magnoliopsida > Malpighiales > Passifloraceae > Passiflora > Passiflora organensis. The sequence goes on from JAEPBF010000136.1 coordinate 2,469,173, forward strand.
TTATGTTACAAATAGAGGTACGCCGTGATTCAGAAAAGTTATTAAAAACCTTTCCTTCATAAAATTACTCATTATGTAATCCTTGAGAATCTTATTCAAAAGCCATTACATGCAACCATATATATTTCATTGATGCCCCCATAAGAAACAGCATTTGCACAATTACGATGCAGAAAGCCAATGAAAAATCAAACAGGATAGTAGATAGAAACTAATCATCAAAGTTTCACCAAGTTTTGCAAAAATAAAGTTCTGGAAACAACTGAAATTATAAAGACCAATAGAACGCACCTCACGAACAATTTGTTTAACAGATTTTTGAAAAGGAACAACCAAATCCACACGACGCTCTTCCTGACTATCCTGCAGGAAGTCATCATCATCCTCTTCTGTATTTGTACTAGGCTCCAGGAGAGGTAGATAGAATAGCAGAAACGACCTCAAGGATGTCATACCAAGTTGCCTCCATTCAAAAGCTGAAAGTAGAGGCTTTAACTCGATATAATACTCCTTGGGAACGTAAGCAAAAGAATCAGACTGAAGATCTTTTACAGGGAGTTTTTTCTTATTAGAATCTGGAGAAACAAAATCATCCGATGGCAAAAAGACTCCAGATAGTCTTTCTGGATCTGAAGGAACGAAACCTTCCGGCAGTCCTGCACCGGCATCACAGTAAGCAACTGGTATCCTGGGAACGCTGGAAAAACCAGTGAAAGATTTAATGTACAGGAAAGGGATAAGATGACCAAAAACAAGAATACATTTCAGTATCGCAAACGAAAAAGTCGCAAGCGACGCCAGAGAAAGGCAATCACCAATACCAAATTCAAGAATTTTAACCTCAAACCATCACTGATCCAGACCATTAACAAAATCATCTTGCAAAACTGTTTGAAAGGCAAAGGGAGTCACTTGCACAAACAGTAAAGTACTCAGCTGAGCAATTGACACAACTACGTCAAAACAAACCAAATAGTTCACATCCCATTGCAGAACACAAAAAAACAGCTCAATCCCACACCAAAACAGAGTACAGAGAGAAGGTACCTGAGCAGGTATCTGGAGGCAAAAGGTGCGCCGGAGAAGGCAATCGAGGCAGCTGCGGCGGAGACCGCGGCGGAGGCAGAGAAGTGAGTATAGAAACTTGGGTTCTTCCTCAACAGATCCAACACCATTGAAATACCCGTCATCGTCTTATATTCTCTAGAAAAACCAATCACAAATTGAATCGCTTAACTGTTTAGTGTTTACAGATTAAAGACCATAACAACTCCAGTGAACAAGGAAAAGCAAAAAACATAAAATAAAATTGAATCTTCTGTAGAGGAAATTACGAAAACGGGACAACCAATCTGGAAACCCAAAATCACTACTTTATACGCTAAAGAGTGTTCAGTGCGTGTTTTTGGTATACAAAATTATTAATTTAATAAATAAATAAAAACTTTAATTTTATAAAACTAACTACATGATATAAAAATTATAGATTATAATTTTATGATTAAATTATTATTTTATTTTTTAAAACAGAATATATCAATCCTTATGGACTTAGTAGATAAAATTGAGTTATTATTATAAGTAATTTGTATTTATGAAGGATAAAATTGTTAATTTTTTGTTGATTTTACAAATAGTTAATTGAAAGATGTGAAATATAAAACTGAAGTATAAGAATTCGAAAAATTAAAATTAATTAAAAAAAAATGATTTTTTACTATAATTTTTTATTTTTAGTTTATGAAAATCAAAATTAAAAAAAAATTATAATACTAAATGAGAGGTTAATGCAAATAAAAGAATAGTTGAAACTAAATTTGTTATTTCATGATAGGATGGGGATAAAAATCCTAGATCTTGTTTAATACACGATTTTTTGACCTCCCCTTAATAAAAAAAAAGGATAGGTGAAACAATATTATGGTGCAACTTCGAATTTCGAAATTTAAAATATACTAATTACGAGAAATAAACTAATCATGTGTAATGATAATGATTTTATGAATAGAATTATTAGAATTACGATACGATATTAATAAAAAAAATTATGATTAAATTTCTTAACAATTATATATGAAAATTTGATTTAATTGTAATGTTAGTAAAATTTTTATTTTACTAGGTGTTAGTCAGAAATATTATATTTATAGAATTACTATCATCAAAATCTAATAAAATATTATATTGATAGGAGTCCTATCTTAATATATATAAATTGGTGAAAAATAAGTTTGATTACCTATAAAAGATTATTCTCTTGAATTTTATATTTATTTGGAATGATAGAAGTAAAAATAAATAAAAATTTTAATTTTTTGTTTATTATAAAAAATAATTTTATATATGATGTAATAATAAAATTATTAAAAAAACTGCTAAAATAAAAAAGAAAGAAATTTATAGTAAAAATAGTAATATTAATGGATATAAGAATTATTTTATTTATTAACCTTGCAAATTCAGGAAAAAAAGAGTATAGTATGTACGTCGAAAATGACTGTTCTGGTTCATATTCTGCCAATCCTTGTTTCCAAACAAAGGCTCCGCCCTGCCGATTCTTTCGAAATCCCGGCGTCAACCGATTATTGTCAATATGCGAAAAGTTTTCCAAAGTTTATCGCGGAAATTAATAAAAAGTCAGCAATGAAAATCCACCATCCTGTATTCAAATTGGGTTGTTATTAGGGTTTGAAATATTGACTATTGCTGGAAAGAAAACTCAAGCAAATGAATTCTAGGGATCTACACAAAATATGGGTAACAAAAATCCTAAAAAAAGCCGGGACAAGAATAAGCCTAGAGTAGAAGAAACAAACAAAATCGCCAACAGGTACAACAAATCATGCCTAAGCACAAAAAGTAAAAATATTAAAATATTAAAATCTAAATTAAAACATTAAAAAGACTTGAAAATCTTTTTTGGAAACAGTATATGTGATGACCGGTGTCCCTAAAACAAGCAAATAAAACAGTATAATTGTTGTCTTAACCATGTTTAGGTTACAATTTTTCCAAATTATTCCTATTGGATCCTATAGTTATAATTACTCCATGTCTGGAGTTCCTCTGAAACCACCTTTACGAGGATATTGGTTCCCCCTAGCTGTCATTTGCGTACTGAACGTTAGGAAACTGAGATGAGAGACCTATATAAATATGAAAAAGAATGGGTGCCTCTCATCAAAGCTTTTCTTCCCTTTGTGAGTTCTTCGATTATTAAACTGTTTATTGAAGGTTTCCTTAATCCAGCAAAGCTACTAACGCTGTTCATGGATTCTATGAGGATGTTGATAGCAATTATCCTTGTTGCTGCATCTGTCTCCTCTGCTTTGGCAGAGGAATTTGTAGTTGGAGATGACAATGGCTGGGATACTGGTTTTGACTATGCTGCTTGGGCTAAGGGGAAGAAATTCCATGAGGGAGATAGACTCAGTAAGTTAATTAATCAAACCGTCTTCTCTCAATTCCTTAATCTGTGTGAACCTAATGATGATATATATAAATTCAATATACGCATGCATTTATTTTATGGTGCAGTTTTCAGATACAAACAAGGACTCCACAATGTAATCGAAGTAGATGGAATGGCATACCAACAATGTGTAGTGCCACCCTCCAGTGAGATTCTAGCCACGGGCAAGGATATAATCACTCTTGGAAAATCAGGAAAACATTGGTTCATCTGTGGTGTTTCCAGGCATTGTGAACTCGGTAAGCAGAAACTAGCTATAGATGTTCACCTCCAACCATCACCAACATCCCAAAACTTCGATACTATTCCTCCTGCCGACATCCCACAAGCTGCAGCTATTGTAGTCACTGGCTCTTCATGTGTCGCTTGGCTTGCAGCAGCATTCGGTTTACTAGTTATGGTAATTATGTTCTAGAGTTGAGTCAATCTACGAGTGTTGGATTTCCTTTCTCTCCATTTTAAGATTAATGTAAATTACTATCTGTTTTCTCAGTTATATCTGCTCGAAAAGTAAAATCCTCTGATATAACTCTGTGCATTAAGCATTATGGCGATCTTGCAATGTTGAATGTAAATATAATGCAACAAAGCAATTATGGGTTTGCTATCGTCCTTTTCTTTTGTTTGAAGGAATCGAATAAATTATGAATCAAAAGATACTGAGCGAATTCTGCAGACAAACTGCCTTACTATAAACTGGCAGCTATTTTGAAATGTGCAGAGGAAATAAAAGTAAAGCCACTTGGAAACATTTAGGGAAATTCACTAAACAATACAGAAAATTAAAGTTGGATCAATCATTTTGTATCTGTACACAAGGGGTACAGAAACCCTTGCGTATCTTTTTATTACTCTTCTTCGAATGAATACACATTTATTACATTGAACATAATTAATCTAAAGTTGCATTTAATTAATCAGTTTCTAAATTTTAATCAATCATTCAGCTGTAGGCAACTTGTATCGACACAATGGAGACATATTATTGCTTTCTTGCAGCCATATCTCGATGCATGAAATATGGTATTCATGCGAGTAAAATATCGAAGTGAACTCAAGATCCCAGGTCACTCCTAGACATAATGTAAACACTATTACAGATCTAAGCGTTATCGAGATATATTATGAGGATTTATATTCATAGTTATTTCTCATAAGTTAATTTGATTGTATTAGGATATTAACATACATTCGACCATGAACTCAAGCATATATATATTGTAATATGCTCATCCTTGAATTGTTTATTCCGAGGGTTGTTCGATGTCAATCAGAGATATCAATATTTCTTTTATATAATCTGTTGTGCTTAAATTTATATATTTATTCTAATGTCGACTTTATTATTTATTTTTTAACACTAACCTTGTACGTTTATTATATGCATTGTTGTATAACGTAGCAGTGTATACAGTGAACCTATAGCGATTATCGCTCAAAATATTTGGATTTCAGAACCTGGCAATTGCTGTTAAGAGTTTAGTTAATGCATTCATTTATTTTAGATTTTTTTTGTAAACCTCGGGTTTTTTGTATTTTATGCTTAAGGATAGTTTTGTAAATTTTTTCATGATATTTTTGTGATGGATTGTGTGTATGTATGATATTACAATTTTTAAGTATTTTTGGGCATGTATATGTGGATTATATTATATAGTTTGATTTTTCATAATTTTAAGATATAGTTTATTAGTTTTTGGATAATATTTTATTTTAATTAAAAATTAGTTAAACAAAAATTTATAATTTTTATTTCATTGGAAAGATATAATTTTTTTGGATTTATGGTAACTTTTTATAATTTTTGGATTTATATCCTATTTATTAAGATTTTTCAAATTTTAATAATATTTTCTGGAATTATTTTATTATTTAAAAATTTAATTAAAAAGTAATATTTTATTTCTTCTAAACGAGGGTTTTTTTATTGATCAGATTCTATTTTAAAAAAAATATTTTCTTATTTTTTTTCTCTTTCCTCCTTTCTTCTTCTCCCAACTCTTTTTTCTTTTTCTCTGATCAGAAAATGTAGCTCCACCGTCCTGTCGCCCCGAGCTTCACCGCCACCTCTGATTGGAAGCTCTCGTCGCCAGCAACACTTGGTTGTTGGAAGCTCACCGATATGCCTCAGCACGCAACCAGGAGGAGCTGGAGAAATTCGCAATTTTTCGATGAGGAAAATCATAAATTTTGTCTATTTTTGGTGAGCAATCGATGATTCAACCCTGTATTCATATTCCTCTTGTTTTTAGCTTCGTTCTAATATGTTGATTGTTGAATTTGGTGTTGTTTTGTGCGAGTTAGGTAAATTCCGGCTTTGTTCCCAATTCAGGCCGGCGTCCAGACACCAGTCGACCACATGTCGCCCAAAACCCTAATTTTCCGCTTCAATTCCGTTACCTAATTTTGATGTTCCAGACGCAATGGTATCGTCAATTTTTTTTATTTGACTTGTCGTTTGTGAGATATGAGCTTTTAAAGATTTTCTTAAAAAATATATTTTTATTTTAAATAATAAAATATAATTTTATAAATAATACTATGTTGATAAAAATATAATTTGAAGGTTTATTAATCAAATTTTAGATTTCTATGTATTTTTTGAAAATATGAATTTTTTCTTGTTTTGTGTGTGTAGTATTGTTAGTGATTATATGGTTGTATTTATGCAGATGTGTGACTTGTGTTGATTATTATGGATTGTGGATTGGATCTTTACTGTGCTATCTGATTTGTTGTGTTGTGGCTACATATTGGTGAGTGGAGACCTCACACTTACTGATTTTGTTTTAAAATACATGTCTGAGTTTTATGTATTTCGAAAATTAAATAGTGAATCGATTTGGTATTTTATGCATATGTTGGTTTACTATATTTGGTATCGAGAGGCATATTGTAATGAGGTGCTTGTAGTTGCACGTACTGTTGAGACATGAGATTGTTTGTGAGAATATATGCTTGTTTGTGACATTTTGATTTTGGGTTGGGTATACCATGTTTTGATCGATTTTACTTTCTATCCTGGTTACAGAGTATTCTAGTGCATTGACGACTTAGACTGAGATTAGTAGTAGATGAGTCATATATTTAAATAGTCATAGAAGTTGACTATAAAAACTTTCAGCAACACTAATGTGGGCTAAGTTTAAAAGAACCATTAGTGGGCTTGTCTACTCCCCTAGCCCGGGGGAAGACATGTATTTTGTTAACTGACTTTCCAACCCTTTTAAAATAAAAAATTTATGCGTGAGTGTCTGTGATTCACCATTTCTATGTTTCCGTTTCATGTGAATTTAAATTTGAGTATTACTGAGAGTATTTATTGATTTTATAATTACGACTTTGAATTTCGATCATGTATCTTTTTATGCATTTTGTAGTCCCCATTTTGTTCTCACCTGTATATTTAACTAATTATTTTAGTACTATTCAGATTGTGCTACAAGTGATGGTTGCCAATTATCCACCTCACTTGGTTGATTTCCAAGTGGTCTTCAGATTTTAGGTTTGGCCATATTTTGATTTGATATTTACATACGGACAAGATTGTATTTTTGACTTTATATAAATGATTACAATTTTGGTTTTACACATGTTATTTGGTGCTTTGATATTATGGAATTATATTGGTATATGGTATACGATGTTTTAGATTGGATTTTTTATTGCTCATTTTGGATGTGAATGAGATTCCGTTTTACCCTACATAATTATTTTATTCCACTTCGATTTTATAGTATTTTGTTTTACTAGCCTTACGAGATTTTAAAGATAGTATTGTAAATACTACTCTTAGGGTTTTTGGTGAAGGTGTTCCCCCCTGGAGAAGGGTACAGGATGTGACATCTTTTTGGTGGTAACGGTGCACTAAATTTATTTTTGACTAAAATATTTTGTGGTGATTTGATTTTCAAACAAAATATTTTAAAGACTATTTTCAGACTCTACAAAAAATATTATTTAAAAAATTATCCATTTGTACAGTCAAATCTGTTAGATTTTGATCATTAGTATATTATAGTCTGTATATCTGATATATGTTTGATGTTATTCTATTAGTGGTGTTTGTAGTTCTATTTCGGAGTTGAATATTTGCTATGGTGAGCTTCAGGCTTGTATTGCAGTGGAGACTGGTATAGCTCTTGTCTTTTCTCATTTGCTTATAAGATGATGGATCTGCATGCTGGTAGAGCTTTTGTTGGATTTTGAGTGGTTTGTCATGTGAATATGCTTATGTTACTCTACAAAAGAATCTCTCATAATTGATACTCTCGATATCGAGTAACTACCTCAACCACAAAATCTAACAACAACATAAGCATAACCACTCTACAAAAGAATCTCTCATAATTGATACTCTCGATATCGAGTAACTACCTCAATCACAAAATCCAACAATAACATAAGCATATTCACAATACAAAAGAATCTCTCATCATTGATACTCTCAGTAACTACCTCAACTACAAAATCCAACAACAAATCTGTTAGATTCTAATCATTAGTATGTTATAGTTTTTATAACTGATATATGTTTGGTGTTATTCTACTAGTGCTGTTTGCAGTTCTATTTCGAAGTTGAATATTTGCTATGGTGAGCTTGAGGCTTGTATTGTAGTGGAGACTGGTATAGCTCTTGCCTTTTCTCATTTGCTCATGCAATGATGGGTTTGCGTGTTGGTAGAGCTTTTGTTGGATTTTGAGTGCTTTGTTATGTGAATATGCTTATGTTGCTGTTGGATTTTACAGTTGAGGTAGTTACTTGATATCGAGAGTATCAATTATGAGAGATTCTTTTGTAGAGTAGATTAGTGACCACTGCTTAGTTATGATTCGAGCTTTGTTATAGATTGAATTGTTATGCATAAGGTTTGTTTGTGGTGTTTGAAATGAGATTTGATTTGCAGAGTTTATTAGAGTGGAGGTTATGTTTAATGATAATTATGATCATTGTTGGTTGTTGTTTGATATCAGACTTTAAAATTAGACATTTTGTAGAGATAATATCATGCGTTTAGGCTCATGTGATGGATATTTAGTTATTGAGACAGGTTTGGATAATGTGATTGTTGAGTGAGATTTTGCAGATTTTATTCTTGAAGGTTTGATAAGTTTATCCTGCTGCTAGAAAAATGGAGTTTTGGATTGCATTGTTGTTTGTTGTAAGGAGATGTGATATTTTTCAGTATGGATATCAGGTATGAGTAATGTCAGTTGAGAGTGTAGAATGAGGTATTTGATATTGTTTTCTGTTCTAAGTGTGGATGCATTGAGTTGTGATATTGGATTTTGGATTGACTAATATTGCAATATCTTTAAGGATACTATGATGTTTTGAGGTATGATTTAATGATGTTAATTTGATAAGTTTGAGTTGGGAGATATTTAAGCTAACCATGGTCGAGAAAATTATTAGATTGTATTTGAGGTGCTTAGTTGATGTATACTGATTTGTGTCATTTGATTGATGATATTTGAGAAACCTAGTATTAGTTATTATCGGATATAAATGGTTATGATAAGGTATGTGATTGTGGTTATTCGATGATATTTTGGATATTTTCTAAGTTCAAAGTTAGGTGTATGTTCACTATTTGAGGATTGTGTTTCAGACTTTGAGATATGACTAGTTATATAACAAGTTTAGTACTGTGAGTTCTGGTTGTTTGAGGTTGGTTTTCTTGGGCATGTGGTCTCCGAGAAGGGGATTAGTGTGGATCTAAAGAAGGTGGAGGATATTACTCAATGGAAGGCGCCCAAGAGTGTGATTGAGATCTGTAGTTTCTTGGGTTTGGTTGGTTACTATCGAAGGTTTGTGGCGGATTTTTTGTTGCTTGCAGCTCCTTTGACTCATTTGACAAGGAAGGGTGTGAGGTTTTTTTGGGATGATAAGTACGAGGAGATTTTTCAGAAACTCAATAACCGCCTTACATCCGTGCCCATCCTGATTCTCCCCACTTTAGGTTTGAGTTACATGGTATACAGTGACAATTCGAAGCAGGGTTAGGGTTGTGTGCTTATACAGGGGGACAAGGTAGTTTCCTACACATCTTGTCAGCTAAGACCACACGAAGGTAATTATTCTATCCATGATCTTTAGTTGGCTGCGATTGTGTTTGCTTTGAAGATTTGACGTCACTTTTTGTAAGGAGATACTTGTAGGATCTTCACAAATCATAAGAGCATGAGGTATATTATGACTCAAAGAGAGTTAAATATGAGACAGAGGAGGTGGATGGAGTTGATAAAGGATTATGACCTTATCATCAACTACCATCCTAGGAAGGCTAATGTTGTTGCTGATCCTCTTAGTCGTAAGTCCTTAGCTTCTTTGTCGTATATTTGAGAGACGTACTTGTCGTTGCTTGCTGGTTTGAGGTCCATAGTGTGAGACCCCAACCCTCCATAATATATATGTCCAGGAAGTCCAGGAGCCGATACAACTAAAATAACTATTTTGTCCCTGAAGAAATGAATGCGTGATAGTCTAAAATGGTTGTTGCTGAATATTTCCTGTTTTAATTCTAATTAATTATCCTTAGTTTTATCCTCTATTATCTAAAGTATTCGATAACTCTTCTTTTTAAATAGAGTTACTATTTTAATATAATTATCTTTTAAATAATATCCTAACTTATCTAGGCTTAAAAGTAGAAAAATTTAATCCCCTAAGACCCTATAAATGAGTAGCTGGCCCACCCTACCAAAACCTACCTAGAAATTTTGGAATTAATCCCCTCTCTTTATTCTTAATTTCTGATTTTTGCCAACCCTAAACCCTAGCCAAATTTGCTTGATTTTCATCTGATTCTTGCGTGTGATAACTTGTTGGAATCCTCTCTTCATTGTGCATCTTATTATCGTGGTTTCACAAGCAAAATGTTAGTGTTTCTCTTTTAATTTTTTGCCACAATTTCTAAGGTTCTTAGCCTAATTTCTTCTTATTCAACACCTTGTTTGTTTCTGTTTTTGTTTATCTTCATTGTATGAATATTTGGTAACTATCCTTGTTATGTTATGATGAATTCAGCCCTTGTATCTTTATTATTGAAGAAATTGTCATGCCCTATTCCTAACCCTATGTTTGCTGAAATTTGATCAATTAACTTGTTTATTGGTTTTAGTTCTTATTCTTTTTAATCGTTTGAGTGTGGCACCTATTCCTTCCTTATTCACATGAAATATCAGCCTCTTCTTATGTGTATAATGAAATTGCAATTTATCCTATAAATCTTAAGGTGTTGTCAAACTTTGTATATTGAATTAGGGTTAATAATCATGTTGACTGCTAAGCTTTTGGCCATCACATCATATATTCAAGGGGAAGATATTGCTACATCTGGATCACTTGATTTTGGTAGGTTAATTGGTAAGGATTCCCAATGTCTTTGGTTCTTAATTAAGTATCTTGTGGCTTAAGTATTGTGTGATCTTTGCCTTCTGATGGTTTAGGAGATTCTGATCTTATTGGAAAGGTGAAGGATTGCATCTGATTTAGACACGTGAGAGGTAGGATCTATGCCTCATCGATTCTTTTGGTTACCATATTTTTTGATTGTTTGAATATGATTGAATTTGATTTCCTATCTTGGTTATATGCTTGCGGAATATGTGATTATAATGATAGGGAATCTCAAAAATTAATATGACAATAAGTTGCCTAATTAGATTATGACTTTGAGAATTGATCTTTGATTTGTATTGTGCTTTGATTAATGATCCTTTGTTGTGATTTGTGTATGCGTGTACTATGTGTGTATGCATGTATGTGCCTTGTTTGTGCTTTGTTTGAATGATCTTTTTGTCATTGGCCATGAAAGGTAAGTATTATTGCTCCTAGGGAGAGGAGAGATACTTATGGAACCAGGAGGTTTATGGGTGGTTATTCCCAATAAGAGCTCGTTGGATGCCTTGTAGGCCGGTTCAAGTTCAGATGTCAGGATGCCTTATAGGATAGTTCAATTCTGGATATTAGGATGCCCTATTTTTGTGTAACATAATGACTTGTATACGCAGTTGCAAGAGTGCTCCTAGGCTAGTTAAAGTTTAGATGTCGGAGACAACTAAAAAGCTTATTGTAATATTGATTATCTAACCATTTTTCCCTTTTTGAAGCATAGCCTTGGATAACATGGGTAGATGGGGACAAACCTTGGTTTTGAAAATCAAATTATATTATAAACTGTCTGTGTGCTTCAGAATGAGAAGTGTTTTAAGTCTTGTCCCTTGTTTTCTACCATTTTTGGCCTACCCTTATATTGTGTGTGTTTATGATGATTTCGGCCCCCTATTATGTGTGATTGATGCTTGCGGTTTTAATTGGATATCTTAGTTGGTGTTAGGTGTTGATCTTTTGGATATTGAGAGATGTTTGATTGGGAATTCCTGAGACTTATAATGTTGTGACCCTACTAAGATTCTTGTAATCTCATCTCTACTTTTCTCCCCCTTTGCAAGCTTAGGTGTATGCTTTGTTGCTGGTATCAAAGGTGTGAGATCAAGGCTTAGGTGTGCGCTTTGTTGTTGAGCCAGTCTATCGGTTCGGCCTGTTTTGCTTAATGAGATTCGAAATGCTCAGAGTTATGTCCGATATTGGTGGGATTAAGAGATGGTCTTTCTGATGATTCAAACTTTGGTTACAAAGTCTGAGATGATGGTGTTTTGTTATTCAGAGACCGGATTTGTGTTATGATGGATGATAGATTGAGGGACATAATTTTGTCTGAGTCTCACTCCTCAGTTTATGCCTTTCATTTGATGGTGCAAAGATGTACTGGTGGACAGATATGAAGAGGGATGTTACTTAGTATGTTGCCTGATGTTTGACTTGTCAATAAGTTAAGGCAAAGAGATAGTGACCTAGTGGATTGTTACAGCCCCTCCCAATTCCCTAGTGAAAGTGGGAGCATGTGAATATGAAATCTGATCATTATTATGTTAGTTTGTATAACCACAAGAATCTTAATTAAATAAAACTATTTATAAAGAAAATCACATAAGATAATTTTTAATATTTAATATAAAATTATAAAAATATTACATAATTTTATTTTATTAAAATTTAACCACAATAATAAAATTATTTATTTGAAGTCACATGGTATAATATATATCATCTTTAAGATTATATAATAAGAAAGGATTCATAAAGATTTTATTTAATTAAAAAATAATCATAATATCTTTAATTAAATAAAAAATATATTATTATATATTCATAAAATAATATAAAAATATTTATAATTACTATAATTTAATAATTAAAAAATTTAAAAAATTACATTAAATCTCATATATTTATTCAAATATTCAAACTTTTTGCCTGAATTTTGATGATAATGACTCAAAATTTGTTTAAAGCATGAAGTTCTAGTTCTACTCTTATATTATTTTTCAATGTTATTTTAAATTGGAAATAAAATTAATTTTTTTAAAAATTATTAATATTCTATTTAATAAATATAAAATATAAAATTAATTTATTTTTAAATTTAAAATAAAATAATTATATATGCAAATCTAACAAATATTTTTAGGTGGTTGGTTATTAAAAGAGCCTAGGTTAATAAACTAGCCTAAATATTAATGTTTACATTTTTTTTCTATTTTTCTAAATATAATCATCAATGACTTTATAAAAATAATGCGTGCCTATAGTACACAATAGTTTGAATCCTAAATATGAATATATTTATTCTATTGGTAGAATATACATCTTATTTGATAAATCCAAAGAAAAAAATAATTTTGTAACTAAAAAAATATTTTTTTATTAAAAAAATATATTTTGTGTTCAATGGTGATACAAGATTGAAGCGGGCAACATTGCATCCAAAATGTCAAATGCAAACATGCTACTATAATTTTTGTAGTCTAAATATATATATTATTTCTAAAAGTACAAAAATTTTAAAAATACAAAAATCAAAATCAAAATATAATAAGATATTAAATATAAGATTCATCAATAATAATGTATATTAATTGTATATTTTTAGAAATTATTCCAATTGTATGAACTTCCCTAATAGATATATACACTTTTTTATGTTATTCCTTGTTAAAGTATTGCAAATGAAGATTAAATGTACAGAAACAGTTTAAAAAATTGTAAAGTGAGTTTTTACGAATTTTTCTAAAAGATATGAGATGACAGAAGAAAAAAAAAGTAATAAAAGAAAATAAAGAAAAAATAAAAAAGATAAAAAATTAAACGGATGAATTTTATTAAAAAAAATTGAAATTTACTAATCTTGCATTTTGTTTTATACATCTATGAACTGACGTGTGATTTTGACACATGTGTCATTTTTTTTTCACATACTTAATTATGTTAAAAAATCAAATTAAAATTTATTTTATTGTTTTATACTTTACTTTTAACAAAATATAAATAGCAAATTTCTCAAAATAAAATTTATTATTTATATTCGGCCAATTCGCGTTTCCGAACGAAGGGTCGAAGGGTCCACCCTGGCGAATTCGTTCGAAATCCCGCCACACTGCCCTCAGCCGACCACGGTCAAAATTCGAAAAGTTTTCCAATCTTATCGGGTAAAATAACTGCAACGAAAATCCGTATGGTCTATTCTTGAAATTAACGATCCTTAATTCACATTGGGTGTTATTAGGGCTTGAAATATCAATCTTTCGTGGAAAGAAAACCCAAGCAAATGAATTCTGGGGATCTACACAAAGTATGGGAAACAAAAGCCCTAAAAAAGCCAGGACAAGACGAAGCGAAGAGTATGCTCGACAAAATCGCCCAACAGGTACAACCCATCATGCGTAAGCACAGTTGGCGTGTCAAGCTTCTCTCTGAATTCTGGTATCCGATTTCTTCTCTGCATTTTTTTTTTCTTTTGGAGCTACACTTACATTTTCTGCTATTACTACGTTATTAAAGTTTTTTTTTTTTTTATAAATTCGTGATGCATTTTATACTAATGGGATTGGAATAATGTTTGGCTCAATTGATTTGTTATTTAATGATGATTATGGAGCGTGGGTTGTTTTGCTGACATGTAAAATGGAAAGCAGTCCAAAAAACCCCGCTCTTCTTGGGTTGAATGTGGGAGGTGGAGTTCATGTGAAGCTGAGGCTTCGTAAGCCTAACCGGGACGGGGATTTCTATCCATTTGATAAGGTTCTCGATACTATGCTTCACGAGCTTTGCCATAATGCTCATGGTCCTCACAATGCCAGTTTCTACAAGCTATGGGACGAACTGAGAAAGGTATCTGTTTCCCGTTATGTGTGTTTTATGATCGATGGTTTTTTCCTGTCACTTATGGGTGTAGAAATTATGGGTCAGTCTATCTATCTATCAAAAATTTGACTGGTGGTTGTGTTGCTTTTAATAGGAATGTGAGGAGTTGATGTCCAAAGGAATTACTGGTACGGGACATGGGTTTGATCTTCCAGGGAGGCGTTTGGGTGGCTTTTCTCTTCAGCCTCCTGTTTCTTCTCTTCGTACAACTGCTCTAGCTGCAGCAGAAAAGAGGGCCAAACTGGGATCTATGCTACCATCTCAGCCGCAGCGGCTTGGTGGTGATAAAGATATTATGGTTGCTCTAAGTCCAGTACAAGCTGCCGCAATGGCTGCAGAAAGGCGATTACAGGACGAGATTTGGTGTGGTTCTCAGTCAGCTGAGGTCTTTAATGATGAAGAAAATTTCTCAAGTTTGTTAGAAGATCCTTTACACTCGGGAAAAGAAACCTCAAAGTCATTCCATGGCTGTAAAAGAAGTTCGGAATCAACTGATAGCAGTTGGACCGATGCTTCAACATCTGATTCAATGATTCGTTCTGGATTCAGTCCTAGAAAAAGACCTTGCAAATCCTCTAAGAATCATTCTTTAAATTCCAGTCAAAGAGAAGCTAATTTTGTGGATTTAACCAATGATTCCTCAATTGGGTTGAAACCTGATGATGGAGCTCATAGACCTGTGAATTTAGCTATGTGGGAGTGTGGCCTCTGCACCTTATTGAATCCAGTAAGTGTTCTGAATAGTAAAGTATCCAACGAGTTTATTGATGCTATATCATTTCCCTAGGCTCTGTTCTAGATACATTTTTATTTGGGTATATTATTGCATCAATGTTGGATTTACAGAAAAAGACCATGATGAAATTAAGATTTGCAATCCATGCAAATTTCATGGACTTACATTAATTTGTTTTGAGATCACCAGTACAGGACAAACATGATTTTAAGAACTGAGGAGAAAACTGGGAAAGGAATGTGCTAACAGTTCTTATCTGAGCAATGCATAAATCAATGTCACCATTGTGTCTTTTCTTGCAAAATGCCATCTGCATGTATCATGAATAAGATAGTTAGCTGCAGTATATCATTTCGTTTTTCATCTGCATAAAGTTGCAGGAGGATGATTGAGTGACTTATAAATTTATGGTTTCATATCTGCCATATTAAGATCATTGGAATTTTTTTTGTCAAGCCATAAAGCAGCACAAATTTTTCTTCAACCCCAGTGCATCATGAAGGCTGATTAGATCATTCCATGTTTGTTGTTCATGGATGTGGGAACTCCATCTATTTAGATTGTGGGTAAATTGGATTATTATTTAATCTTATGAGTGAAAGATACACTTGTTTTAGTTTTAATCTTGCTGCCTGAACTAAAACAACGGTTACTCTTCGGACTAATGCTTCGTTTCTTCAGCCCTTGGCCCCTATCTGCGAAGTTTGCCGCACAGAGAAGCCCAAGGATGCCATCAGCAAGTGCAAAATGTGGGTATGCAAATTGTGTACCTTAGAGAACAGTATAAAGCTGGACAAATGCTCCGCATGCGACCAGTGGAGATATTCAAATGGTGCACCTGTGTCAACACGTGCTCCAAATGTTGGTACATAGTAAGTAAAATACAGAAGGCCTGTTGGTTACAACTATTTTCATCAGTTGTGTTTTCTGGAATGAAGTCAATGAATCCTTTTGGTATTTCTCATACTCTATCTATGTCATCCGGGATAAGTCACAAAACGTTTGGCCGTTTGCATGGTTGGATATGATCTGGTTGATGCAGTTTTGCTCCCAAATTCCAAGTAATTGCCATTGAAGTTTGGCCAGATTGATAAATCAAGCATCTTTGTGGGCATCCGGTGGGGTCTATGAACCAGTCGAGGATCAACTTGCTAAATCTCCTTGTCTGAGTGGATTTAGCTTGAGTTTTGGCGAAGGATTCAAGCTTTATGGTGCTGACGACCAACATGCTGCGTGGTAAGGATTGTCTTTGTATCTGATGGAAAGTAAAAGAAAGGAAAAAGAATAGTCCGGGGTACTTACAAGTCTTCTGTTCATCTATGTAAACATGACATGTGTATAACTATACTGCCTCCAAGTATTTCCTCAAAGAAGAATTCCTATATTTGGTGGCTGGAGGATTTAGAGGGTTTACCCTTGTGACATAGAAACAAAGGGAGAATTTTTGAAGTATGATAATCGAAATTTATTATGATTGTGAGTTTAAATTGTGTCTAGAACAAAGATTATTAGGAATTTGAAAGAAGATTGTTTTGTTCTTAGGTTGCTTCAAAGCTATTAGAATACTGGTTATTCCTGAAGTGTAATATCCGTGGGTCCTCCAAGAAAAAAGAAGCCGGGTTACTAAGAGAGAGTTCAGAATTCTGAAAAGCTCCCGGCTAGTATGGCATCTTGGGTATAGAGAGTATGGAAAGAACTAGGGCAAACATAATAAGCAGTTATAAAAGAAGAGCTGATCCGATGGATGAAGATGACATTAAAGATTCATAACCTCATAAAATAACATTTCTAAACCTTCTATCCAATTTATTCGTAACCTTAGAACAAAACATAGATAAATATGGATATTTTCACACTATTATTTTATTTTTCCGAATATTTATTGATTTATTTTACCATTCAAATAAAACAAAATTGATATTATTATATTACAAATTATTAATTATTTTCTAAATTCTAGTCAAAATAGAAAAGTCACTGTGACATTTGTCGATCACTCACTCATCCATGTGTCAATCTAAATACCTGCCACATGGATGAAGTCACCACAAAGTTGAAAAAATAAAAACAAAAAAGAAACTAAAAAGCATAAAAATAAAATAAATCCAGACAAGAAAAATATCAAGAATTACATTTCGTTACTCGTCGTCAATCAGTGAGCACAGGGTACACAATATTGCTATGGATTAATTGGAAATACAAAAAAAAAAAAGGAAAAAAACATGGAAAGAAATTGAACTCAGACAATAAAAACATGAATTATATTCGGTAAAAAATTATTATGGATGAAGTTACCAACAACTTGGAAAAATAAAAAGAAAAAAAAACATAAAAGCATGAAAAGAAATTGAACTCAATCAAGAAAGGTATCAAGAATTACATTCGTTATTGGTCAACTAGTGAGCAGAGGGTACAATATTGTTGTGGATGAAGTCACCACAAACTTGGAAAAACTAAAACAGAAAAGAAAAACTCAAAAGCATGAAAAGGAATTAAACCCAAATAAGAAAGACATCAAACATTATATTCCTTACTCGTCCACCAGTGAGCACAGGGTTCAATACCGTTATGAATGAAGTCACCACAAACTTCAGAAAACATAAACCAAATAGAAAAACTGAAAAGCAACGAAATTAAATCCAGAAAAAAAAGACATCAAGAATTATATTCATTACTCATCAACCAATGAGCGTTGGGTACAATATTGATATGGAAAACAAAAACAAAAACAAAAAATCATGAAATTAAATTAAATCTAGAAAATAAAGACATCAAGAATTACATTCGTTAGCCATCGACTAGTATGCACATGGTACAATATTACGATAGATGAAGTCACCACAAATTTGAAAAAATAAAAATAGAAAAAAACTAAAAAGCATGAAAAGAAATTAAACCATAACAAAAAATGTGAGACCCTGGTATTTCAGTCTGTCTGATTCTAGTTTTGAGCTTAAAACATATAAAATGACCCAATAATCACTTAGAGAAGGATTCGATAGGAATAAAATCCTTCTCTGTAATCGTTTGGACTTACAGGATTGACCTATTGTTTAACGATTTAGAAAAAGGTGCATCTTTTTGCGAAATCCGAACTGAAGGTATTTTTATAATTTTATTTTCAGTTTTATTAAATTTTTATTGAATCCCTCTAGGTATTAATAACTCATGGAGAATGTTTTTCAAAGTCTGTTTCGAAACTTAGGAATTTGAATTGAAATGTGAACCCTTCTATTTTTTAAGATTTTGTATTAATATTATTATAGATATAAATTAAGAAATTATGAAAATAATTTTTATAGAAAGATTTTGAGGAGAGTTTGGTCATCAAAGACTTGAATTAGGATTAAAGATAAGATACGAAGATACAAAAATTTTGAAGTATTATATTTATTATTATTTTTATAGTTATATAAAAAATAATTTGATCATCTTGGATTGTTCTATTATTTTTGAGAAATTTGTCAGAATTTTTGGGTATTTTTCGCGATAGTATACTAATTATTAAGAATTTTATTAAATTCTTTTGGAATTTTAGGTATATTTTAAATATTATATTATTATTATAAAAAAGGAAAGAAAGAGGAGGGTCAAAACGCAGAAGGTCCCATCATTTTGACTGAGCCTGGTCTAAACAACGGGCAACTCTGTCATTTCTTTCCAGGCGTTGCAAAGGGGTGAAAACCTTGATCTCCTTCCTCGAAACGACGTTGTTTCCCTTTATTTCTGAACGACGTCATTTCCCTTTACTTTCGAACGACATCATTTTAGGCCCGAGGTTAGTTATTAGCTTAGATCTCCCTTTGCCTTCTACATACCCCGAGCTACACCCGTAACCCAACCTTCCCCACACATGGCCAGAATAGGTCTAGTAAGGGAAGGCCACATGGAGGTATATCCCCAAACTGACCCATAAGTTCCGATTTTGTGCAGAAAAGAGAACGGGAGAGTGCTTGAGAGAATAGAAAATGCCTGTGAGTGAAATAGAGTGATTTCCGGTGACATCTTGGTAAGTTTTCTGCTTGGAAACTTTGACTTTTAAACCTCTGATTTAATGATTTTTAATCGGTTAAAACTTGTGTTGGATGGTTTGATTTGACTTGCATAGGTTAGAGTTTTGTTGTGATATACTTGACATTGTTGTTGAGTGCATAATCGGATGGGCTTGAGTAGATTTTTCCCGGTAGAGTTGAAGGAATTGTCATCAGTCTAAGGTTAGGGACGATACCCGACGATGAGTCATCCGAAGGTGTCCCGAAAACAGGTCAGCTGAGAACAAACATGGGTGTCATGTTGTTTGAACATTAAGAGATAATTAGGAGACAAGTTGTTTAAAGGTAAAACTTGAATGACATGTGGGTTAAAGTGTAATCGAATGACTGTCATTCAAAAGATAGGTAAGTAGGGTCGAACCTACTCGAAGGCCTGGATGAGTCATGTCAAGCTTATAACGAGCCATGTGTCAGCATCCCAGAGGTTCGTGTGTAGTGCTGGTGTGCACTAATGGCGCCATATGTTGGTCTGTGGAAAAATTAATAGAAATTAAATAGAAAGGCCTGAAATTAAAGAAAAATAGGGAAAAAATATAAATAATGGAAGAAAAAAATGAAAAAATTTAGAAAACATACTTGAAATTGTTAGGATTCCAATGGTATCAAGATTGTGAAAATCAAATTTTTTTTGATAGGTTAAATAAATCAAGGAAGTTGATAAAAAATATGGAAAAAATAAAAGAGGATCAAAAATTTTATCGAATTGATGATTAGGTGACATCAATATGATTAAAAGATTAGAAATGTATATTTAAGAAATTATGGGTTGATTGGAGAGTAATAAAAGATGGATCTTCTAATTGACAGGTGCAAATTTAAATTGTCAAAGACAATCTGCTTCAGAATTGAATCCAAAAGAAGAACCAGAATCCTAAACTGTGAGTGGTTGGTTGTGTGTGCACAACATAAATACATTTATAACTAAAATAAACACGATAATTGAATAACCAAGATGGTATGAACATCAGTGATAAGTAATTATTGATTGCCTTAATTGCTAGAATTATTTGATGTGATATTATAAATATAGGATTATTGCCTCGTATTATGTATTATCGAATAACGATGTGATAGCAGCATATGCCTGCATAGGAAAACCTATATATCCCTTGAGAGCTCTTCGGGTCTGATAGCGAGGAGTGGAGAAGTCAGACCTTGAGAAATAAGGTTGGACGGGGTTTATCATTTGAATGCATATTTAATAATTATTGTTTCAAGTTTGGAGGATCATTTAGGTGGAGCTACCATTACCTAATACTCCCGACATTGTCACTAGAATTGGCTTGTAGAAGTGTGTTTAATAGATCATATGATTAGTTTAAAAAAATAAAGAGAGAGATCAAAGAAAAGCATTTAGGTTACCACTGACAAATCCTATTCTTATTTAGAATTCGGAAAGACTATGAGAGTATGCCAACCCAAACACGTTCTGTGTGCTCACTTAAAAAAAGATTTCATAATTGGTTAACTAAATTGCTTGTTTGTTGCTTATTTATTGAGTTATGTGTGCACTTTGATTTCTTTTTCTTTGGTTTTGGTTATATAAATTGATGATACTTGTGCTTATTCATATTGAAGGCATTGTGTTTCCTGACCACTCACCTGACAGGCTTATGCCAGATCACTTGATCTAGTTGTTGCAGTACTGTTTATGAAGGTTTGATTGTCAGTCTGGTCCCCAACTGATCCACAACCAGTTATATAAAATATCAAATTTGTGGCTGCTGGTGTGTATCACACATGCTCTATTCAGTTTTTTTGTATCTTCTACCAATGCGCATATCGTTTGTATGGCCATGGATAGAATTATAATAATGTAATATCGATAATATAAATTGATAAAACTGACTAGTCATAGGATAAGTGCCACCCAAAAGGTACTATCGTACTTTATATCTCAGCAGTATTTTTTATTTATTTTTTTCCATTATTGATTGTTGTTTCTAACCTTGTAGATTCATTATGTGTTGCTTGTTACTAAGCAACGTATATAATGAGCCTACAGCGGGTGTCATGTGAAATTTTGAGAATCGAGGCTTGACAAAAAATACATCAATAGTTAATTTGATACCCATTAACTAGTGAAGCTTGATCAATGGGTTTGTTATACTCATTAATTTTCAACCACAACCTACTATCCAATGGGTGAGAGTTATTGGAGTGAAGATTGATAAACAAAGTGCATAAACCGTAACAAGCTGTTTCCATAGACTCGTCTATTCTCTCAATGGGTTCCAAGGATTTAGTGGCCTCAAGACCTACAGGCCTCTACCTTTGCTGCAATTACAGAAATGACTCATTCGGCTCAATCTGAACGGATTTTATTTCATTGTTGATGTTCTGTCAAAATGCTCAAAAATAAAATCCTACTATGGTGATTATACTGTAGTATAGATAGCATGGTTGAATCTATAGGGAATCAGGATCAAGTCATAACTAAGGCTCAGTTTATATGTGGAGTTGCCGGTGAGCATGCGATCGAGGGGTGTGGGCATGATGGGATGAATATTGATTTGAGGTTGGTTTGTAAACCACTAACAGTAAAAAGCAAGAGTGTGTAAGTTCTAAAGGATATGAGGATAGTATCTAGCCCTAACTTATATTCAGTTATTGTCTTCTTTTGTTCATAGATTCAATCTTAGAATGGTCTTGACTATTTTATTTAGAGAACCCGTGTAAGTACCCCCTCCCTGGAGGAACAACTCAACAATGAGAGTAACGAATATCCAACTCACATATAGAGTATTATCTGGGAGAGCTGTCACTCCCCAAACTGCAAATTTATTTATTTTTTTTCACGTGAGCCGTCTTAAGTCCACTATATACACTACTATTATTTGTAATGTACATACTGAGTCTACAAGGCTAAAATTTAATATTTGATAACGGAAAGGAGTAAATAAAAATCGCAGCGGTGTTTTAATGTACAATAATGCCGTTCGGGTAGCACTTGCCCATCTCATTGATTTGTTACACCCTTTAAATTTTAGACACAATATACATCTGCATCCTAACCCAAACATCCAAACTATATGCACAAGTAGACATTATACAAAACTCAAATAAGAACAAGCACTACTCACACACAATATTATTATTTGATATTATATATTACTAACTGTAATACCGGATGAGATTTCAACTGCTAGACAAGCCGTCTATGAGATCCTACAGACCAGATCTAAGGATATGGCAAGAAAACTTGCCAAGTGAGTGGTCGGATATATATTGCATAAACTAGGTGGGCTACCACATAAATAAATTAAAATATTAAGCAAAAATTTAGTCATATAAGGTCACCAACATTTTCAAAGAAACACGAGCACATAATAAACCAATTTATGATGACTATTCTTAAACGTTCACACATGACATAACTTGGGCTGGCATAAATTCAGTCTTTTCGGGCCTTAGACAAGACTAGGATCTGTCAGTGGTAATCTTAACCGTTTTTATTAAATCTTTTGTCTTTTAAATCGACACAAGTAAATTATCGAATATTTATCTAAGGCCCATTCCACTGACAATGCAGGGTCATTAGGTAATGGTAGCTCCACCTAATCAATACCTATAACCCGCAAGTAAAGATTAATTAATGCGCATCATAAAATTAAACTCCGTCTAACCTTGTTCCTCGTGAAATAGATCTAACGTCTTCACGCCTCGCAACCAAACCCGAAGAGCTCTCAAGGGTCCCTATACCGACACATACTGTGCGTATACTGTTATTTGAAGACACATGACATGATATGACAAACGAATACCATAGTAACATAGTTATACACAACTAGGTTATGAGTTTAATGATCCTACAGATTCAAATTACGTATGCATGTTTATACGATTCGAATCCTTATAAAGTCAAAAAGCTTAATTTAAAGAAAATATAAAATTTACTATGCATGCCCACACACACACCAACCACTCATAGGTTTATGGAATTTCTTCCTAGGGGATCCGATTCCGGAGGAGTCTGAATTTGTCAATTCACTTCCTCACCTACTAAACAAAGTTCCACCTTAAAATTATTCACATCCCATGTTGTAATCCTTTATATACTCTTTTCCAAGTCATAACAATAGTCATGTATGTTAAAGATCGATTCGACGAAATTTTTGACTCATCGTCTTATTTTTTTTTTCTATCAATTTCCATTATTTAATTGACCTATCAAATAACATCAGATTTAATCTAACTTATGACCATTGTATTCCTCTGAATTTCTAGTATTTTTCCTCCTTTTTTTTCTTTGTTTTTACTAGTTTTTTCATTCATTTTCTGACTATTCTGTTAATTTCTACCAATTTTCTATTAATTTCCTCCGAACCTACACATGGCAGGATGGACGCGCGCCATCACATACCCAAGCCTCTAGGATGGTTACATGTGGCACTCTTGAAGCCTGCCACGACTTGTCCGAGCTTGTCTACCCTTAGTCTGAACGTCATGTCTTCCATCATTAAACGATTTGTCGTTCCACTATTAAATAGATGACATGTCACTTAATGTTAACCCTAAGCTACTTGTAGTTCAATCACACATCAAACGACAAGCCTTTTGTTCAAACCTTAGGTGACCTGTCGTTGGCTCGCCTTCGGCCGATCAGTCGCCCGAGGTCGTCTTTAACCTCCAGTCGCCAAGGGTTTCCTTGTAAACCCTAGTCGAAATTATTTTTTTTATTTACTCAATAACACATGTATTCGCTCCAATAATCCTACCTCGATGTAATTCTCATGTATCCGAACCAAACCCACACACAAATCAAAGATTTTACACGATGTAAAGTCTTAGATTATCAGATTTAAGCACACAATTTCACCGGGTAGAAACTTACCCAATCTTGCCGATGATTAGCTTGATTTCACTCACGGTCACTCGCAACTCACTCGCCTTCAACCCTCACAGGTTCTTTGCACACCAAACCGGAAAATCTTAGGCTTGACTGGGATTATACCCACGCATGTCCCTTTGCTGGTCTTACTCTGACTACGAGTGGGTTGCAAGAATTTACTGTTGGAATATGGATGCGTGTAGGGTAGAGAGAAGGCTTGGCTGGTAACTAAGCCCAAAGACAATACGAGGACGTTTCAAGCATAATGGAATGATGCCATATGGGGGATGATAACTATGGTTTCCAACCCTAGTTTTGCGATGGTTCAAAACAACGGAGCCTTACGCGTTTTGACCCTCTGATTTCCCCTTTTTTTGTGTAACTATATAATATTAATATATTCTAAAATCTTCAAAAATTATATAAAATTGATAATAAATGGTATATTACTTTGAAAAATTCTTAGAAAACTATCACTCGTATAAAAATTCGAAAATAAAGAAGGCCCGAATTCTACTTTGGATTTCAATTTTTTCTAGTGAATTCACAAAAAATACAAATAGTTGGTTACCAAGAGAAATGAAATTAAAAGTTTCATAGGACTAAGGGTGAAATTACAAAAATACCCTCAGTCCGGGTTTTCTAAAAACGTATGACAAATTCATTCTCGTAAGCCCAAATAGCTAAATGGGAGGTTCTTATCCCTTTTTGATATTTTCCTTTTCCCGGCTATGGGCCGCTCTTCAAATTCGATCCCAACTACTTTAATACATATTATCGGTTCAAAATATTCGATTCTCACAAGAGCAACGAATCTTTTCGGTCCATAGCCTAGTGGAATATATTAAATTTCTGGCCACTGTCACCGGGATTCAAACCATCATTCACTGCCTTTTGTTCATACAAGGAGGACGTTTCTTACCATTCACTGGGATATTTTTAATTTTTAAAATTACTTATATATTTTATATAAAATTGATTGGTTTTGAATTGTATTAATGATTAAATTATCAAATTTTATGGTTTTTACAAATTTCTGAATTATAAAAATTTATAAAACTAAAATTAATATGAAAAAATATGATTTTTCATTTTAATTTTGATATTTTTATTTATCAATATCAAAACAACGAAAAAACACAATATTAAACGGGATTCAAAACAAAATGATAATACAAATAAAAAAAGAAACGAAATTAATATTTTTTAAATATATATATATATATATATATATATATATTAATAATATATTTTTTAATTTTTAATTTTAAGTTAACTATATAAACATGACAGGGCATAAAACTTTATTGCCTCCCAAATATTTTCTCAAGGAAGAATTCCTAAAGTTGGTTGATCATCATCATCATCTTGATCTTCATCTTTGACTTTTTGTCCTTTCTCACAATAAAAATGAAGGTAGGGAAAGAAAGAAAAGGAATCGTTTTAAAGATAGAAGAGGCGTTTTAACTATAAAATATTTTATTTCTAACAAGGATTTTTAAATGAAGACAGTAAAGAATCAAAGATATATTTCAAAAGAAGAAATTCATTCAAAATTCAATATGTTTACAATTGAGGCTAAAAGCCTCTTTTATAACTTAAACAAGCTATGTTATATTACATTTTTATCCTTACTTTTGAATAATAATTTATAACCTTATTACAAATTTTTTTTCTTTTATTCTAGTTTATAACTTTGAAGATTCTCCTTGTCCTCTTCTCTTATCTTCTGTCATATCTCTTTTTTATTCTGACAATCTTCTTGTTTTCTATTTTCTGTCATGTCTCCTTTTTATCCTAGATTCATTGGTATCGGGTCATTTGATCATTAATGATAATTGAATAAGAAGTCTTGGTGAGGATCATGATTTGCAATTAGATCATCATTATCTTGATCTTCATCTATGAATTTTTATCATTTCCCATAGATTTTATTCATGTGCTCTAATGATGATATCTTCGGAATTGCTTCTTTTTATTTTGATGATAAGAGTACCCTTTTAACATCCAATTTTGTTAATTTTAACAAATCTTTTAGTGCCTGTGTACAGGTTCTTTTTATCTCCTAATTGAGTCAATTCTTCGGCTTGATCTTTCTTACCAGATATGTAGTTTGATTTTTTAATTTTATTGTCTTGCCATATTCCCAACAGATTATCCACGGAACTGCAAAAGAGATTAAGTATCTAGTATGTATTAATCCTTCTCTAACACAATTATTATATGCTCCTGAGTTTAATAAATCTTTTACTCTGATCTTAAAATATTTTATAACTATGGTTATACAAGTATACCATTTTTGAAATTCTATTCTTGAAATAGCATTAACAAATTTCTTTTTTTCTCTATTATTACTTTTAGAAAGATTTTCGGTCAGAGTTTAACCCTTTAAATTATAATAAATAGAGTCTATCTCTTCTTTTAGATTTTTGATTTCTTCTTTAATTTATTAAATTTCTTGTTTTAAATTGTCTAAGATTAATACTTAATTTTTTTGTTCTCATTTAAATAAAATCTCATTTAAATTATATATTTTTACTTCCTTATTTTTATTCCTATTGTTCTTAATATAATCTTCGTATTCTATTAAATATTTTCTCTGTAATTCTTTATCTTCTATCTGAATAAGCATATCAAATAATGTTTTATCTGTTGTTATACCATTGAGATGGTCCTATACATTTACATTCTTCTAGACTTTTACTACTTTCTGAAGTATTTTAATCACTCTCTGATTCTTTTCTCGTCATGTTTAATAATTCTTCTTTATCATTTTTATTTATCTCTAAAGCTCTAATCTTTTTAATTAGTGGATAATCTTTTAATGTAATGATTGTATTTACCACACTTGTAATAGGTAGGTCCTTTCTTTCTTTTCGTATTTTTATTTTTATTGTATTTTTCTACTTTTTTTATTAAATTGTGATTTTTCATAAATTCTTTGATAAGTATTTAGGTACCTACTAATTGTAAGAATCGTAAATTTTTAACCCACTTGGGCCGAAGAGCCCAAGAGAGGATTATCGAGGTTAACGCCTTAACCCGTTATTTGGGAGTATTTACGTACTTGTAGTATGGTTTGTACAATTTAAAGGTAATTATTCAATTTTGGAAATTTTTAAATTATTATTAAAATTTTTATAAATTTATGATAAATTATTAAAAAATTATTATAGAAGTTATGTTGGTGATCTTGAAGTTCTAAAACCACAAATTGGTTTATTGAGTGTATTAAAAGGTGTACAACTTTTTCGAGAATTTTTAGAGATAAATCTAAAATTTTAGTGATTTTTCTAGGAAGAAAATAATGGTATTTGATTTTTAGTAAATAATATATATTTGAGAGAAATAAATTTTATGGTATTGATGAATAGTACCATTCATAAGAAATTTATAGAAATTTTTCGTTTATTTTTCAGAGTAGTATAATTTTTTTGAATTTTAAAAGATTTTATGTATAAATAGATAAATATAATTATTTTTAATTATATAAATATTTAAATAATATTTTATTCCGGGTCGAAATGACACAGGTCAGTTTAATTTTGACCTCGGATATGATAATGCACCGAAAGGCGTCGTTTTGATGTAGGCAGCACATACTCATACAAGATCGTTTTGCCTTTACCAGTACGATGTCGTTTGGGGTCCAGCTACTTGTTACCGCCCTAGCTCTCCCAGTTTTCTCCTGTTGTTGGTCATTCAATAGGATAAGAATCCCGATACCGTTTTCATCTTTTTTCTTTCATAAATCCCCAAAAATATTCCCTCGAGCTTTTTTTTTCTTCCGTGTTCCCAACCCGGCATTTTTCATGATATTACCAGCCCCAACTTGTCAGATCTAGGTGAGTTTTCATCTGGTTTAAACCGAAATATATTTCCTTATGTTTGTGAGATTTAGTGTGTGAAGTTTGATGTTTTTGGTATGGTTGTACTCGGAATCTTACGAAGTTTATGTTAGTATAGTTTAAATTATGATTTGAAGAGGAATTGAGGAATTATGGTTTTGGTGGAAAGGGGATTGCAATCGGCTCTCTGGGGTAAGAAGATGACCCCAGACGACTTTCCTCTGGGGTCGTCTAGGTGACTTGTCGTTTGACAGGTTTAGGCTAGAATGGTTTGAGCCTTATACTCGGGCAAGATGGCAAGGTCTGATAGGGTCACATGTCTCCGAACCGGAGGTTTGAAGGATGCGTGGCGCTAGGAGGATAAGTTGTGTGTTATGCAACTGAGGTTTGGGAGACGCTCTAGTAGCACTTTGAGCTGGCAGGTGTTGCGTTCTCATTGGTCGGAAATAAAGTAATTCTGAAAATTAGAAAATCAGTAGAAAGGAAAGAAAAATCAAGAAAAATAGCATAAAATGAGAAAAATTACAGAAAATACTAGAAATCATAAGGAATTTAGTGGTACCAAAATTTATGAAATTGGAGTTGATTTGATAGGTCGAATAATTAGAACAAGATTCAGAAAAATAAGAAAAAATCCAAATCGATTTTGAGTTAGTTATTTGGTAGAAACGCATCAAATTAAGGTTATAGATGCGTAATTTATGCATGATTATGTAATCTAGCCTATGAAATTTAGAATCGACTATGATTTTATGTATAGGGGATCCCTATTGATGCAAGACCTCGAGGAATCGGTCCAGCAATTGAGGATCATGTGTGGGCTTTTCAAACATCGGGAAAAATAGTGAGTGGACAAATTTTGTTTACCGTTTTATTTCTGGCATGATTGATTAGTTATATATATCAAGAAAATAATTAAATGATAATTGGTGTAAAATGTGATGCATGTGACGTAATTGCGGGTTGTACGGTATGCTTGTGTTCCATATACTATGTTATGAATTGAATGGTGCATTAAGATATCATGATAATTGTTAGACATGCAATGCATCGAATGAATTGGATGTGCAAGATGTGAATGCACATGCATAGCATGGGGTAACCCATGCGACTCTTTAGATATCTTCTAGTATGGTAGCGAGGGGTGAAGATGGCAATCAAATCAATGTTATAAGGGTGACAAGAATGACACAAACATGTCGAGAAACACAAGACGGGTACCTACAAAATGGGTTTTGCTTAGGTGCCACTGCCATCATCAGTGGAATGGGCATATGGTAATTAAGAAAAAGGTAAGTCGAGGATTACCACTGACGTATCTTAGTCCCAACACTGGGCCCTCAATGGACTAATAGAAATCGCCAGCCCGGTTATGGTCTTATTGTTTTGGATATTGTGCGTAAGTGCCATCTAACTATGATTGTGCTGTATTATTTTATAATTTATTGAGTCGCATTGTATGCCAGCGGGTATGCTTAATAAGTGTATGATTGCATGTGTTCTTAGAATACATTTTTTCCGTGTGCTTACCTAGCAGTTCTCTGCCAAATTTATGACGTGTTTACAGGGTAAACGAACAAAGCTCGTTCCCAGGCATAACCCAAAAACAATTGCGGATCTATACACGTTCGAGGTATCATTTTAAGGATCTAAATTCATAGTCAAATCTCCTGAGTCATTTTATTGTAATGAGTCCTTTATTTGTCATTAATTATTAAATAAGCATGTATTTAATGTAATATGCTCATCGTAAATTGTGTATTCCTGGGCTAGTTCCAATATCACCTGGAGACATGAATGTATCTTATGTATTCGTTGTGCTTAGATTATATGTCTATTCTAGTACTCTCCTCCACTTTGTTATTATACCACTAACCTTATAGGCTTACTGAGTGCATTGCTAGATGTGATAACAGTGTATATAATGGGCCTATGGCGGGTTGTCGTATAAAAAATTTGGAGTCTGGGGCGTGACACTAATCCTTGGTTTCTTATATTTTTTATCTTTATATTGGGCTGAAAGTGTTGTTATCTTTTCATAACCATATTGACTAAAACTAAAATTCTACCTCCATTTTTCCGCTGAGTCTATCTTGGTTAAATTTTGACTTTAATTTTAATTCATTGCGTAAGTTTAACCATTATGTATTTACTTCGGTTATCAAATCTCTACAAGTTATCATATCATAATGAAGACTATTATAATTAAATATATTTTTTATTCTATTCCTTACTCTATAAGTTATCATATCATAGGGCTTAGATAAATTTTAATAAAAGACCTTTATTTTTTCCTAGGTTGGGTTTACCCTCTACGAATTATTTTTTTCTCTTATTTTGAATAATTTTTTCTTATATGATCGTGCTATAAACTCAGCACAATTAGCATCCTTTCATATGACTAGTTAGTCATACGAGAGATTGCTAGGTTATTTTCTATAATCCATAGATTAAGGTTTTTATCAATAGAAATTTGATTCCTTAACATTCTCAATTATTTCTAATTTAATTATTATCTTAATTCCTCCCATATTACGCTTTGCCAACACGTGATTCATTATTCTTCTCGTATGACCATGAGACAGTTACAAAGTATTTGTTAAGTTATTTTTCACGACTCCCACTTGGGAATTTAATACTGTTGTCTCCCATATTATTTTTATTTCAATCGCATCCCAAACACTCAATTACAATTCAGAAAATAATCATAAAAACATGTTTCAATCAAATCAAATGCATAAAATCAAGATTTGTCATGATTTAAGGATTTTTTCATTGATCATACGTTAAAATGTGCAAACGATTCACGAATATTACGTATCACATAAAAAAAATTCAAATTCATTTAAAATGATGGGAATTAAATTAAAACTGTCCACTCACAGTTTTGTCGTCCCGATTTCCTTATTAGATCTAATCCAAATTCTTGATTCTTTTATTGCGACCTACACATATAATCGCAATTCAATCCTTAATATCATCATAAAAATCCTAAATATCTAGTAAGTGACACTCTTAGGACCTCAAACCTATCCTAGGAACCCAATGATCGCCCTTGGATTTTATCCGGATAATTTTCATATTTTTTCTTAATTTTCAGAAATTTCTACTAATTTTATACCTATCAAAACTCATCAAAATCATTAAAACTTTATACTATCAGATTAATCATAATTTTCTCTATTTTATAAACTTTTTTCATATTTTTCTCTAATTTATTTCTATTTTTCTCTATTTTTAAATGATATTTTCCAATTATTATTTCTCAATCAAAGTCAACCCAGTCAATGTGACACATGTCGTCCTGACATGCTGCTATGTGCTTACCAAATTCGATCTAGTTTCGAACTGGAACCACCTTACCCAACCTGAACTACATATATCCCACTCCACACCTATATGACATGGTGTCTACCCTACCTTCAAGCGACATGTCACACAAGACGCATTACAGAAGGTTCGTCGTTCGCAGTCGTCTTCTTCACTTGGCGCCACACCTGCAACCTTGGTTCTAGAAAACCCTAGTTTCTAACAACCTCAATACACTTTTTAAAACTTCATCAAATCTACCCTAGAAACTTCCCCACTTTATGCACAACAAAACCCTACCATTATTATGTCATTCTACCCGATTAAATGATACAAATCGGAAGGAACAAAACTCACCCTTTCGAATGAGAAATATATCAGATCTCTCACCTATTTTGGCCGGAAAATCGACACAGAACGCACTCGGAAGATGAAGGTGGATGATTTTGGAGGGACAAGGGTAAGTGCTGGGACCGGGCACAAGAATAACCAATTCTCGATTGGAATTGGGATAAACCGCCCCTTCCAATCGGTGGGTCACCGTACAAGACAATCCGATGACCCTTTCGAGGTTAAAAGGCGTTGTTCTATCGAAAAGTGAAACGATGTCGTCTCAAGGATAAAAACAAGGCATGGCTTACGTCCGAGCCTATCGAAACGGTAGGTCCTTTTGCAGTTTTGACCAATTGGTTAAAAGGGCAGGACTTGCTACATTTTGACCATTAGCCAGTTTTATCTCTTTTTTTTTTTTTTTAAACAATAATAATTTTATATTTATTATATCTTTTTAATTAGTAAAATCTTTGTAAATTCATTGAAAATCATATATAAATAAGAAAAATACTTCAAACTCCTTATGAACAGTAGAATTTAATTAGCCTGAAAAATTTTACTTTATTTATTTACATAATTTACTAAAAATTGAATTATTTTATAATATTTATTAGGAAAATACTAATAATTATAAATACTATTCCAAAAATTCTCCAAAAATTTCGAAACATCAATATTCAATGTAATTACCTATTCATGGTCCTAAACCATCAAAATTATTGTTGTTCTATATCTTTTATATTTTTATATCATCTATATATATAATCCTATGTATATAAAATTCTTAAATTATCCCGTACTTATTTTTTTTGAAAATCTAAGAATTTGATTTCATTTTTGATAATATATATTACTTCTTATGAGTCTCAAAAGGTAGACTTTAGAGTCTTAGTCATTAAATGACTCAGATTACAAAATCGATAGGTATTGGGTTGTGAAAAGACGAAAGTACTCCCGGATACCAAGTTCCAAGAAATACAGTTCGGAGTATGAACATGATACCTAAATCGGCTTCTATCGAGCACTACACTTACGTCAATACCTGAAAACTATCAATTTTGGTATTCACCTATCTAATACTCTTACTTATCCATTTCTATAGCATCTATAGCTTCTTATAACCTTGGCCCTTGGGTTGTGGGCTTACCAATCTATGATTTATCGGGTTATTGGGCTTAAGGCTCAACCTGCTAAATTAAGAAACCTCACATCCTACCCACCTTATAAAAATTTTCTCCCTCGAAACTTACTTTCAAGTAAAACCATCCTTATCTCAAGGTAGATATATTTCATCGAAATCTCATCTAATCGATGTGACACCATGTATATTCTCTGCATCCTCATATTAATAAGGATTCAACTAATTCATTATCAATAATATATGTAATCATTTCTGTACTCATTACTTGACTATTTACATAACATCAAAATTTGCAATTCGCAATCTCATATCCCCTAATTTCCTTTACTAATTCGACCTCATCAATAATACTATCAGCTAACATTAATTTCCTTATTACTTGTATCTCACAAGTTCACTAAATAATCATAGCCATCTTCTCGTCATCATTACTCAAAAATTTTAGTCGATATTCTTGTTCATCTACTATTGTTAACTCAAGTTCATAAATACCACTTCACAGTTAGAAGTTTCACGACTACGCACACGTTACAGGTCAGTCCGGTTTTGCTTTCACAGGTCCTTGACATAATGTACCATTCTTCGACGTTAGCGTTATTCTACTTATGTAGTCCCCACCACCCCCATTAAGTTCCACTTAGAGAGGAATTATATGTCCTTCTTACATCACTTATTTTCTGAATCTGTCTTACATATTACTCTCGTTACTTTTATCTTATCGTAGAATACTAATTATATATATATATATATATGTGTGTGTGTGTGTGTGTGTGTGTATGTGTCTTGAACATCACTTGAAAGTTCTAGTAAGAATGCTGCTTGACAGACTTATCAAATCCAGCTCCAATTATGCACTCGAGCATACCAAACTTTTCACACTATGATTCCTTATCGTCAATTTCTATATCAAAGGTCTAATGACCTATCCATCAATACAACTAGTACCTGCCACAATTCAAATAATCCACTTCGGATTACTCCATATGACTTCTTTCAAAAACTCTTATGGTCCTGATTTACCATTTAGATCTCTAAGTTTCTATAAACACTCTTAGCTTCCTATGTCAAACTGACCTTCCACGCACATGCATATCGCACTCGTATCCATATATTTCTTTTCATTGTGACATCATACTTTAGTACACAATTCTAGAGGTGTCACTTATATACGATTCGTATGTCAACTTTCTAACATCATAATACACAACTTATTCACTATAAATCACGAACTCTTTTTGTAATCCATTGCCTAAAATTTTATTCATCCCCTATTTGGACAATTTAATTAAATTTAATATGGCTCGATTAAATCTATATAATTTTGACAGTACCTCCCTTGTTTTCTACTCATACCAACCTGTTATTCACATTGTTCTATTATCAAATATCAATCAATACTACTAGTCTCAGGCTAGTCTCCAACATCACTCTATATTATTCTTAATCATACCACTCTATCAAGTATACATCGTATATAACACATTAATGATAACCTAATTTTCAACACAGCAAACAGTTATTCCTTATCCATATTTATTCTTAATTTTCTTAGCATCATTTATTTTTGATACTAGGTTCGGGTTCATCAGGCGTCTTAGCGGTCTTCTCTGGTCCTTGCATTAGGCCCTCATTATTAACATGAACTTGTTTTTTCGGGTCCATTTGATTTCCATCATATACCATCTATGGTTCAATACTATGTGTTCTTTCTTCTAGGGTAGTTTTCCTTAACAAAGATGTTAAGGGTTTACTCCAACATGTCGAGGCAATATGACTAGGTCTACAACATTTATAACATAATCATTCTACACAACCTTCTCTCTTAGACTTTGATCTTTCACTTACATTAGGTTTTCCATCTTCAATACCCAGCATGTGCTGATAAGAGCCACTAGATCCAAAATACTTTGCTGGTATATGATTTTACTTGGTGGGATTTCCTCAACTATAGGTAAAGCACATAAGGGTGTCATCCCCTTGTTAGCTGTTTCTTGAGCTTGAACAATCCTTTCAGCACATGAAGCAACTTGCACTAAAGCATGATAGCTACACTTTGAGGTTGAACCCATACAAGCTCTAATAAGTAATGCCAATGCATCCTCAAACCGTTGATTCATTATCTCCTTCATAGTTATAACTTCGGGTACAAAACCTGTAATTCAGCTTCATACTCAACTACCTGTACAAAACCTGTAATTCAGTTTCATACTCAGTTTATAAAATTCTCTCCTTTTTTTTCGCGGTGGAAACTCGAGTAATACTGTTCATGAAATTCACGTAGAAAGATTTTCCAAGTAGGGTCTACCACATGCCTAGCTCGAACTGTTCTCCACCATACCTCTGTATCACCCTCAAGAAGTCTAAAGGCTACTCTTAATCTATCGCCCTCAACAGTCCCTTATCAGAAAGAATTTCAGATACCTTATCAATCTATCTCTTAGCTGGAGTTGCATCGATAAACTTGTTAGAGAATTTGGTACATCCAAATTGGCTAGCTTGTTTTATCATTTGGAACAACTCTCGGGTTATAATCGATTCCTGCTCAGCCTAGGGTGGGGGTACTACATTTCCTTTTCTTTGGTACTCCGCCAACATTTGCAATATGGCCTACCAAACTTCTGCAGGTGGTATCTCGATCGGTCCTTGTTCAGATTGAGATAAATATATTTCATATTTCGGTGCAACTAGTGGGGTACTTGGTTCCACTGACCTAGAGGTAGTGGGTGTCTCTCTTCGACTCCTACTTTTGCCTTTTGTAGCACCTTGACTCTTAGTAGTCACCATTTTTACTGCAAGAACACTAGTTTTCAGTCTATATAATGTAAGGTTTTCCCCGCAGACATTCTCTTTTTATCCTTGTAACACATTTTACCTTTCTAGAATCATATACACTGTGGACTTAATACAGTATGTTCACACAATGTGTATGAATTTCAAAGTCACAAGGGAACTCAAAAGAAAATTTCAAAACCAAAATTCAAAAATTTGATGCACGATATGCAGTTGATATGTTTTATTAAACCACGCTCCGCTACCACAGTAGTTTTCACATCCCAAAATCCACCAAGAAGTAAGAACCACCATATAGCTATTGTACAAACTTAGATAGTCATCTTAAGAGTATACCATAACCATACAAGGCGAGAACGAAACCAGTTTAAATTTTTGTTTTTCGTATTTAAGTGCATGATATGCCTCGAAAACGATCCCAAGAACTAAGAAAACATATTGAAATAAACAAACATGCGAAATTTACATCATGCAAGACACAAATCAAAATCATGATTTAATTATTAACAAATTATGGGATCCCAATTTACGATACATACACACATGAAATGTCACATACATCTAGTCCACAAGTGTCAACCCGAATCCTTGAACATACCTTGTATCACATACTCGATCAGAGAGTCTGCGATCTGGGGTGAAGTCTGTCTTTTGGCTCTAACTTAGGAAAACCTATTAAACACTGGCATGGCAACTAAGTGCGTAGACGATTTCATTTACGAAATTTAAAACTAAATCAAGATTTTGTATTCTTTCAATTGAATGACTTGGCAAACACAAAATCCTAAATCATAACTAAGGATCATTCAGACCCATTCATAACAATGCATCAACGACAAATCATAGCAAAGCAAGGTCACACGAAATTGCAACATACAATGAAAGACCCCATCATTAGGGTTACACTCAAGCAATGTTAACATACATCACACACATAAAAAATAAACAGAGATTTTATAGATCTCAGCACACAATCGATAGCCATTGCTATAGATGGCTAATATAGTCAACCTTTATCGCAAGTTGATAATATAACCTCTCTCTCTCACTTTATACCCGGATTTAAAATCACATACAGTAATCTGATAACATACAATAATTTGAACATGTAGTGATCTAAGGTAACACATAGTAATGTGAGGTAACACCCAATAATCTAATATGTTGGGTTGATCAATCCCAGTATAGAATCTTATGCTATATTCATCACAGATTAGGGCACTATCAGTCACCTAAATTCATAGCCATTATTCCTCTTATCCCCTAAGTTTAGAATCATCCTAATTAACTCTTATTATAATTTTTATTTTGTTTAAACTAGTACATCATTAACCTTAACTATTCTCATGTTACCATTTACTTTGGTCATTTATTCTTAATTACTTATGCCTTTATAATTTCCTCAATTTTTCCTTTTTGTAATTCCATTTAATAGCTTCTCGAATTGTTCTTCATTAGGGCTTAGATAAATTCTTAATAAAAGTCCTTAAATTTTCTTAGGTTGGGTCGACCCTCTACGAATTATTTTTTTCTCTTATTTTGAATTTTGTTTTCTTACACGGTCGTGCTATAAACTCAGCACAATTAGTATCCCTTCGTATGGCTAGTTAGTCATACGAGACATTGCTAGGATATGTTCTATAATCCATATATTAGGGTTTTTACCATGTTATATTTTTCCTTAATATTCTCAATTTATTCCTATTTTAATTATTGCCTTAATTCTTCCCATGTTATATTTTTCCAACATGATTCTTCTGTTATGATCTTGAGGTCATTACGAGGTATTTATTAAGTTATTTTTCACGACTCCCACTAGGCAATTTAATATTGCTGTCCCCCATATCATTTTTATTTTAATCGCATCCCAAGCACTCAGTTACAGTTTAAAAAATAACCATAAAAACACGTTTCAATAAAATCAAATGCATGAATTCAAGATTTGCCATGATTTAAGGAATTTCCCATCTATCATGCGTTTAAATATGCAAACGATTCACGAATATTACGAATCACGTAAAAATAATTCAAATTTATTTAAAATGATGGGAATTAAATTAAAACTATCCACTCACAATTTGCCGTCCAAATTTACTTCTTAGATCCGATCCGGATTCCTAATCTTTTTACTACGACCTACAAATATAATCACAATCCAATCATTAATACCATCATACAAATCCTAATAATCTAATAATAGACACTCTTAGGACCTTAAACCTATCCTAGGAACCCAAACAGTCGCCCTCGGATTCAATCCGAGTAATTTCCATATTTTTTCTTAGTTTCCAAAAACTTTACTAATTTTTATACCTATCAAAAATCAATAGTATCAGATTCCTCATAGTTTGCTCTATTTCTTGAATATTTTAAAACTTTCTCCAATTTATTTCTATTTTTCTTAATTTTTTAATAATTTATACCAACTTTTATTTCGCGGTCCAAGTAAACCCATTTAACGTGACACGTGTCGCCCAGACACGTTGCCATGTGCATACCAAATTCGACCCCGTTTCGAATCAGAATAACCTTACCCAACTGAACTGAACTACATGTCACCCGCTCCACACCTTAATGACATGTCGTCTACCCTACCTTCAGGTGACATGTCACATGAGATGGACTATGGACAGCTCATCGTCCACATTCGTCTTCTTCACCTGGCACCGTACCTGCAACCCTAGTTTCTAACAACCCTAATACATTTCTTAAAACTTCATCAAATCTAAGTTAGATGCTTCCCCACTTTATGCGCAACAAAAATCTACCATTTTTATGTCATTCTGCCTGATTAATTGATACAAATCAGAAGGAACAAAACCCACCCTTTTGGAAGATCTCTCGCCTATTTTGGCCGAAAAATCGACACGGAATGCACTCATGCACTCAGAAGATGAAGGCGAACGATTTTTCAGGGAGAAGGGTAAGTGCTGGGACCGGGCACAAGAATACCCAATTCTCAATTGGAATCGGGATAACACCCCCCTAACACCCCCCCTCCCCCCCCCCCAAGTCGGTGGGTTATTGGACAAGACAAGCTGGTGACCCTTCCGAGGTTAAACAACGTCGTTCCACTGAAAGGTGAAACAACATTGTCTTGAGGATGAAGACAAGGTTCGACCCTACTTGTCAAAACGGCAGGTCCTTCTGCTCCCTTTTTAACCAACTAGTCAAAATGGCAGGACCTACTGCGTTTTAACCATTTGCCAGTTTTATCTCTTTCCTTTTTCCTTTTTTAAAATAATAATAATATTATATTTATTATTTCTTTTAATTACTAAAATCTTTGTAAATTCATAGAAAATCGCATATAAATCAGAAAAATACTTCAAACTCTTTATGAACAGTAGAATTTAATTATTTTGAATGATCTTTTTTTTTATTTACATAATTTACTAAAAATTAAAATACCCTATGGCATTTATTAGAAAAATATTAATAATTATAAATATTTTTCCAAAAAATTTCTAAACATCAATTTTCATTCTAAGAACCTATCCATGGTCTTAAACCTTTAAAATTATTCTTGTTCCATACCCTTTCCATTTTTATATCATCTATATACATAATCCTATGTATATAAAATTCATAAATTATCCCGTATTTATTCTTTTGAATAATCTAACAGTTTGATTTCATTTCTTATAACAAATATTACTTCTTATGAGTCTCAAAAGGTAGACTTTAAACTCATAGTCATTAATTCACTCAAATTACAAAGTCGACAAGTAACGGGGTGTGAAAAGAAAAAATTACTCCCGGATACCAAGTTCCAAGAAATACATCATTCAACGTGCTTTCGAGGTATCAGATGTCCAAGAAATACACCTATGAGTCTAAATGACCCGACAGATCAGAGTATGGACACGATACCTAAATCGGCTTCTATCGAGCCATACACTTATATCAATACCTGACAATTATTAGTTTCGATATTCACCGTTCTAATACTCTTGCTTATCCATTTCTACGGCATTTATAGCTTCTTATAACCTTGACCCATGGGTTGTAGGCTTACCAATCTATGATTTATCGGGTTATTGGGCTTAAGGCTCAACCTGTTATATTATGAAACCTCACAATTATCAAATTTAACATGTCCTAAACTATAAGATTTTATATGGTACAAAGATAAGTTCTTATTTAAAGTATTTCTTAAAGAAGACTATCAATAGTTATATTGAAAAGAAAGATTTAGTACAGGATTACCTAGATTATTTACAGATAGAGTAAAAAATAGAATAAAAAGTAAGTTTAATGATTATAGTCTTCATTATGATATGATAACTAATGAGATTTGATAACCGAAGTAAATATAAAAAGGTTATACTTATGCAATAAATTGAAATTAAAGTCAAAACTTAAGCAAGATAGACTCAGTGGAAGAAAGGAGTTAGGATCTTTTTGTAGTCAATATGGTTATGAAAAGATTACAACACCTTCAACTAAACATAAAGATAAAAAACATAAGAAACCAAGGATTAGTAGGTACTCAAAGACTTATCAAAGAACTTATGAAAAGTCACAATTTACAAAAAGGACTATCCGTTAATTAAAAAGATAAGAGACCAAGAGATAAATGAAAGTGATAAAAAAGAATTATTAAACATTATGCGAAAAGAATCAGAGAGTGATTATAGTGCTTCAGAAAGTAGTAAAAGTCTAGAAGAATGTGAATGTATAGGACTATGTGAATGTTATAACATTAATATTATAACAACAGAGAAAATATTATTTGATATGATTGTTTAGATGAAAGATAAAGAATTACATAGAAAATACTCAATAGAATATGAAGATTATATTAAGAACAGCAAAAGTAAAATAAAGAAGTAAAAACATATTATTTAAATGAGATTTTATTTAAATAAGAACAAAAAATGATTAACCTTAGACAATTTAAAACAAGAAATTCAACAAATTAAAGAAGAAATAAAAAAACTAAAAGAAGAGATAGACCCTATTCATTATAATTTAAAGGGTAAAACTCTGGGTGAAGATCTTTCTGAAAGTAGTAATAGAGAAAAAAAGAAATTTTTTAATGTTATCTCAAGGATAGAATTTTAAAAATAGTATACTTATATAACCATAGTTATAAAATTTTTTTATAATGAGAGTAAAAACTTTATTAGGCTTAGGAGCATATCATAATTATATTACAGAATGATTAATATCTACTAGATACTATGAAAAGACTAAAGAAAAATTACATGTAGCAAATAAACAAAAGTTAGAAATAAGATATAAAATATCAGATACACATGTGCGCAATGAAGGAATATATTTAGAAATACCTATCTAATAGTTAAAAATCTATCCGAAGATTTGATACTAGGAACTGTTTTTCTTACTCAGATTTATCCTTTTAAAGTATATAATAAAGGATTGATTATAGATAAATTAGGAAGACAAATTACTTTCAAATTTTATAAAAATATACAAGAAAGAGATATAAATATAATAAAAATTTAATAACTAGAAAGGAAGTCTTATTAATAGATAATAAAAAATACCTGCATTCATTAACTACTGGAGTAAACTATAGATCTACAGAATATAGAAACAAAAAATAAATAGAAAAAATAAAAGAATAATTTGAAGATGAAATGTGTGCAACCCTACCAAATATTTTTTCAAATAGGAAAAAACATATTCTAAGACTACCACAATGTGAGACCCCGAATTTTGAGTTCTAAAAGTTCAGAAACCAGTGCAGGTGAAAAGACCATTTTGCCCCTGAAGAAAAGGATATATGATGGCCAAAATTGGTGAGAAATATCTAGTGATTGTTTCTGGTTTTAATTCCCTTTAACTTGGTTCTTTATTGCTTGATAATTACCTTAGAAATAAAATCCCTAAAATTAAGGGAGGATAATTATAGATTTTAATTCTAATAATTATCTTACTTTAATATTATCCTTAAAGTAGGAAAATTCATCTCATAACCACCCTATATAAAGAGGAAGCCGGCCACACTTAAACCTTACACAGAAAATATACAAAATTCGTCCAACCAAAAACTCTACACCTCCCTATTGCCGTCAAAATCTGTTTGAACTTCAAAATAGCATAACTCTCTCATCGTTTGTCGGATTCTTGTATATAATAACTTATTGGAAAGCTCTTTCCGTCTCTATCCAACAATCTTGGGATTTTTTTGTCTGGAGGTTAATTTTTCTTTGTCATAATTTAGGTCATAATTCGGCTGGATTAGGTTTTAAAATTTTGTGATTCTGCCTTTAATTGATTTCTGTTGTTGTTCCTCTTGTTTGTATGATTATTTAGCATCCTTTCATGATGTAAAATCATGAAATCCTTTGAATCTTCCCTAAACATGAAATCGGCATGCCTTACCTTTGCCCTATTTGTTGTCTATCTTGATTAATTGATTAACTTATTGGATTCTGATCTTGTTTCTTTTGGTTGTACATGTTACAAACACCTAATCTTTTCTTGTTAACATGAAATCACAACCTTATTACCTTGTATGCATAAAATCAGAATTTGTCTTATGCTCTCTTCTTAGTGCCGAAATTTGCATAGTTAATTGGGAGAGTAATTCAGGTTGAATCTTGTTAACTTCTTGGCTATCACATCACACATCTAAAAGGGAGGCATCTGCGTCATCTGATCAATGATTTCTGATAGGTTTGGTGAGTGGAATTGGTAAGGAAATAGGTAATTCAATTGGTTATTGAGTATGCATGCTTAGTTTGATTTTGTTTTTGCCTTATGGTGTTATAGGAGGTTTGGATCCCTTGAATAAAGGCAAAGGAATAACTTCTTGCTCAAAGAAAAGATGGGTAGGATCTATGCCTCATCAGTTTCTTCAGAGATCCTTGTTGTTTACATGATAATTTTGGTACATATATGTATGATAAGTGTATGCGCATATATTGTAGTGGGAATGCTTGAAATGCGGATCAAGATGTGATCTTCTAGGCTATATTGAACCCTTGAGTTAGGTTATGAGTACCTAATTTGCATATCTTGTGTGCATTGGAAATGTTGAATGTGTTCTGACATGATTGAGAATACCTTGTTGAGGTATTGTGCTATGTGCTTGTCTGTGTGTGCTTGTACGTGTTTGTGTGTCAGGATCCTTTTCGGGTGTCCATTCAGGATAAGCACTGATTCTCCTGGGAAGAGGAGAGGCTCTTACTGGTATGGGAGTCGTATGGGTGGCAATCCCCAGCATGTGCACGCTGGATGCCTGGTCCTTGTGTGGCTAGACGCCTTGTCCTTGTGTGGCTAGACATCTTGTCCTTATGTGGCAAGATGTCCTTATCCTTGTGTGCTTTTAATGTCCTTATTCTTGTGTGGTTTGGATGTCCTTATTCTTGTGTGGTTTGGATGCCCTTGTGCTGGTTTAGCTTGGATGCCTTGTTCTTGTGTTGCAGGATGAATAGGCTTGTTGATTAGCTTGTGTGCTAACCCTTTTGCCTTTGTGTAACGAAGCCTTGGACAACACAGGTGGAAGGGGATGGCTTTTTCTGTTGACGAGAATGATTGTTGATTTACCTGCCTGTGTACTTCTGATTTTTGGAAGTATTTACAGTCCACCCTCAGCCTTAGTTTCAGCTCTAACCTTGAATTGATTCTTGAATTGCACGATACCCTTAGATCTGTAGGGATGATCTAATATTTTTTGGGAGATGTTTGTTTAAGATTTCTATAGATCATATGATGTTATGACCTTATTGAAATTCATGTAATCTCATCCTATTTTTTTCACCAATTTTTCAGGCTTAGGTACATTTGTTGTTCGTGGTACCAGTGTGTGAGAATCAAGGCTGCACAACGGGGCGATATAGCATAACATTTGCATATTTTTGTCTCCTTGGTTGCTTGCATACAATATGGTCATTAATTGAACTATTTTATCTGGTTTCTCAAGTTTCCTCCTTTGCTTGTTGTTTCCAAACTATGTTGGGGGTTATTTGCTGAATATTTTGATCCCTATGGGACTTGTGTGTTATGGATTAATTAATTAAATTTAAAGACTTCCGTGATGTTTTATTCACTTCGTATGGTACCAGAATATTTTTCCAATATCATGCTCCAAAATTTAAAGTCTTAAAGGAATTAACATGCTAAAATCAAAATAGATGGATAAGCCATGTGGGATTTAGATAAGTCTTGGTTCGGACTTGTTTGAGTTTCATGGAGGTAAGGGCCTTATTAGGAGAAAATTTTGGAATATAAGATTTAGATCCTTACAGGTTTGGTAGTGGAGCATGATTTAGGTAATATGATTTATTGTATGCTAACCTGTTTGTTGATTTTGTGTTTGTAGGTAGGTATATGAGCACACACCCCCTCACTTAGGAGCTAATAACAAAAGTGATATAATGCTAAAAGGGGTTGATTTGTAAGATTTAGATCATGAAATTGATAATTTGATTTTTTGGGTGTTTATGTATGTTTTTATGCCTGATGAATGTTTTCTTTGTTATTACCGAATGCATGAGTATGTCCTATGAAAGTCCCGAATGTGTTTGTTTCCAACTAATTGCAATGTGTTTTATGATTATTGTTGAATGGGTGGCATGCTATGCTGCCTAGTGTCCCTATGTGATTCCTATGTTGCCGAATGAATATGAATGTATTTGTTGCTTATTAATGCGTGCTGCCAAGTGTGAATTACATGAGTATGTGTATTACCGAATGCATGTGATTGTTTTGTAAGCATGTCGAAGCATATCCTTATGTGGTTTTGCATCATTGCCGAGCATAACTTGTGTGAATCCATGATTGTTGAATGCTTGATGATTGTTGCCAAGTGCGCATTTGCATGTATGCATATGTTTTCCGAAATTTGCATACTTGTGTGCATGTGGATTTTGTTTTTCCAACATATGCATATCGTCCGATGCACGTCTCTCCACTAAGTACCATTGCTTTTCCTAGTGTTTGTATTTGGTTATGTGTTGAGTAACGATCATGTGCTTGTATAGTATGGCAATGCCAACTGTACAAAGGGATCGACGGGGGTAGGTTTGGGATTCAAGCTGAACAGCAACCTATTAAGCAAGAGGACGCGAAAACATAAATTGAGCAAGA
The DNA here is from genome assembly GCA_019739055.1 of Passiflora organensis. Taxonomy (NCBI): domain Eukaryota; kingdom Viridiplantae; phylum Streptophyta; class Magnoliopsida; order Malpighiales; family Passifloraceae; genus Passiflora; species Passiflora organensis. The sequence goes on from JAEPBF010000136.1 coordinate 2,514,017, forward strand.
AGGGCAAGCTGAGCCCGAAAACCAACCTGAGGCACCAGCCACACCAGCTATCGATCCTATGATGGTACAAATCCTGAATGTGTTACAAAGAAATTGCTGCAAACTAGCAGCCTATAGAGGCACAATTTCAGAATACTCCTCCCGTGCCCGTGGATGAACCTATTCCTCCACGTGAGCCTATATAGCCGGCTCACCCTACGGAAACATAGAGACTTCCAATCGTTATTACGAAGCTATTGAAGGAAGCTTGTCAACTAGGATATAAAGATTTTGGTGGTTCAGTCGGAGCTTCTGTCATTTGTGAATGGATCGACACCTTATGCCGTGTGTCTTTGTTTTTACGTATCTCTGATGATGACAAAGTTTCCATCGTTACATTCCTACTAGAGGGAGAAACCCTACCATGGTGGACATCTGTTAGCTTGCAATTTGGCAATCATTTGCCAAATTGGGAGGAATTTCGATATGAGTTTAATGAAAGGTTCTAGACGAGATTCCATAAAAGCGAGCAGCGACAAGCTTTCTACAAGCTTGAGCAGGGCACCCGTTCAGTGCTGGAATATAAAAAGGCATTAAGGGAGCTGTCCCGATTTGCACCTGAGGAAGATCATTCACCATACCAAATTGCAAGACAATTTCAGGATGGGCTAAGTACCGAACTCAAAACCATCGTTGGTTCGACGCCGGTGCAGAATTTCCAAGAACTAATTGTTGCGGAGACTGAAGCCGAGAAAATACTACAAAACAAAAAGCCATTCGCAGCAACTAGTAGCGGATCCTTCAGGCGAGATTCAAAGTTCAATAGGCGTATGAGACCCTATCCTTTGAGGTCCTATCCTCTGAAAAATAATAGCAATGGAGGTAACAACAAGAAGAACTTTTCTGATTCAAATTCTAATGGATCTATTTGGAATTCTCAGCAACATTGATGTTACAATTGTGGTGAGATAGGGCATATTCAAAGGGAATGCCTGAAACCCAAGCATATCACAGGCACACCAAATGTAGTCTGAGGTGGGTATGCCAATCCCACCAAAGCACTAGCATGCACACCAGGAGAACTGCCAAATGGATCCCCAAGTGAGACGCAACCAAGACCAACGAGGCTATTCACCCTTACTGATGCCGAGGCTAGCCTTGATGTGGTGACAGGTACTATTTCAGTCTTTTCTCAAAATGCTAAAGTGTTGTTAGATCCTAGAGCAAACAGGTCATTTATAAGTCCAAGGATAGCACGTAGCACAGATCAGCCTCTGTCTCCCTTCTTTCCTCCCATTGTGATGCTGACTCCTTTGGGAGAACAATTGATTTGTGCTCTAGTCTACATCGACTATGCTGTACGTATGGGTCCAAATGTACTTGAGGTGGATCTTATCCCATTGGACATCCGAGAGTTGAATTTGATCTTATGAGGCATAGATTGTTTAGCAAAGTATCAAGCCTGTATGAAGTGTTTCACCAAGCGTGTGTGGTTCACTTTTCCTGATGATGCCGAGGACTGCTTTGAAGGTGATAGGCGAGTTGTTCCAATTTGCATGATTTCCTGGCTTGATATGAAGCGATTAATCAGCAAGGGATGTACAGCGTACCTCATGCATGTACATGATATTTCTAAAGAATCCACGGATCTGGATTCTGTTCCAGTGTTTACAAATTTTTAAATGTATTTCCAAAAGACATAGTCTGTTTGTCACCAGCAATGGAAGTGGAATTCAGCATTGAGTTATTGCCTGGTACGAATCCAGTTTCAATTCCTCCGTATCGTTTGGCTCCTACGGGAATGAAGGAATTGAAAACGCAATTGGAAGATTTGTTGGATCATGGTTTCATCCGACCCAGTGTGTCACCATGAGGAGCACCAGTCTTATTCGTAAAGAAGAAAGATGGTTCACTAAGAAATTGGTAGTTCATTGCTTGGATGAGATTGTTCAATTGCATGAAGTGCCAGTTTCCATCGTTTTAGATCGTGACCCTTGTTTCACATCATAATTTGGGGAGAAATTCCAGAATACGTTGGGTTCAAGATTGAATTTCAGTATAGCATTTCATCCTCAGACTGATGGCCAATCAGAAAGGATGATTCAGACACTCGAAGACATGCTACGTGCGAGTGTACTAGACCAGCATACCGGTTGGGATCGATGCCTGTCGTTGGTGGAATTCACTTACAATAATAGCTTTCATGCAAGCATCAGTATGACACCCTATAAAGCACTGTACGGAAGGCGCTGCATAACACCTATTTGCTGGAATGAAGTAGGCGAAAGACGCCTAGACAATCTGGAATTGATTGATTAAGCAACGAAGCAATTGAACTTAATTCAAAAATGGCTAAAGAGTGCCTAAGAATGGCAGAAAAAGTATGTCGATAATCGATGAAGGGAGCTGGAATATGCGGTAGGTGAAAAATTGTTTTTAAAGGTCACCCCGTGGAAAGGTGTCCTTCGTTTTCAGTAGCAAGGTAAGCTAGCACCTCGTTACATTGGTCCGTATAACATTGTCGAGAGGATTGACCCTATTGCATACCAACTTGCCTTACCTCCAAATATGGAAAGAATTCACAACGTGTTTTACGTTTCAATGTTGAGAAAGTATGTGCGAGACCCTGCTCATGTGCTCGAAGAACCACCAGTCGAGGTTGTTGAAGACCTATCCTATCCCGTACAGCCAGTTGTCATACTAGATCAGTCAGTTCGTCAGCTTCGCAGTCGAAGCGTGCCTATGGTACGAATTGTTTGGCATAACGGCCAAATCGAGGAGCAGTCTTAAAAGGCTGAGGAATCTATGCTTGCAAAATTTCCTTACCTATTTGCTTAGGTACTTGTGTCGAAATTTCAAGGACGAAATTCTTATAAGGAGGGGAGGATATAAGACCTTAAATTTTGAGTCCTAAAAGTCTAGAAGCCAGTGCAGGTAAAAAGACCATTTTGCCCCTGAAGAAAAGGATATGTGATGGCCAAAATTGGTAAGGAATGTCTAGTGATTGTTTCTGATTTTAATTCCCTTTGATTTGGTTCTTTATTGGTTGATAATTACTTTAGAAAATAAAATCCCTAAAATTAAGGGAAGATAATTACAGATTTTAATTCTGATAATTATCTTACTTTAATCTAATCCTTAAAGTAGGAAAATTAATCTCATAACCACCCTATATAAAAAGGAAGCCGGCCATACTTAAACCTTACACATAAAATATACAAAATTCGTCTAACCAAAAACCCTACACCTCCCTATTATTGCCGAAATCTGCTTGAACTTCAAAATAGCATAACTCTCTAACCGTTTGTCGAATTCTTGCAAATAATAGGTTGTTGGAAAGATCTTTCTATCCTCTATCCAAAAATCTTGGGTTTCTTTTTGTCTAGAGGTTAGTCTTTCTTTGTTGTAATTTAGGTCGTAATTCGGCAAGATTAGGTTTCAAAATTTTGTGATTTTGCCTTCAATTGATTTATGTTGTTGTTCCTCTTATTCGTATCATTGTTTAGAATCTTTTTATGATGTAAAATCATGAATACATCCTTTGAATCTTCCCTATACATAAAATCGGCATGCCTTACCTTTGCTCTATTTGTTGCCTATCTTGATCAATTGATTAACCTATTAGATTCTGATTTTGTTTGTTTAGGTTGTACATGTTACAAACACCAAATATTTTCCTTGTTAACATGAAATTGCAACCTTATTACCTTGTATGCATGAAATTGCAACCCTATTACCTTGTATGCATGAAATTGCAATTTGTCTTGTGCCATATTCATAGTGCTGAAATTTACATAGTTAATTGGAATGGTAATTCAGGTTGAATCTTGTTAAGTTCTTGGCTATCACATTACACATCCAAAGGGGAGGCACCTGCAGCATCTGATCGTTGGTTTCTGATAGGTTTGGTGAGTGGAATTGGTAAGAAAATATGGTATTCATTTGGTTATTGAGTATGCATACTTAATTTGGTTTTGTCTTTTCCTTATGATGTTATAGGAGGTTCGGATCCCTTGAATAAAGGCAAAGGAATAGCTTTTTGTTCAGAGATAAGAGGTAGGATCTATGCCCCATCGGTTTCTTCAGAGATCCTTGTTGTTTGTTTGTTAATTTTGGTACCTACAAGTATGATAAGTGTATGCGCATATTTTGTAGTGAGTATGCTTGAATTGCAGATCAATATATGATCCTTTAGGCTATACCGAACCCTTGAGTTAGGTTATGAGTGCCTAATTTTTATGTCTTGTGTATATTGAACATGTTGATTGTATTTTGACATGATTGAGAATACCCTGTTGAGGTATTGTGCTATGTGCTTGCATGTGTGTGCTTGTACGTGTTTGTGTGTGCTTGTACTTGTTTGTGTGTCAAGATCCTTTTCCGGTGGCCATTCGTGATAAGCGATTATGCTCTTGGGGAGAGGAGAGGTTCTTACTGGTATGGGAGTCGTATGGGTGGCAATCCCTTACATGTGCATGCTGGATGCCTAGTCCTTGTGTGGCTAGACGTCTTGTCCTTGTGTGGCAAGATGTCCTTATTCTTGTGTGTTTTGGATGCTCTTATCCTTGTGTGATTTGGATGCCCTTGTACTGGTTTTGCTTGGATGCCTTATCCTTGTGTTGCAGGATGAATAGGCTTGCTGATTAGCTTGTGTGTTAACCCTGATACCCTTTATGCAGCAAAGCCTTGGACAATACAGGTTGAAGGGGATGACCTTTTCTGTTGATGAGAATGATTGATGATTTACCTTCCTGTGTACTTTTAATTTTTGAAAGTGTTTGCAGTCCACCTTCAGCCTTAGTTTCGGCCCTAACGTTGGATTGATTCTTGAATTGCGTGATACCCTTATATGTGTAGGGATGATCTGATGTTGTTTGTAAGATGTTTGTTTAAGATTTCAATAGATCTTATGATGTTGTGACCCTACTGAGATTCTTGTAATCTCATCCTGTTGTTGTCACTAATTTTTGAGGGTTAGGTACATTTGTTGTTCGTGGTACCAGTGTGTAAGAATCAAGGCTGCACGGCGGGGCGATATCGCATCACATTTGCATTTTTTTGTCTCCTTGGTTGCTTGCATACAATATGGTCATTGATTGGACTATTTTTTCTGGTTTCTCAAGTTTCCTCCTTTGCTTGTTGTTTCCGAACTTGTTGGAGATTATTTGCTGGATATTTGGATCCCTATGAGACTTGTGTATTATAGATTCATTAATTAAATTTAAAGACTTACGCTAATGTTTTATTCACTCCGTATGGTACCAGAATATTTGTCCAATATCATACTCCAAACTTTAAAGTCTTAAAGGAATTAACATGCTAAAATCAAAATTAGATGGGTAAACCTTGTGGAATTCAGATAGTTCCTGGTTCAGACTTGTTTGAGTTTCATAGTAGTAAGGGTCCCATTAAGAGCATATTTTGGAATATGGGATTTAGGTCCTTATAACCATATGAAAAACATTTTGATGAGAAAAATATACCTACAAAAGCCTGAATAATCCAGATAAATACGAGCTTTTAGAATACTATAAAAAGGAAATAAAAAATTATTAGATAAAAAATTTATAAGGGTTAGCAAGTCACCATGGTCATGTGTAGCATTTTATGTTCAAAACCAAGAAGAAATAGAAAGAGGAGCACCCAGGTTAGTAATTAACTACAAACCTCTTAATAAAAGTTTACAATGGATTAAATATCCAATACCAAATAAAAGAAACTTAGTAAAAAATTTATTTTGAGCAACTATATTCTCAAAACTTGAAATGAAATCAGAATTTTGGCAAATACAAATACATGAAGAAGACAAGTATAAAACAGTTTTCACAGTATCTTTTGGACATTATAAATGAATGTAATGCCCTTTGGATTAAAAAATACAAAGTCAGAATTTCAAAATATAATAAATGATATATTTAATTCATATTACAAATTCACCATAGTATATTTAGATAATGTGCTAGTATATTCTAAGTCGATAACTAAACACTTTAGACATCTAAAGAAACTCTTAAATATAATAAAAGAAAACAGATTAGTAGTATCTATCTCTAAATGAAATTATTTCAGACAAAGATAAGATTTTTAGGATATGATATAGTACATGGAACTTTTACCCCTATAAATGGAAGTATTGAATTTGCTGATAAATTTTCTAATGAAATAAAAGATAAACAATAGTTACAAAGATTTTTAGGATGTTTAAATTATATAGCTGAATTCATTTCTAACATTAGAGTCTTATGTAAACCATTGTATGAAAGATTAAGAAAAAATACACCGTCTTGGGATAGTAAAATGACTAAAGCGGTAAAAGAAATAAAGTAAAAAATAAAATAACTACCATGTTTAGGCATCCCTTAGGAGTGCACATTTAATAGTTGAGACTAATACATCCAAAAATGGCTATGGAGACATTTTAAAGAAAAAAATAAATAATACAGAACAATTAGTGAGATATCACTGAGAAATTTAGAATAAAGCTCCATATAACTATTTTATTATTAAAAAAGTTCTAGCGATAATTTTATATATTAATATTTTTCAAAATAATTTGTTTACTAAAAAGTTTTTAATAGGAGTTGATTGTCATTTGGCAAAATTTATTTTAGAAAAAGATATAAAAAATTTAGTTTCAAAACAGATATTTGTAAGATGGCAAGTATTATTATCCAATTTTGATTTTAATATTGTGTTTATTAAAGAAAAATTAAATAATTTGTCTATTTCTTATACAGAAAGTTTTTACAGGAAACAAAAGATAAAAGAATTGAATAAGAAAAATAAAAGTTAAAAGGTTTCCATCAAGAACAGAAGACACAAAGGTACCTATGGCTAACCTTGTTGTTTATGCACAAGTACGAATCATAGAGAAATATATTAAAAAGATGATGGAAATAGATTTTTCAAGAATTAATAAAATAAAAATATTAAGAATTAAGTTAATAGAAGGAATAAATCAAAGCATTAATGATCACATGGTAAACCATACTACTTTACTAGAATATTGTGATTGTAAAGAAAATATGGAAATTGAAAAATTTGGAAGAAAACTAGTAAGAATAATTAATGATACTATAAGAGAACTTGAAGATGAAAGAATAGATAATTGAATTAAATAAAATAAAAAATGGTAAATAGATAGATGAAAATTGGAACAAGTATAAAGAAAAAAGGAATAAAAAATAATTACAAATATTAAATACAAATGTTAAGATATTATGTGAATTAAATAATGGTATAAACAATTTATTAATAGGTAAAAAGAAATGAGGTACCAAAAGTTTATAATCGACAAAGTTGAATTTAAAGAAGAATAATATCGAGCTTCGGATTAAATAAATATTGGATGACCGAAAGATTGACTAAAGATTAAAAAAAAAGATTATTCGGATGTTCTGATATCAGGAGATATTCATTGTGAAACAACAAGTTAAGAAGGAAGAAGAAGAAAGATGAAGTCTCAAAAATAACTTAAAGGTTATTCAGAAAGCAATAAAGAGGAGGATGAAAGAAAACAAAAGTATCGCAGGATTTTTACAACTTGAAAAGTAGATACAAAAAAATTAAGATAAGTTACTAATCTGAACAGCTTAAAATGGACAAAAAAGATGAAAATAAGTCTCTAACAATAATACTAGCAAGCAAAGCATCATCCTCTGGATGAAAGAGTTCAACAAGTCCCAGGTATTCAAATTCTATTCTTACTTCTTTAATTAAAAACTATTCAGCCCTAGTAACAAACCCAATTACTCTATAATAAATAACCAAAAATCAATCATTAATACCTTTACGATTATATCCTTCAAAATCACTCATTACTATAACCACAAGAGTATTATCTTTAACTTTAAGAGAAGAGCCAATGAGAGAAGAAAAAAAAGATCTTTATACTCAAAAATTTGAAACCAAAGTAATACCATTGGAAAAAGAAGATGGAAAAAAAGAGATAAAAGAGTTGGTACTTCAAAATTTTTCAAAAAAAAACTATTTTTTAATGGACCATCTATATAAAACCAGAGAGTTTTATAAGCAAATATTGCACGAAACTCAATTTGTTGTCATTATTCATACTCCCGATAAAAAATTTCCTGATCAAATTGTATTTTTTCAGATAAAAATTCTGAAAGTCATGATCAAAGAAGAATGGTGACAACATCCTTTCACTAACAGGACGTTTTCATAAAAAGTACCAAGACAACAATTATTTGCATATAATTATCATGATTATTAGAAGGCATGGATATAAATATTTTGGTACAAGCCAACATACCATATTTAGTTCATATACTTCGTTAACATATTTGGTTCATATACTTCGTTAAGGCTTGCCAAAGGACTTTTACTCAGTGATAGATAAAATGGTTCAAAGACATTAGCTCTCAAAAGAATCTTTTTCAGCAAAAGATAGAAGACGTCATCATAGTGTTTACACGTTATACAGAATTGGAAAATATAACTCCAAATCCATTACTAAAGTACTTAATCACCTTTGCAGTTCCGTAGATAATCTATTAGGAATTTAGCAAGACAGTAAAATCAGAAGATCAAACAATATATCTAGTGAGAAAGATCAAGCAGAAGCATTAGCCCAAATACAAGATAAAAAGAGCATGTATACAGGTAGTAAAAGATCTGCTAAAATTAACAGAATTGGATGTTAAAAAGGTACTTTCATCGTCAAAAGACAAAAAAGAAATTCCCAGGATATCATCATTAGAGCACATGCATAAAATCTATGAGAAATGACAAAAAATCAAAGATAAAATCAAGATGATGATGATGATCCATTTGTAAATCATGATCCAAACCGGGACCGCTTACTCAGTTATAATTAATGACCAAATGGCCTGATACCAATGAATCCAAGATAAAAATGAGACATGACAGAAGATAGAAGACAAAAAGACTGCCACGATAAAATTAAGACATGACAAAAGATAAGATGAGAGGATAAGGAGAATCTTCAAAGTCATAGATTAGAATAAAAAGAGAAAATTTCTAATAAAGGTATAAATTATTATTCAAAAGCAAGGATAAAAATATAATGTAACATAGCTTGTTTTGGCTATAAAAGAGGCTCTTGGCCTCAGTTGTAAACACAATGTGTAAGGACCTAAACCCAACCTATAAAGATCCTTACCGCCATGAAACCTGAATAAGCCTTCGCAAGGTCTTATTTGAATCCCACAGGGCTCAAGTCGAGTAGTTATTTAGTTTCTTTGGTTAATTAAGTTGCTTTTAAGGTTGGAGCATGTAATTTCATTCTGGTATAAACGAAGTATAAAGAAAATATCAATAGAAGACTTTTATAAATGCAGAATTTAGTGGAAATATAACACAATCTCAATTAATAAGAATCTGTTCAAGGTAAGGTGCAAAAATAGGAACAGAAATCGGAAAACTGAAATAAAACAGCAGCAAAACTAAAATGTGATATGCAATCATCCCGTCGTGCAACCCTGATCTCACATCTCTGTACTGCAAGCAAATCACGAACCTATGCCTCAAAAAGGGGGAAAACAATAGGGTGAGATTACAAGAATCTCAATAAGGTCGCAATATTATAAGATCTACGGAAACCTAAACAAATATCTCTCAAACAACATAGATAAATCGCATATACATATAATAGGCTCAAACAATCAACACGCAAACACAAATAGTATAGGCCGAATTTATCAAAGTAACGGGGTAGACTAAAACACTTCGAAACCAGCCATCATAGGACTGAAACAGAAGCACACAGGCAGCTTAATTCACTATCTGTTTTGCAAAACCAAAAGGCTATCCCCTACCACCTGTGTTATCCAAGGCTATGCTACAAAAAGGAAAATAGTTAGCAAACAAACTCACAACAAGCCTTCCTATCTTGCCACACACAGGACAAAGCATCCGAGCCACACAAGGACTGAGCATCCAAGCCACACACAGGACAAAGCATCTTGCCACACAAGAACAAGGTATCCAGTGTGCACTAGCTGGGCAACAAACACCATACGACTCTCAATACGGTGAGTACCTCTCATTTCACTAGGAGCATCGATCACTTACCCTGCATGGTCACTGGAAAGAGGATCCTGACACATAAGTACAATACAAGTACAAGCAAGTACAAACACATAGAATCACAATAGGGTATCCTCAATCAAGTCACAATATAAAGCACAATGCAATACTATACAATCAATCCAAAAGAGCGAAATTCTATTCCCTTATAGGTTCCGAAATTACCAAAGAACCAATACCACAATCCGCAAGCATGGATACATAATTAAACAAACCGAAATTAGAGAAACAAGCAAGTTTATTTCCGGAGAAACTGATGAGGTATAGATCCTATCTCTTACGTGTCTGAACAAGATGCTATCCCTTTGCCTTTATCACAAGGATCAGAAACACCTAAACAATCATAAGGCAAGGACAACACAATACTAAGCTTGCAACATGAAATCAGAAAATCAAAGGCATCTTACGATCCTCACCAAAACCTACCAAAAACCAGTGATTCGGATGCAACAATAACCTCCCTCTAAATGCGTGATATGATGGCCAAGAACTCAACAAGTATCAACTTGATTATTTAATATGAATTTTGACAACACTATGGTTTCTTAGGGTGAATTGCAATTTCATCAAATAACAATGGCATAGGTTTCGATTTTGTAATATTAAAAGAGGAATAGGTGTCAGATACTCATACGACTAAGAGGAACAAGATTCAGAAACACTAGAAGAGGAGGAAGAAAAGTTGGCATACATTCCAATGGAAGAACTTGGCACTAATTTTAATATACAAAAACTAACCTTTTGAATGTGAATTCAAGCAAGGAAAATGCAGCATGAATAGAGGAATCTAACAAGCTATCACATGCAATAATCTGATAACGGAGGAAGAATTTTGGCAATGGTGAAGGTAAGGGAAATTTAGGCTACACAAGGGAAAGAATGGAGAGAAGGCTAGGAACAAAAGAGAGAATGAAAGTATGAGGACTAAGGGTGGGCGACCTCTCGATTTATAGGTACTTAAAGGATTGATTTTCCTTACTTTTAAGCTTTAAAAGATAAGATAAGGTTTAAAAGATAATTCAGCTTAAAAGATAATAAGAGATAGTTAACTACTTAGGATAAAAAGAATTATCTAATACTTGTGGATAATAAAAGATAAAACTAAAAATAATTAACACAAAAAATACATGAAATAAAATAGAAAAAATTTGGAAATATTATTTAGGGCCATCACATATTCATTTCTTCAGGAAAAAAAATGATCATTTTAGCTACATCGATACCTAGGGACCATTTCTGACATACGGACTTCTAGGACATCTAATCAACTGAGGATTAGGGTCTCGCACATTGAAATCTAAATGAAGTTCTTCTTGTTCTCCTATCCTTAAAATGTCGATTTCATTTACCATACTCTTCCATATACGATCCGCCCCTGTTTTGATTATAAAATCAAAATTATAATACAAATAAAAAAAGAAACAAAATTAATATTATATATATATATATATATATATATATATATATATTTTAAATTTTAAATTTTAAGTTAACTATATAAACATGACAGGTATAAAACTATAAATAAAATAATTGTGAGTTTTAAGTGTATTTCAAGTAAATGTCAAAAATTTTTAAGTATGATAATTGAAATTTATAATGATTGTGAGTTTAAATGTGCTAAGAACAAAAATTATTAAGAATTTGAATAAAAATTATCTTGTTAGTAGGTGTTCATCTTATTTGTCTCCATCATAGTCAATCCGAAGAGAGATTAACCTTGTCTTCTATCCTATAAAGACAAAAATTATTAATTTACATATGACTCATAGCTACAGCTCGAATTCGATTATTTCCTAATAATTGCTGTACTTCACAAGTTACATTACTTTGTTTCTCGACCCTCAACATTGTTGGATTTTGTCTGTAGACTCGTTTAATTAATAAACATTTATGATATTAATTTTAATCCAAAAATATATTAGTATGCGATAAGCAAAATAAAAAAAAAATGTTAAATTACTAATGGGTGGAACACAGGACATAGTTCGAGGTGGCCTACAGCCTAACCAAATTAATGGAGAAGATGGGCTTTGGGCCTTTGACCATACTGTTTTGTTATTAGTATTTTTGGGTCATCACATTCACAGGTAATAATTAATAATCCTACCGTCCCGTTCGACTCTCCCCCATTCTACCACCACTCTCATTCTCCCTCTTCCTCTCACTCTTTTCTCTCACAAAGTCCCTAATCATCACTCGCGGCTGCATGTCCAAACCCCTGCTTCTATCACCGCGACACCCACGATAATGGCCTCTTTTTGTTCTCTCTCTTCTCGGGCACCTCCTTGTCCATCACACTTTGTCTACTCTCCCTCCCGCAGCAGGCATGAAATTTTGCAAAACCTCTTGTTTCTACCTACCTCCTAACCCTCCTTCAACTCGCCGTTAACCAGGACTTTTGCCGTCTTTTGAGGTCGTGTTTTTAGGCTTATAGTTGCGTTTTATTTTGTATCTGAGGTGCCCATTTTGTGTTTTTTTTATGATTCTGTTGGTTAACTCGGTCAAAGCCATATCTTGGTGCCTTTTGGTGCTGTTAAGTCTGGATTGTGGCTTTTTTCGTTTGTTTTCTGATTTCATAGCAGATCTCCGAAGAACTGATTTCTCCGTGTTCTGGTCAGCTTTTTCTAGTACCTACTTTTTTTCTGGTTGGTTTCTTTGAGTTTTAGCTTATACTTCTGGCTCCGCCTGGGGTTAGGGTCATTTGGATGGTTTTCTGAGTGTTGATGTTCCAGTAAACTCGGTTGGTTGATTTTTGTATTGATTTTGTCGCATGGTATCTTCGGCAGAGTATTTTTAGCTGTGCTATTAGCTCTCGATCTGCCTTTTTCCTTTTTATTGTTTTTTTTATCATTTGCAGTAGGTTCTGATCAAATTTGTGAGGTTACCCGCTTTATGTGAGTTTGCGTTTTGTTTTCACTTTTTTGGAAGAGAAATCGTGGGTGCTACTAGAATTTTGGCTTTAAAGCATCGGTTGTAGATTGAAGGTTTGAGCTTTGTGGCTTTTCGGGAAGGCCATGCGGTGGGTGCTGATTACTGACTCTACCGAGCATCTACAGCCATGTAAACCGCGGTGCTAGCTGTTATTTTTCCTGGTTTACAGTGAAGCCTTCTGTTGGTCCTCTCTGTCAAAATGACGGGAAATGGGCGCTGCTTTGTTGAGTGGAAAGAGCAATTTGTGTCACAAGAGCGCGGCAACCGCGTGGTTCACTATTTTCTTAAGGATTCTGCGGGCGATTCAGTCCTTGCTGTTGTGGGCACTGAGCGGAGTGTTAGGCATATGTTCTATGTGGTAGCCGAGGAGTTTGTGCAGGGTTATGGTACTGAAAATTCCATTCATGCTGGTTTCAAATGGAGGTCGAGAAGGGAGGTCGTAGATTGGCTTACATCAATGCTTTCAAAGCAGCATTTACATGGCGGTTGGTCTAGTATGTATTTTTCCTTCTGGACATTTCTATCTCCTTTGCTCCTTATTGTTATGTATTCTATCGTGGAAATTCAGTATGAATGATCATGCTCATTGATTCATGATTCCAGTAAGCAGATCATGACTTTAGTAAGTCTTCTTTTCACTGTAAAGGCCGTTACGCTTTTAGGCAACTGAAAGGAAAGTACGCTTAATGCTTAATTTTACTGCGTATTCTTTCTGTGATACCAAATCTTTTTTCTGGTATCTTATAGCAAATTTAAGAATTTAATAATATTTAGTTGCTTAAGGACTTCAATGTTTCAAGCCACTAGTTGCTGGGAATTTGTTTGCAGGTTGCACTATTCCATTTAGCCATGTCCTTATTGTTGGTTTATTTCAGGCACTTCTAACATTCCTTTCTGATAGAAAAACCCATTCAACTATTTAAGAATTTGACTATTGATGTTGAAAACTCTGCGGATAAAGTTTTTCAATAAAACAATTTTTGTTGCATTCTCTAAAATGATATGTTCTCTAGATGTGTGAAAATCTCGAGTGAAGTCATGAAGAAACCTGATTAGGCCTGTTGAATGCATCCTGGATATATGAGATCATATTGAATCCAAATTTCAGTCATAGGCTGCAGCTGAAAGCAAGACTTTTATATATTACAAGACTTTAGTTGTTATTTTCTCTTGGCCAATATAAAATTTTTGTTAGTGTTCTTTTGTTTTTGGAATGACAGAAGGTGCTCTCTGTCACTCTCAGAAACTAACTTAATTGGTTTTCTGTTTATGACAGAATCACCAAAACATGCTTCAGCACATGTTGGATCTCCTAAATATCCAGTGAATGGGTTCAGCTCTCAACAGATGCAGGTATTGGATGCAGTTAGTGCCCTATGCTCTTTCATAGCTATTGAAATTAATTATCTTATATATATCTGTTGTGTGTTACAGGGCCGTGTTTCTAGGAATTGGAATGGGCTAAATTCTGAAATTGTGTGGTCAGGCAATGCATGGAGATGTGGTAAACAGCTCAAGCATTATCCTGCTTTCTGCAGGAATGCGACTACAATAGCAGTAAGCATTCAATACTGAGAAACTATTATTTTTCCCGATCAAGCTTCATACCGTTTGATGAGATTTTTAGATTTTACATTGATCACATTTTGAAATGCAAGCTTTTTTATGTAACAAGAGGGAAAGGAATCACAATTGAATTCTAGCACGTTATAGTGTGAGATCAAAATCTTTTGTTCACCAGTACATTTTCGTCACTAGCGCTTTGAGAAATAGGATGGGGAAATGAGCTTCAGGTTTACATTGTGCATTGGTGATGTTATGTTATTTGTAACATGCCTATTATTAGGAAATTTTGCTTTTGTATTGATATTCAAGTATAGTACTTATGCTTCGTTGCAAATTAAAAATAAAACCTGTACTTTATGGCCATATCCTGAAGCGTTATCTCTCTAAGTTCTCATTTTTAACATCAATGGCATTTCTCACTTCCCAGCTAACAACAGTGTAGTGTTAATTTTCCGTCTCAAATCCATGACATTATATTCCTGTGATCTTTCCATACAGGTCCAATCCTTTGTCTTTGTTATGGCAAAGGGACAGAATCACTATGTTGCTTATCTGGAAGATATGTATGAAGACAAGAGAGGGCTGAAAAAAGTGAAAGTGAGGTGGTTTCATCATAACCAGGAAGTCAAGGGTGTTGTTCCCCTAAGGAATGCACACCAGAAAGAAGTTTTTATTACACCTTATTCACAGGTCATTAGTGCAGAATGTGTTGATGGTCCTGCAACAGTCTTAACACGTGAACATTATGAGGAATGCCTGGCTGCTTTTCCTAATGCTTTGGCAAACAGAGTGCATATGTGTTTTAGGCAGTTCAGAAGCAACAAAGTCAAGCCTTTTGATTTGACAAAATTGGGTGGCTATTATAATCAGCCTATCCTCTCTTCTCTGAATGCAAAAGCCTTCATGGGGACTGACACAGCTGGTTTTGGCCTTTATGGTGAAGAAGATGAAGAATTTAGCCTGAGTGAAACTGTGAAAGTAGGAGCCAAGAGATCCAGAAGCAGTCGGGGTTGTGAAACATTTGAGACTGATCATTCGATAGTCGGAATTTCGAATAGCCAGATGATGAATTTTGAACCTTCCTACATCAACTCACGATATGGTTTGTCAGGAAAGAGGTGGCTTCCTCTCAAGCATGTTGAATGCCAGCAGTGGTACAGTTCAACATTCAAGGTAGATGAAAAGATTGAATTACTATGCCAAGATAGTGGTTTGCGAGGCTGCTGGTTCAGGTGTACCATTGTTCAGGTTTCCCGGAAGAAGATAAAGGTTCAATACGATGATCTGCAGGATGAAGATGAGTATGGCAACCTTGAGGTATGTTTGCATGCTTTAGAGCTTTTATTGTTCTCCCACTGGTTTGGAAGACAAAACAACTTAAAAATATATTGGAATTTTCATTATGAAACATTTGTCTCTGTCTCTTTTATGTTTTACATTGCATATTTATCTCACCAAGAAGTCCAGCTCCATTCATAATGTTAAAACCTCGTTTGGCAATGCTAGGTTGTCATCTATGACTGTTTTGCGTTACATTAGTAGGGCTCACTTCTCTAAATTCAAAATAAAGGGTCATACCCTAGTAGTTGATTGATGACGCATGTTCAGTTCTTGTAGTGATGTGTAACATCCATGTGCAAAGTGCTTGCAACTTGAGCTACTTGACTCTCCTTTTTTTTCATGTATTGAATTTGAAAATTTCCAGTTGGAAATAAAGTTGACTTGTAACCTGATTTTTAGGAATGGATCCCTGCTTTTAAACTTGCCATACCTGATAAACTTGGCATGAGATGCCCTGGCCGCCCAATGGTTCGACCAGTCCCCCCTTCAAATGATCAAGATCTTGTTGTTGAGGTTGGCCTTGCTGTTGATGCATGGTGGAGTGATGGCTGGTGGGAGGGGGTTGTGACTAGAATCAATAACAGCAAAGATGTCTTCCAAGTTTATTTTCCAGGTATGCTTAAGTTAGCAATATGCATTAATTCCCATTAAAATGATGTTTGTTTCCTGTCTGCTTTTTAATTTTTCCCTTATTCATGCAATGCATTGGGGCGTTGTCAGGTGAAGATAACTTCTTGAACATGAACAAAAAAGATGTCAGAATTTCTAGAGATTGGATGGGAGACAAATGGATTGACATTCTGGCAATACCTGGAATACTATCAAGCATATCTGCAACAGTTGGTGAAGACATGGAAATGTCCATGCCTGCAATAATTGCCAAGGATGTGCATCCATCAGATGCCATTGCTTTGTCTGGTTCTGAAGTTCCTACCAGTTCTGAACCTCATAGAATTGAAGAAATATCTGGTTCCGATGTTCCTACCAGCTCTGAACCCCATATAGAGTTAAAGCCTGACGTAGCTCTGTTAAGCACTTCTGATAGCCATCCAGAAGAAATAGAAACGGGTTACTGTAGCAAACCTCCGTCATCTGGCGACAAAGCCAACACCGAAGATGGAGGCAACATTAGCGTCTGTCAGGATAAAGTAGATGAAGTTCAAGGTGACAATGACAGTGAAGATGATCCTGATGACAATAGTGAGAAATTAGATTCAGCGAGCTTAGAAGCTTCTGAGAAGAACTGTAAAGCTATTGAACTCATGGAAGTGACGGCATAAGATGGTGAGTTCCTGAGTCACAAGACTTCCAGGTTGTAGCTGATATATGAATAGGTTATTACTTTCTTCCTAGCGGTCAGAATGCCGTGTAAATAGTTACACGATTCAGCGAATTCATTGCTGAATAGCTCTGGCAATTGGCATGACATGCCATCCTTAGTTTGGCATTCTTATATGTATAGCAATGATGTTAGATAGTGTAGTAGTTATTATCATCCATCCTCTGTATAAAAGCTTCGTCTGCCGCTTGCATTTGCCTGGCCTCGCCTTTTCCATATCTGCTTCTTCATTGCAAGTCTTAATGTCGTGTATCAGGCTTTGTACTCTTATCTAACTATCAAGTTTATGGTTTCCTAGTTTTACGTTTCTTTAAACTGTTATACTTGCAGTCAAGGTTATGGGAACCGGACCAGCTAATTTTATCCGATCCAATCTAATTTAACTAGAATTGGTTATTGATTCAGTTCATATAATTAAAATAAGTGTTAGTGATGAGATTCAAATTTGAAATTTTATTTAACATAAAAAAATATTTATTAATTTATCTATAATTTTAATGATTTAATAATATATTATCATTTATAATTAATGTTTAAAATCTTAATAATATCATTATAATTTTTTTTATTAATTTTTAATAATACTTTTTTTTTTCTGGTTTTAAAACTGGTTTAATCTGATTTTCCTAAAATTCTTGATATTCAATGTTTTTTGGTTCAATAGTCTGGTTTTAAAAACCTTGCTTATTCTCTAAAAACTTTTGACATGAGCATTTTGGTTTCGTTTTAGTTGGACAAATATTAAAAGGGAGAGAATTCTTATTATATTAATATCTATTTTGATGACTAAAATATCAATGTAAAAATTTATAATTTATCAAAAGAGATTAGTCTTGTGAAATTTAAAATCTCTGTTTTGAAAGATAACAAACAAATCAACTGAATTTAGCCCGGTCTATGAGAATTGAGCCCATATAGTCATTTATGGTTTGGACCGAGCCAGCATAATCCAAGTCTATGTGATCTAAGCAAATGCGGACGACCCAAGAGAAAGTAGCGAAATTTAATGAAACTAACTGGATAGTGCCCGAACCAGTGAAGTGATAACGGTAGCGGAAGTCTGAGGAGGAAGAAGATAGGATTCAGAAGATGGCCACATATTCTGTCGCTACGACTCTAGTTCCTTCTCTTACAATCTCAGCTTCTCAGTCTCTTGCCCATAAGTCAGCAACAACGACAAAGCTTTGTACTTTCCCTCTGCCATCGCTTTCTTCTAAGAATTCGTTAAAGGCCCTTAGATCCTCTGTTTCGTCAAGGAGGGTTTCCGCTGCTCCAGAGGTTTTGGATTCTGTAGAGACGGTGGACCCACCTGCTGAAATTCTTGATGGAACCGACTCTGAAACCTCTGAGGTGTGTTTCTATCTATACTTGTCTTTTCCCGACTCTAAAACCTCTTTGAGGAAATTTAAGCAAATTAAGAGAGAATGAAGTAATGACTATTTTTTGTTATTTTTGTGGTTCAATTGAATGGGAACGTAAATTTGTCACATGGGATGTAGAAGATTCCTAGTTGGACATGAATTTAGTATGGTTATCCCCTAAATGTAAGATGTGTAGTGTGGTTTAGTTGTATTTCGGGAAACAAGTTTTCGTCAATTCCTCTCTGTAGCTTGTACCACAATAGTAATGACATTGCATATTTAGATGGCCATATCTATCCATCTTCCTTGGCATGTATTGCATCTTTTGAGCAAGGCGTGATTAGATGCCTTCAAGTATGTTTCTTTTAGGCTGCTCCTGGTGTTTAGCTGGCTTTACATCATTGTTGATATGGTGTGGATTTTCTTTTATACTTTTGTATACATTCCCTTCATATCCTGAGAATTCATCCCTAAACTTGGTTGGTCTGATACACTTTCTAGGAAGCCTGAATTTACTGTTCAACCTCAACTTTTGATGTGCGCTTTCTCTCTATGTATTAAGCAGAAGTGTTGTCTTTCATGATGATGTTTATATTTCTAGGTGCCACCAAAGAACAAGATTAGAATTAAGCTAAGGTCCTTCTTGGTGCCCCTGATCGAAGACTCCTGCAAGCAGATACTAACTGCTGCAACGACTACTAATGCAAAGACCATGGGTCCTGTGCCACTACCAACAAGGACAAGGAAATTCTGTGTTCTGAAGTCTCCTCATGTGAACAAGGACGCAAGGTTCCATTTTGAGATCCGAACCCATCAACGCATGATAGATATTCTCTACCCAACTGCCCAAACAATAGACTCACTGATGCAACTTGACCTTCCCCTTGGTGTAGATGTGGAGATCAAGCTCTGAAGAAGCAGTGTGTTTAGGTAACCATCAAGTTGAGGGTTAAATATGTGCAACTGTTTCATTTTGCAATCTATATTAATTTCCTCTCTAATACTGTGCTACTAAACGTGCATTTTGTAACTACTTCAATGTAATTCTTCTTGTAGAGAATTAAATTCAATTTGATAGGAAGAATGATCATCAGAGGAACATTAATAGATTTCCACATGTCTGTTTTTAACTATTATGAACATTGGGAGAGTTTACGGCTTGAACCGATCAAACTTCATCTTAGAAGAGCTGCTCTCCGTATTTGTGAAGTGAATGGGATAGATGATAGAATCTGCTTCTTAATCTATCTTCGAGAGAATAAATGGTGTCGTGGGTATTATTATATGGTTCCAAGATGTGCTTCTCGCACAGGCTTCATAATTTAGCTACTTCATCTTCTTCTTTAGCAGTACATTGTGCTGACACTTAGATTTCCATTTATCGTATGTATGATTCAGAATTTCAATACTTAATTATTATTAACTCATGGTGTTGACGAATGTCCAAATTTTTAAAAATATTCTATCTAAAATTAAGGTTCGAAAACATTTGATTTTTATTAATGATGGATGAGTTTTATCACTTATCCATATTTTTTGAGTTTCGGTTCTCTGTTTCAATATTATTTTTCTTGCTAGGGTAATTTCCATCTCTTTTATAACTTTTTTAAACCGCAACTCGGATGTGATTGAACCAACGGCTTGTTGGCTTCTAATAGTATTGTCATCCGTACCCGTACCCTGTTAACCCCCTGACTGGGTACCGTTAGAAGGCATTCTTGAAAATCTTCGTTAGGGTGGTTGTTAGGGCAGAAATTTCAGACGAATCAAACTTTGGATAGTAAGTTTTGTAATGCCAAGAAATCGACATCTGTCTTATCTTTCTCAAAGTTTAGCTTATCCAACAAATGATTAGCCTGCTATTTCTGTAAGCTTTCCAGCTTCTCTACGCCAAGTTCAATATATTTACTTCTTCCACCTTTACACATATCTCTCTATGCTTACATATGCGGTCGACATGTGTCCATGATGTTCTTTCTACGTAGCATTGCGATTCAAACTTGAAGTTATGTGTGGCTCTTTTTCACTGGGCATTTCTTCGTGTTCGGCAAGGGATTCATTTTGGATTATACCAATTGTTAACATGAAGACAGACTTTATCAATTGCTTACCAATTTTAAATATTTTATTTTAAAATAATATTTTTTATTATATTTTAATTTTAAATAATATATAAATTTGAATATTTGATTATTAAAATATTTGAAATTGGGAAAAGAATTTCAACTTTTTTCTGGGAAACAAACAGGGTGTTGGTAGTCTAAAATATCAATAGAAATTCTTAAAAGGAAAAAAATATTTTTTTATAAAATTTTAGATTTAAGTGTAAATTTCATGGCAGCACACATAAATAATAAACCCAACTGAAGCAAATTCTAACAATTTATAATAATAATAATAATAATAACATATATAAATCTAAAATAATCATATTAAGAGAACATAATAATTCTTTATATATACCAATCCTTCAAAAATAATCATATTAAAATAATTGAGATGCTATCCTTTCAGTTACTTTGAGAGAACATCACTTTTACTTTCTCATGTATCACGACGGCTATGGCTGCGGCTGCGGCTGCGGCTGCTCAATTCGTAAGTTCACACTAGTCAGTACAGCTTTTTTTGAATTTAGTTTACTGACATATTTAGGCCCCCCGTCTTTGACCTAATTTCTTACCAGATACCTACAAATCATGGACTGTAACAATGGGGCCCCTGCTTTCAGCATGGTCCTGCCAACATGCCTACGATACAACTACTTTGCCATAAGAGAAGGTAGAGAGATTACCGTGTCGGAATCCAATCCTTGTTCACCTTTGCTGCAAATTACTTTTGTCTTAAAATGTTTCCTTTATCATAAACCCTAGGCAAATTGGACCTCTCCTTTTCTTCGTCATTTTCTTATTTTAGGGTTCTTGAACATTCTAGAACATATCCTGCAACTTGAGAGAGATGTAATATAATGTCCACACGCATCCATGCTTCACTGACGATATTTAGGTCCACAGAACTAATGGTGGATGGTCAAACTTCGCCTTTTATTTTCTTATTATTTATTGTTCACTAACAATGATCGGTCCACAATTCTAATATTTTGAACTATAGCAAGATATTTGTTTCTTTAAAATATAGAAAAATATTTCCGCCATGATAATTGCAGGAATAATTACTCTTTGGATTAATATATGATTAATTTCATCTGAAAATTTTAAGATATTTTATTTATAAAATTAATCAATTTATTGTTTGATTCTAGTCAATAAATGTTATGTGTTATGGGATTGGGAAGCCACCATCAAAGTTTAATCATATATGAATCCCAATAAGAACAATCAAGACATTCAATTCAATTCAATGAGAATCAATAAAAACAATTTATGATATTCAATGAGAATATGATCTTAATATTTTTTATAATTTTAAGAGTGTAGAATATTTCTCTCTATTTATCTTTATATTTTTTTTTTGTTTTAATCAGACTTATTTAATTTATTGTTGAGAGTAATAATTTAGAACCACACGCTACTAGAGAGCATGTAAGTAGCGACCTTTGGGGTTGGCAAAGGCTCAAAAAGTGATGGATTTGGACCGGCCTATATTAGCCAATTGGCAGCGTCTTTGATTGCGGCTCACACTTCCTGTGGTTCACCTTAGCCTCGTAGAACAGCAAAATCTCCTGAGCTGAGTTGGAGTCCATTATAGTCAGAGAAATAGAATGCAAGTAAATCTGCACCGCTAATTAGATAACAGTATACGGAGGATGGAGTGTTGTTAAACTCCGAAGAACTTGTATTGATTCAGTAATCTAATACAGAAATGAAAGCCAAGGAAGGAGAGGAGGAATCAGAATGAGTTGAGAATTCAATACACGTTTCTTAACCTCCTTCTAACTAACTCTCCTCTATTTATACCTTCCAGACTACGCAACCAATCTAAACAAAATACAATCACAGTTCGTAATCCTTATATCGAATAGGCAACGTTGTTGCTCGTGTTCCCCTACGTTCAACTCGAGCTGAACCTTGCGCCTCACGTTCCACTCCCTGCACCTCTTTACTAGAACCTTGCTCTGTACTAGCTGAACCTTCTGAGCTTTTCCCTCCTGATACAACAATACTTCCCCCTTCAATAACAGCCTTGTCTGCAAGGCTGAGATCAGGAAAACTGCGTTGAATTTGGACACTGTCCTCCCAAGTATCATCCACAGGAGTCAAGCCTTCCCATCGAATCAACCACTGGACCATTTCCCTGGTTCCGCGTTGCACTCGACGTTGCTGGATAATTGCCGCAGGCTTCAACACCATAGCAGTGGACGTGTCCACCAGATGCAAAGGCGTGATCTGTTGAGCCGGAACCCCGCAAGACCTACGTAACAAGGAGACATGGAATACTGGATGAATCCTGGCAACCTCCGAAAGTTGCAACTCATAAGCAACAGATCCAACTCTCCTGATAACCTGAAATGGTCCAAAATATCGTGGACCAAGTTTACTGTGTCGACGTAACCGCAACGAATGCTGCCGATAGGGCTGTAATCGAACAAAAACCCACTCGCCCAACTCAAATTGCAAGTCTCGTCGCCCCTTATCCGCATATACCTTCATCCTCTCTTGAGCCTTCTGTAAATTAATGCGAAGCGTGCGTATTATCTCGTCCCGCTGAAGCAGCTGAGAGTCAACCAAAGGACTACCAGCCGTATCCCGAATATACCGTGAGAGGATCGGTGGAGGCCTCCCATATAGCACCTGAAAAGGAGTCAATCTCGCAGCAGTTTGGTATGAGGTGTTATACCAATACTCTGCCCAGGGAAGATATACTGCCCACAAAGTCGGTGTCTCACTAACAAAGCAACGTAAGTACATCTCCAAGGTTTTATTAAAGGCCTCCGTCTGACCATCGGTTTGTGGATGATATGAAGAACTGGTGAGTAACGAAGTACCCTGCAACCTGTGCAATTCCCGCCAGAATGCTGTCAAAAACCGTCGATCTCGATCGCTGACTATGGAGACCGGTACCCCATGTAAGCGCACCACCTCAGATACGAAGCAAGCTGCCACATACTCGCTGGTGAACGGCAAAGACATGGTCACAAAGTGACCATACTTAGACAAACGATCGATGACCACCATTATCACTGTTTTTCCCTTAGAGCTGGGCAACCCGGTGATGAAATCCATAGAAACCCCTTCAAAGACTTGGTCCGGTATAGGCAGAGGCTGCAAAAGACCTGCGAGCTTCAAGGTTTGATCCTTCATCCGTTGACAAATCTGACAGTCGCGCACAAACTTAGCAATGTCTTGCCTCATCCCTTTCCAAAAAAAATTGGCAGACAGGCGATGCCATGTGCGCACCACACCTGCATGTCCTCCCACTGGCGAAGCATGAAACTCAAGCAACAATTCTTGTACCAAAGGTGAGTCCGCAGGAATCACCAGGCGATCCTTTCTGAACAATAGGCCCTCCTTGAATTGAAAGTCCGGTAGTAGGTGAGGAGTTGTCCGCAACTGTTGCTGGTAATGCAACAATCCTGGATCTGATTTGTTGGCCGCCTTCAACCGATTTACCAAATCATCTGGAGCTGATTTGGATTCCAGCAACTGCAAAGCTGGAATTCTCGACAAGTCATCTGCAGCTAAGTTCTGTGACCCTGCCTGATACAGGATCTCAAAGTCAAAACCCACCAATTTGCATAGCCAACTATGTTGCTCCGGAGTCTGAATCACCTGTTCAGCTAGATGTTTCAGCGATTGCTGGTCCGTAATGATGGTGAACCGTCGTCGCAGCAAATACTGCCTCCACTTAGCAACCGCCTGAACAATAGCGTACATCTCTCGATGATAAGCGGAAGCCTTCTGCATACGAGGTGCTAACTTCTGACTGAAGTAAGCTATTGGCTGCCTCTCCTGCGATAAAACCGCTCCAATGCCAACCAAGGAAGCATCTGTCTCCACACAACATGGCTTGGAAAAATCCGGTAGCCGTAACATAGGTGCCGCACTCAACAGGGACTTCAACTTGTCAAAGGCCTGCTGTGTATCATCCGTCCAGCAAAAGGAATTCCGACGCAGCAAGTAAGTTAGGCAACCTGCGTGAGAAGCAAAGTTGCGGATGAATCGCCTATAGTACCCAGCTAGGCCAAGAAATCCCCGAACATCCCTCACACTCCGCGGAATTGGCCAGCTCTGGATAGCAGCCACCTTTTCCTGATCCACCGACAATCCTGCCGCAGAAACCACGTGGCCCAAATAGCCAAGCTGCGTCTGACCAAAGTGGCATTTGGATCGCTTGGCAACCAAGCCATGCTGCTTTAGAGTTTGCAGTACCAACTGTAATTGTTCCAAATGCTTCTCCCAAGTACTACTATACACAAGAATGTCATCAAAGAAAACAAGAACAAACTTGCGTAGGAAGGAACGAAATACCTCATTCATCAAAGCTTGAAAGGT
The DNA here is from genome assembly GCA_019739055.1 of Passiflora organensis. Lineage (NCBI taxonomy): Eukaryota > Viridiplantae > Streptophyta > Magnoliopsida > Malpighiales > Passifloraceae > Passiflora > Passiflora organensis. The sequence goes on from JAEPBF010000136.1 coordinate 2,539,054, forward strand.
GGATGGTGCATTTGTTAATCCGAAGGGCATTACTAAGAATTCATAATGTCCTTCATGCGTATGAAAAGCCGTCTTTCCCACGTCTGCAGCACGAACTCGGATTTGGTGATATCCGGCCAGCAAATCCAATTTGGAAAAATACACTGCACCATGGAGTTCATCAAAGAGTTCCTCAATGGAAGGAATCGGAAACTGATCTCTGATCGTCACCGCATTCAACGCCCTGTAATCCACGCAAAAGTGCCACGATCCATCTTTCTTCCGCACTAACAGCACCGGAGAGGAGAGTGGACTATGGCTCGGACGGATGATGCCATCCCGTAGCATCTCCCGAACTAACCTCTCTATTTCCTGCTTTTGGAAATAGGAATAGCGGTAAGGCCGGACTTTGAGAGGTACAACTGAGGATTGCAGTGGAATAGCATGATCAAATTCTCGGGCTGGTGGCAGTCCTTGAGGTTTGCGGAAGACATCCTCAAAGCTGGACAACAAGTGCTGCAAGTCAGGTGGAATCGGCTCAGTCTTTGGAGTGTCAGCTTCGACTACTTCCACCTTGAAAAGAGCATCCGTAGCATGTGTGGTAGACAAACGTCGGAGCGCATGTAAAGATGCGAACTGCGCTGTATCATTCATATTCCCAGACCAGAGTATTGTCTTCCCTTCAAGCTGGAATTCAAACCTGGATCGCGCATAATCCATCACCACCGGTCCAAGGGAAGCTAACCAAGTTACTCCCAACACCATGTCCCAACCTTGCAACTCCAACACAAAGCAATCGACCCGAATTTCTACCCCCTGTATGCTAAGAAGCACCCGAGTCACTCTCCCAGAACAAACTAGCTTCTCACCATTGCCCACAATGACCCCAAAAGATGGAATAGACTCGATCGTTAATTGGAGGAACTTGGCAGTATGTAATTGAATAAAATTATGACTGCTGCCCCCATCAAGAAACACCTGAACTGGCGTGCCACGAATCATCCCCAAAAATCGAAGTGTGGAGGGGGAAGTAGTACCTGAAAAGGCATAGTGGCAAACAGCTGTTTCATCCGTCTTCGCAGCCTCCTTGCAAACCTCTTGTCCGTTATCTGCGATCGTAAGGGAATGAGCCACTGGAGCTGGGTCGACCGAATTTCCGTAGCCATCCTCATCCGAGAACAATAACAATTGGGGCTTGGCCTTGCACTTATGATCCCAGCTATACTTCTCATCGCATTGATAGCACAGACCTTGCGCTCGTCTCTGTGCTACTTCGGCTGGAGATAAACGACGGACCGACAATTTGGTTCCGGTTGTGAGAGTCGCAGAGACCGAAGAAGGAGCCAGAGTTGGGGAAGAGGACAGGGATTTGGGCGTTGGTAAAAGCCCAGGGCCTCCAAGCTTGGGCCTGATGGCCATCTTTTCATTAAGGATCCGCGTTTCATGAAGATGGGCCAAGCGGATGGCCTCCTCCAGGTCAGGCGTCTCCTGCATCAGCACGGATGCTTTGATATCTGCTCGCAACCCTGAGATGAAACATCGAACCACAAAACTCGCAGGCAGAAGCATGGAGCGATTCATCAAAGACTCGAAGCGAGCATGATACTCCTCCACCGTGGTTTCTTGTCGCACCTTCGCCAATAAACCTTCTGGCGACTCGAGATCACGAGGACGAAATCTTTTCTGCAGGGCTTCGATGAACTCCGTCCACCCTACCAGTTGCCTATTACGGTACATCCAGTCGTACCAGTCAGCTGCCGCATCATCAAAGTGAAAAGAAGAGATCGACAAACGCTCTTCCTCCTTAATATCATAGAATTCGAAGTAACGAGTAGCTGTAGAAATCCAGCGATCCACATGAGAGCTCGAAAAACGCGAAAGCTCCACTGAAGCCAGCTTATGTCGCGTATGATGACTCGGACCTCCCCCAAAGGAACCCGAAGAAGTTGCACCCGAGCCCGAACGAAGCACGGAACTCTCCCCTAAGGCAGAAACCGAAGAAGTCGGAACTGGCAGTGCTAAGAGCTGCTTCAGAAGTTGTTGTTGCTCTGCTAACAGTTTAGACTGATCAGCCATCGAAGAAGCCATGGATGTAAAGTCCGCTGTCAATGCTGTGAAATTGACCTGCAGTTTAGCCTGAGCCTCGCGGATGGATGTAACCTCCGTATCCAAAGCCCGAAATCGAGTATTATGCTCTGCCATCTGTGCAGAGGTCAATGAAAGCACCAATGGAGTGTTGTTAAACTCCGAAGAACTTGTATTGATTCAGTAATCTAATATAGAAATGAAAGCCAAAGAAGGAGAGGAGGAATCAGAATGAGTTGAGAATTTTGTTCACGTTTCTTAACTTCCTTCTAACTAACTCTCCTCTATTTATACATTCCTAACCACGCAACTAATCTAAACTAACACAATCACAACTCGTAATCCTTAAAGCGAATAGGTAAAGTTGTTGCTCGTGTTCCTCTACGTCCAACTCGAGCTGAGCCTTGCGCCTCACGTTCCACTCCCTGCACCTCTTTACTAGAACCTTGCTCTGTACTAGCTGAACCTTCTGAGTTTTTCCCTCCTAATACAACAGAGGATCAGGATCATTGAAAAATATTTTTAGATTAAAAAGCAAACTTACTTTCCATTTTTATTAATTTAAAACAAATAAAAAAGAGCCGTAAGCAGTCGGGGCATGACGCGGTTGCTCGCAAACATAACAATAATTGAGCAGGTGCCACGTGGCAGTTTATTCTGTTTTACGAAACACCAGCAGGTAGTCAATAGTAACCCAGATGTTTCTGTTGATGTTGATGACGTAATCAATTACGCAATTTACAGTCAATTTCCTTCTTAAATTTTTACTTTGTACGATGAAGTAGCGGTGACTGAAATCGAGTAACAGTCAAAAGGTCAAACTTATAATGTAACGTCATCGATGACGTCGTCTTTTTTATTTTATTTTTTAAGATAAATAAGAGAAAACTGAACTTTTTTTTTAAAATTTGTTTTCTTTAAATATACATGTGACTTTTTCACAGGTGTGGTCCATTTTACCCCCAACTCGGCGACGCCACACCCTGCATATAGCCACAGAATCTGTAATAAAATCCCTATCTCTCTCCAAAACGAACACATCATTTTCTAATGAGATCCTCCGTCGCTGCTGCTCCTCTATATAAGATCATTTCCTCTCCATTTCCTATCCTCAAGCATTGCTCGTATCTACAATCTTCTTCTGAGCTTTTGTCTCAATCTCAATACCAGAGTGACGAAACCATGGCTCCTTGCATCGACACTTCTAGGGCCGACACCTCCCTCCAGTTTTCTCGCGAACTAAACAGGCCGCAGTCTCATGATTCTGTGTACAAATTCGTCAAGTGTCTCCAACCCGGTTTGTCGGAGCAGGTTAGCTGCAAACCCTTTGGCAGGAATCAGATCAGAACCATACATATGGTTTCGGTTGCGGAGCAGTTGGAGCAGGAAGATGAAGAGTTGGATGATGCGATATGGTACAGGATGAAGGAAGAAGCGAGGTTTGATGTTGACCAAGAACCGATTTTGTCTAGCTATTACTACACATCTATCTTGTCGCAAAGATCTTTGGGAAGCGCTTTGGCGAATCATCTTGCGATAAAGCTGGGTAATTCAAGCATTCCTAGTAGTACCCTTTCTGATATATTTGCAGGGGTTCTTGCAGAGAGCCCGGAAATAATAAGAGCTGTGGCGGAAGATCTGAGAGCTGTGAAAGAGAGAGACCCTGCCTGCATAAGCTATGTGCACTGTTTCTTGAATTTCAAAGGCTTTCTGGCTTGCCAAGCGCATAGGATGGCACACAAGTTATGGACACAAGGCAGAAAAGTGTTGGCTCTACTGATACAAAATAGAGTATCCGAGGTTTTCGCTGTTGATATACATCCGGGAGCAAAGATTGGACACGGGATTCTACTTGATCATGCCACTGGATTAGTCGTTGGAGAGACGGCTGTGATAGGTAACAATGTGTCAATTTTGCATAATGTAACTCTAGGAGGTACAGGGAAGGTGAGCGGTGATAGGCATCCCAAAATTGGTGATGGGGTGTTAATTGGTGCTGGAACTTGTATCTTGGGTAATCTTAAGATTGGTGAAGGGGCCAAGATTGGGGCTTGTTCGGTGGTGTTGAAAGATGTGCCTGCTAGGACCACAGCTGTTGGTAACCCTGCTAGATTGCTTGGAGGGAAGGAAAACCCAGTTAAACATGATAAGATTCCTAGTCTAACCATGGACCATACTTCACATATCACTGAATGGTCTGACTATGTTATTTAAAGCTCCTTTCCTAGTTGTAGATTTTGGTTGGTGATATGCGGCTGGAGTTTGCTTCTTTTCTTGTACTGTGAGAACCAAAGTTCTCCGATTAGCAAACCAACGTACGAGTGTCTCTATTGCTAGTTTCATGTAATTATTTAGGTACGGCCTTGCAGCAAAATAAAATTATTATTATTACTAGTCAGTTTTCCTGATGTTTGTATGCTGTTTCTGAGTCTTTACCGCGATATGCTTCTGGTCTGAGTTGTGTTTTGTCGGTCTCTGATACTGAGGAAGGCTACCACTTGACAAGGATGAAATGCGCTTGATACGGGGTAAGTACATATAGCTGGAAGAGGACACAGAGCTGAATATCAGTGATACTACAGGTTGAAACTTGATAACAGCCATGAAGCGTTCGAGGGATTCTTCTTATTGGTTTGTAGTAACATAATAATAATTTAAATTATAGAGATAATTATTCAATTTGGTATTGCACCCGTATACTTCCGTATGAATCTGTTGGAGAGATTACGATAAATAATAGACCTGTCTTGATTTGGGCTTTAATCATATGTACATAAAGAATACATACGGTATTAGATAATAATTGAATCATATATGATACTGATATATCTTTAAAAACTAAACAACTCAGTTACTTTTTGGGTAGGATGAATATAACCCAAGTTGTAATTACACCTATATCTCTAAAGTATCAAAATAGTGTAGTTATTGGTAGAAGGAATACAGGAAGCCAATCTTATCTATTTTTCTTATCGTCCATTCAATGCTGATAAGGGATGAATACCAATGGGAACTAACTTGAGAGCGTTCTTTCTCCTGAGTGTAAATCCAGAGCCTTCAAGCATGTCTAGGTTTTCTGGCTTCATTGTATCAGGGAGTTTCCAATCAAAGTGGAACAGCAAACTTGCGAGGGGAAGGAGGACAGCAGCTACACCAAATGACATGCCTGGACATATTCTCCTCCCAGCACCAAATGGTATATATTCATAATTAGATCCTTTATAATCAATTGTACCATCAAGGAATCTCTCCGGATAGAACCTTTCAGCTTCATCCCAGTAGTTGGGATCTCTTCCAATTGCCCATGCATTGATAATTACCCTCGATTTTGATGGGATACGATACCCATTAATCTCACATTCTTCTTGACTTTCTCTAGGAACTAGCATGGGCAGAGGAGGATGTAATCTTAGAGTTTCTTTTATAACCAACTTCAAGTAACTTAATTCATCAATTCTAGCTTCATCAACTTTTCCGGCGATGCCAAAAAGTTGTCGCACCTCTAGCTGTGCCTTTTCCATCTCTTTGGGGTTTCTCATTAGCTCTGACATTGCCCATTCCATGGTTGAAGAGGAGGTGTCAACTCCGGCTACAAAAATATCCTAAAAAAAATAGGAAAAAAAAAGGTAAGAAAAACAACAAAAGTTGCAATAGTTTCCCCCTCAGAATACCCAACTAATTAACAAAATTAATCAAGAGAGCACAAACCAGAATGACTGCCTTTATGTTGGCCGTTGTTAATGGAAACTCAAGGTTGCCACCATCCCGAAGATTCAAAAGAACATCTACAATATCACCTGCTTCATTCTTTCCAGCCGTTCCTTTTACCTTTCTATCTTTGTGTTCGTTTATGATTTTATCAAGGATCATGTCTGCTTCTTGGTGCACTCTCTCCAGTTTGGATTTGAATCCACTCATTGCAGGGAGGAGTTTCCAAGAGGGAAAAAAATCAGAAATACTAAAACCTCCCCCATACTTGGTAATTATTATAACAACTGGTTTGAATGAAGCATGATCTTCATGTACGCTGCCAAAAGCTCCCCTCGAAATTAAACTATAAGCCAATTTGAAGAATAGACTAGTGATGTCTATTGTTGATCCTTCACTGCTTGAAATAAGTCTAACAAGATTAGATACCTCTTCCTCCCTTACTGACCTGAATGACTGTACGCGCTTTGCACTAAACATCTCCGTCATGCAAATTTTACGCAGCTGTCTCCAGTAAGCACCATATGGCGAAAACACAATATCTGAACAATTATCAAAGACAACTCTTGCTAGCAGAACAGAAGGCCTATAAGCAAAGTTGACATCGTGGGTCTTCAGAACTTCCTTAGCAGTTTCTGGTGAAGAAATAATGATGTGGTGAAGCTCACCAAGTTGGAGATGCATAACACTTCCGTATTTCTTAGCCAAATCATGCAGTTTTTGTTGGATTGGAGAGCCCAACAACTGAAAAATACTGCCTAAGATAGGTAGCCTCCATGGCCCCGGGGGTGAATTCGGAGCTGGAGTTTTGGATTCTGATCTCTTAAGCATCTTGGAAAGCAGAAAGATGAAGAACAAGGAGGAGAAAATGATGGAGAAGAGCAACTGGAGTTCCATAATGCATTGAATGGTCAGTGGCTTCTCATTTCCAACCACTAAATAAGATTACACGCATAAAACCTGAAGAGACCACGTTCGAACTTGAGCGCTTGAGTTTGAATGGTCAATCTTACAACTTAAGATTCAGGAGAAATTTAAGACTTTTCCCGTTTGGCGACTATGATCACTATGGTCAATTTTAACTGATAGTTATTAAAATTCATTCTGACAAATTAAACTATGGGTGCAAGTTGGGATCAAAACTGCACAGTGGAGTCGAGCATATTCTACATTCGTCGGCAGTATAGTGGAACAAGACAGAGTTTGTTGCGACATGATATTCATAAAGTTTTAAAGGAAGAATTTGAATATGCTCTCCTATAAGAATTCAGAAATCTTGTGGTTCCAAAAATCCAAAAATCAAGGTTGATTGGCTAATCAAAATACATATACGACGTAATAAGATAAATATAAATATGGTGAGGTAATCAGGGAATTGGATATCTGATGATCAAAAGATTTGCTCCTTATTGTGGTTTTTTTTCAGGCTCTTTACACGGAAGGACTCGATACTCAGTTTAATATACCTAATGGTTTTCAACAACCAGAGAATTTCATTGGGATATTTTTGTCACAGTCCGATGAGAATTTTTTTGTCACTCTGGAATCCACCAAGATAGAACAACCGTGGTATAGTCACTGTATAAACTTAGATAGTTATCCTAGGAGTATACAATAACTATACAAGATAAAAACAAAACCTGTTTAGATTTATTTTATATTTTAAATATATGATGTGCTTCAAAAGCAATCCCGAGACTAAGAAAATATACTGGAACAAACAAACAAGTGGAAATTTAGCAGAATTTACATCGTGTAAGATATGAATAAATTTTTTTGATTTATTTATCAACATTGTATGGGATCCAATTTGGCAATACAGACATGAAATATCATATGTAACTAGTCCATATGTGCAAGTTCAAATCCTTGATCATACCTTGTAATTCATACTCATTCAGAGAGATTGTGAGTTGGGGCAAAGCCAACCCTTCTTCTCAAAACTCGAGAAACCTATCGAACACTGGCACGACAATCAGGTGAGTGGATATTTTTCTTTATAAATACTTTAAAATTTAAATAATATTATATATTACTGTGATCAAACGATTTCACAAGCACAAAACCAAACTATGGCTTTGGACCATTCAGATCCAATCATAGCAATGCATCACAACAAATCAAAGCGAAGCAATAACACATGATATCACAACACATAATGTGTAACCCATAATCAGGGTCACACTCAAGCAATACTATCAAACAATGTAGAAATATCATCACATACCACACATGTCTCAAATAGACAGAGATCTTATAGATCTTGGTATACAATCGATAGCCATTCTAATAGATGACTAATATAGCCAACCGTTATCATAGGTTGGTGTTACAATTACTTCCTTTATACTCGAGGTTATAATCACACACAATGATCTAGGAACACGTAGTAATATCTACATGTAGTAATCTAGAAACACATAGTAATTTGATGTAACACCTAGTAATCTGATATGTTGGGAAGATAAATCCTAGGATAGGTTCATAGCTATACTCAAAGGTTAGAGTAACAAAAATCGACTAACTCCATAGTCGCTATCTCTTTCATTCTACTAGGGTTAGTATTACTTTAATTAACCTTTCTTACAGCTTTCATTCTGTTAAGATTAGTATATCATTGACTAACCCTCCCTTAGTCCTTTGTTTCTTTCTGAGATAATTTTGCTTAATTAACCTCGGGTCACCACTCACTTCCTTTCTATATTCTTAATTTACTTATGCTTTTATAATCTTCCTAGTACTCTTTTGCATATCTCATTTGATAGTTTATTGATTATTTATCATTAGTTCTTAGATAAGTTGTTAGTAAGAATTCTATGATTTTCCTAGGTTGGGTCGACCCTCTAAGTATATTTTTTTTCTTATCGTCTTGAATTTCAGTTTTTTATACGACAGTGCTACATTCTCAGCACGATTAGTATCTTTTCATATGACTAGTCAGTCATATGTGACATTGTTAGGATATTTTCTTTTTATTAGCAGAATTAGGGTTCTTATTAGTCGAATTCGAGTCCCTTACTATTTTTGATTTCTTCTCACTTCACTCGGTCTTTCTATTACTCAAGTGTTGTGCTTTTCCAACACGGGATTCAGTTTTCTTTTCGTGTGAACTTAAAAGCCATACGAGGTATTCTGAGTTATTCTTAAGATTCCCACTAGGCAGTGCAATATTACCAATTCCGTTATCACAGTTATCTCAAACATAGTCACAATATTCAAACATGACTTAGAAAGTAACCAGAGAGTTGTGTTTCATTCCGAAGAAATGCCTGTGATCAAAATTTGTCATGATTTAAGAAATTTCCTACCGATCATGAGTTTATGTGTGCAAGCAACTCACGGATATCACACATCACATAGAATCAATCTATACTCAATTAAAACAATGGAAATTAATATAAAATCATCCAATCATAATTTTTGTCGTCTAGATTTCCTTTCTTGATTTGATTCGGATTCTTGATCCTCTTACTGCAACCTACATATATAACTGCAATCCGATACTTAATATCATCATAAAAATCTTAATAGTCTCATAATAGACACTTCTACACCCTCAAACCTATCCTAGAAACTCGACGATTGCTCTCGAATTCAATCTGATTAATTTTTGTATTTTTCCTTAATTACCAAAAACTTCTACTAATTTTTATACCTATCAAAACTCATCAAAATCATTCAAATTTTATATCATCAGACTCCTTATAATTTTCTCTATTTTTTATAATTTTTCCATATTTTGTTTCAATTTATTTCTAATTTTCTTGATTTTTAAACAATTTTGTATTTTCTGAAAATCCTATCAAAGGTAGCCCAGTCAACATGACATGTGTCACCTAGAGACACAGCCACGTGCTTACCAAATCTGACCCCATCTCGACATAATATCAAGCCTATACCAACCTTACTAGATCGGACCAAACGACATGTCACTCATGTCGTACCTAGACTACAGGCTGTTCGTTCCTCCGGTGAACGACCTGCCGCATAGACAGCCTGCGGACGACGTTCTTCAACCTTTGTTCATGCGAACCAGAGGTAACTCTAACTGCGATCTGTTGTTCCAAGCTTAAAAAATCGATAAATACTCCTCCAAAATATCCTACTCCTAGCCTGCAACCAAACCCCTCACTCGATTTCATAACATTAACTAACATCGAGCTACAATTCAAACAAGTCGCAACCATGTGATACTCACTGGGAGTCAGCCTGAAAATGGACGAAAGACACATGCATATACTCGGGAGAAAGAGGCAACCAAATAGCATGAGAAAGGAAGCAAATCCGGAGTTGGGTGTGAGAATGCACGATTTAGATTTTTCCCTCCAGTATGGGTGTCTGGAAGCAGTGTGTCAGCAAGAAGGGACAAATCACCGGACAAGACAAGGGTTTTCGGTCCCAGCAATAGTACGACACAGTTTCACCTTTCGATGAAACGGTGTCGTTCCAATCTGAAGGGACGCACCTCAGCCTATAGGCCGAGGTTTGGGCAAATCGGTAGGAGTTCCTGCATTTTGACTCATTCCTTTTATTTTTTTTATTTTTTTTATCATAATAATAATATAATTATTATTTTTTAATGTTCTAAATCTTTGATAATTCGTAATAAATAGCATATTAATCAGAAAAATATTCTAAAAAATATCTTAGATAGTAGAGTCGAATTGGTTTAAAAAATTATATTTTTCTTATACAAATAATTTACTAAAAATTATAATACCATAAGGTATTTATTAGAAAAATACCAATAATTGAAATTATCCTTCCAAAAGTTTTCCTAAAATTTCTAAACACTATTATTCAACATAAGGACTTATCCATGGTCTTAAAACATCAAAATTATTCTTGTATTTTACCCCTTTCACTTTTATATCATATATATACATAATCTATGTATATAATTCTCAAGTTACCATGTAATTATTCTTTCCAAGTAATTTAATATTTCATATTCATTTTTTATAATGTATATTATTTCTTGTAAGTCTCAAAGGATAAACTCAAAGATCTTAGTCATCGACTCGCTTGGATTATAAGATTGACATGTATCAGAGTGTGCAAAGACGATATTATTCCCAGGTACCAAGATCCAAATAAAATACACCATCCAAGGCTCTTTCAGAATTTCCAAGTGTTTAGAAACACCCCTGCGAGTCCAAATGACTTGAAAGGAGTGAGTATGAATATGACATCTAAATTGGCTTCTATTGAGCTACACACTTATGTCAATACTTGATAACTATTAATCTCGGTCTTCACAGATCTATGATTCATATCTATTCATTTTAATAACGTCTGTAACTTCTCCTTCCCTTGGCCCATGGGTTATGAGCTCTCCAATTTATGATTAATCGGGTTAATAGGCTTAAAAGGTCTAACCTGTTAAGATATGAAACCTCACATTTTTTATGGAATCAGTTACGAATGAAGGAATCAAGAGGATTGTGTAGGCAATGGGGAGTTTTAAAACTCCAAGAGTGGATGGACTTGAACCAATTTTCGATCTGTCACAATGGAAACAAGTGGGTGAATCTATGATGAGAATGGTCAATAGGATGTTAGAATCGGGTGTTTTGGCGCAGGGACTAAATAAAACACTACAAGTATGCTACCAAAAACAAAAAACCCTTCTAATCTAGGGCACTTTCGTCCTATCAATCTATGTAATGTATCATACAAGATAATCACCTAGCTGTTTGCTCATAGGATTAGCCCAATTATGAGTTAATTGGTGGCTGAAACTCAATTGGATTTTGTCAAAGGAAGACAAATTACAGATAATATAGTCATTGTACAAGAAGTCATCCACTCCTTGCGTAAAAAAAAGAAAAGAAGGCTAGATGGCTATCAAGATTGACAAAGAAAAAGTATATGATAGGTTAAGATGGATTTTTTGTGAGGACTCGTTCCCGGTAATTGGGAGCCTCACCGCCGTGCAGCCCCGATTGTTCCAACTGGTGGACCAAGCAGAACTACACAAGGCTTAATCGTAACACTCTGTTTCAATAATACACAACATTTGCATTATTTCTTTCAAAACATGGCACGCATCAAATGATACTCGACATAAGCAACAAACAACGGAGTAACAAACACATGCAGCGAAGATATCAAATAACATACAACGGGCCATACGGCCTCAAACATGCAACACCTAGAGTCCACACTCACAGATCCCCAGAAACTCAAAACAACATCACTTCTTATATGCACCAGCACAATGCACAAGTATCCAAATATACAAGAAGATGTGAAGGATGCCGAGTAAAAAAAAAATATGCATGTGTATTTGTCCAGCCCTACGACCAATACCGGGATAGTAAGCTCAAAGTTGAACTGCTATCTCTCACAACTTAGTCCTGAAACAAAACAATAGAGAGGGGGTGAGATCAAGGACCTCAGTGGAAGTTACCGCGTCATAAACATAAACGGTGGAATGGAGACAAAATCAAATCATAGTATCAAATATTTATTCAAACCATTACAATCCATGTTCATCTATGTATCCATCCTAAGTGTACACACAAAACGACATAAGGAAATAAATACAAGAGATCTATAAATCACAGCTTTGATATTTGGCTACTATGCCCAAAACATAATGGGGTGGACACAAATCACTTTCACGTAACCCCCGCTAAAGGGTTATTTAAAAGCCTACTGATGGTTTTCAATTGTAGCATATATATAAACAAAATCCCACCATCAGCATTGTCCAAAATTGAATGGAGAAACACAATCTATCACATTCAATTTTGTGCACACGTAATATAACGTCGTAAGATATATATGAAGCATTTATAAGGCCTTTCCCTTCATAGTGCACACAGCACTCAACATACATACATATATCCAACCATACCTCTCCAAGGTAAGCAACTGTCCTCTCTATAAGGACTCCATATACTTACCTAACTTGATCAAGCATTTACCGTCAATTCCAATCGGTACAGTGCCTAGAAAATGTTTATATTTGGTACTCTTTTCTCTTTTTGTTTTTCGAAAACATAATGCATAACACATAGCACACTTCATCACACTCAAAAGAAGGCTTTCCGGGGTTAAAAACACTCATTCAGGGGTTACAAAAGAGTATGAATATCATCTAGATCCTTACTGGAAATCGGGTGGTCTGACCGGCTAATGACCAAAGAGTGAATTTATCACGTATGGGTTATTAAATCTAAAAATTCCTTATATATTCCATGTATGCATTTAAACATTTCCATCTTGTAAATCAGGTGCCAAACATCTCAAAATAATATTCAAAGTATTCGGTCACAATGAGAAACATGTATATGGCAATGAAAAATCACATCGTATAGTAGGTCGCAAAACACGTATGAAATTTCGTATACACCAAACAAATCAGCATGCTTTAGCTTTTGAACATACAAATGATGCATTCAAACATGGAAAGCAAACTAGGATTCTAACAAAAGATTAAACACAATTCAGGTCATGCATCCATTCAAACCAAAACATTTGATCATATTTTAATTCTGAAATAAAACGTTACGCGTATGCAAATGAAACATAAACTCCCACCTCTCGTTGCGTCGACAGTTCTCCAACAATATCCTTGCCTCTACTGCTCGATCCGGTACCTCCTAAACAAGCACAAACCATACAGCCATACTAAGCATAACCAATCAAGGAATCAAATGGAAAATAGTTGAAAGCAATCCTATGGACCCTCTCACGCTGCACACACATCTACATTTCTCTATCCAATCTCAACAACCAAATCATATCCAATCTAAACAACCAAATCACAATCCTCCTTACCTTCAGATACTCTCATTACCAGCTCAACATCAATTCCTCACAAAATCAATACACTTCCTATCAATACGGACTACAACCACTCAATTAACATGAATAAACACACCAACATGATCAATAACATGAAAAAACAACCCCCTGATATTGTTTATCCGAAATTCATACAATAATCATAGGTTGTTTTCATGCATTTCCATCCATAAAAAACACTCAATCACATCACTAGCAACCTGAATAAACCAACCAATCCAAAAGAAAACCAAAGAGCAACCACTTACCAACAAATCTGTAATTTTCGGCCAAAAAGAAGAACACCTAAAAATCAGGCCTTAGACACCAAAATAACAGTGGAAAAGTGTAGAAAATTGATGGGAAAGTGTTTTGGGACAATCCCCCACAAGTTTTTGGGGTCAAATTGGGCAAAGTTTGGATATTGGTAGGTTGGAAGGGTGAAGGAAGGAGAAAAATGAGTTAGGACTGGTGATGAGTGTGTGTTTTGCTGGTCACTTATGAAAGAGGAGTGTTTAAAGGATGAAGTGTGGGCTTGGGCTGATGGGTTTCGGGCCCAAAAGTTCAATAAGGCTGAAATGTGCAATCGACGGCTCGTTTCATCACAAATGAGCCCAAGTGAAACTTGAAATGTCAACCAAGTGGCCCAACAACTTCTTTGAGTATATAAAGCCATAATATAAGGGTTGGGAATGGGAAAAAATAGCAAACAGCCCAACACACAAAATTTTGGCCCAAACGGCTCGCGGTCGCTCAAAACGGACCAAAATCAACCTGGTTTGTTTTCCACTGACTCAACCTCGGTCGTCTAACCTATCTCACGCACAATCATACTTAAACACTCTCAGATTCACTATAGGTTACTTAAAGGCTTCCTACAGGCCGTGTTCACAAAACAACAACGTAGCATCGGCGCGCTACCGCTGGCACTAACGCTACCATTGACGCTGCCATTGACCGGCACTACAATAGACGGGATCTCACATTTTTATTGAAGAGAAGTTGACTTTAGCTGGCTTTCCTACCTGCTTAGTTTGCCTCATCATGCACTATGTATCAACTCCCACTATGAGGATACTATGGAACAACAGTCTCATTGAAAAATTTATGCCTAGCAGAGGAATTCGCCAGGGGGACTCTCTCTCACCATTTTTATTTATTTTGTGTATGGAGCAGTTGGGTCATGCAACCCAAGAGCAAATAGCAGGAAATAATTGGAAGCCAATTAAATTGGAAAAAAAGGGTCCATTTCTATCTCACCTTTTTGCTGATGATATATATTTTTTTTCTACAGGTTCACGAAGGCAAGCACAAACTATCAAGAAAATGCTCAACGACTTCTGCACATTGTCTCGGAAAAAAGTGAGTCAAAACAAAACAAAGATATTTTTCTCTTCAAACACATCCAAGTGAGCTAAAAGGGAGATTATCCAATGTTTAGAATTCAGCATCATAGAGAACTTGGTTATCTACTTTGGCATGCCACTTCTTTATGGGCGTGTCTTGAAAGATTTCTATGATAATCTTCTAGACAAAACCTGTGGAAAACTGGCTACTTTGAAAGCAAATAGTTTGTCCCTTGCAGGTAGAGTCACTTTAGCAAAATCAGTCTTGCAGGCACTTCCATCATACTTGATGCAACAATACAATTTCCCAGTTGTGTGACCTAGGAACTATTAGGTTGGTTCATAAATTTTTTATGGAACTCGAATAAAAATGGAAGACGACTTCATTTGTTGAGTGGGGATCATGTTTGCTCTTCTACGGACCAAGATGGGCTTGGGTTGCACAGGACAGCGGATACAAACAAGATACTCCTTCTTAAACTAGGATGAAGATTCTTGATCGAGAAGGATAGATTATGGGCTAAAGTTCTTCGGCACAAATATGATTGGAAGGCACCAGGTTTTAGCACAAATGGGGTCACCAAAAGGAGTGCTAGCTGTTCATTATTGTGGAGAGCACTTCAAGCGAATTAGCAGATTGTATTCAAAGAAAGTAAGTGGCAAGTTAACAATAGAGCCATTGTTTGCTTTTAGGAGGACCATTATATTGAAAGTGTGGGTCCTCTTTTAGTTTTATTGTAGAAAGAATTACCAGTGGAATGGAAAGTGACCCCAATCAGCTATTTTATTTCGAGTTTAGACAACTTAAACTGGGGAATGTTCCAAGAATATCTCCCCACTTTTATTTGCTTACAGCTAGCGTAGATTAGGCCACCAACGGTTACAGGGGATAGGATTTACTATGCTGGAAGTATACAGCCAATAGTCGATTCTCTACACAGTCAACTCAACAGTTCCTACAAGTGGAAAACGGAGTGGAAATCAATTGATTATGGAAAGCTATATGGAAGTGTTCTATACCAGACATAATTAGAACTTTCTTTTGGTTAGTTGTAAGGACTCACATTCCCGAATTGCTCTTAAGTGAGACCTTTACAGCCATGAAACCCAAACAAACCTAAAACCAGGACCTATCTGAATCCCACAAGGTTTAACCATCTAATTTCCGATTTTAGTATGTTTTTTTTCTTTAAGTTTTAAAGTTTGGAGCATGATAGTATTGGACAAACAATCCAGATTCATATGCAGTGAATAAAACATCAACGAATGACTATATGTTTAATCAAAGGAAACCACAACACACAAGTCCCATATGGATCTAAATATCCAGCAAGTAATTCCCCAGTAAGTTTTCAAAACAATCAAGCAAAGGAGATATTCTAGAAACCAGAAAGTGGTTCAATCAATCTTCATGTTATATGTGCAAGTAATCAAGGAATAAGTATGCAAATGTGATGCGATATCGCCCCGCCGTGCAGCCTTGATTCTCACACACTAGTACCATGAACAACGAATGTACCTAAGCCTGAGAAATTATGAAAACAATAGGATGAGATTACAAGAATCTCATTAGGGTCACAACATCATAAGATCTACAGAAATCTTAAACAAACATCTCTGAAACAACATCAGATCATCCCTACATATCTAAGGGATATCACGCAATCATTCAAACATCCAAAGGTGTGGGACCGAAACTAAGGCTGAGGGTGGACTACAAACACTTCTGAAAATCAAAAGTACACAAGTAGGAAAAACTCATCAATCATCTCGGTAAAAGAAAAAGGACATCCCCTTCTATCTATATTGTCCAAGGCTTCGCTGCACAAAGGGTAAAAGGTTAGCACACAAGCTAATCAGCAAGCCTATTTATCTTGCTACATAAGGACAAGGAATTCAAGCCACACAAGGTTAAGGCATCCAAACCACACAAGGATAAGGGCATTCAAACTACACAGGGTAAGGGCATCTTGCCACACAAGGACAAGACGTCTAGCTACACAAGGACTAGGCATCCAGCATGCACATGCTGAGGATTGCCACCCATGCGACTCCCATACCAGTAAGAACCTCTCCTCTCCTAAGGAGCATCAACGTTTACCCCGAATGGCCACCCAAAAAAGATCCTGACACACAAACACATACAAGCATGTACAAGCAAGTACAAGGTACAATACCACAACGGGGTATCCTCAATTATGTTATAACACAATCAGCATGTTTAATTCACACAACATATGCAAACTATGCACTCATAACCTATCTCAAGGGTTCGGTATAGCCTAGAGGATCACATCTCAATCTGCAATTCAAGCATACACTATCCAACATATGCGCATCCAACCATCAACAAGTATATGCACCAAAATCAACAAGCAAACAACAAGGATCTTTGAAGAAACCAATGAGACATAGATCCTATCTCTCTTGTCTCTGAACAAGAAGCTATTCCTTTGCTTTTATTCAAGGGATCCGAACCACCTCTACTATCATAAGGCAAAGACAAAACCATACTAAGTATGCATACTCAATAACCAAGTAAATATCCTATTTCTTTACCAATTCCACTTACTAAACCTATCAGAAACCAGTGATAAGATGCCGCAAGTGCCTCCCACTCGGATGTGTGATGTGATAGCCAAGAACTTAACAAAATTCAACCTGAATTACCACCCCAATCAACCATACAAATTTCGGCACTTAGGATAGGGCAATAGGGCAATTTCGATTTCATACATACAAGGTATAAGGGTTGTGATTTCATGATTACAAAGAAGAATAAAGTGTTAATAACATATATAATCAAAAGGAACAAGATCAGAAACCAATAGGTTAATCAATTGATAAAAATCGACAACAATAGGGCAAAGGGTAAGGCATGATGATTTCAAACATCCAAAGGTGTGGGACCAAAATTAAGGCTGAAGGTGGACTATAAACACTTCTGAAAATCAGAAGTACACAGGCAGGAAAAATTCATCAATCATCTCGAAAAAAGGAAAAGGACATCCCCTTCCATCTATACTGTCCAAAGCTTTGCTGCACAAAAGGTAAAAGGTTAGCACACAAACTAATCAGCAAACCTATTTATCTTGCCACACAAGGACAAGGCATCTACGCCACACAAGGACAAGAGCATCCAAACCACACAAGGATAAGGGCATCTTGCCACACAAGGACAAGACGTCTAGATAAGGGAAGATAATCATCAGAATTAAATTTTAGAATTATCATTCCTTAATTTTAGAAATCTTATCTCCTAAGGTACGATTGAACCAATAAGGAAATAAATCAAAGGGAAATGAAACAAAAAATGATTGCAAGTCCTTCCATACCATTTTTGGCCATCACACATCCATTTCTTCATGAACAACGTCATTTTACCTGCAGTGGCTTCTGGATTTATAGGACTCAAAATTCAGGGTTTCACATCCTTCCCTCCCTATAAGAATTTTGTCCTTTAAATGTCAGCATAAGTACCTAAGCAAAAAGATAAGGAAATTTTGTATACATAGATTCCTCAGTCTCCCAAGACTATTCATCGATTTGACCATTACGCCAAACAACTCGTACTATAGGCATGCTTCGACTTCGAAACTGACGAACTGACTGATCTAGTATGGCAACTGGCTGTACGGGATAGGATAGGTCTTCAGTAACCTCAACTGGTGGTTCTTCAAGCACATGAGTAGGCTCTTGCACATACTTTCTTAACATCGAAACGTGAAACATGTTGTGTATTCTTTCCATATTCGAAGGCAGTGCAAGTCAGTATGCAACATGGCCGATCCTTTTAATAATGTCATATGGACTAATGTAACGAGGTGCTAGCTTGCCTTGTTGCTGAAAAAGAAGGAGTCCTTTCCACAGGGTGACTTTCATAAACACTTTGTCGCGTACCACAAATTTCAGATCCCTTCGTCGATTACCAGTATAATTTTTCTGCCAATCTTGCGCTGTCTTCAACCATGGTCGAATCAAATTCAGCTGCTCCGCTGCTTGATCAATTAATTTTGGATTTTCTAGGCACCCTCGCCTACTTTATTCTAGCAAATGGGTGTTATGCAACGTCTCCCATATAGTGCTTCACAAGGAGCCATACCGATGCTTATATGGAAACTATTATTGTATTCAAATTTCGCCAACAATAGACATCGATCCCAATTGGTATGTTGGTCAGTACACTCACACGCAACATGTCCTCTAGCGTCTGAATCGTCCTTTTAGATTGGCCATCGGTCTGAGGATGAATTGCTATACTAAAATTCAATCTCGAACTCAGTGCGTTCTGGAATTTCACCCAAAATCGCGATGTAAATGAAATGATGGAAACTGGCACTCCATGCAATCAAACAATCTTATTCAGGTAACGAACACCCAATGTCTCAGGTGCATCTGTCATACGAATAGGAAGGAAGTGTGCAGATTTCATCAATCGATTCACGATCACCCAAATGACATCATATCCTCACTGCGATTTAAGCAATCTAGTTACAGAATCATCATGACATGCTGCCACTTCCATTCTGGAATTGTAAGTAACTGTAGTAAACCAGTGGGTATTTGATGCTCGATCTTTATTTGTTGGCATACGAGGCATCGGGCAACAAACTCAGCAATGTGGCGCTTAATGTTCAGCCACCAATACTGCTCCTTCAAGTCTCGGTACATCTTTGTGCTACCAGAATGGATAGCGAACTTCGAGCTATGTGCCTCAGAAAAAATCAGATTGCGAATATCAATTGTGGCACACATACCCGGTTTCTGAAGACAAGAACTCCATCTTGTACTTTGAAATCGTGAGCTTTGGCATCGACACCATCAGATAATTGCTTCTGAATTTCAGCCAACTTTGGGTCTTCTGTTTGCTGATTCTAGATCTCCTCAATCAAGGTAGGCATGATTTCGATTCGTGCCAACAACTAACCAGAAAAATCAGTGCCAAGATGCACACGTGTAACTTTTAAATCTAGCAACATTGGCATGTATTGGGTGTGCATGTAAGCCAAAATTGATGGAAAAGGAGGATGAAACTTTTGGCTCAAGGTATCACCAATAACATTCACCTTTCTAGGATAATATTCGATGATCAGATCGTAATCTTTAATCAGCTCCACCCAATTCTTTCTGCGTAAGGTGATACTTCAAGCTTTTGTGATCGGTAAAGATTTGGCACGTCTCGCCAAATAGATAGTGGCACCATATTTTCAATGCAAACACCACGACTGCAAACTCCAAATCATGCATAGGATAATTGCTTTTATGCGGTCGCAACTGTCGTAAAGCATAGGTAATAAGTTTCCCGTCTTGCATCAATACGCATCCAAGTATGGATTTCAATGTATCACTATACACTACATACTCTTTCCCACCGACTGGTAAGGTGAGGATTGGTGTGGAAACCAATCGGCTTTTCAATTCTTCGAAACTTCGTTGACATTTCTCGTTCCACACGAATGGCTCTCCTTTGTACGTCAACTTCATCAATGGTCCAGCAAGAGATGAAAAAGTTTCCATGAAGCAACTGTAGTATCCATCTAAACCAAGGAAACTACGAACTTCGAACATATTTCGCGGGGGTTCCCAAGCAACTACAACTTCATTCTTCTTTGGATCAACAAGGACACCTTGGGAAGAAACAACATGGCCAAGGAAATTAACTTCGCGTAACCAGAAACTGCATTTGGAGTACTTTGCGAACAACCGCCGATCCCTCAGAATATTCAGCACAATCTGTAAGTGCTCAGCATGTTCTTCTTCCTATTTTGAATAAATCAGAATGTCGTTGATGAATACTATCACAAATTTCTCCAGGAACTCATAGAACACATGATTAATCATGTCCATGAACACGACTGGTGCATTGATCAAACCAAATGGCATAACCAGAAGTTTGTAGTGGTCGTATCACGATCTGAATGCAGTCTTTAGTATATCAGTATCACGAACTCGCAATTGATGGTATCCAGATCTGAGATTGATCTTGGAGAACATGGCTGCACGTTAGAGCTGGTCGAACAAGTCATCGATGTACGGTAGTGGATACTTGTTCTTCCTATTGTTACCTCCATTGCCATTATTTTTCGGAGGTTAGAACCTCAAAAGATAAGGTCTCGTATGTTGATTGAACTTCGAATCTTACTTGAAGGATCCATTAGTAGTTGCTGCGGATGGCTTCCTGGTTTGCACGATCTTCTCGGCTTTAGTCGCGGCAATGATTAATTCTTGCAAATTCTGCACTGGTGTCGTACCAACGATGGTTTTGAGCATGGTACTCAGCCTATCCTGAAATCGTCTCTCAAGCTAGTACGGTGAACGATCTTCCTCTGGCGCAAATCGGGACAACTCCTTTAATGCCTTATCATATTCTAGCATCGAACGGGTGCTCTGTTCAAGCTTATAGAAAGATTGTCACTGCTCACTTTTATGGAATCTCGTATAAAACCTCTCATCGAACTCATACCGAAATTCCTCCCACGTAGGCAAACGATCTCCGAATTGGAAGCTCACGACTTTCTACCATGTAAGGGCTTCTTCCTCAAGTAGGAAAGTAGCGATGGAAACTTTTTCATCGTCAGAGATATGCAAAAATAGGGACACACGACATAAAATGTCCATCTTTTCACGAGCCGCAATGGCCCCGGCTGAACCGCTGAAATCTTTATCCCAATTGAAGAGCTTCCTTTAGCAACTTCATAATCAAGACTGGGAGTCTCATGGCTTCTTTAGGAAGAGCCGGCTACACAGGTTGAAGTGGAGGAACAAGATCTTCCTCGGGTGTGGGTGCAGGAGCATTTTGTAACTGCTCCTCCATATGCTCCTGATTTGCGGTAATTCCTTGTAATACATTCAGGATTTGTGCCATCACAAGATCGATGGCTGGTGCGATTGGTGTCTCAAGTTGGTTTTCGGGCTCAGCTTTCCCTCCCTGCTCAACTTGGCCTCGGGTTTATTCTGCTCTACAGGTTGCTGTTAGGCCTGAATCCCATACCTACCCCGTCAATCTCGTGTCACATTCATCCATGCCATACTATATGAACACACAATGTTACTCAACACTTAACCCAAATACGAATACTAGGACAAGAAGTGGTACTTGGTGGAGAGAAGTGTACCGGACGATATACATATGCTGGAAAATAAATCACACATACTCATAGTACTCACAAGTTTCGGAAATCACATGCACACATACAAATGCAGACTCGGCAATCATATACACACAAGCACACGAAAACAATCACTAAAACATTTGGCAAGCATGGATTCACTCAAATCACACTCGACAATTAACATACTCGACATGCTTACAAATCAATCACATGCATCTGGCAGTTATGGAGGAACACTCGATAATATACAACCATGGATCACAATCAACATGTATCATCAACACACACACACATCCGGTAATGTCAAAGAAAACATAGCAGGCAACAAAACAAATCAAATCATAAAATGCATAAAACATACTTAAACACACAACAAATCAAACAATCAAACATATCATTCAAATATTTCCAAACAGGGATTTAACATCAGATTATTTTTGGTCTTAGCCCTTAAGTGAGTGGTGTGTGCCTATGTACCTACCTACAAATACAAAACTGATCGAATAGGTTAGTATATAACAAATCATATTTCCTAAACCATGCTTTGCTACTAAACCTGTAAGGACCCACATTCCCGAATTGCTCCTAAGTGAGACCTTTACCGCCATGAAACCAAAGAATCCCAAAACCAGGACCTATTTGAATCCCACAAGGCTTAACCATCTAATTTTCGATTTTAGTTTGTTTGTTTTCTTTAAGTTTTTTAAGTTTGGAGCACGAGAGTATTGGACAAACAGTCTGGATTCATACAGAGTGAATAAAACATCAACGAATGACTTTATGATTAATCAAAGAAACCACAACACACAAGTCCCATAGAGATCTAAATATCCAGCAAGTAATTCCCTAGTGAGTTTTCAAACAATCAAACAAATGAGACATTCTAGAAACCAAAAAGTAGTCCAATCAATCTTAGTGTTATATGTGCAAGTAATCAAGGAACATATATGCAAATGTGATGTGATATCGCCCTCCCCGTGCAGCCTTGATTATTACGCAATGGTACCACGAACATCGAATGTACTTAAGCAGGAAAAATAGTGGAAAGAACATAATGAGATTACAAGAATCTCAGTAGGGTCACAACATTATAAGATCTATAGAAATTTTAAATAAATATCTCCCAAACAATATCAGATCATCCCTACACATCTAAGGGATATTACGTAATCATTCAAATATCCAAAGGTATGGGGACGAAACTAAGGCTGAAGGTGGACTACAAACACTTCCAAAAATCAGAAGTACAGAGGCAGGAAAAACTCATCAATCATCTTGGCAAAAGGAAAAGGACATCCCCTTCTATCTATATTGTCCAAGGCTTTGCTGCACAAAGGGTAAAAGGTTAGCACACAAGCTAATTAGCAAACCTATTTATCTTGCCACACAAGGACAAGTCATCCAAGCCACACAAGGATAAGGGCATCCAAACCACAAAAGGATAAGGGCATCCAAACCACACAGGGTAAGGGCATCTTAATACACAAGGACAAGACGTCTAGCCACACAAGGACTAGTCATCCAGCATGCACATGCTGGGGATTGCCACCCAGACGAGTCCTATACCAGTAAAAACCTCTCCTCTCCGAAGGAGCATCAGCGTTTACCCCAAATGGCCACCCGAAAAGGATCCTGACACACAAACACATACAAGCATATACAAGAAAGTATAAGGTACAATACCACAATAGGGTATCCTCAATTATGTTATAACACAATCAACATGTTCAATGCACACAACACATACAAATTAGGCACTCATAACCTATCTCAAGGGTTCGGTATAGCTTAGAGGATCATATCTTAATCCCCAATTCAAGCATACACTATCCAACATATGCGCATACAACCATCAATAAGTATATGCACCGGAATCAACAAGCAAACAACAAGGATCTCTGAACAAACCGATGGGGAGTAGATCCTACCTCTCTTGTCTCTAAACAAGAAGTTATTCCTTTTCCTTTATTCAAGGGATCTGAACCACCTATATCATCATAAGGCAAAGAAAAAACCACACTAAGCATGCATACTCAATAACCAAGTAAGTATCCTATTTCCATACCAATTCCACTCACCAAACCTATTAGAAACTAGTGATCAGATGCTGTAGGTGCCTTCCCCTCGGATGTATGATGTGATAGCCAAGAACTTAACAAGATTCAACCTGAATTACCACCCCAATCAACCATACAAATTTCGGCACTTAGGATAGGGCAATAGGGTAGTTGCGATTTTATACATACAAGGTATAGGGGTTGCAATTTTATGATTAGAAGGAAGGATTAGGTGTTAATAACATATACAATCAAAAGGAACAAGATCAGAAACCAACAAGTTAATCAATTGATCAAAATCGGAAAAAATAGGAAAAATGGTAGGGCATGCCGATTTCATGTATAGAGAAGATTCAAAGGATGAATTCATGGTCTTACAACATGAATGCATGCCATACAATCATACGAACAAAAAGAACAGCAACAAAAATCAATTGAAGGAAGAATTACACAATTGCGATACCAAAACCTACGAATTATGATTAGAATTTTGATGATAAAACCAAGATAGTTAGATACAGGATAGAAAGAGCTTTCCAACAAGTTATTATTTGCAGAAATCCGACAAAGGATGAAGATTAAGGACATTTCGGCAGCAATAGGGTATGGTGTAGGGTTTGATCACTTGATAATTTTGTGTGTTTCTGGTGTGGGATATAGGTGTGGCTGGCTACCTCTTAATGTGGGGTGTTTATGGGATTAATTTTCGTACTTTAAAGGCTAGATATGTGAAGATAATCATCAGAATTAAATTTTAGAATTATCCTTTCTTAATTTTAAGAATTTTATCTCCTAAGGTAAGATTGAACTGATAAGGAAATAAATCAAAGGAAAATGAAACCAGAAATGATTACAAGACCTTCCATATCATTTCAGTGATCACACATCCATTTCTTCAGGAGCAAAACAGTTATTTTACCTACACTGGCTTCTGGACTTCTAAGACTCAAAATACGGGGTTTCACACTAGTGGCTCACAAAAGGCTTCCAACCAAGCTATTATGTTTCTCTAGGAGGGTAATTTCTGAGGACAACTGTCCCAAGTGCAAACGTTACCCTGAATTGGTCCTTCATATAATGAGATAGTGTGATGATTCAAAGGCAATTTGGGGAAAACTAGTTGCTTATGAAGACCAGAATGTGTTTTTCAATTCAAGTTTAAAGAATTGGTTGTGTTAGAATATGCTTTTAGTATTTGATTATGCAGTTAGAAATTTGAATAAATAATGTTATTGGTCCTAGATTACGGAAAATTCTATTATATTTTTTTAGATTATTTAGTTAATAGGCTAGTATATTATCTATATTTTTTCTTCAAATACCAACCATGAATGAGAGGGACTCGCAGAGTAAAATATCTTCTCCATTCAGTTCTCACGCTTTTACATAGTTTCTTCTTATAACCCCATATCGCTTTATAAGGGCGGCAGATCATGTTCAGCACTACACTATGGTTGCAATGTAGTTGGCCCAACTCGTTAGTATTTGAAGGCCAGTTAGGCTGATCTTTCATATATTGGCACTATAATCATCTCTTGAGCTAAGGAAATATACTTATCCCAATGGAAAGTTGCCCAAATAGTCACAACAAAGGCTAGAAAATAAAACATATGGGGTTTGTTGGACACCACCAATATCAGGATAAATCAAATTGAATTGTGACTGAGGTCATAATCCATCCACTAGGTTGTCTATAGCTGGAGGGATTTTCGAAACGCGCAACATAGTGGGTAACAGGTTTTTCTCAGAATTTAGGTACTACTCAACAATTGGAATTCGAAGGTAAGACAATCCAGGTGGAATAAGATTCAGTAGATATCATCAGAGATCTACAATCAGCGGATTTAAGATATCCGTGGAGTCCTGTCATTGTTGAAAGTCTTCGCATGCTGTTACGATTTCAAGAATTTCAATTAATCCACATTTTCTGCGAAGCAAACAAGGTGGCAGACAATTTAGCCCCATTAGGATCAAGTCACGCGCAAGAAACCCGTATTTATGCCACGGCTCCACATTGTATCATTGGCTCCACATTTTTTATTCTTCAGATTTTCATAATTCTGTTCCAGTATCCTTTTAAATCTTGAGCTTTTGAATAAAAAAAATATATGCATATTAAGATATTTGAATGCACTTCGTTATTTTCTTTTTATTTAAGACATTACTATTTGGATGGACAAATTGCTTCTTATATTAAAATGTATAATGAATACATAAATAAAAGAGCACCCTTCAGTTAATTATTAGGCTTAGAGGAGAATTTAAAAATTATTGTTGAATGATAAAAATCATTTATTTTTAATAAAAACAAAGATTTAATTATTGGATTTTGGTGATGCAACAAAAAAAAATAGTAAAGTCGTAGAAGACTTTTTCTAATTGGCAACCACATTAGGTCATTCCTAGTAGGCAACCTCATTCCTACTTGGCAACCAGACCAGGTCATTCCTACTTGGCAACCAGATGATGTTGATATTTTCAAGATTTTCCACAGAATCTCGTCTACATAGGGCTCTCTCAGAGAGAGATTCTCCTCGATCCATATAGAAAGCTCCTAGGAAAAGAATTGGTTATGAAGACACACAGGTACTAAGGAATTCCAAATACAGATGTCTCCAGTTGCTCCCCACAAATAGAGCAAAGTGCGCTGCTTGAAACATAACATCTCACTCTCTCCATTTTGGGAATCAAACAATTGTGGACAACTAGCCATAGGAATATCTTAATTCGCTCTGGGCCGTGCCTGTTCAAGATAAGGTTCCAGAGTGGATTGGGTATATCTGAAGTCAAATCTTCACGTAGAAGATATGCCGACTTAACCTCAAAAGAACCCGAACTTGAAGGCTACCAAAACACGACATCATCATCTCAAGGCTACCAAAACACGACATCATCATCTCCTGCAAGGCGCAAGTTTAGTGATACGGATCAGAATTTGGAGATGAGAACAAAAGAGATTAAGAGAGTAGAACTAAGAAGAAGATTGAGAACGAAGAGATAATTTTTATTTTCCCCTTTGTTATAAACATTGGTGTTCTTAAATAGAAATTACAAATTGAATAAAATAAAAGCGTGTCCTATACTAAGTGCTCCATGATCATATCATGTACATGTTTAATCTAAAAATAACAAATAAAGAGAACAATAACAGGAATTAACTTCAACTTGATGTCTCTCACCATGTTTTGGTCTTGCACATTAGAGACGGTAACAATACACCCGTCCTCGAAATTAACCTTGTCCTCAAGGTTAAAATTGGGAAAATCAGCTTTGAATAGATGCTCATCCTCCCACGTCGCATCATCACGAGATTGGCCAGCCCAACGAACCAAAATTTGGGAAATGAAAGAGCCAGTTCTTGCTAGACTACGATGGCCACAGATTTTGGAAGGCATTAAAACAGGGAGGCCAGCGACGAATGTTGCGGGTAAAGGTGCTAAAATAGGGGAAGTGTTGTGATATTTTTTGAGGAGAGAGACAAGGATGACGTCGTGGATGCGTGCAATAGTTGGTAGTTGAACCTGATATGAAACAACCACAATTTTTTCCAAGATGGGGAAAGGGCCGAAATAGCGCTTTGAGAGCTTGGAACTGCGAGGCCTCTGAACTGAGAATTGACGATAAGGACGCAAACGGATATAGACCCAATCACTGGGCTGTAAGTTCAGATCAGTACGGTGTTTGTCCTCCCGAGCATTCATTCTTGCCTGTGCATGCTGTATGTGGGTGCAAAGATCATTGAAGATAAGAGCTCGCTCCTGTAACAGATCATCCAAGGTGGCGATATGAGAAGAACCAGCAATGTAATCAAAGATAGAAGGCGGAGGTCGACCATATAATCTTTTGAAGAGAGTCATTCGGATGGAAGAGTGCCAAGAGGTGTTGTAGTGAAATTCGGCCCAGTGCAAGTGGCGAGACCAATGATGAGGTTGATCAGCAGAGAAACATCGGAGGTAGTCTTCCACATAGCGATTAACAACCTCAGTTTGGCCATTAGTTTGGGGATGATAAGCTCTGCTGGGAGCTAATTTAGTGCCTTGAAGTTTAAAAAATTCTTGCCAAAAAGTGCTAATGAACAGATTGTCTTGATCAGATATGATAATAGAGGGAAAACCAATAAGGCAGACTATATATTTGATAAAGATATCGACAACAGTCGCAGCAGTGTACATGGAAGGTAGAGCCATGTAATGTGCAAATTCAGAGAGTCTATCCACGACCACAAAAATAACGGATTTTCCATGTGAAGGTGGAAAATGGGTGACGAAATCCATGGATATGGATTCCCAAACATGTGCTGGAGCTGGCAACAGCTGGAGGAGACCTTGAGGAGCTGTGAGGATAGGCTTGACCTGTAGACAAATAGAGCAACATGATACATAATCCTTAACGTCATCACGCATACCTGACCAATAAAAAGATTGTGAGATCGATGCAAGAGTGCACCGAATACCCATGTGACCACCTGTATAAGTGTCATGATACTCAGATAATAATAACTCTTGCAATCCTGATTCTTTAGCGATTCAGATTCAATTTTTAAACTAAAGCAAATCATCACGAAAGGAAAATCTGACTGTGAATCATTTTGCGATTGCAACTCATGGATTTTCGCAAGTGAAGTGGGGTGATGCGCTAGGAATTTGCATAGGGAATTCAGCACAGAAAAAAATTGATGTTGAGGCTCTTGCATCGCTTAACAAACCGGTTCTGTAGGAATGCGGGATAGTGCGTCAGCTGAAAATTTTTCCTTTCTGGGCTTATAGATAATTTCAAAATCAAATCCAAGCAATTTAGAGATATATTGATGCTACTCTGAGGTATTAATTGTTTGAGTCAACATTGCCTTTAATGGTTGGTGGTTAATTTGCAAAATAAATTTGTTCCCAAGTAGGTATTGACGCCAACGTTGCATAGCGACAATAACAGCTTACATTTCTTTGGAGTAAGTTGATCGCACCCTGGATTTAGGAGAGAGTTGTTTACTAAAATAAGATATTAGGCGGCCACCTTGAGAAAGAACAACGCCAATTGCATTACTAGACGCATCTGTTTGCAAGATGAACGGTTTGGAAAAATCAGGAAGAGCCAAGACAACTGTGGTGGACAGCAACTCTTTCAATTTAAGGAACACCGTGTTTGATTCTAGTGCCCATAAGAATGCATCTTTTCGCAACAGTGAAGTGAGTGGAGCCACAATTCTTGCAAATTGAGGGACAAATCTGCGATTGTAACTTGCTAATCCCAAAAATCCATGCAGCTGTTTCACTGTCTGTGGTTGAGGCCAAGCTTGTATAGCCTCAATTTTTGAAGGATCCACGGACAAGCCATCTCGAGAAATAATGTGTCCCAGGTAGTTAACAGATTCGCTGCCAATAGTGGATTTAGCTAAATTGACAAAAAATTGATTCTTGGACAGAATGGTTAGTACCTGCTTAAGGTGTGAGAGATGAATGTCCCAAGAAGGACTATAGATGAGAATGTCATCAAAGAAGACCAGAACACATTTTCGCAAGAGAGCCCTAAATTGGATGTTCATCTTAGCTTGAAAGGTAGCTGGTGCATTTGTCAGGCCAAAAGGAAGAACTAGAAATTCTTAATGCCCTTAATGAGTGCGAAAAGCTGTCTTACTTACATCCTCTGGGTGCATTCATAGCTGATGATATCCTGCCTTTAGATCCAATTTAGTAAAAATTTTGGCACCATAAAGCTCGTACAGAAGTTCATCCACTGTTGGTATTGGGAAGCTGTCCTTAATAGTAATAGAGTTGAGAGCCTTATAGTCTACACAGAAACGCTAAGTGCCATTTTTTTTTAATAAGTATTACTGGTGATGAAAACGGGCTTGTGCTACGCTGAATCACACCATTAGTTAGCATTTGATTGACTTGTTTTTTAATTTCCTCTTTTTGAAAATGAGGATATCTATATAGCTGCACTTTAATAGGATCAGATCCTGTCTTTAGAAGGATGTGAAGTGTGGTTTCCCTGAATGGTGGTAATCCTTTGGGATCCTGAAAAATAGAATTAAAAGAATCCAAAAGATTATGAACTAACATCTTGATAGATTGTGGCATGTGTCCTAATATCTCGACATACGTCTAATCTTTGTTTTACTCTGGTTCTGTTGTGATCAAATGGTAATAGGATGCATACGCATGTGTTTTGTGGCCTCTTTTGAATTCTTTCACAGACATGGCAGCCAAGTCAAGCTGTTTGATCCCATGGATTTTCAATGGCTCTCCTATAAATCAAAACTCATCTATAAATTCTTATAATTAAATATAATTAGTCCGATTTCAGACAGCCACTGGACCCCAATACCACATCAGCACTATATATGGGCAAAACAAATAAATCTATATCAAAGATTTTATCTGCGATAGCTATAGGTACGAATGAACACATATCTGTAGTCTAACTTTTCTCCATTCCCAACCATCACACTACATTGCAAGATTGTAGTATCAGTAATTTTAAAAATTTCACAATTCTGGACTGAACGAAAATTATGGGTAGATCCTCCATCAATCAAAATTTTCACTTCATGTCCCGCTATATTTCCTTATACTCTTAATGTGGCAGTTTTTGACATTCCTTCCATCACGTGTTGAGATTGTGGGATTTTCACATGCCATAACAGCTTCCAATTTTTGATCCTGCAGAATTCTCTCATCCTAGATGAAGATTCCCTCACCTACTTCTCTTTCTAGATCCGAAGAATTCGACTCCTCTTCCATTATTAAACTGTGGAATTGCACCTTTTTGCACTTGTGACCTGGCATGAATTTTTCATCACAATTAAAGCACAATCCCTTTGACTTTCTTTCCTCCATCTCAGGTACTATCAATCGCCTTATTGGGATGCACATCTGGGCCAAATTTGTTGCTGTGGTAGGTGTGTAAGGGGGGGTTTTGTTTGATTGTGCAATAAACGTAGAAGAAGTTGTTTGTGAAAGTCTTGGGAAAACGTAGAGACACTCCTCCAGTATTTTCGTGAGCCATGGTTAACGCTCCCGATGGTTTGGTTGAGCTAGGAGAGGGCAATAGCGTCACCTGCGCTCCCGATGATGTTTGCTTCTCAATCCGGACCAGTGATTGGACCAATGCTTCATGAGATCTTTGAAGCCATGCCATTATTTCTGCTTGGCTTTTCATCGCGGTTGACATGCTTTGGATATCTTCTGATTGACTTTTCATCGTGGTTGACATGCCTTGGATATCTTCTGATTGACTTTTCATCGTGGTTAACATGCCTTGGATATCTTGTGTTACCTTAGCCAATGCCTCTTCTAAGGCTTTGTAACGGGTGGTCGTGCCTTCAGCCATAATCGTCTCTCAACGACAGCACCAATTGATATGAACTAGAATTTGGAGCTGAGAATGAAAGAGATTAAGAGAGTAGAATGAAGAAGAAGATTGAGAACGAAGAGATAATTCTTATTTTCCCCTCCGTTACAAGCGTTGGTGTTCTTAAATAGAAATTACAAATTGAATGAAATAAGAATGTGTCCTATACTAAGTGCTCCATGATCATATCATATGCACATTTAATCTAAAATAACAAATAAAAAGAACAATAACAGGAATTAACTTCAACTTGATGTCTCAACGCACGTAATCCTGGAGTGTAGGAGGAGGCTGTGTTGAACGAGTGCTCCTTATCACCATATTCTAGTCTTGCACGTTAGAGACCGCAACATTTAGAAACTTTAAAACTGAATGGACTATACATGGTGGTAGAATACTCTTCCATTTCCAACACGAGATACTATTCTGCCAGGCCAACATGTCCGCCACTAATAAATTGATAATCTACAAAGGAATTGACTATTCTATATAGCCCTCTAAAGGCTGGGTAGTTCCTACCACTTACCCTTCCAAAACCTGCAGAGCAAACCATTACCTAGACACCAAGAAGAATCTTGAGTGATAAATGGCCACCCTAGAACCAAGCTTCTCAAGAGAGTCGAGTCAGAGGGAAAACCTTTGCAATAGAGCCACGCCTAGTAGTAAGATATTTTAATCTTAGTATTTGTACCCAAATCCTCGGTTAATTCATTACTACTCCCCAAGATCATTTTGGGTTTCCAATTTCTTCAAGCTTAACCCACCATATCCCTTTGGCTTGCAAATAGTCTCCCAACTGATAAGGTGGGTCTTCCTTTTATCCTGAAACAAACTCTATAAGAACTGTCTGCATGGCCTTTCCATCTTGGATACACAACTTTGAGTACTTTGTCATAAGCCAAAGTCAAACTATATGTCACTCAGCTTTGTGCATGACATGTTCTTCAATCCGAGATCCCGAATCAAGGAGAATCGACATATTAATTGAAGATCAATCGGAGGCAATCAAGGAATTTAATGAGAATCCGTTCTTACCATAGAGGAGACGTGATAGTTGGTAGTGGAGCTAAGGCTCAATTCTGTTAGATAGAAATGGAGATTCCTACTGAAGCCAATGCCAACATTCCTGTTGTTTAGGAGGTGGAGGAGGTCCGTGTGGGGAGACTACCCCAATGTGCTCCCGAACCTAATAAGAAGAGAATGAAGGCTGTGGATCATCTGTCATGATTAGAGGCAAGGATCATTCGGATGGAGATGAAACTTGCCGATAACAACGATAAGCTTGAGGAGTATGGCCAACGCATAGACGAGCTCGAGTCAGGGGACGTGAATGAGCTTCGTTAGGAGATGCAAGGAACCCTCATTGCTGTCAACTCTTGGAAGCAAGAGTTAGATGATTTCAAGGTAAATCTTCTTTCTAAAATTACTTTATTCAAGGATGATTTGGTTGAAATCAGATAAGAATGCAAGAAGGGCACAGTGCAAGGGGCTGCCAAGCCCAAGGTGAAGCTGGATGTCCCAAAGTTGAAGTCATTTGGTAGGACAAGGAATGCCAAGGAGGTGGACAACTTTCTTTTCACCTTTGAGCAATACTTTCAAGGGGTAGGCATGGAGAGTGACGGAGATCGGCTTTCCCAAGCTCTACTGTATCTTACCGATAGTGCCACAACCTAGTGGAGGATGAAGCATGCTCAAATTGAGAGTGACATTTTGAAGTTGGAGACATGGAAAATTTTTAAAAGGCTCGTGAGAGCACAATTCCCACCAAGAAATATGGAGCTAGAAGCGAGGGAGAAGCTTCGCAAGTTGTCCCACGAAGGTGACTTCCGTGACTACGTGAAGGAGTTTACGGAAGTCTTGTTGGAGATCCTAGACATGACAAAGATGGAGGCCATGTACGTGTTTCTGGTAGGCCTACAAAGTTGGGCCAAGATGGAGCTCCATTGACGCAATGTCAATGAGCTCAACGATACGATTACCGAGGCTGAATCCTTGGTAGAATTTGAGAGGAAGCCCGAGGAATTTGAGAGGAAGCCCGAGGGTTCTAGCCCACCTAAGCCTAAGAGTTTCAGCGACTACAAGGCTAAAGGTGGGGAAGCTAAGGAGGGGAAGGAGAAGCCTTTCAAGTCCTTCCGTCCAGCCAAACCCACTCAAGGGGAGGGTAAAAATCAGGGCAAGGGGAAGAGACTCAAACTCTCATGTTTTCTATGTGAGGGGCCGTATAAAGCTATAGATTTCCCAATGAGGAAAAAGTTGGCAGCAATTTCCATGGAGGACGAAGAGATGGAAGCTCTAAAGACAAGTTCCATGCAATTATTGAGTGCCGTTAAAGCCTCAACCAATGGTGCCAAGGTACAATAAGCCGGGAGAATGTTTGCTAGACCCATTGTGCAAGGGAGAGAGTCCCAGGCATGGATTGATACTCGTGCTACTCACAACTTCATGAAGAAGGAGGAAGCACAACAACTTGGCATCAAGTTCCAAGAGGAGAAAGGTTGGCACATAGTGGACATAATGACATAATGATATATAGTCACACAGTTGAGGAGCACATCCAACATATAAGGATGGTGTTTCAAGCTTTGAGGGACAATGAGTTGAATGTTAAGCGGGAGAAGTGTGCATTTTCCAAACAAGAGATGACTTTTCTTGGTCACATAGTGGGCGGAGGAAGGATTAAGATGGATGGCGCTAAGATCCAAGCTATCAATGATTGGCAACAACCAAAAAGGGTCACAGATCTTCGTTCCTTCTTAGGGTTCGCCAATAACTATCGGTGGTTCATACGAGAATATTCTTCCATTGCCGAAACCTTGACCGAGTTATTCAAGAAGAACAAGGCATGAGATTGGTCGAGTGGATGCCAAGAAGCATTTGATTCTTTGAAAGCAGCGATTGTGGAGGAGCCGGTGTTAGCATTACCCAACCACCTACTTCCATACGAAGTATAGACGGATGCTTCAGATTTTGCAATTGGTGGTGCCTTGATGCAAGAAGGCCACCCAATTGCCTATGAGAGCAACAAGTTGCATGATACCGAGAGGCGATACATGGTGCAAGAGAAGGAGATGATAGTCTTGGTACATTGCCTGCGAGTTTGGAGACATTACTTGCTGGGGAGCAAGTTCGTTGTAAAGACTGACAACATTGCCACAAGCTACTTCCTTTCGTAGAAGAAGCTATTGCTGAAGCAAGCAAGGTGGCAATGTTTTTGGCAGAGTTCGATTACATACTTGAGTATAAGCCGGGGAAGGCGAACTTGGTGGCGGATGCTCTCAGTAGAAGGG
Organism: Passiflora organensis; assembly: GCA_019739055.1. NCBI lineage: Eukaryota > Viridiplantae > Streptophyta > Magnoliopsida > Malpighiales > Passifloraceae > Passiflora > Passiflora organensis. The sequence goes on from JAEPBF010000136.1 coordinate 2,573,772, forward strand.
CATAGCTTGCAACCATCAAGACGCATGACAAGCATCTTGATGAGATTTTATCAAGGTGTGTGAGTGGGAAGCACATGAACCATGTGGAGTATCTGGTTCATTGGAAAGATGACCCTCCTTGTGTGACTAGTTGGGAGAGTGAATCCTATCTTTGGTGACATCAAGACGAGATGGATGAATTCTTGAGGTAGCACACAACGAGGACGTTGTCGAGTTTGGTGGGGGAGAATGTCACGACCCAAAGTCAAACTACATGTCACTCAGATTTGTGCATGACACATTCTTCAATCCGAGAGCCCCAATCAAGGAGAATCAGCATATTAATTGAAGATCAATCAGAGGCAATCGAGGAATTCAATGGGAATCCATTCTTGCAATATAGGAGACCCGATTTGGGGAATCAAGGTAATCAATGTAATTAAAGATTATCATAGATGGGAAATCAGCCATTAGTGCTTGCCTTGTATATCTTTGTATAGGCACCGTTAGATCGGTTGACTCGATCTCCACCATTCATTGGGGACTTGTATTGGCTAAATAAGGGGTGCTTCCCCTCATTTATAATCATCTAGCAATTCTTGCGATATTGAGAGTTTAGAGCTGTCTCTCCATTCTCTTGTGTGTCTCTCTCTTTTGGTTGTGTTATAAGCTTAGCATTCTAGCTAGCTACGTGAGGAAGGCTGACTGAGCCTATTGCGAGAGTGATAGTCTAAGGCCGCATGAAGAGTTTCTATTCTGCAAAACGCTAGTCCCGTAACAACTTGCATAAGAAATGATGGGAAGGACTGTATTACCGACTTAGTGAGTGCTAACCTTCATGCAAGCAAACAACTGGACGGCTTCCATCCTTGGATACTCTTCTGAACTTTCTCAACAATTGGACGAAACTTGATGCGTGCACTACCTTTGATTAAGGGTACACCTAAGTATCTGCCCAACGACTGTACACACGAGAAATTGAACTTGGACGCAATAGCCGACTCCCTTGCTGCCTCCACATTGGAAGAGAGCAAAACAACAGACTTGTTTCTGTTAGCATTAAGTCCAAAGGAGGCACTAAAAGAATCAAGTACTTCGGAGATCACAACTGCTTGATTCATTGAGGCCTGCACGCGTAGTAACAAATCATCATCGAAGAACAAATAGAATAATTTAGGGCCTGACATGGAGCTAGTCCAAGGACGCCATTGTTTTTATTGTATTTTCTTGGTAATAACCTGGGCAAGGTGTTCCATATGCAACACAAAAATATAAGACGATATAGGATCGCCTTATTTCACACCCCGTGTGGGCTTGAAGTGTTTCGAGGTAGAGCCATTCCATAAAAAAATTATCTTCGTACTTCTTAAATAAAACATGATTATATCCACAATATAAGCTGTAGACCAGTGTCTTCCATGGTGTCTTTGATAAACTCCTAGCTAAGTTTATCATAAGCCTTCTCAAGATCAATCTTAATGGCCATCCAACCAGAACTTCCTTTCTTTTTGGACAAAGAATAAACCATCTCTAATGTTTTAATCATATTATCAGTGATATGTCTCGCTAGGATGAAATTAGATTGTAATGGACCTATAATCAAGCCCATAATACTTTGCACTAGTTTTTAGCTCACATTACAAAGACTATTAAGGCACAACTAATCCAAACGATCCGGGTTATCAACCTTTGAAATGAGAATCATGTTTATTGTGCAAAGCTCCCTAGAGATCCAACCCAAATATTGAATTACGGACCATCTCACACAAAAAAGGACCTACTACCCTCCATAGGTTTTGGTAAAAGAGGACTGAGACCCATCTAGGTCCGGGGCTCTTAGAGGCTTCATCTGAAAAGGGGCCACTCTAATTTCCTCATCAGTGAGTGGCATAAATAAAGCTGTGAGGGAATCATGAGGAAGGACAGGGAACCTACCCTAATTGCATACCTAGGTCGTACAGATAGATTTTCCTCCTGATAAATCTATTTGAAGAAAGCAAGGGCTTCCTCCTCTGGCTGTTTCTCATCTGAGATCCATTTTGAGTCAATTTTAAGAAGGAAAATTCATTGCTTCCTGCGAGATGCTCGAGCTTTTGCATGAAATAAAGCTATGGTAGGATCCACCAAATTAAGATCCCCTCGATCCTTCTGTCTCCAAAACATCTCTTTCTGCAGTCCTAACTCATCAAATTCCTTCATCAAGAACACTTTTAAGGCCATCAAATTCGAGGATGAATGCGATTGAAGAGCCCTATAGATACCCCCTAATCTCGCAAAATAATTGATTTCTTCTTAAAGATACGCTTAAACACGTTGGCATTTCAAAGTCTTGCTGCCTCTTGAAAACAATATAATAAGTCCAAAAAACTAAGAAATGTATTCCAATTATTAGCAACAAACTGAAACCAATCATCGTGCATGACCCAAGAGGCCATAAAAGGGAACTAATTGCTCTTGGATGTGGTAGGAGTTTTGTTGATAGAGTTCCTAATAAGCAACAGACGGTGATTGAAACTACGACGAACTAGTTGTAGAATTTGGGTACGGGGAAAGCACTTCAGCCACTTATCATTTCCCATACCCTTATCAAGCCTTGCCTTCACAAGACCTCTATGCCATATAAATCTTGGCCCCAAGAAACTTAAATCAAAGACCTCATCATAATGACGGACACCATGAATATTGAAGAGCTCGACCACCCAATCTTTTTCCATTTGAGCGAGTTGCATTAAAATCCCCTGCACACAACCAAGGGACACTCTCAGCAGGATGTACTCGTACCAGCGCATCCCATAGGGATTTGTGAATGGAAGGATTAGGCGAAGCGTACACTGTTGTAATTAAAAATTCCACCCCTTTATTGTCCTTCACTAACATATGAATAAACTGTCTATTATTAGCAAGAATAGACAACTTCCAAGTATTTTTTCAAAGAATCCAAATGCCACCTGAAAAACTATAGCTTCGACCTAATGCGAACTAGCAAAACCAAGCTTTTAGTAGATAGTTTTGTCAGCCTTGACACCGCTTATTCTAGGTTCAAGGATAACAAATATAGATAGATTGTGAGACCTTAAGAGTGTTTTACTGACTTGAAGAACTTGTGGTCAGCAGCGACTTGAATATTCCAAAATAAAATGATGCTAAGGATAAAGGCCTACACACCATTAAACAAGGTGCTGAGGATAAAGTCCTACACGCAAAGTAGACCACTAGGACAACATGTCCACTGTCTCCTGGTCCTCAGACCCTGTAGAGGAGGCACCTGCACCCAAATTAGGATCACCATTTTCAGCATTTATAGTAACAACAGAGAGAGAAAAGAATGACCCATCCCTACTCTCACTATTTGGAGACTTCTTCTTAATCACCTTCATTTTCATTTTTACTCTCACAACAACCTAAGATTTAGTTGTCAAAGAGTGGGACTCCCTTTGTAAATGTTAATGTAAAAGTGAATTTACCTTTAATCGAAAGTGCATGATATGAACTAGTAATGTAGTTCAGAAGAATGAGTATTGATCCATGGGGAAAATCTATCTAAAACTGAACAATTCACCAAAACCTTTTATTCTAGTTAAATCGGTTCGAATAGTACATATTTGTGAATTAAGAAAGCTTAAAGTAAATAATAGGGAATAATTTGTAGGAAATAAACAGTGATTCGTATTCAGAATTCTTATCTTGAATCTACATTGCCAGCTAACCTTGAAGATGCTCCTGATTTTCCTTATCCACGTATTTCTAGGCTTGATCTCGTATGACTGACCGGTTGGTGCATATTATCCGACTGGTCCATGCATCCTCGACAAGTTCATTATGTTGATCTGACCGGTTGGTGCAAGTACACCGACCGGTCTGTGCATCTTCGGCAGGTTTGTCTAATTTTTTGTTTTGATTATATGACTGGTGGGTGCTCATGACCCGTCCGGTGTATACATTTTTGGCAGGAATCCTTTTTGTACCAAACGGTTGGTGCAAATGATGCGACTAGTCGATGCATCTTCGTAATTGACAACTTCAATTTGGATGTTTTGGTGCGTTTTTCAAATGTAAACACTTCCTTTTGCCGCTAAAAACCATGACAAACCTGTTCAATCATAATTCTCAACAAATGGTCAAAACGTTCACTAATTTAACATAATTAGTACTTAATTAACATAAAATCAAACTGAAATCATACAAGTGTTAAAAATAGGTCATCAGTAAATGCTTGACAAAAGTTTAGCTTTTTAGATCCTCTAAATTCAAAAAAGAACTAGCTTGATATGTAGCGGAAAAGGGAACAACTGCCCTAAATTTTTGGATGTGTCCAGCATGACAAGCATGTATAACTTTATCTCATAGTCAGAGAGCGACAGAAGTTGACATGGTGTGCCTAAGGTAGAAAGTATGCCCATGGAAGCAATGGTGGAATAAGGTGCAATCACATGGTGTGATGTGTCCTTGTTACATGTAGGAACGAGAATATTAACCGAGATTTTAGGAGTGTAAAGACCCAAATCCAACCTACTAGGACTCTTACGCTGTGAAACCCAAACAAGCACAACCTAAGGGCTATTTGAATCTTACAAGGCTCCAATCATCCTAAACCATTTTATTAGATTCATTTCTTATGTTTTTTAATGGTTGGAGCATGATAATAATAGACAAACATTCTGGTAACATATGGAGTGAATAAAAATATTAGTAGAAGTCTTTATAATTAATCAAGGGAACCACAACACACAAGTTCCATATGGATCTCAAAATCTAGCAGGTAATCCTCCAATAAATTCTGGAAACAAACAAACAAAGAAGGGATTCAAAGAACCAGAAAATAGTCCAATCAAACTTCATATTATATGCGCAAGCAATCAAGGGAGAAGGTATGCAAATGTGATGCAATATCCTCCCGCCGTGCAGCCTTGATCTCACACACTGGTACTATGAACAAATGATTACCTAAGCCTGAAAAATGGTGAATACAACAGGGTAAGATTACAAGAATCTCAACAGGGTCATAACATTATAAGATCTGTAGAAATCTAAACAAACATCTCCTAAATTACATCAGATCAGCCTACACAACTAAAGAGATATCAAACAATCACAATAACGATAGGGACGAAAGTCATAGGCTGAGGGAGGACTACAAAAATTTCTAAAAATAGAATAACACAGGTAGGTAATTCATCATTCAATCTCATCAATAAAAAGACCATCTCATTCCACCTATGTTGTCCAAGGCTTTATTGTACAAAAGGTAAATGGTTAGCACACAATCTAATCAGCAATCCTAGTTATCTTGTTAGCACACAGAACAAGGCATCCAAGCCAAATAAGGACAAGGACATCAAAACCACACAAAGGATACGAGCATCTTGCCAGCACACAAGACAAGGCATCTAGCCACAAAAGGACTAGGCATCCAACGAGTTCTTGCTGGGGATTGGCACCCATTCGACTCCCATACCAGTAAGAACCTCTCCTCTCCTAAGGAGTATTAGTGCTTACCCCGAATGGCCACCAAAAAAAAATCCTGACACATAAACATGTACAAGCACACACAAGCAAGTACAAGGCATAATACCACAACATGACATCCTCAATCATATCACAACACATTCAGCAGGTTCAAACACACAACACATGCGAGTTAGGCATAGACAACCTATCTCAAGGGTTCGAAATTGCTTAAGAGATTCTCAAGTCAATCTGCAACTCATGCATACTATAAACAATGCAAGCGCATACACAATAGCATGGACAATTACTGAATTCATCAATCAAACAACAATGATCTTTGCAGAAACCGATGAGGTATAGCCTACCTTTCTTGTCTCTGAATAAATAGCTTATCCTTTGCCTTTATTAAGAGGATTCGAACCACCTATATAGCCATAAGGCAAAACAAAGCATACTAAGCATGCATATTCAATAACCAAGTAAACATCCAATTTCCTTACCAATTTCACTCACCAAAACTATCAGAAAGCAGTGATCAGATGCTGCTGAGACCTCCCCCCTTGGATGTGTGATGTGATAGCCAAGAACACAGCAAGAGTCAACCTAATTTACCATCCCAATTAACCATGAAAAATTTGGCACTAAGATAGGGCAATAGGGAAAATTGTGATTTATGCATAAGGGATTTAGGGGTTGCGATTTTATGATAAGAAGAAAGGATTAGGTGTTAATTACATATACGATTAATATAAACAAGATTAGAAACCAACAGACAAGTTAATCTGTTAAAATCGGCAACAATAGGGTAAGGGTATAAAGCATGCTGATTTCATACATAGAGAAGATTCAAAGAATGATTTCATCATATTACAACATGAATAGGTGCCAAACAATTATATGAACAAGAGGAACAACAACAGAAACCAATTGAAGAATCAATCAAAGAATTTTGGCACCAAACCCTGGCATTTGCAATAAGAAAAGTACAGGGGAAATCTAACTTTCTGATGATGAAACCAAGATAGCAAGATAGAGGATGGAAAGAAGTTTCCAACAAGCTATTATTAGCAGAAATCTGATAAAGGATAAAAGAATTAAGATAGGGTAAGTGTTTAGGAATTTTCGGCAGCAAAGGAAGGAGTAGGGTTTATGTCGTGATAAGTTTGTATGTTTTTGTTGTAGGATTTATGTGGCATACTACTCTTTTTATAGGGTGTAATAGTATTAATTTTCCTACTTTTAAGGCTAGATATAAGTAGATAATCATTAGGATTTAATTCTATAGTTATCTCTTAAGAATAGATAATGTATCATTAATGCTAGAAATAAAATAAGGAAGAAATGAAATAAGGAAGAAATAAAATAAGGAAGAAATGAAATCAGAAATGGACACTAAACCTTTAATACCATTTTCGGCTACCACACATCCATTTCTTTAGGGGAAAAATGTTCATTTCAACTGCATTGGCTTCTGGACTTCTAGAACACAAAAATCAGGGTCTCACATCCTCTCCTTCTTATAAAAATTTTGTCCTCGAAATTTCAGTACAAGTACTTTAGAAAATAAGTAAGGAAATTTTTCATGCATAGATTCTTCAGTCTCCCAAGACTGTTCCTCAACTTAGCCATTACGTCAAACAATTCTTACCATACGCATGCTTCGGTTGCGAAGTTGACGAACTGACCAATCTAGTATGACAACTGGCTATACGGGGTAGGATAGGTCTTTAGCAACCTCAACTAGTGGTTCTTCGAGCACATGAGCAGGGTCTTGCACATACTTTCTCAACATCGAAACGTGAAACATGTTGTGAATTCTTTTCATGTTCGGAGGCAATAGAAGTTGGTATGCAATAGAGTTGATTCTTTCAACAATATCGTACGGACCAATGTAACGAGTAGCTAGTTTAACTCGCTACTGAAAACGAAGGACACCTTTCCACGGGGGATGATTTTCAGAAACACGTTGTCACCCATCGCAAATTCCAGCTCCCTTCATTGATTATCAGCATAGTTTTTTTGTCAATCTTTCACTGTCCTCATCCTTTGTCAAATTAGATTCAACTGCTCCGTTGCCTGTTCAATTAGTTATAGATTATATAGTTGTCTCTCGTTTACTTCATTATAGAAAATAGGAGTTTTGCAACGTCTCCTATACAATGCTTCATAGGGGGCCATTCTGATGCTTACATGAAAACTATTATTGTAAACGAAGTCCACCAAAAGTGGACATCGATCCCAACTGGTATTTTGGTCCATCAAGCACGCATGCAACATATCTCCAAACTTCTGAATCGTTCTTTCAGATTGACCATCAGTCTGAGGATGAAACGCTGTACTGAAATTCAGTCTCGAACCCAACGCATTATGCAATTTCTCCCAAAATCGTGAAGCTAAATAAGGGTCACAATTTGAAGCAATGGAAACTAGCACTCCATATAGACGAACAATCTCGTCCAAATAGCGAACAACCAATTTCTCAAAGGTGTTTGTGACATGAATAGGAAGAAAGTGTACGGATTTCGTCAGTCGATCCACAATCACCCAAATGGCATCAAATCCTCGATGAGATCAAGGAAAACCAGTTACAAAGTCCATCGTGACATGCTCCCACTTCCATTCTGGAATCGAAAGTGACTGAAGTAAACCAGCGGGTCTTTGATGCTCGATCTTCACTTATTGACATACAAGGCATCAGGCAACGAACTCAGCAATGTGGCACTTCATACTCGGCCACCAATATTATTCCTTCAAATGTTGGTACTTCTTGGTTCGACCAGGATGAATAGTAAACTTTGAACAATGCGCTCAGACAAAAGTAGATTACAAATATCAACATCTTATGGCATATATACCCAGTTTCTGAAGACAAGAACTCCATATCTCGCACTCTGAAATCACGAACTATGGCATCAACACCATCAGATATTTGTTGCCGAATTTCAGCCAATCTTGGATCTTCAGATTGCTGATTTTGGATCTCTTCCAGCAAAGTAGGCTTGACTTTGATTCGAACCAACAACGAACTAGAAAAATCAGTGCTAAGATACATATGCGTAGCTCTGAAATACAACAACATTGGTATATTACACACGACATATAGGCTAAAACCAATAGAGAAGAAGAATGGGTCTTCCGGCTTAAGGCATCAGCAACAACATTTGTTTTTCCGGGATGATATTTGATGATCAAGTCATAGTCTTTAATCAGCTCCAGCCATCTTTGTTGTCTCATATTCAATTCCTTCTATGTAAGAAGATACTTCAAGCTTTTGTGGTCGGTGAAGATTCAGCACGTCTCACCATACATGTAGTGGCGCCATATCTTCAATGCAAATACCACAGTTTCAAGATCCAAATCATGCGTAGGATATTTGCTTTTGTGAGGACGCAATTGTCGGGAAGCATAGGCAACGACTTTCCCATCTTACATCAACACGCATCGAAGTCCGGATTTTGATGTATCACTGTACACCACATACTCCTTTCCGTCGACTGGTAAGGTAAGAATAGGTGTAGAAACTAATCGATTCTGTAATTATTCAAAGTTTCGTTGGCATTTCTCATTCCACACGAATGACTCTCCTTTGCATATCAATTTTGTCAAGGGTCCAGCAAGCGATGAAAAAGTCTCCACGAAGCTACGATAATATCTATCTAAACCAAGGAAACTACGGACTTCAAATATACTATGCAAGGGTTCCCAAGCAACAAAGTCTTCAATCTTCTTCAAATCAATAAGAACACTATAGGTGAAACAACATGGCCAAGGAAACCGATTGTGCATAACCATAATTCGTATTTAGAGTACTTTATGTACATGTGTCGATTCCTTAAAATTTTCAGCACGATTCGTAAATGCTCAGCATGCTCCTCTTCCAATTTGGAGTAAGTCAGAATATCGTCAATGAAGACTATCAAAAATCTGTCCAGGAACTCTCAGAATACTAGATTCATCAAGTCCATGAACACTGCTAGTGCATTGGTCAAACCGAATGACATAATTAGGAATTCGTAGTGGCTGTATCGCGATCTGATTGCAGTCTTTGGAATATCAGCTTCACGAAATGCAACTGATGGTATCCCGATATGAGATCATTTTTGGAGAACACGGCTGCACTTTTGAGCCGCTCGAACGATGTGTGGTAGAGGATACTTGTTCTTCATAGTTACTTGATTCAGCTGCCGATAGTCGATGCACAACTGCAGTGAACCATCTTTCTTCTTCACGAACAAGATAGGTGCTCCCCATGGTGACACATTGGGTCAGATGAAACCACAATCCAGCAAATCTTCCGATTGCGTCTTCAATTCGTTCATTTCCGCAGGAGCCATTCAATAAGGAGGAATGGACATTAGATTCGTACCCGACACTAGTTCAATGATGAATTCCTCTTCTCTTGTTGGTGACAAACCGACTATGTCTTCTGGAAATACATCTTGAAATTCACCAACCACTGGAACAGAATCCAGATCTGAGGACTCTTCGGAAATGTCATGCACATGCGCAAGGTACGCAGTACATCATTTGCCGATCAATCACTTCGTATCGAGCCAGGAAATCTTACAAGTTGGAACAACTTGCCTATCACCTTCAAAACAATACTCAAAATCATCTGGAAGGGTGAACCAAAAACGCTTGGTGAAACACTCCATTCAGGCTTGATATTTGGCCAGACAATCCATGCCTAAGATCACATCCAGCTCTCGGATGTCCAATAGAATCATATCCACTTCAAGTATATTCGAACCCATGCATACAACACAGTCGATGTAGACTAGATCACAAGTTAGTTGCTCTCCCAAAGGGGTCAGAACCATAATAGGAGGAGTCATGGGAGACAAAGGCCGATGTGAGCTAAGTGCTATCTAAATAACCTTATAGGTCTGGGCTACACCTCACTTGTAGATCCACTTGGTAGTCCTCCAGGTTTGTGTGATGCTGGTTTAGTGGGATTGGCATACCCACCTCGACTTCCATTCGGTGCACCTCTGATACATCTCGGTTTGGGACACTCACTCTAAATATGGCCCATTTCGCCACAATTGTAGCATCGATGTGACTGAAAACTCCACGTAGATCCATTGGGATTAGGACCAAAAAAATTCTTCCTGAAGTTACCCCCATTACCATTATTCTTCGGAGGATAGGGCCTCAAAGGATAAGGTCCCGTACGACAGTTGAACTTGGAATCATGCCGAAAAGAGCTTCCATTGCTTGCTGCAGGAGGTTTCTTGTTTAACATAATTTTCTCAGCTTCAGTGGCAGCAATGATCTATTCTTGCAAATTCTACACTAGTGTCATGCCCAAAATAGTTTTGAGTTCGGTACTCAGTCCATCTTGGAATTGTATTGCAAGCTGATAAGGTGAGCAATCTTACTTAGGTGCAAATCAAGAAAACTCCCTTAATTCCTTCTCGTATTCCAGTACCGAACGGGTGCCTTGCTCAAGCTTGTAGAAAGCTTGTCACTACTTGCTTTTGTGGAATCTGGTGTAGAACCTTTCATCGAATTCATGCCAGAATTCTTCTCACGAAGGCAAACGATCCTCGAATTGCAAACTCATAGCTGTCCACCACGTGATGGCTTTCCTTTAAGTTGGAAAGTGGCGGTAGAAACCTTGTCATCATTAGAGATGTGTAGGAATAAAGACACTCGGCATAGGGTGTCAATCCATTCACGAACTGCAGTGGCACCTGCTGAACTGCTGAAATCTTTCCATCCCTTTTGATGGGCTTCCTTCAGCAACTTGGTAATTACAACTTGAAGTCTCTCGGCTTCCTTAGGATGAGCTGGCTTAACATGTTCAAGTGGAGGAATAGGATCTTCCACAGGTGGTGTGGGGTGCAGGGGAATTCTTAAATTGGGCTTCCATTCGCTGCTAGTTTGCAGCAATCCTTTGTAACATGTTCATTATTTACGCCATTATAGGTTTAATGGCTGGTGCGGCTGGTGGTTCAGGTTGGTTTTCGAGCTCAGCTTGCCCTTCCTACTCATTTTGTGCATTCAGTTCATTCTAGTCAACAAGGTGCTGTTCGGCTAGGGCTTCATACCTACCCCGAAGATCTCTAGGTGCATTCTGCCTTGCCATACTATATAAGCACCCAAAGTCACTAAATACATAACCCAATTATAGAATTAAGGAAAAGAAGTGGTACCTGGTGGAGAGGCATACGCTGGATGATATGCATATGCTGAAAAATGAAAAACACATATGCACACAAGTACACACAAATCATGACAATGTATAACATATACATAGAAACACTCTCGGCAAGCACACAAATCACACACATGCACTTGGCAAACTTAGAAACATTCGGCAGCATGCATCAACAGATCACAATCAACATGTAGCAACTCACACGCACACATGCCAAGACATATTCGGCAATCACATCAACTTCTAGGAGCATTCGGCATAACATATCATAATCATGCAACAAGTTACACACACATTCGGAAATTACAATGAAAAACAGCAAGATAATCATCAAAACACATCAAAATGCATCAGGTTATACAACATGCACAACAAAACACATAGTCAATTACAGCAATTAAAGATTACGAACTAAGCATTTTAACCTTAAGTCACTTTCGACATTAACCCCTAAGAGTGTGGGAGTGTGCGCATGTCTCACCCTACAAATATCAAAACCAGCAAACATGTTAGCATATTAAAATTTTATATTTCCTAAACCATGTTCTGCTATCAAACCTGTAAGGACCCAAACCCAACCTATTAGAACCCTTACCGCCGTGAAACCCTAACAAGCCCAACCTAAGGCTTATCTGAATCTCACAAGGCTCTAATCATCCTAAACCATTTTAATAGATTCATTTCTTATATTTTTTAATGGTTGGAGCATGATAATAATAGACAAACATTCTGGTAACATATGGAGTGAATAAAAATATTAGTAGAAGTCTTTATAATTAATCAAGGGAACCACAACACACAAGTCCCATAGGGATCTCAAAATCTAGCAGGTAATCCTCCAATAAATTCTGGAAACAAACAAACAAAGAAGGGATTCAAAGAACCAGAAAATAGTCCAATCAAACTTCATATTATATGCGCAAGCAATCAAGGGAGAAGGTATGCAAATGTGATGCAATATCCTCTCGCCGTGCAGCCTTAATCTCACACACTGGTACCACGAACAAATAATGTACCTAAGCCCGAAAAATGATGAATACAACAGGGTGAGATTACAAGAATCTCAGTAGGGTCATAACATCATAAGATCTGCAGAAATCTAAACAAATATCTCCCAAACAATATCAGATCTACCTACACAACTAAAAGGATATCAAACAATCATAATAAGGATAGGGCCGAAAGTCATAGGCTAATGCTGGAGTACAAGCACTTCAAAAAATAGAATACAAAGGTAGGTAATTCATCATTCAATATCATCAATAGAAAGGCCATCCCCTTCCAACCGTGTTGTCCAAGGCTTTGCTTCACAAAGGGTAAATGGTTAGCACTAAATCTAATCAACAAGCCTATTCATCTTGGTAGCACACAGGACAAGGCATCCAAGCCACACAAGGACACGGGATTCCAAACTATACAAGGATAAAGGAATCTTGCTAACACACAGCACAAGGCATCTAGCGATACAAGGAATAGGCATCCAGCGAGCTCTTGCTGGGGATTGCCACCCATATGTCTCCTATACCAGTAAGAACCTCTCCTTTTCCAAGGAGCATCAGCGCTTACCCCGAATGGTCACCGGAAAAAGATCTTGATACACAAACATGTAAAGCACACACAAGCAAGTACAAGGTATAATACAACAACAAAGCATCCTCAATTATATCACAACACATTCAGATGTTCAAACACACAACAAATGTGAATTAGGCACACACAACCTATCTCAAGAGTTCGAAATTGCCTAAAAGATCCTCAAGTCAATCCGCAACTCATGCATGCTATAAACAATGCATGCGCATACACAGTAGCATGGACAGTTACCAAATTAATCAATCAAACAACAAGGATCTCTAAAGGAACCGATGAGGTATACATCCTATTGGACACTTTTGTTTGACTGTTGTTTTGAGGATAATAAAGCAAAGCCATTTTATATCTAACCCCATAATATTTTAATAGGGCCCTAAATTGGCTATTACAAAAATAACTTCCCTCATCCCTGATGGTAGCTCGTGGAGCCCCAAATCTTGTAAAAATATTCTTCTTTAAAAATCTCAAAACTACCCTGTTATCATTGGCTTCGTAGGCTTCAGCCTTAACCCATTTGGAAACATATTCTACTGCCAACAATATATATTTCTTCCCATATGATAATGAAAAGGGTCCTATAAAATCAATCCCCAAACATCAAACAATTTCACTTCTAGTATATCATTTAATGGCATCTCGTTTCTTTTGCTAATATTTCTAGTTCTTTGACATCTATCACATCATGTAACAAATTGATGAGCATCATGAAAGATAGTTTTGCAAAAACAAACCTGATTGAAGTACCTTCGTTGCAGTTTTATCAACACCAAAATGGCCACCTTATGGGGATGAGTGACACTACTTCAAAATGTCATCAAATACTTCCTCTGTTATACACCACCTACTAGTCTGATCATTGCCTTGGAGGTACAGAAAAGGCTCCTTTCCAAAGTAGAACTTGGTGTTATGAATAAATTTCTTCATTTGCTGGCTGGAAAATTCAGGAGGGATTGTTTTGCAGACCAAGTAATAGCAATATCAGTATACCATGGATCAACACTTTTGGATGCCAGAACCTGCTCATCAGGAAAGGACTCCCCAATCTCTGCGTGTAAGGACCCAAACCCAACCTATTAGGACCCTTACAGCCGTGAAATCCAAGCAAGCCCAACCTAGGACCTATCTGAATCCCACAAAGCTCTAATCATCTTAAACCATTTTATTAGATTCATTTCTTATATTTTTACAAGTTGGAGCATGATAATTATGGACAAACTTTCTGGTAATATACATAGTGAATAAAAACATTAGCGAAAGTCTTTAAAAATAACCAAAGAAACCACAACACACATATCACGCATCGTACCCTACTCCAGAGGTAACATCCCTGCCATAAGACCCTGAGAATAACAATTACTATGCTATTCTCAAAATCTCGTAAGGCTTTGAAAATAAAATCATTAAATACATAGCGAAAACAAAAAATATAGGGTAAGTTCAGAATCATAAATAAGATTTTAAAAAAAAAATTTGCAAATAGGTTTTTAATCCGGACTAAACCAGAAATTACACACTTCCTGTATAACAAAATTTCATCTGTAACAGTTTTATATATATAACAGTATATCTAAACAAAACCTATATCATCCTTCATAAGTAAGGAAAATTAACCATATATACAACCTATCACAATGTTTCAAAACAATTCCATGTAGTCCACAAGGTCTAAAACACCAGAAAACCATATATCAGCAAGATATAACTCAAAAGGGACAAAAATAAAAAAAATTACATGTTCAGTTTTTCGATGTACATATCAAATCAAAAGTCTGATCAAACCCATCAGTGACTGGCTGGACCAGATGCTAAGTCGCGTGAGGAAGATGCTTAAGAACCTGAGCCTGCAACACCGTTTGGACAACACTAAACAAAGTTAGGGACCAAAATAACAAAATTATAATATAAACAGAATATTATATTGAAAATAGAAATCTCAATTTAAACTCAGAAGAATCTTAGAGACAAGCATACATATATAAAGTAAATCTCAAAATTAGCTCAAAACCAATATTTAATCACAAGAAGTGGTGAATTAGAATCATAAAATCCCCTTTTTCTTTAACAATAGGGCTGGAAAGTAGGCTAACAAAGTACCTATTCTACTCCTGATCAGGGGATAGTACCTAGTGTATATTTCTTGTTATTTTTTTTGTTAAACACATAACCCACACTAGTGTTGCCGAAGGCTAGATCAGCACACTCCTACGCAATGTTGATCAACATGTCAACTTTTGTTGACCCGGCTCAATGACATTTTCTCCCATTTCTCGGGGTGCCAAAGAGTCATAAACAAGACCCGTCGAACCTAATCAAATATCACTCAACAGTGCACTGTCTACCCATATCTCACAAGGAATAGATTAGAAAAATTAAATCAAACATCATATTGGAACTTAACTCTTGAAAGACTTATAAAATACTGTATCTTAAACCTCATGCATCCCTATGCATATTAAAAACCTACATCCTTGTGAAAAATCATATAAAGATAAAATAGAATTTCCAGAAAATTCTTGGACTAGGCATCCAGCATGCACAAGCTGGGAATTGCCACCCATACGACTCTCATACCAGTAAGAACCTCTCCTCTCTCAAGGAGCATCAATGCGTACCCTGAATGGCCATCGAAAAAGATCCTGACACAAAACATGTACAAGCACACACAAGTAAGTACAAGGCATAACATCACAGCAGGGCATCCTTAATCATATCACAACACAATCAACATGTTCAATGCACACAACACATGCGAATTAGGCATATACAACCTATCTCAAGGGTTTTACATTGCCTAATGTATCATAGCTCAATCTGCAACTCATATATACACTATACAAAGCATGCACATATAATCATCAACAAGAACATACACCAAAAACATCAAATAAACAACAAAGATCTCTGAAGAAACCGATGAGGTACAGATTCTACCTCTCTTGTCTCTAAACAGATAGCTATTCCTTTACCTTTATTTAGAGGATCTGAACCACCTATATCATTAAAAAATCATTCTAAGCATGCATACTCAAAAACCAAGTAAACATCTTACCTTTTAGAAACCAACGATAAGAATAAACCTGATTTACCTCCCAATTAACCATAAAATTTCGACACTAACTTAGGATACAAGGGTAATTGCGATTTCATGTATACAAGGTTTAGGGGTTGCAATTTCATGATTATAAGGATGGATTAGGTGTTAATTATACATACAATTAAAAGGAACAATATCATAAACCAATAGACAAGTCAATTGATCAAAATCGACAAAAATAGGCAAAAGTTTAGAGCATGCCAATTTAAGACATAGGGAAGATTTAAAGGATGAATTCATGATATTATGACATTAATGGGTTCCAAACAATCATATAAACAAAAGAAACAACAATAGAAACCATTTGAAGGATCAATCAAAGGATTTCGACACTAAACCCTAGACAATTGCGATAAGGAAAAAAACAAGGAAATTCTAATCTTCTGATGATGAAACCAACGTTGAAGGATAGAGGATAGAAAGAGCTTTCCAACAAGTTATTATTCATAAAATCTGATAAAGGATGAAAGAATTCAGCTAAGATGAATGTTAAGAAATTTCGGCAGCAAGGGTAGGGTGTAGGGTTTAACTGCGTGATAATTTTGTGTATTTTTGGTGTGTGTGGACATGTGTGGCCGACTGGTATGTTTATAGGATTAGTGGGATTAATTTTCCCTACCTTTAAGGCTAGATATAAGGAGATAATCATTAGGATTAAATTATGGAATTATCTCTTAATTTTAGGAAATATACCTTTTCTGATAAGGAAAAACCAAGAAGGAAATGAATTAGAAAGAAAATGAATTAGAAAGGAAATGAAACCAACCAAAAGAGGAAAAAAACTTCTATATCATTTTAGCTATTATACATACATTTCTTTAAGGAAAAAATGGTCATTTCAGCTGTACTGGCTTATGGACTTCTAGGACACAAAAATCAGGGTCTCACATTGGATGTGTGATGTGATAGCCAATAACTCAACAAGAATCAACCTGATTTGCCATATAAATTTCAACACTAAGTTAGGATATAAGGCCAATTGTGATTTAATGCATACAAGGTTTAGGGGTTGTAATTTCATGATTATATAGAAGGATTATGTATTAATTACCCATACAATTAAAAAAGACAAGATCAGAAACCAACAGGCAAGTCAATTGATAAAAATTTGCTACAATAGGGTAAAGGTGTAGGGCATGCCGATTTATCTTATAGGGAAGATTCAAAGGATGAATTCATGATATTACAACATGAATAGATGCCAAACAATCATATGAATAAGAAGAACAATAACAGAAACCAATTGAAAGATTAATCAAAGAATTTCGGCACCAACCCCCTTCAAATTGCGATAAGGAAAAATATAAGGAAAAACTAACCTTCTGATGATGAAACCAAGATAACAAGATAGAGGATGAAAATAAGTTTCCAACAGGCTATTATTCGTACAAATTTGATGAAGGATGAAAGAGTTTGGCTATGGTAGGTGTTAGGGAATTTTCGGCAAAAAGGGTAAGGAATAGGGTTAATCAAGTGATAAGTTTGTGTGTTTTTGGTGTGGGATTTTATATATGGCCGACTACTCTATTTATAGGGTTTAATGAGATTGAGTTTGCTACTTTTAAGCTAGCTATAATGAGATAATCATTAGGATTTAATTCTGGAATTATATCTTAAGAATAGATAATGTACCATTAATGCTAAAAATGAATTAAGAGAGAAATAAAATCAGAAATAAACACAGAACCTTCAATAACATTTTTGGCTACTACGCATCTATTTCTTTAAGGGTAAAATGGTCATTTCAGCTGTACTGATATCTGGACTTCTAGGACACAAAATCGGGGTCTCACACTACGGCTTTTGAAATTGGCTGGTTTTCCAATCTGGACAAATGATCAGCCACATGTTTTTCATCTCCTTTCCTATTTGTAATCTCTAAATCAATCTCTTGAAGAAGAACCCATTGGATTAGGCATGTCTTGTCATCTTTCTTCTCTATTAGATGTTTGATAGCGGTATGGTTAGAATACACAATCACCTTTCACCCAATAAAATAGGGCCAAAATTTATTGAAAGCATACACTACTACCAATTACTTTTTTTCTACCACAGTATATTTCACCTGAGCTTTATGGAGGATCGTGCTGGCATAATAAGTAGAATGAAAAATTTTGTTTCTCCTCTTCCCAAGCACAACTCCAATAGCATAATCACTAGCATCATACATCAGCTCAAATTCTTGCTCCCAATCTGGTGTAATAATAATTGGGGCAGTCATCAAATGCTTTTTGATTTCTTCAAAGGCCTCAACACAACTTTGATCAAAGTCAAACTTCTGATCTTTCATCTGCAACTGACACAAAGGCTTGGTGATTTTTGAGAAATCTTTGATAATTTTTTTGTAAAATCTAACATGTCCTAGGAAAATTTTGACAGCCTCGATTGTGGTTGGAATAGGCAGCTTATAAATTGCTTCAATTTTTTCTTGGTCTACTGCTAATCCTCTCTTTGAAATCAAATGTCCCACAACTATGCCTTCAGTAACTATAAAATGGCACTTCTCCCTATTCAGCACAAGGTTAGTTTCTTGGCACCTCTCCAACACAGCCCCCAAGTGATTTAGGCGCTGGTCAAAATCATCCCCAAAGACAGAAAAATCATCGATGAAAACCTCCATGCATCTCTCTATCAAGTTTGTGAAGATGGCCATCATATACCTTTGAAAAGTAGCAGTAAGGGCGTATTGTTGAAAACAAAGGTTCCATAAAGGCAAATAAAAGTAGTCTTACTTTGATCTTCCGGAGCAATTGCAATATGATTGTATCCAGAATTGCCATCAAGGAAATAGTAGAATTCCCTACCAGCAGGCTTGTCCAATATCCAGAATTTCCATCAAGGAAACAATAGAATTCCCTACCAGTAGGCTTGTCCAACATCTGATCAATATAAGGGAGTGGAAAATGTTCCATACAGGTTGCCTTGTTTAGCTTCTTGTAATCCATGCAAACTCTCCAACATGTAACTATTCTGGTGCGTCTTTTCTTGGGAACACATTGAACCGGGCCCATCCAACTTCTGTGAGGAACTGGGTAGATAATTCCAGCATCAAGCCACTTTTTCACGTCTTTTCGCACTACTTCCTTCATGTTCAGTTCAATCACCTTTGGTGCTCAATTGAAGATCTCTGTCCTTCCATTAGACTGATTCTGTGCATGCAAAATGAAGGGCTGACTCCTTTAATATCTGCCAATGTCTGCCTAATTGCAGTTTTGTTCTCCCTCAATATTCGCATCAACTTTTCTTCTTGTAACTTTTTCAAGGAAGCTAAGATAATGACTAGAATTGTATCATTCTCTTCCACAAAAAATTACTTTAGATGAGTTGGTATTTGTTTTAATTCTAGGATTGGTGGTTCTTCAAATGATGGCTTTATTTTATTCACTTGCTCAATAGGTACATCAAGTATTTCAAATTGCCTCTGTCTCCAGCTGGACATATTATCTATGTTTCCAATCAAAACCGCCACCTCTTCATCTTCATTATCTTTCATTCCTAACAAAACAGCTTCTAAGGGATCTTGGCACTCGAACTGATCTCAACATAATACCCAACTTCTACATCCCACACATTGATGGAATGCACGTTTTCACTATTATGATGCTTTATGGATGAATAGATATCGAGGGTCACTTGCTGGTCACCTACTTTTATAGCTACATGGCCGGCCTACACATCTATTAAGGCTCGTTTAGTGGTCAAGAATGGTCTTCTAAGGATTAGTGGAACAACTTTATCTTCTTCTATATCCAGGATAATGAAATCTACTGGAAGGATGTACTTGTCAGCTTTTATTTGGACATCCTCCACAATACCTCTTGGAAAAGAAAGAGAATGATTAGCCATTTGTATGGTACAGGAAGTAGGATGCATATCTCTCAGTCCTAACTTTTTTGCCATGTAGAGGGGTATAAGGTTGATGCCAGCTCCCAAATCACATAACGCTCTGTAGAATTGATTAGCCCCAATCTCCAAAACAATGGTAAAATTCCCAAGATCTTTTAGCTTCTGAGGCAATTTCCTTTAAATAATAGCAGTGCATTCTTTTGTCAAGGCCACTGTTTCATAATCTCCAATCTTCCTCCTTTTTGTAATGATGTCTTTCATAAACTTTACATAGGTATGTATCTGTTATGGGGCTTTAGCAAAAGGAATATTAATCTATAATTTTTTGAATACCTCCAAGAATTTTGCAAATTAATCGTCCAACTGCTCGTTTTTCAATAAACTAGTGAAAAATAGGGATGGCAGCTACTCCTTTTCTTATTTTTCTGGTTTTTCTTCAGTTGGGTTATCTGGTTTCAAAACTTCCTTTATTGGCTTCTCACTGAACCTCCTCAAACTTAGGCTCTTGGACAGTCTTCTGGCTTTCACTATTGTTTTGGGCCGCCACTAGTTCTTGTAGCACTGTACCAGAACTCAAAGTTATAGCTTTCAATTCTAATGGTGGCTTAGTGTCTGATGGTAAAGCTCCTGGTGGCCTATTCTGCAGCAGCTGGGATAGCTGACTCATCTGGGTTTCCAGGTTATTAATCTTGGAATAAGAAGACATAATGAACTATTGCATAAGGTCTTCCAAATTATTCTTCTTTTCCATTGGTGGCGGATTCTAGAAATTGAGATTGTCTGGTTGAAATCCTGGATTGTAGCCTCCTCCCTTGCCATGATTCAGATGAGATGCAAGAATTGGATTGTTGTTCTTATAAGAAAAATTGGGATGGTATTTCCAATTTTCGTTATAACTATTGCCAAAATAATGAGGCTGCTTCCCTGAATTTCCTTTATAGTTGGCTTCTTTTATGTTTTGTGGACACTAATAATTATTATGATTTCCTCCACATTGATCACAAAGGGCCAACACAGGTGTGTTTGCTGAATTTTGTTGCACAACTACCACACTCACCCTGCTTTGTGAAAATTTGTGCCTTGTTGCTGCCATCTCCACTATGAGCTTTGTAATAACATCCACTTCTTGCATCCTTGGAGTTATGTTAAATTCGGAATCCTACCAACTCTGTCCCCCAATAGCTACTCTTTCCACTAATATTAATTCTTCATCAGCTTCATTGTCTACAAAATTTCCATCAGTAGTGGTATTAAGCCTAAACTTGTGCTTTTCGGACTGCCCTCTGTAGAATGCATCTGCCATCAAGAAATCTAGAATTCTATGGTGTGGACACCTTTTCAATAGCCCCTTAAATCTCTTATAGGCTTCATATAGTGACTCCTTCGGTTGCTGCTTGAAATTGATGATATCATACTTCAATTGAGAAGTCATCGTAACTGGGAAAAATCTGGCCAAGAAGGCATTCATCAACTACTCCCAACTAGATTTGGAACCGTTGGGTAGATTTTCCACCTAGTCTGCAGCTTTCCCAACAAGAGAGAAAGGGAAAAGATGCAACCTGATTGCTTGAACCAGAAACCTATTGAACTTGAATGTAGCAGTAAACTTCACGTGGTTCATTGGGTCCTCCTTTTCCTGCACATAGAACTAGTAATTCTCCATCATCTGAATCATCGCAAGCTGGATCTGAAAATTATTGGATAAAATTGCTGGCCTGAAAATCCCATCACCTAACAACTCGGCTATTGGTGTGTTGTAATCCTTCACCGTTCTATGTCTGGGCTATGGGTTGTCCACCACTGGAGCTGGATCCACGTTGTCCCCTCTTTGATTATTAGTCGTTTGGTTTGAAATTCTAAGATGTCTTAGCTTTAGAATGGTTCTCTCAATGTCAGGGTCAATGGATGCAAGATCAAGCTTCTTACTCCTTAGGTTGTACCTGTGTTCTAGCTCTACGCACTTAAAAACAACAAAGATTTATTCTAGAAAAAGAATGAAGGATGAATTGTCCATCTTAAAACCATTTTCCCTAGAAGCAACGCCAAAAAACTTGTTGGTGTAAAATTGAATTTACCTTTAATAAAAAATGCACGATATCAATAAGTAATATAGTTCTAAAGAAAAAGTATCGATATATAGGAAAATCTATCTAAAACTAATCAATTCCCCAAAACCCTATTACTCTAGTTAAATCAGTCGAATAACGTGTATTTGTGGATTGAGAACGTACTAAAAGTAAATTGCAGTAGTTGAGTTTTAGAAAATAAACAATGATTCGTATTCAGAAATCTTACCTTAAATCTGTGTTTACTAGCTAACTTATAAGATGTTCCTATTTCCCTTAATTCAAATAACACCTTCCCAAATTGTTATTGGCTAACCCAAAATCCTAATAAACTATATTCCTTTGTTAATTCGGTCAAGAGTTAATTAACCCTAACCAGTATGAGCCCTACGTTTGTAGATATATTCCTATTATGACAATTAAGTGACCTAGGTATTCTACCCTTATATCGGAACCTAAACCAATATTCCTATCAGATTAGGTGTACCAAGAACGAATTGATCAATTTCGTATTGAAGAACAATGAAGAATAATCTTATCAGTTACTAGATTACAGATTCAGGTTCGAATCCTGATTGGGAAATTAGAGACTAGAAAGACAGAAAGAAAAAAAAACAAGTAAAACAAAACTATTTGCCATACTTAAAATCCAAACAACATACTGTAGATTAGTCTCTGAATGATAACGAATCCAACAAGAAGAACGAGTGTTTTTGTTTGTAAACTAAGAACTTGATGATAAACAATAACCTTCTGACATCATTTTATACTAGACCCT
Source organism: Passiflora organensis (assembly GCA_019739055.1). Classification (NCBI taxonomy): domain Eukaryota; kingdom Viridiplantae; phylum Streptophyta; class Magnoliopsida; order Malpighiales; family Passifloraceae; genus Passiflora; species Passiflora organensis. The sequence continues at coordinate 2,596,739 of JAEPBF010000136.1, forward strand.
AAGTAACTAGTCTTTATTCATAAGCGATCATCCTTATCCACATATTTTCTAGGCTTAATTTTGTATGATCGACCGGTCGGTGTAAGTGAACCGACCGGTCTGTTGATGTTAGGCACGATTTTCTAGGTGAACCGACCAGTTGGTTAAGGGCAACCAATCGGCCAGTTGAGCTTCGACATCTTTGTCTTTTTTGTCATTTTTTTCAAACGATCGGTCGGTTGAGTCTTGGCTAAATTCCTCCATAACATTGACCGGTTGGTTGGTTTAAACCAACCAATTTGTTGGCTCTCGCAGTCACGAGCATTAATTTTTTTGTTTTGGTGCATCTTTCATATGAAAACGCTGCCTTTTTCCACTAAAACCCATTACACACCTGCTCAACCACAACACTCAACAAACGATCAAAATATTCACTAATTTAACAACATTAACATGTAATTGTCCTTAAATTGAACCAAAATCTTAATGGAGTGCATTGATCCAGGTGTGTTTTCTGTTCTATGCAGATTCGGAGGGAAGGAAGTTATACAAACCTCATATGAACTTGGAACATCCATCAATGTTTTGCTGCTGTTAGTCTACAAGTCCTTGAATATTGGTCAATTGAAGAAGACAAGGGTCTTGATATAAATTGCTGATTGATCCCTGATACGTCCGTTAGGGATCTTAGAGGATCTACTTGTCTAGGTAAAGGGACTAGTTTTTCCAGCTAACTTCTTCGTTATGGAGATGGCGAACAATGATGTGCAGATGATCTTATTAGGAAGGCCATTCTTAAAGACCTCTTAAAAAATAATCAATACACATGATGGGTCACTAACCATGAAATTCGATGGTGACAAGATAAAGTTCAACATCTACAAAGTACCTAGATTCAGAGGGCTCAGTTTCTGTGGTGGATGTTGTTGAACCATATAATCAAAAGGAGGTTGTCCGAGACCTCCAGTGCATCATATTGCCAGCTATCCATGACTAACTTTAATCGGTTGATGTAAGGATCCAAACCCAAAATATTAGAACCCTTACCGCCGTGAAACCCAAATAAGCCCTCGCAAGGTCCTATTTGAATCCCACAAGGCTCAAGCTACCTAATTGTCAATTTTATTGGTTGATTCATTTGCTATTTAAAGGTAGGAGCATGTCCATACATTAATGAATTTCTGGCTTATACGACATGAAAGAAAACATCAGCGGAAGACTTATATTAACACTCAAAACAAGTGGAAACATAGCACACAAGTCCCATAGAAATCTCAAAACATCAACCAATAGTATCATGCTTATTTCACAAGCAATAAGAAAGAGAAAGAGGGATTGGAAAGCCAGAATACAAATCCACACAAGTTCAAAGACATGTCATGCGCATTCAATAGGAAAGGGGTGCATATGATGTGCAAATTCATCCAGCCATGCAGCCTTGATCTCACACCTTTGGTACGAGCAACAAAGCACACACCTAAGCCCGTAAAAGGGGAGAAAAGAAGGGATGAGATTACAAGAATCTCAATAGGATCAAGCATCATAAGTCCTAGGGATTCCCAATCAAACATCTCCCAGTAACCGAAAGATCAACACCTAAGACCAACTAAGATATCCAATTAAAACCGCAAGCATCAATCACACATAATAGGGGTTGAAATCATCACAAGCACACACAATATAAGGGTAGGCCAAAATCAGTAGAAAAAAAAAGGAAATACTGAAAACATTTCTCATTCAGAAGCACACATGCAGCCTATAACATAATCTGATTTTTAAAACTAAGGCTTTTCCCCATCTTCCCATGTTGTCCAAGTCTATGCTGTAAAAATGGTAAAACGGTTAGACAATCAGTATTGCAGCAAGTCTTTTAGTTGTCTTTGATATCCAAACTTTAATTGGCCTAGGAGTACTCTTGCAGCTGTACATACAAGTCATCCAAACATCCAGACTCGAATTGGCCAATAGGTCATCTTGACATCTAGACTCGAACTAGCCTATAAGGCATCCAAATGTCCGGACTTGAACTGGCCTACAAGGCACCAGTGAGCTCTTACTGGGAATAACCACCCATAAACTTCCCAGTTCGGTAAGCATCCCCTCTCCCTAGGAGCAACAATACTTACATCGTATGACCAGTGACAAAAGGATCCTTCAAATAGAGCACAAACAAGGCACATACATGCATACACACATAGTACACGCATACACAAATCACAACAAAGGATCCTCAATCAAATCACAGTAAAATTAAAGAACAATCCTCAAAGTCATAATCGAATTAGGCAACCTATTGTCCTATTAACTTTCGAGATTCCCTATCATCATAATCACACATTCCGCAAGCATATAATCTAATATAAGCAATTGAATTCAATTATATTCAAACAATCAAATAATAGGTTAACCAAAGGAACCAATGAGACATAGATCATACCTCTTATGTCTCTGAATCAGATGCAATCATTTTCCTTCCCAATAAGATTAGACTCTCCTAAACCATCACAAGGCAAAGGGCACACAATACTAAGCCACAAGATACTTATTTGAAAACCAAAGGTATTGGGAATTCTTACCAGTTAACCTACCAAAATCCAGCGATCCAGATGTACCAATATCTTCCCTTTGAATGCATGATGTGATGGCCAGAACCAACCTGGTTATTCACTCTAATTTATCATACAAAATTTGGCAATATCTTAAGGCTTAGTAGGGTATATGCGATTTCAACATTAGATAGGTTAGGGGTTGCGATTTTATGAAATTAAGGAAGGAATAAGTGTTAATTACTCAAACGATTAAAAGGAATAAAATTTGAAACCAATAGACAAGTCAATTGAACAAATTTTGACAAATTTAGGGTTAGGCATAAGACATGTCGATTTCTATAATAAGGAACATGCAAGGGCTGAATTCATCATAACATAACAAGGATAGGTACCAAACATTCAAACGATGAAGATGAACAAAAACATAAACCAATAAGGGGTTGAATCAGAAGAAATTCGACTAAGAACCCTAGAAATTGTGCCAAAAAAAATTAAAGGAAAACATTAACCTTTTTCTTGTAAAACCAAGATAATAAGATGCACAATGAAGAGATGATTCTAACAAGCCAACACTCACAAGAATCTAATTGAAGGAGACAAATTTCAGCACTTAGGGTTTAGGGAAAAAAGTCTGCTTTGAAAGGTATAGAAAGGAGGAAATAATTCCAGAATTATTTAGGAGGTTTTGGGTATGCTTTATCAGGGTAGGTCGGCCTCTCCTTTTATAAGTGTCTAAGGAGGTTTAGCTAAGAGATAATTCCCTAATTTAAGCTTAAAAGGATTATTAAAGGATAATTCTATTAAAAAGATAATTCTATTTAAATAGTACCTCTATTTAAAAGGGAGAATACTTCTGATAACTAAGAATAACTAACCATAATTAAAATAAGAAATATTTGGCAACAACCATTTTAGGCCATCACACATCCATTTCTTCAGGGGTAAAATAGTTATTTCAGCTGAATCGGTTCTTTGACTTCCCGGATAACTGTACTACGAAGGATCGGGGTCTCACAATTGAAGTATCTAAGAAAGGCCTAGAGGTCATAGGGGATTTATCACCTTGGCAAAAGGAACCTAAGAAAATTTTTGTTGAGTCTCTTGAGGGCACAACACACCTTTCAAATCCTTCTAATGACAAAGCAATAAAGAATCATTACACTCGACAGACACTTTAAGAGTTTGAAGAAGATTACAAATATTCTTTATCATTATTTATTTGGAGGTCTCTTATGACTAGGCTTTACCTTAGGTCTCTGATGAATGGGCTTCACCTGAGGTCTCCGCGAAGGACATCAACCCAATACTTAGCTTAGAGAGCTCAACAAGATCTCTAGTAAAATTAGAGTGGAACAATGAGTCTTTGAAAGAAGAGATACTTCTCCCTAGATAGAGGAAAACTATGAGGATATTACAACCCTCTACCAAGCTTTTGAAGAAAGAACCTGTGAAGTGGAAAATGAAGGTTCCCGTCGAGACCTCTGAGGACCCCTTGGTTGAACACTTGACATTCCAAAATTCAGAACAACAGACCTCTATGAGACCCAGCCTGCGTAGGGAGTCAGTGACCCTATCCCATATCGGAAAGGAATAGGGGAGGTTTTGGGCTTATATGTGTTGTGTGAATAAATCATTTATAACAAGTTACATCCTAAATCATGTGCACATACATGTCCGGGCTCGTTGGGCCTAAGGTCCGGGTCATGAAAAATGGTAGCAGAGCCAATCTCACTCCCTCTTTCTGGTGGGCTTGGATGTGTGTTTATATTTGGAATCTTGAGTTTGGCCCAAGTTAGTTTCATTTTGGCTCCCCTCATGAGAATACGAGGTCTATAAGGATGGGAGATTGTGAGACCCAGCTTGCGTAGAGGTCAGTGTTACCCAATTCTACATCGAAAAGGAATGGGGGAGGTCTTGGACTTATATGTGTTGTGTGAATGTCTAATTTTTTACAAGTTGTATTTTTTGGGTCATATGGTTAGTAGCCCAACTCAGCATTACAGTTGTCATCCATCATGCACACATATATTTCTGGGCTCGCTGGGCCAGGAGTCCAGGAGCTAGGTTGTGAGACCATGATCCTCCATAGAGTAGATGTTCTAGAAGACCACAAGTCAAAAATGGAACTTAGGTATTGGTGCAGCTAAAATGACTATTTTTCCCCTGAAAAAATAAATATGTTATGGCCTAAAATGGTTGTTGCTAAATATTTTCTATTTTAATTCTGGTTAATTATCCATAGTTTTATCCCTTATTATCTAAAGTATTAGATAATTCTTCCTTTTAAATAGAGTTATTATTTTAATAAAATTATCCTTTAATCATATCTTATCCTTCTAAAATGCCTTTTATGTGAGGACTCTCTCCTTAGAGGAACAAACACACACACACACTCATATATCAGGTATTGTTTGGCAGTGGAACATTTTTAATCCTTTGGCACTCTACCACTGGGATTCGAACCACCATGCATTGCCTTTTGTTCCTTTAAGGAGAACGTCTCTTACCAATTCAGCTGTAGATGTGAGACCCTGATCCTCTATAGGGTGGATTTCCTAGAAGTACACAGGTCAGAAATGGACCTCAGGTACTAGTGCAGCTAAAATGACTATTTTGTCTATGAAGAAATGAAAGCATGATGACCTAAAATGGTTATTGCTGAATGTGAGACCCTGATCCTTTCCTTGATAGATGTCCTAGAAGTCCAGGTACCAGTACACTAAAATAACCGTTTTTCCTCTGAAGAGATGGATGTGTGGTAGTTGGAAATGGTATTGAAGGTTCTTTCCTCTTTTGGTTTATTTCATTTTCTTCCTATCTCATTTCTTCCCTGTTTGTTTCTATCCTTGAATGGTTTATTTTCTATCCTAAAGAGATAATTTCAGAATTAAATCCTAAGGATTATCTTCTTATATCTAACCTTGAAAGTAAGGAAAATTAATCCCACTAAACTCTATAAACATAGCAGCCGGACATACACTTATCCTCACAACAAAAACATCATAAATTTTCACGTTATACTATGAGACCCCGATTTTTGTGTCCTAGAAGTCCAAAAGCCAGTGCAGCTGAAATTGACTTTGCCCTTGAACAAATAGATGTGTGGTAACTGAAAATGGTATAGAAGGTTCTTTCCTCTTTTCCTCTTTTGGTTGATTTTATTTCCTTCTCGGTACATCCTTATAAAAAATGATATATCTCCTAAAATTAAGAGATAATTCCAGAATTTAATCCTAATGATTATTTCCTTACATCTAACCTTAAAAGTAGGAAAAATTAATCTCACTAGTCCTATAAACATATCAGCCAGCCACACATGTCCACACACAGAAAAAATACACAAAATCATCAAGTAATAAACCCTTCTTCCCTACCCTTGCTGCCGAAACTTCTAAACATTCACCCTAGTTCAATTCCTTCATCCTTTATCAAATTTTTTGTGAATAATATCTTGTTGGAAAGATCTTTCCATCCTCTATCCTGCTATCTTGGTTTCACCATCAGAAGGTTAGATTTCCCTTATACTTTTCCTTATTATAATTACTTAGGGTTTGATGCCGAAATCTTTTGATTGATCCTTCAATTGGTTTATGCTATTTTTCCTTTTATTTATATGATTTTTTGGCATCTATTCATATTATAATATCATGAATATATCCTTTAAATCTTCCCTATAAATGAAATTGGCATGCCCTATACCTTTGCTTCTTATTGCTGATTTTGGTAAATTGACTTGACAATTGGTTTCTAGTCTTATTTCTTTTGATCGTATGTGTAATCAACACCTAATCCTTCATTTTAAGCATAAAATTGCAACCTATAAACTTTGTATGCATGAAATCACAATTTTTTTTTAAACCCTATCTTTGTGTCAAAATTTGAATGGTAAATCATGTTGATTCTTGTTGTGTTCTTGGCTATCACATCACACATCCAAAGGGGAGGTATCAGCAACATCTGATCACTAGTTTCTGATAGGTTCGGTGATTGGAATTCGTAAGGAAAGAGGATGTTTACTTGGTTATTGAGTATGCGTGCTTAGTATGGTTTTGTCTTTGCCTTATGATGATATAGGTGGTTCGGATCCTATAAAAAAAGGAAAAGGATTAGCTACTTGTTCAGTGACAAGAGAGGTAGGATCTATACCACATCGACTTCTCTAGAGATCCTTGATTTCTTATTTGATATTTTTGGTGCATATTCTTGTTGATGGATATATGCATATATTTTGTATAGTGTATGCATGAGTTGCGGATTTAGCTATGATACATTAGGCAATGTCGAACCCTTGAGATAGGTTGTGTGTGCCTAATTCACATATGTTATGTGCAATGAACATGCTGATTATATTGTGATATGATTAAGTTTGCACTGCTGTGATGTTATACCTTGTACTTGCTTGTGTGTGCTTGTACACATTGTGTGTCAGGATCTTTTTCAGGTGGCCATTCGGGGTAAGCACTAATGCTCTTTGGGAGAGGAGAGGTTCTTAATAGTATGGGAGTCGTATGGGTGGCAATCCCCAGCTTGTGCACGTTAGATACCTAGTCTTGTGTGTTGCCTAGATGCCTTGTCCAGTGTGCTGGCAAGATGCCCTTATCCTTGTGTGGTTTGGATGCCCTAATCCTTGTGTGGTTAGGATGCCTAGTCCTATGTGTTGGCTAGATGTCTTATCTTGTGCACTGGCAAGATGAATTGGCTTGTTGATTAGCTTGTGTGCTAATATTTTACCCTTTGTGTAGCTAAGCCTTGGACAACACAGGTGGAAGGGGAAGGCCTTTTCTATTGATGAGATTGAATGGTGATTTTCCTACATGTGTACTTCTGATTTTCGAAATTACTTGCAGTCCACCCTCAGCCTATAGCTATCGACCCTATCCCTATTGATTAACTAATGTTTGCGTGATATCCCTTTAGATGTGTAGGCCAATATGATATTGTTTATGAGATGATTGTTTAGATTTCGGTAGATCTTATGATGTTATGACCTTACTGAGATTCTTGTAATCTTACCCTGTTGTTTTCACTATTTTTCAGGCTTAGGTACATCCTCTGTTCGTGGTACCAGAGTGTGAGATCAAAGCTGTACAGTAGGACGATATTGCATTACATTCACATACCTGTTTTTTTGGTTGCTTGCGCATATAACATGAAGTTAGATTGGACTAATTTCTGGTTCATTGAATGCCTACTTTGCTTGTTTGTTTCCGAAATTTACTAGGGGATTACTTACTGGATTTTGAGATCCCTATGGGAGTTGTATGTTGTGGTACCTTTAATGAAATATAAAGACTTCCGCTGATGATTTTATTCACTCCGTATATTGCCAGAATGTTTGTCCATTATCATGCTCCAACCTTTAAAAAGCATAAGAAAGAAAATTACTAAAATCGAAACTTAGGGAAATAAGCCTTGTAAGATTAAGATAGGTCCTAGGTTGGGTTTAATTGGGTTTCACGGCTGTAAAGGTCCTAATAGGTTGGATTCGGGTCTTTATAGGTTTGGTAGCGGAACATAGTTTAGGAAATATGATTTGTTATGTGCTAACTTGTTTTTTGGTTTTGTGTTTGTAATAAAAGACATGACCACACACCCACACTTAGAGGATTAATGCCGAAAATAATCTGATGTTAAAAACCTGGTTTGAAATGTTTAATGTTATGTTTGATTGTTTGATTTGTTGTGTGTTTATGTGTGTTCTTATGCATTGTATGAATTGGTATGTTCTGATGTGTTTTGCTGATTGATTTGCTAGGTTTTCATGTGATTGCCGAGTATGTGTATGATCTTTAGATGTGTGTTGCCGAATACTCCTTGATGTTGGTATGATTACCGAATGCATGAACGTGTGTATGTGAGTGCTGAATGTGTTTTTAGGTGATTGTGTGTGATTGTCGATTGTCACGACCTGTATACTTGTGTGCATGTGTGCTTTATTTTCCAGTATATACATATCTTCTGGTGTACGTCTCTTTACTAGGTACCACTTTCTTTTTCTTAGTTTCGTATTCTGGTTATGTATTGAGTGACATCGTGTGCTTGTATAGTATGGTAAGGCAGAACGCACCTAGAGATCATCATGGCAGGTATGTAGCCCAAGCCGAACAGCAACTCGTTGATCAGAATGAACCTGATGCACATAATGAACAGGGAGGGCAAGCTGAGCATGAAAACCAACCTGAAGCACCAGCTGCACAAGCCATTGATCCTATGATGGCACAAATACTAAATGTGTTACAAGGGATTGCTGCGAATCAATAGTGAATGGAGGCCCAATTTAAGAACGCTCTTACACCTGCACCCATGGAAGATCCTATTCCTCCACTTAAACCTATTCAGCCGGTTCATTTTAATGAAGCCGAGAGACTTCCAGTTGTCAGTTGGGATGCAAAGATTTTAGCGGTTCAGCAGGTGCCGCTATGGCTAGCGAATGGATTAACACCCTATGCTGAGTATCTTTGTTTTTACACATCTCTGATGACAACAAGGTTGCCATCACCACTTTCTTACTTGAGGAAGAAGCCCTCGCATGGTGGACAGAGTTTACGATTTGGGGATCGTTTGCCTACATGGGAAGAATTCCGGCAGGAAAAGATTCTACACTTGATTCCACAAAAGTGAGCAGCGACAAGCTTTCTGTAAGCTTGAACAAGGCACTGATGCTGGAATATGAGAAGGAATTGAGGGAATTATCCCGATTTGCACTAGAGCAAGATCGCCCACCTTATCAGCTGGCAAGACAATTTCAAGATGGGCTGAGTACCGAGCTCAAAATCATTATGGGTAGGACACCGGTGTAGAATTTGCAAGATTTGATGTTTGCTGCTATTAACACCAAGAAGTTCATTCAAAGAAAAAAGCCATCTGCAGCAGTTAATAAAAGATCATTCAGGTATGATTCCAAGTTCAATCGGCATACGAGAACCTATCCTTTGAGGTCCTACCCTCCGAAGAATAATAGAAATGGAGGTAAATTTAGGAGGAATTTTTCCGGTCCTAATCCTAATGGATCTACGTGGACTTCGCAGCCACTTCGATGCTAGAACTATGGCGAAATAGACCATATTCAGAAAGACTATCCTAAACCAAGACGAATCGCAGATATACCGAATGCAAGCCCAGGTGGATATGACAATCCCACTAAACCACCAGCATGAGCAGCTAGAGGACCAGCCAATAGATATACAAGGGAGGTGCAACCCAAGCCAACGAGATTGTTAACCTTGACCGACGCTGAAGAAAGTCCTGATGTGGTGACTGGTACTATTTTAGTCTTTTCTCAAAATGCTTAGGTGTTATTAGATCTCCGAGCAAATAGATCATTTATGAGTCCAAGGATAACACTTAATTAAGATCCGTCTTTGTTTCCCCTGTCCCCTCTTATTGCGGTTCTGACCCCTTTGGGAGAGCAACTTAGTTGTGATCTAGTCTACATTGGCTGTGATGTACGTATGGGTGTGAGTACACTTGAAATGGATCTGATTCCATTGGACATCCTAGAGCTGGACGTTCTTTTAGGTGTGGATTGTCTGGTCAAATATCAAGTTCGAATGGAGTGTTTCACCAAGCGAGTGTGATTCACTCTTTCTGATGGTTCCGAGTATTGCTTTGAAGGTGATAGATGAGTTGTTCCAACTTGCATGATTTCCTTTCTCGATGCAAAGAAATTGATCAGCAAAGGCTGTACTTCGTACCTCGCACATGTACATGAAATTTCTAAAGAGTCCTTGGATCTGGATTCTGTTCCAGTGGTTCGTGAATTTCCGAATGTGTTTCTCGAAGACGTAGCCAATTTGTCGCCAGCAAGAGAAGTGGAATTCGACATTGAACTAGTGTCGGGTATGACTCTGATTTCCATTCCTTCTTATCATATGGCTCCTGCGGAAATGAAGAAATTGAAGACACAATTGGAAGATTTGCTAGATCATGGTTTCATCCAACCTAGTATGTCTCCTTAGGGACCACTTGTCTTGTTCGTGAAAAAGAAAGATGGTTCGCTGCAATTTTGCATTGACTATCGGCAGCTGAATCATGTGACCGTGAAGAACAAGTATCCTTTGCCACAAATCGATGACTTGTTTGACCAACTCTAAGGTTCAGTCGTGTTTTCCAAAATCGATCTCAGATCAGGATACCATCAATTGTGTATTTGTGAAGCTGATATTCTGAAGACCGCATTCAGATCGCGATACGGCCACTATGAATTCCTGATTATGCCATTTCGTTTGACCAATGCACCAACAGTGTTCACAGACCTGATGAATCAAGTATTCCAAGAGTTCCTGGACAGATTTGTGATAGCCTTCATCAACGACATTCTGATTTACTCAAAATCAGAAGAGAAGAATGCTAAGCACTTACGGATTGTGTTTAAAATTTTGAGGGATCGACATCTATTCACAAACTACTCCAAATGCGAATTCTGGTTACGTGAAGTTGGGAAGTTGGTTTCCTTGGCCATGTTGTTTCTTCCCATGGTGTACTGGTTGATGCAAAGAAGATTGAAGTTGTAGTTGCTTGGGAACCCCCGTAGACTGTATTCGAAGTTCGTAGTTTTCTTAGCTTAGCTAGATACTACCGTCGCTTTGTGGAGAATTTTTCATCGCTTGCTGGAACTTTGAAAAAATTGACACGCAAAGGAGACCCATTCGTGTGAAATGAGAAATTCCAGCAAAGTTTTGAAGAATTGAAGAACTAGTTAGTTTCCGCACCTATCCTTACTTTCCCGGTCGGCAGAAAAGAGTATGTGATGTACAGCGATGCCTCGAAATCTGAACTTGGATGTATGTTGATGCAACATGAGAAATTTGCTGTCTTTGCTTCCCGACAGTTGCGTCCGCACAAAAACAACTATCCTACACACGATTTGGAACTTGCAACCGTGGTGTTCGCATTAAACATATGACGCCACTATCTATATGGTGAGAAGTGTAGGATCTTCACCGACCACAAAAACTTGAAGAATCTCCTTACACTAAAGGAATTGAATATGAGACAACTAAGATAGGTGGAGCTGATTAAATATTACGATCTGATCATTGAATATCATCCCAAAAAAGAGAATGTTGTCGGAGATGACTTAAGTCAGAAGATCCACCCTCATTCCCCATCGGTTTTGGCTTACATTCACACCCAATACATTTCAATGTTGCTAGATTTGAGAGCTATACATGTGCATCTTGGCACTGATTTTCTTGATTACTTGTTGGCCTGAATCGAAGTCACGCCTACCTTGCATGAAAAGATCCGAAATCAGAAATCAGAAGACCCAAGATTGGCTGAAATTCAGAAGAAACTATCTAATGGTGTTGATGTCATAGCTCATGATTTCAGAGTACGAGTTGATGGAGTTCTTGTCTTCAGAAACCGGGTGTGTGTTCCACAAGATGTTGATATTCGAAATCTGATTTTTTCCGAAACGTATAGTTCGAAGTTCACCATTTATCCTGGTAGTATTAAGATGTACCGAGATCTGAAAGGACAATATTGATGGCTGAACATGAAACACCACATTGGCGAGTTTATTTCCCGATGCCTCGTATGTCAACAAGTGAAGATTGAGCATCAAAGACCCGCAGGTTGACTTCAGTTACTTCCGATTCTAGAATGGAAGTGGGAGCATGTCACGATGGACTTTGTGGTCGGTTTTCCATGATCTCAATGAGGGTTCGATGCTATTTGGGTGATCGTGGATTGACTGACAAAATTTACACACTTCCTACTTGTTCGTGTGACAGAAATCCCTGAGAAATTGGTTATTCATTATTTGAACAAGATTATTCGTTTACATGGAGTGCCATTTTCCATTGTTTCAGATAGTGACCCTCGTTTCACTATACGATTTTGGGATAAAGTCCAGAATGCGTTGGGTTTGAGACTGAATTTCAGTATAACATTTCATCCCTAGATGCTTGAAGACATGTTGCGTTCTAGTGTACTAGACCAAAATACCAATTGGGGTCGATGTCGACCTTTGGCAAAGTTCGCTTACAGCAATAGTTTCCATATAAGCATCGGTATGGCTGCTTATGAAGTATTATATGGGAGATGTTGCAGAACTCCCGTTTGCTGGAATGAAGTAGGCAAGAGATGCCTAAATAATCCGAAATTGATTGGTCAAGTAATGGAGCAGCTGAATTTGATTCGACAAAGTCTGAAGACAGCGCAAGATCAGCAGAAGAACTATGCCAATAATTGACGAAGGGAGCTGGAATTTGTGGTGGGTGATAAGGTGTTTCTGAAAGTAGCCCTGATGAAAGGTGTCATTCTTTTTCAGCGGTGAGGTAAGCTAGCACCTTGATACATTGGTCCATATGATATTATTAAAAGAATCGGCCTTGCTGCATACCAGCTAGCATTGCCTTCGAATATGGAAAGAATTCACAACGTGCTTCACGTTTTGATGTTGAGAAAGTATGTTTGAGACACTACTCAAGTATTTGAAGAACTACCAGTTGAGGTTGCTGAAGACCTATCCTACCCCATACAGCTAGTTGCCATACTAGATTGGTCAGTTTATCAGCTTCGCAGTCGAAGCGTGCCTATAGTATGAGTTGTTTGGCATATGTCATGGGAGACTGAGGAATCTATGCATGCAAAATTTCCTTACCTATTTTCTTAGGTACTTGTACTTAAACTTCGAGAAACTTCGAGGATTAAATTTTTATAAGGAGGGGAGGATGTGAGACCCCAATTTTTGTGTCCTAGAAGTCCAGAAGCTAGTGCAACTGAAATGACAATTTTTCCCCTGAAGAAATGGATATGTGGTAGACGAAAATGGTATAGAAGGTTCTTTCTTATTTTGGTTGATTTCATTTCCTTTCTATTTCATTTCTGGTTTGGTTCCTCCTAATCAAAAATGATATATCTCCTAAAATTAAAAGATAATTTCAGAATTTAATCCTAATGATTATCTCCTTATATCTAGCCTTTAAAGTAGAAAAAAATAATCCAACTAATCCTATAAGCATACCAGCCGGCCAAACATGTCCACACACCCCAAAAATACACAAAATCATCACGCAACAACTCTTCTTCCCTACCCTAGCTGTAAAAATTTCTAAACATTCACCCTAGGTGAATTCCATCATCCTTTATTAGATTTTTTGTGAATAATAGCTTGTTGGAAAGCTCTTTCCATCCTCTATCCTGCTATATTGGTTCCATCATCAAAAGGTTAGATTTCTTTTGTGCTTTTCCTTGTCGCAATTGCTTAGGGTTTGGTGCCAAAATCTTTTAATTGATCCTTCAATTAGTTTCTTTTATTTTTCTGTTTGTTCATACGATTGTTTGGCATCTATTCATGTTATAATATTATGAATTCATCCTTTAAATCTTCCTTATGAATGAAATCGGCATGCCTTATACCTTTGCCTATTGTTGTTGATTTTGATCAATTGACTTGTCTATTGGTTTCTGATATTGTTTCTTTTAATCGTATGTGTAATTAACACCTAATCCTTTCTTGTAATTATGAAATTGCAACCTCTAAACCTTATATAATGCCTAAACCTTGTATGCATGAAATCTCAATAGCCCTTTTAAACCGTATCTTAATTTCGACACTTTAATAGTTAATTGGGATGGTCAATCAAGTTGATTCTTGTTGTGTTCTTGTCTATCACATCACACATCCTAAGGGTAGGTCTCAGCAGCATTTAATCGCTGGTTTCTAATAGGTTCAGTGAGTGGAATTGGTAAGGAAATAAGATGTTTATTTAGTTATTGAGTCAACATGCTTAGTATGGTTTTGTCTTTGCCTTATGATGATATAGGTGATTCAAATTCTCTAAATAAAGGAAAAAGATTACCTACTTGTTCAGAGACAAGAGAGGTAGCATCTATACCTCATCGGTTTCTCTAGAGATCCTTGATTGCTTATTTGATGATTCCAGTGCATGTTCTTATTGATGGTTAGATGAGCATGCTTTGTATAGTGTATGCATGAGTTGCGGATTGAGCTATGATACATTACGCAATGTCGAACCCTTGAGATAGGTTGTGTGTACCTAAGCGCATGTGTTGTGTGCATTGAACATGATAATTGTGTTGTAATATGATTGAGGATGCTCTATTGTGATGTTATGCCTTGTACTTGCTTGTGTGTGCTTGTACATGTTTGTGTGTCAGGATCCTTTTCCGATGACAATTCAGGGTAAGCACTGATGCTCCTTGGGAGAGAAGAGTTTCTTACTGGCATGGAAGTCGTATGGGTGGCAATCCCCAGCTTGTGCACGCTGGATGCCTAGCCCTGGGTGCTGTATAGATGCCTTGTCCTGTGTGCTGGCAAGATGCCTTTATTCTTGTGTGGTTTGGATGCCCTAATCCTTGTGTGGTTAGGATTCCTAGTTCTATGTGCTGGCTAGATGCCTTGTCTTATGTGCTGGCAAGATGAATGGGCTTGCTGATTAGCTTGTGTGTTAACCTTTTCCCTTTGTGCAGCTAAGCCTTGGACAACACAAGCAGAAGGGAATGTCCTTTTCTATTGATGAGATTGAATGATGATTTTCCTGCCTGTGTACTTCTGATTTTCGAATGTCCTTTTCTATTGATGAGATTGAATGCTGAATGATGATCAGAAAATGATGTACTACGTACCTCATGCATTTGCATGACATTTCCAAAGAGTCTTCAGATCTGAATTCTATTCCTATGGTTCGTAAGTTCCGGGATGTGTTTCCAGAAGACGTAACTGGTTTTCCATCAGTAAAAGAAGTTGAATTTGGCATTGAATTAGTGCCAGGTAAGAATCCAATTTCCATTCCTCCTTATCGTATGGCTCCTACGGAAATGAAGGAATTGAAGATGCAGTTGGAAGATTTGTTGGATCATGGTTTTGTACGAGCCAGTGTGTTACCTTGGGGAGCACCTGTCTTGTTCATAAACAAGAAAGATGGTTTGCTGCGATTGTGCATCGACTATCGACAGATGCATCATGTGACCATGAAGAACAAGTATCTTCCGCAGCAAAAAGATAACTTGTTTGACCAGCTCCAAGATGTAGCTGTGTTTCCCAAAATTGATCTTAGATTGGGATACCATCAATTGCATGTTCATGAAACTCATGTTCTGAAGATTGTATTCAGATCGCGATATGGCCAAAATGAATTTCTGGTTATGCCATTCAATTTGATCAATGCTCCGGCTGTGTTCATGGACTTGATGAATAGAGTATTTCGAGAGTTCTTGGACAGATTCGTGATAGTCTTCATCAACGACATTCTGATTTACTTAAAATCAGAAGAGGAGCATGTTGAACATTGCGGATTGTGCTGAAAATTCTGAGAGATCAATAGCTGTTTGTGAATTACTCCAAATTTGAATTCTGGTTACGTGAGGTTGGTTTCCTTGGCCATATGGTTTCTGCCCATGACGTTCTTATTGATCCTAAGAAGACTGAAGCCGTTGTTGCTTGGGAACCCCCGCGGACTATATTTGAAGTTCGCAGTTTTCATGGCCTAGCTAGATACTACTGTCGCTTTGTGGAGAACTTTTCATCGCTTGTTGGACATTTGAGGAAACTGGTACTCAAAGGAGAGCCCTTCGTGTGTATTGAGAAATGCTACCAAGGTTTTAAAGAATTGAAGACTACATCGGTGACTGCACCTATCCTTATTTTGTCTGTCAGCGGAAAAAAGTATGTGGTTTATAGTGATGCATCAAAATCTGGTGTTGGATGTATGCTGAGGCAATATGGGAAAGTCGTTACCTATTCTTCTCGATAGTTGTGTCTACATAAGAGTAACTATCCTATGCATGATTTGGAGTTTGCAGCCATAGTATTTGCTTTGAAGATATGGCGCCACTACCTGTACAGTGAGACATGCAAAATCTCCACTGATCACAAAAGCTTGAAGTTTCTCCTTAAACAGAAGGAGTTAAATATGAGACAATGAAGATGGGTAGAGATGATTAAAGATTATGATTTCAAATCAATTCAATCATTTCTACAGGAATCATACGATAAGGAGGAATTGAAATTGGATTCATACCCGGCACTAATTCAATGCCGAATTCAACTTCTCTTGTTGGCGGAAAATAGGTTACGTCTTTTCAAAACACATCCAGATACTCACAAACCACAGGAACATAATTCATATATTAAGAATCTTTGGAAATGTTATGCATATATGTGAGGTACATAGTACATTCTTTACTAATTAATCGCTTCGCATCGAGCCAGAAAATCTTACAAATTGGATCAACTTTCCTATCACCTTCAAAACAGAATTCAGAACTATTTGGAAGGCTGAACCACACACGCTTGGTGAAACATTCCATTCAGGCTTGATATTTGGCCAAAAAATCCATGCCTAAGATCATATCAAGCTCTCGAATGTCCAATGGAATCAGGTCCACTTCAAGCACAATAGAACCCATATGTACAGCACAGCCGCTGTAGACTAGATCACAAGTCAATTGCTCTTCCAAAGGGGTCAGAACCGCAATAGGAGGAGATAGAGGAGACAGAGGCTGATCTAAGGTAAGTGCTATCCTTGGACTAAAAAATGATCTATTCACCTCCGGGATCTAATAACACTTTAGCATTTTGAGAAAAGACTGAAATAGTTCCTACCACCACATCTTGGCTTGCTTTGGCATCAGTCAAAGTGAACAATTTTGTGGGCCTTGGCTATGCCTCACTTGTAGATCTGCTAGGTAGTCCTCCAGGTACACGTGGTCGTGGTTTAGTGCGATTGGCATACCCACCTTGGTTGGCATTTGGTGCCCCGGTAATTTGCCTTGTTATAGGATACTCCCTCTGAATATGGCCCATTTCTCCAAAATTATAGAATCATTGTGGCTGTGAACTCCATGTGGATCCTTTAGAATTTGGACTGGAACCAGAGAAATTTTTTCTGAAGTTACCTCCATTTCCATTGTTCTTCGAAGGATAGGACCTCAAAGGATAGGGTCCTGTAGGACTGTTGAATTTGAAACAACATTGGAATGAACCACCATTGCTTGATGCAGGAGGTTTCTTGCTTTGCACAATCTTCTCAGCTTCGGTGGCAACAACGATTAACTCTTGTAAATTCTGCACCATTATCATGCCCACAATAGCTTTGAGCTCAGTACTCAAGCCATCTTGTAATCGTCTTGCAAGCTGACAAGGTGTGCGATACTCTTCTGGTGCAAAACAGGGCAGCTTCCTCAATTCTTTTTTATACTCCAACACCGAACGGGTGCCTTACTCAAGTTTGTAGAAAGCTTGTCACCGCTCACTCTTATGGAACCGGGTGTAGAACCTTTTATTAAATTCATGCATGAACTCATCCCAAGAGGGTAGACAATCTCTAAATTGCAAACTCACAACTGTCCACCATGTGAGGGCTTCTCCCTTAAGTTGGAAAGTGGAAATGGTAAACTTATCGTCATCAGAGATATGCAGGAACAAGGATACACAATATATGGTATCAATTCACTTACGAGCTGCAGCGGCACCTACTAAACCGCTGAAATCCTTGCATCCTAGTTGACGGGCTTAGATCAGCAAATTTGTAATGACAATCGGAAGTTTCTCGGCGTCTTTAGGATAAGTTGGCTGGACAGATTCAAGTGGAGGCATAGGATCTTCCACAAAAGGTGCAGGTGCAGGAATATTCAGAAATTGGGCTTCCATTCGCTGCTGGTTTGTAACAATTCTTTACAACACATTCAGTATCTGCACCATGACGGGATTCATACCTGGTGCTGCTGGTGCTTCAGGTTCGGGTTGGTTTTCGGGATCAGCTTGCCCTCCGTGCTCATTCTGTACAATCAGCTCATTCTGCTCACTCGTATGCTGTTCGACTTGGGTTTCATTCCTACCTTGACAAGCCCTAGGAACACTTCACCTTGCCATGCTAAACTAACACACAAGGTCACTCAATACATAACCCAAATACGAAAATAAGGAAAGAAATGTACCTGGTGGAGAGGCTTATACTGGACAATATGCATATGCTGAAAAACAAAACACACATGTACACAAGTACACAAGTAGATACAAATCTTGGCATGCATACATACATATAAAAGCACACTCGACATTCATATAGAACACACATATGCATTCGACAATCACTTAATATTACAGCAAATCATTCTCGACATAAACATAAAGCAAATTCAACCATTCGGAAATATCCATAGCATATAACAAAGCATTACAGCAAAACACATCAGAACACATCCAGGTATACAATATATAATCACATGTAAGAACACACAAAAATACAAAGAAAATCATACAATTAATCTTGGTATTTAAACACTGTGATCCAAGCATTTTAACAACAGGAACACTCTCGGCATTAGCATCTAAAGGTGTGGGTATGTGTGCGTGTGCATGTGCAAGTAAAACAACAGGGTGAGATTACAAGAATCTCAGTAGGGTTACAACATCATAAGATCTGAAGAAATCTAAACAATCATCTTTCAATCAATATTAGATTCGCCTAAACTACAAAAGAGGTATCAAACAATCATCAACTAATCACAAAAGGGATAAGGCTGAAATTAACAACTTGAGGGTGTACTAAGAACACTTTTGAAAACAAAAGTACAAAGGCAAGTAATTCATCATTCGATCTCATCAATAGGAAGGCTATCGCCTTCCACCTGTGTTGTCCAAGGCTTAGCTGGACAAAAGGATAAATGGTTAGCAAATAATCTATTCAGCAAGCCTATCCATCTTGCCACACAAGAACAAGGCATCCAAGCCACTCAAGGAAAAGGACATCCAAACCGCACAAGGATAAGGGCATCATGCCACACAAAGACAAGGCATCTAGCCACACAAGGACTAGGCTTCTAACCACATAAGGACTATGCATCCAGTGTGTACTTGCTGGGGATTGCCACCCATACAACTCCCATACCAATAAGAACCTCTCCTCTCCTTAGGTACATTAGTGTTGACCCCGAATGGTCACCGAAAAAGTATCCTGATACATAATTATCTACAAGCATACACAAGCAAGTACAAGGCATAACACCACAATAGGGCATCCTCAATCACATCATAACACAATCAGCATTTCCAATGCACATAAGACAACAAAATAGGCACACACATCCTATCAAAAAGATTTGAAATAGCCTAAGGGAAACACAAACCAATCCGCAATCATGCTTAACAATTCTAGGCATCCGCATACAACAAAGACATGAACTGAAACATTAATCAAACAAAAAAGATTTCTAGAGAAACCGATAAGGTATAGATCCTACCTCTCTTTTCTTTGAAAAAGAAGCTCATCCTTTGCCTTTATTAAGAGGATTCGAACCACTTATATAATCATAAGGCAAAGACAAAACCACACTAAGCATACAAATTTCAGAAACCAAATAAACATCCCAGTTATCTTAACAATTTCAGTCACCAAACCTATCAGAAACCAGTGATTTGACGCTGTTAGAACCACCCTCTTGGATGTATGATGTGATAGCCAAAAATATAACAATAATCAACCTGATTTTCAAACTCAATTTACCATGCAAATTTCGGCACTAAGTTAGGACAATAGAGCAAATTGGGATTTCATGCATATAGGGTTTAGAGGTTGCAATTTCATCATAACATAGAAGGATGGGTGCCAAATACACATACAATTAAAAGGAACAAAATAAGAAACCAACAGACAAGTTAATTGGCAAAAATTGGCAACAATAGGGAAAAGGAGTAGGGTATGCCGATTTCACATATAGGGAAGATTCAAAGGATGAATTTATGATATTACAACAAGAATAGGTGCCTAACAATCATATAAAAAAAAGGAACAACAACTAAAACCAATTGAAGGATCAATCAAGGAATTTCGGCACCAACACCCTAGAAGTTTTGATAATAATAAACATAAGGAAGAACTAACCTTCTGATGATGAAACCAACATGGAAAGATAGAGGATGAAAATAGGTTTCCAACAAGCTATTATTTGCAGAATTCTGACAAAGGATGAAAGAATTCGGTTATGGTATGTGTTAGTGAATTTTCGGCAATAAGGGTAAGGAATAAGGTTTATCACGTGATAAGTTTATTTATTTTTGGTATGGGAACAAGTCTATGGTCGGCTCCTATACTTGTTGGGGTCAATGGGATTAATTCTCCTACTTTTAAGGCTAGATATAAGAGATAATCTTTAGGATTGAATTCTGGAATTATCTCTTAAAAATAGGTATTTAACCATTTATGATAGAAATGAAACAAGGAAGAAATGAAGATTGAACCTTCAATACCATTTCCGGCAACAACATATCCATCTCTTTAGGGGTAAAATAGTCATTTCAGTTAACTGGTATTTAGACTTCTAAGACAAAGGATCGGGGTCTCACAAAGAATACTTATGAAATCAGAAATACACAGGTAGTCAATTCATCATCTGATCTGAACAATTGAAAGGCTATCCCCTTCCACCTATATTGACCAAGGCTTAGCTGTACAAAGGCTAAATGGTTAGAAAACAATCTAATTAGTAAACCTATTCATCTTGCCACACAAGGACAAGCCAACTAGCCACACAAGGACTAGGCATCCATTGTGCTCTTGCTAAGGATTGCAACCCATTCGACTCCCATACCAGTAAGTACCTCTCCTTTCATTAAGAGCATCAATCACTTACCCTGAATGGCCACCAGAAAAGGATCCTGACACAAAAAACAAGTACAAGCACACACAAGCAAGTACAAGGCATAACAATATAGTAGGGCACCCTCAATCATATCACAATACAATCAGTAAGTCAAACACACAAGAGTATGACCGAAATAGACATACAATCCTAGCATAGGGATTCACAACTGTCTAAGGAAACAAAAACCAATCTGCAATCATGTATACCAAACCCTAAACATGCACATACATCAAGGAAAAAACCAAATCAATATGCAAACAATGGATTTCTGGAGAAACCGATGAGGTAGAGATCTTAGCTCTCTTGTCTCTGAACAAGTAGCTAGTCCTTTGCCTTTATTGATGGAATCAAAACGACCCATACAATCATAAGGCAAAGACAATACCATACTAAGCATACATATTCAAAAGCCAAATAAACATCCTAGTTTCATACCAATTCCACTCACAAAACCTATTAGAAACTAGTGATTAGATTCTACTGGAATCACCCCCTTCGATGTGTGATGTGATAACCAAGAACATAATAAGAATCAACCTTATTTTTTATTCCAATTCACCATGCAAATTTTGAAAACAAGTTAGGGCACAGGGGAAAATTGCGATCTCATGCATAAGTAGGCCAGAGGTTGTGATTTAATGATAAAAAGGAAAGATTATATGTCAATTACCCAAACAATTAAAAGGAACAAGGACACCAACAGACAAACTAATTGACAAATTTTGGCATTAATAGGGCACAGAATAGGGTATGCCAATTTCACATATAGAGAGGATACAATACTAAATTCATGATATTATAACAAGAATAGGTTCCAAACAATCATACGAAAAAGAGGAACAAAAACTAAAACCAAATAAAGGAAGAATCAAGGAATTTCGGAACCAACACCTTAGGAATTGTGGCAACAATAAATATAGGGAAACACTAACCTTATGATGATGAAACCAGGATAACAAGATGAAGGATGAAAATAGGATTCTAACAAGCTATTATTTGTAGAAATCAGATGAACGATGAAAGAATTCAGCTATGGTTTGTGTAGAATGAATTTCGGCGGCAAGGGGAAAGAATGAGAGGGTATCACATGATAATTTAGGGTGTTTTTGTTGTGAGGACATGTATATGGTCGGCTGCTATGTTTATAGGGTTCAGTGGGGTTAATTTTCCCTACTTTCAAGGCTAGATATAAGGAGATAATTCTTAGGAATTAATTATGGAATTATCTTTAAGGATAGTTAATAAACCATTTAGGATAGAAAGGAAACAAGGAAGAAATGAAATAGGAAGGAATGAATGAACCAAAAGAGGAAAGAACCTTCAATACCATTTCTGGCTACCACGCATCCATCTCTTCAAGGGCAAAACGGTCATTTCAGCTACAGTGATACTTGGATTTCTTGCACATCTATCAGGGAAAGCATTAGGGTCACAAGATTTGCCACCTGAACTTGCACTTTCCTAGACGTCTTCTTCCTCGGAGGCTTCCGTTCATATGAGTTAAGTAAGAGTCCCCTCTGATACCAGCTCTGAACCCAAGAATAAAAAGAAAAAGAAATTCGTCTCCTTTGTGGACCCGTTTTAAAGAGCCACCCTGCGGAAAAAAGTGAACAAAAGCCCAGCCTGCCAAGAAAAGGATCAAGCAGCTTTCCATGGTCCCCGGTTCATCTGTCATCTATTACCTTTACTTTCGAGATCATGATATGCAGCAGTTATGCCAGAGTCTTTTTCGACAATGGATGAATTTATACAAAAGAATTTGTGAGGAGACAATCATGACCTTTGGAATCAGGGACGGGTGGAGCTCCACATGTCTAATATAGGCTGGACACAATACTTCCACATCAACAACCTACGTATGTTGAGCTTGTATAAGAGTTTTACACCAGCTTCGACTATAAGAAACCTACCCGCTACACTTCCAAGACCCCTGATTTGGTTTACTTCTGACTAATCAGCCGAGAATTCAGTATTTTATATGCTGACTTTAACAGTCTGCTTGGGTGCATGGCCAAGAAGGGGGTTGAGATCTTTACTGCTGATTTTGATGCTAATGTCGTATATCAAGAATGGAAAAGGACCACGACTGCCTATAGCTCCGCTATGGCCAAAGATTAATGACTTACTCTCGCCACCCCTCCGATACCTACACAGAATACTGGCATATAATTACTCGGGTCGCACCAACTCGCCTCAATCCTAAACAAGAAGGAAATCTTCCTTCAATGGTGCATGACCTCGAGTATCCCAGTCAATTTGGGGGTCTGGCTGGCTCCGCAGTTCAAGGAGCCCAGAAAACAAGGAAAGCCCTTGCTGATGGGAGCCATGATAACACATATTCCTATTCAAGAAAGCCCGGTTATTCCTTCAATGATACGAGTAGTTCATTATCAAAGTTTGCTCAACATTGTATGTCTTTTCAATATGGGGATGATTTATCAAAGGCTCGATGACACCTACGCATTCACCAGGGCTGGGGAAACCACAAAAAGGAGACGCAATGACGACTGGTTACTTACTTGGGACCTCTGCTCCTTTCGACGCCATAGCAGATTTTAGGCTCACACTCTCCAAGATGGATATGCAACTGACTCCGATGGAAAAAAAAAACTGGACTTCATTATGACTGCCTATAATCTCAAGTGATAGTATGTTCCAGGTTCTTTTAGTTAATTTTCGTATATATTTTTCTGCATTTATTTTTTATTCTAGTATAAATGCTTAAGAGAAAGCATTGAATAAGTATGAGAAGGTGTTCTATGTATGGTAATGCTTTGTGATGCTTTGTGACCCTTGGAAATTGCGTAATACTTATGATCTTGACTGAATTGTCATGACTATATAGAAGTCTCTACTCTTGATTGATACTTTTTTGTTCAAGGTCTTGGGTACACAAATGTCAGAATTACTGTATGATTTGAAATAAGATCACTCACACAAGCATATTTGTGAGACTTGAGCTTATTGGGACACACTTTCTGCATTAGAAATTTGTCATTCTTTAAGAGGTCTTCATCTGTTAATTGACTTTAGAACTTGCCATGCATACCTTTTCTAAGCTTAGAAAGAACTTTACACATAGGGAGATGACATGGGCACAATAGGTTTTAGCCAGTTTTGATCACAGACTTTTCTTTCTCGGACCACCCTGTAAATATTATCCTCTAGAAAAGCCCTTTAAGCCGAAACTTCTATTTATTCGTTAATCCAAGACTTGAAACCAAACCAAATCTGATTTTGATCTTTATATTTCTATATCCAATAATTAGTCAGAACTATTAAGAGACATACAAGAACAACCAAAGGTCTCTAAAATTATAGACGTCCTCCTAGATCAAGAACCACAAAGGCATCTCAGCCAAGCCCTGGGATAATTTAAATACAGAAAGATAGATACCTTGGACAAATGAAATAAAAGTGGTATATCACAAACAAAATAGCTCCAAATGAAACCCAAGGAAGAGTGAAAGATAAACTCTAGAGGGCTCAACTATAAGGCAAATCAAGGAGAGAAAAGAGACTGAGAAAAATTATTACACTCTCGTATGTTCTGGAAAGTTTTTGACTGACTACTTATCCTTTAATAGAGACCCTGAATCACCTTAACCATAGCCCCATTATAACCAAAGGAAAGACCCACTGATCGTTATGTGTAAGAATCTGTGTAGTGAAGTTTAAGTATCATAGAAAGCCTATGGTCGACTATGAGTTGTTGTGGAGTTCTTCAAATACTTACCCTTAGAAGTAAAGAAATTTCCTGACCAAAGTGTGTGCATATGATTGGATATATTAGTGAGTTTGATTTTTTGATAACCTAAAGGTTGCGAATGAGTATGAGTATGCTAAGCGTAGATTTGACTATATAGTTGTATGACTTGCCGATCTTGATTATCTTGTATACTGCATGTTTAGGAGCGAGCATCACTTAAAAATGAGGATATATGATAACACCTTATTTTTACAAATTTTATTCAATATTTATCATATTATTTTTATGTAAAAGATTATTGTTTGGTATGATTTGATTATTTTTTAATCAAACTAATAGAAAACTGTGTCCTTGAGATATTTGCAGGAATTCAGGGGGGCAATTTTATAAGGATTGTCGGAGTTGCTATGACCTCTGATGTGTGTGACTAAAGAAGACCCCTGATGATTCCAGAACATGTTTTTAAAATCTTTTGAAATTTGAACAATTAAGATATTTTGCGATATCATCGAGGATCCTGCGTGATCCGAGATCAATAAAATTCCTGGCCGCCTATGGCTAGACACAACGAATTCTAGTTTTAATTTTGCACAGTTAGTTTTCTTTTAGATTTTTCTCTGATACCATGTCTGGTTAGATTTCTTTAATCTAGTTCTGGTGATTTTGAAGTGTCAACCTCTTTGAAGACCTGTTCATCCATGGTCTTCATCGTCTCATCATTTGCATCAGAGCCCACCTAATTGTACTTATCATTTATTACCATTACGATACTGGTATTCTACTTAAGATTGATATCTGGTTGAGAAGGTAACTTCCCTTATGCTTCTAATCGAATAAATGATGAGGCCATCTGTCCGATATAGGTTTGTAGAATCTATTGACTCAAGACCAATTCCTTAATCATGTCCTAAATAGAAGGCTTGGCCTTTAGAGGTCCATTATTATCCTTGGCATGGTCCATTTTTAACAGCCATCTTCTTAACAATAGAAGTTAACTGGGTTACCTAATCTTTCAGCGTAGTCATGGCCTCCATAACGAGTTGTGATGGCTTATCCTCATCGTCTGTGTATTGCTAAGTTTGTGATGCTAGGTCGGCAATGACCTCTCGAGATTCCCGATAATTCAAGCTCATGATATTTCATCCACTGTAAATTTACAATCGATTTGTCAGCCTTCGTCAAGTCTCCGAAAAAGTATTGAATGAGGTGCTTGTTGGAGAATCCATGAGAGGGACAAGCCAAACATAACTTTTTGTAATGCTCCCAATATTCATAGAAAGATACATCCTTATACTATCTCGCCCCTGATATATTCTTACGAAGAGTTGATTCACAAGTCTCTAGGAAGAACCTGGTCAAAAGACATCGACTAGTTCCTTCTATGTGTTTATGGACCTCTGCAGAAGACCGCTTAACCATTCATTAGCTACATATTTCAAGGAAAACAGGAAGGCTGAAAGTCTAATATTGTTTTCCTTCTTTCCCCTTGGTTTGAAACTAGAACAAATAGCCACAAAATCTTTGATATGGGTGTTTGGACTCTTGGAATGACTGTAGAAAGTAGGTAGCATTTGAAGAAGTGCAAGTTTCAGCTCTAAATTGTCATCCCCAGCTAAAGTATGGAAGTATATTGGTTGATTGTTGCAACGTAGAGCACGTCCTTCATTCTTGAGACTGAGAGGTTCACCATCTCTATCTGCTTCTATCCCATCATTAAGAAAATTCTCTTGTGCTTGACCTACATGGTTCACTACACTATTTCTGTTATTGTTTAGGCTGAGACCTCGGACGAGGGGCATTCCACGTTGACCTTTATTGTTTCCCTGATCATTGTTGTCATGGTTAGCAGCAACAGGTTGATTGTTATTAGCTCCCTTATTCTAAGCTGGATTTGCATTCATAGCTTGACCTCTGTTATCCGCCAAAGCTTCGAACAATGGAATATAATAGAAAATTGAGGTATTCAGTGAGGAAGAATGAACCGAGACCTCGAATGACTCGGTTACTGCTTCAAAGGCTGGATAGAGGTTCTGAGCATACCTTTTTGTATTGATATTGTTACTTTTGTAAGTTATTTCCATTTCGGGATCAAAAGATATTGGAGTTCCTGTCCGTAATATTCTGGTCATATAGTCCTCAATTAATCGTACTGTTATGCCAGCTCCCCAGCAACGGTGCTAAATTTGACGTGTTATCGTTAATCATGCAAATTAGTACCTGTTCTTCTTGATGGATAGCAAGTGGAAGCAAGGTCAAATCCTTTGGAGAGCTGGGATCTAGCATGATCTCCAAAGATTATCTCTGAGTTGTGCCCTCGACTTCTTAGAAATAAAAATGGAGATCTGCAAAAGGATGTTATAAATAGTGGAAAATTTTGTAATAAAAAGGAGAAATTGAACCTGAATGTACAAGTGTCTTCAATTGACAGTATTATCTAGTTTCGATGGTTGTTTGTCACCGAACCATAGTCATGGGCCACTAGAAATCGTAATTGTCTTTTGATCAGAGACCTCCAACAAGGCTGACAAGCACGACCATGCCACTTTGGGGGCTCGATATGACCAGAGGCCCTTTCGCTTGCCTTCCTTCGATTTCAAGATCTCAGATTGCTAACGTAGTTAATATTTGGACTTACTCACTCTCTTGAGTATCACTTGCCAATTAATCAGTTAACTCAAGCTCTCCGCCGGTGTGTCACTCACTAAAGTAGTCATTTTAACTAAAAGCAAATCGTTATTGGTTTTGATTATAAGAAACTATCCTACTAAAATGGCCAAAGACATTGGGAATAGATCTATACAATTACGCAGAGGAAAAGATAAACAAAAGAAATGAATCTTTAAAAATAAGAACAGAGCCCCTTACAGGGTTCAAGACATTCAAACTAGTGGAACTAGATTATAGAAATATAGCCGGTCATAGTTGCAAACAAAATAAAAAGAGTAAAAATTAAAAATTCAGAACTAGAGGTTATAATATGATGTGTTGTTATAGGTCATGCAAATTAATACATGTTCTCCTTGATGGCTAGCAAGTAGAAGCAGGATCGAATCCTCTAGAGAGCTGAGATCAAACTTGATCACGAAAGATTGCCTCTGAGCCGTGCCCTCGGCTCCTTAGAAATAAAAGTGGAGATCTACAAAAGGACGTAACAACTAATACAAAACTATGTAAATAAAAGGGAGAAATTGAACCTAATTGTAAAAATATCTTCAGTTGATAGTATTATCTAACTCCGATGGTTGTTTGCAATCGAACCGTGGTCATAGGCCAGTAGAAATCATAATTGTCTTCTACTCAAAGATCTTTATCAAGGCTGACAAGTACGACCGTGGCAGTCTGGGAGCTAAGTACTACCAGAGGCTTGTTTGCTTGTCTTCCTTAAATTTCATAACCTCGAATTCCTAACATAGTCAAATTTTTTACTTACTCTCTCTCTTGTATATCACTCGCCAATAAATCGGTTCACTAAATGTCAAGACCCAAACCAAACCTATTAAGACTCTTACCGCCGTGAAACCCAAATAAGTCCATCTTAGGACCTATCTAAATCCCGCAAGGCTTAACCACACTAATTATGTTTATTTAGATTTTTTTCTTATGTTTTTTAAAGGTTAGAGCATGATAGTTATGTACATATATTTTGGCAACATACGGAGTGAATAAAAACATCAACGAAAGTCTTATTATTTAAGCAAAGGAATCATAATACACAAGTCACATAAGAATCTCAAAATCCAACAAGATTCCTAAAGTAAATTCCGAAAATAAAAAAGCACAAGAGGGATTCAAGAAACCAGAAAGCTGTGCAATCAACTGACATATTCAGGGGTATATGTGCAAGCAAACATCAAGGGAAGGATGTATGCGAATGTGATGCAATATCATCCCACCGTGCAGCCTTGATCTCACACACCAGTACCACTGACAAATGATGTACCTGAGCCTGAAAAATGGGGAAAATAATAGGGTGAGATTACAATAATCTCAGGAGGTCACAATATCATAAAATCTGCAAAAATCTAATCAAACATCTCCTAAACAACATCAAATTCGCCTACACAACTAAAGGGATATCAAACAATCATCGATCAACCATAAAAGGAATAGAGCAAAAAGTAACAAGCTGTGTGTGGACTAAGAACAATTCAAGAAACAGAAGTACACAAACAGGTAAATCATCATTCGATCTCATCAGTATAAAGGTTATCCCCTTCCAACTATGTTGTCTAAGGCTTAGCTGCACAAAAGGTAAATAGTTAGCAAATAATCTAATGAGCAATCCTATCCATCTTGCCACACAAGGACAAGGCATCCAAGCCACACAAGGACAAAGGCATCCAAACCCCACAAGGGTAAGGGCATCTTGCCACACAAGGACAAGGCATCTAACCGCAGAAGGACTAGGCTTCTACCCACAGAAGGACTAGGCATCCAACATGCACTTACTGGGGATTTCCACCCATGCGAGTCTCATACCAGTAAAAACCTCTCCTATCCTTAGGAGCATCAGTGCTTACCCTTAATGGCCACCAGAAAAGTATCCTGACACACATTCATGTACAAGAACATACAAGCAAGTACAAGGCATAACACCACAACAGGGCATCCTCATTCATATCACAACACAATCAATATGTTCAATGTACACAACACAATTGAAATAGCACACACATCCTATCTTAAGGATTTGAAACTGCTTAGGGGATTCTCAAACCAATCTACAATCATGCATATCAATTCTAAGCATGCACATACAACAAGAGACACAAACCAAAATATCAACAAGCAGAAAAGATCTCTGGAGAAACCGATTAGGTATAGATCCTACCTTTTCTTGTCTCTGAACAAGTAGTTAATCCTTTGCCTTTATTTAAAGGATCTGAACCACCTATATGATCATAAAGCAAACCCAAAATCATTCTATGCATGCATATACAATAACCAAATAAAAAACCTAATTCCTTACCAATTCCACTCACCAAATCTTTCAGAAACCAATGATCACATGTAGCTGAAACCACTCCCTTGGATGTGTGATGTGATAGCTAAGAACACAACAAGAATCAACCTGATTTTCAAACCCAATTTACCAAAAAAATTTTGGCACTAAGTTAGAGCAAGAGGGAAAATTGTAATTTCATGTATATAGAGTTTAGAGGTTGCAATTTCATGATAACATTAAAGGATTTGGTGCCAATTACATATATAATTAAAAGAAACAAAGTCAGAAACCAACAAACAAGTCAATTAGATAAAATCGGCTATAATAGGGTAAGGGAGTAGAGTATACCAATTTCACATATAGAGAAGATACAAAGTATTATAACAAAAATAGGTGCCAAACATTCATACAAAAAAAGAGGAACAACAACTGAAAATAATTGAAGGATCAATCAAGGAATTTCGGCACCAACACTCGGGAATTTGTGATAAGAATAAATATAGGGAATGTAAGGACCCAAACCCAACCTATTAGGACTCTTACCGCCGTGGAACCCAAACAAGCCAAACCTAGGACCTATCTGAGTCTCACAAGGCTCTAATCATCCTAAATCATTTTATTAGATTCTTGTCTTATGCTTTTTAAAGGTTGAAGCAAAATAATAATGGACAAACATTCTGGTAATATATAGAGTGAATAAAATATCAGCTGAAGTCTTTAAATTTAACCATTAGAACCATAACACACAAGTCCCAAAAGAATAACAAAATCCAGCAAGTATCCCTCAAGTGTAATTCCAAAATAAAAGGGGAAAAGACGGAACTAAAAAAATAGTCTGATCAAATTGCATAATTAGGGGTATATGCGCAAGCAATCAGCAAAAAAGAAGGTATGCGAATGTGATGCAACATCGTTTCGCCATGCAGACTTGTTCTCACACCTCAGTACCACTGACAGAAGATGTACCTAAGCCTGAAAAATGGTGAAAAAATTAAGGTGAGATTACAAGAATCTTAGTAGGGTCACAACATCATAAGATGTGCAGAAATCCAAACAAACGTCTCCCAAACAACATCAGATTCTCCTACAAACCTAAACGGATATCAAACAATCATCAATCATCCATAAAAGGGATAGGGCCTGAAAGTAATAAACTAAGGGTGGACTAAGAACACTTCTGAAAACAAAAGTACATAGGAAGGCAATTCATCATTCGATCATACCAATGGAAAGGCTATCCCCTTCCACCTGTGCTGTCCAAGGCTTAGCTGCAAAAAGGGTAAATGGTTAGCATGCAATCCAATCAGCAAGCCTATATATCTTGCCACACAAGGATAAGGCATCCAAGCCACACAAGGACAAGGGCATTCAAACAACACAAGGATAAAGGCATCCAAATCACACAAGGATAAGGGCATCCAAACCACACAAGGATAAGAGCATGTTGCCACAAAAGGACAAGGCGTCTAGCCACACAAGGACAAGGAGTCTAGCCACACAAGGGCAAGGCATCCAACGAGCTCTTGTTAGGGATTGCCACCCATGCGACTCCCATACTAGTAAGTACCTCTTCTCTTCTTAGGAGCATCAGTGCTTACCTTGAATGGCCACCGGAAAAGGATCCTGACACACAAACATGTAAAAACACACACAAGCAAGTACAAGGCATAACACCATAACAACACATCCTTAATCACATCACAATACATTCAGCAAGTCCATTGCACATAGCACATCAAAATTAGGCATACACAACCTATCTTATGGGTCCAAAGTTGCCTAAGGAACAATAGGTCAATCCGTAAATCATGCATACACTAAACAAGGCAATCGCATACAACAATAACAACAACAAGTACTGAAAATATCAATCAAACAACAAGGATCTCTGAAGAAATAGATGAGGTATAAATCCTACCTTTCTTGTCACTGAACAAGTAGCTAATGTTGTGTCTTTATTAAGAGGATCCAAACAACCTATATGATTATAAGGCAAAGAAAAAACTGTACTAGGCATGCATATACAATAACAAAATAAACACCTTAATTCCTTACCAAGTCCACTTACCAAACCTATCAGAAATCAGTGATCAGATGCTGCTGGAACCACCACCTTAGATATGTGATGTGATAGCTAGGAACATAACAAGAATTAACCTGATTTTCAAACTCAATTTACCATGCAAGTTTTAGCACTAGGTTAGGGAAAATTAAGATTTCATGCATATATGGTTTAGAGATTATGATTTCATGATAATAAGGAAATATTATGTATTAATTACACATACGATTAAAAAGAACAAGATCAGAAACCAACAAGCAAGTTAATTGGTAAAATCGGCAACAATGGGGCAAGGGAGCAGGGTATGCTGATTTCTCTTATAAGAAAGATGTAAAGGATGACTTCATGATATGATAACAAGAATAGGTGCCAAACAATCATACAAAAAAGAGAAATAAAAAACAACACCAATTGAAGGAAGAATTAGGAAATTTCGACACCAATACCTAGGGAATTGCAATAAGAATAAACACAGGGAAGAACTAACTTTCTGATGATGAAACCAAGATAGCCAAATATTGGATGAAAAGAAGTTTACAACAGGCTATTATTTGCAAAAATATGATGAATGATGAAAGAATTCGGCTATGGTATGTGTTAGGGAATTTTCGACAGCAAGGGTATGGGAGAAAGGGAATTCACGTGATAAGTTTGTGTATTTTTAGTGTATAATTAAGTGTTTGGCTTGCTATTATATTTATAGGGTTTAATATGATTAATTCTCCTACTTTTAATGCTATATATAAGGAGATAATTTTTAAGATTTAATTGTGGAATTATCTCTTAAGAGTAGATAATGGCCCATTGAGGACACTCCCTCTGAATATGGCCCATTTCGCCACAGTTGTAGCATCGTCGTGGCTGTGAACTCCACATAGTTCCATTGGGATTAGGACTAGAAAAATTCTTTCTGTAGTAAACCCCATTGCCATTATTCTTCGGAGGATAGGACCTCAAGGGATAGGGTCCTGTAGTCAGCTGAATTTAGAATCACGTCGGAAAGAATTGTCATTGCTTAACGCGGGAGGCTTCTTGCATTGCACAATCTTCTCAGCTTCAGTGGCAGGAACGATCAATTCTTGCAAATTTTTCACAGTTGTCTTGTGCTCAATGGTTTTGAGCTCAGTATTCAGCCTATATTGGAATAGTCTTGAAAACTGATAAGATGAGTGATCTTCTTCAGGTACGAAATGAGACTACTCTCTCAATTCTTTCTCGTATTCCAGCACCGTTCGAGTGCCTTCTTCAAGCTTATAGAAAGTTTGTCGCTGCTCACTTTTTTGGAACCTGGTGTTGAACTTTTCATCAAATTCATGCCGTAATTGTTCTTATGAAGGCAAATGATCCCCGAACCATAAACTCATGGTTGTCCACCATGCGAGGGCTTCTCCCTCAAGTAGGAAAGTGGCAATGGCAACCTTGTAATCATCAGAGATGTGAAGGAATAAGGACACTCGACATAGGGTGTCAATCCATTCATGACCAGTAGCGGCACCTACTAAACCACTGAAATCTTTGCATCAGAGCTGTTGGGTTTCCTTTAGCAGCTTTGTAATAACAACTGGAAGTCTTTCAACTTCTTTAGGATAGGCCTGCTGCATAGGTTCAAGAGGAGGAATAGGGTCTTCCACAAGTAGTGCGGGTGGAAGAACATTCTGGAATTGGGCTTCCATTCGTTGTTAGTTTGCAGCAAATCCTTGCAATACGTTCAGTATTTATGCCATTACAAGATCAATGGCTGGTGCGGCTGGTGTTTCAGGTTCAGGTTGGTTTCCGGGCTTAGCTTGAACTCCTTGCTAGTTCTATGCATTCGGCTCTTCTTGCTCAATGGGTTACTATTCAGCTTGGGCTTCATACCTACCCCGACGATCCCTACGTATGTTCTTCCTTGCCATACGCTACAAACATACGAAGTCACTCAATACATAACCCAAATACAGAACTAAAGAAAGAAAGTGGTACCTGGTTGAGAGGCGTACACTGGACGATATGCATATGCTGAAAAACAAAACACACATGCATACAAGTACACATAAGTCTCGACAATCACTCA
This sequence comes from Passiflora organensis, assembly GCA_019739055.1. Lineage (NCBI taxonomy): Eukaryota > Viridiplantae > Streptophyta > Magnoliopsida > Malpighiales > Passifloraceae > Passiflora > Passiflora organensis. The sequence goes on from JAEPBF010000136.1 coordinate 2,630,651, forward strand.
CATACATACAAAGACACACTCGGAAATTATACAAATCAAACATGTACACTCGGCACACATGCTAGCATACAGGAGCATTCAGCAATCACAAGAAAACACAGCAAAACAATCATCAAAACACATCAGAATATATCAAATCATACAATACATAAGAATACACAAAACACACAGCAAGTCACACAACCAATTACAGCAATTAAATATTACAAACTAATCATTTTATCATCAGAATATTTTCGGTATTAATCTCTAAGAGTGTGGGTGTTTGCACATGTATCTCCCTACAAACACAAAACCAATAAACATGTTAGCATATAACAAATCATATTTCCTAAACCATGCTCTGCTACCAAACCTGTAAGGACCCAAACCCAACCTATTAGGACCCTTACCACCGTGAAACCCAAACAAGCCCAATCTACGACCTATTAAAATCTCACAAGGCTCTAATCATCCTAAATCATTTTATTAGATTCTTGTCTTATGTATTTTAAAGGTTGCAGCATGATAATAATGGAAAAATATTCTGGTAACATACGGAGTGAATAAAACATCAGTGAAAGTCTTGAAATTTAACCATAGGAACCATAACACACAAGCCCCAAAGGAATAACAAAATCCATCAAGTAACCCTCAAGTGTAATTCCGAAATAAAAAAGGAAAGAGGGAACTAGGAAACTAGAAAGTAGTCCAATCAAATTGCATAGTTAGGGATATATGCGCAAGTAATCAACAAAGAAGAAGGTATGCGAATGTGATGCAATATCATCTTGTCGTGCAACCTTGCTCTCACACCTTAGTACCATTAACAAAAGATGTACCTAAGCTTGAAAAATGGTGAAAACAACAGGGTGAGATTATAAGAATCTAAGTAGGGTCACAACATCATAAGATCTGCAAAAATCTAAACAAAAACCTCCCAAAAAATATCAAATTTTTCTACACAACTAAAGGAACATCAAACAATCATCAATCAACCATAAATAAAAAGGGATAGGGCCTAAAAGTAATAAGTTGAGGGTGGACTAAGAATACTTTTGAAAACATAAGTACATAGACAAGTAATTCATCATTCAACTTCATCAATAGAAAGGTCATCCCCCTTCCACCTGTGTTGTCTAAGGCTTAGCTGCACAAAGGCTAAATGGTTAGCATACAATCTAATCAGCAAGCCTATCTATCTTATCTCACAAGGACAAGGCATTCAAGCCACATAAAGACAAGAGCATTCAAACCACACAAGGATAAGGGCATCCAAACCACGCAAGGATAAGGGCATCTTCTCACACAAGGACAAGGCATCTAGCCATACAAGGACTAGGCAACTTGCGAGCTCTTGCTGGAGATTGCCACCTATGCGACTCCCATACTAGTAAGAACCTCTTCTCTCCCTTGGAGTATTAGTGCTTACCCCAAATGGCCACCGGAAAAGGATCTTGACTGTAAGGACCCGAATCAAACCTATTAGAACCCGAATCAAATTTAATAGGACTCTTACTATCGTGAAACCCAAATAAACCCGACCTAGGACCTATCTGAATCTCACAAGGCTTATCTCCCTAAGTTCTAATTTTATTAAGTTTCTTTCTTATGCTTTTTAGAGGTTGGATCATGATAATGGAAAAACATTCTAGTTATATACGAAGTGAGTAAAAAATATCAGCAAAAGTCTTTAAAATTAATCAAAGGAACCACAACACACAATTCCCATAGGGATCTCAAAATCCAGCAAGTAACCCTCCAATAAATGCTGGAAATAAACAAACAAAGGAGGGATTCAATGAGCCTGAAAGTAGTCCAATAAAAGTTTATGTTATATGCGCAAGCAATCAAGGAAGGAGGTATGCGACTGTGATCCAATATTGTCCCATCGTGCAGCCTTGATCTCACACACTAGTACCACGAACAGATGAGGTACCTAAGCCTGAAAAATGATAAAAACAATAGAGTCAGATTACAAAAATCTTAGTAGGATCGCAACATCATAAAATCTACAGAAATCTAAAAAAATATCTCCTGAACAACATTAGATTTGCCTAAAAAACTAAAGGAGTATCAAACAACCAACAATCAATCATCATAGGGGTAGGGCCGAAAGTCATAAACTGAGGGTGGACTATAAACTCTTTCGAAAAATCCAAAGTACATAGGCAAGTAATACATCATTCGATCTCATCAATAGAAAAGTCATCTCCTTACACCTGTGTTGTCCAAGGCTTCACTACACAAAAGTAAATAGTTAGCACACAAGCTAATTAGCAAGCTTATTCATCTTGCCAGCACATAGGACTAGGCATCCTAACCACACAAGGATAAGGACATTTGGCCAGCACACAGGACAAAGCATCTAATGAGCACACAAGACTAGGCATCCAACAAGCTCTTACTGGGGATTGCCACCCATACGACTCCCATACCAATAAGAACCTCTCCTCTCCCAAGGAGCTTCAGCGTTTACCCCGAATGGCCACCGGAAAAGGATCCTGACACATAGACATGTACAAGCACAAACAATTAAGTGAAAGGCATAACATCACAGTAGTGCATCCTTAATCATATTACAACACAATCAGCATGTTCATTGCACACAACACATACGAATTAGGCACATACAACCTATCTCAAGAGTTCAAAATTGCCTAAGCAATCCTCAAGTCAATCCGCAACTGATGCATACTATAGACAATGGATGTGCATACACAATATCATAGAAAAATACAAATTACTAATTTCATCAATCAAACAACAAGGATCTCTGAAGAAACCGATGAGGTATAGATCCTACCTTTGCTGTCTCTGAACAAGTAGCTAATCCTTTGTTTTTATTTAGAGGATCCGAACCACCTATATCATCATAAGTCAAAGACAAAACCATGCTAAGCATGCATATTCAATAACCAAGTAAACAACCTATTTCTTTACCAATTTCACTCACCAAACCTATCAGAAACTAGTGATCAGATGCCTCAGGTATGCCAATTTCTTTTTTAGGTTGATTCTGAAATCACAACAATAGGGCAAGGAAGCAGGGTATGCTGATTTCTCTTTTAGGGAAGATATAAAGGATGAATTCATGATATTATAACAAGAATAGGTGCCAAATAATCATATGAAAAAGAAGAACAAAAACCAAAACCAATTGAAGGAAGAATCAAGAAATTTGGCACCAATACCTAGGGAATTGCAATAAGAATAAACATAGGGAAAAACTAACCTTTTAATAATGAAACCAAGATAGCTAGATAGAGGATGAAAAGAGGTTTCCAAAAAGCTATTATTTGCAGAAATCTGATGAATGATGAAAGAATTCGGTTATGGAATGAGTTAAGGAATTTTTGGCAGCAAGAATAAACGAGAAGGGTTTATTATGTGATAAGTTTGTGTGTTTTTGGTGTGGGATTAAGTATGTGGCTGGCTACTATATTTATAGGGTTTAATAGGATTAATTCTCCAACTTTTAAGGTTAGATATAAGGCGATAATCTTTAAGATTTAATTATAGAATTATCTCTTAAGAATAGATAATATACCATTTATTATAAAATAAAATAAGAGAGAAATAAAATCAGAAATGAATCCTGAACCTTCAATACCATTTTTGGCTACCACACAACCTTTTCTTTAGGGGTAAAATGGTTATTTCAGCTGCACTAGTATCTGGACTTCTAGGACACAAAATTGAGGTCTCATAGGGAAGAATTAACCTTCTGATAATGAAACCAAGATAGCAAGATTGAGAATGAAAAGAGGTTTCTAATTATGTACTATTTGTAGAATTCTGATGAAGGATGAAAGAATTTGGCTATGGTAGATGATAGGAAAATTTCGGCAGCAAGGGTTAGGGAGTAGGGTTTATCACGTGATAAGTGTGGTTTTGGTGTGGCATTAAGTGTTTGGTCGGCTACTATACTTGTAGGGTTTATTAGGATTAATTCTCCTACTTTTAAGGCTAAATATAAGGAGATAATGTTTAAGATTTAATTCTGAAACTATCTCTTAAGAATAGATAATGTACCATTTATGATAGAACCGAAATAAGGGAGAATTGAAATCAGAAATGAATACTGAACCTTAAATACCATTTTTAACTACCACACATCCATTTCTTCAAGGGTAAAATGGTGATTTCAGCTGTACTGGTATATGGACTTCTAGGACAAAGGATCGAGGTCTCACACTCAAGCTCTTTGCCATTGAGTCACTCACTGGAGGGTTCACTTTAGCTAAAAGCAAATCGTTATTGATTCTGATAGTAAGAAATTTTCCTTTTAAATTGGCCAGATACAATGGTATTGGATCTATGGAATTGCATAGATGGTAAGATAAAACAAATAAGTCAACTACTACAAATATGAGTAGAGCCTCGAAGAGGGCTCGGAACATTAAAACCATCAAAACTAGATCTCGAAAGTCTAGCTGGACATTGTTTGTAACAAAAACAAAAAGAAAAAAAATTATAGAATGTAAAGCTAGAATTCGTTCTACCTAGCCACAGGCGGCAAGGACTTTTATATCTGATTATGGATCACGTTGGATTCCCAATGAAGTTCAAATTTCAAATGTACCATTATCCAAAATATCAAACGATAAAGTCTATCTATTCTCTGGAATCTTTAGCGGTCCCCAACGAGTGCACTCATCGGAGGTCACAGCCAGTTTTGATGTTTTCTTTTAAAAAGACCCTCTAAATTCCTACAAACATCTCAAAAGTGGATTTCCAAGTTAGTTTATCAAAGAAAATCAAAATATATCAAATCATAATCTTTTATTTCAAAATAACTAGATAAATATTAAATAAAATATGTAAAAATAATGTGTCATTGTATATCCTCATACTTAAGTGATGTTTGTCCCTTGGCATGCAGCATATATAACTTAATTTTAATCTGCAAACCATACAACTATATAGTCGAATCTACCATCGGTTTACTCACACTTAACCGAGACCTTGAGTCATTTAAAATATCAGAACTACTAGTATGTTCAATCATATACACACACTTTGGTCAGTGAATATCCTACTAATTCTAGGGGTTGGTATTTAAATAACTCAGTATCAACTCACAGCCAATAGACAATAATAGGCTAGCTATCACACCTAAACTCCACCTCGCAAAACATTACACATAGAAACCAATGGCTCTTTCCTTTTGTTGTAATAGAGATGTGGTTAAAGTGCAACGAGGGCTCCGCTGAAGGCTAAACAATCAGTCAAAATTTTCAGATTATACAAGAGTGTAATTTTTTTTCAGTCTAGTCTCTCTTTCTTCTTATTGTTTCCTCTTTTCTTAGTCTTTTGACAAGTCTACTAGGATTCATCTTTTTTGTTCGGCTCTCGGTCTCTATTTGGAGTTTCATTTATTTGTGGTATACTCCTTTCCTTTGTTGTGCAGGTTATTTATTTTTCTGTATCTGAATCATCTGAGGGCTCGGCTGAGATGCCTTTATCATTCTTTTCCTTTGAGGAATATCTATAATTTCAGAAATTTTTGTTTGTTCTCGTATGTCTAAATAATCCTAACTAACTACTAAAACTTAGAAATATAAGGATCAAAATCAAATTAGTTTTGGTTTCAATTCTCAGGTGAATGAACAAATAAAGGTCTCGGTTCAAGGGGCTTCTTTAGAGGGTAATATTTACATAGATGGTCCGAGAAAGAAAAATCCATGATCATAATTGGCTAAAACCTATTGTTCCCAAGCCATATCTTTACATGTAAACTTCTTTCTGAGTTTCGAAAAGGTATACATGGCAAGTTCTAGAGTCTATCAACATATGAAGACCTCCAAAGAATGAAAAATTTCTTAGCCAGAAAATGTGCCTAAATATGCTCAAGTCGCACAATGTGTGTGTGTGTGCTCTTATTTCAAATCATATTGTTATTCTAACATTTGTCTACCCAAGACCTTGGACAAAAAAAAAAGTAGAGACTTATATACAATTATGGCAATTCAATTCAAATCACAATCATATGCAATCAATAGAGGTCACAAAGCATCACGTATTACTACACATCATGGATAACAACTCCTCATAATTATTTAATGCTTATCCCTAAGCATATATACTAGTGGCAAGGATTAAATAAATGCTTGCAGAATCATAAATAGAAATTTAGATCCTATCTAAAAGAACCTGGAATAGGTAATCATTTGAGGTCTTAGGCAGCAAGTAACAAGTCCAACTAGATCTTCATCCTTGCCAGTCGTATGTCAACTTTAAATAGAGCAAGCTGGAAGTCCACAATCACATCCAATGGTGCTGAGGTCCCCATGAGTAAATTTGCAGCCGAGGTCTCTCCTTTCTGTGGCTTACTAGTCCTCGCGATTGTGTAGGAATCGTTAGGCCCCCAATAAACTTGCCCCATGTTGTGGAAACTTGCTATTTTGAGTGAGCTATGATCTTGAGCGACTCGCTTTGTTGAGGGGACGTGTAAACCAGCTGGACAGTAATATGGGTTATAGCAGCACCCATTAACAGCAGCTTCCCTTGTTTCCTGGCTCTTTTAAACTGTGGTGCTAGCCATACCCCAAAATTAACTGAGGTGCCTGAGGTCATGCACTAAAGAAGGAATAATTCCTACTTGTTCAGTGTTGATGTCAAGTTTGTTCTGAGCGAATAATTATAGGCCAATATCCGTTGCATGTATCTAAGGGCTGGAAAAAACAAGTCATATTCCTTGGTTGTAGATGAGTTGTAGGCTTCCGAGGTCCCAGTCCACTCTTGGTAGATAGCATTGGCATCAAAGTCAAAATTAATAGTCTTGACCCTTTTCTTGGTTGAGCAACCAAGTAGTCGATTGAATTCAGCATAGGAGATGCTGAATTCCTAACATAGAAATCTGAAATGCACTAAGTTAAGGGTATTTGAAGTAAATCTCGTTGACTTTTTGTAAAACTCCCACATTAATTCAGCATAAACTGGCTGCTCAATGTTGAGATATTTTGTGCAACTGATATTACTCACAAGCAGCTCCACTTCCTCCCTGATCCCTAAAGTGACCGGGGTTTCAGCACAAATACTCTACAGATTCATCTACCTCCTGGAGAGAGCTTGGAAAAGTTCTCATAGACCACGTTCATTGAAGTATAAAGCATTGGACAAGGAGGGCCCAGATGCAGCTATAGTCTTTTTCCCTAGGGCCCTTGAAGTAGCAACCTTAGTTGTACCCCTTTAAATTCTCAATCCCGTCGTTCGTTAAGGATCCATGAATGACACTGTCTTCTTCTTCTTCTGGTCCAGCTCTGGTGAAGTATAAGAAGGGATTGGGACTGGGACTGGGACTGGGACTGGGACTGGTTTGGTATGAATGGAGGCCTCCGAGGAGGAGGAGGTTCATGATAGAGCCAACGCGGGAGGTAAAATTGGCAATGTGTTGATAGCAAGGATATGGGCTTCCAGTGGTGGACTCAGCCGTAAAATTTGAACATCAGCAGCAACGTCGGGTAAGTCGGATACATCAAGAACATCAACATTTTGTGGCCCTCCAATTATTGATTTATCTTATAGAGGCTTGACTGAGAACTGTCCAGTGAAGGATTAGGTGAAGGTATCAGAATCTTTTGCTCAACTACAATTCTTATTGGAGAGAATCGTACATCCGCAGCATCCTCCTCCTTTTCCTCTTCTTCTTCTCCTTTTCCCATTCCTCCCTGGGGGATATGGAACGGATTGAGTGGTATATCTGTGAGACCCCTCCCCGAGGGAACCACACTCATGGTATTGTATGCGACTGTTGGGGGTATCTGGTCGCCTAGCTACGGGCTGCAGACGCTAGGACTCGAACCCTTCCCCTCACGTTTTTGTTCCCTCCAGGGAGACGCCTCTTACCAATTCAGCTGCAGCTGAATTGGTAAGAGACGTCTCCCTGGAGGGAACAAAAGCGTGAGGGGAAGGGTTCGAGTCCTAGCGTCTGCAACCCGTAGCTAGGCGACCAGATACCCCCAAAAATCGCATACAATACCTTGAGTGTGGTTCCCTCGGGGAGGGGTCTCACAATATCAGTAGGCACCGAGGCAGGTGACACTACCCGTTCCGCTGAGGTCTTAGGGATCTCTTCTACCTCTAAGGTCTCAGGAGACTCTTATATTGCTAAGGACTAGGAGAGACCGGTGCATCCTCAGCATCCTACCCCTTTTCCTCTTCTTATTCTTCTTTCCTCACTCCTTCCTTGGGCATATAAGATGGAATGGGAGGTATATTAGTAGGCACGAAGGTTGGTGATAGTTCTTGTTCTGTTGAGGTCTTAGGGATCTCCTGTACCACTATACTGCTGAGGCCTCAGGGGACTTCAATACTGTTGAGGCCTCATGGGACTTCAGAATGACAGGAACTAATTCCTCAGCAGCACCTTATTCCTCAACCACATTATCAACAACAACAGCTTAAAAAACCTCATCAATCATTGTACCTGTAACTGACTTGTCTTTGGAAGACGTTGGGTCGAGAGGTTTAGTTTTCTTTGAAGAAGGAGAATCTTCTTTAGTACTCCATTGTCTTTTGGCTAGGGTTTCGGAGTAGATGGAGCAATGGCATCTGTTCTGATATTTGGAGCAGTAAATGCTTCTACTTGCTTTGTCACAGGAGTAGGAGCGTCGTTGAGGTTAGGCGTCTGAGCTGCTATGGCCATGCTCATGAGCTGGGACATAAGCTCGCTGAAACTCCCCATCTTTTCTTCTTTTTTTTATTCGAGCTCCTGCAAGGCTAACACAAGGTCAAGTACTGCAAGAGGTAATGTCATAACTCTTTAGCCAAAAAATGTCTCTCTCTAAAAGACCAAACCTCCCACCGCTCTCTACACCCACCACCAACCACATTCCAACCTTAGCTTTTTCACCACCTTTACTGTTGCAACGTGCGGATGGCAAGACTTTGGGCTCATCCTCAGCCTCTGAACTGCCCAGTCCCCCTTCACCTGTCCCCGTAGGGCATACCCAGTCTACATGGACACCAGCACAGGTGCTTAAAATGGATCGGTATATCTACTATTTCGTCGAAGGTATTCCAGAGGGCTGGAATTCAAACAAATTATTCCGGGCAATAGCAGATGTGGAGCCTGTGGTGGATGTATTTTTCTCTGGACGAATCTCTAAGAGAGGTCTGCGATTTGGTTTTGTTAAGTTTGTAAGATGTGGGGTGCAGGAAGAAGCCAGACACCGACGGTTGAACCTGCGACTCGGTGGTCATGCTTGGAAACGAATTAATGTGGCCCGTTATGAAGCAGGTGCAGGGGCTCCACGGGTGTCGGTTACTGCAAATGTTCCAGTAGCCCACTCCTCTACGTTGCCATCTAAATGGCCACTCCCAGGTCATCCGCCTTTGAGGGAGAGGGATGGCAGATCCTACGTAGAAGTTGCTGCAGTGCAGACCAAGTCTGCTTCTGAGAAAACTTTGGTCGAGCTCTTCTCAGACCCGGGGCTCACGGCTCGCCTCCAAAGAAACGTCGTTGGTCTTTCTAGCTTGACCTCCATTACACAGATGGTTCTCCCAGCACAAATTTCATGTTTTGATATGGGTTTAAATCAGAAATTCCTTGTGTTCGAGTCAGCTGAACACATGAATAATGAAATTACCCATAATCTAGACTTCTGGAATGCAAAGTTCTATGATTTGCATCCCTGGAGAGCAACAGATACTAATATTCAAAGATTATGTTGGGTGGAGATTGATGGGCTTCCTCTTAATGTATGGTTTGAAGGAGCTTTCAGGAAAATCATACAACCCATCGGATCTATGGTTCAAGTTCATCCGAATACAGCAACATGGAGTCATCTAGCGAGTGCTGTTATGCAAATAGCCACCACCAGCTTGTTGGGCATTCAGCAGAGTTTGAAGCTGGTGATTGATGGCAAGCCATGCACAGTGTAGCTGTTGGAAGTCAAAGACAAAGTCCTTGTGGAGCCCGAGGTAGGTGAAAAGGGTTCTGTGTCAGGAGGGTGCCACAGCCTTTTTGTTCCACCCAAACCCAACCTCTCAGTTGATAGGCACAGTGCTGTTAGTAAGAGTAAGCACAGTACTCCTGCAGCCAAGAACCAGGTTTTGTGTCAAAAGGAGATAATGGGGCAGGGCAAGATGACGGCGGCAGGTAATACTACCACCTGCTTTGGCGCGGGGGTCCCTACCCAGTCAGCTCAGCTTGTATTGCCAACGCAACATGTTTCTGAGGGGTTGCCTCATCATCTCACTCAGCAGAGGGAAGGACGTTTATGTTATTCTACGAGTAGTGGTGGGCTCTTAAGTAATTTCACTGCCCCTGTCCTAACACCTGAAGCACTGGTTATTGTGGATCAGCTCAATGTTCCTCGTAAGGCTCTTTCAGAGTGTGCACCAGGAGAACTTTCAGCTAATACTTCCGCTTTGCACTCGTCCTCAGAGGTCATGGCCTTCACTAGAATGAGGATGGAGGGTGACAAAGCATCGCGGGTCGGGTCTACAAGCCGGTCTGGTACTCGAAGGCTTGGTAAGTCCAAAAAACACAAGCACCTTAAACCGACTGGGAACCTCTCTTCCGGAAAAGCTAGTTACCCGGACAGATGTGGGACGTCCTTACTGGCGGATGAACCTTCATTCCTTGCTGAGACTGCCGACAAGGGTGAAGATTCGCAGCTACGAGTGGACAATGTGACTCCGGACATGGATGTATGTCCAATAGACACGAAAGTGCAGCGGAAAATTGGGACTCAGTAGAAAAAACACGAAAGCCGCAATCAGAAAAAAGTTGAAGGCACAGATAGTCGAGGAAAGCAAGGAGTGGCAAGCCCACTGTACTACATAATGTAGTATCGGTGGCTTCTGTTTCAGGGTTATACAGTTAAATGGTTAATATAGCTCTATGGAATATCAGAGGCTGTAGGGGGAAGATGAAGGAGAGGCAAGTCCGTTCTCTTATATTGCAGGAACAGCTCAGCATATTATTCTTATGCGAGACAAAGAGGGAGAGTTTCTCTGACAGATTGGCGGCTAGATTTTGGTCTGGTACTACCACTAAATGGGACGTTATAGATGCTTGTGGGAGTGCTGGGGGCATTGTGTGTTTCTGGAATGATTCATTGGTGCAGGTCTTTGGAGTAGAGAAATTCTAGCGTTGGATGTTATTACAGATGCGCGTCCGGGATACAGGTTTCACGTTTGTATGCGTGGGGTTGCATGCCCCCAATGTAGTGACGGATCGGCGATTACTTTGGGAGGAGATGGAATGACGGAAGTGTGCGGATATCGCTCCTTGGATTGTACTAGGCGATTTCAACGAGTCGCTTATGGCGGAGGAATGGTTGGGTACTTCCTTTAATCACACGGCTGCTTCTCGTCTATTGATGTTTATTAGCAGGAATGGTTTGATTGATTTACCTCTCCTTGGTAAGTACTACACCTGGTTTAGTTCTCATAGTGCCTCACGCATTGACAGAGTCTTAGTATCGCCACAGTGGTGTTCCCAGTTTAGTCGCCATCGACTGTATGCAGGCGATAAGGGCTTCTCCGACCACGTTCCCTTAATAGTGAAGGTTGATTCTTTTCAGTGGGGCTGCAAGCCATTTCGCTCATAGGATGTATGGTGGGAGGATCCACAGTTTCTTCTGACGGTGGAAGGCTTTTGGAGGGAGGCGGGTAGGTGTTTTCCTGGCATTTTTAGTGTGGTCAAGAAATTTGCTTTTCTGAAGAAGAAATTACGGGTATGGCACACAACTCATTTCGGAGCATTGGAAAGTAAGCTGAAAACCTTGCTAGTTGAGATTGATTCATTAGACCAGACCAGAGGGGATCTGGGAGTTGTTTTGAATGACAGATATCATGTTTTACAAACACAGAACTGGGATTTAAAGCAAAAAATAGAGGCGATGTGGCGGCAAAAATCTAGGCAACAGTGGCTTAAGTTGGGATATAAGAACAGCAAATTTTTTCATACTAGTACGAATATACGACGTGCCTATAACTTCATTGGCTCCATTCGAGTGCAGGACAGGGAGGTCAAAACGCCTGCGGAAATTAAAGGAGCTGCTGTTGCTCATTTCCAACGGTTTTTTGAGGATGAGGGTCATCGATGGTTGGGTTTGGGCAGTCTTGATCTGCCCCGTTTATCCCCTGCAGCGGCGGATCAGTTACAAGCTCCTTTCCTTGAGGATGAGATTAAGAGGGCTGTGTGGGATTGTGGCAGTCACAAAGCACCTGGACCGGATGGGTTCAATTTTCATTTTATAAAGAAAGCTTGGTCCGTAATCGGCAGGGATATTATTGTGATGGTGCAAGACTTCCATTGCAGCGGGGTTCTTCCTCGGAGGATCAACAATAGCTTCATAACGTTGATCCCAAAAATATCAGGTGCCGCTGATTTCAATTCGTATAGGCCTATTAGCCTCATAAACAGCCTGTATAAGATCATTGCCAAGATTCTATCCATGCGGCTTAAGAATGTGATGGACCAGCTAATCTCTCCGTTCCAAACTGGATTTATGGAAGGCCGATACATTGCTGATTCCATCATGGTTGCCAATGAGATTTTACACACCATGAAGAAGTCCCAGCGGCAAGGTTGGTGCCTGAAATTGGATTTCCAAAAGGCCTACGACTCGGTTAATTGGGCTTTCCTCCTTGAGGTTATGGAACGTATGGGTTTTGGGGTGCAGTGGCGGAGATGGATTCATGGTTGTGTCTCATCGGCTCGCTGTGCCATTCTTATCAATGGGGCGCCAACAGCCGAGTTTTCGGTGGGACGCGGTTTGCGTCAACGTGATCCGTTCTCGCCCTTGCTGTTCATCTCAACCATGAATCCATCTCCGCTACTGCACCCCAAAACCCATACGTTCCATAACCTCAAGGAGGAAAGCCCAATTAACCGAGCGTAGGCCTTTTGGAAATCCAATTTCAGGCACCAACCTTGCCGCTGGGACTTCTTCATGGTGTGTAAAATCTCATTGGAAACCATGATGGAATCAGCAATGTATCGGCCTTCCATAAATCCAGTTTGGAACGGAGAGAGTAACTAGTCCATCACATTCTTAAGCCGCCTGGATAGAATCTTGGCAATGATCTTGTACAGGCTGATTATGAGGCTAATAGGCCTATACGAATTGAAATCAGCCGCACCTGATATTTTTGGGATTAATGTTATGAAGCTATTGTTGATCCCCCGAGGAAGAACCCTGCTGCAATGGAAGTCTTGCACCATCATAATAATATCAATGCCGATTACAGACCAAACTTTCTCTATAAAATGAAAATTGAACCCATCCGGTCCAGGTGCTTTGTGACTGCCACAATCCCACACAGCCCTCTTAGTCTCATCCTCAAGGAAAGGAGCTTGTAACTGATCCGCCGCTGCAGGGGATAAACGGGGCAGATCAAGACTGCCCAAACCCAACCATCGATGACCCTCATCCTCAAAAAGCCGCTGGAAATGAGCAACAGCAGCTCCTTTAATTTCCGCAGGCGTGTTGACCTCCCTGTCCTGCACTCGGATGGAGCCAATGAAGTTATAGGCACGCCGTATATTCGCACTAGTATGAAAAAATTTGTTGTTCTTATCTCCCAACTTAAGCCACTGTTGCCTAGATTTCTGCCGCCACATCGCCTCTATTTTTTGCTTTAAATCCCATTTCTGTGTTTGTAAAACATGATATCTGTCATTCAAAACAACTCCCGGATCCCCTCTGGTCTGGTCTAATGAATCAATCTCAACTAGCAAGGTTTTCAGCTTACTTTCTAATGCTCTGAAATGAGTTGTGTGCCACACCCGTAATTTCTTCTTCAGAAAAGCAAATTTCTTGACCACACTAAAGACGCCAGGAAAACACCTACCCGCCTCCCACCAAAAGCCTTCCACCGTCAGAAGAAATTGTGGATCCTCCCACCATACATCCCATGAGTGAAATGGCTTGCGGCTCCACCAAAAAGAATCAGCTTTCACTATTAAGGGAACGTGGTCGGAGAAGCCCTTATCGCCTACATACAGTCGATGGCGACTAAACTGGGAACACCACTCTGGCGATACCAAGACTCTGTCAATGCGTGAGGCACTATGAGAACTAAACCAGGTGTAATCCTTACCAAGGAGAGGTAAATCAATCAAACCATTCCTGCTAATAAACATCAATAGACGAGAAGCAGCCGTGTGATTAAAGGAAGTACCCAATCGTTCCTCCGTCGTAAGCAACTCGTTGAAATCGCCTAGTACAATCCAAGGAGCGATATCCGCACACTTCCGTCATTCCATCTCCTCCCAAAGTAATCGCCGATCCGTAACTACATTGGGGGCATGCAACCCCACGCATACAAACGTGAAACCTGTATCCCGGACGCGCATCTGTAATAACATCCAACGCTCGAATTTCTCTACTCCAAGGACCTTCACCAATGAATCATTCCAGAAACACACAATGCCCCCAGCACTCCCATATGCATCTATAGCGTCCCATTTACTGGTAGTACCAGACCAAAATCTAGCCGCCAATCTGTCAGAGAAACTCTCCCTCTTTGTCTCGCATAAGAATAATATGCTGAGCTGTTCCTGCAATATAAGAGAACGGACTTGACTCTCCTTCATCTTCCCCCTACAGCCTCTGATATTCCATAGAGCTATATTAACCATTTAATTGTATAACCCTGAAACAGAAGCCACCGATACTACATTATGTAGTATAGTGGGCTTGCCACTCCTTGCTTTCCTCGACTATCTGTGCCTTCAACTTTTGTCTGATTGCGGCTTTCGTGTTTTTTCTACTGAGTCCCAATTGTCCCACGACAGCCATTATCCGCTGCACTTCCGTGTCTACTAGACATACATCCACGTCCGGAGTCACATTGTCCACTCGTAGCTGCGAATCTTCACCCTTGTCGGCAGTCTCAGCAAGGAATGAAGGTTCATCCGCCAGTACGAATGTCCCACATCTGTCCGGGTAACTAGTTCCGGAAGAGAGGCTCCCAGTTGGTTTAAGGTGCTTGTGTTTTTTGGACTTACCAAGCCTTCGAGTACCAGACCAGCTTGTAGACCCGACCCGCAATGCTTTGTCACCCTCCATCCTCATTCTAGTGAAGGCCATGACCTCTAAGGACGAGTGCAAAGCGGAAGTATTAGCTGAAATTTCTCCTGGTGCACACTCTGAAAGAGCCATACGAGGAACATTGAGTTGATCCATAGTAACCAGTGCTTCAGGTGTTAGGACAGGGGCAGTGAAATTACTTAAGAGCCCACCACTACTCGTAGAATAACATAAACGTCCTTCCCCCTGCTGAGTGAGATGATGAGGCAGCCCCCTCAGAAACATGCTGCGTTGGCAATACAAGCTGAGCTGACTGGGTAGGGACCCCCGCGCCAAAGCAGGTGGTAGTATTACCTACCGTCGTCATCTTGCCCTGCCCCATTATCTCCTTCTAACACAAAACCTGGTTCTTGGCTGCAGGAGTACTGTCCTTACTCTTACTAACACCAATGTGCCTGTCAACTGAGAGGTTGGGTTTGGGTGGAACAAAAAGGCTGTGGCACCCTCCTGACACAGAACCCTTTTCACCTACCTCAGGCTCTACAAGGACTTTGTCTTTGACTTCCAACAGCTGCACTGTGCATGGCTTGCCATCAATCACCAGCTTCAAACTCTGCTGAATGCCCAACAAGCTGGTGGTGGCCATTTGCATAACAGCACTCGCTAGATGACTCCATGTTGCTGTATTCAGATGAACTTGAACCATAGATCCGATGGGTTGTATGATTTTCCTGAAAGCTCTGTCAAACCATACATTAAGAGGAAGCCCAACATAATCTTCGAATATTAGTATCTGTTGCTCTCCAGGGATGCAAATCATAGAAATTTGCATTCCAGAAGTCCAGATTATGGGTAAGTTCATTATTCATGTGTTCAGCTGACTCGAACACAAGGATTTTCTGATGTAAACCCATATCAAAACATGCAACTTGTGCTGGGAGAACCATCTGTGTAATGGAGGTCAAGCGAGAAAGACCAACGGCGCTTCTTTGGAGGCGAGCCGTGAGCCCCGGGTCTGAGAAGAGCTCGACCAAATTTTTCTCAGAAGCAGACTTGGTCTGCACTGCAACAACTTCTACGTAGGATCTGCCATCCCTCTCCCTCAAAGGCGGATGAGCTGGGAGTGGCCATTTAGATGGCAACGCAGAGGAGTGGGCTACTGGAACATTTGCAGTAACCGACACCCGTGGATCCCCTGCACCTTCTTCATAACGGGCCACATTAATTTGTTTCCAAGCATGACCACCGAGTCGCAGGTTCAACCGTCGGTGTCTGGCTTCTTCCTGCACCCCACATCTTACAAACTTAACAAAACCAAATCGCAGACCTCTCTTGGAGATTCTTCCAGAAATAAATACATCCACCACAGGCTCCACATCTGCTATTGCCCGGAATAATTTGTTTGAATTCCAGCCCACTGGAATACCTTCGACAAAATAGGAGATATATCGATCCGTTTTAAGCACCTGTTTTGGTCTCCATGTAGACTGGGTATGCCCTACGGGGACAGGTGAAGGGGGACTGGGCAGTTCAGAGGCTGAGGATGAGCCCACAGTCTTGCCATCCGCACGTTGCAACGGTAAAGGTGGTGAAAAAGCTGAGGTTGGAATGTGGTTGGTGGTGGGTGTAGAGAGCGGTGGGAGGTTTGATCTTTTAGAGAGAGACATTTTTTTGGTCCCCTGTAGCCTATGGGGTTGTTGGAGGGTATTGTTTCAGAAGTTCACTTTGCGAATCTCACGAAGTTGGAGTTGTTGTCTGCAAATGGGAACAAACTGATGCTCAAAGTTAAAATTATCTTGAGTTAATAATCTTATCTAGCTCCGACGGTTGTTTATCACCAAACCATGGTCACAAGCCACCAGAAATCGTAATTATTTTCTGCTCAGAGATCTCTATTAAGGCTGCCAGGTACGACCATGGCACTCTGGGCACTCGGTATGGCTAGAGGCCTTTTCGCTTGCCTTTCTTAAATTTTAAAACCCCAGATTGCTAATGTAGTTAAACATTGAACATACTCGCTCTTTTGTGCATCACTCACCAATAAATTGGTTCACTAAAAGTCTCCACTGGTGTGTCACTCACTAGAGGGATCACTTTAGCTAAAAGCAAATTTTTATTGGTTTTGATTGTAGGAAATTGTCCTATTGGATTATACAGAGACAATGGGATTGGATCTATGGAATTGTGTAAAGGGTAAGATAAATAAAATGAATCAATTACTGCGAAAAAGAACAGAGCCTCATAGAGGGCTCGAAACTTTAAAAACACCTGAACTAGATCTTGAAAGTCTAACAAGACATAGTTTGAAACAAAAGCAAAAGGAAACAAAAATCAAAAGTGTAAAACTAGAATACGTTTTGTCTAGCCACAGGCGGCAAGGACTTTTATATCTAATTATGGATCACTAAGGATCCCCAGTGAAGCTAAAATTTCAAATGTACCATTTTCCAAAATATCAAATGATAAAGACTATCTATTCTTTAGAATCTTTAAGGGCCACCAATGAGTGCATGCATCAGAGGTCGCGGCCAGTTCCGACATTTTCCTTTAAAAACACCTTCTAAATTCCTGTAAATATCTCAAAAGTGGATTTCCAAGTTAGTTTATCAAAAGATAATTAAAATATATCAAATCATAATCTTTTATCTTAAAATAACTAGATAAATATTTAATAAAATATATAAAAATAATATGTTATCATGATACCTGGCGAGATACGACTAGGACTTTTATAGTGAAAAAGATCACCTAAGATCCATAAAAAATCATCCAAAATTCAATTGTATGTTTATTCTAAACAAAAGATAATGATTATCTATTTCCAAATTTTTTAGAGGTTTCCAATAAGCACGCGTACCAGAGTTCACAGTCAAATCCCATATTTTCTCTCAAAATACTCACTAAATTCCTACAAATATCTCAAAGATGGATTTTCAGTCAGTTTATTAAAATATAACCAAATCATATCCAAAATAAAAATTTTCAATCAAAATAACTAAATGAATATTAAATAAAATGTATAAAAATAATGTGTTCTTAGTGACCCTGTCGCAATCCATCAACTTGTGATTATTAGTGCATCTTTTTCTTTCAAGAACTTAGCGTACCTAGGAATTTGCTTGATTGACTTAAAGAGTAGAGTATTGATTTCCACCTTTCTAAAGACCTCGAGTATGGCCCATTCCTTAACTGCTTTATGAGTCTTTCCCAGTCGAGATGGAAATGGAGATGGAATGGTGACCTTTGGTGGTGGAATCTTCCAATACAACTTCCGGCTTGCTGATAGGTTTGCTTATTCTGGGCTCGACTATCCTTTTTTGTTCTACTACCAGATGATTCGGCTTGATATAGAATCTTGGAACTATGTGTAGAAACCTTATACGATATCTTGAATTGAGGACTTTATCTTTTATAGTTTGTTTCTACCTTTGACATGATCATTCCAGGTGGATAATTAGACTGATAATTCTGCTAATGTGGAAAATTCTGCTGATGCTGAAAGTTCAATTGTGGTTGGAAGTTTGGCTAAGGTGAATAATCTAATTGCGACTGAAAATTTTGTGCTGGTTCATGATCCTGAGGGGCATACGATAATCCGGGATGATATTTCTTACATTTCTCTTATGTCATTCATATCATGTTTTTTTTCTGGGGTTATGTAGGTACCGTAAGCATTGACAGTCTAGGATTCGTCAATTGGGCATGGATGAGCAATTATCTATAACATGCTCTCATAATTTCCACATATCTTCATTTGAGAGTTACCAACAGCCATCTTTTTAACCATGGAAGTTAGCTGAGTAACCTTATTTTTTAGCTCAGACATAGCCTTCATTACCTGCTGAGATGATTCATCCTCTTCATCTGTGCATTGCTGAGTTTGTGCTGCCAGGTCGGCAATGACCTCTCGAGCTTCCTGATAATTCAAGTTCATGATATGTGAATTTAGTATCAGTTTATCAGTTTTTTCACGCGCCCAGCAAAAGTACTGAATGAGTTACCTGTTGGAGAATCCATAAGAGTGACAAGCCAAACATAACTTTTTGTAATGCTCCCAATACTCGTTGAAAGACTCAACCTTGTATTGTCTGACCCCACAATATTCTTGCAAAGTGTAAACTCACGGGACTATAGAAAGAACTTGATTAGGAAAGCATCTATTAGTTCCTTGTAAGTGTTAATGGACATCAGCGGAAGACCCATTAGCCACTCTTTAGCTGTATATTTTAGGGAAAACTGGAATGTTCGAAGTCAAATATTATTTTTCTCCATGCCTCTTGGTTTGAAGCATGAATAGATGGCCTCGAAATCTTCAATATGGATGTTTCGATTCTCCTTGGAATGACCATAGAAAGTAGGCAGCATCTGGAGAAATGCAGGTTTTAACTCAAAGTTGTCATTCACTACCAAAGTATGGAAACTAATTGGTTGTTTATTTTGACATATAGGACGTCCTTTATTCATAGGTCGGAGTGGTTCATCATTCTCTTCAACTTCAACTCTGTTGTTAAGGAAATTCTTTTGTGCTTGTTGGTTCTGACCCCCTTGGTTCGTGGACCAGTTTGACTAGCATTATTTCTATTATAAACTCAGCATAGACCTCGGTTTGTTAGGCTTACCTAATTAGCAGCATTTCCTCCTTGGTTCTTATATGCATGGTTAATGGAAACTGGTTTGTTATTATTGGTTCCTTCATTTTGAGTTGGATTTTCATTAACGACTTGCCCTTCATTACCCACCATAGCTTTGAACAACAAACTAGAAATAGATAACGAAGGACTTGGTAAAGAAGAACGAGCAGAGGTCCCGAATGACTCGGCCACTATTTTAAAAGCTAGGGAAATATTTCGAACACACCTTCTTCTGCTGGTGTTATTCTTTCTACAGGTTGCTTCAATCTCAGGATCAAAAGAGACTGGAGTTCCTGTCCATAATAATCTAAGCATACAAACTTCAAGTGATCATACTAATTTGCCAGTTCCCCAAAAACAGAGCCAAATTTGATGTGTTTTCATAAGTCATGCAAATTAATACCTATTCTTCTTGATAAAAAGAAAGTGGAAGTAGGGTTGAATCTTTTGGAGAGCTGGGATCAAGTGTGATTAGGGAAGATTACCTCTAAACCAAGCCCTTGACTCCTTAGAAATAAAGTTAAAGATTTATAAAAGGATGTTATAACTAATAGAAAACTTTATAAATAAAAGAGGAGAAATTGAACCCTATAGTAGTGTCTTTAATTGATAGTATTATCTAATTCTTTCAGTTGAGTGTCACTGAGCCGTGATCATAGGCCATGCAAGATTGTAATTGTCTTCCATTCATAGTCCTTCGTCAAGACTGTCAGGTACGACCGTGGCACTCCAATGGTTCAGTATGACCAGAGTCCCTTTCATTTTTCTTTCCTTGATTTCAAGACCTAGGATTGCTAACATAGTCAATCTTTGGGCTTACCTTCCCTCTAATGTATCACTTGCCAACAATCGATTCACTCTAGCTCACTGTCATTATGTCACTCACTGGAGTTTCAATATTGCAAACTTGTATTGGTTTTGATTGCAAGATATTAGTCTATAGAATTGATGAGAGACTTTAAAGGAATATACTTTGGAGTTGCACAGAGGGTAAGATAAACTGAATATTTAACTACTGAAGAAAACTAACAAAACTGGATCAAAGAAGTCTAGCCCAACATAATTTGTAGCAAAATAAAACTAAAAGAAACTAAATACGAGACTAGAATTCATTGTGCCTCACCACACACGGCCAAGACTTTATATGGATCACGAAGAGTGATAGCACAAAAATTCAAATATTTGTTTGCTAAAAATTTGAAAGCATGAGATAATGACTATCTTTCAGAATTCTCAGAGGTCTTCAATGAACGTGTGTATCAGAGGTCTTCAATGAACGTGCGTATCAGAAGTCTTCAATGAACGTGCATATCAGAGGTCATAGCCAAATCCGACATTTTCTCCAAAATATCCCCTAAATTCTTGCAAATATCTCAAGCATAGATTTTCAGGTTAGTTTATCAAAATATAACCAAATCATACCCAAAATATAACTTTTAAATCAAAATAACTAGATAAATATTAAATAAAATATATAAAAATAATATATTATCAATTTTCTCCCATGGTGACCTTATCCTAGTCTTTTAGCTTATGTTTATTAGTGCATAATTCTTTCAAGTACTTCGCATACTTGGAAATATGTATGATTGACCATTTTAAAGACCTCAAGTATGGCATGTTCTTCAACTGCCTTATGAGTCTTTGCCAGACGAGATGGGAATGGAGGTGGAATAGTGATTTTAGGTTATGGAATCACTACCAACTAAGTTTCTGGCCTGTTGATAGATTGCTTATTTCAGGCTCGATTACCCTTCTTCGTCTTGCTACCAAATGATTTGGCTTGATGTGGGATCTTGGAATTATGTGCAGAAACCTTATCCGTAGTCTCTACTGGGATCGGTTCCTCCATGGTCCTCATTGCTACTGGTTCATTTATTGTTTTTGCGATCTCCCCAATTGCATTTGAGGCCACCCTCATTGCACCAACATTCTGTTTAGAATTGACCTACAGCTAAGAAGGTGGCTTCCATTGTGCCTTTGACTAACTAATAGCCAAGGCCATTTGTCTAAGCAGAGTTTGTAGAGTTTACTGACTCATGACTAGTTGCTTTACCGTATCTTCAATATAGGGCTTGGTCTTTGATTTTCCACCATCACCCTTGACATGATACATTCTGAGTGGATAATTTGGCTGACAATTCTGTAGAGGTAGAAAATTATGTTAATGCTAAAAATTAGGTTATAGCTGGAAGTTTGGCTAGGTGAATAGTCTGGTTGTGGCTAGAAATTCTGTGTTGGTTCATGGCCTTGAGGAGCATAAGATAATCCAGGATGATATTTCTTAATCTGCTCATATATCATCTTATTCATGTCATGTCTTTTGTTTAGGGCTAAGTCAGTACCATAAGCATTGTCAGTCTAGGGTTCTCCAATGGGCATCGATGGGAAATTATATGTAATATGGCCTATCCCATCATAATAACCACACATCTTCACCTACAGTTTACCAACAGCCATCATTTTAACCATGGAAGTTAACTAGGCTGAGATTTCAGCTTGGACATAGCTTCCATTACTAGTTGAGATGATTCATCCTCATCATTTTTAAATTGCTGTGTTTATAATGCCAAGTCAGCAATAACCTCTCGAGTTTTATGGTAATTGAAGCTCGTGATATTCTCTCCGCCATATGAATTTTAACATCAATTTATCAACCTTCGTCAAGCCCAAAAAAAAAATGAATAAGCTGCCTGCTAAAGAATCCATGAGAGGGACAAGCCAGACACAATTTTTTATAATGTTCCCAAGATTCGTGGAAAGATTCATTCTTTTACTGTCCAACCCCTAGTATATTCTTATAAAGGGGTGATTCACGGGCCTCTGGGAAGAATCTTGTCAAGAAGGCATCAACTAGTTTCTCCCAAGTACTTATGGACCTCAGTAGAAAACCTCTTAACCATTCTTTAGCTCCATCCTTCAGGGAAAATTGGAATGTTCAAAGTCGAATATTGTCCTCCTCCAGACTTCTTGGTTTGAAAATTGAACAAATGGCCTCGAAATCCTCTATATAAGTATCTGGGTCCTCCATGGATCAACCGTAAAAGTGAGAAAAATCTATAGTAATGTGGGTTTCAACTCAAAGTTATCATCCACATCTAAAGTATAAAAATTGATTGGTTGTTTATTTTGATGTATAAGACGTCTTTCATTCATGGATCAGAGTGGTTTATAATTATCGTCAGCTGCAACTCCGTTATTAAGGAAATTCTCTTGTGCCTGTTGGTTCTAACTCCTTTGGTTTGACAAACCTACTTGATTTGCTGCATTTCTTTCCTGACTGTTTTAT
Organism: Passiflora organensis; assembly: GCA_019739055.1. NCBI lineage: Eukaryota > Viridiplantae > Streptophyta > Magnoliopsida > Malpighiales > Passifloraceae > Passiflora > Passiflora organensis. The sequence continues at coordinate 2,653,543 of JAEPBF010000136.1, forward strand.
GCATGGTTAACAACAAGTATGGTTGTTGTTGGCTCCTTCATTTTGAGCTAGATTCGCATTGATAGTTTGGCCTCCGATATCCTCCATAGCTTCAAACAATGGATTGGAAATAGATGTCACGCCTCGAAACCTGAAAATTTCATGCAACAGTCACTGTAGGCCCACTATATACACTGTCATAATACACAATAATCCATATAATAACCTACAAAGCTAGTGGCATAATAATAAATAACAGAGTCGACATTAGAATGAAAGTATACATTAAGGCACAACGGATAAAAAAGAAGCACTGATGTCTTTGGGTGACATCGAAAAACCTAGGAATACATATATCAAGATGAGCATATCATAATGTTTAGATGTCCGAATTCGATATCAATGACATATCAGTAACTCAATAAAATCAAATGACTCAGGGGAATCAACTATGAATATGAATGCTCATACTATACCTCAAATTCTCACAATCCACTTAAGACTTCTTGTCATGCATGAGAGTGAGTTTTTTTTTTTTATTAACCATGCAATCATCCCAAATCCTGGCAAAAACCTATGTGGTGATCGGACAGGAAAAATGTATTCAAAGTACACAAACAATCATGCACTTATTAAACACACGCACTGGCAAGAAAATAAGGACTCGATGAGTCAAAGAATATACAGCACAGTCATAGTCAAAATATGGCGAAATTGTATAATATTCAAAACAATTAAGACCATGAACGGTCTGGCAATAACTCTCATTCTATTGGATTCCCAGGATTGGAGCTAAGATACTTCAGAGGTAGTTTCCGACTTACCTTTTTCCTTATTACCAAATTTCCCATTCCACTGACATTGCCAAGGCATTAGGTGATGGCAGCTCTACCTAAGCAATTTCCACTCTGCAGATACCCATCTTATATTCATCGGTTTGCTTGTATTTTCCCTATCCCACCTTATAGCCTTGGTATTATTATCATATCCATGCCACGCTACCATACTCAAAGAACTCTTAAGAGTCATATAGGTTATCTTACAATGGGCTAATAACTAGGCCGATTCCTCGAGGCCCATCACCTGCATGTATCCACCTACATATGAATTCATAGAAAATTATTAAATATCATAAAATAGATTACATAATCCCACATAAAGTCACTGGTCTATCACCTTAATTCAACGTGTTTCTACCCGTTAATCAACTTGGAGTAGATTCGGATAATATTTTTATTTTTTAATATTTTTTTAATATTTTTTTAATTATTTGACTTAAGAAATAAATTTTAAATTAAAAATTCCTAATACCACTAGACTCCTTATTGATTTTAGTATTTTCTGTAATTTTTTTGGAATTTTTCTCATTTGTTTACTATTTTCTCAGATTTTTTCTTCAATTCTGGCCACTTTCTTATTTTTCTGAATTTTACTTATTTTTGGCTAACCAAAACGTGCCACCTGGATGCCAGGCTAACTCCAAACCAAAAGGTCCGTGGCACGTGGTTCATCCTCCATGTGCCATGCACCTTCCGAGCCTAAAGCTCGGGTCTTAACACCAAGAATGATCAAATTCCAGTCTCTTGATACAAATCTATAAGTAGAAATCAATCTCGAGAAGTTAGGAAAGTGTTTAGAGTCGATGCCCAGTGGTTTTCATCAAAGGAAAATCGAAAAGGAATGAATGGGCTCTTCAGGTGGAGAGTAGCTTGAGAGAGAGAAGGGGGAAGGGAGAAGGGGCTGTTGTTGTCCAACATTTAGAAAATTTCTAAGTGTTGGGTTGGACTAGCTATTTATACTCTGAGCCTAAAATCTTAGAAAAAAAACGAACCTATCCTTTTAAAGGCCCGGTGTTTTCTGAAAGAGCCACGAAAGTGTTTTAAACTATAAACATCAAAAATGTGTAAGGACACAAACCCAACCTATAAAAACCTTTACCACCATGAAATCCAAACAAGCACAACCAAGGACCTATCTGAATCTCACAAGGCTGTAATCACACTAATTATGTTTTATTAAAGTTCATTCTTATGCTTGTAAAGGTTGGAGCATGTTAGTATTAGAGATACACTCTGGTAACATATGGAGTGAACAAAAATATCAGTGGAAGTCTTTATAATTAATCAAAGGAACCATAACACACAAGTCCCAAAGGAGTCTCAAAATCCAGCAAGTAGCCCTCAAAGACATTTCTGAAATAAGTAAGAATAGGAGGGATCTAAAGAACCAGAAAGTAGTCCAATCAAATTGCATGGTTAGGGGTATATGCACAAGCAATCGGAAAAGAAGGAAGTATGCGAATGTAATGCAATATCATCCCGCTGTGCAGCCTTGATCTCACACCTTAGTACCACTGGTAGAAGATGTACCTAAGCCTGAAAAAAAGGAAAAAACAATGGGGTGGGATTAAAAGAATCTCATTAGGGTCACAATATCATAAGATATGCATAAACCTAGACAAACATCTACCAATCAACATCATATCCGTCTATACTACTAAATGGATATCAAACAAACATCAATCAAGCACAGTAAGGGTAGGGACAAAAGTAATGAGGATTCAAGTGGACTAAGAACACTTCTGAAATCAGAAGTACACAGGTAGGTAATTCATCATTCAATCTCATCAATATAAAGGTTGTTCCTCTCCAACTGTGTTGTCCAAGGCTTAGCTGCAAAAAAGGTAAATGGTTAGCAAAAAATCTAATGATGAATCCTATCCATCTTGCCAAACAAGGACAAGGCATCCAAGCCACATAAGGACAAGGATAAGGGCATCTTACCACACAAGGACAAGGTATCTAGCCACACAAGGACTAGGCTTCTAACTACACAAGGACTAGACTTTTAGCCACACAAGGACTAAGCATCCAACATGCATTTGTTGGGGATTTCCAACCATGCGAGTCTCATACCAGTAAGAACCTCTCGTCTCCTTAGGACCATCAGTGTTTACCCTGAATGGCCACCAGAAAAGGATCTTGACACACAATCATGTACAAGCACATATAAGCAAGTACAAGGCATAACACCACAACAGGAGATCCTCAATCATATCGCCACACAATCAACATGTTCAATGTATACAACACAGTCGAAATAGTCACACATCCTACCTTAAGGATTTGAAACTGCTTAGGGGATTCTCAAACCAATCCGCAATCATGCATATCAATTCTAAGCATGCACATACAACAAGAGACACAAACCAAAATATCAACAAGTAAAAAAGATCTCTGGAGAAACCAATAAGGTATAGATCCTACCTTTCTTGTCTCTGAACAAGTAGTTAATCCTTTGCCTTTATTTAGACGATCTGAACCACCTATATGATTATAAGGCAAAGAAAAAATCATATTAAGCATGCATATACAATAACCAAATAAACATCCTAATTCCTTACCAATTCCACTGACCAATCCTATTAGAAACCAGTGATCAGATGCTGCTAGTACCATCCTCTTGGATGTGTGATGTGATAGCAAGAGCACAATAAGGATCAACCTGATTTTTCAACCTAATTCACAATGCAAATTTTGGCACCAAATTAGGGCACAAGGACAAAATATGATTTCATGCATAAGTAGGTTAAAGGTTTCAATTTCATGATAACAAGGAAGGATTAGGTGTTAATTACTAAAATGATTAAATGGAACAAGATAAAAAATCAACAGACAAACCAATTAACAAACTTCAGCAATAATAAGGAAAAGAATAAGGTATTAATATTTCACATATAGAGAGGATACAAAGGTTGAATTCATGATATTATAACAAGAATAGGTTCCAAACACTCTCACGAAAAAAAGGAACAAAAACTAAAACCAATTGAAGGAAGAATCAATGAGTTTCAGCACCAACACCTTAGGAAATATGATAGCAATAAATATAAGAAAAAAGTAACCTTCTGATGATGAAATGAGGATAAAAAGATGAAGGATGAAAAGAGGATTCCAACGAGCTATTATTTACAAAAATCGGATGAAAGATGAAAGAATTCGGCTATAATCTATGTAGGGTGAATTTCGGCAAAAAAGGAAAAGAAAGAGAGGGTATTACGTGATAATTTAGGATATTTTTATTGTTAGGACATGTGTATGGCCGGTTACTATGTTTATAGGGTTTAATGGGATTAATTTTTCCTACTTTCAGAGCTAGATATATGGAGATAATGCTTAGGATTTAATTCTGTAATTATCTCTTAAGGATAAAAGATAAACCATCTAGGATAGAAATGAAACAGGAAAGAAATGAAATAGAAAGAAAATGAAATGAACCAAAAGAGGAAAGCACCTCCAATATCATTTCTGGCTACCACACATTCATTTCTTCAGGGGCAAAATAGTCATTTCAGCTGCATTGGTACCTGTAAGACATCTATAAAGAAAAGGATGAGGGTCTCACAAAATGGGCTTTAATTAATTAATTGGGCTAAAAATAATAAATAGATTCGAAAAATAATAAATAGGCCATAAATGGTTTTTTAGTAAAAAAGTCCAAGGTCACTCAAAACTAACTTGGAACCGACTCTATCGATTTCTACTGACTCAAACCTCGACACTAGACCAGAACCAATTGCTAAGATATCTAAACGCGCACCTAGGCTGCCTAAGACTGTGTCCACCTCACTGGTCAAATCTTGGGTCAAACAGTCCACCTTTATCAAACTAACTCAATCAGCTGGTCAAAAGCTCACAACGGACCAAATTTGATTACTCTCATTGTACAATCACGCTAACTATGCACTCAAAGAGACAAGGTCCCATAATAAAAATTTCCAATAATGAATAATATCTCCAAAAAAAAACATACGAACCATACAAAAAGTTCGTAAACGAATCAAAATTATGGGCTAAGACCATGAACATCAATGGTACTCTCTTGGGCTTCTTAGCTACTACTTTGAAAATTTCGGATTCTTACATTGGAAAAGGATATCGAAGAACTTGGTAAGGAAGAACAAGGAGAGGTTCTGGATGACTCGGTCACTGTTTTGAAAGTTATAGAGAGATTCCAAAGACACCTTTGTCTGTTATTGTTGTTCCTTCTATAGTTTGTTGTGATTTTGTAGTTAAAAGGGACTAAGGTTCCTGTCCATAATGATCTAAGAATACAACCTCAAAGTGATCATATAGTTTTTCTAGCTACCCGGCAACAACGTCAAATTTGATGTATAGTCGATACTCACACAAATTAATACTTATTTTTCTTAGTAGGTAGCATGTGGAAGCAGGGTTGAATCTTTTGGAGAACTGGTGTGAAACCCCATCCCAGTAACCGCTTAGTCAGCTAAGTTTTTCCTAGTCACCATTGTTTTAGTGGTCTATGTGTTCGTTTGACAATTTGAACAAATCAAAAAATCAAGATAATGGAAAAATTATCGTTTTTTCCTTGTTGAACCCAAACGTATTTTTTGGTTCGTTTAAAGTAGCCAAGTATTTTCGGGTCGTTTCGTAGGCCTTTGGGCTAACTCATTTGTGTTTAGACTCGTTTGTTCGTATTTGGCCCATCTGTTCATTTTCGGGACCATTTATGTGTTATTAGGCGATGTTCATTCTTTTCCGAGCCATTTATGTATTTTCTAGGCCGAGCTTATTTTTCCGAGTTGGGCCACTAAGGGCTTTAGGTTCTGAGCTACATAAATGCATTTTAAGTCAGCCATTTAGACCACTTATTTCTTCCTGCACTCTCAATTCACACAAAAACTCAATTCGTCTCTCTTATTCCATGCGTCGTTTTCTTTTCTCTGAACCATGTGTCCTTTCTTCTTTTCGTTCCAATTCAGTGTACATGTCATCAAGGGATATTTGTATCTAGTTTCTCTTATTTTCTGATTATCATCTTCTATTTTTAATCCTTCTTCTCTCTTCCTTCATGTTTTCCACTGTGCTCATCCAGCTATGCGTTCGTAAGATTGCAGTGTTTGTGGGTATCCAAGTGCCAGAGAGGTATTGGTAAGTTTTTGCTTGTCTGATTTTGTTTCTTGATTTGTTCTAGTTATTCATCCTGTTTGTTTGATTCAGGAGGATTCGGTTATTGCGACAAGGGGAAGGGCATCGCTTTAGGTTTGCAAACATAGGTGGGAGTTTATGTCTCATCAGTTTGATCGGAACCCATTTTATATTATTATTTTTAATTTGTATTGTGTAATTTTGAATGTAGGAATATTTATTATTTTTTTATTGAGTTTTAATCAGAAGAGAAGAGAAAATGTTAGGCTGAGTTTAAGTTATTGACTATTTATCCCTTTCTTTTTTTTCTCTTTGATCGCCGTTCTTGGAAGTTCACGCTAACACTCTTTTATTTTAACTTGTTTTGTTAATTTGTTAAAGTAAGTAAAATTTTAAAAAATAGAATCGTAGGAAATCGGGAGTGCTAGATGCGCAGGTTTTATTGCTTTTTTTCTTCCTCCCTGCTCAGTTTTTAATATCATTATATTTTTTTCCTTTGTTGGTTACTTTCGTTGGATGCTAGCTTGTTCGGTTTCTTGGTACCTTTTATATTTTCTTTATTTTGTAGGACACCATCTTCTTTTTGCTGAAAAATTTTTTTGGCTATCTTCGTGGCTGTTTTTGTTTTGTTCATTCTTTTTTATGGCGCAACCTATTTTTTTTTTTTGATAAGAAAGCTCAGGAAAAATATATTAATCTCCTGGTCTGAAAAAGTAAGACCCAATACAATCCTTATGCATCAAAGAAATAATACTAGAAGGAGGCACTGCAAATCTATGGACTCCAGTGCTAACAAAACGCCCCATATGGGCAAGTGTATCTGCTATTGCATTAGCCTCCCTGAAGATGTGCTCCAAGTGAACAGAGGAAAAGCTACTAAGCAGAACATCGCACTCACGAACTAGGTGATGTGCTGGTTTGGATGGTAAGAGGTTGAGTAAGGTATCCACAGTCTCCCAAGAATCAGTTTCAACTTGGAGAGAAGTGAGATGCAACTCTTTTGCTAAAGTCAAGCCGGAGTGAAGAGCCCCAAACTCAGCCTCCCAAATCGATGAAGGACCAATATTCTGTGTGAAGCCAGCGACCCAAGCTCCTCTATGATCCCGAATGACACCACCAGCATAGCCTAAACCAGTAGTCGGGTCATAGGAGCCGTCACAATTGAGCTTGAAACTGCCATCAATGGGGGGAATCCAGCGAACCCACTTACCGAGGCGTGGGGATCTACCAATCTGCGCCCTGCAAAGAGATGAAGTACACTGTAAAATCGTTTAGTGTGATTATAAAGTGAGACATAAAATGGGTGATTATAAAGTGAGTTTATATTTGGGTATACTTTGAGGATGTGTTTGTTCATATAAAATCGTTCTTAGTTTGTTTGGCCTTTAGCTTATTTCCTTGAAATTCCAGTGAGTATTCTAGTGAGTTCTATGCTTGCTATGTGATTTTTTTTTCCACTAAACATGTTATATTATGTCCTTTAGTTTGGTAAGCCAAGATCATAAGAGTATATTTGAGGATGTATGATGTATTTTCACATTTTACACTTGTTTATAAACGTATAGCTTGGTATTATTGGTTTTAATCAAGTATGTTGGTTTTATATGTTCTATTGTTATACAATATGTTTGGTTTTATACGTTCTACAAACTTTATTACTGTATAGTATCACAATCAGTTATAAACGTTTGCTTGGCCAATGCAAGATGAGTATACGAAATCCCATTGATGAGTTGTCGTAAGCTCACCAAAATAATCTTCCTCTTTTGATTAGGTAGCTAGCGGTAAGGAAGGTCGAATCCTCAAGGAGATGGGTTATAAGAGTTGGAAGTCTTTGAATCGGTAGTGGTCACGGTATGCCCACGGTCGATGAGATCGAAGGGTTATAGAATCTCAGTGATGAATAGAGGTTGTGTAACAAATGTAACGATTCGAAGGTGAGAAATAAAGATATAATTCAGATGCTTGTGATGTTCCTTGATTCAATTTATACCGAGACCGCCCCGTGATCACGGGTCTTCTAAGGATGTACTCACGTCTTTTCTGCTGGATTCCAGTTAGTAGGTTGCTCAGTATGACTGAGCACTCCAGAGGGAAGGAACGTCCTTCGCCCTTTCGTGTCCAACTTTCCAGAAAACCTCACCCTCAGCTTAGCAACATAGTTAATCTGAGTATGCCCTCTCGTCACTCGTGTTTCACTCACCGCCCACGATTACAGTGATTGGTTTCTAATTTGTTATGGAGTTGATCAAGCACCATGACATCAATATGCACTAGAATGGCGAGAAATAACAAAAGAAACTGAGTAATATATTGAACGGGACCTCACAAGGGTTTGGTCCGGTAAATAAACTAAATCAAGGAAGAAAGGAAGTCTAGCCTTCCATGAGTTTTCGTAGCAAAAATATGTAAAGATGTAATCCTCAAACCAAAGTTTTTCTCCTGATCCTCCGGAGCTACAGGAATTTGATGGAACCTGAGTAACTATCTAAACAGCAATAGTGACTCTTTCTAGCTAACCTTTCAAGCATCTGATCGACGAAGGGAAGTGGGAAATGGTCCTTCCTAGTTGCCGTGTTTAACCTCCTGTAATCTATGCAGACTCGCCATCCATTTTGAACTCTCGTGGGCACGGCGCGCCCTCGGTCATTCTGGACCACCGTGACTCAGGTCTTCTTAGGCACCACTTGCACTGGACTGACCCATTTACTGTCGGAAATCGGGTATATCATACCCGCATCTAGTAATCTCAGTACTTCTTTTTTTACCACCTCCATCATTGGCGGGCTTAGCCTCCTTTGTGCATCTCGGGTGGGTTGTGCATCATCTTCTAGTAGGATTCGGTGCGTACAAACAGCGGGGCTGATTCCTTTCAGGTCTGCCAACGTCCATCTGATGGCTTGTTTGTATGCTTTGAGTACCGTTGTTAGCTGTGCGTGTTCTTCCTCAGATAGCTTGCTGGAGACTATCACTGGAAGGGTGTTATTTTCTCCTAGGTAGGTATATTGCAGATGCGACGGTAGTGGCTTCAGGTCCAGGGCTGGCGGTTGCTCTATGCTCTGTTGTAACTTTTCGTGCTCAACTGGGAGGTTGACATAATTTACCTGAGGTAGCTCTACCGTGGTCACGGTAAGGTCACGGAGAGCGTCGATCATTAGGTCGTCTATTTCGGTGCTTTCCTCCTCGAAACCTTCGATTTCTATGCTGTCTTAAAAAGCGATCTGTAATTTGCCCGTGTTGCATGTCCTGGATGCAGTCTGAACAAGTTCGTCAATAGTGTCTAGGGCGAATATAGAGGCTCCAGGATCCGGATGTCTCATGGCTTCAGGTATACTGAAGGTCACGGTATCCTCATCAAATTCCATCGACAGAGTACCTTGGTGGACATCGATCTTCGTCCTAGCTGTCTTTAGAAAAGGGCGTCCGAGTAGTATCAATTGTTGTCCATCGTTCTCCATCTCTAGTACAAAGAAATCTGCTGGGAATACCAATCCTTTTATCTGTACTAACAAGTCTTCAACTACTCCGGCTGGATGAACCACTGATCTGTCGGCGAGCTGAATTACCACCCCAGTTTTCTTCAATTTCCCAAGGTTGAGAGTCTTGTACACAGACATTGGCATTACGTTGATTGATGCACCCAAGTCGCACATAGCTTGTGCTATTTGGACTCCTCTAATTTTCAGTGGAACGGAAAACATTCCCGGGTCGTTGCATTTTTGGGGTATGTTTTTCTGGAGGACTGCTGACACAACTTCTCCCACCGTGATCTTGGCATGATCAGACAATCGTCTTTTGTTGGTGCATAGTTCCTTCAAGAATTTAGCAAATTTTGGAATTTGCTTTATCGTCTCTAGAAGCGGTATATTGACTTCCACTTTTCGGAAGATGTCAAGAATGGCCTGCTCCTCTTGGTTCCTTTTGTTCTTTGCTAATCTGGCAGGGAATGGTGGAGGTATCGTGATCACGGGCCTGGGTCGCACTTCGATTTCTTTTTCAACTTCCGCTTCACCGTCTTGTGGCACTGTTTTTGGCTGAGACGAGGGTATCTCCGAAATATCAGCTCCTACTGGAGTAGGTTGTGGTTCCTCCGTGGCCTTAGTTTGTCTGACCTGCACCTGTGGTGGCTCCTGAAGCTCTTTTCCAGACCTAAGAGTAATAGCACTAACATTATGTTTGGGGTTAGTTTCAGGTTGTGCAGGTAACTTACCTTCCCTCGCATTCTGAGCATTTTGGTTGGCCAGCTATTGTTGTGCAAATAATTGTTGGTTCAGTGTCACTTGCTTCAGGGCATCCCATATTTTGTCCAACTCCTCCTGATGGTTACGGCTGGAAGAGCCCCTCTCGTAGGTGGCTCCTGATCTGTGGTCAGGTCCTCGGTGGTTAGTCTGTTGCTCTTGTGCTCCGCCATCATAAGGCAGGTTTGGATAGGCCTTTCTTGGTTCGTAAAACCCACCTGGTTTGCCAGCAAATTCTGGGTTCCTGCGGTAAGGAGGGACATACTGATTGTATGCGTTTGCATCCTGGATCTCATTGTTGAGGACTTTGGGGAACTGGTCTGTACCGTGATCACGGTTCCCGCAGAACTCACATGGCCTTGCCTAAAGTTGTGAAACATATTTCTGGAATGCGTTGCCCAAGGTTTTGTCGATTATCTTCTGTAGGTCTGCTTCTGCGATGACCGTGGTGGCTGCTGCAGCTGTTCTTGTGGATGGTTTTGGTGGTGATCTCCCTCGCCTTACACGATGCTTGGCTCCCTTTATCATGTTGAGAATAAGATCTTTAGCTCTCCGGGAGTCAAGGGAGAGCAGGTAGCCATTAGCAGAATGATCTACAGCACTCCTAGTCTCGTCGTCCATACCATGATAGAAAGCTTGAAGCAACTGGAAATTAGTATAGCCATGCCGTGGACATGCTGAGCAGAGTTTCTTAAATCGTCTCCAGTAATCATACAAAGTTTCTGCGTCATCCTGTCGAACCACAGCTATTTGTCGTCTGAGGTCGTCTTCGACAGAAGGTGGAAAATATTCGTATAAGAACGCATCTACCATTTCATCCCATGTCCTGATGCATCCAGGGGGCATCTCACTAAGCCATTCTTCAGCCTCTCCCTTCAATGAGAAAGGGAACGATCGGAGCAGTACCTGATCCATGACCAAACCTTTTGGTTTAAAACTTGTACATGCCATCTCAAACTTTCTCAGGTGTTCGTTTGGGTCTTCACGGGCTCGTCCATGGAAGAAAAGCAACGTTTGAAGAAGTCCAGGCTTCATTTCATAGTTAACATCTCTATCATTCTCGTGGATGATGCACATTGGTCTTCTAAATCTTCCGGTTCCCCCCATTTCTTCCATTGGGATGAGTTGAGCTTCATCCTCTTCTTCATCAGCTAGAAAGGCATCGAGTACCTTGTAAGGTCGTCTTCTTTCAACCTCATCATTCATTGGAGGAGGATCCTCATGTGGAGGATTTCCTATTGGTGCTGGTGGGTCCCCAAGATTCCTCGCTCTGTTCTGGTTATCCGCTATTGGTGGAGCCGGTATATGAATTGGAGAAGGGGGATTGCTTGATGATGAGTCGACCGTGATCTCGGTCTGGTCACGGTCACTTGCTTGATGAGAACTTGATGCAGCAGAACTGGATGCAGCAGACGCAGACCAGTCTCGTCTTCTTCTAGAGTTGTTCAGCCGACAGGTTGATTCAATTTCTGGATCAAAAGGCAGTAAGGGTCCTGTCCGGCCCGAACGGGTCATATACTGTTAAGAATTCCAAATCTTGATTTGCCGTCTCCCCGGAAACGGCGTCAAATTTGATGAGTTGTCGTAAGCTCACCAAAATAATCTTCCTCTTTTGATTAGGTAGCTAGCGGTAAGGAAGGTCGAATCCTCAGGGAGATGGGTTATAAGAGTTGGAAGTCTTTGAATCGGTCGTGGTCACGGTATGCCCACGGTCGATGAGATCGAAGGGTTATAGAATCTCAGTGATGAATAGAGGTTGTGTAACAAATGTAACGATTCGAAGGTGAGAAATAAAGATATAATTCAGATGCTTGTGATGTTCCTTGATTCAATTTATACCGAGACCGCCCCGTGATCACGGGTCTTCTAAGGATGTACTCACATCTTTTCTGCTGGATTCCAGTTAGTAGGTTGCTCAGTACGACTGAGCACTCCAGAGGGAAGGAACGTCCTTCGCCCTTTCGTGTCCAACTTTCCAGAAAACCTCACCCTCAGCTTAGCAACGTAGTTAATCTGAGTATGCCCTCTCGTCACTCGTGTTTCACTCACCGCCCACGATTACAGTGATTGGTTTCTAATTTGTTATGGAGTTGATCAAGCACCATGACATCAATATGCACTAGAATGGCGAGAAATAACAAAAGAAACTGAGTAATATATTGAACGGGACCTCACAAGGGTTTGGTCCGGTAAATAAACTAAATCAAGGAAGAAAGGAAGTCTAGCCTTCCATGAGTTTTCGTAGCAAAAATATGTAAAGATGTAATCCTCAAACCAAAGTTTTTCTCCCCTTTTCGGTCACAGGCGGCCATGGTTATATATCACCAATCATGATCTCGCAGGATCCGAATCAAATTAATACTATATCCACTAAGATCTTCCGAGATTCCAGGCAGATTTTCGGACCGTGATCACGGTCAGGCCTCCGATCTTCCAGGACAACAGCTGCCGAATCGTGGCCTTTGACTTGTCATCAGAAAATTCCGGCTTTAAATCGTCAGAATAACCTGTGAAACCCTGCTTTCACAGAAATCTTGTAAGATATCATTTAATAACCCTATATACGTGTAGGTATGGAAACAAATGGTGTTAGAAGGCCGGTTTTTACGCAATGCAGAACCGCATTTTATCAAACCATCACCCATTGTTAGGGGAGAGTTACTTATCTATTCGGGAGTTGTATGGACAATGTATCGTTTTGCCAGCCATGTCTTTGCAAGCTTACTCATTCTGAGTATTTGAGACAGGTATGACTTGTTTGTGTATTTCTCTGCTTAGTCTCGAACAACATTGGCAGTAGGGGTTATATATATGTATTTTCATAATCAAAACAATTAATATTGTCGGTGGGCTTCTGGTTTCCTTTAAGTGGGATTACTCGAGAAGTGGTTTGTTATGTCCACCCCGATAAGTTTTACATTGGGCATTATTAGTCCCTGTTCTGTTATTCATATTGTGTTACAACCTAATGGGCTAGATCTGCATATTATGTTTTTAAACTAAAATGCATGTTATTATGTTATGTGTTGCATCAGTTATCAGTATGTTTTCAAAAGTAAATGTTTTCTACTCCTATTTTAGTATATGCCTTGTTCATAGACTTACTTGTTCTTGTGTTTGTTTAGTTATGAGGTTTCCAAGACACATAACACCATTTGGAGAGTATTCAGGTCATAGGCATGCTGTTAGTGGCTAGTTATTGTTTGCAAGACTGCTCAGGTTTGTGGAATTCCGATGAGTCTATACAGGAGTGGTTTCGTACCTGTTCATTTAGCGCATACTCAAATTTTGAGGAAGAAATTTTTGTAAGGAGGGGAGAATGTGAAACCCCATCCCAGTGTCCGCCTAGTCAGGATCGTTCTAATGGTCCATGTTTCCATTTGACATTTCGATCAAGTTGAAAAATCGAGACAGTAGAAAATTATTGCTCTTGTTAAACCCGAATTTATTTTTTGGCTCATTTTGAGTAGCCAAGTGTTTTCGGGTCATTTCGTAGGCCTCTGAGCCAACTTGTTTGTGTTTGGGCCCGTTTGTTCATATTCAACCCATCTATTCATTTCCGAGCACATTTATGTCTTATCAGGCCATGTATGTTCTTTTCCGAGCCATTTGTGTATTTTCCAAGCCGAGTTTATTTTTCTGAGCAGGCCACTAGGGATTTAGGACCTGAGCTACATAAATGCACTTTAAGTCAGCCATTTAGACCATTTATTTCTTTCCTGCACTCTCAATTTAGACAAAACCCCTATTCATCTCTCTTATTCCCAGCGTCATTTTCTTTCTCTGAACCATGTGTCATTTCTTCTTTTCGTTCTAATTCAGCGTACATGTCATCAAGGGATATTAGTATCTTGTTTCTCCTATTTTCCGATTATCTTCTTCTATTTCTCATCCTTATTCTCTCTTCCTTCAGTGTTTTTCACTATGTTCATCCTGCTATGCGTTCATTAGATTGGGGTGTTTGTGGGTATCCAGGTATCAGAGAATGATCAGTAGGTTTTTCCTTGTCTGATTTTGTTTATTGATTAGTTCTAGTTATTTACCTTCTTTGTTTGATTCAGGAGGATTAGGTTCTTGCGATGAGAAGAAGGACATCGTTTCTAGTTCACAAATATAGGTGGGAGTCTATGCCTTATCGGTTCGATCGGAATCCATTTTATGTTTTTATTTTTAATTCATATTTAATTCGCATCGTATGGTTTTAAATGAAAAAATTTTTTTTTTCTTGAGTTTTTATCAGAATTAAGAGAAGAGAAAATATTGGGTTGGGTTTATGTTATTAACTCTTTATCCCTTTCTCTTTCTTTTTCTCTGTAGTTGTTCGTCTTGGAAGGTCACGCTAGCACCTTTTTTTTTAAACTTGTTTTGTTGATTTGTTAAAGTAAGTAAAATTATAAAAAAAAAATCATAATGCATAGGGAGTATTAGATAAGCACGTTTTATTGCTTCTTTTTGGATGCCAGCTTGTTCGGTGTCTTCTTGCTACCTTTTATATTTACTTTATTTTGTGGGACACCATCTTCTGTTTTGCTGCTAAATTATCTAGTTGCCTTCGTGGCGGTTTTTATTTTGTTCCTCCCTTTTGATGACGCAACCTATACTACTGGCTATTTTGCTATTCTTTGTTTAATGAGCAGCTATAGGTCTTTGTAGAGATTTTTGTACCTTTTTCTCTTTTTTTCTTTTTTGTCCTTTTGCCTTTTTGTTTTCTTTTGACTTTTTGTCTTGCCTATCCCCTTTTATCTTACCATAACATGACAATCTTTTCTCTTTTTTTTCTAAATAATTAATATATTAGACAAAACAAGGAGGCATTCCTGAGAGTTTTTCTTTTACTTGCTATATCTTTAGATTGAAGTATCATTTAGTTTATAGGTTTGAGAAAGAGAGTATTTTGGATTATATTTTTATTGTGCTTAAGGAAGAATTAAGACTAAATAAAGATCATGGTTTGTGGGCTTAGATAAAAATTAGGTTTTTAGATTTATGTTTATTTATTTTGGATTTTTGTCAATGACATGTACTAGTGACTTTTACAAACATTAGTTCCTAGGCTTAGTGTGACTATAAACTAAGTTTATATTTGGGTATGCTTTGAGGATGTGTGGTTTGCTCATATAAAATCGTTCTTAGTTTGTTTGGCTTTCAGCTTATTTCCTTGAAATCTGAGTGAGTATTCTCGTGAGTTCTATACTTTCTAAGTGATTTTCTTGTCCTCCAAACATGTTATATTATGAGCCTTAGTTTGGTAAGCCAAGATCATATGACTATATTTGAGGGCGTATGAAGCATTTGCATATTTTACACTTGTTTATGAATGTAAGGTTTGGTATTATTGGTTTTAATTAAGTACGTTGGTTTTATATGTTCTATTGTTATACAATATATTTGGTTTTATACGTTCTGCATACATTATTTCAGTATGGTATCACAGTCAGTTGTAAACGTCGACTTAACCAATGCGAGATGAGTATACGGAATCCCACTACTAGGGGAGAGTTACTTACCTGTTCGGGAGTTGTATGGATGATGTATCATTTTGCCAACCACGTCTTCGCAGGCTTGTTCGTTCTCAATATTTGAGACAGGTATGACTTGTTTGTGTATTTCTCTATCTAGTCTCTGACAACACTAGTAGTAGGGGTTATATATATTTATATTTTCAGAATCAAAACCATTAATGCTGCTAGTGGTTTTCCGGTTTCTCTTTAGTGGGATTACTCAATAAGTGGTTAGTTATGTCCACCCAGATGGGTTTTATGTTTGGAATTATTAGCCCCTGTTTTGTTATTCATATTGTGTTACAACATATTGTGCTGGATCCATGTGTTATGTTTTAAAATAAGATGTTATCGTCTTATGTGTTGCATTAGTTATGAGTATGTTTTCAAAAGTAAATGTTTTATACTCCTGTTTTAGTATATGCCTCTATTTACCCGTAGAACTTACGATGTTGTGACTCCTACTGAGATTATTATCTCACTCGTTGTTGTTTTTCTCTTTCAGGAGTAGTAAGTGAGCTTTAATATGTTGTTCCAAGGAGTGAGTGCTTCGTTTGACTCAGTGGTTGGAATATTGCATCTGCATGTCATTGTTTACGTGGTTTTTTCTGGCATTTTGATTACAAATTTGTTTTCATTTTCTGGATTCTATTTGACAAACATTTGTTATGTTTGGATGTGGTTTACATTGTGGGTCTAAGGCCCGGTTTTGGATTTTTGGACTTTTGTGTTATGGACCCGTTCGGGTTTCATTTTGAGTTTCATTTTATAATAAAGTCTTCCATTGTATTTTTGGTTTATTCTGGTTACTGTTTATTGTACCGAATGTTAATTTATGATTGAACATGCTCCTTTTCTAAAAATTAAATGCTCTTTATTTTGGGAATCCTGTTTTGAAAAGTCAAAAAGCCTTGTAAGATTCGGATTGGTCTACATATTGGGTTAGTCCGAGTTTCACAGCGGTAAGGGCCCAGTTTTCGGTTTTGGGTCCTTACAACTTGGATCAAGGGTGATCACGGAAAGTTACCCCTAAACCGCCTCGACTCCTTAGAAATAAAAGTACAGATCTGCAAAAGATGTTGTAACTAATAGAAAATGGTGAAATTAAAAGGGAGACTTTGAACTTAATTGTAGAAGTGCCCTCAATTGGTAGTGTTGTCTAATCCCGTCAGTTGTGTGTCACCGAGCCATGGTCATGAGCCACGAAGGATTGTAACTGTCTTCCGTTCAGAGATCTCCAACAAGGCTGCCAGGTATGAGCATGACACTCCAAGGGCTCGATTTCGTTTTCCTTGTATTCGATTCAAGACCTTGGATTGCTGACGTAGTCAATCCTTGGACTTACTCTATCTCACCGCCGGTATGTCACTTACTGGAGAGGTCAGTTAAGCTCTTTGTGAACTATTACAAGTTTTGATTGTAAGATACTAATCTATAAAATTGATCAGAGACTATAAATGAATATGCTTTGGAGTTGCGCAAAGGGTAAGATGAACTGAATAATCAACTACTGAAATGGAAATTGATCCTCTTAGAGGGCTCGGGGCATTCAAAAATTACCAGAACTAGATCCAAGAACTCTAGCCAGACATAACGATTGTAGCAAACTAAAAGTAAAAGAAACTAAATGCAAGACTAGAATTGGATATGCCTAGCGACAGACGGTTCAGATTTATATGGATCATAGATCACGCAGGATCTCTACTGATAGCACAAAAATTCAAATATTCATCTGTTCAAACTTTAAAAAGCATGAGAAAAAAATTATCTTCCAAAATTATTGGAGATCTCCAATAAGCACACATATTAGAGGTCACAGGCAAATGCTACATTTTCTCTCTCAAAATACTCTTAAATTCCTGCATATATCTCAAATATAGATTTTCAGGTCAGTTTATCAAATATAGATTTTCATTTTTTAATGAAAGGATATGCATCGATAATCATATTCTTGGGATTTCGTTTATGTAAGTGTTTCCAACCATTCTACTATCTTTTAATATAAGAGTCTCAATAGCAGAGAAATTAGTAATTTATTTTATTTATCTTAAATAGAAAATCTATATAATTTCATTTATTTTAATTGTCTTAAATGGAAAATCTATACCATTTCATCTAGTAAGATATTAATGAAAGGATCCACTTGGAAGGAAAAATAAGAATACCTTTCAAATTCGTCAACAATTTTGTCCACATTTGTTAAGTCTAAAGAGCCTAAAATCAACTGGTGGAGTACTCAAATCAAGAAAGGGATCAGACTGTTGGAGCAAAAAGCTTTTCTCATTGACTTCTCTCCTATAATGGTGTCCAATATAGATTAAGGCGTGGAAGTGCTGTCTTCCCTGAAAAATATGGGGGCTATTGTTGCACCAGGTTTCTACGTTTTGGCTTTTATGCTTAAGCTTGAGCTTATAGTGTCAGTATAATCTTATTTAAACGTTGGACATAAGATGCAATTGATCATTCAATATCATGGAACTCCAATTGCTCTTCTCCATCTTTTTCTCCTATCTGTTGCTCGTCTTTCTGTTCTCCAGGATGCTTAAAAGATTAGCATCCAAAGCTCCAGGTCCAAATTTACCCCCGGGGCCGTGGAGGCTACCAATCCTAGGAAATGTTCATCAGTTATTTGGCTCTCCAATCCAAATCCAACAAAAACTGTATGCTTTGGCTAAGAAATACGGAAGTATTATGTATCTCCAACTCGGTGAGCTTGACCATATCATTATTTCTTCACCAGAAACTGCTAAGGAGGTTCTGAAGACCCACGATGTCAACTTTGCTTATAGGCCTTCCGTTCTACTAGCAAGACTGGTCTTTGATAATTGTTCAGATATTGCGTTTTCGCCATATGGTGCTTACTGGAGACAGCTGCGCAAAATTTGCATGACGGAGATGCTTAGTGCAACGCGCGTACAAGCTTTCAGGTCAATCAGGGAGGAAGAGGTATCCAATCTTATTAGACTCGTTTCAAGCAGTGAAGGATCAACAATGGACCTCTCTAGTCAATTCTTTAAATTGACGTATAGTTTAATTTCGAGGGCAGCATTTGGCAGCATACATGAAGATCAAGCTTCATTCACACGAATTGCTATAGCAATTACAAAGTATGGAGGCGGTTTTAGTATTTCTGATTTTTTGCCCTCTTGGAAATTCCTCCCGGTAGTCAGTGGATTCAAATCTAAACTGGAGAGAGTGCGCCAAGAAGCAGACATGATCCTTGATAAAATCATAAACGAACACAAAGATAGAAAGGTGATAGGTACGACTGGAAAGAATATTGAAGCAGATGACATTGTAGATGTTCTTTTAAATCTTCAGAATGGTGGCAACCTTGAGCTCCCATTAACAATCGCCAACATAAAGGCAGTCGTTCTGGTTTGTGCTCTCTTAATTAATTTTGTTGATTAGTTTGGTATTTCTGAGGGGGAAACTATGCAACTTTTGTTGTTTTCCTTACTATTTTTCTATTTTTTAGGATATTTTTGTGGCCGGAGCTGAAACTTCCTCTTCAACCATGGAATGGGCAATGTCAGAGCTAATGAGAAATCCAAAAGAGATGGAAAAGGCCCAACTAGAGGTGCGACAACTTTTTGGCATTGCCGGAAGAGTTGACGAAGCTAGAATTGATGAATTAAGTTACTTGAAGTTGATTATCAAAGAAACTCTGAGATTACATCCACCCGTGCCTATGCTAATTCCTAGAGAAAGTCAAGAAGAGTGTGAGATTAATGGGTATCGTATCCCATCAAAATCGAGGGTGATTATCAATGCATGGGCAATTGGAAGAGATCCCAACTACTGGGATGAAGCTGAAAGGTTCTATCCGGAGAGATTCCTTGATGGTACAATTGATTATAAAGGATCTAATTATGAATATATACCATTTGGTGCTGGGAGGAGAATATGTCCAGGCATGTCATTTGGTGTAGCTGCTGTCCTCCTTCCACTCGCAAGCTTGCTGTTCCACTTTGATTGGAAACTCCCTGATACAATGAAGCCAGAAAACTTAGACATGCTCGAAGGCTGTGGATTTACACTCAGGAGACAGAACCCTCTCAAGTTAATCCCGTTTGGTACTCATCCTTTTCAGCATTGAATGGCTGATAAGAAAAATAGATAATATTGGCTTTCTGTATGTCTTCCATCAATAATATCATTGGGTGAGTACAATGATACTATACCAAGTATTATGTTTTCAATACAAAAGAGTATAAGTTTGGGATGGTTTGGACATTAATATGAAATTGATAAACTTTAACAGTACTTCTCTCCTACATCTAACTAATATGAACATCTAATACAGGACGAGAAGGGATAGGGATTAAGACCAGATCCTCGTCTCTCCTGCCACTCAACCCGCAGGCATCAGCCATGTTCAGATCTTCATGCTTCAGTCCATCGGCAAGTTTCCAATCAAAATGGTACAACAACTGTGCGAGTGGCAGTTCAATGTTGGGTAGGGCAAATGCTATACCAGGGCACATCCTCCTCCCAGCACCAAATGGGATATACTTAAAGTTGATCCCCTTGTAATCAACCTGGCTATCAAGGAAACGCTCCGGCTTAAACTTCTCCGCTTCACTCCAATGTCTAGGATCTCTTCCAAGTGCCCATGCGTTGATGATGATTTTAGTCTTGGAAGGTATCTCATACCCATTAATCTCGCAGCTCTCACTGGATTCTCTTGGAAGTAGAAGAGGTATAGGAGGATGAAGCCTCAGAGTTTCTTTGATTACTGCTTTTAAGAACTTCAGTTCTTCCGTATCCTGTTCTTCCACACTTCCTTTCTTACTGAAGAACTGCTTTTAAGAACTTCAGTTCTTCCGTATCCTGTTCTTCCACACTTCCTTTCTTACTGAAGAACTGTCTCACCTCAGCTTGAGCCTCTTTCATCACCATTGGGTTTCTCAGCATTTCTGCCATTGCCCAATCTACTGTCGTCGCTGATGTGTCAACCCCCGCAGCAAAGATGTCCTGAAGATATAGCACCCATATGCAACCACAATCAAGTAATCTAATTGATTCAATTTACTTGATAAGTATATGTGTCAATCAAAACCCGAAAAAAAAAATTGCGAATGAGTTTACTTACCAAGATTACAGCTTTGATATTGTTGTCAGTTAGAGGAGTTTCAAAGTGATTATGTTTCTGCAACTTAAAGAGAACATCAACTAGATACTCGTTTCTTTCTTCGTTCTTCATCTTTCCTGTTACCTTCATCTCCCTGTGATCATTCAGAATCTGATTGAGTAATCGGTCTGTCACACGGTACAGCCTTTCTACTTTACCTCTCATTCCAGTAATCACTTGAATCGCCTCAATTGAAGGGTACACATCAGACAAGCAGAAACCTCCTGCAAGCTTCCCACCTTCCTTCATTATCGATATGAATGTTTCTTGGCCTCTGCACTTTTCGCCAAATGCTGCTCTTGATGTTATGCCATAAACCAGAGAGAAGATTTTCATTGTGAGATTGATAGGCGAACTTTGACAAGAATATATTGTTTTTATCAGATTTGCCACCTCCTCTTCCCTGATTGAAGCAAATGATCGAACACGGTGTGTATTTAAAAGCTCTGCCACGAAAACCTTCTTTAGCTGTCTCCAGTAATCTCCATATGGAGCCCAAGCTAGGTCTGTAGAGTTGTATGTCATGATTGAAGCTGCAAAAATAAAAGGTCTGTTGGCAAAGATGGTGTCATGGGTTCTCATGACTTCTTTTGCCATTTCAGGACTGGACACTACCACGGTGGATAGTTGACCAAGTTGTAGGTGCATAAGAGGTCCGTATTTTCTCGCTAAGTCTCACAGGGAGTGGTGAGGGTGAAAGCCAACAAGCTGGTGTAAGTTACCAACAACGGGTAGCTTCCATGGCCCTGGAGGGAGCCTGGGTGCTAGCTTCCTTGCTTTTGCTGATTTCACTACAACTTTGATTACAAACAACAAAAAGAGAAGGCATGCAAAGAGGACATGGAATAAGGGCATATGAACCTTCATTGAACTGTATGGATATGAGAGCACTGCAATTTGGGTCGTTGTTTTGGTGGATATTTTCATTGATAGTGTATATATGTGCTTCTACCGACAAAATATCTAGCAAATATCTTCCATCATCTGCTTTATTAGACGACAACACTTACTTCATGAACGACGTCATACAGCTAATCCGGCATGATCTAATTCTGGAAAAAGATGGAAAAGAGGGGAGATAAGATTGTTAGTACCTCCATAGAATCATTATATTATAAACAATTCTAGTGCAACAGGGACATATACATAACAATTATAAATAATTAGTTATAAATCTCTTGTTATCCATATTTTCTACTCAGTGCACACAAGATTTCACAATTCATAATCAATATACATGATTTATAAACTCTCATGATATCAAGTCTAGCCTAATAGATTCCCACACACACATTACTCCATCTCACGGGTTACTGTATCTAAAAACCTATTAAAATGGATCACAAAACAATATGAAATAACCCCACTAAAGAAAAGCTGAAATCTCATAGATAGTGTTAATGTTATAGATTGAAAAATAATATAGTCTCCTACCATCACTGTTATCTGAGACCAAATAAAGAACACACACTATCATACTCACTCCCAAGCATACACATTCACACAAGCCTGCTAAGTCAACGAAAATCAAATAACCTACTAAGTCAATGCAAACTCAGTATAAATCACAATTCCATCCATACAACATCATATATGTAAATAATATTTCCCTTTAATGAGATTCTATATACTTCACTCACATTGACCAAGTGTATTCATCAATTCAAGGTATACCTAGAATATATATATATATCACATATGTGTAAAGTAGTAATGTATGCACACTCAAATATCCTCACCAACGATTACCACATATTTGCAGACCTCTCAAGACCTCAAATCCGCACATTGAGGTGTAGGATATACTTAGATGTTACTAGATTATCATATAAGAGGTATTCAGGCCAACAAGAATCGAATTGGTCATTTTCAATTACCCTAGAGGAGTAGTCAATTACTGACAAGACTGGAAAATTGGTTGATGGAAAAGTATTCAAATACTCCAAGTGAGTAATTGATTATTGAAGGAAACTTAAAAGTCGGTTTCAAAGAGGATTAATCGATTATTGACGAAACTGAAAATTCGGTTTCAAGAAAGAATAATGTAGTACTCTGTTTGAGTAGTTGATTACAGACAGAAACAAGGTTATGGTTCAAGAAAAGCAATCGATTACTTCGAGTGAGTAATCAAGTACTAACATAAGAGAAGAATGTCTACGACACTTATTTTTCACTTAGATCAATTTCGATCACTCTCAATAATCATTACCTAGTTTCTCAGCAATAAAGGGTTCACAAAATATCATCCTCACCAATGCATCTCTCCAACCCAACCTCAAAACAACACACACAGTATCTCACAATAGTTCTTGGAATGACATCTTACATATCCTCAATCACAATCTCATCATAAAATCTGGGTTCATCGCTCACCAAGTAATGAATCAACACACAACTACAATATGCATAAGTAGTTCAAATGTTGCCAGTTGATGCATAAAATCATGACAAGTATACAAATGAACCTAGCATGATATTTACACTCAATTTCAGCATAGGTCTCTATTAAAAACCATACAATTCTAGATTTTAATTATAAAAAAGAAAATATTATGTACATTCAAATAAAGCATAGACTCCCACCCCTTGTGCTATCAACTTAATAGCAAGTCCCTTCCCTTTATCACACACTCCAATCATGCCTAAACAAACACACTCAAAATGCTAAGCAAATGCAACCAATGTTGGAAATAAATAGGAAATGGAAAGGAACTCTATGGCTCCTCCCGACACCTCTCACTCTAATTTGACAATCTAAACTGACACAAATGCATAGTAAGGCACATACCTCAAAATCTTCAAATTAGTACCCTAATCACAAGAACAATCAACCCAATCGACAAGAGTAGTGGAAATATTCAGAATAGAGTTAAGGAAACAATTAGGAACAAAGCCCAATAGTTAGAATCAAAGGGAACAAATCAAAACCAAGGGTGTATGGGTGTAAGCGCATAAGTGATGAACAAGGAAATGGAGGAAGAGTGCATGCAAACCGAGAGAGAAACAGGCATCAGGAAAATATAGGTTGAAGGGTCACATGAGCTATGTCAGCCCTTGGAACCCAAAAATCGTGTGGCAGTCATCGTAGGAATAGTATATACACTACTAGTATATACAACAATGCATATAATAAACCTACAAGGCTGGAGGAGAATTTGTCATCCAAAGAACAATAATATGCACAATGAGAAAGAGTGGAATACAAGATGTCTTCGGGTAAGCAGACCCATAACATAACAACCCAGATTTGGACTCATTACAACACCCTAACATTTCTACCCTACCTTTGAAGAACATAGTAAAATAACATTTTTTTTTATTTTCTATCGAATTTGGATCATACACAAGCACTCTTCTAGAAAATTGCGAGGATCCCCTCTCTAGAGGAATAAACTCAACAACGTACTGGAGCAACGAATCTCCAATTCACACTCACATATAAGGTATTGTTTGGGGAGATTACGCATACATCTCTAGCCCAAGGCCTAGTGGAATACGTTTAATCCCTGGCACACTGCCACTGGGATTTGAATCACCACCCACTGTCTTTTGTTCTTATAAGGAGGACGCCTTTCACCAATTCAGTTTATGTGAGGAGCCCCTCCCTGGAAGAATAAACTCAACACAACAACAACTGGAGCAAAAAATCTCCAACACATACTCGCATATAGGGTATTGTTTGGGGAGAGCAACGAATCTCTCCGGCTTAAGGCCCATTGGAATATATTTAATCCCTAGCATGCTGTCACTGGGATTCGAACCACCATCCACTGTCTTTTGTTTCTTCAAAGAGGACGTCTTTCACCAATTGAAAGAGGATGCCTATTATTTCAAAGCACAATGCGCAACCATGACTCTTCAAGCACACAAGATCGTGATTGGGCTGACATCTCTTAGTCTATCTAGGCCAAGGACTTAGTGCTTAGAGTCGTTAGTGGTAGTCTGCATAGAGCCTCTCACTTGCCTCTCATTTTCTCTTATGTTGTGACTTGATCGGTCTTGATATGACATGCCCACCTCTCAGCCCAATTCCACTGATGATGCCAGAGTGCTAGGTGATGGTAGCTCCACCTAATGGGTCCCCACATGAAGATTTCCTGTACACTCATGTCATTGTATTATAATCCCTATCTTTCCTCATGCCTCCCTTGGCAAATCCATATCTCACTACTATACTTAGAGAGCTCTCAAGAGCCGCATAAGTTATCCTATATTGTTGCAATACGTGATACACTTTATGATTCCAAATGTGACTTAATACTTCACATGACAACTCATTTTTCATGTCATCTCATGACACTTTGTATCAATGTAATACATAGTATTAACAAACAGATAACACATGGCAACTCACATGCATTTCACAGCACATACAATATTCAACATTATTATTTCAGTATATTGTTCCTCTATCAAGCAAATTTATATGATCATGCCAGCAAATAGATTCAAAATGAAAAATTCCATCCACTCATGGGTTTCGTAGTCCATATAGCCCTCAACCGCATCCTAAACTAATTCCTCCACCTACACATAATAATTTTCAAATTCTAAGAAAATTATTCTAATTTCATAATAACCCATAAAATCATGCATCTATACTTTTTATTTGATGTGTTTCTATCCACAAACCAAACCATAACCAATTTTGGTAATTTCTCTATTTTTTTAATCTTGTTATATTTATTTCACTACTCATTTCATATCAAAATCATAATAATTTAGTACCACTAGATTCTAAATTAAATATACTATTTTTTTATTTTCTAAAATTTTTTTCAAGTTTTTACTATTTTTCCAAATTTAATTCAATTTTTACCTATTATTTAATAATTTTCTAAATGCAATAATTGGGCCAACCAAAGTATGCCACCTAGCACCACCAAGTGTTGCCAGCCCAAGATCTGAACAACAAGAGAATGATAAGTGTCCCAATATGAGCGTGACACTTCTCGTTAGAGCCTAAGCCTCAAAACCGTACCTGGACATTTTAACAGACAACACTTCACCTATACCTATATCTGAATGACTGGTCATGTGGACGACTTGTCATCTGAGGTTGTGTTCTACCTCTAGAATGTTATCGATAACCAGAAATCCACCGAAAAAAACAGAACTCTGATCTACACAAATACACTCTCGTACCCTACTCTAGGGGTGTTCACCTTCTCCACAGAACCCTAAGAGTAGCAATTACAATACTACCCTTAGAATCCCAAGAGGCTAATAAAACAAAATAGTGTAAAATCTCAGCTGAATAAAATAATAAAGTAGAGTAAAATGATATCTTATTCACATCTAGAATGAAAAACCAAAAACCCAACCAGAATCATTATATATCATATGTTAAAATATTATCCATAGAATAAAAGCACCAGATAATATTTATAAAACCAAAATCAGAATCAATTGTATAAAAAATAAAATAAAATCTTGTCCGTATGTACAAAACAAATCAAAATACTAGTTAAACCTAAAATCAGAAGACCAGTCTGAAATCAGCCATGTGAGTTGGACAGCTAGCAACCAGCACATGTAACACAATCTTGACAGCATTAAAATAATTAATTAAATATCCAGGTGAGGGAAAATGGGAACCACAAAATGCATAATAAGTAACACAATTGAAAATCAAAGCTGAAATAATAGAATCTGTATAAAACCTCAATAATACTCAAATTCAAATTCAAATAAAACAGAAACATAGAAATGGTGAATCACACACTCACACATAAATTCTTATTTAAAAAGGCTGGAAAGTCGGCTAGTAAAACAACTGCCTATCCCCAGGCCAGGAGAGAAGAGGAGGCCCACTAATGGTTCTTTTATCGTTTTATTAAAACTTAGCCCACACTAGTGTTGTTAAAGGCTTATATGGTTAAGTCCTGTAACCATCTAAATATATGACCCATCGGCCACTAATCTCAGTCTAGGTCGTCATTGCACTGGAACACTCAATAACCATAATAGAAAGTAAAACTGATCAAAATATGGTATACACAACCCAAAATCACAATGTCACAAATAGGCATATAATCTCACAGAAAATCACATGTCTTCACAGTACATACAACCATATGTGCCTCATCACAATATGACTCTCAATACAAAACATAGTAAAACAACATGTGTAAAATACCAGTATGATTCATCATTTCATTTTCTGAAAACATAAAACTCAGACATGTATTTAAAAAAAAAGTAAGTGTGAGGTCCCCACTCACCAGTATGTAGTCACAACATAGCAAATAAGACAGCATAGTAGAGATCCAATCCACAATCCATAATAATCAACACAAGTCAGTATAAAATATAACCATATAATCAAAAACCGTACAACCAACAGGCAAAATGAGGTAAATATCATATTTTCAGAAAATATAGAAATCTGAAATTTGATTGATAAACCCTCAAATTACATTTTTTATCAACATAATATTATTTATGAAATCATACTCTATCATTTCAAATCAAAATACGTTTTTCAAGAAAATCTTTAAAAGCCTATATCTTACAAAAGACAAGTCAAATCGAAAGATCGACAAGACCATCTCGTCCGGAACATTGAAATTCGGTAATGGGATCAAAATGGAAAATTAGGGTTATGAGACCCGATTTTTCTGTTCTAGAAGTCCAGATACCAGTACAGTTGAAATGACCATTTTGCCCCAGAAGAAATGGATATGTGGTAGCCGAAAATGGTATTGAAGGTTCAGTGTTCATTTCTAATTTTATTTCTTCTTTATTTTATTTCTAACATTAATGGTACATTATTTATTCTTAAGAGATAATTTCATAATTAAATAATAACGATTATCTCCTTATATTAAGCCTTAAAAGTATGAAAATTAATCTCATTACACCCTATAAATAGAGTAGTTAGCCATACATAAAATCTCACACTAAAAACATACAAAATCATCACACAATCAACCCTACTTCTTACCTTTGCTGCCGAAAGTTCATAAACGCTCACCATAGCCGAATTCCTTCATTAGATTTCTACAAATAATAGCTTGTTAGAAACCTCTTTCTATCCTCTATATTTCTATCTTCGTTTCATCATCAGAAGGTTAGTTTTTCCCTATATTTTTCCTTATCGCAATTTGAAGGGGGTTAGTGCCGAAATTCTTGATTGATCATTTAATTGGTTTCTGTTGTTATTCCTCTTGTTCATATAATTGTTTAGCACCTATTCATATTTTAATATCATAAATTCATCCTTTGAATCTTTCCTTTGTATGAAATCAGTATGTCTTATACCTTTGCCCTATTGTTGTCGATTCTTGTCAATTGGCTTGTTTATTGGTTTCTTATACTGTTCCTTTTAATCGTATGAGTAATTAACACCTAATCCTTCTATATTTTCATAAAATAGTAACCCCTAAACCTTGTATGCATGAAATCACAACTTTCCTTGTACCCTAACTTAGTTCCAAAATTTTCATGGTAAATTGGGATGGTAAATTAGGTTGATTCTTGTTATGTTCTTGGATATCACATTACACATCCAAGGGGGAGGTCTTAGCAACATCTGATCACTGGTTTCTAATAGGTTTGATGAGTGGAAATTGGTAAGGAAATAGGATGTTTACTTGATTATTGAATATGTATGCTTCATATGGTTTTGTCTTTGCCTATGGTTATATAGGTGGTTCAGATCTTCTTAATAAAGGAAAAAGAATAGCTATTTGTTCAGAGACAAGAAAGGTAGGATCTATACCTTAACGGTTTCTCCAGAGATCCTTGTTGTATGATTGATGATCTCGATATTGTTCTAGTTGTTAATTGTATGCGCATGCTTGGTATAGAGTATGCATGAGTTGCGGATTGAGCTATGAGTTCTTAGGCAATTTTGGACCCCTAAGATAGGTTGTGTATGCCTGATTCGGTTGTATTGTGTGCATATGACTTGCTAATTATATTATGGTATGATTAAGGATGCTCTGCTATGATGATATGCTTTGTACTTGCTTGTGTGTGCTTGTACATGATTGTGTGTTAAGATCCTTTTCTGGTGGTTATTCGGGGTAAACACTGATGCTTCTAGGGAGAGGAGAAGTTCTTACTAGTATGGGAGTCACATGGGTGGCAATCCCCAGCATGTGCACACTGGATGCTTAGTCCTTGTGTGGTTAGATGCCTTGTCCTCTGTGCTAGCAAGATATCCTTATCCTTTTGTGGTTTGGATACCTTGTCCTTGTGTTGAAAGATGGATAGGCTTGCTGATTAGATTATATGCTAACTGTTTATCTTTTGTGTAGCGAAGCCTTGGACAACACAGGTGGAAGGGGATGGCCTTTCTTTGATGAGATTGAATGATTAATTACCTGTCTGTGTACTTCTATTTTCAGAAATGTTCTTAGTCCACCCTCAGCCAATTACTTTCAGTCCTATCCCTTATTATGGTCGATTGATGATTGTTTGATATCCCTTTAGATGTGTAGATGGATCTGACATTGTTTGCGAGATCTTTTATTTAGATTTCTGCAGATCTTATGATGTTGTGACCCTACTGAGATTCTTGTAATCTCACCCTGTTATTTTGACCATTTTTCAAGTTTAGGTACATTATCTCTTCGTGGTATTGGTGTGTGAGATTAAGGTTACATGGCGGGACGTTATTGTATCACTTTTGCATACCTCCTTCCTTGTTTATTGCTTGTGCATATACCATTAAACACGATGTTTGATTGGACTGTTTTCTGGTTTATTGAATCCCTCTTATTCTTGTTTATTTCCGAAACTTATTTGAGGGCAACTCGCTAGATTTTGAGATCATTATGGGACTTGTGTGTTGCGGTTCCTTTGGTTAATTTTAAAGACTTCCGCTGATGTTTTTATTCACTCTGTACGTTACCAGAATATTTGTCCATTATAATCATTCTCCAACTTTTGAAAAACATAAGATATGAATCTAATAAAATGGTTTAGGATGATTAGAGCATTGTAAGATTTAGATCGGTCCTAGGTTGGGCTTGTTTGGGTTTCATTGCAGTAAGAGTCCTAGTAGATTAGATTTGGGTCCTTACAAAGGTTGTCGACGATGTGTGGTCAGACGGTGGCCAAAAACTAGAAACGAAACCTAAAACCCAAAGCTGCACAAAGCCTCAACCATTTTCAACATTCAACCCATCAATACAAAACTAGAAACAAAGAGAATACAAATCCGGGGTTGAATCGCCGATTGCTCGCTAGATTTGGCCGGAATAGGTGATTTTCCCTCCTAAAAAATCACAACCTTCTTCAACTACCACAGGTCGCATCTAGCGATGATTTCCAACGAGGCTAGCAACAGATGACTGTTGGCAAGGAGGGGAGTCAATCGGTGGTGGTGGTGAGGGTCAGAGCAGTCGGACGTCGGATCTGCGATTCTCTGGCCGGAGAAGAAGAAGGCACAGTCAAGGGGAGAATGAAGAAGGAAAAAGAAGAAATGAATAAGGAAAAAGAAGAAAAAAAAAGAAAAAATATTTTTTTATTTTATTTTAAAATCAGAATCAAGCAACAAAATGGCGTTGTTTTGGCATTCACCAAAACTGAAGAAATAAAATTCTACTATTTAATTTAATTTTTAAATGATAAAATAATTTTAAAAAATACTCTTAAACTTTAAAAATCTCAATAAATAGAATATAAGTCCAAAAATTATGAAAATTTCAACATATAAATCCAAAAAAATTATATCTCAATAATTTTCTGACTAAAAGATTTTTAATTAAAAATAAAATATCATCCAAAAAATTATAAATTATACCTTAAAATTATAAAAAATCAAACGATATAATATAATTCTCATATACATGTCCAAAAATACTTTAAAATCACAATAACATACATACACATAATCCATCACAAAAACACCAAGAAAAAAAATTACACTACCCTTAAGCATAAAATACAAAAAACCTAGGTTTTACATCCTATCCCCCTTAAAAACAATTTTGTCCCGAAACTTTCCATAAGCATAACAACAATAACAACATATCACCAAACATATCCATCATATCTATAAAGTAACCATAATATCCTACACTCAACAATACCCACAACACCGCAGATATCCTACCACCACAACATTATTCTCCACCACCACCACAATATTATCAACCAGCGCCACGGTATTATCAACCAATGCCACGGTATTATCAACCAACACCACAACATTATCAACCAACACCACAACATTATCAACCAACACCACAATAATATCAACCAACACCATCACAACAATATCAACCAACACCAACACCAAAACAATATCAACCAACACCAATACCACAACATTATCCTCTACCACCACAACATTATCCATCATCACCACAACAATATCCACCACCACCACAACAAAATACACCACGACCACAACATTATCCTCTAACACCACAACAATATCAACCAACACCACAACATTATCAACCAACACAACATTATCAACCTACACATATAAAGGAAAAACAAGAAACATACTCAAAGAAAATAGAAAAATCACCAAGCAAAAAGCTGAGGGAACCTCCTCTTCATCTCAGCCTCAGTCTCCCAAGTCTCCTTCTCCAATTATGGACTCCTCCAAAGCACCTACACCAAAGAAACGGTCTTGCTCAGTAAGACTCTCTCAGATCTGTCCAGGATGGACACTAGCTGAGTAGGATAAGTCAAATCCTCCGATATTTCCATAGGAGGTATCTCCAACACATGACTAGGATCTTGAATGTACCTCCTCAACATCGATGCATGAAACACGTTATGTATCCTCTCCAACTCCAGAGGCAACCTTAACCGATAAGTTACAGGATCAATCCTCTCAATCACCTCATAAGGGCCAATATACCGAGGTCCTAGCTGACCCCTCTGCCCAAAGTGTATCACCCCCTTCTAGGATGCTATCTTCAAGAATACTTTATCCCCAACTGCAAACTCTAAAGGCCTATGCCTATTATCCGTATAGCTCTTCTGGCGATCTTGGGCCGCTCTCAACCTGTCTTGAATCAGTTTCACCCTATCCAAGGTGAAATCTGTCAACTTTGCTCGACTCAATCTCCTCCCTCCAACCTCACTCCACAACAATCAAGAGCGACAAGCTCTCCCATGCAATGCCTCATAAGGTGCTATAACAATACTCGCCTAAAAGCTGTTATTATAAGCAAACTCAACCAGCGCTATATAACAATCCCAATTGCCTTGAAAATCAAGACATAAGCTCTCAGCATGTCTTCAGGGGTCTGGTTAGTCCTCTCTGACTGACCGTCTATCTGAGGATTAAATGCAGTACTAAAACTCACCTGCATACCCAAAACCTCTTACAACTGACCCCAAAATCTTGATATGAAATGGGGACCTCTGTCAGACACAATATACACCGGCACACCATGGAATCTGACTATCTCCTGAACATACAACTCCGCAAGATGCTCCAATGAAAGACCCATCTGAATAGGTAGGAAATGGGCCAACTTAGTGAGTCGATCTACCACTACCCATACTACACCATGCTCTCTCTGAAAGGAAAGCTAGACACAAAATCCATAGTCACAAATCTATACTGACATTTAGACATATAAGACTCGATACACATCACTCGGTCAATTTTCGGGTCTCACGGTCTACCTAAGACTACTCAGGTCAAACTAACTTGATCAAAGGGTCAAACACACAAACTAACCAATCCAACTTATGTTGACTATACATATAGACTAACTCTAACACTCAGAAGGATGAGATCCCATAGTTTATGCAATGCATTTACTAACTCAATCCATGCATTAGAATATCATTGGGATGCTTCCATAAAAGTAAAACTATATCTCAAGGGATGATTGGGGCGAGAAATTTTGATGCCAAAAGATAATATCAATCCAACTTTAAGTTTATTGTGACTCAGATTGGGTTGATTGTACCACAAGTAGAAAATCTTTGACTAGTTACATTATCATGTTAAAAAATTCTCCAATTTTGAGGAAATCCAAAGAGCATTCGACTATATCCATATTATTAGAGCATAGAGCCATGACCAACACTATAAGTGAGATTTTTTGGTTACACAGTTTATAAGATTTTCTTATAAAGTCTCACTTGCAAAACTTGGATCATAATTACAACACTGAATTGGGTTTCTACTAACCTCTCTATGGTAAGGGTCCAAAATCATAGGTCCAAACGCAAACTTAACACACAAGCCCAAGCCCACATAAAAGAGGGAGTGAGATCGGCTCTACTACCACTTGTAGTAGGGTTCCGGACCTCCGGCTCAGAGGGTCTGGATGTATATGTACGCATGATGGATCACAATTGCAGCATTCAATTGGACTTTTAACCAAATGGTCTAAAAAATATATCTTATTACAAATAATCTTATCACACAACATATATAAGCCTAAGGCATCTCTCATTCCTTTCTAATATGAGATTGGGTAACATTTGATCTCACAAATATATCCTTATCTTCCAATTTGGAGGGAATGTTGAGACTTTAGATTTCTTCGTATTTGTTTCATATTTTTTTATTATGATTCTAAACCATATATAGAATATTGTTATAGCTTTGATTATGCAAAGCCACATATCAATGAAAGCAATCATTTTCTTTTTACTAGTTGATGATTTTATTTTCTGAAATTCTTGTATTTATATATTAGTTTGACAAGGGATAAGATAATAAAGGAATGTATTTTTGAAAACTTATAAATAGTTATGGGGTTCGAATAATTCTATGATAGGATTTAGAAGTACTGTGATCGGGAATCTATAGCCTTCAATCGTTCCTCCAAATCTCTATATTTGTAAACTCCTACCCTAGAAATAAGGTGTCCTTTTTGTCGTATGTAAAGAGGCTCTGAGTGTTGTCTTCTATTGGGTGTAGAAATCAACAAACTACAAATAGCCTTGATTGAGTAGGGTTCGGATTAGTTGATGGATGATTTAATAATAAATAATCCTCCATTGGAATACATTATCCACCACCACTGCCTCCACGGCTAAGACACCAGCCGGTTTTATTCACATGACTTGAAGTTGATGAAAAACCCCCCCAACCCTATCTAAGACGCAACTTCTGATTCCACTAAACATGTTTGCTAAATTCCATTTCAAACCCATCTGAACTGATGTATTCGGGCACTGACTGTTGGAAAAATTACATGTCCTATGATTATTTATATTGTAATATTTTTTTAAAATCATATGTTATAATTTTATGATTAATCTTGTAATTTATAAAACCTATTCTTAATGGTCATAATTCTTCCTAATGGTCATAATTCTTCCTAATGGCTATATTTCTTCCTCATAATTGTCATCATTCCTCTTAATTATTTGTCTTTGTAACCATCAATAATCTCCATATATAAAGCATGTTTTGGCATGCTATTGATGAATGACTTACTTCTCTTGTTGTTTTCCTCCTTTGTGTATGTGTTACTTGGTAGAAAGTCTTTTTGGGCTCTCTAATTTAGTTTATTTTCTTGACTAATGTGAGCTTGGGCAATTACTAGTCCAAAATCTTCAATAATGAGTGTACGTGTGTTTTAAGGTTGCTATGTTAATCAAGTTTAAAAAGTATTCGGGTGTAGTTGATTACATCAAGATTCGACCGAAATGCATTTTAAGTAATTATTATCATGGTACAACAAAGGTTGTTTCTATTTTCTATTCTTTTAGTTTATTCACTTTATAGATTCCAACAATGACATTCTGCTCAAACCGTCTTCATACGTGTTCTGCTTCCTTACATTTAGTTTTGTTACTTGGGGTGTTTGTCTCCTTTCAGGGTGGGTGATGGGGAGGATTCCAAAGATAGGTCGTCTAACCAGAAGACTGTTTTGCGTTATAAGCAGAGTTTGCTCTGTTGCTTGGTCGTTTCAGGGTTTAGTTTAGTCTTGTGTGTATTGTGCTATATACTAATGGTTAATCTGATGATAGAGTCGTCACCCTTTTGGATTTAAAGCTTAGAACGCTCTCTTGAACTGCACTTTGCGTTTATCTACATTCACAGTTCTATATTTCAGGGGAGAAGAGGTTCCCTTTTCTTTTGAGAGTCTGGTGGGGTCTTTATCGATTTCTTGCTACTGCATATTTACGGATGTCGTCCGGTACAGAAATTCAGTCTCTTCCTACGTATGCTATTTAGTGTCTGATGGGCTCTTTGTTTTGTCTGCGTCGTTTCTTTGTTATGTGGGGTTTTTGCGGATTGAAAGTGAGGGCTCGGTTCTTGTCGACCACTTTTGAACGCTTATTCTGGTTTGAGTTATAATTTGGAGTCAAGAAAGCCATGGGAGGGTGACACTCCCATTCCATAACCGAAGGCTGGTCTTTTCAGCATTCTTACATTCTCTTGGGTGGGTTTTTTAATTGCCTTTGGAAACGAGAAAGCTTTAGACATTGAGGAGGTTCCTCAACTTCCTATTCGCAATAGTGTAGTTGGGGCATTTCCAGATTTCAGAAAATAAGCTCGGGTCAGAAAGTGCTGCTATAACTGGAGTCTATAGTTTTAAGCTTGCAAGGCATTG
This sequence comes from Passiflora organensis, assembly GCA_019739055.1. NCBI lineage: Eukaryota > Viridiplantae > Streptophyta > Magnoliopsida > Malpighiales > Passifloraceae > Passiflora > Passiflora organensis. The sequence goes on from JAEPBF010000136.1 coordinate 2,688,847, forward strand.
TTCTTGTCAGCTTGGAAAGAAATCCTTTGGACAGCATTATTCGCAGTATTATACACGGCAGCCTCTTATGTTGGTCCTTATACGTTATCGATGCCTTTGTTCAGTGCCTAGATGGGCTGAGGAAAATTCAATACCAAAGCTACACTTGCATCCACATTTTTTGTTGCCAAGCTGATTGAGTGCCTATCCCAGAGACACTGGTTCTTCAGATTGCAGCAAGTTGGAATCAGGCTCCGTGGAGTTCTGACCACAATGATCTATGAAAAAGGTTTGACAATCACTTGTCAGTCAAAGTAAGCCAAACTAGAGGCGAGATTATCAATATTATGACTGTTGATGCTGACAGACTTAGTGATTTTAGTTGGTATAAGCATGTTCCGTGGTTGAAAATCTTGCAAGTTGGTTCGGCCTTGTCGATCTTGAACAAAAATCTCGGCCATGTTAAGGTTGCTACTTTGGTTGCAACGATAGGAATTATACTGTTGAACTACCCTTTGGGTGGATTGCAAAAGAAGTATCAAGAGAATCTGATGGAATCAAAGGATAAAAGGATGAAAGAAACCACAGAGATTTTGAGGAATTTGAGGATTCTCAAGCTTCAGGGATGGGAAATGAAATTCCTGTCTAAGATTTTTGAACTCAGGGAAACAGAGGCCGGTTGGTTGAAGGACCTCTATGTATATGATTCAAATCTTACTGTTTTCTAGGCTTTAGATAAGTACCAATCTAGTGATAAAGTTAGGAAGAAACAAAGAAAGCTCGACGCCACAGGTTTGCATTTCCACCTATAAAATTCTGATGCAGAACGCATTTTGCTGATGGCTTGCTTCTCCTTGCAAGGCAGTTGCTGAGAATTGAGAGAACTGGAGCATGGGACAGAGGCAGTTGGGCTGTCTCGCCCGTGCACTGCTAAAGAGGAGTAAAGTTCTGATTCTTGATGAAGCGACTGCCTCGGTTGATAATATGTTTTAAGCTACTAAAATAGATATATAATCCTATTATAAAAATAACTAATTTTTTTTATTACATTGAAAATATTAACTAAGAGTCCGAAGTCTCAATGTTGCACCTTTTTACCTTAAAAATTCAGAATAGTTGGATCAGTTGAGATTAGTTATTATTATCTATCAGTTGTGTTTTTTTCAGTTTACATATGTTTGAAACCGTAAACACTTTGGTATGCTTTATCTACTCGAATCGCTTATGTTGCAAGTAACAATTTTTTGGTTAGAGAACCTTCTTGACTTTGAATCGTGTAATGACAAGGAACACAAAACGGGGAAAAGCATACTAACCAAACTCTTCTGCCGTCACCAACCCCCGAAAGCGGTCACTGACCAACACGTCACTAACGCCGCCAAACATGAAAAGTTATTCCTTCGAAATATGCGCCAAAACCTTTCCCCTAGCTACCCTTAACTTGTCCTGTAATTGAACTCGCCTTTATCAGGCTTCCTCTTTAATGACTCCCAACTTGAGAATTGCATGAATCTCTGGTTTCGAATTTCCGGCGTAATAGTTTGACTAATGGAGGTTGCTTCACCAATCCTGGGGCAACCTGCGTTCCTTTGGGAGGCAAAAAGAGAAAACTTTTTGCACCAACTGCGAGTGTCAAAGTTACCTTTCAGGGTTTCTCTGAAGAGGAGTCAATACCCTTCTCGCCTTTCCTCTATTTTCAGGCCTTGTTGTGGGTCAATTTTGGACACAACCCATTCTATTTCTGTTGGAAAGGTTAGGGCCGACCTGGGCATCATGCATAATGCAAATTCAGGTGTGGGTTTAGATTTCGTACGGGTTTTGTTGAAACACGGAGTTGTTTTGGGGGCAATGGTGTGTGGGGTTTTGGTGTTTGGGTGCAAGAGAGTACATGCGGCAGAAGGTGTGGCAAATGCTGTGTACGGAGTTAAAGAGCAGAGTATTTTGTTGTTGAGGAATGCGTGGCCTAAGCTTTCGCAGCTGCTTCAAGTTTTCAAAGAGCAAGGCTTGATATTGGCTGCGCTTTTGGGGTTGTCGGCATTTTTCTCCATGGCTGAGACTTCAATTACCACTTTGTGGCCGTGGAAGGTACGCATTAATTGCCTCAAGATTTGGAATTGATTTTAATGGGTAATAAAAGCTATTGCTTAATATTGGAAACCTATAAAGGAGTGGATCAATTTGTTTAGCTGATGATGTTTTTTCTGACCACTGGATTGAAAACAGTTCCTTTTCCATATTAACATTGACTTCAGAAAATTTTCTTTGTTTTATGCAACAGACTCTTGATAATGATGAAAATTTTCTGCTAATTTTTTGTTCCTTATGTGCTTGCTTTTTGTTTAAAAGAATCCTTACAAATAACTTTATACTAATTTTTTATGTCAATTTGTTATCTTTCTTGTCATCTTTATTTAAAAATCTGATTCAACTAGTCACATGATGAAAATTGATCAGGTTCGTGAATTGGCTGATAAAGAGCCTGATAATGGTGTCTTCAGAATGCTCCGCAGCGATGTTACTCGGTTTCTAACTACTATTCTTATTGGCACAACGTATTGCTTTTCTCACAACTTATATTTTATCGTATTTCTGTTTATAAGCTTGACTTTGATAGTTATTGCTCACCTTGTATTTTATTTACAAGCTCAGGGTGGTTAATATTGGAGCAACTGCATTAGTCACTGATGCAGCCACAGCAATATTTGGCGAGGCAGGTGTTACTGCAGCCACTGGAGTTATGACCGTATGTTTATGCTTTCCCAACCCTTTCTCTTTGACTGTAAGATAGGGAATTTTTATTGAAGAATATGGCTACAAAATTTGATAAAAGCTAGACGAGTTTGAATGCAGTAACAAACAAGATAATCAAGCTTGAGTAATTGTAGATGCACATCATTCTTCCACCTTTATGTCAGACCAAATATTTCTAACTCTCTACATCATAAGATTTCTGATATATATTACATTTCTTCTTATTTTTATTGACTGAAAATAGGTGGCCATATTGCTCCTGACTGAGATCACTCCCAAAAGTATAGCAGTTCATAACCCGACTGAGGTTGCAAAGTTTGTGGTAAGTGCTTACAAACTGAGCAGACTTGTGTACAGATTTTTTTTTCTCTATCTGCAACTGTTTCTCTGAAGCTGCAACACTTCTATGTTTTAGATGTGATTGAGATTGTTTGCAATGTCTCTAGGTCAGGCCAGTGGCATGGCTTTCCTTGGTATTATATCCAGTGGGAAGAGTTGTTACATATCTGTCAATGGGAATGCTAAAGATGCTTGGTCTGAAAGGAAGAAGGTGATTCATCTTAATCTGTTCACTTTCTCATGCAATCTCTGTTCTTGCTGTGTTCTCTTATAGTTTCAACAATTTCCGAAATTTTAAGTTTTCAATTGTTAACCTCATCAATATTTTCCATTTAGGCATGTCAAAAGTTCTATGTATATGATATTCTTCTATTCCAACAGTTAGCATATCTCTTCTCTCCGTTTGATGCCTAAAGAAATTTAAGTTGGAGGGTTTCCTTGTGATTCTAAATATGGGGCTCTAGCTATAGTGGTGAATATCTTACAAATATTTTTCAAAACCAGACATTGTAGGATGTTGAAGGACCATCCTATTAGAAACCTCTTTTTTCTGTTCATTATAATCATAAACATGTAGCATGTTATGTTAACATTGTATATGGAACCTTATTTCAAATATACTGGCTTTTAATTCCTGAGTTATCAATATGTAAAACTCTCTTGTCAATTTCCCATTTGATGCTTTTGAAAGCTGGTAATACTTGGTTTCCTCTATGAATGGTGTTTTAACTTGTATTTATTATCCTGTCAGTGAACCATATGTTACTGAAGACGAGCTGAAGCTGATGCTGAGAGGAGCAGAATTAAGCGGTGCAATAGAGGAGGACGAACAGGTGATATTAGGATGCTAGTTATGGCTTTTCTCACTTTCTTTCTGCATGCTCCAGTGAAATGTGCTGTTATAATTGTGGCTCCGCTTCAGCATTCATGAACTAGAACTTTGGCTTTTTGACATCCTGACATTCTGACATTCTGAATTGCGATCTGTGGCTTTGGAATTATCTGAGAATATTCATTCCCAAATGCATTCAGTGGGATACAAAAGTAATTGTATGTGCATGTTTCATTTGGGTTTTGTGAACAATAGCAGATGTGCATGTTTAGTTGTAACACCACAATATTACACTTGCATTTGCTGTCTAAATTTACTGTTTGGATAACTGAACCTAAAAATTTTCCCATTTTTAACTAATTGGATATGGTTGGCATCAAATCATTTTTGTTTACTCCCTGATAACTCACAATGTGGTGATTGCTCATAATAGACTCAAAAGTCAAATTTACAATCCGAATTAGAATGGCATAACCAGTGGCTGCCTCATGATATTGGCCATAGGTTGGCTCAAGCATCATTGCATGACCATAAGTTGGCACCAAAAAGGTACCAAGAGTTGTCTCTTATTATCTTCTTGCCTAATTGAATGTCAAGGGTTTTCATGTCGCATTATCTAAGGGAATTTTGACCTAAACTTCAAAGCTTTCTGTTACTGCTGCACTTTAATAAAATATAGATTATAGATACTTGGAAATAAGAGCCTTCCTTTTGTTAAAAGATGGACTTAGACTTGGAAAGATCTATTTGTTTGTATTTTTCTTGATGAATCAATAATATTGTCTTTCCTGTAAGGATTAGACCTCATTTTGCTGAAAATAGCATTCATTTAGTTTTGTCAAGGAGTAAATTTCCTTTTTTAAAAAAAAAAAAAAAAAACTTGTTTGTTTTATTTTGTCTCCTTGGAAATTGTGAAAAAAAATTCGGACGGTGTTCCTATTGTACGTTATTGAGTAAAGTACCTTAACATTTATTATGCATTGCAGGATATGATTGAGAATGTGTTAGAGTTTAAGGATACACATGTCAGAGAAGTGATGACACCTCTTGTTGATGTAGTTGCAATTGATGGCAGTGCAACTCTCGTTGGTTTTCATGATTTGTGGGTAACTCATCAGTATTCAAGGTAAAAAAAATTCAACATCCCTGTGAAAATTGTCTCTCCATTGCACTGACAACTATGAGCATGTCTCTAGGGTACCGATTTTTGAGCAACGTGTGGACAACATTGTAGGTATTGCATATGCCATGGATCTTCTAGATTATACTAAGGTGGGAAACTGTAGTTATTCTAGTCCTTTGAGATCACTTTTACTTTGATCATTGGCTGTGTGCGACAATCACATGGTGTTCAGAATTACAATCTGTTTGCTTTTGAAGGGCAAGTTCCTAGAGGGCACGACTGTTAAAGACATGGCTTACAAGCCAGTATACTTTGTTCCTGGTAATCTTTTTAACAAAATTATATTTGTTTCTTAAATCTGATTTCTCTTATCAAGAGGAAGACTGGAGTTTAGGGCTTGATGGTCAGTATATATAACAAGTGAAATTCAGTGGTGATTGTTGCAGACTATCAGTAAAGACATAGTGCTACTTCTGGCTTCCTTGTCACTTTACAGTATTATTTCATTGATTCGACTAATGAACTTAGTAAATATGGTTATCGTTTTGGTTTGCAGATTCAATGACAGTCTGGAATCTTCTTAGAGAGTTCCGCATCAGGAAGGTTCACATGGCTGTTGTTCTTAATGAATACGGTGGAACTGTGGGAGTATGTATAAACCTAAGAAATCAGTTTTAAATTATGTTGCAATTTTATGATAGAATCTGAATGCATGCCAACTTATAATATGCAATTTCCTCCCTAGTTATTCACATTGGATAGAATGCTGGACTGTTGTTTAGCTATTCTTATTATGAGGCTGTTTTACTGTTGGTTTGAAAAAATTTCAACTGTGTTTAACTTTGTGGTAAGTAAAATTCATAACTTAATGGTGGAAAATTGTCCTAATGATGAATTGAGTTGTTGAGAGAAATACTATACTTGTAACTTAATAGAAAATGTCATACCAAATAAATAAGCTAAAGAGGATAATAAATCTGGCTCATACCTCACTCTTAAAACCCGAAGATTTTACAATGCTAAAATCTTTTTTCTTTCACTGAACACTATTGGGTCTTTTTGGGTGTGGAAAGCCACAAAATAAAGGTAGTAAATCGAATATAAAATATCTTATTTAAAATAGTACCCTGATTCCTGATCAAATATTCCTGTGTCTACCTTTCTAGGCAGCATCGCAAATCACAGAACTCTAGAGGATCTTGGTTCTTGCAGTGGTAATAATTTGTAGAATGTTGTGACTTCTTCTCTATGGACCAACAGGAAAAAGAATTTCAATTATGCATAAAAGATTTATTGGAATGCAATCCTGTGCAGTCTTCTGAGTTAATATAAATTCTATGTCTTTATTTTAATTTTAGTCATCCTAACATTTGTTTTGTGATATTGTGCTTGACGCAGATAGTGACCTTGGAAGATATCATTGAGGAGATTTTTGGTGAAATCTTTGATGAAAACGATTCAAATGTAAAGATGGAAATAAACTTTTGTTCTTTTTTTGTTTTATGTGCAGACATGAATGTTTTTTTTTCCCTTTATGAGTTATCAATTCATTTCATTATATCCTTCGTAATATTAGCAATTTTCTATTTTATGAAAGAAATAATTGGAAGTGAAGATAGATATATGATGAAGAGTTTATGTTATTCTACACTGCACAATTTCATGCTTTCATTGTTAACGGCAAGAGTTATTCTGGTTAGTAAGTCGCACTTTATTCCTGAGTATCTGTTTTCTGATGGATATTATTCTAAGCCTCAGAGCTGAATCTCTCTATCTGTTTTCTGTTGTAGTCCTAATATAGCACTCAAATGGTCTCCCGAGAAGGGGGAGACAAAAGAAATGGAGAGTCAGTGCTGAATACTTGAACTAGAGGGATGATGTTCTGACTTCTATCTCTAGTTTATTTTACCCTGTTCATGGTTGCATATGTTAAGAATGTAAAATTGTTCAAGAGTCATTCTTCATGTTTCATAAATTTGATAGGCATAAAAGCATGCAATCTGTAACTTCAAGGTGCCTTCCACTTATTTTGTTCATTAAATCAAGAAAACGCTTAATCAGCGAGGCAGGGTCAGAATTAGGATTATTTTGTTCGATCCTATCGTTTCATTGAAAAGATGGTGTGCTTACAATTTAATTGAATTGGCTGTGTGAATTTTTTACCATGGACCAACTCATTGCAATATTCTGGATTCTTTGGGAAACTGCAGAAGTTAGTACTTCTGTCTGCTTGCATCAACATTTCAACATATATTTTTCAACAATCGCTTTGGTGATCCTGTTTTTATTTTTTAATAGGAAGAGATTCAGAAGAAAACTGGCCTTATTGTAAAGCGAGCTGAGGGAATTTATGATGTTGATGCCAATACATCTATCGATCAACTCTCCGAAGACCTAAATATCAAAATGCCAGAGGTATGTCACATGTTGTTGGCCTGGCGAATGAATTTTATACTGATATTGGCATGTGGAGTGCTGATTGAGAATGCTGCATCCTTGCAGAGTTTTGATGGTTGTCCAGTTTTTAGATCCTTCCTCTTTCTAATATTCAAATTATCTCCTTTAGAATGATACTATAAATGTTCATAAAATATTGCTATATGGTCTTCTGCCTGGTAAACAATTGCTATATTGCCGGGAGTCCTGGTTTTTGGAACCTTTGAAGATTTCTATAAAAGTTTATGTTTATTATGCATTACCCTCTGCACTTATCGAACAAGAAGATCTTATCATTTTAACATTCCTTTACCATCTTGCTTGTGTGGTAAACATGCTTCAGTACACTGTTTGCTGGAGTCTAGTAGTGATCCAGAACTTTTAGGTTTAAGATGATGGTCTTCATCTCCATTAAATTGCCATGGTTCCTTCATTCAGCTTTGAAATGTTTCAAGAATTTTGGTCACTCCTACGCAGTCACTATTTTTCCGACCTCCATAAGCAAGTTTACTGTTCCATAAATTGCATGTCCAATCACCATTCTTTTCTTAACCACCCCCTCCCCCCTCTCTTTCACAGGGCCATCACTACGAGACTGTTTCTGGATTCATATGCGAGGCATTTGGATATATTCCAAGGATGGGTGAGACTGTTACAGTGATCCTTGAAAAGGAAAATCAAGAGGATAATGATAAACATAGTGAGGGCAAGCCTGACCAACAAGAACTGAACGGAAAACATCAAATATATAAGCTTGAGGTATCATTTGGTTCCTTCGTGCCCTTTTTATCTTTAAAAGTTTCATTCTTTACAGGCTCCGCAGACTTATACTGAAAATTCGAGTTTCTTTTGTGCCTTCTGAAAGCAAATGGTGTCCTTTCTGATAATGCCTTTTATTATAAATTTTATCTTTTGTTTGGGATTTGATCCGAAGATATAGCCTTCATTAATCAATATGTATGACATTTCTGGAGCAGATATTGGCTGGAAATGCCAGAAAGGTTAGTGCAGTTCGGTTTGAACAGATAAACAGTGACGATGAAAGGTTGGATACCAAAGAAGTAACACGATTGGTTCCCAAAATCATGAAAAGGAAATGGAGCAGTGATGAAGAAGCAGATAGTACCGACGATGATGAGGATTCGTTTCAAAGAAGATCCGAATATGCTCTTTCTGACTCCATCATAATCACAGAACATGAAGAGGATCATGCATCTCATTAGATGGTAGTTACATTTTTTCTTTTCCACTCCGGTTTCTACAGCTGTTCAAAGAGATGAAAGACCTTAGACATAGATCAACGGAACAAAAACATGGGAGACTTGATTGCCAACGTAATTTTTTTTTCACAGATGAAGTGAAGTGTCTACATCTGATTCATCAAAATTATTGTTTATAGTTATGGCAGTGTCTATGTGCCATGAGTTCTCCAACTGTGGAGTTTCATTGATCTTGAGATCTCTAGGCTTGGTTTGCTTGTTTAGCTGGAGGGAGGGGAAGCATTGAGGTGGCTGTCCTTGTGGAAGGATCAACTCATGGTGAAAAAACAGCCTGGGGGGCTGGTAATTTGTCGCTGGTTTGAGCTGCTCTACTTCTGAGACTGGCCTTAGGAGCTCCCTCTGCTGCCTCATCTCCTTTGCTTTCTCCAGCTGTTTAAACCTCTCCTGCAGCAAGGCAATGGAGGAACGGATGACCGTAGGCTCACAGCTCTGCCTACCCATTAGAGAATTACAATTGTGTATAACCAAGTATGACGATGTGTGTACTTTCTTTCTTTTACTACACGAAATCATAACAGCCTTATATATAGGCAGGGTATGTGTCTCTATGCTTCAATACCAAAGCCTCAGATAGATTCGGTCGGCAGCCTAGTCAGAAAGTCCAAGAAGACAATGTTTTGTGGCTAACCTAAGAAGCTTGGGTTGGTAAATGCGAAAGGAGAAAGGCAGGGAGAAAATCCAAGTGCAGATGGAAAGTAGTTCTTGGAAGTGCTGTTTTGAAGGAATAACTAGTTGGCTGATACTCTACCGGGCTGTGTCAATGTGCCACATTTGGTGGGATCTATTTACTATTCCCATTCCATCTTTTTCAGGGAGAAAAAAGAAAAGAAGGCTAGGGAGTGAAAGTTGAGGATACAGAGACAGGGACGAGGGTTGGAACAGGGAATAACTTTTGATATTGATGTTATTTTGATTGAACCCTTTCCTTGAAAGGAGAGAAAGTGAATCAATCCACCAAAGCCTCACTAATCCATCAACGTTTTCTCTTTTGTCTTTGAGTTGTTGGATGGGAGTGGCATGGTGGGAAAAGAGTCGGGGTAACGGATACGTTTGTGGCCATTCCTTTTGGATCCTTGTCTGTGGCAAATCGTTCCCCATCTGTGTGCTGTGTGCTACCTTCTGTTTGAACCTTGAACTACAGTACTGGACAAATGGACACATGCTTCAAAGAAACCTACGCTATGAGGATGCCATAACTATCTTACTAGCTCCTCCTATGGACAAGTAATGTTCAAATAAAGCGAGCTGGTACACTGGGGGACATGCCTCCCTCCCTATACTCGAATCATTTCTGAGCTGTCAGACATTCTTTCAGCAGTCACCATTCCATCCCAAGTTTATCCTGACGTTTTGGAAACCCAATGCATAAAGATATTAATGAAGGAATATCAGCATCTTATTTTATATCCTATAACAATGGCCGAAGGTAAATCTTGATGGTTGATGCTATCTTCGTTTATACCCACAGGATATAAAAGCATGATTGAAGAACCTGGATATTCAGGGCAGCATTGTTGTCTTGACATGTTGGCTTTGTGATGATTCCTGAGGTCAACAAGACTTGAGAGCGTTATGAGTGTTCATGTCATACGGATTTTTGTCGATGTAACTTTCTTGTTTTTTGTCTAACGCCATTATAGGCTTGGAGCCCATATGCGGTCTGCATATCTGGACCTTATCGACAGTGCTCCAGAACTCCAGGGCTATTTCAAGACGCAGAGACAAAAACAAACTTCTTCTGTTGTTTTTCACATGCACATGCTGCTATTCCTTCCCTCACTCATTCTGAGGTTGAGAAGATATTTCATATAATAATCAAATTTCAAACTTCCTAATTAAATGGATACAGTTCTTCCAATAAGGGCCTGGGAGGAGATGGGAAAGTGAAGTAGGCCAGTTTCTGTCATGTAGTTAGCTTGATAGGGAAAGGAAGACCGGAGTCGATTCCGGCTTCCAACAGGAAACCCAAAAGCCCATGTATCTGATATATGTTTGCAACGAATTTGGTCCTTCCTGTTCGCTTAAGCGTGGCATCGAACTTCCACTTTCTCACGAGAAACCAAACTCTAATCCTGGTTCTTTTCATTTCTTTCACTTGGATGTAATTCTGTTGGCTTATTAAAATCTGCAACTGGTTGGAGGGCTTTAAATGCTGCAGTGATCACCTGGCTTTGATCCTACCTCACCCGGGTGGGCACAAAACAACCATTATGGTAATCTGGTTAAGTGTGACATACTAATCTAATTGGTCAATCCCAATATGTATGGTCTATGATTGGTGGTGGAGAGGATTATGTTATGTTGTGTGGAGCCTCATGTATATTAAAAGTCATATGCTTCTAGCTGCTGCTTTCACGTTTCTTGTTTATTAGCAGCAGTGTTCGTGGTCACTTGTTTATTTATGTCTTAATTGGCAGCGAAACTAACTTTTCTCGAGGGACTTGTGTGTTTTTTTTAAGTATCACTTCTGCGAACATCATGGGAGAGAAGCACATTTTACTTCAATTGCACTACCAATTTTTTTTTATGGGTAAAACAATCAAATGTGGGTTATTAAGATGGAGACTTAACTGTAAGCCTTGGATTGGATGTTTGGGAAACAGAACATTGACTCAAATGAAGAGTTACAAAGACAAGAAGATGAAGAAATCAAAAGCATTTTATGCTTGTTTGTTTGTTGTTGTCTTATCCATCATATTCACTAGCAACTGCAAGTGTTAAACTGAAACAAAAGTATGGGGAGGCACAGACAATCATCTACTAAATCTTGATTTTATAAAGAGTCTTTCTGAATCTAATTATATGTTAAATATTGTAGAGTTAAAATATTATCATGTCTTTATTTATTGATAATAATAAAAGGTTCAAATAAGGAGAAATTTTATTTAAGAGATCCCTCGACTATTCAGCATCCTATAAGTAATGAAACCAAGTTAAAAATATAGCAGCTTAGTCATCACTTTTTAATCTTAATCAGTTAATTTTTATCTAGTCATTTTTGAATTAAATAAGTCTAGTCAGCATCCATCGAGGAGATCGGGAGTCCCGAGAAGGTGATTGCCTCGCTGGGGCCTTTCGTGACTGGGAACTCATCTGATGAACTCCTGGAAACATCGGTGGAGAAACTTGGCGATCAAACGGTACTTAATTTACAATAATCTTGCAATTGGGTGAAATGATGGGGAAATGATTATACGAATAACCTTTTGAACATGATGGATAGTCATGATTTTTGTTTCCAGTATTACAAATACGTGCTGCAGACACCGTTTGCGTTGACGGGCACACACAATCTCGCAAAAGCAACAGCCAAGGGAAGCACTGTGGTGCTGTTCGTGGCCAGTGCAAATGATAAGCAGTGGCAAGCATCTGAGGAAACCTTGAAACGTATCCTTGATTCCTTTCAAATTTAGTTACCAAGGTGAAATCTTCTTCTTAAATTCCCGTTAGTTGGTTCACATAATGTCAATGCTTGCCTAAACACTCATCCACTGTTTCGATAGGTTTTCGTGGGTATGAATATGATTAACAGATGAATCAATTCCGAAAGTGATTGTCAACTCGGCAAGGCAATTCGAATTTCCTACTTAATTAATAAACAATTTATCATAAACAACACTACATTTTTGTTAGAGAATAAACAGAAACGAAGATAGAGGGCACAAATATGATCATCTTTTAGAATATATCATAGTAATAAAAATTGAAATTCATAGTAAAAAACTATAATAGAATTCGAAGCAAAGTGGAAATTTTGCACGTAAATTCAATCGGTACTGTTTTATTCCAAATAAAATTTGCAGATTTCCATGGAATCACCACATCCTATAAACAAAGCAAGCACTTGGTGAAATCACCATGGAATCGGGCTACTGCTCCAACCCCATGATTTTTCGTCTGACAACTTGCATTCGCAGCTGGCCTAATAAATCCTCTCTACCGTACTCACGGGCTGCAAGAAGACAACAATGACAGTGATGTTATCTTTGTTGCCTCGCTCTGCGGTTTCAGTTGCCAATCTCTTGGAGCACATTGCAGGTTCTTTCACAGTATCCTGGATAATGCTGACCACCTCTGCATTGCTCACCACATCCCAAAGTCCATCGCTAGCCATTACCTGAATGTTAAACAAGCATCACTAACTTAATCACTACCCAATGAAACATCAAAAACTTTATTCATTTGCAGTCGAGTAACAACAATAGTTGCGTCTCAAAAATAAAAATATACTTAAATAATTATTTGAATCGACCGTATGAGTTTCAAATGAGTTGAACAGAGTGAGAATAAGGAACTATGAAACTTCAATTGAAACTGTAACCGACGAAAATGACTCGCAAGGAGAAAACATTAGATTAGCAGTGGTTGCGCCTGCCTGGTCTCATCTCGAAGACAGAGACCTGTTTTTGCGGTTGAGAGATGACTGTTAACAAAAAAAACATACTTACATGAGAGATGACTGCTATAGACAGCAGACGGTTGAGATACCCTAATACGATTAATAATTTTTGTATGCTGACTAGACTTATTTAATTCAAAAATGACTAGATAAAAATTAGCTGATTAGGATTAAAAAATGATGACTAAGCTGCTATATTTTTAACTTGGTTTCATTACTTATAGGATGGTGAATATTCGAGGGATCTCTTAAATAAAATTTCTCTTCAAATAAGAATTAATGAAAGAATTTGAAATGACTGATTTGGGAATAATGACATTCTTTCTTGGAATGGAAAATGGAAATCAACTAGGGATCAAATAAATTATTCATTTATAAAAAAAAATATGTGGAGTAAATTCTCAAGAAATTTCACATTGAATAGTGTTGTGAGGAAATATCAACTCCTATAAATCCATAAGAAAAGTTGAGCAAAGAGATTGGATTTGAATTTTTTAGTTTGTTTTATTCTGTTTAGTGATGGTCACTTCTTTGCTTATATCTTAATTGTAGGAACATGATATTAGTGGTTATTTTTAATTTGTCACTATATATTATAAACATAAAGTGTAATCCAATCAAGTGACTTTTCTTCAATCTTTTTCTTTTCAAAATAAATCATATTTCTTATGTGTTTAAAATTTTTAAATATAGAAACAACAATATATTGTTTACTTGATGTATTGTTTCAGGGATCAACCTTAGTAGTAGTTGACGAGAGGTGTGGAGGGGGAGGAAGCCCCTACCCAAAGGTGGGGTTTGGGGATATGCCTACATGTCAAAATATTAGATTGTGTATTTTTATAGCATTTTTTTCGGCCCATATTTTCTGTAACTATATAATTTTTTGGTTTATCAATATAAACCCTAGCTTAAAAGAAATGAGGGACGAACGATGGAAGGTAAGAACAGACGAGAAACAAGAAAAATAAAACCAAGGTGCTTAACACTTGCATTTCATGGAATAGATCATAAATTTTATGTTATTTTTTTATTAATAATGAGTGATGACTTTTATCCCTCCTTTGTTAGAATCTGTAATTAGATAATAAATAAATAATATAAATATATATTAGAAATTTACTACGCCTGCCTTGAAAGCGAATTTCAATGTGACCTTGGTACAATCAACTATACTAAATGTTTCCCAAGGTTAACATAGTAATCCTAAAATATATGCACTCATGACTGAAGGTTTTGGAATTCAGGAGAGTACAATTGTGCGAAATGTTCATATTAGTGAAGAAGAGATATGCTATCACTACCCAAAAGAGAATATTATTAATGAAGACATAAGAGAGCGAAAGAGTTGTATAACAAGTAAAAGAGGAGAATGAGAGGAAATAGAAGAGTGGAAAGAAGACTTATACTCCAAGTATGTCAAGGAAAAGTTACACAAACCAAAAATTAAGATGAATAAAGACCATTAAGTTACAACATTAATATATGATTAAAGCATAGGTTATATACATTTGAATTCAAAAGTAAAAAATAAAGACTCATGTATATACCCATAAAGTGAGAATAAGAGTGAACACATTTAAGAAATATAATCGAAATAGATTGGAATTAAAATTAAGTTGTGAAGACAAGTCTCTCTCGCAAAGGACACATGTCATTTTCCAACAACTCCGTAACTCATATTTTATAGATCTCAATTTTCAAATTATTGAGTTGACAACACCATATCCCATATAAATATGTATTATTATACATAATATATTTTAAAAATTCTAATATTACATGTGGGTCATGGTATAGAAAAATACATATTTGATCTTTTTCCTCCACATCAGGACATCTACCAAAAGATTCATCATCCACTCGATATTTTGTCATGCTCTTTTTCTCAACTTAACTTGAAATCAGTAACCTTCAATCAACTCCATATAAATCTCTTCTCTAATACACCATTTAGAAAAATTATCTTAATTTTTATTTGATATATTTTGATATATTATTAAATAATAAATATGAATAATAAAGATGTATAAAATATAAAAAAATAGAAAATAAATTTCCCTTCAAATTATTATAATCTGCAATTAGATGATAAATAAATAATAAATAATATAAACATATATTAGAAATTTATTGTGCCATTATAAAAATCACTATCTTGAAAGCAAATTTCGGTATGACCTTGGTACAATCAACTATACCAAATGTTTCCCAAAGTTAACACGGAAAACCTCAAACACGTACACTCATAGCTAAAGGTTTTTAAATTCAGTAGACCATAATTGTCTGGAATGCTCATATTAGTTTAAAAAGATATGCTAACACTATCCAAGAAAGAATATTATTTGTGAGGACATAAGAGAACCAAAAGAGTAAAGGAAGAGAATTAGAGGAGATAGAATAGTTGAAAAAAGACTTATACTCCAAGTGCATAGGGTCACGACCGAAACTCAGACTACGCGTTATTCAACTTTGTGTGTGACATGTCCTTCAATTCGAGAGCCTCAATTAAGGAGAATCGGCAAATTAAAGGAGAATCAATCAAAGGCAATCAAGGAATTCAATATGAATCCGTTCTTGCCAGATAGGAGACCCGATTTGGGAGATCAAGGTAATCAATGTAATCAAAGATTACCATAGATGGGAAATCAGTCATTAGTGCTTGCCTTGTATATCTTTGTATAGACATCATTAGATCAGTTTACTCGATCTCCAGCATTCATTAGGGAGTTGTATTGGCTATATAAGGGGTGTCTCCCCTCATTTGTAATTATCCAACAATTCTTGCACTATTGAGAGTTTAGAGCTTTCTCTTCATTCTCTTATGTCTCTCTCTCTTTTGGTTGCGTTATAAGCTTAGCATTCTAGCTAGCTATATGAGGAAGGCTGACTTAGCCTATTGTGAGAACGATAGTCTAAGGCCGCACGGAGAGTTTCTATTCCGCAAAAATCTAGTCCCGTGACAGTTGGTAGCAGAGCTAAGGCTCAATTCTTTTAGAGAGAAATGGAGATGTCTGTTGATGCCAATGCTAACATCCCTATTATTGAGGAGGTGGAGGAGGTTCGTGTGGGGAGACCATCCCAACGTGCTCCCGAACCTAGTAAGAAGAGAATGAAGACTGTGGATCATATATCGTCATTAGAGCAAGGATCACTCGGATGGAGATGAAGGTTGTCGATGACAACGATACGCTTGAGGAGTATGGCCAATGCATAAACGAGCTCAAGTCAAGGGACGTAAATGAGTTTCGTGAGGAGATGCAAGGTTCCCTCATTGCTATCAACTCTTGGAAGCAAGAGTTAGATGATTTCAAGGTAAACCTTCTTGCTGAATTACTTTATTCAAGGATGATTTGGTTGAAATCAAGAACGAATGCAAGAAGGGAACAATACAAGCGGTTGTCAAGCCCAATGTGAAGCTGGATATCCCAAAGCTGACGTCATTGGCGGGACGAGGAATGCCAAGGAGGTGAACAACTTCCTTTTCACCCTTGAGCAATACTTTCAAAGGGTAGGCATGGAGAACGATAGAGATCGGCTTTCCCAAGCCCCACTGTATCTTACCGATAGTACCAAAACCTGGTGGAGGATTAAGCATGTTCAAATTGAGCAAGGCACCTTGAAGTTGGAGAGGTGGGCAGATTTTAAAAGGCTCCTAAGAGCACAATTCTCACCAAGAAATGTGGAGCTAGAAGTGAGGGAGAAGCTTCGCAAGTTGTCCCACAAAGGCGACATCCGAGACTACAAGAGGGAGTTCACGGAAGTCTTGTTGGAGATCCTAGACATGCCCAAGACGGAGGCCATGTACGTGTTTCTGGGAGGCCTACAAAGTTGGGCCAAGATGGAGCTCCATCGACGCAATGTCAATGAGCTCAACGATGCGATTACCGAGGCTGAATCCTTGGCAGAATTTGAGAGGAAACCCGAGGATTCTAGACACCTAAGCCTAAGAGTTTCCGCGACTACAAGGCTAGGTTGGGGAGCAATCCACAAAGCTAAGGAGGGGAAGGTGAAAATCGGGGCAATGGTGAGAGACCCAAGCTCTCATGCTTTCTATATGATGGGACGCATAAAGCTGTGGATTGCCCAATGAGGAACAAGCTGACAGCAATTTCCATGGAGGCCGAAGAGATGGAAGCCCCAAAGATGAGTTCCATACAATTATTGAGTATAGTTAAAGCCTCAACCAATAGTGACAAGGTACAACAAGCCGGGAGAATATTTGCTAGACCTATTATGCAAGAGAGAAAATCCTGAGCATTGATCGATACTGGTGCTACTCACAACTTCATGAAGAAAGAGGAAGCACAACGACTTGGCATCAAGTTCCAAGAGGAGAAAGGCTGGCTAAAGACAGTGAACACTACAGCCCAGCCAATCTTTGGAGTAGCCTGAAGGGTCGAGCTACAAATGGGAGAATGAAAAGGTAAACTTGACTTCTCCACTGTTCTCATGGATGATTTTACAATTGTATTAAGGATGCAATTCTTGGATTAGACAAAAAGTATCCTATTTTATTGCACAAACACCCTCATACTTTTAGAAAGGATCAAGTGTTACATGGTTCCTGTTGCTCGAGAGAATGAGTTGAAGACAAAAACACTTGCAGTCATCAGTCGACCGGAGAGTCCTTTAGTGGAAAGGATTCGAGGGGGTATGGAATATGACCCCCAAATTCAAGCCTTGGCAGAACAAGTGAAGCAAGGCAAAACCCGAAAAATTTTGGCTAGAGGATGGGTTGCCCTTCACCAAAGACAACTGCATCTATGTCTCTCAACATGACAAGCTTCGGAAGGAAGTGATGAAGGAGTGCCACGATTCAGGGTGGGCTGGACACTCAGGTATCTTCTGAACACTTGCACTTTTGGAAGATGGATATTGTTGACCTAACATGCGAGACGATGTGGAGTGGTATGTAAAAACCTGTCTAGTTTCCCAACAAGATAAGGTCCAGCAACAAAAGCCACCTGGATTGTTAGAGTCATTGCCCATACCGGAGAGACCTTGGGAAAGCATTCCTATAGATTACATCACATCCCTCCCAAAGTCTGACAACTTCCAAACTATACTTGTGGTGGTGGATAGATTTTCCAAGTATGCAGTATTTATTCTAGCCATCAAGGCATGCACGGAAAAAGAGATAACCCACCTTTTCTTTAAAAATGTGGTGTATCGGGACATTCCAAGATTCATTGTGAGTGATCAAGACACTCGATTCACAGGAAGATTTTGGACCGAATTGTTCAAGCTGCTGGGGTCAAAATTCAATTTTTCCACCAGTTTTCATCCTCAGACCAATGGGCAAACAGAGAGAGTGAATGCCTTATTGGAGCTCTACCTTAAGCACTATATGAGTGCCAACCAAAAGAATTGGGCAAATTTACTCGATGTGGCTCCATTCTCATACAACTTGCAAAAGAGTGAATCGATAGGTATGAGTACCTTTGAGATTGTTACTGGATAACAACCTTACACTTCTAGCAAGATTGTCACAGGTTATCAAGGGCCGAATCCATCCTCCTACCACTTTTCCAAGGAGTGGGACGAGCAGAAGGACCTTACAAGAGTGCAATTATCCAGGGAGGCAAAGAGAATGAAAAGGTGGGTAGAAAAAAAGAGGCAACCCTTAGAGTTTGATGAAGGGAATCTTTGTGTTGGTGAAGCTGATTCCTCATCAAAGCCGAATTTTGGACAAGTTGTACAAGGGGCTAGTGCGACGATACGAAGGTCCTTTCAAGGTGTTGAAAAGGGTTGGCAAGGTGTCATACAAGCTTGAGTTACCACCAAGATTGAAGTTTCATCTTGTCTTCCATGTGAGTTTGTTGAAGTCATTCCATGATGACATGGAAGATCCGGAGAGGGGGAAGTCCAAGAGAGTTCCCACAGCTGTGACCAATGCCCATGATAAACAACTAGATTAGATCCTATCAAGGCGTGTGGTGCAAAAGAGTGGGAAGCACATGAACCAGGTGGAGTACTTGGTTTGATGGAAAGGCAACCCTCCTAGCAAGACTAACTGGGAAAAAGATTTCGATCTTTGGCAGTACCAAGCCGAAATCAACGAGTTCTTAAGGCAGCACACGAGGACGTTGTCAAGTTTGGTAGGGGAGAATATCACTATCGAAACTCAGACTACGCGTCATTCGTTTTCATATGTGACACGCCCCTCAATTCGAGAGCCTCAAGCAAGGAGAATCGGCACATTAAAGGAGAATCAATCAGAGGCAATCAAGAAATTCAATGGGAATCTGTTCTTGCCATATAGAAGACCCAATTTGAGGAATCAAGGTAATCAAAGTAATTAAATATTACCATAAATGGGAAATCAGCCTTAGTGCTTGCCTTGTATATCTTTGTATAGACACCGTTAGATCGGTTGACTCATCTCCATCATTCATTGGGGAGTTGTATTGGCTATATAAGAGGTGACTCCCTTCATTTGTAATTATTCAGCAATTCTTGCAATATTGAGAGTTTAGAGTTTTTTCTCCACTCTTTTGTGTCTCTCTCTTTTGGTTGTGTTATAAGCTTAGCATTCTAGCTAGCTACGTGAGAAAGGCTGACTTAACCTATTATGAGAGCGATAGTCTAAGACAGCACGAAGAGTTTTTATTCTGCAAAACTCTAGCCCCGTGACAATAGTCTCATTCTCCTTAAATAGGGATGTCAAGGAGGAATTACACAAACCAAGAATTAAAATAAATAAAGGCCATTAAGGATTAATTTTAGGAGTAACAAGATTAATGTGCTATCAAAGCATTCGTTACATGTATTTGAATTCAAAAAATTAAGAATAAAGACTAATATATATAGCCATAGGAATAAGAATGAACATATTAAGAAATATAACCAAAATATTGGACTTAAAATTGTGGTGTAAAGACAAGTCTCCCTCACAAAGAATAAATGTCATTTTCCAACATCCTTAACTAAATATCAATTTTTCTATTAAAAACTGTGAGAGTTTATCCTTGTTTTCTTGTAACTTTAGAAGATTAATCCTGATTTAGGAAAAATTATTCTATTTTTTAAAAAATGTATGAATTTCAATATTTTTTCCGTCACTTTTGTTTTCCTTTGTTCGTTTTACTCGACACACGGCCAAATGTCAGGAACTTTTGCTGGATAATACATACTTTCTCGAACACCTGAAGCACTCTTACCCCACCTGAGACTTGCTCCACGCGTAGAATAGGAATGATTGGTCTTTTGAAAAAGAAAGGCTCACGCCGGATCTGGAGTCATTAGTTTGAATTTCCATTGCACAAGAATCAATTAAGATACGTTGGACAAAGGAAATTAAGTGAGTCCAAAGTCCAAGATGCAACAAATTAAGTGAGGATATGTTGGAAAGGTTTTAACCCACAATCCCTCATGCAGCCTTATATTGCGCGGAGAATTATTGGTGGCTGGAGGCACGCCACAATTCTTCCTTTTTTCACTGCTCATACGCGTTTAAGCTGCGACCCATCTCAGGCACGCTAATATTTGCGTGCTGGTGCTTCTTCTGATCCCCGCAAAACCATTCAAATAGGTTCTTCTGTTCATCGATCGCAGAACGCAGAGAAATCTCACGAATTAGATAGATTCGTGATCTACCTACGCTATCCATGATAGTTACTCCACTCACTTCCAGTCCATGAAGTCTGCCCTTTCTATATATCTGATAGAGACCATCATGATCGTTAAAGAAGAAGATGACTGTTTTAAAGTGTTGACAAATCACAATTGAACACCAACCTCGTACTGCAACAGACCAAATTGTTGTACATCAGTTGTCTTAAGCAGGGCAGAACGCGAAACTTGTTTCAGCAAATTTAAGAGCATATCTTAGCATTGACTAAATCTAGTTTCTTTTCTGGTTGATATATTAATTATGCCTGTCTCTATCCCATCTCCGTCTCTTAAATTTAGACACTAAATCGTTTGACTTTGTCGAAATTTCTGCATGGTGGGTTGCTTTCTTCTTTGATCAATTTTGCATTCTAAGGTCTGAAGTCTCCCATCTATCTGCATACCTTTTTTAAAAGATTACTGCTTTGCTAGTATTCTCTATCTCAAAAAGTACAAAAAGACAATGGTGATAAGGATTTGATCAAGGAAAATTCTGCGACAAGTACATCTTCTGTCTCCGGACTGCAGAAAGGTTTGACTTTTGTTCAGCAACGATAGCGTTTTCCTTCTCTGCCATACGAAAACTTTGACCGCCTTTTCTTTTCCATGTATGAGCCAATATCAGCTATTTTATAACCTAAAATATAATTCATAATTAAGACTTGAAAGAGGGAAATAAATGAGATGGATTAGTATTTTTATTTAAAAAGCAATCAATTTATTAAAAATGAATTAATCTTTGATTTCTAAAATCTCCATATATACCAAGAATCGCTTCTGGCAGAGTCAAGGTAAACACCAAAGTGATAAGAGAAAATTCTATTGTCAACTTTAGCAAATTTAATCAGTTGACTGACCCTATGACTTCAATGATAAAATATTCAGCTTTTAAAAAATCAATATTACAATTTCATGATGTAATGCTGATGGGATTCTTTTTGATACATTAATTATTAATTGCACACTTATATAATTATAAATATAAGTAAAAGAATAATATTTTTTTAAATAAAAAATATCACCATCGAACCAAATCATTATTATTTTTTCAAACATAAGATAAAATTATGAAAATATTTATTTTTTTTCATATCTCATACAAAACCATAATTATAATGTC
Source organism: Passiflora organensis (assembly GCA_019739055.1). Taxonomy (NCBI): domain Eukaryota; kingdom Viridiplantae; phylum Streptophyta; class Magnoliopsida; order Malpighiales; family Passifloraceae; genus Passiflora; species Passiflora organensis. The sequence continues at coordinate 2,710,720 of JAEPBF010000136.1, forward strand.
AAATAACATAATAATATGACAAATGATTCGATTAAAATAGTAAAAGATAAGAAACTTATACAAGAATTATATTACAGCAAGAAAGCACAAACTCATATAGATGGGTAATTGGGTATTGGGTATTGATAGTCTATTCCTGGTACGTCAGGGATGATTAAATTGATAATAAATTAACTTTTTAAAAATATTAAATAAATAATATATCACACCTTTTTATGTATTCCTTCTGATCTATAAATTCCGTAACAAACATGCCCTTGGATCTAATCATGAACCCAAACTTTTTTCCCTTAAAAGACAGTTGAAAAACGTAACATAAAAGAGAAAAAGCAGTAAATTAACGTAAACCGTGTGGGTCCATCTCACACGTGGGAGATGTCTTCCAGGTAGGGTCCGTGGGGACATGTCAAAACAATTATTAAAACAAATTACATGACCAAAATAACCCTGCGATCGCCGTCCGTTTTAACCTCAACAATTCTTTACACGTAGGGCTTTACGTCACCTTTCACAGTTACTATTTCTTTCAAAGAACCGACACCTAACCTCTCTTTACTACAAGTTGAAGTTGGTGCCTTGTTGGTACTAAGAACACCGTACGTTAAACTTACTGTGTCTGTTTTTTTAATGAATATCATGAAAAAAAATAATTTTGTAATTGGTCGGATATCCAAAGCCTTTCAAGCACTTCAGGAAAGAAGCGTAAACAAAGCAACTCCACTGCCAAATCAAATGATAAGATGATTTGGGATATGGGTTTGTCTGGGCAAGCGGGAGTGGCAAAACTGGGATTTCATGGGAAGGACCGGCCATTTCATTACAGTTCCTTTGTTATAAAAAGGTGGCCAATTCCTTTCTGCTAGGGGACCATGTATTTGCATAATAATGCTTTAGATTTTTTGGAAGCTTGTAAGTAGAAGAACAAGGAAAATCAATTCTGAGATAAGTGTAATAACTGGTATGTCGATAGCAAAATCTCATCGGCTATTGATGTGTGGATATATGTTCAATTCCATGCTGTGTTTAGAGCTGCTGTTGCCTATCGTTTCTATTTCATGGGCTTTGTATGCTTGCTTTGTCTTTGATGCCTGCTGCTGTAAATCTGTGAATAGCAAAGATAGGGTGTGTTTGGTATCTTTGGTCTTGGTTAGCTGGTGGTGAGAGGTGAATTTTAGTATATCTCTGAAGCAGAAAGGTTTAGTAGAGAAGCTTTAGCGTTTTTGAGTTAAAGACATGATCTGCTAAAGTGGGTTGCTGATTGAAGGAGTCTTTTGGCTCTGAAAGCTAAAAAGAAATCATCTTCTGGATTAGGTTTTGTGAATCATCTTCTTTGTCTTCTTTTTCCTTCTCATACTTAAAGCTAAGATTATGAATTTACAGTTATTCATAGAGGGATTGCTCAAAAACGGGATCTCTCTCTTTCCATCTCTGATTACCACTTCTTTCTGCAATTGGTTTAAAGAATTTAGCAGTTGATTTGAAGTTAAAGATTTCATTTTCTCAAGTCAATTTCTATGGGCAGAGTATGGGTGAGAAAAAACCCAATTAATTCCCCTACTTCAAGTGTAATTTGGATCTTAATTAGGTCGGCAATAGTAAGTTTACATGTTTGTTGCTGTACAGTTTGATAGTTACTGTGAAGGTGAAGATAGTTTTTCAATGGTAACATTCTTGTTACAATCTCTCTGTTTCATCCTGAACAGGAACATATGGAATTTCTTTAGGGTAGCTTGAACTGAAGCTAGATGCTATGGACTCTTGTTGAATTCATCATGGATACCCTGTGTTTTACAAATATACACCATGGTTTAAACTGAAGGCAAATGCTATGAATGCGAAGGTCTACTCTATATTAATGTCCGGGACGAAAAGAGCAAGCTTTATATTGATGTCGGTAGTTAGGCTCTCAAAAATGGACATGATCTATTTCATTGTTTCAGGAATCCTGCATGAGATATTCATGCAGGAACACTGGTCCTACATGCAGAACTTCCAGGATTTAGACCAACTATATTAATTGTAGGCGATATTCTTAACAGGAAGGTCAAATCTAGTTTTTTTGTTTAATAAATTCTTTGCATTGGTTTTGTTTCTTGATATTTTCTTGATGAACATCATATATTAAGCTATTTTCATCTGGTGGTCTATAGTGATCATTGCTATGAAATCATGGCATAGGGAACCATTTTCCTTGTTGCATAGGGAACCATATTCCTTGTTTCATTTTCTTGATGAACATCATGTATTAAGCTCTTCAGCTTAGGACTGTAATTCATAGAATTTCTTTTGCCTTCTTTGACATACTCTTTTTTACGGTGTTGTTAACTATGCCTTCAGGTAAGCCTGGAAGACGATACGGGAGTGCCATAATCTAGTATAAGCTCTTTCCAAGAAGGCAATCATCTAGTTTTTAGACCATTTCATTTGAAGAAGTATCAGGTATTGCTCTGAAGAATTGACCATTCTTCATGCAAACATCTCAGAAACCTGCGGTTGCAGGTGGGTCTTGTGGGTTATATGACCAACCTGTGATGGATCAGGAAACTTATAGCTGGTTTCCTAAGCAAACACTAGAGCACTACCCTTCTGATGACAATGGCAGCCAAGAAATGCACCTTGCTTCTGAGACTATTGAACAATACTGCACTCTGGAATCATCCTCTGGAAATGGTGCTAGTTTCTCACCGAATGAAAGTGGTGGGGTTTCACAGCCAAATTCTGTGTCATATCCATCAGATCTGAATAATTCTCCAGAAAATAATAGTGGATCACCGTCTAGCGAGTCATATGTCACACACAAGCTGAGAGAGTTGGAAACTGCTGTGCTGGGTAATGATCTAGGTGATATTGAGATGTACAATATTTTAACGCCAGCTGGACCGGACACTATCTTGTCCGAGGAAGAGAAGTGGAGATTTTTAGTGGAGATGATGTCCCGGGGAGACTTGAAAGAGGTGCTTTGTGCATGTGCTCAGGCCGTCGCAAACAGTGATATGTACGCAGTAGAATGGTTGATGACAGAGTTACGCCAGATGGTATCAGTTTCTGGTGAACCAATCCAGCGACTAGGAGCTTACATGCTGGAAGGCCTTGTTGCAAGATTGCAATCTACTGGAAGTTCTATCTACAAAGCACTAAGATGCAAAGAACCTGCAAGCGCAGAGCTTTTCTCTTACATGCATTTACTCTATGAAGTCTGTCCATACTTCAAGTTTGGATATATGTCAGCAAATGGAGCCATTGCCGAAGCCGTAAAGGATGAAACTAGAGTGCATATTATCGACTTTCAAATTGCACAAGGTAGCCAGTGGGTAACCTTAATCCAGGCTCTTGCTGCTCGACCGGGAGGACCCCCACAGATTCGGCTTACAGGTATTGATGACCCTACATCAGCATATGCTCGAGGAGGAGGAATTGATATAGTTGGGAAAAGACTTGCAATGCTTGCTCAATCATGCAAGGTGCCCTTTGAATTCCATGCCTCCGGAGTCTCTGCTTCCGAAATTCAACTCGATAGCCTTGAGATTCGACCCGGAGAAGCCATTGTGGTGAATTTTGCCTTTGTACTCCATCACATGCCTGATGAAAGCGTGAGCACTCAAAATCATCGGGATAGGGTGTTGAGGTTGGTCAAGAGCTTATCTCCCAAGGTGGTTACTGTGGTCGAGCAAGAATCCAATACCAACACTGCTCCATTCTTTGCCCGCTTTGTTCAGACACTAAACCATTATCTTGCCATCTTTGAGTCAATTGATGTTACTCTTCCCCGAGAGAGCAAGGAACGAATCAATGTTGAGCAGCACTGTCTAGCTCGAGAGATGGTCAACATCATAGCCTGTGAAGGTGCTGAGAGAGTTGAAAGGCACGAGCTTCTGGGTAAGTGGAGATCAAGGCTTTCCATGGCTGGGTTTACACCTTATCCATTAAGCTCTTTTGTAAACGCTACTATCAGGACCCTACTGGAGAAGTACTCAGGGAAATACACGCTTGAGGAGAGGGATGGAGCTCTCTACCTTGGCTGGATGAACCGGCCGCTGGTCACTTCTTGTGCATGGAAATGAAAAGCACCTGCCAGAATCTTATGCAACCCTTGTTAGGTTCAGATGGCAGCTACTTGTGGAATAAGACCATTACTTGTTGTATCATCTTAGAATTAACTAGTAATAAAAATGGTCCTGTTGCATCCAGTCTTTCTTCAGTATGTTTCCATTGTTTGACAGATTCTGATTCTTAGATTTTAACTGAATTGATTGTCGGGTTTTTTAAATATTTAATCAGAACTTCAAGATTATAACCAGACTGTGCATATAGATTTGTGGGTAAATAATAAAGAAAAACACTTATAGAGAGAGATACTTCTGACGATCTCATGAGAAGACTATTACAAAGCAAGGAAGCACAGCACAAGGATTTCTTACAACCAAAGATGTTCTTCCTTCCGACTTGCACTCTTCATACATCCTCTCGTCCACCATTCCAGCAATTACCCTGCAGACTATTACAGCTCTCTCCACTTTCTTCCTTTTAGGGAGAGCTATCACCAAGTCATCAGTCATTTCCTCACTATCTGTACTCATCCGTATCCCATTTGTCCTGGTGCTTTCAGTGTTAAAACTGGCCTGTATTATCCTACATACTCTACAACCAGGGTCTCTGCACAGCTCAGAAATTCGTCTGGAGTTTCTGCAGCAACAGGAAACTGTGGTTCCGAAGAACCGTAAAAGCTCATTTCCATCCACCACACTTCTTGGGTCTCCCTTCAGATGCTCGTCTGCATTCTTCTTCACCTTTTCTCTGTATATTTCAAACCTTTCAAGATTTTCCACGGAGTTTCTCACCTTCAGGATCCTCTTCAGGTTCCTTAATGACTTCGATGGGTTTGTCATCGAACGTTGGAAGATTAATGCAATGATATCTCTTGTTGGGTCTCCAATGCTCAACTCTGTCAGAACAGACAGATGAAGATCAGAAAATCCATTATAGAATAGTATTATTTAGATTTCGATCGAACCTGGGATTGAACTTTACTTGCCTTGGTAATGTGTTGTTCTTGGCTTGCATCTTCTCATAATAACTTGTCCAAACGAATGCCTCCGTTGATGAATGAGCATGGCACCCAACTTCTCATCGTGGAGATGGCTGCTGCTTCTTCGATTCCCATACTCCTCCCGCCGACTAACCACATCTTTCACCTGACTCCGGCAACTAACATTTGCTACAAATAGCCGCAAATGCGCGTGGTACAGAGAAAATATCACTTCACTGAATGAATTCCTGCATAGCCGGCCGGAGAGCTTGCTATCCAGGTACTCTTCATGACCTATAGTTTCATCATCGCGACTTTCTTCCAGGCGAACAACCACACCCGATGGCTTACTCCCGCAGTTAACATTGTCCTTCAACGACACCCACAATGCATACATCTCTATCCTCCTTTCTTATCTGGCCTCTCACTAGTCTCTCCTTGGTGGGTTGAATGGAGGCTGCTGGTCCTATAAACCGATATTGCACGTCGGTCTGTGAGTAACGTGGCCTCGTTCTGTCCTTACCGATGCAAAGACAACGGCGAATTTAAGCAGTTTTGGATGCTTTCTACGCCGCATTTAAAGCTATCAATCATCACCTAGCACTCACGGAAATTTACAGAGACAATTATGTATATGGGAAGAAGAGAGAAGTGACATATCCAGAACATATTTCAGGTTAAAATTTATTCACCAAATTCTTACATTTGTTGGAGTTGGAAATAAATTCCTTAATCATATTACATCAAAATTTCTTAATTTAAATTTCTCTCAAACATTTGGATTAGATGTGTTCTCTTTCTTGATAATCATGATATTTTCGAAGAAATTAATCATTATTAATTATTAATTATTAATTATTGATTACGGTAAATATTCCGTGGAACAATCCAACTATGACGTACCCGTTTTCCGACCAACTTCTGTCAAATTGACATCGGGCCAAAAGACAAACTAGATTATGCACTAGCTTCCGTTTAGATATGATTACATCCTGTCGTCTGTCCTCTCCCCCTGGACAAAACACAATTGATGATTGTGTGTCTTCCTTGGGGTAGATACTAATGAGTTGCCAGTGAAATCTGGGCCGATACTCATACTTGTATATCTGCCTGCTTTTAGGTTTTATTTTATTATTATTATTATTATCTTTCAACTATTGATTTAGAGCCGCCACCATATGATCCAAAATGCCGTACAGTTCCAGAAAATGCAGGGAATAACAATTTCCTATTCCATTAGAAAACATAATATTATTTTCTTTATAATTTAAAAATACCATCCATTAAGACTAATCTCTTCCCAGACTAAAAATATCTGTTTTCATCCACAAGACTAGTCTATTTTGGATGGACATTGTTTTATGATATTGTTTCTTAAAAGAGAAATAATGCTTATGTTAGCTTGAATACGGAAGCCTGAAGAATCCATGAAGAGGATGTTAATAACCAGATCAGCTGTAAGGCTGAGGGTTAATATAAGTAAGTATATAGAGAGAGAGATATCCCAAGAGAGACTAGAACATACTCTTAATTTAGATCCCAGCCCTCTTTTTGTTTACCAGCCAGACGAGAAGAAGATGGACAAACTAAACTAAAACATAAACAGGCTTAAGGACCCGTCAATAGTCTTCCCACATTCGAAGGATACGGATAAGAATGATTTACAGATGGGATAGCAACACTATGACCTTCACTCGGATTTTGTCTGGGCACGTACTGATTCATGCCTCCATTTACAACACCATAATAACCAGCAACTGGTGTTGCTTGAGCTGTTCTCAAACTGGGATCGCTACTTTGGCCGTGATGCTGGATAAACTCAGAATACGGTGATGCTTGAATGTGCTCGTTGGACCTTCCATCAACAGAGCTGATCCCGACACCGAGATCTAGTCTAACTGTGTCGCTTTCCTCTGAGTTAATCCTTAATGGTCCAGATGTGGCTGTTGGTCCTGCTGTGTCATGACTACTGACTCTTGCTGTAGGCACATCATGATTGTGTTTCCCCTCATATGTGGTTATTACTGCTTTTGGATCATGCGATGCTCTCTCCACATGCTTTCGAACAGGACATCCCACATTTGTGCACTTGTAGTAACTCCTACAGATGGTAAACATGATGAGAGGCATAATATTTATGATCAGAAAATGCTTACAAAACCATTTTTCAGGTAACAGTTGACATTCTACTGAGGGATTGATCAAACTAGCAAAGCATACATAACTCTATACCAGTAAAGTTATATTCCCTAAAAGTCAAAAGGTTGCATTAAAGGAGGGAACAGAAAATTAATTTTGCTATAAATGGCTAGCACCAACTCCAAAAACAAACCTGGGGTTGGGATTGCCTCGCACCACTTTCTGCCCATATTTGCGCCACCGGTAGCCGTCGTCCAGTATATCAACTTCACTCAGTGTTTGAACAACAACACGGGGTTCTCGGATAGGCTTAACCACTGGAGTAACATCCAAGCCCCCATTATCCATCTTCCTACAACAAATTGTTTGGATCATTTGTTGGTCCTTGAATCTTTTTATGGTAAAAGGTAACAATCTAATCAAAAGAATATGTCAAGACCTCTTTTTTGAGAATGGATCATCATCATCCTCACCGCCTTCTGCACTATCATCGTTTGCATTAGCAGGTGACAGCTCATGGGCACTATTTGGATCGTTTGTAGGAAGCATTTGACCATATAAATTGGACGCTTTGTCTACATGGAATACAATAGACGAGAAAGAAAGCATATTAGTTCATGCAATTGAGAAAAAAAAGGTTGACCAACAAACAGAAACCCCACTGGACACTTTCCCTCACCATCTCGGCCAGATAAAGATGAAGTCTTGTCAGATCTTTCCTCTTGCATCGACAAAACAGCACCAGAAGCATATCTACGGCTGGGTTGAGGTTTAGGATGATCATGAGTACCCTTATAGATAATTTCTGTTATCTGTCCATCATGTGAGCGCTCAAATAACTTTTTCACTTCACAGTTAGGGTGTGTACATTTGTAATAGCTGCGCGGGAATTCACTTCCTTTTACATGCTTTTGTCCATATTTCCGCCAGTTATATCCATCTTCAGATGCCATTAATGGCCCATTTCCTCCTTTATGATCAGATTGTGATGCCTGAAGCCCACTGTTGGGATACTCTGTCTGATTTAATTCGTCTGTATCATCTTCAACAGGTGCAGGAGCCACAGAAGTAGCAATCTGAATGGTTGATGGTAGACTCAAGTTGTTTGAGGGTGCTACCATCTCACTCTTAACTGAAGAAGACGATGCAAATGATTGAGAATGGCATTGACCTTGCACTTGACTGTACTTTTCACTTTCTTGGAGGTTCATATCTGCAGGAACCTTGAAATTAATGGAATGTGTTAGATAACCAGTACCTCTCAATCTCGTAAGCCTACTTGACCAAAATAAGATGAACAAAATGCAAAACAAGGGGGGGAATGTATGTAATGTCACAAAATTGTCTCAGCATCCGTCTATTTGTTGCTGCATCCTCCTAAAAATCTTCTCTATTGAACAGAAAAGTAATAAGCAACAGCGTTATCGACCACATAAACCCGGTCAATAAACATAATTGTCACATAATGGCAAGCAACTGAAATCATTAACATAGATATGAATGAGGCATCAAGGCATGATATTTTATTTGTAGTATATGGTTCCTATATTATTTCTTTTCTCCTAGTTTTCTTTTGCGTTCGATTGATTTATTGCACAAAGTTCAACACTAAACAAGTGCAAAGAAAGTCACACATAGACCTCCATTGATGCCATGCAATTGGGCAGAATTAATATTCATAATCCATTTCATTACATAAGGAAATTACCGTGTTTGACCGAGGATGGGGTCTAAACTCAAAGCAGCTGGAATTTCTTTCTCCAAAGGTGTTAGAGGACACAGTATTTGTTGAATATGAAAGTGAACCAGTAGAACCATACGTTGTTGGCAGCTTAGCAAAGGAACCAGTTGTAGGCGATGGTTCTGCCTGAAAAATTATGCAAATATTATCATATACGCCTTACTGAAGCTGGTGCAATTGATTGACCAGCGAGACTCATAGGAAAAGCATTTCTAGAAGAGAAAAAGACTAGCAAATATGGTAAACAAAACTAAAAGACAAACAGAAAATGGGGATACAGGAAACTTCTATGAACAAATATTTCTGATATTTCTTCACACATCTTTCCCATCCCTTTTTCTAGTATAGCCTGTTTGAAGATTTGGAAACACTTGCTTACTAGCATCAATAAATGAAGTAAGTTGAGCAAGCCTAATCACATGATGCACACCAACTAATCCTCCGATATATGCCAACAGAGCTCAGCAAGTATAAAAACAATAGCACGGAATAAGGATCCAACTAAAAGACCAGTAAAAGAAGATTTTGAGATCACTTATGCGATTTGTTTCAGTCTACTCCAATGCCCTTCCACCCTGGATGACAAGATGCACTGAACTTAACTGGATGAAGCCGATTTCTAATGCTTGAACAAGCCTATGAATTTTAAAACATTCAGCTCTACTAAGTGGTGGCCTATTATCTCTTGTCGCATCGGTTATCAAATTATATTCTCCTCTCCTCTATCCACAAGCTCATTCTAGCTTCTTACAACACCATGCATTTTCGGGCAGATATAGAAAATACCAACCCAGGAAAAGGCAAAGCATCTATTCCAAATTCTGAGCAGTCAAAACAAAGACATAGAGAAAGCACCAATATAGGAAAAAATTTCCATTATGCTAAAAAACAACACTGACATTAAATAAAAGCCATACTTGCACTAAAATGCCATATTCTCCAGACAAATTCGGGATATCATAATGAATAAAACATGGGAGGCAAAATGTAAAGTATTTATCACTATCGAGCATCAGAATCTAACTTAAAGGCTTCCCATCAGCACCCAAAACCGATCTTAAAATAAATAATAAAACCCCCTCCACATAATTCCCCACCGAAAGCACGAACATATGTACACACTTAAACAGACATAAATATATGTAAATATACTTCTCTCGAACCGAACGACATGAAGCTGTAAAAAAGACAATATCATTCCTTTGATAGCTGTCAGACATCAGTCAAACAAAAACCATACCTCTTTTTTCTAATGAAGAAAAAAAATTGAAAGATTGGACCTTCGAATTTTAGATTGGTAGATGCTTCTCCTCAACTTAGCTTAAGTAATAAAGAAAACCAACGCACTAATAAACAAAAAGTTCAGACCTTGTTTGTATCTCAGAAAACTGTACACTACTTGTCAGAACTTCCAGACAGATCTCCACAACTCCAACTTACTACCTCACCATCATAAATTTTCCAGGAACCAAACAGAAAAAGATGAAAAAAAGGAACTGACCTTGACATTAGAAAGGAGCACAGGAGACTCGAGAAAAGAAGTGGGACTGAGGCCAGGAGGGATCGTGATGCAGGCCGTCCGCGAGATCGGGAGCTTCGCCGGCGACATCAGCTTATACCGAGCTCCTCCAGGCCCTCCTCCGCCGCCGCCGTCGCATCCAGTATCAGAGTCCGGCCTCGCCGGATCCACCGCATCAGAGCTACTGTTACCAGTTGCATCCATTTCGCAAGCTAGATAGAGCGGTAGCAAGTGCCGTGAAGAGTGAAACAGAGAGAGAAAGGAGCAGTTTCTTCTGAAAAGAGAGCTGCGGAAGGGAACTTTAGGTAATTAAGAGTAGAAAAGGCAGCGTCTAGGTAGGTTCTGTGATGTGTGCTTGGGTTTGGCAGTAGTACTTGAAAGAGCGTGCGAGAGTGAGTGAGTGGGCGAAGGAAGAAGGTGACGTGGTTGACTTATTAGTTATTACATTGGATCTGGGGTGGGGAGGCTGCCCCCTCCTGTGTCCTGTCCTGTATCCTGTTTCATGATTTTTCTATTTTCTTTTTTTTTCCTGTCGTTTATTCTGTAAATCTATTTCACTTTGCATTTTTTTATAAAATAAATTTTGGAATATATATATGTGGAATTTATAATAAAAATGGTTAAATTGGTTGTTGTAATAATATCAGTTGTCTTCCACTCATGTAATGCTCTTACATAACACTTCTTTTTAGTTACAGTTTTGTAACAATTTATACAAGGGAAAATCTAATAATATTGATGTTGGATTTGGTGACAACCAATGATGTAAAATATATTCTTTGTTTTAATAATAATTTTTAAAGAGTATATTTTAAAATTATATATATTGAGTTAAAAAATAAGATATATTTTTATATTTAATAATAATAATAAATATAATTTATCGTATTGGTTCATTGACCAATCTATTTCTTAAAAAGCCTTTGATTAATATTAAATTTGGATCCAATTGGAGTAAGAATAAATTTCTGGATTTTTTTGAACCATATTATAATTTTTAAAATTTCGAATAGCAAATTTCTCTATTCATAGGTGCAGATGGTACGACTACTTCCAAAACGCATAATCCAATTATGGTTTTGGCATATCAAACATATCTCGTTGCTCTGAACTTAGGTTTCTGTGACATTGAGTGGTGCCTTAATGGCTCGTGGGAAAACCATGAAAAATGAGAATGAACTTGGCAGCCAAGAAGAGATCTACGAAAGAAACATGTCCTCCTCCCTAAGTGCAAAGCCATAGATGAAGTGTATCTACATGAACATGTGGAGGGGGGGTTATTACGTAGACTGTTCGATAAGGATGTTTCCCGGAAAAAATACACATAGAATACCTATAAATAATAAATATTAAAATAAATCAAAAGACTAAAATTACAATCTAGAAAAAAGTATTCCTTACAAAATTGACTTTCTTAATAGCATGGGATCGGTAACTAAGGTGGCTGTTTTCCACCGAGCGTTCCAATTGGTTCCTTTTACCATTTATCCAGTTCCTTTCAAAGAATCACCAGGTTGAGCCTCTACTGCAATAGGAATATGTAGAGCTAAAGATCAAAATTTTCTTGCGTTTTCCTACGCACCTTTTGTATAGATAGACTTTAACCACAATCACAGCTCGAAGCGAATCGGTAGATTGGCAGCAAATTAAAGAAGCCAAAACCAGCACCTCTCAACGTCATGGAACTGACCCAGGAATAATATCCAGAGGCATCGCCTTGATCATTTAGTGATTATTATGATATCCATTCCTATCACCCTTCAGAATGAGATTCTGATTTGTCTTCCCAAATGCAAATCCTGTCCATCAATAGTACTATCGTTATATTGATTTCTAAATCCTTGACAGGTGTAGTCACTGTACTTTCCCCCAAGACTCATCACCAACCAATATAGGTTTGTCTTATCCAAAATAAGTATTTATTATTGTCACCCGAAATCATTAGTCCAGAACTTAGGAGTGTCTGATATGAAACCTAAGATCAGCCCACGTTGGCTTTAACAGCTCTCTTGTTCTTACTTGGTTTCATCAATTCTATGTTCTAAATGTACAGACGGCAGCTTGAAGAACAGCGCTGGTTTTCCAAGTTCAAAACTTCCAAAAATTTCATGCATTGCTTTCTCCAAATACCTTGGTTGCAGCTGGTCTGAGGCTTGGTCGCTGAACACATGCAGTTGGAAGTGAACGAAATTTGGACCACTGGTTGTTTGAAATTTCCCAGAAATAATCTCAACTTTCTTCCAAGGATGAAGTATCTTTTATGTCCTTTTCATATAGTTGTGTCCTTTAGGAGATAACGAAGGATTGAGCATCTGTTCTTGGTTTTATCTATATGCGACAGAACCTGGAGGCTTTGGAAACAATGGAAGAACTGTCCTCTTGTGACCAGAACAAGTCAAAACAAAAGAACAACAGCCAAGTACTCTGATCACCTTCTATTCTATTTCTGATGAGCAAATACAGAAGCAGAATGTCACAAAAGATGAACATCTGTGGGATTTCAAGTCTGTCCCAAAAGGCACAGACATGGTTCATAGTGTTTCTTCTGATCATAGTGAGTTGTTCTGGAGCTCAGCTGTCTGAAAGGGAATCGTTTCTTAATTTTATTAGAGCTCTGGATCCGCAGAATGTTCTCAGAATTAACTGGAATGGGAGAATACCACATCCCTGTTCGGATTACTGGAAGGGTGTCAAGTGCATGGCCACCAATATAACGGAAATCAGGCTTGAAAATCAAAATCTTAGAGGGACAATTGATGCAGATTCACTCTGCCAACTCCCAAACCTCCAAGTTCTCAGTTTATCGAAGAATCATGTCCATGGAGGTATCCCCTTTTCACTACTGGACTGCCAAAAGCTGACGTATTTAAACCTCAGCAGCAATCAGTTGAGCGGGAGGGTGCCTGTGGTTCTAATCGCATTGAAACAGCTCAGGACTCTGGACATATCCAATAATCATTTCGGGATCGTCCCAGATTCTGAGCGTAAGTTCTCTCCGAAACAAACTTCAGGAAAAACATACAAGATCAGGAAATTGGTAAAAGCAGTGGATGAGTCTTCAGGGAGTACCAGGACCAATTTTGTAGAACATGACTCAGAGCCACAGAACGGTAGCGATCCTGGTTTTGGAAAAAAACAGTGGTATGAAAAACCTATATTTGCCGTAGGATTAGGCATTGTTATCGTAATCTGCATCGTGTTCATTTACTTTGGAATCAGGAAGGTTACTGATTTGGATAAGGAAAAGGCAATTCTGAAATCTCTTGCACAGACTCCTCAAAGGCCTCCTCCAGTTGCACCCGAACCCCGAGAAAAAGAAGAAAAACCCAAGGAAAAATGCTCAGAGCTTGTATTTTTTGTTGAAGAGAAAGAGAGGTTTGGGTTGAACGACCTTCTTGAAACCACAGCTGAGTTACAAAGGCAGACCACTTGCAGCAGCCTTTATAAGGTGACTTTGAAGAACAATTTCGTGTATGCTGTCAAAAGATTGAAGAAACTCCAGATATCCTTGGATGATTTTGGCCAGACAATGAAGCAGTTAGGACTCCTCAGGCATCCAAATATCCTACCACTAGTTGGTTATAATTCAACATATGATGAAAAACTGCTGATTTACAGGTATCAAAGCAATGGAAGCCTGCTCAACCTCCTTGATGGTAAAGACTATATTCTCATTTTTTTTATATTACTGAAGTGTCTGTCATGTCGGTCCTCAAACTATTCTCTTTTCGGATTTTGATCAAACATCATCATCCACCTTTGTTTATAGATTCTCAAGGTATTCCTCAGTGTTACTGTAAGTAATTCTTAATATGCAGATTACGTTGAAGGAAAGCGAGAGTTCCCTTGGAAACTTCGGTTGTCTATAGCAACCGGCATTGCAAGGGGCCTGGACTTCATACATCAGAACTCCATTAATGGCAAGATCATTCCTCATGGGAATCTTAAGCTTTCAAACATCCTGTTGGACGAAAATAATGAACCCCAAATCAGCGAATACGGGATTTCGTGGTTTCTTGACCCCCAGAAAGCTTGCATATTTCCCCCCAGCGGCTACGCCGCACCTGAGAAAACCTTATCAGAACGAAGCGATGTCTTCAGCTTTGGGATAATTCTACTCGAGTTACTAACTGGGAAAACAGTGGAGAAGAGTGGTATAGACCTCCCGAAATGGGTGAAATCAATGGTGAGGGAAGAATGGACAGGGGAGGTGTTCGACAAGGAGGTCAACAAAGCAGCGAAGCAATACGCGTTTCCTCTGCTTAATGTGGCCCTTAAATGCGTATCAAAGACACCTGAAGACCGGCCTACGATGGTGGAAGTCATGGAGAAGATGGATGACGTAATCAATTCAAATGATGACCATGATGTTACCATGTCATCTATGGCTTCAATAGAATCCGGTTCACAAGATTACAGCATCCTTCACTCTGTCATACCCGAGACCTGGGACACTCCTGGCTCGAATTATTAAGTTGCAGCAGCCGCCTGCCACCCTTTCCGTTCTGTTTTTCTAACTGATTTCAGACTACATCAAGCCTTGTCGCCGACAGGAAACAAACCCCAACTAGCAACCCCGCGTGCTCTTCCATCATAATAAAATGGCTGCTTGAGACTTTTGTCAGTAGTGAGGACAGAAACTAAGCTGATATGTATATCAGGGTGAAACTTAGAAAGGGTTTGTGCCTTTACCAATCATGTGTAATTGGGTGTGTGTTTGGCTCTTCTTTGTGGCTTAGTATGTATCCTCCATCAATGAACAAACTTGAATTGTCTTAACCAGAGCAATCTTGAGGTAATCAGAGTAAACAGGCTGTGATGCAGTACAGCGCTTTCTTCCTGCTATGGACCATGATCGATCCAAATGCAATCCAATTTCTGCTATTGGCCCAAAATCCAGAAACTTTTACTTCAGATTTTCTATTGTATTTTGACAATCCATTATAAAAATACAAACTTTAAACGATTTGATGTATTCTTTTTAAAGGGAGCTTTATGTTGATGGATCAACAACCATGTATGTTACTTTAACTACAGAATACCTGGGGGTAAAACTTAGCAGGGGTTTGGCTGTGTCAGCCATCACATAACCAACAGTTACACGTAGCAATGTTCAACATTTTTCATACGAATTCTTCTTATATTCTAACATATGAATAGCACTGGTAAGAAGCTTATTGATGAAGCAGCATCCTAGGATTGATGGATTAGTTCTTGTAAACCAAAGAAAATGTAGACTAAAGTACTTACTACAGTAACATAAGGGAAAATATAATTGTTTTGTAATTCATTTGGTTACCGTTTAACAAACAGTTATTTCAGACGTGAATCTGAAATAAAATAATGGGTTGGAAGGATTCTGGAAATTGAAATTTTTTACAAGAAATCTCAATTAACATATAATGGATTGGAAGAATTTGAAAGTGAAACTTTTTTTTACATGAAATCAGTCATCATCTCTTGCGGCCATCGCCAGCAAGCAATATTCTTGCGTGAAAAGGGATGCCATTTGCCAAGATCAATGGCTACCCTTCTTTATTTATGTTGATCCATTTTCCTCTCTTTTTCATCTCTCACCATGTCACTTTCTCCTCTCAATCCCAATTTCTCTTTCTTTTGTTGGTTTAATTAAGAGGAGTAGAATATAATAAAAGACATTAAACCCCCCCCCCCCCCCCCCCCCCCCCCCAAAAAAAAAGTAAAATGAAACAGAGATAAAAGGGCTCCCCAGGTGTAGACAAGGAGAGAGAGAGCATGATCGCCCCTTCACCCTTCCCTATTCCCATTTCCACAATCTTTGTTCTAGATCTTAGTTGCTCTCAATTTTCCCTCCTGGGTCCTCTCCAAAATGGTAAAGCTTCAATCTGTCACCCACTGTTTCTCCTTAACTTCTGTCAACATTTCAGGGTCTTTAATCTAATTATCAGTTAAAATGTTTAATTTTAATTATTTTTACCGTCAGGAAACTTGGGTTGAGTTCTGATTGGTGTTGGAAGAATCAGAGCATCCCTGGTTGGGCACCGGTCAGATTCTATCTAAATTGCTATAAACGGTACGGTTCTCACTAGTTTTATTTTTTTTAATCCATAAGCTGATTTATTTCTATGTCTTTTGCTGATAACTATTGAAATCTTAACTTTTTTTTGTTGTAATTCGGTGATGATTGTGTGTCGTATTAGTCTGGTGCTAATTAAACTCCATGTATAGGCTACATTATTTTGAAGTTGGATAAAACTGGACACCTTATTTTGCAGTGTTTTTATGTCTCGGGTTTAGAAATGGCTATTAATTGAGTTAAATTGTTGTAATGGACGGTCATAGAGAAAGATGGTATCAGTTCATAGCAAGCTATTCATTGGTGGGATCTCCTGGGACACTGATGAGGAACGATTGAAAGATTATTTTTCCAAGTATGGGGAAGTGGTAGAGGCAGTGATCATGAGAGATCGAGCTACAGGTCGTGCCCGTGGCTTTGGTTTTGTAATCTTTACAGATCCTGCTGTATCGGGGAGGGTCATCATGGACAAGCATGTGATTGATGGCCGCACAGTGAGTGGTAGCTCGTGCAACATGCATTTTTTGTCATTTCACTGGATTTTTTGTTTGAAGTCAACTATGATATATTGCTAATGTCAAACTTCGAATTCACACCTCTTTGTGGTATATAAGGAGTTGGAATCACAAAATTCTTGAAGCTCAAATTTTGGAAATATGACTATACTTAATCATTTGGAGAATTGGTGCTTAGATCCTCATTTGTAATTCAGGATACGGATCTATTATATGATGAAGAGTTGAATCATTCTCTCTCCCTCTATTTCTTCCTCACCTTGTAGTATTGAATCAGAAGCTATTTCTACTTTTCTTTAACCCAGTAGTGGATGCAGCTTCAGTTGATTCTTTATTTACTGGAACAGTGAAAGAGATGAAATGTTTCTGATTTTAGTTAATATGTTATTGATTTTCAGGTTGAAGCAAAGAAGGCTGTTCCTAGAGACGATCAACAGATTGTAAATAGAAACACCAGTAGCATACATGGTTCTTCAGGTCCTGGACGCACTAAAAAGATTTTTGTGGGAGGTCTGGCTTCTACAGTTGCAGAGAGTGACTTCAGGAGATACTTTGAGCAGTTTGGTAGTATTACCGATGTTGTCGTGATGTATGATCACAACACTCAGAGGCCAAGAGGTTTTGGTTTCATCACTTATGATTCAGAGGATGCAATTGACAGGGTTCTGTATAAAACATTTCATGAACTCAATGGTAAAACGATTGAGGTCAAGAGGGCAGTCCCGAAGGAGCTATCTCCAGGACCAAACCGGGGTGCTTTTATAGGATATAACCATGGATTAGGTAGAGCCAACAGCTTTCTCAATGCTTATGCTCAGGGGTATAATATGACTACAGTTGATGATTTAGGAATGAGGATAGATGGTAGGCTTAATCCTCCTGTCAGTGGTCGAAGCGGGTTTTCTCCACTCAGCAATACTGGTTATGGGATGGGTGTAAATTTAGAGCCAGGACTAACTTCAAGCTATAGTGCTGTGTCCAACTTTGGTAACAGTCCTGGTTATGGACATATGTCAAGTCCTTTCTCTAATGGGAATTCAACCAGATATAGTACTCCAATAGATTATAATATGGGAAATACAAGATATGATTCTGCTTTTACCCCAAGGAACAATTCTTTTTTCAGCCCAAACGCACAAAATGTGTGGGGAAATGGGGGTGTAGATACTGCTACAAATCCCATCAGCCCCAACAGGATTTTGGATTCTGGAGGTGGAAGTTCTGGATTTTTGTTTGGTACTAGCGCCACCCAATGGAGCCCATCATCTGTTTCAGCTCAAGGGGGAGCCAACATTTCTGGCTATAATAGTGGGAGTATGGGTTATGGAGCTAGCAGAAGCAGCTTTAACTTCATTGGAGGAGGGCAAATAAGAAACAGTGGCTCTAGGACAGCACCAGCTTCATCATTTGCTGGTTCAGGTCATTATGGGAGATCGTTTCGGGAATTTTATCATAATGGTCCAGTTTATGGTAACACAACCTGGTGGCCTACAACTCCCTAGCAAGATGGTTCTGGGTCGTTTGACTACGGGCTTGGCAGCATAGTCTCAGATGGTACAACCAAGAATTCTGATGGTTATGTTGGTGGTTATGGTGCTACAAATATACAATCAAATAGAGGTATCACTTCTGTTTCTTTCTTTTAAATGGTCCCTTACATTACAGCATAACCTTTTGTAGATCAAAATTGTTGCCATACTAGCAATCTGCTTGAGGGAAAACCACCAAAAGGAGAGTTTGTGCGCTGAAACTCTAAAAATAATGTTTTATTTTGATGATTTTGTGTTGTCGCATCGCTCGCGTAGTGCTGTAACAATTCCATGTTTCAACTCCTTTAGTCAGCATTTAAGTAAAAGAGAGCTCTGAATCCTTGTTATGATGCCATTTTTTCTCAGCTTCATTTATATAAATCCTTGTTATGATGGTTAATAGCTAAATTCAGGAACACAGTGCTAACATATCTCAATTTCATTTGGTTCTTGCATCAGGAATTGCTACCTAGGAGATCTGTTATTGGATGTAACGAGATAGTTGTAGATGGAGAGAATCTTGATAAACAGGTGACTGAATTTCTTATATCCACTTGCTCACTCATCAGCTTATAAGCAATCTGATCTGATAGAGCTAATTGATAGTCTTGGTCAGAATAATATAGATTCAGAAGGAAAGCAGTTATATGGGATTTCTATGCAGGGTTTGAGTTTTTGTTTCTTATCAGAAAATATTTAAAGGCTCTTCTCTTGGTGTTTTATATACCCGGAAACATCCAGGTTCCATAAACGAATGGCTCACCTTCAGCAAGGCAAACCAGTGGTAGTATGTTAGATTTATTGTTTCCTTATTTCAATGTAATGCCTGTCAAAGGTGCTGGTTGATCTGCTGGTGTGAAACAGACAGTAATACTCTTATGTGATGGCCTGCAAGTACATTATCAAATGTTCCAATTCGACTCTTACTGGACAGTAAATGAAAAGAAGTTTACACTTACGATATTGGTTTTTCTTATACTCTTAGATGGATGGCTCTTTTGTTTCTGGCTACAAGCACGTTTATGTATGCATTTATGGCTGCCTTCCTTGCATCTGTCATGGGTTTCCGATCTGCTACTAGACAATATGCTTTCGAATCTTTTCGAATCTTTCAGGCTAAAGCTGTGTGGTGGTAGTCTGAGTCTTATCCAGACATACGTGGACCTGGATATGATTTTAATTTCACTCAGTTTTCAGTTCACTTTCACTTGATTTCCCATGTCCTAATTATTCCCTTAAAAAAATTCCCACACTAGTGGTCCTCTTACATCTTTAGCAGACGTCAGGAAATGTATAGTTCTTGCCTTGTGTGAAATCTGTCTGACATGCGACGGGCAGCATCATTGTTCTCATCCTATCCTTTTTTTCATTATAGTTCCCACAGAAAGCTGGCGCTGAATCAACAAATATAAAGCAACCCATCTTTTTATTTGTTGGTTTGATGACATCTTTTATTTTCTTTATCTTAAAAATGATTTGAAGATTAAAAGATTATTCAAATTGACATCGGAAAATATGAATGGAGTTTGTTTTGATGATAATCATTTACATATCGATCAAAATCGGAAAAGAAAATAAAAAAAAAAAAAAAGAGAAGACAGAAAGAGTAGGTTCTTAGGTTCTTCTTGCACTGGCTAAATTGGTGGACAATCCTACTCGTTGTTCTACTTTGAAATGTGATAGTTCAACAAGCCTGAAACATTTGCTTGCTTGCTTGCTTGCAAATGAAACCATACAATGGACGAACTACCAGAATGGGATCCGACGGAAGAAACATCCCAACCCAAAAAAGGAAAACGAGAGAAATCGAAGAAGATAAAGAATTAAGTGTTGTTTGGGATTCCCTCGTCTTTGTTTTTGTTTCTGGAATTAAATTAAAAGATATTCCGCGTCCATCTCTCATCTACTTGTTGGTGAGGGATAAGCTTCAAAATTTGGGACCTCTCTTAGCCCTCACTCGGGGCTTGGGCTAATTAAAGTGCGGTGAACAAGGCATGTTGCCCAGTTGAGGGTGTCAACTTCAAACTATTATGATTGTTACATGTGCTTCCTTCCCTCACGTGCACACTCCCTGTTTTTAGAGGTAGAAGTAGGCACCTCTTGGGGTGACTTAAGAGTTTGATAGTCTTGAAAATATTATATTAGAATAAATAATTTTTTTTAAAAAATAGAATATATAACATAAAATCTATAATTATTTTTTAAATAAATGAATCTAATATTATTAATTCTATAAAATAAAGGTAAACGTAAATGGAGGTTCAAATAGTGGGATATCTCCTCTTGCGTCACCCTCTTTTTCTTAATTTTCCAATGCCCTTTAAGGCATTCAGCTCAAAATTTTTGAGATTTGGATTCTTGAAAATTAGAATAAAATTTTGCTATCGACGATGCAATTATAAAAACAATGAAAATAAGCCTTTTCGTTGACAGTAATAACAAAGTGGTTTTGGATTGTGGTGATCCATGTTTACGAAGAACCTTAAGGCAAATACAATTAAAATACCTAACTCCTGTGGTTAAAAGTGTTGGATAATTTGTGTGTAAAGCTAAGTTGATAGCTGGCGTTTTTGTTTGCTGGTGGGTAAGCATTCAACCACAACAACATAGCAAAAGCACACGACCATCTTTCTTAAGATTCCCAAATGCATAATTAAAAAGTAGCAACTACCATTAATCCTATCCCCCTCCTCCTTCCCCTTTCTAAATCTTGGTGAAAAGTAAAAATACTAATCAGGATGTAAAGTTTAAATTAACCTCTAATCCATTATTCTTTACTAGGCCTTTTTTTTCAGACTTCCTTCTTCTTGTCAGTATCATTCATCCTCTTTTTTATTTTAAATAATGAAAATAAAAAAAAAAGAATATTTTCCCTAATCACAAGAACAATTAATTTCATTATAATTCGAAGATTAAATATTTGCAAACAAATAGTTGATTTACCCTAATTTGTTTCTCAATAACCCAACAATGTTCTTTATATATATATATATATTAGTGGCAGCCTCAACCCAATCGTGCCTTCTTCAACTTCAACCCAAATCCAATAAGGAACAACTTAGGCAAAGCACGTAAATGAACATGAAAAGAGGGTTCCTTGGCCTTGCAAATAACTTGTCTCGAGTTGGCCAAATTACCAAATCAAAAGTTTTATATGTATACAGACAAGCACGTCAAGGACATTAACTAAAAGTCGGTTCCCCAGTTGTTATAGGGAATATATATAATGTTTCCTTGGAGAGTAGGGGAAGGAATTGTTGCTCTAGTTTGGCTCACTTAACTTTATCTATTACACAAGCATAGTACTATCCTTAATTCCCCTGTATTTCGAGTCCAGAGAACAGTTGTCTATGATTTTGTTTAAAACTCATTATTGGTATTGATCTTCTGCCTGCAAATGGAGTTGCTGGTTTTTGTTGGGTTTGGCCTGCCAATTAGTTACCAACTCCCACAACCCTACAGTTCACAGTACTAATCCACTGGCATTAATTTGTATTTGATAATTACATTAATGGGTTTTGTGCAGAAGAAACCTCCGCCTCCCCCTACTATGGCCATGTACTTTTTCAAGAAGACCTGAAACAAGCTTGCAAAGGCAAGAACCGAGAAAAAAGCATCCATCTTTAAAACTAGGATGGAGGGGAAACGACAGAGTTCCTCAGTTACACGTCTTAGGTTCACCTAACCATCGTAGATAGTCAACAATAACCTTTTGGTGGCAGAGGAACAGTAGGCGTATTGGATGGTAATAAAAAGCACGAGCTCATAGTTCTGTTTTTCTTCAGTTGGCAAGTGTTATGTTCTGACCCCATGTGTTTTGATAGTTTTGTAATAATCTGATTTCCGTCTTAAGTTTATAACGAAAGACTCTACCCTCTTTTCCCATTGCAATAAAGGAATGGCGGTTCTAATAAAAGCAAAACCAATTATTCCCAGTCAGATCTTTTTTTTCTTGTTTCTTTTAACGAATTCCCATTCTATGAATGTGGGATTAATAAGATGGTAAAACATCATTAGATAGAAAAGTTTGTGTTTTGTTGTTTTTTTTTTTTTTGGGAAGGAGGTTGAAGTCGAAATTTTCAGACAAGGAGATTATCACCTTTGCTGTCATATGACTTTGTAGGCTCCTCCAAATATTCTTAAACCAGAGGATTGCCAATCTCTCCCTCTTTGTTTATATTCTCTCTCTCTCCTTCTCGGCTACAAATTCCATTTCTTTTGATTTAACTAAGAGGATTAGAATATTTTTTAAATGAGCATAAAAAAAAGATAAAAAAGAATAGGAAACAGGGAGAAGACAGATAAAAAGCCTCTCTTGTAGAGACAGATAGAGAAAGCATGAGCGCCACCTCTTCTTCCATTTCCATTTCAACAAATCTTCTGCTTGGATCTTAGTTTCTCCTTGTTTTCCCACTTGGGTCCTCTTCAAAGGGTAGACTTCCTACTTTTAACGCTGTTTTCTCCTGATCTCTATCAAACATTATCTGGTCCTTGGCCTAATTCTCATTTATATGTTATATTTTCATTGCTTGCACCATCAGGAAGCGTTGGTTGGGTTTGGATTTGTCTAACAAGGATCAGATGATTCTGTATCGGATTTGAGAAATCGCCAGTTTGGTTTTTTTTAGTGGGCACCAATCAGATTCTATCTCAATTGTCTCAACGGTACGGGTCGCTCTTGAATGATTTTTTATATCCCCGGCCAGATCTGTTTCTTTGCTTATTATGATGAGATTTTATCTTCTTTGGATTTTTAAAGCATCTACAGTTTCTTGTAGTCGTATGTCATATGAAGTTGGTGCTACTTGATTTGCCTGCCCGATTGATGATAAGACTATTGAGTGAATTAAAATCTGGTTGATTGAGATAGCTTTTCTTGAAGTTTTCTGTGCTTTGGAGATTGGAAATGGTGACTGATGAATCGATTTGTTGTAATGGATAAGCGCAGAGTCAGATGGAATCAGATCTTGGTAAGCTCTTCATTGGCGGGATTTCCTGGGACACCGATGAGGAACGTCTTAAGGAATATTTTGGCAAGTACGGGGAAGTGGTGGAAGCGGTGATCATGAGAGATCGAGCTACAGGCCGTGCCCGTGGCTTTGGTTTTGTGGTCTTTGCAGATCCTACCGTTGCAGAGAGGGTCATTATGGATAAGCACATAATTGATGGTCGCACGGTTAGTAGATTATTTGCAAGTAATTGTTGCATTTATGAAATCATGACGCTAGCTTTCTTGTTTCTGTTTGTATTTGAAGTGATAAGAATGTCTTAATCTATAAGTTGCATGTAGTTCTGTCCATAAGTTAACTTTGAATTCTTGCCCCTTTTAGAGTCACAATATATTTCTAATTCCGCATTCAGTGATGAATGCGTTTGAAATATGTGGATTTTTAGTTTCGAGATAATGTTACTTGATTTCCAAATAGTCTCAATATGCATTTGGTGGTGTTGTCATTGTTGAAGATTGGAATCAGTTCTCTTTGGCTCCTCTTATTGCATCATACAGTACTTGAAGCTCTGACTACCATTCTTTAGTTACTATTGGATACAATTTTCTCTAACCGAGAATGGTATATCTTTTCCTGATTTTAGTTAACATTTCCTTATGTGCTTAATTTCCAGGTTGAAGCAAAGAAAGCCATTCCTAGGGATGATCAGCACATTCTAAATAGGAATGTCAATAGCGTCAATCATTCCCCGGGACCTGGACGTACCAAAAAGATTTTTGTTGGAGGTCTGCCTTCTACGGTTACTGAGAGTGACTTCAGGAAGTACTTTGAACAGTTTGGTACTATTACTGATGTTGTAGTTATGTACGATCACAACACTCAGAGGCCAAGAGGCTTTGGCTTTATCACTTATGACTCTGAGGAAGCAGTGGACCAAGTTCTGCATAAAACATTTCATGAACTCAATGGTAAAATGGTTGAGGTCAAGAGGGCAGTGCCAAAGGAGCTCTCCCCAGGACCTAGTAGAAGCCCTTTGATAGGGTATAACTATGGCCTGAGTAGGGCAAACAACTTTTTGAATGCCTATGCTCAGGGATATAATATGAGTCCAGTTGGAGGTATTGGAATGAGGATGGATGGTAGGTTTAATCCTCTTGCCAGTGGTCGAAGTGGTTTTTCTCCATTTGGCACTGCTGGCTACAGAATGGGTATGAATCTGGAGCCAGGCTTGAGTTCAACATATGTTGCAGCCTCCAACTTCGGCAATGGTCCAGGGTATGGACGGATGTCAAGCCCTTATTATGATGGAAGTTCAAGCAGGTATAATACTCCAATCGGTTATGGTGCTGGGAATGCTAGAAATGATCCCATTTTAAGCCCAAGAACTCGAAATGTTTGGGGTAATGGGGGCCTTAGTGGTGCTACAAATCCCCAGAGTCCAAATGCTTACCTAGGATCTGGAAGTGGAAGTTTTGGACTTTCATTTGGTAATGGTGGACATTGGGGCCCTACTCCTGCTTCAGCGCAAATTGGAGGGAATAATTCCAGCTATAATAGTGGGAGTATGAATTATGGGGGCGCTGATGGTAGCTTTGGGTTGGGAGGAGGATATGTAAGAAACAGTGGCACTGCTGCAGTATCAGCATCATCATTTGCTGGTTCAACTGG